>CAXKWD010000009.1:30293193-33046910 GCA_964059195.1 Ectobius pallidus
GGAAGGAAAGGAAATAGACATTAAATCCATGTCTGGGATATTAATACAAGTAAGAATCAGCTTGAAAAATGTTATGTCACAACCGGGATTTGAACACGGATCTTCGGCTTAACGCGCCGATTCTCTACCATTGAGCTACCATGACAACATGCCAGTCTGACATCAAATTCCTCAACTGATTCAGAAGACAAGGCAAACCACGGGAGGTTTCTCTCCGTCGAGAACACACATCCAAATGGCGTCCTACCCCTTGTAGGTACTTTGAAGCCTAGTTATTATTTATATACTATTAATTAAGTGGAAGGAAATGAAATAGACATTAAATCCATGTCTGGGATATTAATACAAGTAAGAATCAGCTTGAAAAAATTTATGTCATAACCGGGATTTGAACACGGATCTTCGGCTTAACGCGCCGATTCTCTACCATTGAGCTACCATGACAACATGCCAGTCTGACATCAAATTCCTCAACTGATTCAGAAGACAAGGCAAACCACGGGAGGTTTCTCTCCGTCGAGAACACACATCCAAATGGCGTCCTACCCCTTGTAGGTACTTTGAAGCCTAGTTATTATTTATATACTATTAATTAAATGGAAGGAAAGGAAATAGACATTAAATCCATGTCTGGGATATTAATACAAGTAAGTATCAGCTTGAAAAATTTTGTCATAACCGGGATTTGAACACGGATCTTCGGCTTAACGCGCCGATGCTCTACCATTGAGCTACCATGACAACATGCCAGTCTGACATCAAACTTCAAAAGGACTCAGATTTTGAACAATGCCTTGCTCCAAAAGAAAGAAGAGCGTGGTCTTGTTTCAAGAATGTAACGCAAAACTTTCTGGGAAGAAAAAGAGCTAACAACTTCGAACAACTGGTTCAACAAATGGTAAATGCATATAGCGATCTAGGATGTCACATGTCTTTAAAAGTGCATTTCCTAGATTCACATCTACATTATTTTCCTGAGAGCTGCAGTGATGTCTCCGACGAGCATGGTGAAAGATTTCATAAAGATATAATGTCCATGGAAAAGCGGTATGAAGGGAAATGGATACCTGCGATGCTTGCTGACTACTGCTGGAACATTATCAGAGACTGTAAAATTGAACACAAGAGAAAAAAATAAGACTTTTAAATTCTTAGAGAAAAGTGTTTTTTTTTTTCATATTTTCTAAACTTAAATAAGTCTTTCCACATAATATAATTATTATATTAAGGCTTGTGTATATTTCTTTTGTTTTATAGTGCATAACATGTTTGTAAATAATTTTGCAAGTGACTAAAATATTTATAGTTACATGTTTTGCCTACATAAATACGTAGCGTGGAAACGAAAATTATTTAAAACATGAAATTGCATATAACTTGAAAACTATGCGTGACACAGAGAAACTAATTACAGATTTGAATTCAGGTGGTGAATTTCCATGTTAATCAAGAATGTTATACCCAGAAAAATGAATTTCATTTTTATTTGTAGAACAGTGAATCATCATTACGAACTTTTTGTAGAATTTAGACACTAACTCTACAGGGATGAGGAAAGTGCTTTTTTGGATCCAGCTTATATATATCATTATAGCCCTTGGATTAGGAAATAACAAATGTACAATTTTCTTGGGAAATCACCTAAATTTACCCGACAATTTCAAATTGTTGTAACTTTTATTTTGTTGAATATAAATTAAATATCTACGCACATATTTAAAGGAAATTTAATTTTCTACAACTCTTTTCTTGGCGACTTTGCTGTAAAATAAAAGGCTGAGGAGGTAAAAAGACAAATTTAACGAAAAACGTGAGGTAAAAATTAGTATTTGGAAAATTAGTGATATCCAAGCCTATACCTCGAAAACAATTATCAAACGACAAAAGCAGTGCTTTAGTTGGGCCGGTACGCACCGGTACTGCGTACCGGTATAAAATTATTTTCCTTCTACCATACCGGGGAAAAGATGTGCTCCGGTACGTCGTACTGGCAGTACAGGAACGATATTGTCCTAAAATACTTATTAAATGTCCAATTCAATAAGAGAATGTATTTGTTAATAATGACAAACACTATTAAATTCGCAATAGATATGCGTTCTAATCTTCACCTTCGTGCGCATTTCTACAATAATTACTTTCTCTTTAGATTACATGTTGGCTATCCTGATAAGGTGCTCGTTTTTTTAAAACTCTTTTGTATGAGGCGATATTGAAAATTTTGAAGTAAGGTGAGTACCCCCATAAAATATTTTCCAACTAAAGCACTGGACAAAAGTGTATATGAACCAACTTGTAGAGAATTATGTGAGCTTTAATTTGGTATATGAAGACTTTTTCCCTATGAAGGATCTTTTTCAAGTTATAAGCTAAAAACAAAAAAAAATGGGCCCTTTCCACCCCTCCCCCCATGAAGCATAAGGGTTAGGGGCGGGGACTTTTAGTAAGTTTACCTCCTAACTACCCCCAACACATTCCTGAAGAAAAAAATTGTCCCCCTCTCCATGTCCTCTACAACCCCTTTTCGGCATTCATTGACTGGACTACAGTACATCATTTGAGGCTTTCTCAGAGCTGAGCATTAATAATCATTTTGCAGGAAGTCAGTTCCCTAAGGATGGCCGCAGAGATGGCAGCGGTCGAAAACTTGGCTCTTTTAAGAAATTGGACTTGGCTCATAGCCCTCAAAACTATTATTAATAGACAATATGTAGGCCTACATATTAGAAAGGATTAAAAATGCAAAACCTCAAAATTATGATTAAAATGACCATAGTTAATCTGCAAAGCTGTTAGTTCACTAGGGATGATTGAGAGTATGTTGCATTGCATTGCATTGTATTGCATTAATCTGCAAAGCTATTAATTCAGCAGGGATAATCGAGAGTGTGTTGCATTGCATTAATCTCCAAAGCTGTTAATTCACCAGAGATGATCGACAGTACGTTGATTTGCATTGCATTAATCTGCATAGCTGTTAATTCACCAGGGATAATCGAGTGTATGTTGCATAGCATTTCATTAATCTGCAAAACTGTTAATTCTCCAGGGATGATTGACAGTATGTTGCATTGCATTAATCTGCAAAGCTGTTAATTCACCAGGGATGATCAAGAGTATGTTGCATTGCATTGCCCCACCTGCTCCCTCTATCTTATTGATACAAGCACAGAGAACAAACAACACGCCACAATCAACCACAATTCCCTATCTATCGAGATTCATAATAAGAATTGTATTGTAACAATTTAGTAGGCCACCAAAGAACACCACAGTAAGGTTACGTTCACTGCATTATGCATCCTTCAACACTTCTTGTACCTTCCACTTGTCAGTGTCAAGAGCATCAAGCTGGCTTTACAAATAAGACTCAGAAAATTCAAAGTCGGACTGACTGGCTCTCGAGCTACGAGTGTACACAGACACGCCCCCACCAAAGGCAGAGTCAGAGGTGCCTTCCCCAGTTATAAAATCAGCTACAATAAGGGTATCTTTGTTTGTGCTCAGACCTGTAGTGGCAGTGGGATCCTGGTGCAGAGTCGAGCTCGGAGGAATCCGCACCTCCGTTGCTCCACCCTGCATAGCTTCACGCTCCTGTAGGCGCATTTTGATCAGTCGTATCTTCTCCTCCTTCTGCAATGAATAAAAGCAATATTTTTGTTATGCATGTTGGGAGCGAACTGTGAAAACAATCTTTGGCTATATATTCTTGCTAAACTAAGACCATCAGTAAACAAAAGTTGAAGTTAACAAAGGGTAAAAGGTTTGGAAACACCATAAACTGTAATAATTATAATCACTATATTCTAATTGCCTACTCTCACAACTAGTAGTTTAGGAAATATTGTAAATGCTTTATTGATGGACATAGCAGTCGTTAACAACTTTAGTTTTCTGCTCTGGATAACTAAATCATATCATATGGTTGCAGATAAAATACTGGCCTCTGCAAATAACCTTCCTTCTTAAAAATGAGTGAATGTACCCGTTTTCATGTATACAAGTAGAAACTTGAACAAAAGAGACTTCATCCACCACCTACCAGCTGTTCAAAACCTTAAAGCAAGTTCCTTCAGTCACTCAGTAGATGGCAGACTATGACTGCTTGCCACGGATATGCTACCACTAATCCATGCAAGTGATTGGAGCACAAGAAACTCTCAAATTCACGAAGATCTCGAAGTTCCATATCTGTGTCCTCATCTTTTACAAGCTTTAGAAAAACTTTATGATAAGATCAAAAATCATGAAAACCCTTTCATATCAGCTATTGGACAATACGACACTATAAATTATCCAATATACAGAACCCCAAAGTCAGCTCTACAGAACTTTTAAACTAAATGAAGAACAGAAAGTGACAGTATAAGCTATTTAGTTGCTGCTATTTTGATGGTGGTGACTAAATCTTTTTGAGTTTTCTTTTTGTACTATGACAGCAAACACTTAGCTCGTAGTCAAAAAACCTACTGGTTTTGATACTACTTCTTATATTGATGTATTTGAAAAAAAAAAAAAAAAAAAAAAAAAAAAAATATGCTACCACTATCCCTTCCAGTGCCTCCCTCTTGCCATTGTAATTTAGTTCCTCAGCGTCTGCTAGTTGCTCTTAGTAATAACTGTGTGCGTCCCGAAACAAAATGTATTCGCGTTGCTTATTAGACATTTAAATATATCTACAGTGCATCTCCTCCAATACTATACATCTCTCTTATTGGACCCTGGTTACTGAGTGTGATGTATGAGGTGTGCTGATTGGATAAAAGTGCAGTAATGTTGGACTTCACACAGCTGGTGTCATGATGCCTTCTCTTCTCGCTTAGCTGCCATGGTGGCCAGACACGGAAATTGCCTCTCTGGAGAAAAGGGCTTGGTTTGATACAATTATTATATTACTTGAAACCTGAAATGGAGGTAAGCCACTGATCCTTTTTTATGGGAGCCGTTTATCACATTCAGTGTGCCTTAGCTATTGTTCACTTTGAGGTATTTAAAATATGTAACATTTCAACTTAAGACTTCAGCCCATGCTTCCATTGGGATTCAGCATCACACTTGTTCATTTTTAAGCCTACGTGTTGGGAGTGGGTTTTTATCATTCCTTTTACCCTCCTTTTGGTTTTAATTTAATTTTGGCTGTTTTTGCATTTTGTTAAATTTAATGTTGGTGGGTGTTAGTAGTTTTTGCTTGTGCCTTTTACCACATGTCTGTTTCATTCAGGTTCCTTCTTTTCAAGTCAAATACAGTTTTAATTTGTCCTGGCTAGCAAGCGGGGGCCGGCTTCAAATCCAGGCGGGATTTCAAGGCGTATAGGTTTTTTTATTTTTTGACTGTAATTAAATTAAAAATTTAGATATGTGTGCCGCCATGTTGTATGAATGCATTTTTAGTTTTTAAAAGTTAATCATATATTATATATTAAAATAGAAGCAAAAATAATACTTCTTGATTTTTAAAAATCATTAATGAAATTAAAATTTAGAAATGTGTGCCTGCACATTGCTGTGATAGGATTTTAACTGGGGAGGTACGTTTCAAACCATATTAAGTCCACCCACAGAAGAAATTGAGTTTTATAAGATTTCGTATAGTTCTGAATATGCTCTGTCATCCTGTGAAGTCTGTTTTAGTCTAACTTTATTATTTCCCCTTCAAAATAATGCATGAAACTGGGTGTTCATGACAAACCGTATTATGTCCAAATCTTTGTCTCCGTCAAACCGTATTATGTCCAAAACCAATTAATATTTAGTTCATTCTAAGGTTGTGTGTCAACCATCAAGTTTCCTACCCTGAGAGAAATTGGCACCAATTTACAGTATTGACCTTGTCGGCATTAGTTCATTGCACCTGCAGTCCAGTTGTGCTTGTGATATCTGTGAAAATGGAAGGAGAAGTGTATATAGGTGAGAACAGCAGAAGAAGAAGGAAAAGAATGAAGAAGAAAACAGCAACAAAGTAAACTTTAGTATGTACATAATAAATAAAGTAACAATATTAACGCTGGTCTATATCATTAGGGGTATGCCATGGCACAGTTGATTGAGGCCCTGCATTAGAAACCAGCGGGTTCGAACCCCGATGAAGACATTGGGATTTTTAAATTGTCCTAATCCTTCTGACCTCTAACAGAAATGAGTACCTGGAGCAACCCTGAGGTAAAGTCGGCCATTCGTTAAGGCTGACAACCTTACCATTTTCATGGACCGTTCTGAATATCTACTAATCTGGTAGCTTCAACCTCCATAATATTCCAGAACCGGAAGTGATTCCTCTTCAAAGTAAAATTACAGAAGAAAAGAAAAAAAGTTGTTGAAAATTTGTTAAGCACATTGAAAACTTGCAATTCTGCATCATACTTTTTCAGGATTTGTCTGAACCTGCCAATGAACAACTGGAAGTATGTGACTGCTTGGAAGTTGAGGGAGGAATGGCAATACTTTGAAAAATGTAATATATTTCATTGTTAAGATGTTGAAGGAACATTGTTGCATTAATATATCAACCATTATTTTTTATCATTACTGTTCCATTAATATACTTTTCGTTCATTACTTTAAACAACAAGATGTGTAAAACTTGTAGAGAGTCAACAGTTAAAAAAACACTTCTTGCTCCACTTACTTAAATTGCAATTTAAGTAAGTGGAGCAAGAAGTGTTTTTTAACTCTTGACTCTCTACAAGTTTTATTTATTTTATTTAATATACAATTTCTTTTAGCCCTATTTCACCATAAGGTACATTAGGGCTATAGTTTTATGTCAATTACAATTTATAATGTACCGGTACCTGTTATCTTGTATACTAGAGTAGCCTGTTTTGCTAAAGTTTAAATAAAATTATCGTAAACTCTTAAATATTGAACATATGAAATAGTGGAATTCTCTACAACAACAATCCTTGCTAAAAATGTTTAAGAGTGGTTTATCATATTTAACACCACAATAGTTTAAGTGTACTGTTAAAGAAATTTTTTTCCTTTCAAAGAGTGGGCAATCAAAAAGTAGATGTTCTACGGTCTGGTTTTCTTTACAAATACATAAATAACCCTTCTCCCTTATAATATTAAACCTTTCAAAGTAAGAGCCAAAAATTCCATGACCTGACAAGAATTGCATTAATAAAAATTCAGGTTCAATTTTGCTTTGAAGTCGCGTTTCAATATTTGGAAAAAATAATTCTTTTGTAACTGTTCCTTTAACACTAGATAGCCACTGATTGTTCCATCTAGTCTTAATGTGATCCCACATCTTTCTTCGTGCATAAGAGTAAGGACAAAGAGAGTAGCTATAATTTAGATTTGAAACTGTGGCGGATTTGGCAGCAGCATCAGCTCTCTCGTTACCGGCAACTCCATTATGGCCTCTCACCCATGTTAAGCAAATATGTCGTGTGTATGATAGTAAAACATTCCTAATATCCACTGCTATCGGATTTAGATTATCTCTATTATTTATACGCCTACACTTCAGTGCCATCTGGGAATCACTATATAAACAGCAGCTAGAATCATAAAGTTTGGCCCATATTACAGCCTCTTTAATTGCGAATAATTACTATGTACTATTGAGCATTGTACAATGAGCAATGTACTATTGAGCATTCTGGTGAAAGTCGATTCATCTGTGAGTGGATTTCCTGACCATTTAGGAAGGATATGAAGGCACATCCAACATGATCTGGTTTTCCTTCTTTAGATATTTTAGATCCGTCAGTGAAGATTTGGAGCTCATGATGTCTAAAACAACTGTCGAAATTTACAAAGTCAGGGACTGTAGATGGGTGTCCAGTTGTTGTAAAATTTGCTGGTTTCTCAATTTGTAGCTGCAGAGTTGGATCATCATAAGTATATCCCTTCCGGAGTAGTGTTAGTTCTGCCTTGGCTATACCAGTTAAATATAAAGGTTCAATGCCTGCGATAACCAAAGCTGCTTCAGTTGATTTTGTTCTGTATGCCTTGGTAATTTGCAGAACAGAGCCTCGCTGTATTCATGCCAAAATGTTTTGAACCCAACGTTTTGTAAAATAGTTTCTAAAGACAGAAGCACAATATAATACTGAAGGTTCAATTACTCCTCTGTAGATGATCTTCAAAACACTAGTACTTAATCCCCATGTCTATATAATTATTTTAACACTTTTAACAAGACATGTGTTTCAGCCTTCCCAGAAGATAATCAGGAAAATGTAGGTGAACACCATAGGCTATTCAGAAGATACTGATAATAGTAATGTAGGAATTTAGCTTTATGAATAAAGTATGACCACTGTAAGTCATTATTTGCTAGGAGTAATTCAAGTAGTGCTATCTATTACTTACACAACATTATTTTGGTTAAATTTTCAAAATATTAAGTTAAGGCAAAAATGTTTTAATATTTCATGTATTCACGTCAAACCATATTATGTCCAAATTGTTTTCTGAATTTCAGGGCAGTCTGATGTGAAAGTGATTTCAAATAGAATGGATTCTGATAAATGAAGTCTTTCCAGTAATTAAGAATTGTAGTAACTTATTTTAATTTATCTTCCCTGGTTTACACATAAACAGTTTTTCTTCTCTCCTGAAAAATTTACAAAAGTGGACCTAATATGGTTTGAAACATACCTCCTCAACTGTTTCATGCTTCTCATTGTAAAATAAACCTTATTTTTACATATTGTAATCACTAGTAATTTATTTTCAATTATATTAGACTAAAATTTTACAGGGCTTCCATTTTCTTTTGAATCAAAAAGTTTTCAGATTTATCTTTGTGTAAGTCTGGAAGTTTTGATGAACCTAGACTGTCCTAAGGGTCTTCCTCCTATTCTAACCTCTGGATGGGCTCAGTTTTGATGAAACATATCCTCGGGTGGGATCCTTAGTGTCTTTATCTCCGTCTGGCTGAAGCAGAGAGAAGGTTCTTGTTCAAGGTAAGAAATGTGTTGTACAAGAAAGGAAGTCTACAGTGAGAGAGGGTCTTCGTGGCTTCTGACTTGTTCTCATGACAACAAAAGGGTAATCAAGTAAGTGAACAAGGGGTTGTTGGGGAGCTTTGGGTTCAAGAACCACTTGAAAATGAGAGAGAACCAAATGAGAATGAGATAGAAAATCAGGACTGTTAATTGCTGCCTACACTGTTATTTGTGGCTCAATAGGGGTTACGGTACTACCCCAATATACTAATTCTACAAATGAAGGGCTCAGTTATAAATATGTAAATAAATGGGCTATGTAAATAATGGTAACTGACATTTTCGAGTAAATTGAGTTAGCTGGTTTGATCTATTATCTGTTCTATCTGTTCTTGAAGTAGTTAGTGAAAGTTCCAACAGTTGTCAGTTGAAAGTGAGTATGAATTTGTGGTAAATGTTAAATCATTTCACTGCATGTAAGAAGTGTTAAGTGACAAATATGGCATTTTCTTTGCCACTTGAAAATAACAACAAAATGGAACAAGCTTCGTAGGAATCAGATTTTAATAGTGATCCCTACTTTCAAATTGGGACTTCAGACTGTGATTCTAGTGGCTACATCTTCTGATGGAAAAGTAAGTTTTATTATGAACAAAAACCATGAACTAACAAGATGGTACGTGATGAAGATAACATTGTTTACACCGAAGTAGAAGAAGTATGTTGTGATTATGTCCTCTCATGTCAACCCCCGATGTCATCTGTGTACCACACATACTACAAGAACCTGAAGACCAAGCTTCAGTGACATTTTGTTGGTGTTTGTTTTTGTGAATGCACTTAAAATGCTTTAGGGACATTGTTAACAGTTCTGAGTACTTCTTTCCAGTGTTCAATAAAAATGCATGAAAACATTGTTAAGTGAAGAATTTTAAGCATTATAGGTACCATAATTCTATTAGTTACCATTATTTACACCAGAGTCCTTCAAATTACCATTATTCAGCATCACTGCATTACTAGGCCTACAGTATTCTGTAAATAACTTTCACATATAATCTAGTAGTAAACTAGTAGTAAAACCTCATTTTTTCTTGTAATTGTGGAACAAAACCATGTTAGCATTAGAAAGGTGCTTTTTATTGGGTCCTAACTACTCATTAAATTGCATTAAAATATGTTTCTGGTTGATAATTAAAAATTAAAATGGTCAAAAATAGAAGTCACCAATAAAACAAACTTAATTCAATCAAGAAACTGCAGAGTAAGCACTTGGTAGCATAGGGATAAGGTGTGATGAACATATCAAGGATACCCACATTAAATTCCTTTTCTCTCTATTTTTTTTTTTTTATTTTCAATCTTTCTTTTATATATTATGCTATCCTATTTTTTGGTCATCTGCTGCGGTGGTCTAGAGGTAGCGTGCCCGCCTCTAGATCCGAAGGTCGCGGGATCAAACCCGACCACGGTCGATGGGTTTTTTGGGCCGTAAAAATCCTGGGCACAGAGTCCTCCGGGAGAAACTTTAAAGCTGGAGGGCACGTGTCATAGATTTATGGCACATAACTCCAAGCTTAAATTAGAGCCTCTGGACAAAATTTATCGCCCTTTCACATCCAAGAAATACCTTTGTTTCCGGAAAGGGTTAAGGGGCGATGGGCTTACCACCTGTTCCTCTGCCCTCTCTAGGGAAATAAGCATAACAAAATTCACATCGGTAAACAGAAACCTCCACTTGGATTGGAGAGAGAGAAAGAGATTTTTCGATCTGTTTTTAATGTCCTAGCATAATAAATTGATACTAACTTTAGAATATGTATCACCATATCTATGAGAGAAACTAGACAACATTAAGCATTGCCTTTCAAATAACGAAATTTTAAGCTGTTTTCTGAGAAAATAAATTTTGGTGACAAAAATATTACTAAAAGTACCTGAAAGTAACTAAGAAAATGCTAGTATTAGAATGCATGAATGAAGTATATGCATTAAAGAGAAAGTAAATCTGTTTATGGAGACCGCTGGCTACAAATTTGAAATGACAAAAAAGATCCAACATATAATAATGAACTAATTTTTAAAACAAATGTAATTTATATAAAGTTTAAAAGGTCATTAAACATTATTTTTACACTATATTCAAGTTGAAAAATTCAACATTAATACTGATTATTTTACTACTGGAACTTTTTACAGTGAAGCAATATATCATAGAATTTTTTTAAAGAAAAAATTTCAAATTTCACTGTTTATTACTCAATATTACTATTAATGTAAGTAAATAATGAAGTTTGGAGTAGGACTGCTATATTAAAAAAGTGAAAATCCGGGACACTTTACTATCATCTTTAAAATATGCCAAAGGAAACTGAAAAAAAAATAGTTAACTTAGTAGAGGGTTTAATATTATTATGTTAAAAGTCCTGGAATTCAATTATTTATTAAAGTACCGATAGGCTTAATATTTGTTGTTATAATCTAAGGGATAAATAAAATCAGGTAAACTGATGTAACGAAGTGCCAAGATGCTTTTGTTTAATCAGTGATAATTTCAATTATGATAGCAGAAAATAAGTTATCTTTTTAATCGATTTTAGAGTTAAGCTCTAGATTGATTCATTAAGCAAGGCTTACTTAAGAATAAAGGTCTACCCTTTTTTTTATCAGATTAAAATCATTCAGCATCAGCAGAACTATACCGATTTGTGACACCTTGACAATCGCACATTCACATAAAAATACAACAAAATGTCAAATAGGCCGGCTACAGGATTCGAACCAGGGACCTCCAGAATGCGAGTCCATAATGTTAACATCTCAGTCACATCGCTCGGTTTAACGGTCTAGTTTGATAAGCATATGTGAAGGAATATGTGGGTAATGTTATTTGTCAAATCTAAATGTATTGCAACTTCCAAAGCAGTATATGAACACTGTAATAAAACAATATGTTGTCATGAGAACTGATTTGCATTTGATAAATTCTTTCTAATATATTACCATAAAATAGGCGCTAAATTGAGCATTACTCCAGTACTGGTCAATTGATTTGGTCCAAAATAAATAGGCTTCTTCCCATGTACATTATAAGTGTGGTATACCAAGTTTCATGACAATCCAATAAAGTGTGTTTGAGTTATCACATGTACAGACACACGGACAGATAAACAGACAGACAGATGGACAGACATTTTCCTGCCCTCCACACAATCTCATAAAGTATTATCCTGGCACTTACTTACTGAAATATTTCTGCTCCAATTTCCTCATATTTGGTCATGTGTAGGAGCATTTGCTTGAATCATGGATTTGAAGTAGGCCTACAGTAATTTTTTGTCTTTACTTATCACTAGTTGCAGTACTACGTGTTGTACATTGTGATCTCTGAGTAGTAATCACATAACCTTAAAGTCAATCAAGAATGGTTTTAAGTAACAGTGCCATAGCTGGGACCAATTCTTCTAATATCATTTTGTGCAAAAGGTGTAAAAACAAGGTTGTAAGTGACTTAAAATGTGTTAAGCGCCTGAACTACTTCCGTAACAGTTGTGGTAACCGCGTCTCAAATATTAAAATTATTGACAAACTCACAGTGGAATGTTGTGTGGAAGACGTGGAATCTAACAAAAATGAGATAGTCAGTAATGAATCCAAACAATTGTTTGATGCCTTAGAGGAAATAAGCAGCACAGGTAATAAAATTGACATTCGTATTTTTAAATACATAGTTAGACAAAAGGATATAATAATCAATGAAAAGGATACAGTAATCAATGAACTTCATGAGAGATTAAACGTATTGACACAGTACATTGATAACTTATCAAAGCATTCTTTAGCTGCTTGGAGTAATGGACAAGAAAGTGATAAATCAGTGAATTCCAATAAGGACACAAAGAATAATGCGTCAGTACCATCCAACTCAGTTCCAAAAGATCAAGGGAATATGCCTACAACTGCAAAGAAACAAAATATACCAGGAGAGTTCAATTATGGTAATATCAGCAATAGTGTAGCTGAAAACGTTTCAAAAACCTCAGTTGAAGAGTAGACAAGTAATTCTGGCAATGATATCAAAGATGAAACTAATCAAATGTGGCCTAAATGGTCGGAAGTAGTGCGCAGAAGACCAAGTCGACCCATGACTGTTGGTAGCAGTGATAATTTAGAAGTAAATGCAGAATCCCTAGAAGATGTTCCAAGAACAGTCGCATTACATGTTTATCGGTTAGATCCAACCACCACAACAGAACAATTAATCAATTTCCTAACCTCAAAGTATCCAGAGGTTACTTATGAAAAGTTGCAATCAAAGTATCCAGATCTTTACAGCTCTTTTAAAGTTACTATCCACGAAGAGCATGCACAGGAAGCCATGAATCCAGACATTTGGCCAAAGAATGCTTGTGTTAGGATTTTTTAAATCTGAATCATCGAGTGAAAGAAGTAACATAAACACTATAACAGTTGATGAACACAATAGTATTCACAGTGAAATTAATGTGACAGACTTTTGTGACAAAGATAAGTTATATCTCTTCATATAAATATTCTAAGTTTGTCAACTAAAGTGAATGAGATCGAAGCTTTTCTTCTGGAAAATGAATTCAAAGTTATTTGCTTCAGTGAACACTGCTATTCCAAAGAAGAACTATATTTTTTCCATTTAAGTGGTTTCACATTAGCTAACCAATTTTGTAGGACAAACTTTAAACACGGTGGTGTCTGTATTTTTGTAACCTCTGGTACTGAGTGGGTGAATAGGCTATACCACTGGGTGATTTGTGTATAGAATGGGAAGTTGAAGTATTTGCTATTTTACTAGCCGACCCATGCATGTGTGTTGTATTGTTGTACAGAACACCAACAAGTGATCTTAATGTTTTCTTTAATAACCTTGAAAAATTGATTTTGCTACTGGCTAATCAATACCCTAACTATAAAGTTATTTTGTGTGGTGATATCAATATTAATGTTCTTAAAAGAGACAAGACAGTATTAGTCCAGTCAATGAATGCTCAAAAAGAGGTGTAGAGGGAAATGGAAGGAACACAATTTTTGACTTTGGGCCTTTGTTTGGACTAGTAAGGAGGTAAACATACTAAAAGTCCCCACTCCTAGGGGGTGAGCGGGGGGCAGGGGGGCCCTTTGAATGTCCCTTTTTTCGGTATTTCGCCTATATCTCGGAAACTATGGGTCCTAGCGATAAGATCTTTCTATACAAAATTAAAGATGACAAAATGCTCCACAAGATTTATTTTATTCGTTTTCGCTATCTCACCTAGTATTCGAGATTTCTGCGTTCAAAATTACCTAATTTTGAAAAAAGATTAAATTGCCTCGCGTTTTTTGCCTTATTCTGTTAGCTAACATTTCGGCCCTTTGTCCTACGAAAAAGTCATAAGGAAGGAAGTTGTAGAGCATTAAATTTACTTTAAGAATATATGATAGTTTACTTCTTTATCTTCAACCGTTCAAAAGTTAGAGCAATTTTAACTTTATGTGTAAATTCCGGGATATTGCAGAAAAACATAACTTTCGTATTTTCCACGATTTCACTGCTCTAACTCTGTATAAAAGCCAATATTACGTATTTATATGTATAAATAGTATGTACTGTATATAAGTTGTACATAAATGAATCAATATATATGTATATATATATGATGTATTTTGTAATATATTTTCAAGTAATATATATGCTTATGTATAGTCCAGTCAATGATTGATGAATAGAAGGAAATGGAAGGAACACGGTTTTTTTACTTTGGGACTTTGTTTGGACTAGTTAGAAGTTAAACGTACTAAAAGTCCCCACTCCTAGGAGGTGAGCGGGAGGCAGGGGGACCCGTAGAAGGTCCCTTTTTTCGGTTTTTAGCTTATATCTCGGAGACTATGGGTCCTAGCGTTAATACCACTCTATACAAAATTAAACCTGATAAATCGTTCTATCAAGACTGATTCCTTTCACTTTTTCGCTATCGGAAAATCGGAAATGTGATCGGAAATTAATTTTCAAGAATAACAACTATTTTTTTTCTAGAGTTTGAAAATAAGTATCAAACTGTCTCGGAAAGATCGAGCACTCCCCCTTTCGAATGTTAGCTCGTCAATCAAGATTAACGACGATCCTTGTGGATCCTTTTTTGCTATTCCAGCACAAATCCATAAGTAAGAAAACCGACGAAGATTTGAAAACTTATTTGCAATATGAATTAGCCCCTTTCCCTTTGGCCTTCTTCAATGAGGGTGGGATGAGGAAATCGATGAAGTCAGTTTTCTCTAGAAAGAGCTCAATCCAAGTATCAAAGATGTACGTGTGACACACTTTGACATTGTTATGGACGGAGGACTTCTCCTGCACAAAGTTATTTGGCAAAGAGGTTCCACGATATCTGGCATTTGCTCATCCTCAAGTACAAAGGTTGCTGAGCAGCAAAGGCGGTACCGTCTCAGTAAGTCAGCGGACATACATTTCAATCAGGAGACAGTCATAACTGTGAAGCAGGAAGACTTCCTGTCAAATGTCTACAAAAAAAGTCTACTGATTAACATGCTGAAAGTCACACTACAGGCACATGGAGTCAGAACCCTGCAAGCACGGAATGTTGGGGATGTCCTCATTGTAGACATGGCTATGGAGTTGTCACATACCACCGCTGTTGCAGTTATTGGTGAGGATGTCGACCTAATAGTCCTGTCGATGGCCAAAACACCTAGTGACCAGAACATAATTTTCGTCAAGCCTGGGCGTGGAAACATAAAACCTACATTGTTTTCTACCCAGGGGCTGCGAGACATACTATTTCTGAATGCCTTCACTGGGTGCGATACCACCACAGCAGCCTTCCGAAAGAGTAAGCTGGGATTTATCTAACTGCATTTGAAGTCTCCAGATGTCCAGGGAACTGCTACAGTTTTCTCAGACCCTTCCTCAACCAAGGATGATGTAGACGAAGCTGGGGAAAAGTGTATTTTGAGGTGGTACGGGGCCCCCACCTAAAGAGAAATCTCTAAACGCTTACCGTTACCAATCCTATGTAAAACCGGTAGCCAATATCAAGCCGGACATCTCGTGCCTCCCACCAACTGAGGGGGCAGCGAAGCAACATTCTGAGGATATATGACAAAGTCGAGATGTGATTGGGACATGAGCCGCCTCCTCAGATGTACGGGTGGAAGTTAACTAACAAACCCCGGTGCACAGTGAGCAGCAGGCTGCACCGGATGAAATATTTTTTTTGGTCGGTGCACAAAGGATTCTGCCACCACCAAATGCGGATGCAGAAAGGCATCTCTCAAGTGTTCCCCTGCGTGCCAAAACTGCCACGGGAACTGTCTTAATGGGGTCAATGAGGATGAAGAACTCGGCTATATTATATACGTACATTGAATCCAAGTATTATTGCCTATGTAGAGGGCAATTATGGCTCCTAAATAACAATAAAGATTCAGCGATCCTCGATAAATTGTCAATTTTGAGTATTATCAAAACTTTCCATCATATATTATAGTAATTGTATTTCTGTGGGGTAAATGATGGAGCTCTCAAAGTGGTTCCACTATGTTCGGGGTTCGAAATTAGTATTAAACGACACCAAACAATATTACTTTGAAGAACTCCATATATACTTGAAAATATATTATAAATACATAGCCTATATATATATACACACACATAATTTCTTTATGTGCCATGTATATACATATATAGTACATACTATTTATACATATAAATATATATAATACGTATATATTGGATTTATATAGAGTTTCAGCAGTGGAAGAACGGAAAATACGAAAGTCAAGTTTTTCTGCAAAATCCCGGAATTTACAGATAAAGTTAAAATTACTCTAACTTCTGAACGGTTGAAGATAAAAAGTAAAGTAACATATATTCTTGAAGGAAATTTAATGCTCAACGACTTCTTTCCTTATGACTTTTTTGTAGGACGAATGTCCGAAGAATTAGCTAACGAAATAAGGCAAAAAAACGCGAGGCAATTTTTTTTTTTCAAAATCATCTAATTTTGAGCACGGATATCTCGGAAATTAGGTGAGATAGCGAAAAAATGAATTGAATCAATCTCGTGGAGTATTCTATCAGCTTTAATTTTGTATAGAAAGGTCGTAACGCTAGAACCCATATTTTCTGAGATATAAGCGAAAACCCGAAAAAGGGGACCTTCTAGGGGCCCCCCTGCCCCCCGCTCACCTCCTAGGAGTGGGGACTTTTAGTATGTTTACCTCCTTACTAGTCCAAACAATGTCCCAATGTCAAAAATTGTGTTCCTTCCATTTCCCTCTACAACTTTTCATTGACTGGACTATATTGGAATTAGAAAATTTGCTGAGGAGCTTTAATTTTTACTGCACAATTTTTAACCCCACAAGGAATTTCAATTGCATTGACAACATTATGACAAATCTTCCAAAAGACACGTATACAACTGGTGTCATTGACCCAGGTCTGTCATACCACGCAGCAGTCAATATCAAAACAGATTTGACTCTGTTTAGGGTGTGTGAACCCACTGAAATACCTATCCAGAGAAGATATACATTAATTCCACTGGTATTCATATATTTATTTAATTTTTACTTAATATCAATTGGATTTCATTCTATTATTATTATGATGTGTTAAAGTCATCTGACTGTCCTTACAACAATCCGTTTGATTATTTCCTTAAAGGGGAACTGAACTAAAAAATTACATATATATTTTATTTACAAATGTGTAAGAGCTCTGATTGTATATTACTATGGCGAAATTAAAAACTCGATCCAACTTATCGTTTCCGAGCTGTAGCGCTCTATAGCAGCACTCGTGACGTCACCTGGCTAGCTCGGGTCTGGACATGGCGCATTATACACGGAACAGCCCCAACACAACATAATATTAGTTTTATTGTTGCACTCTTTATTGTTGAGTATCCGTTTTAGATATGTGTATTCATTAAAATCATTGACAGTTTTCCTTACAAGATTTTGCCTCCACTCAAATGTTTTCTTGTCGTACTTTCTCTTATAAACCCAATCTCCACAAGATTTAGAAAATTCTACTGAGCAGCCCACGACTCTTTTTCCTTGATGGAAGTTGTGGTCAAGAGCTGTTATCATTGACCGTAAATACATGCCTTCAAATGAAAAATTGGTTCTTTTTGGTACAAATTTAAGATGTTCGCTATGATAGATTCAAGTCTTCCTGTGTGACAAGAATGATTGAGATGCATAATATCATTTAAAAATCTGGTATTCATAATGATGTTAGCCCATGGTAGTCTTTCGAATGCTTACTGAGCCATTTAGCATTTTTAATTTTATCACCACTTAGCACATCGTGAGCACATGAATGGTATTTCTAATTACCTTCCCAATTATGAATGTTAACAATGTGATTGAGAATTGAGGTAAATTTCTCCTTTGGCAGTATACTGTCATTCTCACACGTATACGATGCCCACCATAAATTATTATAAATTGATTGTTTCCATTCATGAATGACGGAGGAATTCGGAAAATTGTTATTATTTTTCATTAGAGATTTAGCAAGGTGCCAAACATCAAATTCATGGTGTATGTGTGAAAATTTGTTTTTCATTAAAGCTGTAATGCCTGTGTGTACGTCCGTTAGGAACAATTTAATAGGGAGTTTCTCATTCATTGTGCTGTTCTTTCAATGTCACCAGCTACAGTTCCTCTTTGCACAATTACAAAATCTAGTATTTTATTCGACGTCAAATACTTGGCAGAGAAACCAGGGAAGTCATATTGTCCATCTCCATATAAACATAAATTTAAATCACTCATAGCATCTACATAGTTAGCTTCTTTTTCTTTTAACCACGTTTTGTGCGCGGAAGGAAATACAAATTTCTTTACAAGCCTATAGAAGTATGATTCAGAAAAAAATAATAGCTTAATTTGAATTTGAGAAAGCTGATATATAATTAAATGTTAATCCGCATAGGTACATTCCTGAGGCTATGAACACATTACTTTTTAAACTTCCACCTATGCTTCCAGAAAACCACTCGTATGTATGCCCATTCACACAATGAGTTTTTATTAGTAACATTACTCCTCTCATTTCAACTTTACATTCATTAACTGGAGCGCCACATGTATGGCATATACTGAATAGTGTAAGAAGGGCGCTTACACAAACACAAAAGAATATTTTTCCGACAAGTTGATATTTTCTATACCATCTTCTTCTCCTTCACTAGTGATTTCATTGGGGACGTAATCTTCATCCTTTTCATCCGAGGTGTCATGTTCATCAATGTAGTTCATATAGACAGAATTTGCAGCTCTATAAATTTCTGTGCTATCTCACACTGTATTTCTGCGTCAGTCTTCAATTCTACATGCATACATTCATAAACTTGCGTAGCTTCTCTTTCTTTCTAATATTCTTCTCTTTCATGTTTAGAATCAGCTATTGAATTATCAATTAATTCCTACACTTCCCTCTTTTTAAAGTAATTAGTCTTCCTTTTCTTGGGAGAAGGAATTTCTTTACTTCCTATTAAGAACTTTGAAGGTACCGCATTGTCTTTTGGTCTAGGGCACCTGAATTTTTCATCCTTCAATATTCTGATATTTAAAATATCCTATTAATTAAAAATCTGCTTTAAAATGCTTTCCACATACTCTAGAATGTTTTGTTGGAACAAAATTTTTACGCTTCATGCAAGAAACCCTGTTCTTGTTTTTATAAGGGAATGCATAGTAACCAACATTTCTATGGACACCAGAATTATTTGAACAACCGTAAGCCCTGCACGCAGGCATCTTCACTTACAGTACACAATAAACATTACTAGGGAATACAAGACCGGCACCTTTCATACATTACCGGAGCAAGCCAAACTAAAAGTGCTGACGGCGCGGTGCGTTAGCCGCGTGACGTCACAGCCTTGCAACACTATAATTTAAATTGCTCACAGAATGAGAATGAGCGAACATAAAAAGAAACGGTTTTCGACTCTGCACTTAGCGAGAATCGTATTTTATTTTAAGATAAAGTAAAAATTTTCGTTCAGTACCCCTTTAACTGGTTTTATAATGTGTTGAACAAATTCTTTCCTTTAAAAACTGTAAAAAAATTAGTATTGTGAACTCTGCAAAACGTATAGTGTGGTACAATGATAACCTGAAAATAATGAAGAATAGGATGATGTGATATTTAACAATGTTAAAGAGTACTCATTTGGAAACTTATAAATGTCTGTATAAGAACAGTAAGCACTTGTACCAAAATGCCCTAATTGAAGCTATGAAGGATGCTAACATGAACTTACATAAATAACTCAACAAACAAATCCAAGGCAGCATGGACTTTAATAAAAACAATTAGTGGTGTAAGTAGAAGTAAACAAGACCCAAATATCAATATACATAGGCTACTTTTAATGACCATTTTATTACTGCTCCTGATAACATAGTTAAAAGCATACCAACTGCCAATGTTCAATTTAGTGATCTTATGAAAAAGGTTCCAAAAGTTTTTACTACCTTCAAGTGGAGAGTTATAACTTGTGAGGATGTGTTAAGGGTTGTAACCAACATGAAAAATTCTTACAGTCGAGGTTACTATGATGTATCTAATTACTTTATTAAAAACATAATCATTGCTATTGCAGATCCTGTTTGTTACTGCATTAATGAATGTATGCAAATAGATATATTTCCAGATAGCTTGAACATTTCTAAAGTAACTCCAGTTTTTAAGAAAGGTAACCAGAACGACCCTGATAATTATCATCCTATTTCAATAGTACCATCGTTTTGAAAAAATTTTAAACCCTAATCAAT
Organism: Ectobius pallidus; assembly: GCA_964059195.1. NCBI lineage: Eukaryota > Metazoa > Arthropoda > Insecta > Blattodea > Ectobiidae > Ectobius > Ectobius pallidus. Next base: position 30,313,920 of record CAXKWD010000009.1, read on the forward strand.
GAACAATTCAAAAAATATTTTGAAATAAATAATCTATTGTCAAATTCTCAATTAGGATTTCATGCAAGTCGAACCACTATTAATGCAATAAGTGACTTTGTCAAATAGGTTTTAGATTGTTTTGAGCATAGCCTTCATACTAAAGCCGTCCTTTGTGACCTGATTAAGGTGTTTGAAATGGTTCATTGCAATACCTTGGCTCATAAGTTGGAATGTTATGGTGTTAATGGAGTCATGTAGATGATAAATGTAGGGTACTATTGTGTCTACGGTGTCTGTGACCTGTACTTAAAATCTTAAAACTGATTAAGTGAATTGATTCCCCCCCCCCCCAAAACCATAAAAACGCAGTCTAGTTAAAATTACGTTAATTCCGGAGTATGCACACAAATTTGCAAATTTGGTGCAAAATCAACTGAAGCACACTGAGAAAAATATGAAACCACATAAACAAAAGCATATTGTTGCCAAAGTTAGTCATTAATGTGGCCTTCTGCCACCCACATATACACAGATGTCATTCACATGGCTTTAAAAAAATTAAAAAATCAAAATAAATAAAAATATAAACATTTAAGCTCTGCTGGTGTCATATTATAATCAAGTAACCCCTGAAATATTTTAGTGATTTTTTTGAGATTTTTTAAACAAAATAAAAAATTTGGATTTTACACACTCCAAATTTTCCCGTATTTAAAGAATCACCCATATACATTAAGAGACAGACATATATACTTTTGTATAATTAAAAGTTATCCTGGAATAGCTTCAATAATTATAGTCTAATATAATCTTGCAAGCAGTATAGGCTACTTGCGCATTGTATACATTAAGAGACACTTATGTATAATTAAAGTTATCTTGGAATAGCTTCTATAATTATAGACTAAAATAATCTTCAAGCAGTATACTTGCCCGTTGTCATGTAAATACCCATACCATACGTCTGTTTAAATTCACTATGGAATGTCTGCATAGATCACAATCACTGGTCACCATGTGCTGTAATATTTATACTTTGTCTTTGCTGTATTTTTAGAATGTTGTTAAGGATGTCCACACTAATGGTTATGTTGTCGATGGAATCTGGCCTCGTAATTATTTTTAAAAAAAAAGCTAACATGGGCGACCTCGGGAAAACTTTTGGTGGCAAAAAACCCTCGAAATTTTAGGACTTTTTTTTTGTTTTACGCCTATAACTCCTAAACGGTGCATCCTAGCGAAAAAGTTACGATATAATTAATCAAAGAGCATTAAATTCTGCGTCGAATGAGTACCATAACGTAATAATTCGGTCAGGTAGTATGATCGAAACCGCCGGCGTGTTCTTGTGGTTAGCGTCGCTGACTACGGATCCGTCGGCCCGGGTTCGATCCCCGGTACCTCCTCGGATTTTTCTGAGGTAGGGAGGTCTGGTAGGGGTGCACTCAGCCTCGTGATTCAAACTGAGGAGCTACTTGATAGAGAAGTAGCGGCTCCGGTCATGGAAACCACCATTAACGGCCGTCGGTGTCGGCATGCTGACCACATGCCCCCAATCCTGCCATCTGCCTATAGGTAGATGACGCATCGGTCGGGTGGTAGGCCTTGTCCCTCCGGGATGTCGCGCCATATGGTCGAAAACCACGGTCAAAGAACGACGATTTTTTTCAACTTTGCCAAAAACTGAGATATAGTACTATATATGAGTCTGCAGCTTGAAAATGAGTACTCTGAGAGAAAAATTCGTGAAATCAAAGTTGTAAAGCGATGTCCATAGTTTCGGTGAAGTACACCTCTCGAAACTGGCGATCTCCCGGTGTACGGTAATTGGCATAAGAATCCCATGAAGGTACCTGTGAGTTGCAACTCTAGCCAACGAACCGAAAGTATCTTTCTATCACATTTCTTAATAATAATAATAGTAGTAGTAGTAATAATAATAATAATAATAATAATAATAATAATAATAATAATAATTGAAAATTGGATTGAAAAGGTGGATAAATACAAAGAACTGGCTGATGAAATCAAAGAGATGTGGAAGCAGACATCAGTACATGTGGTTCCAGTGGTAATATCGGCTACCGGTATGGTCCCAAAGAAGACGATAATGAGCCTAGAGAAGTTGAATCTACAAGCCTCGCTTTGTGTCCAATTGCAGAAGGCAGTCATATTGAACACCTGTGCTATAGTCCGAAGAACTCTTGGAAAAGACTGTTAGTTGTGTAATGATAACTTGCTTAATATGCCGTTGTCATTATTTCAAGAATTATACCATGTGGAAATGAGAAGACATAAAATAATAATAATAACAACGACAACAATATTATTATTATTTAACAATAATTTAAGTATAATTATATTTGGTGTATGTCATGTGTATAGTGTCTATGTACGCAGCATTCACCCCGCTTCCCTCCAATGCTGCAGAAGAGTGACAGTATTTCGCAGTAGTGGATGGAGGCTATCTGCTTCATAAAGTTGTTTGGCCACCCAACGCCTCCTTCGACACCATCGCCAAGAGTCAATCCTCTTTTTAAAACATACACTATGGGTCCACGAAAGTTGCCATTGTGTTCAACAGATAGGCCAACCCTGGTCAGAATGGCACCAAAAGATCTGAGTTATTGCGGCGGATGAAGATTCACCATTCCCCCGAAGTAATCTCTGATGAAATACAATTAACCAAGTCGCTCAGGAAAAGTTTTTGGTCAGTGAGTTTAATAAAAAGTCTTCTCATTGAAGTCCTGAAAAGTCACTTCGAAGATTGTGACATTAAAGTCAATCAGGCCCATGCTGACTTGATCATTTCCAAGGCATGAAAATATCCCAAGGCATGAAAATATCCCAATAATTGGAGAGGACCTTCTTGTGCTTATGATAGGGCTTGGCCAGCCATGCATCAACTTGGTCTTTCTGAAGCTGTTGATGTGCAATATTTGAGAACATCTTTCAAATTCGACCAATCCATATCCAGCCACATCCTATTCATCCACATGTTTAGTGGATGTGATACGACATCTGCTATTTTTGGTCAAGAAAAGATGAAGCTGAGCAGCATGGTCACCTTTTCGAAAGAACTTCAGGACATCTCCCGATGCTTCGTCGATCCATTCACCAGCCATGATTAGATTGATGAGGTTGGTGATCTCTACATCGGATATCCCACCAAAGTAGCTCTGGACAAACTGCGCCAAGTTCACACGAGCAGTGGCCAAGGGCAAAGTGAACCTCGAAAGACCACCTAATTATGATGCTGCACACCACCATTAATATCGGTGTTTCCATCAAATACAGACATTATTGGGTAAAACAAGAAACCTTGAATAAAGAGGATGGGTGCATAGTAATGCAGGTCTAGTGCTACTAAAAACCACCAGATACGTGACTCCCTTGTCTCTACTCAAGACAGTGTCATGCCCTTGCAAAATAGCGTGTACCTGCTCTTGCCGTAAGGCTGGTCTGAAGTGCTCTTCCATATGCAAGCACTACTGTGGTAAACAATGTGACAACACTTTATCCACCGGTAGTTGACGATGATGATGACAAAGATCACTTCAACCAGCTATTGGAGCCTGAGGAACAACCAGAAGAGGATGATGAGAGCTTCTTACCACTTCTACAGATGCTAATAGAGGAACTGGGTTCCTTGGTTTATTTATATTATACACATTTTAAACATATATTTATTGACTAATAGTTTTTCAGGTGCTTAGAATGGCTTTATTTGGTGACAGGTTTTGGGCTAAGCCATGCTACCCTTGATCAGGCTTATTAACACATCATTTCTATTATTAACAGTTTTTTTAAATAGATTTACATCATGGTAAATTAATAAAATACCGCTATGGTGTATAATTCTTATGTGTTTTTAAATTACATTCACGTTTCCTTATTTACTCATGTGTTTTCATATTTGTTTTCTCCTTATTCACATTTTAAAATGATTATTTGATGATACTAAAGCAAGAATAACTCTGTAGGATATACACCTATACTGTTGAAGCGTTCTAACTCATAGGTACCTTCATATTCCAATTGCTGGACACCGGGAGATTGCCAATTTCGAGAGGTGTACTTGACTGAAACTAAAAATGTTGGTACTCAGTAGACGCAGAATTCGATGCTCTACAACTTTTATTTCATGAGTTTTTCTCTCAGAGTATTCATTTCCAAGCTGCAGCCTCATATAAAGTACTATATCTCTGTTTTTGGCAAAGTTGGAAAATATCGTCGTTCTTTGACCGTGGTTTTCGACCATACTACTTGACTGAATGAGTACCGACTCATTCGACGCAGAATTTAATGCTCTTTAGTTAGTTACATCGTAGCTTTTTCGCTAGGATGCACCGTTTAGGTGTTAGAGGCGTAAAGCAAAAAAGTCCTAAAATTTCGAGGTTTTTTTGCCGCCAAAAGTTTTCCCGAGGTCGCCCGTGTTAGCATTTTTGTTTTTTACATGCTTGTATCCATATATACAAGTTAAAAAATAAAAGCTTCTACCCCACCTTTTGCATCATACAATACCTCTACTGACTGGCCTAATTTTTAGACCATAATTAAATATGGCATTATCCTTTGGGGAAATTATTAAAAAAATTGATAATATTTTGAAGATTCAAAAAGGAGCTGTGCGAATCTTAACTGGTGCTGAATGTACTGCCCACTGTAAACCAAAATTTAAGGAATTACGGATTATGACAGTTATTAATCTCTACATTTTTAAATTGCTTCTGCACACGAAACTAAATTATAATTCTGAGGTTAACAGATCATCTATTCACTCATACCCAACTAGAAATGCTTATCTCCCCATACACAGACTGTCCAAGACTGCTACAAGTTTCAATTATGTGGGTATTAGACTCATCAATGCACTTCCTGAAAGAATTTTAAATGCATCTTTTAATTATTTTAGGAGAAAATTGAAAAATATGCTCATTTGCAATCCTCAGTATAATCTTGAAGAGTTTTTTACTTTAGACTTTAGCACTATTTGAGTTTTATGTATTGTAACTAATTATTTATTTTATTTTATGACCTGGCCAATTGTACTGTACTTAACAAATCAATAAACATGATTATTATTATGATTATGATTACCTTGGCAGAACTGCACACACGATAAATCAGAAAAATATGCAGGAAATATACCATCGTTTTGGTCAGATAAAAACTGTAATCTTAAAAACGTTCCATGTTGTATGTTGTATGTTCCACACTCACCACCTATTTGGTTGCTACTGAAGTGATACGTTGACATTATTAAGATTGATTGTTGTCTACTATAATATAGACACCATGGATAAGGACAGAAATGGTAGTTAATGACTTTAAAATACTGTAGTTTAGAAAAGTCTGAAGCACTTGAAGACATTTCACTCCAGGGGCTCCCATTTAGTAATCAAGTCAATTGTTCACAAAAAACACATGTCTATGGGGAGGAAATAATGGCTTACTTTACTTGTCACAGAATTTAGCAAAATGCAGAACAACTCCTGTTGGTGCAAGCAACATGTTCAGTGATTTAGTCTATTAAAATGGACGCTAAGATATTTCCCCCGTGCTGACTAAGCATTTCGATATGTGGTGCAATCGGTATTCGCGCGTTTGGCTGATGTAATGCTGGTCAGCGCCAGAAGGAAGCCATGCCATCCGCTCCAGTTCAACCTCAGACGGCATTGCGTATGGAAGCATGCAAGTTTTCTCCTCATATTTGCGCGGTTCTTAAGTCAAGTGCAACGACAAGTTCAAGTGTTCTTAAAACCCACGAATTTAATTACAAAACTACAAATATTAAGTTTTGTTGTTCGCTCGTAATTATTCTACAGTAATTACCACAGTGTTCCAATCTTTACAGCTAGTAGATCCGTTTGTTAAGCTCGTTATAGGCTTTTTCCATTGTACAACCAGTGTACACAGTGAAGTACCTATATTATTGCAATTACTTTTAATATTGATAATTCAGTGAATCTACCTAAATCTACTAATTACAGCAACGATTCCAAGTATTTTTATATATAATTCAGCTCTGGTGTAAATTCATTACATTTTCATTGTTTTAAGTGCCTATTTCACTATTTATTTCATTTAGTGCCATTATTACTCGTGTGAATAAAGTTTACATAGTTTATTACATGTGTAAGGTTGTACTACCATTTAGATCCGTGGATCCCTGTTCCAGTGCCTACGATAAGTTCACTCGCTCTATCATTGTATTACTGTTCCAGTAATTGATCCTCCACCCTAGTTCCAGAGGTTATAGTCCTTTAATTATTGTCATCCCCTACATATTGTTCCTCTTGCACCGGATCATAACCCTACATTTCCCATTGTCAGACTTTACAGGAGCTTTTATCCTAGTATTTGTGTTTGTCATTATTGTGAGGGTGCAAGCAAGGAGAAAGGCAATACCGGCTCCAAGTAACATTATTATCATCACACAGCATGAAAAAGAAAGACATTGGTTTACCAATCCACGAGTCTCAACTCCCGACCAATAAATACAGGAATATAAGATCATATAAAGAAGAAAGAAAATGTATTGTTTTAGCTATTATTTGATTGAAGGAAACCTGAACATTACCCATCTCAAAAACTATTTTTGGGAGGCCGGGACTCAACTTTCAATTCTGGTGCAGTCCCAAAAAATCTAGGATGTATAGGAAAATCTAGTTGAAGTGTTTTATCAACTTAATTTTTTTTTAAATATATTCATACTGTTTGTTACCACACCAGTCAGTTAAACTATTGGAAATACATGGCAATTATCAGCATGGTCACAGTGGAATGATAATTCTTTCACACTGGCCATGTGTAGGCTAAGATGGACACATGAAGTCAGAATGAAAAATTCAATGCCATAGCCGGGATTTGAACCAGGATCTTCGGCTCTCCGTGGCGATGCTCTAACCAACTGAGCTACCATGGCAACGTGCCGGTACAAAATTAAATTCTCCAACTGACTCACAATCCCAGTATACCACCAGGCGTTCTCAATATGAGATATGTCATTGAATTTTTCATTCTGACTTCACGTGTCCAATTATCACCATGGTTAAATTTACCAAGACCTGTAGTTATAATATGTGCAGCACAACACAACAAGAATAAGCTACACACTTTTCTAGATTTCTCTGAAAGAAAGTAAAAGGTACTCTAAAAAATTTCTACTAAATGGTAAATTTAATAAAAGCACTTTTGCTCCACTTATTACAATCTTTAAAACTGACTAGTTTCAAGGGATTTCTCCTCCATCCTCAGCTGGCAGTCAACTAGTGCTTGTACAGCTATAGTCTAAACTGTGCTGCTGAGTGATGACGTCTGCTGGTGGGATTTCAAAATTCATAACACTGTCTTCATTCTTTAATATAAAAATATTTTCCCAGGCATTGGTTTATAGGTCTAAACATTTTAATAATTTAATGTCCTTTCTTATATGATGGTTTCATGCCCAGAAATGGTGTGCAAACGCAGTCTTTTCTGTTTGCAGGACTTCCACATTTCTTAAACAGATAGTCTCTCACACTGCCGCATCCCACTACAGTTTTCCGTTGCGTGAGTGCACCACCAGTCAAAACAGGAGTGATTTTAATGTATTTAATTATTCATTGCTAAGTTTGAATGTATTAAATTCATAAACGCTGTTTTCACAACCCCCAAGTTTGTGTTCTGTTTCTCTACCTCGATCATTAAGTTTACTATTTTCTCACATCTGATTCCAGCTCCCCTCCCCTGTGCTTATGTAAACCATCAGTATTGATGAGACAGTAAAAGATACCCTAGGCAAGAGCTTTGGTAGCTTGTTATTTTTATTATTTGTAACAGGTTTTTATCGTACCATATTTGTAATAGTTACAAGGTGAGTTACAAGAAATATTCATCTCTGGACTGTAGTGGGAGAAACACAGTACTATATTCAAAGACTACCTCTTAAACAAAGTTACCAAATTTATCCTGGTTTGTCCAATATATATCTGATGACAGTCTTTACATTCCATCTGGTAAATTCCCGATCATTTACGACCCAAAAGCATAAAAAACTTAACAAATGTTAACATTTTTAACATTTTAAGCATACAAAATATATTTGAACTAGTACTACTTGCGTGCAATTTCTTGGGCACTGGTTTTAGGGGGAAGCGAGAGTAGGGGGGAAGAAAACACAGCTATCCCGCCAGTTTTTCTGCAGTGTTGTCACCAAAGAAACCACATTTTAGCAGAATTTCGCATCAACAGCTAAATGTAAGTTATGTGTACAAACAATAAATTGAAATTTAATATACAATGATTTTAATGCAGTCCAATAATACGTGGTGGCGGTATTGCATAACAATTAATTACACGTCATAAGGGCTTGGTTATCAAATAAGGCATTTTCCACCGGGAATAGAATATTAAATAAAAAAGGCTCAATGTTTTTACACTGGATGACTAGTTTTAAGCATAAAGAAGAGTCTTAGCAGAACATGCTTCACCATTTCGTGTTGAAAATGTAAGAGAGGTAAGACATCTAAAAGTGGAGAAAACTATAGGCCTAATTTTAAAAGTATTTAATATGTTTTGTGAAAAGTTCGTTCAACTTTCAGTCCATAAAATTGACATCAGAGTTCACGGGAGTGTCAGAAATTAGCACATATGGAATTCTTAATGAGGTGAGGAAAGTGTTGGATGTACAATGACGTGCTTGTGAAATCAGCAATTTTCAAAATTGTATTTTTTCCATGCGTCAGAAAAGATACTGTCAATAAATAAATAAGGATCCTGAGACATAATGAAAGCTTAGTATTGAAGTCACTAGATGTCAGGGTGTATAGTGTACTTCGTGTTTCAATGTTGTCAGCTCTACCTATGAAATTGAACGAAACCTACCAAATGAGGACTAGGGAGCCGAGCACCCAAGAAATCGCACGCGAGTAGTAAACAAAATTAAGAGACACCTCCATTGGGTCTGATAAAGTAATAGTGCTTCTTTACGTAAATTCATTATTAATAACAATCCTGACTGACAAACTGCCAAAGTTGAAAAAGCAATGGATTTTATGAACTCACACCTGAATAAATTGAAGACTATATAAAACTTATAGATTTATACATACAACAAAATAGCTTTATGTTCAGCCAGGATTTTTACCAACCTAACTGCAGGCCAAGCCATAGGTAATCCAATATCACCAATGTAAGCATACTTATATATGAGCAGCAATAACTACAAGTTACCAGAGCTTTTCCACACATCTTTCAAGGTTGGTGTAGATAACAGTACGTAGATGACATTTTTGCTATCATACCATAAGGATTCATACAAGATGCATTAAAATTACTGGATTTACATACATCAATAAAATTCACCATGAAATCAAACAAGATGGATGGCGACCTTTCTTAAATTTGAAAATAATTAGAAAACAGAACAATCTGGAATTAGGAACTTATAAGAAATCCACAAATGTTGATTATTATATCAAACACAACAAGTTCAACCAAAGACTTCATGAATTTTCAATTTTCACAGTTTAATCCATACATTGATCCATATACCCTTAGGACCATTTTCTCCAAGTCAGTTTAAACCTGGATTTACTTCAAACTTGTTTAATTCTGAGTTTAAAGTAAAAATGATTTTCCCCACACTAGTTTAAACCTTGCATCAAGTTTAAACAAGTCAGTTTAGGCCTAAACATGGATTTACTTCAAACTTGTTTAATCCTGAGTTTAAAGTAAAAATGATTTTTCCCACACTAGTTTAAACCTTGCATCAAGTTTAAACATGGGTATAGCTAAACCCTTAATGTTGAGGGTTTAAACTGCTGTTCTGTTGTTTAAATTGATAATTTGTTGGAAATTCCTTGACAATATCTCATAATATTAGCAATTTTTATAGCAATTATATTTAAATTAACGTTCTATTACTGTTCACTTCAAATTTTACAATTGGAAATCACAAGTGGTGAAATAGAATGACAGATATGTTGAAATCTTTGATGAGATAGATGATGATTATAGTCCAATGAATGTAAATGAGGTTAGGGTGACCAAGAACAGTAAGCCTACAAGGGTAGATCACTTTTAAAATTTGGAATAACTACTTCATAATTCACAAATAGGCTATACAGCAAATATAACTGCTCCAGCCAAATGGATGTAAAAAAAAAAAATACACTGTGAATGTCAAACTGAGGATTCCCATAAGAAATAGTTTGAGCTACAGCATGCAATCCCCCAATATAGAATAATTAGAATTGGATGACCAACCAACAATTATTACAGTATAAACCCCCAATCTAGTACAACTTAAAAAATAATAACCAGTTTCCTTACCTAGGTTCCATTTGTAGGCCTAATTCTCCTAAATATTCACAATGTAATTCATTTCATTGACAAAACTGGTACCTAAAATAGCTCTACTAACTTGATAAAATGTTAATGATCGTACATTTGCATTGCCCTTGTATTACAGTACTACTGTTGCTTAAATTTTGGACTTAATGCAATGAGAAATTAGCCTACATACCGGTATGTGGTCTCACAGAATGTAAGAATTGTTTATATTTATCGCTGAGTAGCTACAGAGGGTCTTATAATTAATTAAATAATTACCAAACACAAGACATAGAAGAAATTAGCATTATAAAAATTTTAGGATTACAAATTGACCAAAATCTAGGCTGGAAAACACACAATGAAATAATTCCAAAACTTACTTCAGCATACTTTGCTTTAAGGTTTGAATATATTACAAGAGGATGCCTTACGTATGGTATATTTTTCATGTTTTGCTGTGTGATGAAGTATAGATTCATATTCAGGGGCAACTCTTTAAATTACAAAAAGGAGCAATTACAATATTTAAATTACAAAAAGGAGCAATGAGAATAATGTAGAAAGAAAAACAACAACAAAACAACAAAAAATTCAATAAGTTTATCAAAAATCTTATTTCATAGTTCAAAAGTTACTTCACTCTGTACTTATTAGACAATTAAGGAACGATTTTATTTGTAATAACTCAGGGTTTCAATTTTTGTTCTTACTACTTTTCCTTTTTTCTTTTTATTATTCTGTTCTTTCTTTTTTATTATTAGGTATTAGGTATTAGGTATTATTGTTTAGGTATTGATTTGATATTATAATTTCTTTATGTATTTGTAATTTGTATTTTATAATGTAAATGGCTGAACTGTGCCCGAGCACGAGCGCTTGCTCATTCAGGTGGTTTTGTTTTGTAGAAATATTTTGTATAAATATAAATATATATATAGCCTATATATAAACTGTTATGTGTTTTATGATAGAGATAATATTTATAAATGTCAGATTAAAAACTAATTACAGTGTTCATGGACAAACAACCGGAAGCAAGAACGATTTACATAGGAGACCAGTTATTTCACTATAACTCTTCCAGAAGGGTAGGCCTACATGCTACTCTGCAATACACATACTGTAATAATTTTCCAAACAACATTAAATTATGATGTATTCTAAACAAATGATTGTAGGCATAGCCTAAAACTTTCAAAAGACGTACGGTATCAAGAAATTTTTAGTTACTGTACTCACACCTTCTACAAGGGTCATTCTGTGTCAAATCAACACACTTTGGATTAAAATTTAACCTCACCATCCCAGATTTAGATGAAAATTTGTAGAGCAGTAGTTTTCATGCATATTAAGAGAAATACTAACTTTTACTGAAATATATCAATCCATTTTGAAAATACAGCCATGTAAATTCAACTGAGATAGCAACTCTTCTAATTCCTTCAGAAGTGGGAAAGGTGTAATGTTTAGCATGTTATACAAGTTTTTCAATGATATGTAACACATAATAGTTCTAATGAAATTTGTTTTTCTTGAATTTCAAAGTGAAAATTTTGAATTTAAAAAAAAAGCGCATCTTCAAACATTTTCAAAAAATTCTAGGAAATAGTTTATACCAATGTTAAATTATGTACCAAGTTTGAGGATGGGATGGGAATGGGTTCATAGTTCATTTTTTTTTAAACAGAATCCCTTGTCAAAAAAATCAAGCCATATTAATTATATGCACCAATGGAAAGCATAATAAAATAATTTCAGTAAATAAATTGAAATAAGGAAATAACATCACCTGCTTGACATCTTCTTGTTCATTGGAAATACTTGTCTAATGCCTTATTGGTTTGCAAAGTGTTATTTTAAGATATCACATATTTTAAGATATCACATAAATCTTTCAGGTCGGTGTCAGAGAATTTACTTAACATAATACGTCTGTGAGAGGTATCCATAATACATTAGGCTTTCATGGTGGTATTGGTACAGCTGGAAGGAGTGTTAATTTCATTTCAATTGGAAATTGACACATTAACACTAGGCCTACTACCACCACTATATGTAATCAGAGCATCCACAGATTCAGTGAAATGTAGCCAAATAAGTTATACACTGCTGATAGTATTTATGTTTCACTGCTTTAGCCAAGAAATAAAGGAATCAATGTCAAAGTCAAACTGGAGACCCCCTCACCAGGAACATAACCAAGAAATTATTTGGAATGATACTAGGGCATGACAAGGGGTATAGAGAGGTCAAACATGAGGACAGATTCCAGATCTCAGGCTCTGAACAAGCCAACACAGAAAGTTCTCAGTGATGTTAAACGAGTCACCTGATCACATTATTACGTCAGCTTACAAGCAAGCCACATTCTCTCCATTGTTGCGTAGGAGGTCTCTATTGTTGGAGACCTAACAGTCCTTAATTTGAGCCCCGAGGAATAAAATGTGCCAATTCCTTCCTTTAAATTAATTCTTCTTCTTATTCTTGTGATGTAGGATAGCATCCTGTTTATTTCCCCTTTATTCCTCAGATGAGTCATGAGTACTGTCTTTCCATCTTGTAGCAGGTCTTCCTCTTAATCTTTTTCCATCTTGTCTGCTTTCCTGAACCTTTTTTTGTTTGTTTTTGTTATATTTTAAAACTTAATACAGAGTACCATATAACATATTTAGGAATTCACTGCCACTACCTTACATATTTACGTATTTTTAAAACTTAAATACAGTGTTCTGATAAGACTTTATAGAATTCCCTGCCACTGCTTTGTGTGTGTGTGTATTTTTTTCTTTTGTAACAGGCTATTTTAAAAACGTAAATACAGTTTACTGTATAACATTTTAAACATTCACGCCCACTGTCTTTATATAATTTAATAAACTGTCACAATGATTCAGACTGCAGTCTACTGAAAAAAACTTTATGAATTCTCTGTCATTACTAGAGCCCGGATTTCCATGCAAATGCATGTTTTTATATACTTTGGTTACACTTCTCAAACTTTGTAGTTACTCATTACATGACTTATGGATTCCAAATAACCATATTTTTTCCGTGCATGTTTGCATGTTTCGGCCTTTTTATGAGAAAATTCAGGCATAACGCATGTTTTGGATTTTGTTTGTTTAATGTAGCATATTCAGACGTTTTTAATGCATATAAACCCTCATTTTCTGGTTTATGTTTGTTTGTTTATTTATTTGCAACATTTTTACAGTTGTTACAAAATTACAATATAAGTGTAACTTATATAAATATGGTTGTGAACGCCACTCAGAAGAGCAAAGCTTGTCCTCGGAGGCAGTTCAGTTCAATACAACAAAAAATTTACCCTAAAATAATTTTTTTTAACAGTAGTACAAACATGAGATTTACAAAACATAGAATTGTACAAGTAAATGCAGTACTAGATATATTTTTTATTAAACAGATACCTTTGAATTATTTTTGAATTCTGCAAGATTATAAAAAGCGTTTTCCGCTAGGTAAGATTTTGTACTTTTTAGCTTTTCAGTTGTAGTATTCTTTTTTTTAATGGCCTCCGGTAATTTGTTATATAGTTCTTTGCCAATATTTTCAACTGAACGGTTATTTAATGTTCCTCTGAGTGAGGTTCTGAAGAAGTCTTCTTTATTTCTTAGGTTGTGCTGGTGTATATTAAAATTTTTCGTTAGATGTTCACCTTTTTTTGTGAGAATGGGTTTGATACTTTCATATATATAAATACATGGAACTGTTAGTATTTTTAGTTTTTTAAAGATGGGTTTACATGATTTTTTCCTGTCTATTTATGCAATTATTCTAATACTTCTTTTTTGTAGTTTGAAAACCTTTAATACTTCCCTAGATGTAATATTTCCCCAAAGTGTTATTCCATACTGAATGTGACTATATATGAAAGCATAATATACTTGTTTTAAGGTTTCATTGTCCATTGTTTTTCTTACTTGTTTCAATATATAGATACCTTTATTTAGTTTTTTGTTATATGTGCTACTTGGGGTTGCCAGTTCATGTGTTTATCGATTATTACTCCTAGAAAGTTTGAGCTTTGGGTTTAGAGATTTCTTCTTCATCTATCTTAATTTTAATTCTATTTAATTCATATTTTTTTAGTTCAAAATTGATCCAAGATGTTTTTTTAATATTCAGTTCCATTCCCAAATTTTGAAGGTATTTTTTTACCATTTTCAAGATATTATTTGCTTTATCCTCAATTCCTCTGAATGTTTTATCTTTAATTATTATTGTTGTATCATCTGCATAACCAATCGCAATGCCACCATATCTTTGTATTACTTCAAAAGGTCATTTATATATACTAGGAACAGGAAAGGACCTAATTTTGAGCCTTGCGGCACTCCTTGTTTTATTTGCTTAAATTCAGATTTTATATTTTATATTTTTCCTTTTGTATTTGTGTGTTTTAGTCCTATACATTGCAGTCTGTTTTCTAAATAAGATTTTATCCAATTTTGGGATAGTCCCCTCACTCCATAATTTTCCAGTTTTTGTAATAGTGTATTTATGTTTACGCGATCAAAAGCCTTTGAAAGATCCAGGAAGATCCCGATTATCACTTCATGATTATTTATGGCATTTATTATTATATTGTTTACATTTTCTATTGCATCTATTGTTGATTTTTTTGCTTTGGAAACCATATTGCCATTTTGAAATAATGCTGAACTTTGTACAGAAATTTTGCAGTTGCTCCAGGAACACGTCTTCAATTATTTTTGAGAATGTAGAACATAAAGTAATTGGTCTGTAATTTTCAACTTCAAGCTTACTACCCTTTTGTTTATATAAGGGAATGGTGATTACTTTCTTTAATATATCTGGAAATATTCCTTGCATCAGTGACGTATTTGTAATGTTTGTTAGCACTTCACTTATTTCATATTTTATATACTTAGCCATTTCATTTGATATCTCATCTAAACCACTGGACTTTTTAAGTTTTAACCTGTTTATGTCCTTAATAATATGTTGTTGTGATACTTCAAGAATCGCCATAGAGTTTAGTTGTTTTTGTTGTGAAATTAAGTTTGTATCTTGACTTAGAGTGATATTATTTTGTTTTGATGTTGTCAAATTTCCTATATTTACATAATAGTTATTAAATATATTGCATATTTCGTTTGGAAAACTTACTTCCTTACCGTTTCTTTTGATTTTTAAGTTGTGGGTTACATTATTTTTACTTTCATTTTTTATTTTATTTACAATATTCCATACTACTTTTATTTTATTTTCAGCGTTTAATATTAATTCTTTGTTAAAATTCTTTTTTGCTGTCTCTATCACACAATTTAATATTATGCTATAATTCTTTATATATTCAAGTAACCTTTCGCTCATATTAGGGTCCTTTATAGAGTTCAAGAACCTCATTGTTTCACAAGATGTTTTTATCCCTTTTGTGAGCCATTTTTCCTGCACCTTTTTAGATTTACCCTTATTTATTACAACTTTTTTTATTGGCATAGTGGTTTCTAGTCCAAGTTTCATTATTTTATTAAATTTGTCATATTTTTCATTTAAATCACATGTTTCATATATTATTTTCCAATCCACTTGTTTTAAAAACTCTTTCAGTTTACTTAAACCTTCTTCATTTGTTTGCCTTCTTTTAGTGCATAATATCAACTTACCATGCATAACTGTGCATATTATTATGAATGTGCCTCCATAAAATCTCGGCTTTTCAAAGAAACGTAAAAAATGTTGTATTGTATATTACCATTGTTATTTGATTGACTTGGCAACAGAGTCTGCCACCTGCATGAATTTGAGAGTGCAAACAACTGTTTACCCTAAATAAACAGTAATATTATAAAATAAAATAAACAGGCTACAAAAGAAAATGCCGACTCGCCGACACCCATCACCTTCCATTGAAAGAAAACTGCTAACAGAATGTTCACTGCTTGAATTTGTCAGTCGCTAGCCATTGTTGAAGACGTTGAATAATTAACTTTATAATCGTGTTGTGGAAAAGTGGGTGTGACAGGGAAAAACTTAAAAAGGTACTTAGTTCAAATCCTGATCTTAAACTTCTGAAAACAGTGAAGGACGTATTGTGTGGAAAAAGTGTAAAATGCATGGAATTCGATCTCACCCTCAGTCAAATTTCTTCCCTTAACTGTTCCTTAACTAAACTTCTTCCCTGTTTCTTCTTGTGAAGTAGAAAGATCCTTTTCTGCATTCAAGAATGTCCTAACTGATAAATGCATGAGTTAAAGTGAGGAGAATTTGGAAAAACTCGTATATTGTTTTAAGAGAAATTGAAATATATTGCAGTACAGTGCGGATTTTTGATAGTGCGTGTTTCGCCCTTCATTGTGCATATTTGGAGATACGATAGTGCATGAATGCATGCATATTTTTAAGTTTGATAGTGCATGAAAATCCGGGCTTTGGTCATTACCTTATATAATTCTGCACCAAGAATTATACAGGGCAGTGAAAGTGAATTCTTAAAATTTCATATAGTACCGGTACAATAATTAAAATTAAAAATATTATGAAAAAAAAACATTGGTCGCTGCCGGGGTTTGAACCTGAGACCTCTTGTGCCATAGCTTAGCCCTACAACCACTGAGCCACGAACAACACTGACATAAACCCCTCAATATTGTTAATGTAAACCGGTAAGTCTTCGCCTATGTCTCACCTCAAAACTTTAAATCATCTTTGTAGGTCTATGAGATGTGTTTAGGTAATATTTATTGTACTTTTCAGTTCGGAAAATGGTATTATGATACTGATAACATTATTATTGAGACCTAATTCGTCTAAAAAGAGAAATATGAGAAGAAGAGAGTCTCACCTATTGTTTGCAGTGGAATACATGCTGAATGCAAGACCGGCTTTTGCTTTCCCGGTCATGACGTCAGTAATGAAATGGTTTGTAAAGGGCGTGCTTTCTTTTAGTAACTACAAATTACAACAGCAAGTATACCATATTTTCACTCTAGTAATTGTAAAGCGAATTTTACTAGTGATCTCTTGTAGCTTTATAGTAGGCCTAGCCTATAGGGCCCTGGTCCAACTCCTCTTGCATCGTTTGAACCCGCAAGCATTTTGTTTACACTAAACGTTTGCCAAAACTGAATGGAGAAAATGAAAGTCAGTTTAAACTAAATACCCAAATTAAACTGGTTTGGTTTATACCAAGTTCAATCAGATTTGGAGAAAACGGCTCTGAAAAAGACAGAAAATATAACAGTAACAACATATACCAGTACATGAAGTGGCTGTCACAAATGGTTTCAAAAGAAACTTCATTGACAAGATGATTGTAAAACAAAAGAAGCAACAAAAAAAAAAAGAGAGATAAAAGAAACAAGCCCACTGGACAATGCAGGAAAAGCCCAGACAAACTACAAGAATAATTGATGAAGTTCACCATTCCTTTTGTGGTATTCTAATGAAATTTGTAATGAAAGGTCCAAATATTAAAATATACAGAAAGCTCAATTTGACACAACATTTACTACACTGTTACAACATTAGCTACCGTTGCAAGCTTTTCGTGCGAGTTTAGGCAGGTGCGCATTCAACTGTGCCTAAAAGCATGTGTGTGTAAAGGCAATAGACAAATAAAGGATAGTGTACAGTCAGTCTCTCATGCCATCCCACACTCAATGGACAAGAAAAAGTGTGCATGTAACGGCTGTAGACAAACAAAGGAAAGCCATGTGTTGAGTCACTCACAAAATCCCACCTGAAAGAGTGCGCATGTAAAGCCAGCAGACGTATTCATGTTCAAGTTTTATGTTAAAATATAGTAAATAACTTCTCATTCTATTATAATATTGTTATCTATTTGCAGCCAGACTTGTTGTGGTAAGCATTTACAAGATAGATCTGGGCATCTCTTACCAGTTTTGAAACAAATATCTCTGAAATTCGATGGCAGGACAAATAAAAAATCAGGTAAACTGATATAACAAAGTGCCAGAATGCTTTTTAATCAGTGAAAATTGCAATTATGATAGCCCCATGCAGAAAATAAGTTATTTTTGTTATAGATCTCTAGATCAATTCATTAAGCAGGGCTTATGGAAGAACTGAGGTCTAAAGTTTGATTCATAACCTTAATTGATATTGGTATATACTGATATAATAAATTCTTAAAATATGTCAACATTTTACAAAATGCAATGACAATAATATTAATGATGTAATAGATCTACGATTTGCTGGCATATTTGTTTAAATTTAAAGCAGCTGTACAGGTTATGAATGAATTAAAATCAATCAGAAATCAATCTATCAGGAATTACATTAGGTATAATGTTCCACAGGAACAAATAAGAAAAATACTCACATTAAAACATAATGCAGATATCGGTAGCCATTCATATCAATAGAAACACAATATTATATCAATATTCAATGGTTAGTTGTGTTTTAAATGTTTTATTTACACTGACATCTTCATGAAGAAATGAATCAATCAAAGCAGTCTACCAATAACAATATCAATAACGATTGGCAATTTGTTACGTTATGTTTACTGTGGGCCATGGAATAATATGGTAGCGTCTAATATCCATTACAAAATTAATACTTATATTAAATTGTAAATGAAAGCATGCTCTTTAATAAGTAATTTCATCTATTATTTCTATTTACAGAATTGATTATATTAGGACATAGAATGATAGGAACATTAACAATTTGTATTAAATAGCCACTGATTTTCAGTGATGGTGTATTATTTAACCATTGAAACCAGTATCGGTATGCCATTAGACCTTTAAAACCAGTGACAGTATCCCATAATGACTCATACCGCCTCACTTCCCTCACTGCATATGTATGAATGAATCAATGAATGAATGAATAGCCATTTATGTCCCTGAAGGGCTACGGCCTCCTCTTTCGAGGGAGAGCTTGTCATTAGGCTTATGTGGGAAGCTAGTCCGCATAAGTGATACTGCTGCCTCGCACTTAGTCACTTCGGTTCTTTCACTAGTCACTATTGGTTATCTGCACTCGATGCTGTTAACTGTCTCTTTCGGATGCCTTCCTCCTCCAGTGGGGTCCTACTGCTTTCCTGAACGTGTTGGTCCATCTCGTTCCAGGTCTTCCTCATCGTCATTTTCCAAAGTAGGGTGACCACATTGTTGAGATATACGTCCATCTTGTGTTATGACATCTAACCACGTGGCCTCCCCTTTTCCATTTCAGGTTGGAGGCTCTTTGAGAGGCATCTTCTAAGTTTGTTATTCTTCTTATTCTGTTGTTTGATATTTTGTCCATAAGAGATATTCCTAGCACTTTCCTTTCCATCTTTCTTTGACAGATTTGGATGCGTTTTTTGTGTGTTTCTGTTAAATTCCAAGTTTGGCATCCGTACAATAGTGCTGGGAAAACACAGGAGTCTAAAATGCTGAACTTCAATCTCCGATTTATTTTCTTATCCAGCAAAATTAATTTTAGAGCACAGAAGGCTTTCCATGCTATTGCTATTCTGCGTTTCAGTTCATTTTCCATGTTGTTCCTAATCCCTATCAGTTGTCCTAAGTAGATGTATTCTGACACGTAATGCAATTCATTGGTGTCAATTTTGATTGGTATGGTCTGACTGTTTGTCATGACTTGAGTTTTGGATTTGTTCATTGTTAGACCGGCTTTCTTACTGCTGTGGCTTAGTTCTTCTATCATTGTTTGTAGCTCATGAGCACTTCTCGCGAATAGCACCAAGTCATCAGCTAATCTAAGGTTTGTGATCCTGTATCCATTCATTGTGATTCCGTGTCTGTTACTCCAATTCAGTTCACGGAATATGTCTTCTAACAGGCATATGAACAGTTTTGGGGAAATTGGATCTCCCTGACGCACTCCTCTCCCTATTTTGAATGTTTCTCCTTCTCGTTCTGTGGCCACTTTAGCTTGCGATTCATTATATAGTTTACAATAAAATCTTCTTGGCTTCCGGGTATCTGCCGCGTCATATTTGAGAAATCTGCCGACGTTTCGACCATCTTGCCGTGGTCTTTATCAAGGCTACTGCAGCTCGAACCAAAAGTCTCCTGTATATATAGGGGCAGTGAATATTTCCTTCCCAGCCAATAACATCTCACTATCCAATGTTCTGTTGTGATTGGTTCAAACACATGGAAGGAAAAACGGTCCTTTTTAGGCACAATTATTTCCAGCAGGACGCAGATGTTGGGTCCATATCCTTGATAATTTCAGGCCTTCATCCCGGTTGATGTTGTTCGGATGCTTGGTGATCTCTATGGCCTCCCTTATTTTTCTGTGAGTCCTGTATGTGACCGTGGCTAGAATCTTAGTTTTGTCGAACTCAATGGCATGTTTCGTGTCTTCAGAATGTTCAACTACCGCCAACTTCTCTGTTTGGAGAGCCTTCATCGCTCTTATGTGTTCTCTTAATCGCTCTCCTACCGTTCGACCGGTCTCTCCAATGTACTTACGTTGGCAGCTGCAGGGAATGGCATAGACTCCAGGTCTTTGTAATGGTGGCAAGCGGTCTTTCTCTTTTCTGATTAAGTTGCCAATACTGTTTGTAGAGTAGAAGATGGTCTTTATACTGTGTGATCTTAGCAACCGTTTGATCTTGTCTGTGGTTCCTTGTACGTATGGAAGATATGCCGTCTTGGGCTTCTCTGTGGACTGAACGGTCCTTTAAAGGGCCACTCGTTTATTGGTCACTTCTCTTACAGCTCGTGAGACTGTATCCTTCAACTTCAACATAGCACCACGTAAAATAGTTAAGGAGGAAATTATTACTGGTCTGGAAGCAGTCCTGAGATACACCGACCCAGACACCGCAGACAAGCTTAGATGCAAAGCCAGCATGATCATGCAGAAAGCGAAACCTCCAAAAAAGAATCTAACCAGTGATGAGTGGACTGCCCTTCAGGAACTCCGACAGAATGAAGACATCTACCTGTTACCAGCAGATAAGGGTAACGCGACGGTGATTATAGACAGACAGGATTAAGGAAGTTATTCCTCTGGGTCGCGAGCGACCCCTGGTGATCCCATAAGGGGATATTCACAGCGGATTTGTTACCGGGGTGCGCCAGTCCCCTACCTACTTAAACCTAAGGACACATACACACACCCAGTCCTGAACCCGGGAAAGAAATTTTTCACTACTGAAAAATCCCCAACCCGGCCGGGAATCGAACCCGGGCCGCCGGAGTGGAATGCAGGAGCGCTACCGACTCACCCACGGCGGCGGACCAGACAGGATTACAACAACAAAATTAAAGAAATCCTCAATGATGGTACTTATGTGAAGCTGGAAAAAGATCCAACCCGACGAGTGAATGGGAAGATGATTGACTTAATTAAGAGAGCCAACTGTATTCCGGAAGAAGATAAGAAGGGTTTAATCCAATCCAACCCTCAAACGCCACGATTTTACGGACTTCCAAAAATACACAAAATTGATATTCCATTAAGGCCCATAGTCAGTGCCATCAATTCTCCGACCCATCTCCTGGCTCGTTACCTGGCCGAGAAGCTAAAATGTATTTCTGGTAATACTCCATATTCTGTCATCAACTCCATGGATTTCATAGAGAAAATCAGAGACATGCAGATTTCTGCCACAGATCTACTGGTAAGTTTCGATGTCACTTCTCTGCTTACTAGTATACCAATAGAAGACGCAGTGGAAATCATACAACAGAGACTCCAACAAGTGGGCATGAGTACTGAATGGGCAAGGTTGACAGAAGAAGTCCTAGAGACCTATTTCAAATTCAGGGACTCCATCTACAGACAGACCAAAGGGGCTCCTATGGGTTCTCCACTCTCCCCGATAGTTGCCAATATATTTATGGAAGCATTTGAAACTAATGTACTTCAAAATGTCGACCTGAAACCAAAACAGTGGCTAAGATATGTGGACGATACGTTCGTAGTGTGGCCACATGGTGAAGATAAACTTGCATCATTCCTGAATCATCTCAACAGTAATCACCCCAATATAAAATTCACAATGGAGCTGGAAAAAGATGGTAAATTACCTTTCCTGGATGTACTGGTCATCAAGAAACTGGTCATTAGATCACACTGTCTACAGAAAACCAACTCATACAGACAGGTACCTAAATTGGAACTCTCATCACCCACCAGCAACGAAGAGAGGCATCATTAAGACACTGGCTACCAGGGCGGTAAACTTATGCAAAGCACCATACCAACGGCATGAACTCTCTCATTTGTCTGAGGCCCTGCAGAAAAACGGGTTCCCGAAGGATACAGTCTCACGAGCTGTAAGAGAAGTGACCAATAAACGAGTGGCCCTTAAAAGGACCGTTCAGTCCACAGAGAAGCCCAAGACGGCATATCTTCCATACGTACAAGGAACCACAGACAAGATCAAACGGTTGCTAAGATCACACAGTATAAAGACCATCTTCTACTCTACAAACAGTATTGGCAACTTAATCAGAAAAGAGAAAGACCGCTTGCCACCATTACAAAGACCTGGAGTCTACGCCATTCCCTGCAGCTGCCAACGTAAGTACATTGGAGAGACCGGTCGAACGGTAGGAGAGAGATTAAGAGAACACATAAGAGCGATGAAGGCTCTCCAAACAGAGAAGTCGGCGGTAGTTGAACATTCTGAAGACACGAAACATGCCATTGAGTTCGACAAAACTAAGATTCTAACCACGGTCACATACAGGACTCACAGAAAAATAAGGGAGGTCATAGAGATCACCAAGCATCCGAACAACATCAACCGGGATGAAGGCCTGAAATTATCAAGGATATGGACCCAACATCTGCGTCCTGCTGGAAATAATTGTGCCTAAAAAGGACAGTTTTTCCTTCCATGTGTTTGAACCAATCACAACAGAACATTGGATAGTGAGATGTTGGAAGCCAAGAAGATTTTATTGTCAACTCGGGCCGCGGAAGCCTACGATCTTACACTATATAGTTTGGTGACTAGCCGGATATATTTTGGTTCAACCCCTTGTTTTGCCAGTGCCTGTATTACCCTTGTGTGTTCCACAGTGTCAAAGGCCTTCGTATAATCTATGAATGCCAGGTATAGGGGTAAGTTGAATTCCTCTGACTTTTCAATGATTTGTTTGTAACCGTTCATATTTTCCTTCACTGAATTTCTACAACCAACGACATGCAAGCAACTTCAACCCCGACAGTTATACTTCCCACAAAACACACCTACCTTTAGACGTTAATCAGTCATTATATACAAAAGAGATAACAATACGAGATATACCAAATGACAGAGGACATCGATAGCTACAATTTTATATTCTACATGACATAATTAACAACTTGCTAATAGCATTTAATTAGACTTTAATCGGACATCATTAATAAGTCCTTTCATTCTAATAGTACAGAATGGAGACTTATACCATTCCAAGCAGATTAAAAACCCCTATCAGATGACAATAACACAAAAGATGATAACATTAGGTTATCAGAATTATCAGCAGATAAAGATTTAATAGGCGGTGCTATTTCCGGTCGTTGCGACTGACTGGAGCCCCATTAAATCTGACAGGATGATTGTTGGGATTTTGAAATGAACTTAATAATTATGATCCCAACACTGAAAATACGCTACGAACTATATATGGTAATCACAATGGATTGTTTAGAGTTGCTACTTGTTTATACAGTATTTGCGAATGTTTCAAATATGACGTAAGTGGGTATATTTTATGTTGCTCAGCTGATTTAGGATGAACGATCTTCCTTTGTTGATAGTAGAAAGAGCATTTGTGTAAGACGCATGCGCGTCGCTCTTATTACGTCACTCTTTAAATACTAACGTCTATTTAGATACTGTATGGTTCGTCTTCAAAGGATCTTCGACTTTGGTAGGACGTCATGTAGTTGTGTTTCTTCTGCTTCTGCTTTAAGGCCAAGGTAAGCTTAAATATGTCCGCTTCGGTATGGTTCTGGGTTATGTGAAATACATTGTACGGATCATGTCCTGGATTCATGCTGTTGCCGGCTTTTAGGTTTACCTGGGTTTTAAAGTTAGTCTGTTTTTCCGTTTAATTTATATTCAGTCATTTGCGAAATATTTCATATTCAATTGTATTAGTATTGTGTACAATTTAATTCGTTAGAGATATTGTAACTTGGTTAGGTTTTTTCCGGTGTTATTTTTCTCAAGACGTCTTTCCTTGCTCGAAGATCTTTCGTAAGATATCCCGGGATGTATGTATGCATGTGTGTGTGTGTGTTTGTATGACTAAATTTTGGGACGGCTGTAGATAAAGTTTGGCCTTTTAGCACTAACGAAAATAATGTAAAATAAATTGTTTTTTTAATAGGCCGACAGAAAGCATATTTCATCTATTGATAATTTGAAGCTGAATATTTTGTATTAAAGTCATTTATTAGGTTAAACCGTCCCAAGTATTAGTAATAAATTTTGGAATCTTAATATTCAGACATTTATCTAATCTGAAGTAACTACATACTTTGAAATTTCCATTGCAACTATATATATATATATATATATATATTTATTGGAAACTATAAACTATAAACGACCTAGGCTACGTAAAAAGGATAAGCGATTAGGAAGAAAAGATACACTACGTATTGGTACTTGGAACGTCAGAGGAATACAAAACAAAGAACAGGAACTTATAGAGGAATTAAAACAAAGAAATATAAATGTAATGGTGACCATGGAAACTAAAAAGAAATTGAAAGGCACTAAAGAAATTGAAGACTATGTAATGATCTACTCAGGAGTAGAAGAAAAAGAAAGAGCAGCTAAAGGAGTAGCTGTATGGGTAGACCAAAGATGGAAAAAAAGAATTCTAAGCTACGAATTCGAAAATGAGAGAATTGTAGTAGTAAGATTTAAAATAGAAAGAGGAAACCTGGCAATAATAGGAGCATATGCACCAGAAGAGAGGAAAAAAGAAGAAACACATCTTTTTTATAATAGCCTGCAGAAATTCATAGATAAATATAATAAAACAGATAATATAATAATTGCAGGAGATTTAAATGCCAGAGTGGGAAATACACCTATCCCAAAAGTTTGTGGTATATATGGTGAAGAGACCTGCAATGAAAATGGTTCAATCCTGAGAAATTTTGCAACATTTAATGGACTAAAGATCACAAATACTTTCTTTAAAAAGAAAGATATACACAAATATACCTGGGCAGCTAGGGGCACAAAGTCATTGATTGATTATATAATAATGATTTATTGTTTTTAATG
Organism: Ectobius pallidus; assembly: GCA_964059195.1. Classification (NCBI taxonomy): domain Eukaryota; kingdom Metazoa; phylum Arthropoda; class Insecta; order Blattodea; family Ectobiidae; genus Ectobius; species Ectobius pallidus. Next base: position 30,339,451 of record CAXKWD010000009.1, read on the forward strand.
ATTTATTGTTGCTGCGCAGCACTCTTCTTCTTTAGCCTTGGCAGGACAAACCCGCAATAAGAACTCCAAAAAAAGAGGAAAGAGCACTTTTTCAAACATTCAAATCTTGCTATCGAGAAACTAGTTATTGATTTGTAGAGTACTCATCAAGAGCTTTTCAACGATACCCCACAAGATGTGGTTTCAAAAATTTCGAATTTCCATCCCCCCACCCCCACTTGTACCCCAAAACCCCCGAATCGTTGGTGTCACTGTGAACTCCATAGAGAGTACTCTAATTTATTGAAACAAAGTTTCCCTCTATACTTCACAGGGGCCGAGATATCAATTTTTCAAAATTTCAGCCCCCTGACCCCCCCTTGGGCCAATTTTGCTCATTAACGAACTTGTCCGAACTACTGGGCCTAGAAATAACATATTAAAATTTGGTTCAAATATCTTCAAAATTACGGCCGCTAGCGTGTAAAGATATGAAAGAATTTTTTGAAAGTTATGACATGTTAACGATCGCAATAGGTAGATTTTTCTTTGAAATCTACCTAAAAGGCAACGGTAAATCAAATTAAATCTGAGGAAAACAAAAATCTTTATGTATGGCTCAGTTATTTAAATTTGTGCCTCCTGCGAAACCAATTATCCTCTGGGCGGGCCCATTTTTAATTTAGGTTAGCTCTTCCTAGGGTGGGAACCTGCACATTCCTTCCACACTTACCATGGGGGGCTCAATAGTCTTCCAAGTGGTCTCCCATTCATGAGATATGTCTTTCCTCCCCCATGCGTGCAACATGTCCAACCCATTTCATCCACTGTGATTTAAATACCCTTAATATATCCAGTGAAGCGTACAGATTATGGAGCTCTTCGTTATGCAGTTTTCTCCAGTCCCCATTTTCATCTCTTTTATGCACAAATATTTTCCTAATCACCCTGTTTTCTAACACTCAGATTCTGTTCTTCCCAAAGAGTAAGCGAGCATGTCTCACAGCCATATAACACAACCAGCAGGCTAATAGTCTTATAGATTTTTATTTTTTGATTTCTGGACAGAAGACGGGAAGATAAGAGTTTCTGAACTGCATAAGAACAAGCATTTTCTGATTTTAGTCTACCTCAATATTATTTGTTCTGTAATCATTGCTCCCAGATATTTGAATTTCTCCACGTTTTCAAATGATTTACTGACTATTCTGATATTTCGTAACACATTACTTTGACCAAAATTATTAGTTTTTTCTGCATAAATTTTCAACCCAACATTCTTGCAGGCATCGAAAAGACTGTCTGCATTTCTCTCAATTGTGTTTATGTCATCGCCCAACAGATAAACGTCATCTGTATAAGCTAAAATTTGGTGAATGCCACTTAACTCTAGGCCTACCTCATTTTCCTGCACTTTCCAAAGCAAAATTAAAAAGTAAAGGCAACAGTGCACCTCCTTGCTTCAAGCCGCTTCTAATGGCAAACCTATCTTATATAAATTTCCCTACCCTAACTCTGCTGTAGGTTTCATTTAGACACATTTTGATCAGCCTAACTAACTTCTTTGGTATCCCAAACTAAATGAGGATATTGTACAATCTGTCTTGCCTAACTGAATCGTATGCTTTTTTAAAATCTATGTAGAAACGGTGAACGCTCTTATTATATTCCCTCTTTTTCTCCAAGATTTCATGAAAACAAAACATTTTATTAATAAATGTTCTATTTTGCCTAAATCTATATTGGTGATGTCCAATGATTTCGTCTGCATACGGGGTTAATCTTGACAGAAGTGTACTAGACAAAATGTTGTACAATGTTGATAAGAGAGAAATTCCTTAATAGTTATTACATTCGACCCTATCTTCCCTTTTATGGATCAGTATAATAATAGATTCTTTCCATTCCTTTGGCAATTCTTCCTTTCTCCAAATCATGAGAATGAATTTATGGATCTCTTGAGTTTAATGTATCCCCACCTGCCTTAATTAATTCTGCTGGAATCTGGTCAATGCCTGGAGATTTGTGTTTTAGTTTCTGTTTCTACTTCTGTTCGAATTGGTTCAGCAACCAATGGCTTTCACTTTCTACACTTTGAGCATATAACTTACATGTACATTTAATAACTGACTAAAGAAATTTTTCCACCTATTCAAAATATTATTCAGAGTCGCGAGTATAGTGCCATTATTGTCCTTAATTATATTTATTCTAGGTTGAAAACCTTTCTTGAACTCATTTATTCCCTTGTAGAGTTCCCATTTTTGTCTTTACTATTATCCTCTAATTCATTTACTTTGTCTTTTAGATAGTTTCTTTTCTTTGTTCCAATGGTTCTAGAGGTTTCTCATTTAGCTTTGCTGATTTTCGACAGTACTGTCATTCCAATTCTGCAACCACTGTAGTTTTGCCTGCTTTCTTGCATTTACTAATTTCATGCACTAATCATCGAACCACTATAAGGGACATGTAAGGGAGATGCTAATTGTATTTATACAAAGTATACTTTTTACAGTTTTAAAATATCTTTTAGAAAGAAAAAATGAAAACACATAACCGTGGCATGTTTCTACATATCTATTTAATCTTATTTACATTTGTTTACAAGAAAACAATGTAGCATTGTGGCGCTTGAAATTTATCAACACTGTATATGATATTGATTGTTAGGAACGTTTTAATATAGGTCATGAATTATTCTGCTTTGAGATTTCTAATTTTGTGTGTTAATTATTGTACAGTTTGAGACCTATATATACTTATAACTGTTGTATGTTAATGATAGTCTTAAGTATGGGGTGCTTAGGTCTGTTTTTTGTCTTGTGTTGTGGGTATGGATTTGACTACATTCACTAAAACGATATCTGTTATTAATTATGTAGGACAGAGCACGATATAAATCCGGGGTGCGTGGGCAAAGAGAGTTAAGTCCACCATCCTAAAAAATTGAGATATGTCCATAGAGTTATAGATAAAAATGTTCTCTACATTTGTGTTAAGTCCAGTAAGTCATAAACAAAATTGTATGGTAGTTATGGATGTGTCCCTCACGAATTTATCCATCTCTAAAGCTATGTTGGGCTGGTATACTGTGTTAAGTCACTCTTATTCTCAGTAACAAGAAAGTGGACTTAACTCTCTTTGCCCGCGCACCCCGGATGTATAGAGAGATGGTTCCTAAAAGTGGCTCTACAAATTTCTTGATTACCAATTTCACTTTTACATCTAATGGCCTTTTTTTTTTTGCCACTTGAATACAGTTTTGCTCCAATGGAATTGCCCCCAAAAAGAATGCCATGTAAGTGTGAGTGGAGAAGGTCAATAAATGTTTCTTACTAATCACAGATTTAAGTTTGCGAAGGAGATACAGAACTGTAGATAGTTTTTTACAAAGTTATTCTGTATATAGTCTATACATCTTCGTTTACACCTAACAGTTTCACTGATGATTAATGTCTGTCAATGTGTTGTTAAGATGAAAGGTGATTACTTCAGTTTTATCCTGATTTAATAACAATCTGTTCTGTGCAAACCATTGGGATGCCTCATTAAATACTTCCTGGTTTTTGTTTATTAATTGAATTAGGTCTGAATCAGTTGTTATTAGGGTTGTGTCATCTGCATATATAACAATCTGCAGGTCAGATTAGAAGATAAGTCATTTATGAAAATTATGGACATAATTCCATAATGTTTTAGTACTGATATTAATAAGTTATGGACAGTATCAAAGGCTTTGCTCAGATCTAAGAGTGTAGTGCTTACATAATTATGTGATTCAAACCCATTCAGAATTTCTGTGATGGCTGATTCGACAGCTTTTACTGTAGAAAGTCCTGGTTAAAAACCAAATTGAGAGCAATTAATAAGGTTACATATTTCAAAATGTTGTGTTAGTTGGTCTTTCAATATTTTTCAATATTATGGAGACAAGTGCAATGGGTCTATAGCTAGCAGGGTTTGTTTTTTTACCCTTTTTTAAATACTGGTACAATGATAGAGATTTTCAAGCAGTCAGGGTACAATCCTTCAGTTAGTACTCTATTTGTAATTTGGGTTACGGGTAAGAGAATTACATCAATAAGATGTTTTATTAACATGTTAGAGAGGCCATAATAATATTCACCTTTGTATTTTTCATTCCGTGAACTATTTTAAGTATGGTGAGAGGTTCAACATATTTCCAGTTAAAATGGCTTGAAGAACGCATGGAAAGCATCTTGTGCAGGACAGAACGCAGTTCTGCAGTAACATCAGATACCATTTTTTAAATGGCACTGGGATAACTATGTATTTTGATGTTGAAAGATTACACATAATATTGTAAGTTATGGGAAAATAAATAAGTAAATATCTATTTCTTTCAATTTAAAACTATTTTCAGTTAATTTTGTTAATAGGGACATTTCTTAATTAGTATATTTTAATTAATAAATTTCATTTTTCTTCTTTGAGGGATGTAGTAATTAAGGAGTTTGTGGGTAATATTTCGCCTTATACCCTCAAAATGATATCGATAAACCAAGATCAGAAGTAGCCTCAAATATGTATTGTTAATATAGTATAACCAATTCTGAGTTGTGAATCATACTAAAAAATGCACATGCTAAAAATTACACATATTTACATAATCAATAAAAATTCCTATTTACATTGTCATAAAATCAAGTATTTTACAAATTCATTAAAATGTCTATTTACATTCAAAACATACACTTTTTATCTTGTTGTTGTGTGCTGCAATTACTAATAGTAGTATTTAGTCATACGTGTATGTAATCTGTTAAACACAGAAGTTATTATTGAATATAAAATTATTTTAGATTGTAATATTTATTTTAACTGCTAACTGCAGTAGTCATGTTGGTAAAATTCAGGTTGTTAATGTAGAAGTACTATTGTTCTAGTAGTATGAGTACAGTATATACAGATGTAGTATACAATTTACAGAAACTTCTTTTTTTTTACTTCTTCTGTGCTCATTCATGGAGAGTCCTATATGAGAGTCGTAGATCAGAATTGCAGGCTTACTGCTTCCTCGGTTTATCATTTAGATAATCTATCATTATCATTATCATTATACTGCAGTTAGCAGTTAAAATAAATATTAATATCAAAAATAATTTTATATTCAATAATAACTTCTGTGTTTAACACTTCTGTGATTATATACACGTATGACTAAATACTACTATTAGTAATTGCAGCACACATTAAAAAGATAAAAGTGTTTGTTTTGAATGTAAATAGACATTTTAATGAATTTGTAAAATACTTGATTTTATGACAATGTAAATAGGTATTTTTATTGATTATGTAAATATGTGTAATTTTTAGCATGTGTATTTTTTAGTATGATTCACAACTCAGAATTGGTTATACTATATTAACAATAAACATTTGAGGCTACTACTGATCTTGGTTTATCGATATCATTTTGAGGGTATAAGGCGAAATATTACCCAATAACTCCTTAAGTATATTTTGAAACTTGCTTCTCATTCTTGCTTGCTATAGGCTATCGTCATCATTACTATTTTCGCAACTAATATCCAGGTGAGGCAAGAGTTACTCAGTGTGTCTGGAAATATGGATGTTTTTATTATTTGTACATTAATAATTTTAGGTCCGCCACCGTGGGTGAGTTGGTAGCGTGACTGCCAGCCACCTGGGTTCGATTCCTGGCCGGGACAGGGATTTTACAGAGGTGTTATGTCGTCATTCCCATCTCGCGAAAGGAACTGGTCACACGGTTGTGTCTCTCGGTTGGGCTGTGGGCCTCCCCCCACGGCTCTGTCCCAGGGCAGGATCAGCCTCCAGGCTGAACACATCATCATCATCATCATCAATAATTTTGGACTTGGTCAAATACTAAGCAGCTTTACTAATGAATGACCCAATAATTTCTTCCCTTGTGCCCCCTTCCAAACAAACAAACAAACAAACAAGAAGGGAATTTTTAGGTACTGTCATTTTGTGACTTAATTGTAATTCACTAATTACTTTTCGAAAAAGTAATTTCTAATTGTAATCAAATAAAATGTTTCTCGGGTAATTGTAATTCAGCCCAATTGATGTTTTTATGTTGTAATTTTCCCATCACTGTGTGGAATATATTTAAGTACCCACTGAAAAACAGTGACTCAAAAATAAAATTATCGGGAATTTACTAGATGGAATCTGAAGATGTGTGTGTGTATGGTATGTATGTATGTATGTATGTATGTATTTTTTTTTTTTTTTTTTATAAATTCACTTTATTTACTACATGTTCCATTACAGATAATACTACATGTATTTCTTTATCTTCTACAACTGTTTTTGTTCTATTTTACAATTTTGTTTGTTCATAAACTAACTTTGATCAAGATAAAATTGATTACAATATGGTGCCAAAAGGTAAACTGTTTGCAAATTTATTAAAGTTCTTGAAGTATTTTTTTAGTAAATCTTCTTTTTTGTTGGGCCAGTTTTCAGTCTTTAGTACTGTTGCGATTAGTGAGTCTCTTTCTGTTTCGATTAATTTGCAGTCATATAATAGGTGGTCTACTGTTTGCAGGTCGTCGTCGCAAGGACATGTGGGGTTTTCTATAATTTTAAATCTGTGTAGGTAAGCTCTAGTCTTGCCGTGACCAGTTATCATTGCAGTTACATTAGGGGTTAAATTAATTTTGTATTTTAGTCTCTCTGCTATTTTTGGGATGAAAGTTTTTGTTATCACTCCTTTGGTTGAGTTGTCCCACTCGTTTTGCCAGATGGCAACACTAAGAGCTCTCACTTCACTGGATATTACACTTTTCGGTATCTTCTTGTAACATTCTTTTAGATCGTTGTCTGATGCCGCATCCTTGGCCAGCTGGTCTGCAAGTTCGTTTCCCTGGTTTCCTGCGTGGGCTTTAATCCAATTGAAGTTGATGATCCAATTTTCTTTGTTCATTTTGACAGTTTTTCTTCTTATTGCTTCTATTAAATAAGTGTGATTATCTTTATTTGTAAGTGAATCTATTGTTATTTTGCTATCTGTGTAGATCGTTGCTTTTGTATGTTCGGTATAATTTGTTTCTATGTGTTGTAAAGCCTTGAGTATCGCTAATTGTTCTGCCTGATTGTTTGTACATCTTTCGTTTAGTCTGTATTTAAGTTGTTGTTTTAATATATTTCCTAAGTATATAGCAATTCCTGAGCCTACTCCTTGGTGACTCTTGCTTCCGTCAGTATATATTTTGAGCTGGTGAGTTTCCTCATTTCTTTCATTGCAGTCCATGTGGTCTGCCGGGTGAGTCCAGTTCTTTGTTTCCATGTCGAGATCACATAGGTTGTCTTTACTGAGGTTATAGATCTTCAGCAGTTCTGCTATCTTGATGTGGATCGGGGTTATTCCCGTAATTGCGCACAGTGCATCGTTGGACACTGTGCGATAGGATTTTGCAATCTTTATGTTGATTAGTCTTTGGACCCGTACCATTTTTGCTTTGTAGAATGCTTTGTCCATTGCGTTTTTCCATACTGGAGCTCCGTATAATAGTAGGGGTAGAAGTGCTCCCGTATATATAGTTATCAAGGCTTTGTGCTGGAGGCCCCAGTTTAGTTTTGCAGATTTTGAAAGCATGAATATGAGTTTGGTGCATTTTTCTGTAGCATAGTTTATGTGTTCTCTAAATGTTAGTTTATAGTCAAATAGGATTCCTAAGTACTTTATTGTGTTCACTTGTTGCAGTGGTTTGTAGTTGAGGTAGATACTGATTTCTTTCTCTTCTTTCCGTTTTCTGCGTGTCATTAGCATAACTTTAGACTTGCTTTCGTTGAATCTCATTTTGTTTCTGTTTGCCCATACCGCGATTTTATTTAATTCGATGTTTGTGTAATTTTCTACTTCTCTTATTGTTTCTCCTTTGACCAGCAAGACCAGATCGTCAGCGAATGCTATTACCTTCGTGTGGCTGGTGTAGTTAAGGTTCAGGATGGAGTTGTATATGATGTTCCAGAATCCTGGCCCGCAGCAAGATCCTTGTGGGCAACCCTTAGTAACTTTCTTCTGAACCGCTGTTGATGGACATGGTCGCGGTTCTATGAGTAAAGTAATCCTGTGAAAGCTTGTATAGGTTTCTGGGGCATTTGTAATCTCGTAAGCTCGAGAGGATTCCGGGCCACCATGCGGCGTCAAAGGCACCTTTGACATCGAGGCTGACCATTGCTACTATATTCCTTTCTTCTAGTACTGGTTCTATGAATTTTTTAACTTCAAGTGCTGCGTCTATTGTATTCTTTTGCGGTGTAAAGCCGTACTGGTTTTCTTTTAATAATTCTTTCGTGTGCATATGGTGCATAATCCTATTGATTAGAAGTTTTTCTAGTACTTTCCCGCTAGTATTGAGTAAGCTAATTGGTCGAAATTTCGATGGATCGGAGCTGTTGTCTTTTCCTGGTTTAACTATGGGAATTATAGTAGCTGCCTTCCATATTCTTGGGAAACAACCTCTTCTTAGACATTCATTGTATATTGCGGTCAAGAAGTTTGGGAGGGATGTATGTATGTATGTATGTATGTATGTATGTATGTATGTATGTATGTATGTATGTTCCCTATACAAATCTACATTTCTTGACCAATTTGTACGAAATTTTGCACACTTACCCAGTTAAGCCTGGGAAGTAACGCGGTCAACATTAAAATTCAAAGAAACCAGTCCTTCCCTTGAAAATCATATAATTTCTGAGAATATTATACTGAACAAATTAAATGCAGTTCAGTTCACATGACAACAGTGTATTGTTTACTGTGATCACATGGGGCTTTGGCAACTACGTAATACTGGACTTTAACAAATTATGATTCCATTGATGTAATATATTGTCGAAAATAATTACTGAAAAATAAAATCCACGAAAATAAAGCACAGTGTGATACAGTAACATATCTTTCTCTACCCTCAACAAGGAAAATATAATTTTCTCATTTTACATTTCGATGTAGAATCTAATATATAAAATTGAATGTGTGTTTGTGGATATGTGGATATGTATGTATGTATGTTCCCTATACAAATCTACTTTTCTTGACCAATTTGTACGAAATTTTGCACACATACCCAGTTAAGCCCAGGAAGTAACGTGGTCAACATTAAAATTGAAACAAACCAGTCCTTCCCTTGAAAATTATATAATTTCTGAGAATATTATACTTAAAAAAATGAAATGCAGTTCAATTCACATGGCAACAGTGTATTTTTTACTGTGATCACATAGGGCTTTGGCAACTACAAAATACTGGAATTTAACAAATTATGATTCCATCGATGTAATATATTGGCGAAAATAATTACTGAAAAATGAAATGCACAAAAATAAAGCACAGTGTGATGCAGTCACATATCTTTCTCTACCCTCGACAAGGAAAATATAATTTTCTCACTTCACATTTTGATGTAGAATAAGAAGCAGTATTGCAGGGACAGCTTAAGTGTGTGCCAATGAGTATGCTCTATCAGATGTCTGTAAAAAAATCCCATCAATTGATATGTTTACTCATAGCTGTAGGCTTTGTGTTATTTGATAAATAGGGATGTTTATCATAGGCCCTAAGCATTTAAAAGAAGACAAAATGGGATGGTACATTTTCAGTACTATGCCTGCAGTATATTATGCCCCAGGTTTTAGGGGAGGAAAATATGAAAGTGATATTGATTTCTTTTTTATTTCAGCCCCAAAATGGTTGTATGATAACATGAGAGTGAGAAATAACATTTTTGTCAAGACAATACAACCTTATGTAACCGGTATTTCTGTTTCTTCTTATTTCAACCCCTATCGGGAATGGTATGTAGAAGCAATGGAATGCAACATTCAACATCCTCTATGAACTATAAAAAAGCTATATCTAGCGTTTTCTGAGGGAATAGTTTGAGTGTGATAAGTCATTCTTCCTCATTTCAAATTTTTAATACATATTATATAAGGACCTAGAGTTTCAAAATCGAAAGTCCCCCATAAGTTAATTTAAAATTACAAAATACAAAGCCCTGGCGACGCCGGGCCTTTTCAGCTAGCTTATATTAAAAAATGAAGACAATGTTATGAATTTTTAATTCCCACTGGGAGACGACACCATCTGACTCACCACTAGGAAGATGGAGGGCAGCACTGTGTAGACTACCAGACATAGCCACACAAGCACAAGTCGACTGCCAGCTGAGAATGGGGAAGAAATTCCTAGAAACTAGTCCTTTTTAAAGATTGATGTAAGTGGAGCATAAACGTCGTTGGTACTGCAATACGTCGTATGTAAAAAAGTTGCCATTTTAATTTTTGTGCTTTTGTGATCAAAATGATCAAATGTAAGAAGGTAGATCTGATCATTATGATCACAAAAATGGACTAAAATTAAAATTACAAGAAGGTAGGTCTGATCATTTTGCTCACAAAAGCACTCAAATTAAAATAGCAATTTTTTACATACGACGTATTGCAGTATCAACGACGATAAAGTATTTTATTCAATTGACAATCTTACTAGTGATTTAATATGCTCTACTGTTTAGATTACCTTATTAAAATTTACTCTTCTCTAGTAAATATGGTACTATCTTTATCTCATGTACCTTTGAAGACAGTTATCAATACTAACCGCAGAGATGAGCTTCTGCAGCTCTTCGTTTTCAGCCACAAGTTTTTGATATCGCTCTTCATCTTCTTTAGTCACTCCCACATCTGGGTTGTACTTTGATTCAGCCTTGTCTCGCGGGTGTCGAATGACTTCAATCACCTGTATGTTAATAAAAAATACTAATGTTTTCATAATTCTATAACATCACTCAGTAAACTTCCACATTAATTTTATATAAAAAAGTATATAGGCCTACAATTTTCTTTTTACATCCAATATGAACTTCATTAAGAACAGAAGAAATACAGAAGCATGTGAATTTATGTAATTAAAGGTTCAACACAAAAACCAGATAGCTCAAATTGTTATCTATCTGGAATACTGTAAACTTTTATATAAACACTATATATTTATATACGTTTATATAAACACTATAACTGTGTGGGTTTTAACAGCTTCTTTCTTTGGTAGAAGCAATATCCTATTTCTCTAAAGCGAGAACTTTTCTCAGGAAAACTGGGTAATTATTATATGTACTGTTCTATAAGGTACTCTTCTAATTTTTTTACATCAGCAGAGAAGATATAAAGAATACATTTTTTTGTTTTCAATTCTTGTGTAAATTAAATATCAAGATTATTACAGGCAATGTCTAGGAAAGTGTGTCTTTTTCCCGTAGTTTGTTTTGTGACAAGCCACACAGAAGGAAATATTTGGCAGTGCACTGTATCCATTCTACAGAACCTTTCAATCTATGGTAATTGTCTCATTAACTAAGTAATCACAAAATGAAAAATATGTGTAATTTGTTGCTAGATAAAATTTAGCTAAATTCATAATATTAGAATTATTTATTTTCTTAATGAGTTTTCGTTGTGGGATATTCAGTGACAAAACTATGAATGATATTGCATCTTGTTGGCATAACATATTTTATTTAAATTGCATCTACAAACTTGTGTAAAAGTTACAATTATAGTAGCTTTAACAGGAATATTATTTCTGTATATAAACTTGTTTTTGGACTGAAATTAGTAGCCTACATATCAGCACAATGCATAAAACAGCCCACATGGTTAACATAGCTACGCTTCTTCTTAACTTTAATTCATATAGGCCTACTCTTGTGTATACTGATAAAAGAGATTCTTAAAATATGTAAAGTTTTCTCAAAATGCACTGGCAATAATATTAATGATGTAAGTGTAGGCCTACAATTCACTGACGTGTTTTTTTATAGGTTTAAAGCAGTTTATGTAGGTTATGAATGAATTAAATTCAATCTGAAAAAATCTGTACTTGCACAGGAGTGATTAAATTGAAAAATACTCATATTAAAATAAAGGCTAATGCAGATATCGGTAGCCATAAATTTCAATAGAATGCGCAATATTATATCACCAGCAGCTGCATTTAATTATTCAACAGCTAAATTTTTTTCTATTTATTTATTTTGTATGTATACCGGGTGTTCAGAAATTCATATTACAAACTTCTAGGGCTAGTAAAAGGGACTTAGTAGACAATATTTCGAACAGGAACCCATGTCCGGAAATGTACCGTTTCCATGCTACAGCCATTACAATGTGTTGGATTTGCCGGTGTTGTTTTGCAACCGGAGAGGCAGTACATGATGTCAGAAGAGCAGCATGTGAAATGAGGTGTGACATAAGGTACAGAAGTAAATGATGTTTGACTCATTAGAGATGAAAGACAAATTTTTTGGTAACAATACCAAAGTAACAAAAAACTTTCACTGATCACAATAACACTTGTGTCAACAGTGGAAAAAATAAATTTGTTTCTGTATTCTGCAATGGATGTGTCCCATACGAAACTGCTCATTACAACAGAGGCTCGATGTGATGACCACAAACGTCGTTGCACACACTGTGCCGACGAATCATGTTCTGGTACACTTGTTCCATCACACCTGGTGTCCTGTTAATCTCTTGTGCAGCGACTCTCACTCGTGCCAGCAGTTCTTCCTCGGTCTCTACACGAGTCTCATACACCATACTCTCCATACGACCCCAGAAGAAATAGTCCAATGGCGTTAAGTCTAGCGATCGTGGGGGCCATGCAATAGGACAACCCCGGCCTATCCATCTTTGCTTGAATCTTGGGTTCAGATGTCCCCAGACGTCATGTGTAAAGTGCAGTGGTGCACCATTGTGCTGAAACCACAGTTCCTGATGGACATGCAATGGCACATCATCCAACAACAGCCCTGTAGGAAGATCAAGTACGCAGCACCCGTTAACCTGACTGGAAGAAGGTACGGCCCAATCACATGACCGTCTACAATATCTGCCCACACATTGATTGAAAATCTGTGTTGGAATCCCCTGACCTGCATCGCCTGTGGATTTTTATCTGCCCAGACATGGCTGTTTCAGGAATTGAGAACATACTCCCTCATGAATTGGCATTCATCGGTGAACAGAACTCTTCGTAGAAATTGGTGCTCATCAATGCAACGGTGCAAAAACCACAGCCAGAAGTTAACACGTGGCACAGAATCTGCTGGTTGGAACGCCTGTACCCTTTGGGGGTGGTAAGGATGTCATTGTTGCTCATGCAGAACCTCCCACACTACACTCTTAGAAACATCCATCATACGCGTAATTTTTTGCATACTTGTTGACGGGTCTTGTTCAATGTAGTGCAGTACAGCCTCTTCCAATTCGGGGGTGCGGCATCTCTTTGGAGCACCACAGTCCCTCCTCTCGATGGTGAAGGTACCTTGTTCTCAGAGCCGTCGTGCAATTCTGGCAAAAAGTGTATGTGATGGAGTCATGCATTGTGGATAGCGCTCTTGATACAACCAACGAGCTGCTCTTCCATTCCCTGCTGCTGCGCCATACACCAAAATCATGTCCGTAAATTCTGATCAAATGTTGATAAGAGAAGCACAGGCACGTGAACGGGGCTCCAGGCATGATATCACAGCAGGATAAACCTCACATGACATCAGGTGATCCTCTGACATCATGTACTGCCTATCCAGTTTCAAAACAACACCGGCAAATTCGACACATTGCAATAGCTGTAGCACGGAAATAATATATTTCTGGACATGGGTTACTATTCAAAATATTATCTACTAAGTCCCCTCTACTAGCCCTAGAAGTTTGTAATATGAATCTCCGAACACCCGGTATTTATTTACACTGACATTTATTATTATGAAAAGACTCATCCACCTAACCACAAACCCCAATGGACCAAAAGTTCAATAGATGCAATATCACTAAGCCCTATAATATTGTAATATTAACTAGATTTATGTACATATACACTCCTATTTTTATGTTTCACTATTGTTATAAAATATATGTTTGGATATAAAATTATGTAATCACATAATATACACTTACATTTTAGATAGCAATATGCTATATGTATCCAATTAAAAACCTAACCATTAAAAATATATACACTGATGGTGTGCACTGTAAAATTAATTTTAAAAACACACTGTTGTCATCTGTTGAAATATGTAAAATTATGCCGAATTTTTCAGCAATAGTCATTAAAAAATATACAATTCTGCTTGAATATATGTAGATTTAAAAATAAGACAGTCTGTTGTCTATCTGATGAATACAGTAAAAATTGTTACGCCGAAATCTTCTCAGCAAAGTCGTTGAAATAAAATTGTACTTGAGTGCACTGGAGCTAGTAGTTAAATATAGTTGTAAAAATAGTTGGATTGTAGGCGGCTTGTAAATGTATTCCGTTGCATCAATTGGGCTGTTGGCTTCTGTTTCATACGGATATGCGCATTTTGATCATTTGATCATCTTCAGTCCTATAATTTATATATAAACATTTAGTATGATGTTGTTGTCTAAAGTCATTTATATTTAACTATTGTATGATAAAATTTGGACTCACCTGATAATAATTTCCGATGTGTGTGGAATGCTTGAGTACAAATGTCATACTGAAGCTATTCCGTTTTGTTTGTAATAGGGTAACGTTCTGAGTATAGTTCATACAGTTCATTGTGTTCTATTGTGTTTTCGTTTATAATTTTATGTCTGTGTCTGTATATTTCGAAATTTTCTAATGTGTTTAGTTTACGGCTTTTATTTTGTTTATGTAGAATTTTAAGTGTTTTGTTAATAGGCTGTAAATCGTGGTTGTTATTGATAAGATGTTTGGCAAATGCTGATCTGTTTCTATTGTATTTAAAATCCATAACGTGTTCTTGGAATATTTCTTTGAAAGTCCTACCCGTTTGCCCTATGTAAACTTGATTACAGTTTCCACATTCTAGTTGATATACACCGCTATTTAGATAATTATCTTCTTTATTTCTGCTTACATCGTATAATAGGTGTTTTAAGTTATTGTTAGTTTTATATGCTATTTTTATTTTTTTTTTTTGTTGCAATGGCTTTACTATTTTATGTATTTTTCTATCTGTATAATTAAAAATGGCATATTTTTTGTTTTCTTCATTGTCTTGTTTTATTGGAGTTAGTAACGAAGTAGGATTTGTTGTTTTTTGTAGTTTATTCTTTTCCTTTCTAATAAGTTTATGAATTACTGATTCTTTGTAACCATTGTTGTTAGCTATTTGTAGAATTGTTTTTAGTTCCTTATTATAATCTTGTTTAGTCATGGGGATGTTGATTAGTCTGTGTACCATATGGTTGAAGGCTGCCATTTTATGGGTATTTGGGTGATTTGATTTATTATTTATTATATTATCGGTGTAAGTGTCTTTCCTGTAGATATTAAATTGTAGTGCATTGTGAACCCTTTTTATATTAAGATCCAAGAAATTTATACTGTTCTTAGTTTCCTTCTCTATAGTGAATTCTAAATTCTTGTGTATTTTATTGAAGTCGTCAAGTATATTGTTAATTTTGCCTTCTTCACATATTAGCAGTATATCATCAACGTATCTGTAGTATGTTTTGATTTTATAATTGGCTATGATTTTTTCTATGTATTCTTTTTCTACGTGTTGTAGGAATGTTTCAGATAGGATTCCTGATAGTGGCGATCCCATGGCCAAGCCATCTTCTTGTATGTATATTTTATCGTCAAATTTAAAATAGTTTTGTTTCAAAATAATGTCAAGCGTTGAAGTTATTTGTCCTGTGACTGTATCACTATCACCGTTGTTGGATAATGTTTGTTGTATGATATTGATAGTTTCTTTTAAGGGTATGTTTGTGTACAAGTTCTTTATATCTAGTGATATGAGTCTGTCATTTTTATTAAGTTTCATATTCTTTATTTTGTTAACCAGATTGAGTGTGTTTTTATATTGAATTTATTTTCAAGTGTTAATCTTTGTTGTAATATTTTACCTATTATTTTAGAAATTTTATATGAAGGTGCATTAACAAAGTTCACAATTGGTCTGATTGGTTTATCATTTTTATGGATTTTTAACTGAGATCGAAGTATTGGTATTCTAGGCTTCATGTTGATAGCATATTTTCTTTCATTGTCAGTAAGAATAAAGTCAGAATTTCTTATAGCTTTTTTGATTTCTGTTTGGTATTTATCAGTGGGATCTTTTTCAATGAGCTTTATGTTATTAGTTTGAATAAATTCTAGAGTTTTATTTTTATATTCATCATTATTCATAATACGATGGCATTACCTTTGTCGGCTTTGACATGTTTTATGTCATTAAGTTGTAGTTTTGTATTCAAGCCTTTTAATGTTTTTAGATATAATTGTGTTTCAATATTCTTGTCATTTTTGTTGGTTAATTTTCTTTTAATCTGTGTAGTGACTTGTTCTCTAATAGATTGCTGTTTCGCTTGGTCGATATTGGCTATGGCTGTATCAGTATCTATAATTATTGATTTGGTTTGTTCTTTTATATTGTCTGTAAAATTATGTTTATAGCCTAGTTCTAGCAGATCTTCTTCAGGTTTGGTGAGCGGAGTTTTTGTGAGGTTGATAACCCTAGGATGAAATATTTTCATGTTTATCCTCTGTGTGTAGTTTATGATTTGAGTATATTATTTTCTTCTGTTCTAATTTCTGGATTTTCTTGTTTTGTGTTTGGTATTTTCGTTCTATTTCATAATTCAGTTTTTCATTTATGTGATTATCTATGTATGTCCATTCCTGGCTATAGATTTTGGAATCTTCTAAGTGCAATTTATATACTTGTTCATTGAGAAATTGTTTCTTTCTATATAGAAATTGTATTTCTTGAAGTAGCCATTTCCTTTCTGCTAGTTTTTAAGTACGTTGAGCGGCAATAGTGTTCGTATTAATTTTGACTTTGATGTAATTGGGAATGAGGTTTCTTATTTTACAGGTTTTATTTAAATTTATGTTAGCTACTGTTTTATAGAGTTTCCGTTTTGTGTTCGTGTATTGATTGATAATTCTTGCCTGGTTGGCCTTTTTAGAGTTGATAAATTTCATTTTTTCTTTCCGTTTGTGGTAATATTTATTATTATGAAAAGACTCATCCACCTAACCACAAACCCCAATGGACCAAAAGTTCAATAGATGCAATATCACTAAGCCCTATAATATTGTAATATTAACTAGATTTATGTACATATACACTCCAATTTTATGTTTCACTATTGTTATAAAATATATGTTTGGATATAAAATTATGTAATCACATAATATACACTTACATTTTAGATAGCAATATGCTATATGTATCCAATTAAAAACATAACCTTTAAAAATATATACACTGATGCTGTGCACTGTAAAATTAATTTTAAAAACACACTGTTGTCATCTGTTGAAATATGTAAAATTATGCCGAATTTTTCAGCAATAGTCATTAAAAAAATTTATAATTCTGCTTGAATATATGTAGATATATGTAGATTTTAAATCTATATGTAGATATATGTACTCAACGTACTCAAAAACTAGTAGAAAGGAAATGGCTACAACAATAAATACAATTTCTATATAGAAAGAAACAATTTCTCAATGAACAAGTATATATATTGCACTTAGGAGCTTCCAAAATCTATAGCCAGGAATGGACATACATAGATAATCACATAAATGAAAAACTGATTTATAAAATAGAACGAAAATACGAAACACAAAACAGGAAAATCTAGAAATTAGAACAGAAGAAAATAATATACTCAAATCATAAACTACACACAGAGGATAAACATGAAAATATTTCATCCCAGGGTTATCAACCTCACAAAAACTCCGCTCACCAAACCTGAAGAAGATCTGCTAGAACTAGGCTATAAACATAATTTTACAGACAATATAAAAGAACAAACCAAATCAATAATTATAGATACTGATACAGCCATAGCCAATATCGACCAAGCGAAACAGCAATATTAGAGAACAAGTCACTACACAGATTAAAAGAACTTTAACCAACAAAAATGGCAAGAATATTTAAACACAATTATATCTAAAAACATTAAATGGCTTGAATACAAAACTACAACTTAATGACATAAAACATGTCAAAGCCGACAAAGGTAATGCCATCGTATTAATGAATAATGATGAATATAAAAATAAAACTCTAGAATTTATTCAAACTAATAACATAAAGCTCATTGAAAAAGATCCCACTGATAAATACCAAACAGAAATCAAAAAAGCTATAAGAAATTCTGACTTTATTCTTACTGACAATGAAAGAAAATATGCTATCAACATGAAGCCTAGAATACCAATACTTCGATCTCAGTTAAAAATCCATAAAAATGATAAACCAATCAGACCAATTGTGAACTTTGTTAATGCACCTTCATATAAAATTTCTAAAATAATTGGTAAAATACTACAACAAAGATTAACACTTGAAAATAAATTCAATATAAAAAACACACTCGATCTGGTTAACAAAATAAAAAATATGAAACTTAATAAAAATGACAGACTCATATCACTAGATATAAAGAACTTGTACACAAACATACCCTTAAAAGAAACTATCAATATCATACAACAAACATTATCCAACAACGGTGATAGTGATACAGTCACAGGACAAATAACTTCAACGCTTGACATTATTTTGAAACAAAACTATTTTAAATTTGACGATAAAATATACATACAAGAAGATGGCTTGGCCATGGGATCGCCACTATCAGGAATCCTATCTGAAACATTCCTACAACACGTAGAAAAAGAATACATAGAAAAAATCATAGCCAATCATAAAATCAAAACATACTACAGATACGTAAATGATATACTGCTAATATGTGAAGAAGGCAAAATTAACAATATACTTGACGTCTTCAATAAAATACACAAGAATATAGAATTCACTATAGAGAAGGAAACTAAGAACAGTATAAATTTCTTGGATCTTAATATAAAAAGGGTTCACAACGCACTACAATTTAATATCTACAGGAAAGACACTTACACCGATAATATAATAAATAATAAATCAAATCACCCAAATACCCATAAAATGGCAGCCTTCAACCATATGGTACACAGACTAATCAACATCCCCATGACCAAACAAGATTATAATAAGGAACTAAAAACAATTCTACAAATAGCTAACAACAATGGTTACAAAGAATCAGTAATTCATAAACTTATTAGAAAGAAAAAGAATAAACTATAAAAAACAACAAATCCTACTTCGTTACTAACTCCAATAAAGACAATGAAGAAAACAAAAAATATGCCATTTTTAATTATACAAATAGAAAAATACATAAAATAGTAAAGCTACTGCAACAAAAACAAAAAAAATAGCATATAAAACTAACAATAACTTAAAACACCTATTATATGATGTAAGCAGAAATAAAGAAGATAATTATCTAAATAGCGGTGTATATCAACTAGAATGTGGAAACTGTATTCAAGTTTACATAGGGCAAACGGGTAGGACTTTCAAACAAAGATTCCAAGAACACATTATGGATTTTAAATACAATAGAAACAGATCAGCATTTGCCAAACATCTTATCAATAACAACCACGATTTACAGCCCATTAACAAAACACTTAAAATTCTACATAAACAAATTAAAAGCCGTAAACTAAACACATTAGAAAATTTCGAAATATACATACACAGACATAAAATTATAAACGAAAACACAATAGAACACAATGAACTATATGAACTATACTTAGAACGTTACCCTATTACAAACAAAACGGAATAGCTTCAGTATGACATTTGTAGTCAAGCATTCCACACATATCGGAAATTATTATCAGGTGAGTCCAAATTTTATCATACAATAGTTAAATATAAATGACTTTAGACAACAACATCATACTAAATGTTTATATATAAATTATAGGACTGAAGATGATCAAATGATCAAAATGCGCATATCCGTATGAAACAGAAGCCAACAGCCCAATTGATGCAACGGAATACATTTACAAGCCGCCTACAATCCAACTATTTTTACAACTATATTTAACTACTAGCTCCAGTGCACTCAAGTACAATTTTATTTCAACGACTTTGCTGAGAAGATTTCGGCGTAACAATTTTTACTGTATTCATCAGATAGACAACAGACTGTCTTATTTTTAAATCTACATATATTCAAGCAGAATTATATATTTTTTAATGACTATTGCTGAAAAATTCGACATAATTTTACATAGATTAGATTAGATTAGATTTATTTGCCACAGACATTGTACAATGTATTAGCAATAACAATAAACACAAATGAGATAAAATATACAAGTACACATTTCACCAGATAATGTCATTGAAGTCCTTGACACTGTACAGGGTATTTGACAACAGGTTAGATTTAATTGACCTTTTAAATGGAACATATGATAACTCCTTAATTTTGTTTGGCAATGAATTAAATAGTCTGAGGGCAACATATTCAAAACTTTTCTGGGTGGTGCTGAATTTACATTTATTTATATATAAGTTTTCATTGTTTCTGGTAGAGTAGCTATGGATAGTAGAGCATTTATTATACAAGTGTGCATTCTTTTTTATATAGAGAAGACAGCTCAAAACAAACACTGATGGTAATGTAAGTACGTTAAGTTCTGTAAAGAGTGGTTTGCAGGATGTTGTAGGCGATGCTCTAGAGATATTTCAACAGATGACAACAGTGTGTTTTTAAAATTAATTTTACGTTGCACACCATCAGTGTATATATTTTTAATGGTTAGGTTTTTAATTGGATACATATAGCATATTGCTATCTAAAATGTAAGTGTATATTATGTGATTACATAATTTTATATCCAAACATATATTTTATAACAATAGTGAAACATAAAAATAGGAGTGTATATGTACATAAATCTAGTTAATATTACAATATTATAGGGCTTAGTGACGTTGCATCTATTGAACTTTTGGTCCATTGGGGTTTGTGGTTAGGTGGATGAGTCTTTTCATAATAATAAATATTACCACAAACGGAAAGAAAAAATGAAATCTATCAACTTTACACTGACATTGTTATAAAGAAATTAATCAATCAAGGTGGGCTAACAATATCGAAAATTTTATTGGTATGTTTAGGACAGAGTGGGCCATGCAATATTATTGTAGCCTCTATGTTATGTCCATTATAATAATCAATAATTAATGTTTATATTATGTCAAATGAGCAAAATAATAAAGTTTATGCAAAGTACCAGCTGGATAGTACCTCTGTAAATGAAAGCATACTCTTTAGTAAGTAATTTCAGCTATTATTTCTACTGGCAGAAACTGATACATGTGAGCTTGCCTTGTTTACCTTAGTTACAAATACTAATGTTTGTGGCAGCTCAGCCGCCAATTGGCTGTTCTCTAGAGCCAATCAAAATGCTTATATAAAAGACCTTCAGGATGTAAAAACTGGCATTACTACTTCTTGCATAAAAATATTGAAAATTCATTTTGAAATAGATAGAAATTACAAACACAGTTTTATAAATTTATTTATTAATATAAGTAATCACTGTAGTAAATATTGATATGCAATTTTAGAACAATCTGAAAGAAATGAACAAAACATTAAAATACTTAGTACTCGTAGTTAGCCTAATGGTTGTTTGAAGAATCTGAAAATGTCCCAATAATACCCACATTATTTTAGTCAAACCTCTGAATAACGGTATTTGAATTGTATTGGTTATTTATTTCTCTTTATTATAACACTTGCTTGTGTTGCTTGAGAGCTACATGAATTTCTATCAGTTAGCACATTATGTCATTTAAATTCAGCTTGTTCTTGATGAAACCTGCCATCTCTCGGTAGAATGTAAAACTAGAAACACGTAGACTTCAAGATTCATTGGTATTTGAAGGAAAATTTAAATGTTACATAATGTAACAAGTGAAAGAAATTCATATAGTTCAAAGCAACACTGGTAGCGAAAAGGATTAAACACTTGACTTGCAAACTGAGATTACCTTTGGTGATCCGGACGGCAGACAAGACTTCCATCTCAGGAACTAAAAGCCACTAGAGAACGTTAAAATGAAACAACAAGACCATAACCTCACATTTGTGAAAGCAGATAAAGGAAACTGCACTGTAATCATGAACTCAGAAGACATCCACCACAAAACACTCTCATATTTTGAAGACAATAATACAGTGAGTCCCACACAAGAGTTGGCCAATGATGCGGGTTCCTGCGGCATGGCGGGCAGAGCTCCAACTCCCAAGCGATCGGGTGAAATATCTGCGCTAATAAAGCCGCGATAGGTGTAATGATTCAGGTTCTCACATTTACAGTTAAAATTACAATGAAAATAAACGCGTACTTCATCACAAGAGATGTTGGAAATGTTCTCCTCTTGCATCCACACAATACTGGCACCTTTTCAGGAAATTTTCTTTCATGCGCATAAGTTCAGCTTCCGAGACAGAGTTCATTTCTCTTGTGATAGGCCTATGTGATATTGTCTTTAAGTTCTTCTAACAGTATGTGAATATTATTTATGGGAAACTTGAAAAATAAAGTGTATAAGTAAATTTCCCATACATTAGAAGAACTTAAAGACAATATCACAAGAGAAATTAACTTTATCTCGGAAGCTGAACTTATGCGCGTGAAAGAAAATTTCCTAAAAAGGTGCCAGTATTGTGTGGATGCAAGAGGAGAACATTTCCAACACCTCGTGTGATGAGGTACGTGTTTATTTTCATTGTAATTTTAACTGTAAATGTGAGAACCTGAATCATTACACCGATCGCGGCTTTATTAGCGTAGATATTTCACCCGATCGCTCGGGAGTTGGAGCTGCGCCACAGGAACCCGTGTCGTTGGCCAACTCTTGCGTGGGACTCACTGTATTATAGAACTACAACAAGACCCATACAGTACCATACAACAATAAAGAACATCATAAACCAAAGTAGGCCTATACACACTGTACCCAACAACAAAAAGCCTCATCTCAAAAATGAAATCTAAAGAACCAAAACTCAATGCGCTTCCAAAAATTCACAAAAATGATGTCCCTATCAGACCTGTTATCAATTACACAATGGCACCAATATAAAAACTAGTTAAACACATGAAACACCCAATAAGAACGAACATTGCATTTAAAACCACACAGTAGTCAAAAACAGCATTGAACTAGTTAATAACATTAAGGATTTAGAAAATCCACACAATTCATCAATTGCATCATTTGGCATCACTAACCAATTCACAAACGTACCCATAGCAGAAACAATTGAACTACTAGAACAAATACTATAGGACAACAAGACACCACAAGAATACATCAATGAAATAATCAAAATCACAAGAACGATCACACAAAAAAACTATTACACATATAACAGCAAGTTCTACACACAGTCTGAAGGCCTCACTGTAGGGTCCCCCATTTCCAGCATAATGGCAGAAATATATGTACACAACTTTGAACAAAAGTACATATGGTACTCAATACAGAGGTAAATAAACATGCACACAAAATCATATAGGTAAGTTTATAGGCATGGTATAGGTATGTCGACAATATCCTAACGCTGTAAAAATAGTCAAATTGAAATAAAATTGATTTCAGTGGATCACGTGTTTTACAAACCTTCACGACGTTTCGACTCGATCCTCCTGATCTTCAATCGCCTGAGGAAGGCCCGGAGGATTGGGTCGAAACGTCGTGAAGGTTTGTAAAACACGTGATCCGCTGAAAGCAAATTTATTTCAATTTGACTACATATACGTTATATGGTGGAAATCAGGGCCAAACATGACAAGTTAGTATTCCTAACGGTGTACTATGGAAAGAAAAGACAGGTTGAACAATTCCATGCATACATCAATAAGATACACCCATCAATGAAATTCGCACCATAGTGGTTTTCACATCGTGAAGGCACAATGGACACTTATGACCCATGTTATTCACATGGGAGAATCAAACGCGTGCGGGTGAGATAGTGCCAGATATGTCTATTTTCATATGACCAAAGTGAAATAATAACATGTATTTCTGTATTAAATTTTATGAAGAACATAATGGTAAACATGAAAAGCTTATGTTTTCGTTTCCTTTTGTTTAAATAGTAAAAATTGGGATTTTTTGTTTAAACAAAAATTTTAACATATTTTTCGTTCTGAACTTTTAAAACGTTTGGTAAAATTGAAACAACTGTGACAAAAAAATCTCAACTATTCATTTGTCCTTATAGGCAATGCTGATTCTTAGAATGTACCAATATTTAAAAAATGGTGATTACAAAAAAATAAATTGTCAGACAACATGAGAGTATTTTTCAATTTTGCACTGAAAAATGTTGCTGGCCAAATTTCGTTCTACAGGTCCACTTAAAAACTTCCTGTGACAAAGTTGTAGGTTAAGTTGTAGGAAAAGTTATTTTTCATCATCATTCAAAAGTCCCCTGAACAATATTAGCCATGTATCCTTAGTTTCTTTCTCTGGTGAACAGCACATGAAGTAGAAAGACGTAAGCTCACTGTTAGGTTTGGCCGGTGAGCTGTAATTTTCTGTTCATTGTAATATTTTATTTTCATTCAGTGAATAAAATAAGCTTGTGCAGTTCATGCAGCAGAGTTTAGTTCCGTGAAATAACACCACCCTGTAGCAATTATTTCCTTTCCTGCTGACAGACACAGGACAGTGTGATCATTAGAGGCAGGATTTCCATTCAAATGCATGTTTCCCCCCCCCCATAAGCTTGTTACAGTTCTCAAATTGATAAATATACCTGTCATGGCTTACTGATTCCAAATAAGTATACTTCTTCCGTGCATGTTTAGGGCTTTTGAGGGACAATTTTGTGCATAGTGCATCTTTTTGGTGCTTTAGACTTAATAAAGCATATTTTGACGTTTATCTTGCATATTGCATTCATTTGCCTAGTTTCAGTGCATTTTTCATATTAATTCGCATAATACTGCATTTTATAAATGTTCTTCTTAAGAGTTTGGTTTTCCTCATCTTACCATACCCAGAAATAGACCTGACGGTTTGCAATTTTTCTACATGAGAATTTCTTACATAGTTACTCTGGAATTCCAAACCCCCAACTCTTATGTACAGACCTAAAGCTAAATCTTAGAACACAACAACTACCAGCAGATTTCAATACAATGTTGATCTTTTCAAATCCCCCCTCAAAGATTCTCTCCTGAGACTAAAATTATTATAGAAGAATGCAGTGTAATAACTAACTTCAGTACATATTATGTCTAGGTCTAAATACTAATTAATTATCATTATAGTACACAGTTTCCTTGTCAATTGGTATGTCCTATGGTGAATTATGAAGTGTAAATAAATTGCAATGCCCACCGTTTGGAAAGTGCATTGTGCCACTCGAAAAAGAAACATGTAAGTTTGAATTCTGATGCTGCATATTTGTAATGTTTTTTTTTCTCTCTCTCTTTCATTGTGCATGTTTGTCATTTGAAAGTGCATGAATGCATGTCTTCAGTGATCAATCAAACCTATTCAATAAAATTAATTGAATTAGTCAACTGAAAAACAATTACATAAGCTTAACAGCTCAAACTGTAAACAGAACTTACATTAAAAAAGAAATGCTTTCAGAGCATAAGACATTACAAATAAGGCTTTCTTGAACTTAACTTGTCATAGGGACATGCATAATTCGCAATTGCGATAACGCAATTTTATTCACAAATTTTAACATGTTTCCATGAGTAACGCGAATTTTTACGTTTTTAAAATTAAAACGGCAATTTTAGGTAGATTTCAAAGAAAAATCTACCTTTTGCAATCGATACCATGTCATGACTTTCGAAAAATTCTTTCATATCTTTAAGTTTCATGCCTCCCTAAGTACGAAACCACTGCCTGTTCCAAAAAAAATTGTGATATTAATATATATAAAACTTTGTAGGTTCTCCCGACGAATACATTGTAAAAACTGCTCTCGAGTTTCCAGTCGGGTAGTTATAGATGTGTACTCTAAGCTTTCGGCGACTGTCTGCGTCGTCATCTTCGGAGAAGTGAGATCCAGAGGTTGTGGTGTTGTATATATACCCATGGCAGGACTAGTCAGATGCAGTGGTGGATCCTGATTGGTCGGTGGAAGTAAACGATCTCTCCTTCCGTGATTGGAGCAGAGAAATAGCAGGTTGCCAGGAAGCGGCCAATTGGAACCCTCCGTCTCTATTGATGTTATTTGGGTTCAGTCTGATGTGAAAGGCTTCTTTGATAAGACGGTCCCATAATCCCGGGGTAGAAGCCAGTACCGCTGTGTTGAGGTAGTCCATCTCGTGGCCCATGTCGAGACAATGCTCGGCGATGGCGGACTTTTCAGGTTGCCCAAGACGGTAGTGCCGTTTGTGCTCCTCAATCCTGGTGGAAATGTGGCGTCCTGTCTGTCCAATATAAATCTTGCCACAACTGCAAGAAATTCCATAAACCCCGGGTCGCTGTAATCCAAGGTCATCTTTCACAGGTCTTAGTAGTTGCCGGGTTTTGGTAGGAGGTAGGTGTACAGTCTTGATCCCGTGGCGGCCGAGTAGTCGAGAGATCTTCCCGGAGAGAGGGCCAGTGTACGGGATGAATGCCCGCTTAACATTTTCGTCTCTATCACTCGGTGCTGAAGAATCGGTCCTTTTAAGGGCCCGGGTTATATTAAAGTCTGAATAGCCGTTAGCACTGAAGGTACGTCTGAGGTGTTGAAGTTCCCCATTAAGACTATCTGCATCGGAGATGGCTCTGGCTCGGTGTACTAGGGTGTTGAGGACAGCCTGTTTCTGTGCTGGATGATGAAAGCTGAGTCCACTCAGATACAAGTCGGTATGCATAGGTTTCCGATAAACGCCATGCCCCAGAGTTCCATCGGCACGTCGATAAATGATTATGTCTAAGAAAGGCAGGCGGCCATCCTTTTCCAAATCCATAGTAAACTTGATGTTATTGTGGATCCCATTGAGATGGTCAAGGAACTCTTGCAGAGCCTCTCTACCATGAGGCCAGATCAAGAAGGTATCGTCTACATATCTGGCGAAGATTGTAGGCTTCAGATGGGCGGTCTCTAAGGCACGGTGTTCAAAATGTTCCATATAGAGGTCAGCTATGGCAGGTGACAAAGGTGACCCCATAGCCACGCCATCAGTCTGTTGATAGTACTTTCTATCATACACGAAGTAGGAAGATGTGAGGACGTGCTTAAAGAGGTTCACAATTCCTGCATCAAAAAAGGGGGAGAGGAGTTCAAGAGTGTCCTCCAGGGGTACTCTAGTAAATAATGATACCACGTCGAAGCTGACCATGAGGTCTTGGTCACGGACTCGGAGGCTGTCAAGTGTGCGAACAAATTCCATGGAGTTCTTGACATGATGTTCACAGTTCCCCACTAACGGAGACAGAAGTCTGGTAAGATATTTAGCCAGGTAATAAGTAGGTGAGCCAATAGTGCTCACAATCGGCCGCAGCGGAGTGTCTGGTTTATGCACTTTAGGGAGACCGTAGAGCCTAGGAGCTGTGGATGACCTAGGTGTCAGACTCTTCTTCACATCATCGGGTAGCCTCGCCGATTTAATCATTGACGTAGTGGACTTTTCAATCTTCAGTGTTGGGTCACGTGCTAAAATCTTGTAGGCTGGGTCATTGAGAAGAGCCTGGATTTTCAAGTCGTAATCTGATGATTTGAGAACGACGGTGGCATTCCCCTTGTCGGCTGGTAGAATAACTATATCTGTGTCCTCGCGTAATGCACGTAGAGCTGTGCGCTCTGCTCGGGAAATGTTGTTCTTGAAGGGAACGGTCCTTTTCAGGGCCAGGCAAGTTTCATGTCGGATTTCTTCAGCTACATTAGATGGAAGGTCATGGATAGCTTGTTCCACACCACTGACGATGTCCATAATGGGAATGGCTCTAGGGGTAGGCGAGAAGTTAAGTCCTTTGTACAGAACAGACTGCGCTGCTGAGTCAAGGTCTTTGCCGCTGAGGTTGACAATTAGACGCTCGGGTTCTAGGCTGGGAGGCGACGGTTTCTTCTGACAAAGACGGTCAAACTTATGGGTTTGCCTCTTGGTGTTTTGGTTGAAGAGACATTGTTCTGCAGCAAAGGTGGAGACGTCTATCCAGTCCCAATCCCTGGGCGAAATATAATAAGACAGTTGTAGGGTCAACTGGAGTAGTCGTCTACTTACTTCGTCGAGTCTACGGCGAGTGTAATGTATGCGTTCCCTCACGAGAGCCATGCTGGTGCGTTGGAGAATACGGCGACATGCCGATGAGTGAAAAGGCGGGCGAAGTTTGGTGAAATTCGGAACTGTATCGGTGTCTCGGCAACGCTGCAGGAACGCCAACGATGCGAGAAGACTCCCTCGTTTCTTGCGGAATTTTTGTAGCTGCTTGATATCATTGTAAGTATCCTCCCCGTAGAGGTGAATAATAAAACTTTGTAGGTTCTCCCGACGAATACATTGTAAAAACTGCTCTCGAGTTTCCAGTCGGGTAGTTATAGATGTGTACTCTAAGCTTTCGGCGACTGTCTGCGTCGTCATCTTCGGAGAAGTGAGATCCAGAGGTTGTGGTGTTGTATATATACCCATGGCAGGACTAGTCAGATGCAGTGGTGGATCCTGATTGGTCGGTGGAAGTAAACGATCTCTCCTTCCGTGATTGGAGCAGAGAAATAGCAGGTTGCCAGGAAGCGGCCAATTGGAACCCTCCGTCTCTATTGATGTTATTTGGGTTCAGTCTGATGTGAAAGGCTTCTTTGATAAGACGGTCCCATAATCCCGGGGTAGAAGCCAGTACCGCTGTGTTGAGGTAGTCCATCTCGTGGCCCATGTCGAGACAATGCTCGGCGATGGCGGACTTTTCAGGTTGCCCAAGACGGTAGTGCCGTTTGTGCTCCTCAATCCTGGTGGAAATGTGGCGTCCTGTCTGTCCAATATAAATCTTGCCACAACTGCAAGAAATTCCATAAACCCCGGGTCGCTGTAATCCAAGGTCATCTTTCACAGGTCTTAGTAGTTGCCGGGTTTTGGTAGGAGGTAGGTGTACAGTCTTGATCCCGTGGCGGCCGAGTAGTCGAGAGATCTTCCCGGAGAGAGGGCCAGTGTACGGGATGAATGCCCGCTTAACATTTTCGTCTCTATCACTCGGTGCTGAAGAATCGGTCCTTTTAAGGGCCCGGGTTATATTAAAGTCTGAATAGCCGTTAGCACTGAAGGTACGTCTGAGGTGTTGAAGTTCCCCATTAAGACTATCTGCATCGGAGATGGCTCTGGCTCGGTGTACTAGGGTGTTGAGGACAGCCTGTTTCTGTGCTGGATGATGAAAGCTGAGTCCACTCAGATACAAGTCGGTATGCATAGGTTTCCGATAAACGCCATGCCCCAGAGTTCCATCGGCACGTCGATAAATGATTATGTCTAAGAAAGGCAGGCGGCCATCCTTTTCCAAATCCATAGTAAACTTGATGTTATTGTGGATCCCATTGAGATGGTCAAGGAACTCTTGCAGAGCCTCTCTACCATGAGGCCAGATCAAGAAGG
This sequence comes from Ectobius pallidus, assembly GCA_964059195.1. Lineage (NCBI taxonomy): Eukaryota > Metazoa > Arthropoda > Insecta > Blattodea > Ectobiidae > Ectobius > Ectobius pallidus. The sequence continues at coordinate 30,368,960 of CAXKWD010000009.1, forward strand.
TATCGTCTACATATCTGGCGAAGATTGTAGGCTTCAGATGGGCGGTCTCTAAGGCACGGTGTTCAAAATGTTCCATATAGAGGTCAGCTATGGCAGGTGACAAAGGTGACCCCATAGCCACGCCATCAGTCTGTTGATAGTACTTTCTATCATACACGAAGTAGGAAGATGTGAGGACGTGCTTAAAGAGGTTGACGAAAATGTTAAGCGGGCATTCATCCCGTACACTGGCCCTCTCTCCGGGAAGATCTCTCGACTACTCGGCCGCCACGGGATCAAGACTGTACACCTACCTCCTACCAAAACCCGGCAACTACTAAGACCTGTGAAAGATGACCTTGGATTACAGCGACCCGGGGTTTATGGAATTTCTTGCAGTTGTGGCAAGATTTATATTGGACAGACAGGACGCCACATTTCCACCAGGATTGAGGAGCACAAACGGCACTACCGTCTTGGGCAACCTGAAAAGTCCGCCATCGCCGAGCATTGTCTCGACATGGGCCACGAGATGGACTACCTCAACACAGCGGTACTGGCTTCTACCCCGGGATTATGGGACCGTCTTATCAAAGAAGCCTTTCACATCAGACTGAACCCAAATAACATCAATAGAGACGGAGGGTTCCAATTGGCCGCTTCCTGGCAACCTGCTATTTCTCTGCTCCAATCACGGAAGGAGAGATCGTTTACTTCCACCGACCAATCAGGATCCACCACTGCATCTGACTAGTCCTGCCATGGGTATATATACAACACCACAACCTCTGGATCTCACTTCTCCGAAGATGACGACGCAGACAGTCGCCGAAAGCTTAGAGTACACATCTATAACTACCCGACTGGAAACTCGAGAGCAGTTTTTACAATGTATTCGTCGGGAGAACCTACAAAGTTTTATTATTCACCTCTACGGGGAGGATACTTACAATGATATCAAGCAGCTACAAAAATTCCGCAAGAAACGAGGGAGTCTTCTCGCATCGTTGGCGTTCCTGCAGCGTTGCCGAGACACCGATACAGTTCCGAATTTCACCAAACTTCGCCCGCCTTTTCACTCATCGGCATGTCGCCGTATTCTCCAACGCACCAGCATGGCTCTCGTGAGGGAACGCATACATTACACTCGCCGTAGACTCGACGAAGTAAGTAGACGACTACTCCAGTTGACCCTACAACTGTCTTATTATATTTCGCCCAGGGATTGGGACTGGATAGACGTCTCCACCTTTGCTGCAGAACAATGTCTCTTCAACCAAAACACCAAGAGGCAAACCCATAAGTTTGACCGTCTTTGTCAGAAGAAACCGTCGCCTCCCAGCCTAGAACCCGAGCGTCTAATTGTCAACCTCAGCGGCAAAGACCTTGACTCAGCAGCGCAGTCTGTTCTGTACAAAGGACTTAACTTCTCGCCTACCCCTAGAGCCATTCCCATTATGGACATCGTCAGTGGTGTGGAACAAGCTATCCATGACCTTCCATCTAATGTAGCTGAAGAAATCCGACATGAAACTTGCCTGGCCCTGAAAAGGACCGTTCCCTTCAAGAACAACATTTCCCGAGCAGAGCGCACAGCTCTACGTGCATTACGCGAGGACACAGATATAGTTATTCTACCAGCCGACAAGGGGAATGCCACCGTCGTTCTCAAATCATCAGATTACGACTTGAAAATCCAGGCTCTTCTCAATGACCCAGCCTACAAGATTTTAGCACGTGACCCAACACTGAAGATTGAAAAGTCCACTACGTCAATGATTAAATCGGCGAGGCTACCCGATGATGTGAAGAAGAGTCTGACACCTAGGTCATCCACAGCTCCTAGGCTCTACGGTCTCCCTAAAGTGCATAAACCAGACACTCCGCTGCGGCCGATTGTGAGCACTATTGGCTCACCTACTTATTACCTGGCTAAATATCTTACCAGACTTCTGTCTCCGTTAGTGGGGAACTGTGAACATCATGTCAAGAACTCCATGGAATTTGTTCGCACACTTGACAGCCTCCGAGTCCGTGACCAAGACCTCATGGTCAGCTTCGACGTGGTATCATTATTTACTAGAGTACCCCTGGAGGACACTCTTGAACTCCTCTCCCCCTTTTTTGATGCAGGAATTGTGAACCTCTTTAAGCACGTCCTCACATCTTCCTACTTCGTGTATGATAGAAAGTACTATCAACAGACTGATGGCGTGGCTATGGGGTCACCTTTGTCACCTGCCATAGCTGACCTCTATATGGAACATTTTGAACACCGTGCCTTAGAGACCGCCCATCTGAAGCCTACAATCTTCGCCAGATATGTAGACGATACCTTCTTGATCTGGCCTCATGGTAGAGAGGCTCTGCAAGAGTTCCTTGACCATCTCAATGGGATCCACAATAACATCAAGTTTACTATGGATTTGGAAAAGGATGGCCGCCTGCCTTTCTTAGACATAATCATTTATCGACGTGCCGATGGAACTCTGGGGCATGGCGTTTATCGGAAACCTATGCATACCGACTTGTATCTGAGTGGACTCAGCTTTCATCATCCAGCACAGAAACAGGCTGTCCTCAACACCCTAGTACACCGAGCCAGAGCCATCTCCGATGCAGATAGTCTTAATGGGGAACTTCAACACCTCAGACGTACCTTCAGTGCTAACGGCTATTCAGACTTTAATATAACCCGGGCCCTTAAAAGGACCGATTCTTCAGCACCGAGTGATAGAGACGAAAATGTTAAGCGGGCATTCATCCCGTACACTGGCCCTCTCTCCGGGAAGATCTCTCGACTACTCGGCCGCCACGGGATCAAGACTGTACACCTACCTCCTACCAAAACCCGGCAACTACTAAGACCTGTGAAAGATGACCTTGGATTACAGCGACCCGGGGTTTATGGAATTTCTTGCAGTTGTGGCAAGATTTATATTGGACAGACAGGACGCCACATTTCCACCAGGATTGAGGAGCACAAACGGCACTACCGTCTTGGGCAACCTGAAAAGTCCGCCATCGCCGAGCATTGTCTCGACATGGGCCACGAGATGGACTACCTCAACACAGCGGTACTGGCTTCTACCCCGGGATTATGGGACCGTCTTATCAAAGAAGCCTTTCACATCAGACTGAACCCAAATAACATCAATAGAGACGGAGGGTTCCAATTGGCCGCTTCCTGGCAACCTGCTATTTCTCTGCTCCAATCACGGAAGGAGAGATCGTTTACTTCCACCGACCAATCAGGATCCACCACTGCATCTGACTAGTCCTGCCATGGGTATATATACAACACCACAACCTCTGGATCTCACTTCTCCGAAGATGACGACGCAGACAGTCGCCGAAAGCTTAGAGTACACATCTATAACTACCCGACTGGAAACTCGAGAGCAGTTTTTACATTAATATATATATTTACACGCTAGCGGCCGTAATTTTGAAGATATTTGAACCAAATTTTATTATGTTATTTCTAGGCCCAATAGTTTGGACAAGTTCGTTAATGAGCAAAATTGGCACAAGGGGGTGGTCAGGGGAGGGAGTTGAAATTTTAAAACATTTATATCTTGGTCCATACAAGGTATAGAGGGAAACTTTGTTTGAATAAATTAGAGTACTCCCTATGGAGTTCACAGTAACACCAACGATTCGGGGGTTTTGGGGGTACGAGTGGGGGGGATGGAAATTCGAAATTTTTGAAACCATGTCTTGTGGGGTATCGTTGAAAAGCTCTTGATGAGTACTCTACAAATCAATAACTAGTTTCTCGATAGTTCTCATGTAAGGCGAGATTTGAATGTTTGAAAAAGTGCTCTTTCCTCTTTTTTGCCGTTATTATTTCGGCTAAAGAAGAAGAGTGCTGCGCAGCGACAGTAAATTAAACCAAAAGCACTTTGAAAGCCTGTAGGCTTCCCTACAGGATTTTTTTTCATTTTGATGCATTCCTAGGTATACAGTCAATTCATGACTATCCGTGGGTGACTTATCCACTTATTTCGAGTTTCCAGCACTTATTTTGAATTTCCTGGACTTCATTTCAAATTTCCCACACTTTATTTTGTCAGATTTCGTCATATGCACACTATGGCGACAAAGTGCGGGAAATTCAAATCTCACACACAGTTAATTAATTCCAACATTGGGATTGTCGCATTATTCAATTATTCGGGCATGTCATGGTCTCAATTAACACTGATAATGGAGAGTTCACTTTAGTTTTAAATAATCCTCCTAGAACAGACACGACGACATACTTGAAAGAAAGAAATTTGGCTACAATGGTTATTTTTTCATTTGAAAGTTAAATAACCTAAGGCATTAAAATAATACTTGCTTGAGTGCTGGATTTCTAGCATTTTACTTTTAATTTTTGTGCATGTAGCCTAGTGTATCGATATTGTGCCCAGGTTTGTACTTTTTTACTTCCTCTGCCCGTACCATAGGTACTATAGGTAGAGGAAGTATTGTTTTCTACCCCCAAATTCGAAGTTGAGTTTTTGACTTGGAAACATATATGTGTGTCAGTGTGTGTGTGTGGAAAGTCTGTGAACAGGCTAGCTCCAAAACGGAAAATCGTATGAAAACAAAATTTCGTATTTGGGTCAGGTACCTTCTGAAGATGCTGCATATTTGTAGTGTTTTTTCTCTCTCTCTCTCTCTTTCATTGTGCATGTTTGATGTTTGTCTGAAGATGTGAGCAGAGGATTGGCGATAAGTTTATCTTATTTTTAAGGGGACTTTACATGAAGAAATTTTCGTTTTTCGCGATTTTCTCGAAAACGGCTATAACGATTTCATTTAAAATTTGCACATGTGTTCCTTTCACAGAGAGCTAACACTTTTATTTGAAACATTTTTCGAAAAAATTCTCTGAAGGGTAGTTAAAAGCCACTCACTGTTTGTAGAAAGTTTGTCTTGCGTGATGAACAACTGAATACGCGCTCTTTCACGGCCTCTTATTCTATATAAGAATGTGAAGTGAGAAAGATGTATTGTTGGCCATGCATAGAGTAAAGAAGTATCTGAGGGAGATATTCGATAAATTTCGGAAATTATTCTTTATGGGGGAAAGTTCAATAAATGTCTGCAATCACTTGTTATTTTTTTTTTAAGTTTGTTATACAGCCTGCGCTTTAAGTCGCATCATTGAAAGAAGAGGTATTTATAGGATAATTAGCGTAAAATTGTGCCTTGCGATTCTGAACAAGGATATGTGAACACTGCTAACTTTTATTTGGGCAGAGGAAGTTATGTGACTTTCACATCAGATTTTTTATGTATTATATTGTGTATATGACTGATATAAAAATGTGTTGATACGGGTGAACATTAAAGTGCTATACGGTTAATTGACTTCTTTGTATTTATGTGTAGGCCTATGTATATTAATAAGAAGATATGCTTATCATAGAAATCATTCTTTAACTCAGCAATTAGTAAAATTGCATTAATGAAAACACAGATTTTTTGGAAAAAACAGCACCACTTTTTGGGAAAAATAACACCGCTTGCAAAAGGTGTGTTTATTATTTGGTCAAAAGTGGTGTTATTTTTTTCCAAAAGCAGTGTTATTTTTTTCCAAAAGTAGAATTATTTTGTCCAAAAATCTGTGTTATTTTTAATGCAATTTTACTAATTGTTGAGTTAAAGAATGGTTTCTATAATCAAACACTGGAGCGAGTATCTGATACCTTAGGATATTTAACTTTCAACTGAAAATAACCATTGTAGCCAAATTATTTTTTAAGTATTTTCTCCTGTCAGTCAGAACACTGTTGTAGGAGGATCATTTAAAACTACAATGAACTCTCGGTTATCAGTGTTAATTGGGACCAAGGAGGAACATGGAGATGCCCTGAGACCGCAAGCATGAAGCCAACTGTCCGAGCGTTTGGTACTATAAGGGGTCGTGTCACTGTGATGTTTATATGTTTATAGCATGGTTACTCGTCTTTGTTTCTTTGTTTTGAACAATTCAGAAGTGAAAATGAGTGCATGTTGTGCATATGGATGCACAAATTGAGGAAACAAGATTGAATTAGGCCTAAATATAGCCTACCGTATTTAAAATAATTCTGTGAATTGTGGTTGTGTGTTTCACTGGTGAATCTGGTGTGTTAAATAAATATAATAATAATTAAGGAATCGCGCACAATGTGCATTATCTTAACCTAAGACTTAACCTACCCAGTCCTGGACCCGGGGAGGGGATCTTTCACTACTGAAAAATCCCCCACCCGGCCGGGAATCGAACCCGGGCCGCCGGAGTGGAAGGCGAAAATATGAAATAATTCAATAATAGAACAGACTGAAGTAGGTCTATCTAATATATTTCCAATATATTTAGACTTAAGATAGTTTGACTGATCATTTAGTCTTACTTTATTTAATAGTTTGAATAGAAAAATCATCGTAGGCCCATCATAAACTATTGTATCTCCGTCGTTTAAGCCATAGTGGTTAAGTGCCTTTACCTGAATTATTAGTAGGTCAGAAATACTAAGTAATTTATTGCTTTAGATTTCCAATATTTATATTAGTTGTCATTTATTTCTTGTATTTTGTCCATTCTGTAGCGATAATCTTAATGATTTATGTATAGCGTATAGCTTTTCCACTGGTACTCACTACTAAATTGCGGTATTTTGTTACCTTGGAGCGCTTTCAACCGCGTGGAGCGGCCATCTTCAGCAACTGACTTCCGTGGTGTTGTTGTTGTTGTTGTTGGGAAGACATTTCTGGATGACAGTATCGTACAGCGCGTGCGATTTGAATTGTAACTGTTCGTTTAGGATGTTGGTGTTGTCTTGTGTGGTGTGTCTGTATATTTCATATTGTTCGAGTGTGTTGAGTGTGTGACCTTTGTGGTTAATGTGTAGAATTTCCATGTCTGTATTGATGTCTGTGTATTCGTGTCCTGTGGATATTATATGGTTTGCGTAGGCAGAGTCTGTGTTTTGTTTGAGAGCTCGTATGTGTTCTGTGTATCGTGTTTTGAAACTTCGGCCTGTTTGTCCTATGTAGAATTTTGGGCAGTCGTTGCATTTTAGTTTGTAGACTCCTGGGTTATTGTATTTGTTTGTGTGTTGTTTGTTGTCTGTGGGTTGTATTTTGTTGATTGTTTTGTTCTTTGTTCTGAATGCTATTTTGTATCCTTGTTTTCTGAATTGTTGGGCGATTTTCTGTGTATGTGTGTTGAAGTAAGTGAGTGTGATGTATTTGTCTTTTTTCTTTTCTGTGTTTTGGTCATTTTTCTTCGTTCTGATTTTGTGTAGTAGGTTGTCAATGACTGTGTGGTTGTAGCCATTGGTAATGGCTAAGTGTTTTATGGTGTTAAGTTCTTCTTTGTGGTCTTCAGCGGATAGTGGTGTGTTTTCAAGTCTGTGGAGCATGGATCGGAATGCAGCATGTTTGTGTTGTGTTGGGTGATTGGAGCTGTTGTGTATCAGTGTGTCTGTCATTGTGGGTTTTCTGTATATTTTGAACTTATGTTTCTGTGTGCTGTCTTTTGTGATAGTGAAATCTAGGAAATTGAGGGTTTTGTTTATTTGAAATTCTGCTGTGTATTGTATGTTTTTGTGGATTTTATTGATGTGGTGTAGTAGTTGTGTGCATTGTCTGGTGTTGCCTCTGTATAGTACGCTGATATCATCTACGTATCTGTGCCAGTAGATTATTTTGTGTGGGTGTTTGTTGTTGTGGAGGATTTTGTTGTGTTCTATGTGTTGCTGAAGATGGCCGCTCCACGTGGTTGAAAGCGCTCCAAGGTAACAAAATACCGCAATTTAGTAGTGAGTACCAGTGGAAAAGCTATACGCTATACATAAATCATGTCATTTATTGCGTTTAATAGAGTCAATAACCACATGGTGTGGCTATATAACTGTCCAGAATAATTTTCTTCTTCTGGATTATCATGGTCGCACGGTCACTTATTTATTTTCTGACTCAGTATTTATACTCGCACATGTAAAGTTGCTCATTTGAAAGTTAGCTTTTTTTTTTTTCTGAAATAGTTTAATGCTTACTACGGGGATTATTATGATGTCAGAGTACAGGAAATGAAATTGGAATATTACATATTTTCCCTACTGTTACGTTGTTATAACCCGTAAATACAGTTTACCGTATAATATTTTTAAAATTCACACCCATTGTTTTTATATAATATGATAAACTGTCATAATGATTCAGACTGCAGTCTACTGAATAAAACTTCATGAATTCTCTGTCAATACCTTATTTAATTATTCACCAAGAATTATACAGGGCAGTAATAACTGTAATATCCTTATATATACCGGTGTGTATATATATATTCAGGGTAGTTTTACTTGCAAAATAAAAATAAAAAATGAGTGTTACAATAGAAGAGATACATCAGTACGACACAAGATCAAGAAAGAACTTATCAGGGTGTCCACCAAGTAATGCTGAAGAAATTCCCGACTTATTCCCTAATTTTCATTGATCATTTCAGAAATTCCCGACCAAAATATCATTATGAAGCACTTTCTAATAACTGTGCAAGAAAAATTATTGGATTATAATACTTTAAATAAGAAAAATTTTAGTCAAAAAAAGTAATTGCAAACAATAATTACTTAGGTTATAACAGATACAAAAGTAAGGAACAGCAAAATACATTAAATATACTTTCATATAGGCCTATTATTGTCTAAAAGTCCTTTTGATCCCACTTATTTTTTCTTCAGCAACTTAATTTGTTCATCTAGAGTAGTTTTATTTTCCTCTCTTCTAGTTCTTATCTTCAGCTTTGCAATTTTTCGAATTTTCCCGGATATTTTAACAAATTCATTGACTTTTCCCGGATTTTCCCGACCATACGAAATTCCCGGCCTTTTCCCGGATTCCCGGATTTTCCCGACCAGTGGACACCCTGACTTATACACAAAAGGGCACAATAAAAAATCATCGGAAAGGGATCCATACGTAATCGGGGTAAAATTTTATAACAAACTACCAGACAGTATAAAACAGTGTACCGGGTCAAAATTCGCCAATAAATTAAAATAATACCTAGGCTAAAAAGCACTCTACAGGATAGAAAAACTATGAAATGGATAGCCTTAGCATGTATCTCTATTGTATATTATTGTATAATTCAGATTGTAAGTTTCGGACATGTCCAACATCAAATACCTGGACGAAATAAAATTATTATTATTATTACAGTGAAAACTGCTCAAGACGGACATCTAACGTTCCAAACATTTTTTCCGATTTGGACATGTTTCCGTCTTATGAAGACAAAATGATAAAATGTTACTCAGGATGCAATACATATTAAACACAGCATTGTAAATAACTCATGCTCTTATTGCACTGTGGGTATCGCGTTTAAGATTGCAACGAATTACAGTACATTAAGTTCTAGGCCTACTGTAATTAAGTGTCAAAAAGAACCACAATAATATTGTACTGTATTTACAAAACAATATACAGTATTTAAAACATTCTTTTTTCATGCAGTAGGCCTACAGTACTTAGGTCAAATTAAGGCTCTGTAATGTAATCCTTTGGTGTCTCTGTTAGATCACTGCTGTTTTTACAAACATAAACTGAATTTAAGAACAATAAATTAAAAATTTACACACATTATGACGTATTTCTTACTGAAGTAGAATAAAATAAAATAATTACTGTTTGTATCACGTCACTAGAGTACTGCAGGTCACAAAGCACATTTTTACATTTAGTTGTTGGTTTTGTTCAAGTTCCACAGATCAGTCAATTTTACCTGCTTGGTGTTGCGCTGAATAGCGCATGTCTCCAAACATTCTTTTACTTTGCATAAATGTTCATGCAGTTCGCTCAGGTTTTTATTCGCAGCGAAAATCTGCAGCCCCTTAACACTGTTGAGAGCGTCAGAAAAGCTCTTGACAGTTGGCGTTTCATCAGCTTCATCATTTTCTTCTTCGTCATTTTCATCATCATCATCATCATCATTAGCAGCTGATTGATTAACCCTCCTCTCAATTATTTCTACCGCAGAATCATTTGTTTCATATGTAGAAACTTCGTTGTCATTGTTCACATATGTACTGGCATCAATGTCAAACTGTCCTGCCGTACATAAGGTTTCTATGAAGTGCACATTATCTTCTGCTTCATCGATGTTTACTGCATCCTCAGAGTAGGGAAGAAAATATGCCTTTTTGAAGCATTTAATTACCGTCTCTTCTTTTATCTTCTGCGCTGCCATGTGAATCCAGTTTACTGCATCCAGTACAGAAATTGATTTCGCGAAATCACTAGCGCTGCGCGCATCTTCCATCTTGGCGACTATTGCCTGAAGCACTAATCTTCTGTAGTGGCTTTTCAGAGTGTATATCACACCTTGATCCATGGGCTGGGTGACGCTTGTGGTGTTGGGAGGAAACCAAGCCAGAAACACGTTGGACAACTTGATATGCGGGTGACAGGTAGCGTTGTCGAGGAAAAGCAGAACATGTCGATTTTCTTTCTTCATTCTGGCATTGAAACTGTTGAGCCATTCCTCCATCAATGCCGCTGTCATCCAGGCTCTTCTGTTTGCTCTCCAAAAAACAGGCAGCTTGTTAATGTCCAAGTGTTTAAAGCAGCGAGGTTTGGCTGCTTTGCCTATCACTAGCGGTTTTTCAAGTCTTCCCGCCATATTTGCACAAAGAAAAACAGTTAACCTTTCTTTGGACATCTTGCCGCCTATACATTTTTCTCCGCGTAAACAGAGGGATTTTGTGGGAAGTGCCCTAAAGAATAATCCAGTCTAGTCTCCATTGAAAATGTCATTTACGTCATACCCCTCCAGTAACGTATTAAGCTTCTCTTGCCATTCAGAAACAACCGTAGTGTTAACGTCACTCGCTTCTCCACACACCTGATTCCACACGATTTTATGTCTCTTTCTGAAGCTTTCTAGCCATCCATTAGAAGCTTTGAATTCGGGCTTATTTAACTTCTTTGCAAGTTCAAGAGCTTGGCTCTGCAGAATAGGTCCAGAAATTGGCATATTCTTGGATCGAGCATGAGTAAACCACTCCCATAACAATTCGTTAATTTCTTCATAGCCTGTAGTCTTCTGTTTCCTTTTCATTTCAGGATTATTGCCTTCAATCCACTCACCTTTGATACGTTCTTTGTTTTTCAATGTGTCATAGATTTGAGTTTTTCCGCACTTAAATTTAAACATAATTTCACGAACACTTCTCTTCTCTTTCTCATGCATTTCAATCACTTTCATTTTGTCACCTAATGTTAGCCCTACATTTTTACGAGACATCGTTTAAGTTCACTGCAGAGCTGTAAATGAACAACTAAAAGTACTGGCACCTGCTAACAGAACAAAGTGTGTGTGATGTTTATTTTCAGAAGACCGTAAGAATAAAAGAATGTGAGCACAAAGCCCTTGTCCTCTCATCGCAGGTACCGTTATGTATCCTGCAGGCATCGGTTTGGGACAGAAACGGGATTCTCCTTTTACAATAAGGTAAGACTCATTAACATACAACCCGCTCCCTTGGCAGAGAGATTTAAAGAAAACGTTTGCCACTATGGCTTAAATTCTCGGAATGTTTCAGAAAGAAAATTCCGATTTGATCAGTGGCGGATCCTGTCCGTTTCCACGTTGCACAGTTTCCGATTTATTCAGGAAAAATAACATGCATATGCATATGATTTTCGCCGGGACCGATATTTTTTTCCGAAATGAATAGGATTCCGCCATATTCAGGTTCTGTTTTCAACAGTTCTCACTGTATTATTATTGACAGTGAATTCTTAAAATACAGTACCGTACACGGTACACTAATTGAACTAATTTTTTATTGAGCGATTTCCTCATTTCTGAGGTTAAACTCCACCAACACAACAACTCTATTACAATAACATTTGTGTAAAAGCTCAGTAATTTCTAACCAAATTTTAAATTAAAATTTACCCAAATTTTTACATATTTTAATAAAATTAACATATTTCCAAAGAATGTTCATTGTGTTGCATGGTACCACTTATCCCTGTCCATTGCATCTTCTGGGTTTAACTGAAAATTTTGTAAGGAGTCTCGAACGTAATGATCCCATTTTCTAGCAGGTTTTCCCTTTTTCCTTCTCCCCTCTGGTTGCCAATTCATTATAGCTTTTGGTATCCTATTCTCCGGCATTCTTTGTAGATGTCCATACCAATTTAGTCTTTTTTTGTCTATTGTTGTTAAAATTGTTTCCTCTGCTTTCATTATCTTCCTTATTTCTGAATTTCGAATTCTTTCTATTCTTGATTTTCTTGCAGCTCTTCTCCAAAAATCCATTTCTGTAGCACTTAATTTTCTGTTATGGTGTGAATTTACTGTCCATGTCTCTGCCCCATATAATACTATACTTTGGAAAATTGTTTTAATATTTATTGTTTTAGTTTTGTTAATTATTTTTTATTCCACAATATCGAATTTAGCATTCCTATAACCTTTTTCCCGTTAGCGATCCTTTTCTGTATTTCTTTATTTGATGTTCCGTCTAATTCAAGTATGGATCCCAAATAGCAATAATCTTGCACTTTTTTAAACTTCTTTCCATCTATATATAAATCATCCGTGTCATTGGTTAAATACTCTGTTTTATTGTAATTTATTTGTAATCCCCATTTCTTATAAACTTCATTTAGTTTTCTACACGTATAATTTGCATCTTCTCCATCCTGAGCCACGACCACCTGGTCATCTGCAAACAGCAAATTATGTAAGAACTTTTCCTCATCTAACTGGATTCCCATTTTTCGACATTTCACTATCCATTCTTTCAGGCATATTTCTAGATAAATTTTGAACCATTTTAAACCGTAAACCATTTATTGAAGAAGAGACATATGAATGGGAAGGAGAAGGAATACAAATTAGTGAACAAGAAGTAGAAAGAAAATTAAAAAATGGAAACATTGGAAATTCACCAGGACCAGGCGGCATTAACTTAGAACTCGTTAAATATGGAGGGAAAAAAGTCATAACAATATTATCAAAACTATATAACAAAATATTATCAGGTGAAAGAATACCGGAACAAATGAAAACAGGGTACCGGTTTATCACAACTATATTTAAGAAAGGGGACAGAAAACAATGTTCAAACTATAGAGGGATTTGTGTTGCAAACTCCATTATGAAAATTGTTACAAAAATTATTAAAAGAAGAATAGAAGGAATGTTTCAAGGCATGGAAGAACAATGTGGATTCTCAGCAGGGAGATCGTGTGTGGATCATATATTTACAATCCGGCAGTTACTGGAAAAATATAAAGATAAAGGAAAACAGATTGGACTTATATTTATAGATCTAGAGAAGACATACGACAGTGTACCAAGAAAATTATTATGGAAAACATTAACAGAAGCAAAAATTGATAAGGAAATAATATATGTTATAAAATATATATATTCTGATAATAAATATAGAATTAAAGTAGGCAAAGATATAACAGAAGAAATCAAAACAAGTAAAGGTCTTTTACAGGGGTGTCCTATGTCCCCAATTTTGTTTAAAATATATAAAAAAATACTTAAAAATATAATGATAAAAAAAATGAGTCACGACCAGGGTTTGAACCTGCGACCTCCTGCACCACAGTTCAGTACTATAACCACTCAGCCACGAACGGCGTTAGGAACATTGCTTGAATGTTGGCAATGTGAACCCGTAAGGCTTCTCTTGTGCCGCGCTTCGAGACTTAAAATTGTCTTTGTAGGTCTATGAGATGTGTTTATATAATATTTATTGTACTTTTCAGTTCGGAAAAATGGTATTATGATACTGATAACATTAATATCGAGACCTAATTCGTCTAAAAAGAAAAATATGAGAAGAAGAGATTCTCATCTATTGTTTGCAGTCGACCCCCGCCATTTCAGCAAACTGCTAATCATTGTTTAGCTTCAGTAACCGCCCGATTTTGACTGTTTAAGTTTAATCAAAGGTAATCGAGGTTAATGCTCCATAACTTTCCCTAATCAAGGTTAGGAAGAAATTATAAACGCTGATTACACTAATCGGGGTCGGTGCACTTGGCCATTAATATTCTGGTTCACTTACAAACGAAAACTGAAAACACCCAAGGAGGAGTCGAACCGTTGCCACCTGAACTAATTACTGTGGTCATCTTGTAACTCATGAATATGGACCTGCAAAATTCGCGATTGCGATAACGCAATTTTATTCCCGAATTTTAACGTTTTCCCATTAAAAACGGGAATTTTAGCGTCTTCCCTAAAATACGCGAATTTTACGTTTTCTAAAATTAAAACAGCGATTTTTACATTTTGACGCATTCCTGAGTATACAGTCAACTCCCGATTACCCGAGGGTGGCTTAACCGTGCACGAAAATTTGAATTTCCCTCACTTATTTGAAATTTCCTGTACTTAATTTTGAATTTCCCACACTTTTATTTTGTCAGATTTTTAATTTCCCGCACTTAATTTCGTCATTTGCACAAAATGACTACAAAGTGCGGGAGTAGTGTGGTTTTACATGTGACGTCATTGGAGGATTGGGAGGATTGCTTACGTCACTTCCGGTCAGCTGATTATGACGTCACGGAGGGCAGGGAGGATTGCTTACGTCACTTCCATTCAGCTGATTATGACATCACGGAGGGGAGGGAGGATTGCTCACGTTACTTCCCGTTACGTCAGTGGCGGATTGTATGACGTCAGACTTACGTCATGGTCACGTGATTCAAAATGGCGTCGCTTCCCGTTCCTATTCCAAATGGCGGCGGTCCCGGTTCCTACGGACAAAGCGCGAAATTAAAAATTAAAATGGCGCTAAATTTGAAAATTGTATGAAAATGGTTGTTTCCGGTTCCTATGGACCAAGCGCAAAATTCAAAAACTGCATATTACAAAATCAAAATGGACGTTTCCGGTTCCTATTTCAAATGGCGGAAGGAGGGAAATTAAAAAATTGTATATTGGTAGAAGGCATGAAATTTTGAAAATTAAAAAATGGCGGATCAAGCGCGAAATTCAAAGTTGTAATATTATAAGTTGTATATTGGTAGATGGCTGGACGATTTGAAAATTGGTAATTCAAGATGTCAACATTGCTTACGATATTACAATTACAATTGTAGGAAGGTGGGAAATTTAAAATTATATATTGGTAGAAGGCAGGATATTTTGAAAATTAAAAAACGGAGGACCAAGCGCGAAATTCAAAAATGGTTAGTTTAAAATGGTAAAGTTCAAGTTGTTGTCTAACACAAGAATTTATAATGTTATAATACGATTTTACATTGTACAAGTGTTATGATTCAGGAATATGCGACATTACTGTAACAGGAAGCTTTCAAGGTCACACGTCAGCAAAATTCCACATTCCTGTGCGTCGAGTCATATCCGGTGTATGTTATAACCAACACTTTGTTTTGCATGACAATACGTGATCACATGATAGCGCCCAGTTTAAAAATTACAAAAGGTGAAGGTGTGGGAAATTTAAAATTATATTTCGACTTTTATCTTATAGCGTTACTATATATAAAGCGATGATATTACAACATTGTGATGGATTTGAAATAGCTAATATGGTCATATTCGTACGAGAGAGTTCTAATGTCTTATGTTCAGTAATTTAAATCTTGCGCTAGACTACATTTTGAATTTTCTGACATCTATAATAAGTATTACGTATTAATTCGAAATATACAATTTCAAATCCCCCGCCAGACTCCATTTTGAATTTTCTAACATCTATAATAGGAATTACGCATTACTTCGAACTATAACAATTTTCAATCTCCTGCCAGAAGTCTTTTGTTTTTCTGACATATATAATAAGAAGTACGCAATAATTCGAAATATACAATTTCAAATCTCCCGCGGTCAGCTATCTTGAATCATGTGACCATTACGTAGGCCGTGACGTCATAAATAAAGAATTCATGACTCAGCTGTAATATTGGACGTGTGACCTTGAAACAGAAGTCTGTAGTGATGATGTCATACATAAAGAATTTGTTGATTGAGCATTAGCCGCAGATATTTCATTTCTTGAATGTGAATAAAGTACAAAATTGTAAAATTGATCTTTTGTTTGAAGATACGTCTGAAAAGAATAACTGCTGTCATTGCGTCATATGAGATGTATATCTGTTCTCAAACCTCTCGCTGAATGAATTTTAAAAATGTAAAGAACTCTCTCGTAAGAATATTACCATGTTAGCAATTTCAAATCTCCCACAAGTCTTTTGTTCTTGCGAACCTATTCATAATAAACCAATTTAACTCTTGCGCTAAGCACCGTTTTATTTTTCTAACATCTGTAATAAGAAGTATGCATTCATTCGAAATATGTCATTTTCAAATCTCCTGCCAGATGACATTTTGTTTTTTTCTGACATCTATAGTAAAAAGTATGCGATAATACGAAATATACCATTTTCAAATCTCCCACCAAACACCATTTTCTTTTTCTAACATCTATTATAAGAATTACGTATTAATTTGAAACATGCAATTTCAATTCTCTTGGCTTCCACTATTTCGTAATTTCATATCGTGCGCGTGGTCCATCATATTGATTCACGTGATCATGTATTTGAAATCCTACATCTTGAATTATGACGTGAGCATTCCACCTGTGACGTAACCACTCCACCGTTGAGGTAGGTCATAGCTATATAACATACTGAATTATGACGTAAGCACTCCACCTGTGACGTAAGCACTCCACTCACTCCACCTGTGACGTGAGGATCATGTAACCGGAAGTGACGTCAGCTGCTCCACTCAATCCACCCGTGACGTAAGGATTCCACCTGTTTCTCCCACTCCACCGTTGAGGTTGGTCATTCCAATCCGCCATATTGACTTATGACGTAAGCATGTAATCCATCCCACCGTTGAGGTAGGTCATAACAATCCGCCATATTGACTTATGATGTACGCAATGTCATCATCTACCAATATACAAATTTTAAATTTACCGCCATACGCAATTTCATATCGTACGCATTCCACCATCTTGAATTTTCAAATCGCCCGCCATATACCATTTGTCATTTTTAAATTTGTTGGAGCTTCTAACATTTGTAATTTTTAAATTGAGCGCCATCCTACATATTGAATCATGTGACCACGTAAGTATGTTGTAATGTCATCGCTTTATATATAGTAACGCTATAAGATAAAAGTCGAAATATAATTTTAAATTTCCCACACCTTCACCATTTGTAATTTTTAAACTGGGCGCTATCATGTGATCACGTATTGTCATGCAAAACAAAGTGTTGGTTATAACATACACCGGATATGACTCGACGCGCAGGAATGTGGAATTTTGCTGACGTGTGACCTTGAAAGCTTCCTGTTACAGTAATGTCGCATATTCCTGAATCATAACACTTGTACAATGTAAAATCGTATTACAACATTATAAAATCTTGTGCTAGACAACAACTTGAACTTTACCATTTTAAACTAACCATTTTTGAATTTCGCGCTTGGTCCACCGTTTTTTAATTTTCAAAATACCCTGCCTTCTACCAATATATAATTTTAAATTTCCCACCTTCCTACAATTGTAATTGTAAAATCGTAAGCAATGTTGACATCTTGAATTACCAATTTTCAAATCGTCCAGCCATCTACCAATATACAACTTATAATATTACAACTTTGAATTTCGCGCTTGATCCGAAATTTTTTAATTTTCCAAATTTCATGCCTTCTACCAATATACAATTTTTTAATTTCCCTCCTTCCGCCATTTGAAATAGGAACCGGAAACATGTCCATTTTGATTTTGTAATATGGAGTTTTTGAATTTTGCGCTTGGTCCATAGGAACAGGAAACAACCATTTTCATACAATTTTCAAATTTAGCGCCATTTTTATTTTTAATTTCGCGCTTTGTCCGTAGGAACCGGAACCGCCACCATTTGAAATAGGAACGGGAAGCGACGCCATTTTGAATCACGTGACCATGACGTAAACCTGACGTCATACAATCCGCCACTGACGTAACGGGAAGTAACGTAAGCAATCCTCCCGCCCCTCCGTGATGTCATAATCAGCTGACCGGAAGTGACGCAAGCAATCCTCCCTGCCCTCCGTGACTTCATAATCTGCTGACCGGAAGTGACGTAAGCAATCCTCCCAATCCTCCAATGACGTCACATACAAAACCACACTACTCCCGCACTTTGTAGTCATTTTGTGCATATGACAAAATTAAGTGCGGGAAATTAAAAATCTGACAAAATAAAAGTGTGAGAAATTCGAAATTAAGTGTGGGAAATTCAAAATTAAGTACAGGAAATTTCAAATAAGTGAGGGAAATTCAAATTTTCGTGCACGGTTAAGCCACCCTCGGGTAATCGGGAGTTGACGTATACTCAGGAATGCGTCAAAATGTAAAAATCGCTGTTTAATTTTAGAAAACTTAAAATTCGCGTATTTTAGGGAAAACACTAAAATTCCCGTTTTTAATGGGAAAACGTTAAAATTCGGGAATAAAATATCGTTATCGCAATCACGAATTTTGCAGGTCCATATTCATGAGTTACTAGATGACTAGAGTAATTAGTTCAGGTGGCAACGGTTCGACTCCTCCTTGGGTGTTTTCAGTTTTCGTTTGTAAGTAAGAATATTAATGGCCAAGTGCACCGACCCCGATTAGTGTAATCAGCGTTTATAATTTCTTCCTAACCTTGATTAGGGAAAGTTATGGAGCTTCAACCTCGATTACCGTTGATTAAACTTAAACAGTCAAAATCGGGCGGTTACTGAAGCTAAACAATGATTAGCAGTTTGCTGAAATGGCGGGGGTCGACTGCAAACAATAGATGAGACTCTCTTCTTCTCACATTTCTCTTTTTAGACGAATTAGGTCTCGATATTAATGTTATCAGTATCATAATACCATTTTTCCGAACTGAAAAGTACAATAAATATTATATAAACACATCTCATAGACCTACAAAGACAATTTTAAGTCTCGAAGCACGACACAAGAGAAGCCTTACGGGTTCACATTGCCAACATTCAAGCAATGTTCCTAACGCCGTTCGTGGCTGAGTGGTTATAGTACTGAACTGTGGTGCAGGAGGTCGCAGGTTCAAACCCCGGTCGTGGCTCATTTTTTTTATCATTGTATTTTTAAGTATTTTTTTATATATTTTAAACAAAATTGGGGACATAGGACACCCCTGTAAAAGACCTTTACTTGTTTTGATTTCTTCTGTTATATCTTTGCCTACTTTAATTCTATATTTATTATCAGAATATATATATTTTATAACATATATTATTTCCTTATCAATTTTTGCTTCTGTTAATGTTTTCCATAATAATTTTCTTGGTACACTGTCGTATGTCTTCTCTAGATCTATAAATATAAGTCCAAGCTGTTTTCCTTTATCTTTATATTTTTCCAGTAACTGCCGGATTGTAAATATATGATCCACACACGATCTCCCTGCAGAGAATCCACATTGTTCTTCCATGCCTTGAAACATTCCTTCTATTCTTCTTTTAATAATTTTTGTAACAATTTTCATAATGGAGTTTGCAACACAAATCCCTCTATAGTTTGAACATTGTTTTCTGTCCCCTTTCTTAAATATAGTTGTGATAAACCGGTACCCTGTTTTCATTTGTTCCGGTATTCTTTCACCTGATAATATTTTGTTATATAGTTTTGATAATATTGTTATGACTTTTTTCCCTCCATATTTAACGAGTTCTAAGTTAATGCTGCCCGGTCCTGGTGAATTTCCAATGTTTCCATTTTTTAATTTTCTTTCTACTTCTTGTTCACTAATTTGTATTCCTTCTCCTTCCCATTCATATGTCTCTTCTTCAATAAATGGTTTACGGTTTAAAATGGTTCAAAATTTATCTAGAAATATGCCTGAAAGAATGGATAATGAAATGTCGAAAAATGGGAATCCAGTTAGATGAGGAAAAGTTCTTACATAATTTGCTGTTTGCAGATGAAACAGGTGGTCGTGGCTCAGGATGGAGAAGATGCAAATTATACGTGTAGAAAACTAAATGAAGTTTATAAGAAATGGGGATTACAAATAAATTACAATAAAACAGAGTATTTAACCAATGACACGGATGATTTATATATAGATGGAAAGAAGATTAAAAAAGTGCAAGATTATTGCTATTTGGGATCCATACTTGAATTAGACGGAACATCAAATAAAGAAATACAGAAAAGGATCGCTAACGGGAAAAAGGTTATAGGAATGCTAAATTCGATATTGTGGAATAAAAAATAATTAACAAAACTAAAACAATAAATATTAAAACAATTTTCCAAAGTATAGTATTATATGGGGCAGAGACATGGACAGTAAATTCACACCATAACAGAAAATTAAGTGCTACAGAAATGGATTTTTGGAGAAGAGCTGCAAGAAAATCAAGAATAGAAAGAATTCGAAATTCAGAAATAAGGAAGATAATGAAAGCAGAGGAAACAATTTTAACAACAATAGACAAAAAAAGACTAAATTGGTATGGACATCTACAAAGAATGCCGGAGAATAGGATACCAAAAGCTATAATGAATTGGCAACCAGAGGGGAGAAGGAAAAAGGGAAAACCTGCTAGAAAATGGGATCATTACGTTCGAGACTCCTTACAAAATTTTCAGTTAAACCCAGAAGATGCAATGGACAGGGATAAGTGGTACCATGCAACACAATGAACATTCTTTGGAAATATGTTAATTTTATTAAAATATGTAAAAATTTGGGTAAATTTTAATTTAAAATTTGGTTAGAAATTACTGAGCTTTTACACAAATGTTATTGTAATAGAGTTGTTGTGTTGGTGGAGTTTAACCTCAAAAATGAGGAAATCGCTCAATAAAAAAAAAAAAAAAAAATTTAAGTTCAATTAGTGTACCGGTACTGTATTTTAAGAATTCACTGTCAATAATAATAATAATAATAATAATTTTATTTCGTCCAGGTATTTGATGTTGGACATGTCCGAAACTTACAATCTGAATTATACAATAATATACAATAGAGATACATGCTAAGGCTATCCATTTCATAGTTCTTCTATCCTGTAGAGTGCTTTTTGGCATAGGTATTATTTTAATTTATTGGCGAATTTTGTCCCGGTACACTGTTTTATACTGTCTGGTAGTTTGTTATAAAATTTTACCCCGATTACGTATGGATCCCTTTCCGATGATTTTTTATTGTGCCCTATTGTGTATAAGTTCTTTCTTGATCTTGTGTCGTACTGATGTATCTCTTCTATTGTAACACTCATTTTTTATTTTTATTTTGCAAGTAACTACCCTGAATATATATATATATATATATATATGTACATATATATATATATATATATATATATATATATATATATATATATATATATATATATACACCGGTATATATAAGGATATTACAGAATTATACAGGGCAGTAATAACTGTTATTACTGCCCTGTATAATTCTTGGTGAATAATTAAATAAGGTATTGACAGAGACTTCATGAAGTTTTATTCAGTAGATTGCAGTCTGAATCATTATGACAGTTTATCATATTATATAAAAACAATCGGTGTGAATTTTAAAAATAATATACGGTAAACTGTATTTACGTTTTTAAAATATTACAAAAGAAAAAAAAAGAAAAATACAGACACAAAGCAGTAGCAGCAAATTCTATAAAGTCTTATAAGGAACACTGTATTTCAGTTTTTAAAATATTTTGAAAGAAAGAATATGTATATAGGCCTATATATATATATATATAACGTAGTGGCAGTGAAGTCGTAACATGTTAAACGGTACAGTGTATTCATGTTTTTAAAATATATGAAAGCAAAACAAAAGAAAAAACAAGGCTATGGCAGTGCATTTTTGAAATTCAAGTGTTTATGATATTATAAAATCCAAAGAAAACACAATGTGCAGATGATAAGATAAGATAAGATAAGATTTATTGCTGTTCTGCATAATGTCAAGACATTTCAGAACATTGTCAAATTGTGTTTTTACAAACATACATATGTACTTTCAAAGCTGAAAACACAATAACAAAAGTTTAACATACCATGCAACATTCACACACTCATCCTATGACTTTTAGAGAGTTATTATATCCGGAATATCTTGAACAGAATGAAAATGAGCGTAGAAATTTAATAGTGCAGCGAGGAGATCCTTTCGAAGAACTTTCCATTAGGAAATTCGTGAAGAGATTTCGTCTGTCTAAACAAACAGTTTCACAGGTACTGCAATTCCAAACAGAAAGAAATAATCATGTTTCTGATATGAATCTACTACTATCTGTATTGAGGTATTGTGTTACCTGATCATTCTATATTGTTGAAGGGGACATTGGAAATATGCTCAGAACTGCAGCTCGAATCATACATGATGTAAGCAATGCAATAGCCTCACTGACTCGCTGATATATAATATGCTTCCCTACATCACAGGCAGAGCAAAGAATTTCCTCGCTCCTCCATGGTGTCTTCTTGTTGTTAACTTCTTCTTCTTCTTCCTCTAGGTAATGGCCTCGTCAACAAAAGAACGCATTCATTATACTACGATCGCTTTCCGATTTTATGCTCTGTGTTTAAACAAGCTGTCAGCTAAACGCAGCCCCGTAATGGGCCATTCAGATAGAAAATTAACCATAAACATAGAAGTTTGGGGCCATGTTTTTCAATGTGACCATTCACAATGCATCACGTGAACGTGAAACTTAAACGTAAAATTAAACGTAACATAGAAGCTTGCAAACACCAAGCATCTGTGTTACAATTATGCGAAAAATAACGATACAACCAATCAGAGAACAGAACAGGAGAAGGAAGTGGAAGTAGCCAAGAAGTATTCTATGAATGAGAAACTCCTCGTTATGATAAATGGCATCCATTATATAAAGATGTGGCATTGAAGGAAAATATATGAAAATTAGTTCCCCAAGAAATGAACTACAGTATTAAATACAGCCCATATAATGTTCTGTTAATTTTTATGTGCCTGCATACGCTTGTATGATTTCAATTTATAATGGCCTACATATGTTTAATAGAAACATGAAAGTATTTTCGTCTGCTGCAGCCATTTTATCAGTTGTTCACGTTCTCGTTTGTGATTGGTTGTTACCTACATTTATGTTTTCATTGCGAATGCTCAATACCACTCTAAAGTTTGCGTTTAAGTTTACGTTCTTACGTTTACGGTTAAGTTTCTATCTGAATGGCCCATAAACAGAAATTAGGAATGGTGCACCACATTTCTTTTTAATCATGTTTAAAATCTTAAACGTGTGTAAGTAAACACTGTTTAACCAAATCTTAATCAGTGTTGACGTACTTGGCCATAAGTGATAAAAATATTTATTATTATTATTATTGTTATTATTATTATTATTATTATTATTATCATCATTATTATTATCATCATCATCATCATCATCATCATAATCATTATTATTATTATCATTATCATTATTATCATTAACATTATTATCATTAACATTATTATCATAACACAGTCATATGTTGCTAATAAGAAATGGCAAAATCTTATAATTACAAAATATGTCCTGCTTTTCTCAAGTACAAACAAACTTTCTGTGTCTGCAATGAAATAACTCTTGAATGTGCTGACTACACAGTGTTCATGCCATTGACATAGCAGACTTATGCAAGCCAACCAGAAATGTTATATGTTTCAACTTAATGACCACACAGTCAATTAGGTTAAAACTGCAGACTCGACAGTCAGATGTTTAATTATGCATTAATATGTAATTCCTGTTGTATATCACTAATAATATCACTATCATTATCATAATCATAATCATAATCATAATCATCAATTCCTGTATGGTAAATCATACATCATTAGAAGCCTACTGTTTAAAATTTGTAAAAATTGTTTGTAGCTTCTTTAAATAAATAATTGAATTGAATTGAATTGAATTGAATTATCATTATAATTATCATTATTATTTTCATTATCATTATTATTGTCTTTTTCATTATTGTCATTATCATTGTTATTTTATTATCATTGTTATTGTCGTTATTGTTGTCATTGTTGTTATTGTTGTTGTCATTGTTGTTATTATTATGAATATTATTATATTATTATATTATATTATTATAATAATATAATAATAATAACAATAATAACAATAATAATAATAATAATAATAAGCAAAAGCTTGGAATGTATAATGGTTGGCTTGCTGACTACTTATATCCAGGCTCAGGTTCAATACCCGGTATCTCCTAAATGTTTCTGAAATCACTAATTAGCTCTAAAGGACGACTGATTACTACTTGATAAAAAAGTAGCGACTCCGGTAAGAAGTAATGACCACAGGAAAGGGAAAATTGACAACAAGTCACAAATCCTGCTATCTAAGAATGAAGTCAGCAGATGGGGATAGATAATACAGTGGTTACATGACCTTGATGTGGTGTAGCCAAATGGAATTTCCAATAATATGTTAAATAATAATAATCGCAATGATGATTATAAAATACGAGGCTCATTTCAGAAGTCATGGCAATTATTTTATATATTCCGAAAAACCGCATATGTGGTTATTGCACTATATACATTTGAAAACATGGTGTACACAATAAGGGATCATGATGTGACCACCAGAT
Source organism: Ectobius pallidus (assembly GCA_964059195.1). NCBI lineage: Eukaryota > Metazoa > Arthropoda > Insecta > Blattodea > Ectobiidae > Ectobius > Ectobius pallidus. The sequence continues at coordinate 30,393,610 of CAXKWD010000009.1, forward strand.
GACGTCTGAGTGCATTGGTGTCCAGTAGACAACACATGCAAATATTAGTATCCTAGAGACTGTGTTTCGAAATGGATGTCACTAAAGTTGAACAGCGAGCATATGTAAAAATTGCATTTCTCATTTCGTGCGACTTTTTGATCTCATCCCAAAAATGAAGACGCCGTTGCCTGGGAAGCGGTTTGCAAACAGGGAGGACATCCTAACAGCGCATCAATGAAGGGTGGCGTGCACAGACGCATCACACACAGCTGATGGTATTCAGCACCTTCCCCATCGTTGGCAAAGATGTGTGGATTCCTTGGGGGATTATTTTGAAGCTTGTTAGCTTGTAAGAGTGCAAGTATTACACATATTGTTTTGTGCATATGTAATACAAATAAAATCAGGTAAACTGATGTAACGAAGTGCCAGTATGTTTTTGTTTAATCAGTTATGACTGCAATTATGATATGCAGAATATGTCTTTTTAATTATCACTATTACACTATTACATAGAATTGCAAATACAAATACAAATACAAATACATATTTATACAAGTAAAATAAAACAATTTTCAAAATTCAAAATTAACTACAACTACTATTTAAAAAGAGTAAAAGAAATATAGGCTATATCTTCACAAGGGAAGTATTAAACTTAGTAATACACCCGAATGAGCAAGACTGCTCGTGCTCGGGTGCCGTTTCAAAAATATCAAAGTGAAGAAAGAGGAGAGACAAAGAAATAGAGTGTATAATGTGCTTAACTAAAAAAAGAAAGTAAAAAAAATATATATTAAACATAAATACATAAAAGGAGTGAAACAAAAATTACTTAAAAGCTAAAAAATTACAAAAAATTCTTTACATATCTATTAAATTTAACAGTGGAGTATGCTGAGAGATCAGGATATTTTCTGATAATTGAGTTATAGAAGCGCGGTCCAAAATTAATGCTATGCTTTAATCCTGCCGATGTGAGACATTTGGGTTCTAATAGGAGTAAATTAGTATTTCGTCTAGTTTTGTAGATATGATCACTGGAAGAGTATTTTATACCATGTTTGTGAAAATATTTTAATATAGAAAATTTGTAAATTTGGTCCAAACTTAAAACATTAAATTCCAAAAATATTAGGCTAGTTGGGTAATCAATGTGTTTTCTTAGACAGATTTTTATTATTCTTTTTTGTAAAAGGCATAGGGGCTTAAGGGTAGTTTTCGCTAATCCTCCCCAGGCGAGAATGCCATATTGAATAATGGACTGGAAAAGTGCTAGATAAACGGAACGTAAAACAGTAATGGGCATACAGTGGCGTAAAATGACAAATTTATGAATTGTTCTGCGTAGTCTATTACAGATGTAGTTAACATGGTGAGACCATTTAAGGTGTTGATCAATAAAAATACCCAAATATTTCACAACGGCTGTTTCTTTCAGTGGTAAGCATTTACAATTCACATCAAAATTACAATCATGTATTATTAAATTTAAATTTGTACACTTTTTCCACGCTATCTGACCAGTAGATGTTAATGAGAAAGGAACTAATGTTGATTTATCCACGTTTAGTGACAGAAGGTTAGAATCGAACCATTTTTTTAAAATTTTCATGCCTGTATTAGCGTATTTATATGCTACTTCCCATGAGTGACCACTGAAAATCACAACAATCTGCGTATGAAAATATGGAGCCATTTATTTGATCTAGGTCTAAATTTAGCAAATCATTTACATATATTAAGTATAAGATTGGTCCTAATATCGTTCCTTGTGGCACACCAATATCAATGTTTGATATTTCACTTATATGGCTGTCTACTTTTGTCATTATACATCTATTGCTCAGATATGATTCAAATAATTTGTAAACTGTTCCTCTAATTCCTATCTTATTCAGTTTATCTAATAGTATCGAGTGAAAAAAAGTATCAAAAGCTTTGCGTAAGTCCAAGAAAATTCCTAAACAATTATTACCTTTATCTAATTCTTTAATAATGTTACCTGTAACGTTAATAAAAGCATCGTCAGTAGATATGTTGCTCTGGAAACCAAATTGATTTTTTTATATAATTTCATGTTTTTGTAAATAGTTTAGTAGCCTAACTTTTATGCATTTCTCTAGTATCTTGGAAAAGGCCGGAAGTAGTGATATTGGTCTATAATTGTTTAAATCATTCATTTTCCCGGATTTATCTATAGGTATTATCACAGCATTTTTTAGAGTATTGGGGAAAACACCTTCTGTGAAACAAAGATTGAAAATATAGACAAGAGGTTTTACAATATATTTAATGATAGATTTCAATGTAATGTTTTTTATTCCATCAATGCCTGGAGCTACATTATTATTTAAGGTCTTCACAATGTTAATAATTTCGCATTCATTAACAGGACTGAGAAACATAGATGAGATTGGATTCATTGCTGTTTTATTGTACTCCGAAGAGTCTGACGATGACTTATTAACGTTTGAGGTTACACTGTGCCCTATTTTTGAGAAGTATTTATTAAATTCATTTGCGATATCCTCTTTGTTTGTTATGTGAGTACCATTTTCATTTATTAATTCTGAAACCGATTAATTTTTTTTTTGTACCTATATCTGTGGCTTCATTAACAGTTTGCCAAAATTTCCTAGGGTTGTTCTTATATTCTTCAAATTTTAATTTATAATAACTAATCTTCATATTTCTTATAACAAGAGTCAGCATATTTCTATAATTTTTATAATAATATTTCAAATTTTCATTGTTTGGGTCATGAATTACTTTTCTCGCAATCTTGTCTCTAGTACGAATAGATTTGATTATGCCTACAGTGATCCATGGCTTAATTGTTTTGAATTTATGAGAAAGCTTTTGATTGCTGGTCGAACTACTTATATTTCTTAATTAAATTATAAAATAACTGGAAAGAAATATTTGGATCTTTACATTTATACACAGAGTCCCAGGTTTCTCTCTCAATAAGCAAGACTAATTTTTCATTGTTAATGTTATTTGAAATGGGCATAGATTGTTGAGAACCTGGGGATTTCGAAATGTGACTACTAGGATTTTTTAGTAGAGCAAAAACAGCATAGTGGTCAGTTACGGCGCTACAGAAAATTCCTGGTATAAATTTCCATTTCTTGATAGTTTTAAAAAATATATGGTCTAAGCAAGTTTCCGAGCCTGGTCTCGTAACGCCATTAAAAAAATTTACAAAACCATGTGGATGTAACATATCCATATACCTGTTTCCAGTAATATCTAAATTATTTTCCATAATCTGAATATTTATGTCGCCAACAATTAGATCGTTATCTGTTTGCTTTGAATTTATTAAAAAACGTCCAAAATTATCAAGGAAATCATATTTACAGGTGTTCGGTGATCTATAAATAGCTGTTAATGAAAATGTATTGTTGCCAAATGTAAAATTTAAATGCAAAGAATTACATTCTGAAATTTCTATGTCAGTGAGAGTGAAATCTATATTATTTTTGCAATAGACCACTAAACTATCGCATTTGCTGTACTTATTCATTTTAATGTTTTTTGTATAACCGGGTAAATCAAACCCAATATCATGACTTAACCAGGCTTCCGTTAGTATAGGGTTATTCCACCCCAAATCATCCAACAGTGGTTGCATGACCATTTTAGAAAAAAAATAATTTTTTGTATATGAGTTCATACATGTTTCAAGATATCAAAAAAATCTTCTGTTCTTGGTTTCCCAGGGGTGTCCATTTTTCAATCCTGGTGTAACACTTTTTTTGCTAATGTAGCTGATTACAAACATTTTCATAACTCAACAACCATAAGAGTTAGAATTTTGAATTATGAACCATTTTGTAACTATTGAAGCGTACTTTCAGAAATACTTTCTTGTTTTCTTCAACACAAAAACGGCATAGTGGTCATATGAAAATATGAGTTTGAAATTCGGGTACATTTTTCCCAAAAAATCACTTTTTGGACCAATTTTTATATGAGAAGTAAATGATTGTAAACATTCAAATTTTTTTTGTGTTCAAACCTGCATGTGATTTGTCTGTGAGGAAAAAATCAGGGTCTAAAAATACATCCCTTATTTCTAAACTGGCCGCAAATATTAGCATTTTTCAGATTTTGACTATTTTTGGGCTTAAATATCTCTGATGGGTACCCTTCAAAAAATCTGAAAAATTGCTTAAAAGAAGAGTTTCATGTGCCTAACTCGCAGTTAAAATTTCTATTTTTTGATTCAACTCCTTCTATTAATTTGATAGAACTGAAATATCACACTTTTTAGGGTAGCGTATTTGGGAGTAACTACATATAACTCAACAACTATAAGAGTTAGAAATTTTAATTATGAATAATTTTATAACTATTGAAGGATAGCTTTCAGAAATATTTTATTATTTTCTTGAACACAAAATGTTTCGTATGAAAATATGAGTTTGAAATTCGGGTAAATTTTTCCAAAAAGAATCACTTTCTGGGCCAAAATTTATATGAGAAGGAAGTGATTGTAAACATTCAAAATTTTATTATGTTCAAACCTGCATGTGATTTGTCTGTGAGAAAAAAATCAGGGTCTAAAAATACATCCCGTATTACTAAACTGGCTTCAATTTATGTAGTTTCTCCCAAATACACTACCCTAAAAAGAGTGATATTTCAGTTCTATCAAATTAATAGAAGGAGTTGTTTCTAGAAATAGAAATTTTAACTTGAGTTAGGCACATGAAAGGCTTCTTTTATACAACTTTTCAGATTTTTGAAGTGGGCCCATCAGAGATATTTAAGCCCAAAAATAGTCGAAATCTGAAAAGCGATAATATTTGAAGCCAGTTTAGAAATAAGGGATGTATTTTTAGACCCTGATTTTTTCCTCACAGACAAATCACATGCAGGTTTGAACATAAAAAAATTTTGAATGTTTACAATCACTTCCTTCTCATATAAATTTTGGCCCAAAAAGTGATTCTTTTTGGAAAAATTTACCCGAATTTCAAACTCATATTTTCATACGAAACATTTTGTGTTCAAGAAAACAATAAAATATTTCTGAAAGCAAGCTTCAATAGTTATAAAATTATTCATAATTAAAATTTCTAACTCTTATAGTTGTTGAGTTATATGTACCGGTAGTTACTCCCAAATACGCTACCCTAAAAAGTGTGATATTTCAGTTCTATCAAATTAACAGAAGGAGTTGAATAAAAAAATAGAAATTTTAACTGCGAGTCAGGCACATGAAACTCTTCTTTTAAGCAATTTTTCAGATTTTTTGAAGGGTACCCATCAGAGATATTTAAGCCCAAAAATAGTCAAAATCTGAAAAATGCTAATATTTGCGGCCAGTTTAGAAATAAGGGATGTATTTTTAGACCCTGATTTTTTCCTCACAGACAAATCACATGCTGGTTTGAACACAAAAAAAATTTGAATGTTTACAATCACTTCCTTCTCATATAAAATTTGGTCCAAAAAGATATTTTTTTTTAAATTTACCCGAATTTCAAACTCATATACTCATATGAAAAGTTTTTTGTTGAAGAAAACAGTAAAGTATTTCTGAAAGTATGCTTCAATAGTTACAAAATGGTTCATAATTCAAATTTCTAACTCTTATGGTTGTTGAGTTATGAAAATATTTGTAAACAGCTACATTCGCAAAAAATGTGTTACACCAGGATTGAAAAATGGACACCCCTTGGAAACCAAGAACACAAGATTTTTTTGAAAACTTGTTTTGATATCTTGAAACATGTATGAACTCATATACAAACAATGATTTTTTTCTAAAATGGTCATGCAACCATTTTTTAAAAATTTGGATGATTTCATATGGAATGACCCTATAATGAAATCAAAATCTTGTTTTAGGCTTTGCAAGACAGTGCAGAATTCTAAAAAATGTTTATTAAGGCTCCGAATATTTAAGTGAAAAATTTTGAAATCATGGATTCTTTTGTTTATGAAACTAGAGCAAGAATCGGCATTTCCCAAGACTGTCGTTATTGAATTGTCGGAATAGTTGCTTAATTCATCTAATAAACCATCCATTGTTGGGGACAAAAATAAAAATATATACTTGAGGGATACAGTTTATACAATATTTTGAGAGACAGATTCATGACATGTGATTGAATTACAAGTTTTTGAGATTGTTATGACTACTGATTTTAAGGACTTGGCTTCTTTCGTCTTTTCTAATAAATACCTTGCAGTCACGAGTCCACACAAACTGGAAGCCTCTCTCTTTTGCAAAGTCCCTGGTTGCATTTAGTAGATCACGGGTGTAGGTAGTCAGGTGCTCGCCTACAGATATTCTTGATTTCCAAGTTAAGCTCCAGATTTATTCATTAAGCAGGGCTTACGGAAGAACAAAGGTCTAGTTTTTTTAATGAGATTAAAATCTTCCAGCATCAGCTGAACTGTGCAGATTTGTGATATCATGAGAATCGCACACTCACATAAAAATACCGAAATAAAATTCAAATTGGCCGGTTTTGGGTTTTGAACCATGGACTCCAGAATGTGAGGCCAAGACTTTACCATCTCGGCCACCGGGGTCATTTTAACGGTCTAGTTGGATAAGCGTATGTAAATCAATAGTGTTTTTTTGTCATAGCTACCTGTATTTTAATTTCCAAGGCCTTATAATATCACAGTAAAACAATAGGCAGTGTTGTCAAGATAACTGATTTTCATTTTTTTATATAAATTCTTTCGAATACGTATATTACCATAAAATAGGCACTAAATTGAGCATTACTCCGAAACAGGTCAACCAATTTTATTCATTATAAATAGACGTCTTCCCATGGACATTATAAATGCGTATACGAAGTTTCATAAATATACGATAAAGCGTATTTGAGTTATTGCGCCTTTAAAGTAGACACTAAATTGGGGTAATTACTCCGGTACCGGTCAACAGATTAGGTTCAAATTCAATAGGGCACTTCTCATGAACGTCATAAATGAGTATACCAAGTTTCATGGAAATCCGACACAGCGTATAATCTATTAAAATCTATTAAAATAGGCACTAAATTGGGCATTACTCCGGTACCGGTGAACCGATTTGGTTCAATATCAATAGGGTTCTTCCCATGGACATTACAAATGTGTTTTCAAAGTTTCATGAAAATTCGAAAAAGCGTATTTGAGTTATGGTGCGTACAGACACACGGACGGACGGACAGACATTTTTCGTCCCCACACACAATCTCATAAAGTACCATACTGGCACTTAATAAAACAATGATCTCTATTTACGCATCTTTCAATATCCCTTACCCAATAGCGCCTTGTATGCGGATCCCAATTTAGTACAAGCATTGCAAAGAACATTCCAACGACTATCAATCATATATCCTGATTTTTGTTTCCTGCAGCTTTATTGACTGATAAATAATAGTTGCCATGACTTCCGAAATGATCCTCGTATTATAATAATAATAATAATAAGCAAAATCTTGCATTGTATAATGGTTGGCTTGCTGACTACTGATATACAGGCTTGGTTTCGATACCCGGTATCTCCTAAATGTTTCTGAAATCACTAATTAGCCTCTAAAGGACGACTGATTACTACTTGATAAAAAAGTAGCGACTCCGGTAAGAAGTAATGACCACAGGAAGGGGCAAATTGACAATCCCAAATCCTGTTATCTAAGAATGAAGTCAGCAGACAGAGATACAAAATACAGAGGTTACATGACTCTTGATGTGCTGTAGCCAAACAGAATTTCCAATAATATGTTAAATAATAGTAATAATAGCAATGATGATAATAATATAATAATAATAATAATAATAATAATGATAAGGTATGAATGGTAAGAAGGGAAGCATGATATTACAACTCACAAAGCTAAATGAACAGAAAATTACAGTTCACCGGCCAAACCTAACAGTGAGCTTACGTGTTTCTTCTTCATGCGCCATTCACCAGAGAAAGAAACTAAGGATACATGCCTAATATTGTTCAGGGGACTTTTGAATGGTGATGAAAAATAATTTCACACTTTTACCTACAACTTTGTCCCTAGTAGTTTTTAAGTGGACTTGTAGAACGAAACTTAGCCAGCGACGTCGTTTTTCAGTGCGAAAATGAAAAATACTTTCATGTTGTCTGACAACTAACTTTTTTGTAATCAGTATTTTCAAAATATTGGTAAATTTTATAAATCAGCATTGCCTATAAGGACAAACGAATAATTTTGATTTTTTTCTTCACAATTGTTTCAATTTTACTATTTGCTTTAAAGTTTGGAAAAAAATGTTAAAATTTTTGTTTAAACAAAAAATCCTAATTTTTATTATTCAGACAAAACGAAATGAAAATATAAGCTTTTCGTGTCTACCATCATGTTCTTCATAAAATTTCATACAGAAATGCATGTTCTCATTTTACTTTGGTCATATTGTGAAAACAGACATATCTGGCAATAGAGCAAGGATTCTCCATAAGAGCTGTAGTGCCTTCACGATGTGAAAATGACAATAGAAACAGAAGAGTACAAAGCCATCAACCACCAAAATGGACAATAGACACAAATTCGTAATGTACAGAAAACCCACAACCACAGTAATGACCCATACACAACTCATCCAACCACCCACCCAACACAAACATGCAGTTTACTATGCCATATACTATGGAAAAAAAAACACACACAAAATAGCATTATCTTTCAAAAAACTCTAGTACAACAGGGGTGCCCACAGGAGGGTGGGTTAAGACGCAGACTGCGTTATTGAAATTTCTGGGGGGGCAAAATATTATTGTTTTATAAATTTTCTGGGGGGGGGTGAAAATTGTTGCAAAATTAGCGTTTTATATGTTAAAAATAAAAATGGTCAAGTTTTATAACTTTAAAAGGTCTCTTCTAATTCTTTAGAAGTGAATAGTCAATAAATTAGCGCCCATACCCGGGGGCGGGGGGGGGGGGCGCAAGGGAAAAAATGTATATTAATAATTATTATAGTCAGGTGTTTTTCTTTTAAAACAATTATTTGAAAGTCAGTTGAGACATAAAAAGTTTGCAGAAGTTTTACCAAATCGACAACATGGAAGCAGAATCCACAGTGGATTAGGAAAGGGGGGTTCAGGGGGTTTTGACCCCCAAAAGTCAAAACCTAAAATTCTATATTTGTACTTTAAAAAAATATTTAATTAAACAAGATTTGTTGGTGTGTCAGATATGATATAGCAGTTACTTTCTTCTCATAACATAATGAGTAGTATTATGTCCACTGTTCCATGTGTTATTCAACTTTTCTTATAAATAGTAATAAGTAATATAACTTAGGTAACAATTTCTTGTTTAAGTTGTCATGTCTTAGAATATAGTAAACAAATTTGCTAACTAGTTTTTCAGTGCTGAAATAGCGTAAAATGTGATTTTCATTAGTTCAATATTTAAAAATTTTCCGGGGGTGGACCCCCACTTAGGTAATGATTTCTTATTTACATTGACATGTCTTAGAGTATGGTAAACAAATTTCCTAACTAGTTTTTCTGTGCTAAAATAGCGTAAAATGTGATTTTCATTGTTCAATTTTTTAAAATTTTCTGGGGATGGACCCCTGAGCCCCTTTTTTGAGGGTATTCTAAACCCCCCGGCACTTTCGACCCTCCCCGAAATTATTTTCTGGCTACGTCATTGTTGCACTTATTATATTATTATATTATTAAAATAATGTTACAAAGTGGCCCAAGAAGATAAACAACAAAAAATAAATTAATTAGAAAAATTGCCCCCTAGAAAATATCATATGGGCACCCTTGTCGACAGCCAATCAGGTTGGGGGGTGAGCAATGAAGTTTGGGGGGGGGGGGTGAGCAATGAAGTTTGGGGGGGGTGTGAGCAATGAAGTTTGGGGGGGTGGGCACTCCTGAGTACAACATAGCCTACAAAACCAACAACGCACTAAAAAAACACTTAACAGAAAAAACACACGAAGAGAAATTATGCAGAACATTTACTTGATACAAACAACAACTACACTAACATGGAAATTCTCCACACACTCCAGAAAAGCAGCAAACTCAATGCAACTGAACAACTGGAAAGAAACACGCAAAGAAACAACCCACGTCTACACTAAATGACCAGCTAAACTTCAAGTCACACACACTCTTTGAAACAATACCCGACTTTCAAACCCACCAAATACTCCCACTCCTTCAAGACCAACACAACACCCATGCCACCTAAGCCCACAACACAGGTACCCAGTAGCAGTTCGAAAATCGCAGATGATGCACTAAAATAGTGTGAAACGGCCATCTGGATCACCAAAGGCACTGCCTTCTTTATTTCTTACAAGCCATGATGCTTGAAATCTGGCACAAGAGGTAGTCCTCTCTGTGGCACTCTATGGGAAGCATTTGAATACATTTTTAATGCAGATAATTTTCTTCATCACAAATACTGACTTTATTTAGGCCAAATCATGAGGCCTATATTACATAGCCTATACTTGTGATTTGCATAATAAAGTAACGTGTAGTGATTCCCACATATCTGAAGGAATTCGTAGTATTCAGTGTCTCCTCAATGTACGTTATGATGTCGTGTTTTTTTCTTCTTTTATTGGTAATAACCTCACTTATCCTGTTAGGCCTAAGAGCTCTGATATTTGACCCACAACACAGTCATAATTATTAAGCTGCTACACTTCTCTGGGTCATCTTGTACCACCACTGAGCTAGTTGTCCCAGGTTTAATACGAGGGTTGGTCAATAAGTAAGGTCTCCAACATTCTAGCCCAAGCTCACAACATCGGACAAGAAAGTTGGTGCCACTGCCTGTCCCGATATCTCCCCTCTTTCGAACGAGCCATTGCTGCAGCCGCTCAACCTTTTAGTGTCCGAGATAGAGCTGTTTGAAATGAATCTCCCGATTTCCATTCCTGCCAAGTCAATAAGTAATGTCTCCAACACTCTAGCCCAAGCTCAAAACGTCGGACAAGAGAGTTGGCGCCACTGCCATGTCCCATTATATCCCCTCTGTCAAACGAGCCATTGCTGCAGCCGCTGAACCTTTTAGTGTCCGAGATAGAGCTGTTTGAAATGGATCTCCCGATTTTCGCCCCCGTGTGGCCTCCGCGAACCCACCTCGCACAAACCTTATGGAACATCAATTTATCACTCAAAATGGTCTGTATGGAATTTTTAGAAATGTCAGGAAGCAATAAACAAAGTTCACGAGTAGTGACATGTCGATCTTGTCGCACCAATTCATCAACTTTTGCCACTATCTCATCTGTGACGGCTGTTGTTGGTCTCCCACTTCGCTCTTCATCATGAATGTTTGTATGGCCCTGTTTAAACTCATGAACCCATTTACGCACATTGTTGAGCCAGTATGAGAAATTGTATACGTCATCGTATTATTGAACTCGCATTTCTGCAGACAATTGAAGTCTTGCGCATGCGAGCTTTATCCTTCCGGTTTCTTCAGAACCGGTTGGGATGGCACTCTGTATAGATGTTCGTTTTGGTGCTCTGTTCAATTTAGGCTAGTAATGGAATTTAAGAAGTATTTTAAAGTGATATTAGTGAAAGTGTGTTCTCACGGGTGTATGGAAGCAGAGTAAGTAATTTGTCTGGGCGGATGGTAAGATATTCTTCTGATAATGCATGTTTAAGAAATAGCCTAGGTCTTGCCATTGCCACCATATTGATCATTTGGAATTTAATATTTGAATTGGTAATTGAAAATAATATAAGCTTCCCCGTCTGCATATAATGTAATTTAATTGTGTCATAGTTATCACATTTTCAGTTTAGGTAATAATTTGGAGCAGCCGCGGTTTTTATTTCGATTTAGTAAAATACGCGTCTCAACTGGATTCTCCTCACAGCTTGGGAATTTAGTAACGAAGGCTTCCCAAGAGTGAGTATTGTGTGTTAGGCCTTCATAATTTTAGTTGATCACCGTGTGCTGATTGTAGATGGATGGAAGACGAAATTAGGGTGAGTGCATATTTATTATTATTATAGAATGTCTAGAGTATGTTTGTGTAAGGCAGAGAGCTGGTGTGTTTATTTAATGTAAAGCTTGGCCCAGCATGTTATATGTGTTTGAAGCAAAATATATTGTTATGGAAAACTATAGGGTAGCAGGATTAATTATTGTAGTTTGCGTATTTTGTGATTGTTCCGACCTTTAGGACACAGGTTCCGTCTGGGTTGGTAGCAGCTTCCACGAGTGTCCAGAGAAGAAAGAGAAGAGAAGAGAGACGATTAAAAAGAGGTGATATAAAAAGGAGGATTTTAAAGGTGGGAACACTTCGCAAAGCTGTCTGTGAATTTCAATTGGCGGAATTTTTTTTGCAGTAAGTAATCGCACTTGGCGGGGACGGAAATCAGGAGATCCATTTCAAACAGGTCTATCTTGGACAATAAAAGGCTCATCAGCTGCAGCAATGGCTCGTTTGAAGGAGGGGAGATAACGGGACATGGCAGTGGCTTGGGCTAGAGTGTTGGAGACCATACTTATTGACCAGCCCTCGTATAACCTAGAACACTGATATCTCTCTTCTTGTCACATGCACTTTGTGCAAGACTACACCCATGACTATCACTGAAAAGAATCATCATCATCATCATCATCATTGGCACTATGGCCCAATAAGGACCTTCGCCTCCTTGATGAGCCTCGTCCAGATATCCCTCTCTTTCGAAACCTGTTCCCAGTTGTTAATATTACATCTTTTTAGATCTTGGCGCACACAGTCCCACCATCTGTTCTTAGGTCTCCCTCGTAGTCTAGCGCCTTGAGGTTGAGAGCTGAAGACTTGTTTTACTTTCCGATTGGTTGGCATTCTGTTGATGTGTCCAATCCATCTCAAACGACTCAGCCTAATGTTTGAGACAATATCAGGATCTCCTAGTAGTTGCATTAACTCTTTATTGTTTCTACGCCTCCATATGTTATCTATACAGACTGCCCCCAGTATCCTCCTTAGTACTTTCCTTTCAAAAATGTTTAATCATACATTTATTTGTTATGTAATGACAATGATAGGCCTATAAGTTAACGAAAAATTACATATTTGTACTTTTTACATACCTCAAGGACTAACATAAAAATTAATTTATGTAATGCACAGGATTTTGTTGAAAGTAGCAGTATTGTTTTAATATTTGTCTATATGAACAGATAATTGTCTTCTAATTTCACTTGATAATAAATTATAAATCCTACCCTGTTGAGCCATGTAACTTCTTTTTGTCTTTTCTAGTCTACAACGAGAAATATGAGATATTTGTGTACATTCTGACTGAAAGAAAATGTAGTTATATCCTGCTTAATATACAGCAGATGTGATACAATTATAATTAAGATGGTTAAAAATTTGTCCTCAATATGCATCATAACTTGCACTTGCTGTAAGCCTGATTGTCTTTTTTTTTTATATAAAACATTTCATTTCTCCTAGCACAATTTCCCCAGTGTCTAATTCTATATATCAAATTACAGTGAAATAAAGCATAATATATACTAATTAAAATGCTTAGATACACCAGAGGTTTAAGTTTAACTTACATAGCATAATTAACATTCTGCATAATTTACGGAATAATTCATTCAATATGCTAGTTCCAAGTCAGTGACTATTTACCCTGTATTTTCCAATCTATAAGATGACCTCCCCCATTCTTAAGTGGTTTCTTAAGAATTTCCTTATTTTTAACAAATTCTGACTAATCAAAATTAGGGGATAAATCCCCCCAAAATTAAAATAAAAAGGGATAGGCTATAATGCTAATCAGTATGGCATATTTTACACATCTTTTTATAGCTCTGTTGGGAAGTATTTAAATTGCTTATTTCTCATCAATTGAAAAGAAAGCATAGTGGGCTGTAGAATAGGCTATAGAAAATATTACATTTTTTACATGCCTTTCGCTCCGTCCATTTACTGCAAGATGGTCTGGGTCCAGTATGGATTTCTACAGCCAGTCGCTCTTAGATCTATCATCACATCTTTGTCTCAATTGCCCTAATGGTCATTTTCCTTCTGATCTTCCCATTAAAATTTTGTTGAATGTCCCTATCCGCTCCCGTCCGAGCAACATGTTCAGCCCATATTAACCACCTGCATTTACGATATCAGGAGAGCGACACAGACTGTGAAGTTTATCAATGTAGAGCTTTCTCCATTCCCCTGACATCCCATTCTTTTAATACATATTTTCCTTGAAACCTTGTTTTTAAATATTTTCAACTTGTGTTCCTCCTGCAAAGAAAGTGGCTATGTTTCACCTTCATACCTTCTCTTAAGATTACAGTTTTATAAAGTCATTATAAATGTAAGTGAACTTAGTTTCTTTTCCTACCTCCTCAAATCCCTCCCCCCTGAAAGTAAATTCTGCATCTGACACTGCATCATTTGTTAATAATGAGGACTAAGCTTACAGAGCATTGAACATAATAACAGTAACATCTGATCTGAGGTAGCACAAAGGATGTAATTTATAAAGGAAGCAGGAACCTTACCTTAGGGACAAAAATGAGTGCCATGCTGAGGAAACAGCAGAAAATGATAGCTAGTGCAACGAACGCAAAGCTGGCATCCTGCTGCGAGGCGATGACCATTGTCACAGGGGCTGTGATCAGACATAGCACCACCACATTGTATATAGACATCCCCACATAGCGAGAATCATTGATTTGTTTCACTTTAATACTTCTCGTCTCATATGCAAGAAAAAGTCCAAACACAAGCACCAAACCTTTATATCCATACATCACACCTGCAATAATAAAGAAACACAGGGTATCAACTGCAGTCTTTCATCCATAGTGAAGAAGGAAACAGGAAGATAAACTCCATTTTGGTTGTACAAATAAGTACATCTGATAATTAATTCATAAAGCTGGGAATGAAAATCCCACTACTCTTGACCTATGGCCAGGCCTGACGAGAGGGAAGGGCAGCCGGGGCTGCAGCCCCGGGGCCCGGACCCCAAAAGGGGGACCCGTCCGACCAGGTTTTATTTTTTACTTTCTAAATTTACTCTAAAATAAAATTGGTTATAAGTCAATAAACAGCTTAAGTTATGTTTTATGTGTTTAATTTATCTGCATTGTCCTGTCGTGTAACGGTGACAGGGAATTATCAGTTAATCTGAAACAGATGATTCATGAAGAAAAATTGCTATTTTTTAAAAGTAGAAGCAGAAATCCTTTTGGACTCAACAGTAGGCCTCACTAACGTTCGGCATTTAAAACCATAATTATCAAAAAATTAAACTGGTACATACAGATAAAATTGTTCCTAATTAGGACATTTTAATGTATTTTTCCGTTTCGGCTCGGCATCAGTTAACCGGTTTGGTCCAATATCAATAGGCTTCGTTCCATGGGCGTTATAAATGGCATACCAGGTTTTATGAAAATCCAATAAAGCGTATTTGAGTTATCGCGCTTACAGACACACGGACAGACAATCTCATAGAGTACCGGTACCAATCTGGCACTTAATAATTATTATGTAATATCATTACATAATCGTTTTCTTGCATACATTATAAAGGGCGAGTTGGGTAGTAAATTTAATATTTGACGGGGGCCCGGGAAAATTTTTCCCTGGGGTCCTTGCTTTCTTTCCACGGCTCTGCCTATGGCATACTTAAATGGCTTCCGACCTTGTCGTGTGCAGATCCTCAGTAAAACTGCCATATTTTGAAAAATTTCTAATATGAGAATACTTAACAAAAAAATTACTAACACTGGTAGGCTACTCAATTCCGGGATCTTGAACTTTCTGTGCAGACACTCAACCAACAGACCTAGCCAGATTTTGGCCCGCACTGACAGTAACAAGTTTGAAAACCCCTGATTACAGAGCAAACCAAAAGGGAAGGGGAGGGGGGATAAGTCATATTTGTAGGTTGTGGCTCTTAGGTGGGAGTATAAACAGTGTTAAAGTTTACGTTGTCCAAATATTTTTCAAAAAGCCAAGAGATGGTAGAAAAATCATAATTTTTTTAAAAAGGCTGACACTTGGCATGCTTGCAAAGATGTTCTCCCATTCCCATCTTAATGTGGTACATTTTTGGTGACACTTTCAACTTGATGTAGCCCAATTAATAACTCTCATTTGAAATTCGCCTGTCACTCACTACTTCATATAACATATAACATATTTACTAGTAACATGTTTTCAAGAAGTCTTCCTCTCTTCTTCAGGTACATTCAACTGATGAACTTCTGTCCTATCCCATAAGATGCTTCTGTTATCACGCCTACCTCATTCTTTCTTGGATAAATTCTAAAAGTGATTCCTGTTTTCTATATAAATATACTAGCTTAAAAGACCCGGCGTCGCCCAGGTTTTGTATTTTGTAATTGGAAATTAAATTATGAAGGATTTTAATTTTAAATTCTAGGTCCTTATATAGGCATTTATAATTTGAAATAGGAAGAACGACTTATTACACTCAAACTATTCCCTCAGAAAATGCTTGATATAGTTTTTTATGGCTCATAGAGGATCTAGAATTTTGCATCCCATCACTTGTACAGTGCACAGCAAGCCTGGTAGAGGTTTAAATAAGAAGAAACAGAAATTCCTGTAACATAAAATTGTAATCTCGAGGCGGGAAATTTCCCACTCTTATGTTACCATAAAGCCGTTTTGGGGATGAAATTAAACAGAAAGCATTATCACTTTCATACTTTTCTCTCCAAAAACCTGCGATATAATATAATAATATACACATTACCATACCTCGTTTTGTTTCCTCTATGTCCAGGGTAGAGAAAGTTATGTGATTCCATTATTTTAGTGGATTTCATTCTGTAATATTTATTTATAACATGAATTATTTTGATAACTTCTCTTATTTGTCAAAAGTGCATTTCATTTGTTTTTTCCAAGCCCATCATATACCATTTGGCAACAATATATTCTGTGATTTGGAATTGATAATTCTATGTAAAAAGGGATTAAGTATTTTCAAAAACATTTAATTTTTGGCATTTAGAATCAGAATTTTTCAAAATCCTTTCTTAGTGAGCACCTACATTATGAAACGAAGATACTGTCAAAATTCCAAGTCTCTACCTGTTATAGTTTAGGCTGTACGTTGATTCCTGTCATTCAGTCAATCAGTCAGTCAGTCATTCATTCAGTCAGTCAGTCAGGACAAAGCCTCTTATATATATAGAGATATGTGTTAAATATTACTAAAGATTTGATCAATATGATAAGGGAGTCTCCGAAAAGGGTGAACTGGTTTAATGCTATAAGAGATACCAACACATTAGATTCAGAACATAATTTAAGGCCCTTTTGTACAACGCGATTCACTGTAAGGGCCCTCAGTTTAAAATCTCTGATTGACAACTACCAGCATGTTCTTTCATTCCTTTCGGATTTCTCTGAAAACGATAAAGGTGACGCTGGTACTAAAGCCGCTGGTTACTTATCACTGCTCGAGTCATTTGAACATTTTGCTTATTTAAATATGTTGACACTCATTTTTACCCCCATGGATACAATGAATGTTAAAACTACAAAGTGTAAACCTTAACTTTCATAAAGCAAATGGCCTCATTCAGGATTTGATACAAATATTCCAGGGAATTCGTAATAACTTTGACGTGTTCTGGGAAAAAACAATGAAAAAAGCATGTGAGCTGGACCTGTCAGAACCAAGGGCCCCCAAACAGAGGAAGGTGTCTCGTCGCCTAGATGATCGTCATCATACACAATACGAATTTACTGATGTAAGAGAGTATTTTGAGTGTAAATTTTACGAACTTGTAGATGTGTGAATGTATCACTTAAAGAGCGCTTCCAGGAAAGTGAAATTCTAAATAAAATTGAAAATTTTGTTATCGGAAAAGAAGACGACGTCAAGTGCGTTTTCAATGATGACATTTGTGACTATGAAGTATTACGTTCGCAGAGGAATATGGTGGTTGACAGTGCAGCAATGGTGGGTGCAGAATTGAGTAATTTTAATGATGTGGTAACATTTCTGAAGTCCAATGTTGTCAGCGAAATTGTTCCGGAATTTATTAAATTTATACGTCTTACTCTGACAATGCTAGTTTCCACAGCCACCGCCGAAAGATCTTTTTCCACATTGAAGAGACTAAAGACATTTTTGCGTTCAACAATGTCCCAGAAAAGGTTGAACCACATTGCTCTTCTAAGCATACATAAGGATAGCACAGAAAAGTTGGATCTTGATGACGCTTGTGACGAATTTATAGGCAAAAGTGCAGTCAGGAGAAACTCGTTTGCAACATGCCGTGGTACATAATGGTGAGTCTATGTTTTACTTTATTTTAACAGTTATCTAAGATCCAAAATAAAAATAAAATATATACGACTATAAACTTTAAAGGATTTCCATTAATTAGGCTACACAATCTATTTTTTGACTGTTGAATTACTAAGTATAAATTAACACTGAAATCGTTTCTAATACAATATTCTATAATTATTAATTTTTTTAAAGTTTTTGAGCCCACCCAATGTTTTTCAAAAGTTGGCGCCTCTGGGGGCTCATAATATTCTCATAAATATGTAAAATTTGTCCAACTTTGATGAGGAGTGGTATGGGAACGGATTGTCCACAAAATATGTGTTTAGTCTCATTCAATGCATAATTTAATGCCCAACAACTTTTAATAGGACCATGTCTTCAATATCGTGAATTCTTTACGAGATATAATCGTAAAACCGCAAAAATACTGGGGGTCACATTTTTACCTTCCACCACTTAAGCACAACTCCGCCGAGGGGGAAAACCTAGGATAGTCATATTAGGCAACAAATGAAGCCATTAAAACAATAAAACCTTTTGTAGCAATTATTTCCGATTCGTCTAATTTTTTGGTTTTACGCTACTGGACTAATTCAGCTAACCACATGGAAAAGATACAGAAAAACAGGAATTACCTTCAGAACTTGAACATCCCAGGTGATTATGAGCTAGGCCCTATTTTACACTTCAGAAGGGAATACTTACGAAAGGCGTGAAATCAAGGAAAGTGTTAGGTCTAAGAACAGTAACTTAATAGGATAGCAAAATGACAGAACTGAAGAGAGTGCAACAATTAATTCCTATTATATCACTTTTCATAACCAAAACTAACCAAACCTGTACCTAGAACTACTAAGTGGACATTAACAGTACAGCCAGTTTTTGCAGTACTTTGAATGCTAAAATGCACAAGGGAAATATTTTTACAAGAAGTCCTGATAGTATTATTAGAATTGTAATTCCATTTAAATTTCCCTGTATAATCCAAATACTTTATCAAATTTCCCTATAAAATCCAAATGCTTTATCTGCTTCTACATTGTGGCGGGAAGCTTTAACTAACTGTACAATAACACAATAATACTCTTCTGTATACTCACCTAACCACACATTGTTGTTATCACTCTCACAATGTTCAAGCTCAGGGCGAATCTTGATGTCATCCTCATTCGACACAGGGTCTTCAAGAGGAAAAACTTCTATCCGACGCTGCAGTGGATCTTGCAGCTGCCACGTAAGCAGAATTACTAAGTCTACCAAAAGGAAGCCTGTCACCATGAGGTATAGTTTCCAAGGCTCTACTTTCTGAAAAAAACATACAATACTATACAACTGGTATTTACAGCAAATCTTTAATTTTTATTCAAACATTATTGCTCGTTTTAATTTCTTTTGAGTTTTAACGGTCAGATTCTATCGGACAATTCTAAACTGTTACTAGGTTCATCTATAGCCACATCCACACTATTTTATATTGATTTTGAAAAACTGTAACTAATATTCATTATTATTTTTATGAAATAAAGGATAATACCTTTAAAATTTAGAATGACCATAATTTTAACTGAATATTGAATTCTCCATTTAAAACTAAATCAAATCCATGATACTCCTTGCATGGAACATAGGGCCTCCAGTTGGAGGTTTCAGTTGAATTGCTGCTTAAATAAGGCTGTCGAGCAACATTTATACTCTCAGAAATTTAAAAAAAATTCTCCTGCTCATCTTTTCAAACTATTCTTTGATTTTCCAATGATGCACTTACCACTCTCATATATCAGTTTACTACTGTAGTTCAATAAAAAGTTGAATTAGTAAATATTCTGAAAATCAGCACAGGTCAACTGTTTATACACCACCATTGCCACCAACCTTAACTTCTGACTTTGCCTTAGTGGTGAGACGATGAACCCTCCACACTTTGCTGAACATGGCACCATAAGCTAGAGTGAAGCCAAGAGTGAGGAGCCATGCTCGAGCTTGGCACACCACCGGGTACATGGTGGGACTCACAAATTGGCCATCCAGCCCAAGTAGAAACACTGACCACAGACATGTACATATCCCCAGCAGCATTATAGTGTTGCATACTGGATGGGATGTCTGTATCACTCTGAAAACAAGCACATGAGCATTGCTGAACCTACACACTACTGCAAAATCTGGAGGAAGCAAAGACAGCAATCAGGTGACTGTGGAGCTTTTTAAATTTTTTCAAAAGTTTCATTTAAACAATTTGACCTACCAACTTACTGGATGGACAGGATTGTTCTGACCAAGGGTGGATTCGGGGGACAGGGCAGGGGGGTAGCTGCCACCCCCCTTCTGAAATGGAAAAGAATAGCTATTTATGTATAATAAAGACTTTGTGGAACTTTATACAGTGAAGCAACTATAATAAATTTAATTTACTATATGAGTTGACATAAACACACTCTTTGCTTCACTTACCATATTTTGGTATGACACGTTTCAAGTAGCCTCCTCCCCATTTCTACTCGACAATGTGTTTGAAAATGGGGAGGAGGCAGGGTTGCCAGTTATCTGAAATCAAAATAAGGGACAGATGCGTGGTCGACGAAATCAACGGCTCGTATCTCAGAAGTTGTAAACTTTATTTACTAACGATAGTTTCGTTGTGATATTGGCAACACAGTGCAGCTAATTAATAAACAGTAAACGACTTTCTGTTGATACTTGTATTTGTGGTATCGTATAAGGTGGATAACTAGTTACATTATTCATCATTTAACATATTTATCGTTACTCTGAACAGATTTTAACAGTTTCTTGTTGTTCTTAGCAATTCCATAAAAGTCTCTGCACGACACTGATGATAAATTTACAGAAACAAACAGCTCAGACTTAATCAAATCTACAGAAAATCTGTTTCTTGCCTCTGACCATTTCTCATTCATGTGCGAAAATACCCTCTCTACAAAAGCATTTGAGGCAGGAATGTAGTGATGGGAACCATTCGAATGAATTCATTCGAAATATTCGATTGTTAAAATCATTCAAAATTTTCGAGATGTAAAAAAAATCATTCGAATAGTTTTGTGTGCTTTCGAATAGTATTATGTGCTTACTGAACTACTGAGCTTAAGCGAATGAATTCATTCGAATTCTTCAACCTCTCGGAGTCTGTCCTTTCGGCTCGGGCTCTCGTTCATTCAATTGTTTTTGTGTTCCATTGTGTCCTAGTAGCAAAGCGTTCAGTAACTTCCGTCTCTCCCATTACAAACGGGGGACAATGGCATGACGTATTGTAGAGCTAGAAGATTTCATGAGTTTCCTACCCGTTATTTAAAATACATTTTGACAATAAATAGCCGTTCGCTCCAAAATTGAAAAGATCAATTTTTCACAGATTGCATTATTGTTCCTATTTTACATCCGTTTATCAGCTTCTACATGAAACATACGCATTTTTCCAATGGAGTGTTTATTTGATTAATTAGCGTGTATTATGATATTAATTACAGCCTGTCAATCAAAGTTAAATAGTAACCATATTGCAGTGGCGGCTCGTGGCCAGAAGAGAAAAACGATGCCACATGCTTATGTTAATAACGGAATTCACCCAATAGCGGTTTGTGGCTCAAAACGAGGGTGTGCTGCAAATATCATTTCATACAGCAAACTTAAAATATTTTTAAAAATTATTAGTAGGCCTATCTAAACTGCTCGTCTCTTAATCCATCTCTGGGAACTCTCACGCGATTATTTTTTTGCTAATTTCTCTCATCTCGTCGAATGTTGAGTGAGTTGTGTGACGAGAGAAAATAGCACAAAAATAATAATAATAACAATAATAATGATAGCAATAATGATGATAATAATAATAGTAATAATAACAACAATAATAATAATAATTAGGGCAGAGCAAATCGCGTGAGAGTTCCCCGGAAATGGAATAAGAGACGAGAAAATAGTATTTTTAATGATTGAGGTAGAGGAAGTCGCTTAGTGTTCCCAGTGTGACAGAATACTTAATCGCAGTTGTGGAATCCGGGTTTTTCTGAATTTAACACATTTTAATTTGGCGGCGTTAGACCATCAGACGGTGGAAGATCTAACATGCCCACCTCTTTCTCCGAGCTGACAGTGTGAGGTGCTAGCGCGGCGAAGAAAATGCCTGAACAAGGGGGACTGCTTCATGGGTAGTCTGATCTCGTCACCTAGCAGACGTGGGATAAGCGAGAAAACTGCTGATTGCCATCCTCATTTTTTATTTGAACAGACTACCCATGCAACGGAGGGTGTGGTTTCCAGTTCACCTTCACACGGCCGACTTGAAGCACGCTGCGCGCTCAGGATCTCAGTGTCTCCTAGCTTTGCCACCAGGTGGTGGCGTGGCGGGCAATTAAAAAATACAGATACATTTATAGTAAAAACCAATTCGTGATATGGAAAATAAACTTTAAAAATACGTATTGTAAAGGGAAAATACTGGTGAAGTGCTACTTCACCTACTTCCCCTGAATAGCCGCCACTGCCATATTGATGTGCTCTTCGATAGCAATATTTAAAGTTTTAACTCTATATACTTTCATGTCCTTGGCTGAATGTGGAATTGGAAGGAATATTTTGTTTGACATATAGCTCATAGAAAATTTCTTGTATAACGTACATGTTGGAAGGAATATTTTGTTTGACATATAGTTCATAGAAAGTTTCTTGTATAACGTACATGTTTTGCGGGATTCACTAGTTCATTATTTATTAATTTGAGATCCCATTACTTAAGAGGGTGACAACATTGCTACATGATGTTTAGAACCCATTTAGATAATATCGATCATAATTAATAATTACAGACTTGTTGAATTTGGTAGCTGAGACATGTTCCAATTACAAGATAAAAGCATTGACTGATATTTTATTTAAAATTGTAAGGACAAAGAGAAAACCAGTACGAACAGATTTCTTGTTAGTTATTGATTAAAATTACATAATTTTACATAATTTTTACGTTTTGTAAACTGAAAAGTTTTATTATTTTATATATTATTGTATTATGCTTGTTATTAATTATTATTATAGATATGCAAATACAAATAATAATTAAACGAGGTTCTCAAGTTATTCCTGCTTAAGGAATTTATATTTTCCAGGACACCATACATTTCATGTTAAGCCTATGTAATATACTGTATTTACTACAGTACTTTCTTTGTTCAAGACTGAATGAGTAAAATAATAAACATCTGATTGCCGTGTTCGTTCCAAGCTGGTCGCTTTGTTTTAATGCATCCGAAATGTGCTCATTAAATTTAAATCTACCCGCTTTCGATTGCCAGTGAAGTGAAGTGAGTGAGAACGGAAGATTTCATTCGAAAATATTGAAGCTAGCGAATGAACTTCTCGTAGGTTGCATGCGACTAATCCCTACATGAATGCTATATTTCGAATGATTTCATTTGAAATGTTGTTCAGTATTCGAATGATCATTCGATTGTTAAAATCATTCGATTTTTCCCATCACTATAGGAATGCTTAAACAAAATGAAACTATTTTCACCAAGTTTGGTACTTCATGTACCCCCACATTTTGGAATACTTTTAACCATTTTTCACTTACACTCAACTTAGCACCGGTATCTGTTTGTACATATTTTGTACATGGCTTTATAATGGAATATTCATCATAAAGCTTGTCTAGATCAATATCACTCTAGGTTTAATTTACAAACAAGGACACTAATATCATTGAATGATATCTCTTGTACAAGAGCCAAAAATCCCATTGCCCTTAGAGGATTTTCTTCTGACAAGTCAAACCACTTTTTTAGGTAATCTAATGCAGTTTCCAAAAACTGTATAAAATTTTCAGAAAGCTTTTTCTTTCTATCTGAATCAGCATGAACATCACTAAATGCAATAGATACAAAAGAACCAAAATATCTATCTTGTACTCTATTCTGTAACTGTTCACACAATGTATGCATTATTTTATAGGCATCAATACCTGTTGAGTGATCACATTGTAGTTGTTTACAGGCTGACTGAAAACATTTCCAGATGTGACTCACAAAGTGTAAAGTAATTTTTACATCGCTGAAGTTATGATCACTTACATCATTAGAATTAGACTCATTAATATTCAGTAGCTTTCTCACTGTTTTGGGTATATCTGAACCTAAAGATAAAAATTATGATACTACAGCCTCCCAACACACTATTAGTCTATCAACAGCAGGACCCAATGTAAACCAAGAAGTTGTTACATGCCTCAGAAGTTCATGCCATTCTTGTTCAACGAATGTAGTCATAGTTTTCAGGTCATCTCTCCTAACTATAATGCAACATGGCATCAGGCATCCATTATTTAGTTGTCCACTCTTCTTCATCCAAGACCAACTTCCCAACAGGCTGGTCAACGCAAAATCGCCCAAGTTGTAAGCTGCAACGATCAACAAACAGCACTGTCTATAGATTGGTCGGCACCAATGGTTATAGGCTATATGGGGAACAGTGCACAATGAGCATAAATATTTTAACGTTTTGAGCACATATTAAACATTCGCATCACTTGCATACTAGCTCAGAGTAGAGTACCAACGATTATAAGTTCCAAAATGTTTCAATTCTGGCGTATTTTTTGGGGAGGTTTCAAAATTTTCCGAAATACGGGACAATTACCGTCCCGGCTAGGAACTCCCCAGGACGCGGGACAATTAACAAAAATACAGTACTGTCCCGTAAAATCTGGGACCTCTGGCAACCCTGGAAGGAGGCTCCTTGAAACGTGTCATACCAAAATATGGTAAGTGAAGCAAAAAGTGTGTTTATGTCAACTCATATAGTAAATTAAATTTATTATAGCTATTTATGTATTAAGTACGCAAAATAAGGCTTTAGAGGATGAATCTAGTACTGCGGCCAAGGCATAAGCTGAGGCTGAAATAGATGAGTCCTTTCAAGTTTTTGCATACGTGGTGCATACAATAGTTTTTAGTGAAATTTCTGTAATTTTACTACTAATGAGCTCAGTTTTTCACTCATTTTTAATGATTCTGCTTAAAGAAAGCAAAGATAATGGTGACTGTATCAGTAGTGCATGTTTATATTTATTTATTTACTTATAGGATAAGTAATACAAAGTAAACAATACAATTTAAGACAAATAAGTAATTCAACACACAAGTATACGTAAACATATACAGTGGTATAAACTTTGCTTGCTGTGGAGTGTTTCATTTCCATAAAAAGAAACTTTTAAAGACATTGTTTAGATGATAAAGTTAAATAATTAAACTAAATATGTTCACATCAATTGAAATTATGCATCATTTCTAATCATATTTTCTGCAACAAAATTGATTATGCCTTGTTAAAAGAAGCATTGTACAGTCGGTCAAATAAAAAACGTCGGGACTTGTATGCAGTTAAAATTAAAGTTTTAACGCATTAGTTCACAGGTTTCCTATAAAAAACATAAAATACAGGTAATTCTCGGAACATATGAGGCCGTGCGACAGGAGGGAAAAAATGAACAACTAGGGAAAGAATGAACAATGCAGAAAGCGCAACACACGATATTGAACTTAATGTATTGTCATAATTCATTTTCCTTTGTGTCATCGCGCCAAATACAAATGCTAGCTTGAGAGAAAGTGTAGTTAGGGCTGTAATTGACCTGCATTTTTCCGCCTCTGAAGTAGCGAGAAGGTTCCATATTTATGAAAGAGCAGCTCAGAGGTGGGAACTTCACTATAATGCAGTTTGATAGGAAACGTGGATCTGGCCGGCCGAGTATTTCGATGCTAGATTGGTTGCAGAAGTTGAACGTAAGTTATTGACTTTGCACTACAAGTACAGTGGTATTAATGAGACGTGGCAGTCCAAGCATGGATGCTCAGTAGATGCAGACGAGTCCAATAAACATTCGTACTGCATGGAGGGGTGTATGGGTTAGTTGTGTCGTTGCTTTCAGTGCGGTAACATCGTATAATGCAGTGAAGAAACAAGAGACCTTGTTACAATCGCTTCTCTCTCTCGGAAGTGCAGTACAACATTCTTACCCCTCCCCATGATTCCCCCTACATGCGTCTCCTCTCTCACGTGCATCTGACTGCCGCCTCTCTTTAATACCACTGTACCGGTATTATAAAATAAAATCTTTAAAAAATGCTCCTTGAATAAACATATTCCTCGCGAATTTATTCATTATTATTATAAGAATTTCCATGCAAGAATATGGCGGATTTGAGGCATATAGCCACAGCCTTCTATACATGTTTGTTTTGAAACAAAACTGACTAAATAATCAAGAAAATACATGGACAGAGAAGAGGCATGTGTGAACCTAACCTTAAGTCTTCCTGTACATGCGCATATGCTCGTTCATGATACTTTATGAAATACCGCCCGACGTTTTTTATTTGACCGACTGTACAAGAGGCTCATCTGAAGTTTTTTCTTTCAACTAGCACTCGTGGTCTAGGGGACTAAGCTATGCCTTAGTAATCCAAACTTTGCACATTCGTGCCCACCCCCAGTCATAAGAAATATAAAAAGTTATTATTATCGAATTTATTTCTTAAATTCAAGAATTCTAAATGACAAGGTTTACTATGCTTGTTAATAGACAAAGAACAATAAACTCCTTAACATATAAAATTGAATTTATACTGGGAGACACTGTAGAGATATCTAGGAGCCACAGTTGGAACTATGCACACTAGGAGTTATTACCATGGCAACTTTACCAGCCTAGTAGAGTAAAATTACTTTACCAGATTAGGACGGTAAAGTGCTACTTTACGCCATGTTAGCAGTCCAAGAAACAGCCCCTTTGCAGAGCATGTACTAAAAAATCTATTAACAGGTTGACTGACTGACTGACTAGTTCCTGTAACCCCTATGGTGGGGCATAGGGCCTCTAAGTGGAGGTTTCATTACCTATACTAATTTTGTTATGCTTATTTTCCGAGAGTGGGCAGAGGGACAGGTTGTTGGTAATTCAACACTATGAAAGAAACTAATTATGAAATAAAGATATTCATGTCATGTATGTGAATTGTTTCTCCCTGCAATTAGAAAGGCACTACTGATATTACTCTCAGTCCTGCACAACAAGCACTCTAAAGCATTCATTAATTCCCTTCATCCAATTAAAACATGGCTGGGAAGCATTATTGGTGAAAATGGTTGAGCCATGCTAAGCATTCATCAACAATGGGTTTTTGCAAACAAGAAGCTTATTGGAACAGTAGTTTGAAAATTTTCAACTAATCCTCCAAAGCTGTTGTTTAAAAATTTGCATTATTTACTAAATGTTCTTCCTTTTGTTATTGTGTATTAAATTATGACTAAAAAGCATGGGTTAAATGGATTCACCATGCTAGGCATTCACCATCAACGCATTTTTGCAAACAAGAACAGTGAATCTCAGACAGATTGCACCCACTTGCCGCACACCGTGCTTCTCTTGTGATGACTCAACACTTCCCGCGTCGCGGCCAGCTGTGTCCCCGCAGATAAGTCAACAATTCCTGCATAGCCTGCAGTTGAGCATTGTTCTCGTGTTGTACAGGCGTGAGAGTGTTATTCTGTAGTTGTCACAACTAAAAGAAAACATTAGGATAGAGATAAACTCAACGGAAGAATTAATGCGTATTAATCGGAATTTCCTATCATGATGCCAAAAATGTGTGGATGTAGGAGGAGGACACTTTCAGCATCTCCTGTAATCAGGTAGTTGCCTATTTTCGTTATTTTCAAACTTATTTCATTTATTTCCATTGTCATGCACGGACAAGTCAGTCAACTGCCGGGCAGTTCCTTTGCCGCACACCGAGGATAGGAGCGTCATCTGGGGGGAACCACAGATATATAGAGATAGATCGGCAATGGTGTATGCTGTGCTATTTGTGGCAGTGAAGCCACGTTGAGCGGCTGTTACAGTATAGTAATATGGCGGTCCGCGCATCAACGCCAGACACTTGTTTTGAAAGATACTGACAAATAAAATTTCAAATATGCTTTGATGGACTGAAAACAATTTAAATCAAAATAAAAACAGAAGAGGTAATATTTTCCAGTCCAGTAGTGACCTATGGAACAAGTATGAGTTATTCTTATTGCACTCTCTTTCCTGCCCTCTTTCCAATTACGGTGTTCTTAATTATAATGAAAATAAGTGGTGAAAATGTGTTGCACAAACTTCTGGCATATAACTTACGTGTTAAAAGCTAGTACAGAAAAACTACATTTTACAAATACATTTTACAACACTATCAGGTAATCTAGAACGGAAGGCATCAGGGCCGATCTTTATGTACAATGCTTTTACCGTGAAATAATAATAATAATAATAATAATAATAATAATAATAATAATAATAACCTCGGTGTCCACGTCGCGGGGGGTGGGCAACGATAAGTAGGAGATTGCCTGTTGGTGAGAAGTACGGTGGGGACACATGAGCCCCAAGACCGCTACGGTAGCCGTGAAGGCCCAACAGGAACTCTGAAAATGTCGGCGAACGAGGCAATGGTTGCAGTTGGAGTGTCTGACCCAGAGTGGGCGGCTTCAATCAAGAAAGAAAATCCAGGCGCGTCTGCATCCACACTGGGCGGCGTACTGGTCGGCGTCTGTCCTCCATGTAAGGAGCGGCCGATTTTATAGGTGTCGGAGCCTTGCCTGTAGGAGCTTATCCTGCAAACCCATTTCTTTGTATATGGAGAGTGAAGATAATAATATTATTAGTCGGGGCGGTGGTGTGCTGCAGTCTGGCACCCCTCGGAGCCGTCGTTATGCTCAGACTGAGGACAGGAATGTTGGACGAAGTGGCGACGCCTGTTCTTTTGGTACCACAACAAACTGGACACAAAAATCCGCTGAAAGTGTTTCTTCTGGTACTCAGGAGACCACCAAAGCAGGAAAACCCCGGCAGCGTATGAAGTGGACTGATGACATGAATATGCATATCATGCGCTGTTATTACAATATAACTCATTTAGAAACAATACACATCTACCGCCAGGAATTGTACAAAGCCTTTACTGAGAAATTCCCAAACCTGCAGGTGACGGAGCAGAGAGTTGCTGATCAGCGCCGTGCTATTGTAACAAAAAATCTCATTCCTGAGCCAAGGTTAGTTGAGCTTAGAGCAGAGGTAGCTAGATCCTTTGATTTACAAGAGGTAATTGATAATGATGATGGGCAGTCAACCTGCCAGAATTTAAATGATTCAAACCTAGAACCTGATCCGGATCTTAACCTGGAAGAAACAGGAGAAGAGAATCATTATCATAATGAGGACACCGAAAAACTTAGATTTGAGTTTAATAAAGCACTTGTTGAGATTGGAGGTACTCATCCTCTTTCCCGCCCTTATTTACCTCGTCAAAATACTTCAAGGCGTATGGCTTCTGCAATTTCAATAATGAATAAAATAATATTGCCTGAATATATAGTGGAAAGTGAT
Organism: Ectobius pallidus; assembly: GCA_964059195.1. Taxonomy (NCBI): domain Eukaryota; kingdom Metazoa; phylum Arthropoda; class Insecta; order Blattodea; family Ectobiidae; genus Ectobius; species Ectobius pallidus. Next base: position 30,423,318 of record CAXKWD010000009.1, read on the forward strand.
TTAGAATTTGAGGATCTCCACACCACCATTTATGTTGCTGCAACTGCTGTGATAAAGGCCACAGGAGGAAATGTCCGCCACATAGTTAAAAGACACGAACCAGAAGAAAAAAGGAGAAGAGTGCCTCCTTGGGAACACAGGTTATCTAGTGCGATTGAAGATATAAGAAAAAAAATAGGTCAAGTGATGCAATACATATCTGGAAACAGAAGCAGTAAGATCCTAAAGTTGTACCAAAAGATAAAAGATTCGGAGTCTAACCACTCGAAGTATGACCCAGTAAACTGCAGCCCAGAACAAATCCTAGACACACTACGTCAGAAGTTAGCTGCTAAGACCAAAAGGATCCGCAGGTATCGTGAATCAAAGAGACGAAGAGAGCATAATTTATCTTTCCAACGTAGTGAAAAGCTCTTTTACCGAAGCCTTAAAGAAGTTCCTAAGGTTAAAAGTGATCGAGTCCCACTGGCGGAGGAAATCAGGGACTTCTGGGGGAATTTATGGTCAAAAGCAGTGAACCACAAAGAAGATGCTGCCTGGATAAGAGAAGAAGAGAAGAATATTATGGATGTACCGACTATGGAAGCTGTAGCTATTTCAGTTGAAGATGTCACAATAGCTGTGAACAAAACCCAGAACTGGAAAGCTGCAGGCCCTGATGGTATACATAATTTCTGGCTCAAAAGATTTACGAGCATGCATCAGTACATCGCTAAATGTTTCTCTTCTTTTCTAAGACAACCACAGAATATACCATCTTACTTATCTAAAGGCGTGACTTATTTGCTACCAAAGGATGAAAACACTGATGACCCATCTAAATATCGGCCAATCACTTGCCTGTGCACCCTCTACAAGATCTTGACTTCTTGCTTGTCTGATAAAATTTACTGCCATCTGGATGAACATCAGCTTCTAGCAAAAGAACAAAAAGGTTGTATTAAACGATCACAAGGATGTAAAGAACAACTCACAATTGATGCCGTGGTTATGGAACAGGCATCTCACAAGTCACGTAACATCTATACAGCTTATATAGATTATCAGAAAGCTTTTGACTCTGTCCCACATTCCTGGCTACTCAGCGTGCTCAAGATGTATAAAATTGATCCTGCTGCCATTTCCTTACTACAGCAATTGATGTTATCATGGGAAACTGTATTGCAGTTGAAATACGGAGGTAGCCAACTTGTATGTGGAAGTGTTCAAATAAAGAGAGGAATTTTCCAGGGGGACAGTCTTAGCCCATTGTGGTTCTGTATGGCACTCAACCCTTTGTCATCTATGTTGAATGCATCAGGATATGGATACCAGATAAAGGGAACGGGTAATTTGCATTGCACGCTGTCTCATCTTATGTATATGGATGATATAAAATTATATGGAGCCAATGACAGGCAAATGAAGAACCTGCTTCTGCTCACAGAAAAGTTCTCCACTGATGTGCAAATGTCATTCGGAATGAGCAAATGCAGGACCCTCAGTGTTGTACGAGGAAAGGTCCAGCTAATGAATTTCACACTAGAAGCTACGGAGACATTTGAAGCCATGGATGAAGAGGACACATATAAATACTTAGGCCTGCTTCAGGCGAAACGGATAGACCATAAAGAAGTCCGTAAACGGGTTACAGGTGTCTTTTTGCAGAGATTGAAAGCAATTTTAAATTCTAGCCTAAATGGAAAGAACACCTTTAAGGCAATCAACACCTTTGCCATTCCTGTCTTGATGTATACATTTGGTATCGTTAAGTGGTCTGAAACAGAACTGGAAAATATAATGAGATCTACACGTAAGCTGCTGACAAAACATCGTGCGCATCATCCAAGGTCGGCAGTGGAAAGATTGATTCTGCCACGTAATAAAGGAGGACGAGGTCTCATAGACATACCGTGGATATGCCAGAAGCAAATTCAAAGCCTCCGTAATTATTTCCTTAGCCAGAAATCTCTTCTACATCGGGCAGTTAATGGAGCTGACAAACGGTTTACACCTTTGGATCTCTGTCATGCCAATATTGTTGATTTAGAAACAGATGCAACCCACGTTGCAACTATTATACAGCAATGGACACAGAAACCACTGCATGGTCGCCATGCACATGATCTGGAGCGCCCGCATATTGATCGAGAGGCTTCCAATGCTTGGCTTGGTCGAGCAGATATCTTCACGGAGACTGAGGGTTTTTTATTGGCAATTCAGGATCAGACTGTTGCCACAAAAAACTACCTGAAATACATAGTAAAAGCAAACCTGGAGAACGATACATGCCGGCGCTGCAATCAAGCCCCAGAGACAATCCAGCATATTACGGGTGCTTGCCAGGCGCTTGTGGCGAAAGAATATTTGACACGGCACAATCAAGTGGCAAAAATTGTACACCAGACTCTGGCACATCAACACAACTTGGTGCTGAATACTGTTCCCTATTATCAATATATTCCCGATGTGGTTCTGGAAAACAACTCACATATATTATATTGGGACAGATCCATACTTACTGACAGATCAATAACTCACAATAGACCAGACATAGTGTTGATAGATAAAATCAACCGGACCACATATCTTATAGACATTGGCATACCAAATACTCACAATTTAGAGCAGTGTGAAAATGAAAAAGTAACCAAATATTTACCCCTGGCTGAAGAGGTTCGACAACTCTGGAGGCAAGAAAAAGTTATTGTGCTGCCATTAATCATCTCCTCAACAGGACTTGTACCGAAGACCCTAATGAAGAGACTGAAAGACTTGAAGATCACAGAGTACGTGAGGGATTGTATGCAAAAAGCGGTCATCTTGAGTACTACATCCATTGTCCGCAGTATACTAAACATTTCTGTATAAATTTAACGGTGTCATCTTGCTAAAAGCCGATGACATCGTTTTAATACCTGTAAAAGCAGTGGAATTAATAAATAATAATAATAATAATAATAATAATAATAATAATAATAATAATAATAATAATAATAATCATAATAATAATAATCAATAATGGAGGATAGATATTTTGAGTAGGTGTACACATCAGTCCATAAACTTTCTTTGTCTAAGTAAATCATGCATTTGATAAAATTTATTACATATCCATAACAAAAGAACTCTATTTGAGGATAGAATGTACACAAAGTTTAAATATTATTAGACTGTTAATATTCCACAATAAATATCTCTGAAATAGGTAGGATACTGTGAATTCGTCTTCATGACCAAGATTGCCAACTTTTCTTATAGGCTAGTAGAGAAAGTTCTATTTTACCGGTATATTTTCTTTTAAATTGTATATCCAGTGGTGATAGAATTATGTGGTCATATTTATATGACTCGAGTTTCTATTGATATCAACATTATTCTAAAACGTCAAATTTTATGCCATAGAAACCTAATTTTAAGCACGTAATTGAAACCAATACTTAAGAATAATAGCAAGTGGGCATGCTTTTCAGTGCGGTTTCAGTATGTTTCACCAGTGGATGCGAAATTCCCAATAGAAAATTGTAAAATATACTTTAATCTAAGTTCTTGTAACATTTTCTTATTGATTTACATATAGCTTAATGGGTGTTTTACAGTGAGCCAAGATGGCGGCTGAGCACAAGGCTAGGCTTCACCGCCAAGACCCAGATTGCCAGGCTGTGGGGGGAACCCAACGCGCTGTGCTGCGCGGCGGGTGCAATCTGTCTGACAGTCACTGTAGTTAGAAAATTTGTAACTAATCCTCACAAACTATTGTTCAATTTTTTTTAAACAAATGTCTTCCTTTTGTTATTATTTATTATTGTATGGCACCATGCCATCCTCATCCCCAATTAAAAATGTTGAATTCCACCACCGGTTTGAGCTGGATACTCCCTTTCATAGGTTAATTCTGAAAAGCCATGCTTTACAAATAATCAGTCATGAATATAATCATATGTACATATTTTCTCTTATGTAAATTTTAATTTGTTTTTAATATAGGCCTACTGAATCCTCTAGGCTACCTCCACTATGAGACAGTTTACTGATTGGCCATACCAATTGACTGGGTTCAATGAGCATACACTATATGTGCCAAAATGTTCAGAAAACACATTCAGAAGTAAAATTTTCTATTATTATTATTAAGTATGAAAAAAATGAACAATAAATACTCTGAATCTAAATACAAGAGTTCAGAGATTACAAATCATCCAAGTACCAGTTAAATTTAAATTTTGGGTGAGACATTTGGCATTTAAGTAGGCCTACATCAAGGATGTTAAACCGTTCCCAAACAGAAATCAGTTGAAAAATTATGAATACAGTTATTTATCTCAATTTTCTTTAAAACTTAGTGCGCTGAAACTTTCAATTTTTCTTACACTGAACAAACAAACAAAAAACAAACACACAAAAAAAAAAAAAATAAAAAAAAAAAAGAAACAAAAAAAAAAAAACCCCTGAAAACTGTGAGTATAATCTCAGAAAGTCTTGCGCAATCCCCTGGGAGGTTGTGTACCAGTATCCTAGTTTTAAAACTGCTCTATAAGGCACTTTTCTGTAATTTCCTGAAATTATATTTTATACTATTATTAAAAAATTATAAATATTTCATATTTTAATTACTTCCTGTAACAGTTACAAGCTGCCTTACAACAAAGTATACCACACATCGAAAAATACAAAGAAACAAAGAAATATAAACTTAAAACTACTGAATTAGACTATATAACAGAATAACATTGCACTTATGTAGACATATAAGCAAACACAAGCAAAAGAATTAAATATTTGGTCCATACGCATGATTTCAAAATATGGCCAAAGATCCTTTCAATGCTGCCAGAGCAACATCTTCCAGAATTTTTTTAGGAAAGCTAAACTTTTGGTAGACACTGGCCATTAAATGAGGCATGGTTCCTCAGGCCCCTATCATTAAACCCACCACACTGATGGACGTCAGGTTGTATTTTTTTTTTAAAAATCTACAGTTGTTTCATAAATCTGTCGTTCTCTGCATTCACCTCTTCTGGCTGCTGTTCATAGGATTCGAGCCTGATCGTAGGGTCCAGTATATATCCTTCAGATGACGAAGGTTTGAAGGCTATGATATCAATCCTCCTATTGCTGCCTTCACTGGAAATGCCATGAACCTCTTCAGATACATTGTAACCAATTCCCCTTAAAGCGTTAGCAATGATGGATCGCACTGTATGATGATGAGAATGTTGTAGAAGTTCATCATGAGAACAGGCTCCAAGGACATGTGCAAGAGTTTAAAACTTCCTGTGGCATCACTGACAGAGGTTGTTGCCTTGGGACCTTCCAGGTACACTACGAACTGCTGACACGTTTGCCGTCATCTTGATGGCTTCCCTCCATTCATTACATGTTAGACCCTTATGTCTCTAAACGACCTGTTTGCCGGAGTATACTGCTTGTATAATATGACACCTTTTCCTTTATGCTCTTTCTTACTCCATTGTTCGAATGACTTTTCTCTCAATAGTTGTCGAACCTTTCGAGTATCGATTTGTTCATGTCTATCATACAGCTTACCACACTCTGTGATGTTTAATTCTGCAAGACTAGATGAGATTTCTTGGGAAAGTTGTCTTGTACTGTGTATAACAGAGTTTTGTGATTTAATAAGCATTTTGCAATTATTCAGATGTTGTAAATGCTTTTCCCATGCAGAATAAACCCTTGAACTTAGCAGGTGCATATAGCATGTCGTTAGGGAGGTCATTAGGAAGCTGGAGAATTTCTTTAAGAGACCCTCTTATCATGACATCTGCATCTATTATGAATTTTTGGGGGCATTTGTTGGGTGGAATTGTCTGAAAGGGGTACACTAAGCTTGGGCAAATTGATTTATTTATTATATTAAATTTCTGATCTGCCTGAAGGAGTGGTGATGTAATTAACCGTTCCACGTTCCCTTTCAATTTTTTCAGGGATGCAAAAGGATCAAATCATAATTCGTCATTGAAGTTAACACCAAGATAACGAATAGCCTCATCTTTATGCACACACTGAAGTTTAATCCCTGGGAAGGTATCAACAGTATCCTCAGATAAGTGGCCTTTCACAATGCATATTCCTGTATAGATATATAAGCATTCATGAACCACAGATTATTGTCTCTGTTGGACATTACCTAAGAACATTATAGAAGAAAAATTCCTCCGACACTGGGACTTGAACCCAGGATCTTTGGCTTTTCGCGCCAATGCTCTACCAACTGAGCTAAGCTGGAGTTCAATTCACAGCACCAGATGGAACCTCTCTCCTATGACTGATTGCACTAATGGTCTACCTCACAGACACACAAGTTATGTCATATGCAGTACTGTGAGGCCCACTAATTAGTGATTTTTGTGACCGGTCAGAGGAATTTTTCTCCTATAATGTTCTCATATTCCTGTACATTTATTGAAATGAATATCTAAACCAATCTCACTAAACTGTTGAATGGCTTGACAAGCAAGGACTGATGCAGACGTTATATCTTTTCCTATGATAACTATGTCATCTACGAATCCCATCACATTCAGAGGCTCCTGAGATGGATTTGGTTGGAATCCAAATTGTTTAGTCATGCCACTTTTAGTTAATTCCTTCAGAATATGATCAATAGATAAATTAAACAAAGTTGGTGACAAGGGAGAACCTTGCAATACACCTCTGGCCAATGTGATAGGTTTTGTCTTGCCAGCAATTGTCTGAATCTGCGTAATGTTCTCTGTCTGTAAGTGAAGGACCGGCTCCACAAGTATGTTAATATTATGTATGTGTGTGTATATGTGAGAGGATGATGATGTGTCCTATATCATATGTATTGATCAATGGATGAATAAGAATCGGTCAAGATTTTAAGGTTTTCTCTAAATGGACATGGCCTACATTGTCAAATGCTTTGGGAATGTCAAGAAAAATAACGGCCAGATCTCTTTTATATTTTTTGGCTTCATGCAGCAGAGCATTGAGAATAGCAATGTTAATACGAGTCTCTGCCATGTTTGTAAAATCTCTCAGATTAGGATTGAAGGCCACAAATTCATGAAGACGTTTGTACAATACTCTCTTTATCACTCTTCGTATTACTGAGGTGATACGTCTCCAGTTTACTGTATCCATAGGCTCTCTGCCCTAATGAAGTAATATGGTCCTTGCTTGTTTCAGTTTAAGAGGCACAAATCCAGTTCTTAACATTCGTGTAGTGATGGATGCTATTATGTCAGCTCAAGTCTAAGTCAGTTAGATATCTTGGCCTTATTCTCGATCAACGTCTGACGTGGAAAGATCATTTTTCCTACTTAATTAAGAAAATTCGCCATCGTCTCCATGAGTTGAAACACATCATATCTTCTAAATCCTCACTTTCCCTTCAATACAAGAAATTAATATATACATCGCTCATCAGGCCTATCTGGATGTACAGTTGTACAGTTGTACAGTTGACCATATTACTTCATTAGGGCAGAGAGCCTATGGATACAGTAAACTGGAGACGTATCACCTCAGTAATACGAAGAGTGATAGAGAGAGTATTGTACAAACGTCTTCATGAATTTGTGGCCTTCAATCCGAATCTGAGAGATTTTACAAACATGGCAGAGACTCGTATTAACATTGCTATTCTCGATGCTCTGCTGCTTGAAGCCAAAAAATATAAAAGAGATCTGGCCGTTATTTTTCTTGACATTCCCAAAGCATTTGACAATGTAGGCCATGTCCATTTAGAGAAAACCTTAAAATCTTGACCGATTCTTATTCATCCATTGATCAATACATATGATATAGGACACATCATCATCCTCTCACACATACACACACATACATAATATTAACATACTTGTGGAGCCGGTCCTTCACTTACAGACAGAGAACATTACGCAGATTCAGACAATTGCTGGCAAGACAAAACCTATCACATTGGCCAGAGGTGTATTGCAAGGTTCTCCCTTGTCACCAACTTTGTTTAATTTATCTATTGATCATATTCTGAAGGAATTAACTAAAAGTGGCATGACTAAACAATTTGGATTCCAACCAAATCCATCTCAGGAGCCTCTGAATGTGATGGGATTCGTAGATGACATAGTTATCATAGGAAAAGATATAACGTCTGCATCAGTCCTTGCTTGTCAAGCCATTCAACAGTTTAGTGAGATTGGTTTAGATATTCATTTCAATAAATGTACAGGAATATGAGAACATTATAGGAGAAAAATTCCTCTGACCGGTCACAAAAATCACTAATTAGTGGGCCTCACAGTACTGCATATGACATAACTTGTCTGTCTGTGAGGTAGACCATTAGTGCAATCAGTCATAAGAGAGAGGTTCCATCTGGTGCTGTGAATTGAACTCCAGCTTAGCTCAGTTGGTAGAGCATTGGCGCGAATAGCCAAAGATCCTGGGTTCAAGTCCCAGTGTCGGAGGAATTTTTCTTCTATAATGTTCTCAGGTAATGTCCAACAGAGACAATAATCTGTGGTTCATGAATGCTTATATATCTATACAGGAATATGCATTGTGAAAGGCCACTTATCTGAGGATACTGTTGATACCTTCCCAGGGATTAAACTTCAGTGTGTGCATAAAGATGAGGCTATTCGTTATCTTGGTGTTAACTTCAATGACGAATTATGATTTGATCCTTTTGCATCCCTGAAAAAATTGAAAGGGAACGTGGAACGGTTAATTACATCACCACTCCTTCAGGCAGATCAGAAATTTAATATAATAAATAAATCAATTTGCCCAAGCTTAGTGTACCCCTTTCAGACAATTCCACCCAACAAATGCCCCCAAAAATTCATAATAGATGCAGATGTCATGATAAGAGGGTCTCTTAAAGAAATTCTCCAGCTTCCTAATGACCTCCCTAACGACATGCTATATGCACCTGCTAAGTTCAAGGGTTTATTCTGCATGGGAAAAGCATTTACAACATCTGAATAATTGCAAAATGCTTATTAAATCACAAAACTCTGTTATACACAGTACAAGACAACTTTCCCAAGAAATCTCATCTAGTCTTGCAGAATTAAACATCACAGAGTGTGGTAAGCTGTATGATAGACATGAACAAATCGATACTCGAAAGGTTCGACAACTATTGAGAGAAAAGTCATTCGAACATTGGAGTAAGAAAGAGCATAAAGGAAAAGGTGTCATATTATACAAGCAGTATACTCCGGCAAACAGGTGGTTTAGAGACATAAGGGTCTAACATGTAATGAATGGAGGGAAGCCATCAAGATGACGGCAAACGTGTCAGCAGTTCGTAGTGTACCTGGAAGGTCCCAAGGCAACAACCTCTGTCAGTGATGCCACAGGGAGTTTTAAACTCTTGCACATGTCCTTGGAGCCTGTTCTCATGATGAACTTCTACAACATTCTCATCATCATACAGTGCGATCCATCATTGCTAACGCTTTAAGGGGAATTGGTTACAATGTATCTGAAGAGGTTCATGGCATTTCCAGTGAAGGCAGCAATAGGAGGATTGATATCATAGCCTTCAAACCTTCGTCATCTGAAGGATATATACTGGACCCTACGATCAGGCTCGAATCCTATGAACAGCAGCCAGAAGAGGTGAATGCAGAGAACGACAGATTTATGAAACAACTGTAGATTTAAAAAAAAAAAATACAACCTGACGTCCATTAGTGTGGTGGGTTTAATGATAGGGGCCTGAGGAACCATGCCTCATTTAATGGCCAGTGTCTACCAAAAGTTTAGCTTTCCTAAAAAAATTCTGGAAGATGTTGCTCTGGCAGCATTGAAAGGATCTTTGGCCATATTTTGAAATCATGCGTATGGACCAAATATTTAATTCTTTTGCTTGTGTTTGCTTATATGTCTACATAAGTGCAATGTTATTCTGTTATATAGTCTAATTCAGTAGTTTTAAGTTTATATTTCTTTGTTTCATTGTATTTTTCGATGTGTGGTATACTTTGTTGTAAGGCAGCTTGTAACTGTTACAGGAAGTAATTAAAATATGAAATATTTATAATTTTTTAATAATAGTATAAAATATAATTTCAGGAAATTACAGAAAAGTGCCTTAAAGAGCAGTTTTAAAACTAGGATACTGGTACACAACCTCCCAGGGGAATGCGCAAGACTTTCTGAGATTATACTCACAGTTTTCAGGGGTTTTTTTTTTGTTTCTTTTTATTTTTATTTTTTTTTGTGTGTTTGTTTTTTGTTTGTTTGTTCAGTGTAAGAAAAATTGAAAGTTTCAGCGCACTAAGTTTTAAAGAAAATTGAGATAAATAACTGTATTCATAATTTTTCAACTGATTTCTGTTTGGGAACGGTTTAACATCCTTGATGTAGGCCTACTTAAATGCCAAATGTCTCACCCAAAATTTAAATTTAACTGGTACTTGGATGATTTGTAATCTCTGAACTCTTGTATTTAGATTCAGAGTATTTATTGTTCATTTTTTCATACTTAATAATTATGGGTAGACAATGGCATCTTGGTTATTTGTTATGCCAGTATCCAAGGTAAACAAATGTGCAATAGCATGAATATTTTCATTTGGAAATAAAGAAGCGGGGAACTTACAGAGAAGGTTAACATTTCTCCAGCTTCCAAATAATTAGTACCACACTAAGAGATTATAACTATTCTTCTCAAATGTGTAGAATCAACAAAATTACATAATCTTCGTAGGTTTCAAATACTTGGCTTGTCATGTCCTCAATCCTGTAACCTATTTTTACCAAGTAATTGATTCTTAAGCATAAAATACTTTAACATGTATTTCTGTTTACGATAGCCAACACTTCATGAGTGGACTGTTTTTGTACAAATTTCATTTAAAAATAAAATTACAATATATCAGCTCTATTTCAGTGATGTAAAAATTGTGTGGTAACTTCAAGTTTGAAGCTTTTAGAATCATTTGATTCACATTTCTATTAATTTATATTTATGTCAAGGACTAAGGGCTGATTGTATAAACAACACTGACTGGAGATCAATTATGATCAGTTCAGAAAATGATCTGAGTTCAGGCTCAAGTCGTATTGTATAACACTGATCTAAGATCAACTAATCAAAGTTCAATTTTGATCCTAGTTCACACATGAGTACTTGGCAACATCTCAGAGACAGATGAGTATCGCGAGATGAGAGCATTGTTATTCTGTTTTCCTTCGCATTTAGACAGTGTGTTGTGCAAAACGAAGGAAAAATATGATCAAAATTAAGCAGAAAAAGAATTGTTCCCTTAATTTTTACAAGGAGGACAAGGATGTCCTGATTGAAATTGTTTTGGGAAAATATAAAGATATTCCAATAGATAGAATAGATAGAATCCAAAATGAGATGAAAAATGTTCTGGTAATTTCATTTCTGGCAATTTAAATCGGCTTAACATTTTCACGGCTAAGGACATATAAATGTTTCATCTCATGAATTTCATGAATTGTATGAAAGAGGAGATGTAAGATTAATAGAGTTTTGCTTTTAAAGGAAGGGTAAACTAAAAAAAAAAAATACCATTTTTTAATTTTAATCTCTTTGCATGGAGCTTTGAATTACGAAACGAATGGTGATCTCGCGAACTTCAAGCGCCTAATATTACGCTTTGTACGGGTGAAGTAAAAAGCTACTGTGACGTCACGATTGACTAACTCACTGACAGGACGACAGCATCTGTAATGCTCGCGCGTGTTTTTCTAATGCACCACAAAGTCTCATTTGTGTTTGTTGTTGATAGAGATGTCTGCAATGTTACCTTATAAGGACAAATCTCGATATTCACAAATTAATATCACACGAAAAGAAAATGACAAGGAATTATTGAAAGAATTGCAAGGAAGAAAAGAAAAGAAAATACGGAATGGTGTGAATGTGGGCTATGTATACATATGAAAACGGGCCACGAGAGTGTGTGTTGTTGGGACTGTGAAGTAATTTGTGAACAGAAGGGGGTTGTAGACTGTATAACACAATATGCCTCATTCGATAGCGTTATTATAAATAGCGTTATTATCAGGGCCCGGATTCTGATGACCTAAAATTGTTTGAAAAATGACCTATAAAATGACCCTGAATTTTAAAGAAAATGACCTAATAATTATAAAAATGCCCTAAAACTGATATTTTATTTACAAAAAATTATTATTGTACACACAAAGTTATATATTAGTTTGTATACAATTGTAAAAACTGTAAATAGCTGTAATGTTGTGAATGCTCTTTTCTCACGGAAATTTATACTAGGCACTGGTGAGTCAAAATTCGGCATTTCCTTTTGTGGTCTGTCGGATTATATTGTTGTATATTGAGGGTAAACAGTAGTTTGCACTCTGAAATCCAAGCAGGTGGCAGACTCAGGTGCCAAGTCAATCTAATAACAATCTCTATATATATAAAAGGCTTTGTCCTGACTGACTGACTGACTGACAGGAATCAACGTACAGCCTAAACTATAACAGGTAGAGACTTGGAATTTTGACAGTACCTTTGTTTCATAATGTAGGTGCTCACTAAGAAAGGATTTTGAAAAATTCTGATTCTAAATGCCAAAAATTAAATGTTTTTGAGAATACTTAATCCCTTTTTACACAGAATTATCGAAACAAAATCACAGAACATATTGTTGCCAGTTTTATCAGATGGGTTTCGATTAAATGAAATGGAAGTTTGACAAATTAGAGAAGGTATCAATACACGGCCTCCTTTATTGTACGCCTCCTTTAGGAGGCCATGATCAATATAATTCATGTTATCTATATTAATAAAAGGAATTGTCTGTCTGTCCGCGATGCCCAGCGAAATCTACTGAACGCAGAGATCTGAAATTTTAAACATAGGTGGGCTGAAGGGTCGGAAAATGCACCTCGAAGCCGGAATTTTAATTTTAGCTTTCGTTCGTGAGTTATGAGTGAAAAACGGGCAAAAAACGTGCATTTTTTGCGTTTTTGAAACACCAGTTTTCAGTTATACATTTCAATGTCAAATCAATTACAGTTGGCTTTGGCTATTTTTGTCATACCTTGAAAATAAAACTTTCGCGATCGCTTGAATGTTGTAAGCCCTAAATATGGTCAACATTGTTTTATTTGGATGAAACTCACTATACAGAGGTTTTCTGGGTCAAGAAACTCGAATCTGAGGTCGCTTTTACCAGTCGATGCTATCTACTCGTGGTATGTAGTCCACGCGATTTAGGTGTTAATAAATATAATGATTGAACTATTATGCTCTTAATTTTTAATTCTTGAAATAATTATCGTGGGTGAAGCCGCGGGCACATGCTAGTAGTAATATAACACAAAATTTTGACATTTCTTTGATTCTCATTTCCGACTGAGATATGACAGCACTTTAACGCCGAATTTTTCCTTCTTGCGTTAAGCAAAAACACTTTAAAGACAGCACCGCTAGCGACGAAAAAAGTTAATACACTAAATATAAGTACATGAAAATGACCAAATAAGGAAGCAAATTACAAGAAAATGACAAAATAATGACCTAAAATTGAATAAATGCCCTAAAAATATAAAATTGCATAAAATGACAAAAAATGATCTAATAAAAATGTGTTTATATAATCTAGAGGCCATGATTAGGATGTATCTACAAGTTGGCAATGTCTATTCAGCATCAACAAAAAGATGACATGTCATTAGAATCCGGGCCCTGGTTATTATAAATAAAGATACACTAGTTGCCAGTCGTTATCAGTTAATACTTAGAGCTAATACAGTTCAAAAACAAAATATTTTTCAAGATACGAACAGAGTCACTTTCAGATTCAGAATCATCTTTTGCGGTAGTAGAAATGTCTGAAATGCTAAAAGAGCTATATAAATCACAATTTCTAGAAGAAACGTTCAATGAATCTGTTCAAACATCGACATAAGTTTCATTTCCTAGTTCACACTGAACGCCTACGCTGTTAGAAACTGAATTTTCGTCATAAATACTAGATTCCACATTCATAATTTGTCCATTCCCGGATACTGATGGATTACTGTTCGAATCTTGCAACAACTCTCTCATTTCCTTCTTCCTCAAGTACGACGATTTTCTTTTCTTCATTGGCAGTGTTTCAGATTTTCCACGCAAAAGAAGTGATGGCACAGCACTTCTTTTTTAAACAGATTGCGGGGTTTCTCCAGTTAACTGTTTTCGTAACTGTACCGAAAGCTCGGTATCATTTTCTTCAAAATGTTGTGAACAAACCGTACTGTATTAACTAGGAACAAATTTTTCTCTTTTTATTTTTATCAGCCATTGCTTATAACGTTCGGGTGACTTATCTCTGTTGGAAAATCGATGGAAAGATATTTTAAGTGTGTTATCACTCTTCGACGATGAGTATGTACACCCCACAACACAACAATAAACCATTGTTTGAACAGATACTCACTAAAAAACTGTAACAGTAGACAGAATGCTGTGAACTATCTTTCACCGGGCGAGACTGAGTCAAGCACTCGTCAAGCGTGACATCATGCGCCCACTGCGGTACAATACACATATTCGTTTTGTGATTAAATGTGAAGGTGTAAAACATTTCTAACAGCGAATATCATTTCTTAAAAACATTTTCTTTCAATCCGTATGAAGAAAATGATACTGAATTTTTAGTTTACTTTTCCTTTAAGTAAAACTTGAGGATTTTTTGTTCATCTGTTATGTTTGTCATTCATGGAAACCAGGTATTCTACTGAACTTTTCTCTATCGATTTTAAACTTAATAGCCCATTGAAGTTTTTACCTGATGACCGCCTTAATACAATGTAAAATCTCAGTTCTGAAGAGTTAATAAGTCACACAAAAAACATAACGAAGAAGCATTTGGGGAAAATCCAAAAACAGGTTGCCCCTAAAGCTCCTCCCACTCGAGATTTCCTAGTAGTTCCACCATAGTCGCCTAGATATCTCTCATTGTTTAGCAGCATTGAAAATTTGGAAAATTTTTATTTTTTTCCTCTTTCTACTATTCAATCCTTTTTCTCCTTTACCCTACCTACCTATTCCTATCCTATAAATTTTGGACCCAAGGAGGACTGCTAGTATGATAGCCAGGCGTTTTACTCACTAGGCCATCGCGTGATCGTTGGGGTGTGAAGAGAGAATTCATCTATCTAAGTTTAGAGAGCTGCATGAAATAGCAAAGATTGATAATTTTGTATTAGTTGCAATTGTGGTACAAGGGTTATTTTCATATTGTAGTAATTAGTGCAGATGCTTTGGTACAAGGGTAATTTTCGTATTATAATAATTAGTGCAGATGCTTTGGTAGAGCACAAAAAGGAATAGCGGTCCGTCACCATGGGATCGCAATGACTGGAGTGGGCGGAGCTTAAAGGGCAACCTGTTTTTGGATTTCGTCAGTTGCTCTATACAAAGTAAAACACACGGGGAGCCCAACAAAATTCATCATTTTTATCAACACCAGATATCTAAAAATTGGAATGAGATGATAATAACATACAGGTTATGTTGTAGAGTTATGTTACACTACCTAACATAGCCTATATAGGCCTACGCAAAACTACATTATAGCTAGAAATGTATGAAGTTTTCTTTTGTGTATTTTCTGTATATTGATCGTAACCACACAGGTAGGCCTAATATTATGTTTATAATGAGCTAATCTTGTGTCTCAAATAAGAAAACAGCCCCTTGAACTGAGATCAACGAGTTTGATCAGAGAAATTTCTCCAGTTAAAATTGATCCTAATTCAGTGCGAATTGATCTCAGATTAGCGTTTATACAACAAAAATTTCCAAGTTCAGCGTGAACTGAGATCAGAGGTGTACATATTCTGATTTTAGCTTGCTTGCCCCTTTCTAATTCTGCAACCAGCCACAGCTTTTAACTTGCTTGACAAGAGAGCAAGCCAGATTGCTAAGATACTGTCGCTATGAGTCACAAGCTCTTCATAACCTGGTGGGTTTCACGGGGCCTAAAGAAACTGCAAGGCCTGGTGGAAAAAATATGAAACTGGGTATATCAGTGCACTGGTAAGTCGTGCAGTTACGTAGTTGAGGAACTTCAGATGTGTTTAGAGTGCAAGTAAAAGGAGAATGAAGAATTTTACCCTGAAGGAAACCGAGAAGTACCTAAAATGTGGAGAGTTTGAATTAACAATGAACAAAGGTACTAGAGTAAACACAGAACAACTCTGAACCTGAGGCGGGGCAGGCAGAGTCACATGACGAAGTGATAAGCGAATTAGGTTGCTGCGGTGTTGTACAGTTGACGAAACGTGCTGCCTCGCTAAAGAGATGTACTTCACTTATTTCTTTGCGCGCTCAAAATCTATTAAATTTAGGTATTTCCTGATATCACCATTAGAAAGCTGTATTTTTTTGGAAGCCGACTGTCCAAACATCATGTCTGTAGGACGCTCCGTTCGGAAGATAGCGCTTATCCTGCAAATGGTAATACAAACAACGAGATCCTTTCTTATTTCTACCCTAAAATAATAACACCATCGATGGATTACATTAGACTAAGTTTCTGTCTATCTGTTAACATAAACAACAACAAGACCCTCTCACTTCCACAAACACAGCCACAGATAAAACACAGACGCAGTTTCAGTTTATATGTGTTAGCAATCAAGAGCGTTTCGTGTGTATTCTTTTGTGAGAATTCAGTGTCCGTAATGTCACCTTAGCAAGCCTAGTATGAGTGGTGAAACAATTTATACCCACAAAGTTTTGCGTAAGCAGGCGAGAGCTATGGTTTTCAGTGTTTTTAGTTTTTTAAAAGACTATTTCGGACGACGAAGTGCATAATAATACGAATTTTGTAAGGAATTGACTGCTGAAAAAAAATTTACTCCATGGCGCTACATCCCTGAAGAGACTTGGCCTCCCACCCGACCGCTGCGTCATCTACCACAGGTAGATGGCAGGATTGGGGGCATGTGGTCAGCGTGCCGACACCCACGGCCGTTAATGGTGATTTTCATGACCGGAATTAACTGCTAAAGCTTGCCAAATTAGTGAACAATCTGTGACTAATATTATTAAGGAGGGAAAACAATCAACTGAAGTAGGGGGTGGGCTCAGTTTTAGATCTCCTGGAAACCATCGCACAGTTAAAAAGCGCAAAGCAAATCTTGACGGTTTTCAAAAGTGTATTTTACACCGATTATCATACAGAAATGTCTTCGGACAGGTTCAAAGAATGGTTCACGAACATATTTCTTTTTTATCTGGACGCGAGTTCGATAATAATTATGGATAACGCCAGCTATCATTCTAGGCTATTAAATAAGGTACCCACAACAAATTCACGTAAGAGAGAGAGAGAGAGAGATTCAGGAATGGCTTCAAGAACACAACATAACATACAGTCCCACAGAGACTATATCAGAATTCCTAGCCCGTGTTGCCCCTTATAAAACTCACGAAAAAAAATATATGAACTGGATCAGATAGCGTTAGAAATGGGCCACGAAGTAATACACAGGGATGACACTGTTGAAAGTATAATTATAAATCTTAGGGACAGTGAAACAGATAGTGACACGAGTGGTGAAGGAAGTGAAGAGGACGAAGACGAAGAAGTTTTATTTGTCCCTTTGTAGGCCTATTTCTACAGCTCAATAAGGTAAGCCTTTCTTCACTTTCTTTTAAGATAATTTATGTTGTATCTTATGTGTAATAGGTTTCAAAATTTCAAGCTACTTTTGTTCGCGATTTTTCAAAAACGAAATACGTTAAAATAATGTGTGAATGTTTGACGCAGAGCAGCAGTGAGTAAGCACGCGTGTTCTCGCTCTCTCTCTCTTTCTTTGTTAGACAGAGAACGTTTGCAGAGTCGCGAGTCGTGAACTTGCAACACTGCAAGTTGCGTGACATTCTATTGGCTTATCGTATGTTCAGAGTTGATTTGTGTTTACTATAGTCCGGCATGGGAAAAATTTTCAAACATTTTCGAGAAAACATTAAAAAAATCAATAATACCAATAACAATAATAAAAATAATAAATGTGTTAAGACACTAAGTCCGTCGGTGTGGTCTTGTGGTTAGCGTAACTGACTACGGATCCGTCGGCCCGGGTTTGATCCCCGGTACCTCCTCGGATTTTTCTGAGGTAGGGAGGTCTGGTAGGGGTGCATTCAGCCTTGTGATTCAAATTGAGGAGCTACTTGATAGAGAAGTAGCGGCTCCGGTCATGGAAACCACCATTAACGGCCGTGGGTGTCGGCATGCTGATCACATGCCCCCAATCCTGCCATCTGCCTATAGGTAGATGATGCAGCGGTCGGGTGGTAGGCCTTGTCCCTTCGGGGATGTCGTGCCACGGAGTTTAGTTTTAGTTAAGACGCTAAAAGATTTTTAATACTTTATCCACCTTCTATTTATCTACATGATGAATTTCTTCCACCAGCATGTAGAAAAGCAAGAAAGTATTACCTACACTTAGCAACTACAGTTGTTTAGCTGATAAGAATGTCACAAGCTTATTCAGACTTGGATGGGTTGGGATTAATCTGACCGATCAAAGTCTAAAGAAACCTGCCTGCTTGCTAGCTGGGACACTCGCAACTTGCTTGCCTGGCATTCAAGCGGGTATGGGCAAGCTAAAATCGAGATGTGTACACCTCTAACTGAGAACAGTTTAATCTCTGAGCCAAGATCAAACTGTTTATACGAGGGAGAGTCAAATGAAAACCTTAAATATTTTTAAAAATTTAATTTATTGAACAAACGTGGAACACAAGTATATCATTTTTCGACATAGTCTCCATGACGTTCAATACACTTCGTCCAGCGCGTAGGAAGTGCATGGATTCCTCTGGAAACAAAATCTCGTGGTTGTGTGCGCACCCACTCGTGCGCCGCCTGTTTTGTACCTCTTCATCGGACCAAAATCTTTTCCCTCCCATCGCCTCTTTGAGTGGTCCAAACATGTGATAATCACTCGGGGCAAGGTTGGGTGAGTATGGTGGATGTGGAAGAGTCTCAAAGTGAAGATCATTTATGGTTGCAACTGTTGCACGGGCAGTATGAGGCCGTGCATTGTCATGTTGCAAAAGGACACCAGTGGTCAGAAGTCCACGTCATTTTGATCTGATTGCAGGCCGAAGATCATTTTTTAACATATTGGAATATGATGCACTAGTGATGGTGTTTCCCCTAGGCATGTAGTGTTCCAAATTAACGCCTCGTTCATCCCAAAAGAGAGTCCGCATAACCTTCCCTGCAGATGGCTGCATCCGGAACTTCTTGGGTTTCGGTGATGAGGAATGGCGCCATTCCTAGCTTGTTCTCTTTATTTCGGGTTGGTGGTAGTGTATCCACGTTTCGTCTCCTGTAACGATTCTCGCTAAGAAGCCATCACCTTCTGCTTCAAAGCGCCGCAAAAGTTCTTCACAGGTATCAATGCATCGCTCTTTCAGTTCTGCAGTGAGCTGCCGTGGCACCCATCTTGCGGACACTTTGAGAGACATGAGCCATGCTGAAGCCATGACTAATGTTCAGATTTGCAGCTATTTCATCCACTGACACACGGCAATTTTCCATCACAATGGCTTCAACTGCTGCAATAGACTCTGGTGTCACAACACGGTGTGCCTGACCCAGGTGCGGAGCGTCTGCCACATTAGTCACCCCATTTGTGAACTTCCTACTCCACTCATACACTTGCTGCAGTGATAAACATGCATCACCATATTGGACCTTCATTTGCTTATGGACTTCAATAGGTTTCACACCTTCACTGCTCAGAAAACGTATGACAGAACGCTGTTCTTCCTTGGTGCATGTCACAAGTGGAGCAGCCATTTTTGAACTGGTATTGTGGCAGCATTTTGCTTGTCTCCAGTATTCTGCCACCTGTAGGGAATTCTTGAAAGCATTGGTAACACTCCTGCCAACTTATAGATCAGTGGTGCGAATTTTCGATTTTTAATTTCATTTTTAAGGTTTTCATTTTACTCCCCCTCGCACAAAAGGCCCTAAGAGTAGCATAAATGTTGATGTTTAATTATGCTAAAAACCAATGCAGAAAATAGATTTTATGTTTATTGGAATGTTTATTGTTGGTCTTGGCAGGAACAGCTCTAGGCATTTAGGCACCCCGGGCGAGAAACAATTTCTGAACCCTTAAATTGCCATCTCATTCTTTCCACTTTTTACCATTAAATTAAACATGGATTAAACATGGAAGTATGCCTGGTATTGGTTAGTTAAATAAAATTGATTTGAGAAAGGCTTGTATTTATGAAGCAGTTATAACATATATAGACAGTATGGGGATTAAATATAAAATACATATGAATCGGTTATTTATGAAAGGGCTCATGTCATGATTTTTTGAAAAACGAGTTTATCATGAAAATGGATTGTCCCAACATCCACGCATCGTTTACTTATGAAAGATCTCTTGTCACACCAATACTTTGCAAGATACAGCCATTGCAAGTCTGTGTTTAGTTATGAAACGGCTCATGTCAATGACAAGAGCCCTTTCTTGAATAAAGCATGGTTAGCAGCAATGGTCTGGTAACCAGCTGTCTCTGTTCACTTCTCATTGTTATTGGTATTGTTGATTAGGTTCCTACTTTCTCTTACAGACAGTGGACGATTCAAAAAGATTGTGTACAGACTGCCCATAAGGGGCCACTCTTATCTGGCCTGTGACAGAGTCTTTGGCCTTGTCAAAAGAAAATTAAGGAAATGTGACCGATATTACACAATAAAAGACGTATGTGAAATGATATTAATGTCTTCAGTACAGGGAAAGTTTACTGTTGATTTAATAGAAACAGGAAATATTTTGGATTTTCAAAAAATGGTGGCCTCAGTTCTATAAAAAATGTACTGTTTCCGAAGAAACCAAATATGAAAAGAAGGGAAAAAGATAATATTTTACTATTTCTAACTACCATGAATTCTCGTTCCAGCAATCAAGTAAAGGAAAAGTAACAGTATTATCTTTTATTAGTGGACACATTCAAACTACATGTTTCAAACTACAGTAGCTATCCCGAAACAATCAAGCATTTCTCTACCCTACCCATTTCTCAGAAAAAATACCTATTCCTAAAACGAAAATGGATGATATAAAGAAGCTTGTTCAGTTCGTCCCTGAGGAACATGGTTTCTTTTATGACGAGGTGATTCAGTGGCCTTCAGTTGAAAAAGAACTGTGAAATGTAATGATATGAGACTTTACTGTAAATGGTGTGTTTGTTAAAAACCCATTATTATGTATCTGTTATAGCCAATCTCATTTGTGTATACAATGTTTAATGTAAAATAAGTAGCCTTCGTAAAGTCTCATTCATTGCATTGTTTGTTTTTACTTTTGTCTCTATGAATGGGCGCTTGTCAGCCCTTTGTTTATGAAAGGACTCTTGTCAGACAACTTTGATAAGCCCTATCATGCAACATAAACAACATAATTGTTTTTAGTCATCGTTATTATTAGTGGTTAGTAGAATCAAAATAACTAGAATAAAAAAATCTTTCGTATTTATTACTAGTTGGAAAATAAACAGTTTTTTTTAATTCCCCAACATTTTACTTTTCGTGACAAGAGCCCTTTCATAAATAACCGATTCATATACAGTGAACTCTCGATAAACTGGATTAAAGTGGGCAGGGGTCTGTCCTAGTTATGAAATGTCCGGCTTATGGAGGGGAAATGAGGAAATGGTATCTAAGTAATGAAATTTCGTGTTTCAGCTACAAGAAAAATGTATGAGGCAGAATATAGGCAACTTACAGTTGGAACAAAAACAAATAATACTTCAGAACTGTCTTAAAATTTCTAGTGAGGGTCTGAAATACACACTGTTACATTATTACGGTACGATGATGATTGATGTGGGCACTTTGAGCATATTTTTCTGAGGAGATTTTGGCTGGAAGAAACTGTAAATGATCTTCTGTGTACACTTTTTCTGTTGCTTTTGCATAATTAACCCTCTTGCAGTCCTGAAATGGCCGTAGAATGGTTGTAGATCTGGGTCTGGGTCATCAAGAATCTGTCCAAGTTATCCGAAGTCCGGCATATTGAGGTCCGAATTATCGAGAGTTCACTGTACCGTGGAACCTCGTTAGCACGTTCCTCATTACTACGTCATGCACATTCCTGCACAGTATGTCAGTTTTTGGAAGTCCCGGTCCCAATCTTACTAACTACATGTTTAAATGTTTCTTAACACGTTTTAGTTTAACGCTTAGTACATTCGTAGTTGGTTCGCCAACCACACTTTGCCAAATACAAGCCTTGTTTGCGCATCCGATCGTGTAATCTCTATGTCAGAATTCTTGTACTCTCTGGTGTCCAAGTCTCAACCTTTGCTCTATGGGACCAATCATCAGCCATTTTAAACCATTGTAGCTTCTTCTCAATGGTCATTTTGACTTCGTGCAGACTTTCCAGCATCAGCTGTTTGGCCGCCATATTTTATCGTGATAATTTTGTTGTGATGTCCAGATAGTGAAATATGTTTACAGTTCGTTTGGTGTCGAGAAGAAAATACAGTATTAGAATGTTTGAAGATGTAGAAGATTTGATAAATACATGTTCTGAGCATCCCGTTTCTCTTTAATCAGTTGTGTTTTAACTTCTTTGTATTTATTTTGGAACGATTCTCCTAATTTCCTTTTTTTATATGCTGTTATAACTTTTCTCTTCAGTTTTAGGATTTGATCATTATAGTATTCCGGATCTTGGTTTCGCTTTAGTTTAGCTTTTGGAACGAATGTGTTAAGCCCTTGAAGAAATGTAGGCCAAAAAAGCAGATCGTGCTTCTCATGCGGGTATTGGAACGCATTTAATTAGCAATTTTTTGCTGTGAATATGACTCTTTGTTTACTGAACATTTGGCATGTGTGAAATTTTGCACAATTACATATCCAATTATTTTATATTTGTTAACAGATTGTGGAGTGCAACTTGTTTCAAGTGTGATGTTTTAGAATAAAGAGGCTGCTTTTTTGTGAATTTCATCTGGATTTCATTAAATATGGCTCCCATACATTCCTTCAATTTTAGCAAGTTTTGTTTAAGTTTTTCAAATCAAATTGTTAGGCCTACATATTCGTTTACATAATATAAATCTCTTGTAACTAATGGCTTGGCATAGAAACTCCTGTGTGTCACTGTAGGTAATTCTGAGCCATTAGAATGCACTTTTGAGTGGTTCTGAGCAACTTAGAAAGCATATCTACATATTTCCTAAGTTCTTTTTAATTTTCAGTAGTACTTTTCCTGTTTAAGACGTCTATTTTTTTCGGTCCCTAGAAAAACGTGTTAACAACGTTCCACTGTAATTGAAAAGGTTATAAGTTTTAAATTTACATTAAACAAACAAGAAACTACATCATGGATAAGTTTTCCCCAGGAGGCAGGGTTTTAAAAAAGGCTTAAAATCCTTTCACCTTATTTAATCTAAAAGTTACTGCCCCTAAATGTTTCTAAAAATTTCCCACCCTAGGCTACTGCCTAGTTCGCCTATATGGATGAGCCCGCCCTAAGTCCTGGATTGTTATGTTTTATGTCAAACCACTGGACAGCCACATTACCCACTCCTGCCACTGCTTACTGCTCTGACATTGATAGCATAATTACTGTCACTTGACACACTCTTGCTTTCACATTCTTTAATTACATTTTCTTCTTCATCATTGAAAATCTTTTCAGTCCATTGTCACATTCCAGGATAGACAGAATCTCCTCTTCCCTCAACCGTTTCTTGGTTTCCATGTTCGAAACTGATGAGGAGGGGGAATTCCCTGCTTTGACATAACAAGAGCAAATCAGAGTAATCTGTCATATCTGGAACTTACTAAAATAAGCATGCTTGTTCACTAGTGATATCTAGAAATTAGACCTACATAAAAAATAATTGTGCTAAATATTAAATATTTAGACTTCAAGCTGGTCACTCCCAGATATATCTGGGTTCTGTTCAGGAAGGGTTAAAAAATCTTTAATTCAGAAATTTTTATATTTAGGCTATCAAATAAATTTTATTTATCAGTGCTTCTAACATTCATTAGAATTTTTATAAATATAAAAGATGATAGAACCTAACTATAAATGCCATTTCAAGCATTACTGCTTACTACAACATTGTAAAAAGCTGCATTTAAAATTACCTTCTTTGCCGATACCAAATATTGAACACAATGAGTGCTATGGCCCCCATGATTCCAATGCAGGAGACTGTCCACATGCAGATGAAGAGAGGTAGAGAGACTGTGCGCAACACAACACGCACAATTGTTCTATCTTGTGGCACTTTACCTCCTGTAAATATTTATAAATATTATATTACCCATACAATTCAGAACACCTGAACTCAGATAAGTGTCAGACTTTTACAGATATTAGTTACTTACCAATCCATCTCTCTCTGTTAAGCCATGTGAGGTTATCATTTTGTGTGTCATAATAGCCCAGCTTCACATAGCTTCCATTGATCATCTGCTCAATCTGTGTCAGAGCTATGCGGTCACCTTGAGAACTGAAAGCTACAACTCCCTGAAACGAGAGGAATTACACACATAATAATAATTGTGAAAAAGTACACAGCTCATTTTCAAACTGTACTATTGTTTTTTATTAACCAACATTTTTATATTATGCAATATACTCGTGAGCTAATGCCAGTGTTGAAATTCAGGATTCCCATAAATGTACTTAAGGGTTCTGAACACTTGTTATTTATGTTTAATGACAGGTGCAGTGGTGGACTGTTGCCCGGGAATCACGATCGAGCAAATGGGGCGGGGAATAGAGTCTATGGAAGGTGGGGAGAAAGAAAAAGTAGTGATCTTGCATGTTGGCACTAATAATCTAAAAAGTGCAAAATCAGCTGACCATGTAACTGGTGAAATGTGGGACTTAAGTACTACAGCGAAGAAGAAATTCGTAAATGCAAAGGTAATAGTAAGTGGTGTGCTGCAACGTAGAGACATTCCAAGTGCATATGTGGACAGTGTGAATGAAGGGATTGAATGGGTTTGTCAACATCTTGATCTACTTTTTGTGGACCCAAATTGCTGGATTTTAGTATTAGTATTAATGACAGTGAAATAGGACGGGACGGACTACATCTAAATAGAAGAGGATCGTCTTTCATGGGCGGTTTGTTTAAAAATGTTATTAGTGGATATGCTGCGCAAGGAAACTGAAGGAGAATTAGTCAGAGAGGTGTCCAACAGAAACATGGAGTTATAAAAGTTTAAAATATGACTCAGGTAACGTTTTAAGTTTTTTGCAGGTAAATTGTAGAAGTATAGTAAATAAAGATCCTGAATTTCAAACTCTTATTGAAATACAACAACCACACTTTACAATTGGTACAGAATCTTGGTTACGGGAGAGAATAAATAATAATGAATTCATTCCGAAAGGTTATGTCATATACAGAAGAGACAGGGGTTCTAGGGAAGGGGGTGTCTTTATTTGCGTTAGGGATGAACTAACAAGCTTTTTAGAGTGGACAGATTCAGACTGCGAGCTTTTATGCGTAAATATAGTAAGTAATAGCGACAGAAAGATACTGGGATCAAGTCCCAGTGTCGGAGGAATTTTTCTCCTATAATATTCTCAGCGACAGAAAGTTACTAAGAGTAATTGGTGGTTACAGGCCACCTGGTGATGAAAATATAATATTACAAAAACTATATCATGCTTGTTCTGGCACATTCTTAAACACAGACGTGGTAATTATGGGAGACTTCAATTATCCACGTATTGACTGGTCAGGAACCAAGACAGACGGCAGTCCTTCACAAATATTAGCAAGTACGTTAATTAATGACTGTGGGCTAACCCAGGTAATAGAAAAACCTACAAGGGGCAACAATGTGTTAGATATCTGTTTGATATGGCCATATGATTTTTTATTCAATACAGAATTTTTTCCAGGTATTAGTGATCATCTGTGTGTGGCTTTACAAATACAATGGCATCTTAAAAGTAACAATGATAAAAATAACTGTAATAATAAAATAATAATAACAAATTCAGTAGTTTACTTTTAGCGGTGACGTAATGGGGGGGGTCGGAGGGGGTCCGAGGGGGGTCCGAGGGGGCTTGGGATGGAAGGAGCATGGAAGGCTTAGGCGGTTATGACCGTTTAAACCGTTGGCGCCTTTTTTGACCGTTACCGCCCCTTTTGACCGTTAATTCATTTTTCGCGCCTAAAGCCGTTAGGAGGTCATGCATTGTGATCACCCCAACACCTGGCCCTATTGCATATCCGGTTACACGCTAAACCTTTACGCCTTAATGCCCATCCGGTCAAGATAAGCCCTAATGACCACCCTATCATCCGGTTAAGATATGGTCCATTGCTTTCAGTCATTTGTATCCGTGCAATGATAAGTCCGACATGGTTGGATGGGAGGGGTTAAGACCTTTTAGCGCGGAGGTGCCCACGCACTGAGGTCACCCCACATCCGGTCAAGATAAGAGCCGTTATGCATGATTATAAGGGGTTACTTGTGATAATCCTTTAACCCCGTCTCGCATGAGGAGGCCCTGCACTGTGTTCAAATCTCGACAAGTCGAGACAAGTTATATTCCCGCGGTTAGTTTAAGTCAACGGTTATTATGCACGCCATTACTAAGCCACACCCTGGGCACCCATAATATCACCCTTAAGTTCTGGTCTCCCCAAAGGTTCACACCCCATTTGGATGTATGTAGGTTCGAATCCTTCATCTGACATATTTTTTAAATTTAATATACAATACATATTTATCCTATCCAAATCAAAAAATAACCTGACTCAACATAGTTTATTTAATTACCAACAGATGGTGTTATAATGCAACGAACGTTATATACATCATTTAAACAACAAAAACTCGAGAGAAAATCATGTGTAATCTTTAGAAAAAATCACCTTTAATTTTATTCACTGCCATTTATTCCTGTTTTCATGTAGCACACGTCATGTATGGATTTATTTTAGTTTATGTTCCACAAATTTCTGAAGTTATTTTATAAGACACATCATGTCAATATATTTATTTTTTACAGAAAGGTGCTTAACATTACACGTAAACATGCAGATGTTCTTCAACATTGTCAGGGGGACATGACACACTACAGGAAACTGTTCATCCTTGTGTAACATCATACAGGTGTTGTTCAATAAAAACAAGACATTGCTATTAACTGGATTTATTCCAACACATGATAACAAAACTCTGCAGTCAAATAGTCAAGTAACATACCAAGACACAAACCTAAAATATCAATATCTGAAACAAGACTAATCTTATAGGGTCATGACCACACCAAGACCAAACCTAAAATAACTGGATGAGGAGGACCAAACAACTAAAGTATGTAAAAAGTAATATTCATTTGTAATTTATACATATATTTTTATTTCATGTATATACGACTTTTAATATAATATTGTGTTACAATAAAAAATTAATCAAATATTTTTAATGTTAACGCAAGAATTCTTAAGAGTTTGCAAACCCGAGACACATCACATATTCCTGGCTCCCTAGCCATTTATCGCATTTTAACACATTGTTTTCTGAAAATCTTTTTCTTCCTCATTTTATATATTCTCGCTCCTTCAATTCGGATATGATTTCTTGTATCTCGTTGTTATGCGAATGATTCCCTGCTTCAGACAAAACCAACAGCAAACGCAATCTATCAATGTGTATGTTGGGATCATAATCTATTTTATGATTCGCATGTATGTCCTTCCACATGTCTGTACGATGCGACGAAACCTCATCGGATGAGTCCGAATATTGCTCTTCCTCCTCTTCTGGAAATGAATGTGAACATTGGTCCCCCTCTTCTTCTTCTTCTTCTTCTTCTTTACCCTCCTCTTCCGGATATAATTTTTTATTGATGTGAGGATATTTTTGAGTATTGAATCTATGTATGTTTTCACTTGCATCGTAATCAACTTTATGCGCACCAGTCTCATCCAAAATATTCTTATACATTCTCACATCATTGCGGTTGTATAAATCTTTATTAGGTTTACTTTTCGTTAGTTGTTCAAGTACCCCAGGACGATTGTCATATTTCTTCTTACCAATAGTGATGTTATCGTTTTTAATGGCGACGGGTGATTTACCAATGCCGAATACTTGCGTATCAGGATCCCATCATACCATAAATATCATCATCATTTCTCGGTCTATGTTAAACGAGTTTCTGGACATAAGGCGTTGACACTTGACCGTAGTCATTTTCTAACAGGTATTTATATTGCTTCTGCAGAGTTTGATCAGAGGAGTGATCAGATTCGTTTTTTATTTCCAACTCTTCAGATTCTTCTTTACCGATGTTCACGAGCTCTTCCAGGGGGGGAGTTATCAGGTTTCTAATTTCATCAATTTCTTGTTTAGACTGAAGATTGGGTTTTTTTATCGTTAAATATTTATACCGTATAGAATTAACATGTTCCACATTATCTGAAGGCATACGTTTATCTTTTACTCGCGGAAGGAGTTTATGTACCCTTATCAAATGCCTCCTCAGACCTGTAGTATTATGATCTCTCATTTTTATTTCAACTTCCTTATGTTTTGACTTATTAAAAAGTCTGCACACACCATAAGGTTGTTCACTTCCATCGAATAACTCGAAAAATTCATCATATTTACTGTTTGACAGTTTCGAATGGTAGCATTCATCATCATTACTCTGATCAGAAATGTTAAGAGTATAATAATATTTAAAACGTTAATAATTAATGAAAAAGCTAAAATTCTGGTTTTAGAGTACATTCCGTGGTCTCAGATTCGATTATGTAGTTCCAAAGTTAACTGAGAACATTGATAAATACCACTGCTTTCTTGACTGTATTACTCGTGTGTAATACTGTATCGATTCTCAACTGTTTGTGGGTAGATTAATTTTATTTGTCAACTTCAGAGGTGGTTTGTCCGTGATACAGCCCGCGGATTCGTCCGCTATTTTAATTGCCTCTAAGTAATTTACATTGTCAGTTTGTGGATTAAAGCAGTGAAGATAAAATAAATATGTTCATTGCATTCATTTAATATAATAAAGAACGATGGGAAACGAAGATCTCTGAGTATACCTGATGTCTCGCTATTTAGGGCTGATGAAATGTAAATAATGAAGAAAGAATAGGTAGTAGGCAGTATGATTATGTGTGTGGGTTGAGTATCGTATAGTATGAACTTAAAGTTTTTGTACTATGAATCCGGATGTGAATCACTAGACATCGGTAACTTATATAATAATACAGTAACGTATTGTTTGTTTAGTCTCGGTTTTTTTTTAATAATGCAAAGAATGTACCATCCACCTTATAAGTTCTGTCTACGAAATTTAATTAATGTTGTAAAAATATTTTATATAAACACTCTAGCGTATACTTGATAAAGGTTAGCATTGAAAAAAAGAGATAATTAAATTTTATTTATTACATTTTTATAAAACTAACAAGTGTCTAGACCGCAAAAGCATCAGACACGATATTTATGTTCAATGTTTTTACCATGAAATAATAATAATAATAATAATAGTAATAAAATAAATAAATAAATAAATAAAAACTAAGTATATTTTATAAGAAGCGATATTATCCATTAATCTGAACTATATAAGTCACGGTTACAGTTATAGATTAAACATTATAACAATAAAAATTATTTTGTAAAAGACTTAAGTTTGATGAATACCGTATATTTCTATAAGACGACTTTCACCTAAGACGAGATATAAATTTTCGTTAAAGATTTATAGTTTTACCATACAGTCTATCTGTCCTATGGTGATGGAAACCACCATTAACGGCCGTGGGTGTCGACATGTTGACCACATGGCCCCAATCCTGCTATCTGGCTATGGTAGATGACTCAGCGTTCGGTTGGTAGGCCTTGTACCTTCGGGGATGTCGCGCCACGGAGTTCTATCTGTCCTATAAGACGAGTCCCAAAATATTATCGATTTATGAGGTTATGTTTCAGTTTTCTGGTTGATCACAAAAAATGTTGCCAACCATTGCACTATTATAATACATACGGTGAGAAGTATGAATTATGGTAAAATAACTATAGTTAGTTAAAAAGACTGTTGGTTACCCTTACTGGAACCAAGGTTCTTCGATATTTTTTTCAAAATGGTGTTACTGTAGCTTTATTTACGAAATTTGTGTTATTTCACGGTTAAATTTGATTGCAAATGGCAACTTACATAGTGTTTTAATTTGTGATGGGATCGAAAATATTTATCCGTATTGTATGATAACACTACGAGACGTGATATGAAAGGAAGTTTCCATGGTTTGCCAGTTCTTAATGGGAGTATGTTGACTATTTGACTGCAGAGTTTTGTTATCATGTGTTGGAATAAATCCACTTAATAGCAATGTCTTGTTTTTATTGAACAACACCTGTATGAT
This sequence comes from Ectobius pallidus, assembly GCA_964059195.1. Lineage (NCBI taxonomy): Eukaryota > Metazoa > Arthropoda > Insecta > Blattodea > Ectobiidae > Ectobius > Ectobius pallidus. The sequence goes on from CAXKWD010000009.1 coordinate 30,453,685, forward strand.
GTTACACAAGGATGAACAGTTTCCTGTAGTGTGTCATGTCCCCCTGACAATGTTGAAGAACATCTGCATGTTTACGTGTAATGTTAAGCACCTTTCTGTAAAAAATAAATATATTGACATGATGTGTCTTATAAAATAACTTCAGAAATTTGTGGAACATAAACTAAAATAAATCCATACATGACGTGTGCTACATGAAAACAGGAATAAATGGCAGTGAATAAAATTTAAAGGTGATTTTTTCTAAAGATTACACATGATTTTCTCTCGAGTTTTTGTTGTTTAAATGATGTATATAACGTTCGTTGCATTATAACACCATCTGTTGGTAATTAAATAAACTATGTTGAGTCAGGTTATTTTTAGATTTGGATAGGATAAATATGTATTGTATATTAAATTTAAAAAATATGTCAGATGAAGGATTCGAACCTACATACATCCAAATGGGATGTGAACCTTTGGGGAGACCAGAACTTAAGTCTACCGCCTTAGACCACTCGGTTAATCTGACATGGCCGGAATAAAATACTAATCAATCGATAAATTTATTCAATGTAAAATCGGATTTAAAAATTGGTAATAGCAAAATAAATTCGAAAATATATCCAATGTAAAAATAGTAGTAGGTTTTAAGTTGAATGAAGTAAATCATATGCATATTATATATTTAGACGAACCATGCTAAGATTCGGTATTTTTTTAAACTAACCGCCGAGATTATCCACAGGATTAAATAGTAGTGAATAAAATTTAAAGGTGTTTTTTCTAAAGATTTCACACGATTTTCTCTTAGTGTTTTATTGAATAAATGTTACCTGCATTATATCGTCATCTTGTGTTATTTAAATTAACTTGGATGTTTATAATGTTCTACGGTTGGATAGGGAAACTTATAGTCCTTGTCAGGATAAAACTGTATTAAAATCCCTTTTCCGGGTTCAGGATTGGGTAGGTTAAGTCTTAGGTTAAGATAATGCACATTGTGCGCGATTCCTTAATTTATTATTAAATTTTTAAAAAATATATGTCAGATGTGGGATTCGAACCTAAATACATCCAAATGGGATGTGAACCTTTGGGGGAACCAGAACTTAAGTCTAAAGCCTTAGACCACTCGATCAATCTGACTTGGACGGAATAAAAATCGATCAATCGATAAAATTAATCATGGTATCGATTTCTCGTAAATATACTCGATGCGGGAACGGAATATAAAAAAATGATCTCCTGAAATACATTATAAAATATACCTAATGTTAAAATAAAATAAAAATAATTAATTGATAACCAAAAAGTGTTAGTTGGAGATGTACCCGCTGGAACACATGGCGCTAAGGTACTCTATTTTTAAACGAACCGCAAAAAACTGATGGTGCGCATGCGTTGTAGGTTTGAGTAACCCCTTATAATCATGCATAACGGCTCTTATCTTGACCGGATGTGGGGTGACCTCAGTGCGTGGGCACCTCCGCGCTAAAAGGTCTTAACCCCTCCCATCCAACCATGTCGGACTTATCATTGCACGGATACAAATGACTGAAAGCAATGGACCATATCTTAACCGGATGATAGGGTGGTCATTAGGGCTTATCTTGACCGGATGGGCATTAAGGCGTAAAGGTTTAGCGTGTAACCGGATATGCATTAGGGCCAGGTGTTGGGGTGATCACAATGCATGACCTCCTAACGGCTTTAGGCGCGAAAAATGAATTAACGGTCAAAAGGGGCGGTAACGGTCAAAAAAGGCGCCAACGGTTTAAACGGTCATAACCGCCTAAGCCTTCCATGCTCCTTCCATCCCAAGCCCCCTAGGACCCCCCTCGGACCCCCCTCCGACCCCCTCGGACCCCCCCATTACGTCACCGCTAAAAGTAAACTACTAAATTCCTTTGAAAATACAAATGTGAAAATAAAAGCGGTTTCCAAAAGTAACCTATTGGCCCGAATATAAGACGATGTTTTTTCCCTGAAAATATGCTTTTAAAACTATACTCGTCTTATACGAGCAGCCTAAGACTCAACAACTCTCCATTCCTGAATGCAGCTGTGCATGTGGGCAGCGGTGATGCAGCGGCGATGCAGCGGGTATCCCCAAGCAAATTATGTGCGTCCGAACCAAGGTCAAAGCCGTGCGGAAATTCACGACTTCGTGTTTCTGTTTGTACTTCACCAAGACCTTCTGATCCTGACTGCACTGTTACTTGCCTGCGCGTCTCTATTATCAACGCGTAAATCTTTTGTTTGACCACCAGTCATGGCAGACGATGTTGGAAAGAAAGCATCTTCATTGTCTCAATGCGTAAATAAAGGCAAGAGAAGAAGTTACGACATGAACTTCAAAATTCTGTTTTATGTGAAGCAAAATGTACTAATAAGCTATTTCATTTATTTTTTCGTAACTACCCTTCAAAAATTCAGGGGCGTCTTATATTCGAGGTCGTCTTATTTTCAGGCCAATACAGTATCTAGAAAATGAATTTTCACAGTGGGCTGGACAGGGTTCTAGTACAGACAAAATGTGGCAAAATTTTAAATTTTAATTTATAACACATTCATTCCAAAAGCTAAACTAAAGCGAAACCAAGATCCGGAATACTATAATGATCAAATCCTAAAACTGAAGAGAAAAGTTAGAACAGCATATAATAAAAGGAAATTAGGAGAATTGTTCCAAAATAAATACAAAGAAATTAAAAAACAACTGATTAAAGAGAAACGGGATGCTCAAAACATGTACCTAGGTATTTATCAAATCTTCTACAGTCCACAAATTCAAACAATTTCTATAAATACGTAAGAAGGCTAAGAAAAAATTAAGGTGACATTCAGATGTTGAAAGGTGTGGAAGGTGACATAATAACAGACAATTCAGAAATAGCAGAACAGTTGAGCCAATGTTATGCTAAAGTATTCAGTCAACAAAAGAAAGTGGATGACACGCTTCTAACAAATTTAGCCGAAAGATGTGACGAGCCATTGAAAACAAAAGACTCTTTAATTCTTGCAAATTTACGGATTATGCATAAGGGGAAATCTATGGGACCAAATGAGATATCAGGCGACATTATTAAATTAGGACAAGAAAAAATTGTCCTTTATCTCAGGGTGTTATTCAATGTTTCACTTAAAAACAGTGATATTACATCGGACTGGAAAAAAACTATAATAATTCCTATCTATATAGCAGGGAATAGAACTGATCCTGGAAACTATAGACTGATAACTTAACATCTATAGTATGTAAGCAAATGGAGTGACTCATTGAAGCATATATTAGGAATTTTTGTAATAAATATAACTTGCTTTTTGCAAGACAACATGGTTTTAGGAAGGGCTATTCTTGCGAGTCACAGATGTTAGGTCTATATCAGGAAATTGCTGACATTGTTGATAAAGGAGGACAGGTTGATGGTATTATAATTGACTTCCAAAAGGCTTTTGATACAGTACCTCACGACATTTTAATGCTCAAACTTGCCGAAATGGGAATTGATTAGCGTGTAATAGGTTGGATAATGGAATTCAAATATAACAGAACCCAGAGAGTGCGTGTTAATGACATATTGTCCCATGAGACTGCAGTTACGTCTGGAATACCCCAAGGAAGTGTACTCAGTCCACTACTTTTTATATTATTTATAAATGACTTACCAAATCGAGCCAATCTTCTATCAGATTGTTTGCGGATGACTGCATTATCAGGGAAATTTGTAATTCATTAGATGCTAAGTTACTGCAAGAGGACTTACTTCACACAGAAAAATGGGTTTCTGAAAATAAGATGACAATAAATGCATGCAAAAGTAAAGCAATATCTTTCACCAACAAAAGGGTAAAATTTTGCTATAATTACAAAATAGAAAATGAAATTATAACGAGAGTAGAATCGTGCAATTATTTAGGAATAATTTTTAATAAGGAATTGAACTGAAATACACGTATAGGCATATAAATCATTGCACTTCGTATTTAGAGCATTAAGGGGAAGCAACTTAAAAACCAAAGAGTTAGCTAATAAATCATTGGTGAGACCAAATTTGGAATATGCTGCAAGTGTATGGGATCCGTATCAGGCAGGCTTAATAACACAGTTAGAAATGGTGCAGAGAAAAGCTGCAAGATTTGTTATGAATAAGCACCAACAAACTGAAAGCGTTACGGCTATGTTAAAAACACTAGGGTGGAAATCTTTAGAATCCAGAAGGAAAATAAATAGATTATAATGTATGTATTGTGTATACACGAAACAACCAGCATGGGAAGAGCTTCACAGCAAAATTAAAGAACCAGATTACAAAAGTAGGAAGGATCACAAACACAAAATAAAGGGTAGATCTCAGAGAAGAAATATTGCCAAATTTTCTTATTTAATTAGAGGGATTCAGGATTGGAATAATTTACCTGCAGAAATCTTCGAAACGTTTCCTGCTAACGCCAAAATTTTAAAAAATATATTGAATAGAGTATATGAGGAGCTCTGAATCAAAATGTGCTCAGTCCATCCTCGGTCGAAACTCTGTTTGATACGGATTCCTCCTATTTCATTAGCGCTGAATCGATCTGTGTAGTCAGAATGTTTCTAAAAGCACTCCTTCGCAGTCTAAAATGCCATTGAAATACTGCGTTTGCTTCAGAATGCACTGAGTCCAGCACCACGTTTGGAACAAAGTGCGCTTTGTGACATATGCGGAAATATCAGTTATTTGATACCTTGCTTACACCTGCATACCATGCACAAAAGAGCCACAAACATGTGCAAGCAAGTGGTAGGATTAAAAGGTATCAGTTGACCCACTCTTGTACTATTATTGTCAACAATTTCCATCTGCTTGTGGAATTAATTTAAAATGGACACCATGCAATTATAATGAGTTTAAACGTTGTGTTGTAAATGAGCGTTGCTAGGACCAGCTATTCGCTTAAAGTTGTACAAGATGGTAAATGAAGGTGTTGCTGGCAACAATAGAGTGATTGTATACATATCAGTTTGATGCTACCATAGAGGGCTGCGGAGGCCAAAATAGAACCTCTCACGTCGTGGTGCATGCTTTCATTTTATGGCTCCCCATCTCAACATTACAATTATATTTCCAGTCAGAGGACATTCTTACCTCCCGGCTGATAAAATGTTTGGGGTGATGGGAAAGTCATTTCGGAAACGTTCTGAAATTATCAATCCTGAATTTTACACTGAAATGTATAGAGAATTTGGTGAAGTGAGAGTTCTGGGGATTGACTCAGGGATGTCATACAGCTAACTAATTATTTAAAGAAATTAACAGGAACAAGTGATATGAAAAGTATATTTTTAAAGAAAATATTGAAAGAAAATAAATCTACATTCAGTATTAAAATGGAACCAGCATACAATTTTTATGATCCATCAAAACTTTTTTCTCTCCTTTGAAATGAGGGGTTAAGTTTGGGACCATACCCGAGATTCAAATTGTAGAAATGAAAAGCATGGTTATTGACAGAGAGAAAACTGATGTTGACGGATTACTGAAGAGGAGGTTTGGGGAGTGAGACTGAACTGCAATTTTATGTCAAGGTCTTAGATGAACAGCCTGGAATTTGCAATGAAGACGGAAATGAAAATGAGGAAGAATATGAATGTTTGGAAGAAGAAGTGAGAATTATATAAATGAAGTACTGACAGAGATCGAGTGGTTTATAACTTTAAAGTGATACAAATAGATTTCAGCTTCCAGTATGCTAGTTCGTTTCTAAATAATTTTGAAGTTCTATTGTTTTCTGTAGAGAGCAAGTGACAAGTGTAAAATTAGGATAGGAACATTGTTAAAAGTGTCCCATATATTTTGTGTTGAATATCACTGTCCGTTTCATTGATAATTGAATAGAAAATATCAGTAAAATAAATTTTGGCAACTATTATTTATCAAAAAACTTTATATTTTCTTATATGACTGCTTCAAAACGCTCTCAGTGCAAATTATTTCTTTAAAAAACATGACATAATACAAAAATATGATTTGTTTGTTAAATAGGGCTATGTGTATGCATCGTACACTACAAATTGACGTAAAAAAGTTTTTGATATCCTGGAATGTTTAGGAGTTATTAGTTTTTCCTCTCTTCTGAAAAATTATTTATTATGGACTGAGTGCATTTTGATTCAGAGCTCCTCATATGATAAATGTATAGGCCTAATATATATATTTTTTTCCTATAATATTCTCAGTATGTAATTTTTATATGCTATAGTTTTGAACGGAAAGAGATTTTTTTTTAATTTTCAGGTATGTAGATAGCTGTTGTGATATTTAATGTGTAACTGTATGTATAGTGTGTCATTTTTGTATATATGTATGGCTGATATTTATTGAAACACTGCCAGTGCAACAAAATAAATAAATAAATAAATAAATAAAACTCAGAAACTCAAAACTTGTATCGATAGAAAGAGAAACTCAGCAAATTTTATTCAATTACCTCACAGATGTGAGATGTTCAATGTGAGCCCTATTGGTAACACGGCACACATCCAGCCTATAGTTAATTTCCGTCCAGGTGCATTGTAGTCGTTAGAATTGAAGGAGGGGGGTCTTAAAATCCTCATACTTACCATATTTTTCGGACCATAAGATGCACTTTTTTACTTTAAAACAGAGCCCTTGAAAGTTGAGTGCATCCAATGGTCTAAAGAAAACTAAAAAAAATAATAAAATTGCGGTAAATAGGCTTATTGTAGTAATACCATAATCATAAACAAGGTATTGTACAATAATAAGTTAGTTTCAAATTGTAATACAGACTGTATAGACATCGTATTATATCTCTGCCGGTCTGTCACGTGACTATTTCCTGGTAGGAGAAGAGATTCTACTAGCGTGCACAAAAACATTTCTTAAATTTACAACGGGCAGCAGATGTGAACAGATTTGAGCTCGAACAAGCACTGACTAGAAAGGGAACTGGATGTTTTTTGTATTGGAATACACGGACTACCTGCTCCCGCACAAGCACTTGTAACAAAATTGCAACGGTCGGCGAGAGGCACAGACATAAAATGACAGCTGTACATCAGTGTATTTGTGACAATCATAAAATGAGAGTAGTCAAAAACCAGGTATACAACGCAAAAAGGAAGAAATGTTGGGTTCTTTCTTACAAAAGTCTTCATGGGGTGGTAATGACCACTAAACAGTCTTGTTCCCTTATATTTATCGTGTGCTGTATTGATTGTGAAAGGGTGTATAAACATTTTCAGTCTTTCATGGATTTTCGTTTAGAATCACATTAATTTTTCTCTCTTAAATTTCCATCCTAAAATCAAGGTGCGGCTTATGGTCCGGAGCGTCTTATAGTCCGAAAAATACAGTGTATGCAACATATCCGGGACTCTCTTATAGTTAATGTGATCTGTATGGCCTGTTCTTATTTCAAAAACAAACAATCACAGGATGTGTGTACCTGGATGTGTTACAATTATGGCTCTGCCCTAGCTGGAGGAGGACATCCCCAGTTTCATCGTTCAACAAGATGGTTCACCCTTACATTTTCACAACAAAGTCAGATTGGAGGTCAACACCAGACTACCTCAAAAATGGCCGTGCTGGTCATGATGATAGACAACTTCATTGTTGGCCTCCATGTTCACCTGATCTGATGTCCCTTGACTTTTTTGTGGGAGTATGTTAAAGATATTGTGTACAAGATACCCCTTCCACATATTGTCCATGGCCTGAAAGATTGCATCATCTCAGCAGCTATCACACCAGTTGATCATCAAATGCTACAACATACCGCAAAGAAAAGACTATGGGCTTGATGTTTGCAATGTTACCAACCACATTGAACATTTGTGAGGGAACTGAACAAAACTTGTTGAGTTTCTCTTTCTATCAATACTAATTTCATGTTTATGAGTTCCATTAATCGTAAGTGACAAGTGATCAAAATCCAAAAGTACATTTGTGGGAACCCTGTATTTCGGTAAAGTTTGGAAAGCAGTTTAAAATTTATAAAACAACTAGAAGACTGGACAAAAAAATAGCAAGGCTTTTAACATCAATAAATGAAAAAAACATGTTAGGACCATAACTCAAAGAATCATTCTAGAATTGAAATTACGCCAAATGAAACTTTGTCTCAAATATTATCACAATCAATATATCTTTACCGTAAAATTTCTATTTTATACTTTTGGTGACACAAACCAGCTGCTGTTCACTTATATAAAAATAAGTTATAGCTAGAGGTGTTTGTTTTTGTTGATTAGCGATAAAACAAAATGATGTATTGTGATGTCAAGATCATATTATCTTGATATATTAAGATGTTAGGTACATAAGCGTAACCAGGCCGACCATATGGGGGGGGTTATAACATCCGCGGGGTCTGGCGAGTATGGAAGGAGAGGGGGGTCCGGGGGCCCTCCCCCGGAAAATGTTAAAAATTAAGATGCAAAATAACGAGTTTTAAGCTTCCGGGGGTTCTCCCACGGAAAATTTTAAAAATTAAGATTCAAAATAACAAGTTTTAAGCTTCCGGGGGTCCTTCCCCGGAAAATTTTAAAAATCAAGACGCAAAATAACGAGTTTTAAGCTTCCCACGCTTTATACTTGTATTAAGCAATTTATGGGCAGACTTTAAAAAATTATACAATTTTCCTTTTTTTAATCAATGGGGGGGGGGGGGTTCAAACCCCCAAAACCCCCCCCTCGCTACGCCTATGGTTAGGTACGATTTTCGGGCAAATGTAAGCCGCGAAATAAAGCGAATTTCGTGAATAAAACCACAAATGCCATAATCCACGAAATAAAACCTATTTTTGGTATTTTTTTCATTTTTTCCTATAAATCGGTACGGGTATCACGCACAATGCGCATGAAAAAATAACAGAATAGTTATTTTAAAACTGTTGCAAAATAACTGCTTCACGCCATCCAACTTCAGGAAGTAGTCACTGCTTCTGCCCCTGGAACTGTTATTTTGTAACTGCTTCATGCAGCAATCAGTTTTTTTTTTTTTTTTTTAAGCTGCTTCTTCTGGCCTCGTCTTAGCACAGACATAGAAAAATAACACCATGGTGACAAAACAGTTTCTCCCGCCGCAACAGAATAGCAGGTAGCAGGTTATTTTGAAACTGTTTTGTTTAAGAAGCAGTAACAATTGAAACAGTTTCACATTGTGGTAGCCATTGAACTCCTCCAGCTCAATGGTGGTAGCCAACAGTCTTTTTAACTAACTGTAGTTATTTTGCCTAACTTCTACTACCCACCCTATGGATTATAATAGTGCAACATGTTAAATGAAGTTTTCAAATGTGTCAAATAAAATAAAAACGTTTTTAATGGTGGCAACATTGGACCCACCATTTTAGTGTGTGTGTTTTATTTTTAATGGGTCATTAGGCTGACCCCTCTAAGGACAGTTTAGTTGTTGCTCGGAAATGTCCGTTACAAGAAGTAGTTGTGTTCACCATGTGTTCAGTTCAGTATTTCACTGTGTTAACATCAAGAAAGACTTGTTGTTTCAATGAAGGGCTTTAATGTGTGAATGCAGATTAGAACAAAATGGATTTTCAATGTTATTAACAAATAAAGTACACTTGACTTATAAACTCTGCAAAGTTAGTTTTTAATAGGTTATGGGCCCAGGTTACGAGACCAGTGTGTCTAATAAGTCAAGGAATTTCTCAAGGTTATAACGAAAATTCAAGATGGATCTAGCAAAGCACATAAAACCGCTAAACAGTGAAATAGAATGGCCTATGTGGAAACGGAAAATTCGAGATCTGCTGGATTACCATGAAGGAGCTTTAGACGTAATTGAGGGTAAATTGAAGAAACCAGATCCGCTATTAGAAGGAGCCAATGAAGCAGAAGCTAGAGCTCACAAAGAAAAGTCGGATTTGTACAGGAAAGCTAACAGTTACGCAAAATCTACGATAACGAGTGCAGTTACTGATGCAGTTTATCAGAAGATCATGGACACAGAAACGGCTTATGAAGCATGGGAGGCTTTAAAGAAGAATTTTGAAGCTTCGTCTAGAGATCAACTTTTCAAGTTATGTACAGACTTCTTCGCCTTTAGTTGGAAATTTACAGAGGATGTGTCAACACATGTTGCAAAGTTAAGAAGTTTATGGAATGAATTAAATAACGGACTTAAAGCTAAAGATGAGGCTGCTTTACCTGAACTGATTCTGGTATGTAAAATCTTGCATATTTTGCCAACTAATTTTGAAACATTTAAATCAAGTTGGATGTTGTTATCAAAAAGTGAAGACAAAAAGTTTGAAGAATTACATTCACAGCTTTGTATGTTTGAAAGAAACTTCACAAAAGGTGGTGAAAAAGTTGAACAAGAAGCATTAGTGGCCAAATTAAATGCAGATAACGTAACCAGAAAGAAGTTTGTTTACAAGGGTAATTGCTATTACTGTAAGCAACCAGGTCATTGGATCAAAAGGTGTAAGAAATGGATAGCTGATGGTAGACCGCCCAAGAATGCAGTAAAGAAAAGAGAAGAAGACAAAACAGTGGTAACAAATGTGACATTACTATCTGTTTGTAGTGAGGCTTGTACTACAGAACTTGATGAAGATAATTGGTGGATTGACAATGGTGCAACAAAACATGTAACAAAGTGTTTAGATTATTTTGTCAGTTTTGAGATATTTAAATCTCCTCACAGTGTCAAGGCAGTTGGACAAGAGTCTCTGAATGCAATAGGAAAAGGGTCAATAAGAGTCTTGTCAACAATTGGAAACAGATCTGAAGAAATCATTCTGAGTGATGTCTGGTATGTACCAAAAATCTCTAAAAACCTTTTCTCAGTTTTAGCTGCTCAAGACCGTAACGAGAACAGCATTTTTGAGTCGACACCTACAACCTGTACTTTGAAAATTAATGGTCAAGTAAGACTGGTTGGAAGTCGTGAAGTAAATGGTTCTCTGTATAAAGTGGCAATTAAACCATTAGTTCCTAAGCAAGGTGCTGACGTAAACTTAGTCGAGGAGAAATCAGACCTTTTGCAACTATATCATGAAAGGTGGGGTCATCAAGACAAACGTCATGTTAAAATGAAACTCAAGAGAGACTTCAACATTGAGGTTAAGTTAAATGAAGAGATTTGTGAACCTTGCACGTATGGAAAGGCACATCGCCTACCCTTTGGTACAAGAGAGAAGTCAAGTAAGCCTGGTGAGTTGATATCAACAGATGTGTGTGGTGCTTTTGATGAGTCATTCCAAAAGAAGCGATACTTTGTGTTGTTCAAAGATAATTATACAAAGTTTAGATACTGCTATTTTCTTGCACAGAAGTCAGAAGTGAGTGATGCATTGAAGGACTTTCTTAGGCATACAAAGACACTAGGATATTCTGTCAAAGAAATGTTAAGTGACAACGGCAGGGAATTCGACAATGAAGAAGTTAGGTCTATTTTACGAGCAAACGGGATCACACAGCGCTTGACAGCTCCCTATACTCCTGAGCAAAATGGTATTTCTGAACAGGACAATAGAACAATAGTTGAAATGGCTAGAACATTGAAGTACTCCAATCCAGAAGTAATCTATCCTGAAGGAATATGGGCTGAGTTGGTTAATACAGCTGTCTACATTTTAAATAGAACAGGAAAGTCATCTATAGATGGTGTTAGTCCTTATGAATTGTGGTTAGGAAAGAAGCCTAGAACAAAACATCTTAGAATTATTGGTTCAAAGTGTTATGCACACATTCCAAGTCAGAAACGAAGAAAGATGGACAAGAAAGCTGTAAAAGGACACCTCATAGGGTATGATGGTGATGAACGGTTCAGAATTTGGATTAAAGAAGATCATAAAGTTATTCTGTCCAGAGATGTCAAATTTGAAGAAAAACTTGGTTGTTGTATTGAACAAGTCAAATTACCATTTCAAGATGTAAACAATGAAGATGAAAAAGTTCAAGAGAGTGATGAAGAAACCATCAAAGAAGATACCAGTAATAAGGAAGAATATGAAACTGAGACCGATACAGAGATGGATGATGAAAGCCATAAAAATTATGAAGAAAAACAAGGTGTTTGGTTGAGAGATCGCTCATCCTTGAAGAAACCAAATTTCTTGAATGAATATGTAATGGCAGTAGAAAATCTTATTAATGTGAATAATGTTCCTGAAACAATTGAAGAAGCATTAAAACAAGAAAACAGTATTGATTGGAAAAGAGCAATGGACAAGGAAATTGGTTCATTAAGGGAAAATCAAACTTGGGAACTTGTAAATTTGCCAAAGGATGCCAAGGCAATACCATGTAAGTGGGTTTTCAGACTAAAAACCAATGCAGATGGCAGCATAGACAAGTATAAGGCTCGACTTGTTGTCAAGGGTTTCAATCAGCGCGAGGGTGTTGACTACAGTCAAACATTTAGTCCAGTTGCAAAAATGACAACTATTCGATCTATTTTTAGTGTTGCAGCAAATAAAGGGATGCATATTGCACAGTTTGATGTATCAACGGCCTTCTTGTATGGAGAACTTGAAGAGACAATCTATATGGTACAGCCAAGAGGGTATGAAGATGGCACTAACAAAGTATGTAAACTGAAGAAGAGCTTGTATGGCTTAAAACAAGCGCCAAGATGCTGGAATAAGCGATTTGGGAATTTCTTACTTGGTCTTGGTTTTGAAGTGAGTCAAGCTGATCCGTGCTTGTATGTTAAAAATCAACATGGCAAACAATTACTAGTAGTTTTGTATGTGGATGATGGGTTAGTTGCAGCTACTGATCAGAAAGATTTGAAAAACTTTTTCGAGAAACTGAAAGCAGAATTTAAAGTCACAACGTCAGAGGCAACTTATTTCTTAGGCTTACAAATTGAACAAAGCAAAAATGGTAACATCAAGATTCATCAGGAAACATATGCAAGGAGCATTTTGAAACGTTTCAATTTTTCAGAATGCAAGGCAGTGTCTACTCCAATGTTGAAAATTTCGGATGTTCAACAATCAGGGAAAGAAGACAATGAAAAACAGAAGTTTCCATACAGAGAAGCTGTTGGAGCTTTAATGTATCTGATGCTTGGGACTAGGCCTGATCTAGCCTTCAGTGTGAGTGTCTTGTCAAGGACTCTTGAGAATCCTACCGCTGAAGATATATTAAGATTAAAAAGAGTGTTCAGATATGTGGCAGGAACAATTAACTATGGAATCACATATAAGTCAAAAATAAAAGGTGACAGTTTAGAGTGCTACAGTGATGCAGACTTCGGAGGATGTACAAAAACAGGGCGTTCAACATCTGGAGTTGTTATTAACTATGCTGGAGGAATTATTTCTTGGTTAAGTCAGCGACAGGCAATGGTGGCAACTTCAACTACAGAGGCTGAAATAGTTGCTGCTCATGAGGCTGTGAAGGAAGTTATTTGGTTATCTAGACTATTTAATCAGATTACAAAGCTGAATCACATCCCCATGTTACATATTGATAATGCAGCAGCAGTAAAGTTAGCACAGAACCCTGAATTTCATCGTCGTACTAAGCACATAGATATCAAGTATTTTTTCATTCGTGAAAAACTAGCTGAAAGAAAACTTGAAGTAGAACAGATTTCAACAGAGTGTCAAGTTGCAGACGTAATGACTAAACCTTTGAACAAGATTCGTTTGCAGATTTTATGTAATCAAATGGGATTATTGTAAAGTCAGTTTTTATTTTAGTTGACAAGGGAAAGTGTTAAATGAAGTTTTCAAATGTGTCAAATAAAATAAAAACGTTTTTAATGGTGGCAACATTGGACCCACCATTTTAGTGTGTGTGTTTTGTTTTTAATGGGTCATTAGGCTGACCCCTCTAAGGACAGTTTAGTTGTTGCTCGGAAATGTCCGTTACAAGAAGTAGTTGTGTTCACCATGTGTTCAGTTCAGTATTTCACTGTGTTAACATCAAGAAAGACTTGTTGTTTCAATGAAGGGCTTTAATGTGTGAATGCAGATTAGAACAAAATGGATTTTCAATGTTATTAACAAATAAAGTACACTTGACTTATAAACTCTGCAAAGTTAGTTTTTAATACAACATTTTAGCGAACAACCAAAAAACTGCTAAAAAAAAATTAATTGTTTCGTTAACTTTCTTGAATAAATAAGACATTCTCTTGCTCTGAACACATGCCATTTTATTATTATTATTATTATTATTATTATTATTATTATTATTATTATTATTACTACTAGGCCTATTATAATAATATTTATTATTATAACTTATTAATAATAACAATAATAATAATAGGCCTAGTAATAATAATAATAATAATAATAATAATAATAATAAATGCATGATGTCCTTCGTCTTTAGTGACTTTAAGAAATAAAAAGACAAAACACCACCTTTTGAATTTTAAAACAACAAATCTTAACTTACAAAAAATACAAACATTTTTAAACACCTCTAGTTATAGCCTAAAGCACTACCATGAATGTAATGACTGATAGACAGACATGAGAAAGCTGAAAATCACACAAATGGTAAGTATTCATTCACCTGTTAAAGACTGTTATAAAATGTTGTTTAGTTCAAGCCTGTCCATCAGGCAACTGTTGGAAGTTGTTATTTTGGCCCAGAACAAAGAAAAAGCAATACATAATATATTGGCAATATGAAGTTAACACATATTTCCACAGATAAGACGATCTTCAGATAAGACGAGGTATACATTTTCGACAAAGTTTTATAGTTTTACCATATATCTGTTTTATAAGACCCCAAGGCCCCAAACTGCCAATATCCTATGAATTTAAGTTTACCAAACAACTTCAAAAAGTTTTGCTTTTGTTTCAGTTTTCTGGTTGATCACAAAAATGTTGCCAACCATTGCACTATTAAAATCCATAAGGTGGGCTGTAGAAGTTACAGCAAAATAACAACAGTTATTTAAAAAGACTGTTGGCTTCCCTTACCGGAACAAAGCTTCCTCGATCTTCTATTTTTCAAAATGGCATCACTAGTCCATGTGCCAGACCCATCGGTCAATATAATTTGGGGGGACTGAATGAAACTTAAACCACACGTTCCTGGGGTCATGTGGAGCAAAAACGTCGGGGGGGGGCCATCATGAGGAGGTAGCTTTCAAACATGGCGGCCATTCAAAATGGCGGACGACTGTGAATCTTCAAATTCAAATATCTCAGGACTGAGTTCATCAATCTTGAATTTTGTTTTTTTCAAAATGTAGGTTATTCTTCTGGCTACATGTTTGTTCCACGTGTATGTGACCAAAAAACCAGTATTTATTGGTCAAAACTCTAAAAATCTGAAAAATAGATTTTTTGACATTTACGTTTTGCGGTTTATTACTCTAACCGTTGGGTATATCGAAAAAGTGTCTGAAACAAAAGTTGTAGAGACACATCCCACCTTTAAAACGCAAAAATGAAATCGAAGATCGGATCAATAGAATCCGAGATATCCAGATTCAAAGCGGGCGGAGCGGGGTTGAGCATGTTGACCGAGCGCTCGGTGCAGCCTAGCGAGAGGCGAGACTTGGCGTAAAATCCTGCGCTTTATTTATTTTTAACCTCAGTAATTTCTTTATTACTAGATAAATTTACATTACCTACTAATGTGCACTTTTTTTAACATTATTATTAAACACTTACTCATAAATACAATTAACAATTATATTGTTTAACTGGGAAATGGACGTCAATAATTACCAACTCATATAATATACTGTGAAGGCTTTTATCTCCGATTTTTAAGATGAAATCGTTAAAGAAACTTCAAATAGTCGAAATAATTAAAAAAGGAAAAAAGTATTACAATTTAGGTATGTATCGGAGACTTTTAACAATACTTTCAGAAATGAACACAGGATGTAAGCAACTAAGAAATAAAAATGCCCACAAAATACCTTATACAATATTATTAACAATGTTGAATTAAGTCTTCTTCACTAGAATCACTGAAGTCAGTTATTATAATTATTGCTCTCGTCCTCAACTGCCGTTGCTTCGGCAAACCCCTTGCACCCACAGCTCTCGATGATTCAGATTTGAGTTGCTAAGCACGAGTAACTTTCTGGTGCACAGTTGATCTTGCAGTGACACCGGAAAAAGGAAAGTACGCACGCCGGAACTGGCAGACCTTCCATCTACTTGACTGATAAGTTACCTGATGTGTCCTTTTCTCACCCATGAGCAAAAGGGTCCAGAATTAGTGGTTTGGTTTCCAGGCTTTTGATCAAAATTCCGGCCTGGTAGTTGGCACGTTTATTGTGTTTTCTCAAGGTGTCTTTACAAAGAGACATTTGGAAGCTCTCAATCTGGCCCTCTGAACATCTGGTAGCGCAGCTCATTTCACCTTGCATTTGGGGGCATATGACTGGAAGACAAATTCTTCTTTGCTGTCATCAACATCATTATAAATCATCCAATCTTTGCATAACTTGCTGAACGCTTCAATAAATCTTTGTTCCTTTTTGCACAAAAGCTTAAATCCTTTAACTTTTCCCTGGCCAGTTAAAGCACTGATTGTGTTGCAGCCAGACCAGCAATAATACCCAATAAGAGCTGTAAAAAGCTGTTCGCCTAAGGCAGATACTATATGGTAAATTTGCATATCTGTTAAAAGTGTTTTGTTTGTTTCCCGATTCAGAAGTTTTTGCTTTTTATGGTTTTGCAAAAACCTACAGCCAAAACTAATACATCTGTATTGATTGAAAAGCAAAGAACTGATTCAGATGATGTAGCGGTGTTCCTTGCATGCAGCATCATTCTGGAATCAGCTTATTCTTGAGTGCAGAACAGCTCAGGAACATTTTTGCTCCTAATATAAATGATCATGAAGCAAATTTCACCAACTGCAACGAAGATTTCTAGGTTTACAATTATGTTTTCAAATTTCTCCTCTTACAAACTGTAAAAAAAGAATTTTATCATTATATTGTTGCCGTAACTGTTCCTTAGAAGCGTCTTCCAACAAACCACTCTGTGGCCACCCTTGATTTCACTAAATTTGATACATTCAGCTGTTCCGCTTTTTTCCCGCTCCAAAGATTTGAACGAAACCTCTGGATAATATATGTCAACCCTCCGACCTATATTAAAAACCTGCTTGAGAAAATTCGTTGACAATTCGTAAAACTTTTTTGTTATCCTTTGATGGACTGAAGCACAGCCATTGAATCAATGATGCAGGCCGAATCTTTTTCCGGCAGACTGGCAGAGGTGGTGTATATTTCCAAAAAATTAGCAAACACTGATTTGTAGGTTTTCTTCAAAGGCCCATTTAACATTCGCCATAGTCCTTGGAAACGGCGCCAGAGGATATCTGAACCCTTCCATCGTGTCAAGTTGTTGGTTTTCTGCAATATAGGTCATTTTGCTGAATAGATTTCGATTGCACTGGAGGATTAATTCTATGTTTCCAACCTTGGTTTTTTTGCTCTTCTTTAGTCTACTAATCTTAAGACCCACTTTCTTAATACGTTTATGAAACCCTTCTCCTTTAGCTAGCCGAAACGTGAACTCTTAATAAGCTATTTTCCCCTTGTTTTCCGAATCAATGTGATCAGAAGCTGTTGATTCATCAACATGTATTCCAGTGGGCAAATGTAGTAGTAGTAGTAGTAGTAGTAGAAGTAGTAGTAGTAGTAGTAGTAGTAAGTATTTTGCCTTCCGGCAGGTTTTCAAACTTGGTACGCGAATTTTGTTTTCCAAAACTGTCTATCCTCTGCTTCCTCCTTCAGCATCCAATATTTCCGCTTTTCCCTTAAATCGTCCAACAGCTGAATTCTTCTTCTTCCAAGTCTAGTTGTACCCTCCAATCTTCCTTCTACGACATCATGTAATAAGCAGTTCCCTCTGAGAATGTGTTCCCATCCCAGTTTGCTTTCCTCTGACGAATTGTGTGTATGATTGACTTCTTCTCACCCACTGAGCTGATATTTTAAACTCAAAATTTATCACTCACTTGTAGTCTGCTGTTACGAACTGAAAACCTATATCTTGTGACATCTAGTGGCAAATCCCTGCACTTCTCTCTGCTCTTCTCTCTCTCACGTATGATCGCTACGCTCACGCTCTCTACACGCTAATCTTCGAATCTCTGGTTTGGTGCGAGTTTGCGCGACATCTGGTGTCTGTGGACCGTACTAGCCGACCATATGTTCATAATGACTGGCATTTCTTGAGAGTGATGTGATGTTTCAAAGTCTTTCATTTGTCTCCACAACAAAGACGCTGTTTTATTATAATCTTCAGTATTGGTCAAGAAATCATTATACACCTTCTGGATTGGATAATATTATTCCCGCTGCACCGTGATTTCAGAGTTGAAGACCCTGTAATTCTATCTCTCGTTCCAGCATCATCATGGGTGGTAACGTACTATTTTCCTGCTCCGTGAAAAAACGGAGTATGGAGACCTTTCTCTGTATTTAATTAATGTTGTAAACATTGTATGAGAGCCATAAGCTTTGTTTTAGTTCTGTAATATTTTTCTGCCCGTGAAAACTTAAAGTATGGGTAAATAAGATTAATTATGGTCAGAGCCTAGGAAGCGGGGCCTGCCATTGTTCTGCTCAGTTAATTTATCCTGGCTTTCTTGAAATCGAGCCTAGTTATGTAGTCTTCTCCCATTTTTCTTTATATAAAGTAATTCCTTATATTAATTGCTCTTTTAACTTATAGCTTTTATTTCTTTATCCCCTTTGGTTCCCGCCATACATGATGGACGGATTAGAGATCCGTTTCTATTCGGGGTGGCGAATAGAAACGTTTGTTTGGATCTAAATTTTATTTAGAATACTCTTAATTGTCTTTCAATAAAATTCCACAACTAAAGTATGAATGTGTTTAAAAATTTGAATGAATCTAGATTCGGGGATCCCCTTTTATCAAATCGTTTTATAAATAAGTAACTACCAAAACTGTTATAAACTGTTTAGAATTTTATCAATTTGTTTTAATATTCGTCCATGAATTTGCCTATGTTATATATATAAGTGTTTTATTAATTTAATCCTCAGATCAATCTAGGTTTCATAGTGTAAATATTAGTAGGCCTAAATTTAAGTAAATTATCAAATTCTTCCAGCTTGCTGTCTTTAACTTAACTTGCAGTTTCATTAACTTATGAAACTGCAATAAATTGTTCTCTCTACCTCCTTTTCCGTTTGTCCTCTTCCTTGCTCCCTTTGGGATGGGTTCTATCCTTAGGTATCTTCAAGGGGCCGCTTCCACAGATGGCCTATGCTGGTGTATTGGATGAAGAGCCCTTGCCGGAACCATGGCCTGTTCTGGTCCAGTCCGGGAAAGTGGTTATGTTACTTCGGATGCTAGTGACCTTCTGAGGGAAAACATCTTTCAGGTAAAAGGAAACCTAACCTTACCTGAGTCTAACCTAACCTGTATAGTGGAGGGGGGACAATTTGTGGTAGCAGAGCGTGGTTCTCTTCTAGAAACACGTTCTCTTGTTGCTACCAGAATTTATGGTAGCAATTTAGCGTGGTTGCTCTTCTAGTTCCACAGCCATTTCTTGTGTATTAATTTTACTAACGTAATGCAATATAAATGAAATAATTCATAGCATTTGGTGACAGGTTTTTGCTGAAAGCATTCTGTTTTCTTGCCTGTTTTCACCTGTTATTTCAGTTCCTATATGGTGGAAGAATTTGTGTTTTAATTTGATTCTAATATTATTTTTTAAATAGGCCTAAAACTTTAACAGTTGATGAGTTTAATTCTTTACTTCGTAGCGACTAAAATTTTGTGTCTACTGTG
The DNA here is from genome assembly GCA_964059195.1 of Ectobius pallidus. NCBI lineage: Eukaryota > Metazoa > Arthropoda > Insecta > Blattodea > Ectobiidae > Ectobius > Ectobius pallidus. The sequence continues at coordinate 30,473,426 of CAXKWD010000009.1, forward strand.
TTTCATGTCATTCTGTCATACCAAATAATGGAGCGTGATTCAGTGAAACCAGATTTGCTCCTCAAGCAGGACTTAATATATGAACTCCAGGTTAGAGGCATAGAAACAGGACACAATGAACCAGTTTATGTGCTGAGAGCTAATCTAAAGGAAAACACAGAGGTACCCATTAGCCAGGAAAGAGTACGTGAGTTGAATATTCCTACTCTCTTGAAATATGTGCATGGACGTTTAGAAAACTTAACAAGTTTTCTTTACTCTACGGATCTAAATGTCGTTCAGTTGGAACGCAGCGAACAAATATTAATGCATGTGATTAATCGATTGCATGACATACACGATCTGATAGACTCATCCCTGTTGTATCAGTGGCATGCTGCCAATGACAAAGCTAGCCAAATATTAGTTAAGGTTAAAGCATCAATGGTGTCTCTTGCTAATAAGTGTTGCATGGGAGAAACGGGCACTGAAGGTGACCCGCCCATTGCACCTGGTCTCACCGACCAATCGGTGGAAGTTGCTACTTCGCTGTTGGAGCAAGTCACGGTCAGTGAACCCAACAGGAACCCGTTGGAGGAAGTCACGGTCAGTGAACCCAACAGAGGAGAGCGCTTCGCCATGTTTTCCTCTCATTGTGTAAATACTGAAAATGACAGTCCCAATAATTATTCTTTAGCTGCTCGGAATAATTCCTTAAGTGTGCAGCAAACTATGTATGATGGCTCGCCTCGTACCAGAGTAATTCCCTCTTCTCAAGTCTTCGAGTCTAGTATGGTGAATTTCAGTAATCTCCCTCACCCTCTTGCTAGTAAGCTAGACTTGATTGGTAAATTTGCTGAGGACTCGTTGGATAACATTGTCAAATTTTTAGAATTTATATGTGAAGTAAAAGAACAAATCGTCATGTTCGGTTTTAACGAAAACAGTCTGTTGGCTTATTTTTCTTGCAAACTTTCTGGTTCTCTTAAAGATTTAGCTTTGGAAACTGCTAATGCTGGATTCGGATTCGATCAGTTCCATTCTAAGATTTTGCAGATGTATGTTCCGATTCGTGCTAGAGCTTCACTCCTTAACAAGCATTTTTATAGAACTCAGAATTTCGATGAGTCCTTTTCACAATATGTCCTATCTATCTGCACTTTTGCCAAAGTCTTTCGTCTTGAGTTATCGGAGAGAGAAGTTATTCAGTGCATTCTAGAGGGAATGGCTCCTGAAACTCGAAGTCAGGTTGCTTTTGAGGCCAAGCCAGTTACTTTTGCTCAGTTAGAGCGACTCTGCGCTCATATTAATGCTGTCAATTATTCTGACTCACTCCGTGTGAGAGAAACCAAAGTGAGGTCTGTGCGCTTTGAGCATGCCCGAAGTAATTTTAGCAATAGAGGTTATGCCGGTGGTAGGGGCGACACTAGGCCCTCTTGTTATAATTGTGGTAAACCGGGTCATTTCAAGCGGGATTGTAGAGTTGGCAGCAATAGAGCTGTAGAACGTGGCCAAGGTCAACGCGGCTCTGCTAGAGGCAGAGGCCAGCATAGTAATGTACAATGAGGAGTGTCCCACCTTAGACGTCGAGGTGGTTCGTTGCTTGTGTGTGGTAGTGCTGATGGAGTAGACAGTGACAGAATAATAAGTGAACGAGTAGATTCGGTAGGGAAGACAGACGTTACGGACCATTGTGACTGGGGTGTACATGCTGGTGACTCGACCCTTTTCAGCTGTGCATTTCCGACGGGTGTTGAAGACAAGACTGACGTGGCAGACAAGAGAGTAAAGTCTGACAAGACATTTCCTACCAGGATTTTTATTAATAAACTTTTCCGGAAGCACAACTACTTACAACGCCTTGCCCCTACAAGTACTGATGTAAATATGGTTTCTCATAATAAAACAGATCCGGATCTGAGAGTTAATAACCAGAAGTTAGATAAACATGTTGTCAGTCGAGGAAAGAAACAAATGAAGCTGCGAAAGAAGAGGACGACTATAAATAAACCTTTTCCGCCGCGAAATATTCATGGAGTGATCGACTCCAAGCTTCCTATGGTGCAAGCTACTGTATGCCATCACACTTTATCGGCACTGCTTGATAGTGGAGCAGCAGCTAATCTGATCTCTAGTGATGCGTATCGGAGTATGTGTTTAGTCGACAAACACACTCCAAAGTTAATTGAGAGCGAAGCAAACTATAAGTCAGCTGATGATCATATGTTAAAAACACTGGGTTGTGTTAAGTTAAAAGTCAAAATTGGTAATTTTACCTGGACTTTCCCTTTTGTAGTTACTGATGGATTGGTAATGCCAATGATACTAGGTTCCCCTTTCATGTGTAAAACAGGTTTATTGTTGGATTTCTGTTCTAAACAAATTTTTTTTCCCTTTTGCTAGTCATGTTAAGATCAATTTATTTTCTGGCATTCCCTTTTGTAAGCCTATTGATTGTAATGTTACGGAACCAGCTTACTTAGTGCCTGAGATGCATTACCCCTCTTCATTTATTAATTCTGTGGACATTGATTTATCTCATCTGTCTTATTCAGATAGTGTCCAGGTAAATTCCTTGCTTGATCAATTTCCCGATGTGTTAACTAAAGAATTAGGACTAACAGATCTCTTGGAATACGAGATTGAGTTAAACGATACTCAACTGGTTCGTAGACCTCCTTACAGGCTTAGCCCGCCGAAGATGGCCATTTTGAAAGATCAAATCCAGGAGATGCTCGATGCGGGAGTCATACGTACTTCTATTTCGAACTACTCAAGTCCTATCTTTCTGGTGCCTAAGTCTGGAGGCCGGTTTAGACCAGTGGTTGATTACCGTTATCTCAATGAAAAGATTAACATAGAGTCAGTCCCTATTCCGGATATTAATTCTTCCTTCAGTTTTTTTCATGGTGCTAAATTTTTCTCTTCCCTTGACTTAAACCAAGCGTATTTCCAGATACCCCTTTCTGAGAAATCCAAAAGGTATACTGCGTTTGCGACTCCTTGGAATTTATTCGAGTACAATTCTGTGCCTTTCGGTTTAGCGACGGGAGCCCAAGTTCTCACACGTCTTCTGGACCAAATCTTCTCTGATGTAAAATTCAAATTTGTGTTCCATTATTTAGACGATCTTATTATTTAGGAGACTGTCGTTCCTGGGTCACCTGATTTCTGCCGATGGCGTTTCAATGGGTGGTATGAATAAAACTGAGCAATTTCTCCAGAGAAATCTCTTTTGAGTAAAAAGGAATTTACTCAACCTAAGAGCAATTTCTCCATTTGGTATCATTAAAAGTTGCCTGTGACGGCTGACTAATTACTCCTCGATGGGAGTAATTACCTCCCCTCACCACCAGTTCTTTTCACAGCTAAACATTACTAAGATAAACAAACAAAGGAGCTCTTCATTCATCAACACACATCACATGCACAAAATAAATGTGTTATGCTAGGTCATACGTTTTCAAACACATCCCTGCCCTTCAGGAAAAGTAACTATTACTATTTCTAATTAATTGAAGGTTGTCTAAATACCAGCATTTAAGTTATAACGCATTTCTAAATGATTTTACAATCTTGTTTTTCTATATAATATTAAATAATTTTTAAAGATCATCAAGTTGTAGGCCTACTGGAGAAGTCCACCCCACCTAAATTTAGATGGAGAACAAAAACTGCACATCATAACTGACGGAACTTTTGCTATTGTTATTCTTCTTTTGCTTTGAAAAATAGGAAATTGTTTGACTTGCTTAAAACTCTTTTCAGTTGTTAAACTTGCATTACTTAGTCTGTACATTTATTATAAAATTTATCTTGTGGGGAAATATTATTTCGGCGAATACCACGAGGCCATGGCCGTGCGTAATGGGTGGGGCCGCAGCCCCCTCTGGAAATTTTATTTATACATAAATCTGTAAACTAAATTATTATAACTATTACAACTAATATGAAGTGAGGCCTAGGTTTCCACATCTATATTAATAAAAGGAAGTGTCTGTCCTCCGTCTGTCTGTCTGTCTGTCCGCGATGCCCAGCGAAATCTACTCAACGCAGAGATCTGAAATTTTATACATAGGCGGACTAAAGGGTCGGAATGTGCACCTCGAAACCGGAATTTTAATTTTCGCTTTCGTTCGTGAGTTATGAGTGAAAAACGGGCAGAAAACGTGTATTTTCTTGCGATTTCGAAGCATCAGTTTCAGTAATATATTTCAAATGTTAAATCAATTACAGTTGGCTTTGGCTATTTTTGTCATCATACCTCATAGCCTACCTTGGGAATAAAAGCATCGCGATCGCTTGATTTTGTAAGTCCATCGTGGACGATTCATTTGTTTAGAGTGTCAAGGCCCGCAGATATATGAAATTTTCAACCTACACGTAAGAAGGATATCAACATAGGCTTAATTATGGTCAAACATTGTTCGATTTGAACGAAACTCACTATACAGGGGTTTTCTGAGCCAAGGAACTGGAACCTGAGGTAGCTTTTTCTACCAGGGAACGCTACCTAATCGTGGAAAACACTCCACGTGATTTAGGTGTTAATAAATATAATGATTTAACTATTATGCACTTAAGTTTTGAAATAATTATCGCGGGGGAAGCCGCGGGCACATGTTATCTTATAATAATAAAAGGACGTGTTTGTCTGTCTGTCCGCGATGCCCAGCGAAATCTACTGAACGCAGAGATCTGAAATTTTAAACATAGGTGGGCTGAAAGGTGGGCGAATGCACCTCGAAGCCGGATTTTTAATTTTAGCTTTCGTTCGCGAGTTATGAGTGAAAAACTGGCAGAAAACGTGATTTTAGCGCTGTCGAAGCATCAGATTTCAGTAATGCATTTCAATGTCAAATCAATTGCATTTGGCTTTGGCTATTTTTGTCATACCGTGGAAATAAAAGCATCGCAATCGCTTGAATGTTGTAAGCCCACGCTGGTTCAATTGTTTAGAATGTCAAGGCCCGTAGACATACGAAATCTTCAACCTACACGGAACAGGGATAATCAACATAGACCTAAATATGATTAAACATTGTTCGATTTGGACGAAATTCACTATACAGGGATTTTCTGGGTCAAGGAACTCGAATCTGAGATCGCTTTTGCCAGGCGACGCTATCTAATCGTGGTAAGTAGTCCACGTGGTTTAGGTGTTAATAAATATAATGTTTTAACTATTAAGCTCTTAATTTTTTATTTTTTATTTTTGAAATACCTAGGTAATTATCGCGGGCGAAGCCGCGGGCACATGCTAGCACTATAATATGAGTTGTTTGGACAAAATCAAGAAAAACGAGTGGTAACAGCTGACTTCTCACATATGAATCAGGAAATTGATATGATTGATATGAACATTTAGGAATAATTAATCCCACTAAACTTGAAATAATTTCCTGCCAAGCAATTTATTGCAATGAAGGTAAAGCAATGGATGTAGTCTGACCCATTTTATGTGAATAGTAGGTCAATCTGTGAAATTGGGGGTAGATAATATATTAAATTTTTATTGTGTATCCATACTCATGGGCCAACTACATTAAATCAAGGATGTGGATGATGATGATGATGTGGATAATAATAATAATAAAACTAATAATAATAATAATAATAATAATAATTATTATTATTATTATTATTATTACTATTGTTATTATTAGTCTATAGTAGCATAGTGTTGGTGGGGGTGGCAATAATTTCTTCATTTCCCCCCTTGACAAAATTTCTGTGGACGTCCATGCATGAGCTGAAAAGGTATTGCATCGCCCAGAAAATATGCATTTGTTCGATTTTCATCGTTAATTTATACACATCAGAATTTTCCAAATGCGCAAATCATGTACTGAACCTGGCCAAGTAGTGTCAATACTAGTGAATAGTTCTTTAGAATTACAAATAGGTTATACATTACTGGCCACCACTTTTCGGTTAAAATACCTAGGTCCCACAAGCTTAAAGTACACAAGAGCGAAAAGTAGAGCAATAGAACACAAGCGCCGAAAAGTTGTTGGGACCGGAGTATGGCCTATGGTCGAGGCTCCGGGGGCGGTGGAGGGGGAAAAAAGTCGTCTGCATGAATGCTAGGCTTCTATATGGATAGGTACATGAGTACAATAAATAGATCCTATTGCAGCAGCAAAAGTAGACTATATCGTTGCTGCTATTCAGCTTTTGCAGATTCAGATTAATGGAGATTTTTTGGAAATTGTGTGCTTTTCTTATTATTGCATCAATAACACAATAAATTATCAGAAGTACTGCACTTTGATTCACACCGACATCTTCTACTACTACAGTCAGAATTACTGGATCGTCTATGCATTGTAAGAAAATTCACATCGTTTCTTCCTCTCTTATTTCACTAATTTCCAGACCCAGAAAGTTTTGTTGTAGCCATCTGACATTTTATTTCCAAAATGTGCGCAGACATTTATAATTAGGGTTCGGATGTTTATGAACTGTCATATTTTTATTCTGACCTCCATTCTCGCCGCAAAAACAAATTAAACATGAATTGCACATTTGTTATCCTAATAGGACCATTTTCATTTTGCATGTAGTGTCATATTTTTGTCATTTTCATGGTCTTGGTCATATTTGTAATTTAACGTCATATTGCAGTTATAAACGCGGTAGAAGAGCACAGTTATGCAGTATGCGCACTCAATTGTCGACTTAATTTTTTTCCAAAAAAGAATAAAATATTTTGGTTTTACTGTAACTGAAATGTGAAGGGACAACAACATGTAATAGAACAAATACCTCTTCCTCCTTGTAGTTAAAAACTTCTAATATACATATTTTAAAAATATTAACAGTTCACATTTGCAGTGGCATCTAGAAACACTAACAGATTAGAAGTTTTTACAAGCAAAACTGTAAATCACCTGTAAAATTGTTAAAAAGTGATTATCTGATTGAATTAATGTGATATAATAATTTAGTGTCATTAAACGTTTAAATGTGGAACATTTATTTTTAGATAATATGTTCCTTTATGAGGTCATATTTAGTCACTTTTAAGGTCATATTTGCAATCATATTTTCCATTTTTTTCATAAACATCGGAACCCTATTTATAATCAATCACGGATGAGTTTCTGCAAGTTTTTTTACATCTAAACTATCAAATACGTTGCCATTGCAGTAAACTAGTGTTGCTCAGTTTATTTGAAGTCACCTATTGAGGTTACTCCAAAATTTGTGAGCAATTTCTCCAACCTGTGAGTAAAAAGTAATTTTTAATGATACCAAAGTGAGCAAATTGCGCAACGCTGAATGTTGTTGATCAAATTCTCTTAGCCAGAGAAATTGCTCTTAAGATGAGTCAGTTTTAATGATACGGATGAGAGAATTTTCTCTTTACTCGGAGTAAAAAGGAATTTCTCATCTTTATTCATACGACCCAATAGATCCAGAGAGAACAGAAGCTATCCGAAATTTTCCCCATCCCAAAGATGCCAAGGGTGTGGCTAGATTTGTTGGGATGGTTAATTTTTTCAGAAAATTCATTCCCAACATGGCTCATATTTCTGCTCCTCTTAACGATTTGAGAAAGAAAAATGTGAAATTTTCTTGGACTCCTGTCCACCAAAAAACCTTTGACACTTTGAAAACTTCCATAATTAATCCTCCTGTTTTGGCCATGCCCGATTTCTCTAAGACGTTTGTGATACAGACTGACGCTTCCCCTGTTGCTATAGCAGCTGTTCTCCTGCAGGAATTTGAGGAGGGACGAAGGCCTGTGGCTTACGCCTCCAGAACTTTGACTCAACCGGAACGCGTGTACTCCATGTACGAATTGGAGGCTCTCGCAGTGCTATTTGCAGTGGAAAAATTCCGTTTGTATGTGGAGCACGTAGAATTCCTGCTAGAAACAGACTGTCAAGCTTTAAGCTTTAAGCTGGCAAAACCAAGAACAACTGGCAGAATTTCCAGGTGGGCTGTACGTTTGTCAGCGTTCAAGTTTAAAGCTAAGCACATTAGGGGGACTGAGAATGTAATTGCCGACAGTCTTACCAGAATGTTCAGTCCAGATCAGTTGATTGATTATCCTGGTCAAGATTTAGAAGATCCTCTTGAGCTATCTAGCATGGTGGCTAACATTCTAGAAGATTTTCCTTTGGCTTTTAAGTCATTAAATGATCATCAACTGAATGACGAATTACTTGCTCCTCTTATTCTTCGTATAAAAGACGGAGAGAATGTGCCGAAGTATATTCTCAAGAACAATCTTTTATACAGTGCTCCTTCTCGAAAAACCCCATCCCGTATCATTTTACCTTCTGCACTCGTAGATATGGTTTTTAGATATTACCATGAGTCTACAGTTGGTGGGCACCTGGGTTACGAGAAAACCAGGGGCAAAATCAAGCAAATTTTCGTCTGGGAGTGGAATCAAAGTGATTACTAGGAACGAGAATCAAAAATGGTAATGCTAATTAGTTATATATAATAATATATTTTTATTGCAGCCAAACTGGCAGTTATAGTTTTTGACGATTGTAATACATTTGATGTTCTCATCTGTTCTTACAATAAAAAAATATTTCTATTTCTATTTCTATGGATGCCGCTATTAGAGCTAGGATAAAGGCTTGCCAAAAGTGCGCCTGTGCTAAGCCAGCTCGTTGCATGAAGCTAGGATTTTTAGCTTCGGAAGTGCCTAGCGCTCCTATGGGAAAACTCCATATTGATTATGTTGCCAAACTTTTTAGAACTAGAGCAGGAAATTCCTATATACTCGTAGCAGTAGATTCTTTTACCAAGTTTGTATGGCTTTTCCCCGTCAGGGAGGCTACAACTAATATTACTATAGAGTGTCTTAAGAAGATTTTTGCTATGGTCGGATTTCCGCGCTCGATCGTCTCAGATAATGCCTCGTACTTCGTGTCGAGAGCATTTAAGCATTTCTGCTTCCAGCTAGGTATCCAGCATATCAAAACCTCACCATTTTTCCCCAAGCCGAACCATTCGGAACGCTTTAATAGAAATCTTAGGGCTGCATTGATAGCATATCATTCAGATGATCATGCATCATGGGACAGCAATTTGTATTGGTTGCAATTTGCATTTAATTCTGCCCAGCACGAAGCCCATAAAGAGACACCACTGAAATTGATGCTTGCCTTTACTCCAAACAATCCTCTTTCAAATCTCTGGTCGATTAATGATCTGTTGCCTGAAGCCAAAGATGCGGCCAAAGTTAGAGACATGTGGCGGAGAGCCTCAGCTAACTTAAGACTGGCGCATGACAAAACGGCTCAGCGTTATAATGCGGACAGGAGACCGGTTGATTTTGACGTAGGTGATCAGGTATTCGTTAAGAATTTCCCTAAAAGCGATGCAGCAGCGAAATTCTCTGCGAAACTCGCTAAAAGATATTTGGGCCCGTATCTAATTGAGAGATTCCTGACTCCTGTTACCGTCGAACTTAAAGAAGTTGGAACAGATAAGACCGTGAAGGCTCATGTGTCCAACGTAAAGAAGTACTAGCGATCCATTTATTCTTATTCTGTTGTGAAATGATAGTAGGTAGTGTAACAAGGAATGTTGAAGTAGGTGTTTAATTTTATTTTTCTCCCTTTTCTTCCATTTTACACACTTGGGAAAAACCCGAGTCTTAAGTGAAGGCCCCGACAGTTGCCAGGACGCAGGATTCCCTGGTCTTCTCTCCGGGATGAGGGAATGTTATGACAAGTTGGATTTTTTTTAAACATATGTTTGCTACCGTGCTATAAAGTCAACAGTTAAGTTTATGAAATTCCTGATCTGTGGATGAGAATAGAGTCATAATTATAAATCATGCATAAAGAGATATAAGCATATTAATCGGTCGCATAGAAACAAAGTACCATAACTGTGTATTTAAGAACACAACGGTATATTTATTACCATAACGGTATATTTATTAAGAGGACACTAAGCACAATGTGTACAAAACACATAATTAAATAGATTTATTTTAAGGTTTTAAAGTTTTAACTATAGGTTATTTTGTATATTTTGATTTTAATGTTTTAAAATTTTGGCAAAAACTATATTAGATTGTGAATTGTTAAGATATATGAAATTGTTGTATGCATGTATGATCTTAATTATTGTATGCTTGTTTGAAATTTTAACACATAATGGAATTAAGTATGTATTGAGTGAATGTATGATATTGCCCAATTATATAACTTCAGTATGTATCCAAAATTATGTAAACCTAATCTCAAGATTTTCGTCTTCTTCACATTCCGTTCTTGAGCTTCTCGAGAGAGAGAGAGAGAGAGATGATTTTGCTAAGAATATTTGCCTAAAAGAAGAAAGTTGTTGGAGATGTTACCACATTTTGGAACTTTTCTGCCGCTATCTGGATTATGTTTCAGAGAATCTTGTCATTATATAAAGAGACCTGTGGCGGGGAGCGGAGGCTATCTGGCCTATTATCTATCAGCTGGACCCTTGGACTTAAACTGTTCGGAGGTCTGCTGTCTCTGAACCAAAGTTCTGCACTTCAGTCTGCTGTCATTAACCTAAAAGATGCACTGCTGTCTGTTGTCACTGAGCTTCTGATGCACTACTGTCTACTGTCTACGTCTGATGTTATGAAGCCTGACTTGGAGCTACACAGCTGACTCCTGTCGATGTCCTTTGCTGAAGTCTATCATCGAGCTGCGCTGTGGATGTTTGCAGTGTAGTGGCACAACTCTTGCCCTACTCCTCTTCTGATGTCTGGTGACTGGTGTCCCCTTCCTGGAAACTGGCCACTTCCAGCGAAGTTTCTTCTGCATCCTGTTCTACCTTGGACTGCGCTTCTGGACTCCGTCATTCCTGATGAGTTTCATTCCAGTGATACCAGTGCTGATCTGCAAAGTTGTTTTGGACACTTCTTTTGCTAGAGCAATTACTAATAAGCTCTAATCATTATTCCAGTCCGTCTTCAATTTATAAACTTTTCTTTTGACAGTGCAATGATCCCATTTCTATGAAGAACTTTTCTAAAATCAGTACACAGAGTTAAACATTTTCTAAAGACAGTGTTGTGGTCCCGCTTTCCCAGTGATAAACTTTCTCCAATCTGTTAAGCGCTCCCGCTCCCAGTGAAAAACTTTCTACAAACAATGCTGTGGTCTCGCTTCTCATAACCTAGAACTTGTGATCTCACTATCCATGAACTATTCTACGTCTCTTTCGTGCTTGTCTTGTGTATTGAACTGTGAGTCAAGTCGCACATTTCAATTCTGTGGCGGGGAGATTGAGCTGATATTTTAAACTCAAAATTTATCACTCACTTGTAGTCTGCTGTTACGAACTGAAAACCTATATCTTGTGACATCTAGTGGCAAATCCCTGCACTTCTCTCTGCTATTCTCTCTCTCTCACGTATGATCGCTACGCTCACGCTCTCTACACGCTAATCTTCGAATCTCTGGTTTGGTGCGAGTTTGCGCGACATCTGGTGTCTGTGGACCATACTAGCCGACCATATGTTCATAATGACTGGCATTTCTTGACGTGATGTGATGTTTCAAAGTCTTTCATTTGTCTCCACAACAAAGACGCTGTTTTATTATAATCTTCAGTATTGGTCAAGAAATCATTATACACCTTCTGGATTGGATAATATTATTCCCGCTGCACCGTGATTTCAGAGTTGAAGACCCTGTAATTCTATCTCTCGTTCCAACATCAACATGGGTGGAAATGTACTTTTTTCCTGCTCCGTGAAAAAACGGAGTATGGAGACCTTTCTCTGTATTTAATTAATGTTGTAAACATTGTATGAGAGCCATAAGCTTTCTGTTTTAATTCTGTAATATTTTTCTGCCCGTGAAAACTTAAAGTATGGGTAAATAAGATTAATTATGGTCAGAGCCTAGGAAGCGGGGCCTGCCATTGTTCTGCTCAGTTAATTTATCCTGGCTTTCTTGAAATCGAGCCTAGTTATGTAGTCTTCTCCCCTTTTCTCGTCAATCATTCCTGCAATATTTCTTGTTTCTTTGCCAGAATCACCTGGTCGTCCGCATATTTGATGGTGTTAATAGCGTATCCTCCTATCACATAATCCCTAACTCCTTCTAAGGCTTCTTTTGCTAGCCAGTCTCCATAAAGGTTGAACAAGATGGGTGACATACAACATCCTTGATGCACACCTCTTCCTATTTCTACACTGTTGGTCACTCCATGTTCTAGACGCACTTTCACTTTTTGTCCCAGGTACAAATTGCGGATTAGTCTCCTGTCCTTCCAGTCAATGCCTATTTTTTTGAGTATGTCCATTAACTTTTCCCAGTTCACTCGGTCAAAAGCTTTTTGCCAATCAATAAAGCAGACACACACTTCTTCGTTGACCGCTAAAACTCTCTCTGATATAATCCTTAGCATTCCAATTGCATCTCTAGTTCCTTTTCCTTTCCGGAAACCAAATTGGTCTTCTCCTATTACGTCTTCTATTCTTCTTTCCAGTCTTCTAGTTAGTATCCGTGCCACAATTTTTCCTACGTGAGATAGCAAGCTGATAGTTCTGTGATCACTACACATCTTGGCACATTTCTTCTTCTTTAGTGCAATCATAGTTACCTCTAGGAAATCTTGAGGCCATTCTCCAGTGTCATAAATTCGGTTGATAAGTTTGGTAAGTTTCCTCATCCCATTTTCTCCTAATTCCTTCAGTAGGTCCACTGGTATGTCATCGTCTCTTGTGACCTTTCTATTCTTCATTTCTTTTATGGCCTTTTCTACTTCATTCTTCAATATGCTAGGTCCTATATTATCTTTATCCACTAGTTCTTCTGTTTCCATCTCGATGTCTTGTGGTCGATTTTGCTTGTCGTAAAGCTTTTCTATGTAATTTTCCCATATTGTAAGAACTTTTCCAGGGTTTGTAATTAAATTTCCATGAATGTCTTCTATTCCAAAAGTCCGTATTCCTTTATTTTCTTTAGATTCTAACTCCATCGCTTTCTGATACATTAAATCATATCTTCCTTTTCGTCGAAGCTCCATAATTTCATCACAGCTTTCTTTAAGGTAATTTTCTTTTGCTCAGTCTGTCTCTCTTCTTAGTTCATTATTCAATCTCTTATATTCCACAGCATTAGTATTTTTGTATTTCCTTCTTTCTTCCATCTTCTTTAACATCTCTTGTGTTACCCACGGTTTCCTATTTATTCTGTCTATTTTTCAAACTTTGCTCTTCAACGTGTCCAACAAAACATTTTTTACACTTTCCCACTCACTTTCTACAGATTCACCAACATTTTTTATTTCATGTAACTGTGTTTCCAATGACTCTTTAATCGAGTCCTTGTCATTTCGCAGTTTTTCTAAGTTCCATCTTGGATTTCTTTTACATGTCCGCCTAATCCTTTTCAGCCTAGTCTCTATGTCTGCTACAAGAAGATTGTGGTCTGTGTTGATGTCAGCATTTGGAAGAGTCTTCACATCTTTCACACTGCCCCGGAATCTCTGCTTGATGAGAATGTAGTCAATCTGGTACCTATTAATATCCCCAGGGCTTTTCCAGGTGTACAACTTTATTATACAAATGTATAATATCTTAAGGGTTGGGATCGAAGGGGTTCGTCCACTCGGCTAGAAGGTCAGTGAGAGTTGTCATGTCTTTCTCATCTCTAAGTGTCCTTGGGCTTTGGAGGTCAGGGTGGCACTGATCTGTTTCGCTGGATGATAGAATGCTGAGGAGGTTCTTTAGCTCTGTACTCAGCATTAACATATTACCATACTACAGCCTACTTTTTCAGACTGAAATTCTTAGTACCGTCAGGAGTTTGGGTGTCTTTGTTTACAGTCTCTTTGATGGCTTGGTCCACTGGAATTCTAGAAAATGGGTTGTTGCTTCTTATTTGTACTGAAAACCTCCTTCTACATAATATTGGTGAACATATGGGCTCTCCTTTTCTAGTTTAGTTAATTCAAGAGAGTGTTATGATAGATAACGTGAGTAGTTCACTCTATCCAGCGCAAAAATTCAAGGCACAATTTTTTCAACAGCAGCTAAAAACAGAAACCAATTTCCTTCTCGATTAGTCCAACGGAAAGTAGCTCCACTAGGGCGATATATTTCATCCGAAGATGTATCAAGTAGAATGGCTTGAACATGTTCATCTTGAAGTACAGAGTTATGGGATGTATAGTTCAAAATTATTGATGTTCATTTCCCATGTAAATTGTATAATTGTTAATTGTATTTATTACTCAAATCCGATGAACCGAGAGCTGTGGGGTGCAAGGGGTGTACCAAAGCAACAGCAGATGAGGAAGAGTGCAATTGTAATAACTGATTACAGTGATTCTAGTGAAGAAGACTTATTTCAAGATTGTTCATAATATTATAGGCTATAAGGCATTTTATAGGAATTTTTATTTATTAGTTGCTTACGTCCTGTATTCATTTCTGAAAGTATTGTTAAAAGTCTCCGATACATACCTAAATTGTAATACTTTTTTCCTTTTTTAATTATCTTGACTATTTGAAGTTCCTTTAACGATTTCATCTTAGAAATCGAAGATAAAAGCCTTGACAGTATATTATATGAGTTGGTAACTATTAATGTCCATTTCCCAGATAAATTATGTAATTGTTAATTGTATTTATGAGTAAGTGTTTAATAATCATGTTAAAAATAGTGCACATTAGTAGGTAATGTAAACTTATCTAGTAATAAAGCAATTACTGAGGTTAAAAATAAATAAAGCGCAGGATTTTATGCCAAGTCTCGCCTCTCGCTAGACTGCACCGAGCGCTCGGACAACATGCTCAACCCCGCTCTGCCCGCTTTGAATCTGGATATCTCGGATTCTATTGATCCGATCTTCGATTTCATTTTTGAGTTTTAAAGGTGAGATATGTCTCTACAACTTTTGTTTCAAACACTTTTTCGATATACCCAAGGGTTAGAGTAATAAACCGCAAAACGTAAATGTCAAAAAATCTATTTTTTAGATTTTTAGAGTTTTGACCAATAAATACTGCTTTTTTGGCCACATACATGTGGAACAAACATGTAGCCACAAGAATAACCTACATTTTGAAAGAACAAAATTCAAGATTGATGAACCCAGTCCCGAGATATTTGAATTTAAAGATTCACAGTCGTCCGCCATTTTGAATGGCCGCCATGTTTGAAAGCTACCTCCTCATTATGGCCCCCCCCCCGACTTTTTTGCTCCACATGACACCAGGAACGTGTGGTATAAGTTTCAGTCAGTGCCCCCAAATTATAATGACATGGTCAATTTTGGGGGTCTGGCACATGGACTACACTGAGCACAGGCACATCACAATGGAACAGATACCACAATGGAACAGAACGATACTCCCACGTGCCTGAGTCATGTGAAATACATACCAGTATATAAGGAAAAATGGAGGGGAAAGAAACATTTTTTATTTTGCGGATTACGGTAATCATGGTTTTATTTACGAAATTTGCATTATTTCAGGACTTACATTTGCCCTCAAATGGTACCTAACATCTTAATATATCAAGATAATAGGCCTATAATCTTGACATCAGAATACATAATTTTATAATGGTTTTAAATTGTTTAAATTTCAATATAACTCTTAGAAAACTGCGCTCATTAAACAATTATTGCCCACTGAACAGAACTAGCTCTTTGCAGTCACTCTATCTCACTGTACATAGCACTACTTAATCTTCTTATAACTGCCCACAACTTTATTTCACAAACTTAAAGTTTCATTATAATTTAATTTGACATGGAATGGGTTAAAGCCACAAAGACATCAGCTAATTATATGAATTACCCCGGACAGCTTATTATTTGCCAACAAACCAAAATCAGTTATTATTCATGAAAACATGATATGCATGCAGCCTGTTTATAGAATAGCTGTAGCAGGCAGCCTGGCAGCATCCATGACAACTGTAACTTAAACAAAAACAAGGGCATGCTATAAAAGCAAACTCTAAAAATGGGATTCTAATCAGGATGGAAGCATGTTTCTTTCCAATGATTCACAACCATACAGTGGCTTCATTTCCATTTTCACTCCTTGTTAATGGAGTAAATATCCTTCCAAAGTGGCTTGAATCCAAAGATAATTGTTTTAATGACAGTGCCAAGAAATGTGAAGGTGTATTTCAAATTGTAATTAGGCCTATTAATAACAAAATTAAATACATTGGTAAATAGTCTTCATTTTCAAATTTGCAAACAAGAGCACACACTATACAATTTTCATCATGTATCATTTCTTAGTAAAATCAATATGGTACTAAAAGATAGGCCTACCTGAATATTTTGCTTTCCATCTCCTTATAAACCCTTCACAATAACTTACTGCTATATAAACACGATTTAGTGTAAGATGAAGACTGTTTACAGTAAACCCTTTTCACATAAGTTTTGGTAGGTTAGTTGAAACTATAAAGTATAACTTTATAAGACTCTAATCCTCGTAGAGTCTAACAACTTAGATTTTGTATTTTAATATAATTATGTCTTTTATTTGTATGTTATTTTTTATTATAATTTTGTATATTTTATTTGTACAATGAAATCTCCGTACAACGATTACCGATATAACGATAATACTCTTTATAGCGTTAAAATATTTTGGTCCCGGCATACTTTCCATTAAAATAATGTAAAATTCCCCTCGGTTTTACGATACTCTTAATAACGATAAACCTCCCCACTACGATTACATTTAGAATCCCCGTAAATACATTTTCCTCGGTACGATAAAAATAGATCGTGAAAGTCCAAATCATGAACTCCCCTGCCTCGTTTAAAGGGTGGAATCGCCTTCCTTGACCTTGATCGCGCTTCACCCTCGCTCACGTGCACAATGGAGTAAACCAGTCGCCTGGTCGCCAGTCAGTGCCTGCACTGCACGGAAAGTTTGTTTGGTGGTGTTTGCGTATTGTTGTGCTTCTCTGTCAGCATGGCTTCTCGCAAACAAATTAGTATGCAGCAGAAATTAGCTGTAATTAAAGACATTGACGCAGGCATGAAACAAACTGCAACATCGAAAAAGTACGGGCTTTCGGAATCTAAGGTGTCGACTTTCTTAAAGAAAAGGAATGAGATCGAGGAAACTCTCAATTCAAATGACGTGGATACTACTAGAAAACGAAAGAAAACGGCAACATTTATTGACTTGGATGCTGCAACCTTGGAATGCTTCAATGAAAAAAGAACTTTAAACATTCCAATAAATGGACCGTTGATTTGTAGTCAAGCTAAGAAGTTTGCTACCATGCTTGGTGTGGAGGACTTCAAGGCTAGCAATGGGTGGCTTGTCCGCTTTAGAGACCGCCATGGCATAACTTTTAAGTTAATTCAATGGGAAGAGAAATCTGCACCAACAAATGATGCAAATCTCTGGCGCAGTAATGAAATGAAAAAAAAATTACTGAGAAATATTTGCCAGAAGATATTTATAATGCTGACGAGACTGGGATGTTTTACCAGCTTCTTCCTGAAAAGACAATGTGTTTGCTCATAAGTTAGTGTAATAATTTAAGGGTGGAGTGAATACAGTACAGTATAGCAGTTATTGTGTAAAAATTCTTTATTTCCTTAAATACTTAAAGCATTTCAATTATTGAAGTTGTTTCCTACATATACTACCAATATTTGAACATTTTTTGTAAATTCTCGATATAACAATATCTCTCTCTACAACAATATTTTTTTCTGGTCCCTGCGAAATCGTTGTATCGAGATTTCACTGTATTTCATTTAGTTACCTAGGTAAAACATACGGAGGAAATTAGTGAAGTCTGATTAACGAATGACAGTGAGGTTTGGCTAAGACACAAGTACCAACAGTTGAACAGCACGAGTAAGGATCACTGATAATAGCGTTGACACTTACAGAAACTCCAAGGAATTGGGTGCTATTGATGGCAGAGTAAATGTCATCTGCAATCTCCTTGTCAGTGTAAGTAAAGTTCTTCAGGCTCTTTCCATGCTTGTGGAGCAATCCCATGGTTTTGTTAAATGCTGCAAAGCAAACAAGTTTGGCACAATTAATATAAGGCAAGGACTGGATGACATACCACCTTATAAGAATAATTGCTTTGCATACTTTAGAAACGGAAAACACCATGCTCCTCTTTCCTCTGATCTCAAAGAATGGAGTTATTCATAGCTTTAAAATAATGTGCACATTTTCAGTTAACATGTTCCTTTGTGCAATAAGTTTCACTTTAATGACATTTAAACAACAACATATTTTAAATATATTCAATCACATCTACGTTTCTTCTTAAATTCTTCTTAAATTTTACATGAAGTCTGAAAGAAGAAATGAGAAACTTCGTAAGACAATTTATAAACATAAATCCACAACATAAGGCAATATTGAAGCTAGAGTGTCTCACACTTTGTTTCTATACGCTTGACAAAGGTATGCAATACAAGCTATCTGGCAGTGCCCTGTTACAATTACACTGAACCTTTGAACCTATTTATCTGAAAAACCATAAACTAAAAGCAGAATAGAATTTACATTTATTGTGATGTGAACTACTACCCCTTTGAATCGGAACAGATGTAAGTTAAAACACATTATCACAAAAACAGTCGCTGCTTCATTAAAATAACTAACTTACTACAGTGTTTTGCAGATGACAAGCCGTTTGTCCATCTCCAGCTTAAGATACGCGGTCCAATCAGAGACGGCGAGACGGAGGGAAGACCGTTACTGCTAGTGGCACTACATTAGCTTATACACGTGATTGGCGGTGAAGGAATTGGCTTCTCATTTGAAAAATACTTTAGTTAGCCGGCATTCAAGAGGACCTTCCTCCCCGGTTTTAAAAAGATGACGTTTCACCCTTGGGCAAATAAAAAATTCAGTAAAATCTTCAAAGAACACAAGATAAAACTAGCTCCACAGAATAAGTACAAACTCAGAACATTATTCAGATCGGAAGTAAAAGATAAAATCCCACCAGGACAAAAATCAGGCATTTATAAGATAAAGTGTAATGATTGTGAAAATGTATATATAGGCAAAACTAAAAGAAACATTAATACTAGGTGGAAAGATCATTACCGAAATATCAGACAAGGGGAAATCGAAAAGTCCGCGGTAGCTTCACATGTTTGGAATTTTGAGAACCATATGGTCAATAAATCGGAATTACTGATAAACCTATATCATCCAACCGAATTAACTGTATGGGAAAAAATTTTCTTACAGAAACATAGGAATAACCTCCAAAATTTCGACATACCAGGGGAGAATGAGTTGGGTCTGATTGGAAAATTTGTGAAACCTCAGCAGCGTCATCAGGTGATACAGGATGGAAGTTCGGCAGTGGGTGGAGTCTGACGATGGGAGGAAGGTCCTCTTGAAAGCCGGCTAACTAGTAAGTTAGTTATTTTAATGAAGTAGCGAGTGTTTTTGTGATAATGCGTTTTATGTTATTACACTTCATTGTGTTTCCCAATTCTAAGTCTCTTCCCCCTGTTTAGTGCACCTATAAATATTCATAAAATTAATTATATTTATTACGTACTTCAGTTAACAAGTTGTTTTTGACTATCGAGAACTAACTCCAGCAAATGCTTTGACAATTTTATCCAATTGTCATTCAAGAAACTTTTAATGCACTCATAAAAATTAAACTTCCTGGAATATGAGTCAAACATCCTAATGAAATTTTAATAATGCCTGTGTAAAACAATCTATTATTACTTTAGATGTTTTTGTTCTGAACATCTCAATTATCTAATTAGAAGGAACACATTGAGCTATTAGACATTAGAGATATAAAATGAATTGGAAAATACACAAAACTTCACTGTCAGGAAAGCTTACCTCAACTGACAGAGTGGAAGATATTTATAAATAATGTTTTGTTTGTTTGTTGATTGGTATTCATCTTTGGCATTGCAAAAAACCATGTTTTATAAAAATTACATATAAATAACAAAATTTATAAAATTAATCTTATAACATAACAATTAAAAAAATTATCGCCATCTAAGGTCAGGTGCATATGAGCATCATCTAAAAGACACAGTGGGTCCTGCATAACCGCTGGCTGGCATTATGACCAACTGCACATGTGTTTCAAATAGCCACAATATGGACAGAGAAATAGACACAGATTTATTCACAAAAGTGCACTATGAACAATCATTTGTTTGTTACGATAATTATCCACATTTCATATATTTTTCATAAATCTGAAATTATTCAGTAATAATTAGTTGTAGGAATAGTGTATACTGACTGAGCTGTAAGATTTCAGGGTGTTGTTCATAGCTTTAAAATATTGTGCACATTTTCATTTGACATGTTCCTTTGTGCAATAAGCTTCACTTAATGGCATTCAAACAACAACATTTTAAAAATATATTCAATCACATCTATGTTTCTTGTTTATTCTCTGCATTAACCTTAAATTTTACATGAAGTCTGAAAGAAGAAATGAGAAACTTCGTATAAACATAAATCCACAACATAAGGCAATATTGAATCTAGAGTGTCTCACACTTTGTCTCTATATGTTTGACAGAGGTAGATATGCAATACAAACTATCTGGTTGCTGAGAAAATAAATATTTAAATATTTATTGTCCCTCGGGGGAGCCTGTAACCCCTAGAGGGTGTGTCCCCAGGTGGCGGATAGGGGAAAGCCTCCCAGATATGGGTGGTAGGAGGGAAATGAAATACCTCCCGCAGACCAACAGGCACTGCTGTCTTGTAGTTGGACATTGGATTGTCAAAGACTAAGGGAAGGAACCGTAACAGAAAATTGGGGAGATGGGTCTCAAGCCGAAGTGAGGTATCTCATCTAGGAGAAGGTAACTCCGAAATCAAATCCCGGATCCTCCCAGTAGGGGGTTGTGCGGTGGGCCAGCTCCTCATCCACATAAAAATTAAAATGCTAAAAAACCGAACAATATGCCTTGGAAGAACTGGATTTTAGGTAGATGAACAGGCGATGAAAAACGGAAAATCTTTTTTGGATGCTGGAATGTACAAGGCATCTCGACAAAAATAGATATACTACCAGCAGAGCTCGACACATTTGGTATGGACATCACAGTACTATCAGAAATGAAAAAGAAAGGGAAAGGAGAGGAAGAGATTGGCGAGTATGTACACATACTAGGAGGTGCCCGTGGCTTCGCCCACGATAATTCATTTAAAAATTAAAAATTAAGAGTATAATAATTATTAAAGCATTATATTTATTAACACTTGCACGTGTATCATTCATAAACTAAGCCATTAATAATATTAATGAAACAACTAAAATTGCGGCTTCAGAGTACATTCTACGATTAGAAAGCGCCCCCTGGGAAAACTATATCAGAATCGATTATGTAGTTCCAAAGGAACCTGTGAACACATAATACGTATTGTTTCTCAACTGTTTATTGACATGAATATGATGTGAATTTTATTTGATCAATTCAGTGTAATTTTCAGAAATTATATAATGTTTCAAGGGAAGGAATGGTTTGTTTGGATTATTATTATCAGCAATATTTCAAGAGTTAAACCATCAATATTTTACTGCTGGTGCACCCGGCTTCGCCCGCCATTATTCATTGACTCCAGGATTTTTAAGAAATTTACACTGGTAGATTATTAAAAATGTTTGTGGTTCAGAGCTATGAAAATTGTAAGTAAAAATAAAATTAGAATATTTGTTCATTGTGTTCATTTTACTTAGGCCTTTTATAATAAAGAAACGGTTTTCCTAATTTTATAGTCGTCATGAAAGTTTACACTGCGAGAGACGAACATCGCCGAGTATACCCGATGTCTCACGAAGCAGGCGAGCGAGCAAGCACGCTATTTAGGGGCGTTGAATTGTATAAGAGTAGATGGAGTGGAGTATCTAAAGCAAAGAGAGCCAAGGCAGGTGTAGCTGTTATGATTAAGAAGAAATGGAAAAATAATATAACTACATGGGATTTCATAAATGAACGGATTATATTACTCGAAATGAGCTTATTTTCTAGAGAAATTGTAATAATTGGAGTATACGCACTGACAAATGATACGAATGACCAAGGGAAGGATATTTTTTGGACAACACTACAAGATACAATTGAAAAGATCCCGAGAAGAAAGGAAATTATAATGATGGGAGATTTTAACGGGAGAGTGGGAAGTATGGATTCGTCACTGGTTGTAGGAAAGCATGGGGAAATACAGCACAACGATAATGGAGAGCGCCTTAATAATATCTGTGAACAATTTGATTTTAAGATAAATAATACATTTTTTAGACACAAAGATGTACACAAATATACATAGCAACAAAATTCTCGAGATCTTAGAGCAATTAATGATTATATTATCAGTAAACAATCTACCACTTTCAAAGTTACTAATGCTAGAGTTCATAGAGGAGCAATATGTGGCTCGGATCATTATCTATTAAAAATGAAAACTTTTTGGCCTTGGTCAAGGGAAAGGAATAGGACGGATACCCAACAGCAGGAAATAGAAAATGAGGGGGAAGAGAAGTTTTGTATCGATAGTTTACAGGATGAAAGTATAAGAAGACTTTATACAACTAGAATGGAACAGCTATTAGATGAGTCATTTGAAGGAAATGCAGAAGAAACTTATGACTATATCAGATCGAGTATAAAAAGAGTAGCAAATGAAGTGTTAGGAACCATTTAAATAGAAGATGCAAACACGGAACAGAGTGGTGGATGCAAGAAATACAACAGATGGTACAAGAAAAACGGACAGCATTTAACATATGGCTCAATGCAAAAACAGAAGAAACAAGACAGATATATAAAGAAAAGAAGAATATAGCTATGAGAATGATAAGAATGGCGAAAAATGAGTCATGGGAAAAAACATGTGCCAATATAAATAGCCAACTCGGCTTTAGAAGATCTAAAGAAGCATGGTCTATCCTAAAAGGACTCAGACAGGAAACGAAGTCTGGAACAAATCTACAATTGATAAAATTGGGGAATGGGAAGAACACTTTCAGAAACTCTTCCAAGAAGATAGAGGAGATTTTATAGAAGAATAATTTGGAAATTACTGGACAGGAGTAGAATTGCAAATATCTGAAGTTGAAGTGAAAGAAGCAGTAATAAGTGGAAAAAATGGAAAATCACCTGGCCCGGGAGGGATCAACTTAGAACTAATTAAATATGGGGGTCAAAAGATAATCAAATTAATAAAGGAACTGTTGAATAAGATATTAGGGGGAGATAAATTACCAGAAGACATGAAATCTGGACAAATTATACCAATATTTAAAAAAGGTGACCAGAAAAATAGAAACAACTATCGAGGAATTTGTATTTTGATTCCACTTATAAAAATTTTGGGGAAAATAGTGAAAAGGGACTTAGAGAATGCATTCATCTCTCAAAAAAGAACAATGTGGATTTACAACGGGAAGATCCTGTATAGATCATACCTTCACGCTGAGGCAAGTTCTAGAGAAATGCAATAGAAAGGGAGAGAATATTGGTCTGGTGTTCATAGACCTTGAAAAAGCATATGATTCTGTACCAAGGAAACTGCTTTGGAAGGCATTAAATATGGCTAACATAGATACTTCAGTAATAAAAATAACACAACAAATATACAGAAACAATGTATGCCAGGTTAAAAAAGGGAGGAAACTTTCTGGGAAATTTGAAAAAAGCAAAGGATTACTTCAGGGATGTCCCATGTCACCAACACTCTTCAAAATATATATAGATATCAGCCTTCGTATATGGTCAAGGAAATGTAAAAGAATGGGACTGGAGGTGTCAGAAGAAATATATTTAAACCACCTGTTGTTTGCAGATGACCAGGTAATAATAACGCAGGATGGAGAAGACGCCAATTATGTAGGTCGTCAGTTATCAATGGAATATCAAAGGTGGGGACTGAAGATAAACTATGATAAGACAGAAAATTTGTATGTTTGAGTGTCCATTCTTGATTGCTTTAACAAAAGTTAGTTGTTAAATTTTCACTTGACAAGCAAACTTAGATTTACCTTTGGTAATCCGGACGGCCGTTTCGCACTATTTTAGTGCATCATCAGCGGTTTTCGAACTGCTACTGGTGGGTGCCTGTGTTGTACACCTAGGTGGTGTGGGTGTTGCGTTGGTCTTGAGGGGGGGGTGGGAGTGGGAGTATTTGGCGGTGTTTGAATGTCAGGTATCGTGTCAAAAAGTGTGTGTGATTTGAAGTGTAGTTGGTCATTCAGTATAGATGTGGGGTGATTTTTTGTGTGTTTAGTTTGCGACTTTTGTGGAGTGTGTGGAGAATTTCCATGTTCGTGTCTATGTTAGTGTAATTGTGGTTTGTGTCAAGAAGGTGTTCTGCATAATTTGATTTTCCCCCCCAAACACCCCCACAACCACCCCCACCCCCACAGCAAATCTAAGTTTGCTTGTCAAGTGAAAATTTAACAACTAACAGAATATTTGACGAATGATCTAGATGAGTTGTACATTGATGGGAGACGGATTAAAAAAGTGCAAAATTTTCGATACCTGGGTTCAATTCTGGAAATAGAGGGTACATCAAATATGGGTATTAATCAAAAGATTACTAGTGGAAAGAAAATAATAGGAATGTTAAATTCAATTTTATGGAGTAGAAATATAATCAATAGTACAAAAAGGAAAATATTCAAAACCATACTACAGAGTACAGTCTTCTACAGAGCAGAAACATGGACATTAAATAAAAAACAGGTTAACAGATTGAACGCACTGGAGATTGACTTCTGGAGACGATCTGCCAGGATATCCAGGAAAGATAGAATTAGGAACACGGAAATACGACGTATTATGGAAGTAGAAGAAGAGAGTGCAGTCACAATTGAAAGGAAACAACTTCGATGGTATGGACATGTACGTAGAATGGGAGAAGAAAGAATACCAAGGATCGTACAGGAATGGGAAAGTAAAAGAGAAGAAGAGGAAGAGGACGACCTGCTACTAACTGGATACAGAATGTACACATGTCAATGGAAAGATTTGGTTTAGTGGAGGAAGAAGTACAAGATAGGGATAAGTGGAAAAATGTAGTGAGTAGTGTAGAGCTCTGAATGGTGGTATCAGATTTTGTGTGTCGGGATGAGTTGTGTGATAGTGCTTGACTGTTATATTTGTTTGGTTGGAGACAAACCTCTGTTTTGAGGAAATTTCTCATTTAATAAAAAATAAATATTTATTGCTTTTTAGTGAAACTGTCTTTTTGTAAACTAAACAAGCAAAACAAAACATTCCTTCTGGTGTAGCTCCATCAGTATCTTCAATTGAAGAACACTAAAAAATAATTCGCAAGCAGCAAAATGGCATGAGTCACTTTCCTGCTAGCTGTGAATTGGTGGAGAGCAGGATTCAGTGTCTCCAAATACTGAACTCGTATCCTTCTGATTCTCGGATGCACCAAGACTAAGTAAATTCACAAATTTTGTTTATGACAATTAACTTTAGCTTCTCAGTCTATACACACACAACAGTAAAAGAGGCAGGTACTTGATTATAAACAGAGTGGCACACAGAATGTTATACCATTAAATTTTCTGGCCTTCTTTAGAACATGTTCACCTTTAAGAATACCCATTAAAAGAAATCATGCTATAAGGACTGTCAATTTAATTTAATAAGGAACCAGTTTTAATTTGTTGTAAAATCAAAGAGCCAATTTTGTACCGAAGCGAACACAAAAACATCTCCAAGTCTTCATCATACTCTTTGTTTTCATGAACAAGACAGCCACTCATTCTCCACCATTTCAGAAATTGCTGTGTTTGTGCATTGCTACGGCATATAACGACTTGTGCTGCCATTTATATAATTTTCCACAAACTTCAGCAAACAGTTGCCAAGTCTGAACATTGATTCTACAGTGTTGACATTCCATACACCATTCTGTGTGTGTTTATATATGATGAGGGAGGATATCCCTTAAAACTTCTTTGTACTAGTTTCTCTAATTTTGGGTTTTGTAATTTGATAGATATTAACCACTTTTCAGTGCATTTTGTTTCTATAAGCATGGGCTTGATAACAAGCTAACACATCAAACAGAATACTTTTAGGGTGTTAATCAATTACATGCTCTAAATGGTAATACGAAACAAAATCTTAAAGAACTAGAAAACATAAAGGGAATTTAACTTGTGCATGTAAACTCTCATGAAAAGTGCAATCTACTTGCAATGCAACTAAGACTAGCATTTTCTATTCAGACAATAATATCACCAAACATATAACTTGTACTCCTTAATTGCAAAACTAGTAAAATTTCCAATCATAAGTATTTTCAGTAGATGGAACTTGTTTATCATATTATCTATTTCGGATAAGAACATTTTTGAATGATCCAGTCACAAGGATCCTTATTCATATGTCAAAAAATACACCACAACAAATTGCAGGAAACAATAATTCCCTCCTACTAGGGCAGGGGTTCTCAAAGGGTGTGCTGCGGCAGACTAGTGTGCCGTGAAAAAATTGCTTGTGTATTCAATATTTTAGTAATACTATTTATTAATAGTAAGCCTATGTAAGCCTACATAATTTATTAATATTAAGCCTAAGCAGGCATAAGCCTACATGCAGTAAGAACTCAAAAAATAAGATGCTCTGTCAATAATACTACACTACTGTTGCAGTTAATGGGAAATCTGGGCTTGTTTACTTTTGCATAATTGTTCAATGTGGGGAGGAAACACACCCGTAATTCTTGGTCTAAAGAAAGACGTCGCTCATGTTTCTTATTTTTAATACAGGTCAGTGCCAAAAATCCCTGTTTGCATAGACAAGTTGTTGAAAACTGCATTACTATAGATATGGCATGCTCTGATAACATAGAAATCTCCTTTCATTGAAATCCAGAACTGAAGTATTGTTACTTCCCTAAATTTCAGCTTCAAAGTTAGATTGGCTTGAAGTTCAGCCAATTCTTCTGCCTCTTCTAATGGTAGATGTTTCGTGTCCTCAGCAGTAATGGCAAAGGGATTGTGAACCCAGTCGCATTTGTTCACGTTGAGGGAAAGAAAATATTCTTGTAGTTTCTTCTCCAAAACAGAAAGATGTTCTAAAATCAGACTGGAACAGATATGCGACAGCACTGGGTGAAAATCAAGACCCAACAGTTGAACAAGCATGATCCTAAGTAGGCCCATTCGAAATAAGAAGAAGACTGGAACACATGTCGGTATCAGCTGTGAGAGGAAACATTTAAAGATCCCTTCTTTCAACTTCCACAGTTAAATTTTTCTTAAGAACCCATTCAGCTTGTCAGTTGGTGTAAGAATATTCTCTTTCTTTCCCTGCATACTGCATTGAGTTTATTCAAATGTCCAAAAATATCAGCTAGGTATGCAACTTCGGAACACCAAGTTTCGTCACTAATGAGGTCAGCAAATTCAGGTTTTTCTGTGGCAAATATTTGTAATAAATCATTTCCAAGTTCATAAAATCTGGAAAGTACATTTCCTTTGCACAACCAGTGAATTTCAGTATGAAGCAACCAGAATTTCATGAACAGCTCCTGCTTCCTGACACATGACTTTGAGAAGTCTACTTTTTAGAGTTCTACTTTTAATGTAATTAAACATTTCAACAACCGAGCTCATTATATTCCTTAGATCTGAAGGAATGGTTTTTACCACCAAAGCTTCCTGATGTAAAAAACAATGTGTGGATCCAATGTGCGGAAAATCTTGCTTCAACCTTGAAGTAAAATCTCTCATTCGACCAGTCATTGCTGGAGCTCCATTAGTACACAATGAAATAAAATTATTGTTCCAACTCAGTCCATTTTCTTCCAATGTCGCTGTCATAGAATTATATATGTCTAATCCTGTTGACGTCAGAGGTAATTCTTTGCAGGACAGGAACAGTTCAGCAAGTGATTCTTCATTTAAAATTCTTATGTACCTCATTAAGTGACATATTTTACTTATGTCTGTTGGTTCGTCCAGTTGAAGCGCAAATTTTTTACTATCATGGAATTTTTCCACTGTTTGTTTTTTAATATCAGCTGACATGTCTTCTACATGGCAAGCAACTGTATTCTTTGATAAAGGTACTTTGAATATCTCCCTCTCAGCAGCCTCTCCTAACATGGATTTCACTATTTCTTTACAAGCAGGTAAAATCAAAAGTTTTTGCTGCTGTATGTGGCTGCATATTCCTGGCAATTATTTCTGCTACTTTATAGCTACTAGCACTACTAGCGCCTTTTCTGAATTTTTCATTATTTTAGCTATTGCCTTGCCTTATTAAATTTGAGAAGAGAGTAAACAACTGAAATAGGCTTTATCTTTATTTTCCAAGTAGCTGTGTGTCTCTTTAGTTTGCTTGGAACCATACATTCATTGCTTAATTTTTCGTCACATACAACACACTCAGGAAGTTCACAATTTCCAGATTCAGTAAATGTAAATCCAAAGCTTAAATAAGAATCCTGATACCTGCACACAGCACCAGATGATGAACCGCTCTGCTGCGGAAGTAGCTTCTCACTGATACTTGATTCAGGTGATTCACTTGTTCTATTTTTACTCTGATATTCTTCACCTCTGTTTAATCATTGGTGTTTAGTTAAAAACTACTCCGTATTACAGCACATTATCTGTAGGCCTATATTTACTTCAATTTTGTAATAACACCAAATATTGCAACTTAGTCAACAATCAATAACACTAAGTTGTGTATTTTTTTTTTTTTTTTTAATTTTTATATTACACGAAAAATATACACCACCCGAAGAAGCAGAGCTTGTGTTCGGGGGTGGTTCAGTTCTATATATGAGAAAAACTTATACTAAATAATTACTTAAAACAATACAAAATTTCGAGAAGTATGACAGAATATTATGTATAAAAGGTTAGAACATGTTCTTTTTACAATACAAAGGTACGAAGTAATACAATATTAATACATAACAATTTATTTGTTCAAATTTTAGTAAAAAACAAAAAAAAATTAAGTTCTATCCAAATTTTAAATTTTAATATAAAAAATGTTATAACAGCAATAGTAGAAAACAGAAGTAATAATTATATAAATTTTCTAATTTTAGACCTAAATTGTTTGTTGTTTAAGCTATTTAGATCAGGATGGTTGGTAATACGAGTAAATGAATTGAATAGTCTTGGGCCAAAACTTGAACAGTGCTTAGCTCCAGCAGTTGTAACATTTTTCGGTTCAAGTAATAAATTAAATTGATTCCTTCGCGTGTTATATACGTGAGATTCTGACTTGTAATTGTCACGATGTTTATGAAAATAATTCAGTATGACATACTTGTAAATTTGGTCTATGGTGAAAACGTTAAATTCAGAAAATAATAATTTGGAAGAATAGTCAGGAGGCTTAGATAAACAAATCTTTATGATGCGTTTTTTAAGACAAAGCAAAGGGCTGAGGATCGTTTTTGCAACTCCTCCCCACCCAATTATGCCATATTGAATAATAGAATGAATTAGGGCTAAATAAATCGTACGTAAAACATGAGCTGGTAAACATGAACGGAGAATAACGAATTTATAAATTACTTTACGTAGCCTATTGCATAAATATTCAATGTACTTGTCCCATCTTAAATGTCGATCAATTATGATGCCTAGATATTTCACTTGATTTGATTCACTTAAGGAGGGACAAGTGCAGCTATTAATACGGCAACCTGAATTGTGTATTTTTAAGCTTAAATTTTTACTTACTTTTAATTGTTGCATACCGGTAGCTGTTAAAGCGAAAGGAACTAGCGTAGTTTTCTCAACATTTAAGGAAAGTAAATTAAAATCCAGCCAAGATTTAACAAGATTTATACCTTTGTTGGCATTTTCGTAAGTTTCACTCCATGAAGAACCACTAAAAATCACAACGGTGTCATCAGCATATGAGTAAATAGAGCCATTAAATATATTAAAATTAATCTTTAGTAGTTCATTTATGTATATTAAAAACATATGGGACCCAATACTGTACCTTGTGGTACACCGATATTTATTTTCCGGAAATCACTGAGATCATTATCTATTCTTGTAGCCTGAGTTCTATTACTTAAGTACGACCGAAATAAATTTAAAACATTTCCTCTAATGCCTAGAGCATGTAATTTTGTCAGAAGAATATTATGGTCTACAGTGTCAAATGCTTTTTGTAAATCTAAAAATATACCTAAACATTTGTTTCCAGTATCTAATTCATTTATGATTTTCGTTGTGACCGTAAAAATGACATCATCTGTTGACAGGTTAGGACGAAAACCGAATTGATTGTTAGATAAAAGTTTATTATTATTTAAATAATTCATCAGCCTATTCTTTATACATTTTTCTAAAATCTTTGAGATACTCGGTAGAAGGGAAATTGGCCTGTAGTTATTTAATTGGTTCTTATCCCCTGTCTTATGAATTGGTACGATTATAGCATTTTTTAAATCTGTTGGAAATATACCTTGCGAAAAACTTAAATTAAAAATATGAGTCAGCGGTTTAGCTATGAAGTCAACAATTTTCTGTAGAGTTTTATTCGTAATACTATCTATACCAGGAGAAACACTATGTTTTAATTTGTTAACAATATTAATTATCTCACTTTCGCTTATAGGATATAAAAATATTGATGAGGACACTTTATCTGGTAGAAAATTATTCAAGTTCGATGTCCTCTTTATTTTTTCGGCAATTGCAAGTCCCACCTTTGAAAAATAAGTATTAAATTCATTTGCCATTTTTTGCTTACATTTTAATACGACGCCATCATCACTTATAATTTCTTTTATGACTTTATTATTATTATTTGGTTCCGTGTCAGTAGCTTCATTGATGAGCTGCCAAAATTTTTTGGGATTGTTCATATTTTTATTAAATTGGTCTGCATAGTATCTAGCTTTCGTGTTTTTTATAACCAGAGTTAGCATATTTCTATAAACCTTGTAATTATTCTACAATTCTGTGTTAGATGCAAGGGCGCCCATACTCGGGGGCAGGGGGGGGCCGCGGCCCCCCCCTAGCTCTCAGGGAAAGGAAAAAATTCAATATTAATAATTATAGTCTGTTTTTTTTCTTTTAAGACAATTATTTGAAAGTCAGTAGAGACATAAGTTTGCAGAAGTTTTACCATATCGACACCATGGAAGCAGAATCCACACTGGATTAGAAAAGGGGATCCTGGGGGTTTGGACCCCCAAAAATCTAAACCTAAAATTCTATTTTTGTATTTAAAAAAAATTAATAAATTAAACAATTTTTGTGGGTGTGTCAAATATGATATAGCAGTTATTTTGTTTCCATAACATAACGAGTAGGCCTGTTATTTCCATTGTTCTTTGTGTTATTTAACTTTTCTTATAAATAGTAATGAGTATTATAACTTAGGTTTGTTTAAGTTCGCATGTCTTAGAGTATGGTAAACAAATTTCCTAACTAGCTTTCAGGGCTAAAATAGCATAAAATATGATTTTCATTAGTTCAGTATTTAAAAATCTTCCGGGGGTGAACCCCCGACTTAGGTAACAATTTCTCGTTTAAGTTGGCATATCTTAGAGTATGGTAAACAAATTTCCTACCTAGTTTTTCAGAGCTAAAATAGAGTGAAATGTGATTTTAGCCCAGTCAAATGTTACAAAAAAAATGCGTGAACTTACATTAAATGGGGTATTAATGATTTTTGGAGGGGAGTTTCAGACCATTACTGGGATCATAAATCGAGATTTGCAACCCTCAGAAACCTGTGCTCGATGAATGGCGGTCGAAATAAACCGGTTTTTTCGGACTTTTTTCGGTTTTTCGACAATATCTCCTAACCTATGCGTTTGTTGAAAATATTATTTCTTAGCTTTTTAAAAGTAAATTAAATTGTCTAAAATATGAGGTCAAAATAGCTTTTTTAAGTTATATAGTTACCGAGATACGGCTTTTCAAAGATTTGCCTTTTTTTCCAAAAAGTTAAAATTTTAAGTTTTTTTCGTGTTTCGAACTGAATACCGACAAAATGACACGTCCTACAGAAAAGTCAAGAGAACAAACGTTGTAGGCAATTTAATAAGCTTTAATGTGAGCTATAGCTCGTTCTTGTGGCTCAGATAGTCTCGTCATAAATGACAAAAACCGAAAATATGAAAAAATGCTTTTTTGGGTGAAAGTTGAATAACATAGTTTCCTCAACCAACAACTTAATTCTTTTGTAACATGTTGGCGGATAATGTCTTATAACTGTGTATAGAAACTATTTGTGTGTATATGTGTCTATGGGAAATGGATTTTGCCAGAAAAAATATTTAAGCAGAATATTTCATAAAAATGTATTTACTTTAAACCAACAGGCATATTTAAACAATGTGTGAGGTTCCTGGTATGGGAAGTCGAGGGTGGGGTGATGTCTTCATCTTCACTTGAAGAACTGTCATTCTGGGGTGTGGGCACATTGCATTTCAGCTCAGTTTTGCGGCAGCTGCAGCCCCCAGCGCAGCCCATCTTGCACTTGCACGAGATCAGTTGCAGAAGGGTTTGAGGGGCTCGTTTAACTTCCATTGCAATTGGAGTAAGCCCAACTCTAACTTCCACCGCAATCCGTGAGTTTTTTCCACCCCAACCACTTTTGTACCTGCGAAAAAGTGGAATGAAAATTAGTTATTCTATAATATTTCAAAGCATACACACGGTGTACAATAAAAGTGTATAAGTGAACAACGAAATTTAAGAACATAATGATAGGAAATGTATATGGACATACCTGGTGATACATACAATAAGCATGATATTTTGCAGCACCTGTGGTTGGTGACAAACGGGCGAGGTTGACTTTGGCTGACAGGTCGTTGAGGGTGGTGTCAGTCGCTCCTTCATAAACTGCGACGAGATACTTCTCCCCAGCTGCAGCTATTTCATTGTAACTCACATCTGGGTGGAGGAAGACTTCTGCTTGCTTGAATAGTGCTGGGGTCTTGAGGAAGGTTTGACAAATTTGGTTTTCCCCTGCTTGAAAGGGGCCCGGGAGAGTAGTAAGAATTCCCGGTGGTGAACGATGTAGATAAATATTGGACGTCTGGCTCACCTCTTCTGAAAGTAGATGTATTTTTTGGAACTCAAACCAACTAATAACACAAGCAGGTCCACATCTTCCACGATGATCACAACCTTCTCAGAAGAGTCAGCTTTGGTGATGGAAGCTCTAACAATGTCAGCGTCAGTGTCGTCTTCTGTCACTTTAACACCGTGCTGTTCAAATCCAGTTTTCAGTAGCTCTATCAGCCTATGCTTATTAGTGTCGTTCGATAAGAACTTCTCTTGTGTGATGTTGAAGGTAGTTGAAGCTGATAGGACAATGTCACTGCAGTTGAGGGCGGAGTATCGTCTGAGACCTTCGGCACTTTTGGTACTTTTTTGAGAGGCGTCCTCCGGATATCCATCGAAGACAGTGGATTACATCTGTCCCAAAATGGTTTTTCACAAAATGATGGTCTTCACTGATGCGTTTTGATGCCACACACATTTGTGGAGCAAGTAGCCACCATCGAGCATGATGTGGATATTGGCGTCTCGGGAGATGTTGGTAGTGAGGGATGTGAAACACGAATATAGAGCTGCCTTAGTTTCGTTTCCAGAATTCCAGTTTCGTTGAAAAGAGACATTGGGTAAGGGGGCACTTCATATTAGCAGTGGGCTTCTGATTTTTATGGTAATGCTAACTCGCTGAAATATTGTGAGAGTGTCAACTTCAATCTTCTTATTAGTGACTTGTATGGAATTATTGACGCTTGCCAAGGTAACAACTTGCAACGAAGGTAACAACTTTGTCTTTACGTTTGAATCCAACTTGTTCGGTTTTCTATGTTAACCACGCCTTCTGTTCCCAGTTCCTTGACAATTTAACAATTGACTTCATAGCCTCCAACAATCCCACTGCTAATAGAAACTATTTTGTCAGTAACGGGGAACTGATCTCGTGCAAGTGCAAAATGTGCTGCGCTGGGAGCTGCAGCTGCCACAAAACTAGGCGGAAATGCTCAGTTTTGTGCACTTTCTGCAAGGGAAAAGTTCTGCCGCAATGTGCCCACACCCCAGAATGACAGTTCTTCAAGTAAGGATGAAGACATTACCCCACCCTCGACTTCCCATACCATCCCATACCAGGAACCTCACACATGGTTTAAATATGCCTGTTGGTTTAAAAGTAAATACATTTTTATGAAATATTCTGCTTATCCGCCAACATGTTACAAAAGAATTAAGTTATTGGTGGAGGAAACGATGTTATTCAACTTTCACCCAAAAAAGCATTTTTTCATATTTTCGGTTTTTGTCATTTATGTCGTGACTATCTAAGCCACAAGAACCCGTTATAGCTCATATTAAAGCTTATTAAATTGCCTACAACTTTTGTTCTCTTGACTTTTCTGTAGGACGTGTCATTTCTTCGGTATTCAGTTTAAAACACAAGGAAAACTTAAAATTTTAATTTTTTGGAAAAAAAGGCTAATCTTTGAAAAGACATAACTCGGTAACTATATAACTTACAAAAACGATTTTGATCTCATATTTTAGAAAATTTAAGTTACTTTTAAAAAGCTAAGAAATATTATTTTCAACAAACGCATAGTTTAGGAGATATTGTTGAAAAACCGAAAAAATTCCGAAAAAACCGGTTTATTTCGACCGCCATTCAGCGAGCACAGGTTTCTGAGGGTTGCAAATCTGGATTTGTGATCCCAGTAATGGTTCGTAACTCCCCTCCAAAAATCATTAATACCCCATTTAATGTAAGTTCCGATGTAACATTTGACTGGGCTATTTTCATTAGTTCAGTATTTAAAAATTTTCCGGGGGTAACAATTTCTTGTTTAAGTTGGCATATCTTATGTATGGTAAACAAATTTCCTACCTAGTTTTTCAGAGCTAAAATAGAGTGAAATGTGATTTTCATTAGTTCAGTATTTAAAAATTTTCCAGGGGTAACCCCCGACTTAGGTAACAATTTCTTGTTTAAGTTGGTATATCTTAAAGTATGGTAAACAAATTTAATAACTTGTTTTTCAGAGCTAAAAATTTTACAGGGGTGGACCCCCGACTTAGGTAACGATTTCTTGTTTAAATTGGCACGTAAAAAAATTTCCTAACTAGTTTTTCAGTGCTAAAATAGCGTAAAAAGTGATTTTAATTAGTTGAATATTTTAAATTTTTCTGGGGATGGACCCACGACCCCCTTGCTTGGGGGGTATTCCAAATCCCCTGCCACTTCCAATCCTCCCCGAAATTATTTTCTGGCTACTTCATTGTTGCACTTACATCATTATATTATTAATGTAATGTTACAAACTGGCCCAAGAAGTTAAAGGGACAATAAATAAATTAACTAAAAATTTGGCCCCCCCCTAGAAAATATCATATGGGCGCCCTTGGTTAGATGGGATGCATTTTAATTTTTTTGCCATTTTATCTCTTGTGCGAATTGATTTAATAATACCTATTGTAATCCACGGTTTTATTTTTCTGTATTTGGAAGGAGTGTTTCGGAAATTGTTAGAAGTATTTTTACATATATAGTTCTGTAATATGTTATAAAAATTATGAAAGCTTTCAACCGAATTTTGATTGTTAAGTACATTATTCCACGTTTCTTTTTTAATATCTAAGATAAAGTCATTATAATTCAAAATGCCATTTCTACGAGCTGAAAGTTCGTTAGATATATTAGGAGTAGGGAAGCTAGCATTAGATAACACAGCAAAAATCATATGATGATCAGTGATTGAACTACTATAAATTCCAGAAGAAAAATTCCAATGTTTGTTCAAGCTTTTAAAAAATATATGGTCTAAACAAGAATCAGTACCGTAATTTGTAGATGGCCTTGTAGTAGCATTTAAATATTTCAGAAACCCGAACTCGTGCAAAATATTCATGTATCTATGACCATTTACATTTGAACATCTCTACGTTTAGAACTGAAGTATAGAACTGACTGCAGGTGACCACTGATTGGTTTATATATGCTCCACTAGGGTTCGGGAGTGATCGACATGTTTCATATATGCTCCACTAGAGTTTGGGAGTGACTGACATGTTTCTCTATCGTTCCAGTGGTTCTTGTACCCTCCGATAGGGTTCTTAATCTTTCAGGACTGCTCTGTAGCATTCGAAATTCCTCTAAAGCAGGCATAGTTACTTGTATGTTGGAGTGTGCCATCATATTCACCATCGCGAAACAGTGTGCCGTGAACAAAAAAGTTTGAGAACCCCTATAGGGCCTGACTGGTGACGAATAATTTAAAGATTTACATTATGAATATGAATATGAATTTATTTGTTCTAAACAACAACTTTACATTTAGCCCAAATTTCCACTTTAGAGAAGGATCCGTACCTACCTTATGGTTTCTGACAGATCCATTTCAGCACATTACATTACTAAATATATCGCACATCAATTCAACGTGTCTCAATTCAAACGTTAACGTTTGTTTACGTACACAACTGGATCTGCACACTATTCCTGCTGCTGTTAGTTCAAGCCTACTCCACTCTTTGTGAACTGCCAAGAGAAAATATTCTACGGGCACTTGCTTCCCTGTACAATGGAGACGCGTGGTTATTAAACTCTTTTCTTTATCACTATTAACTTCACATTCCTATTTTTAACTTCCACTGACACACTGATTTAACTGTGGCCTCCCTAGCAACGTTTTCCCGTTTGAAAACTTTTAAATTTTTTTTTGCTTCTAGTAATTATTGGTGTTTCCTCCTCACTGCTTCCACTATTGATGTCACTTGGTGCGTTCTTACTCCAAGGCCCCTGAGGAATCTGGAATCGTTGCGTCACAGATGACGTGTTTGGTTTCTCGTTTGGCTGAGTTGTTGATTGTCTGCTGTCACCTATTGGTGACGTCGGTGCACGTTCCTTCTGGCTTCAATGTTCGTTAACCTGACCATCTGCACGCATTCCCTCAGTCTCTAATTTCGCTGATTCAGCTGTTGAGCTCATAGCACCCGTGCTGTTCGTTTCCGAGCTGTTCCTTATATCTATCTTCCTCCCATCCACATACAGCTGTAAATTTCGAATGGTCGCCTTCTTTCCCTTATTCCTTTCAAACTTTATTTTTTCTACTAATTTCCTCCTTTTAATTCTCTCCGTTGGAGATAGATCTCTGTTGATGTATATTGCCGTTCCTTTCAATTTGTAAGTTCTCTTCAGTGTAGCAAAAACCACTTGCGTGGACACACATTTCACTATAATTACTCTGTTTCCTGTAGTTTTCCCAACTACAGGGCCGTAAGGAACTCCCATCCCTGGATCTGCACTTCCAATTTGCTTTCTAATAGCTCGTGGACTTCTTGCAAGGTACTAATTCCTTTTCTCTCTTTTACCCCATGGAAAATTAAAATTTAGCTGTCGATCTGCATTTTCTATCTTCTTGATTCTTGACTTCAGTTGTTCCACTTATGTCTTCATTCTGACATCATATTTCTTGTTTAACTTCTTTTGTTGCCCCATTTATTTTATTAACTATTCTTTCTTCCATTCATTCAAGGCTTTTGATGACCTCTTCAGAAACTCCTGGCCCTGGGTTCATTTCAACCCCTCCAATTATCAGCAGCACTATAATCACTAGGACCCAGGTCGCCATGACAGATTGATCTTCTCTAACTGTTCCTTTAGTCCCTGCTCTCCTTTTTGACCCAAATGAGCCTATCCTCATTCTGTATACTTCGATTTCAATGGCCATGTCCCTTGTGTCGTTTTTTCCTAAATCCACTCCGCACCTCTTCCACACGTCTGTACCTTACCACTGCTTGTGTCGTTTTTTCTTAAATCCACTCCGCACCTCTTCCACCCGTCTGTACCTTACCACTGCTTGTTTAGAACTGATTTACATTATGTGAACTGCTGTAAGTCAGAATGTCCATTCTCTCTTGGTACAGTACCAAGATATTTGAGAAGGACCAGCTGCGATGTTTTTACTGCAAAAAATTACATTATCTTTATCTCTTTGCTGTGAACTCTGGAAGACATGATATTTTCATTTTTATTCTCGGCTCCACCAATGGGAAGAACGTTCTACATAAAATTCCTTCTTGAAGTTTTCTCATTGACACTGCCATTTGGTAAGACTTCATTTTCACAGTTCATTGGAGATTGTTATAATCGACTATGTTTAGTTTGTTGTTAGCAACCACTTCTTTTGCTAATGTATCTGCCATCTTGTTACCCTCAATATCAATGTGTGCCATGACCCATTCGAAATGTATAATCCAGTTTTCTTTTCTGAGTTCCCGAAGTTTTTCTCTGATTTGTTCAATTACTGGACAATGTAGGAGGTTTTGTTGATCGAATCAAGAGTCACTTTGCTATCCACATATATGGCTATATTTTTGTTAATGTCACTGCAATTTAGGAAGAACTGTATATTTTCCAAAGCTTTTAGAATGGCAACTTTTCCTGCTCGATTATTTTGAACAATTTGTTTTCAGTGTGTATTTGTACAGTTTGTCTGGGATTTTGTCTTTGAAGATAGCTATTCCTGACCTCACCTTATCTTCTATTTTGCTGCCATCTTTATATATTTTAAATCAGTATATAGTTTTAACATTTGTTTTGGTTAGGTGAGTCCAATCCGTAATGAAGAGAGGTAGTCTGGAGTCTTACATAGCCATGCTTGATATTGCAGAGTTCCATTTTTTCATCAATCACATACTCTATAAGAAGGATTCCAGCCATCACTCACGTTGCTTCATACGAGAGATTTCTATAAGCTTCAGCTATCTTTATATTTATCAATCTTTGAATTCTTTTCAGCTTATGGAAGCTTTTTATTTTGTGAATAACCTCTTCCCACATATGCACTCCTTTATTAGCATTGGAATCAATACCCCTTCTTAGATGGTCTTGAGCAGTTTATATCCAAGTCCAATTGTAATTCCACTGATCTGCTTAACATGTTTACTAGGGTAGTGGCTCTTTCAGCAATTACATCAATATGCTTGTTGAATGATAACTTTGAAACAAAATAGATACCTAAGTTTTTGATTTTGTCTACTAACACTATAGCTTTGTTGCTTAAGTAAATGTCCACCAACCTGTTAATCTTCTTTCTCGTTAAAATCATTGCTTTAGATTTACTATCGTTGAAGTGAATTTTGTTGTCTCTGGCCCATTTCTCTATTGTACCCATATCTGCATTCCGAGTACATATTCCACCTCTGCTAGTGAATCTCCTGCTGCATAATGGCAACACCAACAGCAAAGGCTGTTAGTTGAGTGTGTTGCGAATATTTCAAATTAAGAAGTCCATTATACATGATGTTCCAGAAGTCTGGGCCGCAGCATGATCCTTGTGGAAGAACCCTTCTGAATTTCTCTGTTGACATTTTGGGTATTAATGCAAAGTTTAGCTGTTCTACCTCTGAAGCAGTCCTTGGCAAGATAGAATAGATTTTTTCCCACTGTCAATATAGTAAGTTGTTAAGTATGCTTGACAATCAAGCTGTGTCAAAAGTTCCTCTTACATCCAGGCTCACAAATGCTGTATTTATTCGGCTATAGGACCCCTCACCTATAAGACCCCTTAATTTTTTAATCCATAATGAAATGGTGGAGCTGATTTTGGTGTTGGTGTTTGCCACTTTAACATATCATAGGGTCAATCCATTAGAAATGAACCAGGCCATGTTGCTCTACATTTTTTATTTTTCCTATTTTTTTTACCAGTTATTCCCCAATACAAGGTGAGTTCAAAACTATGGTAAAAAAAAAATTAGGCTCATACTTTTTTTTTTCTTGGCGGCCATTTTAAGTTTGCTTTGTAACCATTTTTCAGTCGAAAACATGTTTTGCACAAATGTATCTAACTCTGTTAATTTTATAGATAATAAGACAAAATACAAAACCAAAATTATCAGAATGATCTAGGTTTTTTGTTCTAACATAATATTACCTAAGTAGTGAGGAAAGTGAAGAAAAAAATTCACAACTATAAATTGAAAATTAACTTAAAACAGGAGTTTTAGTGCTGCAAAATTATTAAAAGGAAAAAAGACCTACCTTTAATTTTTTTTACTTGTATAGATTTACTATAGGACTACTTGCTGTAGAAGTTTCAAGCTTGAGATTTTCCCTTTTTTTAATACAATTTTCAAAAATGCCCAAAAGGTATATTGGCAATATTTGAGTAGAATATCTCAAAAGGAACTGAGTGAAAAATTATGAAATTTACACAGAACACACCTCTTGATGATATAAAGATGTGATAAAAATTTGGTGACTGAGACTCAACTGGTTCCAGAGTTATAGTGCACACATGTTGGCCAAACATTGTGTTACATGCACACCAAATTTAACTGTAATTAATGGTAAAAATCCACATTGTAACTTAATTTAAAATACAAAATTTAGTGAACCTAAGTTTGTTACACAAAACAGCTGTATATGTAGGCTACATTTCATCAGTTAGAATGACAAATTTATAATTTCCTCAAAGCGTTGAAGAGTGTTGAAATTTCCGTGCATAGTTTTTCTGTTATGTTGTGCGTTTTGCCTGAAACTGTTGTTAGTTCTGTAGGGGCAATCTTCCTCACAATTTTACTTACTGGAACCCACACCATGTCTTTTTTATATATCTGGAAGGCAGTTTTTAGGCCAGGTGCATGGAAGAAATGAACTAGTAGATCACTATTTTGATCGCTCTTATCTTTGACTATGCCCAGCCACCACTGATCTTCATAAATGCATACAACATAGTCCATGTTTGTGAGCGAAGATGTGAAGTAAACACAATTGAAGTTTTATACTCATCAAATTCTTTAGATGCTGATATGGTGTAATAAATAAATTTAATTGTCGTTAGGCCATTACAGCAATAGACAAAGTCTAATACAAATCTAAACATCTGATTTGCTTCTCAATCATAGGTATGAATTGATGATACCCTCTTGTTCCTGTCACAAGCAAACAAAGTTCAAATCTGTTTGTTAGTTTAGCTTCAGTTTATTTAATTTCTTCGGCAGAGACAAAAATATATTTTATTCCGATTAATTTTTCCGTGCAGTATTTGAACATATCTTGTGGAGTAAGAATTTGGTCATTGTAAGGTCTTTGCATGTAGTTACTTCCCTTTCAGTGGTACCACCTATTCCATCACAAGAATTCTTCCCATGGGATGTAGCAAAGAAATTTCATTCAGCTATCAAGCCAAAACCATTCTTGTGTTGGCACATATTAATAATTATTTTCTTATTTTTCTATTGGCTGCTGGCACCATCGATAAACATCATCTTCTTGACTTTGGGTAAAACATTCTTCACTTCATTGATAAGATGCTTTTGAAATTCATAAACTGTAGAGGTGTCATGAATGAGTTAGTCACTTATCATACAAATGCTTTTGCAGCACATTTTACCTTCTTTTTTCAAATAAAAAACAAACGGATGTAATGTAGTCTGGGTGTTAGTCCAGTGGTAGCTTTGAATTTAATCCTGAACACAAAATGTAAAGTATTGTGAAAAATCACCACTGACCAAACATTCACTGACTTTGAGATTATCTTTAAGTTCTTTGAAATGATTAGATTGGACTTTTGAAATGAATGGTGAGATTCTACAGTGAGTCCCACGCAAGAGTTGGCCAATGACGCGGGTTTCTGCGTCGCGGCTGGCACAGCTCCAACTCCCGAGCGATCGGGTGAAATATCTACGCAAATAATGCCGCGGTCGTTGTAATGATTCAGGTTCTCACATTTACAGTTAAAATTACAATAAAAATAACCACGTACCTCATCACAAAAGATGTTGGAAATGTTCTCCTCTTGCATCCAGACAATACTGGCACCTTTTTAGGAAATTTTCTTTCACACGCATAAGTTCAGCTTCCGAGACAGAGTTACTTTCTCTTTTGATGGCCTATGTGATATTGTCATTAATTTCTTCTAACAGTATGTAAATATTATTTATGGGGGAACTTGAAAAATAAAGTGTATAGGTCAATTTCCCATACATAAGAAGAACTTAAAGACAATATCACAAGAGAAATTAATTCTATCTCGGAAGCTGAACTTACGCGCGTGAAAGAAAATTCCCTAAAAAAGGAGCCAATGTTGCGCGTATGCAAGAGGAGAACATTTCTAACATCTCTTGTCATTAGGTACGTGGTTATTTTCATTGTAAGTTTAACTATAAATGTGAGAACCTGAATCATTACAACGACCACGGCATTATTTGCGTAGATATTTCACCCGATCGCTCGGGAGTTGGAGCGGTGCCAGCCGCGCCGCAGAAACCTGCGTCATTGGCCAACTCTTGCGTGGAACTCACTGTAGTTTTATTATCTCTTCCACAAGAAGATTTAGAAACTAATCATTTGGTAGTAGTCTGGTGATGAACTCTGTTCTGTCAGTTTGCATCCACTGCTTGAAAACTACTTCCTCCGGTAAATTGCCAATTTCATTCATTAGAAATTCCAGAAGTCCTTCTGATCCAGGACATTCTGAACACTTGTCCAGCTTACAACATTCATTCTCAACATCACACAAGAGAAATTCCATGAAGTCTCTGTAGTTTATATTGAGCCTGGCTCCTTCACTATGTGTACCAGATGATCCGGGGTGTTACTGTTTAGTATATATCCAAATATATAATAATCATATTTTTAGTTTCTAATCGTGAAATTTCATTGTTACCTTCAAATTATGCATCAGCTGACAGATGAGTTTATATTGGTTCTACAGTGTGTTTGTTAAACTATTTGATATACTTTTAGTGCTTTGGACACATGTTTGTGCAAATTTATATTGACTGAATTGAATTTATTGAATGACAAAAACATTTTGTTACTGTTAAACAGTAGGAAAATGGATTTGTATCATCAATTACTGTTGAATTTCGTATGTGTATAATGCAATTTTTGGCCAACTTTGATGCACTAGAACTCTGGAACCAGTTGAGTCTCAGTCACCAAATTTTTGTCACATCTTGAAACTTCTACAGCAAGTAGTAGTAAATCTATACAAGATAACAAAATTAAAGGTGTGTCTTTCTTCCTTTTAATAATTATGCAGCACTAAAACTCCTGCTTTAAGTTAATTCTCAAATTGTAGTTGTGAATTTTTTTCTTCACTTTCCTCACTACTTAAATATTATGTTAGGACAGAAAATCTAGAGCATATCATTCTGATAATTTTGGTTTTTATTTTGTATTGTTATCTATAAAATTAACAGAGGTAGATAAGAAATCATATATTAGAGTTAGATACATTTATGCAAAACATATTTTCGACTGAAAAACAGTTACAAAGCAAACTTAAAATGGCAGCAAAAAAAAAAGGATGAGCGTATTTTTTTTTTTACCATAGTTTTGAACTCACCTAGTATTAGGGAGTAACTGGTAAAAAAATTAGGAAAATAAAAATGTTGAGCTACAAATTTTATTCAATTTGACTCGTTTCTAATGGATTGACCCCATATGGTCTTCATTTACTTTCACTTAAAACTCCAAAAAGTGATTTTTAACCGCTAAAAATGTCATCTTAATTTTCATCCAATTTGGTTATCCAAAACCATCTTTCCCCCCTTTGTTTTGGTTAACAGAGGTTGTCCTATATATAGGCTATATATCTCTATATATATAAGAGGCTTTGTCCTGACTGACTGACTGAATGACTGACTGACAGGAATCAACGTAGAGCCTAAACTATAACAGGTAGAGACTTGGAATTTTGACAGTACCTTCGTTTCATAATGTAGGTGCTCACTAAGAAAGGATTTTGCAAAATTTTGATTTTAAATGCCAGAAATCGAATGTTTTTTAGTATACTAATCCCTTTTTACACATAATTATCAAAACAAAATCACAGAACATATTGTTGCCAGTTGTATCAGATGGGTTTGGAATTAAATGAAATGGAAGTTTGGCAAATTAGAGAAGGTATCAATATAATTCATGTTATCTATATTAATAAAAGGAATTGTCTGTCTGTCCACGATGCCCAGCGAAATCTACTGAATGCAGAGATCTGAAATTTTAAACATAGGTGGGCTGAAGGGTCGGAAAATGCATCTTGAAGCCGGAATTTTAATTTTAGCTTTTGTTCGTGAGTTATGAGTGAAAAACAGGCAAAAAACGTGCATTTTTTTCGTTTTCGAAGCATCAGTTTTCAGTTATACCGTACAATTCAATGTCAAATCAATTACAGTTGGCTTTGGCTATTTTTGTCATAGGCTACCTTGGAAATAAAACTTTCGTGATCGCTTGAATGGTCAAACATTGCTTTATTTGGAAGAAACTCACTATACATGGGTTTTCTGGGCCAAGGAACTCGAATCTGAGGTCGCTTTTACCAGGCTACGCTATCTAATCGTGGTATGTAGTCCACGTGATTTAGGTGTTAATAAATATAAT
Organism: Ectobius pallidus; assembly: GCA_964059195.1. Classification (NCBI taxonomy): domain Eukaryota; kingdom Metazoa; phylum Arthropoda; class Insecta; order Blattodea; family Ectobiidae; genus Ectobius; species Ectobius pallidus. The sequence continues at coordinate 30,517,760 of CAXKWD010000009.1, forward strand.
GATTTAACTATCATGCTCTTAATTGTTTATTTTTTAAATAATTATCGCGGGCGAAGCCGCGGGCACATGCTAGTATATACATATAGAGAGAAAAGTATATTCCTGTGCATCTAATATATAAAGTCGAATGTGTGTTTGTGGGTATGTATGTATGTATGTTCCTTATACAAATCTACATTTCTTGACCAATTTGTACAAAATTTTGCACACACACCCAGTTAAGCCCGGAAAGTAACGCAGTCAACATTAAAATTCAAACAAAATACTCCTTCCTTTGAAAATTTATGTAATTTATGAGAATATTATACTGAAAAAATGAAATCCAGTTCAGTTGTCATAACAACAGTGCATTGTTTACTGTGATCAGATAGGGCTTTGGCAACTATATAATACTGGACTTTAACGAATTATGATTCCATCGATGTAATATATTGGCGAAAATAATTACTGAAAAATGAAATCCACGAAAATAAAGCACAGTGTGATGCAGTCACATAACTTTCTCTACCCTCGACATAAGAAATATTTTCTCACTTCACATTTTGATGTAGAATAAGAGGTCGTATTGCAGGGACAACTTAAGTGTGTGAGTATGCTATATCAGAAGTCGGTAAATAATCCTTTCTGCTGATACGTTATCCATAGCTGTAGGCTTTGTATTAGTTGAGAAATAGGGATGTATATCATAGGCCCTAAGCTTGGGATGGAACATTTTGAGTCCTATGCTCGCAGTATAATATGTCCTGGGTTTTAGGGGAGGAAAGTATGAAAGTGATACTGCATTTCTCTTTTATTTCAGCCCCAAAACAGTTGTATGGTAACATGAGGATGAGAAATAAAATTTTCCGTCATCATCTTCTTCAGTCAAGTCAATACAATCTTATGTAATTTATGTTTCTTCTTATTTCAACCCCTCCCAGGCATGATGTGTAGAAGCAACTGAATGCAGCATTCGACATCCTCTATGAGCCATAAAAAGCTATATCTAGCGTTTTCTGAAGGAATAGTTTGAGTGTGATAAATCTTTTTCTTCATTTCAAGTTTTACATACTTATTATATATACTTTTATTTCAGCCCCAAAACAGTTGTATGGTAACATGAGGATGAGAAATAAAATTTTCCGTCATCATCTTCTTCATCATCTTCTGTCAAGTCAATACAATCTTATGTAATTTATGTTTCTTCTTATTTCAACCCCTCCCAGGCATGATGTGTAGAAGCAACTGAATGCAGCATTCGACATCCTCTATGAGCCATAAAAAGCTATATCTAGCGTTTTCTGAAGGAATAGTTTGAGTGTGATAAATCTTTTTCTTCATTTCAAGTTTTACATACTTATTATATAAGGACCTAGAGTTTCAAAATCAAAAGTCCTCCATAAGTTAATTTCAAATTACAAAATATAAAGTCCGGGCGACGCCGGGCCTTTTCAGCTAGTTTATTATATATTTATATAAACATTACAATACTCTTCATATCCCTTGGGACCTCAAACTTGGAAATGGCTATCATTCCTTGCTACACACATCTCACACCCTTTTAAAAATTGTCCGCATGAAATAGTTCCTAGCCTAATTCATGAAATTCCACCATGTGTCAAACAAGGTGTTTGGTGCATGATAATGCAAACAGAATTTTTATTTATTTATTTATTTATTTACAATTGCTTCCCCAATCAGAGGTTGCTAGAGACAAAGGTTAGCAGACAAAGAAAAAAAATCCCACATATAAAATACAGTAAGATAAGAAATTAGATCAATAGAAGGTTTAAAGAGGTGAAATTTCAAGATTTTTATGGAGTCTTTAATGATGTTGATAGACAACTCTTCATGTTGAGTAACAGAAGAGTAGGTGTTTGCAGAATTAGGCCGTAAAATGGTGAATGGAACCCTGTGCGCCAAACAACAATCCATGTATTGTGGTTTCATTTTAATTATATTTCTCAATATAAATCACTGTATGTGTATAGATGTTTTTTTGCTTCTTCATGGACTTCTTCTGCTTGACCATGGTGATCTTCCATATGTATTGTGGGATCTAATATCAATCCAGAACAGGAAAGTGATGATGTCAATTTGCCTATTACTCTCATTGACTGCTATTCCATGGGATTCTTCATGCACTGTTTATTTTCTCTTTCTGAGAGCAGTGGTTAAGTTGGATCTTAGAACATTATGCCTTACCATAGATTGTCCTGAGACTTACCGAGCATGGTTCTTAGAGCACTGACATTAGCCATCATCTTTAATGCTTCTTTTTATTCTGCAGAAGTCAGTCGTTGAAGCATAGATATCCATTTGTTAGCTGGAGTGAATTCGCTATACAGTCTTATACCTTTTCCTTTCTGAGGTAGGGAACATCAAGACTCATATTCAACAGCTCTTAGATATTTTCTCACTCTTTTGGTGTTCACTTCATTTCTTTAAAAAACAGCCAATAAATCCTTTACTTTAAGTTTCTCTAAGAAATATTCTTAGTTTCAAGCATCATATTTCTGGTGTTGTTAATGTACATGTTATTGACTGACTGCAGTTTAAGGCAGCTATTTATGAATTGCAAATAACCTCTCATCTTGCCCTAAAAATAACCAATGTGGACTATTCTCTTCCCCTTCAAATTACATGACGTACAAACATAGCAGTTTCCTCTGAACAGCTGATTCTCAGCACTGCAATTAGTGGAACATTAACCAAGAAGATAAAATCAAATATTAGAGGCAGATACTAAGACCGATTTTGACAGCATACTGTCTGCAGTCATTATTACAGACAAGCATAAACACTGAAATTGGAAATCATGAAAAAGATTCAGCAGTGTAAGCATATCAACTGCCACGCTGATTAAAGTAGCGATCATTTTTTTGTTTCCTGTGAACAGCTGACAATATTGGACCATAAAGCACTCTTGTGTGTGCAGCCAAAAATATCTGTATAGAAAAACTACTTGATACCATTTTTTTGAACCAAAAACTTGTATTGTAGGACATCGGCTAAATACCGGTAGCTTCATTTTAAATAAAATCCATTAACAACACTTAGAAATTTTTAAAAGCAAGAGTACCTCTAGATAAAACAGAGCTACAAATACTGAAATAAACAAATGAGTGAACGAAGAAGCTCTAAAAAGCAGGAGATACTTTGTGTTCACACTTAATTATTTGTTAAAGCATCACATGCAGTGCAATAAAAACATAAAACTGAACATCAGAGATGGGGAGGCATGCGCGAGCCTCACCCAGGGCCACTGCCCATACGGCATCATACGCCAGCGGTGCCTCTTGATAACCCTCGGGGTAACGCATGTTGTCTATGTCATAGCCCGCCTGGCGCAGCACATCGTTCAAGCGAAGGCGGAAATCTTCAGACGTCTGCAAGGCAAGTGGCAAGCCTGCTACAGCTGTTGTTCACTTCATGCTGACAGCAACATGTACATTACACAAGCTTTTCATTTACACTCCTTAACAATTTTTAATCTATACTGTTAAGAAATTAGCATAAGTAATGCTTTTCAATGATCTATTAGCCTGCATATCATTTTAGTGATGAGCGGATTTATCAAGAGAAGTTGAAAATTTAGTTGTATTTGTCATGAATGAAAGAAACTAATATATTATAAAAGTCATAAATAAGACCCATAAAATCAGGTAATATTTCAAGTACAATACATATGTTAACCTCACAACATTGGTTAGGCCTACTGCATTCATTAAACTTGAAAACATTCAACATTTTCCCAATTGATTTAATCAAATAGTTACTGCCCCTGTGACTGTTTATAATAAGTAATGAAATATTGTTTGTTTTATCGTTTTTCATAAATACCTGATCAATATGGATCATGATATAATTGCTAAGCGGTAATTGTTTATTATCTTTATTATTTCTTATTCAAAATAAAATCTTGAAAACGTTTAAAAATAATGAGAACAGCAACAACATTAACTACAAATAGGAATGTACATAGAATCTTATTTTGGGGGAGGGCCAATAGACTAACCTTCATAAATTATACGAACACCTGCAAATGGGCACAATTATCTTTAATTGCCTATGTGTGGAAATACTCCCCTATGCATATGGAATATTGAAATACTCCTATATGGATTATGTGAATTACATACTTCATCAGGAAACTTGTATTTCAGTTTAGATAGTATCATGTATATGCTGCAATATAGGCCTAATGTCTACACCTCTCAAGATGTCAAGAAGATTTTATAAAACATGTGAATAAATAAGATACTACAGTGTTTTACAAAGAGCCAGAAACCAATAGTCTGAGAGAAAATATTCATTCCCAAAAACCATGAACAACTTGTGAACTATGACATCAGAGTGGGTAATGAAGGAACTTGAATCAACATGATCATCCACTGGCTATCAGATGGCCATTTTGAATTTGCTGATGATGGAGGGGATAACCTTTAAAACACATACTATGGTAAACACACCTAATAAGTGAAGTTTATGTGAAAATTGTTACATCACTACTTTGTCATCTAGGCAATGGAGAAGTAGAATTGCAGGTGAAATTGTTTCCTTTTTTCTCTCACTTGACACTTTCACTGATTGTTACACAACCCCATTACAAAATAAGCCTCAACCGTAAGGTTAACATAAACTAATTAAAAGATTTCAGGGTCATGTTTAGACGACGGTGGGAAGGTCTGACTGACTTCACCTGCCTATGTCACCAAGTAAGCAATGTTACATGTACTATCTACCTGGTACCAATCAGAGTGTCCCCTAACTATGTAACTCAACCCTTAGAAATATGGTAGTACAGTGTATGAAAAACAATCATAAAGAGACCTGATGAGTTTTATAGGATGTTGAGTTCCCTGGACCCTCCTGTAAGGTTACCTATTATTTTCTGATACTGCTATGTTAATTTTTTAAGATTTTCTTTCCTTGATGTACAATTTCATTGTACGGTATATGAGATGCTATGCAAGGTAGGCCTACAGATTAAATATCATCTTACACTCCCAAGATCTCACTTCATCTTGCAAACCCAAAACATATGCACCATTCAGAAAGCGTTATGTAAAATTCAAAAGCCTTGGCAAGTAATTAGTTATGGAATTGCCTACATAGCCTTACTATGTTAGTCAAAGTTGTTCAAGGAGCAAGCACAAATATATATATATTATATATATATAGGAGATGCTGGATAAGACAGTACCTGGCCTGATATCGTAGTCTGGTTGTTTTGATTCCACATCAAAGCTTCAGTTGTCAAGTGTCCCTCGGCAGCCTTTCTCATATCTTCCTTAGTACACTCCAGTTCTTCTTTTTCTATGTTCACTTCAAACCAATTATCCTCATACCATCCTGTAAATGAACATGGAAATGCAATTTGTATTCATTACACACTTTTACTTCTTTTTAACCCTAAGAAATATTTAAAGCTTGTACATTAATCGGGGATTCAAATTAATGAATTAAAATAAAAATTAAAAAAAAAAAAAAAAACAGATCTAGGAGGTAACTTACATTGGTAAACTAAACTAAGCTCTGTGGACTCTGAGGACTGGCCAACCATTCGACCACTACATTATCACTCTACCTCAGAACAACGCGAGGAGGTACCGGGGATCAAACCCAGATTTGTGGATCCGTAGTCAGCAACCCTAATCACTAGACCATGCAGGCGCCCAACTTCCACTGGTAGTTTATAGTAAGTCTGCATTATTAATAAATAAAATAAAAAGAAAAATTAAAAAAACTTGATTATATTGTCACAAAGCCCAGAAAAGACTCGCCTAGAAACTGACAGAAAAAGGATTCGCCCAGAAAGTGCCAGATTCTAGAAAGATCGCGGCTTCCTAGTGGACGGGCGGGAGGCAAGGCACTAGTGGGCATTACACGGTGCAGCGATTGGGCCACGCTCCGTGGGGGAAGGCCTGTAGGTAGGGGCCATGTGCTAAGGGGTGTGGCTATTCTGGACTATGCACGGAGACTTCGAGACATCGACCCCAGAACATTCGTTAAGACTATATAAGCTCGTCAGCGGACAGCGAGAGTCAGTCAGTCAATGAATGAGAGTAACAGCGACAGTCAGTCGAGGAGAGACAGCAACGGCCAGTCAGAGGGAGTCAGTCCATGAGGAGTGATGAGCCAGTCAATGGGAGAACAGTCAGTCCGTAACAGTCAGTAACAGCAGGAGAGAGTCAGCGTCAGAGTGTGAACTGGACGGAGAGCACTGATCAGCACGACCTCAAGTAAGTGTTACTTGAGGAGCTGAGGACCTGGACGGAGTGAACCGATCAGCGCGGCCTCAAGTAACTGTGACTTGGGCAGCTGAGGAGCCAGTGACCGGAGGGACTAACCAACGGAGGGACCAGCGAACGGAAGACCTAGTCAACGGGGAACTAGTGACCGGAGGGACTGGTGAATGAAGGAGCTAGTGAACGGAAGAGCTGGTGAGCTGATCTGAACTGGACTGGGACAGTGCTGTGACTTGGAAGTGAGCACTGAACAGAAGGGAAGAACTAGAGAACTTTCAGGAGTTTTCTGGCTGTATTGACCACTGTTACAGGAAATAAAGGAACCTCCATCCTTCAATTAGAAACTCGGTGTTCTGATTTCGAACCCCGATGAGCCCTTGTTACAATATGATAATGAACAAAAAATATAAGCAGTAAAGCAAAAACAAAACAAAAAATAGTATACAAATACAGGTGCACAGCAAAGGGAATTAAAGTCCCCTGTCCTAAAAAATTGAGATGTCCAAAGAGTTATAGATAAAAATATTTTCTACATTTGTGTTAAGTCCACTAAGTCATATGCCATGGATGAGTGTCTCATGGGTTTATTTATCTCAAAAGTGATGTTGGATGGGTAAAGTGTATTAATTCATGCTAATGGGAGTTAAAAAAATTTATACAGAAGTCGAGAAGATTCTAGTTTTAATGTCAATGATAGTCCTATAATAGAAGGGACTTAACTTTCATTACCAGGCTATACATTTTCCTAGAGGTAAATTTGATTTTGAAATTCTCTGTAGTCATATGTCAGAAAGAATACGAAGAGCATTTAGAACAGGCAGAGATGGCATATTCTGTGAAATCTAAAGACCGAGAGCTGTCTAAGGATGACAGTGGTAGAAAAATAATTTTCTTTTAGACGTAGCAGTGCAGACCATCTCCGGTGGCAAGCAGCCCTTTTAGCCTTCTATAAAGACAACTTTAGATTTATAATCTAGTGGTCCATAATTGTGATGAGGGTCAAGGGTCCTGTTTTATGTGAAATGAGGCAATGGTGTCTACAGGAGCCAACAAGATAGCTTCCTGCCTCTACAAGTGTCTGGTGAATCTCAATCCACATGTGAAGCATGTGACAAGGTACTCAGATACTTATGGATGACAAAATAAAAATACACACGTTGTTGCTATATGTATGATGGTTGAATTGATGTAATCAGCCAAAAGTTTTTGGTCAAGGCCGTATGTATATGGAATGTGTTGGTGACCATAGTCTCATCAAGAAGAAGAAAAAGTGATACAGTAGACCAATTCACTACCCTAATGACTGGTCTCAATTGGTTTACCAGTGTGCTAAGAAGAAACCACTCTTGGTTATGGAAATGGAAACTGAAGACATTTTGGAATTCTCAGTTCTGTAAAAAAAGGAATTGCAGATGAGGAAGGCTGATGAAGTAGGAAAGAAAGTCAATTGGAGAGAATTAAAATGGGTTCACTATTAGAAAGCAAACAGTGGAACACTCTATTTCAAAACATTACCTCATTAGAATTTCTATTTTCCGCTCTGTGAATCTTTGAAGGACAGGAAGAGAATATAGCAAGTTCAAACCACCTAGAAATATTCTGGTCCCAGTCCTGATTCAATAAGATCCCTTTAAACTTTTACCCTTCATTTCCAGAAGTTTCTGGAGATTCTATGAAAATTTTATGACAAGTACCGATGTGCTACTGAACATCCCCTTTTTTTCTGCTTTTAAGTGATTCTGTTTCATTTCCTGAATCAGAAATATGTATTAGTAAACTAGCTTAAAAGGCCCGGCGTCGCCTGGTTTTTTTTTGTACGAGGGTTGTGCAAAAAGTAAGTTTCCCTTATTTTTAGAAAAAAAACTACGGGAAATTTCAAAAAAAAATCTTTTATTTTTCAATTCTTCAAATCATGACTATTTTTCTACATAGTCACCGTTTTTCTCAATGCATTTTTGTAACCGTGGTACAAGCATTTTCAGCCCGGCCTCATACTCCACTCGCACCACCTCCTTCAAAAACTGGTTGACTTCTGTCTTGAGTTCATCATCATTGCGGAAGTGTTGTCCACCCAGGTGAACTTTCAACTTCGGAAATAGGTAGTAGTCACTTGGGGCAAGGTCTGGGGAGTAGGGTGGATGTGGCAGAATGTCCCAATTGAACTTTTCAAGCAGCTCAACTGTCTTTCTCGCTGTGTGAGAGCGTGCGTTGTCGTGGAGGATAAGGACACCTTTTGACAACATTCCGCATCGTTTGTTTTGGATAGCAGAACTTGACAATACCTATCAGCATTGATAGTCTCACGCCTGGGCAGGTAGTCAACGAGCAGGACACCCTTCTTATCCCAGAATACAGTTGCCATTATCTTGCCTGCTGAGAGGACAACTTTGGCTTTTTTGGGTGGAGGGGCCCCCTTTGTTTGCCAAACAATGCTCTGCTGTTTCGTTTCAGGGGTTGTATGGTGTACCCATGTCTCATCCCCAGTCACTAAATGGTCCCAAATGGCATCCCCCTCCAAATCATGCATTTCAAAGAAGTTTTGAGCTGCTTCAATACGGATTCTTTTATGCTCAGGTGTCAGTAACCTGGGGACCCAACGTGGACACACTTTTGTCATTCCCAACTTCTTTTTTAAGATGTTAGCCACTGACCTGCGACTGATTTCAATGTGGGGAGGTAAGGCAGCAACAATATCGTCGAGGGTGAGGCGCCCATCACGCTTAACAATCTCTGAAACGCACTGCACAGCGTCTCCCTCAGCGGCGGTCGAAGGACGACCAGAGCGCGGCTCATCACAAACATTCTGACGGCCCTCTGCGAAAGCAGAACACCATTTTCGCACCATTTGGACGCTCATCGCACCCGCACCATACACAGAAACAATTTCTCGGTGGATTTCAGTTGGATTTTTGCCTTTAGCATGGAGAAAATGGATCACAGAACGCAATTCGACGGCGGCGTGAGAGAGTAAGGGTGCTTCCATTGTTAAGAAGCTACTGAAGCCAAACTGATTGTTGTAAAGAAATGGTAACAGGTTCAGTGTTGCCACTACATATGTAATAAAAATCCCTCAACATTTGAGAGTCCCACAAAAATTTTCCCCTGTGTAATAAAACAGGGAAACTTACTTTTTGCACGACCCTCATAATTTGAAATTAACTTATGAAGGACTTTCGATTTTCAAACTCTAGAGCCTTGTATAAAATGTAGGCCTACATAGAACTTGAAATGAGGCAGAACGACTTATCACACTCAAACTTTTCCCTCAGAAAACGCTAGATATAGCTTTTTTTGACTCACAGAGGATGACGAATGTTGCATTCCGTTGCTTCTACACACCATGCCTTGGAGGGGTTGAAATAAGAAGAAACATAAATTCCGATTACAGAATATTGTATTGTCTTTATGAAAATGTTTATTTCTCACTCTCATGTTACCTTACAACCGTTTCGGAGCTGAAATTAAAAAAAAATAAATAAATAAAAAAAAAAAAATTCAATATCACTTTCATACTTTCCTCCCCCAAAACCTGGGACATAATATACTGCGGGCAAAGGACTGTTCCATCCTATTTTGTTCTTGTAGATGTTTAGGGCCTATGATAAACATCCCTATACAAAGCCTACAGTTATGAGTGACGTATCAGTGGACAGGATTTTTTACAGACTTCTGATACAGCATACTCACTGGCACACACTTAAGCTGTCCCTGCAATACGACTGCTTATTCTACATCAAAATGTGAAGTGAGAAAATGATATTTTCCAAGTCAAGGGTAGAGGAACTTATGTGAATGCATTGTGCTTTATTTTCTTGGATTTCATTCTTCAAGAATTATTTTCACAAATGTATTAATTACATCGATAGAATCAGAATTTGTTAAAGCCCAGTATTATGTAGTTCCCAAAGCCCTATGTGAACACTGTAAACAATACACTGTTGTCATGATAACTGAATTCTATTTCATTTTTTAGTATAATATTTTCAGAAATTATATAAATTTTTAGGGGAAGGAGTAGTTTGTTTGAATTTTAGTGTTCACCGTGTTACTTCCCGGGCTTAACTGGGTATGTGTGCAAAATTTCGTGCAAATTGGTCAAGGAATGTAGATTTGTATACGGAACATACATACCCACATACATACATACATACACACTTTCAATTTAGTTTGGTTGCAAGACTCACACTTCTTTTTGTTTTATGAAAACATGTGACACTGGAACTCTCAAACTGTGAATATGTCACACTTCTATTGTCACACTTCAATTTTTTAATCTTTTTCTTTTTTTTTTTGGTTGTTAGGTAAACATGTGACAGCAGAACTCTCTAACTGTGCCTCATTTCACATTTCTGACTTTTCCTGTGGATTTCCCAAAAATTTTCTTTCATACAAACCTTGTCCTGACAATTACGAACACAACAACAACAAAAATCAACCAAATAGGTCGAGCCATTCTCAAGTGATGGGGCAACATACATTTGGTAATTCATTTTTTATTAATATAGATAATGCACTAGGGTGAATGTAATGTAATAACATTTATTTATAACATTCAACCGAGAGGTTAAGTCCAAATCATAGTCGGGCATAATAAGGTAAGTCCACATATCAACAAAATGTTTTCAACAATTATAATTATATCAAGTATTATTAAGGTTAATCGACTCTCAATAGCCGGGAGTTTTTCAAATAGTAACTTGTGATGAAGTGTTAATTTAAATAGATTAAGGTTCATTAAGAGTGAATTGCCAAGGTTATAGGGAGAAAGTAGAATAGTTTAAATCAGTATTGTAAGATTAGGATCAAACAATAACTTAGTGTCTAGTATCACATCCATCACACGTCTCCAGCGTCCATGATAGCGTGTGCCCTATGGAGATATACGATCGGCAGTTCAATAAAGGTAGTGTTTAAGTACGAAAACTAATGTGATTGATGACGTTGAACTATCTGCCGTGTGTTAATTATGTATGTATGTATTATCTGGGTCCGCCGGCGTGGTCCTGTGGTTAGCGTCGCTGACTACAGATCCGTCGGTCCGGGTTCGATTCCCGGTACCTCCTCGGATTTTTCTGAGGTAGGGAGGTCTGGTAGGGGTGCACTCAGCCTCGTGATTCAAATTGAGGAGCTACTTGATAGAGAAGTAGCGGCTCCGGTCAAGAAAACCACCATTAACGGCCGTGGGTGTCGGCATGCTGACCACATGCCCCCCAATCCTGCCATCTGCCTACGGGAGATGACGCAGCGGTCGGGTGGTAGGCCAAGTCCCTCCAGGGATGTAGCGCCACGGAGTTTAGTATGTATTATCTGGAAAAGGACCTGCCAGAAACCGGAAGGTAGGTACGGCTCCTTTTCGAAAGTGTATAACTTAAGGCCCAGTGTAAAGTGTCTTAGAACAAATAAATCATATCATATCATATCATATTTAGTTACTCTTGGATAGGAACACTGTTACACATTTACACTAGGTATTCACTATCTAGTCACTATATAGATGTGCCTCTAGGGATTTCCAGATGTTTCTTCCTCTCGCTACTCATGACCACTGCTTCCCTGCTTGCTCTTTGAAGAGGTCTGTCCATCTCAGTCTCGGCCTTCCTGGTAGTCATTGTCCTACAGGGGGGTCCCACATGGAGGCCTTGTAAGTCCATCTATTGTCCTGTAGTCGCGCCACGAGGCCTCCCCATTTCCATTTCAGTCTTGTGGTTAATTTTGACACGTCTCTCATCTGGGCTAGCTGGTTTAATGTTTTATTTGGGATTCTGTCCTTCAGTGATACCCCCAACACTTTGCGTTGCATCTTTCTTTGACATATTTGTATTTTGTTCGTCAGTCTTGCTGTTAGTGACCATGTCTGACACCCTTAGAGTAATACAGGGTAGACACAGGTTTCTAGCGCGTGGAATTTAATTCGTCTGCTTAGTGTTTTGTCTAAGAGTATGAACTTAAGACCCCGAAATGCCTTCCAGGCAAGAGAGATCCTCCATTGTATTTCCTTCTCCATTTTATCCTGAAAGGAGATTTGTTGCCCCCGGTATGTATACTCGCTTACGTATGTGAGAGGTGTTCCTTCTATTGATATTGGCAATGCCGGTCCATTAGACATTAACTGCGTTTTTAATTTGTTCAGTGAGATCCCTGCAGTTTTGCTGTGTTCATATAGCTGGTCTAACATTGTTTGCAGCTCCCCGGGCAATTTGGCAAATAGAACAACTTCATCCATAAATCTTAGATTCGTCAGTCTACATCCATCGAGTTTTATTCCAGAGTTTCTGTTGTACTTCAATTTCCGGAATATATCTTCCATTACACATGTAAATAGTTTGGGAGAGATTGGATTGCCTTGGCGAACTCCCCTTTCTAGACGGAACGCTGGACGTTCTATTTCTGTTCTCACCTTAGCCCGACCCTGTATGTAGATTTTAAGCAGGATTAGGATGTACTTCGCATCTATGCCTTGAGCTGCCAGTGCCTGTATTATACTTGAGTGCTCAACTGAATCAAAAGCCTTACTGTAGTCTACAAAGGCAAGGTACAAAGTCAGGTGGAATTCCTCTGCTTTTTCTATTTAGATCAATGTAAATATTAGGAGGCCATGTAGATATAGACCGCTGGAATGGGCTTGTGGTTAGTGTTGCTGACGACAGATCTGTAGGCCAGGGTTCAATCCCTGGTACCTCCTCTGATTTTTCTTAGGTATGGAGGTCTGGTAGGGGTGCACTCAGCCTCGTGATTCAAATTGAGGAGCTACTTGAAAGAGAAGTAGCGGCTCCGGTCATGGAAACCACCATTAACGGCCATGGGTGTCGGCATGCTGACCACATGCCCCCCAATCCTGCCATCTGCCTATGGTATATGACGCAGCGGTCGGTATGTACTATGATCCATCAAAATGGGGCCATCTATGACTATAAAGAGGGCAAGAACATAAGGGCAGCAAAGCACCCCTCTACATTTGAGTAGGAAGTGGGGAAAAGAGGTGGCATGCCAAAACGCCCTGTTATATTATAAACTATTTCCAGATTACTCGAACCATTTATTGCCTATTTATTTAATTATTATAATTGATAATATCATTTCACCTAAAAATCCAACACCACGTACTTGTGAATTGGCATATCAGCAGTCCCTTCCAAAAGACATTGAATCTGATTCTGATGAAGGCTGGCAAATAACAAAAGCTAATAAGCTAATTGTTATTAGCACTATCACTTACTTGTTCAGTTTCTTGTCCAGAGTTGAGTTGCATATTTTCAATGATGTTTTCAGGAGCCAGAACTGCAAACTGGTTTGGATCTTCTAGGTGTTGTCATTTGGCAGTAGTAAGTAAGGATTTGGGATATAATTGTTTCGATCTGTTATTACTAAACTAAACTCCTTGGCGCTACATCCCTGAAGGAACAAGGCCTACCACCCGACTGCTGCGTCATCTACCATAGGCAGATGGCGAAAATAATAAGAAAAAATACGAGAGAGCTATTAAACATGCATAAATTAATTCTTGGAAAGCATATTGCTGTCTAACCGCGAACAACAACCCATGGAATGCAGTGTACCACTTTTCATCTGGGAAAATAAAGAAGACAACACAACTGACTACTCTAAAGAAACCTGATTGCTCCGTAACATCGGACAAGTACGAAACGCTAAACTACATGTTAGATTATTTTGTAACTGAAGACAAGGAGAGTGAAGACAGTGATTATCATATATCAATTAGAGAAATTATCCGACAACCTATAGATACTCCTGATGAAAGAGACTTCACACCACAAGAAATCAAAGGAATTCTCACAAGAATGGATTCAAAGAAAGCAACAGGGAAAGACGGAATCAATAGTGCAATTCTACTTCAAGTTTTTGGACTGTTTCCAAGGTACATGATGACCATCTATAACTCATGTCTTCAACATAGCAATTTTTCACAGCAATGGAAGGAAGCACTACTCACACCAATCATTAAACCCGGAAAAGACACCAGTCCAGATCCATCAAAATTTCGCCCAATAAGTTTAATAAATACTGGTGGTAAAGTACTGGAGAAACTTCTTATAGACAGAATTATGTACCACCTATATTCTAGAGACCTACTGAACCAAAATCAATTTGGATTCACGCCAACAAAAAGCACAGTAGATGCCATGATGACCCTTAAAGAGTATACAAAGCAAAGCCTTAAAGAAAACAAATTCATAATCCTAGTTAGTTTGGACGCCCAAGGCGCGTTCGACGTGGCTTGGTGGCCCAGCATTATGTTTGCATCTGAGAAATTTCAACTGTCCTCAGAATTTATACAATCTTGTAAGGAGCCACTTTAAACAGAGGAGAGCGGCTTTGTGTGTGAACCATATCAAAGTGGAAAAAACTGTATCAAAGGTGTGTCCACAAGGATCATGCTGTAGGCCAGGAATGTGGAACATCCAGTATAATTCCCTGCTAAACCTGGAATTCACGAACCACAGTAAAGTCATAGCATTTGCTGATGATCTGTTAATTATGACAAAAGGTAAGACTTTGCTTGAAGCAGAAAACTTTGTTAACATGGAACTAGAGAAGATCTCACACTGGGCGAGAAATAATAAAATCAAATTTAATGAACAAAAATCTAAGGTATTGACAATAACAAAGAGAAGATGTAATAATAATACAGGAACAAGTGTATTCTCAAACAACAAACCTCTGGAACAAGTGAACACAATGAAGTATCTGGGAATAGTGCTGGACGAAAAGTTCAACTTTGGAGCTCACATTCAGCATGTAGTGGACAGAAGCACAAAACTTATCAACCCACTATCTAAATCAGCAAAACTCGACTAGGGACTGAATCAAGGAGCTCTAAGAACGATCTATAGAGGTGCAAATCTGCCCTTATTGTCATATGGGGTTCCAGTTTGGGTTGAAAGTCTACAGAAAAAACATAATCGTAAAAGAATTATAGGGGTCCAGCGATTAATAAATCTGAAAATCGCAAAAGCATTCAGAACAACCTCAACTGAAGCTCTCTGCACATTAACAGGTCTGACACCTATAATCACCAAATTACAGGAGACAGCCAAAGCCTACAATATCTTAAAAGGAAAAGAAGATATCAACGTTGACATTGCGCTACCAATTAACGAATGGCCTCACCCAGCCAATTTCAGTGGCATAGAGGAAATCGACTCTGCAAAAGAATACGCCGTGGAAATATACACAGATTGTAGCAAGTCTGCTGATGAAGTTGGCTCAGGAATTGCTATATACCTCAATGGCCAGATAGCCCAACAACTACAATATAAATTAGATGACAACTGTTTGAACAACCAGGCGGAACACTTTGCAGTTCTGAAGGCATTAAAAACAATACAACATATGCATCTGACACTTAATACCACAACTCTTGCTCTTTACACAGATAGCAAAATAACTCTAGCAAGTAGCAAGTATCCTACGATCAGATGCCAAAGACTGAAGTACTGAAGACATTACGTAAAGACAGCTTGAGGAGCTGGGAAAGAGAATGGCAAGCAACACACAATGGAGCCAAAATGAAAAAGTACTTTCCAAGCATCATAGAGAGATTATCGATGAAAATCCCAATCACATCGAAATATCACGACCATGCTAACAGGACATGGAAAAATAAGAGCCTATTTCCACAGATTCCAAATAACACCAGATGCAACTTGCCCCTGTAATGGAGGAGACCAAACTGTCGATCATATTCTACTTGAGTGCTCAAAACACGATATAGGAAGACAAACATTACGCCGAAGCATAACACTGGTCAACATGATTTTTGTCTCATGAGTATCAATAGTTGTACTTAATGCAGTTTTTCATCATGTTTTCAAATATGTATTCGGAATTTCTCCATCACCCACAGTTTTTATTTTATTTCAATTTCAATTAATGGATTTAAATATATTTTTTTAATAAACGGCCATTTGTCCATTGTAAAATAGAAACTCCTAGAGCATTGTAAATGTGATGGAACCAAATGAGCTAACTCAAATGGTACCGTTGCTACTGTTGTACAAGTTCAGACTGTACAGACAGGCACAAACATGATCATGCATGCATGCATTACAACGATGTCAGTAGTGGGAGAGCAGTGAACCAGTATACGCGTAATTGTGAGTGCATTGTGTCTGGATTATTGTATATTGTGTATTGTATATTACATATTTACAAATTTATTTATTTTAATTTGTTGTTAGTTACAAAATGCCTAGAGCTTGTTTAAATCATCCTAACAACTTTTGTTATAGGCCTATATGTGGTGAAGTGACGCTCAAGTCCCAAAGGCGAAACCTTACTCCATTAGTAAAAAAGTGTTATGAACTTTATTTTGGGTGTAAAGTGGGGGACCAAACAGGGACCTGGGCCCCACATATCTGTTGTTTATCGTGTAGTAGGCTTCTCACTGCATGGAAGAATGGCACACGCCACATGCCATTTGCTATCCCTATGATTTGGAGGGAACCCAAAGATCACTCCTCTGACTGTTATTTCTGCTTAACAAACATTAAAAGGATTACATCAAAATCAAAACATACAGTGGTGTACCCTGACTTGCAATCTGCAATGAGACCAGTTCCACACAGCGAAGAATTGCCCATACCAAAGCCTCCAGAACATGTGACATTAGATGAAGAGAGCTCAGATTCCGATGGAAGTAAGGAAGAAGAAGAAACAGATTTTGGTGATACAACTTTTGAACAAAGCTGTTTATCTGAGCCTCATTTATTGACTCCAGAAGATCTTAACGATCTCATACGAGATTTAAAATTATCCAAAAACCAGTCTGAAATGCTTGGTTCCCGGCTAAAAGGTTGGAATCTTCTTCAAAAGAATACAAAGATATGTACTTATCGTAGTCGTCATTCTCAATTTAAAGGCTATTTTTCTGAAGAAAATGGCTTAGTGTTTTGTAATGACATTTCTTCTCTTATGGAGACATTTGGTATTGAACATAACCCAACAGAATGGCGCTTCTTCATTAATTCCTCCAAAGCAAGTTTAAAAGCAGTGCTTCTGCATAATGGAAAAAAATTCCCATCAATACCTGTGGCTCACTCTGCTAGTATGAAAGAAACATATGAAAACTTTCAATTTATATTGGCAAAGCTTCAATATGCAGTGTATGAATGGAATATTTGTGGTGATTTGAAGGTAATTGCACTTATTCTTGGTCTGCAGCTTGGTTACACAAAGTACTGTTGCTTTTTGTGTCTTTGGGATAGTAGGAACAGAAAAAACCATTACATCAGAAAAGAATGGCCTAAACGCGAATCATTCATTCCTGGACAGAAAAATGTGGAACATGACGCATTGTGTAATCCTAAAAATGTGTATCTACCTCCCTTACATATAAAACTAGGATTGATGAAGAATTTCGTGAAAGCCATGGGCAATACTCCTGGTTTCATGTACTTAAAACAGAAGTTTCCTAAAATTAGTGAAGCAAAAATTAAAGAAGGGATATTCGTGGGTCCACAAATACGATCACTAATGCATGATGAGAAGTTTGAGGAACTATTGAATCCACTGAAGAAAGCAGCTTGGCAAGCATTCAAAAAAGTAACTCACAGTTTTTTGGGAAATCGAAAGGCGGAAAATTACCGTGATATTGTCAATGATCTTATAACATCTTATAAAAATTTGGGCTGTAATATGTCCTTAAAAATTCACTTCCTGCACTCGCACCTAGATTTCTTCCCGGAAAATCTTGGCGCAGTGAGCGATGAGCACGGGGAACGCTTTCATCAGGAGATTTCAGCTATAGAAAAGAGATATCAAGGCAAAAAGAATCCTAATATGCTGGCCGATTATTGTTGGACCATCAAGAGGGATGCTCCACAGGCGAAATATAGCAGAAAATCGTCATTTCTTACTTTCTAGGTGAGTCAGAATGTTCGGATATTGTGTATTTAAGAAAGTAGGAAATATTAAAGCGTTTGAAATTATAAATGCCTGTGTCTCGGAAACCTTGCGCGATGGAGAAAAACCGATATCATATTTGCATTCAGGAGAAGAAATGCTATCAGAATCACATATTTTTCTTTCTGAGACAAAAAAAAGTTTCTTTTTTGTTGCTCAGTGTAATCAGTAGAGGAGGAGTTTGGCCACCAGATAAAAGAGACTTAATGAAAATATTTTTAAAAGACTTCTGTAAATTTGTGAATATGATTGATTTTACTAATAATACAGTTGTTTAAATTAGAACAGAACCAGAGAAGAACCAAAGCACATATCTGTAAATAGTGTAAACACTTTAAACACCAATGTAAACCAGAACATGTAGTGTAACACATTTGTAATGGAGCATATTGTTAAATAAAGTTCCCCCCCCCCAAAAAAAATAGGCAGATGGCAGGATTGGGTCAGCATGTAGACACCCGTGGCTGTTAATGGTGGTTTCCATGACCGGAGACGTTACTTCTCTATCAAGTAGCACCTCAATTTGAATCATGTGGCTGAGTGCACTCCTACCAGACCTCCCTACCTCAGAAAAATCCGAGGAGGTACCGGGGATCAAACTTCGATCTGTTAATGGCTTTTGTTATTTGTCAGCCTTCTTCAGAATCAGATTCAATGTCTTTTGGAAGAGACTGCTGATATGCCAATTCACCTGTATGTGGTGTTGGTTTTTTTAGGTGCAATGATATTATCAATTATAATAATTAAATAAATAGGCAATAAATGGTTGGAGTAACCTGGAAATAGTTTATAATATAACGGGGAGTTTTGGTGTGCCACCCTTTTTCCCCCACTTCCTACTCAAATATAGTGGGGTGCTTTGCTGCCCTTATGTTCTTGCCCTCTTTATAGTCATGGATGGCCCCATTTTGAAGGTTCATAGTACATACCGACCGCTGTGTCATCTACCATAGGCAGATGGCAGGATTGGGAGCTTGTGGTCAGCATGCCGACACCCACAGCAATTAAAGGTGGTTTCCATGACCGGAGCCACTACTTCTCTATTAAGTAGCTTCTCAATTTGAATTACGACGCTCAGTGCACCCCCTTTAGTACAGTCCCTGTAATGGAGTCCCGTAAAAAGTTTAGTACTGATTTGTCTAACCAACAAAATCGTGTGAAGTACATATAGGAGAGTCAGAAAAAGTTGGGTAGACATTACCATATTCTGGACCGGGTGTTTTAGACGCCATTTTCAAAAATGGCCGACACCGATTTTATTTTGTATATATTTCTGCTCCTGTGACAGTCATACTCATCATTTAGGTGTCTAAATATATGTTTTTAAGGGCAAGGAATCGATTCAGATGGATTGTGAAGTTACCTGACTGCTATTTATTAAAGAAAATCAGTTATTAAGGATTTTAAATAAAAATATGAACAGAAGTGAAATAATATTCTCATAGACATGGAAGTTATGGAAAACTGAGTGTAAAACGAGCATACTTTTTTCTCACTCTATCTGTAACATTGTTCACCACATTTGCAATACTCTGTGCATGTAAAATATTACAATTTACATTTAACCTGCTAGAAGCACATGCTCTACAACTGCATTATTAATAGTTCAGAAGGCATTTTGTTAAGGCACAGATCTGGTTTTAGCACACCATTTGCATCTTTGCACCATCCTTAATCTGTCAGCTGCATGCTTGTGACAGGAAAATTGCTTTTTTATAGGTTTAAGCATTCCCGTAAAACATAAAAGCATCCTCGATTATGACCATTTCGTATTTAAAAAGATGAGGGTTGCTCTACTTGTGTAATGAATAACGAAGTTCATATGTCTTACACTTTGATGATGGATAACTTGAACAAGGTATTCTTCTGCTTTTCGAGTGTTTCTTCAGACAGAGTATTATCTTCTGCAATTCAAAGTAGCAAAGTTTCTGGCGATGCTTTTAGTGTAGATGTGTTTGTTCCAATCTTATTTGAGACATCACAACCTGTAAGTATGTGGGCCTTATTTAAAGTGTTGCAAAGTGCAGCTTCCAGTTACCTCCAAAGTGTGTGTAAGAGGCACACAGCGCAAGAGGAGAAATTACGAAAGATATTTTGCAATATAATTTGTTGCCAACTAGTATGTTGTTAGATAGTAGTGGCTACACAAGTAAACCTGTAAAGCGTTTACTATTGACTGAACTAGGGAAGAAACTCGATCAGACGGAATACTGTTTTGAACAGCGTGATGTAATAGATACTGCTGTCATAGTTGATTTTATGTCACAAATTCGACTACTCATAACTAACTTTAAAAAATATATTTGATCAACTGTGGACTAATGCATGTAACTGCAAGATAATTAAACGAGCAGACTTTGTGTTTGACAGCTACTCAAAGAAGGTGAAAGAGAAAGATGAAGAAATGCTGATCCCATCGAACTGATAAAAATCAAACAGGATACTCTCATTCCTATACAGATGGACAGATTCTGGTCTTCAGATAAAAACAAAGAGATGCTCCAATTGGCTGCTGCTACTAGACATTAAAAAAGGCAAAAATGACTGACTTTCACTACAGTGCTAAGTGAAACCATCACAGGAGACAATGCCAGCAGGGATGCATTAATAGTATTGAACAAAGAAGTATAAACTTGCTCGGAACTTCGAACCTTTGTTGAAGAACCAGATAACAGAATTATAATCCATCTGATCTATACTATTCAGTCTGGCATAACATGCCTTATAGTGCTATCAAATGACACTGATGTCGTTGTTCTCATCCTTCGATATATATATATTTGAACTATTCAGTAACGGATTGCAAGAATTATGGATCGAAATGGGAGTGGGTGATAAAATGCGCTATGTGCCTCTACACACACTTTAAAGGTAACTAGGAGCTGCACTTTGCAACACTTTAATTAAAGCCCACATACTTACAGGTTGTGATGTCACAAGTAAGAGTGGAACAAAACCATCTACACTAAAAGCGTCGCCAGAAGCTTTACCTCTTCGTGTCTGTCTGAAGAAACACTCGAAAAGCAGAGGAATACCTTGTTCAAGTTATCCATCATCAAAGTGTAAGACATATGAACTTCGTTATTCATTACACAAGTAGAGCAACCCTCATCTTTTTCAATAAGAAATGGACATAATCGAGGATGCTTTTTTGTTTTACGGGAATGCTTAAACCTATCAAAAATCTATTTTCCTATCACAAGCCTGCAGCTGACAGATTAAGGATGGTGCAAAGATGCAAATGGTGTGCTAAAACCAGATCTGTGCCTTAACAAAATGCCTTCTGAACTATTAATAGTGCAGTTGTAGAGCATGTGCTTCTAGCAGGTTAAATGTAAATTGCAATATTTGACATGCATAGAGTATTGCAAATGTGGTGAACAATGCTACAGATTGAGTGAGAAAAAGTATGCTAGTTTTACACTCAGTTTTCCATAACAGAGTTTATTTATGTGTCTATGAGAATATTATTTCACTTCTGTTCATATTTTTATTTAAAATCCTTAATAACTGATTTTCTTTAATAAATAGCAGTCAGGTAACTTCACAATTCATCTTAATCGATTCCTTGCCCTTAAAAACATATATTTAGACACTTAAATGATGAGTATGACTGTCACAGGAGCAGAAATATATACAAAATAAAATCGGTGTCAGCCATTTTGGAAAATGGCGTCTAAAACACCCGGTCCAGAATATGGTAATGTCTACCCAACTTTTTCTGACTCTCCTATATGTACTTCACACGATTTTGTTGGTTAGACAAATCAGTACTAAAATTTTTACGGGACTCAATTACAGGGACAGGAGTACTTCCAGACCTCCCTACCTCAGAAAAATTGGAGGAGATAGGCTACCAGGGATTGAACCCGGGCCGACGGATCTGTAGTCAGTGACGCTAACTACAAGACCATGCCGGTGGTCTATATCTACATAGCCTCCTAATATTTACATTGATCTAAATCCTTCATCATGCGCAGACATCCCTTGCACCACACACTTGCTTACTAGGCCAACAACCATTTACTTTACGTCCCCAGATATGATCACCACTGCCCTACAACTATATTGCAACTACCCTGCTACATAGCTATATTGCGACTCTCCCTACGAGTGCCGCACCAGCTCATTGCTTTCCTGCATTTGAGGAAAAATGCTGAATCGCAGATCACATGCTACCTTGCTGGAAGCGCTACACTAACTTGTGCTCGTTACAATAACTTAATTAAAACAGTTATAAACCTGGTTGCTAAGTGCTTGTTTACTTAGAAACCATTTTTGCATTAAATATTTTGTAATTATAATGAATAATTTTAAGATTCAAACTGAATTTAAAGAAAAAGAAGACAAGTAACTTGATACACAATAACTTCACTGTCTTGAACTTCCACAACACGTTATAAGCTCCAATTATTCAGGAACCACAAGCTAACAGCCTTCTATATTGCCAGAAAAATTATGATTAATTATAATTATAATTATTCATAATTTTAATCATAATAAATTTATTAGAGTCTGTAGCAAGATTGAATATGGAAATGTACACATTAACTTCGCTATTAGATACAAGGGTTTTTTTTAGAAGTGGCCAACTATGCTGTAGCAATTCCATGCAATGGAACTAGGCAATGTCATTTTTACTACAGGTTGCCTATCTGCTTCTGCACACCCGCTCCCATGTTCGTCCACAGCGACAACAATGAGATGAGCAGTTGTGAGCAACTGGTTGGGAAACACAGTCACTGAAGGCTGGCAAATAAGGAAAGCTAATAAGAGATCGAAACAAGGATATCCCAAATCCTTACTTACTATTGCCAAATGACAACACCTAGAAGATCCAAACCAATTTACAGTTCTGGCTACTGAAAACATCATGAAAATATGCAACTCAACTCTGGACAAGAAACTGAACAAGTAAGTGATAGTGCTAGAAACAATAGCAATAGGTCAACCACCTCAAATGGGGAACACTGCATATTTCCCACTACAGATGGCAGCACCTTACCAGCTTCCATGACCTGAAGTTAGCAGAGTTCCGGAATGGAAAGTTCCTTCCTGTTGTAGACTTGAACCCAATACAGATGCTAACTGTATAAACTGAATCACGCAAGTGTAGCATATATTTTGTTTATGTTATAATAAATATTATCAGGTATCAACACTGGTTATCAATCTTACGCATCCTACATTGGTGACCCTGAGAAAATGCTAGGATGTCCGAGAACAACGTTGATACAGGTACTTTGAGATTTTCTTTATTAGGGAATTTTTTTGTATATAATAATTTATTTTATTTCAGAATTTTTATGGCATTTTAGTTAAAATACCGATATTTATAGTACATTTGTCGCTTCCTAAAGCTCTGTTACAAGGAAAGGTACTGCATTTTACTGTGTGGCCATGCATCTACCGCCATTCATGCCCAAATGCAAGGTGTTGTAGTTTGTGCAAGCTGAAGCGCAATTTGAACTTGCGATAATTATGAAGGAACATACAAAGTTAAATTATATGATTTCCCAACTCGATAATCACCCTACGCTGCAGAGCTACAGGATATTATTACAGCTCCTGAGGACCAATGTTACCAGAAACTGAAAAGTGAGCTAGTCCCCACATCAAAGGAACAGCACGTGAGACAACTACTCACACATGAAGAAATAGCGACCAGAAGCCATCCCAGTTTCTAGGCCGTTTGAAGTAGGTCTACTTGGACCAGAATTCACGGACGACTTTTTACGCAGCATCTGGTCGAGCCCCTGCCCACATACTTCCAGACAATTCTTGCTTGCCAGTCAGAGGTGACAGAGGCAGTCTCCCTCCTGGCAGACAAAATATATGAATGATATTTCCATTTCCGGGTTGTATGTATGAAGTTTTCCCACAGCCATTGGTTGCAGCCATTGCTCACACTACTACTTCCACTGGGGGACCCACGAGCAGTCCAGACACCAGCTACATCCTTCAGAGGATTGAGGAACTCTCACAGCAGGTTGCAGCACTCTCTGGGTGTGGGCCCTTCCACTCATAGACACTCCAGGTCACAGGGACGCCATGACCACAGTTCTCACAATAATTTCCTCAGATTCTGCTGGTACCATTGTCACTTTGAGAACAAGGCCAAAAACTGTGCCCATCCTTGCAGTTTTCAGCCAACAGAAAACTCCAGCAGCACCTGTTAATGGTGGCGAATGGATGCCCTACAAGCAATGGCCGACTATTCGTAGCTGATCACACCTCAGATGCTGGCTCAGACCTTTGTGTGTATCCTGAACCAATTCAAGAGGCTGCTTGGAGTTCTACCCCTTCTTTAAACTCCAAAGAAGAAACTAATATCAATTATCCAAAAGAAACAAAGAGAAAAATTTATGAAAAAAGAAAATCATGACCTATTTGGCAAAAGCATAGATGACCAGAAGATGAAACCTAACTAAACGAAAGCATTAAATATCTGAAAGAACTTCTATTTAAATTGAAAAATGACACCTTTCAAGTATATTTCACAGGGTCTTAGTGCGACAAATACAGATGATTATTCCTTGTAGAAGATAAAAAAAGAAACTGAAATGTCTGCAAAGATCAATACCAGCAATCAGAAGGTTGTAGTATTGGGCCAAAAGTAACTTGGAAAAGACTGAATTATTTGCAAGACATCTATCAAGTGTTTTCAGTTCAAATTCTACACCTAAGTTGCAATGTAATGATGATTTTAATTTCTCTATGTTCCTCTTCAAGTGAGCCTACATATTCAAAGTCTTTCTCCAAATGAGGTAAAAAAAGGAAATGAAACAGAACTGCATCCAAACGAATGTCGTGGCTACGATTTGATACCAGCCAAAATACTCTTGAGTTTCCACGAAAAGCAGTAGTGTTTATTACAACTCTTTTTAATTGTATAGTTAGAACTTTTTGTTCTATCCAGCACAGTGCCAATATATCATTATATCATTATGATTCCTAAACCGGGAAAACCTCCTCATGAAGTAGCCTCGTACCGTCCAATAAGTCTGTCACAATTATATCAAAATTATTTGATAAACTTTTCTTAAAGAGACTGACACCCATTCTCACTAAGAGGGAAATTATACCTGACCATCAATATGGATTTAGAAGGGAGCACTCTAAAATAGAACAGATTCGTAGGGTAGTAAATAAAATTGAGATGACATGAATATAAAACAGTACTGTTTGGCTGTTTTCCTATGTATTCAGCAAACCTTGGACAAAGTTTGGGACCTTGGTTTACTCTATAAATTATAAGTAGAGTTGATGATTTGTGGTGAATAAAAACTCAGGATTTCGTCAAATAAAATGCAAAATTTCTACATATATTTCGCTATTTAAAAATTGAATTTCGTCATAAAAATGGTAAAAAAATCTAGAAAATCAGCTTTTAAATCGAACTGAATTTTTTTCCGTACACTGATAATATAATATATCAAGCAACATACAGGAGTGATATGACAATGTCTTGAATTCATATGAAATAAAAATGAAACAGCTTACCTGATTTACTTGAGGTGCTTGTATTTTAGTATAAAATTAAATAAACTCCTTACGGCAGTTAGAAAAATGCACAAATTCATTCTAAAATATTTTATTCGTCAACATGTAGAACTTAAAAAATAAAAGTACTAATAAAGTTAAAATAATCACTCGTCGTCATCATCACCATCATCGATGGAAAACAATCTATGTTTCTCCCCGACATTGATGTTTTTGAAGTGAAACATCTTTAGCCGCGGTAGGGGTAAATCGAGATCTTGCGTTACGTTAAAAATCATCACGAAATTAGTGTTACGCTCAAAATCATCACAAAATAAGTGAGGTGTGATGAAACGGTCTGCACAGAAAACAATCAACTCAATGATAGGCTTATCCAAAATTTAAATATCCAAAAATTAAGAATTAAAAAATCGAAAATACAAAATTTAAAAAATCCAAAATTCAAAATAAAAAATGCAAAAATAAAGAACTTCAATGAACCAAAATTTAAAAAATTTAAAAATATAAAATCCAAAATTAAAAAATTTAAAAATCCAAAATTTTAGAATTAAAAAATCAAAATCCAAAATTAAAAAATTAAAAATCCAAAATTTAAAAATTAAAAAATCGAAATTAAAAAATCGAAAATTAAAAATAAAAATTCCAAAATTAAAAAATTAAAAGATCAAAATTTTAAAAATCCAAAATAAAAAATTAAAAAGTCCAATAACCCAATATTTAAAAGTTCTACAATCCAAAATTGAAAAAATCCAATAATCCAAAATTGAAAAAATCCAAAAATTAAAACAAGTCTCACTTCTGTCGCGTGGCGTTCCACGCACACTTTTTTTTTAAATATTCACAGTTTTTTGCATTAATTTTCATGAATAAACATACTGAGTCGGACATTCAGGACGTATTGACAAAATTTCCAAAAACATCGTTAGTTTTCATGGAAATATTTCAGTTTATTTATGAATGTTGCCTAATTTTCTGAAACCATGCTTTTTTATTTTAAATATACATCGATGTTTTCCGTCAAAATACATCGATATTATCGTCACATCGATGGTTACCGCCGATTTTAACATCGATAGTGAATATCGATGTTTTAACAACCGATTTTCATCCCTACTTCCGTCTCTTTCACGCGGGATTCGGCGGAAAACATGACGTTACAGGTTGTAGCCTCCAACACCCACTTCGTTAAACGCGAGATTGTTGAAATACGTAACTTACATGCTGTTTAAATTTTTATTATTATTCTGTTATTATTTAAAGACTGGAAGAATAGATCGGCCGTTTGTTTACTTGTTTCGGCCGTGAATTACGCCGAAGAGCATTGCAATATTGAAAAGAGGAAGTAAGGTAAAGAAAGTTCAAAAATACATATCCTATTTCATAAAACTAAAATCCAATCTCATTAGTGCTGGCAGCCAAAGGAGTGAGTAGCAGAGTCAAGCAAATCTGCAGCTGGCACTTGGCAAACAGCTTGGCGCTAAGAGGGTTAAAAGTGAAGTTTAGTGAGTGCTCTCAAAACATTTACTTATAAGTTCTAATCACATGAACCTTAAAATTCAAATATTCACAGATTTATGAATTTTTTCAGGTGGGAGAGAAGCAATAAAAATGTTTCTCAATAGGAAAAGCATAAGCATGAACTATCACAGTAACAAGATAAGTGTCAGAACTTACCTATAAAAAACCAAACATAGGACTTCCCATACAAATTCTGCTTGAACAGTTCACATAAAACTCGACGTGCAGCTACCACATAGAATAAGCCGACTATTATGCGAGCATCTTGACGCCTCAGATTTCGCACGGCATCTGTAGGATCACTCAAGAAACTCTGGCGAGTAACTATTTCAATCCCAGCCTCTTTACATCGAGCTTCAAGGTCTTCTACGGTCTGTAATGCAAAGAACAGAAATGAAGAGGTTATTTACTTCATACTCAAACCTTCCTGGGTTTATTTATTAAAATTTGTTTAAAATTTTAATCTCTGCTTGCCTACTTTATTTATGAGAATGGTTATTTCATCTTTCAGTTGACAATGAGATATGTTAATTTAGTTCTGGAAGACTCCACGAAAAAAGGTAATATCTTACTGTTGTTTTCTACACCTGGAATTTGTACAAGAAAGTCTAAAAGAGCTTGCTACACTTAATTACTATAACTGGATAACTGAACAGAGTTTACAATAAGATAATCTTCACTGAACTTGAAGTAACTGGAATTCCTTTGAAATTTCCTAAGTATCAGACAATATACAGAGTTCAGAATAAGATATCCTCTCGAATAAACTTTAAGGGGGGACATACCTGTACAGCTTTCAGTGAAGTTCATAGGTGAGAAATAGGTGAATTCCATAATTTTTTCCTCAACAAAGAATTGCTCTACAATCTTGCAATCTGTCATACTCTGTATTGACTACTTCTATAGTTGCATACTATTTTCAAAATTAATCAAACTGTTACAGTTACGGGTAATCATCACTACAAAATGGCAGCCATGTTTCATGCACTGAAATGCAGTTTCCTTGATAACTTCCACAAATGGCAATATTTTTTAGTGTTTTTTTTTAATCTATTTGCAAACATCATATAAACAATATCATCTACAATCTTTGCAATATCTATAGTAAAACTATTTTTAAAAATAATTTTTTTTAAATTTTCTTTTTCATTAAACTATATATATTTAAAAAATAAACTAATAATCTTAAATGAATTATTCTAGATAGTGTTGTTTATATGATATTAACATATATACAGAAAAATAATCACTCAGAAATATTGATATTTGTGGAAGTTATCAAGGAAACCGGCATTTCAGTGCATGAAACGTGGCTGCCATTTTGAAACGATAATTACCTGTATCTGTAACTGTTTGATTAATTTTGAAAATGGTATGCAATTATAAAGTATCAATAAGAAGTATGTCTGATTGCAAGATTGTATAGCAATTCATTGCTGAGGAATAAAATAATGAAATTCACCTATTTTGCACCTATGAATTTCGCCGAAAGTTGTATGTTCCCCTTAAGTAACTGGAATTGAAGAGCATTTTTTCAAAAGCCGACATCTACATAAAGTATAGTTTTGAGGTATTCAATTTTTTTGCGTACACTTGAAACTTTTAAGAAATTCTATTTGTGTTTTTCTTATAAAAATGTATAATATGATACCAATACCTTCATTTAGAGAAAAATAAAGTGACATTGTTTATATCAGCTCAAAATATTCAAAGCTTTCACAAAATCCGATATCTGCACATAACAATATACTGTATCTGCAGATTAAACTTTTAATTGTACATTACTAAAGAGAATTCTTTGCGTGATATAAGTGATTATATCTGGGCACATTTTCAGGCAATTACAGAATGTATCTTAATAGGAAGTTTATATAGTGAAATTACAAAATATCTATTAATACTAGATATGGAGATTTTACATCTCCATCTCGAGTATTAATAGATACAAAATGCATGTTACTCCATATAAGTATGCGGCCCTTAACCTGTAGTTTTTCTTAAGAAGTACAAACATTATTCCTCCAGAAATATTAACATTCAATGTGAATACACATAACAGAGCAACAAGACTACTTCAGAACAGAAGTACTATTAAATAGAAACATTTAAGAAACTCAGTCGTCACCTAAAAAAATGCAGTGTTACTTAAAACAAGTGAAGGACCCAGATAAATCTGAATATTGATTTCAATACAGATAAATATATATATATATATATTTATATTTATCACATATTAAAAGTGTTCCATTCATTTATTTATTGCAGCCATCACATCTGTATAAAATGCTTTGGCATCATCAGGGACTGAAAAGTACTGCATTAGTTTTTCAACATCCCGTTTTTTTTCTGACACATGGTTTACTTCATGGGAAATTCATTTTGTTTCGGCAAACACTTTTAAGTCTTTGACATCTTCTTTAGCACCTCATATTCAATGTCTGATTCAAAATAAGTAGATCGAAAGGACTTTACTTTCCCCTTTAACATTCCTTTTGTAGGCTACAGTAAGAACGTTTGCTGCCGAAATGTGAAATGACAATTTTGATATCAATGCCAGACTTGAAGCCTTCTTAAATTCCCGTATTATCCTGTCTTGATCAAGCAGTTGTACCTTCACATCTTCTTTTCATTATGTTGCAGTAGGCCTACTGTTGAGGAGAAATAATGTCTTCCTGTAATCCTTCTTTATTCTCCCAAATACACAATCAGGTGGCATGTAACTATGACTAGGTACCTACAATTAATGCAATGGTCAATGTTGACACATGAAAAAATTTGCCTATCCTTTATTCGCGATAGATATATGATTTTGTTAGAACATCTTAACCAATAGATATCGTATTTTGCAAAAACTACAGGTTTTCTACCATTTCTGAGTGGAATAGATATGGGAATATGAAAGAACCAGTATAACCATTGAAAAAGCAGCTACTTAAACTATATGAAACAGTATAAATCTCAATTTCATCAAAACCTGCAGTTATCGGCTTTTGAAAAAACGCTCCACAATTCCTTTGATAGTATCAGAAAATACAATCAAGTGGCATTGAATGTCACTGTTTCTGAAGAGGTTGCCTATACTCACGAAGAGACACTATCACCAATATAAGTGAATAGCTTAATATAAAAGATGCCTAGGTTACTTTTGAAAATGAAGTCTATATTATTAGCACTAGAGGAAAAATGAAATTCATCAAGGAACACTTTTGACAAGTTTCGAGAAAAATTAAAAAACTGATTTTCTGGGAAACTTGAATGATTTTGTGATAAAATAGCTAACATGTCTCTCCTTTTCCAGTAAGTTTCCATACATATATATCTAACTAATTTCTATAAATAAAAATGAATGTATGCTGTCTGTCTGTCTGTCTGTTTGTCCTTTATGAATTACTACACCATTCATCCGATCACCATGAACAGGGTTCCCAGAAATATGAGGATAAAATACGGGACACTTTGAACTGTGTTGAAAACAACTGAACAATACAATCCCAAGGCACAATGTACCACATGTGAGTTTGCCCTAGTTTATTTCAAACTTAAACAACAACAAAAGATTAATTTTATTACAAATCACGCTCATTAATTGGACTTCTTTAAGGTATGAATTTCATTCAACAATTGCATATTTTGAAGCAGCATGTCATGAAAATTGGAATGCCACACAATCTTCATTGAAAAACAATTTCACAATAAACAATGCTTTTACTGATTTTACACAGAGTTTGTTTTTCTGATATTCAACTTTTCCATTTTTATCTTCCAAAAATAGAAAATGAGCTATTAACTCATCAGTATATTCACATTTCCGTTTTGAAATTTTCTAATTAAGTCAGAAAATAATCTTGGGGAAGGTCAAAAGTGCCAGGGGGGGTTTGGGGTCTCATCCCCCAGGAAAATTTTTAAATATTAAACTATGGAAAATCACAGTTTACGCTATTTTAGCACTGAAAAACTAGTTAGCAAATTTGTTTACCATACTCTAAGACATGCCAACTTAAACAAGAAATTGTTACCTAAGTTATAACACTTATTACTATTTATAAGAAAAGTTAAATAACACACAAGGAAATAATAGGCCTACATTTACAAAGTATATTATTATTAAATTAAATAATTAAATATTTTACAAAATAGAGCTTAAACAACTTAAATAGATTATGGTCTTAAATAGATTATGGCCGTGAAAGCTTACGTATGTTCATTAACTTAAATAGAATTTTAGGTTTTGATTTTGGGGGAGGTCCAGACCTCCTGGACGACCCCTTCCCTACGCCATTAGATGCAACAGGATTCAGTTACAAAGATGAAGTTCCAATGGGGTTTTCCTAAATACAACAGAGCAAACCAACACGACCAAGCATGATCATACTCATGCTAAGTATCCCGAATGGTTCCGAAAATCGAAGTGAAGCTAGCAACTGTTAGTGGAGGATAAAAAATAATTACAATTAAAAAAATTAAAATACGGGACAAAACTGTGTCCCAAAGACTTCTTTCGGAACAACGGGATGCATTAGCGAAAAAAGGGATATTCCTGTATTTTACGGGTTGTCTGGGAACCCTAACCATGAAACTTTGGGAAGTTGTCTCCCTCAGGTGGCACCGCCGTCCGTGCGGGCAGGGGAGTTTGCGTGTTCTAATGATGCTAAGGGCTATACCGGACAGGGTTACCCATACTGGGCAGGCCGAAGCTGAAGGACAAAAATGGATCCTTTTGAGAAAACCTTCTTACCTGAAGTCCTTGAGACAGCAGAAACTTTAGCCTACCTAAGGATACAAACAAGGAAGCTCCAATGGAGCAAGATTCATGCAGTCTCCATAGGGATATTATCAACAAATCTGAAGAAGAAACCCTTCCCTCAGAAGAACAACATCTAAAAAGTCCAGCTACCCCTGGTCTCAGCGGGAAACTAGATGAAGCCAAGAATCAGCTGGAAAAACTTAAAGTTAAACCTGCCAAACTCACTAGGGCTCAAAAAAAGAGTGCTCTAATGGCAGAACAGGGAATCAAATTTGAGCCCATTAAATGGAAATCAGGAAAAAAGAAGAAACCTGGATTGGCAAAAGGAGAGGAAAAAGGTCAAAGAGAGGCACGAAACGCAGCCGCTCTGACGACTCAACCCCACCTCCTGAAGGCAACAGGAAAAAGTCTAGACCTGAAAGACAATCTCCCACATTAATGGAAGGAGAAGTTACATTTAAAGAGGCTTTGACTTCTACCAAAATGGCAATTGCTCCCGAAGGCTTCCCAGACAACAAGCTAAGTGAGGAGCAGGGCGACAGCCTGCAGGAAGCAATAGTTGAATCATTAATCAAATTCGTGGATGGATGCTTTCCACAGTTCTTAGGATCATACATGGAAAGAGGAGCTCTCATCCTCTCATGTGCCAATGAACTAACTAAAGAGTGGTTGGTAAACTTTGTTCCTAAGCTCAGTCCCTGTTAATAATAGGATTGAAGGGGGGACATTCTCAGGACGTCAAAGGTGCTCTTCAAGACGCCAAAAATCTTCCTAAAGATGGAGCCCCTGAAAATCCTAGAGTTATTGGGAAATCAAAATCCCAAACTTAAAACACAAGTTGCAAGTTGCAAGCTCCAAGGATGAGCCCACTGGGAAAACCCTGGTCTGTACTGTCGATGAGAACGTCATTAGAACAATCAAATCCACAGGCAGCAAGGCATTTCTAGGTGTTGGAAAAATTTTCTTCATCATCCTTGCAAAGGACGAAAAGAAGAAAACTGATTCAGATCAACCTATAGCATAAGAAGGCAGCCTCCTATGCCTTTTGTCAGCTGATGATTAAAAATAATATTGGCCTAGCCTTAATCCAAGAACCTTGGATTCACAAAGGCAAAATTGCAGGGCTAGGTGATGCCAAAGGTAAGATAATCTGTGGTAAATCTCATAATAATAGGACATGCATCCTAATAAGAAATAATATCCAGGTACTACCTCTTATGAATCTGTGTTCCAGAGATATCACAACTGTGAAAATTTGCCATCTACAAGGATTAGTAGGCAGAGACCTTACTCTGAGCTCTGTCTATCTTCCCTATGATGGAAGAAATCCACCCTCAAAAGAACTTGAGCTACTGATGGAATCACATGGAACAGGAGGAAGTCACATTCTGATTGGGTGTGACGCTAACTCCCACCATGAAATTTAAGGTAGCACGAACACTAGCTCTAGAGGTAAGTGTCTCTTAAATTTTCTACTTGCCTATAACCTGCACATCCTGAATGTGGGTGACAAGCCCACCTGCTCCAATAGGATTAGGAGGGAAGTCATCGACATTACAGTATGTATAGAACAGATTAGAGAAATCGTCAAGGAATGGAAAGTCCTAGACGAACCTTCTCTCTCTGATCATAATTATATTCAATATAATTTAGACAATAATGGAGAATTATATTCCTTCAGAAATCCAAAGAAAACCTACTGGGTCTCCTATAAGGAGGACCTAGCGGCGAGACTTGGACAAATGGAGAAAATTGAATCATTTAGTGACATTGATAGGACAGCATTTCTATTGCAAGAAATCATCCTTGATTATTACAATGATAATTGTCCCTTAACAACCCAGTCAGGACCCAAGAAGGTGAGATGGTGGTCCCACGAATTGGAGTTACATAAAAGGAAAGTACGTAAACTCTTTAATAAAGCAAAGATGAATGGTAATTGGGACCGATATCACGAGTCCCTAACTGCATACAATACGACAATCCCCAAAGCCAAAAGATCCCCCTGGAAGAATTTCTGTTGTAAATTAATAGCCTGAGGGAAGATACCAGGGTTCAAAGGATAATGGCTAGTGGACCTTTTCAACCCATAGGTTCTGTAAAGAAAGCTACAGGCGAATACACTAACACCACGGAAGAAACCCTCAAAGTACTTCTAAGGGCTCACTTCCGTGGCTGTATATTAATTGATGAAGAGAGCGGAAACTCTAGTCTGACGGCAGGAAACCCGAGGCCCAGGGCATCTCCTGAAGACTGGAGGCTTGCTCGTCAAATCATCACTGTTTCTAAGATAAAATGGGCAATCTATAAATTTAGCCCATTTAAATCACCAGGAGAGGGCAGAATCCTACCTGTATTTTTACAGTAGGGTCCAGATTCCCTCTTTAGCATACTCTGTTATCTATTTAGGGCGAGTTTAGCATTCAGCTACATACCTCAGCCCTGGAGAAACAGTAGAGTTGTCTTTATTCCTAAGCATGGCCGCTCAGACCATTTTAATGCTAATCATTCATCTTTCTTGCTTAAGGCAATGGAAAGATTGATAGAAAGATATATACGTAGAGGGGTTTTACGTGATATGTCACTCACCAGAATCAACATGCAGGGCAAATCCTGTGACTCGGCCCTACATAATCTGGTGGTAGAGTTGAGGATTCCCTGGCTGTTAAAGAAAATGCACTGGTTGCATTCCTCGCTATTGAGGGAGCTTTTGATAAATCCTCATATCATTCTATGGTTATGGCTGTTCACAACAGAGGTGTAGGAAAAATCATCACTAGATGGATTGACACCATGTTGAAGAACAGGAAAATTCAAGTTAATTTTCTAGGGATAACACGGGAGATAATGGCCACCCGGAGATGTCTGCAGGGAGGAATCTTATCTCCTCTACTGTGGAGCCTTGTGGTGGACAGTCTCCTGTGGATCTGAACCAAAAAGGTTATACCTGCAGGGTTATGCAAATGACCTAGCCCTGAATACTGGATTATACTTAATTAATGAATGGAGTCAGAGAGAAGGTCTCAGAATCAATCCCTCAAAAACCATAATTGTTCAGTTCACAAGGAAAAGGAATCTTGAATACTTTAGAGGTTTAAAGGTCAGCAATACTAATGTGGGAATTTCTGATTCTGTCAAATATCTAGGAATAACCCTGGATATGAGATGGACATGGAATCCTCATATAAATAACATTTTCCGCAAAGCCAAAGGGTCACGATTATTTGTAGATGCTCGGTCATATCTTCATGGGGCTTAAAGACACAAATCTGTCAATGGCTGTATGTGTCAGTCATCAGGCCATGAATAACTTATGGCTCTCTGGTCTGGTGGGGGAAGACTAGGGTTCCCAGAAATATGAGGATAAAATACAGGAAACTTTGATCTGTGTTGAAAACAACTTAACAATACAATCCCAAGGCATTGGGTACCACATGTGAGTTTGCCCTTGTTTATTTCAAACTTAAAAAAAAACAACAACAAAAAAAGATAAATAATAGGCTCACCTTTAATTTTATTACAAATCACACTCATGAATCATACTTCTTTAAGGAATAAATTTCATTCAACAATTGTGTAAGAGTACAGTTTTGTACAGCCCTGAGTATAATGCAAGTTTAGTGTTTAGAGCGTTTCCCGTTTCCCGCTTCCAGTTGCTACCGTGAGAATTGCATGATCCGCGATTTTCCCGGACACGAGCAAGCAAGCAGCCTGGCGTCGTACAGACCAGTAGTGGCAGTATGAAGGAGTGGAGTGTGTTGTGGTGGTAGGAAAGTCGTAAGGACCGTAAGGATGGCGGAAGATATTAAATAGGCCAGGTATGGAGAGCAAAAGGGGTAGGAACTGTGTATAAAAGTGTATATATTTAATGTGGGAATAAATGGGTAGTTAGAAGTATTTAGACGTATTAATTATTACTAATATAATGGTGTACAACCCCGAGTGGAGCGAGGGGATGTTGAGGGTTGTGGTCTGGGGGTATTCTAGAGTCAACTGTATATCTCTCTAAGTAGAAGAACGAAGAAGCCGACAAGCAGAGATGGAACGACGTAGAAGGTAGGCCCAAATCCTGAAGATGTGACGGGGTTGCGTACGGGGGTATGCAGAAGCGAGGGGTTGCGTAGAGATTTGATAAGTTCCAAGAAGCACCCACTGTATAGAGTGCACAATATACCCCCCGCCCCGTCACAGATGGTGTCAGAAGTGTTTGGATGCGGCAACTTCATTAAGACTTAGACCGTGAGGGACATTTTTTTGGAACTTTTTTAGTAAAATGTTCGTTGGAAGGGTTATCTTCCGCATCGGGCTCCTGTCGCGCTTCAGTAAAGAAGAAAGAAGAGAAAGTGTGACAATAATGGTCATGGACTCCGCAAGTGACCAAGGGGAAAAATTTTATTAATTTTTTTATGGTGCCATGTTTAAATTAAAAAAGAAAGATTATAGTGATACGTAAATTCCAGTTTTTTTTTTCAAATATAACAAGTTAAAGTGCATAAGTGTATATGGATTCCATCCCTGAAGAATTGCAGTAATTAAGGTAGGTGGTGTAGCTGTAGTTAATACCTCCAGTGAAGCATACCACCGGTGAAGAAGTACCCATGTCGTACCGCAAATCACGAGAAATTGTCTGAAGAATTGATTATAATTAATTACACTGCAAGAGGCTGTGCATAAAGTCGTAAATATTCAAGAAAATGTTATTAGAGCCGTGGAAACGAGAGGGCATTTCGCAGAAGGCTAATATAGATTAAGACATGGAATGAGAGTGGCAGTAATAATAAAGAAATATAAGAGAAGTCGCCACGAAATAAGAAGAAATTTATTTACATGAAAT
Source organism: Ectobius pallidus (assembly GCA_964059195.1). Taxonomy (NCBI): domain Eukaryota; kingdom Metazoa; phylum Arthropoda; class Insecta; order Blattodea; family Ectobiidae; genus Ectobius; species Ectobius pallidus. The sequence continues at coordinate 30,554,511 of CAXKWD010000009.1, forward strand.
AGGAACAATTTTTTTATGAGCAGCGAAGGATTAAACCATTCAGATGTCATAACCTAGGATGCATTGCCCGTCATTGAAGAAACCTCAGAAGTGAAGAAGTGTACAATTTAGCATGCGGAGATACGAGGACAAGTGAGGAAAATAGTAGATATTTGTGTTCGATAAGGCCCAGGCACTCGAAACAAGATATCGATAGAAGAGTAAATCCTCGGGTACAAGGTGTTGTACGTGGAAGCTTAGTGAATGCTTCGTAGAAGAATTGAAGAAATATATTACAAGAGAAGCACAAGAGATATATTACTGAAGAGGTGAAAGAAATATATTATCAGAGAGATAATTGAGATTTTTTAGCATGCAGAGCATGCGGGTTATTAATTGAAGAAGAAAGCATGCGGAAGAGGTTATGGTGACTGAAACGACGATATACTATGAGTATGACGAGGCAATGGAGACAAGTTGTGAAAGGGATTGAGTAACTAAGATCGTATTTATTAGGAATGGGGAAGATATTGAAAGAAGAGTTGGTATACGACTCAAGTGGAAGGAACTAAACTTATTGCTACTCTAGGGAAGAGAGTGATGCGATGTCTGTCTGAAGAAATGGGGAAAACGGTCCAGGCCGGCAGGAATGCTACCCCAGAAGAGAGAAGACGAGGCGGAACAATCTTATCTACGGGAAGAACTGATCACCACATGTGCGACCGATCGTACCACGTTAGGAATCAGACAGCCATGAAAGTGCAACCAGTAGCCTGCGTGAATAGTCAACAGGCCACAAGAAGGGTGAGACCATCAGTGTGTGTTAGATTCAACCCCACTGAAGAATTCGGAGAGCAGTATGGCAGCGGACGGCAGACGGTAGTCTGATAATCTGTGGAGCAGCATTCTCCGGAACCAGCAGGAATCTTCATCTTTATTTTTCTAATTTTTTTATTTATTGAGCGATTTCCTCATTTCTGAGGTTAAACTCCACCAACACAACAACTCTATTACAATAACATTTGTATAAAAGTTCAGTAATTTCTAACCAAATTTTAAATTAAAATTTACCCAAATTTTTACATATTTTAATAAAATTAACATATTTCCAAAGAATGTTCAATGTGTTGCATGGTACCACTTATCCCTGTCCATTGCATCTTCTGGGTTTAACTGAAAATTTTGTAAGGAGTCTCGAACGCATTGATCCCATTTTCTAGCAGGTCTTCCCTTTTTCCTTCTCCCCTCTGGTTGCCAATTCATTATAGCTTTTGGTATCCTATTCTCCGGCATTCTTTGTAGATGTCCATACCAATTTAGTCTTTTTTTGTCTATTGTTGTTAAAATTGTTTTCTCTGCTTTCATTATCTTCCTTATTTCTGAATTTCGAATTATTTCTATTCTTGATTTTCTTGCAGCTCTTCTCCAAAACTCCATTTCTGTAGCACTTAATTTTCTGTTATGGTGTGAATTTACTGTCCATGTCTCTGCCCCATATAATACTATACTTTGGAAAATTGTTTTAAAAATTATTGTTTTAGTTTTGTTAATTATATTTTTATTCCACAATATCGAATTTAGCATTCCTATAACTTTTCTCCCGTTAGCGATCCTTTTCTGTATTTCTTTATTTGATGTTCCGTCTAATTCAAGTGTGGATCCCAAATAGCAAAAATCTTGCACTTTTTTAATCTTCTTTCCATCTATATATAAATCATCCGTGTCATTGGTTAAATACTCTGTTTTATTGTAATTTATTTGTAATCCCCATTTCTTATAAAATTCATTTAGTTTTCTACACGTATAATTTGCATCTTTTCCATCCTGAGCCACGACTACCTGGTCATCTGCAAACAGCAAATTATGTAAGAACTTTTCCTCATCTAACTGGATTCCCATTTTTTGACATTTCATTATCCATTCTTTCAGGCATATTTCTAAATATATTTTAAACAAAATTGGGGACATAGGACACCCCTGTAAAAGACCTTTACTTGTTTTGATTTCTTCTGTTATATCTTTGCCTACTTTAATTCTACATTTATTATCAGGATATATATAATAATATTCTTTAATTTTTCTTTATCAATTTTTGCTTCTGTTAATGTTTTCCATAATAATTTTCTTGGTACACTGTCGTATGCCTTCTCTAGATCTATAAATAAAAGTCCAATCTGTTTTCCTTTATCTTTATATTTTTCCAGTAACTGCCGGATTGTAAATATATGATCAACACACGATCTCCCTGCAGAGAATCCACATTGTTCTTCCATGCCTTGAAACATTCCTTCTAATCTTCTTTTAATAATTTTTGTAACAATTTTCATAATGGAGTTTGCAACACAAATCCCTCTATAGTTTGAACATTGTTTTCTGTCCCCTTTCTTAAATATAGTTGTGATACACCCTGTTTTCATTTGTTCCGGTATTATTTCACCTGATAATATTTTGTTATATAGTTTTGATAATATTGTTATGACATTTTTCCCTCCATACTTAATGAGTTCTAAGTTAATGCCGCCCGGTCCTGGTGATTTTCCAATTTTTCCATTTTTTAATTCTCTTTCTACTTCTTGTTCACTAATTTGTATTCCTTCTCCTTCCCATTCATATGTCTCTTCTTCTATAAATGGTTTACGGTTTTCTTTTAGTAACTTCTCAAAGTATTTGGCCCAATCCTCTGTTTTTATAAGGTTTATTTTGGATTTCATTGTTTGTTCAGTACGTAGTGTTTTTAGTACATTCCATGCTTCTTTGGATCTTCTGTATCCCAGTTTACTATTAACATTTGCACACATTTGCTCCTACGCCTCATTCTTAGCCTTCCTGATTTCCCTTTTTACAATACTATTTTGGTTCCTGTAAATTGTCTTGTCTTCTTCTCTTTGTGTAGTGAGCCATTTTTGGTATGCTTTCCTTTTTCTTCTATTGTTTTTTCTATTCCCTGTGACCACCAGTGATTTTTCTAATTCATTTCCCTAATATCCCTGTAATCCATTGTTAAACTTGCAGTAACATCAAGTGAACCAAGGTAGGTTGTGAGTAACCCAGTGGAAATTGGAAGTCCTGAGCCGAGATACGACTGAAGAATTGGTGAGTCAGAATTTTTTACATTTTTTACCAAGAAAGGAAGATGAGAAGAAGTACTTTGAAAATTGAATTAATACCGTGATTGCATTAGAACATTTAATTTTGCATAAGAGAACATTCTATTTTTTTAGAGAACGCTTTTTATTATGAAACGATTTAATTTGATTTTTTTTCAAATGTTTATAATTTTTTAATTATTGGTTATGAAAGTGTTATGTATGATTTTAAAGTTTTGTAATTTTCAATTTAAGTTTCGGATGTTTTAGTAAGTTTGATGAATGTATCGAACTAAGCAAGGTCATATAAGATTAGCAGGCCACACAGAAGTCAGGAACCTCAGCTGTTAAGATTGCTATTGCCATGTTCGTTTTGTAAATAATTTTCACAGAAAGCATTTTTATTTTTTGTTTAGTAATTAATTAATTAATTAAGTGTATAAGATTGTGGAAATTAGTTTGATTTTAATAACAGTAACTTAGAAATTTTAACGAGATTTTAAACGTGTTGATATTTTAAGATAGAGATTCATTACTTCAGCAGAAGGAAAGATTGATAACAATGTAGTGAGGTATTATTCTGCAATTCAGATAGCAAGGTACGAGACATGCTAAAGAGATGATAAGAGTATTTAGCTCGATGTACACTGTGAAGGTCGAAGCCAAGACCAAGAGGAAGTCCATATGATAGGTGATGACATCATAATATGTCATTGTAGTCACACTCTACATGACAGATAAGGAGAGCTTAAGAAATTATATGGTCACATTCAGCTGTTACGTAGTTATTTTCGTATTATAGTAATTACTGCAACATAATAATAATGTAAGGTTATGCTGTAGAGTTATGTTACACTGCATTATAAGGAGCCTAAAACATAGTCTATATACGCACAACTACGTTATAGCTAGAAATGTATGAAGTTTTCTTTTGGGTATTTTCTTTATATTTATCGTAACCACATAGGTAGGCCTAATATTATGTTTATAATGAGCTAATCTTATGTCTCAAATAGGAAAACTGAGATCAACTAGTTTGATCGGAGAAATTTCTTCAGTCAAAATTGATCCTAGTTCAGTGCGAATTGATTTCAGAGTTCAGCGTGAACTGAGATCAATTTGGTCTCTGATCCAAGATCAAACTGTTTATACAATCGGCCCTAAGTGATTTAAAGATTTTTTATTTTTTAGTTGGATTGATCCACTAATTTCAAAATTTTTCAGGATGTTTAAATAAGTACAGAACTGATATGATTTTATTGGTAGTAATTTTGATTTTTTAAAAAGAGATTTTCCAGTTTTTTATGTGCTGACAGTATTCATAAATTAACTTTTAATTGCATACGGAACCGAGACTTGTGAGTATATAATAAGGATATTCCTGTATGAGCACATTGTTAAGAGATTCATTGTTTATTCTTAAGAGAATCGGAAATGATTGAGTTCATATATATATATCTGATACTACAGAGAAATTAGCACTTGTCACTATTTTATACGATAAACAAGATGATTTGAAACACCGAAGTTGGTAAACTTAGATTAATCTAGAATATTGTGTTATTGTGAGATTATTGGTATTTATTTTAAGATTTTTTGAGATACATATTTGAGTATAGAATTTAATCTATAAAATGATCGCACCATGACAAGAATTAATTATCACAGTATTGACTATAGCTTCGAAGACGTTGTTCAATTTTTTCCAAATGTCAGAGTAGTGCTAGAGTTATTTGGCCAACAGCTGATTGATAAATTTGAGCCTGTGTTTGCGAGATGTGTTATATCCAGAGTAATTCACATGCCAGTAATGATTTTGTTGTTGCCGCGATTGTATCGTAATTTTAATGGGAATTTTTATATTTATCTCTAAGATTATTTGTTTTTTGTTATGGTCACTATTGAGTTCTTTATTGAACAGAGAGTTATGTACGTAGATTACCCCCTTATGAAGAAAGAGACCAACCCTGTAGATTAGGATGATAGTAACTTTACATTATTTTATGTTTATTAAGTAACCAGCTAGCAGTGCTGAAGAGTTTAAGAGTTAATATGATTTTTTTTCTTTCCACATTTCTTTGATATTTCTTTTTACATAGTTACGAAGTATTTCTTTTATTTGTATCTGTAATCATTAGACATCGGAATTATATGCACTAAAAACTGTTAAAGTATGCATGCATCTATGCTGCTAAAATATGTAAAATATGCACCAAAATCTCGAAAATATGCAGTTAAAATGCAATCTAATCACATTCAGCGTGTCCAATCCTCCTGCTGACTATAATTCGATTTGCAGTAGATTATCATCATCTTCTCTAAGTGTTCCAGAGAAAATTTATGCCTCTGTTGGCTAGTATGAGTTTGAATGCTGAGAATGATCTCTCAACGTCCACAGATGTCGTAGGGCAGTATTTGTAAGAACTTACAAGTTCTGGTGAAATTTCTTCTGGAACGTCAACACTGTCACCTTGCAAGTATTTGTTCACAGAGCATAAGATGTTAAATCCAGGATTTCTTTGTATATAAGAACAATGTACAGATTTTTACCCAGTTTTTCCGCATAATTTACAGGCGCACAACTAAGCTCATCTTTCACTTTTTCAAGGATTAATAGGGCATCATTAAGGGGAAACCACACTTTTCTAATATCTGAATTGCTTCAGCTAAATTTTTGAAACGAACTTTGATTACATTTAAATCCCTATGTAAAGTTTCAGTTTTGAATACTTCTTGTGAACGCTGAATTGAAGTGGTATCACTTGGATCCAGGCCGCAAACAAATTCTTTAACGGCACTAAAATTATCTGAATAAAATAGACCAGCATTTATCCATGTGCCCCAACGTGAAATAATTGGTTCTGGTGGTAAAGGTCGTTCCGGAAGTGATTCTCTGTTTGCGTTTACTCGCACGGGAGCTTTCAGAAATACCTTCTTAGTACTTGAAATCAAAGTGTTCACTTCAGAAAAGTGTTCCCGTACTGTTTCCGCTACTCTATGAAGTCCATGTACAATGCAAGTAACATGTATTAAATGGGGATAAAATGTTTTTAGAGCCGAACCAGCACTCAACATATAGGATGCAGAATCTGAAAGGACACAAAACTTGTCGTCGTTGGCCTCTTGTGGTCACAATATTCTTAGCGCGTCATTCACAAAGCGTGCTACCGTGGAGTGATTAGTTTTTTCTAAGACCCTACAAGTGATCAAATAAGGCGTTCCCGGCTCTTCTTCAAGTAGTTTGCCAACGAGAAAATTTGCGACATGTCGGCCACAAGCGTCTGTAGTTTCATCGACTACACTCCATATATGGTTTTTTGAATTTCAGTAATTGCATTGCACAACAGTAACTTCAACTTGGAGAGTTGTGATTCCCAGCCTCTCACCAAAAGTTCATTATGGGTTTCTGAGTAGTAAGCAGACTGCACAAGTATTTCACGACTCTACAAAAATTGTTAATACTTAAAAATACCGTTCCAATCCTTAAAACAGTTTGATATATGCATGGTGCATACTAAAATTGCAAAATATGCAACAACGCCAAAAATATGCTTTTATATGCACTATAAACTGTATATATACAGTGATGGTCTCCTTTCCATATCATCTGTTACAGCAAGTAGAATATGCATTTCCATATAAATCCGATGTCTAGTAATCATTAATGAAGGATGTTTAACGGAATGTAAGATTATGCTCACAATACATTGTTTCACCGACACAGCCATTACACAGAGAATCAAAGTCCAGGTATATGCACTGGAGAGGTAGCGAGAAAACGTAACGTGATATAAGTATGACGTGAGATACCCAGATGGTAGTAAGAATTCTATACAGAGTGATTACGCTGAGTTAACGAGATGATATTCATTGAAGTTATAATGTTTTTATGGTAATTTCCCAACGATTTATTATACTTTTTGTGATGAAGCATATAAACAGTATATAATCTGAGCTGAAGTATAATTACAATTTTTTTTTTTACTATTTTTTAGAACTTTGGAACAAATATTTAACTAATTTTTTGAATAAGTGAGTAAACTTTAAGTATACATAAAATGAATTAACAGATTTTTTCTCATTTTACTTGCAAATTTTTGTTTGTTGTATTTTTTAATCCAGAGTTATAATTATTATTTTTTGCAACGCTGTTTTTCTTGGTATTTTTTATTACTTGATAGATACACTGAGTGCATTGAATGTTGGTATGGGTTATGACCCATTGCTGCGACGTACCAGGTCAGTCCATTTGATTTTTTATTGTTGATGTGTTTTTTTTTTAGTTTTTTGAAGTTCATGTTTTTCATTTTTTCTCGAGCTGAGGACAGCTCTTTTTCGTCGGGGCGGGTATATGTAAGAGTACAGTTTTGTATAGCCCTGAGTATAATGCAAGTTTAGCGTTTAGAGCGTTTTCCGTTGCTACCGTGAGAATTGCATGATCCGTGATTTTCCCGGACACGAGCAAGCAAGCAGCCTGGTGTCGTACAGACCAGTAGTGGCAGTATGAAGGAGTGGAGTGTGTTGTGGTGGTAGGAAAGTCGTAAGGACCGTAAGGATGGCGGCAGATATTAAATAGGCCAGGTATGGAGAGCAAAAGGGGTAGGAACTGTGTTTAAAAGTGTATATATTTAATGTGGGAATAAATGTGTAGTTAGAAGTATTTAGACGTATTAATTATTACTAATATAATGGTGTACAACCCCGAGTGGAGCGAGGGGATGTTGAGGGTTGTAGTCTGGGGGTTATTCTAGAGTCAACTGAATATCTCTCTAAGTAGAAGAACGAAGAAGCTGACAAGCAGAGATGGAACGACGTAGAAGGTAGGCCCAAATCCTGAAGATGTGACGGGGTTGCGTACGGGGGTATGCAGAAGCGAGGGGTTGCGTAGAGATTTGATAAGTTCCAAGAAGCACCCGCTGTATAGTGTGCACAATATACCCCGCCGCCCCGTTACAATTGCTTATTTTGAAGCAGCATATCATGAAAATTAGAATGCCACACAATCTTCATTGAAAAACAATTTTACAATAAACAATGCTTTTACTATATTTACACACAGTTTGTTTTTCTGATATTCAACTTTTCCATTTTTATCTTCCAAAAATAGAAAATGAGCTATTGACTCGTCAGTATATTCACATTTCCGTTTTGAAATTTTCTAATTAAGTCACTGGTGCAACCAGTGGCATAGCCAGAAAATAATTTTGGAGAAGGTCAAAAGTGCCGGAGGGTTTGGGGGGCTCACCCCCAGGAAAATTTTTAAATATTAAACCAACGAAAATCACATTTACACTATTTTAGCACTGAAAAACTAGTTAGCAAATTTGTTTACCATACTCTAAGACATGCCAACTTAAACAAGAAATCATTACCTAAGTTATAACACTTATTACTATTTATAAGAAAAGTTAAATAAACACGAAACAATGGAAATAATAGGCTTACATTTACAAAGTATTTTAGTATTAAATAAAATAATTAAATATTTAACAAAATAGAGCTTAAACAACTTAAATAGAATTTTAGGTTTTGATTTCTGGGGAGGTCCGGACCCCCGGACCACTCCCCCCTACCCTACGCCATTGGATGCAACAGGATTCAGTTACAAAGATGAAGTTCCAACGGGGTTTTCCTAAATACAACAGAGCAAACCGTCACGACCAAGCATGATCATACTTATGCTAAGTATCCTGAATGGTTCCGCAAATCGCAGTGAAGCTAGCAACTGTTAATGGAGGAGAAAAAATAATTACAATTAAAAAACTAAAATACAGGACAAAACTGTGTCCCGAAGACTTCTTTCAGGACAACGGGATGTATTAGCAAAAAAGGGACGTTCCCCTACTTTACGGGACGTCTGGGAACCCTAGGGAAGGCAGAACAGTCAACGGTGGGATCCAAACTGGCGAGCCTCCAAAGCCTTGCTTGTTTAGCTACAACTGGTGCCTTCAAAAGCACATCTACAGCCGCATTGGAAACCCTATTGAGGCTTCCACTGCTAGATTTATTCCTTAAGGCAGCAGCCACTCTTGCAGCTACAGTTTAATTCCGGGGTGTACGGGCAAAGAGAGTTAAGTTCACCATCCTAAAAAATTGAGATATGTCCATAGATTTATAGATAAAACTATTCTCTACATTTGTGTTAAGTCCAGTCTCGTTTATAATAATGAACTGATTCACCCCTTTTATTTGTTTCTAGCTTAAAATGCCCGGCGTCGTTCGGGTTTTGTATTTTGTAATATGAAATTAACTTATGGAGGACTTTCGATGTTGAAACTCTAGGTCCTTATATAAAATGTATGTAGAATTCGACATGATGAAGGGCGACATATGGCACTAAGACTAATCCCTCAGAAAACACTAGATATAGCTTTTTATGGCTATCAGAGGATGTCGAATGTTGCATTCCATTGCTTCTACACACCATGCCTGGGAGGAGTGCAAATAAGAAGAAAAAGAAATTCCGGTTACATAAGATTGTATTGTCTTGACAGGAAATTGTATTTCTCACTCTCGTATTACCATACAACCGTTTCGGGGCTGAAGTGAAAAATAAATTCAATATCACTTTCATAGTTTCCTTCCCCAAAACCTGGGACAAAATGTACTGCGCGCGTAGGACTGAAAATGTTCCATCCCGTTTTGTCTTCTTTTAGATGCTTAGGGCCTCTGTTAAACATCCCTAGGCCTATTTCTCAACTAATACAAAGCCTACAGCTATGAGTGACGTATCAGTGGATAAGATTTGTTACTGACTTCCGATATAGCATACTCACTGGCACACACTTAAGTCATTCTTGCAATACGACCGCTTATTCGACATCAAAATGTGAAGTGAGAAAATGATATTTTCCATGTCGAGGGTAGAGAAAGTTATGCGACTGCTTTATTTTCGTCGATTTTATTCTTCTAGAATTATTTTCACAAATGTATCAATTACAGCGATAGTATCAGAATTGTTTAAAGCCCAGTATTATAATATAGTTTCCAAAGCCCTATGTGAACACCGTAAACAATACTTTCGTTATGTAAACAATTGACAGCAGAACTTCCTAACTCTGCCTCATTTTACATTTCCGACTTTTCCCGTGGGTTATCCGAAAAATTTATTTCATACAAACCTTGTCCTGAGTATTACGAACACACACAAAAAAAAAAATCAGTTAAATCGGTCGAGCCGTTCTCAAGTGATGCGGCAACATACATTTTGGAAATTCATTTTTATTAATATAGAGATCTCTTAATGTAATCTAACACATATTTATTTGTAATTTTGTCTTCTTTCTCCCTTTTGTCGCGTTACCTGTAATCAGAAGGGTGTTGTAATTTTGTAGTTTCTGCTTCTTACGAATGCAGGACGCCATGGCGGGAAGCATTAAGTCAGAGCCCCTTTTTTCAATTCACGGGTGGGAGCTAAAAACTGTATTGCTTTTATTTTTATTTTAAATTTAAATAAATTAAATTTGTATGCCACCCAGAGAATATGTATGTGTGGATAGCCTGCAGGTTAGGATTTTAATTGAAAGGTACCTTTGACTCATAGAGCTTTTAACTTAGAAAGTAACTAAATTATATTTTAACTTCAGTACTTGAGATTTAATAAATGTTCTGTTTAATTGTATTCTTTCACTCTTTCCTTTTACTGAAGCATGCAGTTTCATGCCACCATGGAGTCGCATGTTTCTGATTGACAGTGCCTTCTAGTGGATTGTCCTTGTTTAAACCTCTGGGGTGGGATCGTTAATTTTAAGTACCAGTGCGTTTCCGTTTGGTTCCATTTGAAGGGAAAAGAGAACCTTCGGGCCAGTTATCTGATGGGTTGCGGACGCTGAGGGAGTCTGCCAGCTTCAAAGGTGTTTGCAAAGAATTGTTGGACAGCCAGTTCTTGGTATCATGGGTAAGCTGGGGTAATTACTCTGGAGGTGGGTCAGGTGGCCGAATAGGGTAGACGCTACCGAAGGAGAAAGTCCGTAGATATCTAGCCTATTTCAATTTGGACACCGAAATAACAGTGAATGAAGAACTATTCCTCTCCAATCCGGACAATCAAGATAGACTGATCAAATTACTGAGGTCTATACTTTAGGAAGCATCAAGCATCAGACGATGCTGACGTGCTGATGGTCAGTACACCTAGTGAACAATCAATGAAACGTCTAATGTGGCTGTCATTGGGGAAGATGTCAATCTAGCATTGATATTTACCGGAAATATTCCACCTGACCACATTAATTTACTAATCAAACCAGGGAGCGGAAAAGTTCTAACCAATGTTTACTCCACCCACCAAATGCAGCAGTGGGAGTGAAACAAATTCTATTCCTGCATGCTTTTACTGGCTGCGACATTCCGAAAGAGTACACTTGATTTTGTCAAACTTTACCAAAAATACCCAGATAATCACAGAACAGCCGAAGTATTTTACAACTCCTCCTCTTCACAAGTTGATGTTGAGGAAGTTGCATGAACATGCATGTTAAGATGGTACGGCGCCCCAGCAAAGGAGAGTTCCCTTAACCAAACGTTACCATTCATTTCTAAAAATCTATGACTAATGTAAAACCTGATCTCTCGTTACTTCCACCAAGTAATAAAAGAACATGCCTTTCGGACATACCACCAGGTGCAGCTCTGATTAGGAAACCAATTACCCCAAGAGTTGTGGGGTTGGAAACAAAAGGGAAATCATCATGCTCCAGAGCTGACCAAATACCCAGCAGTACCACAAGAAATTTTAAGCAAGATTCTTTTGCAAGTGCACAAAGGATTGCAGCAGTCTTAAATGTGGCTGCAAGAAAGTTTAGGTGAATTGTTCCCCTTTATATGCCAAAACTGCCAGGGGAACTGTTTGAACAAGATACCTGTAATGAACGAAGAAGACGATGAGGAAGAAATGGAGCCCCTCCACACATCCCCTGCAGATAAAGAATCCGGTATCAAAAAAGTTGTGGAAGATGACGGGGATTCTCAGCTCCTGCTACCTTGAGCTGTGGAGATGCAGCCAGAAGCTGGACCTTCTCGTCCCAAGAGAGCCAGGACTACACCAATTTTTAAAATATATTCCTTTAATAATTTTTCGAAATGCACATTGATTTATTTGTTTAATAAATACAATTTCTACAAATGTTTGTTACTATACCTTAATTGATTTACAGAGTTTATATTTTTAAAACCAGGAATTTCTTCCTAGGTTTTCTTTTTTTTTTAAATGAAACAACTATTTTAAAATGGTTATAACTGTATAATTTGCCCATTACTAATCATCAGTACAAACTTTTTGTAGAATTTAGACATTATCTTTACAGGGATGAGGAAAGTGGTTTCTTGGATCCAGCGTGTTAATATATATATATATATATATATATATATATACGAGGTGCGGCAATTAAATAACGAGACTGCGCCCCTCCTACTTCGTGGTCGCATGGTGGGAGGTTGTCATTGGAATGTAGTCGACCTTGATCCTTCCCGAGCAAGCACACTTCGTTTCATCGTTCTTCCTGCTTTAGTTTGCTTTTGAGACTTGGTTGTAGCGGACGCTGTTGTGTAGTCGTGCCGTGATCATGGTGAACATAAAACTTGAGCAGCGCATTAACCTGAAATTCCTATTGAAATTAAAGAAATCACTCACGGAATGTTTTCAAATGTTAAAGGAGGTGTTTGGTGACAATGCTATGTCACGTGCACGAGTGTTTGAGTGGCACAAACGGTTTTCTGAAGGTCGGGAAGAGGCTGAAGATGATGAACGTCTCGGACGACCTGTGACTGTCAGAAGTGAAGGAAATATCCAGAAAGTCAACGAAACTGTGCGGAAAGACCGACGTCTGAGTATTCGGATGATTGCCGACATGTTAAACATTAACAAAGAGACAGTGAGACAAATTTCGCATGATGAATTAAACATGAGAAAAGTTTGTGCAAAATTGGTCCCGAAAAACCTCACCAGGAATAAAAAGACACTCGGAAGAACATTTGCTCTGACATCATGAAACAACTCGTGGATGATCCAGACTTGCTCACAAATGTCATCACAGGTGACGAAACATGGATTTTCCAGTATGACCCGGAAACGAAACGTCAATCCATGCACTGGAAGACCTCATCATCGCCAAAAATGAAAAAAGCGCAAATGAGCAAATCAAAACTGAAGGCAATATTGATTGTTTTTTTCGATATCCAGGGTGTTCTGATGATTGAATGGGTTCCTGAGGGTCAAACCGTAAATCAGCAATACTATAAAGAAGTTCTAATCAAGCTAAGGGAAAGAGTATGGAAGAAAAGACCAGATGCATGGGAGAACGGCTCATGGATTCTTCACCAAGACAACGCACCAGCCCACAACGCCCTGTCTGTGAAGCAGTTTTTAGCTGAAAAGTGCATTCCTGTGCTAGAACATCCTCCGTATTTGCCTGATCTTGCTCCATGTGACTTTTATCTCTTCCCAAAAGTGAAAAGTGTATTGAAGGGAACACATTTTCAGTCTGTGGAACATGTAGAAGTAAAAACGGCAGAGTTGTTGCGCAGTATCACAAAGGATGACCTACAGCATTGCTTCGAACAATGGAAGGCACGTATGCAACAGTGTATAGATAGGGGAGGGGAGTATGTTGAAGGGGATAAAAGTGTATTGTAACATTCTTGCAATAAATCACATTTTTCACATCAGTCTCGGTATGTATGCATGTAAATGTATATGTATATGCATGCATATATATCATTATGGCTCAGCCTTAACAGAAAGGAGTACCAGGAGCAATCCTGGGGGTAAAGGCAACTGGTGCGTAAGGCTGACAACATTACCACCTTCACGTGCCGAATGTCGAAAATCTGGGAGCCTCAACCTCCTGGAACCCTCTGGGCCTCCATGGCCTATATAGAGATAACTTTAGTTTACTTCTATATATCATTATAGCACTTGAATTAAGAAATCACAAATGTAGAATTTTCTTGAGAAATCACAAAATTTACCTGATAATTTCAAATTGTTGTAACTTTTGTTGTGTTGAAGATAAATTAAATATCTATACTTATGTTTAAAGGAAATTTAATTTTCTACAACTATTTTCCTGAAGACTTTGCTGTAAAACGAAAGCCTGAGAAGTTAGAAAGACAAATGTAGCGAAAAACGTGAAGTATAAATTAGTTTTTGGAAAATTAGTGATATCCAGCAACCAATATCTCGAAAACAATTATAGATACATCAAAAGTGTATATGACCTAACTTGTAGAGACTTATGTCAGCTTTAATTTGGTAAATTAAAAAAAATTCCCTACGATGGACCGTTTTCAAGTTATAAGTGAAAAACAAAAAAATGACCCCTTTCCACCCCCACCCCCATGAAGCGTAAGGAGTAGGGGCGGGGACTTTTAGTACAGTCGAACCTCGATACGTCGAACCTCTATTACTCAAATTTTAGATTTTTTGAAGTAATTTATATTTCCCGAACAAAATCCCTAGAATTACAATTATAATGGTCTCTTTACGTCGAATTTCTACAACTCGAAATTTTCGATATCTCGAAGCTTAAATTATATCTTTGGCACTTAAATGAATTCTATAACTGGAATACTTAATTGTAAGGGCATAATAATGTCATAAAGATTCGTTGCAATGTAAGATAATGAATTACTGAATAGATCGCGAAGTCTAGAGGAAATTTCCTAGTTCTTGTAATTTTACAACCCCAACTAAGAATGTTGTTAGCCGCTCAGGTACTGGACGAGAGTATACCATTGAATGGAGAACAAGGAAGTTGGTGCATTGACCTTGGCAATTTTTACTGTCCGTCAATAACATCCTCTCTACAAATTCGGGTTCAGATGAGGGTGTTTCATTGTCTAAAATTGCTAGGGTGAAAGAAAGAAAAACTTTGAAGATTCAGTAGCTTTCTGTTAAACAGCGTGTTTAGTTAACAATAACTGTATTGGAAAAAACAAGTGAGCTACAACCACTCCAGAGCCCAAAGTGTGGTCTACCTTCCAGCAGCAGCAAACCAACTACAAGGCGTTCCTGATGATGGATTCCCAAGTTATTGTTGCATCAGATGAAGACATAGTGAATGCAGTAAAGCATCATAAAGATTCTGATGAGGGAGAGGGAGACGAAGTTGTAAACACTACGAATTTTCAATCAAGCATTGCAGGCGTTACAAATTCAAAGAATGTTTATAAATCTACAGCCATATATAAGTGTGTGTTTATGTCGTTGATCATAGTCAAAAACTTTGTGGAAGAATCTCGAGAAGAAAAAGTCAAGCAGGAGAAAATTACAGACTTCCTGAAGACATAAAAATTTAACTCCCTTATCAACAATACAGTATTTTGTTATAATTACACAATATCATTAATTAGATTAAGCATTTTTTCTTCTATTAAAAGTTTTCATTCAAGTAAAGGTAAGACTGTTTAACTGTAATTTTTGGGCCTACAGCAATATTCGTGTTCTCCACAACTCGAATTTTCTATAACTAGAATTTATTTTTGCATCCTCTAGCGATTCGAGATATCGAGGTTCAACTGTATGTTTACCTCCTAACTACACCTAACACATTCCTCAAGATAAAAATTCTCCCTCTCTCCATGTCCTCTACAACCCCTTTTACGGCATTCATTGACTGGACTATTAGTGATAATTTTCAGAAGTTAAGCATAGTATACTCTTTGGATATATTCAAAGTTGCAACAGTTTCACGACTGACATTCAGACCACCCACCACATTTCGAATCCTAAATGCAAGCAACACACATCACACCGGTGACCATTCGGGACTTATTACGCCAAAACGACATATTACATAATGAAACAAATTACACCTTCAGACAGAGGACATTAAGACCTAAAATATGACATATTGCAATACATTACACTATTTAATTAAAATACCCTTTGATATCAAAATCTATTTATACACAGTAATAATTATCCGATATAAGGCAAACTTATATCAAAAGACTTCTAAAAATAAGGCCAACATTTTTACAACCATTAAAGGACAACAAGACTTATATTATACGACTTACAGAGTGATTGATCTTAAACAGGAAATGGGTCGAACCCTATTCGAGTCTCTCTGTCTCCAGACATAAATATCACTTTTGACAGATTGCATTAGGGGAAACATAGCATCTTTTAACTGTAAAATGCTGGAGAGAAGCGCCAGGAACAAATTTAACTTGACCAATAAGGACACATGTGTGATCAAAAAGGACATATATGAAATATAATTAGCCAATAGAATTACAGAAAAGTATGGGAGAAAATCATAACGAGAGTGGAGCTATGGAACTGGGGAATCGAACCAACTTGTCTTGCATCACGGAACTTCGTAGGGAGAGGACGTTTTCAGTATTCACGCAATGTAAGTGAGATTATAAGGAAAGTTTGCAAGTCCGAAGTATAGTTTATTTGAAGCGCGTAAATTGTGAAGGGAAGTATTTTAAGGTGATTATAAATTAAATATATTTTATCCGCGCTACACAAGTGAGATTATAGACACGTGAGATAAGAATTACGTTGAAAGTTGGAAGTAAGTTTTATTTAAGTGCGCCGTAAGATATACAAGGTATAGAGATTGACTTTCAATTAAAGTAAAAGTAAAGCAAAGACATATTGAGCGCATAAAGGAAGTTTCTCCCATACCAATAAAATAATACAGTCTGCGAAGTATATATATATATATATATATATATATATATATATATATATATATATAACGTAGTGATCCTCTGTGCAACACACGTTGAAAGCCTCCTAGCTAAATCAAAATAATAAGAGAACATTAAATATTAAATTAACAGAACTATTTTGTGTTGTTTCTCGTATTCTTAAGCCTTCCTTTAATTCGAATTAAACACGGAGATAAGACGATCATCTCTACCAGCTGACTAACCAGGCACACTCATCACCCTTGGCGGTTTGGAACTGGTCCGCTATATAAATTTATCTGTTTAATAACAGGTTGGCGCCCTGTGGACCGGTGAACTGCCGCATAGGGCACCCAACTCTCTAGGGCAGCCGCATATGACGTCCCAACTAGGGCAATTAAGCACCGAATTAAGGGTAAAATGTTACGAACTTTTCATCGACAATTTAAAGACAATAAAGAATTTAAGGAAACAACACTTCAACATTTTTTTTCAAGTTGGACATTTAAATTGTAGCCTATACTGACAAATTTATTTGGACATTTATACAGATAAACCGAATAAAAATAATAAAATACGTGAGTTAGATAAAATTAGGCAGGCATTCTGGGATTAGAACGAGACCAACAGCTGGCTGACGGACTGAAGGAAGGAAGGACGATCCATGAACTACAGCGGGATACCTATTACCACCGAAGGGACAGAAAGGTATTGTTTAGAAAATCTTTTCATGTAGAAAATTCAGGATTCTCCATTTAAGTGTCAGTAATAATAAAATAGTAAATAAAATGGACACTGAGAAAGCTGAAGCCTCGGTTTCAAAAGAGGTTCCTTGTGCTGAGCCACTAAATGAACAAAACACAAATATGGAAGAAAATAGGAATGTGACAAAGGATATTATGCCTGAATTACCAAATGTAATCGCATGTGAAAGTGAAGTGATCCCTACTAGTACTAATCAGAGTAACCATACAGACGTGAATTTATTGAATGACACTATTTTAACACAGGTAGGAGCAATAATGGCTCAAGTGACTGCTCAATTATCTGACATAAAAACACAATTAAACACACAATCTGAACAAGTAAAAATTGAATTGAAAACACAATCTGAACTAATGAAAACACAATTAAGCACCCAAGTAGAACAATTGAAAACACAGTTAACTACTCAATCCGAACAAATGAAAACAGAATTTGGCACACAAATTGCAAGATTGAACACACAGTTAACTGAACAAGGTAATAAGTTGAAAGAAACAGTAGAAAAACAAAGAACTGAAGTTGAAAATAAATTACAGGAAATAGATTCTAGGGTCACAACTCAAATTGCAAATTCAGAAAGTGTATTATCCGGGCAAGTTGATTCTGTCCGAGGGCAGGTAAGTGAAATTCAGCGTGTAACTGTGAGTATGCAATCGGAAATAGACCGATTGAGGCAGCAGGTACGAGATTATGAAGTGGCCATTGAAAATAGGGAAAACCCACCTGTAAACACCCCGGTTACCAACTCGACCACCTCCCTCCCAGTGAATAATTTTCACCTACCTACTCCGCAAGAATTTCTCAATCCATTATTAAGATCCAATAACGGATTGAACTTACCTTCAACTAGTGGAAATATATCAATGCAGGAGTAAATTCAGTAAACAGTATCAATAACTACACACTTAGTAATAATGATTTACCATTACCCACTTTCGAAGACTCACAAAAGACAAATCCTGTGAGGTATTTAAGTGATTTAAAGACCTATTTTCGGTAACGAAATGTGCCGGAAAACCTCAAAATGGTTTTAATTTCTCAATCCCTACAGAAGTCAGCACTCAGATGGTTTCATGTTTTGAATGATACTCAAAACATAGATATGCAAAGCTTCGAGGAGGCCTTTTTACAACAGTACTGGTCCAAGATGGAACAGGAGAAGATCAAAAGCTGTGTTTTTTATGGTAAATATGACCGTAGTTGTGGAATGAGTTACTCAGAATATTTCATTTCATTATGCGATCAAAAACAACTCCTGATTCCGAAAATTGGTGAGCAAAGTTTCATTCAAGCCCTCTGTCTTCATTTTCCAACCTCGATAAAAAAAAATAGCTTGATAGTAGCATCTCCACAAAGTACAAGCGATATGTTACGCTTATTGAAATCCTTGCAGGAGGTCCCCAGTCAACCAGTAAGAGTAGGACAAAATCCTCAGGTGCCAGATGCAAATAATCAGAAAAAAGACCATAAATTATGTGCATACTGGACCAGAGAATTTTGAAAGTGAGGTCGGGACACAGGAAAATAATAATCAAATGCAGGACAAAAGAAAATAAAATTTTAATCCGCAAAATCCACAGCGACGAAGCCCGGAGCCCTATTGGCAAAATTATGAATATCAGAGAGGTACGCGAAATCCATTCTGGAGAAACAGAGGAAATTGGAACGCTAATAATAATAACTACTCCCGATATCGGCCTTACAATAATAATCAGCAGTACCAGAGATTTTACGGACGAGGCAGAAACTCGTATGGTAATTATTCGCGAGGCAGGAATTTCCAGAATAATCGTGGCAGAACACCCTCATGGTATTACAGGAGCCACTTAAATCAGGGATATTTTCGTCCATAATTTCGTGGTCGTGTAGTGAATAATCGATACATAAGAAATGACAACAATAACAGGTTTGCCCATGCCGAAGCAGAGAATCGTCCCAGATCCCCTAACGATAGGAATAATGGAACAAGTAGACCAAATACCCCATCAGCTGATGTAGCTTTAAACGCTTGAGGGCTTCTTTAATGCCTCCAACCGGAAGCCCTGCGTCTATTTGCAATTCTGGAGGAAATATAAACTCATCTGAAGCCTGCTGTAGTGATAACCATACTAATGTAAATAAGGAGAAGGACACAAACAGGATAGGAGACCCCGTTGTAAATATGAACCCCCATCTTACTCCTAAACCAACAATGAACACGAAAAATTACATTTCATCCAATGAAAGCAATAAAAATAATCAGTTGATACATGACAATACCACAACACCAACACCTGAAAACAATGCACAACTCAGTAGCGATGAACCACAGGCAGATGTAACTATAGGCATTCTACAAAGGAATGATGTCAACACAATGAATTTGAAATCCCCTGTAATAAACTCACAAATAGGAAACCAAACATATCCTATAACATTGGACACAGGATCGGATGCAGAGATAATGTCTCGAGCGACTTTCTTAGAATTGCAGAGAGTTAAAGCTATAAAACAAATACTCCCAGTCCAGAATATGACCGCTCTTTTAGCAGTGGGGCAGAAAAGGTGCAGAATCACAGATCAGTGTTTAGTTCCCGTAACCATAAAAGGACAGACATTGGAAATATTATTTCTAATTGTCCCAGGTCTGAACCTACCCCTTATAGTCGGCTGCCAAGTATTTAGGAAATTACAAGCCATACTAAATTTTCGTAATAATTCTTTGGAATTTATAAATGAACAGGACAAAGACACAGTAATCCCTTTTTTACGGAGCAGAAACAGTTGAAAGAGAAAGTATTTACGACATTGGTGAAGAAAGTCTTTTCGTGGAGCTTATTCAAACTGGAACTCACCCCCTTGTAAGAATTAGACCCTCTAAAGAGCCAGCTGACCGCACAGCAGGAAGCCCGGCTCCCCACAGAAATCCATTCATAAAGAAACTGGCATAGATTCACAACACGAGTCCATCAATGTAAATAGCTGTAGCACTGAGAACATCCAGAAAATAATTAAGACTAAAGTTAATGAAGCACACGGGTTACACCCTGTTCAACAACGAGCATTATATGATGTATTATATAAACACCGTGAAATTTTCCGGATAGAAATTGGAAAATGTCAATTATATACTCACAAAATTTTAAGATCTTCTGACATTACAATCCGGCATAGGCCAAGACCCATTCCCCTAGGTTTGCGTGGTAAGGTTGTGCCGTTCAGTTTTCGGCACCCAGTTAGTATGTCATTTCTAATATTATTTTTTTCTGGTACTTACAAGCATGGTCTTCGCTTCGCGAATTCTTTCCTCTAATTTTGCTTTATGATGCTAGTGTTTTGTTTATTCTCGTTAATCTCGCTACTCTATTTGTCTAGTTATTTATTTGGCCGCTCATGCGGTTGTGTCGCTGCCCTCGCTTCTCGAGGGCGTTTTTCTTGAGCTTGAGTTAGAGTTAGGGTTCGGTCTCAGCATGCCGCCGGGAGAAGGAGTCTGTCTCAGCATGCCGTGAGAGTAGGAGCTCTGTCTCAGAATGCCTGTCCGTCTACTGTCTGTCCGTCTTCGTAGAGTCATGTCTTAAGTCAATAAGCTACCGTCTATTCATCTAATTTTCTGCAGGTATGTCATAGTATTTTTACCTTAAATTTACTTTACGTGTTCTGGTGAGTTTTCGTTTGTTTTCTAAATTCTTTTTATATCATGTTGATCTAAATTTATTTTCTCACCAGTTTGGGTTTTGCTGTTCTATACTTACAGTCAGGTTCGTGAAGGGATGACCATGCTATTTGAGTTTTTGATTGCCGTTATTCAGTTTTCATGCTTTAATATTCATTTATTCTTACGATGTACTATTTGGTATATTTCTGGTTTTGTAACAGCTAGATTACTAATAAAATAGTTCAGTCTTGATTCTTGTATGTGGATTTTCCTTTTAGTTTTCTAGTTTTCTTATATCTTTCCCGTTCCGCCTCTGGGGTAGCAATTTTGGGTAAAGGGCGCGTTTCAAGGTAAATGCAAAGATAAAGGAAATGACCGATCAGGATATTATTGAAGATGCTAATACAGAATATAACAGCCCTTTGTGTATAGTATTAAAGCCCTCGGGGAACGTGAGCATCACAATCGATGCTAGGGCCATAAACCTCCAGACGCTGGATGACAATTACCGTCACCTCACTTCAGATGAATTACTGTCAAAAGCTAAAGAGGGAAATTATTTTTCTACCACCGATTTAGTTTCCGCCTTTTGGCAGATCCCATTGGACGAAGATTCGCGTGATTTGACAGCTTTTACTTATTCAGGAAAACAGCACAGGTTCAAACGCGTGGCTTTAGGGTGTAAAGCCTCTTCAGCGGCACTTCTAAGGGCACTGGCTAAGACTTTTGACGATGAAGATCACGATTTCATAATTCCCTTCTTAGACGATATTATGATAGCCCCACGGTCTAAGGAAGAACACATAAAACACATAGATTTCACCCTAGGAAAGCTAAGGCAGGCAGGATTTACTATGAATATAGAGAAATGCAAATTTTTTCAGAAGCAGGTAAAATTTTTAGGTTATAAGATTTCAGAAGAAGGATGTTGCATTGATGAAGAAAAAGTCGAAGCAATTATGAAAATTCCTTCACCTAAGAACTTAAAACAGCTGAGATCGGCGTGTGCCAGTACCAGTCCCGTTTCGTGATAAATTATGCTCAGGAACTATACCCTTTAAGGAGCCTTCTGAAGAAAAATCAGAAGTGGTTATGGACAGCGGAACATGAATTAGCCTTTCAAAGGGTTAAGCAGCTGTTCGCTAAGTCTATATTAGTACAAAAGCCAGATGAAGCCCTGGGATATTTCATACAGTGCGACGCAGCGCCAGAGGACTAGGTTCGATCCTGTTCCAAGAGAAGGAGGGCGAAAAGCGAATTATTGCCACGGCAAGTAAAGGCTTAAGTATCGCGCAGTCTAGGATGTACCCAACAGAACTTGAAATTTATGCAGTACATGAAGCCCTGAATAAATATAAGCATTATATTTATGGAAAGAAGGTTACAATCTTGTGTGATCATATGAGCTTGAGTTTTATTAATCAAGTTAGGCTCTCAAACTCCCGAGTAAGCAGACTTATCCATAGCTTGACTAAGTACAATATAGAAATTCAGCACATTAAAGGGTCCCAAAATCTACTTCCGCACATGCTCTCAAGATTACCTAGTCACCCAGGGATGGCTTGCATAGAGGGCCAGGTAGAGAAGGAAGTAAAAATCATGGAAATCAAAATACATGACAGGTATAAGCTTAACGCCAAGTTAGGAAACTTAGAAAACCTTCAGGCCGAGGATCAGTACCTAACCGGAATTGCCGGTGGATTGCAGGGAATCCCTGAAATAAATACTGAAATTACCGAAAGAGAAAACATACCGAATACGTTTGGAAAAATGAATAATATCATTTATAAATTGTGCGGTACCGACGTACTTACATGGCGACCATATATTCCTAAAGCATTGGAAATGGATGTTATCGCTAGCTACCATGAGAATCTTGCGCATTGCGGCACTGATAGGATGGTGAATACAATAAATGATCATTTTTACATAAAACATTTAGGAAGGAAAGTAAGGCAGTATGTGCGATCCTGTCATTTATGACAAGTCGGCAAGAGCAAAAATGTCACGTATGAAATCACTCCAGGGGCTATAGAGGCAACAAAACCTAATGAGCTAATTTGTGCCGATATTTTAGGGCCACTTATAAAATCAAAATTTGGATTCCAGTTCATCTTTGTGATGGTGGATGTTTTTAGTAAGTTTGTGGCACTATATCCACTGAAGGATTTATCCACTAGAAATTGTTTGAATAAAGTCATGGAATACCAAGGCGTTATTTCAGCTTTTTTGACCGACAATGCGAGCATTTTTTCAAGCAACAAGTGGCAGCAAGGCCTAACTAGATTAGGTATAAAGAAATATAGTTCCTCGGCTTTCGATCCGGTAAGCAATTTGAGTGAAAGATATATCAAAGAAGTAGTATCATATCTACGATTGTTGTCGCATCGACAGCATAAAAGCTGGTTTAAATATTTAAAACCCATCCAAGCAATTTTGAATGAGACACGTAACCAAGTAACCAAGGAAATTCCACTCGAGGTTATGAATAGAACTAAAATAGGTCCCCTATTCAAACGGTCACCCCCCGTCTTGCCCCTCTGCAAGAAAAGTGAAGTGGAGACTTGCCAGGCGATCCTGAAACGATTACGGCAGCGATGGCAGACCAGAAAACAAAAAGTTCGCAGAGTCAGAAAAAAGTGGGATCTACAAAGAAACGAATATGTTTTGTTACGTCAGAAAGTATTGTCCAGTAGTGAAAAGAAAAGGCAGGGAAAATTTTCTCTTTTGTATTCAGGTCCGTATCGGATAAATGCAAAATTCGGTACCGACACGTATGAACTTGTGGATGCTAAGATTGTTCTAAAATAAGGGGCAGATACCATAAGCAACTTTTGCGAAAATATTTTACCCCTCAAGTATTATCTCAGGGAAAATAAAGGTAATAAGAGGTATCAAAAGGATGACGGAATGGATTGACAAAAAGGACTTCTCGAATGAGTAAAATAATTATAGTGTGATTTTTTTTTATTAATGCCTGTTTCCAACATATGTTGTCTACGGGACACATATGAATACTGCATTCTACGGTTGAGTAATGACGCCCTTATGTAGTGAATAATAGGAAATGGACTGATGACAATGTTTATTACATAAAATGTAAATCATTGCAAACACTACATGACTAGGTATGGTACATCGAGATTTTCTCTGTCCTCTAGGAATTTGTAAATAGTTAGCTGTAAGTTGTGAATATATATTGGCTAATTCCCGTATTGAATTGAAAGGTTGAAGGGGAAAAGGCACTAATTACGGCTAAGTAATCACCAGGGCTAGGATTTATATGTACTAAAAAAATGTCAAAATATGTACATATATATGTACTTAAAAATGTCAAAATATGTACATATATATGTACTAAAAATGTCAAAATACGTATATATATATATATATATATATATATATATATATATATATATATATGCAAATATATTTTGTAAAATATGGACATCAAAACAAATTTACTTTTAGAACCTATAAAAATGCATTACAAATACTGGATTCATATATTAAATTATTCAATTTTTTTTTCAGATCACTTACTTTATTTGTATTCATTCATTGATTATTTCTGCTACCATAACAGTATGCTACAAAATGTTGTTTTAAATTTTCAAAAGTGATTTGTATTGGCTGAAGTTTCGTTCGACTGCACATGAAGTGATTGGAGCGTGTTTAAAATTCACTGATTCTAGTTTTACATTTGACGAAGATCGGCTAAATGTCCACGTATACATTTGAGTTAATGAATCATGTTTTTCACAATGTCAATATTTCCAGGTAATGTCAGATTATTATTATGTAGTTTCTGAATTATTTTTGTTATATTACAAAAATTTGATTCAATGTAACACAAATCATTTTTTCACACATTCATTTCTGTACATAACTGTAAACTTATCCTGTGCTGCCATTTTTTCTGTCACTGAAAACGACAATTTTATATAGTTTTACTCTTTAGAATGAAATATGTACAAATATTGCATTAAAATCACTAAATATGAAAAAATATTTATTTTACATATAAATATGTACTAATGACAGAAATATGGAAAAATATGTAAAGTAAATTTGTTTAATTTGAATAGAGGACAACATAATAGATGGAGATAAGTGAAAAAAATGTGTCTATATGTGAAATTAAGAATTATGTAATTACATATAAATCCTAGCCCTGGTAATCACACAATTATTTGATCTAAGTTAAGTTTTAATTCACACTTATATGATGAAAAATTAAATAGCCTCACATATTCTGAAAAGTTAAAAATATAAGAAAACACATTTTATGACACAAGTTTGTTTTGCATAATTTTATAAAATTTCAAAAGTATAAATAATTATTTTATGCTATTTGTAAATCTAAGGAATTTCTTCTAAGTGCTGACCAATCTGATAGGAAATAAAAGAAGGTAAAACGAAAAAGGGAAAGAATATTGGTAAATAAACATATATACATATGAAATGGCATGAAATGAAAATATGAAGTAGTCAAATAGGTAAAGACTACCGGTAATGTGTAATCACAATAATAGAAATTAAATGGTATGATGAATAAAGAATTAAACAACGTAGATTGGCGAACGCACAAAGTTGTGAAGGAATTCTCTTTTGAAATTGTAAAGGAATGATGTACATGAAAATTTGTTCTGAATTTACCTCACCACTGCAAGAAAATCAAAGTATGAAGAATTAATGCGACGAGTGTTTTTAAAAAAATGAAGAAATATAAATATGTGAAGGATTATGAATTGGAATATGTTATGTTTAACAGAAAATTGAAGGACACGTGAGAACAAGCATCAGATATTCATTTTAAGTGTGGAAATCTACAACAAGGTATTGTTCATATAAAATTTGTAATTGTTTTGAAATTTATGTGTTTTTAAAATGTTGAGTTAGGCGAAATACGAATGTTGCACAGATGAGACGATTAATGAAAAAGGATTTAAGAGGATATTTAAAAGAAAAATGCGATGTAAAAGAGAAAGCGATTAAGTGAGAAAATTGGCTAAATTAAATCATTTTGATGAAGAGAAGCAAGGATATAGTAGAGATTGAAAGTGAGAGAATCAAAAGTTTTAAAATCACGCATTTCTCGTAACCATAGATGTTTACTATCAATTACTTGATTATTAAATCTTTTAATTCGGACATCTGCAACAGTTTCACGACTGACATTCAGACCACCCACCACATTTCGAATCCTAAATGCAAGCAACACACATCACACCGGTGACCATTCGGGACTTATTACGCCAAAACGACATATTACATAATGAAACAAATTACACCTTCAGACAGAGGACATTAAGACCTAAAATATGACAAATTGCAATACATTACACTATTTAATTAAAATACCCTTTGATATCAAAATCTATTTATACACAGTAATAATTATCCGATATAAGGCAAACTTATATCAAAAGACTTCTAAAAATAAGGCCAACATTTTTACAACCATTAAAGGACAACAAGACTTATATTATACGACTTACAGAGTGATTGATCTTAAACAGGAAATGGGTCGAACCCTATTCGAGTCTCTCTGTCTCCAGACATAAATATCACTTTTGACAGATTGCATTAGGGGAAACATAGCATCTTTTAACTGTAAAATGCTGGAGAGAAGCGCCAGGAACAAATTTAACTTGACCAATAAGGACACATGTGTGATCAAAAAGGACATATATGAAATATAATTAGCCAATAGAATTACAGAAAAGTATGGGAGAAAATCATAACGAGAGTGGAGCTATGGAACTGGGGAATCGAACCAACTTGTCTTGCATCACGGAACTTCGTAGGGAGAGGACGTTTTCAGTATTCACGCAATGTAAGTGAGATTATAAGAAAAGTTTGCAAGTCCGAAGTATAGTTTATTTGAAGCGCGTAAATTGTGAAGGGAAGTATTTTAAGGTGATTATAAATTAAATATATTTTATCCGCGCTACACAAGTGAGATTATAGACACGTGAGATAAGAATTACGTTGAAAGTTGGAAGTAAGTTTTATTTAAGTGCGCCGTAAGATATACAAAGTATAGAGATTGACTTTCAATAAAAGTAAAAGTAAAGCAAAGACATATTAAGCGCATAAAGGAAGTTTCTCCCATACCAATAAAATAATACAGTCTGCGAAGTATATATATATATATATATATATATATATATATATAACGTAGTGATCCTCTGTGCAACACACGTTGAAAGCCTCCTATCAAAATAATAAGAGAACATTAAATATTAAATTAATAGAACTATTTTGTGTTGTTTCTCGTATTCTTAAGCCTTCCTTTAATTCGAATTAAACACGGAGATAAGACGATCATCTCTACCAGCTGACTAACCAGGGACACTCATCACCCTTGGCGGTTTGGAACTGGTCCGCTATATAAATTTATCTGATTAATAACAGGTTGGCGCCCTGTGGACCGGTGAACTGCCGCATAGGGCACCCAACTATCTACGGCAGCCGCAAAGTAGATGTCATGCTAATATAATATATTATATATATTTTTTTTTTAAGTTGAGATTATTCTAGTAGCCATTTTAGTTGATAGGTTGAAATGGAATTTAATAAGCAATGTAAATTAATTATGAGGTAATTAATCAAATAATATAATTGCAATGCTTGTTATACTTAGTTAGGAATACATCGTTTGGTAATTATTTTTAAATAGGTTCATTTTAGCGAAATAAGGAAATTAAATTACTTTTCATGTCAGATATTGTATAAGCTAGATTTTAAACAGTTTCTCACGGGATCTTTTAGCAGGTAGTTCCGCAGTTTCAATAGCAAGGAAGAAGGTAATAAAAGTAGGAACCTAAATGTTTTGTAGAATTTTAGAGGGAGAGAGAAGGTTTATTGAGATATTGTGTAGAATGCCGAAAAGGAATAATTGGCCATGTTTAACAAGAAGAGTATAGGTGCAATTTAGTTTTTAAGTTTGCAAAATCAGATAAGATATTTATGTGTTTCGATTTTCCCATGCGGAAATAATATATGCGTGAATAGGTTAGAACAAATATAAACTTACTACAAGTAAAATGTACAGTTGCATAATGGTAAGACAACTACCATTTAGGGGCAGCTCAAAAAGTTGTAAGGTAGAAGCACAAATCACTTGTGCAGTGTAAAGATTTGTAGTAGGCCACACACATAAAATAACTTAAAAGTGTTTACCACCAGGATTATTAATCTAGGATATCATTGTACTTCAGAACAGTGTAAGTGACAAATTATATTGCACATATTTAGACATTCAAAAGGAATAAAGTCGTTATTTTTTACCCGTGCTACGGACTTTGATTTAGTAGAGAATAGCACTCCTGCAAAATTCACATGGGCTCTGAGAAAGGATCGATGGCTCGCACCGCTGATAGCCATGGGTAGGTGGAACAAATAAATTCGAGTGAAGGATCACTCTGGCGCCCAAACCATCTTCCAGACTGGAGCAGTTGACGTAAGTACCCATTCATTCAGCATAGCCTGATTACACAAACATTTTCTGCCACATCAACCCGAGAATAGGATCAACTGCATAAGAATTTCCGCCACAAGGTTTCTACATGATGTTTCATAAAAGGTTGTAAGCATTAATAGGATTTAAGTTAAAGGTATATTAATGAGCTTATGGTATAGTGAGAACCTCTATAACTATTCTACTTAACCGTACTTGATATTAGCTGTGTGGTATACACGTTAGAAATAGTAGACTGTCAGGGATGTTGTTTTATTGAAATGTATTTATGACTTAAGAGCAGGAGAAAAAAGAAATTGAATGCTTAAATGCAGTGAATGGAAATAGATTAAATATATTTATTGAAGTGTGGATAAGTTATTTAAGTCAGAGTTCTGACCTTATCTAGACAAAGTTAAAGAGGAACAGTTGTAATTTTAGAGAGTTAAGCCGGTTGTCGACCAAGAGCTAAGCTACGCCTTACTAAGCTAACCTGACTGCAGCTAAGCTAACTCCAGTTAAGCTAAGCTAAAATTGGATGCCCACCAAAAACTAAGTGAATGCTGATCAGTTGTTAGTGATTTGTTGAGGTTACAACAAAAATGATCGAAGACGAAAGTTCTGATGATGATTGCAATACTCATCACAGAAAAAGAACATTAATCCTGAATGATTACTTAAACAAGAAAAGACGGAATCCCAGATATTGGTTAAGCAATCACATTCAACATAGGCAAGAAAGTGGGAAGTTTATCACTTTATTTGACGAAATAGATGACGACAATTTCCAGTTACATTATCGTGTTTGTATACCACAATTTTATTTAGTTGTTATCATTGATTGCTTTGGATATCACCAAACTAAACTCCGTGGTGCTACATCCCTGGAGGGACTTGGCACTGACCACTGCGTCATCTACCACAGGCAGACGGCAGGATTGGAGGGCATGTGGTCAGCATGCCGACACCCACAGCCGTTAATGGTGGTTTTCATGACCGGAGCCGCTACTTCTCTATTAAATAGCTCCTCACTTTGAATCACGAGGCTGAGTGCACCCCTACCACCTCCCTACCTCAGAAAAATCCGAGGAGGTACCGGGAATCGAACCCGGGCCGATGGATATCACCAAACAGGATACTAATTATCAAAAAGCGATAACTCCAGAAGAAAGATTGGCTATTGCTTTGAGATAAGTGATAAAACTATATTTATTATTATTGTTTGATTTATTATGTATTTGTAATATTACATTTTCTTAAGAATAGAAATAGTTCACAATAACTGAAGCAATATACCGTCTACACATTAGCAAAGCTATCATTTTGGTTCTATGGTGTTGAATAGATGGACGAAGACGACGAGTAGCCCAGTTGCTGGTGTTGTGCCGATAGAAAATGTTCATAGTTCTCCTCTGCTTCATTCACTATATTGAGAAGTTTTTTCACATCCCTCTGTAACCAATCAGGGAAGTTTTAGGTTGTCTCACACATACTGTCGAAAAACATATTCAAGGGATGTCGGTTTCTTGTTGCCTGTTCTATTTCTTCAGCTCTTTTTTTATTCCTCTCCTCAATCGTGTAATGATTCATCGTTCGTTTTTCTCTTACTGCTGTGGGTTGGATTAGTGGTGACATCCGCCTGCGTTTGGGTGTCATTTCGTTGAGGATCTTCCAAGGAAGGAATATTTTGATCTTCAGCTATATCTTCAGAATGGTTAGAAGAAACTTCATGGGTTTCGCTGGGTTGGTTACCAGTTCGCTTCCGATTTCCAATATATGGAAGAAGGAATTCTAGCACTGTGGCGCATTTCCAAATATTTTCTGAAGGAGCAACTTGCCCACTTGTGCTAGCCTTCATCCTTTTCAGTGACTCCCTATGGCCATCGCGTAGTTTCTTCCATTCATTTTTTGCAGTTTGTACTGTAGTAAACATATAATATTTAATATTAAATTTTGTTGAACATTTCCAACTGTGACAACATTATTTAAAATATTATCATTTTAATAAGGTAATCTATAGGTATTCAATTTAACAATCAATTTTCTATTGTTCAATGTTTTTGGCAACTGGTGATTCGTTCAGAACAATTGGCTATAACTACAGAGTGGGTAATAATACAGTTTTGAGAATTTAAGCAGACGTGTGCACTGCAATTTGGAACAACTTACAACCAATTTATATGAAAGTATCAACTGAAGAAAAATGGAGAAATATAGCAGATGACTTTCATAATAAGTGGCAATTTCCACACTGTGTCGGGGTCGTGGACGGCAAGCACATAGCAATAAAATGTCCTCCTCATTCAGGATCACAATGTTTTTAATTATAAAAAAAAAAAACGATTTAATCGTTTTACTTGCGATAGTCGATACAAAAAAAGATATTAACTTATTATCGATGTTGGTTCAATGGGCCGATTCAGTGATGGAGGAATTTTCGCTGACAGTGTATTTAGTCAAAAGTTAATAAATGGGCAATTACATTTGCCCAATTATGAATCTTTAATACCAAGTGGTGATCCAATACCCTATGTATTTATAGGCGATCAAGCATTTACATTTTTAAAAAAATTATGAGACCGTGCATGTCAAAACAACAGAGAAAGAAGAAATTTTAATTGCCGCCTTAGCAGAGCACGCAATGTCGAAAATGCCTTCGGTATGTTGGCAGCTCAAAGGCGTGTACTTCACCGGCCTTTTGAATGTAATTTCGATTAAGAACAGCAGACACTGCAATCTGTACTACGCCTAAACGATAACATACGAGCTACAAGAGAAGCATTCCGTGTCAGAGAATTATTTTGTAACCATTTTAATAAAATAATGTTTGGTATAGTTGTTTATAACTTTACCTGTGTGTTCCACAAGAATGTAAATTGTTTAATAATTGCAACGAACTGCTCCATCTACCTATCTATTATCTCCCCGCGTAGAGGCAGAGGCGGTTTGGGAACGACCCCAAGCACGCAGGCCACATCTGCGGGCCCATTGTGCCAAACCCATGGGAATGGGATGATTGGCATGCCCAAAGGCCCCCCGAAGCAGATTCCACCGCGAGCCCCCACGAAACTCCCCAACATCCAGCGAGAACCAGAAGCCACACCACGTGCACCACACCCCCAGGGTCCCTCAGGCTAACAGCTTGCACCACGCCCCTGGTCCCTCACGAAGAGAGCTCGTAGGGTCGCGGCACACCAGAGAGCCCCCAGGTGTGAAGCACACTACCAACAACCACATAATAACAAGTCACGGGGCAGGACGGGAGAGGCCCGCAGCGGGAGATGGCCCGAAAGCCAGGAAAGGGGATGATAATGAGGGGGAGTTTGAAGGTGAAATGGAGAGTGTTGGTGGATTGAGAGGAGGAAACGGGAGGTCAGGGCTTCGTCCCCCATGGCTCGCCAGCCTCGGGATTTGAACACGGGACCCTGCTCCATAGTGTCCATTCGTCTCAACTGCGCCTATAACAAAATTAGTACTGTCTTGTGGCGGGGGAATCGTAGCTTAGCTTACCCACACAACTAACCCAGTTAACATGGCTCACGTAGTTTCCTTAGCTTAGCTTTGTGTAGTTTGCGGTCGGCACAACTACATATGAAATCCCGCACAGCTAAGTGAGCTAAACTAAGCTAACTTAGCTTAGCTCTTGGTCGACAACCGGCTTTAGTGTTTGTTCAGCTTTACATCTCCTGATAGATGTTTGATACATATTGAACTGTTTGTTACAGTTTCATATTTCAGATTGGAGTTTTATCTGAAGTTTAGGGATATTAACATTTAATGAATGTACTTATTAATGGTAGTCAAGGAACAGATGCATGTTGTTATACCGTGTGAAGATAAGGAAGCAGAACCTATGAGATAAAGTAATCAGGATAATTCAGTATTAAGTAAATCTAACATTTATAATCAGGGTAATATATATTTATTATCACTACAACTGTAGTTTTGGCACACATATAGTATATATTAAAGAACATATTGTTTTTGAAGTATGCATATTTCTGATGTATTTTGAAGTCTTCTCCCCGTCCTTGCTGGAAGTAGGCCGTTCTACTCCTCTTTAGGTTCATACCTGTCCACGCTTGTTAGTTAATCCCCTTATTTTCTCTTAAACAGTGTTATAAGCCTCTAGTATTCTGAAACTAAAGAAGTGTTTTTGAGGTTTATGTTTAACGGGTTTCTTGGAGAGTTGATTTCTCTGAGTTTGCCAACGGTGTAACAAACAACCATTGCAATATTTTACTTAAACATTAGTACTCTCAGTTTTTTGTATGTACTATAGAACCGTATATTAAGATTATATTATAGGGAAGTTTTTTGTATATACTATACAACTGTATATTAAGGTAGTTAGTTGTACACCCCTGAAATCTGAAAAATGGAATTTTTTTAAAATAGCTTAGATGGATAGAAAATTCTTTTCTTTTTAATTTTATGTATCAATTTTTAATGTCTGATTGTTAGTTCCTGAGATACAGCCTTTTTTCTAAAAGTATGATATACGGTACGAGGTTTTTATTAAATCGCAACTTTTCAAACATCATAATTCTTCTATACCTTAACATATCAAATGATTTTGGTGTCATTTTGAAACTTGAAATCTTCTCTTGTGCCACTTGTTTGTGACCCATTGTTTATATTCTATTATTATTATTATTATTATTTAATATATTTATTCTAATTAATTACCTTGTTTACCTTCACTGTTTTTAGGTTATATTATTATTACCTTCAGTAATAGCTTCACTGTGTTTTGGTTATGTATTTCTACCTTCAGTTGTTTAACTATTCACAAACTTCCTAGATATTTCTATTGCTTCACTTTAACTGTTCAGAAATTTCCATGTATGAATATTATTATTCCCGTCAGTTGTTTGACTATTCACAAAATTTCCAGATATTTCCATTGGTCATTCACATATTACATTCAGCTGATTGATAGTTATATCTTTCTGTTTTTTTTTGTTTAATTAATGTTTATTTACTTTTCTTAAATTCTATTAATTATTTTCTTACTTACTAATTATGTATTTAATTTTCGTAATATTCTCGATGTAATATTGGTTATAGCCTCGTATATTCTGAGTGATAGCATCACTTCCGGTTCGCCATTTTTTTTTTCCTTGGGAGTTGTGTTCCGGGATTGTTTTTGCGAGCGTGGAGAACGTCGTCAGCCGTCGCCATGGACAGATCGGAAGAATAGCCTCCTAGCTTCGAGTCAGTCATCTTCGGGCAAACGCCCGTAATTGCTTTATAAAGTGAGATCTCTACAGTATAAGAAATATGTAGTGTTTTTTCTATTAGTGTACTCAACTCCGGACTTCTATCTTTTTCATGTAAGTAATGTTACAGTGATGAATTAGTACATTTTTCTAAGCCTTAAGCAAGTGTCCACTTGGACATTTTTCTTGTTTTTCTTTAATTAGTTTTGTTCATTCTCTACTTCATTATGCTCCGTTTTTGTTTAGTTTTCTGTGTTCATGATGTTAAGTTATTTTTTTACTGATGCGATCACTCAGAACAGAATGGAGGGCATATTGTTTTCCCACGGCAGGAATGTAGCGTACCAAAGGTTCAGTTATTTATAGCTACTAGTCATTACTCCTTACGTAAGACAGTGATGTAAATTCTATTTTGCAATGTTATTCTATATTGCACTTTAAATATATATTTAGGGCAAAGCATTATCTTAAATTATATGTAAAATTTGTATGTACCTTTTATATCAGATATTTTATCTGTGTTTTACATAATTATGGCATTGTCGTGAATGTGAATGAATTCATACTGATTGTGGCCTATTGCTATTTAAATGTCTTTTGGGTAATAAAAACCCCTGTTAAGTATTTTGTGCTTTTAATTATTTATTAATTACAACTGTTTTTTTTTTCGGTTCTGTTTTCCTCCATAGTCTACGGATCTGGGAACTTATAAAATAGTTTTGGGTAAAGTAACCGGTACATTGTGGTAGCGCCGCGGTAGTTGGTTCACAACTGTTCGAACCGTTTTTTTTTTTCACTATGGAGAATACAGTTTTTCACCGGATGCCTTACGTAAGGAGGAGTTGCTAGCTGAGTTTCATCATAGGGGTGTTACTGATGGTCTGAATTTAGATTTGCCTGGGTTAGTCGCAAAAAGTAAAGAAATTAAATTGTTTATGAAGCCGCCTATTGCCAAATATAATAGTAATGGGGAATTAGATGAAAAAACTAGGATTGTTCGTGCTATTGAAGAATTTTCTGAAATACTTGGTGATTTTGAATCCATGGGTGTTACTGATAAGCAATTTCGGAGAATAAACTATAGGTTATTACATTGGAGGAATCGGAATTATTTTCTCAGACAAATAACTGATAATTCGGACATATTGCACTCCCAGCAAGAAAATGAAGTGTGTTTTTCGGATTTGATGCAACGCTTGATGAAGTTGCGTTTCGGTTGTTCTGGGGCCGTAGCTGGGGGAGGTACTCATTTTACTTCTGGAGCTGCGGTTTCTGGCCGACCGACGGACTCTGAAGCGGAGCACCCTGCTTTCCAAAATCATGTTGAAAATTTATTAGACTTGCCCGATAATATTTTGGAGACTGAGCCTGCCGTTGGTATCTCATCATTTACTACAAAGGTTCCCGCTTCTAACCTGGATATGTCAGGGGGGAATCAAATGCTTCAGAACCGTAATTTTGTTCGGCAATCAGTTAATGAAATTTTCAGAATCAAAACTCTGGAGTTGTCAAATCCATTACAGGATTTGATTAATGATATGCCCATGGTTGAATTTTCTAATGCGGAAGAAGTTTTCAAATTTCTAAAATTTGTTATCAAATTACAAAAACTAGCCGGTTCATTTTCTTTGGAAACCTGCCAATTGTTGCAAGTGTTACATTCTCGGGCAAAAGGAGATCTTGCTAGTCTTATTGATGAAGCTTTGAATAATGGCCGTTCCATGTTGGAATTTCAAGAGTCAGTAATTAAATTTTTTCTTTCTGCTAAAGTACTGCACGAGTTAGCCTAATTGCAAAATATTATTTTCGTAGCCAGTTAGCTTCTGAAAGTTTCTTAACATTTATTGAAGATATTGAAACAGTTTCATTGGCTCTTATGGTCACTTATACTGAAAGTGAGGCCGTTGCTATGGTCGACGCTGCCGCCAGGCTTTCTGAAGTTCGTGCCTTGTTTTTGGGTTATTCCCCACCGACCACATGGATACAGTTGAAACAACTAGCTTATAAGTTGAATGACACACCTGTAAATGGAGATCAGGATATTCAATCGAATAGTAATAACACTGAACGTGCTGTTTATTCTAGGGTCGGCTCGGTTTCGAGTAATTTTCAGGGGCCTCGTAATGAGCGCAGATATTTTTTTTGTAATGGGTGTAAACGGTCTGGCCATACTATAGACAGGTGTTGGAATTCTGGTCATCCTAATAGTAACAACGTCAGCCGTCGTGGCAATGGCCGTTTTTCTCGTTCTAATGCTGATAGCCGCTTATGACTAGAAAACAAACCTAATTACTTGGCCAATTGCAATTATGGCCTCGAGGCCAAGGTATCTAATAACTTACCGTTGCACAGTGGTCCAGGATTGAAATCTAGAGGGAAAAAACTAAAAATTCTTACTAGTTGTAAAACATTTTATTTTTGCTGGATCTTCATCCCAGATAACCCCTCTTCACTAAACTCAGCCTTTAATGAACTCTGATGTAAAAGGGTATGCAGCTGCAGCTCTTCAAAGAAGTGGGTTCATAAGGAGTAGAGGCATCAGTCTTATAACGAGTTGCGCGACGTTAGAAGTGTGAAGTCTTTGTGTGAGATGTGAAGTGTTATTTTGTTGTTCTGTCAAATGGAATTCACATCTAAAGGTGTGGACTTGCGATTTATATAATATTTATTGAAATAATACTACATAAGAAATTACTGATGCCATATTTATATGGATGTGTCCAGGTAGGGAAATTTTTTTTATTTTCTAGTATTGTAGAGGGGTTTTAAAAAAATACGTTAGAGATGGCACTATTAAATATATGTCAAGATGTAAAGAAAAGGGTTGGGTTTAAGTACAAAAAGAATAGTTTGTCGCAAATGATCCGTTTTTTTACAAATCGTGTTTGTATTTCATGGGGTAACCGGCAAACACAGCCAGTGGTGACATGTATGGAACTTTATGAATTACCGTGTCAGACGAAAGGTTCTACAAACTCGCTGTCCAATTATGTATTTGATAAGTTTGGATTAAAGGAGCATCCCAATGATTTACCTAAATTATTAGGAGCAACTATGGCTACTTTTAGGTCAAATTTTTGAAAAGCGCAGAAAAAAAGTAAAAAGAATTCTTTGAATGTCTGCTTCACAATTCATACCGACTAGATGTAAAGAAATGGCAAGTTAAAGGAAAGGAAGAAAAAAGTAAATGAAAGGAAGGAAGTAATTGTAGAACAATTCCGCAAGAAAATGGGTTTGATAGTCGCCAAGCCAAAGCCAGGGGAAGTGGAAATTCTAGCGATGGAAATGCGGCTCGACGCTTTTCAGAAGTCCACAATTGTCTGCTACCTTCACCGCGATCGAGGAAGAACAAATTAATCGATTCTCAGTAATTTTGCTTGTAATTTCCAGTGGTTTTCAAGTCAGTATTGACAAATTTTATAAATATGCTAGACGCAACAAAACTCTAGCTGAGTCTGTAGGCCTACCCGTGGTATTATATGCCTGCAGTGTTCATAAAGTCCTAATTCATGGTGCACGGGTTATTGTATCAACCATTTTACCAATTGGTATGCTTTCTACAGAAGCGCAAGAAGCAAGGCATAAGCTCTTAAGAAAACTTCACGAAGGACATTCCGGTAAATTTTAACGAAAGGAAAATATGAAAGATATATTGAATCTGTCTCTTGTCAGTTCTGATCCCATAATCTCTCATTCTCCTCGTTTAGACAGAACAATAATGGACCCTTATCCCAAGAAGTATGCGAGCCACTTCAAGAACCAAAAGTGCCAGTAAGCAAGTCGAGTAGGGAGAAAGATGAGCAGGAAGAAGAAAAACAGCAGAAAGTAGATGAAGATGAAGAAGAAGAAGAAGAAGAAGAAGAAGAAGACGAAGAAGACTGTGATAGTGATGATGATGCTGATGAAGCAGACGCAGAAGAAAGTGATGATGCAGGTGACATAGAGGACGAAGATACAAATTTATAAGTATTTACCTCTTGTTGTAAAATGTAATGAAAACTCTTTGCTATTTTGTGCATTTAAAATTTTAAAAATTATTTTTAATTTCGCGATTTATATTAATTATAATTTTGTTTTAGGGCTTAATATCATTTATATATCAACTTTACAGAAAAAAAACAATGAAACAAATAAAAAAAGTTACTTTTGTGCGAGAAATAATTTTTTCCCTCTAGATTTGAATTCTGGACCACTGTGCGTTGGTCCAAATATTTCTAAATAAGATTCCGTGCTTGGCATTATTGGACTCTGGCAGTGTGTTCTCATTGATATCGGCGGAATTTACTTTGAAAAATGAAATCAAGTTTGAAACTTACTAGCTTTTCTGCCAGAGTGTCGACCAGACTCTTGTTTCGGTTATTGGCAAAACTCACCTTAGGATAAAATTACATAAATTTTCTTGGAATTTTCAGTTTTTAATAGTACAGAAATTGGCTGTGAAAGTTATTTTGGGGGGAGATTTTTTGACAAAATCTAGAATATCATTGGACTTAGGACAAAAGGTTTTGCATTTTGGGTTTGACCCGAGAACCCAGGTGCCGTTTTACTTTGAATCCTGTAATAGTCGCTATGAAATGTTAGGGGCTACTAGTGACCCGTTGTTTGTGGTTGAACCCTCAACGGAAATTAAGCTCGACCATCTTTCTGCTGGGATGAAGAGAGATATTGTTGGTATAGTGGAACAGTACCCGGATGTTCTTACTAACCAATTGGGCCTTACTGACATTATAGAATATCATATTGTTCTGAATGACCCTACTCCTGTGAGATTACCGCCTTATCGGTTGGCTCCTCCTCGTATGCGCGTTCTTAAGGAGAAAATTGAAGATATGCTTGAGCAAGGTATTATTAAGCCATCAAAATCGCATTATTCAAGTCCTATTTTTCTGGTGCCCAAACCCGGTAACGACTATCGTCCGGTAGTTGATTATAGGGTTCTTAATAGTAGAATCGCCATTGAATCAGTACCCTTGCCTGATGTCCATAATAATTTTCATTGGTTTAATAGAGCTAAATTTTATACCAGTCTTGATTTAAACAGTGCTTATCATCAGATTCCTTTGACTCAGCGTTCGATGCAATTAACAGCTTTCAATACAGATTGGAACTTATTCGAGTATACTCGTGTCCCTTTTGGAATTGCGGTTGGGGCTCAAGTTCTTACTAGGCTTCTTGATAGTATTTTTTCAGACATTAAGTTTAAATATGTATTTCATTACCTTGACGACCAAATTATCTATTCTGAAACTTATGAAGAACACTTATGTCATATCAAAGAAGTATTTGACAGGTTGCGCGCCGCAAAACTTACTGTGAAACCGGCAATGGTTAATTTTTTGGCTGAGAAACTTTCATTCCTGGGTCATTTAATATCTTCTCAAGGCGTGACCATTGACCATGACCGTACTCAAAAGATACGGGATTATCCAGCTCCTAAGAATGCTAAAGGAGTAGCTCGTTTCGTGGGTATGGTCAACTATTTTGCGAAATTCATCCCTGATGTGCTGACCTGTGTGCGCCCTTGAATCTTCTCAGAAAGAAGGCTGTAAAGTTCAAATGGGGAAATGAACAGCAACAAGCTTTTGAAAAGTTAAAGGAAAAAATTTCTAATCCTCCAGTCTTGGCTATGGCTGATTTTAGTCGGCCATTTGTCTTGCAGACTGATGCTTGTGGTCGTGCTTTAGCTGCTGTTCTCCTTCAGGAATTTCGTGAAGGACGCCGTCCAATAGCTTTTGCTTCGAGGACTCTCACTCAACAAGAGCGGAAGCTTTCCATGTATGAACTCGAACCTCTGGCGGTGCTTTTCGGAATTGAAAAGTACCGCATGTATCTCGAACATGTCGAGTTTCTTCTCGAGACGGATAATCAAGCCTTGAGTTGGGTTCTTGGTAAGCCCAGGAAAACTGGTAAGATCGCTAGGTGGGCCCTCAGAATATCTGCCTTTCGCTTTAAGGTTTCTCATATTCGCAGCTCAGCTAATGTTGTGGCTGACTCTCTGTCTAGAATGTTTGGCGATGAAGAGCCTCCGCCCCCTTCTGGGGATTTTGAATCTGAATTTGATCCAGCCTTATTAGGGGCCCTGTTGTCCGACTTACCTAGTTCTTTTACTACTATTAAGCAGGCCCAGCGTCAAGATCCTGTATTACTTGATATTATCCAGAATTTAGAGCGCCATCAGGCCGTTCCTCCTTATGCTTTGAAGGATGAAGTCCTCATGTGTAAAGCGCGCAGGGATGCTGGTATGAAAATTGTCATTCCGCTTATTTTTCAATACTTCCACGTTTCTCCAATTGGGGGACATTTGGGTTTGTTTAAAACATTAAATAAGATCCGTCAAAGATTTATTTGGAAGGGGATGGATAAAGATATTCAGGCCAGTGTTAAATCTTGCCAAGTTTGTATGCAGAGTAAGCCCGCTCAGAAAACCCATTATGGGTTTCTGGCTTCCAATGTGGCTACTAAACCTATGGAAAAACTTTTTGTGGATTATGTTGGTAAACTGCCTCGTTCCAAAAAAGGTAATAGTTATCTATTGGTTTGTGTGGACGCTTTTACTAAGTACGTCTGGCTTTTCCCGGTTAGGGAAGCCACCACTAGAGCTACTATTTCTTGTTTGTCATCTATTTGTGGCAGTTTTGGCCCCCCTAAGGTTATTGTTACTGACAATGCCACTCAGTTTACTGCTCACGCCTTTCACAAATTCTGTTTTGACCGAGGTATTACTCGTGTAAACACGACCCCTTATTATCCCAATCCTTCTCAGGCTGAAAGAGTAAACC
This sequence comes from Ectobius pallidus, assembly GCA_964059195.1. Classification (NCBI taxonomy): domain Eukaryota; kingdom Metazoa; phylum Arthropoda; class Insecta; order Blattodea; family Ectobiidae; genus Ectobius; species Ectobius pallidus. The sequence goes on from CAXKWD010000009.1 coordinate 30,595,085, forward strand.
GCAATATTAAGTCGGCTCTTATAGCATATCATTCCGCTGACCACTCTGAGTGGGACTTGAACCTCGAATGGTTACAGTACGCCTTTAATACTGCTATTCATGAGTCACATAAGTCCACTCCGTTTAGTCTGCTTTTGGGGTTCCAGCCCAATTGTCCTCTCTCTAACCTTTGGTCTCTTAACGACCTTTTGCCAGATGAAGTTGACCCTGCGAAAATTAAGGAAAGATGGAAAAGGGCTTATGCTAATCTCAAGAAAAGTCATGGGGTAGTTGAACGCAAATATAACCGTTCCAGAGTCCCGTCTCCATTTAAAGTCGGGGATGTGGTATTTTTGAAAAATCATCCACTTAGTATTGCAGCTAATAAATTTTCTGCTAAACTTGTTGTTCGATTTTTGGGTCCCTTCTGGATTCATAAATTTTCTAGCCCAGTTTCTGTGGTACTTAGAGATGGTAAAGGAAAATTCTCACGTGCTCATGTGAGCCAACTCAAACCGCAGTAAGTCTTGTTCGAGTGATGGCATCATTGTTTTGTTTGTTCGTTTTTGTTTGTTTTATAACTGCATTTATCCTTATATCTACCCCCCCCCCAGGGGCTTCTGTTGTGGGGACAGAAGTTTGGGAGCTGGCATTCCCAGGGTCCTGAGCCGAACACTATTTGTATATAGGTCTGCTTGGGAGTATTGGTTTTGGACATTTTTCAGAACAGGGGTTTGTAAATATATATAATGTCCATTAATTCTCTGAAAAAAAAACTTTATAAAAATGCTAAGTACTTTCCTCTCACGTCATTAGCTAATCTTTTAAGGTTTAAAATCAAATATGCCTCATTGATAAATTTGAAAATTTTGTTCACTTCGACCTATTAAAAAAAAAGGAAATTACTGTAGGCCCCACGGTTGTTCTGACTCGAACACGCGATTGTTTTGTTTTCCAAATTATTATTGTTTCCACATATTTAGCTTCACTTTACTTTTTATTAAATTGTATTTTCCCCCGTATTGTGGGCTCATATCGCGTTTTCGTGTCCGTTCGACCATTCTTGTTTTGTTTTGTTTTCTTTTGTTCTTCGTTTTGTTTTTTCTTTTGTTTTGGTTCCTGTTCTTCTATCGTTGTGTTCCTTTTGTTTGTTTTTGTTTTTTCTCTCTTATATTTCTTACTCTTCATAGTTTCATCACTCTAGCATCATCTTACATGAATTGCTATATATATTCTCTCCGGGCCTTGATTAAAATTTTGGCTGATTTCTTGTTTTTAGTAAAACAATTTGTTGTATTATGGGATGTTAAATTTGTGTCCATAATAATTGTTTTATGAAATATTAATTATGGCCTTTGTTAATTGTTAATTGTGGCCTATCTTATCTTGTTAATTATGGCCTATGTTAAATTGTTCATGGAGGCCAATGTTGTCTTGTTAATTATGGTCTAAGTTAAATTGTTGTATTTCTGGCCGTTGTTTTGTCTCAAATATTTATATATATTTATTAATTAATTTATTGTATTTATTCACCTAACTTATTTAAAGTCATTCTATTCAGCCAATATTAGAAAACTAATATAATTGCCCGGAAGAGACCTTTGTATGATATCGGAGTTGAGGAGAAAAGAAAATTGATATTATCAATGTATTAAAATTTTCTTCATTAACTTAAAATGATAGAGATCTGTCTGAAATAGATTATTAAATTAATTTATGCAAAATTAATTATGAATAGGCCTGGGTGCCATGTTAAAAGCAGAGATCCCAAATCAAATAACTTGATTTACTTAAAATATTGGAGATCTGTCTGACAATAATTAAATAAAATATTATGAAACATTATAAACTATCACGAGGCCTGGCGGCCATCTTTAAAATTAAACATCCCAAATTAAATAGCTATATAGGTGATTCAAACTTAAATATATGTCATAAATTGCCCTATAAATTTTGTGTTTGAGGTTTAGTTGAAAGCATTTTTCATACTTTTATTAATTAAATATGTGTGTTTAATTGTATCAAGGTTATGAATTTTTACTAATTTGGGTGATTTTCGCGGATATTATTTGGGTCGCCTCTTACCCATTTTTGGGAGGGCGTACTCATTTCGGTTCGCGGCTCTGAGTGCGTCTGATAATTTCAAATTTGGGGTCTAGTTTTTTTTATATTTGTCTTCGTACCGTTCTCGACTGATCGGGTGAGTCCAGTAGCGGGACGGAGACATTTGTTTCCGTTCTTAGCCATGTAGCTAAGTTTTTTTTTCCTTTTTTTGACGCCCCTATTTACTTAATTAATTATTAATTAATAAATTGTAAATAATTATTCCGTGGACTCATCCATTATGATTATATTTACTTAATTGAAAAGATTTGGAATTATTCCATATTACACATTGTTGTAATTTATTCCCCCTCTACTTAAGGGATGTATTAGTGTACTTTAGAAAAAATTTAATGCTTACATTAATATTGTCTTATGGTGATAAAGTTATGACTTATGAAGCATTGATATTTTCGTAAAATTTCTTACTTGAGATTTTCTTCATGATAACTTGTTCTTATGCTACCAACTAAACCTTATGCACTTATATATATATAATAAAGGTTAATTTAAATAACCGTTTATGAAGTACAAATTTAAATTTAAATAATTTGATTAAAATCAATATTTCTAGTTTTATAAGAGAGGGGGCATTTCTTAAGGGAATATGAGTACTGCCGCTCGTTTCTGTTTTCAGTTTGAGATGTGAATTATCCCTCTATGCTGCCTATAAATCAATATGATGCCTCGCCGCACAAAGAGTCTTGCATGCACGCCACGCCTGGGGCCGCACTATTCTTCGCTTCGGCTGCTGTTGTATGCCTTGTCGACGGGCGCCTTCTTCTTGACTGGCTAATATACCAGTCCGACATCAGTTTGCTGCAAGCTAATTCTACTGGTTCTACGCTCTTCACTCCATTCGCCGTGGGCATCGCAACATTGGTGGCCTATATGTTATTGTTTACATCGACATGCCATATATTGCAGGAGGAACCTATGCAGTATATATATTATGGTTCCTTGTTAAGCAGAACCTATCATTAACAGTATTTATGGGTAACTAATGGACAGTTACCGTTGCCCTATATCTGCCACTTTTTATAATCACAGTTTACAGAGTATATGCAAATGGGCATGTATTTTGATATGCATTATTTATTGGAATCTTAAGATTTGAATTCGATATGGACATCTTCAACATCAACTGTTATCTAGTGGCAATTGTTTTGGTACGGGCCTGATCAACCTGTTCCACCCCTATGTGCCTCATTTCGTCCATCGTTCTATCTATTCTTCCTTTCAAAATGTTCTTCCATCCCTCATTCATCCATCTTTCCGCTTGGCCGTAGGGTTCTGCTGCTAAAAGGGCATTTTTCTATGGATATTGACATTCACTTACATAACATTTTCTGTGGAGTGTTGGGCATTGCATAATTTAGCACCCTTATTTGAAGATATGGATACTTTGACTTATATGGGTGTTTCTATGTGCAAGTGTGCGGGACCTCTCTTCAGGTGGCGTGTGCTTTAACTCAAACTGTGTTTTGTGCAGGCGATGGTTTCTATATTATACTATTTTCCACCCTACTTTAAGAACTTTAGATCAGACTTTATTCAAATAATGGGGTGTGAAAAAAAATTGTCTTTCAGAAATTTTTTTTAGGCAGCTTTAGGAGGTTGTGCCACTTGTTTGTGGCCCATTGTTTATATTCTATTATTATTATTATTTAATATATTTATTCTAATTAATTACCTTGTTTACCTTCACTGTTTTTAGGTTATATTATTATTACCTTCAGTAATAGCTTCAATTCAATAGCTTCACTGTGTTTTGGTTATGTATTTCTACCTTCAGTTGTTTAACTATTCACAAACTTCCTAGATATTTCTATTGCTTTACTTTACTGTTCAGAAATTTCCATGTATGAATATTATTATTCCCGTCAGTTGTTTGACTATTCACAAAATTTCCAGATATTTCCATTGGTCATTCACATATTACATTCAGCTGATTGATAGTTATATCTTTCTGTTTTTTTGTTTTGTTTAATTAATGTTTATTTACTTTTCTTAAATTCTATTAATTATTTTCTTACTTACTAATTATGTATTTAACTTTCGTAATATTCTCGATATAATATTGGTTATAGCCTCGTATATTCTGAGTGATAGCATCACTTCCGGTTCGCCATTTTTTTTTCCTAGGGAGTTGTGTTCCGGGATTGTTTTTGCGAGCGTGGAGAACGTCGTCAGCCGTCGCCATGGACAGATCGGAAGAATAGCCTCCTAGCTTCGAGTCAGTCATCTTCGGGCAAACGCCCGTAATTGCTTTATAAAGTGAGATCTCTACAGTATAAGAAATATGTAGTGTTTTTTCTATTAGTGTACTCAACTCCGGACTTCTATCTTTTTCATGTAAGTAATGTTACAGTGATGAATTAGTACATTTTTCTAAGCCTTAAGCAAGTGTCCACTTGGACATTTTTCTTGTTTTTCTTTAATTAGTTTTGTTCATTCTCTACTTCATTATGCTCCGTTTTTGTTTAGTTTTCTGTTTTCGTGATGTTAAGTTATTTTTTTACTGATGCGATCACTCAGAACAGAATGGAGGGAATATTGTTTTCCCACGGCAGGAATGTAGCGTACCAAAGGTTCAGTTATTTATAGCTACTAGTCATTACTCCTTACGTAAGACAGTGATGTAAATTCTATTTTGCAATGTTATTCTATATTGCAGTTTAAATATATATTTAGGGCAAAGCATTATCTTAAATTATATGTAAAATTTGTATGTACCTTTTATATCAGATATTTTATCTGTGTTTTACATAATTATGGCATTGTCGTGAATGTGAATGAATTCATACTGATTGTGGCCTATTGCTATTTAAATGTCTTTTGGGTAATAAAAACCCCTGTTAAGTATTTTGTGCTTTTAATTATTTATTAATTACAACTGTTTTTTTTTCCGGTTCTGTTTTCCTCCATAGTCTACGGATCTGGGAACTTATAAAATAGTTTTGGGTAAAGTAACCGGTACACTCTTGTGCTTGACATTGAGTAATTTCTGATCTACGAACATTCTATTATGTTATAGAATTTTGTTTATAATGATGTTTATAGTATAAATTGTTTATAGTATGTCTGGACTTTCTTCCATTACAAATACATTGACCCATTCAACCTTATTCCATAATGTCTGTACATTTTGATGTATGATTTTTAAACTGCTTACATTTTTACTTACGCTTTTACTTGTAGTAGGACTAGCCCTGGACATATTGAGTTTTTTGCCCAATGTTCAATATCTTGGTTTACGTTTGATGTTGGTTTGTAGGCTTCAGAATCTTAAATTGCTGTACATGTGTCATTCCCTCCATCCTCTGTTATCTAGCAGGCTGGCTCTCTCTCAGTCTGTTTACAGTGTGTGAGGTGTTTAACGTAATGAAATCTGAGACTGTCCTAGATATAGTTTCACACAGTACCCTTGTCCCTTTTTTGTTAAAGTGAAGGCCATGTTTTGTGTGCAGGCTCCGGTTGACGTGGAAGGTGTTTATTAGTTTCACATTTTCATATTTTTTTAACATTGAGGTTATGTGCACATTCACTAAGGCAGTCTGTTTGTTCTCCCATGAATTTGTGTCCTGGTCTTGTCAATGGGGTAGTTTCAATATAATGACATTTGTTTCACTAAGGCTCCTAATAGCCGTTTCGAGAGCTGGAACTACGTTTTCAGGTTCTCCATACATTATGTCATTAGTTCCTCTGATGATAACCACACAGTCATTTGTTGTGAATTTATTACTTACATACTTTGTCATTTCATTGATTTGAGCACCAGGTTTCACTACAACACTCATGTTGCAGATGTTGTTTTCTTGATTGTTCGTGGTTTCCTTGGCTCAGCCTCTTCCATGGCTATCTGCGTAAATTTGGATTCGTCCATGTCTCTTCTTTGGTTGGCTAGACGGACATCTTGGTGTTTTCCTTACGGTTTCATGGTTAGGATTTCTTAGGTCGGTTGCTTCTTCATCTTCATTTACATATTGGAGTATGTCGAAGTGGTTTGAAGTATTTATTGCAGTTGGATTGCAAGACTTTTTTTTGCCTGCTGTCTGTCTAGGCGAGGGTTTCACCCAGGTTTTCGTGCTACTTGTTGCTGAGGTTTGGTTGGTGCAAGAATAACATTTCTTTCTTACTTTTCCTCCCAGCTGGTTTAGTTCTTGTTTTAGTTAATTAATTATGGTGTACAATTATTTGTTTTCGGCCATTAGAGTTGTCAAATCTGGAGTTGGTGTTATGGTGTCGGAGTTAGCTTCGACCATTGGAGGGACGCCATCTCTGCAGTTTGAACAGCACCATTTGCTCAGATTTTGATTTTGTAAAGCTGGGTCGACGTTCCTGCAGCAAAAGTGATAACAGCATCGGCAGACTCCGCACACTATTCCTTTTTTTGCAGTTCTGCTACATGATTCGCATTGATTTGCCAGAGGTCCAATGTTTCTTTCAGCATTACTGTATGAGTCACTTAGATGCGCAGCCATCATTTAATTATATGCATTTCAGGCCACACAAGTGGTGACATTCGCATACACATGAAAAATTTTAAAATTGCAGGGGTATTAGCCGTATTAACTACAAAAATGGTGATTCGGCAATATTTGTAAAAGCAAGCATACCTCACTATGAGAAACAGCAAACACATTTTCTTAATCAAGAAAAAAACATTGAACACGTGGTAACTGAAATAAAATGCCCAAATCTTTCTATACGAATAGTCTGCATCTATAGACTTTCTTTGAAAACTTAGAAACCCTTTTGATTGAATTAAAAAAACAAAAACAAGCCACTCATTTTGTGTGGGGATTTTAATATAAATTTTTTAGATAATAATAATTCAGTTCTTGAATTCAGATCACTAATTCATTCCTTTAATTTAACTGAAACTGTTCACTCTCCTACTGCTACATCCCAAACCTGCCTAGACCAAATAATTATAGATAACAACTTATCCATGTTTACAGTAAAGAACTTAAATCTAGGAATCTCTGACCACAATGCAGTTATGTTAAACGTGCAGTTAGATGATATAACTAGATCATCAGACAAATTAGTAACCTATAAAAGCACCTTTAATAAGCTTAATAGGAATTACTTTAAATTTATGCTTCAAAGGGAAAACTGGGATATGATAATCAACAAATCAGACTTAGATGAAAAATCCATTGAATTCATTAATACTGTAACTCATTACTTTAATATTGCATTACCTATTGAGAAAGTTGTTACCAAGAATCAAAAAAACAAAACGGAAACTGTATATCAAAGGGAATTATTACATCATGTAAAAGGAAAAGGTAACTCTACAAACTATGTCAATTGACAAATGACTTAAATCTTAAATCACATTACAAAACTTACTTCCTCATCTTGAAAGAAGTTATCTATGTAGCAAAATCAAAAAATAATGTGAACATCATGAAATCAGAAAATAAAGGTACAGCCATCTGGGAGGTACTAAAAAGAGAAACAGGGTTTCCATGGTAACCATGGTAAATAAGATTGGTCAATCCATAAAAAAAAAACCATCATCAGTTAGCTGATACATTCAACAATCACTTCACTAATGTATCAAAAGATCTAGGCACTCCAGTAGCAGAAAATTTTGTACCAACTGTTCAGGGTCTACACAACGAAAACACCATGTTCTTAAATCCAGCAACTTCAGATATTTTGATAATAATGGAAAACTTAAAAAGTAGCTTAGCCTATGGAACTGATGAGATGCTGGATGCAGTCATAAAAGAATGTGCTGATTTTCTATTAATCCTGTTCACTGACATCTGCAATTTATCATTGAGCTCAGGTGTAACGGGGGTGTTCTTAACTTGGTGACACTGAGTTTATATGGAAATATCGTGTGGGTTTTACTGTGATGCGACCCCGTCACACACTAAAATACTCAATAAACTGCTCAGTCCCAAAACCTGAAGTTTAAGAAGAAATTCGATAATAATGAAATACAGCTACCATGAATATGATATAATTATCATTAGAAAAACTAACAGGAAACGGCTTACGGTCCACTACCAGGGGAGAACGTAGATCGAACATCCCCTCAAACAGGAGGACAAGGAGGGAGGATAAACAACCAGCAAACAAATGTAACAAAATCGGATAACTAGGACAAGAGATTTATTTAGATTTCAGATGAGAAGGCAAAACCAACAGTACATTCAAAATATAGAACAGCAGAATAATTTCAAAGAATCATTACTCAAGGTGATATGTTTAATATTAAAATTTTTTTTTTTTACAAGAGAAAGATAAATAGAATCATGATCTGTTTCCAAGAAAGCCAGAACTAAGAATATGAAAACCTAATACGTATAACTCAGAATAATTTACAATGGGAAAATTTGAGCTTCATATTTTCAAAAAGAAAAACCATAACACATCTAAGCGATGTACAGAAAATAGAATAACAGCAAGCATAACGTTAGACTATACGTAAAATCTAGAATCTATAAGAAAAATACCACTACGTTATATATAACTCAGAAATTTCACCAAATATTAATAGAATAAATCTCAAAATATTCATTGCATAAAAATATATAAACAGGACTATAGATAAAATACAATTTACTATACAGAAATCGAAATTTCGTTAAGTTAATTTAATATTCCCAGAGAAATCAAACCTGAGCATAATATATATAACTGAACAGGAAAAACTATGACCAATCCAGAATACAGATCTCAGCTAATATTTCACGTAACAATAATTTAGGCCTAAACTGACTGAAATAATAAACCACGGTAATTCCAAAAATACTCTGATGTCAGAAGGAGAAACAAAGAGCAAAACCGAAAATCAATTTCAAGATTAAAATATATAAAAAAAAAATATATATATATATATATATATATATATAAAACCAGGAGAAATTCCAAGGCGGCATTAATACCAAAGGTAATGCAAAATCTTTCTAAATTGTCAAACTATAATTTCTAGAAAAAGGTACGGTCACCCAATACAGGACTATAATAAATTTAGATACTCAAACATGACAGCACGGAATATTTAATTAGAAAGGAAACGGCAGAAAAACAAGATCATGAATACGCAACCCAGCCGGAACTTAAAATTCAGAAAACACGGATACCCAAAGCGTAGATAACCTCTAGATTACCTCTTAATCAAAGAAATCAGCGCTACGCCGATAATATCCGTAGAATTCCTTCAAATAAGAAAAGGCATAAGGAACGTACTCAGAAAACTTGCTGCAAGGACGAGAAAAAATGATGAATCAACTAAGGTATACGCATGACTGCTACAGAATAGACAACCCGAAAATACAATACAATGACACTATGCATGAAATTAAATAACATAGTTAACTAGGACTTACGGTAGCATAAACGTGACCAACAATAATACATCAGAGGAAAATATGAAATTACGAAAACCGCTATAAATTTTATAACATTTCTTTATTCAATCAGAATCACATTGACTAGCATTACCTTATCGTATTTTGACTATAGACTTAGGACTGTAATTTACGTGTAGAATAAACAGAATTTCTTATGAACATTCAGAACTCCAACATGTTAAATTTAGAAAACTTTATAACTTAGTTAATTTCACCGAGACAAGAATAAATCTGGATAGAAAGACAATGCAAAGAATCAAAATTTACGTAAGCTATAACGATCAGAAAAAGAAATATGAAGCAACTAGAATGGAAGTAGGCTTAGCGTTTGCACATTTCAACAGCACACACGGTGAATGACCCAGACCTTGATCTACATGAACGCTACTCGTTATACAACAGTGCGTAGAATACGTATAAGTTTTATAGCATAAAAAAAAGGGTTCTATCTTGGAAACAGAGTATGAAAGATTAACTTCATAATCATCTTTTAAAGAACATTAAGTATAATGAAGTGAGCCAAGGATAAAACGTAGAAACGAGATCCCTTGTATGAATTGCCGAGGCAGAAATAGATATTTAATTAAGACATAACGAAGGTGAAGCCTTGCACAAGAACTATAAAATTTGCTTTAATTTTAATTATGGAGATACATGAACTTACCCAGCAAATCCATGTCTGCCTAAAGCAGACAAAATTTAGAGAAGTTACATCCTGAAGAAAGGCAGCCAACACACTGAGGTCTCTCAACTAGATCAGCGCGGAAGAAAAGAGAAAGGGGAAGAAAACTACTGCGCATGAGCGGGCTAGAATGTTCTAAGATCGGCAACTGTTTACGAAAGCAAACTCAACGCCCTCTACATTACACAGGGAAATTTCCCGAAATCTACAAGGTAGCGAATGTTTCTCCAATTTTCAAAAAGGGTGACAAGCAAAATGTTGAGAACTATAGACCTATATTACTATTATCAGGATTCTCTAAAATTCTAGAAAAATTTATGTACAACAGATCAATTAGAACACTTTAACATAGGCCTACTTTGTAGTTCTCAATATGGATTCAGAAAGGGTAAAGGAATCAATAATGCTCTAATATCATTCACAGAGACAATCCTTAATGCTAGAGACAACAAAAATCAAACTCTAGGGCTATTTCTGGATCTTAGTAAAGATTCTGACACAGTTAATCATAAAATTTTGATCGATAAACTACGATAATTTGGTATTAGAGGTCAAGCAGCGAACTGGTTCACTTGGTACTTAGACAATAGAAAACAAGTCGTTCAAATTGGGTCATCAAAATCAAACTTCACAATAATGACACAAGGTACTTGGACCAATTCTTTTTCTCCTTTATATTAATGACTTCCCCCTGAACATGCCTCATGGTGAAACTGTTCTGTTTGCTGATGACAAACATAATACTTAATGATTCTAACAAAAACAACTTAAAAGTGAAAATAGACGACACTTCATCGAAACTAGAGCAGTGGTTAGCTAATAATAAACTAAAATTAAATACAAGTAAAACTGTCTATCTGGTCATGGAAACCATTATTAACGACCGTGGGTGTCGGCATGCTGACCACATGCCCCCAATCCTGCCATCTTCCTATGGTAGATGATGCAGCGGTCGGGTGGTAGGCCTTGCCCCTTCAGAGATGTAGCACCATGAAGTTTAGTTTTAAAACTGTCTGTGTAACTTTTAAACAACAACTGCATGATGCTATCCATGTAACCCCCATGAATACCATAATTAAGGAAGTGGTATGTACTGAATTCTTAAGTGTATGGATAGAATCAAGCCTTAACTGGGATAGTCACATTCACCATCTATCTGACAAACTAAGTCATCTATTTTAATGAATTTCATATTGTTCCTATGAGGGTAAAGATATATAATCACGTTCAATATCACCACCTTATACCCTCAAAAAATCTAACTTAGGATTACTTGAGAATAATAATAAGATATTTCAGTAATTAATCTATTTTATTAATTGTGTATCTGTATACGACGGTGTATAAAAGCCAAGACAATAAGTTATAAAAATGAAGTTTGTTATAATTGAAATTATATAGCTGTTTACCTTAAAAATCAAATTCACCAAAGTGATAGGCTATGTATAAATGTAGTAGATTAAAACTTTGGCTTGTCAATGTTTTTCTAAAAATTAGATCTAGGCCTATTATAGTGCACAGAATTAAAAATCCATTAAGTTATATACACAAATATAAAACACTTCACCAAATGATATATAAAATATGGTATGTTACAACTTGGTTTGTCAATAATATTCTAACCTATTTTTGACAAATAAAATCTATTGAGTTGCTATATATTAAAATGTTGTCCTGAAAACATATGCACAGTATGCTGTGATATATGTTATCTATTCAACAGTTTTAGTCACTTCATATGTAAAATATGTAGGCCCTACTTAGGCTCTGATGAATGCTATTTATATATTTCAGATGAGTCAGTTCACTATTAATTGTAGCTAACCTACGATTACTGGAAAAAACACTGTAGCTGGAGTTCGGTATTCTTGGCTGAAGTTACACAGCTGAAATATCTTATTGTTCTCTTGAATCTTTGTCGTTTTTCTTTAATGGAAGATGCATTTCGGGTCGGGTTAGTGAATGCCTCAAGGAACTGAAGATGGCTCATCTTGGGCCGAAATGCATCTTCCATTAAAGAAAAACGACAAAGATTCAAGAGAACAATAAGATATTTCAGCTGTGTAACTTCAGCCAAGAATACCGAACTCCAGCTACAGTGTTTTTTCCAGTAATCGTAGGTTAGCTACAATTAATAGTGAACTGACTCATCTGAAATATATAAATAGCATTCATCAGAGCCTAAGTAGGGCCTACATATTTTACATATGAAGTGACTAAAACTGTTGAATAGATAACATATATCACAGCATACTGTGCATATGTTTTCAGGACAACATTTAAATATATAGCAACTCAATAGACTTTATTTGTCAAAAATAGGTTAGAATATTATTGACAAACCAAGTTGTAACATACCATATTTTATATATCATTTGGTGAAGTGTTTTATATTTGTGTATATAACTTAATGGATTTTTAATTCTGTGCACTATAATAGGCCTAGATCTAATTTTTAGAAAAACATTGACAAGCCAAAGTTTTAATCTACTACGTTTATACATATCACTTTGGTGAATTTGATTTTTAAGGTAAACAGCTATATAATTTCAATTATAACAAACTTCATTTTTATAACTTATTGACTTGGCTTTTATACACCGTCGTATACAGATACACAATTAATAAAATAGATTAATTACTGAAATATCTTATTATTATTCTCAAGTAATCCTAAGTTTGATTTTTTGAGGGTATAAGGTGGTGATATTGAACGTGATTATATAAGTCATCTATGTTATGCATTCTTGTCAAAGCACTACCAGTAGATCTATCAAGAACTGTATATTTTGGTTATGTTCATTCTCATATGGTATTATCACATGGGGAACATCATCAAAATCTTCTCAGATCTTCAAACTACAGAAAAGATTACTTAAAATTATTAAACAAGTCCCTGTCAGTTCAGAGAGCAAGAATGTATTTAAAGAACTAAAAATTTTACCAATACCATGCATCTATATTTTGGAAACGGTATGCTTTATCCATCAAAATATAAACTCTTTCAGAAAAAATTTGTAATGTCATGAGTACGATACCAGAACATCCCATAATATACATATGACCTGTCATAGGTTGACCAGAAGTCTTAAGAGTATCTCACACAGAGGTATTAAATTATATAATATCTTGCCAAGACCCATAAATTTAAATATGAGGTTAAAACCAACTTACTAGAACACTTGCTATTTTGCATAGAATAATATTTAAGTTTAAAATGTTGATATATGCCATGTAAGCTCATACCAAGCTGTTTTTTCCTTGTAGATAATGCCCTCTTTTCTCCAAATACTGCAGCAGCAACAGTGGAAGTGTTAGGCAAGATTGTGTTGAATATGTCAAGACTTGCGTTTCAAATATATAAGTAAAAATGTAAATATTGTATTTCATTTTCTTAGACTATTGAATTGTATAAGTAATTATGTAAATATTGTATTTCATTTTCTTAGACTATTGAATTGTATAATTCATTATGTAGGCTAAATGCTGTATTTTATTTTGTTTGGCAGTGGAATTGTAAATTATATATAGACATACTTTGTTTTTAATCATTTGACAAGTCCCATAACATGGTTAAGTTCAGTTGGACTAAATAAAATAAAATAAAATCTAATCTAATCTAATCTAATCTACCCTAATCTAATCATCCCAGCCAGTGTCCTGAGTGCTTCAGTATCTGATGCTAGCGAATGACTGTGTGTTCAGTATACAGGCATATTGTTTTACCAGAATTGTTGATTTTGTATTATAAATTCCAATATTTGTTAATACTGTAATGATAATTGTTAAAAAAATGTGTTCAAACACTGTATTTTATTACTAAGGGTCAAATTGACCCCTCTCTGGCTTTCTAGTATGTAAGAAAAGTCTGGTGTTCTAGTGTTAAAGTAAAAGTACTTCATGTAACATGCAACTTCATGAAAGACTGATCATTTGTTAAGTATTCAATTACAGCAGTTATTAATAGGTGTAGATTTCAGACCACTAAAACACTGTGTTTGAAAACTAATCTGATCTGTGCGCTCAGTATCTGTGAATTTATGTTTTCCTATCTTAAACTTACATGGCTCTGCTCAAAATCAATTTTTTTACAGTTAATGTGGTCCCCCTTAATGAAAAGATTGTCAACCCCTGCCCTAAAGCATTGATAATGATGTCTCATGTGGTATAATACCTCCGCTGAAGTGACAATTTTAAAGAAAATGCAGTCACATGGGCTTTATGGTGAGTATGGTGGATGTTTCAGTATGTCCCAGTGGTATTGATGCAGGAGCCCATGTGACTACGATCTCTTAAAAAATGAAAGAATCACTGTGGGGCAGTTAGAGTGAGGCATGGCTAGTGATGGATGAGCTGATAGAGTATAACGTCTTCCACATGTGTGGCAGAAAGTAGTAGGCAGGGAAGATTTAAGGATTGTAAGTATGTTTCCTCTGATAATAAAGCCTTTGTTCAAAATAATGCACTGTTGCCATTACTTTTTATCCGATCCATCTATATTGCAAGTTGTACTACAGTTAAGTTAACAAAACATTTCTTGGAATTAAAAATAAACTGGATCGTTAACATGAATCTCTTAAAAATAAGGAGCAACAACCTTACCGAGATGAAGACTTCTTCTGCTTGCTGCAAGATGGCAACACGTGACCATCCAAACTTTTCCATGAGCTTGATCCGTGTAGGATTGTGCACCGTTGCAGATGGGTGAGTTCGAAACAGTGTGGGGAAACGATTCCGATCTGAGAGAGCAGGAGAACTTGCACCATAGCAAAGCTGAAGCAAAATATTAATTATAGTCACATGTTTAAGTACCACTTACGTTCGAACTTCTATTGCACACAATAGGTATAAAAATTCTAATTTACAGAATTTATAAATTGATATGCCATTTATCTTGTATCTGGTCAGTCTATTTACTTACATTATATATTATGGAAATGATCATTAAAATATCCTCTTTCATCCACTGCTTTATTTTTAATATACCTTCTACATTCTAACAATGGCATTCTGAAAAGTCCAAAAATCATTTGGCTTTTCGGTCACATATAGGCAGATGCATCTGTTTTTTGCAAGGTATGAAATGAGACTTCTTTTGACAAAAAATCACAGATTTGATAAAACTGCAGGAATTGCTCACATTTTAGCAAAATCAAATTTGACAAAATTATGTCTGATATATTGTAAGCAATCTGAAGGTGGCTACCATAAATGACAGCAACTGCGATTCGATCATCATGTGACATTAAAAATTGGTAATTGATGTTTTAATCTATTTCATGACAGGTTGATACATACTGAAATTATTAAAGTTCATTTGCATTCCAAAAACAAAACCAAGCTGCATAAATTATAATATGT
The DNA here is from genome assembly GCA_964059195.1 of Ectobius pallidus. NCBI lineage: Eukaryota > Metazoa > Arthropoda > Insecta > Blattodea > Ectobiidae > Ectobius > Ectobius pallidus. Next base: position 30,610,589 of record CAXKWD010000009.1, read on the forward strand.
GTTCGCTGAAGCTTTTATTCCCTAAAATCCCTAAACATATATAGTGAAATTGTCTATGCATTTAAATAAAAATATGAAAAAAAATGAAAATGACTATAAAAAATTTTAAAAATCTGTCAAAAATTTTCACCAAAAATACCCTGTAGGTGCCTCTACACATAGGTAGCTAAATGGCTGCACCCTATAAAGTGATAATAAGGGCCACAGCAATAGATAGTACTCACATCTCATCTCAAGAGCATATCACCTGAGTAGCTCTCAACACGTTCTCATCTTGAGATGAGGACAGAGCAACAGTCCCGTCTCAAGCTCTTCTCCGCTGATAATTTACTCAAGTAATACGAGATCTCGTACTCAGGTGATACACAATCTGATGCACTGTTTTTCTATAAAACTTGGGCAAGCATGTTAAGAAGTTGAGAATAGAAGGCGGTGGAGGTAAGTTACAGCCTTTGCTGACAGATGGTACTACAATAACCGTGTCCCTAGGCTTTTCTCGTTGGTCTGTCGTCTGAAATTTCGCAACACTCCTTGCAACCTTCCTTTTGAACCTTTGTTCATAGAAACTAGTAAAATGGAAGATATAAAAAGAGATTAAATGGAATACATATTAAGATTATTCGCAAATATCGCCATATATTGTGATTTCAATTTTAAAGTATTATGAATTTGGACAATTATATTTACGCCTATACTATGGACGGGACTGAAATATTAAGGAATTTAGGAACGCAAATATACTTAAATATAATAATATAATTAAGGTACTTAAGTATAATTATAATATTACAAGAAACAAAAATAATATTGATTATGAACTGTTATATAATTATAAGATACTTGTTTATTTAAACCAAATACTATAAACAATAAATATAATGTCACAAGAGCTGCAGGTTTATTCTTCGAATTAGTCATATTGGTCCTGAATTCCACTGTCTTCTAGTTTAAAATACAATATATAAAATTTTACTTACAGTGAATAGTTAAAAGGATGCTGCATTACGTTTCGGGTCTTTCCTTGACCCTTCCTCAGATGCCTCCAGAATCATACTGCTCACAAAACGAGGAATCTTGTTTGGTGACTATCTCCCATAAACGTCGTACACCGAGCAAACCTATCGATCCATTCATTTGGGACTCCAAAACCAACAGTCCTTACAACCTCCTTGGATGGTGGAGGAAAAATAATGTTCGTTTTATCCTCACTAAGTCTCTTAATTACTCCCATCCAATCTTCACTTATATCTCCTTCATACCTGTTCATTGATACTTACTGGTTTTCAATAATCTTCTACGCCTCAGTCACTTTTCTTTTAACCTTGTCAAAGACCACTTTCACTACACTAACCTCTCCAACTCGATGTTTTTCCTGAACGATGTGTTGGCTCAAACCTGTTGTGAATTTTCCATTCTTGATGTCCCTTTCGTGCTTTTTAATTCTAGTTCCAAAGTCTCTCCCTGTTCCCCCAATATATACCTTGTCACATTCTCCACAAGACACAGAATACACGCCAGCCATCTCCATTGCTTCATAACTCTTTCCCAGACGTTTATACTGAGAAAATGCCCTTCCTATTGTTTGTTTTGTCTTGTATGCAGGGGTTACACCATACTTACGGAAAATTTTTACGAACTCCTCGCTTACGTGCGGGTAGTAAGGTATCCCCACATAATTATCATTGTTATTTATTTTCCTCTGTTCCATATCATATATGCGTTTTTCCGCCTTACGCCAGATGTTTTCAATCTTCTTCCCATCGAAACCATTGATTCTTGCTAATCTGAAAATTTCTTCTTTCTCAATCTCGAGGTCTTCCGTATTATTACATAGCTTTATTGCCCTTTGCGCAAAATTTCTCCATACATTGTCTTTCATAATATGGTGATGAGCCGACCTTTTGTGTATGTACCAATCACCTTTATTTTCCTTCCTGTAAACACCTAACCTGATTTTAGGATGTTGCACTTTAAGCTTTATGTCCAAATAATTAATTGAGTTGTTTACAGATTTCTCTAAGGTGAATTTAACTCTCTCATGGTATCCATTAAAATCCTCCAAAATTCCATCCGATATATCCTTCTTTGCCACTACCAACACATCGTCGACGTAACATATGTAAACTGCTATACTGTCCAACCACTTAGGCAATGTTTGTTTCTCCAAATAATATACAAAAATATCAGTCACAAAACCAGATACAGGATTACCCATAGCTAAACCTTCAACCTGCTTATATACAGTTACCGTTAAATTGAAATACGTTATGGTCCGTACATGCCCTGTACCATCTCCCATACTCATTGGCTATTATGCTCTCTACCCCATGTTCGATCAACCAACGAAATAAACATTCACCTGCCAAATCTCTAGGAATACTCGGGTACAAAGACACGATGTCCAGGCTAAATGCACACAAACCTTCGACGTACTCCAATTTATCCAACGTTTCCTTTGCTTCATATGAATTGCTTATTGACCATTTTGTTCTATTCCGTAAGTTTTTTAGTCTTTCCACTAGCAATTTCGCTAAACCAAAAGCAGGGTCCTGGTACATCGGTAATGATTGGTCTCAACGGGACACCCTCTTTGTGGGTTTTTGGTAGTCAGAAGCATGTTGGTAAATCCGATTTATCATTTATCACTTTTTTCTTTGTGTCTTCACTGATCGTTATGCTACTGCTTACAACCTTAGCTACTTCTCTTTTATCCTTCCTAATTGGATTTTCTCCTAACGTCACGAAATCTGGGGGATTGAAACAGTTTTCCAGTTTTTCCGCATATGAACCTGCGTCAAGGAATACAGGCCGAATCTCTTTGTCGCTTTTCACTACCAACACATTATTTTCCTTCATCCATCCTTTAGCTTTTTTTATATTGTTCTCCCATTTAGTCACATTTTTACTTTGACCTTCATTTTCTTTCACTTCCTCCAATTTTACCGTTAATTCCTGTATACATTTTCTTCTTTCCCCAGCATCGGAAATTAACGCTGATCCCTTAATTCCTGATGCCACTAAATCCTCCATCTCACATTTTTCTGGTTTGGGAGCAAACTTAAAACCATATTTAAACACATCAGCGACTCTTTCAGGGATCTTCAGATTGGTTAAATTCACGCAACCCCCCATCTTATCATTGGGGGCTGTACTGTACAGTTTCTCTTCGTTTTTCAGTCCATACTTCAAATATTTCTTGTGGATGTTTTTTCTCAAATCATCCGTATATTTTGTTACCAATTGATGGTGTCTCTGGATCATTGTATAAACTGAACCTTGTCCCATCATACCTAAAACCCGGAAATGTGCATCGTAAACCTCTATATTAGCTCTATTTAAGTCTTGGTAAGTTTCGTTGATGCACTCTCGTAACATCATTAATTGCACTTTATGTTTAAAATCACGTGTTTTCTTTGTCAATAATGTAAAACCCCATTTTAAAAAAATTGGGATGACGTTCCTCGAATAACAAGTCCTTAAAAATCCAACCTCCACTAATAACGTGGAAATCTTCCTCCTTTTGTCCAGAAACTGTTGGACCACTTTCTTCATATTTGTATCTTCAAAATTAGTCATATTCACTAATAACGTGGAAATCTTCCTCCTTTTGTCCAGAAACTGTTGGACCACTTTCTTCATATTTGTATCTTCAAAATTAGTCATATTGGTCCTGAATTCCACTGTCTTCTAGTTTAAAATATAATATATAAAATTTTCCTTACAGTGAATAGTTAAAAGGATGCTGCATTACGTTTCGGGTCTTTCCTCGACCCTTCCTCAGATGCCTCCAGAAAGATACTGCTCACAATAGGGCATGTACGGACCATAACATATTTCAATTTAATGGTACTGTTTATAAACAGGTTAAAGGTTTAGCTATGGGTAATCCTGTATCTGGTTTTGTGGCTGATATTTTTGTAATTTATATGGAGAAACAAACATTGCCTAAGTGGTTGGACAATATAGCAGTTTACATATGTTACGTCGACGATGTGTTGGTAGTGGCAAAGAAGGATATATCGGATGGAATTTTGAAGGATTTTAATGGATACCATGAGAGAGTTAAATTCACCTTAGAGAAATCTGTAACCAACTCAATTAATTATTTGGACATAAAGCTTAAAGTGCAACATCCTAAAATCAGGTTAGGTGTTTACAGGAAGGAAAATAAAGGTGATTGGTACATACACAAAAGGTCGGCTCATCACCATATTATGAAAGACAATGTATGGAGAAATTTTGCGCAAAGGGCAATAAAGCTATGTAATAATACGGAAGACCTCGAGATTGAGAAAGAAGAAATTTTCAGATTAGCAAGAATCAATGGTTTCGATGGGAAGAAGATTGAAAACATCTGGCGTAAGGCGGAAAAACGCATATATGATATGGAACAGAGGAAAATAAATAACAATGATAATTATGTGGGGATACCTTACTACCCGCACGTAAGCGAGGAGTTCGTAAAAATTTTCCGTAAGTATGGTGTAACCCCTGCATACAAGACAAAACAAACAATAGGAAGGGCATTTTCTCAGTATAAACGTCTGGGAAAGAGTTATGAAGCAATGGAGATGGCTGGCGTGTATTCTGTGTCTTGTGGAGAATGTGACAAGGTATATATTGGGGGAACAGGGAGAGACTTTGGAACTAGAATTAAAAAGCACGAAAGGGACATCAAGAATGGAAAATTCACAACAGGTTTGAGCCAACACATCGTTCAGGAAAAACATCGAGTTGGAGAGGTTAGTGTAGTGAAAGTGGTCTTTGACAAGGTTAAAAGAAAAGTGACTGAGGCGTAGAAGATTATTGAAAACCAGTAAGTATCAATGAACAGGTATGAAGGAGATATAAGTGAAGATTGGATGGGAGTAATTAAGAGACTTAGTGAGGATAAAACGAACATTATTTTTCCTCCACCATCCAAGGAGGTTGTAAGGACTGTTGGTTTTGGAGTCCCAAATGAATGGATCGATAGGTATGCTCGGTGTACGACGTTTATGGGAGATAGTCACCAAACAAGATTCCTCGTTTTGTGAGCAGTATGATTCTGGAGGCATCTGAGGAAGGGTCAAGGAAAGACCCGAAACGTAATGCAGCATCCTTTTAACTATTCACTGTAAGTAAAATTTTATATATTGTATTTTAAATGCAGATTTATTTTCGTCTTTTAAGTGAATGTGGTTTAAATTACACTTTGTTAACAATCATGAGGTGTACTTTACATATATAACCTAATAATAGATTTAATTCATTTGAATAGCTGATCTTATTACTATTTCCTAGACCTAGGCTTTTTAGGTTGTATTTAAATTATTCTATATTATGGGGATATAAGGTGGAGTTATTTATATTTTAGCTAATTATTTTTGTGTTTTAAACAAACGAGCATAACAAACATTAATAATAAAAATAAACAGTTCGACAATTCCTGATACTTACATCGAATAAGACTACCTGCAATAGTTGGTAAATAAGCGGTTTAACGTAGCCATTTCTAACTATTCACACATAGGTCTAACAGGTTCATTTAAGTCAGTTATAACTTATTTTTTCCTTATACATTAACTTTTCACATTGAATCATTCCTTTTTTATAATTGCTTTATTCTCTAAATTATCCTATTTTTCAGTATGTAATGCAAAAAAAAAAAAAGAAAAAAAGAACAAACAAAAAACTAACCCACTGACTCTATGCAAACAATTTTATTTTATTGTTGTAAAATCTGTGCACTAGTCGTATTAAGTTATTAGGCCTATGTCTGCTGATGAAACTGATTGTATTTTTAAGCAAGGAAGCTACAATTCCAAGTAATTTTACTCACGTTTTAGCTAAAACAAGAGTAAACCCACACATAACTTAAATAATATACACCTGCATTGATTAATTTTTTAAAAATGTAAAGAAATACAGATTACGAAAGTGATACCCAAGGGGAAAAAATTGTTCCCAGTGAGGATTTGAACACATGACCTTTGGACTACCAAGCCCACATGCTACCTCAGAGCTAAACCAACTAGATTAAAGTTTGCAGCGCTTGAACATATTACCTCGGCACACAGGTGACCGTTTGGATCTTGCCTACGACTGAATTGTGGAATATGCCTTAAGATTTCTTTATTACATATGTTTCAGGTGTTTATTAGTTTCTGAATCCTTACTGAACAATGCATCTAACAACTGCTCCCCACTATAGATTAGGATTGTATTGTATTAGGATTGTGTACAATAAGAGTGTAAAGCTAAATATGCTGTCAATCTTGAGTTGATCTTGATTCACCCTCGGACTGCACTTGATGCATGATACGAGATTTTCCCTACTTGAAACGGATCTCAAGTTCAGTTTCAGCAACTATTTCTCTGCATGCTCGGAATCTCGACTTGAGACTCGATTATTACCTAGCGTGATACTGGTTTCATGACCAGAACTCGGATCAGCTCTCACGCGATATCTTCTCAAGCGAGAGGCTTCCGGCAGTACTCGAATGCATTTATTTTCCTGCAAAGCATCTTAAGTCTGATTTTAAGTGAGTTTCTCAGGTGAAACAGGACTATTAGTATTGCCCTAAAGAATACTGAACACAAACAATATCGGTATTTAATGAATGCACACTTACATCTATGTAATGTGCTAAGATGATACACAAAATTAAAGCAGCTAATATTATCAGAAACAATACAACTAGTCCAGTCAATGAATGCTCAAAAAGAGGTGTAGAGGGAAATGGAAGGAACACAATTTTTGACTATGGGACTTTGTTTGGACTAGTTTTGAGGTAAACATACTAAACGTCCTCACTCCTAGGAGGTGAGCGGGGGGCAGGGGGCCCTTAGAAGATCCCTTTTTTCGGTTTTTCGCTTATATCTTGGAAACTACGGGTCCTAGCGATAATATTGCTCTATATAAAATTAAAGCTGACAAAATGGTCCACAAGATTGATTCTGTTAATGTTTTCGCTATCTCTTCTAGTTTCCGAGATATCCGCGCTCAAAGTTAGTTAATTTTGAAAAAAAATAAAATTGCCTCGTGTTTTTTGCCATATTTCATTAGCTAACTCTTCGGCCCTTCGTCCAACGAAAAAGTCATAAGAAAGAAAGTTGTAGAGAATTAAATGTCCTTCAAGAATATATGATATTGTGCGTTTTATCTTTAACCGTTCATACGTTAAAGCAATTTTAACTTTATGTGTAAATTCCGGGATTTTGCAGAAAAACTTAACTTTCGTATTTTCCTTTATTCCACTGTTTTAACTCTATATAAAAGTCAATATATACATATTTATATGCATAAATAGTATGCACTATATATAAGTTGTACATAAAGGAATTAATATGCATATATGTATTTTATAATAAATTTTAAAATAACATGTATGCCTATGCATAGTCCACTCAGTGAATGAATGGAGGGAAATGGAACACAAATTTTTACTTTGAGACTTTGTTTGGACTAATTAGAAGTTAAACATACTAAAAACCCTCCCTCCTAGGTGGTGAGCGGGGGGCAGGCGGTCCGAAGAAGGTACCTTTTTTCGGTTTTTCTTTTATGTCTCAGATACTACGGTTATTTGGCAAAGAGGTTCCACGATATCTGCCATTTGTGATGGGTATGTCATTTTGTCACTATCGTGGAAGGAGTATCACTGTAGTGTTTGATGGATACACAAGCTCATCCTCAAGTACAAAGGTCGCTGAGCAGCAAAGGTGGTACCGTCTCAGCAAGTCAGCCGACATACACTTCAATCAGGAGACAGTCATAACTGTGAAGCAGGAAGACTTCCTGTCAAATGCTCACAATAAAAGTCGGCTGCTTAAGATGCTGGAGGTCACATTACAGGCACATGGAGTCAGAACCCTTCAAGCACAGAATGATGCGGATGTCCTCAGTGTAGACACGGCTGTGGAGTTGTCACATACCACCGCTGTAGCTGTTGTTGGTGAGGATGTCGACCTAACAGTCCTGTTGATGGCCAAAACACCTGGTGACCAGGACATAAATTTCGTCAAGCCTGGAGATAGAAACATAAAATCTACACTGTTTTCTACCCAGGAGATTCAGACCCAGGGGCTGCGAGACATACTATTTCTACATGCCTTCACTGGGTGCGATATCACCTCAGCAGCCTGTAACGACGCAAATAGCGACGTGCATAATCAACGATAGGAGACCATTCCTAAACAAAGGAAGGGTTGGGGGACCGCAACTAATCGATATTGAACATTTTTATGATTATCGATACTGCCCTGAATTTTATTTGAATTACAGAAAAGGAGAGGTGCGCATGCGTCGACGGTGAATCGACGAGGCAGACGTGCGGAACCTAAAAGACGGTTAGTAGTACGTGCCTGACCACGAGAGAGAGAAGTTGAAAAGGCAGAAGGGAGAAGACGAGATTGGGATGTGTGACAGCGGTAGAGGCGTTCTGGCATAATGGTGTGTCAGACTTTCATCTAAAGGAAATTCTGGTTGTGAACTTCCTTGACACGGCTATATGGAGATAGTCATTAATCAGAAGAATACACCAAGTCGGCCAGTACGAGACACCGCTACAGCGAACACCAGCTGTGAGAGTGAGTCGTGACTGCTCGCTCTGAATAAGAGCAGATATGGACATCAGGAAGTAATGGAAGACAACTCAGGATCGGAGGATAAGTTGGACATCACTGGTTGAGTATAAGCGTCTAGACTTTTTTTCTTATTGTTTGGGGAGTGAGAAAATTGAGATATCCCTTTTTTTTTAAGGATGGTTTCTAAGTCATGTATGGCGATTAGACACCGTATGGAATAATAGAATAGAATAGAATAGAAACATAGAAGTGAAAATTCTAGAAGTAAAGTGATGAAATCCAGTAATCCAACTATTTTCTATTTCTGGTCTAAATTAATTATAAAAGAGCAGTCTAGAGCCTAACAACTGAATGCCACAGATATATCTCTTCACTTTAAGTTTTTTTTGGGTGATTGTTCCACGAATGAATACATAGCTAGGGGCAATTGGTGATGCTCATAGAAACTTTGTTATTTTTGAGACAGGACGCGAGGGGAGTAAGGAAGAAAGGTAATTAAGGGGCATGCTTAGTACTTCTTACGAGGGCCTCTCCCTCTTGGGTTTCTTTCAGGTGACGGGTGACTATCTATAAATAGATTTCATGCTGGCCTGTAATGTTAAGTTATGTTTTTTTTATAGAGATTTATCTACAAGCGAAGGTGGATGGAATATGGTAGAGGGGGATAAGAAGTGGAAAGATTGAAGGGCAAAAGAAGGCCTACGAGTGGTAGTGCATTAGGTGTGTACCATTGGAAAATTTACATGTTAGGGTAGAAGTAGAAGTCACTAAAGGGGTTATAGAGAAGCTTACTAATCTGGGCGTGAATTAGTTTCAGTTAGAATTCTAGGGAATTTAGAGACAAAATAAGATTGGGTGCCCATGCTAAAGAGTAGTAACGTAAGAAGTAGGAAAACTAGAATAACCACCGAGTGAATTAAATCAATGGTATAAGCTGAAGGGAACTCTACTTAAAGAAAGAAAGGGGTTAAAAGATAATAGCTGATGACTGGTCAGGTTAGAAAGAGGAGAGTGAGTTGAAAGATAACAACAAATGATTGGTTAGGTTAGAAAGAGGAGAATAGGAAATTGCGAGTAGTGTACTGATGATAAGTAGTTTATTAGCAAGTACCAGAGATTGTAAGGGGGAGGTGAGGGAACGCCGGAAGTATCCCGAATCAAACAAATAAAATCTGGTAGTAGACAAGGCCTATACCAGTAACATATAAAGAAAAGAAATTTATGAGAGATTGTGAAAGCCATCGATGTTGGAGGCGAACAACGGCCCCACGTGCCTCTAGGAGAGAGTGTCAGGGACCTCTGACATCGATTTACAAAATTTTATTTTTGTTTGCGGCCCATTAATATTTTCCCGGTTGCAGGAGAGGAGTCAGATTGTTTGTAACTCAAGATCTAGACGTCGCTCCTGTATCGGTGGTCTATCGCCACAGTCACTCTGTGGGTATAGGCCTAAACTTCTATTTCTTTCTTCGTGAGACTGTCTTTTCTATCTATCTTTAAATACAATTCTTCATGGACTAAGCTGACAAATAGACTAATATAGGAGACATAGGTGGGATTATTGAGTGTAATCTGTAGAGTAAGGACTGGATTATGAATTGAAAACCTTTATTTATTCAAGAGAAAAAAAACACCCAGTATATATATTGAGCTATCCTGAAGTTGCAAATGTAAATGACTGCACAAGTCAGTAGTAAATTAGAAGAACAATACAAGACGTTCTAGTAGATACCTGAAAAAAAAAAAAGAAAGAAAATTAAAGTAATTAATTACGGATTTGTTATTGTTGAACAGAGAACGTACTTATATAGTTAAAATTGGGTATACTAACCTTGAATAATCAAATATTATCCTACCAATAAAAGTGTTGAATGGTTAATGTAGTGTAAATGTAATTTATTGTATATAAGATTGTTATTGTTGAAAAAAGAAAAAAAAAAATAATATATTAAATAAATTATGGTTATTGTTATGCAAAGTAAATTAACGTGAAGTTCAGATTTTTGACCCTTATCCTTGTAATGGTTTGAGAGTAGCTGGTTTTTGTGCTAAGTTACATACTTTGGTAGTGAGTATTGAAAAAAGGAGAAAAAGAAGAAGCAAAATAATAAAAGAAAGATAAATCCGAACCCAACTCCCGTCTCCACTGTTAACTTAAAAGCTAGTCGAGGGGCATGTAGGTACATAGCCTGTGTATCTATAATTTAATTTGTGTCTGGGCTGATACATAACAAAAAGAAAAGAGGAAGCGTATTGATGATGGCGCCCGTTAATATAAATTTTCATCAATATTATCAAGACTGGGTAAATTGTTAAAAGAAAGAGAAAGTAGACTGAGAGTAGGAAATTTGCAATCACCCGGTGTCAAAGGTAGTTGTACTGAGTGTTGGAATGTGGACTATGCAGGCAGTGTTATGATGACACGGCAGGTGCATGAGTGACCTTGTTTTGTAGGAGTTCAGTAAACTTATGTACTACGATTGAGAATAATCACATGTTAGTCGTCACAGATTTTGGCGAAGATTTAATCCAAGAAGTTAAGGAACTTTATAGCATAAAGTAAGAAAAGCCCGTCACAAATTTTGGCGCCCATACCGTGGGGCGAGTTGTGTTAAAATCACAGATTTTGATAGCCCATATCGTGGGGCTGAGTAGTGTTAAAACAAAACAGTATTGCTAATTGTTGCAACTTAATTTAGTTAAAATTGTTAAAAAAAAAAAAGAAACCTTTATTCAGTTGAAGTTCCATATTATGATAGCCCATAGCGTGAGGCAGTGATAGTTTGATATCCTAACGTGAGGCGAGATAGGGTTAAAAGAATTTTGGGAGTTAGGTTAGTATAACTGAAATTTATTCTCAAAAAAAAAATAAATAATAATAATAACATATTTTTGGGAAAAGAATAATGACTATTGACAAGTAAGGACTTCTATAGATGACTAAGACAGACGACTGAACTATTGTGTGTTCTAATCTTTTTTTTCCAGTGGTATTGTTAATATATAAATATGGCTACTTATGTTGATCCGTATGCACAAATAAGAGCAGCTGAGCTAACCCAAGCTATTAGGAAGTTGAGGAAGGCGGATTTAGAGGCAGAATGTGATAGAGTAAAGTTACCGACCACAGGTACAAGGGATGAGTTAAGACAACGCTTGTTAGATTATGCCCGTAAGAACCCTCAGTCATTTCAAGTGTTAATTACGGCTTTTGCTCTGAGTCAGGAAGTTTTGGAAGAAGATTTGGTTGAACATAATATAACGATTCCACAAGATTCATATGGAGATGTAGTGTATACATGGGTTAAGTTAATGCGTAGGAAGGCCATGGCGGTAGCTGATTCAGAAGAAGTTGTACCAGTAGTACCCTCGTTTACAATTCAGTTAGAGCCACATAAACCAAATACTTTGGATCTGGTTCGTAAATGGAACATTAAATTCAAACCTGGGGATAGTATTTACTTATTTTTGGAGAGATTGGAAGATTTAAAACAAAGTTCTAAGTTACAGGGTGTAGAGTTATTGTCAGTATTACCCGAAATTTTACAAGATTCAGCTTTACTTTGGTACAGGAACAGATTAACAGATTGGCCTACATGGGAAGCTTTTTTGAAAGAATTTAGAGAATATTATTTGCCTATTGATGAGGAAGATTCGCTTTTGGATGAGATTAGACAGAGAACGCAAGGTCCCAAAGAATCGATTTTTGATTATGTTAATGCTATTCAAACGTTAATGAGGAGGCTGAGTACTCCAATGAGTCCTCAACAAATGATGAAGACTGTTATCAAAAATTTGCGTCCTGATGTAAAATTGTACCTTAGACCTGCAGAGATTCAAACTATAACAGATTTAATACGTGTAGGTAGACAGTATGAACAAATATTGTTAGATTCTGAGAGATATATTCCTCCTCCAACGCAGGTTAGAGCTACAATTAAAGAAACGGCTTATAAACCTCAGAGACAAGTTGTTATACCTTCAGTTCATACAGCGCTAGGAATTCAGGGAAAACAGGAACTTCCATCGTCCGAGTTACAAAAGAAACCCCATGTTAGTTTTTCTGCAAAGACGTGGGATAAGGAACGGAATTCAAGTCCTGTAAATGATTCTAGAATGGTTAAAGTAATAGAAAATAAAGAGAGACAGGATGAGTCGAGGGATAATGGTAAAAACACCACTTTGCGTTTTTCAAATAATCAGCGATGTTGGAATTGTGATAAAACAGGACATAGGCAGTTCGAGTGTAAAGCACCTCGTAGAGTTACTCCACGCGCTACGATTAAATGTTATAATTGTAATAAGCTTGGACATAGGTCTATTGATTGTAGGATGCCCCAAGAAAGAAAAGTTAGGCCTACAAATTCCTTATGACAATTAACTAAAAATCAGGCTTGTGTGATGTTAAATATAAATCCTACAGATTTAGTTAATGGAGATAGATGTTTTGTTGAAATTTTGCTGGAGGATATTACATTTATTGCTTTAATAGATTCCGGTTCAGATAAAACTTATGTGGGAGAGAAGGGTGATTTTTTGTGTAAAATGTTAGATTTAGCAGTAGAAGAATCTGAAGTTAGGGTGGTGCAACTAGCAGATAAAACTTATAGTTCTATAACAGGAGAGAGAACTTTTGAGATGAAATTGCAGGACAGGATCTTTCAGATAAAATGTAAAATTATGCCAAATTTAGCAGTAGATATGATTCTGGGCATGGACGTTTTGAAACAAATTGGGTTAGTAGTAGATTTGCAAGATGGGACTTGGTATTTCAAAGATGAACCAGCAAAAATTTTTCAATTTGTTAAGGCTATAGATTTAAAAGAAGAAGATCAACTACATAATATTCTTACTTTACCTACACCTCAGGAAAGGGACAGATTGAATATGTTTTTGGAAAATCAGTTACAGAAATTTGATCAGTGTACTGGACTTACAGACTTGATTTCTCATGTTATTGATACAGGCGATGCAAAACCTATAAAACAAAGATATTATCCAGTATCACCCATTTTGGAAAAAGTTATACACGCGGAAATAGATAAAATGTTATTGGAAAAAGTTATAGAGCCTTCAAATTCACCTTGGTCGTCTCCGGTAGTTATGGTAAAGAAACCAGATAGAACATGGAGGTTCTGCGTAGATTTCAGAAAAGTAAACAATTGTACTAAAAGAGATAGTTATCCTTTGCCATACATTGAACATGTTTTGAGTAAATTACGACATGCTAGGTATATCAGTACAATAGATTTGAAAAATGGGTATTGGCAAGTTCCATTAGATGAAGCAAGTAAAGAAAAAACAGCATTTACCGTACCTGGTAGAGGATTGTATCAGTTTCGAGTTATGCCTTTTGGAATCCATAACGCACCAGCCTCGTTTCAAAGATTAGTTGATACTATATTAAGAGAAGAGATAGGAGAGAAATGCTTTTGTTACTTGGATGATATAGTACTTATTAGCGAGACATTTGAAGAACATTTGTCCTTGTTAGAAAAAGTCTTAGAGAAATTAAGAAAAGCTAACCTGAAAATTAATAGGGAAAAATCAAAATTTTGTAGAAGTGAATTAAAATATTTGGGTCATATCATTACTCCATTAGGAATTGCTGTAGATTCAGATAAAATCTCGTGTATCCTTGAGTATCCAGCCCCTACAAAAGTCAAGGAAGTACGAGCATTTTTAGGATTGGCATCTTGGTACCGACGATTCATTCCATTTTTTTCTGAAGTTGTAAAGCCCCTCACTGCACTTCTGAAAAAGAATCAGAAATGGCGTTGGACTAAGGAATGTCAGGAATCTTTTGATGAATTAAAATCGAAATTATCTAGTAGTCCTATATTAACTTGTCCAGATTATACTAAACCCCTAGTGTTACAGACCGACGCTAGTTTTTCAGGACTAGGAGCAGCATTAATTCAGACAGGAGAGGAAGGAGAGGAAAAAGTAATAGCTTATGCTAGTAGAACTTTAACGGTAGGTGAGCAAAAGTGGGCAATAGTTGAGAAGGAATTGTTAGCTATATTGTGGGCAGTTCAAAAGTTTCGTCCTTATTTGGAAGGTTATCATTTTAAAGTATATACTGATCATTTTGCTCTGAAATGGTTAAATACATTACAGAATCCGACCGGACGATTAGCTAGGTGGAGTTTATTGCTCCAGGAGTATGATTTTGAAGTAATACATAGGCCTGGTAGATTACAAAAAGTTCCGGATGCTTTATCTAGAATACACGAAGGGAAAGTTCAAGAGAAAACGGTAGAGGAAGAATTTTGCCTCTTGTTGACTGATAACTCTGAAGTAGTGGAATGGGAAAATATACAAGATGCTTGGTATATTAAGCGGAAAGAGCAAGTACAAAGTAAACCTAAATTTTGGCCAGATTGGAAGGTCGTAGATGAGAAGTTGTACCATTTAAGATTAGATCAGTTAGAACAAACTTTGGAGGGAACAGTAAATAGGTGGAAATTAGTTATTCCGCAAGATTTTAGGATTAAAGTATTGCAGGAATGTCATGATGCACCTACTGCAGGACATATGGGGATAGCTAAAACTTTCTTTAGAATAGCAAACAAGTATTATTGGCCGGGAATGTTTAGAGATGTTGCTAAGTATGTTACTGCTTGTGAAATATGTCAGAGACAGAAAGTGTTACAGACGGCTCAAGCAGGACCAATGCATTTTTACCAGAAAGAGAAACCTTGGATGACTGTAGCTACTGATTTGTTGGGACCTTACCCACGTTCCAAAAAAGGGAACCGATACATTGTAGTATTTCAGGACACCTTTACCAAATATGTAGAATGTAAAGCGTTAAGGAAAGCAACCAGTAGAGCAGTTACGGAAGCATTTTATGAATTGATTATCCTTAAATGGGGAATTCCGGGATATTTGCTGATGGATAATGGACCGCAATATACTAGTAAATTAATGCGAGAGATAGCTAAAGCTTTTAATATAACTCCTTGTTATTTACCTGTATATTCGCCACAAGGAAATCCAGTAGAAAGAGTCAATAGAGTATTGAAAACAATGATTTCTAGTTATATTCAAAAGGATCAGACAGTTTGGGATGTGTATTTGAGAGAATTTAATTTTGCTATAAATACGGCTAAGCATAGTTCCACTGGATGCACTCCTTATATGCTAAATTATGGGAAGGAGCCTGAAATTATCAGTAGGATTGAAAAGGTGGAAAACCAACCGATTTATAAAGAAATTCCAAAACTTTGGGTGGAGAGACTCAATAAATTGAAAACGGTACGTTTAATGGTTAGACATAACTTAGAAACCGCCTATAAGAATTCGAGTCATTATTATAATCTTCGGAGGAGAGAGATGAGATTTCGTCCAGGAGATCTAGTGTTAAGAAGAAACTTTAAATTAAGTGATGCCTCACAAGCTTATACAGCAGGTTTAAGTGCAAAGTTTGTCGGGCCCTATATTATAAAGAAAAAGTTCAGTGAAAATAGCTACGAACTGACAAACCGTTTTGGTAAAAAGTTGGGGAAGTGGCACGTCAAAGACTTGAAACCCTTTGTTCCTGGATAAACATTCTTTAAGGCTGGTAAAAGAGACACGCACAAAAAAAAAAAAAAAAAAAAATGAATGTGACCTGTGTCAACATTATTTTTTTTTATGGTGAGTGAGGGAAGAATGTAACGACGCAAATAGCGACGTGCATAATCAACGATAGGAGACCATTCCTAAACAAAGGAAGGGTTGGGGGACCGCAACTAATCGATATTGAACATTTTTATGATTATCGATACTGCCCTGAATTTTATTTGAATTACAGAAAAGGAGAGGTGCGCATGCGTCGACGGTGAATCGACGAGGCAGACGTGCGGAACCTAAAAGACGGTTAGTAGTACGTGCCTGACCACGAGAGAGAGAAGTTGAAAAGGCAGAAGGGAGAAGACGAGATTGGGATGTGTGACAGCGGTAGAGGCGTTCTGGCATAATGGTGTGTCAGACTTTCATCTAAAGGAAATTCTGGTTGTGAACTTCCTTGACACGGCTATATGGAGATAGTCATTAATCAGAAGAATACACCAAGTCGGCCAGTACGAGACACCGCTACAGCGAACACCAGCTGTGAGAGTGAGTCGTGACTGCTCGCTCTGAATAAGAGCAGATATGGACATCAGGAAGTAATGGAAGACAACTCAGGATCGGAGGATAAGTTGGACATCACTGGTTGAGTATAAGCGTCTAGACTTTTTTTCTTATTGTTTGGGGAGTGAGAAAATTGAGATATCCCTTTTTTTTTAAGGATGGTTTCTAAGTCATGTATGGCGATTAGACACCGTATGGAATAATAGAATAGAATAGAATAGAAACATAGAAGTGAAAATTCTAGAAGTAAAGTGATGAAATCCAGTAATCCAACTATTTTCTATTTCTGGTCTAAATTAATTATAAAAGAGCAGTCTAGAGCCTAACAACTGAATGCCACAGATATATCTCTTCACTTTAAGTTTTTTTTGGGTGATTGTTCCACGAATGAATACATAGCTAGGGGCAATTGGTGATGCTCATAGAAACTTTGTTATTTTTGAGACAGGACGCGAGGGGAGTAAGGAAGAAAGGTAATTAAGGGGCATGCTTAGTACTTCTTACGAGGGCCTCTCCCTCTTGGGTTTCTTTCAGGTGACGGGTGACTATCTATAAATAGATTTCATGCTGGCCTGTAATGTTAAGTTATGTTTTTTTTATAGAGATTTATCTACAAGCGAAGGTGGATGGAATATGGTAGAGGGGGATAAGAAGTGGAAAGATTGAAGGGCAAAAGAAGGCCTACGAGTGGTAGTGCATTAGGTGTGTACCATTGGAAAATTTACATGTTAGGGTAGAAGTAGAAGTCACTAAAGGGGTTATAGAGAAGCTTACTAATCTGGGCGTGAATTAGTTTCAGTTAGAATTCTAGGGAATTTAGAGACAAAATAAGATTGGGTGCCCATGCTAAAGAGTAGTAACGTAAGAAGTAGGAAAACTAGAATAACCACCGAGTGAATTAAATCAATGGTATAAGCTGAAGGGAACTCTACTTAAAGAAAGAAAGGGGTTAAAAGATAATAGCTGATGACTGGTCAGGTTAGAAAGAGGAGAGTGAGTTGAAAGATAACAACAAATGATTGGTTAGGTTAGAAAGAGGAGAATAGGAAATTGCGAGTAGTGTACTGATGATAAGTAGTTTATTAGCAAGTACCAGAGATTGTAAGGGGGAGGTGAGGGAACGCCGGAAGTATCCCGAATCAAACAAATAAAATCTGGTAGTAGACAAGGCCTATACCAGTAACATATAAAGAAAAGAAATTTATGAGAGATTGTGAAAGCCATCGATGTTGGAGGCGAACAACGGCCCCACGTGCCTCTAGGAGAGAGTGTCAGGGACCTCTGACATCGATTTACAAAATTTTATTTTTGTTTGCGGCCCATTAATATTTTCCCGGTTGCAGGAGAGGAGTCAGATTGTTTGTAACTCAAGATCTAGACGTCGCTCCTGTATCGGTGGTCTATCGCCACAGTCACTCTGTGGGTATAGGCCTAAACTTCTATTTCTTTCTTCGTGAGACTGTCTTTTCTATCTATCTTTAAATACAATTCTTCATGGACTAAGCTGACAAATAGACTAATATAGGAGACATAGGTGGGATTATTGAGTGTAATCTGTAGAGTAAGGACTGGATTATGAATTGAAAACCTTTATTTATTCAAGAGAAAAAAAACACCCAGTATATATATTGAGCTATCCTGAAGTTGCAAATGTAAATGACTGCACAAGTCAGTAGTAAATTAGAAGAACAATACAAGACGTTCTAGTAGATACCTGAAAAAAAAAAAAGAAAGAAAATTAAAGTAATTAATTACGGATTTGTTATTGTTGAACAGAGAACGTACTTATATAGTTAAAATTGGGTATACTAACCTTGAATAATCAAATATTATCCTACCAATAAAAGTGTTGAATGGTTAATGTAGTGTAAATGTAATTTATTGTATATAAGATTGTTATTGTTGAAAAAAGAAAAAAAAAAATAATATATTAAATAAATTATGGTTATTGTTATGCAAAGTAAATTAACGTGAAGTTCAGATTTTTGACCCTTATCCTTGTAATGGTTTGAGAGTAGCTGGTTTTTGTGCTAAGTTACATACTTTGGTAGTGAGTATTGAAAAAAGGAGAAAAAGAAGAAGCAAAATAATAAAAGAAAGATAAATCCGAACCCAACTCCCGTCTCCACTGTTAACTTAAAAGCTAGTCGAGGGGCATGTAGGTACATAGCCTGTGTATCTATAATTTAATTTGTGTCTGGGCTGATACATAACAAAAAGAAAAGAGGAAGCGTATTGATGATGGCGCCCGTTAATATAAATTTTCATCAATATTATCAAGACTGGGTAAATTGTTAAAAGAAAGAGAAAGTAGACTGAGAGTAGGAAATTTGCAATCACCCGGTGTCAAAGGTAGTTGTACTGAGTGTTGGAATGTGGACTATGCAGGCAGTGTTATGATGACACGGCAGGTGCATGAGTGACCTTGTTTTGTAGGAGTTCAGTAAACTTATGTACTACGATTGAGAATAATCACATGTTAGTCGTCACAGATTTTGGCGAAGATTTAATCCAAGAAGTTAAGGAACTTTATAGCATAAAGTAAGAAAAGCCCGTCACAAGCCTTGCGAAAGAGTAAGCTGGGATTTCTCAAACTGTATTTGAAGTCTCCAGATGTCCAGGGAGCAGCTGCAGTTTTCTCAGACCCTTCCTCAACAAAGGATGATATAGAGGAAGCTGGGAAAAAGTGTATTTTGAGGTGGTACGGGGCCCCAACTAAAGAGAAATCTCTAAACGCTTACCGTTACCAATCCTTCGTAAAATCGGTAGGCAATATCAAACCAGACATCTCATGCCTCCCACCAACTGAGGGGGCAGCGAAACAACATTCTCTGAGGACATATCACCAAGTCCAGATGTGGTTTGGTCATGAGCTGCCTCCTCAGATGTATGGGTGGGAGTTAACCACCAACAAATTTCTATCCCCGGTGCACAGTGAGCAGCAGGCTGCACCGGATAAAATATTAAAATCTATTTTTTATCGGTGCACAAAGGATTGTGCCACCACGAAATGCGGATGCAGAAAAGCATCTCTCAAGTGTTCCCCTACGTGCCAAAACTGCCAGGGGAACTGTCTTAATGGGGGGCCCCTCTTGGACAATGAGGATGAAGAACTCGAAATTGATCCTCTGCCGGTTATCCAAGAAGATGTATCTACGGATGTATCTTTCTCTAAGGATAAAGAAGAAACCGACGCAGAACCCACCCCAGAAGCAAGTTCCCATGACCATCCAGGTCCATCCCGCTCCAAGAGAGTCTGGAATATATAATAATTATTTTACTATAAGGTGTAAATATATTATTAAATTAAACGTAACACGGTTTCAAAGAAACATTTACGAGTTAATGTGTTAATAAAAAAGTTATGTACAAATTGTTCTTGACTCTGGAATTACCCTACCCCAATGCCTTTGCGGAGCGAATGTACAGTTAATATATATTATGTTAACTGTGTATTATATATTATATACATTGAATACAAGTATTATTGCCTATGAAGGGGGTTATTATGGCTCCAAAATAACAATAAAGATTCAGCGATCCTCGATAAATTGTCAACATTGAGTACTATCAGAGATTTCGATCATATATATATAGTAATTGTATTTATGTAGGGGTAGGAGGTGGAGCTCTCAAAGTGGTTCCATTAGATTCGGGGTGTGGAAAATAGTATTAAACTACACCAAACAATATTAATTTTGAAAATATAGTATAAATACTTATATATACATATAATTTCTTTATGTGCCACATATATAGTATATACTATGTATACATATAAATTTATACATATAACTATATATCATACGTGTATATTGGATTTTACATAGAGTTTGAGCAGTGGAACAACGAAAAATACACAAGTTAAGGATTTTCTACAAAATCCCGAAATTTATACACAAAGTTAAAATTGCTTTAAGGTTTGAACGGTTGAAGATAAAGCGCAAAGTATCATATATTCTTAAAGGACATTTAATTCTCTACAACATTCTTCCTTATGACTTTTTTGTAGGACGAAGGGCCGAAGAGTTAGCTAATGATATATGGCATGAAACGCGAGGCAATTTTATTTTTTTTTCAAAATTAGCTAACTTTGAGCGCGGATATCTCGGAAACTCGGAGAGATAGCGAAAAAATTAATAGAATAAATCTTGTGGATCATTTTGTCAGCTTTAATTTTATATAGAGAAATATTATCGCTAGGACCCGTAGTTCCCGAGACATAAGCGAAAAACTGAAAAAAGGGATCTTCTGAGGGCCCCCTCCCCCCGCTCACCTCCTAGGAGTGAGGACGTTTAGTATGTTTACCTCCTAACTAGTCCAAACAAAGTCCCAAAGTCAAAAATTGTGTTCCTTCCATTTTCCTCTACAACTTTTCATTGACTGGACTAAACATGTATACAAAATTTAATATTCCATTATGTGTTTATGATTTTTTTGCCTGTTTAGCAAATTTTGATCATATGACATTTCTTGATGAAATTGTACAGGTAGGGGAAAAAAAAGACCGACCGACTCTTATAGCTGATTTCAGAGCCTTGTTCAGTTGTCAGTTTGATACGCAATTCTGCATTGGCGGCCATGTTGAAAAGAAATAGTACCGAAATGGGCTAAGTCAACAGTCGACACTATAAAAAATTTCAATACATTCCTTGCTTTCTTGTGAATGCCGCTAGGCATGTGCAGTGGCTCATATCAGCAACTTACATATTTTAGTCGGTCCGCTTTTTTTCCCTACCTGTACATACAGAATAATTCTGGGTCACTAGTAGAATGGATAATATTTACCACAACTAGGTTCCACATTTTGGCAGCTTCTGCAACAGTGGTGCAGACTGTACTGCAGCCAGCTAGCAACATGAGCTTCTGGGGTCTGTTGTACAGTAGATTGTACATGACTGAAGCTCCGAGGCCAGGCTCACACTGCAAATAAATGTCAATTGTAACAACAAAAACTTTCTCCATGTAAGTGACAAAAACTGTGATTAAAAAAATTAGGTTTTTCTTATGATTTCAGTGGAAATGAAAACAAAATACAGTAACTCACTAGAAACCACACTAATGAGGAGTAGTAAACTGGATAATCCAGAGAAAACCTGTTAACAATCACATATCTCTTTTACACATAAAAAAATCAACTACCCTATGATTGCCTGGGATAAAACCTAGAACTGTCATTAAATTTTGACAATTCAGACATTGAAATCAATGGAAGGCTAATGTCCTAGCACTGCACTGCAGACAATGGCTAAAAGTGTTCAAGGAGATTTACAACAATACAAATTTGATGAGATATAGGTTTTTATTCCTCAGCATGGGAAACACAATATTCTTGCCTCACATTCTGATATAAAGGGAGACTCAATGGACCATGAACTGGATGAGTCATGTTTTTTACAGTTTGCAATGGTGATGTATGATGGTGGTGGATGATGGCGAGGCATGTTGGTGGCGTGCATTGCCTCTGCGGCTATCATAGAGTGGTGCTGATGCAACCACACAACAAGTTTCTTAACTATGTTCAAAGGCTTACTTACCAATGTTATGAAAGAAGGGGCTGAAACTGGCCACCGTCGTTGCCCATACATTTTTGGCACCTCACCTCTTTAAGAAACCATTCATCACTCACCGCAATTCACGTTACAAAATACTGGCAATTTCTGAAAGATATTTAGTTTTAATTCTTCCAGGGTATGTGTTTTGTTTAGAATACTTTATGTTTTAATTTATCCCAGAGATAAAAGTCGCAGGAGTTAGGACGGAGGACCGAGGGGGCCACAAACCTCTATTAATAATTCTGTCCTCTTCAATTGTTCTAAACAAAATATTGGCTCTATAGGCTGTGGCAGAATACTGTAGAAAAAAAGACAAAGGCACATTCCTTGTCTGTTAATTCTCCAAAAAAAGGGGGCAGATTTGTATTTATGTACCTGGGGGCATCAACTGTTATCTCATAAAAATTGGCCCTAAAATTCGTTCTCCACTCATGGTGGATTTTTAGTCATAGAGGGAAACTTCATGAACAATATTAGATTTTCAGAACTCCAATAACCATTATTTTATGTACACACGTTGGTAAGTTGGTAACTTAAGTAAGTTGTGGTAAGAAAAACCTTTAAACATAAGTAAGGAAACTGCTGTATGGTTGCATCAGTGCTACACTATGATAGAAACATTACAATCCATGCCGCCATCTCAGACCGAAAAAACACCATGCAGCCGGTTCATAGTTCATTGGGTCTCCCTGTAAATGAGAATCTGTTTTTCAGCTTCAAGCAGAGGTGTAGGCCTACTCTTTACAAGACAAGACTTAAAGCCTGAGTTTGTGCAAATGATGGCTAACTTATAACCAATATTAAAAGAATTTTTATACAAAAATATTTAATATAATATACTTAGGATTAAATAATATTAGTGTACAAAATTTTCACAAAATCATTAGAGGCATATTTTAGAAAACTGCGAAAAATGAAATTTTCTTTTAAAGTGGCAGGAAAAGAAAGATAAACTTAATGCAATGTATCTATCACATCTCTTGTAAAGAAATAAGTGTGAAATCATAGTTTTTAAATAGTTTTAAATCTGTCAAGAAAAGTTTAGAGCATTGTCATTTGTTTTCCAATTTATTATTATTGAGGATTATTCAATTATTCATCTTTAATGTTATTGACGGTTGTTACACGTTTCCCATTTATACTTCATTTGTTTTTAGCAGAGTCAAACCGCTATCTTTATTTCATGTATAATTTACATATGCGGTGGCTTGTAAATTGTAAAACATTCGTTATTTCCCTTTATCATTCATATTAAATTTATTATATTATGCCCAGCACTTGAGGTAATCTTGTCATGGTCTTTATTCAGCACTAGGTTGATTTTTTGACTCTATTCATTTCCTCCTTCTTCATTCTTGTACTTTCATGTCGAATCATTTGAATCGCTAAATTCACTTCGTGGAATTTAGGATATTCCTTGACAGCGCAACTATTATTGGTCTTCATAACAGGCAAAGGACATCGGGGACACTATACTTCATTCACAATATTCAACGAAACTCAAGTAAGTTTCATGTTGCATAATTAAAATAGCTAGCATGGCGTTCTACATTGGCTTTGTGGGTTTTAGGATAATCCTCGACAGTGCAACTATTACTGGTCTTCATAACAAGCAAAGGATGCCGGAGGCCATATACTTCAATTAAACATACCATTGTATACAGTTCAATGATATTTAATGAAACTCAACTAAGTTTCAAGTTACAGTAGAGTCCCGAAAACTTGGCCTAATGTGGACCACAGGGTGGCCGAGTGTGTGAAATTGCCGGGTTATCGGGAAAGGTTTGAAAAAAGAGGAAGTACGAATGTTTCCTCAGAAAGTACAGTACTTGTATGTATTGGTTGCTTGAGGATACATAAGGCATAAAGGCATAAGGCATAAAGCTGTCTATAATGAAAATTAACTAGCCGACTTTGCAAAAACTGGCTACATTTTTTAAAGAAATGTGTAATATCCTGTTGTTAGGTCTGCCCTGCCAGAATGTGGCCGAGTTATCCGCACTGCCAGGTTATTGAATGCCGAGTTTTCGGGACTCTACTGTATTATTCGAAAACTAGCATAGATTCTACATTGGCTTCGTGGGATTTAGAATATTCCTCGACAGCGTAAGTATTATATGGTCTTCATGGCAAGAAAGAAAGCTAGAAGCCATATATTTTATTTATACATATAGTCGTCTTCAGTGCAAAGACTTTTATGGAACGCAAATAAGGTTCAATCTCGTACACTGCTTAATCAAAATGGCGACATCAATTCTTCGCATTCATTTAATATTATCAAGGCCATCTCACACTGAAGTCATACTAGTATTATTCACATTCAAAGGGTGAAATCTATGTATCAGAGTTCAATATTTATACAACTTTATCGTGAGTAAGAATTATTGTTAAGTTCTACCAGGATTTAAGATACACTTTTAGCAACAAACATAAACTTTTGCACATAAGCAACTATCCTAGCAAATCTATAAACATTGAAATTACAAAGCACTCACAGTTATTGATTGGTGCATTGATTATTCATACTTATAATTGTTATAATACTTATTATCTGCCTTCAATTCCATTATCATTATAAAGGTGAAATATACATTCACATTTCTAATGCCTTGCACTTGACCCTTATCAGTCATATTGTTGAACTTTGATTCTTAGTGTTTTCCTTGCTACGAGCTATGGGGCCAACTTCTACACCAACTCATCAACTACCAGTCTTCAATTAATTGGACTTTGATTCAACAGTACACTATCAACATTCATTCCAGAAGGTAGACATATCAACTTTTATATGCTGAGGTTGCAAGCTAATATATATAACGACAACGATTACCCAGTGAAGTTTTGTGTATTTACCTGCAAAAGGTTAACTCTATCTTTAAAAGGTTTTACAAAGCCACTGTGCATCGAAGTATTAATGTGAAACACTCATCGTCTGTTAATTATAATTAAAGAGAAAATATATTTAAAACCTTCGTGATTCATTGAGTGATGAATATATTATTGTAGTTCATTAAGGAATCATTCTTAAATAAACCTTATTAATTCCGCAGTATGAGGTGGTCCTCCAAATAGCCAGAGATTAATTGTTTATGGTTGGTGACAAAGTGTCTCAATTATAAACAATACTATCATTGATTCATGTAGTTATTAGGGATTATACAGTCCATTTACCACGTCAGATAACCCCTAATGCTACATTTGGTCCTCTTCGGGCCGGATAAAACTAGTGAGATTGTATTAATACAATAAATAATATAATACTTACACATTTTTCTGCCCTCTGTATTTATATACAGACTTGGGTCACATACAAGAGCCGTAGATTTGGCCGCAAACATGTATGCACGAAGTATTTTACTAAGTTATATCACAGAAAATAACTGTAGAGTCAAGAATATTCATCACACTTAAAGTAAAGACTTTTTTAATATTAATTGTGCTCTGCAGCAAAAAGCATTTGAGCCATACGACACCACTCATTGAACTTTGAACTTATATACATGTATGTATTAAACGGTGATTGTCAAACTGTTGTAACCCTCAAGGTAAGTTACACACACTTACACAACAAACGCACATCA
Organism: Ectobius pallidus; assembly: GCA_964059195.1. Taxonomy (NCBI): domain Eukaryota; kingdom Metazoa; phylum Arthropoda; class Insecta; order Blattodea; family Ectobiidae; genus Ectobius; species Ectobius pallidus. The sequence goes on from CAXKWD010000009.1 coordinate 30,636,408, forward strand.
GTCACTATTACATTAAAACTCACTGTTCTCTTATACGAACAAAAGCCCTAACTTTCTTCATTAAATTTGTGATTCGTTGCGATATTGGTTTGCAACTATCCCTCTTTTCAGACACATTTGCATTTGCTTGCTTAACAGTAAGCTGTATAGAACTTTCAATCCCTTACGCGGGCAAGAATATCCCTGTGTTCTTTGCATGTCATTTAACTTGCATTTACTTCATTGTGACCCGACAGGCAGGCAATCAAGATCAACGTTGTACTTTCATTGTTCAGATCATACATTCATGCTTAAAGCATGGATGATCAATCTTTAAGGCAGGTCGAAGATCTGAAAAAGAAACGTACCCCTCTTAAATCTCAACTCACTCGTCAGTGCAGGAACATTTCTAACCTCATTGTGTCAGGTGAACTTAATCACCATCAATTACTGTTTCGTAAAGACAAACTTAAACAAACATATGATAAATCTGAACTTATTCAAGTTCAAATCGAAGAGCTTCAGCTTACAGATGCTGAAAGCAACTATCATGAGGATGTCGAAACTGATTTCTTCAACGCGATTTCTAAGTAGAAACATCGATTAAGATCGCGGAGTCTAAGACAGAAACATTATCTAAACTTGTTGAAACGCAGCAAGAAACTTCAAATAAGATTGCGGAGCTGCAACAAATAAAGGCTCAACTGGTAAGTCATGTACAGGTAACATCAGAATTAACTGTGACACGTGTACTCGATTTACATGCACTTCTCTTTTGTAGAGATGAAATCAAACAAACGTTTGAAAGATTCAAGCTGGTTCAAACCCAGCTCGAACAACTTCGCACTACTGATGATGAAGGCAATCATACTCCAAAACAATTGCTAAAATGGAGACTTTGATCAAGCTTTCAAAGCTAAGACGAGTAAGGATGCAACTCTTAAACCCTATTCAAGTAGTTTCTGAGATCATGATCGAGGATCAAGCATTGTACCTTGAAGCGATCAAAAGATGCGCTGCACTTGAATGATAATTTCAACAATACCAAGCCGAACAGTCTCAAAGAAGACGTTGAATCGTGCCAAGACAGACAAATTCAACACCATGAACTTGAGGAAGCCTACTAGAAGGCACTCACCACACTTGAGACCTCTGTATGGTCAAACAAACAAACATATGAACCACACCCAGTGTCTGCGCCCAGTTCACAAACAATACCGACTGAGCATAACCACGTCTCTTTTCCAAAATTCCCTGAAATAAGGTTACCAACGTTTTGAGGTGAACCCACTATGTTAAAGTTTCTTGACATTTTACATATCTGATATTACAAAGTCAGTATGTGTCAGAGATGGATAAATTCCAATACTTAAAGTCTTGCTTGACCCCTGAAGTCATGACTATAATTAATAATATTCCTGTCAGTGCTGTCACATTCAGCATTGCTTGGCAAACCTTGTTAGAGCGTTTTGACAATGACAGACTCATTGCAAACGCACACTTAGAGAATTTCCCTTTGTATGGCAATGCTGATACGTTGCCTCAAATATTCGCCTGCCCTAGGATCCCCTGTTGCAGTAGCAAGTCTTCTACCTATCTCCGAAGTTAACTACTTGGCTTCTGCACACCAAGTACCAAGTGTCTCCACAGCAAACACAAGAAAATGATATTGGTCAATTATGTGAGAGTACTTCTTTAACTTCAAAGATACAGCAGAAATCGCAGCCGAACCAGGATTTTTGCAGGTGACCGGCAAATGTGATGAAGCTAGTGTGTCGATAAAGGTTGCGTCCCATAAAGTGATTTACCCCTAACCCAAGGGATCAAGGTCAACCCGTCGGGTCTCTTGCCATCAGATCGACTAAGGCTAACTGGCTCCAAGATAGTCGGGACACCAGCAGAGACTAAGGCTCTTTTAATTAGGTCATTGATCATGCCTGGAAAATCTTCCTGTGTTCTTCGGACAACTTAACCCATGATGGCCGTAAGGGACAACTCTGGCACCGCACTGGCATAGGTGTGGATGACAGATTTTTACTACCAAGCCGCAAGCCTACAGCGATCCTGAAAGGCACATCATCCATTAGAGTACCTAAGTTAGGTGAAGGTAAAGCTCTCAGCCAGGAGCCATCTTCGTATTCACGAATGGCAAGAAAACGTGCTTGATCAAGGTCAGAAGGAGAAGAAGAAACGAGAAGTTGGTGTATATGTATGGTGTTTATATGATCCCACTCTTTCTGTACCTCAGGATGATGTTTGCTTAAGGATAGGTCATTCACCTCCTGCTTTTCTTATACTTGTTTGAAGTGTCAAGGTAAACAGTACTTTGCCTCATCCTTCAAACACTCCTATACCAGTTAACGCATCTGCCATGTTAACAAGTGGTCCATCCACGTCGAAGATTTTATACCCTACAGCAACTGAGCTCATTTCAGATGTTAATGGCCAGTACATTAAGGCCACAGTCATTCTTGATTCAGCCACAACTTGTAATATAATTACAAATAGACTGTTTCAACATCTTAAACTTAAACCAACTCCTCACAGAGAATATGTGCAAGGAATAGTGGCCAAAGAGCGCACTCTATGCAAAGTAGCCTCTTTGTCATTGAAATCCAATACTTCTGAATGGTCGTGTCAAACGAATGCTTTGATCATGCCATACATAGCTACATGTAAATTTCCTCGAGCTCACGTAGACACTACAAATTGGAATATTCCTGCCAATTTAAAATTAGCAGATGCCGACTTTAATCAACTGAAGTTTTTAGATTTGCTCATTGGAACAGAGCTTTTCTCACAAATACTTTTATCAGGCAATTTTATAGCTGATGATTTGCCTGGCATTCACAATTCGGAACTTGGTTGGTACTTCATGGGTAAACTGCCTCAGCCTGGTATTTCTCCCCAGTGTAGCAATGCTATGCAGACTACTGCCTTTAAACAAAGGAATGTTTCTAAGCAAACTACCTATCGTAGCAAAGCCAAAGCAGCTGATAAGCAAAAGAAGGTTCATTCCAATCAAGCGCATCCTTTTCTCATCTCCTAGCTCTGACTCAAACTATTCTGCTTTCTTACATTCAGAAACAGCTGTCAATGAACAATTGGCTAGGTTTTGGGAATTAGAAGCTGTCAATAATTCTGCTCCATTCCATGATGAATCGGAATGTGAGAAACATTTTTCTCCAACTACAACCAGACATGACTCTGGCAGATATGTAGTCAGACTTCCTTTTACTGCTGCCCCTGAAACATTAGGTAGCACTAAGCAACACGCTTATAAGCGTTTTCAATCCTTAGACGAATTTTTACACAATGAACATGTTAGGTTCTGGCAAGAATATGAGGATTTAGGTCACATGCAATTAGCTGACTCCATGCGAGTATGTTATTCCTCATCACCCAGTGTTTAAACTTAATAGCACTACCACGAAGGTTAGAGTAGTTTTGGATGCTTCAGCTAAGTCATCTAATGGAAAATCCTTAAATGACATTCTTGCTGTATGTCCTGTTGTTCAGCCTGATCTGTTCTCCATCTTGCTTAGGGTTCATTTCAACCCAATAGCCTTTACGGCAGACATCGCAAAAATGTATCGCCAAGTATTAGTTCATCCAGAACACCAACCTCTTCAGCAAATCATATGGAGAAATAGCCCTACAGAACCGATTTGTATCTACAACCTAAAAACGGTTACTTATGGTACCGCACCTGCTTCATTCCTTGCAATAAGAGTGTTAAAGCAACTCATCATTGATGAAGGTGACAAGTTTCCTTTAGCCTCTCAAATAATTAATAATTCAACTTATGTAGACGAGGTAGTCTCATGTGCTGGTGATATCCATCAAGCAAAAGGTTGGTTTCAGAGCTATTTTGCATAACTGCCTCTGGGTGGTTTTGAGCTTGGAAAATGGACGTCTAATGATACACGTCTTCTAAGCAACATTCCAGTCGAATTGCATGAATCACAATTCATTCATTCGACAATTAGACACTGCAATAAGAGCATTAGGCCTTTTATGACAACCTGCAAGTGATCTGTGAAAGATTGAAACTTCAATAGATCCATCCAAACCGTTCATAATTTGTACCCCAGAGAATCCTACTATCTTGCATAGCGTCCATATTTGACCCCTTAAGTCTGATATGCCCTATCGCAGCACATTGTAAAATGATCTTTCAATCACTAACGAAAGTGACTAAAACATGGGATGAACCCATTCCAGATTGTCAAGTTAAACAATGGTTGACGATCCATGAACTATTACCTGCCATTTCTGAAACTGCTATTCCGAGATTAGCTCTTTTGTCAAATGCAACTTTAATTCAAATACATGGTTTTTGTGACACCAGTTAAAATGTATACGGTGCTTGCTTGTACGTATGTTCCATTGACCATAATGATAAAGGAACCACTGCATTCCTTTGTGCTAAGTCCAAAGTAGCCCCATCAAGCTAGTTACTATACCTAGACTTAAGTTATTAGCGGCACACTTACTTGCTAATCTAATTCATAAAGTTTTACCTACATTGCAACTAACCATTGCTAATATGTTTTGGTGGACTGACTTTTGAGCTGGCTTAATCATTCACCTTCCACATTAAAGACTTTTGCAGCTTATAGAGTAGCTGACATACAAGAGTTAACTGCTGACTATTCATGGTCCCACATTTCGTCTCAAGACAACCCTGCTGACCTAATCAGTTGAGGTACAACTCCTCGTGAGTTAATTCATAACTCATTATGGTGGTCAGGTCCCAAGGTTACTATATGTAAGGTTGCCTCGTTCCTGTAAGAGCTCTAGGGAGAGTCCTACACTGCTGTGTGACGTCACCCCCAGCCCACGCGAGGATTAAGCTTCTATATACAATGGTAATAATGGGAAGAAATAACACGAAAACACCATCGTTTTAACAACAATAATACATGTTCCCGAAGTAAAGATACAATGCATATGATCCTACATATAAAGGGGATTTAACACAAAATAAACTAAACATACGACACAGGTACAAATAAAAATAGTGCAGCTTTACGAAGTTAGGAATAATTCTGTCTGACTTAGAGTAAAGTAGTCCAGTAGATATAGCTTAGATTTCGTTTGAAATGTCCTTAAGTTTACATTATTAGGTATGTTTATTTATTTCAGGTAAATTATTCTAAATTATGGAAAGAGGCTTGAAAAGAATAGACTCCAGTCTACTTTGCGTTATTCGTCTTGACTTAGAAAACTAAATTTTTCAATTAGATTGATGTGCAGTTGTGTATTTTCTATATTAATTTTTGTTCAATCATACATTTAATCTCGAACAAGTTTGGTTATATTTCGCTGCCAACTTGACAGCAGTGAATGCTAGTCATCATTTTCCTTTAGTTTTATTGTTATATAAGTTTAGACTTAATAGGCTATTGCATTGCTTTCCTTACTCGTTTATAATTCTCAATTATTATTAGTAGTAAGATATTCAATCTACATCAAAAGCTATAATAGCTTAATCCTATGTGCAATTACATGTGTGTTTTAGTGATATTTTAACTCACTCTTAATTTCCCTTTAAGAAATTTATGTTTATTAATGACTTACAACATTAGATTTATTATTTGCAATTAGTAAAAATTGTTCATTATTTTCTATTTCTTAATATTAGAAGTTTTAAGAATATTTCATTCAGATTTAAGCCTATCATGTTGGCTGCGGCCACCATTTTCTTGTCTTCTTCCTGTTTCTGAAGTCAACATGACTCAAATTACTATTTAATAACATATATTTTCAAGCTTGTAAGCTATAAAACCCTATTCATTGCCTTTTATTATTCATATTTTGATTATTATGATTGTGTCCAGTCTTCGGGATACAGTTCTTAAGCAGTTTATATGCATTTTATATAGTTTATTGACTTGATTTCCTTTCTTCTTCTTTACACATTCTTCTTTCTCCAGGCATGGATGGACCCATGTCTTTTCTGTGTTCAGATTATCATAATATAATCTGGACATCACATCATTCATTCAGCTACTTTTGTGGATACAGGATTCTACAAGTGCTGCACTTCATTCTCATACATTTCTTCACGTAAACAAATACGAGAGAATGAAGAAGTGTATTAAAACATTCATTCAATTTCTACGCCTTCAAACATGGCGTTTTGTGTTGTCTTATGCTAATCAGTGGATAGCTAGGACATCATTTCACACATACTAATTCCTATTGCAGAAAAGGATTCTGCTAATACTAAACTAAATAAGGATACATTCTTCTCTTCAAGTAAGTAATTATTGGTCTTACAAGAAGTGCATCCAATTTTCATACATCTTCTACGTCTTAAACATTGGCTACATTGTTGTGATTAGGTTATCACTAAATAGCCTATTCATCATACTTGACCGGGAGGAAATTCAAATTAAGATACAAAGAACACATGCTTGACTACAAACATAGAAGATATAAATCTGCATATGCCAAGCACTTAATCACACACAACCACAAACATGACAAAATTGAAAATACACTAACTGTTATCCACAAACACAAAAAAGATAGAAAATTAAACACATTAGAATCTCTAGAAATATATAAAAACAAAAACAATATCCTTAATGAAAACTTAATTGAACACAACCCCCTTTTCGAACTCGCTCTAGTAGCCTAAGATCTACGCTTAGATTACACTACCCGTTAGTATCTACATAGTACTCAACATGGTTATACTCACATAGATCTACAATTGATTACAAGGTTAGTGTTTGAAATTATCATTCAATTCACTTTAGATTTATATCTATCTCAATAACTCAATGACCCTAATATTTATATTCACTTTTTTACGTGGTTTTAATTAATTTCTTATTGTATTTTTACTTAAAGACTATGGACTGAAGATGGTACATCTTTGTGCCGAAATGTACATTTCCAAGTAAACAACCTACGACTAGAAGCGAATAATTAAGTTCCTGATAATCCTGCAATCATCAATATCATCAACGAAGTAGCATATAACAGTTATTGATACTACTACTAAAAATAAGTAGTGTTTATATATCAGATAATAATATAGTGCAACGTCTACGCTTTATTGAAGAAATTTTATCAATTCAATTGGCTTTCAGCTCCTAAATAAGTTAGGTTAAATACCATCCAATATAATATAAATACTTGGACGCATATTCTTCAGTATAATTTGATATGAATAATATTTGACACTCATATAGAACTACAAACTGGATAAGCTATTCTGATCTTCGGAAATATATAATAACAATATAAGAGAACAGACTCTCCACATAATTTCTACTAATTACATAAAAAACATGGTAAAATACTACATGATGTGAAACTTCCAATATTTATCGCTCTGATATAAAAACTTTCTTAGCTTTTAGACTTTGACAAGATTTTTATAGGTAACTTATATTTATGTAGTTATACCACGCTAATTTTATATATGACTATATCACATTTTTTGGGTATTAAATATAACATGTAAAAGAAATATATTACGAATCCTTATTCAGAATTGTATACCTGTAAGCAATTTTGAATAAGTATTACTTTTAATACAATTTGTAAAAGCTAAATAAGCTTATTTATATCCAATTCTTAATAAATTTCAATTATTAACACTTTTTGTACATTATATTATAATCATAACCTTTTATCATTATTTGACTTTTATTCTGTGAATAAGTTATTTAATACTACTGTTTTTAATATTGACTTGGAATATATATATTCTATAAATATAAGATTCTATTATCTAAACAAGGTACGAAAAACTTATTTGGTTATGATCGATTGCTTACTTGAATAAAATTATAATATTATACACACGCGCATTATAAGTTTATACTCTTCTAACCTAACGCTCCTATTGGAATTAACAACTTATAACATTTATCGCTTCATATCAGAAATTCTTTGAGTCTATATTATATCCTTCCAATATATATATATATATCTACAGGTTTCTTGATTTTTCGCTTCAAGGTTGTAAATATATTTTTGAGGGTTTAGGCTAAAAATTTCCAAACATTTATACTATACAATTACCCTCAAATAAAAGATGAAATTCATTAATACTGATATAGCAAGCCAAGCTAGGCTCATCAATACATTTACCAATACGAAGAGAAAATTAATGAAAACCACAGCTAATATTTACTTTAATAAATTATGCAAGCAAAAAGGACTGATACCCAAATACATTAATTTGAAAACCACATCTAAACACCCGACAGCTAACACTACTATTCTTCAAGCTAAGAGACTATGGCTAAACAATGAAATAAAATTTCTATACAAAAAGAAAGAATTTCTCACGAATCAAGTATATGATCAACATTTACATGCAGGTAAAATCTTTCAACAACAATGGACATACATTCACAACGATATACATACAAAATTACAAATAGAAATAGACAAAAAATATCAGAATATGAACAAAAAGATAGAAAACTTAGTAAAACATAAACAAACTAGAACAAACACAATAGATAATCACGAGCCCCACTCACCCATAGATATCAAATTCTATCCACGTGTTCTCAACTTGACAAAAACTACTTTCAATGAACAAGAAACGAAAATTCTTCAACAAGGATATAAATTTAACTTTGAAATGCCTACCAAAAAGAAAATTGAAACATTAATTATAGATACTGAAACAGCTATATCCAATGCTCCATTGCAAAAACAGCCACAGCTAAGAAACGATCTTGCTACAGTAATAAAAGAAACATATATAGACAATCCATCTACTTCAAATAAAAAATTTACTAATCTCAAAAACCTAAAAGAAATTAATGAAAAATTAAAAAACAGCAACATCAAACATACGAAGGCTGATAAAGGAAATACCATAGTCTTGATAGATAATGAAGATTATATTGCTAAAACATTAGAGTTCTTTGCAGATAACAACATCTCAGAAATAGAAAAAGACCCTACGGAAAAATTCCAAACACAAATTAAGAACATCATAAAAGCATCTGACCTTATACTCAATGAATACGACATAAGAAATAGCATTAATATGAACCCCAAAATTCCATACTTAAGAGCTCAAATAAAAGCTCATAAAAATAACTATCCGATTAGGCCCGTTGTAAACTTCACTAATGCTCCTACCTATAGAATTTCTAAAACTATGTCAAACATTATTAAAGATAAAATCAAACTAACTAATAAATACACAATTAAAAATTCAATAGATTTTGCTAATAAAATAAAAGACATCACACTGAACAAAAATGAAATTCTAATATCGTTAGATATTAAAAACTTATATACAAACATTCCTATAGATAATACACTTAATATACTACACAACAATCTGCTCACAACCAAAGAAAATCCATTAGTAACCGAACAAATAGTTAATATGATTTCGCATATCTTGAAACAAAACTACTTCAAATTTAACAATAAAATTTACCTCCAAAAAGAAGGTCTAGCCATGGGTTCCCCTTTATCTGGTACTGTTTCAGAAATTTTCCTTCAAAATTTAGATAATACACTTGTAAATAAATTAATTCATAAACATAATATTAAAGCTTATTATCGCTATGTGGATGACATTTTCATTATTTGCAATAAAAACAAACCAGAAGAAATATTACAAGATTTCAATAAATTGAACCAAAACTTAACTTTCACACTAGAAAAAGAATGTGAAAATAAACTTTCTTTTCTAGACATAGAAATGACTAGACAACACAATAAAATCTTGTTTAATATATTTAGGAAATCTACATATACAGACACCATGATAAATAAACATTCTAATCATCCTTTTAAACAGAAAATTTCAGCCATTAATAGTATGGTTTATAGAATGATAAACTTACCACTAAGCAAAAAAGCTTATGATAAAGAATATAGAACTATTATCCAAATAGCTCAAAATAATGGTTACAATAAACAAACAGTCCACAAGATAGTTAATAAATTTAAAAGAAAAGCCTCGATTATACGTAACAATAATAGCCAGTTGACTCCTATTAAAGATAACAAAAAACTAAATTTTGCTACTTTTGATTATACAGACAACAAAATACACAAAATAACAAAAATACTAGAAAGAAACAACTTCCGCATTGCATACAAAACTAATAACAACTTAAAGAATAAACTCTACAATATAAATAACAATAAAGAAGACATTTACGATAACAATGGTGTATATAAGTTAGAATGTCTGGAATGTAACAAATTATATATAGGGCAAACCGGGAGGAAATTCAAATTAAGATACAAAGAACACATGCTTGACTACAAACATAGAAGATATAAATCTGCATATGCCAAGCACTTAATCACACACAACCACAAACATGACAAAATTGAAAATACACTAACTGTTATCCACAAACACAAAAAAGATAGAAAATTAAACACATTAGAATCTCTAGAAATATATAAAAACAAAAACAATATCCTTAATGAAAACTTAATTGAACACAACCCCCTTTTCGAACTCGCTCTAGTAGCCTAAGATCTACGCTTAGATTACACTACCCGTTAGTATCTACATAGTACTCAACATGGTTATACTCACATAGATCTACAATTGATTACAAGGTTAGCGTTTGAAATTATCATTCAATTCACTTTAGATTTATATCTATCTCAATAACTCAATGACCCTAATATTTATATTCACTTTTTTACGTGGTTTTAATTAATTTCTTATTGTATTTTTACTTAAAGACTATGGACTGAAGATGGTACATCTTTGTGCCGAAATGTACATTTCCAAGTAAACAACCTACGACTAGAAGCGAATAATTAAGTTCCTGATAATCCTGCAATCATCAATATCATCAACGAAGTAGCATATAACAGTTATTGATACTACTACTAAAAATAAGTAGTGTTTATATATCAGATAATAATATAGTGCAACGTCTACGCTTTATTGAAGAAATTTTATCAATTCAATTGGCTTTCAGCTCCTAAATAAGTTAGGTTAAATACCATCCAATATAATATAAATACTTGGACGCATATTCTTCAGTATAATTTGATATGAATAATATTTGACACTCATATAGAACTACAAACTGGATAAGCTATTCTGATCTTCGGAAATATATAATAACAATATAAGAGAACAGACTCTCCACATAATTTCTACTAATTACATAAAAAACATGGTAAAATACTACATGATGTGAAACTTCCAATATTTATCGCTCTGATATAAAAACTTTCTTAGCTTTTAGACTTTGACAAGATTTTTATAGGTAACTTATATTTATGTAGTTATACCACGCTAATTTTATATATGACTATATCACATTTTTTGGGTATTAAATATAACATGTAAAAGAAATATATTACGAATCCTTATTCAGAATTGTATACCTGTAAGCAATTTTGAATAAGTATTACTTTTAATACAATTTGTAAAAGCTAAATAAGCTTATTTATATCCAATTCTTAATAAATTTCAATTATTAACACTTTTTGTACATTATATTATAATCATAACCTTTTATCATTATTTGACTTTTATTCTGTGAATAAGTTATTTAATACTACTGTTTTTAATATTGACTTGGAATATATATATTCTATAAATATAAGATTCTATTATCTAAACAAGGTACGAAAAACTTATTTGGTTATGATCGATTGCTTACTTGAATAAAATTATAATATTATACACACGCGCATTATAAGTTTATACTCTTCTAACCTAACGCTCCTATTGGAATTAACAACTTATAACATTTATCGCTTCATATCAGAAATTCTTTGAGTCTATATTATATCCTTCCAATATATATATATATCTACAGGTTTCTTGATTTTTCGCTTCAAGGTTGTAAATATATTTTTGAGGGTTTAGGCTAAAAATTTCCAAACATTTATACTATACAATTACCCTCAAATAAAAGATGAAATTCATTAATACTGATATAGCAAGCCAAGCTAGGCTCATCAATACATTTACCAATACGAAGAGAAAATTAATGAAAACCACAGCTAATATTTACTTTAATAAATTATGCAAGCAAAAAGGACTGATACCCAAATACATTAATTTGAAAACCACATCTAAACACCCGACAGCTAACACTACTATTCTTCAAGCTAAGAGACTATGGCTAAACAATGAAATAAAATTTCTATACAAAAAGAAAGAATTTCTCACGAATCAAGTATATGATCAACATTTACATGCAGGTAAAATCTTTCAACAACAATGGACATACATTCACAACGATATACATACAAAATTACAAATAGAAATAGACAAAAAATATCAGAATATGAACAAAAAGATAGAAAACTTAGTAAAACATAAACAAACTAGAACAAACACAATAGATAATCACGAGCCCCACTCACCCATAGATATCAAATTCTATCCACGTGTTCTCAACTTGACAAAAACTACTTTCAATGAACAAGAAACGAAAATTCTTCAACAAGGATATAAATTTAACTTTGAAATGCCTACCAAAAAGAAAATTGAAACGTTAATTATAGATACTGAAACAGCTATATCCAATGCTCCATTGCAAAAACAGCCACAGCTAAGAAACGATCTTGCTACAGTAATAAAAGAAACATATATAGACAATCCATCTACTTCAAATAAAAAATTTACTAATCTCAAAAACCTAAAAGAAATTAATGAAAAATTAAAAAACAGCAACATCAAACATACGAAGGCTGATAAAGGAAATACCATAGTCTTGATAGATAATGAAGATTATATTGCTAAAACATTAGAGTTCTTTGCAGATAACAACATCTCAGAAATAGAAAAAGACCCTACGGAAAAATTCCAAACACAAATTAAGAACATCATAAAAGCATCTGACCTTATACTCAATGAATACGACATAAGAAATAGCATTAATATGAACCCCAAAATTCCATACTTAAGAGCTCAAATAAAAACTCATAAAAATAACTATCCGATTAGGCCCGTTGTAAACTTCACTAATGCTCCTACCTATAGAATTTCTAAAACTATGTCAAACATTATTAAAGATAAAATCAAACTAACTAATAAATACACAATTAAAAATTCAATAGATTTTGCTAATAAAATAAAAGACATCACACTGAACAAAAATGAAATTCTAATATCGTTAGATATTAAAAACTTATATACAAACATTCCTATAGATAATACACTTAATATACTACACAACAATCTGCTCACAACCAAAGAAAATCCATTAGTAACCGAACAAATAGTTAATATGATTTCGCATATCTTGAAACAAAACTACTTCAAATTTAACAATAAAATTTACCTCCAAAAAGAAGGTCTAGCCATGGGTTCCCCTTTATCTGGTACTGTTTCAGAAATTTTCCTTCAAAATTTAGAAAATACACTTGTAAATAAATTAATTCATAAACATAATATTAAAGCTTATTATCGCTATGTGGATGACATTTTCATTATTTGCAATAAAAACAAACCAGAAGAAATATTACAAGATTTCAATAAATTGAACCAAAACTTAACTTTCACACTAGAAAAAGAATGTGAAAATAAACTTTCTTTTCTAGACATAGAAATGACTAGACAACACAATAAAATCTTGTTTAATATATTTAGGAAATCTACATATACAGACACCATGATAAATAAACATTCTAATCATCCTTTTAAACAGAAAATTTCAGCCATTAATAGTATGGTTTATAGAATGATAAACTTACCACTAAGCAAAAAAGCTTATGATAAAGAATATAGAACTATTATCCAAATAGCTCAAAATAATGGTTACAATAAACAAACAGTCCACAAGATAGTTAATAAATTTAAAAGAAAAGCCTCGATTATACGTAACAATAATAGCCAGTTGACTCCTATTAAAGATAACAAAAAACTAAATTTTGCTACTTTTGATTATACAGACAACAAAATACACAAAATAACAAAAATACTAGAAAGAAACAACTTCCGCATTGCATACAAAACTAATAACAACTTAAAGAATAAACTCTACAATATAAATAACAAAAAAGAAGACATTTACGATAACAATGGTGTATATAAGTTAGAATGTCTGGAATGTAACAAATTATATATAGGGCAAACCGGGAGGAAATTCAAATTAAGATACAAAGAACACATGCTTGACTACAAACATAGAAGATATAAATCTGCATATGCCAAGCACTTAATCACACACAACCACAAACATGACAAAATTGAAAATACACTAACTGTTATCCACAAACACAAAAAAGATAGAAAATTAAACACATTAGAATCTCTAGAAATATATAAAAACAAAAACAATATCCTTAATGAAAACTTAATTGAACACAACCCCCTTTTCGAACTCGCTCTAGTAGCCTAAGATCTACGCTTAGATTACACTACCCGTTAGTATCTACATAGTACTCAACATGGTTATACTCACATAGATCTACAATTGATTACAAGGTTAGTGTTTGAAATTATCATTCAATTCACTTTAGATTTATATCTATCTCAATAACTCAATGACCCTAATATTTATATTCACTTTTTTACGTGGTTTTAATTAATTTCTTATTGTATTTTTACTTAAAGACTATGGACTGAAGATGGTACATCTTTGTGCCGAAATGTACATTTCCAAGTAAACAACCTACGACTAGAAGCGAATAATTAAGTTCCTGATAATCCTGCAATCATCAATATCATCAACGAAGTAGCATATAACAGTTATTGATACTACTACTAAAAATAAGTAGTGTTTATATATCAGATAATAATATAGTGCAACGTCTACGCTTTATTGAAGAAATTTTATCAATTCAATTGGCTTTCAGCTCCTAAATAAGTTAGGTTAAATACCATCCAATATAATATAAATACTTGGACGCATATTCTTCAGTATAATTTGATATGAATAATATTTGACACTCATATAGAACTACAAACTGGATAAGCTATTCTGATCTTCGGAAATATATAATAACAATATAAGAGAACAGACTCTCCACATAATTTCTACTAATTACATAAAAAACATGGTAAAATACTACATGATGTGAAACTTCCAATATTTATCGCTCTGATATAAAAACTTTCTTAGCTTTTAGACTTTGACAAGATTTTTATAGGTAACTTATATTTATGTAGTTATACCACGCTAATTTTATATATGACTATATCACATTTTTTGGGTATTAAATATAACATGTAAAAGAAATATATTACGAATCCTTATTCAGAATTGTATACCTGTAAGCAATTTTGAATAAGTATTACTTTTAATACAATTTGTAAAAGCTAAATAAGCTTATTTATATCCAATTCTTAATAAATTTCAATTATTAACACTTTTTGTACATTATATTATAATCATAACCTTTTATCATTATTTGACTTTTATTCTGTGAATAAGTTATTTAATACTACTGTTTTTAATATTGACTTGGAATATATATATTCTATAAATATAAGATTCTATTATCTAAACAAGGTACGAAAAACTTATTTGGTTATGATCGATTGCTTACTTGAATAAAATTATAATATTATACACACGCGCATTATAAGTTTATACTCTTCTAACCTAACGCTCCTATTGGAATTAACAACTTATAACATTTATCGCTTCATATCAGAAATTCTTTGAGTCTATATTATATCCTTCCAATATATATATATATCTACAGGTTTCTTGATTTTTCGCTTCAAGGTTGTAAATATATTTTTGAGGGTTTAGGCTAAAAATTTCCAAACATTTATACTATACAATTACCCTCAAAAAAAAAAAAAGATGAAATTCATTAATACTAATACAATTTCTAGTTGTGGAAACTATCTCTGCAAGTGTCACGCATCACGAACATGTGTGTATTTATTCGCAAATGTGATTATTTGTGATTCAAGACTAAGCTTCATCTTCATTAACCACAAACATTAATTCAATCGTGAGTAGAAACTATTCTTTACAGACGTACTATACGGCGTCTGCTTGACTTTGTGATGATATATCATAGTCAATCATACATAATTCTTCGCTTTATCGTGGCAATACATAACTTCTCAGCTCTATGAGCCAAGTTTGAAACCACGTTCTTCTACTCATATAATACATATACAATTCTTCTGAAGGTTAATATGAAAGATGGTGACACGGTTCACGTGCTCAAATTATAACTATTTAGTCTCATGCGTTGATATGGATCCACATGTGACATCATACACCAACACTCTACACTAAGAAGATTGTCAATCATTACATTAAACTGTAATTTCTATCGTCAAGAAGACTTTCAACTCAGAAGCATACTTTCAATTCATTCCAACGCACGACAAGTTTGTGAAATTTCAAGAAAGTGAAAGTGTATTTATTTCGTGTGTTTTAGTTTATAATTAAAAGTTCTAAGTCATATCGTTGTCTTTCATTGAGTGATGCATGTTCATACAACTTATTCAATTCATTTTCCTTGCTCCTCAAAGCAAGGTGGTTCTCCGCCAGAGATATCATTAGTTGTGGTTTGCACAAGAAGTGCTAAGCACAATTAAAGTTCATACTCGTGTAAGTACTAGGGACTCTTACAGTCCGCTCACATACAAATATATCCCCCTGATCCTACAATTTTAAATGAAATTAAGTTAAGTTAAAAATCTATAAGATGAATCAAGACACTTCTGATTGCAGTGTATTTGTCACAATTTAATTATAGAGTGTGTAATCATAGATATAAAATTATTATTATAAACCAACAGGAATATCAAATAGAAGTTTAAAAAGTTAGCTACATGGAATAACGCCTTTCAGGGTCAGAAAAATGGAAAATGTAGCCAAATAAAATGTGCGCACGGAATAACACTTATTATATTATAAATCAGTCTGTATTCTGTTTATAGACCATTTTGAAATAAACACTTACAAATATTTCCAAGTGATCGCGTTATATGTTCACAGGTTAAATGTACATTTAAATAGTCCTGTGGCAACTCACCGACAGCATTTAAATAGTCGAACTGTCCAATACTCAATACTGAGTAATTTAGTCATGTTTTTCATGTAAAAATGGATTTTAAGATGAACTTATAATTAAAAAAAAATTGCAAAAAAAATCATAAACTCACCCAGAATTGCGTTCCTTCGGTTGAAATATGGCTTCTCGTTTTCCATTCTTTTGCAGTTAACAAAAGATCCTCCCCCAGTGGGCGAGGGCCAGTCAGGTTTATGGGCACTTGTAGTTATTCATTTTCTGCACTTAGATGTTTTATTAGGGGAGTCCTAAATAAAATGTTCAAGGATTTTTACGTTAATACTGGTGTTGTATGAAAAGAGGATCCCTAATTCCTCTGCATGGGTAAAACTACAATACTCGTAGAACTATTATTTCACAGTAAAACTCGTGATTATTCTCTTTTTTGTTTTGATGAAGTGTCTCATGCATAAAGAATTATTTACAGAAGGGTAAAATTGCCTCTGCAGAAAAAAATGTAGGCCTATAGGCTACTTCCGATTTTCTGAGTCATAAACATGCGAGTTGTAAAAGTACCCCAATAAATTTAAAGAGAGTAGCCTTGCCAGAGAAATGTAGGATGTACCAATGCCTCATTATATTTAGTTACAGCCCATTCAATTGAGGCCTGAGCACTCAGAAGTGGTCACTCTATTAAACTATACCCTTGTAAGATCATATGTGGTCTATCTTTACGCAAACATGTATTATTGTAGTTAACAATAAGTTTTATTCCATTGATGATTGTCATTGTACGTAGCTGTTTAAATCCTCTTGCAGGGCTAGGGGCTACATCACATCCCTCGTGCTCAATACGCATGCGCGTCGAAGGAGACAACCTTACATAATATACTAGCCTTGGCTATCAAAGGAAGAATCTACTTGGCTTAAAGGGGAGCCTGTCACACTTACTCAAGCCTTACCAGAAGTGCGGATTTCTGCATTTATTCAAAGTCAGTCAACAATACTTCTTCCTTACTTATCCAAGTTTTCACATTTGAAAACTCTACGTGTGATAGCATATCTTCTGTGATTTATCAAAAATAGTACACTTGCTAAACCTAAGCTCACAGGTCCTCTTGAACCTAGTGAAATTTCAAACTCACTCTATACGTGTGTGAAAACAATCCAGCAAGTCAAATATCAAGATGAAATTAATGCTTTGAATTCATCCAGTAGTATCCCTGCGTCTAGTAGAATACACTATGTCCATTCATAGACAGTGATGGTATTCTCCATGTTGGCAGAAGGCTAGAACAGATCTTGCTTCCAGCTAACAATCCCTTTACTAAGTACTTTATTCATTTTACACACTTCAAGTTGTGCCATGCTGGTCCCCAGCTTATCATGGCTCACTTACGAGAAAGGTTTTGGATACCTTCTGTAAGGAGAAGAATTCGTTCTGTGATTAGACAGTGCAATGTCTGTTTCAGATTTCAAGCACAACCCTTTGAGCAAAAAATGGCTGATTTACCATCTTCTCGTCTCTGCCATTGCCCCTTTTACTAATGTCAGTGTTGATTACGCTGGTTCCTATTCTATTAAATATGGTAGTCCTAGATAAAAAATCACTACTAAAGCTTACATAGCTGTATTTGTTTGCATGTCTACCAAGGCTCTGCACCTTGAGCTAGTCACCTCACTTACGTCAAGTGCATTCTTAGCAGCATTCTCTAGATTCACTGGGAGAAGAGGTATCCCAGTTTCAATTACTTCGGATAATGGTACAAACTTTGTTGGAGCTCAAGCTGACATAAAGCAGCTCACAGACTTTCTTTCTTCTTATGAGCATCAATCAAAGGTACAAGATGTTACTTCGCATCTTAATATAAAGTGGAATTTTTTCCCCTCATAGCCCCCATATGGCTGGCTTACATGAAGCAGCTATTCGTTCAGTCAAGAATCATTTAAAGCGAGTAATGTCTTTCATGACATTGACCTTTGAAGAGATGTCGACTCTCTTAATTCAAATTGAAGCGATTTTGAATTTGTGACCTCTTGTCACTCTACATGAAGACGTTGAAGATTTGAATTATCTTTCTCCAGGTCATTTCCCCATTGGAAAACCATTAATTTCATTACCCACGTCAAACCAATCAAGCAACACTTCTTTGTGTTCAAGATGGAATGCAATGAATCAATTGCTAACTACCTTCTGGAAGAAATGGTTTGCTGACTATTTGCATTCCCTACAGAAACGATCCAAATGGCTTAAGACTTTGCCTACTGTATATATAGGAACTCGTGTTCTTTTACTTGAGGACGATATTCTCCCTTTACGTTGGGTTTTGGGTGTCATACACTCCGTTCATCCTGGAGCTGATGGACTTGTTAGAGTAGCTATGGTGCGAACCTCCCCAGGTTTCTTTAAGCACCTGATTAACAAACTTGCTCCTTTCCCAATATGTGACATCACAGAAGAGTAACTCACTATTCTCAACATTTAACATTTAAAAACTATTCTTTTCACATATTTGAATACTCTTTAAAAAAATTACATTTAAGAATATAATTTTTGCAGGCAAACAATGTGAAATCATAGTTTTTAAATCTGTAAAGATAAGTATATAGTATTGTCAATTGTTTTCCAATTTATTATTATTGAGTATTATTCAATTGTTCATCTTTAATGTTATTGATGGTTGTTACGCGTTTCCTGCTTATACCTCATTTGTTTTTAGCAAAGTCAAGCTGCTATATTTATTGCATGTTTAATTTACATATGTGGTGGCTTGTAATTTGTAAAACATTCATTATTTCCCTTTATTATTCATATTCAATTTATTATATTATGCCAAGCACTTGAGGTAATCTTGTCATGGTCTTTAATCAGCACTAGGTTGATTTTTTTACTCTATTCACTTCCTCCTTCTTCATTCTTGTCGAATCATTTGAATCCCCAACATAGCGTTCTACATTCGCTTCTTAGAATTTAGGATATTCCTTGACAGCACAATTATTATTGGTCTTCATAACAGGCAAAGGATGTCGGGGACCATATACTTCATTCACAATATTAAACGAAAATCAAGTAAGTTTCAATTCATGTTGCATAATTCAAATTGCTAGCATAGCGCTCTACATTGGCTTCATGGGATTTAGGATATTACTAACAGTGCAACTATTATTGGTCTTCATAACAGGTAAAGGATGCCAGGGGCCATATACTTCATTTAAACATATAATTGTATACAGTGCAACATTATATAACGAAACTCAAGTAAGTTTAAAGTTATTATTTGAATGCTAGCATAGATTCTACATTGTCTTCATGGGATTTAGGATATTCCTCGACAGCCAAGTATTATTTGGTCTTCATGGCAAGAAAGAAAGCTAGAAGCCATATATTTTATTTATACATATAGTCGTCTTCAGTGCAAAGACTTTTATGAAATGTGAATAAGTTTCAATCTCTTACATTGCTTAATCAAAATGGCATTATCAATTCTTCGCATTCATCTATAATTATCAAGGCCATCTAACATTCAAGTCATACTTGGTATTATTCAGATTATAAAGGTGAAATCTATGCATCAGTGTTCATTATGAACATTGAAATTACAACGCATTCACAATTATTGATTGGTGCATTAATTATTCATACTTATAATTGCTATTATCTGCCTTGCACTTGACCCATATCGGTCATATTATTGAACTTTGATCCTTAGTGTTTTCCCTGCTACGAGCTAATGGGTCTTACTTCCACACCAACTCATCAACTACCAGTCTTCAATTAATTGGACTTGGATTCAACATTCATTCCAGAAGGAAGACATATCAACACTTATATGCTGAGGGTGCAAGCGATTACCCAGTGAAGTTTTGTGTATTTACCTGCAAATCAGGTTATCTTTAAATGCTTTACAAAGCCACTGTGCATCGAAGTATTAATGTGAAATGCTCATCGTCTGTTAATTATAATTAAAGAGAAAATATATTTAAAACCCTAGTGATTCATTGAGTGATGAATATATTATTGTGATTCATTAAGGAATCATTCTCAAAGAAACATTATTAATTCCTCAGTACGAGGTGGTCCTCCGATTAGCCAGAGATTAATTGTTTATGGTTGGTGACAAAATGTCTCTATTATAAACAATACCATCATTCATTCGTACAGTTATTAGGAATTATACAGTCCATTTACCACGACACATAACCCCTAATGCTACATCTGGTCCTCTTCGGGCAGGATAAAACTAGTAAAATTGTATTAATACAATAAATAATACAATACTTACACATTTTTCTGCCCTCTGTATTTATATACAGACTTGGGTCACATACAAGAGCCGTAGATTTGGCCGCAAACATGTATGCATGAAGTATTTTACTGAGTTATATCACAGAAAATAGGGAGAAAAAATCATGTTTTGAAATTTGGTAGAGATGTGTGGGAAAATATCCTAAACAACATACTAAAAGTCCTCATTGATGGGGTTAAGCGGGTGGTGGGGGTACGTTTGAATGTCGTTTCTCTCAGTGTTCCCTACATACCCCCAAAAAACTATGGGTTCTAGCAAAAAAAAGTTTAGAACAAAATTAACCTACACAAAATATAAGCATATGATGATTGACATTGTTCTGGAAATTCTTTTTTATATAGACCTGTTATATTATATTTTTTAACACAAAAGGGAGAAGATGGTAATTAAATGGCATGTTGTCAAGCAAACTAGTTATACTTAGTTATACTTAGGCCTACTAAAGGTTAACTTTTCACATAAAGCTCATTATAATTATTATTATTATTATTATTATTAATATTATTATTCTTGTTGTAAAGCTTAGCCATTTTATGTTCCATTAAAAAATTACCGGTATTTAAAAAATTGTAAAGAATTAGATCTATTTAGAAATTGTAAGGTATAGTAGACCTACCTATTAATTTAAATAAAAATTTACTTGTCTATGTGGTTATCGAGACAGTATTTGCACACTATATTTTGTCATTTTGCAACTCTGAAGATATGGATGCTGAAAAGCTAGCATTACATGCTCATCCGTGTGTGGAACCTGCCATGGTACATGTAGCAACAGTATATCATTAGAAGAAAAGAATTAATTTCAAATTCACAACGTCCAAGGAAAAGATGTCGTTTGGATATTCTTTCATCAATGTTATATATATACTAAGTGTTTGGTAGATTGAAAAATATAACCTTAACTGATTGTACAAAATATTAGGGTTTCAATATTGGAGAATCAAAATAAAACATATACAGGTAAACATCTATTCAAACTAAGAGGAAGGTCTACTATGTCTCACAATTTCTAAATATATATAACGTTTTACCAATATTACAAGTATTTTTAACAAAAAATATAACGGCTAATAGTTCATGTTTGTTATTACTTGCACTCATACCATGTGATTCTTCTAAGTTTTACAATAATAATGAGTTTTTTGTAATGTTTACCTTTAGTATATTTTTCTAAGAACTAGTTTGCTTGGTATCGTGTCATTTTAATTGCTATCTGCTCTCGGTTTGTAAAAAAATATACATAAAACAAGAATTTCCAGAACTATGTCATACTTTATCTCCCTTCATTTCCTGAAGTATTAACCCTACAGAAATATGATGTAGACAAATTTTGCAGAAATTTCAGGAAGTTTAATTTGGTATATAAACTATTTTTGATAGAACATGCAATTTTTTCAGATATTTAGAGAAAACTGAGAGAAGACTTTATATGTGCCCCTCATCCCTGCTCACGCCCCATGTATTTGTACTATGATCGGATTTTTAGTGAATGGTTGGGTAATATATAATTGCCTTCTCTGCATGATTCATTTTGTAAATACACAATATACAGTGTATAGCCTATACAAAGAAATAACCCCTAAGTAAAGAGAAAGCAAAAAGTACAGTTTTCTTTCAAAATCTCGACATTTGTTCGCAACTTAAAATTGCCAAACGTTTGAACATTTTAAGACAAAATAACAAATGACTACTAATTTTAAAGGAAATTTATTGCCCACAACTTCTTGCATGAGAAAACTTAAGGGCTGACGCGCTAGAAGGGAAAGTGTGTCGAAAAGTGTGAGGCGAAAGAGTGTTTTTCGAAAATGTGCTATTTTCGCTGGCAGATCTCGAAAGCTATTGGGAATAGAAAAAAATGTGTAAGATGAAATTTGTAGGAAATTTTATCAGCTTGAATTTTGTATATAGTAACAATTCCTCTACGATGTACTTTTGTTTAGATATAAGCGAAAACACACTAAAAGGGACCTTCTACCCCGCTCACCCCCACCCTCGGGGACTCTTAGAATTTTGTTCAGGACAGAGTCTGCCAAATTTAAAAACAACAAAATTGTTTTTCTATTTTTCGTTCGTTGCCTGTACTAATTCTTGAGACAAAGCATTTATATGCCAGTAGCAGTGAAAATGTTAAGCCAATTTATATTGCCAGACTGAAATTACCAGAATGCATTTTGCTTTTGCACGGATGTTATCCCATCCATCTTTTTGGATTCTATAATGTCTTTATATTTTCCGAAGAAAATTTCAATCAGGACATCCTTGTCCTCCTTGGAAAAATTAGGGGAAAATACTTTTTCTGCTTAAATTTGATCATATTTTTCCTTCCTTTCGCATAATACCCAGTCTGAATACGAAGGAAAACAGAGTAAAAATGCTCTCGCCTCACAATACTCTGCTGTTTCTGAGATGTTGCCAACGAACTGAGATACATACTGGGATCAAAATTGAACGTCCATTAGCTGATCTTAGATCACTGTTATACAATATGACTCTGGTCTGAACTCAGATCATTTTCTGAACTTAGATCATAATTGATTTCCAGTCAATGATGTTTATACAATCGGCCTTTAGAATAACATTAACACTTATGCCCTAGTAGTCCAGTCAAAAAACTCAAAAAAATGACCCAACCTCTAAAAAAATCCGAAAGTTTTGAAACTTTGCACACTTATTTAATGGTACCTTGGGATGAATATACCAAAAGTCCTCATGAATATGAGGCGAGCTCTAGCGGCAATTAGCGAAAACAGGACCCCTATTTTGGTTATTCGTTAATATCTCGAGAACCGTTGGTCTGAGGTAAAAGTTGATTATATACGTAATTAAAGCTTATTAAATTTGGAACATAAATGATTATGTACATTTTTCTCGTATTCCTAATGTTTACCGAGTTATGGGGCGCTAAAGGATAGCGTTTTTTCTAAAACCGTCGAGGAGCGCACGATGGTGCAAATTAAAGTAGGTACCTACCGTACTATTTCACCATTGTCTTTATTTGAGGAGGCAGGAATGCGGAATACCAAGAAATCTACCTTGTACGATGCCTACTCCATTAAAAGAAGAAATAAACCTAGTCTATATTGACATTGTTTTGGTTGGAGGCTTACTATTACACAATTAAATTACACACGGTGGTGTGGCCCAAAGATTCGCCAACAATCTCAACCATCTGCTAGTGTTATGTAGCCTATGTTCTCAAGCATTATGGTGGCAACGGCTGCACGGTGGTGTTTGATGTTTATTCAGCCACCCGATCCAGTACAAAGAGAGCTGAACAGAACCGAAGGTACAAAACAAAGAGGTCAGTTGACATAAACTTTGGAGAGAAAACAATAGTAACAGTCAAACAGGATGATTTTCTTTCTAACGAAAAGAATAAATGTAGACTAATTTCATTCCTCATAACTGCCCTTACCAGCCATGAAGTTGAAACAGAACAAGCATCCAGTGATGCTGACACATTGATCGTCCGAACAGCACTCGTTAAGTCCTTCACTTGTGACGAAATAGCAATAGTCGGGTGAAGATGTAGATCTTATTATTCTCCTCATGGTCTTAACTCCGACTGAACAAAACATATTATTTGTGAAACCAAGCCATGGAAAAGTAGGAAGGCAAGTATATTGAAACCAGCAATTGCAAACTTTGGGAATGAAGAACAGCATACTTCTTGTGCATGCGTTCAGCGGATGTGATACGACTTCGGCTGCATATCGAAATGGGAAACATTCCTGATTAAAATTGTTCAAGAAGCAAGCTGTACTGCAAGGTATTGCTGATATATTTAATAGCCCAAGTTCATCCCGTGAGGCTGTAGCTGCTGCTGGAAACAAAATATTCCTGGCATTGTACAATGCACCCAGGAAGAAAACCTCTCTTAACATGCACCGCTACAATGCTTTCACCAAATCTGTATCCAATGCTAAACCCGACCTTTCTGCTCTGCCACCCACAAAAGGAGCAGCAAGACAACACGCATTTCGAGTGTACCATCAAATTCAATTTTGGCTTGGGAATGAACTTCTTCCTGTGCAGTGTGGTTGGAAGTTGGAAAGCGATCAGCTGATCCTGTAACAACAGAGAATCCAGCAGCACCTGAAGCTGTCCTCAACCTCATTTGTTGCAAATGTACAGGTGGATGTGGGAACAGATGTGGCTGTCGAAAAGTCAGGAATAATGTGTACAAGCATTTGTCACAACTAACATGGCGAATACTTGAATGGTGTTACTTCCACCCTCGAAGAAGACTTTGATGACCCTGATGCCATATACCTTGAAGAAACAGACTGTTCAGTGCAAAGCACAAATACTGAACATTTGGTACATGAAGATCAAAACACTGTGCTTGCTGGACGCTTAACCAGAAGTCAGGTGAGATTGAATCAGAAGAGAAGAAAGCAGAATACAACAAAGCAAACAAAGAGACGAAGAGGGCAATAAGAGAAGATCTAAGAAGGTACAACACAAAGCTAGTAAGAGACATAATGGAAACGTCAAGATCCACAAGAGAAATGAAGAAAGAGATATTCCAGGACAAAAGTTTGATGACAGGAACAATAGGCCAGTACTAAGCAAGCAAAGGCAGAGGGAGGACGTGTATAGGAAGTGCTCCGGATTGTTTAAGGAAAAGTGGCATAAGGGACAATGGGTGTAGACATAGCAGTATACAGCGCAAGAATTGGCACCTTTGGGAATGAAAAGGCGATGGAAAAGAAGGATGATGCAACTAAAGTAAACATTCTTAATGCATTGATTTACTCAATTGTAATCATACTCCTTCTAGTGGTTGGAGGAATAGAGATGAATCCAGGACCAGCGGACGCACACGGTAATTTTGGAGAGATAATCAGACAGCTTGATGGCCTAGAAGAACGTCTCGGAAATAAAATCAGTATGGCAACAAAAGAAGTAAAGCAGGAGATCAGAGAAGAGATTAAATTTATGAAGAGGGAGGTGGAAGATCTGAGAGCTACAATAGGTCGTATGGAGAAGAGAAATAGAGCTTTCAACCTAGTATTCACGGGGATAGAAGAAAGACGAGATGTTTCGCCTAGGATGGAGATTACAGAAATTCTGGAGGGCAAGTTAAAATTGGGATCACTTCAAGGATGGGAAATAGTCGAAGCCTTCAGAGTGGGAAAGAAAAACGGGAGAAGATTAATAATCGCTCGTTTTGCTACGAAGCAAAACATGTGATTGTGGAAAGAGCGAAACTTTTAAAAGGATCGGGCATTTTTATAAACAAAGATCTCTCGCCTCAAGAACGGATCACC
This sequence comes from Ectobius pallidus, assembly GCA_964059195.1. NCBI lineage: Eukaryota > Metazoa > Arthropoda > Insecta > Blattodea > Ectobiidae > Ectobius > Ectobius pallidus. The sequence continues at coordinate 30,662,881 of CAXKWD010000009.1, forward strand.
AGGAGAAAATTGATACAAAAAAGGAAGGAATTAAAGCTAGCAGGTAGGGAAGCTGTTATACGCAATTTGGAACTGTATGTAGATGGTAAAAAGTTCAGTGAAGACAAAAGCGAGCTAACCAGCAACAAAGGCAGAGAGGATACGAGTCAGCGAATTCCTGTGTCTCAAGGCAACGCCGAGAGTCCACCAACCCACGTCAGGGCAGCTAAGCGCGTGGAGAAGATCTCGCGAGTGACGTCGCCTCCGAGAGGGATAATACGTCACGCTTCATCTCAGCTGATGTCCGTAAACAACAAAGTAGATGTCAAGGGAGCGAAGACAATAACTCTAAACAGTGGATTAAAGATAGCTGCCGGTCCGTGGTTAAAAGAAACGAATGAAGAAGAACCAAGAAGAGCAGAGGGAGACAACGGAAATAATGCAGGAGGGATTGAATTACGAAACAGAGAAAGATCTACTGATAACGGGGCGAGAATGGCTCAAGTCAACAATTCACAGGCCTTGGACGACCCGTGGAGGGATGATCCATGGAGAGCAGGAGATGGAGGGATTGTTACCAGATCCAGGAGGCGCTTGCAGTCTTTTAGTGCGGATGTAAATCGATCTAAGCAGTAATTCAACATAATAAATACGAGTTTGGCTGTATTAATTGATAGCTAGTGATTAGTGTACAATAAAGTAGTGAGAGCAAACCAGTGGCGAAATTAAATGAATCCGAGTTAAATGATATTCGAACTCATATTTGTATTGTAAAGTTTGTTTATAAGTCAAGTTCATTATCAGAAGCCCGGTTTTATTCACTAGTTATTGTTCCTTTTTATGATAACAGCAATATCATTAGAACAGCGACCTAATTCGTGGTACGATGCGAACTTTGAAGGGGCTTACAAAGAGAGGTATTTTGATGAGGGTTAGAAAACTGTTTTTTTTTTTGTTTTTTTTTTTGTTTTTGTTTTTTGTTTGTGTTTTTCTTATTGCCTAGTGTTTATTTCTCTTTTTCTTTCAGTAGTGAGGGAAATCAGTTTATATATATTCAGCAGCACTATCTATATGTCTACACATTCCTCCAATTTAAAAAGTGTTATTGTGTTTTCTAATATGTCTACTGGTAAAATGACAGTGTCGAATCCAGTAGATTCTTTTGTAATTTTCTTGGTACAATAAATATATCATATCATATCAACAATAGGCCCAGGAGGAAACAAAATCACGTCAAGGAAAGGAATTGTCGAAGCTGCGACCACATTCTACGAAGGCCTATACAGGAGCACCATAGAAGACAGAGAAGAAGAAATGGAAAAATACAGGAACCTAGAGGCCGAAGAGGTACCCTCAATCACCGCGTCCGAAATAAGGACATCTATCAGTGAACTGAAACGAGGAAAAACTCCAGGAGAAGACGGAATAACAAATGAATGCATTAAAATCAGTGAAGAAATACTCCGGGAACCACTAAAACAGATATTCAACGACATACTAGAGAAAGAAGAAATACCTCAACAGTGGAAAGAGAGCAACATCATACTGCTGCATAAAAAGGGATCAAAGGATGACATAAACAATTACCGCCCAATCAGTCTGCTATCAAACATCTACAAGCTATTCTCGAAGATAATAACGAGAAGAATGTCAAAAGAACTAGACGGTAATCAACCACCTGAGCAAGCAGGCTTCAGATCAGGCTTCTCCACAGTAGACCATCTGCAAACCATAAATCAGATCATAGAAAAGGCACAAGAATTCAGACTAGGGCTATATATAGCATTCATAGACTTCACAAAAGCGTTCGACAGCGTAGAACATCCATGCGTACTGGAGGCACTACTAAAACAGGGAATAGAAAGAAAATACATACGCCTACTAGCGAAGATCTATTCCAACAACACAGCCAAGATCAAAACAGATGAGGAAGGGACACCATTCACATTATTAAGAGGCGTCAAACAGGGAGACCCAATATCCCCTAAACTGTTCACAAGCCTATTAGAGCAAGTGTTTCGCCGAATAGACTGGGAAAACAACGGGATAAACATAGAGGGAAAGAGACTTACGAACCTAAGGTTTGCGGATGACGTCGTTTTATTTGCGAAGTCTGCAGAAGACCTAGAGAACATGCTGAAACAAATACAGACCCAATGCAAAAAGGTAGGCCTTCAACTCAACACCAGGAAAAAAAAAAGCAATGACGAATAGAGAGGAAATCCAGATCCAAATGGAATCGGAAGCACTAGAATACGTCCAGGAATACGTATACTTGGGTCAAAGCATATCATTTCAAGACAGCAACAACAAATAAATAAAGAGGAGGATCTCACTAGCCTGGAGAAAGTTTTGGAGCCTACGTTTCATCCTAATGGACAAGTCGCAACAGCTAAAGTTCAAACGCGAAATCCTAGACAGCTGCATACTTCCAACACTAATATACGGAGCACAAGCGTGGACAACAACCCAGCAACACAGGACTTCAATACAGACTACTCAGAGGAAGATGGAAAGGAAGATATTACAGATAGCAGCAAGAGACCGAATAAGAAACGCCGAAATCAGGAACAAGACACAGGTAAAGGACGCCGCGACAGCAGCCCAAGTAGCGAAGTGGAGATGGGCAGGTCACACAGCAAGAATGGACAACAACCGCTGGGCAAAAATAGCAACGATGTGGGACCCAACAGAGGGAGAGAGGGGACCAGGAAGACCAAGAACGAGATGGGCGGACGAAATAAAGAGGAACGCTGGCAGCACCTGGACTAGGATGGCGAGGAACCGAGAAGTCTGGAAGGAACACGTAAACCTCATAAAATACTAAGAACAGACTAAGACAGTGAAAGTGAAAATAAGTGAATAGTGGAGTGAAAAGGAGAAAGTGTAGACTAAAAGTTACCAGAGACCAAGACAAACGAATTCAGAAGGACAAAGACAGGAAAATTCCACATTCGTAGCTCAAATGTGGGAAGAACAATCGAGCTACCCTCCTTTTAGGAGAGGCCATTGCCCTTTAGGGATTGAAGGCTATTTTTATTTATTTATTTATTTTTATTCATATTGTACCGCGCTAGCGGTTTTTCAAAAAACGCTATCCTTTAGCGCCGTATAACTCGGTAACCATTGGAAATACAAGAAAAATGTATATAATCATTTTTGTTGCAAATTTAATAAGCTTCAATTATGTATATAGCAAACTTTTACCTCTGACCAACGGTTCTCGAGGTATTAACAAAAAACAAAAATAAGTGCCCTGTTTTCGGTAATTGCCGCTAGAGCTCGCCTCATATTCACGAGGACTTTTGGTATATTCATCCTTAGGTACCTTTAAATAAGTGTGCAAAGTTTCAAAACTTTCAGATTTTTTTCTTAGGTTAAACCTTGTTTTGACTGGACTATAGTGAGAAAACAAGAGAAGGGGAGACCTTTTGTGTCTTGTTACTCCTTACAATATTATGACCAGACCAGCTGTTCTTCAGTACTTTCAAGTTAACTTTATTGGGACTAATTATTCAGAGTGTTACAAGTTGCATTCAAACATTACAACTGAAATGAGAAATGTCAATCAAAACGTATAAATGTATAACGAATAGTTTACAATAAATTTATATTTTTATAGTACACGTCGATTCCCTCCAGCTATGCCAGTCAATCACAGAACATTTACCTCTGTCCTTGGGGCAGAGAGTGAAGAACAATGTTATTTTTTACTAATAGAAATAAAGCTCGTAGAATACAGTAGTAGTAATTATTTATTTCCAATTAGATCTCTCTGGAAATTTGGTCAACAGGATGATTAAAGTACAGTATCTCGTACAGGAAGTTCATTCAATAAATTAACACCAGATAGATATGCAATGATATTATAATGGCTTGCTTGATAATAAAATTTCAAAGTTCGATAAATCATTTTGGAGAATAATTTATAAGTACTGATATTAGTTACTCGGAAAATGTCTAAGGCCCGTTATAACCACCTCCAGTAAAACATTTACGGCTATTTTTATGGTTACTTTACTGACAGTTCAATTTTACAATATCTGGTTGCTCGTTAACTGCTGGTAACATTTCTTAACTGGCAGTAATCTTTACTGTAGGAAAATGTACAAGTAAACTCCTAACAGGAGGATTTTTTGAGGTTATACTTCTCGCGGACTGAATTAAAATGGAGAGATGAAATTATTTAGCCTCTTTCGTAATGTCAGTGGTGATGAAGAACAATGCCAATATATGTAAAAAAAATATTTTTAAAAAATATTGTTTACTTCCTCTACCCGTACATCAGATTATATTTGGGTTTTGCATCCTTCAGAGATGGGGTTAGAAACGTGGTAACTTCCTTTTCATTTTTACAACCACTTTACTTGAGGAGGATTTTATTCTTCTTTATTTTTTAGGTAACAGGTTAACAACTTTTAGATTTTAATAGGAATTGTATAATAAGCGTAATATAAAAAAAATAGGCCAATATATAATGTATTTTAATATGTTATGCTAAGAGATAATAATTTAATATGAAAACATCTCGTAATATATCCTGTAGTTATTAGCTACACATTTCATACACAAACTTATTAGGTTTTAGGTTTTGCCTCGCAAATTATGCGACCTTTTTAGGCGAAGACAACTGAATGCGCACTACTGCCTGTACTGTGTACTGTATACTATACTTACATACAGAGGAAGTTATGAGTTTCACAAGAGGTTTTTTCTGATACGTCATTCCGAGCTTTGCTCTTATGGCCACACATTACTGTGTGTTTATTTATTTTGAATTATATGACGCTTTTCGTCGATAATATTCAGGAACAATTTATTGTTCTTCACTTGAAAAGAAATTGCTGTGTGTTTTTTTTTTATATCGGCCATAACCTCATTATCCATTGCAAAATCAAACCAAACAATGAAAACAAACTGCTACAAACAAATGAGAAACACTCGTACCAACTGCTATGACTTTTGTCTGATTGCGTTAACTGGGAGTAAACTTTAACTAGACGATGATATGAACAAAGAAGCGTTTACTGGAACTTTACTCCGACCGTTAAATAAACTGTTAGTTAATATTTACTCCTACTTAACTGGACATCGTAAGAACGGGCCTAAGTCAAAAAAATTACATGATCGAAGAAAATCGAAGTTCAATAAATTGGTAGCGGATAAAATTTCAGAGTACAATAAATTCCTTGCGCTGAAATAGTCTAAGTCGAATAAATTACTCTTGCAAAAATTTATAAGACAATTAATTCACCGCGTACTTCACTGCAGAGCAGAATATAGTAGTCAGCATCTTGCCGCCTAGCAGTGTGTCATAGTTATCGGCACTATGCCGAGAGCAGAGGGTAGTTGTCGGCACGTCGTCGATTAGTAGAATGATTCTCACCTCCTTCAATTAACTAGTATAGACTGCCAGAAAGACCACTAGGCTCCCCTCCATTAATTATCATTGGTGGATCCTGGTCACCTGACCTCAAAACTCACATTTAATTGGCGATCTATTTGACCAATAGTTAATCTGCTTAAACACCCCAAAATTCCCACCTTTCACTTTTACACATATTGGTACTCCTTTGTATTTAATTTTCCCGATTATTTCAATGTATTATTGTTTGCAGGGCATTATAATCACAAAGCTTATAGAAGTTCTGTCTTAGGAACAAAAGACACAACTCCAGAAATAGATCAGTATACCAGTAATTGTATAGGATGGTCACTGTAACAAAAGGTAGCTTATACGTGGGCAGCATTCTTAACTCAAGCGACAGTGATTGTTATCTTGGCAGGGTAATTCCTTGGCTTGTCTGTTCAACTCTAAGTTACTTGCTACTGTTAATAATTTGCAATATTTAATTAAAAGTCTATCAACTTCTTAATATGAATTTACTTTATTAAATGAATATTACTAATGTTTAGTTCATTATAAGCTGTATCTTTTGATACCAAACAATATATATGCATAACAACAACTGTTATTAATTATATAAAAGTTAAAGTTATGAAATTAATATACATTAATTATGCTTATTAATTTATCGCTAGGGTGCTTGAATCGCTATACATGTCGTATTGAATTAAGATGGTAATCTTCATAGCATATGATAGAATTACGGGCTTAATACACGGCATCTATCCTTAAATGATGTATATATTTATCTTGTGTGGCAATCTTTTAATATTAAGTTTTTATACCTTATGGCCTAAGACTTCACCTTAAATTTGGTTCCACATTTACAGAATAACTATCCTATCCTCATTCATAACTCAATCTTCTTGTAGTGCTATATGTGATGTATTACGAATTTTCCACACTTAAAATTTGCATTTCCACATCCATGATTTACACTGAAGGTGTTAACAGCTCACTGAAGGTGTTAAAACTTTAGACCATATCATAAAAGACTAACAAGATACACTGATATTTATATACATTAGAGACCGCGGAATTTTCGACTGACTCAGTTCTCTTAAAAAAACACTAAAACATGGAATGCAATTACTGCACACTGTGTAGAGACCGCGGAATTTTCGACCGTCCCAGTTCTCTATAAAAAAAATACACTAAAACAGGGAATGCAATTACTGCACATTGTGTAGAGACCGCGGAATTTTCGACCGACCCAGTTCTCTTTATCTTGCACACTATACACATAAAATTTCACACACATAAATTGTACCCTTACACATATCCTTCCATTCTCATAATCTTATGTGGAACTATTATCCGAACATCCCTGTAGCTATTTCATCGCGATTTATTACACATTATATCAATACTAGGCCTGTGCGATTCCATCATAGTATAACGCTATTCAGTTACTCTGCACTTATGTAAGGTTTCATAAATTACAGATTGTATCTTCCCACAATCCTATACCTCTTTGGATCATAGACCTCCACAGTTACGCCATTAAAAACCTCTGTTACTTGATACGGTCCGTCGTAAGTAGTATGGTTTTCCCACCTACGTCATTGGAGGCGCTGTAGGGGAGGGAGGCGCCAATGGAGGCCCGGTAGGGGAAACGGATCACGTGACAGGAGGCGCTGGAGGGGAGGGAGGCGCGGCTATGACGTCACGGATCACGTGACAGGAGGCGCTGGAGGGGAGGGAGGCGCTGTAGGGGAGGGAGGCGCTGGAGGGGAGGGCGGATTGTATGACGTCACAAGTGGGCGTGGCTATGACGTCACGACCTACGTCATGGACACGTGAATCAAAATGGCGTCGGTTCCGGTTCCTATTGCAAATGGCGGCGGTTCCGGTTCCTATTTCAAATGGCGCACGATGCGCGAAATTCAAAATTTGCGAATTTATAATGTAATTGGTTACGTTTCCGGCGCGAAATTCAAAATTTGGAAATTTATAATAAAAATGGCTACGTTTCCGGTTCCTATTTCAGGTGGGCGGATGGCGGTTGATTTGAAAATTGCAAAAGGTGGAAATTGAATATTACAATTGCAAATAACGGGTGGTGGGAAATTTGAAATTTGTATATTGGTATTGTTTTACAAGATGGCGGCATTGCTTACGTCAGAGGAGGATTAGAGGAGGATTGCTATGACCTTCATCAACAGTGGAATGTTTTATGACGTCATCGCTTACGTCAGAGGAGGATTGGGTCGCTTACGTCACAGGAGGATTGACAGGAGGATTGATGACGTCACAGCAGATTTTAATCTTTATGTCTTTTTAGCATGGAAGCATATAGATCACCAAGCGTAAATACGTCATATTCCTACACATAGGTTTTCTGTAAGATGACTATTTCAGTAAAAAATATCCCTAAGGTCTACTCAGCCTCTGGCTTAGCGGGTCAGTGTAAAAAACATAACCCATGTCTTGTGTATTACATATTCAATTATTATTATTAGTCAATGTTATTTTTATTGCGATATATTAAAAACTTATAGTGTAATAATCCAACGCTGAATGGTAGTGAGCTCGATCCCCGGTCAGTAATGAGCTTCAAACCTCTAGTATAATGATGGAATAATATTATGCTAATAATTACAGGTTTTTATAAGACCGATACACTATGTGTTATACCAACGCAGAACAATGGTTGGATTGCATTGTACGTGCAGAGATTTGCTTGCTTAACAGTTTTATCAGCTTGCCCTCCATACATGTTATCTCTCTTACTATGCAGCGGTAATATAACGCTGTACGCTTATCGCTATCTTACAACGTCATTCATTGAGACTTCCTTTTAAATCCCAACTCTATCATATTATAAAGTCGCAGGCCAGTACTTTTAAATATTAAATCCTATTCATAGCACATGTCTTATGTAGTATTAGTCAACAGTATTTTTATTGCGGAATATTAAAAACTTATATTGTAATATTTCATCGCAGAGTGGTAGTGAACTTATTTTGTAATATTCCATCGCTGAGTGGTTCTGAGTTCGATTCAAAGTCAGTAAAGGCATATTCAGCTTTTTTCACAAGCAGGAAACGCGAAATATCAAATAACTGCTGATAAGCTTTAGCGTATATTTACCAAGTCGTGAGGCTAGTCAGCATTTTTTTAAACTGCAATCTTTCCATTGGTGTAAAATATATTTATCCTGTTGTGAGGCTATTTCATAACGTCATCACTACAGACCTACTTCTCGTATAATGTTTGGCCGCTAGCTTTTAAATACGAGGTTGAAAGTTGCAATACATTCATTTGAAGCGCCACGGAGTTTTAGAGTTTAGATGATTAAATATGCATTACCTATTTTTATGTACGATGCTTTCATTCACCGTTCTACAAACGGACTTGATCAAATTGTTTACTTTATACATCACGTAACAGTCCTATTACAAATAGTAGAAACTCAAAATAGCTAGAGGTTCGAGTTTTCAAAACTTACAATTTTTTCCATATTTAGACTTTCAATTAAATTTATGTTTTTATTTTACAAGATCACCAGTAATTTTTACTATGATCCACAACGGTGGCGCGGCTCCAAACACCCTCAATGTCTACCACTGATGTTTTATAAAGTCGTTATTATATTCAAATTATATTTTAATTTCAAGGTGGTCTGTGTTAGAGCTTTTTCCATGAATATGTCATCCTCAGATCCAACTAAGTTTTAACTTTTGCTTCCATCCGTATATATTTTCATTGAATAATCCACATATTCTTCCACTTTGCTAATTACTCTTAAGTCCACTGGATGAAGTCAGTTGTGAGAATCTCACAAAGCTTTCTCTACCCTCAAAATTGTAACAACTTTAATGTCCTCCAACATACAGATTTTACATCATAGAGCAAAAATATTTTTCCAGGTTATAATATTGAGATTATTTTAGCTTTTTTCCATAGATTTAGGGAATTTTCTATTTGTTAATCATCCACTATCAATCATCGTTATCTTGCTCACTATATCGGCTTCTCCACGAGCTTTTAAATGTTCATTATGTTCTAAAACATTCATAATTTCTGAATGTATACAAATATAATCTCCGGTGTTTATTGGTATCTTTGTTTCTTCTCTTAACCTTCTCCAAAATTAACTATCTTCTTATTATTATCTGGCTCATAGCATCTTCTTTACTAATTGTATTCGTTTCTAAAATATGGTTGTTAACACTATGCTTTTCCTTATTTTTGTCAGATCTAAGTTTGTATATTTCATTCCATGAGTGTTGCTCTTTACACATTTCTTGCACTAATTCATTATTCTTTATAATACGATACCTTCTCATTAGTATACAAATGTCATAGATTTTTACCTAATTTACACCATCATGTTTTGAATTAGTTTCTTAACTTTACACCATTTTTTTAACTTAACCTACACAATATTCCATCAATTTTTTCTTTTTATCATACAACCTACCTAATTATCCTAACAAAATGGGATTATCACCAAGTTAACATACATTTTTTCTATAATACATCACAAGTTTAGCGGTTAAAGATAATATGCTTATTGTTTTTACATGTTCTATAACGTGGTACTACACCAGTTCTAACATTGCCTATGAACTCGACATGTCTTAGACCAATATTTTAAATGTACTTGATACAAATATAATTTTTTACGAGATCTTCATCATAATTTACAGAGCACCTAATAGTTATTTGTAATATTGTTTTAAATCTAAAGTCATTGTATCCGATAGTCTTCACAATATTTCATTTTAATTTTTCGGTTATGTTCGTTCTATATAGGTATTTCATTTATACAATCAAGCTATATAACCTTAAAGGGTCACATCCTACTTCGTATCAACCGCTCATTCTACAATATTTCATGTCGGTACTAGGTGATAATATTAAGGTCTAAGTTGTAACCACAACGGTTTTTCAAATACGAGCTACCATTTCTTTATACAGCTGAATCTTCAGAAGTCCTTACAAAGGTCAGTACATACCGTTTTAAGGTTTTTATTCAGATAAATCCGTTCACGATTGGTATATACCCACTACAAATCCACAGCGTAGATATTAGCTCTAACGACAACATACAGTCTTTTCTCATCCATCCATATGTATTTGTTCTTCCCATTTCCTTTTTGCCACTTGAAATAATTTCGGTGTACACTTATTTATAGTATTTATCTTTATAAATATCAAATATCAGTACTCATTAAGAATTAAATCACGTTTACTTCCAAGTGAGGTACTCTTCACATTCTGCTTTTCCTATATTATATCACATGCTTTATTTATTCAAAATCTTAACATCAGTAGAGTAAGAAGTAAAATATGTATTATAAAGAAATCTTTTTCGTTACAACTTCAACAGAATTTTTTCATCTCATAATGTATACAAAAGTTCAGTCACATCCTTAAATTATATTCCAAATTCATCTCCCTCATTACATAACCTTCCTTCAAGATGATTATTTATTTATCAAGTCATCAAATATCAAAAAAGTTAAAAAATCTATTTAATTAATTATAATCATTGAATTTTAGCTAATTTGTGACATCATATGTGAAATATTTTTCTTAGCTTCTGGTAATATGCATATTATATTTTATGTATCAAATGATTATGCAAATATCAGAGTCAAGAAAATAACATACATCTTCTAGCATATAGAGAGTAAGTTTCACAACGCAAAACGTACACGTGAGAAGGTGTTGATTAGTCAGCAAAGTATATCAGGATCCAAGTCTCTATACCATACACCTTCATTAAGGAAAAAAGATATCGCGTATAATTTTCATAATAAGCATTTATATTTTGCATGCTTTTTCCCTAACGTCCTGATTATAATATTCAATTAGATATAAGTTACCATAGCTATGTTATCAATACAATGTTGAGGTTCAGGTTTTACATCTGCTTCATGTATGAAACTTGGAAATAAGACTTAGATATCGCATAAATTTCATAACCTGTTCATGTTTCGCGGCACCTAATAGTTATTGGTAATATTGTTTTAAATTTAAAGTCATTGCCAAAGTTCTCATCATTACTTAAAATACATTTGAACTCAACCAGTCTTAGACCCATATTTTATAAACACTTGACACAAGTAATATTTTTACGAGATCTTTATCATAATTTACAGATCACCTAATCATCTCCATTTTGCTTCAAAGTGATGTTCTTTACGCATTTCTTTTATAATGTGGTACCATCTCCTTAGTATGCAAAATGTCATAGATTTTTACCTAGTTTGCACCATCATGTTTGAATTAGTTTCTCAGCTTTCCACTGATGTTTAACTGAACCTATACAATAGTCCATCAATTTTTTCTTTTTATCATACAACCTACCTAATTATCCTAACAAAATGGGATTATTACCAAGTTAACATACATTTTTTATATAATACATCACAAGTTTAGCTTTTAAAGATAATATGCTTAAGTTCTCATCATTACTTAAAATGCCTTTGAACTCGACATGTCTTAGACCCATATTTTAAATGCACTTGAAACAAATATAATTTTTTGCGAGATCTTTATCATAATTTACAGAGCACCTAATAGTTATTTGTAATATTGTTTCAAATTTAAAGTCATTGTATCCGCTAGTCTTCACAATATTTCATTTTAATTTTTCGGATATGCTTGTTCTATATAGGTATTCCATTTCTACAGTCAAACTATCCCTAAGAAGTACTCTTTTATTACTTCAGGTTTGGTATAGAACATTATGAAAGATATTCTTCCATAACTTTTCTTAGAGTTCTTTGTATGTTTTTCCTTAACGCTATGGTAATAATATTCTAGTAGATAAGGGTTCAGTTTTTGCATTTCATTCATGTATGTGAAATAGAAATAAAAATTATAAATGAGTTTCTACAGGTTCTTGCACATAATATACAACACATTTCAAATATTATATCAAGATATTCATCGGAGTCCATCAATCTCTTACCTTTATCCCACAATCTATACATCTTTTATATATTGTACAGCATAGTGGATATCATTTTGAAATTACTTTTTACATATAAAATTATCAACTATTTTATGTTCACGCTATATGTTTAAGTACGTGCTCTACGTTTTTACATAAATTCATTATAAGTACCAAATTTTCCACATAAATTAGCGAAAATAACGAAGTTTGCTCGTAAAATAACTATAAATATCGACTTTTATACATAGAAAGGTGAAAAATTACACATTCACATACACACATAACACAATCACTTCATTTCTAGGAGAGTAGACCTTCATTTCACATACACATATATAGACCAAGACCAAGACCAAGACCAAGACCAAGACCAAGACCAAGACCAAGACCAAGACCAAGACCAAGACCAAGACCAAGACCAAGACCAAGACCAAGACCAAGACCAAGACCGAGAAACAAAACCAAGACCAAGACCAAGACCAAGACCAAGACCAAGACCAAGACCAAGACCAAGACCAAGACCAAGACCAAGACCAAGACCAAGACCAAGACCAAGACCAAGACCAAGACCAAGACCAAGACCAAGACCAAGACCAAGACCAAGACCAAGACCAAGACCAAGACCAAGACCAAGACCAAGACCAAGACCAAGACCAAGACCAAGACCAAGACCAAGACCAAGACCAAGACCAAGACCAAGACCAAGACCAAGACCAAGACCAAGACCAAGACCAAGACCAAGACCAAGACCAAGACCAAGACCAAGACCAAGACCAAGACCAAGACCAAGACCAAGACCAAGACCAAGACCAAGACCAAGACCAAGACCAAGACCAAGACCAAGACCAAGACCAAGACCAAGACCAAGACCAAGACCAAGACCAAGACCAAGACCAAGACCAAGACCAAGACCAAGACCAAGACCAAGACCAAGACCAAGACCAAGACCAAGACCAAGACCAAGACCAAGACCAAGACCAAGACCAAGACCAAGACCAAGACCAAGACCAAGACCAAGACCAAGACCAAGACCAAGACCAAGACCAAGACCAAGACCAAGACCAAGACCAAGACCAAGACCAAGACCAAGACCGAGACCGAGAAACAAGACCAAGACCAAGACCAAGACCACAGGCTCCAAATTTAAGATTCCATTTCGAAACTTCATATTTCTGAACGTTTAGTCACACTATAAAACATCATTTTCTACATAAAGTCACTATAATTATCGAAGTTTTTACATAAACTAACTATAAATACAGAAATTCGTCGGAGTCCATCAAACTCTTACGTTTTCCCACAATCTATTATTCTTTTATATGTTTAAGTACATGCTCTACGTTTTTGTACTTTGATCAGAAATGATCCCATCACTCATTTCATAACCTCACCCTCACAGCTTCAAGGATGAATTACATCTAACTCTATTTGTCATGTAGAAACTATTTATTAAGTCTCGTTTCGTTCTCGTTTAGTTCTCGTTTAGTTCTCGTTTAGTTCTCGTTTTAGGTCTATTTTTCTGTATATTTCGTTCTCGTTTAGTTCTCGTCTCGTCTCGTCTAGTTCTCGTTTAGTTCTCGTTTTAGGTCTATTTCTCTGTATATTTCGTTCTCGGTTTATTTCTCTGTATAATTCTCGTTTTTGGTCCAATTCTCGGTATAAATCTTAAAGAACTGATCTTATGTATTTACCACAAGAACCAGATCAAGAACAACAACAACATCACCATTATAGTCATATCTGCTTAAGGATTTGGAATGATGTGATACATATTATAACGAGAAACTATATAAAACAGATGGTCAAGGTTTGCATACTCTAAAATTTCATAAGTCATCACTAAGAATATTCTATCTGATTAAGACACGTACGTATGGAAAATAAAAAACATGTACATTTGTTTGTATCTTTTCTTTTTATTGTATCCATCACCCATTATTCACATCTCAACTTATAGTGTGAGACATTATATCACAGTTTTGGTTAGGATAGGTTATGTTATGTTAGGTTAGGTTAGCAGGATGATATTTTAAAATTATTTCTACATTAATGAAAATTCTAAGTTAGGTTAGGTAGGTTATGTTGGGTTAGGTTATGTTAGGTTAGGTTAGGTTATGTTAGGTTAGGTTAGCAGGATGATATTTTAAAACCATTTCTAGAAACATTGATAAAATGTGCCAAGGAACTTAGCCTTTCTATCAATGTAGAAATGGTTTTAAAATATCCTGCTAACCTAACCTAACATAACATAACCTAACCTAACCTAACATAACCTAACCCAACATAACCTACCTAACCTAACTTAGAATTTTCATTAATGTAGAAATAATTTTAAAATATCATCCTGCTAACCTAACCTAACATAACATAACCTATCCTAACCAAAACTGTGATATAATGTCTCACACTATAAGTTGAGATGTGAATAATGGGTGATGGATACAATAAAAAGAAAAGATACAAACAAATGTACATGTTTTTTATTTTCCATACGTACGTGTCTTAATCAGATAGAATATTCTTAGTGATGACTTATGAAATTTTAGAGTATGCAAACCTTGACCATCTGTTTTATATAGTTTCTCGTTATAATATGTATCACATCATTCCAAATCCTTAAGCAGATATGACTATAATGGTGATGTTGTTGTTGTTCTTGATCTGGTTCTTGTGGTAAATACATAAGATCAGTTCTTTAAGATTTATACCGAGAATTGGACCAAAAACGAGAATTATACAGAGAAATAAACCGAGAACGAAATATACAGAGAAATAGACCTAAAACGAGAACTAAACGAGAACTAGACGAGACGAGACGAGAACTAAACGAGAACGAAATATACAGAAAAATAGACCTAAAACGAGAACTAAACGAGAACTAAACGAGAACTAAACGAGAACGAAACGAGACTTAATAAATAGTTTCTACATGACAAATAGAGTTAGATGTAATTCATCCTTGAAGCTGTGAGGGTGAGGTTATGAAATGAGTGATGGGATCATTTCTGATCAAAGTACAAAAACGTAGAGCATGTACTTAAACATATAAAAGAATAATAGATTGTGGGAAAACGTAAGAGTTTGATGGACTCCGACGAATTTCTGTATTTATAGTTAGTTTATGTAAAAACTTCGATAATTATAGTGACTTTATGTAGAAAATGATGTTTTATAGTGTGACTAAACGTTCAGAAATATGAAGTTTCGAAATGGAATCTTAAATTTGGAGCCTGTGGTCTTGGTCTTGGTCTTGGTCTTGTTTCTCGGTCTCGGTCTCGGTCTCGGTCTTGGTCTTGGTCTTGGTCTTGGTCTTGGTCTTGGTCTTGGTCTTGGTCTTGGTCTTGGTCTTGGTCTTGGTCTTGGTCTTGGTCTTGGTCTTGGTCTTGGTCTTGGTCTTGGTCTTGGTCTTGGTCTTGGTCTTGGTCTTGGTCTTGGTCTTGGTCTTGGTCTTGGTCTTGGTCTTGGTCTTGGTCTTGGTCTTGGTCTTGGTCTTGGTCTTGGTCTTGGTCTTGGTCTTGGTCTTGGTCTTGGTCTTGGTCTTGGTCTTGGTCTTGGTCTTGGTCTTGGTCTTGGTCTTGGTCTTGGTCTTGGTCTTGGTCTTGGTCTTGGTCTTGGTTTTGTTTCTCGGTCTTGGTCTTGGTCTTGGTCTTGGTCTTGGTCTTGGTCTTGGTCTTGGTCTTGGTCTTGGTCTTGGTCTTGGTCTATATATGTGTATGTGAAATGAAGGTCTACTCTCCTAGAAATGAAGTGATTGTGTTATGTGTGTATGTGAATGTGTAATTTTTCACCTTTCTATGTATAAAAGTCGATATTTATAGTTATTTTACGAGCAAACTTCGTTATTTTCGCTAATTTATGTGGAAAATTTGGTACTTATAATGAATTTATGTAAAAACGTAGAGCACGTACTTAAACATATAGCGTGAACATAAAATAGTTGATAATTTTATATGTAAAAAGTAATTTCAAAATGATATCCACTATGCTGTACAATATATAAAAGATGTATAGATTGTGGGATAAAGGTAAGAGATTGATGGACTCCGATGAATATCTTGATATAATATTTGAAATGTGTTGTATATTATGTGCAAGAACCTGTAGAAACTCATTTATAATTTTTATTTCTATTTCACATACATGAATGAAATGCAAAAACTGAACCCTTATCTACTAGAATATTATTACCATAGCGTTAAGGAAAAACATACAAAGAACTCTAAGAAAAGTTATGGAAGAATATCTTTCATAATGTTCTATACCAAACCTGAAGTAATAAAAGAGTACTTCTTAGGGATAGTTTGACTGTAGAAATGGAATACCTATATAGAACAAGCATATCCGAAAAATTAAAATGAAATATTGTGAGGACTAGCGGATACAATGACTTTAAATTTGAAACAATATTACAAATAACTATTAGGTGCTCTGTAAATTATGATAAAGATCTCGCAAAAAATTATATTTGTTTCAAGTGCATTTAAAATATGGGTCTAAGACATGTCGAGTTCAAAGGCATTTTAAGTAATGATGAGAACTTAAGCATATTATCTTTTAAAGCTAAACTTGTGATGTATTATATAAAAAATGTATGTTAACTTGGTAATAATCCCATTTTGTTAGGATAATTAGGTAGGTTGTATGATAAAAAGAAAAAATTGATGGACTATTGTATAGGTTCAGTTAAACATCAGTGGAAAGCTGAGAAACTAATTCAAACATGATGGTGCAAACTAGGTAAAAATCTATGACATTTTGCATACTAAGGAGATGGTACCACATTATAAAAGAAATGCGTAAAGAACATCACTTTGAAGCAAAATGGAGATGATTAGGTGATCTGTAAATTATGATAAAGATCTCGTAAAAATATTACTTGTGTCAAGTGTTTATAAAATATGGGTCTAAGACTGGTTGAGTTCAAATGTATTTTAAGTAATGATGAGAACTTAGGCAATGACTTTAAATTTAAAACAATATTACCAATAACTATTAGGTGCCGCGAAACATGAACAGGTTATGAAATTTATGCGATATCTAAGTCTTATTTCCAAGTTTCATACATGAAGCAGATGTAAAACCTGAACCTCAACATTGTATTGATAACATAGCTATGGTAACTTATATCTAATTGAATATTATAATCAGGACGTTAGGGAAAAAGCATGCAAAATATAAATGCTTATTATGAAAATTATACGCGATATCTTTTTTCCTTAATGAAGGTGTATGGTATAGAGACTTGGATCCTGATATACTTTGCTGACTAATCAACACCTTCTCACGTGTACGTTTTGCGTTGTGAAACTTACTCTCTATATGCTAGAAGATGTATGTTATTTTCTTGACTCTGATATTTGCATAATCATTTGATACATAAAATATAATATGCATATTACCAGAAGCTAAGAAAAATATTTCACATATGATGTCACAAATTAGCTAAAATTCAATGATTATAATTAATTAAATAGATTTTTTAACTTTTTTGATATTTGATGACTTGATAAATAAATAATCATCTTGAAGGAAGGTTATGTAATGAGGGAGATGAATTTGGAATATAATTTAAGGATGTGACTGAACTTTTGTATACATTATGAGATGAAAAAATTCTGTTGAAGTTGTAACGAAAAAGATTTCTTTATAATACATATTTTACTTCTTACTCTACTGATGTTAAGATTTTGAATAAATAAAGCATGTGATATAATATAGGAAAAGCAGAATGTGAAGAGTACCTCACTTGGAAGTAAACGTGATTTAATTCTTAATGAGTACTGATATTTGATATTTATAAAGATAAATACTATAAATAAGTGTACACCGAAATTATTTCAAGTGGCAAAAAGGAAATGGGAAGAACAAATACATATGGATGGATGAGAAAAGACTGTATGTTGTCGTTAGAGCTAATATCTACGCTGTGGATTTGTAGTGGGTATATACCAATCGTGAACGGATTTATCTGAATAAAAACCTTAAAACGGTATGTACTGACCTTTGTAAGGACTTCTGAAGATTCAGCTGTATAAAGAAATGGTAGCTCGTATTTGAAAAACCGTTGTGGTTACAACTTAGACCTTAATATTATCACCTAGTACCGACATGAAATATTGTAGAATGAGCGGTTGATACGAAGTAGGATGTGACCCTTTAAGGTTATATAGCTTGATTGTATAAATGAAATACCTATATAGAACGAACATAACCGAAAAATTAAAATGAAATATTGTGAAGACTATCGGATACAATGACTTTAGATTTAAAACAATATTACAAATAACTATTAGGTGCTCTGTAAATTATGATGAAGATCTCGTAAAAAATTATATTTGTATCAAGTACATTTAAAATATTGGTCTAAGACATGTCGAGTTCATAGGCAATGTTAGAACTGGTGTAGTACCACGTTATAGAACATGTAAAAACAATAAGCATATTATCTTTAACCGCTAAACTTGTGATGTATTATAGAAAAAATGTATGTTAACTTGGTGATAATCCCATTTTGTTAGGATAATTAGGTAGGTTGTATGATAAAAAGAAAAAATTGATGGAATATTGTGTAGGTTAAGTTAAAAAAATGGTGTAAAGTTAAGAAACTAATTCAAAACATGATGGTGTAAATTAGGTAAAAATCTATGACATTTGTATACTAATGAGAAGGTATCGTATTATAAAGAATAATGAATTAGTGCAAGAAATGTGTAAAGAGCAACACTCATGGAATGAAATATACAAACTTAGATCTGACAAAAATAAGGAAAAGCATAGTGTTAACAACCATATTTTAGAAACGAATACAATTAGTAAAGAAGATGCTATGAGCCAGATAATAATAAGAAGATAGTTAATTTTGGAGAAGGTTAAGAGAAGAAACAAAGATACCAATAAACACCGGAGATTATATTTGTATACATTCAGAAATTATGAATGTTTTAGAACATAATGAACATTTAAAAGCTCGTGGAGAAGCCGATATAGTGAGCAAGATAACGATGATTGATAGTGGATGATTAACAAATAGAAAATTCCCTAAATCTATGGAAAAAAGCTAAAATAATCTCAATATTATAACCTGGAAAAATATTTTTGCTCTATGATGTAAAATCTGTATGTTGGAGGACATTAAAGTTGTTACAATTTTGAGGGTAGAGAAAGCTTTGTGAGATTCTCACAACTGACTTCATCCAGTGGACTTAAGAGTAATTAGCAAAGTGGAAGAATATGTGGATTATTCAATGAAAATATATACGGATGGAAGCAAAAGTTAAAACTTAGTTGGATCTGAGGATGACATATTCATGGAAAAAGCTCTAACACAGACCACCTTGAAATTAAAATATAATTTGAATATAATAACGACTTTATAAAACATCAGTGGTAGACATTGAGGGTGTTTGGAGCCGCGCCACCGTTGTGGATCATAGTAAAAATTACTGGTGATCTTGTAAAATAAAAACATAAATTTAATTGAAAGTCTAAATATGGAAAAAATTGTAAGTTTTGAAAACTCGAACCTCTAGCTATTTTGAGTTTCTACTATTTGTAATAGGACTGTTACGTGATGTATAAAGTAAACAATTTGATCAAGTCCGTTTGTAGAACGGTGAATGAAAGCATCGTACATAAAAATAGGTAATGCATATTTAATCATCTAAACTCTAAAACTCCGTGGCGCTTCAAATGAATGTATTGCAACTTTCAACCTCGTATTTAAAAGCTAGCGGCCAAACATTATACGAGAAGTAGGTCTGTAGTGATGACGTTATGAAATAGCCTCACAACAGGATAAATATATTTTACACCAATGGAAAGATTGCAGTTTAAAAAAATGCTGACTAGCCTCACGACTTGGTAAATATACGCTAAAGCTTATCAGCAGTTATTTGATATTTCGCGTTTCCTGCTTGTGAAAAAAGCTGAATATGCCTTTACTGACTTTGAATCGAACTCAGAACCACTCAGCGATGGAATATTACAAAATAAGTTCACTACCACTCTGCGATGAAATATTACAATATAAGTTTTTAATATTCCGCAATAAAAATACTGTTGACTAATACTACATAAGACATGTGCTATGAATAGGATTTAATATTTAAAAGTACTGGCCTGCGACTTTATAATATGATAGAGTTGGGATTTAAAAGGAAGTCTCAATGAATGACGTTGTAAGATAGCGATAAGCGTACAGCGTTATATTACCGCTGCATAGTAAGAGAGATAACATGTATGGAGGGCAAGCTGATAAAACTGTTAAGCAAGCAAATCTCTGCACGTACAATGCAATCCAACCATTGTTCTGCGTTGGTATAACACATAGTGTATCGGTCTTATAAAAACCTGTAATTATTAGCATAATATTATTCCATCATTATACTAGAGGTTTGAAGCTCATTACTGACCGGGGATCGAGCTCACTACCATTCAGCGTTGGATTATTACACTATAAGTTTTTAATATATCGCAATAAAAATAACATTGACTAATAATAATAATTGAATATGTAATACACAAGACATGGGTTATGTTTTTTACACTGACCCGCTAAGCCAGAGGCTGAGTAGACCTTAGGGATATTTTTTACTGAAATAGTCATCTTACAGAAAACCTATGTGTAGGAATATGACGTATTTACGCTTGGTGATCTATATGCTTCCATGCTAAAAAGACATAAAGATTAAAATCTGCTGTGACGTCATCAATCCTCCTGTCAATCCTCCTGTGACGTAAGCGACCCAATCCTCCTCTGACGTAAGCGATGACGTCATAAAACATTCCACTGTTGATGAAGGTCATAGCAATCCTCCTCTAATCCTCCTCTGACGTAAGCAATGCCGCCATCTTGTAAAACAATACCAATATACAAATTTCAAATTTCCCACCACCCGTTATTTGCAATTGTAATATTCAATTTCCACCTTTTGCAATTTTCAAATCAACCGCCATCCGCCCACCTGAAATAGGAACCGGAAACGTAGCCATTTTTATTATAAATTTCCAAATTTTGAATTTCGCGCCGGAAACGTAACCAATTACATTATAAATTCGCAAATTTTGAATTTCGCGCATCGTGCGCCATTTGAAATAGGAACCGGAACCGCCGCCATTTGCAATAGGAACCGGAACCGACGCCATTTTGATTCACGTGTCCATGACGTAGGTCGTGACGTCATAGCCACGCCCACTTGTGACGTCATACAATCCGCCCTCCCCTCCAGCGCCTCCCTCCCCTACAGCGCCTCCCTCCCCTCCAGCGCCTCCTGTCACGTGATCCGTGACGTCATAGCCGCGCCTCCCTCCCCTCCAGCGCCTCCTGTCACGTGATCCGTTTCCCCTACCGGGCCTCCATTGGCGCCTCCCTCCCCTACAGCGCCTCCAATGACGTAGGTGGGAAAACCATACTACTGTCGTATAACAGACTCATCTTTGCGTACTCCTTCTTTAATGCACTAGACAGGTTCTTTCTCCGGATCATAACCTCCTCTCCTACTTGAGGTATCCAGACATTCTTGTCCCTTTTTGCTTTTCGTCCCTTTTTTCCGCCTGTTTGCGAATCTTCGCAATGACACGCACGCAGATTTCTTCCATGGTTACGCCACTTTGGTCATAGTCTAGCGCTTCAGGCATCCCTCTTACAAGCTCATGGGCTCTTCTCCCGTCATTAATTTGAATGGCTTTATCCCGATTATTGGGTTCACTGTGTGATTAAGGATGTCTTCTATTTTCTGACAGAAAGGTACCCATGATGTGTGTCTATTATGGCAAAGCGCCCTCAAGTATAGGCCTACATTTCGGAGTTCTTTTTCGCTTCTGTTCCCCTCGGGATGATATATTGACACCTTATATACTCCCAGTTTGTTTAGTCTCCTCTTAAATCTCTCATTTGCGAAGGGAGCCCCATTATCCGAAATCAGATTTTTGACCGGGCCATATGTCGGTAAATAATGTTCTACCAGCTTCCTCACGCATAGACTGCTGTCTGGTTTAGTCACAGGGTAAAGCTTTACAAAATGGGTGAAATCGTCCAAAACTATAAAAAATCCCTTTAGGCAGGCCTACAGGCGGAGGTAGATTTCGAAGTGCTTTTGGTTTAATTTATTGTCGCTGCATAGCACTCTTCTTCTTTAGCCTTGGCATGGCAAACCTGCAGTAATAAGAACTGAATTCGGTAAAGAGGAAGAGCCTACAATCATTTGTTTTGACAACAAGAATAGGATATAATATTCTGCGAGGCCGTGCACAAGATTAGCAATGAATAAAATTAGCAAAGCCGCTAAACAAGACAAAATTATGATATTATAATAATTCCTTTAAGTGTTATTATTTTCAAACATTAAAATCTCGCGTCATATGAGAACTATCAAAAAACTATTTATTGATTTGTAGAGTACTCATCAAGAGCTTTTCAACGATACCCCACAAGACGTGGTTTCAAAAGTTTCGAATTTTCATCCCCCACCCCCACTCGAACCCCGAATCGTTGGTGTCACTGTGAACTCCATAGGGAGTACTCTAATTTATTCAAACAAAGTTTCCCTCTATACTTCATAGGGGCCGAGATATAAATGTTTTAAAATTTCAACCCCCTCCCCCGACCACCCCCTTGGGCCAATTTTGCCCATTAACGAACTTGTCCGAACTATTGGGCCTGGAAATAACATAATAAAATTTGGTTCAAATATCTTCAAAATTACGGCCGCTATCGTGTAAAGATATATATATATACATATATAAATATCACAATTTTTTTTTTTTTTGAACGGGCGGTGGTTTCGTATTTAGGGGAGCATGAAACGTAAAGATATGAAAGAATTTTTCAAAAATCATGACATTGCAATAGGTAGATTTTTCTTCGAAATCTACCTAAAATGTACATCATACCGAATCTCCCAGTAGGAATGATAATGGATAGCTATCAAGTCTCCTTTTTCCCACCTGATAATTGACAATGGTGACCTATCAAACTTTTTGTTCAGTGGTTTTACTCTCTGACAAGTCACAACTACTAATAAACTCCCTGACTTTCCACCCCAGATTCTTGATATAGACCCTTACGGAAATATATAGCATTACTCTATCAGTTCCACTATGGCTTAAAACTGTGTGAACGGTTTTTATTATATTGGTTTCTATTTCCCACGGCACAAAGAACATCCAATTCTTACTTTCTTGCCCCCATAAGTTGTAAATTACGTCATCCCTGCGAGTGTATTTGAATTTTGCCATGTTCACGTCAGGCCTATTCAGTTCGTTCACTACTCTGCTATACCCGGGTCTTGCCTTTGCAGCTCCACAATATTATTAAAAATTACTTTGAGCGAGGGCTCCCAATCATCCGTACCGGCATTACTTCAATAGGCCTATATGAGGATTGCTGTCTCTCTGGTATATCATTTTTCATTCTAGATATGAAATCGAACAGTGCGTTCTCTCGCCCGGGAACATGCCTTATTTCAATATCATATTGACTGAGTTCATGGATTATCCTGCTTATCTAGCTATTACTAAGCCTGCATTTATTTATGAATGTTAGACTGACATGATCTGTATACACAATTATGTGTCTGTTGAAAATATAACTGTTAAACTTGGTAAGAGCGAAATACATTCCTAGAATTTCCAGTAAAGTGACGGAACCATGGGATTCTAACTCACTGAGTGCCCTGGATGCCAGAGCAATAATATGCCTAGTTCCGTCTTTATGCTCCTGCAATAATACACATCCTATGGCGTTCATCGACGAGTCAGAATATAAAATATATTGTGCGTCTTCCTGGGGCCTTTCTAACAAGATAGATTCCTGGAAAGCTTTCTTAATGTTGTGAAAAGCTGTACCTTCTTCATCTCCCCATCTCAATCTATTTTATTTTGTTGCTTAACAACTTTCTAATGGGCGTTACCAGTTCAGCATACCCGGGGATAAAACGGGCCTGATAATTAAAGATACTTAGTACTTTTCTAACCTGTTTCACGCAAGTAGGCCTAGGGGTATTATTTACCGCCTCAATTCTTTCGGGGTCGGCTGATACACCTTTTTAAGATATTATATAACCTAAAAACTTCACATCTTTTTCTTGAGTGATATCTTTCTAGGGTTCACTGTCATCCCATGCCTCAGAAAGGTTCCCAACACATTGTCCAGCTGTTCTACATGTTCCTCAAAAGTGGTCGTATTGACTTAACCCGTCGACGAAGGACGTCACACACGATCCCTGTCCACCAGGAAAGTCTTTAACGCCCTTAATAGCGCACTACCAGAAGTCTCAACTGCGAAAGCACATCTATAAAATTCATTGGTTACACCACAATGGTTAAAAGCACAATATTTCCTCACCTGTTCTGTGAGCTTAATTTGCCAAAAACTCGGCGTCAAGTCGATACTACTGAACATTTTCGACTCGCTCATTTTAGCTTGCAAATCGTCTACTGGTTCAGCTCTGAATTGGTCTGGTTCTGTATATAAATTTGTGTGTCAAAAGTCGAGAGTTAAGCGTAACTTTCTATTACCTTTCATGACCCAACAAATAAGATTAATATATTTTGAATCCGACACCCTCATAATCTGAGCATCAAGCATTGATTTTATTAATTTATCTGCCTCCTTCCGCATTGAAATGGGAACTGGCCTGGTCTTATAACGTCGTCCAGGAATCTCTTGCTTTAGCTTAAAACTGTGCTGACATGACAAACATAGGCCTGGGGTAAAATCGAATACTGATTTGTTTTTGGACAGCATTTCATACGAAGTTTGTTTCTGACTATTTGTAAGCACGTCTACCTCATCTGCTTTTTTCTGAGAATCGACTCGATGTCTAAGATATTGTAACAAGGGCTCGTCGGGGTTCGAAATCAGAACACTTATTTTCTAATTGAAGAATGGAGGTTCCGTTATTTCCTATAACAGTGCTCAATACAACCAGAAAACCCCTGAATGTTCTTCAGTTCACCTTCTGTTCGCTGCTCACTTCCACTGTGCTGACTCCAAGTTACAGCACTGTCTCCTTTCGCACACACTGTGCGGACTCCCAAGTCAAGGTAGTTCAACGCACCCGTAGCGCTGAGTTCACCGGAACGGCACTGTCTCACTATAGTCTAGTGCTCGAACTATTTGTGTAACCGAATAGTATTCGGTTACTTGGTCATGACAAATAAAATTCGGATAACCGCCGTTAGGTATTTGCGTATTCGGATATTCAGTTACCTGTAGAGAACTACAAATACCTACTACCATGAGTCATGACAGAGGCTGTTTGTGCAATATCTTGTTCACTGCATTCTCTATGTCGCGCCGTACATAGAATATTCAGTCCTTAATTTTACTCCCACAAGCATCTATGTTCAATTACTGTAATAATATTATATTCTTCTTTGAATTTATTGTATTACCTAACATAAAAAAAAGTATGTGTTTATAGGCCTATACAAATTTACATGCTTTCACTGATTTGTAAGAACTTTTGCACACCTACCCCCTTCAACAAGATAAAAATTATGGACAGTATTAAAATTCAAGCCAACCACCCCTTCCCTTATTTTCAAACTCCCAAGAGTAATATTTTCTGTATACAAATCTAAATTGCCTGAACAATCTCGGCAGAACTAGTCACAACTTCTATGAGGCAATATTCTATAAAACCACTCCTTATTAAATTTCCAACACCCATTATTTGACGTCTTTATAAATCTACAATCTATGAACAACTATTACCAAACTTTGCAGACAGACCCTATAGAACAAAGAAATTAATTTTGGAACAAACCATCCCTTAAATGTTTCAACTCCTATTATATGAACATTATTTAATCCTACATTTATTTACCATCTTTTTACTCGCAGAACACATAAGGAGAACGCTAAAAAGCAAAGGGTGGTTCAACGAAAGCCAACATGGCTTTCGATCAGGGTACTCATGTGAAAGTCAGGTTACGTCGCTATTTCAAGATATAGCAGACGAAGTGGATACAGGGGGAAGAACTGATGCAGTGGTTATAGATTTTTTAAAATCTTTTGACGTAGTACCACATAAGCTACTTATCCGGAAAGTAGCTGGAGCAGGAATTGATAAGCGTGTTGTCCATTCGGTGGAGAATTTTTTGGAAGGGAGGTGGGGAATGAGCTGTCAGAGATGGGTGCAGTAAGTTCAGGGGTGCCCCAGGGTTCAGTTCTGGGGCCCTTACTTTTTTATTTTTGTAAATCAATCAATCAGTTTATTTTCCAATAGACAATATACATTGCATAGGAATAGTCAATAAGCCTAGTCTATAATTAATTAATGGAGGTTTAAGTAATCATCAACACAATAGAAACATTTTTCAATCAGAAATTCTTTTAGATTCCTCTTAAAGACTGAAACATTATTTGCATTCCTAATAACCACTGGAAGGTTGTTAAATAGTTTAGGACCAAGTACATTCGGAGATTTACAGCCTGATTTAAGCCTTCTAAAAGGTACATGAAAATCATTGCAGTGTCTTGTATTAAAATTATGTAAACTCATATTCAATGTAAATTCATTTCGTTTATGAAATGTATACATACACAATTCATATATGAACAGACTAGGCATGGTCATTATATTAAGACTTTTAAAATACTCTTTACATGATTGTGTAGGGTGTAAACGAGCCATACATCTAACGATTCTTTTTTGTGCCTGAAAAACATTAGGAGCTAAAGTGGACCAGCCCCAAAAACCAATGCCATACCTCATACGACTCTCAACATGAGCATAATATAATGATAGAAGCTGTATTTGATTTAGTACATTTCTCACATTTCTGAAAATATACACTATAGAATGGAGTTTCGATATTATTGACTTACAATGATTTTTAAAATTCAAATTTTCATCTATAATCAGCCCTAAAAATGTAACAGACTTCGAGTTTGGAAGGGAGTTACCGTTTAAATATAAATTGATGTCTTCTAACTTTTTTTGTGAATTATGAAAATGCATAAATAACGTCTTACTTGGATTCAAATGCAGTGAGTTTGTACAAAACCACTTGTAAACATCATTTAATAAGTTATTGCATATATCAGTTAGAGAATTTTGACATTTATGTGACAGAATTAAAGAAAAGTCGTCAGCATACATAGTACATGAAATATGTTGAGGAATAGCTTTAAAAATATCATTTACGTATAAAATAAATAATAAAGGGCCCAAAACGGAGCCTTGAGGAACTCCAAGGTCAACATTCACAGTTTTTGATATTACAGACGACATCAAACCATTCTTGTAATGAAACAGTTTTACATATTGACTTCTATTAGAAAGGTAGGATTGAATCCATTTAAGTGGGACACCATTTATATTATATTCTGACAATTTAGACAACAATAAATTATGTTTTACACAATCAAAAGCTCTACTAAGATCGCAGAATATACCAATAGGGCATTCACCATTCTCAATATAAGATATCAATTTGTCATAAAAATAATTTATTGCAGATAATGTAGATCTATTAGTACGAAAACCATGTTGATAGTCAGATAAAATACCTTTGGAATTAAGGTAACTAACCAGTCTGTTAAGAAAACAGTATTCAAACATAATGGAAAAGCAATAAGGTACAGTTACAGGCCGATAATTTGTTTTCTCAAGAGGACTTCCCTTCTTATAAATTGGAACAACCTTTCCTAACTTCAGAATCTGTGGAAACTTTCCAGAGCAAAAGGAAAGATTAACTAAATATGTGACAGGTTTCACAATAACATTTAAAATTCGTCTCAACAAAAAACACTGTATCTCATCGGGTCCCGAAGAATACTTATTTTTCAGTTTCAATTTCATTAATTCATAAAATTCCTCTTCTGTGAATGGATAGAGGAAAAAGTCGTTTGGGTTAATATTGGCATCAATATTAACTACAGATTCATCATGCGAGGATAATTGACTAACAATTTGTTCTGGTACTGATTTAAAAAACGTATTAAAAGAATTAGCAATGATATAAGGATTTGACGTAACACAGCCATCAACATTAATAGATAAGTTAGACATTTTACCTTTATCCTTGGTTAGTCCGGAAACTACCTTCCAGAGAGATTTAGTGGAATTACCTGAATTTAATATTTTATTTTGATAAAATAGTTTCTTAGTGGTATCAACTAATATCCTATGTTGTTTCTTGGCTTTCAAATACACCTCTTTATATTCAGGAAGATTCTTAAATAAAATATAAAGGTCTTTCAATTGCCTACTTGAGCTTCTTATAGAATCATTGACCCAACTTTTGCAATTTATATTCTTTGAATGTTTCCGAAGAGGAAAGTGCTTATTGTAATAATACATAATTACTTCATGAAAATATTTAAAAGCATGATCGATATCAGTTATAGAGTATAATTCACTCCAGTTTTCCAAGAATAAATCATTACCAAACTGTTGAATTGATTGTTCATTGAAGCTCCTAGAAAAAGACGATACACCGTTGATCACTTTAGGGTCAATAAGAGTCAATGTATATAACTATACATACTACAAGTCAAATAAGACTGTTTGCGGACGATTGTGTCATTTATAACAGAATTAGGGACGAAATAAAGGAGAGGGAACTTCAGGAGGATCTGAACACAATAAGTAAATGGGCGGATGAGAATAAAATGACAATCAACACCAGTAAAAGTAAATCAATAGTTTTCAGTAGAAGCAAGAATAAAATTCGGCTAAATTATCACATGGGCAGGGAATGAATTCCACAGGTGGAGAGCTGTAAATATCTGGGAGTATATATGGCAAATAATGCGGGTTGGGACGAGCAGATAAATGTGGTGTCAAGGAAGGCGTGGAAAACACTGCACTTTATAATGAGGGTACTGAAAAAAGGGAGCGCAAAATCAAGGGAAATAGCCTACAATTCTCTAGTAAGGCCAATAATGGAATATTCAGTAGCATGCTGGGATCCGTATAGAATTAATCAAATAGATTCACTAGAAAAAATTCAGAAAAGAGCAATAAAATTCATAAAAAATTTAAGAATCACTTAAGGTCTTGGTGTACTAAGTAATGCTAGTCTACCTTCTTATGTAATGTTCTTTTTTGTGAAATGTTATTTGTTCATGTGATGTTCCTTGTAAATGTGTATGTTACTCGTTAATCTATATTAATAAAAATCAATTTACAAAAGGGTTGTTGCCGCATCACTTGAGAACGGCTCGACCGATTTGGCTGATTTATTTTTTGTTGTGTTCGTAATTGTCAGGACAAGGTTTGTATGAAAGAAAATTTTTTGAAAATCCACGGGAAAAGTCGTAAATGTGAAATGAGGCATAGTTACAGAGTCTGCTGTCAATTGTTTACATAACGAAAGTATTGTTTACGGGCGTTTACATAGGGCTTTGCAAACTATATTATAATACTGGGTTTTAACAAATTCTGATACTATCGATGTAATTAATACATACAGTAGTAGTAGTAGTAAGTATTCTGCCTTCCGGCAGGTTTTCAAACTTGGTACGCGAATTTTGTTTTCCAAAACTATCTATCCTCTGCTTCCTCCTTCAGCATCCAATATTTCCGCTTTTCCCTTAAATCGTCCAACAGCTGAATTCTTCTTCTTCCAAGTCCAGTTGTACCCTCCAGTCTTCCTTCTACGACATCATGTAATAAGCAGTTCCTTCTGAGAATGTGCCCAAGCCAGTTTGCTTTCCTCTGACGAATTGTGTGTATGATTGACTTCTTCTCACCCACTCTACTCAGAACCTCTTCGTTTGTCACCATGTCCATCCACTTTATATTTTCTATCTGTCTCCAGCACCACATTTCAAAACTTTCTAAATATTTCTTCTCTAATTTCCTCAAAGTCCATGTCTCTGATCCATACAAAGCAATACTCCAAATATAACACTTCACCAGGTTTTTACGTAGCTCTAGGTTCAGACTACTAGTTAGCAGAGTTCTCTTCTTCATAAATGCTTTCTTGGCCATGGCAATTCTTGATCTTATCTCCTTGGTGCAATAGGCATCTTTCGTCAGTACACTTCCTAAGTATTTGAACTGGTTCACGTTCTCTAATTCTTGATTTCCCATGATAATTTGAAGCGGCTCTTCTCTCTTCGATATCCTCATCACCTTCGATTTACCTATGTTGATTTCCATTCCATACATTCTTCCTGTTTCCACCAGCCTGTCAATCATTCCTTGCAATATTTCTTGTTTCTTTGCCAGAATCACCAGGTCCTCCGCATATTTGATGGTGTTAATAGCGTATCCTCCTATCACAAAATCCCTAACTCCTTCTAAGGCTTCTTTTGCTAGCTAGTCTCCATAAAGGTTGAACAAGATGGGTGACATACAACATCCTTGACGCACACCTCTTCCTATTTCTACACTGTTAGTCACTCCATGTTCTAGACGCACTTTCACTTTTTGTCCCAGGTACAAATTGCGGATTAGTCTCCTGTCCTTCCAGTCAATGCCTATTTTTTTGAGTATGTCCATTAACTTTTCCCAGTTCACTCGGTCAAAAGCTTTTTGCCAATCAATAAAGCAGACACACACTTCTTCGTTGACCGCTAAAACTCTCTCTGATATAATCCTTAGCATTCCAATTGCATCTCTAGTTCCTTTTCCTTTCCGGAAACCAAATTGGTCTTCTCCTATTACGTCTTTTATTCTTCTTTCCAGTCTTCTAGTTAGTATCCGTGCCACAATTTTTCCTACGTGAGATAGCAAGCTGATAGTTCTGTGATCACTACACATCTTGGCACATTTCTTCTTCTTTAGTGCAATCATAGTTACCTCTAGGAAATCTTGAGGCCATTCTCCAGTGTCATAAATTCGGTTAATAAGTTTGGTAAGTTTCCTCATCCCATTTTCTCCTAATTCCTTCAGTAGGTCCACTGGTATGTCATCGTCTCCTGTGGCCTTTCTATTCTTCATTTCTTTTATGGCCTTTTCTACTTCATTCTTCAATATGCTAGGTCCTATATTATCTTTATCCACTAGTTCTTCTGTTTCCATCTCGATGTCTTGTGGTCGATTTTGCTTGTCGTAAAGCTTTTCTATGTAATTTTCCCATATTGTAAGAACTTTTCCAGGGTTTGTAATTAAATTTCCATGAATGTCTTCTATTCCAAAAGTCCGTATTCCTTTATTTTCTTTAGATTCTAACTCCATCGCTTTCTGATACATTAAATCATATCTTCCTTTTCGTCGAAGCTCCATAATTTCATCACAGCTTTCTTTAAGATAATTTTCTTTTGCTCTGTCTGTCTCTCTTCTTAGTTCATTATTCAATCTCTTATATTCCACAGCATTAGTATTTTTGTATTTCCTTCTTTCTTCCATTTTCTTTAACATCTCTTGTGTTACCCACGGTTTCCTATTTATTCTGTCTATTCTTCCAACTTTGTTGTTCAACGTGTCCAACAAAACATTTTTTACACTTTCCCACTCACTTTCTACAGATCCACCAACATTTTTTATTTCATGTAACTGTGTTTCCAATGACTCTTTAATCAAGTCCTTGTCATTTCGCAGTTTTTCTAAGTTCCATCTTGGATTTCTTTTACATGTCCGCCTAATCCTTTTCAGCCTAGTCTCTATGTCTGCTACAAGAAGATTGTGGTCTGTGTTGATGTCAGCATTTGGAAGAGTCTTCACATCTTTCACACTGCCCCGGAATCTCTGCTTGATGAGAATGTAGTCAATCTGGTACCTATTAATATCCCCAGGGCTTTTCCAGGTGTACAACTTTGTTTTCCTCTTCTTGAACCAGGTATTGGTTATCACCATATCATATTGTTGGCAGAAGTCAACAAGCCTATTACCTCTGTCATTGCGCTTCCCTAATCCATAAGGACCCACAATTTTTTTCTCTTGTCCTTCTCCTATGACACTGTTGAAATCTCCCATAATTATGGCATTCACTTTACCTCTTCCTTCTTGGTACAATATTTCGCCTATATCTTCATACATTTTATCAACCTCTGCATCGTTGTGATCTGAAGTTGGCATATACACTTGCACTATCAAAACATCCACTGTATCTGCATTTATTTTTACATACATTATACGATCACTAACACACTCCACTTTTGTAATACTATTCACTAGTTTATTTTCCACCACTACAGCTACGCCTCTTTCGTTACAATTTCCACCCGAATAGAACATCGTATAATTACCACAAGCCACTTCACCTTGTCCAGTCCATCTCACTTCACTTAAACCTACTATATTCACACCAGATTTATTTAATTCCAGTGTTAAGTTCTCCAGTTTTTCTGCATGTCTAAGTGTCCTAACATTCCATGTTCCTATTTTAAGCTGCTGTCTTCTATTGTTTGTTCTTTCAATATCGATCACTCCCCCTGAAACACTTCCCGCCCGGAGATCCGACTGGGGAAGTATTTTACCTCCGGAATATTTTGCTTCAGGAGCAGCCATCATATTCGCTAATCCCAAGTGTCTTCAGGGAAAAAATAATGTGGTAGTCTTCCCATTTCCTTTCTACATCGCAGTACCACGGCCGCCACACCCATCCATCAGGTTGCGCCCGAAGATTTTCGATCAGTAGCCATCAAGAACATAATTTGTTCTATGCCTCCAGTCGATAATAATGTCGCTGCTGCCCGGCATTATTCATCATAACCCTGACAAGGGGGTGGTTTTGGTCCGCCCCGGGTATTTTATTTCCCCGGTACCCTCCATATCTGGTGGGCATTCCCCTATCCGCCACCTGGGGAGGCGCCCGATGGGAGACCATCTACTCCGCACATACAGTATGTGAAAATAATTCTTGAAGAATAAAATCCACGAAAATAAAGCAGTCACATAACTTTCTCTGCCCTCGACATGGAAAATATTTTCTCACTTCACATTTTGATGTAGAATAAGCGGTCGTATTGCAGGTACAACTTAAGTGTGTGCCAGTGAGTATGCTATATCGGAAGTAGGTAACAAATCCTATCCACTGATACGTCACTCATAGCAGTAGGCTTTGTATTAGCTGAGAAATAGGCCTAGGGATGTTTATCAGAGGCCCTAAGCATCTAAAAGAATACAGAATGGGATGGAACATTTTCAGTCCTACGCGCGCAGTATATTATGTCCCAGGTTTTTGGGAAGGAAAGTATGAAAGTGATATTGAATTTCTTTTTTACTTCAGCCCCGAAACGGTTTTATGGTAATACAATACAATCTTATGTAACCGGAATTCTTTTTCTTCTTATTTGCACTCCTCCCAGGCATGGTGTGTAGAAGCAATCGAATGCAACATTCGACATCCTCTATTATCCATAAAAAGCTATATCTGGCGTTTTCTGAGGGAATAGGCTGAGTGCCATATGTCGTTCTTCCTCATTTCGAATTCTACATAGCCTACATATTATATAAGGACCTAGAACTTCAACATCGAAAGTCCTCAATAAGTTAATTTCATATTAAAAAGTACAAAACCCGGGCGACGCCGGGCCTTTTAAGCTAGTGTGTTAATATTTATAGTCTTAGTTGTAGTATTGTTGTATTAGGAATCGCTGCCACCTGGTAATAACCCAATTGCATTAAATAAATACATATACTCGAACATATATAGGCCCTAAAGAACCAGGAGAAAATCTTAGGCAATACTATTTTGGAATAAACAACCCCTTATGATTCAACCCCTATTACATTTAAATAAATTTACACTCTTTGACCATTTTTATCAAAATTCACACACAGAACCTACAGAAAAAGCTTTAGGCGAAACTAATTTTAGCAGAAACCACCCTTAAATTGTTTCAACCCCTATTTATGGTCTATATTTAGAGCTACAATCTTTGACGAATTTTTATCAAACTTTACACATATACCCTATAGAACCAGGAGTAAATTATATGCTAAATCAAATTTATTATAAACCACCCTTTACATGTTTTAACCCCTATTTTAATATCAATATTTAGATCTACATTCTTGAGTAATTTCTATAACATATTATTCACATACCTTCTAAAACCAAGAGACTTTTAAAACAAAACTAATTTTGGACACGTGAAGTCAGAATGAAAAATTCAATGCCATAGCCGGGATTTGAACCAGGATCTTCGGCTCTCCGTGCCGATGCTCTAACCAACTGAGCTACCATGGCAACGTGCCGGTACAACATTAAATTCTCCAACTGACTCACAATCCCAGTATACCACCAGGCGTTCTCAATATGAGATACGAACCCAGTGGCGACTTACAACCTGTAAGTACTTTAAGACCCGGGCTTCATAGTAAATCATTAGTAGGTCACAGTGGAATGATAATTCTTTCACACTGGCCGTGTGTAGGCTAAGATGGACACGTGAAGTCAGAATGAAAAATTCAATGCCCTAGCCGTGATCTGAACCAGGATCTTCGGCTCTCCGTGCCGATCCTCCAACCAAGATCATGGTTCAAATCCCGACTATGGCATTGAATTTTACATTCTGACTTCACGTGTCCATCTCAGCCTACACACGGCCAGTGTGAAAAAAATTATAATTCCAAAACTAATTTTGGTAGAAACTATCCCCGAAGTGACTCAACCCCTATTTATATAAATATTTAAACCATCGTTCTTTAAGTAACTTTTATTAGATATTACACAAATACCCTTAAGAAGCAAAATAATTTTTATACAAAACTAACTTCCGTAGAAACTGGTTACGTGACGTAACAATATGAAAGTGATATTTGAAACAGTTTATCACGCAATCATACATTTCTAGTCTGTTCTGATACGCATCACGTGGTTAGAGATTTCCAGAGCGTGTCGCAATCATTATGCGCCCCGTTCTGTGTCGTCATGTGTAGAACTTGGGTTAAACTCCTCTGTTCGTATACAGACACTCATCGACCTGCATTCAGTACACATCTCTCCCTGCTCTCATGCAGGGTTATATATCTCCGATCTACGTATATTCTTGTACAGACGATCTCAGCTCTGCCTTCACGATATATTCTCTCTTCGCTCTACGTAGATTTCTTCAGCAGTTAACAGTCAAGAACTTCAAGCATTTCTTCGTGCTTCGAGTGATTTATGGAATCACTATTCTTCAACTCCAGAAATATATTCTACAAGAACTTCTATCCTGACTTTCTGACAGAAATTCAGAAACTCTGTATTGGACGTCAGTACCGTTCAGTGGCGAACGGGAATCTTGCAGATTGCTGTCTGGGATTCATAAAGTTAAGTATTATTCTTGCAGCAATAATAGCTCTTGAATTAATAAACTCTAAACTCGTCAGAAATTGCTATACTGCATATTATAGTATTTGTTCTATTTTTAACGCAGAACAGAATGCGTGTATCAGAACAACTATAAAGCCTTCTCTATATAATCACTGTAACAAAACATTAATTGTATTAATGTTCTCAATTTGTACAGTAATTAATCTCACATCAATGTGTTCGATCTCTTAACTATTTTGTCAGTCTATTGTACTGAAATTAGAATCAGATATTTATATCAGATCATATCATTCACAGTTTGTGAATATCATTTAGTTTTCATACTAAACATATTTGTATTCAAGAATTTCATGATATCCAAGGAGGGTCCGTAGTAATAGTTTTTTTTTGTTTTTTAGTACAGCCTTATACCCTCTATTTAATTTATCTTATAAAATGTTCCAGGATGAATGTATATTGCCAATATCAGTTACATATATTTTATTAAGTATAATTACAAGTTGTAAAAAATATTTCACTAGATTACTTTCGGCACTATTTTAAAATATTAAAATGATCAGCATAATGTCTTATAAATGATCTTGTCAGATTATGCAAGTTGTAACTGCTAGAGAATATAGCTTGTATGTTTGTATTCAAATATGTTCAATTATAAAATAACCTGCTAGATAGGTTCGTCGTATTAGCGTACATATTTGTTTGTGAGAAATTTACATATCTAATATATGTGAAATATTTTGTTTCAGAAGCTCTAGGCCTATCATAAGCCTATATGTATATTTATTACATCAAGAAGATTTATGTCGTATTGTACTTAACTATTCTTTTGAACTGTAACAAGAAAGTTTTCATTTGTATTTCTTATCAGAAGAAAATGTATTCATTTTGTTTTATAATTATTATCAAGATATAAATGATATGTTTTGTAAATGTAATGTTCTGTATTCATATAGTATACTCAGAA
The DNA here is from genome assembly GCA_964059195.1 of Ectobius pallidus. NCBI lineage: Eukaryota > Metazoa > Arthropoda > Insecta > Blattodea > Ectobiidae > Ectobius > Ectobius pallidus. Next base: position 30,699,307 of record CAXKWD010000009.1, read on the forward strand.
TAAAAATTATTTTTCTAGAAAGAAAAATTGGTGATCCCTTTATATTTCATTTCCCTCATGGAAATACTTTAGCTTATGGAGGTAGGAACCAACGTCTCCCCCCTCCAGAAACCACCCATAAATGTTTGAAACCCCGTTAAGTTATGTATTTATTTAAATCTTCATTCTTTGATTAATTTTTTATCAGACCTAATACAGAGAACCTATTGAATCAGGAGAGAAGAAACCACTCCTTAAATATTTCAACCAGTATTACATTCAATTTTCACTTTTTTGACCAATTTTTACCAGACTTTATACACTGACCCTATAGAACGAGGGAAAAACTTTAGGCAAAACTAATTTTGAAACAAACTCCCCCTTATGTGTTTCAACCTCTATTGTGTGTGCTTCATTTAAATCTGCCCTCTTTGCCCATTTTTAATGAAAATTTACATACACAACCAGAAGAAAAAATTAGGCTAAATTAATATTAATAAAAACCACCCCTTAAATGTTTCAACCCGTATTTATGGTATCTACCTAGATCTACATTATTTGTGTAATGTTTATCAGATATCACGCATAGACCCTCGAGAACCAAGATAAATTGTTGGACAAAACAAATTTCAGTAGGAGCAACCACTAATGCGACTGTCATTCTCGGTAGACTTTTGTACACTGAAGACACAGCGCAAAAATGTGAGTTAAAACACTGGTGCTGTGACAATGGGATCTGGAAACATGAAGGAAATGTACGTTATGTACGTCGCGACGTCAGCGGCGCAGGATTCAAGACCATTCACGTAATTAATCTCGTAAGATTAGAAGAACTGATACCTTTCCGATGATCACATCACCGAATATGCGAATACCCAACGGTGATTGTTCGGAATAGCGATATTCCATTAACACATTATTCAGATTTCATTCATTGTGATCAAGTGACTGAATATTTCGAGGATAAAAAATAAATAATACGGGAACTATTAAAACGTTTATGTTATTTTGAATCATAGATATTGTTTAACAGAACATTCTCACACACTGTTAATATAAGGTAAAAACAAGTAAGGGTTGGGTATTCGAGTGTTAATGCACCTTAAAAATTCCTCTTAGTTCTATATGCTCTGAATGTAAAACTTTGTAAAAATTACTCAAAGAATATATTGGTGAACAGATCATACAACAGGGGCTAAAAACAGTTAAAGGGGGGTTTGTTGGAAAATCGTTGTTGCTTATAGTCTTCTCCTTGGTTTTAAAGATGTATGTGTAAAATTTGATAAAAATCGGTCAGAAAATGTAGAATTGTATAAAGATAATTTTATATTAAGGGTTGAAAATACGTAAAGGAAGGTTACTCGAGTAATATTGTTGGATGCAATTTTCACCTAGTTCTTCAGGCACGATGAATAACACTTGACATAAAAACCTGAAAATGTAAAAAAGCATAGAGATCACATTAACCTGCGTCTACATTGATATACATTTAGCACCAACATGTTGCAGTTGACATATGTTAAATGTTTATCATCAACTTGTTGACGTATACAAGTCACTACAATGTTATACGTTAACATGTGTTGGCGCGGTCATTCAAAAAGAAAACGTCTCTGAAGAGGGCAGCCAACATTACAAAATGAGAGTAGTTTTATATACTCGTTATTATCTTCTTGTTAACTGTCTATGACTTTATTAAATACTAATTTTGTATAGATGTCTTGATCTTTTCAAAATAACTATCACATTTTTCAACGATGGAGTATGCCATAAAAAATAATTTTAAAAGTAGATGCAATACTATTGAGAACATTGATATACCAAATATTCACATAATACAAAATGGATGCAGGCAATATTGAGGAAGCTGTCGACTACATTTTGTGTACACGGAAATTCCCGAACCAAAGCCGATTAAGCTGGCGATCACTTTTTGTTTCCCGGAAATACCCGAAACAAAGCCGATATCGACCGACTAGTCAATTGACTTGACATGTTGTCCATTTTCTCCGTAAATAAATTAACATCTGAAAATGTTAAGTGCAACACGCTGGGTTTGCATGTCAAGTCAATTGGAACGCGAAATTGCAATATACATGTCAATATCAACTTGTTAATATTGACATGTTGGTGTTAAATATATATCAATGGAGACGTACCTTTATAGGGGTTAAAAATACAGAAGTGGTGGTTTTTTCGAATAGCATTGTTGGCAACATTTTTCTTCCAGTTCTACAGACACGATATATACAGTTTAATATAAAACAGGTCAAACACATAGAATTCGATAGAGTAGGGAAGAGAGGTTGAAAATGCATAAGGGGTTTTATATTCGAATCTTATTGTTGTCTACAATTTTTTCTACTTTTCACAGTCTCTGTGTGAAAAATTTGATAATAATCACCAAAGAATGTGCATTTGTAGAAATCACCATAATAGGGGTTGAAATCGCGTAAGAGTTGTATATTCGAATATTATGACGTCTATAATTTTTTCCAAGTACTACGGTCTCTGTATGTAAAATTATATAACAATCGCCAAAGAATGTGAATTATGTAGAAATTATCCTAATGGGGGTTGACATTGCATAAGGAGTTGAATATTCACATCTTATTGTTGCATACTATTTTCTCCCAGTTCTACAGGCGCAATGTGTACAATTTCATACAGTAACCGGTAAAAAACATAGAATTGCACAGAGATCACATAATAGGGGTTTAAATTGCGTAAGGGGTTGTACATTCGAATATTTTTTTATTTCCTATAATTTTCTCCATGTTCCACAGTGTAAAATATTACAAGAAATCACCCAAGAATGAGCAATTGCATAGAAATCACCTAATAGGGGTTGAAATTGCGTAAGGGGTTGTATATTCCAATCTTATTGTTGCCTACAACTTTCTCCACGTTCCACAGTCTCTGTGTGTAAAATTTGATAATAATCGCCAAAGAATGTGCAATTGCAGAGAAATCACCCTAATAGGGGTTGAAATTGCGTAGGGGTTGTATATTCGATTTTTTTTTTGTTGCTTATAAGTTTCTCCATGTTCCAGAGTTTCTGTGTGTAATGTTATAAGAAATCGCCAAAGAATGTGCAAAATTGAAATTGTATAAGGGGTTGTATATTCGAACCTTATTGTTGCCTATCATTTTCTCGACGTTCCACAGTCTTTGTGTGTAAAATTTGATATTAATATTGCCAAAGAATGTACGATTGTAAAGAATATCACAAAAGGGGGTTTAAAATACGTAAGGGGTGGTTTGTTCCAATAGTATTGTTGGCTACAATTTCTCCTAGTTCTTCTGGTGCTGCGTGTAATTACCCTGTAAAAATACCAGTATTTATATTATAATAGCGAAAACATTACTTAGAGGATTAGGTGTTAAGGGAGGGGTAATTACTCAGAATTCTCATATAGGCTAGTTTTACCTTTTCTGGTTGAAGAGGGTTGCTGTTCAAAATTTGGAAAGAGGAAAGGTCAATTCATGTATTTTGTATACAGCACATGTTAATAATGGGGGTTGAAAACGCGAAGGGGATGGTTTATCAGAATTTGTCGTACTCTAGATTCTCTCCTACTTGAGAGGGGTAGTTCTACAACATATTTAGGTAATTTTAGTGTAAACATATATATATATATATATATATTTGTAAAAATAACTTCTCTGTAGGGGTTGGAAACTGTGTAGGGTGTTGTGTTTCCAAATCATTTTACCACCATCTCAATGAACAATATTCGGTTAGAACTATCCCAGGATCTAAATATAGGTTACAAGAATATTGGACAAGAAACGAATATACGATTATCCGAAAACACATATTCGGATAACCGATTATTCGGTTTTATTTGCACTGTATTTTTACGCTATAGGTATTCGGTTATTGGGATAGACAAATACTTCGGTTACTTGTCCGAGCCCTTGTCCAGTCCAGTTCACCAGTTCCTCCGTTCACTAGTTCCTACGGTCACTAATTCCCTGTTGACTAGTTCTTCCGTTCACTAGTTCCTCCGGTCACTGGCTCTTCAGCTCCTCAAAGCACACTTACTTGAGTTCACGCTGATCGGTTCACTCTGTCCAGATTCCATACACTGTCTACTCTGTGTCCACAATGTGACTGACTGCCCTCTCGGCTTGCTCGTGGGCAATATATAGGGCCGACGAATGTTCTGGAGCTGATGTCGCGAAGTTTCTGTCCGCGTATGATCTAGAATGCCTGTTGGAGGCGCTCGGTCACACCCCATAGCGCGCGGCCTGTCCTCCGGCCTCTCCCACGAGTGCGCACAGCCCGCTTATTGTGACGTGCCTCCAGTAGGCCACGCCCACCGGCCATGGCTACAGTCCGTCCAATAAGCGAGACGTGATCTTTCTCGACGTCAGCGTTTCTAGTGGTTTCTGGGCACAGAGAGGCATTGTGACATTGTCCCCTCCTTAAGGGCCTTCGTCCCGAAGTGAACCATGGTATACCGCAAGACGGTCCAGGTGAAGTACCAGCATCTTCCCTCTTGGCTGTCGCTGGATGCGGTAGACTACGTCGTTAATTCGCTTGATGAACTGGTAGGGTCCATCCCAGGATTGCTGCCGTTTCGGCGACTTCCCTCTGGTCCTGGTAGGGCGGTACAACCGCAATTGGTCTCCCTCGTGGAACCCTGCTGAGTTGGTAAACCTGCCGTATTTGCATTCATCCGGTCACTAGCCAACTGGAGATTCTCTCGGGCGAGTTGGTGGGTTTCCTTCAGCCTCTCGGTTAGGTTCCACACATAGTCGATAGCTGGCTGTTTCTCATCAGGTGGGGTGCCAAACAGTAGGTCGAACGGTAGACGGAGTTCTCTCCCGAAGACCATGTTGGCTGGTGTCATGAATCGAGGATCTATATGCCAGGAGGAAAGGGGGCACCCGGATATCCCAATCTCATTGGTGGCTTGAGACTACCTTACGTAGGTGCTCCTCCAGGGTCTTGATGTAGCGCTCCACCATTCCATCTGATTGCGGGTGAATGGGTATGGGTCTTGGCCGTTGGAGCAACTCTTTCATGATATTCGATTCGAAGTTCCTTCCCCGGTCGCTGTGTAACTCCATCGGCACTCCATACCGGCAGATCAGGTTCTCCACCAGTATCTTCGCCACTGATGCCGCTTCCTGGTTCGGGATGGCGTAGACGTCTGGCCACTTGGTGAAATAATCGATGGCCAACAACGGGTACCGATTTCCATCATCAGTAACAGGAAATGGGCCAACCACGTCGATGGCAATTCTTTCATATGGAGCCTCCACGTTGTACTGCTTCATGGCCCCACGATTGCGAATTCTAGGCCCTCTTCTGGCAGCCAGGTGTCACATTGTTGACACCATCTCTCGACGTCATTGCGTTGGTGCAACCAGTAGAACATTTTTCGTAGTTTGTCGAGGGTCCGGTTCACTCCTAAGTGACCTCCTGTTTCTCCTTTCCTTCCACCATGGTGCAATGGCTGCAGCTCTCTGGGCAGGGACGCCGTGAAAGGGCGTCGGCGTTGGAGTGCCTCTTCCTCTGTCGGTGTTCCGAAGTCAAGTTGTATTCCTGCAGCCTCTGGACCCACATGGCGGTCTGGCCTTCCAGGTTCTGAAAACTCAGGAGCCAAGCCAGGGCTGAGCAGTCGGTACTCAGACGGAACTCTTGGCCGTACAGGTATTTGTGGAAGTGTCTCAGGGCTTCCACGACGGCTAGCAGTTCTCGAAGAGTCACATAGTAGTTCCGTTGGGGCTTCGATAAAGTCCTTCTGAAGTACGCTTTCACCTTCTCCTGTCCATCTTGTTCCTGCGGCAGGACTCCCCCAATCCCCACGTTGCTAGCGTTTGTGTCCACGATGAACTCTGCCCAAGGAATGGGGTACCCGAGAATGGGAGCCGTGCACAAGGCGTCCTTGAGCCTTCTGAACGCCTCTTCCGTATCTTCGGACCACTCGAAGTTTCTCTTCTCTTCGTTAAGCTTGAGTGGCTTGGCGATATTGGTGTAGCCGGCCACGAACCTCCGGTAGTACGAGCACAGGCCTAGGAATCTCTTCAGTTCATGTTTGTTTCTAGGCCGGGGCCATTCTCTGACAGCGTGGACCTTCTCGTGGTCGGTGGCCACCCCGTCAGTAATCACGATGTGTCCCAAGTAGCAAACCTCCTTCTTGAATTGTCGGTACTTCTTAGGGTTGACTTTAAGCCGTGCCATTTCGCAGTCGCGTGAACACCATCCTCAGGTTTCCGAGCTCTTCCTCGAATGTCTTCCCTATGACTATGATGTCATCGAGGTAGAGGAGACAGGCGTCATAAGTCAATCCCCTCATTAATGCTATCATCAAGTGATGAAGAACGTGGCCAACGCGTTGCATAGGCCAAAGGGCATAACTGTGAACTGTCACAGCTCTTGGCCTGCCGAAAATGCAGTCTTCTCTTTATTCTCGGGGTGTAGGGTCACTTGCCAGTATCCTGACTTCAGGTCTAGGGTTGAGAACCACTGGGCGCCTGCCAGGGTGTCCATGGTGTCGTCTATTCTGGGTAGAGGAAAAGTCTTTCTTGGTGACGTCATTCAGACGCCGGTAGTCCACGCAGAACTGGAGATCTCCGTTCTTTTTCTTCACCAGCATTACCGGCGATGACCAGCTGCTCTCGGATTCCTTGATAATGCCCCGTCCCTTCATCTCCTCCAATCGGTTGTTTATCTCCGTCTCCTTGGCAAGCGGGACCCGTCGGGGGTGCTGTCGAATCGGTTGGGTGTCTCCTGCGTCGATGCGATGGAGTACCTTCGGTGCGGCCGTAGCCATCCTCGGATAGGCTCAATACGTCCTGGTATTCGGAGACTAGGCTGCAGACCTATGATCGCTCGCGGCCGCCGAAATGTTCTCCAGCTTCCTTCACGAGGTCCTGCAGCGTCTTGTCCAAGGCTCCGGTTGTAGGTTCACGCTCTCCATGCTCGTCTAGGATCGTTCTTGAGGACAGGTTCGCATTCACCCAATACCGTCCCGTTTCGCATCTCCCTTTCTTGATTCGACATGTTAATGACTGGTACCAGTCGAGGGAAGTAGGACCGTCGTGATGTATAGTCTCTCCGGGTCCAGTAGCATGTTCTGCTCGGGCCTGCCATCTACCCGCGCCATCACCAACATTTCCCTTCCGGCAGGGATCAACTGGTGCTCTGTCAGGACAAGCCTGCAGGCCCTCGCGTCGCTCCGGTAGTCAATGAGCATAACTTCTTCCTGGCCAAACTTCAGTATGCGTCGTCTGATGTCTACTGTCACGTCGAACTGTCGTAGGGCGTCTTAACCGATGATGGCGTCTTCAATAATGTTGGCCACGAACACCCACTGCTGGACTGTCTTGTTCCCCGGCGTCAGCTCCAAGTAGACTTCTCTTAGGATGGGGAGCTCTTCGCCCGACTCTGTGCTTAAGCTGTAGGATCTTACTGGTGCTCTCTCGGGCAAGCCTCGCACCACGTCAGGTCTGGCGATGGTAATCGACGCTCCAGTGTCTACCAGGACTCTGCAGGGACGTCCTCGTATCCAGCCTGTGGCGAAGAGTCCGTCGTCACTTCGCCTACTAACTGTTTTCAAGATCAGGCGAGGGGATGAGGATGACGACGCCGGCGTGCCCCTCTCCACGGCGGCCTCTAGTAGTTTTCCTGCTGCTGCGACGACCCTACGTTGCAGTCTCGCCTCAGATGAACTTGTTTCCCGCAGTCAGGCAGGTCACTTCCCGGCGTCGGTCATGGTGGTGCGTCGCTGGGCGACGTTCCTCCTTGGAAACCATGGAGACGCTCCTTACGCTCCCCGATGCCGCCGCACTGGCCGTAGCTTTTGCGGCCTGCATCCTCAGCGCAGCTGCCAGAGCATCGTTGATGGTCCTGTGCTCCGAGAGCAGTAGGTGTTGCTTTAGCTCTCAGTCGCAGACCCCACAGATAAAAGCATTTGCCGCTTCCCCAGCAACTAATTCTCTTGGTAGGCCTACTAGGGCTTGATTGGCTAGTTGATCTATCGGCATGGCGAACTCCTGGAGGGTCTATTCTCGTCCCTGTACCCTCGTCCTCAGATGTGCTCTGTAGGCCCCAGCCAGCTGATGGTCCCCGTAGCGGCCTTCCAAGGCGTCAAAGATGTCGTGCGCCGTCGCCTCCGTCGGAACGCTGCGAAGAATCTCCGCAGCCTGCCCCCGTAGCACCGCGATCAACTGCGTGGTCCTCTCCCTCGGCGTCCATCTGCGGTGGTCGGCCGTAGCTTCAAATTGGCGCCTGAAGACAACCCAGGCTGTCGTCCCGTCGAATTTGGGGGCCTTCACTGATGACCTCTGCGTCTCGTTAACGGTTTGGGGCTGATCTTCTTGTCCCATTCTTCCTCCAAGTGCCTGCTGCACTTCTAGTTTAATTAGGGCGTGGCACTCCTTGGTCTGCCTCTCTAGTGCGCTTTTCACTGCCACTAGCTTGCCGTCTAGTTCATTTAACCTTTCCTTAACCGCTGTCACTTCCTGCTACAGTTCTTTCTTAAAGCTTAATTGCAGGTTCTTCATTTCACTTTTCATTGCTCTTAGGTCCTCTCTCGTTTCGGTGTTCTAAGGGTCCATTTAATCATTTCAGCAACGGTTCAGTTACTGAAATAACGATTTTAACCTGACCTCAATTTTGCGTTTCTTGAATTATATCCCACTTCTGACACCAGTGTAACAAGCGCTCGTCGGGGCTCGAAATCAGAACACTTATTTTCTAATTGAAGAATGGAGTTTCCTTTATTTCCTATAACAGTGCTCAATACAACCAGAAAACTCCTGAATGTTCTCCAGTTCACCCTTCTGTTCGCTGTTCTCTTCCACTGTGCTGACTCCAAGTTAAAGCACTGTCTCCGTTCGCACACACTGTGCGGACTCCCAAGTCCAGGTAGTTGAACGCCACGTCGGTCAACTCCGTAGTCCTCGCTGCCGCTGTACGATCCACCCGTCGCGCTGAGTTCACCGTAACGGCACTGACTCAGTCCAGTCCACCAGTTCCTCCGTTCACTAGTTCCTCCGGTCACTGGCTCCTCAGCTCCTCAAATCACACTTACTTGAGTTCACGCTGATCGGTTCACTCTGTCCAGTTTACACACACTGTCTACTCTGTGTCCACACTGACTGACTGACTGCCCTCTCGCCTTGCTCGTGGGCAATATATAGGGCAGACGAATGTTCTGGAGCTGATGTCGCGATGTTTCTGCCCACGTATGATCTAGAATGCCTTTTGGCGGCGCTCGGTCACACCACTTAGCGCGCGTCCCGTCCTCCGGCCTCTCCCACGAGTGCGCATAACCCACTCATTGTGATGCGCCTCCAGTAGGCCACGCCCACCGGCCATGGCTACAGTCCGTCCAATAAGCGAGGCGTAATTTTTATCGACGTCAGGCGGTTTCTGGGCACGTCGAGGCATTGTGACAATATCATCTTCAGTAGGCATATCTTGGCTGATTTTAACTTAATTAGCGTGTGCCGCTCCACAGATCATTTCGCATTCTCATTCATTGGAACATCTTATGTAGGGGTTACTCTCCCCTTCATCCATAACGATTACATAATCTCCTACTCCCCGTGACTTGCTGACACTGTCGTCATAACAAATTTAACCTCCACTTTCATCATGAATAACTAGAGCCATATCATTTTCTATAGGCCTATATTTATAAATACTATTGCGTTCCTGCAATTCTACCGATTCCAAGATGAAAGGTTCGCATAACATATCTTCATTATGACATTTCATTTTCTCTATAACTGCATTTTTTATATAAAAACGGTTCACGTAATCTATCATTTTTGTCAATTTCCATCTCAACAAAATTCCCTTCAAAATTTCTCTTTATTCTCAGATCTGACATCGAGTCGCAACTCATTATTAATGTGTGAGCTAGGTGTTTTATAGTCAGAAAGTAGACTTCTAATTTTATTCCTCCAATATTAATAGGTAGCATGCATTGGTGTTCTATTTTATATGAACGGGCACCAATTGCAGTAAGACCTTGGACCTTTAACTTCTGAACGCGTATCTTTGCTGCTTTTAATGACTCGTAAAAACTTTCATCAATTAATGAAAAACTACATCCCGTATCGACCAACACTTCTGTTTCAAATAGACCAATTTTCACTTTAATTAGGGGTGGATATGTGGGTTGTGAGACCTCATTTGTGTTAGAAATTGCTACGCGCTCTCTCTCTAGTATTTTATTTTCATATTTGGGCCCATCCGGTATCAGAGCTACTTCGGTATGTGTGACGTCATTCCGACCCTCAAATGGTTCATTTAATAGTTTAAATCTCCGCTCTGAGCTGAAGATCGCTCGCCGAGATTATGACTTGCTTCCGCATAACTGTTCTCTCTAGTGTCGCGTGCCGCGCGCGTGATATTATTTGCTGTTATACTGGCCCCGTTTCTGCTGGGGTCAATGTCACTTCCTCCATTATTTCTGGGAAACCTATGCCCTTCTCCATTACTAGAATTTTGCCGTGGGAATTCTCCTTGAAATCTTACGTTATTCACCTGTCCGCCTTGAGGCCTATTTGTTTGGTTATTATTCCTCCAATTCTGAATCCCTGTGATCCTCTGTTTATTGTAACTTTCAGGTCCCCTGTTTGAATCTGTATTCCTATTTGTGTTTCCCTGGTTCCATCTGTCTCTATTGTTTTGCGATGCTAAACTTATATCTTGATTCCTGTTTGAATTATCTGTTCCTTGTGGCCTAAATTCTTCAGAATAGGTTTCCCCTTTTAGTCCTATTTCAAAACTTAGCTCTAGTGCGTGGCCATAGTTTTGAGGTCTAGATACAATAAGTAGATTACAGATATCCAGGGAAAAGTGCCTCATAGTGAGCTGAATGACGTCCGGCTCTGGCATCCCTGGGTATAATAACTATGCTAGGCCTACAATTCTTAAAAAGTGTTCCAATACAGTTACATTTCCCCCAGAAGGATACCTCCCAATATATACTTCATTCCTGGCTAGGGTCCTTTTTGCTTCGCTCCAATATCTCGCTAGGAACATTTGTTTAAACTCCTCGTAATTACAATTTTGGTGTATTGTGAGGTCAAACCATTCTTTAACTTTTCCCTTCAGCGTTCTACCGAATACTAGCATCTTATACTGAGCTGGAACTTGTCTTAATTCTAAGTACGCATCAAATTCTTTTAGGAAGTTTGTGGGCTAGCATTTCCTTCACTAAAATTAGGCAACGAAATTTCATTCCCTATCAGATTCCAAATATGTTCTATTTTCGCTAACTACAGGTCTGTTGGGGGTTAGCATATTGAAATATGGATTGATACTCTGGCGGAATGGAACAGGTATTAATGATGTACTAATATTACAAAAGAAAGCAATTAGGCTACTGAGTAATTCAAACAAAACTGAGCACTGTAAGCCTCTATTCAAGAAGATGAGAATCCTCACTGTTATAAACCTGTACCTGTATGACGTTCTGCTATTTGTTAAAGAAAATGAACATACATTCACCAGTAGAAATGAAATACACGACCACAACACGAGAAACAGAGATGAATTTGATATTCCATACCATCGATTACAAAAATCAATAAAATACTATAAGATTATGGGTCTCAGATTATATAACAGATTACCAAGGGGATTAAAAGAACTTCAACTAATTGTTTTTAAGAAAAGACTCAACAAGTGGCTGATTACGAATCCATTTTATTCAATTCACGAGTATGAAGAAGCTCAATTTGTATAGATTTCTAGTCGTTTTACCACTTAAACATTTGGTGTTAATATTTAATACTTACTTATTATTTTTACATATCTGGGTTTTTATGAGCTTTCACTATGAACTTGAGTTTATTGAATTTGGTTTTTATAGTGTACTTTATCATTTTAAAATTATCTTTCCTTAATATTTTGACCATTTTAATGTTTTGATTCTGATATTGGGGTAAGTGTTCTGATGACAAGTCAATACTAAGGCTTATTATTTTTAGCTATGTATTTTATTATACTATGTTTGTACATTATGTATACTATATTATATATGTATTGTACTTATGACATGATCTATTGTATTCAATGAATGCCTAATTGTTGTAATAAAATTATTATTATTATCATTATTATTATTACCGTCTCATGAAACAGTAGTGCTAGATTCAGTTATTACACTGGGTGTCCTGCATGCATTTCCCATGCCATTACATAAACTATAGCTGTAGTTGACAGCATAACTATTAATTATAGGCACACTCCCATTGTGATTCCCGGCTCCTTCACTTAATTGTCCTATAGGCCTACGATTTTCAACTTCTCTGGCCATTGTACTGACCTCCTTGGAAATGTTCCTACTTTCTCAGCAATCACATTTTCTAATAGTACTACCTTGTCATTAATTTCAGCTGTGGCTTTACTTGACTCTAGTACTTTATTTGACAACTCGTTAGTTATTTTGTCGAGACAATCTACCCTACCAGTTACCTCAACAATTTTGTTTAGTAACCCTGTCTTAACTTTATTTACTTGAGTATCAATACCTTTTTCAAACTAGTTTCTGTTTTACGGATCTCATCCCCTACTGATTTTATCTCATGGACTAACCTCTCTTCATGTTTTTTTATTGTGAACTTCTATTCTCTTATTAATGGCTTCTATTTGTACATTAACCTCGTACCTAACAAGGGGATGGTACGAACCATCATGTCGAAACCTACCCTCAAACTTTGTACACATGTAGGTCATCCTAAAATGGAATAGTACACAAAAAATTAGCTGCCAGTTTGAACTGTGAGACCATTAAATTGAAGCTTGAAATTTGGAAACGATCTAGTTGGTTACTCCTGGATCTTTGTAGCGACTACTTCAACTTACGTGACTCATTCACCAGCTTATCCAAACACGGGCTTCTTTCTTCTTGTTATCACAGTATAAACAACGACCTAGTGATGAATTGCGATCTGTGTGTCTGTCATTTAATAGAAGAAGTCACCATGAGTGTCTCTACAGATGTGTTGAATCCTATGTGCTTTCAGTTGCTATAAACTATCGAACCAACACAAGTGTGAAGAAGTATAATGTGATATGGGAACACCTGTTTGATGTGCATGGTGCAAAGCAAATTTGTGCTTTTCCCATTCTATCGACACTAGGCACTTCTGTTTCACATTTATTGAATAGTAAATTTCTGTTCAGTGCACGGGGAAGTTAGCATGCAACTGTATATTGTGACTACAGTGTTGTGTTGCGCCGCCTGCCCGCATGCCTCGCTCAAGACATTGTACCTCAGCCAAAGACTGCATCCCTGCTAGACGGGATGAGGCGCTCTGACAATGCTTTTTCGCGATATTGTGACGTGATTTTCAGAGACTTGCAGTTCTAAATTATTTAGGAGGTATTAGTACAATTTTTTTATTCAGTTGTCTTTTCCGCAGACGTCAGCCTTCAAGGTTCATGATTCCTCCCGTATGGTGGCGTGTGTAGCGCGGCGTAGTTTTCCTCGGGGGTTGAGAATAATTAGGGTCAGGAGTTGTTGAATGCAGTCGAGTGAAAATGTAGTGTTCTCGGAACTAAATATGCCACTCTCAGATTCGAAGGGGAATTGCTGCGGTAAGTGAATAAAGTCATGGTTTTCTTAAATTATTAAACTGTATCTTCGGTAATAAATCCCCGTGTAAGATTTAATTATTTTTCACATAGTATGATGTTGTAGTAGTGATGGCTTCAGCGGAAACCATGTTTGATCAGAAGTTAGGCATAGTTCCTTTGTTTGCCGGGCGTGTTCCCGTACTATGTAGCTGATGTAGACTCCATATCCAAGACACCAATTTATATATTATGAATTGTAGATTCATATTTTAGGTAATAAATAAGTTAATGGCTACCCAATTTGGTGGCAATTTTGTGTACATTTTCCGAGTAGGCCTAATGGAAGTTTATTGGGAGAACTGGTTCCAATGTCAGTACCTATGCAAAATCATCATCCATAATATATAAACGGAAGCCTTCTGCTTTATGTGAGTCAGTTATGCGTGATAAATATAGTTTGTATTTATACATTTCAGTCTGTATTGGCCTTATAGTAGGTCACGATCCTGGCTTGTTCTTTTATCTTCTGTAAACTAAAGACATTAGTGCTTCTCTAGTATTATTAGGCTAGTTTATTTCATACATATATCTTGAATGATAACTTCACGTAATTCTGTATTCCGACTTGTACTTCGTCACATTCTGGAGGTCATGAACTCCCATGTTTTAGCAAGTCGTGCATTTCTTGCGTAATACATTCCTGTGTTCAAGTTTATTTTTACCGGTGTATGTTGCTCGGGATCTCTTGTTAGCTGCAATCATTCATTATTCGCTATATATTTCAGAGTGAACATTAATTATATGAAGCACTTCTACAGCCTGAAGAAGTATGGCATGTCTTACTCTGTATTAATATTCAAGGTCTGAATTATATTAAATCAAAGTTACATCTATTTGCCTTATCATTCATTATTCGCTATATATTTCAGAGTGAACATTAATTATATGAAGCACTTCTATATAGCCTGAAGAAGTATGGCATTTCTTACCCTGTATTAATATTCAAGTGTTGGATTATATTAAATTAAAGTTTACATCTACTTGCTGCTATTATACCATACCTTAATATTTAAGTTTGTATTTCTATTAAGCTAAAGTTACATTTCCTGGTTATTACTGAAAATTCTTTAGTGGCCTTTCTTCTATTATTTTTTCCTGCATATTAAATATACCTTTCATAACAAGTCTCTTTTTGAAGTTTAATTATTGGTGGTATTTCTAGCATTTAAATATAACATCGTACTACCACAGAGCTTGCGGTTTCTTGTAGTTAGTGAAGTTTGGTGTAGTTATTATAATTCTGATATTTTGGTAAATATTGCATCGTTACTATTTTCATGTATTTATTAACGTTATTCTATACTAAGAATACTTGGAATTTTTCCTTGCTTGTGGAAGTGTTGCTAGCTCTGTTATTATTCCTCCCATTTCTTATGGAAATTTAGGTAATGGATGATTTTGCATAATTACTGTGTGTTTAAGTACACATTATATTTTTCATTCTGGTGGAAAAGTTTAATGAATACTAACTGTATTCTGTTTATAATTCTATATACTCAACACATTCTTGGATATTTAACCTCTTATGGTTTAATGCAGGGATTCAAACATAAGCTTGGTATTACTACAGAAAATTGTAGTGGGTATAGATTTCTTGTATTACAAACCTTTCAACAAGTTAATTATTATATTGTTGTTCTGGCTCTTCAAGCTGAGTTATCATTGCATTCTGTTCTCTCATTATTTGTAGTGCATTTTGGCTTACTGAACTAATTAATTGTGTCTTTCAAAAAAAAGATTCCCTTAATTATTTGATATATTATACCAATTGGATGGATTATAATATTATGTTTTCTTATGGGAACTTCCTTTAATTACAAATTTGATACATATATTTTGCTTACTTAGAAGTCACTGTGAACTATCGTTATTTAACGATCATATTGAATTTCTGTGGAACCAGTTTTTCATTATTCCAAATCCAAAGAAGTACTCTGTGTTAGGAGTTTGATAATAAATATTATATGGGGATATTATATTGAAAGTATTTAATCTAGCATTCTGGATTTGTCTTTGTAGTCATTTGGATATCTTGTTGAGGAAAAGTCACCTAAAAAGGAGTTAATAGTTCTTGTTACTCATGTATTTATTATATATTGTTGAGTATTTTTGAAAATACATTTATTGTTACAACTGTTCATGAAATGGCTTGTTCTGATATCTCTTCTGGCGTTATCCCACAGTTGCCACTGTCCATTCAGAAGTTGTTTCCTTCTACTACCTCTTGCTTATGCTTCCTGAGTTTTCCATAATTAATCATTGCTATCTCCTTGGTGAAGTTCCCTTGGTGCCGACTGATAGTATAAACCAGAATAATAACTACACATACCAATATAATCGGTACAACTCTTAATAAATTAAGTTCTTATCAGTGGTTGTTTTGCTGCTATTGGCTTCTGCGTTGTCTTCCTCATTGATTTCTGGAACAGCTGCACCACGTTCTACTTTTAATGTCCCTCGTGGCCACTATAGTTGAAGTTCCCTGATGTTCTGCATTGTCTTCCTCTTGTCCTGGGCGTTGATTCCAAGGTTGACTTCTCTGAAGTTCAGCTTCACTCGTGCCACACAGTTGGGTTCGCCATATGTAGGGGGTCGGTGACTGTGTTGTTGGGCGCCTTGTATAAACGAATACTTTATACTAAATTTATACTTTTATAGTAAACGTCGATTCCCTCCAGCTATGCCAGTCAATCACAGAACATCTATCCTCTATCCTCGGGGCAGAGAGTGAAGAACAATGTTATTTCTTACTAATAGAAATAAAGCTCGTAGAATTCAGCAGTAGTAATAACTTATTTCCAATTAAATCTCTGTGGAAATATGGTCAACGGATGATTAAAGTACAGTATCTCGTACAGGAAGTCCTTTCGATAAATTAACACCAGATAGATATGAATTGGTATTGTAATAAGTTGCTTGATAATAAAATTTCAAAGTTCGATCAATTATTTTGGAGAATAATCTATAAGTACTGATATTAGTTACTCGGAAAATGTCTAAGTCAAATAAATTATATGACCGAAGAAAATCTAAGTTCAATAAATTGGTAGCGGATAAAATTTCAGAGTCCAATAAATTCCTTGCGCTGAAATATTCTAAGTCCAATAAATTACTTTTGCAAACATTTATAAGTCTAATTAATTCACTGCGTACTTCACCGCGGAGCAGAATATAGTAGTCAGCACCTTGTCGCGTAGCAGAGTGTCGTAGTTATCGGCACTATGCCGAGAGCAGAGAGTAGTTGTCGGCACATCGCCGATTAGGAGAGTGATTCTCACCTCCTTCAATTAACTAGTATAGACTGCAGAAAGACCACTAGGCTCCCCTCCATTAATTATCATTGGTGGATCCTGGTCACCTGACCTTAAAACTCACATTTAATTGGCGATCTATCTGACCAATAGTTAATCTGCTTAAACACCCCAAAATTCCCACCTTTCACTTTTACACATATTGGTACTCCTTTGTATTTAATTTTCCCGATTATATCAATGTATTATTGTTCGCAGGCCAATATAATCACAAAGCTTTTAGAAGTTCTGTCTTAGGAACAAAAGACACAACTCCAGAAATAGATCAGTATACCAGTAGTTGTATAGGACGGTCACTGTAACAAAAGGTAGCTTATACCTGTGCAGCATTCTTAACTCAAGCGGCAGTGATTGTTATCTTGGCAGGGTAATTCCTTGGCTTGCCTGTTCCTCTCCAAGTTACTTGCTACTGTTAATAATTTGCAATATTTAATTAAAAATCTACTAACTTCTTAATATGAATTTACTTAATTAAATGATTATTACTAATGTTTAGTTTATTATAAGCAGTATCTTTTGATACCAAACACCATGTATGCATAACAACAACTGTTATTAATGATATAAAAGTTAGATAAAGTTATGAAATTAAAATACATTAACTATGCTTATTAATTTATCGCTAGGGTGCTTGAACCGCTATAGTTCATAGAAACTTGAACTACATTGTAGACTTTAGTATTAGAAAGAAATGTAAATTTCTTGAAGATGGTGTCTTTTCACAAAAACCATAAAATAAAGCCATCTTAACAATTAGGAACCATTCTGTACTCTGTAGGAGGTGGTGCCAACCAATAGGATTGCTAACACCCAAGTAGCATCACCTTTGCTAAATATATGAGTTGTTTAGCGAAGTTTCCAGAATATGCTCATTGATTTTTATATCTCGAAGTATCAATCGATCAATTATTACCACATTATTACAATATCGGAACTCCCGGAACACACCTCGGTCGATATATATAGCAGAGCTGAAGAGTGAGTTTTTCTGGCTCACAGAATCAAGTTCATGGTGCCTGTTTTTAATTCTAGACATATAGTCAGTTTTCATTTCGACAAGGCATGCTGAGTTCTAGTGAAGTGATGCTACTGTACTGAAGATGGATTGTCAAACTATTAGAATATTACCAACTGTGGATTTATTGTACAAAAGGTATGTCAGTCAGTGGCGGTTTCTCCTATAGTGCTGCAGTGCTACAGCACACAGCTTGTTTTCTGCTCGTCGTATAATGTTATTTTGAAACGCAATACTATATTATTTTTAACTTAGATTTTGAACTTGCCGCGTCCACGTGAGAATTCCTTAGCTGTTATGTTGGAGAATTAAAGTCGGTAATGTGAATATTATCTTTTCCACCTCGTGAATGCATTTTGCAAACAGCACATCTCTCGTAGGGTGTGACGTCATGCTCAAGCTTGACTGTATGGCGTGTAAGCTGGTTTCAACATGCAGAACGGGCTGCCGTTGAATTGTGTTCATGAGATTTCGAGGCTTTACTACTATACAAAACGACACTTGCTGCGACATCTGTTGGAATATAGATGAAACTGTAGTTCTGGTTTTAGCCACTAGAAGCATTATTGATGGAGCTGTTCCACTACTCAAGCTTATAATTAAAAACAATTTGGTAGGAACATTCTCCGAAATAACAAAGCTTCTCAGGATTATAGTCACCACTCCTATGACCACAGCAGAACCAGAAAGATGCTTTTCTACCCTGAAGAGGATAAAGACATTCCTAAGGGATACCATGTCACAAGAATGTCTTACAGCTCTTGCAATGCTTTCCATAGAGAAAAAGATGGTTGCAAACATGGATGGATTCAACACGAAAGTCATCGATAACTTCTGTAGTAAGAAGGAACGTCGCATGGTCTTCACTCTGAGACAGTAATTATCAGGGCCCGGATTCTAATGACATGTCATCTTTTTATTGATGTTGCATAGACATTGCCAACTAGTGGATAAATCCTAATCATGGCCTCTAGATTATAGAAATGCATTTTTGTTTGGTCGTTTTTTGTCATTTTATGCAATTTTGTATTTTTAGGGCATTTATTTCAATCTTAGGTCATTATTTTGTCATTTTTGTGTCATTTGCTTCCTTATTTAGTTATTTTCATCTATTTACATTGAGTGCATTAACTTTTTTTCGTCGCTAGCGGTGGTGTCTTTGAAGTGTTGTTTGTTTAATGCAAGAAGGAAAAATTTGGCGTTAATGTGTTGACATGTCTCAGTCGGAAGTGAGAATCAAAGAAACGCCAAAATTTTTTATTATATTACTATTGTTATTAGATTGACTTGGCACCAGAGTCTGCCACTTGCTTGGATCTGAGAGTGCAAACTACTGTTTACCCTTAATAAACAACAATATAATCCGGCAGACCACAATAGGATGTGCCGAATTTTGACTCACCAGTGCCTCAGTGCCAGTATAAATTTCCGTGAGAAAAGAACATTCACAACATTACAGTTTTTACAATTATGCACAAACTAGTCTATAACTTTGTGTGAACAATAATATTTTTTTATAAATAAAATGTCAGTTTTTAGGTCATTTTTTATAATTATTAAGTCATTTTCTTTAAAATTTAGGGTCATTTTATAGGTCATTTTTCAAACAATTTTAGGTCATCAGAATCCGTGCCCTGGTAATTATGTAAGTAAGCCTACTACCCATTTATTAAATATTTTAAGTTTGCTGTATGAAATGGTATTTGCAGCACACTCTTGTTTTGAGCCACGAGCCGCTACTTATGTCAGTGCAGATCTTGAATAAATGCAAATGACAATATTAACAACATCCAGTCTCTTATTTCAGTGGTAGTTGAACCTCTCCTTGTTCGAACCTTGGACCCCAGAGTCTACATGTACCGACTGTCAGCTGGAGGTATAGAACATCCAAGGGGAGTGCTTTGGGCCACGGCAGCAAAGTAAGTGCACTGGCACTTTGGCACCCAAGACCTTCACATTCGCCAAACCCAGCCGCCCATAACTGAGGACTATGCCAGTGTGAAAATTAAAAAAATTTGCATAGGCAGAGGCCTTGATGAAATTACAATAGCAAAACTTAGGTGGTCTCTAATTTTATTATGAAACCATTTCCATATTATGCAGAATTGGTTTGTTTTAAATTTAAAAATGTAGACTGATAATTTTAAGATATTTACAGTAAGTATAATACAAAACTTCTATATTTTCTGTATACTATACTTTTCTCAACAGCAGCTCTTCATTAAAGAAGTGTGTGTAAAAAAATACATATTTCCTTTTGTTGGGTTCCACTTCAGTGACTATTAAAGAAATGAAACATGAAGACCATGCTGTAAGCAAGACCTCCTTCCACCTCATTTGTAATACACAAAAGCTTAATGTTCTTCAATTTTGTTTGAAATTCCTACAGTACACAGTACAGTATACAGTATATACAGTTCTAACAACACATCAGACTACATGTCCATTGATTTCCTACTAGAAGTATGTTGCTGTGGAGATTTAATAAGCGGGTAGATTTTTGCAAGAGAACACACTTTTCTCCTGGGAAAGATGCTATACAATGTGTTCAGAGTATTTATAAAAATGAGATTATGATGACAAACAAGTCTACAGACTTCTTAATGGTAAGTATTTCCATTATGTGCAATAAGATATCATTTTCTTTTTTTCAAAATTTCCTTCCTATTATTAAGTGCTTGAATGGTACTTTCTGAGATTGTGGGGTGGACAGGAAAATGTCTGTCCATCTGTCTGTCTGAACGCACAATAACTCGAATACACTTTATCGGATTTTCATGAAACCTTGGTATACACATTTAACGTCCATGGGAAAAAGCCTATTGATTTTGGATCATTATGGTTGACTGGTGCCAGAGTGAAGCCCAATTTAGCGCCTATTTTATGGTAATATACCGTATTATACGGAATTTATGAAAAGAAAATTAGTTCTCATGACAACATATAGTTTTAGTGTCCATATATGGCTTTGGAAGTTGCAATACAGTTAGCTTTGACAAATAACACTACCCACATATTCCCTCACATACGCTTATCAAACTTTAGACCTTTATTCTTCCATAAGCCCTGCTTAATGAATCGATTACAAAAATAACCATAATAATAATAAATGCAAGTGATCACTCACAGTGGATTTCTACACATGGTAGAAGCACCATGCTTATGGTGACAAAATCGGATGGCAACATGGAAACCTGCTCATCTCATCAGAGAGCCCCGGCAGCCAAGGTTGAGACCCGTTACACCTGAGGAAGGCCGAAAGGAAAGGCCGAAACGTTGTGCCGTTTTGGAAGTGTAGGGATCCACTGTGAGTAATCACTTACATTTATTATTATTATTATTATACTGTGACAGTGGAAAGGAAAAGGACCTATGATTATTAATTTAAAAATAACTAATTTTCTGCATATCATAATTGCAATTACCACTGATTAACAAAAGCATTCTGGCACTTGTTATATAAGTATAACTGATTTTATTATTGCTGTGGATGTGATTGTATTTTTATTTATAACTCGTAGTTTGTATTTTTGTTCGGTGTATTTATATTCATTTTTGGACTGCCTCTGACCACACGCATATGCTCATTAGAGTAGATGAAAAAATACATTTAATAATTTTCCTGTCCACCACACAATCTCAGAAAGAACCATTCTGGCACTTAATAACATCAACAATCTAAAAGAAATTATAAACCCTCTTTATTGCTTACCTCGCTGTCATTCCAATGCAGCTTGAGAATGAAGCCTGGAAGCAGATCCTTCCTTTTGTTCACATCTTCAAGTGCAAGTGATGCTGCAGGTTCACATGCCTGTACAAAACAAACACCAGCTTACTACCCAGAGATCTTAATCAAACACGAACACACACTTCTCAAAACTTTCACAAGAAGAATACTTTATAATTCAAAGTCTTATCAATAAAATTAAACCTAGAATTATGTGCGTCCTTGTTATATTGTAGATATGCTTTTGTCTACAATTAGTAGGCATCAGATTTATATGCAATGAACAAGGGCGCCTCTATGATATTTTCTAAGGGGGCCAATTTTTTTAAATTTATTTATTCTCTGTCACTTTAACTTCTTGGGCCACTCTGTAACATTATATTAATAATATAACTGCAACAATGATTTAATCAGAAAATAATTTTGGGGATGGTCGAAAGTGCCGGAGGGTTTGGAGGTATGGCAAATTTTTAAATATTGAATTACTGAAAATCACATTTTACGTTATATTAGCACTGAAAACTAGTTAGGAAATTTGTTTACCATACTCTAAGACATGCCAACGTAAACAAGAAATCATTACCTAAGTCGGGGGTCCACCCCTGGAAAATTTTTAAATATTAAAACTAATTAAAATCACATTTTATAATATTTTAGCAATGAAAAACTAGTTAGCAAATTTGTTTACCATGCTCTAAGACATGCCAATGTAAACAAGAAATCGTTACCTAAGTTAATAATACTTATCGCTATTTATAATAAAAGTTGAGTAACACATGGAAAAATGGAAATAATAGCCTACTCATTATGTTATGAAAACAAAATAACTGTTATATCGTATTTGACACACCAACAAAAACTTGTTTCATTCAATAAATATTTTTAAAATAAAAAATAGAATCTTAGGTTTTGATTTTGATATATAAATTTGGTAAAATTTCTGAAAACTTATTATGTCTCTATTGACTTTTCAATAATTGTCCTAAAAGAAAAACACCTGACTATAATCATTAATATATATTTCTTCCTTTCCCTACCCCCGGGTATGGGCGCCCATGGCACTGAACACAAGCTTTGTTTTAATCACACAAATTGAGTGGTCACACATCTAGTCTATAACACCCACACACTCTAACAATCATAAACTTCCCCTCAATGTCTAACAGATTAAATCATTTCAAAGTGTGGAAAAGGTAAGTAGTGATTATCTAGAAATGAACTATTACATTCAATGAGTAAAAACTGTAGCTCCTTCCTCTATCTACCTCACACTCTGCTGTTGCTTATGTTCCCAGTGTGGGGGCTACTAAAGCGAGCTGTACAAGTGCCTGCGTTGTTCGTTTATGGAATACAAAAACGTTTTTGCCCGCTGACAATGTGTATTAGCTAACTTTTTGCTTGTCTCTACCTGTAATGAAGGACCTATCAATATGCAAAATTTGAGGGTAGGTTTCGACATGACATCCTGTACAGTTCCCTTGTAAGCCTCCAAGAATTATGCAGAACACAAACTAAACAGCAGGCAAACAAGGGAAAAGAACTCTTATGTTGAAGCAAAATATTGCCAAATGAATAATTAATATTGCAAGAAAAAGTAATATCTCAGGGACAGCAATCAATCTATATGCTGCTCATTGCGACAATGGCGGTTATTCAGGGGTTATTCATTGCGGTTATTCATTGCACTCTTCATATGGTGCAATGCAATGCAATGGTAGACTTCCATTCCATGCAATCTACCCTTACCGGTGTCAGGCGTCTTCCTGGTTAGACCACTCTCTAGCTCTTCACCTAACTTCCCAGCCACGAGCCACACCTGCATTGCGATCACCCTTAGATAAAGTCTATCTAAATCTCACCCAGTCTAACTAACTTTCATATCGTACAAGCAGGTAAAACAGAAATTCTCAAAATTCCGGGTTTAATACAACTCGCATTTTGGTTTTTATGCAAGGTGTTCCAAGTGGTTAGGCAGACCCTAGAGTACAACCAACTTGCTACAGACAAACCTTTGTCTCATTGGTCCTTTACGCATAGGCTGGGAAAATTTCTGTGAATTGTACTGGATTTTCCTGTCTGAAAGATGGGCGAGAGAGTGATGTGTTGGACAGATGAGGTGTCCATTGTGCAAGCATGACATTTTTCTGACTTCTACAGGTTATACTTACAGAGCAGAGGAATTACTACATTCACAGAGGGGATTCTTTAGCAGTCTGCAAACCGTGTTTTTATTTGTTTATTTTATAGAAACAAGAAAACTGGCCATAGAACCTACAGACTTCATGTATAAACTGAGTTTGTTCTTAAAACATGTGACATGAAAGAAAAATGTTTTCATCATAGCTTTGGAGCTCTTTCTTCCCCGTCAATTTGAGCACCTTTCGTCTGGACCCTAAGCTTCAACCTGTCTGGCAAGGTAAGACCTATCAGCAGGTAGGCTGCCACCAACATAGCTTTTGGCTTCAAGCAGGGCACACAACCCCTCCACCACAAAAAGGCAGGCTTGTTGTGCTTGTTGTGCATGGGCTTGTTGTGCATGCAGTATAAGTTGTGTGATCTTAAAATGTTTAGGAGGTCAATGGAATCTTGTGATTCGTATAGTATTAAAATCACCAGCTATTGCAATAAAACAGTCATACTTGTCCATTAAGTGGATAATTAAATTATAAAGTTTATAGGAAGTTAAGTTAATAAATATATAGGGGAGTTCGAGGCAAAGTGAAATTTTTAGTTTAAACTATTTTAATTTGGCTCCACTTAGTCCTACCACCATTGATATATGCCTTTGGATATTTGGCTACATTGGAAATTCAAATGGCTGCTGAATGTTGAAATGCGAAGATGTATCAGAAGTTGTTATTTGTATGAAAATTGTAATTCCTTAAGTTTACATTGGAAGCTGTGGTATTTTACATATATTTTATATGAACTTCAAGTTTGATAAATTGACTAAAGGCATTATTATCTATGATCTCACATTAAAAAATTATTACTTTTACTTGCACTTTTCTCTTGAGATTTGGTTTATTATTTTGACTGTTTGTGGGGAAAAATGAAATTACCTATCAGGGGCAAAGTATTGATGTAGACACGGTATTTCACTTTGCCCCCAATAGGTAATTTTACTTTGCCCCACAAACAGTCAAAATAATAAACCAAATGAATGTTACTTGATGAATGAAATCAAACTGCCAGTGTTTGATGAAAATCTGAATACTAACCCGCAGAACTTCCTCATAGAACTTCATGATTATTTCAGGCTTAGACCTATTCCTCCAAACATGTACTGTATATGATTATTGTAAGAAAAGCATTGCAGGGTAGAGCATTAAATTGGTTCAACTTGACAACGAACGAAACTACAACATTTGATGAATTCAAAAGTAACTTTATAAGTAGACTAGCATGTGCCCGCGGCTTCGCCCGCGATAATTATTTCAAAAATTAAAAATTAAGAGCATAATAGTTAAATCATTATATTTATTAACACCTAAATCACGTGGACTACATACCACGATTAGATAGCGTCGCCTGGTAAAAGCGACCTCAGATTCGAGTTCCTTGGCCCAGAAAACCCCTGTACAGTGAGTTTCGTCCAAATCGAACAATGTTTGACCATATTTAGGCCTATATTGATTATCCCTCTTCTGTGTAGGTTGAAAATTTCATATGTCTTCGGGCCTTGATATTCTAAACAAATGAATCGTCCAGGATGGACTTACAAAATCAAGCGATCGCCCGCGATAATTATTTCAAGAATTAAACATTAAGAGCATAATAGTTAAATCATTATTTTATTAACACCTAAATCACGTGAATTACATACCACGATTAGATATCGTTGCCTGGTAAAAGCTATCTCAGATTCGAGTTCCTTGGCCCAGAAAATCCCTGTATAGTGAGTTTCGTCCAAATCGAACGATGTTTAACCATATTTAGGTCTATGTTGATTATCCCTCTTCCGTGTAGGTTGAAAATTTCATATGTCTACGGGCCTTGACATTCTAAACAAATGAATCGACCAGCGTGGGCTTACAACATTCAAGCGATCGCGATGCTTTTATTTCCACGGTATGACAAAAATAGCCAAAGCCAACTGCAATTGATTTGACATTGAAATGTATTACTGAAATCTGATGCTTCGACAGCGCTAAAATCACGTTTTCTGCCAGTTTTTTACTCATAACTCGCGAACGAAAGCTAAAATTAAAAATTCGGCTTCGAGGTGCATTCGCCCACCTTTCAGTCCATCTATCTTTAAATTTTCAGATCTTTGCGTTCAGTAGATTTCGATGGGCATCGTGGACAGACAGACAAACAGCATGTGCCCGCATGTGCCCGCGGCTTCCCCCGCGATAATTATTTCAAATTATAATTATTAACACCTAAATCACGTGGAGTGCATTCCACGATTAGGTAGCGTCCCCTGGTAAAAGCGACCTCAGATTCGAGTTCCTTGGCCCAGAAAACCCCTGTATAGTGAGTTTCGTTCAAATCGAACAATGTTTGACCATATTTAGGGTTATCCTTCTTCCGTGTAGGTTGAAAATGTCATATGTCTGTGGGCCTTGACACTCTAAACAAATGAATCGTCTAGGATGGACTTACAAAATCAAGCGATCGCGTTGCTTTTATTTTCAAGGTAGGCTATGAGGTATGTTGACAAAAATAGCCAAAGCCATCTGTAAGTTATTTGATATTGAAATTTATTACTGAAACTGATGCTTCTAAAACGCAAAAAAATGCACGTTTTCTGCCAGTTTTTCACTCATAACTCACGAACGGAGGCGAAAATTAAAATTCCGGCTTCGAGGTGCACATTCCGACCCTTTAGTCCGCCTACTTATAAAATTTCAGATCTCTGCGTTGAGTAGATTTCGCTGGGCATCGCGGACAGACAGACGGAAGACAGACAGACGGAGGACAGACACTTCCTTTTATTAATATAGATAGATATTGGAGCTTAACTAAAAGGAATAACATTAGGATGCAGTTAGCTAATGGTGTCTATGAACCAGAGTCAGGGCAGACTATGATCGATTATTTTTTTAGAAATTTCAGAGTTGGGAAGGCAGGTGGATCCTCCCTTAAATGAATTTGAGTTGCTAGAAACGGTTACAAATCATTTCCAAGAGAATGTGAGATTAAATTTAATCGTAGCCAAACCAAGAACTTTCGCAGAAATGCTGGAGTTACTTGCAGCATTTGAACAACGTAACACATACAGAAATAGACATAGTTATGGAGATTCAAATAGTAGGATGTACCAGTCTACAAATAGATTTGTAAATTCTGGGGTAGGGGCAGAAGCCAATCAAAACAATTGTGATAGGAACTATGAAACCAGGAATGCATATGGAGGTACCATGCCTAAGCAGAATAGGAATAATGGAGGATATTTTCAAAATAGGCAAGGAAATAGGCAATTTAACAGAAATAACGATGGTAGAAATCAAGTAATCCATGTAACATTCAATAGACAAAATGGTAGTAACGGAAACAATCCGAATTCATGGAAAAAGGTGCCATGGATGAGAAATCAATGTTACAGAAGGAAATATCAGAACCGTACTTACAATAGGAGAGATGACAATGATAATCAGGTTAGGCCAGGACAGCTGATTAATAATGGAAAATGGCGTGTAAACAGTGTAGAAACTCAACAAAATACATTGAATCCTAGAGCCAGAGCTTTTAACCATACAAGAAATGAAAATGAATCTGATGACATTATTGCAGAAGTTCATGAACAGGAAAATACAAGTAGTACCCAACCGTTAAAATAGAAAGCCAATATCTCGAGGGTTCGGATGGTGTTGGCACAACTTCAGTAGTTTCAGACAAACAAATAGAACCCATATATAGTATTCAGGCACGAGGAGATTTTTCAAATAGCAAAATGAATAAAGAGAATAGTAATGAAAATAGGAATGTCATTATGGATCCACCAAGAATAAAGATAAAAATAGGAGATTATGAAACTACCGCACTAGTAGACACAGGATGTTCAAATAGCGTAATTAG
Organism: Ectobius pallidus; assembly: GCA_964059195.1. Taxonomy (NCBI): domain Eukaryota; kingdom Metazoa; phylum Arthropoda; class Insecta; order Blattodea; family Ectobiidae; genus Ectobius; species Ectobius pallidus. The sequence continues at coordinate 30,726,978 of CAXKWD010000009.1, forward strand.
CGAATCCTTGTATAGTAAACTTATTCAGAGTAAAGTAAAGTTAATTTCCATACCTATTTGCAGATTAGCGTGTACCGTAGCGATAAAGAGAGCAAAACAGTCAATGAAATTTCAGTGTATGTTAAATGTCAATACTGGAAATATAAATTTCGAAATATTTTTCTTGGTAGTCCCAAAATTAGTAACAGATGTAATTATCGGAGTTGATGTATTCACGGAGTACAACAGCGTGATCAGTTTTGAAGAAAACAATTTAGTACTGAACTTGCCAGAACAAAAGATGAGTATACCATATCCGAGTAGGAGAGATGCGTTTAGTGAGTTAGGTGAAACATTTATTGTAGAGAATGTTCAAGTTAATGACATGATTCAAAAGATAGGCCCTTGCGACGAAGAAGTAAGTGATAGTGATGAAGTATTCAAATGTATGATATTAAGTTGTGAAGACTGCGCGGATAGATATGAGAATGAAAATAAAATTGACGAAGATGTCAATGTAGGGCGAGTAGAAATAGGTTATGTCTCGGTGAGTGGATTAAGAGAAGCCGACCCTAGCGCGAACACGACGATGGTTATTTTGAAAGAAAAGGTAAAAATGGCACATAATTTAAATGATGACCAACGAGAGAAATTGTTTTCAGTACTGGTGAAGAATCAAGAAGTATTTTCAGAAAACGTAGGACTCTGTGATATTTACGAACACCAATTTGACATCAATCCAGTAGATGAATTTACCTACAAAAGCAGATCTATTCCGATAGCGTTGAAAAAGGAAGCGGACATAACTATTCAGAAAATGTTAGATTCTGGAGTGATTGAAATTTCAACTTCGAAGTATATTAACCCACTATGTTGGACGTTTAAGAAGGATACATCGCTTCGCCTCACTGTTGATGCTAGACACATGAATAATTATATCGCTACAGACAACTACCGTCCTGAAAGTATAGAACAATTGCTAAGCAGATTAGAAAACGGAAAATGTTTTTCAAGTATAGATTTGACGCATTCATTTTGGCAAATTTCATTACGTAAAGAGGATAGGAAGTATACAGCATTCAATCATAACGGACGAACGTATGAATTTACTAGATGCCCTTTTGGCTACAAGACGAGTGGAAGTGCATTGCTATGAGCGTTAAGTGCTATTTTTCCAGAATCTGAAACTAAAGGAATAATTTCCTACTTAGATGATTTTCTCCTCAGTAACGATGATTTTGAAACCCATTTGCAAAATATCGACTATGTTTTAACGAAGTTTCGTGAACATGGCATGACTGTCAAACCATCTAAAACATGTTTCTTTCAGAAAGAAGTAGAATTCGTAGGATATGTAGCAACTTCCGAGGGTATCAAGCCAAATCCAAACCGCATTGCTTCGATAAAAAAAAAATTCCAGTACCACGTACCGTTAAGCAGTTACGTCGTCTTTTAGGCATATGGCAGTTCCAAAGTAGATTTTTAATAAACTATGCTAAGGAGGTAGCACCCCTTAGGCAATTGTTGAAGAAAGGAATTCGTTGGACATGACCGTGCTTTTAATAGGGTGAAAGAATTTTTTTAGAAAGCTATTTTGTTGGAAAGACCAAATGACGATAGGCCATATATAATACCGGTACATACAGACTCGTCATGTAAAGCAATAGGATGTATTCTTAGTCAGATTGATGAATCTGATGAAACACATGTAATGGCCACAGCTTCAAGAAGTTTGAGTAGTACAGAGCAAAGAGCATGCATTTCAGAATTGGAAGTAAGTGCCATATATTATGGACTAACAAAATTCCGACATTATGTATTTAACAAACAAGTGACAGTATTTACCGATCATATTTCTCTAGCTTTTATGCAAAAATGTAGCTTAACAAACTCTAAGATTTCGAGATACATTCATGAAATCATGTCGTATGACATAGTAATTAAGCATATTCCCGGGAGAGAAAATATTTTTGCAGATCTGTTAAGTCGTTTAGACCAACACTCTAATATACCGGATACTATTGCTTCACCAAAACAAGAAGTATGTATTCTAACTTTGCCATGCGTAGGATCCAAAGGATTAGTAAAAGGATTCAACGACATAAAGAAATTGCAGTCTGAAGATAAAGAAATGGCTGAATTACTGACGTGTGCCAAGACAATCCAGGAACTTTCTGAGAATAATGTGTGAACAGATGATCAGTTAGTGATCAATTCATCAGACGTAAATGGTACTCATATGGATGCTGATAACGATATTGTAAATAATACTGATAGTAATGTAGAAGGAATACAGGAGAGTAGTTATAAGCAAGGTAGTACAGTAGGATTGTTCGATGGAGTTTTGTATAAGTTATGTGGTTCAGATGAGTTAAAGTGGAAAGTTTATGTTCCAAGATGTTTAGAGTGTGATCTGATCAAAGAATATCATCGAGCTTTATGTCATTCTGGTACAGAAAAAGTGTTGATAAATTAAAGTAAAGATTTTTATTTCAAACGTATGGCAAGGAAGGTTAGGCAGATCCTTAAAGTATGTACCACTTGTCAAGCAGCAAAACCTTTAAGGGTATATGTACGTGAATTATTTTGAAATTTGTTTTTTTTGTTTATAGCACTAAAAAATTGTGCTGAATTTTCTGCATCCATTGATATATAGTTTATATAGGTTTAGAAACTATTTGTGCCATTTAAATGGACATTTATATATGTTTACATGCTCTGAGCTACTATTCACTATGAACTTAAAATTGAATTTCCCGGTAACTCTTATTTTACACACATATTATTAGTTAGCTCCACAACCATTAGAGATAGAAGGCTGAAATTTTTTACACTAATTTTACATGCACATATGCATAAAGTAGACTACAATGATGAACATAGGTATAAAATTAAAGAAAATGTGTCATGAAATATTGATCAAATTTGAAGATATTTTATATGCGATATATAAAAATTAATTGCATTAAAAATAATAACTTTAGCTGCATGAAAGTAGTCTACTTTGTAGAAAAATATGTTCATTATATGCATTAAAAAAATAAAAGGTGTCAGAGAAACCAGAAAAATGCTATCTCTACAGGAAGTGATAAGTGCATCTGAATTAATTTTTTTCATGCTCCTATAAAACATGTAATTTAAAAATAACTTGGTCAATTTTTTATACTTTTATCAGCTAGTTATGTTCTATTAAGCCTTGTTATAGGATCCTGTAATTTTTGTCCACTTTTGAGTTCATTTTCTTGTAAAATTTTAATATTTTAGAACCTGCATTTTTTAAATATTTTGTAGTAGTTCACGTACATATACCCTTAAATGTGAAGTACGATACCGAACCTAAGAACATTATTAGAGAGACTAAAAAATAGTTTAGTAGCATTAGATTTTCATGGTGAATTACCACAAGGCAGATTCGGATGTAAATATATTTTTGTAATGTACGATTGTTTCACTAAATTTGTAAGAATTTACCCAGTGCGAAGGGGAACTTCAAAAGCATGCGTGAGCCAAATTATCAACGACTATATCCCAAAGTTTGGAAATATTGAGGCCGTACTTTGTGATAATGCCACATCGTTTACCAGTAGTCATTTTCAAAATTCACTAAGAGCAAAGAACATCAAAATTTACCATAGTTCGAGTTACTTTCCTCAAGCAAATTTCGCAGAAAGAATTATGAGACATTACTTTGTATTTGAGAGTTTTATGCCATAAGTCACATACAAATTGGGTTAGCCAATGTAATGTGATAGAAAAAGTCATAAACCATTCAGTAAATGCAACTACATTAGCAGCTCCGTATACTTTGATGGCAGGCAAAGATCCTGATCCAGTTATTGCAAATCTTCCCCAAGCTAAGTTCCATAAGGGCAAGAAAATGTCAAATGAAGAATTATGTAAAAGAGCTCTAGACAGAATCAGGAGTAGGGCCGAAAAGAGGAAACTGAAAACAAAGAGACACAAAGCAAAATGGAATCCAGAAGTTGGTACAAAAGTGTTGTTACGAAATAAAAGTTTATCCAGTGCATTACACGTATGAATATGGTTTATCGTGGACCATTCATAATCACTAAGAATTTCAGCAACCATACTTATGAGTTAAGTAGTGTAAATAATAAGATACTAGGACGTTATCACAAATCTTTATTGAGACCACATCATGAAGAGCACCAAGTCTGATGGATTGAATATTAATGTGGATATATGTACATAAGATTTTGTTTAAAAGGGTAATATTTCCTAACACAACATATTATAAAACTGTATATTTATTTGTTTCTTATGTGATTTATTATGTTCATATGTTGTATAAAAACAAAAATAGTCAGTGGTCAAAGAAAGAGAATATATGCAAAAATAAATAAGTAATATAAAACGGACGATGAGGTTCTCGACGTGAATAAGTGATAAAACATGGACGATGAGTTCAATCTCGACATATATATTTTCAAAAATAACTGAATTCTCTATCACTGATAAAAAAGGTGAAAATATAAAATGTGTTTATTTTTCAGGAAATTACTTGAAATTTCAAAATGTTTAATGTTATATTTAATTGATTGTTCAAATATTTTTTAAAAATATTGTGTTTAAGAAATTCAAGGTTATACTAACCAGATTTAAATTGTTTGTATTCAAATATTTTTTTAAGGGTGAGATTTATTTGATATAAAGTTGTAATGTTTAACACATACACTTATGTTACACTAATAGATGTCGTCACCACCACTTCACGTATTCACTTTGCGTTTTCATTAATTCGGGTATGATTTAAAATTGATAAGCATAAATATTCTGGGGTATGATGTGTTAATTTAATTATATACCTTTTCGGACATAATTAAATTAACACAGGGCCAAATTGAAGCTGGAATTATTCCACCCCTTTCATTTTTTTTAGAAAAGAATGAGTAATTAATATTTATTCAAAGTATTTAAATTATTATTATTATTATTTTCAGTAACAAAATTTCAGTATAGATTATTATTATGATTATGTAAGCCTAAATTAAAAAAGAAACGAATATATTCAAAGTATAACGTACTTAATTCGTATACCGAAGCGGGAATTATTTAGACCAATAGAAAGGTAATACGTAAGGAAACTAGTAGCCAATAAGAGAAAAGCATCGCAATAGCGCGAAGAAAAGCTGTTGAGAAGTTTCATTCCATTACGATTCGCCTCATACCACACACCGTCGTGGGGAGTGCTCTGTAATAGTTTGCGGTAAAAATACCTCGGCTATTGTGTATTCCACATATCACACATATGCATAACAGACAAATAAATAGTAAGTCGTGTGAGTTTACTTTATAATTGTGATAAAGAAAGGAAATAATATCACGTAAGTACCAAAAGTGAAACTGAATAAAAGTGGTGACAGACATTAGTAAGATACGGAGACACAATCTCACACCAAGTCGCCAGTTCATAACAGTGGCGGCTATTCAGGGGAAGTAGGTGAAGTAGCACTTCACCAGTATTTTTCCATTATAATACGTATTTTTAAAGCTTATTTTCCATATTACGAATGTTGGTTTTTGAGTTATAAATGTATTTCTGTAATTTTGAATTGCCCGCCACACCACCACCTGATGTCAAAGCTAGGAGACACTGAGATCCTGCAAGCGCTGCGCTCGCTTCAACTTAGCCGTGGCAGCTGAACTGGTTTACCATTCCCTCTGTTGCATGGGTAGTCTGCTCCACTAAAATTGAGGGTGGCAAGCAGCAGTTTTCTCGCTTACATCACATCCTCTAGGTGACGAGAACAGACTACCCATGAAGCAGTCCCCCTTGTTCAGGCATTTTCTTCGCCAGCACCTCACACTGTCAGCTCGGAGAAAGAGGTGGGCACGTTTGCGCTTGAATACAGGGTTCATAAAGCACATATATTATCCATCACAGCCTTGATGTTAATACGTTGAACACTAAAAATATAATTACGCTGTAATTGTTCTTCTAATCCCAATCCATTTGCCAGTTTATACGGTTCATTCCTACAATGCACATTTTTTCATAGGGAATCATACGACATGGGACATATTAATCACATCATATTAATGCCTTGAAGTATCCAGTAACGAGCTGAAGTTTATCAGATAAAATTGGATCTTACAGACCCTCGCAAGCATATTGGTCGATTGCTAAAGTTTATTAGTCAATACCAAGTCTGCATTGCATGAATGGAATATTCTGAATAATCTGATTAGGAGAATAATAATTACGATAAACATTGATAGATTCGCAGCGGAGAAGCAGGATCGAATTTATCTGATGAAACTCATAATCCCGAGTGGGATTTATTAAGAGTATTCCATGAATAAAATGTATCAGATTTTATAAATAATAACTACATTCTTACCCGCATTGTTTAAAATCAAATCATCATTGTGCCCACTGTCAGATCACGACGTAGGCCTACTAAATGAAGAATAAAAAAATGTTGCTAGATACTAATCTGACAAGTGTCTTGTTTAGCGAATATTTCAATTCAGAAAGAACTTCTACTACTGCTAGAAGGAAAGCAGCCATTCTATGATGATATCACCGACAAAATTGCAGCCTTAAAGGGCTACTGAAGGATTGTTTTGGTATACAAGACATAGGTGAATTCAGTTATTAACATAAGCATGTGGCATTTTTTTTTCTCTTCGCCTAATTTTCCGCTCATGAGCCACCACTGGTTCATAATAAATATCGTTACTAAAGTGAATATAGTGTTGTCATTTATAAGATCGTAATTAGCTATAATCAAAACCGTGAGATGATTCGTGCACCTACCCTGAGTGAAAACAGCCAAGGCATTGAGATGCGTTATTCAGCATGGACTCCAACGGGGATTTGAAGTAAGTACTTCCACCGAAGAAATCCTTTCACAATATAAGTCTCCCCAACCCATGTACATCTCAGCTGTGAGAGAGGAGGGATTGTTAATTAATTCTGAGGCAAAATGACATGCAAAGCCTCTTGGTACTCTCTTCAGGAGACATAAAAAAACACAAAGAGCTAGAAGTCACTTCTAGAAAGAAGTTGGGTAGGTTCTGAACTGTATTCACTCCTGAACAAGTTTCACTCCAGGATATCATGCCTAAACCTAAAGCTTTTGTAGGCACACATGAAAAGCCCTGTGAAGGGAAAAGGAGGAAGAAATGATCATCAATGATACTGACAACATCACCGTACTTGAAAGAGCTGAAGGAAACAGATGTGGAGAAGGCTAAGAAGATTTCAGGGGTCAAGAAAAAGAGGGCTGAAAGAAATTTGTTTACAAGAGCCAACCAATAATGGCAGTTCAAGTTCTGAAGAAAATGTTAACTTACAGTGGAGAGCATCTGAAGAAGGCGTAAACATACCAACTGGTTAGAAGTTGACGAATGGGTTTTCAGAATACGAAGGTAAATTATTCACAGGCCAAATTAAAGTTAAGACTGCTGTGAGTGTATCTGTGAGTTGTCTGGAACAGAGAAAAAGTATTTTAAGCGGCCAGAAAAGGAGGACCAAGAGTATGAATGGAACGGCAAAAAAGATTTGTGTTGGTACCCATGCTTGAGTTGAATAAACCAACAAATGAACATCTGATATTGGTTGGTTATGTTTTCATTCTGTATCTGTGTATATATGGTGCTGCCACCACTAGCCCTTGTTGTGTAGTTAGTTGTTGATGAGTGCAAATATAAATGAAGCAGCCATTACCTGCAATTCTTCTCTGGTGTATTATATTTATCATAACAACAATTTGCTCTCCAAAAATAACTATGGAGGGGTTTCTTTTATATACCTGAACTAGCTGAAAAGGCCCGGCGTTGCCCGGGCTTTGTATTTTTTAATTTGAAATTAACTAATGGAGGACTTTCGATTTTGAAACTCTAGGTCCTTATATAATATGTATGTAGAACTTGAAATGAAGAAAAAGATTTATCACACTCAAACTATTCCATCAGAAAACGCTAAAAATAGCTTTTTATGGCTCATAGAGGATGTCGAATGCTGCATTCGGTTGCTTCTACACATCATGCTTGGGAGGGGTTGAAATAAGAAGAAACATAAATTACATAAGATTGTATTGACTTGACGGAAAATTTTATTTCTCATTCTCATGTTACCATACAACCATTTCGGGGCTGAAATAAAAGAAAAATGCAGTATCACTTTCATACTTTCCTTCCCTAAAACCCGGGACATAATATACTGCGAGCATAGGACTCAAAATGTTCCATCCCATGCTTTGGGCCTATGATAAACATCCCCATTTCTCAACTAATACATAGCCTACAGCTATGGATAACGTATCAGCGGAAAGGATTATTTACCTACTTCTGATATAGCATACTCACACACTTAGTCGTCCCTGAAATACGACCTCTTATTCTTCATCAAAATGTGAAGTGAGAAAATATTTCTGTCGAGGGTAGAGAAAGTTATGTGACTGCATCACACTGTGCTTTATTTTCGTGGATTTCATTTTTCAGTAATTATTTTCGCCAATGTATACGTCGATGGAATCATAATTCGTTAAAGTCCAGCATTATATAGTTGACAAAGCCCTATGTGATCAGAGTAAACAATACACTGTTGTCATGTGAACTGAACAGCATTTCATTTTTTTCAGTATAATATTCTCAGAAATTATATAATTTCCAAGGGAAGGAGTATTTTGTTTGAATTTTAATGTTGACCGCGTTACTTCCCGAGCTTAACTGGGTATGTGTGCAAAATTTTGTACAAATTGGTGAAGAAATGTAGATTTGTATAAGGAACATACATACATACATACATACATACATACAAACACACATTCGACTTTTCGCCAATGTATACGTCGATGGAATCATAATTCGTTAAAGTCCAGCATTATATAGTTGACAAAGCCCTATGTGATCAGAGTAAACAATACACTGTTGTCATGTGAACTGAACAGCATTTCATTTTTTTCAGTATAATATTCTCAGAAATTATATAATTTTCAAGGGAAGGAGTATTTTGTTTGAATTTTAATGTTGACCGCGTTACTTCCCGAGCTTAACTGGGTATGTGTGCAAAATTTTGTACAAATTGGTGAAGAAATGTAGATTTGTATAAGGAACATACATACATACATACATACATACATACATACATACATACATACATACATACATACATACATACATACATACATACATACATACATACATACATACATACCCACAAACACACATTCGACTTTATATATTAGATTATCATACTGCATGTAAATGCAGCTGTAAGATTTCAGATATTTTCAGTTAAGCATTAAAATTAATTATTACTTAAGTATTTCTGTATTTATAAAATATTTCACTTTGCCCCATATAACTTAGGGGGCAAAGTGAAATGTTGTTAAGACTAATGAATAAATCCATGCTACAAGAGAACAGAGCCATTGGTCGATATTTTGCTTTCATAGATAAAAGATCTAACTCTGTTGCACATTATAATAACAAAAAGTCCATTTTACAGTCAATTTTGGTTGAGATAATTAAGACTGTACGGGCAAGCAGGAACAAGCGGACTGTAAAACTCCATAGGTGGTAGTTTGTAAATCTTCTTCTGCTGAAGGCTTAACTTGTAACAAGATCAAGCTAAACTTGCCCAATACATTTTAATTTAAAGATGTTGCCATATAACAAATTTATTGCAATGAACAACAGTACCGGTACATGAAATCATATGCAATTTATATGCTAAAAATTCAAGTTTATCGACAAACTGATCACTTGGATATCTGACCAAGTGTTATTGAACGACACTTGTGAAATTATAACGTGGCACAATTTGTTTGAATTACAATCCTTGTATTCAAGTTCATGAAAGTTTATCCTCAAGATGGCTTTAATCAGTTTTAATTCAAACCACACACGAAGCTTAGTACACTGATGAAACTATATATCTGAAATGTTCTTCAGATAGATGGTAAGTTATTAAATGACATACCTTTGAACAGTTTATAATTACCAATTCCAGATAATTACTATACAGTTGCTGGCTCAGAGTTCTTAAGACGTCAACGCCAAGAAGAGATGTCTTAAATCTCTGAAGAAGAAGAGTTGAAAATCACATGCTGGGTGATTGAATATCTGAATCTATTAGTAGTCATCAGTATATAGTTAGGCATATAAGCCAAAGAACACTTTGAAAGAACTGATCTGGTTCAGCATCTTGATAAACAAAAACCTAGCCAATTTGCTTGAAAGACAGGTACTAAAAGGCCTAGAAGACTCATGTATTGAATGAGAAGTGATTCGAAGGAAGGAAAAAGCAGAAGTAAAATTGAATGTAATAGTGATTAAGATTAAAGGAAGCAAAAGCATTAAACAAGATTAACTATTAAACAAGATTGACTATTAAACAAGATATGAAACCCAGTCTCTGATTGGATAATAACCTAATAATACAAATAATTAAATATTATAATATATATAAACAGTTATTACAAAAAAGATTGCTATGGAGCACTCAACTTCACAAATTCACATGTACTTACACATGACGCGTTTCACAAGCATCTTGCTTGTATCCTCAAATGAGGTACACTGCCGGGTCCGCTGGTTGTTCGCTAGGTGTCGTTGTAGGTCGAATCAGCCTGGAGATGAGGTCATTGTCCTTTGGGATGTCGAAATTTACTAGATTGTATTTATTTTTCTGGATAAAGATTTTTTCCCATATAGTCAAATCTATTGGTTTATTTACTGTTTTTAGTAGTTCAATGTCCTCCTCGAACTCATGCTCTGTGGACCAATAGTGATGAGCAACTGCTGATTTATCTGTTTGTATTTGATGTTCCTTATGTGTTCTGTGTGTCTAACCTTCAAATTCCTTTTTGTTTTTCCAATGTAACATTTGTCACAGTCTTTACATTTCAGCCTATATATACCCGAATTTTTATTGGGGGGAATCTTGTCTCTTTGTTCTGATTGCAGCAACGTTTTGATGTTACATTTGTTGCTGGGTGCCAATCTGATATTGATGTCTTTGAATATTTTTCTGAATTTATCATGTAATTTTGGGTGGTATGTGAACTTCTTGAAAACTGTTTCATCTTGTATGTTATTCAAAGTGCAATGTTGTTTTATTAACTTCTGTTTTTCAAATTTACTTATTTTCCTTTTAACTAACTCCGGATTGAACCCATTTGTGCATGCTGTATTCATTATCTTTAGATATTCCATCTCATACTCATTTTTGTTCATGGGAATATTTACTAGTCTGAATGTGAGGCTGTTTAGAATGGCATGTTTGTGTGTTCTTGGATTGTACCCCTCTTGCTTGATGTAATTATCTGTATGTGTATCTTTCCTGAATATTCCAAATTCTATCTTGTTCTCCTTTCTTAAGATTTTTAGGTCTAAGAATGGTAAATGGTTATCTGATTCTAACTCCTCTGTGAATTTTATGGATCCATCCTGTAGATTTAGTAATTTCAGAGCATCACCAGCTAGTTTCTTGTTTACAATTGTGAAAATGTCATCGACATATCTGTACCAAGTCTTGAATATGTGTGGGAAGGCCTTAGTGATCTGTACTTCTAGGCTACTCATATATAGGTCCGCTAGGAAGGGGGACAAAGGGTTACCCATCGCTAAGCCCTCTTTCTGTTGATAGAATTTGTTCCTAAACACAAAGAAATTTTGTTCAATACACAACTTCGTGAGGAGCACATATTCTCTAATTTCTTCTATAACCAAACCTGTGGAACTCAACCATTCTTCTAATTTCTTCAGTAGATTGTTGACGGGGACACTTGGGAAAAGAGAAATTACATCATAGGATTCTCCAACGTACAAATTATCTAAATGGCTAGTTAAGAAATTTCAAGAATTACCGAAATTTGAAAGTCTAAGTATAAAAAATAATTTCGACTTAGTGAATAGAATCAAGGATATAGACATAAATGAAAACCTCCTCTTAGCATCCTATGATGTAATTTCTCTTTTCCCAAGTGTCCCCATCAACAATCTACTGAAGAAATTAGAAGAATGGTTGAGTTCCACAGGTTTGGTTATAGAAGAAATTAGAGAATATGTGCTCCTCACGAAGTTTTGTATTGAACAAAATTTCTTTGTGTTTAGGAACAAATTCTATCAACAGAAAGAGGGCTTAGCGATGGATAACCCTTTGTCCCAATTGCACACATACCAAGTTCAGCTCCGAAAGTAACGTAGTCAAAATTAAAATTCAAACAAACCACTCATTTCCTTGAAAGTTTATAGCCTATAATTTCTGGGAATATTAGGCCTATATTTAATTAATGAAAATGCAATTCAGTTGTCATGACAATAGTGTATTATTTACAGTGTTCACATAGGGCTTTGGGAGCTACATAATATTGGGCTTTAACAAATTCGAATGCTATCGATGTAATACGTTGGTGAAAATAATGAAATCCACGAAAATAAAGCACAATGTGATGCAGTCATATAACTTTCTCTACCTTTGACATGGAGCATATTATTTTCTCACTTCACATTTCAATGTAGAATTAGAGGTCGTATTGCAGGGATGGAATTGTCATAGCCTGATTGTTTCAACGAATATGCTATATCAGAAGTCTGTAAAAAATCCTAGATCCACTGATAAGTTATTCATAGCTGTGGGCTTTGTATTAGTTGATAAATAGGGATGTTAATCATCGGCCCTAAGCATCTAAAAGTAGACAAAATAGGATGGAACATTTTTAGTCCTAAGTCTCAAGTTTTTGGGAAGGAAAGTATGAAAGTGATATTGAATTTCTTTTTGAATCAGCCCCAAAACGGTTATATAGTAATATGAGTGAGAAATAAAATATTCCATAAAGACAATAGAATTTTATGTTACCGAAATTCCTGATTCTTCTTATTTCAACCCAGGCTTGGTGTGTAGAAGCAATGGGGTGTAAAATTAGACATCCTCTATGAGCCATAAAACGCTATATCAAGCGTTTTCTGAGGGAATATTTTGAGTGTGATAAGTCATTCTTCCTCATTTCAAATTCTAAATACCTATATAAGAACCTAGATTTGAAAATCGAAAGTTCTTTATAAGTTAACTTCAAATTACAAAATACAAAACCCAGGTGATGCCAGGCCTTTTAAGCTAGTCTAATATATAAAATCGGAAGTGTGTATGTGGGTGTTGTACATTATTTTATGTATTTACTTTTTCCGTATAATGGTACATGTTTTCAACCTTAATCGCTGGATGGTGCGGCCTTCCTGTATTGAGTGTGCAATGGCTGGCATGATTAACTTGCCACCCTCTCTCCTTCATGCGGCAGGTGTAATCTTGTTGGAATTCATTAATTTGCAAATATTTTCTGCCCTCCTCTTTTTTATTTAAAATTTCCGATCTTGCCCTGATTCTAGTACAATCTTGGATTCAGTTGTTTTCCGTGACGTATTGCTTTAGGGTTTGAAATTTTCCCGTATCGTGGTGCTTGCGACATCTCAGAGCTTTCTTGGAAGGATGTGGCGAACTAGCTGAGTTAGTTGTTGTTGAGTGCAGCTTATTGTATAATGTAGTGTTCTGGGACTAAGGATGTGCCTCACGGGTTTGCCAGGATGTATTGCTGTAAGTGAATAAAGTCATGGTTATGTTTATGTATTAGAGTCATTCTTTCTTAGTAAATACCTTCGAATTTCACCATTTTCTGTCAGTTATAATGTTGGGTTGTAGTCATGCCTCTAGCGGAGGGCATATTCCAGATGAAAGCACTTGATAATGAAATCACAGATACTAGGATTGTTATTGGGCGGGTTCCCGTATGATTCGCTTAACTTTAACTTCGTCAAGAAGACACCAACACGTAGCTTTTGTCAAATCACATTTCTATTTATATGAAGGTTATTAACTTAGTGTATGTGAAATTAGACGAAGGACTGGTTCTCACTAGATATATTTTGATGCAAGGTTATTATATATTTTCTGTCACCCCTAAATTACTTTTCTACCTTGGCTGTTACATGTTGGCTTAAGCAATCTCGTCGCTGCGAGTATGATTCTGCGTAATGTTAACGGTGGTACGTTGCTCATATGTTTTTCGAGGTCATTGATCTGTATCCTCCACTGAGCTGTAGTTGCTTGTTTATTCTTACGCTTATCTTTTTGCTAAACTCATCTTGGTACTATTTGTAGATTCTGTTTTCCCCCAGTAAGATAACTTATAGCATTTTATACATTACCTTGCATATTGGAATTTACCTTGCATCAGACTAAGCTAACAGTAATTAATTATTATTATAAGGAGATTGCATAAAGATTGTATTACAGAAGTTTGTTGGCCTATAGCATTTCATACATTACCTTGCATTTTGGAATTTTGGCTTGCAACAAATTAAGCTAACTCTAATTAATTATTATTCTAAGGAGATTGCATAAAGATTGTATTACAGAAGTTTGTTGGCCTATAGCATTTCATACATTACCTTCCATATTGGAATTTGACTAGCACCAAACTAAGTAAACAGTAAGGGCACGTTTTTAAAGTCATCGATTGATTCCACCGGTGCCATCGGTCTTTCACCAGAGCGTTTGCAAAGTCAACGGACAATCCACCGGGAAAGCATCAGGCCGTTCATAAACTCACCGGTGAAAGTCCGGTGGAAGTCACCGAACTTAAAGTACGATGCTTCTTAGATGACAAACATGGCGGAGCAGAGAAGCAGACGACACTTGTCACTAGCATTAATACATTGAGTTTATTTTCGTGCGAAAGCTAACGAACTGCTCTTCATCAGAGTGTGAGTCAGGGCCGTAGCAAGGTCCTTCTGCGCCCTTGGCGAGTTTGACAAATCTGCGCCCTCCAATACTGGGAGGTTTGAACAATTTTTTTTTTTTAATTTCTGAAAAATTGTTTATTATTTCAATATAAAAACACTGTTATTATCAAAGAAAACCTAAACCTCAATTTGAAGATGAACTAAGTGTTGGACTTTCAAGGTACTAAAACCTTATTTTCAGACGATTGAACTACTTAAAAAATAATTAATTCATAAAATCTAGAATTTTTATTGCTTGATAAATTGCACCAGTCTAAAAAAGGCGGGATTTTTCATGGTTAATTTTGCGCCCTCTTTGTACCTGCGCCCTTGGTGGGGGCCCATCTCGCCACCGCCTAGCTACGGCCCTGGTGTGAGTCCTCCGAAAATGAAAGTAATGAGTTGATTTTGTTTGAAGACGAGAAAAGAAAGAAAAAATACTCTACATAAGAAATCTATTAATTCCAAATATCTCGAATAATAAGCTTTCATGGGACCAACAAATAAACAAATGCTACTGCTAAGCTGTCTCGAGTTATTTATTTTTCTACTCCTTAAGCTAAAAGCCTCAGTTAGTCAAGATATGTTATTAACAGCGTATTTTTCATCCACATATCCTATATGGCATCCGGTTATGGGACAGTAGTTCAGGGTCAATAAAGGTGTTCCTATGTCAGAAAAAAATCATAAGAATTTTAGCAGGAGTAAAACATCGAGATAGTTGTGTAGGTCTACCTGATATTTCGTCAATTAAAAACAAACACAGTTCCTAGTCTTTATATAAATTTAGTACACGTGAAAGAAAACCTACAACAATTCACACAACGCTTTTATATACACGGACACAGAACTAGAAACAATTTGAAATTAGATTAGCCGTCATTCAGATTAAATAAATGTGTTGACAGTCATCTATATAAGCAATATACATTTTTTAATAATTTGCCCTTTCTGCTGTTGAAGTGCCTACTAACAAATTTAAGAAAGTCCTAAAAAGCTGGCTCATATCAAAAGCATTTTATACTGTAATGTAAATGATTTCCTAAATATGGAATAGACATACAATTTTAATTAGGCCCGATTAATATTTATAAGTATATGGTATTTTAATTGATCACATAACATAATATAATTTATTGTTTAATTTACTTTTAGTTTTAAGGGTCTTTGATGCAATTGTAAATAGTTAAGTAGGCCTATCCTCTTAAAACTTATTTTATTTCTTTTGTGTAATGTTGTAAGTTGTATGTATCCATTTTCCCCCTGATTGAATGGAAGATAAGGCCTTAACTCTGCCAGGTAGAATAAAACATTATTGTAAACTGACAGCACAGGCTATCCATAATGAGGTCAGGTACCGTATTTAACTATGCAATATTTTATGGATTTTAATATTCTCAAAATATTATTTATGAAAATGGTAGCACTCAGTTATTAGTTCCCTGCCCATCATATGTTATTATTTCCGCTTCTAGCAAATCCATGATACAATAATTAATTATTATACATTTCGAATAATCCCGCTGGAATCCATCAACCTGTTCGTAAATTCAACGGCTCACCAGATGAAAAAAATGGCGGATGACGTTCATCGTACATTCACCGCACTTTTCCACCGGTGGATTTACTGATAACTTTAAAAACGTGCCCTAATTAATTATTATTCTAAAGAGATTGCATAAATATTGCATTACAGAAGTTTGTAGGCCTATAGCATTTCATACATTACCTTGCATATTGGAATTTTGGCTTGCATCAAACTAAGCTAACAGTAATTAATTATTATTCTAAAGAGATTGCATAAAGATTGCATTACAGAAGTTTGTTGGCCTTAGCATTTCATACATTACCTTGCATATTGGAATTTTGGCTTGCATCAAACTAAGCTAACAGTAATTAATTATTATTCTAAAGAGATTGCATAAAGATTGCATTACAGAAGTTTGTTGGCCTATAGCATTTCATACATTACCTTGCATATTGAAATTTGATTATTTCTACATTATTTCTATTATTTGGCATTTAAAAGCGAGCATAGAATTCTATAGTTTTCCTTCATATTTAGATTCTGCGACTTGCATAGATTTGTGCTGTATCAAAAAGGATACTTAGGCTACTATTCTTGGTCATTAATCATAAACTAGGGATTTCTGGATTATGATTTCTCATGGATAGACTTGTGCTTTATCATATTCATATATTTTGTTACCCTGGAAATTGCCTGTAAAAAAAAAATAGTATTTGCTTCTAGTATGGTAGTGTGAAAACCAGTCCCTCGACATACCAAATTCAAGGAACATTCTGTATTATAATAATTGCTTATAAGTATTATAGGTCTTATTAGCTTTAGTGTGTGAAATTGTTTGCTGTGCATATTTTAAATATTGCATTGTAGAATTGTAAATGTTCTCACCTAGGGATGTTGGTATTCCAGAATTACCCAATCTGAAGTTTATACTAGGGTTATTCCATGCCAATTCATCCAACAGTGACCATGACCATGACCCATTTTAGAAAAAAATAATTTTTTGCATATGAGTTCATACATGTTTCAAGATATCAAAACAAGTTTTCTAAAAAATCTAGTGTTCTTGGTTTCCCAGGGGTGTCCATTTTTCAATCCTGGTGTAACACACTTTTTGCGAATGTAGCTGATTACAAATATTTTCATAACTCAACAGCCATAAGAGTTAGAAATTTGAATTAAGAACCATTTTGTAACTACTGAAGCGTACTTTCAGAAATACTTTATTGTTTTCTTCAACACAAAATGTTTCATATGAAAATATGAGTTTGAAATTAGGGTAATTTTTTCCAAAAAAAATCACTTTTTGGGCCAAATTTTATGAGAAGGAAGTGATTGTAAACATTCAAATTTTTGTTATGTTCAAACCTGCATGTGATTTGTCTGTGAGGAAAAAATCAGGGTCTAAAAATACATCCCTTATTCCTAAACTGGCCTCAAATATTAGAGTTTTTCCGATTTTGACTATTTTTGGACTTAAATATCTCTGGTGGGTACCCTTCAAAAAATCTGAAAAATTGTATAAAAGAAGCCTTTCATGTGCCTAACTCACAGTTAAAATTTCTATTTCTTGATTCAACTCCTTCTATTAATTTTATAGAAATGAAATATCACACTTTTTAGGGTAGCGTATTTGGGAGAAACTACATATAACTCAACAACCATAAGAGTTACAAATAAAAATTATGAATCATTTTATCATTATTGAAGCTTGCTTTCAGAAATAGTTTGTTTTCTTCAACACAAAATTTTTCATATGAAAATATGAGTTTGAAATTCAGGTAAATTTTTCCCCCAAAAATCACTTTTTGGGCCAAATTTAATATGAGAAAGAAGTGATTGTAAACATTCAAAGTTTTTTTATGTGCAAACCTGCATGTGATTTGTGTGTGAGGAAAAAATCAGGGTCTAAAAATACATCCCTTATTTCTAAACTGGCCTCAAATATTAGCGTTTTTCAGATTTTGACTATTTTTGGGCTTAAATATCTCTTATGGGTACCCTTCAAAATATCTGAAAAATTCCATAAACAAAGCCTTTCATGTGCCTAACACACAGTTAAAATTTCTATTCTAGAAATATTCCTAGTATATTACTTCACTACTACAATTTATTAACCATTAAAAAACCCAAAGTCGGTACACAGGCTTGCGGCGAGTATGTTCTTTCCAGTATCAGAAGCGGCATGGCATCCTTTCTGTGCAGACCTGTTTTAGTAGCTCCGTCATGATTGTAATTTAAATTATGTTTTGCGCAGTTTTTGTGTATCCGTTTTGGTGATAATGTAGTCCCAACTTATTCATCAGGTTTGCAACAGGATTTTAGTTTATTTTCTTTTTATTTGGTCTTCTATTTATGTAATTATAGAGTACCCCAACCCCTTTCTCTGCTTGTTAGCCATTAGTCAATTCGATTAATTTGGTAGTGCGTTTTGTGTAGATTCTTCACAGTGTTGAGTAGTAAGCATGCAGTTTCTGTCTTCTTTGGCTTGGTAATAAGGGATTTTCAGTTTTTTAGTTGCGGGTAGTTTCTTTAGATAGCGTAAATAGTAGGTGTCATCAAGCCATAATGGTAGCTGCATCTTACTCTTCTCCCTTCTTCTGCCTGCTTGAAAACCTGATGGTTGCGACCAGGTAAGTTTATTTTAAATTATTTTATTTTTAACAATATTTCTGGTCTGTGTTGATTTTGTTTTGTTCTTGTAATGCCCTTCTCCTGTTGATTGAGATTTTAAAGGCATACCAATCAACAGTATTGTTTATCGCCTTTTTTCTAAATTTTCCCCCTCTTAAAAATATTTATTTCGTATGCCTACTTTTGTTTCTTCGGCATGCTTTGGTCAACAGTTCTTTGTGTAATAAAAGCCATCATAACTAGTTTTATTTTTTATAAACTTCGAAAGTAATTGTAAAGCCCTTTCTACTTAAAAACCAACCTCCTCTGGTGTTGTAAAAATATGAAATGCTAATATTTAAATTGTTGTAAATTCGGATTTCTAAAGTGGAGTTAAGCATACATGATTATTCATTTTTCAAAGAAATGTTCTGATGATATATTTATGTAAATTATTATTGTTTTTCACTTCCAGGCAAAACTATTTTCTGTAAATTTTATTTTGAAGTACTTGTTCTAAATCATGTATTTTGTACTGTAGTTTGTATTATCCTCCCGGTTGTATTATATGGATGTGAGACATGGCCACTTATTGATCAGGAAGAACATAATCTGAGTGTGTTCGAAAACAGGATGCTTAGGAAAATATTTGGGCCTAAGAGAGATGAAAATGGGGACTGGAGAAAACTGCATAACGACGAGCTTCATGACCTGTACACTTTACCGGATATAGTAAGGGTAACTAAATCATGGAGAATGAAATGGGTTGGACATGTTGCACGCATGGGGGAGGAAAGACATATCTCAAAAGTATTGACTGGGAGACCCAAAGGGAAAATACCTCGTGGAAGACCTAGATGTAGGTGGGAGGACAATATTAGGTTAGATTTAAGGAAAGTAGGATTTGCGAGGGATGATTGGAGAGAGTTTGCACAGAATAGGGATGAATGGCGGGCTCAGGTAAGCACGGCAATGAACCTTCGAGTTCCATAAAATAGATAATATTCCTTTAGCTTCCTGAGGAATTGTCTATTGCCATTGAGTACTTAAGTATTGTAGTTTGAACCAAGGAACTTTTACTTAATAATTTGTGCCCTTACTGGGATTCCAACTTGATCTATTGGTTGGCCTGTTTTCAGGGAATAGGCTAGCTTCCCTGGGGTTGGTTACCCTAGCATCCTTCCACAACTTATTATCCCTTAATGCGGGGTTCAGTGTGCGGATATGTGGGTATGTGTGTTCCCTACACAAATCTACATTTCTTGACCAATTTGCACAAAATGTTGCACATATCTGGAAAGTAACGCAATCAACATTAAAATTCAAACAAACCACTCCTTCCTTTGAAAATTTATATAATTTTTGAGAATATTATACTGAAATAATGAAAATGAAATTCAGTTATAATGACAACAGTCATTTGTTGGAATGTTCACATAATTCTTTGACAAATTAGAAAAGCTATCGATATAATTTATTGGTGTAAATAAATAATGAAATCCACACAAAAAATGCACAATGTGATACAGTCACATGGCCGTGGGTGTCGGCATGCTAACCACATGCCCCCCAATCCTGCCATCTGCCTAAGATAAATGACGCAGTCGTCGGGTGGTAGGCCTTGTCCCTTCAGGGATGTAGCGCCATGGAGTTTAGTTTAGATGCAGTCACATAACTTTCTCTGCCTGGACATGGAGGATATCATTTTCTCACTTCGCAATTTGATGCAGAATAAGAGGTCATATTGCAGGGGCAGCTTAATCCAGTTGTCTCCGCCTGCTTAGGTGTCAACGAAGTTGGTAAAAAATCCTATCCACTTATAACTTACGTTATTCATAGCTGTAGGCATTGTATCAGTTAAGAAATAGGGATGTTTATCATAGCATCTAAAAGGAGACAAAGTAGGATGGAACATTTTTAGTCCTATGCATGCAGTAAATTATTATGTCTCAAGTTTTTGGGAAGGAAAGTATGAAAGTGATATTGAATTTCTTTTTGATTTTAGCCCCGAAACAGTTGTATGGTAATATGAGAGTGAGAAATAAAATATTCCGTAAAGACAATACAATTTTACGTACGGTAACAGGAATTTCTGTTTCTTCTTATTTCTTATTTCATGGGATGTACAAGCAACAAGTTGCAAAATTCGACATCCTCTGTGAGCCATAAAAAGCTAAATTAAGCGTTTTCTGAGGGAATAGTACTAAGTAGTTCTTACTCATTTCAAATTGTAAATTTCTATATAAGGACCTAGAGTTTGAAAATCGAAAGTCCATCATAAGTTAATTTCAAATTACAAAAAAAGTTAATTCCAAATTCCAAAATACAAAACCCAAGCGACACTGGGCCATTTAAGCTTGTAATATATAAAATTGAAAGTGTGTATGTGCGTATGTGCGTGTGTGGGAATGTATGTTCCCTATAGAAATCTACATTTCTTGAGCAATTTGCACGAAATCTTGCACACATACCAAGTTTATCCTGGAAAGTAACATGGTCAACATTAAAATTCAAACAAACTACTCCTTCCCTTAAAAAATTATATAATTTCTGAAAATATTACACTGATTATTTATAAAATGCAATTCGGTTCTCATGACAACAGTGTATTGTATACAGTGTTCACATAAGGCTTTGGGAGCTACATGATACTGGGGATAAACGATGCATGGTAACATGCAAGGTAACAGTTTTTGGAACACCTTGTAGTCTTAAGTCACCAGTGTTACAACCATAGTTACTAAAATACTGTTACTAAAATACGGGCAGGTGTACATTTCTTAACTACAGCTGTCCAGTTTACCTTGTCAGTAGTTGTGTTGATATTTGCAACAACTTCACTAGTGGTTCTGTTAATAGATTAAACTTGCCGGTCTCTTCTTACAACACTAGTCCATCTATTTAGTTCTTCATTGGGTTGTAGACCTACGTTGTTAGGTTCTGATATATCCGATGGTACTGTGGATGTAGAACGCCTGCATGGTCTTGTGGTTAGCGTCCCTGGCTACAGATTCACAGGTCCAGTTTCGATCCCCGTTACCTCCTCAGATTTTTCTGAGGTAGGGAGGTCTGGAACGGGATGCACTCAGCCTTGTTATTCAAACTGAGGAGCTACTTGATAAAGAAGTAGCATCTCCGGTCACAGAAACTACCATTAACGGCCATGTGTGCCTGCATGCTGACCACATGCCCCCCAATCCTGCTATCTGCCTATGGTAGATGATACAGCAGTCAGGTTGTAGGCCCAATCCCTTCAGGGATGTAGTACCACGGAGAGTTCATTGTGGATGTAGACCTACGTTGGTGACTTGAGAGACTGTTTGAAGCAACATCTGGTTCACCTTGCTATTATTAGGACTGTACACTTTGGCAGATTTGTTTTGCTGAATCATATTACCACTGTCAATTTTCTTATGATTAACAATCAATGACTTATCAGCCGGGCTGCCAACTGATACAGACTTGTCACTAATAGATCACAGATTGTCAGATTATTACTAGAAGTATTATTACCTTTATCGTCACTCATGTCTTTAACAAATCTTGTTTCTTTGCATTGAGTAAATTCACTTACTATCGCAGTCTGCTTAAGGGTCTGTCCATGGTAACTCATGTTACAAACTGACTTATTCTTACTTTTTAAACTCTTATTAAATAATTTCCAGAAAATACATGTCACCAAAAATGCATGAGTGAAACCTCTAATAAATGAAACAGATGTTGCATGTTTCGAGTAAATTCTGGATCACAAACGCAAAGCTTGTTGAGATTCAAAATTTGGTAACTCATGTTACGGACAATGGACATGATATTTGATACTCATTGTCAGATTTAAGTAAACGATTCCTGCTCTTTTAATGGTTCAATAAATACATGTATTGCTGTACTGGTAGGTTATCATGTTTGAAATATGAATATTAAAATAATTTGTAATTTCCAAAAAATGAAATAGAATTTATCTGACATAAAACAACAATGTCCATTCAACTAAAACAATGTATACTGCATCCTAAATATACATACAGTATATATATATATATAGATATATATATGTAGGCTGTGGCTTGGTTCTAAAAGGGCCAATGTCATAAAACTTGCTTTTGAGATAACTGACATTGAAGCCTTTATAGAAGGAACATTTTTTGCTGAGAACTTCTGACATTGACCTATAAGATTTCTATATTATGTCTATTAATAGCAAAAGACATTGGCACTTTTAGTATACGAAAGATAAAGACTAGCCGAGCTCAATAATGAATAGATCTCATTTTTGCAAGAAATTGACATTGGCCCTTTTAGAACCAAGCCACTTATATATACATATACAGTGCACGCCACTTATTGCACTTCGGGATGCAGTTAATCTGATAATATTAACCGATTGATAACAGTAGCCGAAATAATTAATTGAAGGTTATTTATTCATACATAAGAATATAAACTACAAAAACAGAATTACAAGCCTTTTATTCATACATAAGTTACAAGACAATACATAATATTATGAATAATTGAACCACTCATAATACAATATTAGACTACAAGCAACTATTTTTGCAATCAATAAAATTCGTTTTAAATTATTTCTGTTTTCCCTTTGATTCCATTAACCAATATTTCTTACACGTAGTGATTCTGGAAGTTTACTCAATTGTGAACACTGTTTAGCAAAACATCTAAAACCTGTTTGTTCAAGTTTTTTCATTTTGCACTAACCACCACTGCATGCATACACTGTGATCTTCATAAAAAAAAAGAAAGAAAGAAAAAAAAACAACAACAGCTAAACTGAAGAGTGAAACATGTTTTATTGATCAAAAGAGGAGGAGAATACAGTTGAATTAGAAACAAAACCTTTAAAAACAAAATTTTGAATGACGTACAGTACTAGAAAATAAAATCCTAAAAAGAGAAATGTGATAACATAAACCGAATCTTTGATCACAATAAATAGCATTTTTTCTATGTGTCAGTATTAATCCGTACGGGACTTCATAAAAGTGATAACATTACCCAACTGAAAACATTATCTGCGATTACATTAAGTGGCGTTCACTGTAGATGTAGATGTAGATATCTCGTTCTGTAGATCCTATCATGACTTTCTTCAGTATATTGCAATACTTTTTATAGTATTCCTTATGAGTTTGGTGTTACTGGTTCTGTATCTTAAATAGAGTTCTCTTTTGTTTGCATATGATATTTTAATACCAGTAGTTAACCATGGTTTATTTCTTAAATTAGGTAAGTTAGCAATTTTCTTTTTTGGAAAGTTGGCCTCAAAATGTTGTGACACAATATTTAGGAATTCATTTAATTTACTATCTACTTTGTCATAGGAAAACATATATTCCCAGATTTCATTTGCAAGATCTTGATGAAATTTAAAATTGAAGCTCCATAGTCTTATTACTATGGGTAAGTTTGTTGGTTGAATTTACTTCATTATTGTTCAACCCTAACATCTGTGCATCATGGTCTGATAACCCATTTAATATTGGTAGTAATTTAAAATTATCTTTTTTTTCTATCTATGAATATATTATCTATTATTGTTCTCGAGTTGTTTTGAATTCTAGCTGGTAAGTTTACTGTGAAATTTAAATTATAACTACCCAGTAAGGATATCAGTCTGATCTTTCTTTCACTATTAATTGAGAAGTCTGCATTAAAGGAAGGGTAAACTAAAAAAATACCATTTTTTAATTTTAATCTCATCGCACGGAGCTTTGAATTACGAAACGAATGGTGATCTCGTGAACTTCATGCGCCTAATATTACGCTTTGTACGGGTGAAGTAAAAAGCTCTTGTGACGTCACGTGCACCAATTCATTGACAGGACGCCAGCTGCTGTAATGCTCGCACATGTGTTGCTACATAGACCACAAAGTCTCATTTGTGTTTGTTGTTGATAGAGATGTCTTTTACCTTATAAGGACAAATCTCGGTATTTACAAATTAATACCACATGAAAAGAAAATGACAAGGAATTATTGAAAGAATTGCAAGGAAGAAAAGAAAATACGGAATGGTGTAAATGTGGGCTGTGTATACATATGAAAACGGGCCACGAAAGTGTGTGTTGTTGAGACTGTGAAATAATTTGTGAACAGAAGGGGGTTGTAGACTATGTAACACAACATGCCTCATTCGATAGCGTTATTATAAATAAAGATACACTAAAACTTGTACAGAGTCAACAACATGCTCTACTGTTTATAGTACTTCAATTAATTATTTTAACACTTGAAAGATACACTAGTTGCCAGTCGTTATCAGTTAATATTTAGAGCTAATACAGTTCAAAAACAAAATACTTTTCAAGATACGAACAGTCACTTTCAGATTCAGAATCATCTTTTGTGGTAGTACAAATGTCTGAAATGCTAAAAGAGCTATATAAATCACAATTTCTAGAAGAAACATTCAATGAATCTATGAACCTGTGCAAACATTGACATAAGTTTCATTTCCTAGTTCACATTGAACGCCTACGCTGTTAGAAACTGAATTTTCATCATAAATACTAGATTCCACATTCATGATTTGTCCATTCCCAGATACTGATGGATTACTGTTTGAATCTTGCAACAACTCTCTCATTTCCTTCTTCCTAAGTACGACGATTTTCTTTTCTTCATTGGCGGTGTTTCAGATTTCCCACACAAAAGAAGTGATGGCACAGCACTTCTTTTTTAAACAGATTTCTCCAGTTAACTGTTTTCGTAACTGTACCGAAAGCTCGGTATCATTTTCTTCAAAATGTTGTGAACAAATCGTACTGTATTTACTAGGAACAAATTTTTCTCTTTTTATTTTTATAAGCCATTGCTTATAACTTTCGGGTGACTTATCTCTGTTGGGAAATCGATGGAAAGATATTTTAAGTGTGTTATCACTCTTCGACGATGAGTTTGTACACCCCACAACACAACAATAAACCATTGTTTGAACAGATACTCACTAAAAAACTGTAACAGTAGACAGAACGCTGTGAACTGTCTTTCACCGGGAGAGACTGAGTCAAGCATTCATCAAGCGTGACATCACGCGCCCACCACATTACAATAAACATATTCGTTTTGTGATTAAATGTGAAGGTGTAAACATTTCTAACAGCGAATATCATTTCTTAAAAAAATGTTATTTCAGTCCGTATGAAGAAAATAATACTGAATTTTTAGTTTACTTTTCCTTTAAAGTCCCCACACAGTATGATACTTATGTTATTATTATATAGTGAATTATATATATATATATATATATATATATATATATATATATATATATATATATACATATATATACATATATGTATATAAAATGGTGTAATGTAAATTGCAGTAAAGATAATACCATAATGAATAGAGGGAGAAAGTGTGACGACTCGACCGCTCAAACAATGGTAGATATAGGTAGTGCGGCGGTCCACCAAAACACTGGCAGCACCTTCATTTGCGATTCAGCTTCTGAATGCAGCATCATAATAGTTTGGCACCTTATGATTAAACTCGCAACCTTTAATTAATCCTTCTGATGGTTAAAACAGTGCCTTAAAAAAGCAGACATAAATGTTTTTAGGCTATTTCATTTTATAAATATCACCACTTACACACAATTCGTGGAGGGTGAAGCAGAATTTGACTATGCGACAATTTTTTTTCATTTTTGTGTTCAGTAAGATCTTCAAGCGAGAAAGTTTTAGTGAAATATTTGAATTTTATTTTAAATTAAATACCACCTTTATATCTTGAATGGTTTACGAGTAATTGAGTGTTAATTATTCTGGGCGCTACACCTGTCTGATTGATTTGGGATGATCGTGAAATGTCGAGAGTGAAGCAAATTTGACTATGCGACAATTTTTTTTATTTCTGTGTCCAGAAAAAGATTCAGGCGTATAAGTTTTAGTGAAATATTTGAATCTTATTATTATGATTCAAGTACCACCTTTATATCTTGAATGGTTTACGGGTAATAGAGTGGTAATTACTCCAGGCGCTAGAACTATCGGAAAGGTACTGAGGTATTAGCAGGCATCTTTTCCATAAAATACCAGCAATAACATAAAAATCCTTAAATAATTAATATAATATAATAAAACTATATTAATTCACTACTTGTACTCCTACTGCACTGGGGGAAAGGAATGAATCAAGCTTTTTCCTAACTTCGTAAATCTGTACTACTTTTATTTAGACATTTGTTGGCTTATTTATTATATTTTCTGTTCATTTATGTTAGTAATTTAAATGTATAAATAGCATAGCAAATGCCTTATTAGTTTAATATCTTACTACGCTTTTTTTCATATTATAATTTAAGAACATAAAAATGTACACCAATTAAAGTGGGCCGAGGGTTTAAGAGCATACTAGCGGGCTACAGTTAAGGCAAGAGAATGGTACTTTTTAATGAAAAAATCATGGAAAATGCTTTGAAATATTGTGTGATACATGTAGAATGCATTGCAAAACAATTTTTGTATATGTGTGTCCTTATCAGATGTTGAGATCCCAATTTTAAAGATTCTGCTTTTGTAGTGCAGCTTATGAAATTTTTCCTGCCCTGCATTTCACAAACCATCCCTTAGTTTTTTATAATATTATCTCTGTCACATAATTTGTAAACAGATCTACACTTTTGACCGTGTTTCACCTACATAACTTACCCCATATAGCAGGAGAAAATTAGTATTAATATAAATATAAATAATAATACGGTTAATACAATATTAAAACAAATTAATACCCTGTAATATTCTACACAATGTAATATTAATATTAATTTATAAAAATATCCCTTAGCTGTTTTCTACCGTAATTATTTCTATACAAATATACATTCTTTAACAAATTTTCATCAAATTATACTAACATACCCTCTACCCTATTTTCTAGGCAACAAAATATTATATGAAATCATCCCTTAGCTGTTTTATGCCTATGTTATACGGTCGGTATAATGCCAAAGTGAACTAAGCGCCAATTTTTCAAAATATAGGCTATTGGTAGTCCATGGTGCAGATTTTGATATCCTACGGTCTGCACTAACAAACTAAGCGATACTGGTAAAAACAGCTGAGAAAAAAGGAAATTTTGTTTTGGTTGGATGTCAGTGTGGCAACATTGCAGCCAGCCACACAGAACTAAGCAACACGCTAGTTGGATAACCTCATTTTGAATGATCTGAGTTATTTTTCCTTCTCAGGAAGTGATGAATACATTCCTTCAACTTCTTGTGGTAAGTTGAATGCTTAAGTTTTAGGCCTACTTCAAATAAGTTTTTAACTCATGTTTTGTTCCGTCCACAAGGCTGTGTTTCTAGCTTTATCTGACCACCCATAGTGAACTAAGTGATATGCTCATTATTTAGCTTATTTTAAGGAATTGCACTGCATTTATTAGCCTACTTTTGCTCCATTCTTTTAAGCATAATATATTTTATTATTTATAGTGTAACCCGCCTCCTTAATTCCAATTTTAAAATAAATACAGTGATGTTATTATGGTTATGTTTAGGTTAGTTTATAGTTTACTCTGTCAACTGAGAATGTGGAAGAAGAGGACAGCGATGGAGTAGTCCTGGAGGATTTCATTTCCGAGGCATATGAAGATTAAGACGATAGGAGATGGAAAACATTAAATTAATAAGCTAGAGTACAATAGGATAGTATATTATGAGGCTGTTCAATAGGACTGCTCAATATAAGACTGTGCATAAAGAGTCTACGTTTTGTTTCTTTATTAATAAAAATATTTATTAAAACAACTATTTATGTATAATTTGTTTCAATTATCCAAATACCTTTTTGATTAGCATGGTACTTGTTTTTATTACATTGCATCCAGTATAATTATCCAGCCAAAATGAACTAAGGTGCTACTTTAAACGGCTCATATCCAACCAAAGTAAACTAAGTAAATATACCATTTTAATTAATTTAAAAAAATTACCTATTGTTATTTTTTTAACCATACTTCTTTCTATTTGAATAATATAAGAGGCAAAGTAAAATATGTTGTGGTTCAAAAGTGTTAGAAGTAAAAAAAAACATATTTTAAAACATTTAAACTTCAACTTCAGTTTTCTCAAAATATGGAGTTTGGCACTTAGTTCACTTTGGCGTTATACTGACCATATAATTGTGCATTACTTGTGAATATCTTTGATTTTTTGAAAGACGTGGAATGAAATGTTACGGTCAAGCTTGGGCAATCTGAGAAATTACTGTTACTTACGGCCACAGCACATCTCTAGCCCTGCATAACAGTTCGGTTGTTTATATTTATTTATGGAGATGAGATCTTCCAAGAAGTGTAAAGCAGTCAAAAGCATTTAACAACTGATTTTAGATAAGGTGAGTCATTTTTATAAAGATTAATGTATTATTTTGTTTAAGAGTGTTTGCAATTTTTTCTATACCGCCCGTAGTAATTTTGCTTCTGCGAATCTAAAATGAAGTAACTGCTACCTAGCGGCGGAACCAGTGAACTACCTCAGTCATCACACTTTCTCCTCTATTCATTATGATAATACTAAGAATATTGTAGGCACAGTGTACAATACAAAATCAGTTACTGACCCTACTGTACCGTATTTCCTACAATTCTTGAATGCTACTTCCCTTACTGAATTCATAATACATTCAATTCTCTTTCATGTCAACTTGAGGAACAAGCAAAATATCAACTTGACATTATTGAAAGCTGTTCTTTCTCATATATTTTGAACAGAACATTGCTTTCAACACTTCTCAGACAGGTTGCTTTTACATTGCCATGTTCATCGGCATCACTTTGACATACTACTGCATACCGAAACTTAACTATATCTTTTATTTTATTTTTTTCTGAAGGAACTCAACAAGGACAAAACAGCCATTTTTAATGTTCCCTTTTGTTTGATATGCAATAGAAATTATGTAATTTTCAGCTTCAGAATCTTATTCAGAGCTTGGTGTGTAGATCTGAAGATAAATAGGAATTATGTGTGATGTTCCTGCACTACAAGAACTTGAAACACAGAATCATCAGGCTTATCTATCAATAAATTTTTCCCGGGTAGACAGCCAGGTTTGAAGATCAAGTGGAGACACTTGATCTTCAAACCTGGCTGTCTACCCGGGAAAAATTTATTCATACTCTTCGCCAGGA
The DNA here is from genome assembly GCA_964059195.1 of Ectobius pallidus. NCBI lineage: Eukaryota > Metazoa > Arthropoda > Insecta > Blattodea > Ectobiidae > Ectobius > Ectobius pallidus. The sequence goes on from CAXKWD010000009.1 coordinate 30,757,003, forward strand.
AAATCTAAAATCTTACAGGCTTATCTATCCTTTGTATTTTTTCTTTCTTCTTGTTTAATTGCATTTCTTTTCCTTTCCCTCATTGTAGCTAGTTCTTGCTTTTGTTTTTCTCTTAGTTTTTTCATACGTTGTTTTTTATTTTCCTTATATTTTTCACTAGCTTCGCCCATGGTAATTAATTCAAAAATTAAAAATTAAGATCATAATAATAAACGCATTATATTTATTGACACTTACATGTGAATCATTCATACATAATTATAATGAAATAGCTAAACATCCGGCTTTGGAGTGCATTCCAAGATTAGAAAGTGCCACTTGGGAAAAACGACTTGAGATTCGGGTTCCCTGGCTCAGAAAACCCTGCATAGGGAGTTCCATCCAAATCGATCAATGTTTGCTCATTTAGGCCTATATTCATTAACCCTCTTCCATCTAGGTTAAAAATTCTAGATGTCTGCTTGCACTAACATTATAAACGAACAAACCGCCAGGGTGAACTACAGAATTCCATAATTCCAAGCAGTATATTGAAAAATTCATAATGCTTTAATTTCCAAGTTATGACAAAAAAAAAAAAAAAAAAAAGGCAAAGCCACCTGCAATTGATTGGCAATTGAAATGTATTACCGAAAACTGATGCTTTGATAGTGCAAACAATTCACATTCTCTGATAGTTTTTCACTCATAACTCACGAACGAAAAAGAAAATTAAAAATCCAGCTTCGAGGTGCATTCAGTCACCCTTTATTCCATCCATGATTAAAATTTCAGATCTCTGCTTGCAGTACATTTCGCTGGGCATCGCATACAAGCAGACAAACTCTTCCTCTTAATATTATAGTTAATTTCCCTCATCCTTTAACTTCTGTCACCAACTTGTAATATTTTCTGTTGCAGATAAAGCCATGGGTGAAAAAATAATCCAAGTCTTAAATTTAAAATTTTAATGATAAGTACTTATGGGGACAATGTTACCTATAAATTACATATCAGCCTGCCTGCTGTATTTATGAAAGTCTGGTTGTATTTTCTACATTTGTTACACAAATTGAAAATAAAATTATGACTTCTAGGTTATGCATGGAAACTCAAATCAATGCTAATGCTTTTTTAATCAGCAAGTATGAAATAAAATTAGTTTTTTTCTTTCTATAAACTAAATGTGAAAACCATAACAACAACTTTTCAATGTTTCTGGTAACTATGGTTCTATGTACTTAATAAAAGGCAATTACAACTTAAATACAGTCAACTCCCGACTATCCGGGTGCGGATCAACCGGTTTGCGGATTAACCGTTGAGCTATTCCTTTAAAAAATCTTGGAAACAAATATATATTTATTTATTTATGTATTTTTTACTTACATGGAGTAGCCCTTGAACATCTTGAGTGTTTGTTAAATTATTTAGAAGAGGAGGATAGTTCACTTAGGGCCAGTTGTATAAACAGGTAAACTGTAGTTATCATGCAAAATTAACTTTCAGTTACATTTAACTACCATTTTTTGTTGTATAAACATTAATCCAAGTTTATCTTATCCTAACCAACATTTTAATATAACTGGTGAATTTTTGCAAGTTAAAATATTAACTGATGATTTGGAAATTTTAAATACATTTCAAACAGTGAAAAAGACACTAGAAATCCATTTTATAAGTACAGTATGAGTTATTATTATTTTCATATCATTTAGATTCAGTTTGCTTTCATTTTGTCTAATGACATTAAAAATACAGACACCGGTACCTTGGCTTTGTTGTTGGTTATGGTAGCCCCACATTACAAAATAGCAACATTTATTTCTAGATTTCTGATTATTCTGATACCCCATCTGGTGATGCAATGAAAACCCATCATGCATCTCTTGAATGTCATAATCTTTTATTAGTACTGCATGACATGCTACCAAAATTTGGGCAGAACAACTAGACAGAGGTTATGTCTCCTTCCCATTACAATCAAGTACAAAGCAAATTCATGATATGTTTATGATATTCAGGGTCAGCCCTGAGGTCCTTTGCGAATTATTGTGATTGGAAGCTTACAAATAGTTACTGAGGACAAAGAACAGCCATTAGAACCATTCATAAATTGACAAGAGAAAATTATACTTCAAGGTCTCGGTTTATTTGAATTCCAACTAAGGACAGTGTCTTAAGAAAACAATATTAGATATCTACAATATTCGTAACCTTCCAGGAATTATAGGTACTGTAGGTTGCGTTTACACACCTAAACACCTCTATAGACAGGTTAAAGCAGTTTGAAGCAAAAATATACATGGCCTCAATGAAATGATTTTAAAAAAATAATTAAAAAAACTCATCTTTATTAAGCAATTGAAATAAATACCAAAGACATATGTGTAACATGGTGCTTTGTCTTAAATTGAACAACTGAAAACCAAAGACCAAAGATATAAACATAATACTCCCTGCAAATTTCCCTCAACTTTTGCACTGTTGCCAGATGTTTTATTATTTTCTCCAGTTATTTAAAACTGTGAGTTATACAATCTACGGTTATTTTTATACAACATAAGTAGCTAGTTATTTTCAAACTTTCAGTTAAAAACAACCATCAGTTTGTGAGTTTTATACAACTGGCCCTTAGTGTTTTATTGTTGTGCTGAAACAGTTTGTGACCTCTGCTGGTGAATTATTCTAGCACTGCAAGACGTTTCCACATAGGCCTATGTAAGTTTTAAATAATGTTTCAATTACAGTATGTTTGGGTAGCCTATAATTTTGTTTTAACCGTGTTTTCGTTTATCCGTGAGGTGGCTACCACCCATTATCCCGGATAATCGGGAGTTGACTGTAATATGTTTTCTTATCTAATATGCTGATAATATTTTTCAATAATTTTTTATCCTATTTATTAACACACAAGCACAAAATACCAAAGGGAAATAGATCTAAAATGAAGCCATTAGGTCTGCCATCAGAATAGTGGGATCCCCTCTCAAATTACAAATAAATGCCGGTGTAATCCACGAAATTTAATGCTACCTACATTCACTCAAATTTTTACCTTCTGAAAACAGTAATGTTGTAAAAAATATAAAAAATAAATAAATAAATAAAAAATAAAATAAAATTTTAAAATTAAGGATTTAGTCATGATTGTCATAGACTTGCCCATAAGCGATAAGTCATCAAACTGTTTTTCAAGCTTAACTGATTTGCACTTATATTACACATCACATGAGTGATTGCTAGTAACTTAAGTTTTTGAAAAGACATCTTCTCATCACTAAGTTCATCATATAATTTACAATGATCGCTACCAGCCTGGATACAATTAAATTAGATTAGAGCTAACCTCAACTTGATTACATGCATTATATTTCCAGTAGAGACTTTTGGATTCATGTAAGATATTTCTTTAATTTGTTTTAAGTGGCACACAGTTAAGATGAACACTTTTACCACGTTTACCACTGCATATTACAGTATCATCAAATTCACCAAACGTTCGAACACAAAATTTATAGATAGAGACATGCAAAAGGTGTGTTTATTATTTGGTCAAAAGTGGTGTTATTTTCCCCCAAAAGTGGTGTTATTTTTTACCAAAAGTAGTGTTATATTTCCCAAAAGTAGAGTTATTTTTCCCAAAAATCTGTGTTGTTTTTAATGCAATTTTACTAACTGTTAAATAAAAGAATGATTTCTAGAAATCAAACACTGGAGTGAGTATTGGATACCTTAGGTTATTTAACTTTCGAATGAAAAAATAACCATTGTAGCCAAATTCTTTTTCAAGTATTTTCTCCTGTCAGTCAGAACATTGTTGAAGGAGGATCATTTAAAACTACAATGAACTCTCGATTATCAGTGTTAATTGGGACCTTGACATGCACCCAATACTTGAAAAACACAGATAATTCAAATCTTAGAATTAATTGGGTGAAAGATTTTGAATTTCCTTCACTTAATTTCGAATTTCCCGCACTTTGTAGCCTTTTGTGCATATGACGAAATTAAGTGCAGGAAATTAAAAATCGGACAAAATGAAAATGCGGAAAATTCTAAATTAAGTGTGGGGAATTCAAAATTAAGTGCTGGAAATTTCAAATAAGTGCAGGAAATCGAAATTTTCACGCATGGATAAGCCACCCACGGATAATCGGGAGGAATGCGTCAAAATGTAAAAATTGCTGTTTTAATTTTAGAAACCTTAAAATTTGCGTATTTTAAGGAAAATGTTAAAATTCACATTTTTAATGGGAAAAACGAATAAAATTGCGATATCGCAATTGTGAATTTTGCAGGTGTCTATATATAGGCTATCAAAGTATGTATTTCCTTATCCATCATGTTGAAAATGGAGAAGCACAAGGAGACGTCTGATCACTTTGACTGTAGTGACTGTAATGTTGGGTTCATTACCCCAGAGAATTGTATCATAGGAAATTATGCTATGGGAGAATGAAACATAAGAGCATCTGACATAATTATCAGGAATATCATTCCTAAGGCTTCTGAGTATATATATTACTCTTAAAAGCTTACCACTTATGTATTTTATGTGAGGTTCCCATGAGAATGTATGATCTAAATCAGTGGTCGCCAAACTTATGAAGCTTCTGAGCTACCGTACCATTTTAAAATCCTACTGTGTGCTACCAACCAAAAGAACTACAGAGTGTCCACCAAGTAATGCTGAAGAAATTCCCTACTTATTCCCTGATTTTCATTGACCATTCCAGAAATTCCCGACCAAAATATGATTATGAAGCACTTTCTAATAACTGTGTAAGAAAAATTATAGGATTATACATGCTTTAAATAAGAAAAACTCTTAGTAACAAAAGTAATTGCAAACAATAATTACTTAGGCTATAACAGATAAAAAGGTAAGGAACAGTTAAATAAATTAAATATACCTTCATATAGGCCTATTATTGTCTAGAAGTCATTTTGATCCCACTTATTTTTTCTTCAGTAACTGAATTTATTCATCTATAGCAGCTGCAGCTGTTTTGGACTCTAAGGCCCAGTTGCATAAAAATCAGTTTTAATCGAAGTTCAGAATTGAACCTAGTTTAATTTGCTGCTCGAGTTGTATAACGCTAATCGTAGATCACACGAATTTGGTTTAGTGCTAATCAAAGATCACAGAAAGACGTTTGACAACAGCGCCAAGTTCGAGGGAAATACATAATATTATCGCATCGAATGTCAGTTGTCTACACTGTTCGATTTTCTTTTGTCTCAGTTAATGTTATGTAATTTTCTGTTGTTGTTACAGCTAATTAGTAAAAGGAAAATAGATAACGAAAAAAAGAAGCGATCCCGTATGGCAAATTTTAAAAAGGAAGACAGAGACACACTGATTGGGCCTGGTGAAACTCAAAATCTTCATTTTCAGATGAACCATCCAAGTAATCTGAAATCTAAAAATAATATAACCTAAAAATACATCCTATGTGTAGCTTATAAGATCGAAACAATGCATTTAGCAAATAATCGAATTGCGAAATTTCCATAAAAATTCTCTATACAAGTAATAAAATACATAACGACTTACCATTTCAGTTATATATTTTTTTAAATTATACAGGGTCTTTATTATAAGTTGGGACCGGGCGACGGAAGGCGCGCGCAGCCGGTCTGACCTTGATGCAACATCGGCACGTGCAGTTATTGTTAAAGTGTCAACATGGTGAGACCCATTTCGCTGCAGCATCGTATTTTTGTGTGTAAACATTATTTTAAGTACGAGTCTGCTGGACGTGTACGTGATGAAGATAAGGTTTATCGAACAAATCCTCACACATTGGAGGAGCTGAAAGAAAACATTACGAATGAAATTAGGGGCATTACAGTGGAAGAACTCACTCGCGTCAGCCAGAATGTGGTTTCCAGATACAATGCCTGTATAACACAGGAAGGACGACACTTTCAACATATGTTATAAGGTAAGATATGTAATACTTTATATAGCCTACACTTTAAGCAGGGAAGCCGCGCGCGCGTCATCGGCGGCTAATGCGGACTCCGTAGCGGAGAGTGAAAACACCGGTCGCCCGGTCTCAACTTATAATAAAGACCCTGTATAAAAGCAATTTCGAATCTTTGCTAATTTAAGTTCACACAGATTAACCTTAGAAAGTTTGCCGGTTAAATCTGATCTTAGATCAAGGTGAATTAATCTTGGGTTAGCTTTCATACAACCAAAATTCTAAGTGTAGCTTGACTGTAGATTAGTTTCAGCGCTTAAACTTCGATTAATGTTTTATGCAACTGGGCCTAAGAGTATTTTCTTTTCTTCTCTTCTGGTTCTCTGGCCAGAAAATTTGCTTTCCTTTTTTCAGCTTTCGCCTTGTCTTCTTCTGTACGTTTCAACTTATTACTTTGAAGTGCATCTTTGTATCTTGCATTGGCATTTCTCATAGAGAGAATTATGCCTTTATTGATGGAAAGATGCTCTGAACCTCCTTCTTGAGCAACTACAACATACCTAGGTATACCAGGCACTGAGCAACTATGGATTCTACTTTCAGATTTTATACCGAAATGTCACTGTTCACAGAGAAACCACGTTCCTCTGAAGCATTTCAATGTGAAATTGGAAGTAATAAACAAACTACTTTCCTTAAACTAGGAGTGTCAGAACTATCAAGCTTTTTCATACAAAATTTGTCCAACCTTGTGTTTTAGAGTAAGATTTGAACTCAACTGCTGCAGTTTCCTTCGAAATAAGATCCCTATAGGCCTACTCATGATCTGCATTCCGAGCAACAGAGGGAGTAATCAAACTCGACTGAATCAAAATATCCGTTGTCGATACCATCTGTGAAACAGCCTCTTCTGGAGTGAAGATGATTTTGTCTGGACTCATAAAAGACAAATACTGAGTTAAGGGGTACTTCAAAGGTGACTTGTCCATCAGCTTGTCAACAACACATTTCAGACAGTCTCTGCACTCCCTTCGAAATATTAACACGTCTAAATCCTTAAGTCCATGACACTTTCTTAATGCAGACCTTGTGCCATAACCAAGGTCAACATCTTGGGCTCTTAAATTTTCAATTTTTTTGAGGTCGATGTCTTGAAGACAAGTCTTTTTAGAATGTCATCTTTCACAACTCTTTCCATACACTTCTTACTTTATGGCAAAATTTTCAATCGTTTATAAAACCTGTTAAACTGAAAAGTGAAGATCTCCTTTTCAGGAGGTCACCATGTAGGAAAGGGGTTGTAGAAATGGTTGTAAATTTTCTGCTAAAGATAAGAAGAAAGCAATTTTTGGAATAAGTTTATCTTCAAGAGCAGCTGAGATTTTTTGGAAGCTTGTATTCATTTTCACCTGTTTTTCAGGGTGTCCACTGGTCGGGAAAAGGGCGGGAATTTTGTATGGTCGGGAAAATTCAATGAGTTTTTTAAATTATCAAGGAAATTTCGAAAAGTTGTGGCCCACATACTGTTTTTAGAAATGGTTATAAATCTGCTGCTAAAGATAAGAAGAAAGCGTTTTTGGCAGAAGTTTACCTTCAAGAGCAGCTGAGATTTTTTGGAAGCTGGCAGAAGATAAAAAAATCCCTTTAGGCAGGCCTGCAGGCTGAGGTAGATTTCGAAGTGCTTTTGGTTTAATTTATTGTCGCTGGGCAGCACTCTTCTTCTTTACTATCCTTGATAGTAGCATTAAATAGTCAGCTATTGTGAGCTGAATGAAACGTTAACGTTACTTATTTAGCGCTACTCAACAATTAAAAAGCACTCCCATTGGTGAAGAAAACATACAACTCAGCAATGATATTCTTAAAAGAAAAGACGTAGATTAAGAAGCAATATGGCAGTCATAGGATGAGAGGATAAATCGTGGGTTTACAAGCAAAATTCACTAAGTCTTATGGAAATGCTGTTGACTTAGTGGATTTTGCTTGTAAGCCCACGAAATAAAATATATTCATAATTATTGCTTAATTAAAATAAAAAATAGTAACTGAAAATGAATGTTGAACTGTGGAAGAGGAAGAGCCTACAATCGTTTGTTTTGACAACAAGAAAATGATGTAATATTCTGGGAGGCCGTGCACAAGATCAGAAATGAATCAAATTAGCAAAGCCGTTAAACAAGACAAAATTAATATTATAATAATTCTTAAAGAGAGCCATGACTGTGATAACTCAATCAAACTCAAGGTATCAACATAACTGAACAGTAGTTCCAATGTTCTTTGCTTTTTTTCATTGAGCCATAACTTTCATATTAAACTCCTTTTTACTGAGAATTATTTTATCACAGCAATATCAAAGTGCACAATGCACCACATGAAATATAAATAAATCTGAAATCTTTTTTATAAAAAGAGAGTTGTCTATTATGTTTTAAATTGATATTAAATTTTATTATTTATTTTTTATCTTTCCATGCATTATGGTTCTAAAGATGTGTAACATTATTTTTAATATTTCAAACTCTATTACATTAATAATTTTATCCTTAGTTGGTCCTCACACATTCCTTTCAGCAGGCCTTCAGACTGAGGTATATTTTTAAGTATTATTGTTTTTCAAACATTCAAATCTCGCCTTATATGAGAGCTATCGAGAAACTAGTTATTGATTTGTAGAGTACTTATCAAGAGCTTTTCAACGACACCCCACAAGTCGTGGTTTCAAAAATTTCTAATTTCCATCCCCCCACCCCCACTTGTAAGTTACTCCCAAAACCCCCGAATCGTAGGTGTCACTAATTAATTCAAAAAACGTTTCCCTCTATACTTTCTTAGTGGCCGAGATATAAATTTTTCAAAATTTCAACCTCCTCCCCTGACCCCACCCCCCTTGGGCCAATTTTCCTCATTAACAAAGTTGTCCGAACTATTGGGTCTAGAAATAACATAATAAAATTTGGTTCAAATATCTTCAAAATTTTGGCTGCTAGCATGTAAAGATATATGTAAAGATATATATAAATATACAATTTTTTTTTTTTTAACGGGCGGTGGTTTTGTACTTAGGGAGGCAGGGAGGATATGAAAGAATTTTTCGAAAGTCATGACATGGTACCAATCCCAATAGGTAGATTTCGATCTACCCAAAAATTGTATTCATTTTATGTGGGCCACAAACGTTTCAAATTTTCCCGGATATTTTAACAAATTCATTGACTTCTCCCGGATTTTCCCGACCATACGAAATTCCCGGCCTTTTCCCGGATTTTACCGACCATACGAAATTCCCGGCCTTTTCCCGGCCAGTGGACACCCTGTTGCTTGTAAAGGGTTTGTTTCAATCTGGCAAAGTGTTTGTATTCACCTTGGATGATATTGCCACAAAGCCCAGAAAAGAATCGCTCAGAAACTGACAGAAGAAGGACTCGGCCAGAAAGCACCTGAATTCGACACGTCTAGAAGAGGGGCGGGTCTCTTATTGCTGATTGGAGCTGCGAGCCGATAGGCGCGGTCTACTGTAAAGCACGGCACAATGAGTGGACTGGGCGCGCTCGTGGGATAGGCCAGAGGAGGAGCCATGTGCTAAGGGGTGTGACGGCGCACCACGCGGGACTTCTAGATTCTACGCAGGCGGAACTTTCCAGACATCGACTCTAGAACATTCGTCAATACTATATAAGGAGCGTGAGCAAGCCGACGCAGCCAGTTCATTAGTAGCAGAGAGTCAGTCAATCAATGAGTAGCGATAGTCAGTCCCGGAGAGACAGTTCGTTAGTAGCAGAGAGTCAGTCAGTGACAGACAGTAACAGCGAGATAGAGTCAGCGTCAGAGTGTGAACTGGACAGAGAGGACTGATTAGCTCGGCCTCAAGTAACTGTGACTTGGGAAGCTGAGGAGCCAGTGACCGGAGAGACTAGTCAACGGAGGGACCAGCGAATGGAAGACCTAGTCAATGGGGAACTAGTGACCGGAGGGACTGGTGAACGGAAGGAGCTAGTGAACGGAAGAGCTGGTGTGCTGATCTGGACTGGACTGGGACACTGCTGTGACGTGGAAGTGAGCACCGGACAGAAGGAAGAACTGGAGAACATTCAGGAGTTTTCTGGCTGTATAGATCACTGTTATAGAAAATAAAGGAACCTCCATCCTTCAATTAGAAACTCGGTGTTCTGATTTTGAACCCCGACGAGCCCTTGTTACAAAATTTTTTTCCCACAGTTCCAGCTTTTTTTAGAATGAAGCTGCATCTGAGTTAAGGATGTTTAACTTTTCAGTGATGCCTGTGAGAAAAGCAAAATCCTGCAACCAAACCGGATCTTCTAGTTCACAGAAGGATTCGCCTCATTCTTTCAAAAATTTCACTAAGGCAGGAAGCAACTCTTGAAAACGTAACACTCTCCCTCTACTAAGCCAATGAACTTCCATATGAAGTAGTAATTTTCCTTACTGGCAATCTAGTTCATCAGTCAGTGCTCTGAACAAACGTCTTGGAATTGCATGTGCTCTAACTTTGTTCACTATATTTATGACTGTTTTCATTACATTGTTCATACTTAAAAACTTTCCACAAAGTGACTGCTGGTGTATCACACAATGGTAAAACAGAAATTTCGGAAAGCTGTTGTTGTTACAACACAACGCTATGAATCCCTTCTCTCTGCCCACCATTGCAGGAGCTCCATCAATTGCCAAGCCCACCAACTTATTTATATGTCCTCTCCTGTAGTGCGTCCTGTTAACAGTATAATCTTTACCAGCTCCTTTCTTATTTCAAAATTATGAAAAACCATTCTTGCAAAAAAGGCCAACTGAGCTGTATCAACTATATCAGTCTATTTATCAAGTTGCAGGGAGAAATAGCTGTTGGGTCATTCCATGTGAAATCAACCAATAAAAGAATTAATTTGGACCTTACCCCTTTAGATTTCAAAGATATTTGGTACAGTTGTTATAGCCATAGAACAGATGAAAAATACAAAATTTTAAATTTTTTGGGCTAATAGTTTTTTAGTAATAGCCATTCAAAAACTTAAAAAATAGTATTTTTTGCAAAATTTTGATACAGTAAAAATGCTATAACTTAAAAACTATTAGGCCTAGAGAGCTCAAACTTGTTTTATTCTCTTCAGTTTTTAATGGGCTTTAACCTGATATATAACATGACTGTCTTTCATTAACTTCAATTTTTTTGGAACAAGTTAAAAAATATATTTTTGAAAATCTCAAAAACACCCCTTTTAATTTTTTTTTTTAAATATATGTTATTTGTATACTAATAGTCTACCTATATACTAAGTTTCATAATGGACTTACAATGGACTCAGCTAAAAAAATGCCCAAGAGTGAGCATTTAATATTAAGTTTTTAAATACGAATAACATCAATGTTTTATAACTGAATAATCAGAATGTATACATATTTAACTCAGTAACCCTATATAGTTGTTTATTAATTAAATATTTTGAAGTTTTAATGTGTTTGTAATAACATCCTCCACAATACTTCTTAACATATAAATTGCATAACTGAACACAGAAAACCTTTAACACAAGTCTAAGCTATACACTAGTAGGCTATTTACTTATCAGTTTTCAGGAAGGAACAGGCTTTGAATTATTTTACAAATAAAATTGTTGAATTGTTGCCATAGGCTATTTACTAAAAAGTAATTTCCACAAATTGTATTCATAAAATTATAGCAAGTTTTTAACAAATCTTAGTATTAGTAGTAATATCACATTGTTTAAGAGTTTTCATTTACCTGTATATTGTTTATGTAGGCCTAATGTTGTTTCTGTAACGCTTTCACTCAGTCTTGATTTCTTAAAAATCTTTCTAAAGCATGTGATGAAGCACTAATTTCAGTTTTACTTAACGTGTACACTCTTCCAGTTGCTGTCACAGGATTTACTACTCCTAGAATTGATTTACTGGGTACTGTTAGCATGTCATTTGGTTTGGGGTAAAAAAATGAGGGGGATGGCCCCTTAGGATGTAAAAAGCTAACTTTAAATTCATTTTCATCATTTTTTTTAAGAACAGAAGCAAGCCACCATGATTTGTCGCAGACAACTATAACATATCCAGAGTCAATTTTCTGTAAATCTGTAGGTGTTAAGTAATCAACTTTTGTTACAATTTCTGTCACACTTTGTGCACTTGATGAGAATGACTTTGTAATAAGACGATTTTCAGAAATCGGTATAAACGTATGGAGTTTGTGAGTACCTTCAATTGTTTTTGAATCATTGAATCTCGGAAGAAGTTTCTTTTCAGCTGCATCGTAATCATCAACTGTGCAGTATTCAAAGTCTATACCGGGAATATTGTCGTTAGCAAACTCAAAAAGCTGTTTTGGTGTTAGTATTTGGTCATTGTATGGTCTTTGCAAACTAGCTTTGGAAGCTAGTCTTTTAACTGTGCCACCTAATCCATCGCAGGCACTCTTGCCGTGTGATGTAGCGAAGAACTGCCATTCTGCTTCTACTTGAAAATCATTCTTGTGTAGGCACAGATTAAAAAAATTCTTTCTGATTTTATACTGCGCAGCACTGCCGTCAGAAAAGTAAGTGATTTTGCTTAACTCGAATGGTAGTGTATCTTTCAGTATTTGTATCAGTTTTCTTTGAAAAGCATAGAATGCTACTGTATTGTGTAGCAAACACTCTGAAATGAAAACATACTCCATATGTCGTAGTTTTTCTTGCCACTTATAATATACAATAAATGGGTGCAGTGTGGCTTGGCTACTCGTCCAGTGATATGATTGCACTTCGTCCTGCAATACAAATGAATAATTTTCTGCAAAGTCACAGTTAATGATAATCTCACCTTCCACCAGGTTTTCCTTACATTCTAAGAAGTAATCTTTCTGTTGTAATGCAATAAATGAATGAGTTTTCAGTTTTAAGAGACTTTCCATAAAATCTTCTATGAAATCATCAATTTCTTTCACAACTGTTTCCATCATACATCTGTCTACTGTCACCCATTGCTTGAATGTTACCTCATCAATTACCTCGTTTTGAAATATCTCAGCCAATGCTTCTTTCAGGTATGTTGTCCCTGGACACTTGCTGCATTCATTCATGTAACATTGAGGGGCCGGAGGGTTACACATAATTTTTGCTAGGAAAGTGTGATATGTTTTAAGAGGTGATCCATCCAAATTAAAATTTTGTATCCCTGAACCAGCTATCATCAATTTCACATTTTGATGCACAGTACACACACATACTGTGTGAGTTCCGCTTTTACCAGCTAAAATACAATTTTTAGGTCTTAACTCACAAAATTTTGAGAAGCCAATTCGTTGAGTTGGATGTTTTTCTTTAAAAGCTTGATAAATTTCATTTAGGTTAGCTAAAACTAAACGCTTCTGCACTTGAATTTTCAATCCCTTATTCCTGATTGTAACACAATCTTTCTTACCAGGCATAATCCTACTTATGTCATCCTCTTGATAAAAATCTTTAACAACCTGTGCAGTATCTTCACTTAATGTTTTGCCAGGCTTTGGATTCGTGGTTGAAAGAACTCCCTTTTCATATACTAATTTTTTTACAGCTCGAGCCATATAATTAGTGACACCAAACTCTTCTTCAATTTTTTTACAGGTCCAACTTTGGGGTAACACTGATAAAATAGTCATTTTTTCACTTCGCTTAGTTGTTTGGGCAAATTTTTTTTTCAATTGTTCAATAATTTCAGACTTACATTTTTCTTCTTTGTTTTCTTCTTCGTTTTCGTTCTTAGAAGAAACTAATTGGTTTTCCAAGCTTGTCATTATTTTCTCAATCTTTTTTGTGGAATAACTTTCTACAACAAGTTTTTTCTTTTTTATTGGGGATTCACCAATAAGTTCCAGTGATTTATTCAAGTAATCTATTGATGTTCCTGGGTCAGTAAATGATTCGTCAACAATGTCATCCTTTTGGCTTGTACCAGCTACATTATCATCTACCTGTTCTGGTATTTTAAGTTCACTATACACTTCTTGCCTACATTTGTTACATATTTTCATACCCATTTTAATGTTCACATTTAAAGAGCACATACTTTCTGTCACATTTCTGAGATATTTTTTCTCCGTTTTTGAATGTTTTTGTTCCTTATATGGGTTACAACATTTAACATTATAAATACACCAGTTTTTTTTTTTTTTTGCTGTTTGTTTGCCATTTTTAGGAATTAAAAAGAAATATTTAGCTTCATAACAAAAGCTAATAATAGTTAACTAAATAAATAACAGTCTTAACACTTTGAAGGAAGTATCAACTCTTCAATATATACACGAAAACAATTTAGTTGAAAAATTACATTATCTTTTAAGCACATGAACCTTTAAAATAATTTTTAACACATTATGAATATGTAGATAACCATACAGTTCACAATCCTAACAGCAACTGACTGGGAAAAACAAGAGAGCCAAGTGGAATGAACATGTTATGACAGGAAAGAGCTGACTCACAGGGTGTGACAGGAAATCTGACTCACATGCTGTGTCAGGAAAGCTCTGACTCACATGCTGTGAGAAGCACAGGCTCTGGCTCACTTTTTTTAATTGAGCACTCATTTGTTATCTCTTCTTGGTGGTGTTAGTGTTCACAGTGTAGGCGAAACATGCAAAAATAAAAAAAACTATAGCTATTCTTACAAACACATTAAAACTTAGAAAAAAAGTGTTATATTAATAAACCATTTTAATGGCTTATTAAGTTAAATATGTATACATTCTCATTATTCAGTTTTAAAACATTGATGTTATTCGTATTTAAAAACTTAATATTAAATGCGCACTCTTGGGTGACATTTATCAGTAAATTTGGCTTAAGCACTATGAAGACTTTATTTTTTTTTTTTAGCTGAGTCCATTGTAAGTCCATTATGAAACTTGGTATATAGGTAGCCTATTAGTATACAAATAACATATTTTTTTTTTTTTTTAATTAAAAGGGGTGTTTTTGAGATTTTCAAAAATATATTTTTTAACTTGTTCCAAAGAAATGTAAGTTGATGAAAGACAGTCATGTTATATATCAGGTTAAAACCCATTAAAATCTGAAGAGAATAAAACAAGTTTGAGCTCTCTAGGCCTAATACTTTTTAAGTTATCGCAGTTTTACTGTATCGAAATTTTGAAAAAAATACGATTTTTTACGTTTTTTAATGGCTATTACTCAAAAACTAATAGCCCAAAAAATTTAAAATTTTGTATTTTTCATCTGTTCTATGGGTACAACAAGTGTACCAAAAATTATCAAAATCTGAAATGGTAAGGTTCAGAGCACTGGTTGATTTCACATGGAATGACCCTGTTGCGACCAAAGTCAGGTTTAAGTTGTGAGGTAACGTCAGAACTCATAACCTCAACCATTATTACTGTATTTGCAGAAAGCTGTACAGATTTAATAACAGACATTATCTCAGTTTTAATTTTGAAACTATCTAATAATGCATCTGCAGCTTCTAAAAATGCAGTTTTGATTATTTCACCGTCTTTGTATGGTTTCTTGTTCTGTGCAATAATATTTGAAACTCGGAATCACGCATCAGTTGCTGCTTTATTTTTGTTTAATGGTTGTAAAAAAGTTTATTGTTGAGCATTAACAACAACATTTCAACATATGGCACATTTTCAAAACGCATGAATTCGGTATGCCCTACACAACTAATATCACTGTTCATAACATAACAAACCTAACCTAACCTAACATAACAAACCTAACCTAACATAACCAACCTAACATAACCAACCTAACCTAACCTAACATAACCAACCTAACCTAACCTAACATAACCAACCTAACCTAACCTAACATAACCAACCCAACCTAACCTAACATAACCAACCTAACCTAACATAACCAACCTAATCTAACCTAACATAACCAACCTAACCTAAGTTCCACTAAAGTAGAATCTACCTGCCACTACTTAGGCCTACCTTAATGCAAGATGGACAGTTGGTCATCCTGCTTCGTAGTTGGTC
This sequence comes from Ectobius pallidus, assembly GCA_964059195.1. Lineage (NCBI taxonomy): Eukaryota > Metazoa > Arthropoda > Insecta > Blattodea > Ectobiidae > Ectobius > Ectobius pallidus. Next base: position 30,772,909 of record CAXKWD010000009.1, read on the forward strand.
TTTCTTCTTCGCTCAGAACCATAATATGCTGGCTGGCGCAATAAAAATGAATTGATTGAAATGGGTAAAAATAAGATCAAGTTCTAAAAACGACTAATTTCACCCCTTAATCAATTCCTTGAACAAAAGTAAGTATGAGAATATTATAGGAGAAAAATTCCTCCGGCACTGGGACTTGAACCCAGGACCTTTGGCTATTCGCGCCAATGCTCTACCAACTGAGCTAAGCCGGAGCTCAATTCACAGCGCCAGATGGAACTTCTCTCCTATGACTGATTGCCCTAATGGTCTACCTCACAGACAGACAAGTTATGTCATATGCAGTACTGTGAGGCACACTAAGTAGTGATTTTTGTGACCGGGCTCCCACTGTTATTGTACAGTTAACATTCAAGACAGATATATATGCATTCATGAGCCACAGATTATTGTCTCTGTTGGACACTACATGAGAATATTATAGGATAAAAATTCCTCCGGCACTGGGACTTGAACCCAGGACCTTTGGCTATTCGCGCCAATGCTCTACCAACTGAGCTAAGCCGGAGCTCAATTCACAGCGCCAGATGGAACTTCTCTCCTATGACTGATTGCCCTAATGGTCTACCTCACAGACAGACAAGTTATGTCATATGCAGTACTGTGAGGCACACTAAGTAGTGATTTTTGTGACCGGGCTCCCACTGTTATTGTACAGTTAACATTCAAGACAGATATATATGCATTCATGAGCCACAGATTATTGTCTCTGTTGGACACTACATGAGAATATTATAGGATAAAAATTCCTCCGGCACTGGGACTTGAACCCAGGACCTTTGGCTATTCGCGCCAACGCTCTACCAACTGAGCTAAGCCGGAGCTCAATTCACAGCGCCAGATGGAACTTCTCTCCTATGACTGATTGCCCTAATGGTCTACCTCACAGACAGACAAGTTATGTCATGTATGTCATGTAGTGTCCAACAGAGACAATAATCTGTGGCTCATGAATGCATATATATCTGTCTTGAATGTTAACTGTACAATAACAGTGGGAGCCCGGTCACAAAAATCACCACTTAGTGTGCCTCACAGTACTGCATATGACATAACTTGTCTGTCTGTGAGGTAGACCATTAGGGCAATCAGTCATAGGAGAGAAGTTCCATCTGGCGCTGTGAATTGAGCTCCGGCTTAGCTCTGTTGGTAGAGCATTGGCGCGAATAGCCAAAGGTCCTGGGTTCAAGTCCCAGTGCCGGAGGAATTTTTCTCCTATAATATTCTCATGTAGTGTCCAACAGAGACAATAATCTGTGGCTCATGAATGCATACCCTATATATCTGTCTTGAATGTTAACTGTACAATAACAGTGGGAGCCCGGTCACAAAAATCACTACTTAGTGTGCCTCACAGTACTGCATATGACATAACTTGTCTGTCTGTGAGGTAGACCATTAGGGCAATCAGTCATAGGAGAGAAGTTCCATCTGGCGCTGTGAATTGAGCTCCGGCTTAGCTCAGTTGGTAGAGCATTGGCGCGAATAGCCAAAGATCCTGGGTTCAAGTCCCAGTGCCGGAGGAATTTTTCTCCTATAATATTCTCATGTAGTGTCCAACAGAGACAATAATCTGTGGCTCATGAATGCATATATATCTGTCTTGAAAAGTAAGTATATTTAATGACATTTCGAGTTCCAGAAAGGAAAACTGTATGGCTAAGTGCTCTACCCAATTGAATTTTCCCTTCACTTCTCAACAATCACTTGTGGCATAGTGGTTAAGACTGCTAGCTATGATACACTACCGGTACACCTTTTCAACCTCAATTTCGGAAAAAGTAATTTCAATTTTGGAAAAAGTAATTTCAATTTCGGAAAAAGTAATTTCAATTTCGGAAAAAGTAATTACTATTTCAGAAAAAGTAACTTCAATTTCGGAAATACGAGGGCTATTTTTTTAAACCCTCGATGGGGTATAAAATGAAAACCACAGTGAAAATCAAAACTGTTTTATTTGGAACATTTAGGTACATCTTTTAGCTACTTCTCTACATAATCTCGCTTCAATTGAAGAATTTCAAAACTCTTCAAAATGCCGTGAAGACCCTTCACAATACGCTGGCGGCAAGCTTCTATGAAGCGGGTATAGTAAAGTTGATACCACGCTACGACAAATGACTCAATCGGAGCGAGATTATGTAGAGAAGTAGCTAGAAGGTGTACCTAAATGTTCCAAATAAAACAGTTTTTATTTTCACTGTGGTTTTCATTTTATGCCCCATCAGAGGTTTAAAAAAAAATAGCCCTCGTATTTCCAAAATTGAACTTACTTTTTCCGAAAAGTAATTACTTTTTCCGAAAAGTAATTACTTTTTCCAAAATTAAAATTACTTTTTCCGAAACTGCAATTACATTTTTCCAAAATTGAGGTTGAAAAGGTGTAGTAGTCCCGCGTTTCTATACTGATCGATCTGAAATTTACGGTTAGGAATAGGTTCCAAATAGGACAAAATAGGTAGGTAGGGCAAGGAAAAGGGTGAGAGAGGGTGGAAAGGGTAGAGAAAATGAGAATAAAGGAAAAATAAATTATTTACTTGTTCCCAGTTTTCATCCTTTTAACAATAAGTTTAGATGATGTTGCTAGTAGTGAGATATTCTGTAGGCAACACTTGAAACCCTAAATCCCTCCTTCCCAGACAGGTCCCATTAGTGAGTTGGTGGGAGGAGCCTAGTGCACGACCTAAAACTATTTTTTTTCCCAGATTCTATATGTTTTGAAGATCAAAAAAAAGAGTGAAATTTGGCTTCTTTATTTTTCACCAAGGGGATTGGTTTGATATGTGAATTAATTATTGATATTTTCGGTAATAAATTATAAAATGAAGCAAAACAAGGCATAATGGAACTTTGCGCCCCACGCGGCTCCCCTTCCACTCGCCACTCGCCTGGCCGCTTCCCGCATGCCGCTTGCCCCCCTTCCCCGCAGTGCATGCCGTCATGCCTGTAGCCGCCGGTAATGCATAATTGCAATTGACATGTCACCTAATAATTCACAATAAAGAAAGCCCCTTGCACCTCCACATAATATTTCACAATTATGAAAATGACCCTTGCAACAAAATAGGCTATTTCACAATACAAACAGCCCTTGCACCACACATAATATTTCATAATTATAAAAAAAACACCATATTATAACATAAAATGTGGTTTAATTGATACAGGAAAATTCCCTTGCACCAACACTACTCTCTTCATAACTAACCAAATATCTCAAAATTATAAAAACTGATTCTTGCGTTAAAACTCATGAAATCCTCCCTATCAAAACTCAAGTATACGAAAGCTTCCTTCACTGCTCAACATTCACTTGTAGCGTAATGGTTAAGACTCCTAGCTATAATGCTAAGGGGTCCCGAGTTCGAATCCCGGTTGATCCAAAATTTACTATTAGGAATAGTTCTCAAATAGGTAGGTAGGGTGAAGAGGTGAGAGGAAGAGAGAAAGGAGATGGGAAAGGAAGAGAGGAAGGAGACGGGAAAGGAAGAGAAGAAGAGAATAAAGAAGAAATAAATTATTTTTTCTGTTTCATCAGTTTTTAAGAGATGGCGCCACCGTCACTGCTAGTAGTTCAAATGCTGCCGTTAGGGAAGGGAGTTAGAGAGTTGGAGTGAGGGACTCGCATGGGGCGTAAAGTTCCATTTTCCCCAAAACAATTTAAAAAACCCAGACACGAGCTATAGAAACCCCGGGAAAATACAAAAACAGGTCGCACCTTGGGATAGTGGTATCCCGCCCAACCCAAAATACATCACACAGTCTGTGCAAAGGTGAATATCGAGTGGGCGGAGCTTAAGGGGGCATCCTGCTTTTGGATTTCTTCAAAGACCTAAATTAAATTCCTTCAATTAAACAATATCAGTAGGCCTACATAATAAAGAGCTATGAACACTTACCTGTCCTCCTTGCCAACCACCTTTCCCCCCTATGGGAAATATTCCTCCTATGTGCAAAACATTATCATCATTAGTGTCATCCACAACTGCACTGGAGTTCACGAGAATCTGAAGTGTTATTACCAGCCATATTCCCAATTCCTGTAAATCGTAAGTTTAGTGTTATGGTGGGATTCGCGAAAAATTAATTTAGGTAGGCCTAATCATCCAGAATTTAGAAACAGAAATCGACTAAGACATTTCCAATTCATATTCTAATTGATAATAAGTATGTGAAAAAGTGCACAATATTTATAAATGTTAAAATTCTAGAGAAAAAATGAATTTTGAAATAAAATTGTAGAAAACAATATGTATGCACAAGATAGGCGTCTGCCAGTACCCGATTACATGCAGACGAACTGATCAGAATTACCATAATTTGGTCACAAACATGTTTTCTTCAACCCACAAACTCAAGATTATCCACTGAAAGTGTCTAAAACATAATAAAAGTACCTACCCTCGTCATACCCTTCTTCCTACACATCTAATCAAACCACCTGCATATCGATCGCTGTCGAAATTTGTGCATTTGCTATTCAAATGTAGCGCTCACTGGTGGTGGCAGAAGTCACTAATCTGTACGTCGTATGTCATCAGTTCACCTAAATATCAATTTTATCCACAAATACGAAATTTCTGTAAATATGATTCACGGAAATTCTATTCCCTGGTTTTAACTTTCCATGAAAATACATGCTACGTCCTAAAAAATTAGTAAACATTAATTATTTTGACCTTTTCTTATAAGTTAGGTTATGTTTATAATCGGTACATGATATTATTATTGTTCTAGGCCCATACGCTGCGAAGTAGACAAACAAAAAAAGTCAAGACACCTGCTGGGCTTCTAGATCAAGGGGGGAGGCTAAAATCATCCCACCTACATCATGACTTACAATTTCCTCTCTATTTCTATACTGACACCCCCTCCTTCAGCTTTCATCCAACTAGAGATGGGAATCTGTTACTTTTTTTGGAACAGTTACGTTACTGTTACAGTTACACGAAAGTAACTGTTATTTATAACCGTTACCTGTTACTTTTCTTGTATATTACGTAGTTAATCGTCAGATCACTTCCCACTTGTAGGGGAATGCCCTTTATCTCCCCCCCCCCCACAACGGTTATGGACGTAGCCAAGGCTGGGGCTCTAGGGAGGGACCCCCGAAATAAAAAACAGTTGTAAAATTAAGCTTTCAATTAGGGATGATAATCGATAGTTAAAATATCGAGGTTAAAATCGGAGATAACCATCGATATGACGATAATATCGGCCTGAAAACATCGATGTATTTAGACAAAAAACATCGATGTATATTTAAAAAGGGCCATGGTATCAGAAAATTAGGCAAAATTCATAAATAAACAGAAGAATTTCCATGAAAGCAATCGATGTAAAAAATCAATGTTTTGGGAAATTAAGCTCCTGTAAATAAAATTATATCGTAGAACCAAGGTAGCCTATTAATCTTCTTTTTGTTACAAAAACATCCATGTCGGGGAGAAACATCGATGTAGCAAAAACATCAGTTGTTTTCCATCGATGTAAAAAACATCGATTATCGTCATGAAAATAAACTTTTTGGAATTTTCCTGTGGTTTACAGCCTAAAAGATATAAGTATACAAAATTTCTAGTTTCTAGCTCATGTGGAAGTGGGCAAGCATTCATGTCAGTGAGCGAGCCCTTTTTTCGGAGGTTTTTAGGGCTAAAAATATAAAAACTACTTTTTGGAATTTTCCTGTGGTTTACAGCCTAAAAGTTATATGTGTACCAAATTTAAAGTTTCTAGCTGTAATGTCAGTGAGCGAGCCCTTTTTCGGGGATTATAGTGCTAAAAATTTAAAAAAATACTTTTTTGGAATTTTCCTATAGTTTACAGCCTAAAAGCAATGTGTGTACCAAATTTAAAGTTTTTAGCTCATCTGGAAGTGGGCAAACAGTAATGTCAGTGAGCGAGCCCTTTTTCGGGGGTTATAGGGCTAAACATTTTTAAAAATTACTTTTTTTTTTTGAATTTTCCTATGGTTTACAGCCTAAAAGCTACATGTGTACCAAATTTCAATTTTCTAGCTCTTCTGAAAGTGGGCAAACAGTAATGTCAGTGAGCGAGCCCTATTTCGGGAGTTTTTAGAGCTAAAAATTAAAAAAAACACTTTTTGGAATTTTCCTGTGGTTTACAGCCTAATAGCTATATGTGTACCAAATTTCAAGTTTCTAGCTCATCTCGAAGTGAGCGAGCCCTTTTTCGGAGGTTTTTAGGGCTAAAAATAAAAAAAAATACTTTTTGGAATTCGCCTGTGGTTTAGAGCCTAAAAGCTATATGTGTACCAAATTGAAAGTTTCTAGCTCATCTGGATGTGGGCAAACGTTAATGTGAGTGAGAGAGCCCTTACTCGGGGGTTATTGGGCTAGAAATTAAAAAAAAAACGTTTTGGAATTTTCCTGTGGTTTACAGCCTAAAAGCTATATGTGTACCAAATTTCAAGTTTCTAGCTCATCTGGAAGTGGGCAAACATTAATATCAGTGAGTCAGTCAGTCAGCCGTGTAGCTTTATATTATAGGGATTTTATTATTAGTAGTAAAATTATCAATATTATTTCGAATAATTTACTACAGTTATTGAATTCACATTTCATGCTATATACCCACATTCTAAGTTTAAATTGTCCAGTAAAGGCAATATCGTATTTTGATAAATTTTTAAGTGGTATGTAAAGCAAGAAATATATATGAGATCAGACAGCATGAATTCTATGCATGAACTCTTGACGCCCATTAATAATTAAAAAAATAACTTTTTAAATTCTTTTTATTTTTTTTTTATTCTTATTTTTATGTAATTTTTATTTTTTAATATTTTTATTTTTTAATATTTTTATTTTTTGTTTTTTATTATTTTTATTTTTTATTTTTTTAATTATTTTTGTTTTAATTAAGAAAATAACTTTTTAATTTTTTTATTCTTTACTTATTTTTTATTCTTTTTTTTTGAAATTTTAATTTTTAATATTTTTATTTTTTAATATTTTTATTTTTATTTTTTGTTTTTTTATTATTTTAATTTTTTATTATTTTTTATTTTTTAATTATTTTTGTTTTTCAAATATTGGAAGTAACAGATGTAACGGAACGAGGCGAAAGTCACGGATAAAACACTTGTAACAGAAATATTAGAATTAACTGTAACAGGTCAGAGTAACTGGAGCAGGTGGAAATAACAGTAACGGGTCCAAATAACTGGAGCAGGTGGAAATAACAGTAACGGGTCCAAATAACTGGAGCAGGCGAGAGTATCAGTAACAGGTCAGAGTAACTGGAGCAGGTGGAAATAACAGTAACGGGTCCAAATAACTGGAGCAGGCGAGAGTATCAGTAACAGGTCAGATTAACTGGAGCAGGTGGAAATAACAGTAACGGGTCCGTGTAACTGGAGCAGGTGAAAATAATGTAACGGGTGTAACTCTCGACACGTTACTTTGTTCCAGACCAGTTACATTCGCTCGACACCGACAAATTTCTCAACGCAACTAATAATAACAATAATAATAAGTAAATAAATAAAATAAAAATAAAAATAAAAATAAAAGTATTAAAAAAAACCCTGAGAAAAAGGAGAGCTGCTGAGAAATTTGGAGAAACTATACAGAATTCTTATATATTTATATATATTTACACGCTAGCGGCCGTAATTTTGAAGATATTTGAACCAAATTTTATTATGTTATTTCTAGGCCCAATAGTTAATGAGCAAAATTAGCCCAAGGGGGGGTCGTGGGAGGGGGTTAAATTTTGAAAAAATTATATCTCGGTCCCTATGAAGTATAGAGAGAAACTTTGTTGGAATAAATTAGAGTACTCCCTATGGAGTTCACAGTGACAGTAACGATTCGGGGGTTTTAGGGGTACGAGTAGGGGTGGGGGATGGAAATTCGAAATTTTTGAAACCACGTCTTGTGGGGTATCGTTGAAAAGCTCTTGATGAGTACTCTACAAATCAATACCTAGTTTCTCGATAGCTCTCATATAAGGCAAGATTTGAATGTTTTAAACAAGTGCTCTTTCCTCTTTTTTGCAGTTATTATTGCGGGTTTATCATGCCAAGGCTAAAGAAGAAGAGAACTGCGCAGTGACAATAAATTAAACCAAAAGTACTTCGAAATCTACCTCAGCCTGTAGGCCTGCCTAAAGGGATTTTATTTCACTTCACACAAATGCAATTAATAGGAAATGATCAATCTCCGCCATTTCATGCAGATGTCTAAACTTAAATAGATGAATTTTCGCTTCTCATTGCAATGATTGCTCGATGGCGTAGTGGGTAAGATGAAGGTTGAATAGTAGGAAAGGGTAAAGAAGTGGTGAAGGGGGGGAGTCAGAATTTCCAATACTGCTAGTTGTTCCACCATTCACATCTAGATGTCTGGAGTGGGAAGAGCTAAAGGGACGACCTGATTTTCCCTCGTTTTTTAATAAAAAAAATCCCGGGGGAGGACCCCCATTTTTTGGATTTCCAAATAATAGCAAACTTTCGTCTGTGTCGGTCCCTCCTTTCAGTATTTTCTGGTTCCGCCTTTGGTTGAGACGAAAATAAGCTATCCTAGGAGGAGCTTTGGTAACCGTTACTTTTGATTTTTTGTAACAGGTCGTTACCGTTACATACATGTAACAGTTACAAAGTAACAGTTACAAGAAATATTCCCCATCTCTACATCCAACCAGTACGAATCACAGACACCATTAAAAGAAAAGCTGCTATGTGGAGAGAAAGTCAAGGAAACTAAGATCTGGACCAGTGGGCAATTTATAAAGGAGATAAAGACAGCACGTGAGAGGCTTGGAATTTTGTTCAACCAATCTGGCAACTTGTCTTGGTTCAATGTGTGTATCACGGAGTTCGTAACCTGCATCAAGAACAGTTCGTGAAAGTTTATACCGATAAATTAAAATATTACCGGTAGTCATTTCAGCAGAGAACAGTTATGTAAGATCTCCTTAGTTTTTCGGTAGAAATCAGTGAATCTATAAGCCTAATAATAGCTTCCTGTAGGGTGCAATATGTGATGATGCATGTTAAGTTACGGGATGCCTAAGTTACATAACTTGTGGCTTGAATGTTTCTTGAGGGATCGGATAAAGCACAACTTACATCGAATCCACAAACTTTAAATTTCTAATTATATAAATCTACCAGTACCAAATTATTAATGTAGAAGTGTGTATACCCGGTAGAACTTTAACTTTCATGTAGCCTACTTTTAAATATGTTTTTAGTCTTGGATTTAAATACATTTCTATTTTTTAAAGCTTATTTTGGGGAAAAAAATTCTGGACGTACAGTAGCGGCAATATTTATGTATTTGTAATTTTTACAGAAAATTCTGATCACATGCAATAGGTTTGTTCCTACCGCCAAGTCATGTACTGTCATGGGGAAAATGGAAGAACAGGTTGCCACTTAAGCTCTGCTCACCCAACTCACTTACGGGACCTGCCTGGGAAGGAGGAGTTTAATAATAATAGAAAAGCGCACAATGTGCATGATTAGTTTGAGCAGAAAGCTTTGAGTGAGCCTGTCCTCTCGGGGCAAACCATCACATGATATCTGTCACAAGTCCGGTGGCACAACGCGCACACACAGCCCTCATTTGGGAAGTGATACGTTTTATTTTGTCACACTAGGTGGTGGAAACCATGAGTCGCAAATCTTGTACCCTAGTAGCACAGATCGTTGGGCCAATGTTGGGAAATGGTCGCCATGTTGCGTTGGTCAAAGGTTAGGAATGTCCATCGGGGTTCCGTTGGCAATGAGCGTTTTACCCAACCAATTGCCAACTGTAGCCAACCAATATACAACAAAATCCCAACAGTTGGGAATGTTCGTTGGCGATCTGTTGGGCCATCATTGTAATGCCAACAGAATGCCAACTGTTGCCATCCGAATTCCAACATAATTCCATCCATAAGCCAACCAAAATCCAACGATTTCCCTACATTCCTCCATTGGGTTCTGCTTTTTGCCTTGGTTTCATGTTTATTTTGTCACAATTAGGTAGTTGATAAAATATTTACCCCAGCAACTGCAATTTAAGACTGACTTATAAATCCATGCAAATCTTTCGCACTTCACCCCTTTTGATAATAGTCCAAGAAAACCAAGTATTTAGCTAACTAATAAATTCACTCATACAGATTCACAAAACACAGTATACAGTTCATATGTTGCTCTTAATTCAACCGTATACTGTATTTTGTGAATGTATACAACTGTATAAGAATGAATTTATTAGTTAACTAAATGCCTAGTTTTCCTGGGCACCTATCAAAAGGGGCGAAGTGCGAAAGATTTGCATGGACTTGCTAATCATTCTTAAATTGCAGTTGCTGAGGAAAATATTTTATAAACTACCTAATTATGATAAAATAAACATGAAACCAAGACAAAAAGCAGAACCTAATGGAGGAATATAGGGAAATCATTGGATTTGGATGGCTTATTGATGGTTATACAGTGCTTTCACTGTACGACTTGGCCGGCAATCGCACGGGCCGCTCCACCGTCACAGATTAACCGCATGCGGGGCCAGGCGCGTGACATATCACGGTACTCCCGGCGAATCGTATATATTTCCGTAATTGTAATCACAATAAAATGTGAAAATATAAAATAAAAATACAAACTTACCTTATCACAGGAGATGTTGGAAATGTCGTCCTTCTGCATCATTACATCTACGGCACCTTTTGAGGAAATTGCTATTCACACGCAGTAGTTCTAATGTATAATTATGTTGTGGCATTTTTAAAACACTTCAAGCAAAACTAAAAACTACTTTAACCATAAGAAAACACAAACACTGCTGTAATAATTATTCATGTGTGAACACAATCAGATCACATGCTAGACTTCAGCGGTGAGACGAGGCATCACTCGGGAGCTTGATGCATGAGTCACGGAGTCAGCCCGCGCGATTGCTGGCCAAGTCGTACAGTGAAAGCACTGTAATACTAATGGTCGAGAACTTCATCCCATGAGGGGACAAGGCCTACTACCCATGTTTAATCTTCTTCCTCCATTCTTCTACATTGGCAGATGGTTGTCTTCATGACTGAAACCGCTATTTCTTTATCAAGTGGTTCCTCGTCTTCATGAGGCTATGTGCACCTTGGTCCAGAATTCTATACCTCAGAAAAATGGTGATACAGTGGTACCTCGAGATACGAGTGCCCTAACATACGAGTTATTTGAGATACGAGCTGTCGAACGGGCAAAATTTTGTTTTGAAATACGAGCAACATTTGAGATACGAGGAACGGCCAGCTGCGACGCTGCACACGGCCCACCAGTTTACTGCGCCTCGTGCGTCTCGCACATTATCCCACGTATTCCCCCAGTGTGCTTGTTTACCTCGCTGTCGAAGCATATTTGCTAAGTTTTTCTAGGGCTTTGCGCTTTTTGTGCATTTACATACTTTATCACATTTCTTTTTATAACCATGGGTCCGAAGAAAGTGTAACAAATATGTATGTACACTTTATAAAACCAATTTTTATGTTTGTTTTACATTCTCTTTTATTGTGTTTTTATACAATATTTGTCATTTATAAATACATTTTTCTTATTAAAAAACACGTAACAAAATCAATTTCAATTAATTTCAATGGGGAAAATTGCTTTGAGATACGAGCAAATTGACATACGAGCAAGGTTACGGAACGAATTAAACTCGTATCTCGAGGTATCACTGTACATGGTAGGCCTATAACATAAGGAAAGAATTGCAACGTAGGTGTTTTTAAGGTAATTAATGTCGGTATACGTCGCCACACAACCAAGTAAATCTTAATAGACCTTCGCACTTTAATAAGGAAAGCGTGATAAGGACTCACCCGGAGGACGTAGGATTCAAACTCTTTGTTGGCCTGGAAGCAGGGGAAAATACAAGTATATATTTTCTTTTAAACAGACAATATACTATATGTATTTCAGAATGAACAATTCAAAACTACAACAAGTGAAGATACAGCCCTCACAAAATAATTCAGTGAGAAATTGATCAATAATAGAATAATAAGTTACCACAAACTTTTCATATGAATTAAAAGATCTCAAACTCAATAATATTTGAAAACATAAACGACAGATAAATGATTTAATAAATAATTAAACAACAGGGTAATTGTTAATGGAACCTTTTTTATGTTAAATTATGTAAACTTCATGAAAAGCCAAAATAAGCTATTATATTATAGTTCTTTTCAAAGGCTTACAACAAATATGTCTGTAGCAACAAGGTAATTATTAATGGAACTTGTTTTCAAATGTTAAATTACGTAAACTTTATGAAAAGCTCAAAACATGCTATTACATTATAGTTCATTTCAAAGGCCTACAACAAATATGTCTGTAGCAACAAGGAAATTATTAATGGAACTTGTTTTCAAAAGTTAAATTACGTAAACTTTATGAAAAGTCAAAATACGCTAACATATTATAGTCCACTTCACAAGGCTACAACAAATATGTCTGTAGCAACAGGTTAATTATTAATATAACTTGTTTTGAAATATTAAATTACGTAAAGTTTATGAAAAGCGAAAACACGCTATTATATTATAGTTCTTTTCAACGGCCTACAACAAATATGTCTGCAGCAACAACTTACTATTAATTATTAATAGAACTTGTTTTGAAATATTAAATTACGTAAACTTTATGCAAAGCGAAAACACGCTATTATATTATAGTTCTTTTCAAAGGCCTACAACAAATATGTATGCAACAACAGTCTACTACTAATTATTAATAGAAATTGTTTTCAAATATTGAATTACGTGAACTCTATGAAAAGCCAAAATACGTTAACATATTATAGTTCACTACAAAGGCCTACAACAAATATGTCTGTAGCAACAAGGTAATTAATAATGGAACTTGTTTTCAAATGTTAAATTATGTAAACTTTATGAAAAGCTCAAAACATGCTATTACATTATAGTTCATTTCAAAGGCCTACAACAATTATGTCTGTAGCAACAAGGTAATTATTAATGGAACTTGTTTTCAAAAGTTAAATTATGTAAACTTTATGAAAAGTCAAAATACGCTAACATATTATAGGCCACTTCACAAGGCTACAACAAATATGTCTGCAGCAACAGGTTAATTATTAATATATAACTTCTTTTGAAATATTAAATTACGTAAAGTTTATGAAAAGCGAAAACACGCTATTATATTATAGTTCTTTTCAAAGGCCTACAACAAATATGTCTGTAGCAACAAGGGAATCATTAATGGAACTTGTTTTCAAATGTTAAATTACGTAAACTTTATGAAAAGGCAAAGTGCTCTAACATATTATAGTTCATATGACAGTCCTACAATAAATATATCTTAAGCACCAGTTTGCTAATTATTAATAGAACTGTTCCCAAAAGTTACTTTGTGCAGATATCATGAAAACTCACAATAAGTTATTTAACTCACGTAGAATTTTTCTTTTCATAGGCCTTACTAACATATACGTGTGCAACACCAGTTTACTAACTATTAATAGAACCTTGTTTCCAAAAGTTAATTTACGTATTCAATCTATGTCAACTCATTTAACATCATTTACGGCACTTGACGGCAGTTGCTGACTATAATAGATATCCTGAGGTCGAATCATAGAAAATTATATAAAATGAATAGAAACAGGCTTTTACTGATCTCTGAAGGTTTCTACGTGATTAGCTTTAGAGTACAATCCCCGTACAATTTAACAACACGAACCTAACCATCATAAAGTAAGTTTAGATTCTTTTGACAAGTAAACAGCAAATAGAATATTCGCAACCGCAGATAGGTCAAAGTTAATTAAATTTTGAGTTTAATTTTCACTTACCAAAGGGAGAAGTTAGAAGGAGAACTCGCCGGTTCCACAGCTCAACGCACTCTGAGCTCCAAACTTAACAGGAGCCCAGAGGAAAAGAAATGGAACGCGCAGGCGCAGAATGACGAAGTTTTACGTAACTCTGACAGCAAGTAGAAAGAACAAAACGGAGAAAAATGCAATACCATTGCAGAATCTTGGCTATAGGCTAAATAAAATTCAGAGAAATGAATAATGAATAGTTTATTGTTATTGCTGCTTTACAAGTTATGGGTAAGTCATATATATATATATATATTATGAACTACATAACATGTATTAATAAACTTCATTTTTATGCAATGTGAGAATAGTTGATTTATGTAAGTTGATCTTTCCACCTTATGCCCTCAATATAGTCTAGGAAATCCAAGAATGTTACCATTAACGTTTACAATATTATATGGTGTTAATCTTTATATTCTCACTAAGTAACAATGTGCAATCTTTTAGCCTACTGTGATTACTTAATTTGTTATCTTGTGACCAGTTATAGCATCACCATTATTAGGCTTATACGTTAGAAATATGATCAACTCTATCAAGTAACTTCCATTCTATTTGCCTGTTTAATTTAAAAACATAGTTCATAACAGGGTTAAAAGGCGTATTTACATTATGTTTGAAAAACAGTCTAATCTGATTAGTAGCTTATTCATTATCAAATAATATTTCAAAGAATTCATTATAGGCTCAAAAAAGCTTTAACAATTTGTGTAAAATCTCTTCAAAAAATTCATAATAATTCTATCTATTATATTCTTAATTTACATTCAATTACAATTTTGATTGTAAGATACAGTTTGTAACATAATCTGAGTGTGTTCAAAAACAGGGTGCTTAGGAAAATATTTGGGCCTATGGGAGAGATGAAAATGGGGACTGGAGGAAACTGCATAACGACGAGCTTCATAATCTGTACTCGCCACCAGATATAGTAAGGGAAATTAAATCACAGGGAATGAAATGGGCTAAACATGTTGTGCGTGTGGGGGGAGGAAAGACATCTAAAAAATGCTGAGTGGGAGACCCAAAGGCAAATGACCACTACGTCTAAACGTAGGTGGAAGGAAAATATTAGGATAGATTTAAGGGAAGTAGGATTTGTGGGGGATAGTAGGATGGAATTAGTACAGAATTGGGTTGAATGCCAGGTGCAAGGGTATTTTATTTTTATTGTGAAATATTAGGTGACATGCCAATCGCCATTACGCATTACCGGCATTGAGCAGTGGCTACAGGCATGATGGCATGATAAGCAGGGCAGGCGGCAAGCGGGAAGCGGCCAGTCGAGTGGAAAGGGGAACGCGTGGGGTGCAAAGTTCCATTATTCCCATTTTATTCCATAATCTAGTAATATTTTACTTTTACAAAGACTGATGTTAGGATCATTAGCGAAATTGATTAGGCCTACACACAACATTTTTGACTTAATTTTAAATTTAATTCTACAAACTGTAACCTATTGGGGTTATAACCAAAATTGTGACTGAATGTAGGCCTAAATTAAGAATTGAACAGATAGAATTCTTTAGAAATTTGAAGAGATTTTACATGATTTGGTAAAGATGTTTTAAATAACCTAATCTATTAAGTGCACATATAGGCCTATAGGGATAGATGAAACAATTTGATGGAAAAGGATTCTAGCAATCAAGTTAAGCTAATCAGATTTAGACGGTTATTCAAACATAATGTAAATGCATTTTTAACCCTGTCATGAACTATGCTTTTAAATTATACAGGCAAATAAAATGCAAGTTACTTGGTAGAGTTGATTATATAACTAACGTAGGCCTAAAGCTGTATCCACAATGTGCAGTTGGCAGTTTGTAGTTGGTAGTCAAAGTAAAACGTGTGGTGAGTAATGTACGCCATTCTCAAAGTACAGTTGCAGTCAGCAGTTGGTATTCGGCAGTCGAGAAATTCATCTTCGACTACCGACTGCAAGTTACATATTACGAGATTGAAAATTATTTACTAGTGCAAAGAAATAGATTAGGTTACTATGAAAAGCAAGATGTGTTTATTATAGCCTACATATTGTGCACTATAAATCGATACCTTCCCATTATTTGTACTGTAAAATGTTTCCCTAACCTTAATGTTAACTGCATATTGTGGGCAGCTCTCAAGCGGCCAACTGCACATTGTAGATAGAGCTTAATAATGATGGCATAACTGGTCACAAGACAACTGGATAACAAATTAATTAATCAAAGTACCGGCAATTAAAGGCTAAGAGTGCACATTATAACTTATATGAGAATATAAAGACATCATAATTAAATGTTACTGGCAACATTCCCTGGATTTCTTAGACTATATAATGAGGGCATAACGTGGAAAGACTTACATAAATTTATATAACATGCGTTTACATGAAATACTAAGGCCTACGGTAACATGCACGGTATAATAAATCGAAATACTTGATTCTGACACATAACTGCATGCTCCATATATGCAGGTTTGAAATCTTGAAAATCCCAATTGATCTTGCGAACTGTTCCAATTTAGTTGGAATTTCGTTGCTTATGCTCCTCCTCTGCTTTGATTTCCTTCTGCCTTGATTTCAGTAAATCATCTGAAACAAATAAAGGTACCTCTTCAATTATAATGTAAATTTAGAATAGCCTATAAATGATAGACCTATTTATTTTTTAGAGGCTGTATTTCATGCAACACTCATAATACAGTATTGTGTAAAAATGATAACGTTATATATTCAGAGAACAACCAAAGGGCTTACCTAATATTATGTAAAAGAATGAGAATCAAACATCATTCCGCTTCTTCCTTAATACCATCAAGATGGCGATTGACGGTTATGCGATGTTTGCGTGGTTCGTCCAGGTACCGATGACCGAGCTATGCCGGAAATTTCCGAAGGACTTAACCAGGATGAGAAGCTTGAATAATTAATGAATTAACACGGTTTTATTTTATAGGAAATAAAAATTTAACGCTTATAATGTTATTTCAACACTTTTTAATTTTAACATAAATGCGATTATATTCCAACAAAATGTATTGTTAGGCCAACAATCATAACCCCAACGGTAGGGCGAGCGCGCATTGGGCCAACAATCATAACCCTAACGGTAGGGCGAGCGCGCGAGCCAACCAATAAATGCGTTGGCCCAACCGAGGAAATTACAACTAACCTTTTCCCAACATATCCCTTCCATGCCAACCAAATCTCTCCGTTGGGCCAACGAAGTGTGCTACTAGGGTTACATTTCAGTGATATAGACTCAAGTTCCTTCTGTAAAGAACAGGATTTTGAATGTTGTTCAGCCAGATTGGATTTTGACAATGATACATTTGTAATACTAACCATTTACAGGGCACCATCAGGGAATTTCAATTATTTTGTAAATCAGTTAGGAAGGGTTTTTAATTCATGTAAATATTATACTGTGTGGGGACTTTAATGTAGATTTCTCAATTGATAGTGAGAAGAAGATCAGACTGATATCTTTATTGGGTAGCTATAATCTAGATTTCATAATAAACTTTCCAACGAGAATTCAGAACGACTCCCAAACAACAATAGATAATATATTCATAGATATAGAAAAACATTTTAATTTTAAAGTACTTCCAATATTAAATGGATTATCAGATCATGATGCACAAATGTTAGTGCTGAACAATAATTAAGTAAATTCGAACAGTAAACATGCTCATAGTATTATGACTAGAGTAATGAGTGACGATTTAATTTTAAATTTCAAACAAGATCTTGCGAATTAAAACTGGGAATCTATGTTATCCTATGACACAGTAGATAGTAAATTAAGTGAATTCCTAAACATAGTGTCACCAGGGCCGGATTTAAGAGTATGCCGCCTATAGGCTAAAGTCCATTTGCTGCCCCCTTATAGTTCATATTTGCTTAATACTTTTTTATGCAAAAAAGGATAGAGTTCATTGTTGTTTTCATCTTTTTTTAAACAAAGATCATTTAGTCAGTTGGAGAATTTAATGTTGAACCGGTACGTTGCCATGGTAGCTCAGTTGGTTAGAGCATCGGCACGGAGAGCCGAAGTTCCTGGTTCAAATCCCGGCTATGGTATTGAATTTTTCATTCTGACTTCACCTTTCCAAAGATCAAGTAGTTTAGATAAAACTACAATTTTAATGGTTTACATAATAAATTATATAATGAAATGGGTTATCTACTTTTTTACTTACTTCTTTTAAGATTCGTTAAAAAATGAAATGGGTTTCGAAATTAATTAATTAATTGGTTCTTGGAGACCAGTGATCACTATTTTAAACATATTTTTATATTCTAATACTAATTACTATCTTAATTACTAATTACTATTAGATTTATTAATGGCAAACTCGTTAATAATGTCCTCATATGAAAGTGTTTTTGTTGTATTTGCTTCAATACAAAGTAGTGAATTTGGATTTTGTTATAGTTTTAGAAAGTAGGTTATGTAGAAGGACTAAAACATATTTTTAAGTAACATGTATTCTTAAATTCATAGGGAAATATTATTAACGTCTGTAATACTTCGTTTTAACTTTTGAATAAATTGCCATACTGCCGCCCCTGAAAATTTGCCGCTCTAGGCTACAGCCTACTTAGCCTATTTAGAAATACGGCCCTGAGTGTCACGACATTTTGAGGCAAATTTTCCAAAAAAAGAAAACTGCTAATTTACCGAATTCAAGGAATAACACATGGTTAACTGCTGGTATTAAAATATCATGTGCAAACAAAAGAGAGCTCTACCTAAAATATAGAACCAGTAACAACCAAACTCATAAGGAATACTATAAAAAGTATTGCAACATACTGAAGAAAGTAATCAAAGAAGCAAAAAGTAGGCATTTTTCACAAGTAATTAATAAATCAAATAATAAAGTTAAGACTGTATGGAATATAAAAAAAAAACAAAACGGGGAGAACAAAGGGAAACAATGATTGTACATCATTAATGTACCAACTAGATAATTTATCAGACATTACAAATGCTTTTGATAGTCACTTTATAAATATTGCAGAGAAATGTATTCCTATAAATAGTATTAGCATTAAGGCAGTAGACCTACTAACAAAATCTACAGTTTGGAACCATAGATTTGAATTGAACCTGACTTCTCACATAGAAATTGAAAATATAATCAAGTCTCTCAAAAGTAAAAGCTCGTCTGGTTGGGATGAGATAAGTAATAAGTTATTAAAAAGCTGCTCATCGGAACTCAGTAAACCTCTTAGTCACATATGCAATTGTTCATTAGAAAATGGAATATTTCCAGAAAGACTGAAGCATGCTATTGTTAAGCCCCTCTTTAAAAAAGGTGACAAAAATCTACCATAAAATTACAGATCTATATCGCTCTTAACCTCATTTTCAAAAGTTTTTGAAAAAGTCATGTACAACCGCATAATACACTATCTTAATTTGAATGACATTCTTACTTCATCTCAGTTTGGATTTAGAAGTGGCATGTCCACTGAGAATGCTACATTTCAACTTACTACAGAAATACTGGAAGCGTTAGATAAAAAGAAATATGCTCTGGGAATTTTCTGCGACTTAGCTAAAGCGTTTGACTGTATAAATCATGAAATATTACTTCAAAAATTGGATCGTTATGGGTTCGATAATTTAACACTTAAGTGGTTTAAATCATATCTCTCTGTGTTACGTCATGTAATACCTACTCAATGCTGGCTATGAATTTAGTTCAGTTGGCTTTGGTTTTTCATGTCATTTTTAAAGCCTCATAGTTTTAATTATTCTAAGTATGTCTTGATAATTGTTGCTTTTAACCTCAATACCAAAACTATTTCATTTTATTTCTAAATACTTGCACATTTTAATATTTCTTTGTTTATTTTTTATTTTCTCTTGCAATTACATATTTAGTATAGTGTTTTTTCATGTATTGATTGATTATCTTAATATTAGGATCAAGTTATTGTCTTGGGTTGGAGATTTTTTAATTATTTCAACCTTCTGTTGTTTTTTAATAACATTCTACTCTTTCTTCTTAAAAAATGGACAACAAAATGTATGTTCTTTTCTCCTATTCAAGAGCAATGGGCTCTTTCAACCTACAAGCTTCCTAGCATCACAAAACAATGCTAAATTCGGGCGAAAAGCCTTTTATCTTCAACTTTATTGTGGATTAAGTGATTCAACTAACTTCAAGATCGCATTCAACGCAATTTAAGGATCTTAAGGATTCCTTTCGAAGTTTAATAGTGCTTCACCAATTCTCTGGACATTGGTAATTTCAAAGGGAAATCATTCAATCCGTGAGTAATATCATAAACCACATACAAAAGGTACGTTCCAAGGACCATGGATTAGTTTGACTTCGATGAGACTGGCAATCCTAAGGAATGTATGTAACGGCAATTTATAACGAAATATAGACATTTTATCGTTTAGAAGGCAAGGTGTGAATCATTTATTTTAAACCATTGCTTTGAACTTCTTGTGTTGTGAATACAATTTTTTCCTAGCTGTTGAAGTGACATTTCAGCAAGTTCATATTTATTTCTGGTCCTCCGATTGAATACAGTCTGCCAATACATTTAAATGTGTATCTGGATAGAGCAATAACTTCAAGATTCACGAAGAACATTTTCATCTCAAATCGCATGTTTATGGTAACCAAGCAGCATTATCACTCTATGTGCATATAAACAAACTGTTATACTTTCTTTGTGGTTCGAAAAGCAGTAGAATTTGTGTTTCGAACTGCAAATCATTCAATCTAATCTATCCTCGACATGTTATCGCCGGGAATCGCACCCTAAATTATTCCAAGGTCCGCTATTCGCACCAGAGGCCGGGTCGCCTGGCGGTAACACTCTGATAGACCTCAAAAGGTAATAATAAATGGAAATGAATCTAACTTAGGGGTTGTTAAGAATGGGGTACCTCAGGGATCAATACTAGGACCTTTGCTCTTTTTAATTTTCATTAATGACTTGCCCTATAACTTAAGTGACGAATCAAAGGTATTGCTCTTCGCAGATGATACTAGTGTAGCCTACTTGTAACAGGAACGTCACAAGAACATTTATCAAGAATAGCTACAAAGGCTTTTCATGAGTTAAACACATGGTTTCTAGCTAATAAAATGACACTTAATATTGATAAGACCCATTTTATACAATTTAGGACAAAAAACAGATGTATCTCAAATCTTGAAATTAATTATGGAACACAAATCATACAAGAAATTAGCAATGCAAAATTTTTAGGACTTCAAATTGACCAAAATCTTGACTGGAAAACACACATAGAAATGATAAGTCCAAAACTGAGTTCAGCGTGCTTTGCTTTAAGAATTTTGAATAATATATTAAAACAGGATGCATTACTTATGGTATACTAGCTGAAAAGGCCCGGCGTCGCCCGGGCTTTGTATTTTGTAATTTGAAATTAACTTATGGAGGACTTTC
Source organism: Ectobius pallidus (assembly GCA_964059195.1). Classification (NCBI taxonomy): domain Eukaryota; kingdom Metazoa; phylum Arthropoda; class Insecta; order Blattodea; family Ectobiidae; genus Ectobius; species Ectobius pallidus. Next base: position 30,794,254 of record CAXKWD010000009.1, read on the forward strand.
GATGTTGAAACTCTAGGTCCTGATATAATAATGTATGTAGAATTCGAAATGAGGAAGAACAACATATGGCACTCAGACTATTCACTCAGAAAACGCTAGATATAGCTTTTTATGGCTCATAGAGGATGTCGAATGCTGCATTCCGTTGCTTCTACACATCATGCCTGGGAGGGGTTGAAATGAGAAGAAACATAAATTACATAAGATTGTATTGACTTGATGGAAAATTTTATTTCTCATTCTCATGTTACCATACAACCGTTTCGGAGCTGAAATAAAATAGAAATGCAGTATCACTTTCATACTTTCCTCCCCTAAAACCCGGGACATAATATACTGCGAGCATAGGACTCAAAATGTTCCATCCCATGCTTAGGGCTTATGATAAATCTCAACTAATACAAAGCCTACAGCTATGGATAACTGACTATTTACCGACTTCTGATATAGCATACTCACACACTTAAGTTGCTCCTGCAATACGACCTCTTATTCTACATCAAAATGTGAAGTGAGAAAATATTTCTTATGTCGAGGGTAGAGAAAGTTATGTGACTGCATCACACTGTGCTTTATTTTCGTGTAATTCATTTTTCAGTAATTATTTTCGCCAATATATTACATGGAATCATAATTCGTTAAAGTCCAGCATTAGGCTATATAGTTGCCAAGGCCCTATGTAATCACAGTAAACAATTCACTGTTGCCATGTGAACTGAACAACATTTCATTTTTTTTCAGTAGAATATTCACAGAAATTATATAATTTTCAAGGGAAGGACTGATTTGTTTCAATTTTAATGTTGTCAGCTATACTTCCCGGGCTTAACTGGGTATGTGTGCAAAATTTCGTGTATATTGGTAAAGAAATGTAGATTTGTATAGGGAACAAACATACATACATACATACACACTTTCGAGTTTATATATTAGATTTTGCATATTTTCACTCGGTAATGAGGTACGGGATCATATTCTGGGGCAACATAGGGAGAAAATATTTTGATTACAAAAGCGGGCAATAATAATAATATGTGGAAAGAGAAAAAAGGGAATCTTGTAAACCGCTATTTGAAAAATTAAAAGTCCTCACTCTTACAGGTGAGTATATATACTCTGTTATGTGTTATGTAGTGGATAATATTGATAAATTTCAAATTAATTTTAGTGTACATGGACGTACTACCAAAAACATGAATGATCTACACAGACCAAATAACTCGTTAAAACTCTTTCAGAAGGGTGCTTATTATTCTGCAGTACAGATATATAACAAGCTTCCAAACAACATTAAATTATTATGTATTCAAAGAAAGAGCAAACCTTTCAAAACATCTGTCAAGGAATTTTTAATAACTGATGCCTTCTACAATTTGGAGGAATATTTCCAGCTTGGATAAATTTGGCAGCTTGCAGTTTCTGTAGCCCTATATTATTGTTATAATATGCATGTATTTTTTGATCTGACGTGTTCTATATCCTTGAGCCCCGCTCAACACAGGATCTACAGGACGAGATATCTACATCTATGTACTATTTTATTTTATCTGTTGAAGACAGGTCTATATAATATATGCTATTGTCGTGATGCTAATGCTAATTAAAATTGATAATATATTTTTCATAAAAATTAAAATTTTTTATGCAATTCAGTGACCTGTTTTGCCTGTGGCTACGTAAATAAGTAATAATGTAGGTGTTGTTATGCTAAATATTAAGCACAGTAAAAGAATTGAGATAAATGGCAGCTTCATTTATAATAGCATTCCAAACTACTAACTCACCAACAAGGACTGGTGGTGGCAGCACCATACATACATAGTTACAGAATAAACACAAGATAAACAATATTAGATGTTCATTTGTTGGTTTACGTAACTCAAGCATGGATACCAACACCTCTCCTCGGAAATCAACAAATTCAATAAATCACAAATGACACTACAATATTTCCAAACTTTGACTTCTTCACTAAAATCCAAGTCTGGTTCCTTTCATGGTTCTTCATCTCCACCTCCATTGCTTTCAACCAGGTGTCTCTATCCTCTCTACACATGATCTCTTCTGGGGTCCTGGGTGGCTCCAAAACATCAATTACACCATCCCTTACCTTGCAGCAATAATTGCAACACGACAGATTGCACATCCTTCTAGGTTGCTTCAAGCGTTTTGAACTCCTAAGTCCCTCCTCTGAAGTGGCATCATTGTAGGGCACTTCTCTCATAGAACCAGAGTCCTGTACCTCATCTGTGTTACCGGGGTCTAGCACCTCTCCTGTGCCACCAGAGTCCAGCTTCTCTCCTGTGGGACCGGGATCCAGCACCTCTCCTGTGGCACCGAGCTCCAGCTTCTCTCCTGTGGCACCGAGCTCCAGCTTCTCTCCTGTGGCACCGGGGTCAGCACCTCTCCTGTGGCACTGGGGTCCAGCACCTCTCCTGTGGCACTGGGGTCCAGCACCTCTCCTGTAGGGAACTGGATTATATCCATTAGAGTTGGCTTCTCATCCTCCAGGCGGTAGCCTTTTATCCCTAGCAAAACTTCATTTCTCTCTTTATATTTCTTGAATTCTTGTAGGGCATCACTTTTCTTCGCTATAGCTGACGTTGTGAGGGCTTCAACTCTTCCCATAGTTTGCAGGTTAGGGTGGCCTAGTCTCTTATGCCACGTCATCTGAGAAACTCTTGCAGCTTTTCTCATGTTAACGTTCTTTAGATATTCCTCATTTAACTCTTTTATTGATACATCTCCAACAGTAGTGACAAAATATAACCTTCCAATTCGATGTGCTTGAAAGATTAATTTTTCTCCCTTTAATAACTTATTCAAACCATTCTTCGATCTGAACTCAAGACCTTTCTCCTCTATCTGACCTTGAGAAATCAAATTATCATGTAATTCAGGCACATAGAGCACATCCTGAAGCTCTACATTCTTTCCTCCACATTCATCTGACATAGGAATTACAACAGATCCCAAGCCACTTATTTTCAGCGGTCTCCCATCACAGACTTCAACAGTACCTGAGCATTCTCTGAAATTCTTGAAAATCTCTCTTCTATTTGTCATGTGGCCAGAAGCACCATCGTCTAATATCCATACATCGTGTTTGCATTGAGAATACTTCTTCGCATGCAATACCACATGCTCCCTTGTAGTAACTGAAGCAGAAGCTTTCTTGGGTTCACTACTCCCTTTTTCCTTCTCTTCTAGTTCCTGAGTCTTGGGGCAATTTTTCGCAATGTGTCCTTCACCACCACATGCATAGCAAAAGTATCTCCCTATGTACTGCTTCCGTTGAGATATACTGTTATTCTGATTGGTAGATTTCCTTCCATCGGTATACTTTTTACCTTTAGTGCTCGGCGGTTTCCAAGTTGTCTTTAATGCTTGATGTGATGATAGGCTTTGTTTTCTCATTTCTTCCTCTTGTTCCAGTAACACTTGCTTTATGTAGGACATGTCCATCTTATCTGGCTGAGTCACCAAAGTCTTCACTGTTATTTCATATTCTGGGGGAAGGCCAGACAAACACAAATGAGCCAACTGTTTATCAGATATCTCCAAATCATTCTTCCTCAACAGTCGATTCATATTCATCATTGTATTGCTATACTCTTGAATGGTCATATCACCCTTTACCATGGTCGCCAATTCTCGTAACTTCATCATAGCACCATACTGAGTGTTCTGGTGGCAAATAGTTTCGAGTTTGGTCCATGCTTCACTCGCCTTGTTGAAATCAACTATGTCGTTAATGAGATCATCACTAACGGATCTCATAATAAGAGATAGCGCCATGAGGTTGGCTTTCTCGCGCCGACGGGTTTCTGCTTGATTTAGATGAGCTCCATCAACATCGTTATAACCCGTGATTGCTTCCCAACACTCTTTAATCAACATTTCAGAATTCATGCGCGCCATCCACGCCACATAGTTTTTTCTTGTTAGCTTTGGAATATAGAAGGTTTTCTCTTCCATCTCCGCCATTTTGACCGTTGCAAAATTCGTCTCTGCACTGTTACACAATATGGTAGTTTACTAGATTCTCCACACTTTCCACTATATTGTATTATGTCTCCTCAATTCACTCGAACACTGCGCACCTGGGCCCATAACCTGTTGTTATGCTAAATATTAAGCACAGTAGAAGAATTGAGATAAATGGCAGCTTCATTTATAATAGCATTCCAAACTACTAACTCACCAACAAGGATGGTGGTGGCAGCACCATACATACATAGTTACAGAATAAACACAAGATAAACAATATTAGATGTTCATTTGTTGGTTTACGTAACTCAAGCATGGATACCAACAGTAGGCCTACTAATTTTCAAGTAATTTGTTTGTAAAATCTGCCTTATAATTATAGATAGACGATAAAATTTATAGTTGCTTAGTTAAAAAATATATGTACAAATAACAGAGCATTTTACATGCTAAATGTTGTCTATAAATGTCAACAACAATGGACATATATTCACAATGGAATACACATAAAATTACAACACGAAATGGATAGAAAATATCTAAATATGAATAGGAAAATAGAGAAACTAGAAAAACAAAAACAAGAAAGTTCTGAAACAACTTATCACAGAGAAACCCATACACAACCTACAAACACTATCAACACTACAAACAACATCATTTTCTACCTACGAGTTCTAAACTTAACCAAATTAGACCTTAGCGATGCAGAAAAAGGAATACTCGAAAAAGGCTATAAACATAATTTTGAAATGAATAACAAGATGAAAATCGAAACATTAGTGAATGATGCTGAAACAGCTATTGCCAATTCACCAGTAGAAAAACAAAACGAATTAAGAGAGAAAATATCCTCAGCAATAAAGACAAGACACAGAAACCAAACAAACAACATATACAAAATCTTAAAGTACTAAAAGATTTAAATTTGAAATTAAAAAATAATGAAATAAAACACACTACGGCAGATAAAGGTAATTCAGTAGTAGCCTACTGATTAACAACGATGATTACATAAATAAAACTTTGGAATGTATTACAGATAACAATATAGTAGAAATAGATAAAGACCCCACAGATAAATTTCAGCAAAAAATAAAAATAGTATAAAAGAATCTGATCTTATACTTAATGAACACCAAATGAAATTCAATATAAATATGAATCCTAAAATTCCCAGCTTAAGATCACAGATAAAAACTCACAAAGACAGCAATCCTATCAGACCGGTTGTTAACTTCAATAATGCACCCACATACAAGATATCAAAGATTATGACAAACATACTCAAGGACAAGCTTAAACTGCCTAATAAATACAGTAAAAAACTCAATAGAGCTAACCAACAAGTTGAAAGACATTAATTTAAATAAAAATGTCACATTGATTTCCTTTGATATAACAAATTTGTATACGGACCTACCAGTAAAGGAGACTATTGATATACTACAGAACAATTTGTTAAAAAATAAAGAAAACCCACTGGTTGTAGAACAAATTATGAAAATCATTTCAAACATTTTAGATCAAAATTGTTTTAAATTTGACAACAAAATGTACTTACAAAAAGATGGGCTAGCTATGGGTTCCCCCCTTTCTGGAATAATGTCTGAAATCTTTCTACAAGACATAGAAAACTCATTTATTAACAACATAATACAGTGCGTTAGAATAGTCCAGAATAGACGCGGGTGGGAGCACTTCTCTAATAAATGTCTTTTGCACAAAAATCCAAGCTCGCGATGAGAAGAAAGCTCACAGAGGCAGCGAGAGTGACGGGTGGGGTGTTTATGGTACCAACATTCTTAAGAGGGTTGCTGTCCGCTAGTTGACCTGCTCACTGTAAAGGAACTATTCTAACGCACTGTACATAAACACAGCATTAAAGACTACTACCGTTATGTAGACGATATCTTCTTAATATGCTCCAAACAAAAAACAGACAACATTTTACTAGAGTTCAATGGTATTCATAAGAACTTAACATACACATTAGAAAAAGGAAAAAAAAATCAATACTCTAAATTTCCTTAATCTGAACTTGACTAAACAATACAATAAACTTCAGTTTAGTAGGCTATTTACAGAAAACCCACATATACTGATACAGTCGTAAATAAAGACTCCAATCATCCGTACAAACAAAAAATAGCAGCGCTTAATAGCATGATATATAGAATGGTTAATATCCCTCTGAACCAAGACGCATATAATAAGGAATATAAAACTATTATACAAATTGCTAATAATAATGGGTACAATAGCCAAACTGTTGACAAAATAATATGTAAACAACGAAAGAAAGCGACAAATAAAAATAAAAACAGGTTTCATAGTCAACTAACCCCAATTAGGAACAACAACAGCAAATCTAATTATGCCACATTCACCTACACAGACGGAAAAAATACATAAAATTACCAAGATTCTTAAACAAACTAATTTCCGGATTGCATATAAAGCAAACAACCACATAAAGAATAAACTATATAACATGAATAACAACCAAGAATATATCTACGATAACAGTGGGGTTTATAAATTAAAATGCAACGATTGTGATAAAATATATGTGGGACAGGCGGGAAGAAAATTTAAAACGAGGTTTATAGAATATATGTCAGACTTCAAACAAAAAAAGTATAAATCAGCGTATGCAAAACATCTAATCAATGAAGGTCATAAATTTGAAAATATAGAAAACACCCTCACAATAGCATACAAACAGAAGAAAGACAATAAACTGAACACGTTGGAATCCCTTGAAATATACAAGAATAAACATAGAATACTCAACAATAACCCAATTGAACACAATCCTCTTTTTGAGCTCACCCTGTTACATTAAAAGCATATGATAATATGCATACAATTCAGTACACTAATCAGCAGCCGAGCATCAACATCTAGAAAACTTGTAAGGTTAGTTATTTATATACATTTTTCTTTATAATAAATGGTTATTCAATCTAATAGAATATATTGGCAATAGTTTATTAATTTTCTTTATTCCTCTCTTCTAAAATTCTAGACTGAAGATTGTATAATCTTTTAATACTGAAGTGTACATCTCGACATCCAGCACATAGCCAGATATAAATAAATGTGGACCTCCTCGCCTATCATCTGCTTCTTTACAAAGAAAGTGTATTCCTCTGCAAGATTTGGGAAAAATTAACTTCAAGAATGCCAAACATGCTCATCTGTCGTTGTGCAAGATCATACTTGTAAGATTATTTAGATGCATTTCAATGAATTAAAGACATTTAATTTTATAGAAGACATTTAGCTTGTAAAATACTCTGTTATTTGTACATATATTTTGAACTAAGCAACTATAAATTTTATCGTTTATCTATAATTATAAACAGGGCCGCCACATGGGGGGGACTGCCAGACCCAACGGACCCGGGCCCAGGCCCCAAAGGGGCCCGCCTCGGTTCCGGTGATGTGATATAATTTTATGGAAATTTCGGGTTGAAAACTGAAAAGTTATTTTGTATTATGTTTGTAACCTCTTTTAGCAGAGAGACCTTCAACTATTGGTATAATATAATACTGCTGTAATGTTCTAGTTTTATTTTTTCCTTTTTGGGTATTTACAGTCCCTATTTACTTTATTTTTGATTCCAGTTTTTCCCATGCCGGACTAGTACCTTTGTTCATTGACAATTCAAACTCTCCACATTTTAGTTTCTCCTCGGCTTCCTTCAGGGTAAAATTTTCTAAACACATCGGAAGTTCCTCAACTACGTAACTGCACAACTTACCAGTGCACTGATATACCCAGTTTCATATTCTCTCCGCCAGGCCTTGCAGTTTCCTTAGGCCCTGTGAAACCCATCAGGTTATGAAGAGCTTGTGACTCATAGCGACAGTATTTCTTATCATCGTTGTAATCTGACTTGATTTCTTGTCAAGCAAGTTAAAAGCTGTGACTGGTTGCAGAATTTCAAAGGGGCAAGCAAGCTAAAATCAGAATATGTACACCTCTGCTTGCTACCCATCATTGGCACAAACTCAGGTTGAGACAACTGAAAATGCTGTCCCTGCAATAAGGCCTCTTATTCTACATCAAAATGTGAAGTGAGAAAATAATATTCTCCATGCCTAGGGTAGAGAAAGTTATGTGATGGATCACACCTGATATTTTATTTGTCAAAGCCCAGTAAAATGCATCTATTAAAGTCCTATACCTGGGCCGTCGTAAGTTTGAACTTTCCAGTTTCAACTATATGCCTACTTACATTGGCTGCACTGCACTGCGGTTCTAATGACTGACAACATTTTATTGTTGTATTAGTCTATTCTTTCTCATTTTTCCGCTCTTAAATATTAATGGTATTCATACAAATAGATACAAATACAAAATTAATAAAAAACCGTATAGTTCCTATACAAAGGCTTATGATATAAGAGAAAGCATAATGGTTTAGATACATAATATTCTCACTCATTTGACAAGCTTATAAGAGGCGCATTGGTAAGATGATTGATCGTGGAACTGGAGGTTCTTGGTTCGAGTCCATTTGCTGTATTGTTTTTTTTTTCATTAATTATATTTTTAAGATTTAAATGCAATGCTTGATTTTTAATTTTTAAAATTACCTGCCTTACACTTTTTGTCAAATCTATAAGAGTAGACCGAGATTTCACGTACTTTGCACCCTGGGCAAAACTTTGTTAATCGCCCTTTTATTTTTTTACTTTTACCACCTACCCCGAAGTTACTGTTTTGGTGTTGAGTTTGAGTTTTACCAAATAATAAACCAGTAGTATCCCGATAGCAATTTATTATTGCAAGTAAACCCAGGATTCACAACATTTATTAAAAAATAAAAGTAATTATGTTTTGGAGAAAAATGAATGATTGCTATTGCAGTTTCATTTCCAAAACAATTACCAGAATCCTCTGAAAATATTGTAGTATGTAATATAATCGATCTTTAAATTTTCAAAAATATTTAATATAGGTTATTTGGTAATTATAAAACATATGCTAATTTATATTAAGTTATGTTTATAAAACATATGTATTACAGGTACCATATATTAAAACAAATATTTTAGGACAAAATAGTTATTTATGATCCAAATGTTAAAACGAGATTTTATTTTGCGAGTTGGGGTATGTTTGCGAATGCCGCAAATCTACGAGCAAAATAAATTAATTTTATCACGTGTATCATATACTATTTTTTAGACAATCGTTAAAATTTGTCAAATAATAATAATAATAGAAGATAGATTTATGATAAAGAATTACACCCTGTGGAGCCAGCCATATTGGAAAGCAAAGACAACCTGTTACTGATTTTCTACAATTTCTGAGAACACATTTAAAAAGGCTTAGTGAATCTTAATTTTTTTTATCAAACTGAGTCTATTTAATAATCATATGTAAATATTTTTAACAAAAAGAGTTTTTCCATGTGAAGCAATCAGAGTTGTTACTCTGGAATGTTATAATTTCATACCACCCAGTAGCATAATTTTATCATTTTAATTAATATAATTTAAGATTAAAAGTGCTTTTAACTTCTATTCTCTAAAACAAATATTACCATATTTTTACTTTCCTGAGAAAAGTACCTGACTCCAAAATAAAATGTTGTTTTCATACAATTTTCCGTACACACATACACACAAACACACTCACACACTGAGACACGCACACAGACATGTTTCCAAAATAGTATTCTTTGATTCGAGGGCCTCAAAACGTGCATTTATTTTAAAAACTAAAGTCGGAATTTTGGAATCGAAAACGACACTTCCTCTACCTATAGTACCTATGGTAATGGGCAGAGGAAGTAAAGAAGGAGAATCGTGCGAAAAGTGGAACATCTTGTCCCTCTACCAGAAAAGAATTTTAATAGGTTTCGCCGCTAAAGGCGATCTTTAAATTCGCTGAGGGTTTCACTACTGATAATAATATTATATTATACAATAAAATATAAGGCAGCTAATTTTAAAAATAAAAAAATCATAAACTGTATTTGCGTCTTGGAAATAGTATGAAAAAAAAAATAAAAAATGCACCCTACCTAGGATCGAACCCCAACTTTCTGCATAACTTTCCAGCAACATAACCACTGAGCTACGACACTACGAACTAATAAAGTGAATATTTATCATGTGAAGGTGTATGATGTTCCACACATAACAGTATAAATCTTTGTGTAAATGAACGATACGGTTTTTTTTTGTGAAACTATGGCTTCGGAATAATATTACATTACATAAATATCGAAAATTACTGAATGGAAGAACAGAAAAATGATAATTGAGGGATTAGAAATAGTTTTGAATGTTCAAGGCCGTATACAGCCAAATAATGCCGATCGGCACCTCCTTGTCAGTACACAACGAAGTCGGGTAGTTCATTTGTCAATCTTTGATACTTGCAACCTAACTTGTAGAATGGAAAGTGCAAACTTACGACGGCCCAGGTATAAGTGAACACTGAAAACAATGTTGTTGTCATGACAACTGAATTACATTTTAAGAATTCAGTGTAATGTTTTAAGAAATTAGGCTCCTAACTTTCTTTTTACTGTCACATCAAAAATTTAAATAGCTTTAAACCTTCTCTGGACAACGCAGATCATTTTGTAAAAAACCACACATAAATTGTAGTTTTTTGTTTAGTCTATAAAGGACACACATACTAACATTGCCATTTATATACCACTAGTATGTGCCCGTGGCTTCGCCCGCGATAATTATTTCAAAAATTAAAAATTAAGAGCATAATAGTAAAATCATTATATTTATTAACACCTAAATCACATGGACTACATACCACGATTAGATAGCATCGTCTGGTAAAAGCGACCTCAGATTCGAGTTTCTTGGCCCAGAAAACCTCTGTATAGTGAGATTCGTCCAAATAAAACAACGTTTGACCATATTTAGGGCTTACAACATTCAAGCAATCGCGAAAGTTTTATTTTCAAGGTATGACAAAAATAGCCAAAGCCAACTGTAATTGATTTGACATTGAAATGTATAACTGAAAACTTATGTTTTGAAAACGCACAAAATGCACGTTTTTTGCCCGTTTTTCACTCATAACTCACGAACGAAAAGTAAAATTAAAATTCCGGCTTGGAGGTGCATTTTCCGACCCTTCAGCCCACCTATGTTTAAAATTTCAGATCTCTGCGTTCAGTAGATTTCGCTGGACATCGAGGACAATTCCTTTTATTAATACAGATAATATGAATTATAATGATACCTTCTCTAATTTGTCAAACATCCATTTCATTTAATCCAAACCCACCTGATACAACTGACAACAATATGTTCTGTGAATTTGTTTGGATAATTCTGTGTAAAAAGGGGTTAAGTATTTTCAAAAACGTGTAATTTTTGGCAGTTAAAATCAGAATTTTTCAAAATCCTTTCTTAGTGAGCACCTACATTATGAAACGAAGGTACTGTCAAAATTCCAAGTCTCTACCTGTTATAGTTTAGGCTGTACGTTGATTCCTGTCAGTCAGTCAGGACAAAGCCTTTTATATATATAGAGATATAGAGAATTACTTCTCTTTAATACTGTTTGAATAAATGTGAATGAGGTATCACTTTATTATAAATTTACAGGTGTAAAGATAACCTAAGAGATTATCACAAATTATTGTTATTTTTGAAAAGTTAATGGACTCAAGTGAAAAGTTACTTAATAGGAAAGGATATTACTACCTTACGATGATTTTGAGATAAACATGTTGAATTTTACTGAAATGGTTTGATTTTAAGGAATTTGAAGTTTTAAGCATTCAAACTTTCAAAACTAAGGATTTTTATAAATTCCCACTTTTTGGGAATATTTCATGGCCAAGGAAATATTCCCATTTTATAACTTCCCAATGGGAATATTTCCGGCCCACATCACTAGTTGTGCTACATGATAGCTCTTGACATGACTGTAGATAATAAACCTTGGCCTACTAAGACTATCAAAGATGTATTAAGTTGTGCATAATTTGCCATATATTTAGCAGTGCCTTAACTAAATGGATCTTTTTGAAACACACATAGAGTATGGAGCCTTAAATTTAAGAAAAGAATGTTTTATGATCGGTTGTGCAAATTATGTCACAGGTAGACCACTAGACATGGTCTAGTGATTAGCATTGCTGACTATGGATTCACAGGTCTGGGTTTGATCCCCAGTACAGCCATTTCATAATTACGAGTGGGACATTTTAGCAAATTATAGAAACTATTTTTGTTTATTATATATCTGTGGTGGTGGTGTTGTGTCCAAGGGTGTGTGATGCTTTCACAGCTGGTTGGTGATCTCTATCCCTCTGGCTCCTGTGTTCTGGCTGCTGTTGAAATCCTGGTTGACCCCCCCTTCCCAGGTTCAAGGGAGGATGCACAGGATTCCTTATCCTACCAAGAATACTCGTAGTTCCCAGTTATCCCCATTTTATTTACATAGTTTCTATGTACACATGGTAAGTACTACATTCCCTAGCTCTACATCCCTACACTATATGTCTTGTTCATCCCCTGAACACCGGATAAAACACGTACATGTTAACTATCCACGTCCATATTAACAGAGATTCTAGCGGAGACTGCCCCCCGGCCACGCACGCGGCAGCAAGAGGATATTCTAAAGAATTTCACTACCAGAAACTCACTGCTTGCACACGGGCTAGACTCTGATCTCAGGAAATGACCTTACAACTACCCCTCCCCCAAAAAATATTTGCCCCGAATATTTGAAATAATAAATCCAACAACCAAAAAATAAAATATTTCCTTCGGGACATCAGTGGATGAACTCAGACCCCCTGAACAATATAACACACCCTAAGAAAAAGAAAGTAAAAAGAATAAAACAATACAGGGTTGCATAAAAAAAAATGGGCACACCCTAAATTTCCCTCCATTCTACCATAACTAGAATAATTATAAAAAATGGAAACGGTAAGTAATGCATAAGAAAAAGGAATGATCACTTGGTTAAGTGCTCCTATCAGAAATGATTAAGGATAACTACCTTGGTATTCTAAACTATAAACATAAGAGATTCTGATTGCACTCGCACAGTACAGCAACATTGACCAGCTCATATGATAACCTACTTACTGCCAATACAGCTGTTGCTGCACAACTTACCTCGTTATGATATCTAATATAATCAACACTCAGAGACGACAAATACCTCCTCTGTCTTAATCTTCGCTCTGTTATGAAACACTATACATGCTCAGTGTGGCAAAATCATGTGCACTATATAATCTACACAGCTGTGAATGATATACTACTTAACTCAGAGCTTTAAACATTATTATCCTATCTGTTACTTTACCATTGTAAACTATCATCATCAAACTCCTCTTCAATATTTGTGTCATTTAGTTCTCACTGATTCTTAGGCCTCAGCGTAATATATTCCTCATTGACTAAAGAAAAATTAATTTGCCCTCATCGCGTAGTTACGCATTCTCTACTACAGAGTACAAGTTCCTTAGACTGCTTCTTAAGCAAATTAACTCTGCAGGAAATATGAAAATTACTTCTGATACATGAATATAGACAACAACAGAAATTACTTTCTAATTACGCCATAGCAAGATTACTTCCTGATATATTATATACAAAATTACTCAGGGACATATAAACAAAATTACTTACTACTATGCTATATACATACTTCCTACAGTGGACAGAATAGAGGTATCCATACGCCAGCCGGTCGTTTGAAATCCTGAATTCTGTCTGCTTAGACCTTAGCGTCAGGAAATTACTTCATATCGATCAAACTTTGCTCGCCTGGGCAATTATGTAGGCTACTCTTCACTACAACTGAAAACATGTATCTCTTCACTACCATTATGCTTCATGAACAAAACTCGAGAATGACACAAAAATCTTAATACACATATGCCCTTGTCACGCCAAGTGATTGCCTGATCTCAATAAAACACTGTACCCTACAACACCAAGATTAAATTCACACAAGCTTAACAACTTCACTCTCCTTATCACCACAACATAATAGGCCTATCACATCAGCATCTGTTATACACAATAATAACAATAGAAATGCTCTAAACAACAACAAATGCAATTCATGCATATTTACTCGTCACCAACTGATTGGTTGACATAAGGAAAAATGACTTAACTCTTTCACCTCAACGTATTAACACAATTACCCCATCTCATCTTTAAGATGGAAAATTACACAAATGCACACTTCAACCTAACGCAATTTATAAACTTTCACACTTCTTAGAATTTACCGACTATCATGACGTGACCTTAAGAAATATCGACTCGGTGGACTATTATGCAGGTCACTGCACTGCCTTTCCCTCACTGATTGACTTCTAGACCGTAAATTATAAGGAAAGTTTGGAGTAGATTCTTCACTTGACTCTTGATTCTCAGCAGGGGCTCCATGCTCTTGGTTCCGAGATGCCGTTGGGATCTATGTACGCTGGCGCAACTGCTTCGACGCTGGGCGTCGAGATGGTTTCTAAGTCCAGCCTGCTCCGTATCCCTACTGGCGTCCTCGCCCTTTCACTTAGCCTCTCAGGACTGGATGCAACCTCTACCTCCCCTTCGATATCACACGTGGTGGTAGCTGTTGGTGACGACCCGTCCTGTAATCTGGCCTGTGGAGACCCCTCCTGCTGGTTGCTTCCTAGCGCAGCTCTCTCAGTCTGCCTGGGCTGACTGCACACTGCACTGTCATCTTCCGAATCCCAATGAATCTGGTCAACACATTCCTCCCTTCTAGTTCCACCCGTCGCCGACTTTTATCTTGGCCTTCTAGGTTTTCCCCACGGTCTGTCTGGTTCCTGGTGTATCTCGCCTTTATCCTGGTCGTCCCTGGGCTCGTATTTCTTCACCCTGTTATTATGCACAATCATGGTTCTATGTGGTAATTTATCCTCAAATTTACTGGTGGTAGTACATCTATTACATGGTAGGGCCCGCGGTACCTCAAGCCCAGTTTTCTTGTAAGCCCTGGCTTACGTTGGGGATTGTCCAATAACACCCAGTCTCCTGGCGCGTAGTTCACTGTTTCAATTCCTTTGTTGTATTACCTGGCTTGCCTTTCAAACGCATGCTGATTCCACCGTTTCACCAAATTCCAAGTATTTTTGATAAGGCGCCACTCACCCTTATAGACAATGAACCATATACTTTAACACTTGACCTTAACATTCAAAATCTGTCACAGAAATAATTGCGTACAGCTTCAGCCGAAGACGGGGTGGGTTCATGTTAGGAAGATATATTATTTTATCTTTATGAAAAATAGTCAAGTTTTCCAAAACAAATTTTAACACAGTTTTATTTAGTAATATGTACATTAATTAATTAACTGCTTTAGTTTAGTTTAGTTTGAGAGTCCTCCTAAAAAAAACAATACAATACAAGTAGTCAGTCTTTTGTCGCTTCTCTTCTTTTCTCTGAATGAATACTTGTCGTTTTGACTGAATCCTGAGGTCCGACAAAACACTTCTTCTACTTTCCAGGTCCTCTTGGAAATAGGTCTCTTTGACGGAAGACGTCATACACATATAGCACCACTGTAATTAGAATAATATTTCAGTTTCTTGTTTTGATGCATCTAAAATTACTCAGTACACTTCGAATTGTCTTTATCACTGCTTCTAGATAAAGCATCAGCTACTTTTTGCAATCTACCTGGTCGATGAATAACTTCAAAATCATATTCCTGCAGCATAAGACTCCATCATGCCAATCTACCAGAAGGATTTTTTAAATTATACAACCATTTAAGAGCAAAATGGTCAGTATATACGAGGGCTGGTCAATAAGTAAGGTCTCCAACACTCTAGCCCAAGCTCATAATGTCGGACGAGAGATTTGCCGCCACTGCCATGTCCCGCTATCTCCCCTCTTTCAAACGAGCCATTGCTGCAGCCGCTGAATATTTAGTGTCCGAGATAGAGCTGTTTGAAATGGATCTCCCGATTTCCGTCTCCGCCAAGTAATAAGTACGGTCTCCAACACTCTAGCCCAAGCTCACAACGTCGGACGAGAGAGGTGGTGCCACTGCCATGTCCCGTTATCTCCCCTCTTTCAAATGAGCCTTTGCTGCAGCCGCTGAGCCTTTTATTGTCCGAGATAGAGCTGTTTGTAATGGATCTCCCGATTTCCGTCCCTGCGAAGTGCGGCCTTCGAGAACCCACCTCGCATGAATCTTATGGAACATCAATTTGTCACTCAAAATGGACTGTGTGGAACCTTTATTAATGTCAGGAAGCAATAAACAAAGTTCACGGGTAGTGAAACGTCGATCTTGTCGCACCAATTCATCGACTTTTGCCACCATCTCCCTGTGACGGCTGTTGTTGGTTTCCCACTTCGTTCTTCATCATGAATATTTGTCCGATCCTGTTTAAACTCACGAACCCATTTACGCTCATTTTTTATGTCCATACATCCCTCTCCATAAACTTCGCAAAGCTGTCTGTGAATTTAAATCGGCGGAACTTTTTTTGCAGTAAGAAACCGTATGACTTCTCGTAGGCACACTTGGCGGGGGCGGAAATCGGGAGATCCATTTCAAACAGCTCTATCTCAGACACTAAAAGGTTCAGCGTCTGCAGCAATGGTTCGTTTGAAAGAGGGGAATAGCGGGACATGGCAGTGGTGCCAAATCTCTCGTCCAACATTGTGAGCTTGGGCTAGAGTGTTGGAGACCTTACTTATTGACCAACCCTCGTACAATGAAATGGTATCCCTCTATATAGGGTCTGAATTTTTGTACAACCCACAAAATAGCTAATAATTCCTTTTCTACAGTAGTCCATTTTTGTTCCGCCACAGTTAACGTATGACTAGCATATGCTATAACATTTTCTTTATTGTACTTCCCCAATTGAATGAGAGCAGCCCCAAAGCCTGAAAAGCTAGTATCTGTTTGCAAAATTAATTCTTTATTATAATCTGGGCAAGTCAAAATTGGACTACTAATCAATTTTGTCTTTAACAACTCAAATGCTTCTTGACACTCTATAGTCCATTGCCATTTTTTATTCTTTTTCAAAAGTTCTGTTAGGAGTTTTACTACTTCTGAAAAACAAGGTATAAACTGACGATACCAAGATGCTAAACCCAAAAACAAACGTACTTCCTTGACTTTAGTAGGTGCAGGATACTCTACAATACAAGCAACTTTTTCAGGGTCTAATAATATGTCCCAAATACTTCAACTCACCACGACAAAATTTTGATTTTTCATAGTTTATTTTTAAATCTGCCTTTCTTTAAGAGGTTCAAATGATCCTCAAACGTCTGACTCACCAAAACTATGTCGTCTAAATAGCAAAAACATTGCTGTCCTACCTCAGATTGTAATACTGTTTCAACCAAACGTTGAAAGGTAGCCGGTGCGTTATGGACTCCAAATGCCATAACTGTAAACTGATATAAACCTCTGCCAGGAACTGTAAAAGCAGTCTTTTTCTTTGCTTGATTCCTCCAAAGGAACCTGCCAATAACCATTTTTCAAATCTATAGTACTACTATACCTAGCTTGTCTTAATTTACTTAACACATGCTCTATCTATCTCTTTTTGTAACGTCATTGACTTTCCTGTAATCTACACAAAACCTCCATGAAGAATATGGCTTTTTCACTAAAACTACTGGGGAAGCCCAAGGAGAATTCGATGGTTCTATCACTCCTTCTGCTAATATTTTATCAATTTCATCATGTATGACTTTTTCTAATGTTGGTGAAAAAGCTAGGGTAGTATCTTTGCTTAAAGGAAAAGTAAACTAAAAATTCAGTATCATTTTCTTCATACGGATTGAAAGAAAATGTTTTTAAGAAATGATATTCACTGTTAGAAATGTTTTACACCTTCACATTTAATCACAAAACGAATATATTTATTGTAAAGCGATGGGCGCGTGACGTCACGCTTGACGAAGGCTTGGCTCAGTCTCGCGCGGTGAAAGACATTTCACAGTATTCTGTCTACTGTTACAGCTTTTTAGTGAGTATCTGTTCAAACAATGGTTTATTGTTGTGTTGTGGGGTGTACAAACTCATCGTCGAAGAGTGATAACACATTTAAAATATCTTTTCATCGATTTCCCAACAGAGATAAGTCATCCGAACGTAAATAAGCAATGGCTGATAAAAATAAAAAGAGAAAAATTTGTTCCTACTAAATACAGTACGGTTTGTTTACAACATTTTGAAGAAAATGATACCGAGCTTTCGGTACAGTTACGAAAACAGTTATCTGGAGAAACCCCGCAATCTGTTTAAAAAAGAAGTGCTGTGCCATCACTTCTTTTGCGTGGGAAATCTGAAACACCGCCAATGAAGTAAAGAAAATCGTCGTACTCGAGGAAGAAGGAAATGAGAGAGTTATTGCAAGATTTGAACAGTAATCCTTCAGTATCCGGGAATGGACAAATCATGAATGTGGAATCTAGTATTTATGACGAAAATTCAGTTTCTAACAGCGTAGGCGTTCAGTGTGAACTAGGAAATGATACTTATGTCAATGTTTGCACAGATTCATTGAATGTTTCTTCTAGAAATTGTGATTTGGATTAGATAGCTCTTTTAGCATTTCAGAAATTTCTACTACCGCAAAAGATGATTCTGAATCTGAATGTGACTCTGTTCGTATCTTGAAAAAATATTTTGTTTTTGAACTGTATTAGATCTAAGTATTAACTGATAACGCCTGGCAACTAGTGTATCTTTATTTATAATAACGCTATCGAATGAGCAATGTCGTGTTATACAGTCTACAACCCCCTTCTGTTCACAAATTACTTCACAGTCCCAACAACACACACTTTCGTGGCCCGTTTTCATATGTATACACAGCCCACATTTACACCATTCCGTATTTTCTTTTCTTCCTTGCAATTCTTTCAATAATCCTT
This sequence comes from Ectobius pallidus, assembly GCA_964059195.1. Classification (NCBI taxonomy): domain Eukaryota; kingdom Metazoa; phylum Arthropoda; class Insecta; order Blattodea; family Ectobiidae; genus Ectobius; species Ectobius pallidus. The sequence goes on from CAXKWD010000009.1 coordinate 30,813,163, forward strand.
TGTCATTTTCTTTTCGTGTGATATTAATTTGTGAATACCGAGATTTGTCCTTAGAAGGTAACATTGCAGGCATCTCTGTCAACAACAAACACAAATGAGACTTGGTGGTGTATTAGAAACACAGGCGCGAGCATTACAGCAGCTGTTGTCCTGCTAGCGAGTTAGTCAGGTGTGACGTCACAGCAGCTTTTCACTTCACCCGTACAAGGCGTAATATTGGGCACCTGAAGTTCACGAGATCACCATTCGTTTCGTAATTCAAAGCTCCGTGCGATGAGATTAAAATAAGAAAATGGTATTTTTTTAGTTTACCCTTCCTTTAATTGGTTTAGCTGTTCCAGTATCAATAGTATGTTGGATTAAGTTTCTTCGTTCTGTACACTTTTCAAACTGTTTCAACTCAGTTTGTAAGAAAACATCTAACCTAACTTGCTCTTGAGGAGTAGGAACTGTTAACACATTATGTAACTGATCCTCCTCCTCTCGCTCCTTCGTCCTCACAAACTTAAATACATTTTTAGGCTCACTTTTAAAATACCAACTTCCACTGTCCAAATCAACCACTAATCCCAACTGTTTTAAAGCATCAAGTCCAAGAATCATATTGATGGCTAGGTTAGACATAATTTTACACCGTAATTTAAATCTTTTGTTTTGCAATTTTACAGAAAATTCACTTTCTCCCACTATTTTAATATAAGTTTTATCTGCTAATTGCACCACCTGAGTATCAGTTTGTCCCACTGGCAATTCTAACAATTTGCATATAAAATCAAATTTTTCTCTTAAATATGACTTGCTAGCTCCAGAACAATCAATGCTATAAAAGTAATATCTTCTACCATTACTTCTACAAAACATCTATCTGTAGTATTAAAGTCTGTTGGATTTATATTCAAAACCATCAACATTTTCATTAATTGTCAGCATTTTCTCTCTTTGCAACAGGCATCCTATACTGTGATATTTTATGGCCAATACAATGACAATTATAACAAGTAATCCTTAAAGGAGCCCTACACTAACTTTTCTTGTGTCTAAACCTATCACAATTCCAACATTGTAATCTCGGTTGAGCCTAGGAGAAGGCCCTGCATTGCACTTCCTCTTGTTGAACTATTTTAGATTGAACTGAATGCACATATTGCCTATATTTCTGATTCACTGAGTCTGTAGTCCTATCTACTTTTCTTTTATTATAGTCATTACTTTCATTTAAATTTATCTTAACTGATTCCTCTCCTTTGTTCTATAAATTCAAAATGACATTTAAATTGGGGAATAGCAATCTGATTTTGCGGTTTGTACGCAGTCTCTTTCACTGTAGATCTCACATGCATAGGTAGAGGTACATACTTTTCTGAATCTAACAAAATTTGTTCATACTGACGCATTAAGATAATTAATTCATATACTGTTAAAACTTCAGTAGGTCTAATATACAATTTAACATCCGGACTCAAATTCTTTATAAGTACTTTCAATATTTGAACGGGACTCATGGGGGTACTCAGCCTCCTTATCAAAGTTTGAACTGCATTAGTGTAATCTGTTATAGATTCACGAGGACCTTGCGTGTGATTTCGAATTTCATCTTCCTCATCTACGGGTAAATAGTATTCTTTAAAGTCCTTAAGAAAAGCATTCCAAGTTTCCCAGTCTACTGTTTGGTTTCTGTACCACAATAGGGCTGATTCTTGCAATATTTCTGGAAGTACACCTAACAATTCATCTCTGACTTTAGAAGCTTGTTTTAAGTCCTCTAACCTTTCTAGAAATAAATACAAACTATTTCCTGGTTTGAATTTAATGTTCCATCTGCGCACTACAACTAGAATATTTGGCTTTGGCGATTCTAAATAGGCATAATGGGAGGGATTTCGTCCTGTTCAGTTGTCATTCTAGCCTTCCTACGCATTAATGTGATCCAGGCATACACTAAGTCACCATTGAATCTTGTGGAACCTCAGCATTATTTTCCACCAATTCCTCCTCTAATAATTCTGCACTCAACTGAAAAGCTGTAATAATTATTTGAAATGATTTTGGATTTCTTCTAGCATATTCTAATAATCTCTGTCTTAGCTCATCTATAGTTACTGTAGCTAATAATTTCACTCTTAGACACGCTGCTTCTAAATCAGCTTTTCTCAACTTACGTATAGCAGACGTTAACTCTGCAGACTTTATCTGCACCATGGGATCTATAAATGTAGCCATGATATCCACAATGAAATATTCTAAGTTTTAACTTTATCTTTTTAAATGTTATATACTACTAGCACTAACCTGACAACATTTTAGGAGTTAGTGTACCTCAAAAAACACAAATGTTGCTTCAGTCAGTCCGTCCTTCGTCATTAACAATAGTCTTTCAAACTCTCTTTATATTCAAACACCCAATGTGCCATGTGGGGCTCAAACCCAATATCCACAATTTTTTATTTTTTTCCAAACAGGCCCCATACATGTTGCTAACAGGCCCCAAATACATTGAGCAGCCACTAATTTCTGTAACGTACTAGGTGAGAATATTTATTTCATAAGGCATCTATAAAGACAGTGAACCATATAACGGGTGTTTCAAAATGAATATCGGGCTTTATAGAATTTAACATACAATTATAAATAATACATCAAATGAAAGAGCAACTCAAACAGTTTTTCCTACAAGTGTTCAATGTGAGTACCATTCGTCACACGGCACACATCAAGTCAATAGGCGAGTTCTTCCCAACCCTTGATCAGGTGTCTCTGGAGTAATTGTTCCAACAACTGCTCAACTGCTTCAATCCTGTGTCTCGGGTAGGTCAATTGGTAGGGGTGGCACATACACTTGATCATTTATGAATCCCCAAAGGTAAAAATCACATGGCATCAGATCGGGTGAACGTGGAGGCCATACAAAACAATCTCTGTCATCTGGCCTCTTGCGGCCATTCCAGCGGTCGGATACAACATCGTTTAACCATTCACGTACTGAGTGATGCCAGTGAGATGGTGCACCATCTTGCTGCCAAATAAAGTTCTCTGGTTCAGCTTTTACCAATTGAGGAAAGATCCATAGTTGTACCGCATCAAGATAAGAATTACCAATTACACTTGCTACTTGTTACTACAGATTCCATCTTTGCATACTATAACACACAAAAAACTTTCTGCTCAATAGTCGCCATCTTTGCTACTAGCGCTTTCTAATGGCATACAGAGGAAACAGTGCATGCACACAGGAGTAGCAACAAAACTGTTTGAGTTGCTCTTTCATTTGATGTATTATTTATAGTTGTATGTGAAATGTACTAAATTCTACAAAGCCTTAAAACCCCGATATTCATTTTGAAACACTCAGTACTTTAAACTTGACCTTAACATTCAAAATCTGTCACAGAAAGAATTGCCGACAGCTTCAGCTGAAGTTCATGTTAAGAAGATATATTGTTTTATCTTTAAGAAAAATAGTCAAGTTTTCCAAAACTAATTTTAACACAATTTTATTTAGTAACATGTACATTAATTGATTAACTGCTTTAGTTTAGTTTGAAAGAACTCCTCTAGAAAAAAAAATACAATACAAGTAGTCAGTATTTGTCACTTCTCTTCCTTTCTCAGAATGAATACTTGTCATCTTGACTGAATCCTGAGGTCTTACAAAACACTTCTTCTACTTTCCAGGTCCTCTTGGAAATAGGTCTCTTTGATGGAAGATGTCATACACATATAGACCACTGTAATTAGAATAATATTTCAGTTTCTCGTTTTGATGCATCTAAAATTACTCAAAACACTTTGAATTGTCTTAGCACCACAGTAACTAGAATAATATTTCAGTTTCTCGTTTTGAAGCATCTAAAATTATTCAATACACTTCGAATTGTCTTTACATGTACAACTTCTTAAAAGAACTCCAACTACCAACTCCAAAAAGAACATAAGCATATGTAAATATAGTTGTTCTGAGTTTACTTGTTCTCATCTAACTATAATTTCCTATTACTACTAATGTCTCTATATTTCTTAATGATGTGTAGAGAAATTCAAATACTTAATGTAACAAAAATTTGTGTAACTAATTATACTTCCTTCTTCCAATTTAATTTACAACTTTTGCTAAATGAACTTTATATCTCTTACTAAATTTCCTAAACAATTTACGGTCATAGTACCATCACAGGGTCTGCTATTATTCAATATCGTAACTTTATCTACAGGGAAAATGTCCACTTCTTCTCTACAACCTGTCTGCTTATTCTCTTCTTACCATAACACAAATTTTGTCTTGTTCCAACCCAACCTTGTTCCTAACTCACTGTAAAAACAGCTGCGGTTGAAAACATAGTTTATTGTACTTATCTAATTTGTCCTGTTATATCTCCCGGCAATGACCTCGTAATTGCGGGTTGACCCACAAATACGGTGTAGTGTAGTCTTTCGGTTTCACTCATTTCCAGCAACGACAGCTGCTTCTTACACCACCATATGCTGTTTTCTTCTACATCGAGGCAGAATTTCACTGTCAGAACTGCCCCCAAGTTTGGCAATCTGTGGCTCGCTGACCCATACCACATTACATCTCTTCTTCGCAATCTCGGTTGTAGGAGAACGACCACGAAAACTTTAGATTCCACTCCAGAACCATCACCCACTCAGACCATCAAAGGCCTAATCGACAGAGTCTCTCTTGCTGTCCTTCCACCAAGGAACACCTCCTCAGTTCAACTTCCTCAGCACACCTCCTTTCGCCGACTGACTACGACTCACGTTCCTTCTAACCGTCCTTTCATATTTTTTAAAAACTTGCGCAGGTGCAGTCTAGAGTGCTTTTCTGTAACAAACTTGTACTCATAAAGTAAAGCTTTCACAAACCCAGAGTGGTAACGGGTGGTTTAACTTTGATCCATCACAAATATTTACGAACGACTTTTCACTTCTTTACAAAGGCCATGTTATGCTTGAGTACCTATGGGTTGTCTCAATCTGCTAGGTCCCATCTATAACTTGGCTTATTATGGAAATTTAAAGCTCTCATACATCTGTCCACCCATATGTTGACATATGGGTCATTCTTCAAATACAGGAAAATTTGGAGTGTCTAAAATCCAAATTCTTTAGTTTGTTTTTAAAATCTAAAAAAAATTACTAAAATACTTCAGGGGTTACTTGATTATAATAAGATACTAGCAGAGCTTAAATGTTATTGTTTTTATTTTTTAAATTTTTTTAAAGCCATGTGAATGACATCTTTGTACATGTAGATGGCAGAAGGCCACAATAATGACTAACTTTGGCAACAATCTACTTTTCTTTATGTGATTTCATATTTTTCACAGTTTTTTCAGTTGATTTTGTGTGCATACTCCGGAATCAATGTAATTTTAATGAAACTGTGTTTTTATGGTTAGGGGGGGAATCAAGCAGAAATTCATTTAATCAGTTTTATAATTTTAAGTACAGGTCACAGACACCACAAACACAATAGTACCCTATATTTATCATCTACATGACTTGAGAGTCATTCACATACCCCTTCATGAGCCATCTGGATGACAAAAAAGGAGTTTAAGTGGTCTCTGCAAGCTATTCCTAAACCTCTGTAGTCTCAACTTCAGTCAGGTACTTTAAATTTTAAGGTTTATCATAGTGCATAATCAAAATTAATTAATATTCACTTTCTGCCTACTTTCTAGAAGTCATGTTAATGACGGGGAATAAAAACGCTTTCTGATTTATGTAGAGCATAAGGCTTTATCACTGGAACTCACTACTAAATTGCAGTATTTTGTTACCTGTTGGAGCACTTTCAGCAGCGTGGAGCAGCCATCTTCAGCAACAGAATGGACAAAACTCAAGAAAAACGCTTTCCTTGAAAATTATGCTAACTCCTTTGCTAATCCCAAACTGTTTGTAAGCAAGCAAAATTCAACCTTACAATTCAACCATAAGCTGCCCTGTTGGCTTTCTAACACTGTTGCCTGTTACACAAATTTCTCATTCCTGCAGAAAAAATTCCATTCTTTTCAGCCATGTGGATGACCAAAAACCCTTGGGACATTTTTTTTATGTTCATTAGGTGGGGTGACAATTTTATTTCATTTTATTTTTTAGGGGTTAATATTCTTCACACATTCATACTCATTGACAGGAAAAAAGTTGAAAAGGAAACATTTTGTTTTGTGGAAAAATGCATTAGAATATACAAAACCGAGGTGTGGAACAGGGCATGTGGATGACATTTAATTGAATTAAATTTGGTTTTGGAATATCAGAATTTAAAGTTAGTGACATTTCAAAGTGATAGTTGTGGTAAGGAAGTAGTAGAAAAAGACTTTTATTTTAATTATTTTTTTAAAATTGAATTTGAAGGGAAATATCACTCCAGAACACAAAATTTCCCGTATTTGAAGAATCACCCATATATATACAGTAGAACTTTGTTATAGCAACCAGTGGCTCCAACTTTTGAAAGACATTGGGTTGGCTCAAAGTTTTTTTTCAAATTTTCATACTCCCGCTCCTTATTTGATTCATGAAATGGGCTTATATGATAATTTGGATAAATATAGAATTGGGTAAGAATCTATGTCTTTGTTTGTAATAATGAATAACAATCAACGTAATTCAACCACCAGGAAAAGAATTGTGTAGCTTAGTTAACGGAAATCCTTTAAAGTTAATAATGTTATACATTATAAACTTTTTTGTTTTAGGTACTTACTAAAATAAAATAATTATGTAGCACGGCGTGTTCCAAAATATGTTTCTCCTGATTGGAGTAAACTATCTTCTTCGTCTTTCCTCAGACCAGGAATCTATTCTCTCCAATCACACTATCTTTTTCTTGGTTTATTGTTCCTTGTTTGTTTGTTTGTTTCTTTATTTATTCATTTTAGTTTTACCTCTCCCTTTTAGGATTTAAGCGACCCAAGCTGCCCAGGCCTTACATGGCTGCGACCTTTCGGGAGAGGGATTATCTTTGGATCATATACATATTTTTTTGACCAGACAAGGACATGGAGGGCCTCCCCAATGAGTGATCAGCCCAATGCCGGTGCCACCTCCGAGACAACACGAACACATAGGACGCGACATACCATTCACACAATCACTCACTCCAAACAAGGCGAGGATGGGATGAAGATGATAATGACGGCCAGATGATATCTGGGGACCACAAGGGCCTCAAGTTACCTGACATTTGTCTCACAGGTGAGGAAAAACCCCAGAAAAACTCCCACATAGGTAACCTGGCCCGACCAGGAATCGAACCCGGGCCCATTCGCTCCTCTCACGCATCCTCTGCGCCACAGCGGTTTGTCCCTTCTTGGGATTTTTTAAAATTAATTCTTTCTACATGTTCCATCCACTCTTTTCTTTCTAACCAGTTACCAATGTCCACATTTTTGGCTTATATCACAATTTTTTTCCTTGTCCATTAATGGGCTTCATGTGATTTTTTCTCACAAGCATCGTCTAAATCTAGCTTTTCTCTCCTTAAGTATACAGTCTTTAGAACAGCGGTGACTGTGGAAACTGCACTGAAAGACGTAAAACTGTAATGAATTGTGAAACGATTTCAAATTATCGTGATGGAATTGGAACAAGAGAATGTCGTACTATATATGTCTAGAATAACCTGATTTTCGCTTTACAGCGATTCAACAAATGAACACAATTCCTGTCCAGGAAATGCTTTGCGTCAGACGCAGAAGTGAAAACAGCATTCGGCAGATGGCTAGATTCCAACCGAACAGACTTCTATGATCAGGATATTTTGAAACTGGTATCACAATGGGAGGAATGTGTTGAGAAACTTGGCAACTATATAGAAAAATAGAGAAAAGATGTCCCTTCATGTGTGCATTTGTTTGTAATTGAAGAGCGTTTTTTCAAAAGCCGATATCTACATAAAGTATAGCGTTGAGATATTCAATTTTTTTTTGTGTACACTTGAAACTTTTGTTTTTGTTATAAGATTGTACATGCTAACACCTGTATGATATCAATGCCTTCAATTAGAGAGAAATAATGCATCATTGTTTATTTCAGCTCAAAATATTCAAAGTTTTCACAAAATCCAATAACTGCAGAGGACAATATACTGTATTTGCAGATTTAACGTTTAATTGTATATTACTAAAGAGCATTTTTTGCTTTTGTTACAAGTGATATGCATCTGGGCATATTTTCAGGCAATTACAAAATGTATATGTCCCTTATCCTGTAGTTTTTCTTAAATAGTACAAACATTATTCCTCTATAAATATTAACATTCAATTTGAATATACGAGGGGGGACCCAAAAATAACCGGAATCGAACTGTTGCGCGCGAATGCTTTCTAGTTATGAGTTGTGCTGTTAGGTGGTGTTATCTGGGGGTCTCCCGCGACCGTCAGTGAGCTGGCGTCAGTCTCAGTTAAGTGGCTTGGTTGTGGTACGCTGTTGTTTGTGTTCGTGTTTCAACCCGTTGGCGATTGTGAGATGCCCGACCACAAGGAACAAACAGTGTGTGTGATATTTTTTCTGTTAGGGAAAACTACAGCCGAGATCGTCGAAAGAACATTGACCAAATTTCTGAGGAAACGAACGTGTCATGGAGCACGGTCCAGCGAATTTTAACCGAAGGTTTGAACATGAGACGGGTGTCTGCAAAATTTGTTCCTCGCTTGCTCAGAGATGACCTAAGAGAAAACCGCGTGAATGTTTGCCGCGACTTAAAGAGTGAAGTGCAGAACGATCCAAATTTTCTTAAAAGATCTTCATCAATTGCAAGTTTGATTTTGGCAATGTTTTCGTCATTTCTTCCTGTCGAAGGACGCCTGGGGCGTGGCATGTCTTCAGTTGACATATTGCCAGATTTGAACCGGGATATCCACTCTTAGACCTGCGATTTCCCAAAAGCATCATCATGACAGGATTGCCTAAGCATCCCAACGGTCTTGGCTGCAGTTTTCCCTAACAGAAAACAAAATTTCACACACACTGTTTGTTCCTTGAGGTCGGGCATCTCACAATCGCCGACGGGTTGAAACACGAACGCAAACAACAGCGTACCACAAACAAGCCACTTAACTCAGACTGACGCCAGCTCACTGACGGTCGCGGTAGATCCCCAGATAACACCACCTAACAGCACAACTCGTAACTAGAAAGCATTTGCGCGCAACAATTCGATTCCATTTATTTTTGGGTCCCCCCTCGTACATCACAGAGCAATGAGACTACTTCAAAACAGAAATAGCCTACTATTGAATAGAACATTTAAGAAACTGAGTGGTCACCTAAAAAAATGCAGTGATGCCTAAAACCAAGTGATTGTTGATAAAGGACCCAAAATAAATCTGAATATTGATTTCAAAACAGTTATAAATCTATTGTTACGAGGGGAAATCCATAAAGTAAGATTTCCTGGGGCCGTTTACAGAAACGAAACAAAATTTCAAGGAAATGTTTATTGCAACAGATACAAAAAGTGTTCAGCTATTTTTCAACATATTCAACCGGAATTGATACACTTGTCATACCTTGGGACCAACTTTTGAATACCCGTGTCGTAGAAGTTTGCTGCCTGGGATTGGAACCACTGAGTGACAATCACCTTCACCTCTCTGTCAATCTTTTTCCCAGTCGAACTTCTGCAGGATACTTGTTGGGAGGCGTTTAAACATCCACCCTACAGCTTGGACCCCGCTCCCAGTGATTTCCATCTTTTCCTACACCTCAAAAAATGAGGGAAAGACTGAGAGGAGGAAATGTTTGTCACACAGTGGGTAAAATCCCTGGGGGCAGACTTGTTTGACTCAGATATCAAAAGTTGATTCCACGGTATGACAAATCTTTCATTTCCAGTGGGGAATATGTTAAAAAACAGCTGAACACTTCCTGTACCTGTTGGAATATACATGTCTATGAAAATGTGTTTTGTTTCTGTAAACAGCCCCAGGGAAACTTAATTTATAGATGCGCCTCATACATAGTCTACTAAAAGAGTTCCATTTGTTTGTTGCAGCCATCACATCTGCATAAAATGCTTTGGCATCATCAGGGACTGAAAAGTACTGCATTAGTTTTTCAACATCCCGTTTTTTCTGACACATGGTTTACTTTGGGGAATTCATTTTTTCTGCAAACACTTTTAAGACTTTAACACCTAAGTCATATTCAATATCTGATCCAAAATAAGTAAATCGAAAGAAGCACTTTTTTACTTTCCCCTTTAACATTTCTCTTGTAAAAATCTGAAATTACAATTAGGATCTTAATGCTGGACTTGAAGCAAGGCGTATAGAATAGGAGGTGGGTCGGACTGCGGTTCTCCCCCACCACTCACCCGCTGTGATGACGCGGCTGCAGTCCCACAGTTACAGCAGGTGCAGTCCTTATAGCTACTTCGCCTACAGTTTCGACTGATATCGTTTTCATGGATGCCCATACCCGGGGGTAGAGGGGGGGACCCCGGCCCCCTAGCTCTCAGGAAAAGAACACATATATTTATATTAATAACTAGCTTAATAGGCCCAGCGTCGCCTGGGTTTTTTTATTTTGTAATTGGAAATTATCTTATGAAGGACTTTCGATTTTTAAATTATAGGTCATTATATAGGTATTTAGAATTTGAAATAGGAAGCACGATTTATCACACTCAAACTATCCCCTCAGAAAACGCTTGATATAGCTTTTTATGGCTCATAAAAAACTAAACTCCGTGGCGCTACATCCCTGGAGGGACTTGGCCTACCACCCGACCGCTGCGTCATCTCCCGTAGGCAGATGGCAGGATTGGGGGGCATGTGGTCAGCATGCCGACTCCCACGGCCGTTAATGGTGGTTTTCTTGACCGGAGCCGCTACTTCTCTATCAAGTAGCTCCTCAATTTTGAATCACGAGGCTGAGTGCACCCCTACCAGACCTCCCTACCTCAGAAAAATCCGAGGAGGTACCGGGAATCGAACCCGGGCCGACGGATCTGTAGTCAGCGACGCTAACCACAAGACCACGCCGGTGGACTTATGGCTCATAAAGGATGTAGAATTCTGCATCCCATCGCTTGTACACAGCAAGCCCGGTAGGGGTTCAAATAAGAAGAAACAAATTCCGGTAACATAAAATTGTATTGCCTTTGAGGAATATTTATTTCTCACTCTCATGTTACCATAAAACCGTTTTGGGGATGAAATTAAACAGAAATGCAATATCACTTTCATACTTCTCTTCCCAAAACATATTACCTTACCTCGTTTTCTCTATTTCCAGGCTAGAGAAAGTTATGTGACTGCATTATTTTCGTGGATTTAATTCTTTAATATTTATTTATAACATGGATTATATTGATAGTTCTCTAATTTGTCAAGTCTCGTTTTATTTATTTCCAAAGCCTTATGTGAAGACTGCCAACAATACTGTTGTCTAGTGAACTGTGATTTGGATTTGATAATTCTGTGTATAAAGGGATTAAGTATTCTCAAAAACATTTAATTTTTGGCATTTAAAATCAAAGTTTTTCAAAATCCTTTCTTAATGAGCACGTACATTATGAAACGAAGGTACCGTCAGAATTCCAAGTCTCTACCTGTTATAGTTTAGGCTCTACGTTGATTCTCTGTCAGTCAGTCAGTCAGTTAGGACAAAGCCTTTTATATATAGAGAGATTATAACCCGGTGTCTTTCTTTTAAGACATATTGAGTAGGACTATTATTTGCACTGTTTCGTGTGATATTTAACTTTTCTTATAAATACTAATAAGTGTTATAACTTAGGTAACGATTTCTTGTTTTAGTTTGCATGTCTTAGAGTAAAGAAAAGAATTGCGAACTAGTTTTTCAGTGGCAAAATAGCATAAAATATGATTTTCATTAGTTCAATTACAAAAAATATTCCTGGGGTGGATCCCCGGCCCCCTTTTCTTGGGGGATATGGTTTCATTTTTATTTTTTATTTAACCACTTTGGAAGTCAATTGAAACTGCATCATCAGAAACTAAGTCGAAAGCAAGCTATCGATTATTTATTTCAACTTACAATGTCACACTTGTTTGACCTCCCCCTAGAAAATATCATATGGGCGCCCTTGATCGTTTTGAAATTAACTTCTATTGAATTATAAATGTACATACATCTGAAACATTGTCATACTGTTACCTTTGAGTTGCCTGATGCCAAGGAAATGTATGAATAAAACAATGTATAAGTTACAGTATGAACATTCTGTATTATACATTATTTCCAAATGACAGTAAAGACAACAATGTAAATTACCATGCAAGATTTTAAAAAAAGTTACAATATATTTTAAAATACAGTTTATGTTATATATGAAGTATTTTTGTAGTCTTGTAGTTATTTGCATCTTAAAAAAAGGAATTCAGTCATTCCTTCTTCCTTTTTATTTAAAATCAACTCGATTTGAGGCTTGGAAAATACGCCACTGAGCACATTCTGGACTTCTTCAGATACAGTAACTGCAATATGTTTTTTTTTTTTTTTTTAAACTGTTACATTCATCAACCAACCTTTTGTTTATCTGTTCCTGTGCTAATTTATACAATTCAATACAATATACAGGCGCGTGGGTCGGGACTGCAGCTCCGTCACGAATCAGGTTCCCCCACCACGCGGAAACCAGTCCGACCCACCTCTTATTCTATACGCCTTGGACTTGAAGCCTTCTTAAAATCCCATATTTTCCAGTCTTGACCAAGCAGTTGTTCCTTTATATGTTTCTTCATTATGTCGCAGTTGAGGACAAATAATGTAATCTTTAAACCTTTAATCCTTCTCTAATCTCCCAAATACCTGATCAGGTGGCATGTATCTATGACCAGGTACCAACGATTAATGCAATGGTCAGTGTTTCCACATGAAAAAATTGGCTACCCTTTATTCACCATAGATATTGGATTTTGCTAGAACACCTTAACCGTAGATATCGGATTTTGCTAAAACTACCGTTTTTCTACCATTTCTGAGTGGAACAGATGTCGGAATAGAACAAACCAGTATAACCATTGGAAAGGCAGCTACTTAAACTATATGAAACAATATATATCTCAATTTTGTCAAAACCTGCAGTTATCGGCTTTTGAAAAAAACGCTCCTCAATTGTATCTATTAACTTAAACTTTTTATAACAAAATTATTGTGCATTACTTTTTGATCCACCCTTGTATAATACTACTACAGAAAAAGTGTCAATAATGTGTGATGTAGAAGGAACTGAACATTTGATTTGATTTGATTTATTAAGTCCATCGGAACATATGCATGTTATGGGACACGTCAATATAATTACAAATACAAATATAAACTTACAGTTGAAGAAATATGTACAATATGAAAATTTCTTTACAGAGTATAAAATACAGATATTAGCAAATTATTGACTTATATTAATTTATATCCTAAGTACCAGTTTTACAATTCAGATAAGTAAAATTATAAAAAATGAAAATACAAAAAATAAAAATACAAATACAAATACAAATACAAAGGTGCTGAGTTATCCTGTTGTTTAATTATTTATATCAATAGGTTATAAATACTGAATGATCTCTTCTAGTAATAAAAATTAATAATTAGGAATAGGATAAATACCTGTTAATGTAGTATTCAAATAGTAACTCATAATTACATGACAATGTAACATAATGAAGGTAAATAAATAAGTATAAAATTTAGAACAGGAAAAGTAGATGAAGGTTCCTCCAGCCTTAGCGAGCTCACTCCACCTACAAAACCCTAGCAACAGGGAACCAGAGTCAACCAAGCCGCTCTCCGAAAGATTGAGCCAGTCCTAACTGTTGCATGACCCTATTACCAGAATAATTCAACACCTGTCCTAGTTCTACAGTACATGGAGATTTTAATGATTAAGTCATTTTTCCATAAGTCATCACTACATGAGGCCATTTGGTCCATATCATGTTTCACACTGTCACTATATGAACTCGTGGGTTTATCCGGCCGCAAATCCTCTAGCAGGCTATCTGAAATCAAGATAAATAAAAAATTTTGAAAAATAAAACTGCTTATGAATGATAGTGGTCAAAGAATTCATCCATTGAATAAAAACAGTGGCTGTGAAGAAATTCACATACCTTTCTTTTAAATTTACATAGTGCAGGTATTTCTTTAATGGATTGGGGTAAACCATTGTATAATTTGAGTCCTGTATATGTGAAGCTTTTCTCAAATAAGCTAGTTTTATGTGGTATACTCGCTAAATCATTTTTATTTCTTGTATTATAGGAATGTACCTTTGAGTTTGTTTGGAATGAAGAAAGATTAGTTTTTACAAATATAAGTGTCTCTAATATGTAGATACAGGGGAAGGGTAATATATGAAGATCTTTATATAATTGCCTGCAGCTGGCTGTGTTGTTTGCTTTCATCATTATTCTTATAGCTCTTTTTTGTAATTTAAATATAGCTTCATTGTTAGTTGAATTTCCCCAGAAGATTATTCCGTAAGTTAAGAGGGAGTGAAAGTAGGCATAATAGAGTGAGCGTACTGTGTTTAGGCTGGATACTTTCCTCACTGACCATAGGGCATAACAAATTTTACTCAAATTTTTCGAGAGGACATCAACATGCTTGAACCATTTAAGATTTTGATCAATCCATACCCCCAAGAATTTTGTTGAATCTACATAACTAATAGTTTTATCCTGATATGAGATGTTAGGAAAATCTGTATTCTTATTTTGTACATGCTGAAAGTTTATTGCAACTGTTTTCTCTTTGTTAACTATAAGTCTATTCCTTTCGAACCAGTTATGAAGTTTACTTATTGTTTCTGTCATATTAAGTCTAGCAATTTCATTGTTTTCACCTGTTAAAAGGATGCTGGTATCGTCTGCAAAAAGAGTTGTCTTTGTGTGATTTGACTGAATATCTAGATCATTAATGTAAATTAAAAACAATACCGGTCCAAGGATGGAACCTTGTGGAACCCCATACTTGATATACCTCTCACTTGACAGTACATTATTTATTATGTGTGTCCTTTCATCTTTGTGCACGATTTCTACAACTTGTTTGCGGTTTTCTAGATATGATTGGAACCATTTTAATGCTAATCCTCTTATTCCAATAGTTTGAAGTTTGTTGAGTAAGATGTTATGATCTATTACATCGAATGCTTTTGATAAGTCTACAAATAGTCCTACACTAGTGTCGTTCCTATCAATGGCCTCATATACTTCTTGAAGAAAATCAATTATCGCAGTATTTGTGGATTTTCCCTGACAAAACCCGTGTTGTATATTAGTTAGGATATTATATTTCTTTATAAATGCTATAAGTCTTGCATACATAACCTTTTCTAAGATTTTTGAGAAACCTGAGAGTAGAGATACTGGTCTATAATTCTCTATTTCCTCTTTGGATCCCTTTTTATACAGTGGTTTCACTTTTGCAATTTTTAATTCATCTGGAAACTGACCACAGCTTAATGATAGATTTGCTATGTAACTTAATGGATGTACAATGTGTCTGTGGCAGTTTTTAATAACACTGTCCGAGACCTCATCTATTCCTGCTGATTTCTTATTCTTCAATCGCTTTATAATTGATGTGATTTCATTCACTGTTACTGGGTTTAAATAAATAGTATTTCGCTGTTGTGGAATATTACTGCTGTCTGAGTCTTGTGTTTGGGCAGTGAAAGTGTTACTTATGAGGTTATGTGCTATGTCTGTATAATAACTGTTGAACAATTCTGCTATTTCTTTTGGATCTGATGATATAACACCGTTGTTATTGATTTTATGGTTTTTCTCTGTTTCCCTCCTTTTACCTATTTCATGCTTAATGATATTCCACATCGCTTTAGATTTATTATTTGATGCCAATATATGTTTGTCGTTCTGTAGTTTCTTTGCTTCCTCTAGTACTTTATTGTATATCTTTTTATACTGTTTGTAATATATTTTGAATTCTTCTGTTATATTCCCCAATTTCATAATTTTACTGAGATATTTCAATCGTTTGCTAGATTCCTTAATGCCAGGGGTAATCCATTTATTTTTCTGTTCATGCAGTTTGACTTCTGCACAAGCTGAGTGAAGCGAGTTTTTGCTATAAACATTATCCCACGATTCTTTGTCAAGTAGATAGTTTAGATACTGGATATTAGTTTCTGTATATGGTCTACTAATCCTATAATGTGAGTTTATTTTCTCTCCTTTTCTAAGGGACGCTTTAGAGTTTATCTCTATGACCTGCGCAAAGTGGTCTGAGAAATCAGTATCAATTACACTGGTTTTGTAATTCCAAGATGTTACATTAAGTATTACCTGATCAATTGCTGAACTAGTCCCATTACTTATTCTAGTTGGGGTCTCTATCACTGCCTGTAAGCCGTATGAATTTAGGACTGGCGTTAGTTGATTGGTTATGGTAGTAGGCCTACTTAGAAAATCTATGTTTAGATCGCCAACTATAATAATGTTTTTATTATTATTATGTAGAGAATTAATTATGGAATCTAACCTGTTTATCAATATGTGGCAATCACTACTAGGGGATCTGTATATGCAAATTACGATTGTCTTCAACTGTGGCAGCTCCACCATACAGGCCTCAAAGTGTTCCTCAATATTTAAATTTTGAAATTTCTCATATTCTTTGGCTTCTACAGTGTTTCTAACATAAATGCATGAACCTCCACATTTCTTTCTGGTCCTACAATATTTGGCAAGTAACGAAAAATTCTCGAAATTTAAGTATTCAAACTCTTCTTCCTTTACCCAATGTTCTGTGAAGCATAATAAATCTAAGTTGGGAAATTCATGTGATAGTAAAACCTCAAAATTTAGTTTTTTGTTTTTCAGACTTTGTACATTTTGGTGGAAAATTTTTAGGCCTATAGGTTTATGCTTACCCTGAACATTTGCTGAAATATCTGCACTATGGTTTCTTACTGGCCTAAAAAATCAACACTTAGCTTTTGAGGTGGCCTCCTATTTCTTCCTGAGGTGCGAAGTCCAGATGCTCCATTATCTTGTTCCACTTCTGGTACGGGTACGCCTACTTCGTGTGTATGCCTGGCTTCATTCTCCATTACTGTACCAACAGGTGTTCCTGGTTCCTCTTCTTCCTCGGTAGGGCTAGCTCTATCTTCGACGATATCTTCATGTGGTTCATGAGGCTCCTCTTCTTGGTCTTCAACTTGCTCGGGGGTTTTCCATTTCATCTTTATAGGGCCTTTCCCCTTGTTTGATGTCCAGAACTGCATTGTGATTTCATTTGCAATTTTTCCGGCCATTTCTGCTTTCCCTCTTGAGTTCATATGTAGTCCATGTTTCGTAAATTTACTTCTGTCCATGTGTATATCCAATACCACTACGTGATCCAGAGTTTTCAACCGTTTCTGAAGTTTCCGATTGAAGTCGCGCACTTCTGTATTTACGCGGGATTCCTTTGTTAGGTCATGTCTGTGGGGTGCTTTCATTATGATGATGTTCGTATTATTGCGCCTATTCGCAAAATCTACTATTCGCTTAATTGCGTCACTTCCGTTATTCGTGCTGATATCATTTGTGCCTCCCCAAACAATTACTGCGTCTTCCTTCGTCAGACATGATATCTCTTCATTTGCACTGTTGACGATCTCTCGAGAAGGTGCTCCGGGTTTCACAAAGCCTGTAACTTCGCAAGATATCCTACAGAACTACAGATGCAATATTTTCCTAAAAATAAGAAAAAAATTAAAGATTTCTTCAGTTCTTGTTTTTAACTTTGAGTGCTGTATTTGTTCCAATTACTGAACATTGCATTGAGTGTACTGGCCTTTTATTAGAGTACAGTATTTTTATTTCGTAAGAAAGTTGTAGTACTGAATGGTAAAATTTCAAATTAAATTATAGTATTGTGTAAAATGAGTGCCTACATGACCTCATGGTTAGCGTCACTGGCTACGGATCAGCAGGCCCGGGTTCAATCCCTGGTATCTCCTCAGATTTTTCTGAAGCAGGGAAGTCTGGAAAAGAGTGCGCTCAGGCTCGCGATACAAATTAAGGAGGCACTAGATTGAGAAATAGCGGCTCTGGTCATGGAAACCATCATTAATGCCCATGGGTGTCAGCATGCTGACCACGTGCCCCCCAGTCCTGCCATCTGACTATGGTAGATTATGCAGTAGTTGGATGGTAGGCCTTCAAGGATGCAGTGCCAATGAGTTTAGATTAGTGTGTAAAATATGCATTTAAAAAAATATGAAATTGTTTCTTCTTTAATTTTAATTTAATCCTGGTCCCGTGGAATTTACTATCAGTGGCACCGACTTATATTGGCCTGTGGGGCTCAAGCCCATACCATAATTTGACGTGTGTTATTGTCATATTTGTTTATTGATATTGCTCAAAATTGTGTTCATTTGTTGAATCGCTGTTAAGCGAAAATCATTTTATACTAGACATATTTAGTACGACAATCTCTTGTTCCAATTCCATCATGATAATTTGATATCGTTTCACAATTCATTACAGTTTTACGTCTTTCAGTGCAGTTTCCACAGCCACCGCTGTTCTAAAGACTGTATACTTAAGGAGAGAAAAGCTAGATTTAGACGATGCTATTGTGAGAAAAAATCACACGAAGGCCATTAAGGACAAGGCAAAAAATTGTGATATAAGCCAAAAGTGTGGACATTGGTAACTGGTTAGAAAGAAAAGAGTGGATGGAACATGTAGCAAGAATTAATTTTTAAAAATCCCAAGGAGAGACAAACCACTGTGGTGCAGAGGATATGTTCGCTCCTCTCATGCAGTGGGCCCAGGTTCGATTCCTGGTTGGGTCAAGTTACCTAGGTGGGGGTTTTTCCGGGGTTTTTTTGTCACCTGTGAGACAAATGTCCGGTAACTTTAGGCCCTGGTGGTCCCCAGATATCATCTGGCCGTCATTATCATCTTCATCCCATCCTCGCCTTGTTTGGAGTGAGTGATTGTGTGCATGGTGTGTCTCGTCCTATGTGTTCGTGTTGTCTCGGAGGTGATACTGGCATTGGGCTGATCACTCATTGGGGAGGCCCTCCGTGTCCTTGTCTGGTCAAAAAAGTATGTATATGATCCAAAGATAAATCCCTCTCCCGAAAGGTCGTGTCATGCAAGAACTGGGCAGCTTGGGTTGCTTAAATCCTAAAAGGGAGAGGTAAAATTAAAAAAAAAATAAAGAAAGAAAGAAACAAAAAAACAAGGGACAATAAACCAAGAGAAAGATAGTGTGATTGGGGAGAATAGATTCCTGGTCTGAGGAAAGACGAAGAAGATAGTTTACTCCAGTCAGGAGAAACACATTTTGGAACACGCCGTGCTACATAATTATTTTATTTTAGTAAGTACCTAAAATAAAAAAAGGTTATAAAAACTTATAATGTATAACATTATTAACTTTAAAGGATTTCTGTTAACTAGGCTACACAATTCTTTTCCTGGCGGTTGAATTACGTTGATTGTTATTCATTATTACAAACAAAGACATTAATTCTTACCCAATTCTATATTTATCCGAATTATCATATAAGTCCATGTCATGAATTAAATAAGGGATGGGAGTATGAAAATTTGAAAATCTTTGAGCCAACCCAATGTCATTCAAAAGTTGGAGCCACTGGTTGCTATAACAAAGTTCTACTGTATATATGTCTCCATATGGGTGGATAGATGTATGAGAGCTTTAAATTTCCATAGTAAGCCTAGTTATAGATGGGACCTGGCAGATTTGACAACCCATAGGAACTCAAGCATAACATGGGCCTTTGTACTGAAGTGAAAAGTCGCTCGTAAATATTTAGGTAATGGACCAAAGTTAAACCACCCTTTACCACTCTGTGTTTGTGAAAGCTTTACTTTATGAGAACAAGTTTGTTACAGAAAAGCACTCTAGACTGCGCCTGCGCAAGTTTTTAAAAAATATGGAAGGACGGTTAGAAGGAACGTGAGTCGTGGTCAGTCGGCGAAAGGAGGTGTGCTGAGGAAGTTGAACCGAGGAAGTGTTCCTTGGAAGAAGGATGGCAAGAGAGACTCTGTCGATTGGGCCTTTGATGGTCTGAGTTGGTGATGGTTGTGGAGTGGAATCTAAAGCTTTCTTGGTCATTCTCCTAGAACCGAGATTGCGAAGAAGACATGTAATGTGGTATGGGTCTGTGAGCCACAGATTGCCAACCTTGGGGGCGGTTCTGCCAGTGAAATTCTGCCTCGATGTAGAAGAAAACAGCATATGGTGTTGTAAGAAGCAGCTGTCGTTGCTGGAACTGAGTGAAACCGAAAGACTACGCTACACCGTATTTGTGTGTCAACCCGCAATTACAAGGTCATTGCATGGAGAAATATGGAGTGATTGCCAGATGAACATCAATACAAATCAGTTAACTACAATAAACTATGTTTTCATCCGCGGCTGTTTTTACAGTGAATTAGGAACAAGGTTGGGTTGGACAAGACAAAATTTGTATTATGGTAAGAAGAGAATAAGCAGACAGGTTGTAGAGAAGAAGTGGACATTTTCCCTGTAGATAAAGTTACGATATTGAATAATAGCAGACCCTGTGATGGTACTATGACCGTAAATTGTTTAGGAAATTTAGTAAGAGATATAAAGTCTATTTAGCAAAAGTCGTAAATTAAATTGGAAAAAGGAAGTATAATTAGTTATACAAATTTCTGTTACATTAAGTATTTGAATTTCTCTACACATCATCAAGAAATATAGAGACATTAGTAGTAATAGGAAATTATAGTTAGATGAGAACAAGTAAACTCAGAACAACTATATTTACATATGCTTATGTACTTTTTGGAGTTCGTAGTTTGAGTTGAGATGTTTATTTAAAGTTTGTTGGCTGCATTGCGCTATTCTCTTATTCACTTGTTTCATTACGTAGTTAGTAAGCGCGTATGCAGGATGGTTGCTCGTTTTTGTCTGCCTGTGAGCGAATCGTTGGTTCGTTCAGGCAGAGTGGTACGAGCAGTCAACGTGATGTGACCCTGAATCTTGTGATGGCAACTGGTGTAAGAAATGGTGAGTTTTCTTTCTTGTTCGTCTAAATTAATTTCATAGATCTCTTCAGGATTGAGCTGAGATTATTTTCAGTTTTTGAAGTCAGAATTATCTAAAGTATCGCAGCATGTCAAGAAACTCCCGTAACTCGGTTAGTTCGACTCTCCAGCTACCCATTAGATGTAATAAAATATTGTGAGTTTGTAGGGACTTCTGTATTTGTCATTAGCATTCATATTAGATTGCTTCGATACATTATTTCAATCCCGTTATGAATTATCATCTAGTGCTTTTGCTAATAATAACTCATTATATTTTTGCATAAGAGAATGCTAGTAACATGGCGTACTGGAAAAGCAGATTAGGGTTGTCTGTTAAATTAACTTGATGTTGGCCTATTTCCATTTTTCTGAATTAAATTCTACTGGGAATATACTGTTGTTCCTTTCTCGCTAAATTGTAATAATGCATTGCATTCAGTCGTAATGTATAGCAATATGTTTGCTGGTACAATGCTTTGTCTGCAGGTCATTAACTTGTTGTGTTGTCGTGTTTGTGTAAGCTATTCATAACCTTGCCTTGTAAGCTTGTATTTTTGACCTCGCGTCAAGTTACGTGAAGGCCTATAGTGCTTGCAAGCTTAAGCTGTCCCGTTAAATTCTAAAGTCACATTCCTTCGGTAATTTGTCTACATTTGAGCAGTATTGTATTATCAGATTTTCTCAGTATATACATTTAGTATTCTGTATTGCTATAGCGTTTAACATTTTCACTTTCTTTCGTTGTCAAATATTAAAACTTGCCGTAACTTATAGTTATTCTTTTCTACAGTATGTTTGGGTAGATTTTTCTGTCTGCAATTCGGTTTTTTTTTCTATTGCTTAAACCTTTTGATATTTGGTAGGCCTTTCATATAGATATTATTCTCTATTAATAATTATTGCTTTCATATTCAAAATTTCTTCTAAGTAAATATTTAACATTCTAGTTTTGGGGCATTAATATATAATATTTTGCTAATACGCATTTTGGTATTGTAAATTTAAATATATACTCAGTGCATTCTAGCCTTTTCGGATTAACATATAATACTATATTAATACGTATTTCTTGCGTATTCTAAATTTCCTGCTAGTAAATATTTAGTGCATTCTAGGTTCTTGGTTCAGTATCTGTACCTCAGAGCCAAACGAGCGTAACTGCCAAAAACTAAATTTTACAGGAGGAGCGAAAAACAAAATTATGAACAATAAAGGGGAATGGAGTTACTACTATTTGGCTCTCAATATCTTGGTTTCTAATGAAATTATGGATTTAATATTAATTGGTTCTATAGAGGTCAAAAAGTTAGTAAAGAATATGAAAAAAACAAAAAAAATATGAAATTTGGAGTTACGTTCCTTTGGCTCTGAGGTACAGAATTCCATGTTAATAATCATTTCTTCTTATTCAAAATTTGTTATAGCATACTTTCACGTATTTATTTAGTTTTGGCCACATTAAGATATCTCAGCACTCAGTTTAGGTTCTGATCTTCTCTCGCATTCCTATAAATTTCTCTAGGCAGTGGTGATTATTACACTTGAATTAAAATGTTCAAAGTTTTAGCTGTACATATATATATATATATATATATATATATATATATATATATTTGTTGTTTAACTCAAGTTAAATATATTTAGCTGGATTTTGTAAATATACAGGTTGAATTTATAAATAAAATTTATAGTCTGTTTTGAAAAAGAAAGTTATGAGTCATTTACAGTGGACTTATCCTATCCCACCTGGAATTTAGAGGATCTTCGGACCTTAGGTTATATCCCAGCACGCCCTATTCAGATTTTGGTAGTTTGATCTGTAGAAGTTAATTGTATTTGCATTGGCGAAGTTTGGTAACTTCTATCTTTCTTATTGTATTGTGAATATAGATATATCCATTTCCCCCTATTTGATTGTATTGGTATTTACTGTACTAATTCGTTTGCCTTCTCTATACTAATTTTTGCTATTCAGTTTTTTAATATAAATTCAGATTCCCTAAAATATTTTTATAAACAATATACATTTTAAATATAAAACATTCTTAGACACCAACCGAAATTTTATTGCAGAGTTCTTTTAAGAAGTTGTACATGTAAAGACAATTTGAAGTGTATTGAGTAATTTTAGATGCATCAAAATGGAAAACTGAAATATTATTCTAGTTACAGTGGTGCTATATGTGTATGACGTCTTCCGTCAAAGAGACCTATTTCCAAGACTAGCTGGAAATTAGAAGAAGTGTTTTGTCGGACCTCAGAATTCAGTCAAGACGACAAGTATTCATTCTGAGAAAATAAGAGAAGTGACAAATACTGACTACTTGTATTGTATTTTTTTTTCTAGAGGAGTTCTTTCAAACTAAACTAAAGCAGTTAATCAATTAATGTACATGTTACTAAATAAAATTGTGTTAAAATTAGTTTTGGAAAACTTGACTATTTTTCTTAAAGATAAAACAATATATCTTCTTAACATGAACTTAGGCTGAAGCTGTCGGCAAATCTTTCTGTGACAGATTTTGAATGTTAAGGTCAAGTGTTAAAGTATATGGTTCATTGTCTTTACAGACGCCTTATGAAATAAATATTCTCACCTAGTACGTTACAGAAATTAGTGGCTGCTCAATGTATTTGGGGCCTGTTAGAAAAAGTATTGAGGCCTGTTAGCAACATGTTTGGGGCCTGTTTGGAAAAAAATAAAAAATTGTGGATATTGGGTTTGAGCCCCACATATCACATTGGGTGTTTGAATATAAAGAGAGTTTGAAAGACTATTGTTAATGACGAAGGACGGACTGACTGAAGCAACATTTGTGTTTTTTGAGGTACACTAACTCCTAAAATGTTGTCAGGTTAGTGCTAGTAGTATATAACATTTAAAAAGATAAAGTTAAAACTTAGAATATTTCTTTGTGGATATCATGGCTACATTTATAGATCCCATGGTGCAGATAAAGTCTGCAGAGTTAACGTCTGCTATACGTAAGTTGAGAAAAGCTGATTTAGAAGCAGCGTGTCTAAGAGTGAAATTATTAGCTACAGTAACTATAGATGAGCTAAGACAGAGATTATTAGAATATGCTAGAAGAAATCCAAAATCATTTCAAATAATTATTACAGCTTTTCAGTTGAGTGCAGAATTATTAGAGGAGGAATTGGTGGAAAATAATGCTGAGGTTCCACAAGATTCAATGGTGACTTAGTGTATGCCTGGATCACATTAATGCGTAGGAAGGCTAGAATGACAACTGAACAGGACGAAATCCCTCCCATTATGCCTATTTAGAATCGCCAAAGCCAAATATTCTAGTTGTAGTGCGCAGATGGAGCATTAAATTCAAACCAGGAAATAGTTTGTATTTATTTCTAGAAAGGTTAGAGGACTTAAAACAAGCTTCTAAAGTCAGAGAT
The DNA here is from genome assembly GCA_964059195.1 of Ectobius pallidus. Taxonomy (NCBI): domain Eukaryota; kingdom Metazoa; phylum Arthropoda; class Insecta; order Blattodea; family Ectobiidae; genus Ectobius; species Ectobius pallidus. The sequence continues at coordinate 30,837,606 of CAXKWD010000009.1, forward strand.
GAATTGTTAGGCGTACTTCCAGAAATATTGCAAGAATCAGCCCTATTGTGGTACAGAAACCAAACAGTAGACTGGGAAACTTGGAATGCTTTTCTTAAGGACTTTAAAGAATACTATTTACCCGTACCGAAGGACTGTCTCAATTCATCTCAACTCCTCTAGAAGAAGTGCAGGACGTCCCTACAATATTGAAGAGCGAGGTTAGAGCAGCAATAAAGGAAGTGAAGGTAGGCAAAACGCCAGGACAAGACAACATCACCAATGAACAGCTAAAAGCGGGAGGTGAAGAGCTAGTAATACATCTATCAAATATTTTCAATGAAGTCCTCAAGACGGAGAATATCCCCAAGCAATGGCAATCCAATAACATAATACTGCTGCATAAAAAAGGGAATAAAGAAGACATCAACAACTATCGCCCGATAAGCTTAATGTCTAACATATATAAAATATTCTCTAAGATCATCACTAAACGGATCAACCGCAATCTGGACGAAAACCAGGCAGAGGAACAGGCAGGATTCCGTGCAGGTTACTCCACTACAGACCATTTACACACAGTCAGACAGCTTTTAGAGAAAACCCAGGAATTCAATCAGGATCTTTATCTGGCTTTTATAGATTTTAAGAAAGCATTTGACACAGTTGAACATGTACCACTAATAACAGCCCTAAAGAACCAAGGAACAGACGATAAATACATAAGAGTACTAGCCAAACTATACTCCAACATCACGGCAAGGATTCAACTTGATAAACAAGGCAGAGAATTTAAGCTACAACGGGGGGTGCGTCAAGGGGACCCAATGTCACCTAAACTCTTTATAAGCTTACTGGAGAGTATATTCAGAGGAATAGAAGGTGATTACGGGGTCAACATAGATGGGACAAAGCTATCCCACTTAAGATTTGCAGACGACATCGTGCTTTTTGCCCCCACACCAATCGAACTACAATCACACATTAACGCTCTGGAAAACCTAAGTGCAGCAGCAGGTCTAACCATGAATTCAGCAAAAACCAAACTAATGACGAACAGAAACGAAGTTGCCATCACACTAGCTACTAAGGAACCGCTTGAGTATGTCCAAGAAACCACCTACTTGGGGCAGATTTTCTCATTCCAGAATAACTCAGACAAAGAAATAGCACGTCGCATCACAGCAGCATGGGCAAAATTCTGGTCCCTTAAATTCATCCTCCTAGATCATTCATACAAGGTTCACCTAAAGGCAGAAGTCATGAACATGTGCATACTCCCGGTTTTAATATATGGAGCACAAACATGGAGCTTAACAAAGAAGCACAGACAAGCCATAGAAATCTGTCAGAGGAAAATGGAGAGGAAAATTTTAGGGATCACACTAAAAGATAGGATACCCAATCATGTAATACGCAGGAGGACAGGTATGAGGGACGCAGCAACCACAGCAAGCCGCCTAAAATGGAGATGGGCAGGGCACACCATGCGACTACAACCCACCAGATGGACATACAGAATAACTTCATGGGACCCTAGGACAGGTCAAAGGCACATAGGAAGACAGAAAACACGCTGGTCAGACGACATCAGGCACACCTTTGGTAACCGATGGACGACGCAAGCCAAGGATCGTCAAACCTGGAGACACCTTATAAAACTTAACTTGGACACTATCAAAGACTGATCTCTCCCGGACTAGCTACCCGGGTCTGCAAGAACCCAGCTACCTTTCATAGAAAGAGGCCCTTGCCCGATAGGGATGTTACGGGCTAATACTAATTTACCCGTAGATGAGGAAGATGAAATTCGAAATCACACGCAAGGTCCTCGTGAATCTATAACAGATTACACTAATGCAGTTCAAACTTTGATAAGGAGGCTGAGTACCCCCATGAGTCCCGTTCAAATATTGAAAGTACTTATAAAGAATTTGAGTCCGGATGTTAAATTGTATATTAGACCTACTGAAGTTTTAACAGTAAATGAATTAATTATCTTAATGCGTCAGTATGAACAAATTTTGTTAGATTCAGAAAAGTATGTACCTCTACCTATGCATGTGAGATCTACAGTGAAAGAGACTGCGTACAAACCGCAAAATCAGATTGCTATTCCCCAATTTAAATGTCATTTTGAATTTATAGAACAAAGGAGAGGAATCAGTTAAGATAAATTTAAATGAAAGTAATGACTATAATAAAAGAAAAGTAGATAGGAGTACAGACTCAGTGAATCAGAAATATAGGCTACCCCTGTGCATTCAGTTCAATCTAAAATAGTTCAACAAGAGGAAGTGCAATGCAGGGCCTTCTCCTAGGCTCAACCGAGATTACAATGTTGGAATTGTGATAGGTTTGGACACAAGAAAAGTTAGTGTAGGGCCCCTTTAAGGATTACTTGTTATAATTGTCATTGTATTGGCCATAAAATATCACAGTATAGGATGCCTGTGTCAAAGAGAGAAAATCCTAACAAGTCCTTATAACAATTAACGAAAATGTTGACCGTTTTGAATATAAACCCAACGGACTTTAATACTATACAGATAGATGTTTTGTAGAAGTAACGGTAGAAGAGATTACTTTTATAGCATTGATTAATTCTGGAGCTGACAAGTCATATGTAGGAGAAAAAGGTTTTTTTATATGCATTTGTCTTCCCATACATATCTCTGCCTGTTGTTAATGTCAAGATAAGATCATACAAAAATAACAGTACTATGAGTATTGTCTTATAGCCTATGCAAGCTCCTCACTTTCAAGCCTATCTTTGGACCTTACATTCTTCACACTGATAAACAATTGAAATATTTTATCAGATCTACATATTTCTTATTTTTGATACCGGAATGAATATTTCATGTGATAGTCAAAAGGAGCATATAGGTCTGGCCATATTATAATGGTCTTTTATCCACGATACTGATCGGACCATGTGACTTATTCCACTAAACTTGTAAATCAGTAAGTTAGCAACTGAGTTAGCTAAATGTAGATAGATTATTTTAATCCTCATTTCCAAGAACACTGTCCCTTCAGCTTACAATATAATGAGGCCAACTCTTGTGTGGAGCTGACAATAATATAGGCTGCATAGTGAGAGAAAGTTTTATGTTCTGTGTATAAGAGGTACTCCAATGTAAAAATTGCAATAACAAAACATAGTAACATTGGGAGACCAAACATGGCTATGCTGTACATAATCAGTAGGCCTATAGATTTTGAGATTAGCAACCAAAGCTATTGTGTTCTCTTGCAGAAAAAAAAAGTAATGGAAAGAGATCATCAAAACGTCATTAGCACTTTATTGTTTTTTACTTATTTGTGAGTCATGAGAACTAATGATCTTTTGTTCCTTGTTTCAGATGCTAAAGAGGTTTGTCCCTTTCTGCAGACAAGCATATAAAACAAGACCTACCATAACTGCCATATCTGTATCACGAATACATACAACCTCTGCAATGAGCACTGACAAGTTTGACTTGCCTGAGAGATATCGTGGCTCAGAGAAAAGTGTTTGGTATGTATTTCTAGGAGATGGTTAATTGATTTAATTTAGATAAACACCATCATATTTAAACAATATATAAAAGAAAATGTTATTACTTATTGAAGAGAAGCTAAATCATCCTGGAAAAATGCAAGTCATTTAGAGAGCTGTGAGGTTTGAACTTGGGTCTACTTATAAAACTTGTGAAGAGAAGGATAGGCCTACTGAAACCAAGGTTTTTGAAAGAAAATTTTGCAGTCAGATACAGTGTGTTTCACGTACAAGTTGGCCAATCATGCGGGTTTCTGCATTGCAGTGGCCTCAGCTCTATCTCCCAAGTGATCGGGTGAATTGTTAGCAAATAGAGCCACTAACGGTGTAATGATTCAGGTTCTCACAAGTATAGTTAAAATTATAGTCAAAATAACCTCATCATAAGAGATGTTGGAAATGTCCTCCTCTTTCATCCACACAACACTGGCACCTTTTTAAGAAATTTGCTTTCACGCGCTTAAGTTCAGCTTTCGATAATATACACTTTATTTTTCAAGTTTAAGTTCGGGTGAAATAAGTACACAACTGAAACATCCTTACATTAGAAGCACTTAAGGACAATATCACAAGAGAACTCTATCTTGGAAGCTGAACTTATGTGCGTGAAAGAAAATTTCCTAGAAAGATGCCAGTGTAATGCCAGTTTTAACTGAAATTGTGAGAACCTGAATCATTACACCATTAGCAGCATTATTTGTATACACACTTAATTCTGTTTTCCACTCAACTTCACTTATATAAGTAATGACTTACACATAATGCATTTCACAGCTTCTTAGCTGCATCATCAGATGAGGTCAACTGCCGAGTTTGCTGGAAGACCGGTAGATGTCTCTGTTGGGCGTATCAGTGTAGTGATGAGGTCGTTTTCCTTTGGGATATCGAAATTGACCAAGTTATTCCTGTTCCTTTGAATGAAAATTTTTTCCCATACCGTTAGTTCTATCGGTTTTGTTACAGATTTTACTAATTTAATGTCATCTTCAAAGATTTTGGAAGACAAAACCATACGACCACTAAACCATTGGATAATGTCGTTAATTTGTCTTCCAAAACCTTGACACAAGATGAATTACATGTTCTGAACAAAGGCCTCAATACATGCATAGATTATTCCCATAACATTCAAGATTACATAGCAGACATTGAAGTAGCCATATTTGATAAAACTGAAGAAGAAAAGACCATTGTCAGAAGGAATTGCTCAAAAATCTTAAAAGAAGTAATGAATGAAAACCCATCTAAACAAGAACTCCTGACCAAAAAAACCGTAAAGTCCTTAAAAGAAAAAAGATGTAGTATATTCTAAAGCCGATAAAGGGAACAAAGTAGTTATCATGGACAAAGCAGATTATGATGAAAACATGGCGAAACTCCTACAAGGTAATGACTTCTTGGAAATTAAAAAAGATCCTATTCCAAATTGTATGAAAGACTTTTACAGTACCATGAACAAAGTAAATAGAGTATTGAGCGACAAGGATAAGAAGAAACTCAGAGCTGACCATTCAACTATCCCTAGAATCTATGGATTACCTAAGATCCATAAACCAGGCAACAAAATGAGACCGATTGTGAATTCCATAAATTCGCCGACTTATAAACTTTCCAGATGGTTAGTACAGAAATTTCAGACGTTACCCAAGTTTGAGAGCCTATGCATAAAGAACACACAGGATTTAGTTGACAAAATAAAAAACATTGTGTTAAATGATAATCTTCTCCTTGTCTCCTTTGATGTGGTGTCTTTATTTCCAAGTGTACCCATCAATAAACTAATGATGACATTAGAAACTTGGCTGAGATCCACAGGCTTAGAAAAAGAAGAAATACAAGAACTTTTGGAACTCACTAAGATCTGTATTGGACAAAATTTCTTTTCATTTAGAGGCACATTTTACGAGCAAAAAGATGGGTTAGCAATGGGAAACCCTTTGTCTCCGTTCCTGGCGGACTTATATATGAGTTTGTTAGAAATCCAGATCACCAAAGCATTCCCTCAGATTTTCAAAACTTGGCATAGGTATGTCGATGATATTTTCGCCATTGTAAACAGGAAACTGGCAGGAGATGCATTAAAGTTGTTGAACCTACAGGATAACTCAATAAAATTCACTGCAGAGGTTGAATCAGAAAACTTCTTACCTTTTTTAGACATCAAAATCATTAGAAACCACAACAGGATTGAGTTTGGCATTTTCAGGAAAGCAACACATGTAGACAACTACATTAAACAAGACGGACACAACCCAAGTTCACACAAACATGCGATCTTTAATAGCCTCGCTTTTAGATTAGTAAACATACCTATGAACAGTTCTGAATACAACAATGAATACCAACATATCTTGGACACCGCACTCAAAAACGGCTTCAACACAGATTTAGTTAACAAGAGAATCAAGAAGTTTGAAAAACAAAAGCTAATACGAGAAAATTGCACTTTAAGCAACATTAAAGATCACACTTTCAAGAAGTTCACTTTTCACCCTAGACTACACTACAAATTTGAGAAGATTTTCAAAGAAGTGGATATAAGACTGGCCCCCATCAACAGATCCAACATAAAAACACTACTAAAATCTGGACAAATGGATAAGATTCCCCCAAAGAAAAACTCGGGCATTTATGAATTAAAATGCAAAGACTGCAACAAACTGTATATTGGAAAAACCAAGAGAAATTTAAATATAAGGCATAAGGAACACTTAAGAAATATAAAGTACAAACAAACAGAAAAGTCGGCTGTTGCACATCATTTTTGGACCACAGGACATGAATTTGAAGATGACATTAAACTAGTAAAATCTGTAACAAAACCGATAGAACTAACGGTATGGGAAAAATTTTTCATTCAAAGGAACAGGAATAACTTGGTCAATTTCGATATCCCAAAGGAAAACGACCTCATCACTACACTGATACGCCCAACAGAGACATCTACCGGTCTTCCAGCAAACTCGGCAGTTGACCTCATCTGATGCTGCAGCTAAGAAGCTGTGAAATGCATTATGTGTAAGTCATTACTTATATAAGTGAAGTTGAGTGGAAAACAGAATTAAGTGTGTATATTTGATTACTTCACTGTGAATCCCGGTTACAATTTTTATTTATTAGCATTATTTGTGTTGATATTTTACTCGATCACTTGGTATTCAAAGCTGAGGCAGCCAAGATGCAGAAACCCGCATGTTTGGCCAACTCACACGTGAAGCACAGTGTATGACATATTGTGGAAAAATAATCACCAAATACTGTGCCATATAGTCCTATTGAATCATCAGTCTGAGTCTTTTACTGCTTAGATCTTGAATGCTGGACATCTTCCGGTCATGTTCATGTTGACCAAGTTTGCAGCTGCAGGGAACCTTCCATACTCATTGCTGTTTTCAAACAAAAATTTTAATGGAAATAAAAGGAAAACAGAATAAAATAATCAATGTCAATCTGATGCATTTGAGATCATTTTTAAAATAAGTAGGGTTTGAATTAACAGGGAGGATGGGGGATTTCCCCATCTTGTCAAAAAATTTCACCACCTTGTCAAATAAAAATTCCTTCCTTGCCAGGGATATATTTTTCTACATTTCATAAACTTCAGTTAAAAATTCCAATGCAATTACCAGATACATGCACTTATGCTTGTACATAATGCCATTTTTTTAACATATAATGGTATCACCAGCACAATGCGTGGCAACAAAATTGATCTTACAAGCATTGATGTGCATGGTGTAACATAAGCATGACAGTGGACATAATTAAGGTTTATATTAATGCTTTGTGTTGGTTTTTTTTTTCTGGCAACAATACGGTAAAATAATGTTTGCTTTGACAATGGGTGCAATCGTGATTGGTGCTCCATGGTAGTCTGTCAAGTATGTCTTTTATATAATGAGTAAAATAATGTTTGCTGTGACAATGGGTGCAATAGTGATTGGTGCTCCATGGTAGTCTGTCAAGTATGTCTTTTACAGAGAGTAAAATAATAATAACAACATGGATAAATTTGGACCCATATTTAATTCCCTCAAAATGTTTGATTCGAACCCTGAAAATAAATAATTGTCTTTACTCAGTAGCCCACTTGAAAACACAAATATTTAACATTAACTTTTCCTCTTTAAATTCAGGTTGTCATTATTGCAAGACATTGTAGGCATACCTAGTATTATAATTTGCTGTCTGTATTAACTCAAAGTAAGCTATATGCAAGAACTGGCTACATGCTATCATTAATATCAAAGTAAGTATTTCAGATTCCTTGACTTACTGGAATTTAGTAACCTATGAAAAACTGTGTTAATTTTTGGGTTGCATCTTGTACAAAGAGTTGTCTTATACACAGGAAAATATGGTACTTAATACTCACAGTACATACACTATTGACGACAGACAAAACATATTTGATAGAGTTTCCAGATTTTAAAGAATGTTGAAACAAGACTACCAGTCTGGTCTTAACTCTAAATCTGCATGGAGTGATTAGACTAAAATATGGTTCTTTTTTAAATGGAACATACATTGTTTTTACTACTCGAATTAAGCATTAACATTGGCTTTACCACTTGATTAAGCATTAACATGGGTTCTTTACAGTGGGGGTTGAATGGTGCTTTTGTAAGTTTTCTGTACATTAGATATTTAATCCTTGCCAGTAAATATCAGCCACACTACAAATTACATGTATGCTAATTAATGTATTACCAGGACGAATATATCTCCGTGCTTATGTGAAATCATAACAGAAATTTACCACATAAGGTGCTCGAATGCTTGGCCACCCTCTGAACACATCTGTTCAAACAACACAAAGAGGCTTGTTAATTACAAGAAATATTTTGATGGCCTTGAGTGAGTTACATTTGTATTGTAGCCCTTGTTTACGCATTTAAGACAAGGATTCTTTTTTTCAGAGAAAGCGCCTTTGCAGCACTGTTGTCTTCAGGTTAATTTAGTCTCATGTGGTTAGTGGCAAGACTAGTAAATGAAATAATAAACCTGCATTACCAAGGTTCACTAAGAGGACTGATATCTTAGTGATGCATGACAAAAAAGGACTAAACATTCAAACAAGGCTGCAGCACTTGTGTAAAAAGTTTTGAGTAGTGCGTATGAATATTCAGACTTCAATGCCTCGTAAACCATTAATGATAGAAATCTCGTTCCAATGCACATGGATTTTGTATTTTTTGCGCTAATGAAATACCAAAGAAAATGTTCTTATTCCATTAACGAAATTATGTTTTGCATCTTAACTTTTCTAAGTTATGTGAGATAAATATTTTTTTTACCCTGTACTACTACACAGCTAATGTGTTAGCAACTTCAATATTTTATATGCCACACGAAGAAACAGATTATCTGGGATACTCTGTATAGTTCTGACAGATTAAGGTCATTTGGCCATCTTTTCCACTCTACCAATAAAAAAATTACAGATACAACAATTTATTATACTTAGGCAGAATAATAAACACAATGTAAAAACATTATATTTTTCATTACATTGATAATTACAATTTTTAAAAAAAGCTTTAAAAACAGGAAAATTATTGGAATTATTTATTAAAATGGGAGAGAAAATTTAAATAAAATATCTCAAATCAATTTTAAATTAATCTCAAATTAATTTACTGACTTTTCTTTGAAATTCTCTTTGTAATTCAGGATGAATATCCGCATAATTTTATATATGTATATACATATATATATATAAAATGTATAAAATATATATATTTGTATATAGGCCTATATGCAGAATGTAAGTTCTATTTTCTATTTTCAGGGTGGAATATATTCAGCTGGCTCTAGAACATAAGCCTCTCAATTTGGGACAGGGTTTTCCAGATTTTGCACCACCTGACTATGTCACCAAGGGTCTGGCAGATGCTGCAACTAACGAAAATGTGCTGCTCAACCAGTATACTAGGGGTTTTGTATGTAATTCAAATATATTTTGAACCGGTTTACTAGGGGTTTTGTATGTAAATCATATAAATTTAAAAAACTGATTTAATACCATTTTATTTCATTCAGAGATTTTTAGGTCTAATAAATATAGTATTAATAATAATAAGGACCATTTTAAATATAGTTTTATAAATATCTATTTTTGAGGGAATGGATACCGTTTCTCGGATTTTTACCTTTCGTGTCTATCTGCCAGTGTCTTCTGACAAGCTCAAACAATTGTCCATAAATTAACTAAAGTTTTATTCTGAATTTGTACACTTCCAAGAAGATTTTAGGCTATAATTAATTTGCATTTTAGCAAAAAATGTTAAGTGGTAAAAAATGCTTAAAATAATTTGGCAAGTTTATAGAGCGTGGGCTACTGTATACCCCCCATCCCCCCCCCGTGGGATTTTCCGACTCATATATTTTTTTGTTGGTATTGACATGTAGTTTCATATTTTAGTTGTTTGCCCGTTATCAATTACAGCATTTACCCGGAAACCCCGGAAAACTACGGAAATCCGGAGAAAACTAGTTTGTTTTAATTTTTCTTTGTTCTTTGCTCCTAATATGCCCAGGGAATTTCTGAATCACATATTTATTGTTGGTATTGCCATCTAGATTAAGTTTTTAGCTGTTTGCCCCTTATCAATTACAGCATATCCCCGGAAAACAACGGAAATCCGGAGAAATGACTTGGTTTTAATTTGTCTTTGTTTTTTGCATCAAATAAGCCCAGAGAATTTTTAACTCACATATTTTTGTTGGTATTGTCATCTAATTTAAGGTTTAAGTTGTTTGCCTCTTGACCAATTACAACATATCCCCGGAAAACCCGGAATACCACGTATATACGGAGAAAATGACAATGTTTTATTTTTTCAATCTTTGTTTTCCTTCTAATATTCAAAGGGAATTTCTGACTCATATTTTTTTTTGTTGGTATTGCTATCTAGATTAAGGTCTCAGTTGTTTGCCCATTATCAATTACAGTATATCCCCGGAAAACTCCGAAAACCACGGAATCCCTGAGAAAATGACTTTGTTAAAATTTTTTTAAATCTTAGTTCTTTGCCCTAGTATTCAAAGGGCATTGGTGACTCATATGGTTTTGTGTTGGTATTGCCATCTAAATTAAGGTTTCAGTTGTTTGTCCCTTATCAATTACAGCATTTCCCCAGAAAACTCGGAAAACCACGGAAATCCGGAGAAAATTACTTTGTTTAATTTTTTTAATCTAAGTGTTTTCCTCCTAGTATTCAAAGGGAATTGATGACATATATGTTTTTGTATTGGTATTCCCATCTAGATTAAGGTTTCAGTTGTTAGCCCCCTATCAATTACAGCATTTCCCCATAAAACTCGGAAAACCACGGAAATCCGGAGAAAATTACTTTGTTTAATTTTTTTAATCTAAGTTTTTTCCTCCTAGTATTCAAAGGGAATTGGTGACATATATGTTTTTGTATTGGTATTCCCATCTAGATTAAGGTTTCAGTTTTTTGCCCCCTATTAATTACAGCATTTCCCCATAAAACTCGGAAAACCACGAAAATCCGGAGAAAATTACTTTGTTTTAATTTTTTAAATCTTACTTTTTTTCTCCTAGTATTCAAAGGGAATTGGTGACTTATATGTTTTTGTATTGGTATTCTCATCTAGAGTAAGGTTTCAGTTGTTTGCCCCCTATCAATTACAGCATTTCCCATAAAACTCGGAAAACCACGGAAATCCGGAGAAAATTACTTTGTTTTAATTTTTTTAATCTTACTTTTTTCCTCCTAGTATTCAAAGGGAATTGGTGACTTATATGTTTTTGTATTGGTATTCCCATCTAGATTAAGGTTTCAGTTGTTTGCCCCCTATCAATTACAGCATATCCCCGGAAAACTCCGAAAACCACGAAAATCCGTCATTTTCTCCGTATATACGTGGTTTTCCGGGTTTTCTCGGGATATGCTGTAATTGGTAAGGGGCAAACAACTGAAACCTTAATCTAGATGGCAATGCCAACACAAAAACATATGATTTACCAATTCCCTTTGAATACTAGTAGCAAAGAACAAAGATTTTCAAAAATTCAAACGAAGTCAATTTTTCCGGATTTCCTTGGTTTTCGGAGTTTTCCGGGGATATGCTGTAATTGATAAGGGGCAAACAACTGAAATCTTAATCTAGATGTTAATGGCAACAAAGAAACATATGAGTCAGAAATTCCCTTTGAATATTAGGAGCAAAGAACAATGATTTAAAAACAAAAACATAGTAATTTTCTCCGTATATACGTTGTTTTCCGGGTTTTCCGGGGATATGTTGTAATTTGTAAGGGGCAAAGAACTGAAACCTTAAACTAGATGGCAATACGTACAAAAATATGTGAGTCAGAAATTCCCTGGGAATATTAGGGGCAAAGAACAATAAAAAATTTAAACAAACCCATTTTCTCTGGATTTCCGTGGTTTTCCGGGGTTTCCGGGTAAATGCTGTAATTGATAAAGGGCAAACAACTAAAATCTTAAACTAGACGACAATACCAACAAAAAAATATGTGTCCCAGAAAATCCCACGGGGGGGGGGAGGGTTTGCTATTGGTAGCCCATGGTCTATTAATTCTATGCAAAATTTCAATACCGTACCACAAATATTTAATCAGATACATACTGTATTTATACCTCCCCCCTATCTTCTGTGGGAAAATAAGCATAACTAAATTAGTCTTCAGTAGCGAAACCTCCTTTACTCTGTCTGCAGCGTGACAGTATGTCATGCATCAATCCATCCATCCATACAGTATTTATTGTACAGTCTGTTAGCTTTTACACAGTGCTGCTTCTGACTCTCTAGCTTCTTTTAACTCCACTGTGATGGAATATCCAGCTGACAAATTTGCGAGCTGATAAAAGTTGACACAGTGCTGGTAAAAAGTAGGAAGTTTCCAGTGTTTAATCAATCATGACATCACTTTATACACAAGTTATTCAAGGTCAAATTATTCATCCCTCTTGTCATTTTCCTTTGTGAGGTGATCAGGCACTGCCTTATATGATCATCACACAAGGGTGTGTTGGAATACTGTATTTACCCATGTAATAGATGCACTTTGTCTCCCAGACTTTTATAACAAAAAATTAGGGTGTATTCTTTATGCAAGGGAAAAGTTTAAGTGAAAAAACGACACATTTATTAAAAGATACTGTGCGTATCGATATAGGAGCTGCGGCTAACTTATAGATTGATTGTGTCACACACATGACGATTGCTAGTTAGCAGTGGCATAAACTGATGAGAAGCACTTAATTCACACTATGCTCAGACATTCCAAATTTTTGTCCAGGGGCTCTGTTACCATGTTCTTCCATGAAATTGATAGCTTAATTTGAATATTTCAGTCGGCTTTTATAAAATGGACAAGTTTTTCAACACAACTATCTATTGCAGATGTCCTAAGAATACTGCAATATTAACCGACAATCGAGTATATTTTGTGCATTAATAAGAACCAATCATGATTACTGTCCCCATGCATAGTTAATGAAAAATTTGAATTTAAAGATAAGCATGCCATCCAATCTTATGACTTCAGATATTCCTAAAATGATTTTTTGTTAAAATTGAGATGTGACGATTAAGCAATAAATTTTTATTTTTTAACGTGAAAAGTTTGATGTGTCTATTATGCGCGAGCATCCATTGTGTCGGTAAATATGGATTTAAAAATTTTTTTATATTTCATCTTCCAAGGGATAGTTCTCCAGTGCTTTGAAAAGGACCTGTAATATATCATATTTCAGTTGATTGACTTTTGTTGCCATTGTTTTCTATGAAACACAAAACTGCACCTCACACTTGCATCTCAACTCTTTTTACCTCTGAATGCAGTAAATGATACAAATAGTTATAGAAAGTAATTTTTTGTTGTTGTTGTTGTTTGTTTTTTGTACACTTAACGATCTGGTCATCTCACACATGTGCAGAAGGCAAACCTATTTACCAGTCACTTTGCAAGAGCATTAAATTTGGACACGTTCAGCTCGTCATCTTGTACCTTTAGATGCTGCAAATTCAAAATTAGAGGCTAAGTGGATAAAAAAAGCCTCTTCCTTCTTAGTCTTTACATGCAAATTTTCTGACAGATAAAGATGCTTGTTTAAAGCAAATAAAAGCAGTACTGTGTAAATCACCCATTAATGATTAACGTTTGCTTTCATAGTATATTGTTGCCAGTGATAGGAAGTAATTGAGTAAAAGTAATCTGATTACAGTAACGATTCCTTTTTTGGTCCCATTTACTTGTAATCGTTACTTTTTAAAAAATGTAATTTTTACTCGTAATTTACTTCTGGAAATAAAATTGTAATTGTTACATTTGAGTAATCGTTACATTTTAGTAATCGAAAAGTATTGTCTTGAGAATTTGACAATGTTGCTTTCTTCTACTCGCTGGCAGTCGCTGCAGCGGCGGTGAACTTTGCGTTCTTTTCAAAGCGAACGTAAAGCGCTGTACAGCTGTTGCAGCACCGCTGTATGGTCACTGCAGCGGTGGTGAAGCGAAGTCAGATCCGTCTTTGCGGGTTTTGCTGCATGGACTATCAGCCGTTCCTTTCTACACTTTAGTTTGCTGCAGCAAAACTGTGGCGATTTACGCAGCGATGCGACATTCGACATGTCAAGTCAGCATTTCTGCGGAAAAACGTGGCAACGCGACATCAGCTGAAATGAGCGAAGTCGAATGTATTTTATGTGTTTTTTTTTTTCAATGGCGACCACAGCCAGAGCAATTTACGGGGAGCGATACTACATTTAATTATATTTCTGTATGGTTTCCATTTATTTCAAAACGTGTTCAAGATATTAAAATTGCTGTTCTCAACCTATGAAATTTATTTACAGTATATCCCTTTCTTTGAAAAGAAGGTTATGTGTTCCACGGTATAAAACTAAGCTCAAACTAACTTCAACTTCAAAGTTAAATACCGAGCATTAGGGGCTCTGCTGAAAATACTGCTATATTCTCAATTGCTATAGACCAGCGTTTCTCAACCTATGGTCCGCGGACCACTGGTGGTCCGCGAAGATGGTGCAGATGGTCCGCAGACATAATTAAAAAAAATATATCATATAGCAAGTGGAAAGTAAAGAAGTAAAACTCCGGTTTTAATATTTTTCCAATTCAATAACTGTGTTTCCGTCAAATGAAAAAAGTATTTAGATTTATTTCGTTATAATGACCTACAATTAATACCCCAAATATTAAGAATATAGGCCTACATATAGCCTACTTTTAAAAATGGGATTAAAATTAGGTTCCGTAAATTCTTTTAGACATTTTCGAGGTCCTATGGGTTCAAAAAGGTTGAGAAACGCTGCTATAGGCTAACGTCGTCGTTACTGTTTTCACAACTAATATCCAGGTTAGAGGTAATATTAACAAAAGTTACTCAATGTGTATGGAAATAGGTATTGATGTGTTTTGTTTATTTGTTTGTTCATTAATAATTTTAGACTTTGTAACAGGATCTGGACTTTTGTGTCCCAAAACCACTAAACTGGGACTTTTGCATCCATAGATCCTCAGATTCAATAACCCGTTTGCGTCCCGGGTCTCCCTAGAGCAATCACCAAAATGTGTGCCATGGAATACAGATAAAATTAATAATTTGTACCATGCAGATCAGTTATCATTCTCCAGGGTGCACCGCGAGGAGGCGAACTGCTACTCACCCCAAAAATTTTAATCCTTCCATTACTGTAAATATTAAATAAAATTGAAGCGGAGAATGAAGTTACTCTTTGTCTTTTGGCTACCGGTTTACTTTATTGTGGTAGGGAGGAACTTAAATGATACTGTTCGCACATATTCCAGTCTGCTGAGTGCTTCACTTCTACATTCAACCATTTTTTCTACCAAGAAGGCCTCTTTTTCATTTTCCTTGGCATTGACAATGGTTGTTGAGCGTGTGTAAATATATGTTTCTACTTGTATATTCTTCAAGGCTTCGTCAGATAGATGTATCGATCTTGTTGAGACGGGACGCACGAGGGTTGTTTACGTCAAATTGCACGGGATGCAGGAGGGTTGTTTTGATGAAGCGACCACTCGCTTTGGGACGCAAAAGGGTACGACCCTTTGTAACGTCCCAAGCAGCTTTATTAGCTGAATCGCCCAATAGTTTCTGCCCTTGTGCCCCCCCAAAAGAAGGAATTTTTAGATACTGCCATTTTGTAAAGTAATTGTAATTTTACTGATTACTTTTTCAAAAAGTAATTTGTAATTGTAATTAAGTAAAATGTTTCTCAAGTAATTGTAATTCAGCCCAATTACAATTTTTTTGTAATTTTCCCATCACTGATTGTTGCCATGACTATGACTCATGATATTTAGGAAACTGTTTCTCTTTCATTCCCTTTTAACTGTGCGTTCCCTGATCAACATATGCTTGAGAAGTTTACAAGTAGTTGTTAGTTTGTTAGTTTTGTTGAAAAAAGCAATGAACGTCTGAATGTCTGAAGAAATGTAAGAAAAATAACTGGTCCAAATTGTTCAACAATAACATTAGATTTGAAAATTCTTACATCTTGTTCTGATTCTCCCAGTTGCAGCGGTCTATGTGACAGAAAGAAGGATTTTACTGGGAGGCAAGATTTGTTGTGAGAAAGTACTTAGTTCGATTCCCAGTAACTGTTGATTTCTTTGACACGCCACTTCCCAGGCTATTTCACTCAGCTTAAGAACACAAATCATCTCAGGGAAAATATGTGTGGACTTACCTCTTTTAGAATGATAACACATTTATTAACTAGTTCACTATGAATTATATTTTGTACTTTAGAATAACTGTTTTGTGAGTTTGTATGTCGAATCTGAGAGTAGTTCCCTATTTGATACAGTACTTACGTGATGATATTGAGCACTTTCACGTCACTTCTAAATATATATACTCACATGGCGTTGCTGTATTGTGTTATTTCTATATATTTTAAGTTAATGTGGGTTTTATACGAGGCATTGTCACGGATGCGGAGACTCAACTTCCGCATTCGTCCCAGGTAAAGATGGAAGTAAAGCAATCCAACGGATATTACCGTTCAAAAGCTATGCCTTCATCTAATTGGTTGAAACGCTATTATGTTGATCTACATCATTGGCCAAAATAAATCGCGGGTGTATTATTTTAAATATTTATGTTATTATTTCAAATGTTTTCGCTATAAACAGATATGTTTGGAATTCCTGCCAGCATAATAATCAGGGCCTGGATTCTTATGACATGTCATCTTTTTATTGATGCTGCATAGACATTGCCGACTTGTGGATAAATCCTAATCATGACCTCTAGATTACAGAAATGCATTTTTATAAGGATATTTTTTGTCATTTTATGGAATTTTATATTTTTAGGGCATTTATTTCATTTTTAGGTAATTATTTTGTCATTTTCATGTAATTTGCTCCCTTATTTAGTCATTTTCATGTATTTACATTGAGTGTATTAACTTTTTTCGTCTCTAGCGGCGCTGTCTTTGAAGTGTTGTTTGTTTATTGCAAGAAGGAAAAATTCGGCGTTAAAGTGTTGACATGTCTCAGTCGGAAGTGAGAATCAAAGAAACGCCAAAATTTTGTATTATATTACTATTGTTATTAGATTGACCTGGCACCAGAGTCTGCCACCTGCTTGGATTTGAGAGTGCAAACTACTTTTTACCCTCAATAAACAACAATATAATCCGGCAGACCACAAAAGGATGTGCCGAATTTTGACTCATCAGTGATTCAGTGCCAGTATAAATTTCCATGAGAAAATAACATTCACAACATTACAGTTATTTACAGTGTTTACAATTATGTACAAACTAGTCTATAACTTTGTGTATGCAATAATTTTTTATAAATAAAATTTTGTTTTTAGGTAATTTTTTATAATTATTAAGTCATTTTCTTTAAAATTTAGGGTAATTTTATATGTCATTTTTCAAACAATTTTAGGTCATCAGAATCTGGGCCCTGATAATGATGATAATAATAATAATAATAATAATAATAATAATAATAATAATAATAATAATAATACAATACAATTAATTGTACAATTAATAATAAATACAATTCTAATTCCGAAATATTTTATGATAATTTATATGGGTTTCAAATTAGTTAGTATTCTATTAAAAGAAGATAGGGGAAAGGGTTCCTGTCTCAATATGCCCCTGTGTGAATATAATTATGTCCCAAAGGTAAATAATTAAATTCACACATCACACCCCAGTATTTATATTTACTTATTCCAATTTTTAAGCGTAGTGGTGTTTGGTAATGTTTGTAAATCTAGTGTTAACACATAGGCGTAACCAGGCCGACCATATGGGGGGGGGTTATAACATCTGGAGAAGGGGGTTCCGGGGTCCTCCCCCGGAACATTAAAAAAATTAAGATGCACAATAACGAGTTTTATGCTTCCCACGCTTTAAACTCATATTAAGCAATTTATAAGCAGATTTTTTTAAAAGGTGATATATCACAATAATGAAATAAATAGTACAATTTTCCCTTTTTAATGAATGGGGGGGGTCAACCCCCTACCCCCCCCATCGTTATGCCTTTGTGTTAATATGTGAATTAAACCTCATTAAGAGTCAATTAACTTATACATTCTTTAAACATCAAGTATGACAATCATATCTTTATAACTTCCTGTTTTAGGTAGATTTCGAAGAAAAATCTACCTATTGCAATGGATACCACTTCATGATTTTCGAAAAATTCTTTCATATCTTTACGTTTCATGCTCCCCTAAGTACGAAACCACCGCCCGTTAAAAAAAAAAAAATTTGTGATATTTATATATATATATATATATATATTTATATCTTTACACGATAGCGGCCGTAATTTTGAAGATATTTGAACCAAATTTTATTATGTTATTTCTAGGCCCAATAGTTCGGACAAGTTCGTTAATGGGCAAAATTGGCCCAAGGGGGTGGTCGGGGGAGGGGGTTGAAATTTTAAAACATTTATATCTCGGCCCCTATGAAGTATAGAGGGAAACTTTGTTTGAATAAATTAGAGTACTCCCTATGGAGTTCACAGTGACACCAACAATTCGGGGGTTTTGGGGGGTACGAGTGGGGGTGGGGGTGAGGGGATGGAAATTCGAAATTTTTGAAACTACGTCTTGTGGGGTATCGTTGAAAAGCTCTTGATGAGTACTCTACAAATCAATAACTAGTTTCTTGATAGCTCTCATATGACGCGAGATTTTAATGTTTGAAAATAATAACACTTAAAAGAATTATTATAATATCATAATTTTGCCTTGTTTAGTGGCTTTGCTAATTTTATTCATTGCTGATCTTGCGCACGGCCTCCCAGAATATTATATCCTATTCTTGTTGTCAAAACAAATGATTGTAGGCTCTTCCTCTTTACCGAATTCAGTTCTTATTACTGCAGGTTTGCCATGCCAAGGCTAAAAAAGAAGAGTGCTGCGCAGCGAAAATAAATTAAACCAAAAGCACTTTGAAATCTACCTCAGCCTGTAGGCCCGCCTAAAGGGATTTTTTAGTTTCAAATTAATAAATGCTTACAAAAATAAACAAAATACTTAAGAAAACTAAATATTGAGCTTATATCTCAACTTACTAAATAGAATATTGAAAAATTCTTCAAAATTATAAGTTACATGTAAAGAGATAAACATACTTAATTTTCACTCTTACCAGTGATAGAGAATTTATGTCATTATTTTATTTACATGTCGAGAATACTCTCATCGTCCATGTGTTAGAATATCTTTTGTTGTGTCAAGAATCACTCATAGTTCATAAGTAATATTATTCCAAATTCTCTTCTCTTTAGCATATCACTGCCACACACTGGTTATCATTACTAATCAACACATAATGTAAATACAAACAAAACTAACTTACAACATATACCTTGACATTTTACATTTGTTGCAAAACATTTTATAATATTACCATTTTTGAACAACAATATACAATACATGGCACTTCTTATCGAACATTATCATCTTTGAATAACAATATATTATACATATTTCTTATCATTTGTGTTAAGTTCATCAGACTTAGTTCTTCTTCATAATAGGGACGTAATAAAGACTTATGGTAATGCCCTATTACCTTATTTGCTTTCATAGTGCTTAATTCGTAAGTATGGTTACCAAAATTCTTAGTTATTAGGAATGGTCCACGGTATACCATGTTCATGCGTCTGTACCTCCTATGTAGAGCACTTAATGCAATTTTATTTCTCAACAAAACTTTTGCACCTAAGTCCGGATTCCATTTAGCCTTATGTCTCTTAACTTTAAGTTTCCTCTTTTCGGCCCTACTCTTAATTCTATCCAAGGCTCTTTACACAATTCTACGTTTGACATTTTCTTGCCTTTATAGAATTTTGCTTGAGGAAGATTAACCATAATCGGATCTGGATCTTTTCTGGTCATCAATGTATATGGTGCTGCTAATGTTGTCATATTAACTGAGTGATTTATTACTCTTTCAATGACGTCACATTGACGAACCCAATCTCTGTGTGACTTGTTACATAGAATTCTGAGGTATAAAGTTATATCTCTCATTATTCTTTCTGCAAAGTTAGCTTGTGGAAAATAACTGGAGCTATAATAAATTTTGATGCCTTTTACTCTCAATGAATTCTGAAAATGGTTACTAGTAAATGACGTAGCATTGTCGCAAAGGACGGCTTCTATATCTCGAAACTTTGGAATATAGTCATTGATAATTTTGCCTGCACATGCTTTTGAAGTTGCTCTGCATACTGGATAAATCTTTACAAATTTCATAAAACAGTCATACATTACGAAAATATATTTCCATCCGAACCTACCCTGCGGTAATTCACCATGAAAATCCAGTGCTACCAAACTGTTCTTAGTTTCTCGGATAATATTCTTCGGCTCTGTATCAAATTTTATGTTTAAGGGTGTCTCAGCTTGGCATGTTGTACATATTAAATATTTAATAAAGTTCCGCCTTAACCCTTAACATACAACTTATCTGGACCACTCAAAAACAGCATTTATAAGATAGACAGTAACAAAATATTTAATATTATAACCCTTATTTGGAGAAAATGAAATTTCTTAATTATGTTGTACATACTTTAAGAATTTGTCTAACTTTTCTGGGCATATGCTTGAAATAAAAATCCTTACTTAAATTAATGAATACTTTCTCAGTACCGGAATGACATATTGTTTGATGATATCCTTTGATTAAATCACTTTCTAAGCATTTTGAGACTTAGGGTACGGCCACACTGCAAGCGGTGAGCGGTGCTGCGCGTTGTGCGGCAATGCGAAGGTGTGTCAAACCTGTGTTAGTGCAGCTGGCCATACTGGGCGCAGCACGGCAATTTTAAGGGGAAGGGAACTCAAGGACAACGCTCTGCAACGCACGCCGCTCAGTCTTGTTTGAGATTTCTGCGGTGACGCTCAAGATGGCAAGCCGAGAGCTAGCTCTAGAACAAAAAAGAAATATTAATTTCGGAGGTGCAAACTCGAGTTTTCCTGTGGAATGACAGGGAGAAGAATTTCAAAAATGTTTCATTGACGAAGAAAGCTTGGGAAGAAATAGGAAAAACTTTAAATGTTGTGGACAAGCTAACATTGCAAAGCAAATTGCTGCTTGAAGTACTGAGTGTAGTGAAAAATCAATCTAGAACCTAATATGTATAGTGTATATAAAATTAAATAGCATTTAGTATTGTATTAGTATTTTTTTCTTAAAATATTTTCAATATCAAATTTATTTAATTGGCATTATTTTAGTATGGAGTTATACCAAAATTTTAAGTTTCTAAATTTTAAATTCTATAAAATATTAAACCAGATGTAATTAACACCTTCAGGTAGGCCTATCGTTTTATCACAAGACTCAATTGTATTTTTTAAAATTTATTTGTTTATTATTTGAGTTCATATTTTATTATTGTCCATTCTATTTATTTTAGTAAATTTCCAGGTACACTGTATCTTCTATTTTTATAATTTTAAATATGCATACATATATGATCTATGTTACTTCTTTTTATTCATTTTACGTTATGCTTAAACCAGCACATGTTGCATCAGCATTGTGTTTATATTCTTTAATAGCCCATTACAATAAAAAAATAACATTGTTTGAAAAAAAAAAAATTCTTGTCATGTAAGAAACCGCCTGTGCATTTATTTGAAATTAATGTGACTTAACTTCATCCACAAACAAATTTATTCTAATTAAACTTATTTATAGTCTTATGGGAGCTTTTAGTTTTAAAACATCCTTACCTCAATGTAAAGACTAGCCTTTCTGCAGGACTGATGGGTGCCCTGAAGTTGGTAATCTGCTTCTGCAGCCGCTCATTAATTTTATTTAGCAAAAAGTCAAAAGTTTGGATAGACATACGCGTGTACTCGAAAAATCTATCAGGAAATCTCCTTAATTCTCGATATAAATGATGGGATTCCCCATACATTCCTCGTTGTCTGTTAATAGGATGAATCCCAAATTGTCTTCTATTTCTTTGGCGAATTCTGGTATTTAGATAAGAATTATCTAAAAGCATAGACAGACGAGACACTTTGGAGAGTGCCATTACCTGTCAACGCCGCGCCGAGCAGCTGACTACCTGTATGGACACACCAACGCGTTGCAACGCACTTTTCTCCTCACTCCCCAAGTTTTCGACTGTAGCAACCGCTTGCAGTGTGGCCGTACCCATAGACTTTCCATTTTAATTCACATCAACTGCATAGTTTATACAAAATCCCATCAAATAACCCTACCATATTATCAACTTGTTCATCATTTTGTTCCTATGTTTCATCAGTATTATTTTCAACATCATTGTCATCATCCTTATTAGAACCATTTACATCTGATAAACTGATCACCAACTGATCACTTAATGGTACAGCATTCTCGGAAATTTCATAGATAGTCTTGGCATTCCTCAACAATTCAAACAATTCAGCAATTACTTTATCTTCAGCTTGTAGTTTTCTGATATTCTTAAATTCTTTAACTAACCCTTTTGATCCTGTGCACGGTAAAGTTAGAATGCATACTTCCATTTTTGGCAAGCAATTGTATCTGGTATACTTTAATGTTGATCTGAATGACTCAATACGTCTGCAAAAGTATTCTCTCTTCTCGGAATGTGCTTAATTGCAATATCATATGACATGATCTCATGTATATATCTTGAAATTTTAGAATTTGTCAATTGGCATTTTTGCATGAATGCTAAGGAAATGTGATCTATATATACTATGACTTGTTTATTAAACACATAGTGCCGAAATTTAGTCAGAGCAGAGTATATGGCACTTACTTCCTACTCGGAAATACGTGCTTTTTGTTCCGTATTACTAAGACTTCTAGAAGCAGTTGCTATTATGTGTATTTCACCAGACTCATCAATGTGATTAATGAACTTCATTTTGCAAATGAGGGAAACTTGAATAGAAGTATTAAAATTAGCCTTATGCCCTCATTAATAAAGCAACACAAAGAAGTGAGCAATAACTTATGTGTGGAATATCTCGATAATATGTGATATACAGTATTAGATTGTATGTCAAAACAAATATGAATTAGGTTAGAATACCAGTACAGAATTATTACATGGAATGATAATGTCTAAAAAATTGAGACAAGTCAATTTAAAACTATATATATTGAGCAAACAATCAAGCTTAGTAGAATACCGATAATTTAAAAAAAGTTACATATATGTTTTAATTAACCACGTCTAATAATATAAAAATAACTCACAGGAGTTATACATTAGTTGTAAATTTAAAGTACAATGGTACAGTTTACCTTGAATAACCAATTTATCCGACCAAAAAGTTCAATATTGTGACATTCTTATGTTGACAGTGAATGACAAATTGCACACTTTATAAAATGGCTATTTATATCAAATTGTAGGACTACAGAACTTTTTGATGTGTTAAAAATAGATACAATAAAAAATAATGCAGTCAAGTACATTGATACTATAGTCATTAGCTTATTTTGGTGATTCTAACCTTACTGGATTATAAGCGTGTTGATATACGTCTATGCAGATTTTTGTGGAAAAAAGCGTAATATACATTATTTGTATTGGTCTTACAGTTCTTATATAAAAACCAGTAATATTAAATATCTTCCAATATATGAAGGGTTTGGCTGTAAAACATGGTAACCCACACAGAACAACTTATGAGATAATGATATAAGTTTTTAAATCAAAATTCTAATTTATTAGTAAGTTTTCTTCCAAATATGAACACACATCATAAGAATACAATGTTTTCTGATTGTAATGGCATATTTAAGTGAAATGTATTGGGCAAAGAGAGAACTTAAAAAAATTAAAAGTAAACGTGTGTAATCTAATTTATGTGGCTTAACATGTTTTACTTGAAATGACTAAACGTGTCAACATGTTATAGTATCGTAATGTACTTAACCAATTACTAATGCTCTATTCAGATTCTCCATTACTTTGTTCTTCATTGTCCTGAACCACTAAATTTGTGTAATATGATGCATAGTAAGAAGGTATCCACTCCAAACAAGCAATGACATCATCCAATTTTTTTTTTTCACAATTGGTTTTCTTCTACTATTTTGCAGCCCGAGAATTGACAAAAATTCTTTCTTACAAACTCTGCCCTTCATGTGGAACAAAATATATCACAGTTTGTGATCTTCTGCTCTTAACGTTCTTGGTGTATTTACGTGCAACAGGATTAGCTTTCATACACCCAAATAAATATGCATTTTGTAGGTTATTCAAACTTACTTTCCAGAACTTGGCAAAAATTACTGTACGTGTTTCATCACTATTTTATCAAAACATTTTAATGGACAATTGGACAATTGGTCCAAGTTCCCTACCTGGAACCTCATCTCCTTTACCCCTATATTTTTTATACAAAACACCAGAGCAGAGTCTTTGTTCCTTCTTCACTACTTGTTGCCTGGACATTCTCCTCTTTCTCTTCTTGTTTGGCCATTCATTAGGAATATTTTCACTTTCTTGTGTTTTACCAGCTGTATTATGCAAAAATACTCTCCTTTTTCCCACCACGTATCGTAATACCATGTAAAAACAACTTTAAAAGCCATCAGGAGCTATTATCATCATTTCACGTAAAATATGGTAACCCTCACTGTACATTTTACTAATCTTTTTTTACTTAATTTCATATGGATCATCTATATCTTCCCTACAAGATGTAGAGTGAGAAACTTGGTATCCAGTGCCACTCTCATTGCTTTCCTCTTATTCACAACCACTGGAAAAACTATTATTTTCCGTAGAGAAAAGTTCCCTCCTTACTCACTGAGCAGCCATCTTTTGAAGGTTACCATGTTTTACATGAAATGGATGTGGGTTACAGTAATATATTTTACTGCATTCTCCATCCATGATGAACATATTCAACTAACTGAACAGTTCAGTAGTTTCACAACAGATAGCCTAAACTTCCTATGTGATTATCTAATTTTTTTAAAATTTGTGGGTTACCATGTTTTACAGCCGAACCCTTCATATCATAGATATTCCACAAGTGATGGGATGAATCTGCAACAGTAGATCTTATAGTTGGAGTGGTCGATCACTTCTTAGTTAAGTTGCTAATTATGTACCGGTAAGTAGATATGTACATTTCGGTATGTGTATATACCATCTTCAGTCAAAATAATCATAAAAACTAGAAAAAGAGATTGAAAATAAAAAGGAAATTAATGAAACGTAATTATAATATTTGATCCATGAAAATATATAATTGTGTGTATGCCAAAAACTGAAGAAAACTCACCTTGTGTTTAGTTTAATGCTGTCATGTTGACTGCAAAAGCAATACTAGCAAATCATGTATCTGAATGTGTAGAACTTAAAAGGTGTAGAAGTGAGTTCAAAAAGGGGGTTCTGTTCAATAATGTTTTCATTTAAAATATTATGTTTGTTTCTGTATATTTCTAATGCCTCTAAAGTGTTTAAGTTTTTGGTCTTTTTTGTGTTTGTGTATTACTGTTAACGTATTTTCTATCTTATCAAATTTATGGCCATGTGTGATTAAATGTTTAGCATATCCAGATTTGTGTCTCCTGTGTTTAAAGTCAAGTACATGTTTGTTGAATCTGGATTTAAATTTTCTCCCTGTCTGACCTATATAGACTTTATCACATTCTAAACATTTTAATTTATACACACCATTATTGTCATAAGTATCTTCCTGATTGTTATTGATACTGTAGAGTTTGTTCTTTAAATTATTATTCGTTCTATAGGCAGTCTGAAAATCGTTTCCTTTTATATTTTTTAGTCCAGTATATAGATACTTTCCACCTTGCATTAATTAGGGTAAAAGATTTTTCTTTTTCATATTGTTTGGTGTTGTAAGAGTAGTGTAAATCCCAGTTTTCGACCTCGAAAGCCCTAGGGACAACTTTCTGTGAGCAAAAAACCACGAAATTTTCGCACTTTTTTCAGTCTGTCGGAAAAATCTCCTATATACCAACTTCTAGCATATATTTGTATATCATCATTCGAAAGAGCATAAAACTTCCTGCAAAATGCACTGGTCAAACCGTAACTTACGTGTACATTTACAGGTACTATAGTACTTGGAATTTTTAACAAATGTTAAAACGCGTGTTTTGGCCCATTTTATCCCTATTTATGGCGGTTTAAGTAGTCCATTATGTGTTTTAATTATGAATGACCATTAATCATGTATATGGCCCTGTATACAAACGGATAAGACGAGAAATGAAGTAATATAAGCTTCAGATAATCATAATGATAATCAGAATGCTTATATCACAGAAACAATATTGATTTTATTACAGAAACAATTGGTTTTGTTACAGAAACAATTGGTTTTGTTACAGGAGCAGTGGTCATGAGGTAAACATTATTATGATGGAAATATAATGTGAGAAAGGTATGAATTATGTGCGCCTTAGACGTTCAAAAGGTCCAGGTTGTACATCTGCTTCCGGTGTGACATCTAGTCATATTCTTCTTCTTGTTCAGAATCATTGTGTCCTTCAACAGTTTCGGTGCCAACTTGACTTGCTTCCTCAAATTTGTTGGTAAATGAAATCCCTGAACATTTTTTTGCAAATTGCATTGCATATCATCCCAAATTTTCTGCAGGTACATGCTGCAGTATTGCAATAATTTTTGCAGCTGCAGTGTATCAGTTGCAGCAAGGACTGTGGTGCTGGGACTTTTGTCATTTTAATTGGAATGAGATCATGGCTGTTGCGTTTCCATCTTCGTTCTACTGCATCCAGGCTGTTACCCAGCTAGCATTGCACTTGGTGGAATGTCCAAAATGCATGTTTGGCTGCGTCTTGCGTCAGTAGCAGTCTGGGAAGGCTGATCTTTGTTTTGGCTGCCACCTTAACAAACAAATGGTATCCGAGATCATTGATCCCTGATGGGTGTTCGTTCTATTGTTGTACGGAGTAAAGAATTCTTTTTCTCCTGCATGACTGATTTCTTCCTTGGTTGCAGTAAACTTGTGAAAAATTGAAGAGTTTTTTCTCAAGCTTGTTCTTCGCAATGAGGGTGAAAAGTTTTGTTTTTCCATGGGCAAATGGAGCTCAGGTGGTATCACAACCACTAAACAGAAGGTACTCTCGATCATATTGATATGATTAGGTTGAGAAGTAGGTATCACATTTGCCACTCCTTCCTGATTTCACAAGGAGTATGTTTTGGCATGAATTGGGTAGCCCGGACAGGAGTACAAGCACGTCAATATCCCCACTTACAACGACGCTATCATAAGTGGCTCCTTTTGGCATAGCTGTAACAACTATACGCACATATTCGTCTTCTACTGCCTGTAATACTTGCATTACTGTCATTCCCCAAGAACTAAATTTGGGAAACAGCAAGGAATGTTTTCTCATCAAACATATCAGTTGAACTCTATCTTGGAACGGCGAACTCTTTATAACCTTTTAGTACCTCGTTGATTCACATTATTTTGGTATCTATCAGACACGATAATAAATTACGACCCATATTGCTTCTTGATATAGTTGACGAGTCAGTTATGGAAAACGGATCGTGCTGAACAACCATAGCTTCAGTTTCAGTGTGTCGTCCTTGGCAGTAAGTTTCCATGGCATCACAAACATATTGCAGATCGACCTTCCCTTATGTCCACTGTCCGCTAGCCTACTCAAGACCAACAGAAGGACAGCATCCCTCCTCTCATCACCACGTTCGCTGACTCCTTTCTCCCACCTTTTCACCTAAATGCGAAGGAAATCACAAAGTGGCCTTATAATTGAGCAATTCTGTAATTTAATTTTACCTGGTAGTAGGCTACTGTGAACAGTAAACCTCGCATAAAAAGAAAGGAATATAACAATATATATTTTTTATGGTTACGTAATTTTAAACGTATTTTAGACTTTCTATATTATCTGGTCGTAATTTGTGTTCATCGTATTTGACCCCCCCAGGTTACCTTGTAATATATAGGCCTATATATATACATATACATAATCAATGCTCATTCATAATTAAAACTCATAATGGACTACAAAAACCGCAAAAATAGGGATAGAATGGTTCAAAACACGCGTTTTAACATTTTTTAAAAATTCCAAGTACTTTAGTACCTGTAATACTACATGTAAATTAAAGTTTGAGCACTGCATTTTGTAGGGAATTTTATGCTCTTTCGAATGGTGTTGGAAAAATATTTGCTAGAAATTAGTATCTAGAAGATTTTTCCGATAAACTGAAAAAAGTGCTAAAATTTCGTGGTTTTTTGCTCACAGAAAGTTGTCCCTAGGGCTTTCGAGGTTGAAAACTTAGTTTTACATTACACTCACTATACCAAACAATATAGAAAAGAAAAAGCTTTTACCCTAATTAATGCAAGGTGGGCCATTTTTTCGCTACCTATATACTGAACTATTTTGTGATCTTATGTATTTTATTATCTGTATAATTAAAAGTGGCATAATTCGATTTTTGAAGTAAAACTTCTTTTGCGGCGGTAGGAGTGAATCGGGAACTTGTGTCACGCTAAAACCGTCACGAAATTAGTGTCACACTCAAAACCGAACGAAATTGACTAGACTGTTTCAGAGCGGACTGCACAGAAAACAATAAACTCAATGATTAGGAGTAATCAAAGGAAATTTTCCAGACCTAATACGTGGACTTGCAAATGGTGGTGGTAGTAGTAGTAGTAGTGGTGATAATGATAATAATAATAATAATAATAATAATAATAATAATCAATAATAATAATAATAATAATACTTACTTGTTCAATGGCAATAGACAATTCCTAAGCAATCTAAAGGTAGGCTATATTATCTATTTTATGGAACCCGGAGGTTCATTACCACGCTTAAAGAATCCAAACAATAAAAAAATCAAAGATCCAAAATTCCAAAAATAAAAAATCAAAGATCCAAAATTAAAAAGTCCAAAAATCCAAAATTTAAAAAATAAGAATTCCAAAAATAAAAATCCAAGTTTCCAAACTTTAAAAAATAAAAATCCAAAAAATAAAAAATGCAAAATAATGAAAAACCCAAAATTAAAAAATTAAAATTAAAAATTAAAAAATCGAAAATACCAAATTTGAAAAAACCAAAAAAATTCAAAATTAGAAAACTAAAATACAAAATTAAAAAATACAAAAAATACAAAATACAAAGAATCAAAATTTAAAAAATCCAAAATTAAAAATTCAAAGATCCAAAATTTAAAAAATCGAAAATCCAAAATTGTAAAATCTAAAAATCCTAAATTAAAAAATAAAAAAATTCAAAGATCCAAAATTAAAAAATAAAAGATTCCAAAATTAAAAATTTTAAAGATCCAAATTTGAAAAAATCCAAAAACCAAAATAAAAAAATAAAAATCCAAAAATAAAAAATCCAAATTACCCAAATTTAAAAAAACAAAATTAATAATTAAAAAATCCAAAATAAATTAATTAATTAAATCCAAAATTTTAAAATCCAAAAATGCAAAATTTAAAAAAATAAAAATAAAAAATTCATAGATAAAAAATTTAAAAAATCCAAAATTAAAATTCAAATATATCCAAAATTAAAAATAGTTCAAAAACCCAATATTAAGAGGTCCAATAATGCAAAATTTTAAAAATCCAGTAATACAAATTGAAAAAATAAAAATTAAAACAAGTTTTATTTCTGTCGCGTGGTGTTCCACGCACACTTTTTTTTTTAAATTATTCTCTTTAATAGGAAGCAGTTGACTGTTATGATTATTGCTTGATAATTTCTTTTTATATTTATTGATTATTTTGTTAACTAATTGACTACTGTAACCGTTGTTTTTGGCTATTTGAATGATTGTATTATACTAGCAGGTGCCCGCGGCATCGCCCACGATAATTAATTTAAAAATTATAATCAAGAGTATAATAACTATTATAGCATTATATTTATTAACACTTGCATGCGAGTCATTCATAAACTAAACTATTAATAATTAATGAAACAGCTAAAATTCCGGCTTCAGAGTACATCCCACGATTAGAAAGCTCCGCCTGTGAAAAAAAATCTCAGATTCGACCACTGCCTCCTAGACTGTATTACTCGTGTAATTCTTGAGACAGCGGTGGATTCGATTATGCAGTTCCACAGCTATCTGTGAACACATAATACGTATTGTTTCTCAACTGTTTGTTGGCAGATGAATATGATGTGAATTTTATTTTATCAATTCAGTGTAATTTTGAGAAATAATATAATGTTTCAAGGGAAGGAATGGTTTGTATGGATTTTTATTATCAGCAATATTTCAAGAGTTAAACCATCAATATTTTACAGCTGGTGACCGCAGCTTCGCCCACCATTATTAATTGACTCCAGGATTTTTAAGAAATTTACAGCGGTAGTTTATTAAAAATGTTTGTTGTTCAGAGCTATGAAAATTGTAAGTAAAAATAAAATTAGAATATTTGTTCATTGTGTTCATTTCACTTAGGCTTTATATAATAAAGAAACGGTTTTCCTAATTTTGTACTCTTTGTGAAAGTTTAGACTGCGAGAGACGAACATCGCTGAGTATGCCCGATGTTTCACAAAGAGGGCGAGCGAGTGAGCACGCTATTTAGGGCCACTGAATTCTATAAGAGTAGATTCTTTATTATCTGGTTTCTTATTCAATGGAATATGCATCATCCTATATACCATACTATTGATGGCTGCTATTTTTTGTTTATATGGATGTTTATATATATTATAATAGTATCTGTGTAAGTGGATTTTCTGAAGGTATTAAAGATGAGTTTATTATGCTGTGTATATATGTATATGTATATGTATAGCCCTTTTTTTTGTCCCCTCGGGGCACGGGCCTCTTCTTTTGAAGGAAGGTGGCTTGGTAAGGCGATCCCGGGTAGCCATGCCGGGTACGATCCCCCTAGGAGCAATTTGCTCCCTAGTCAGTTCTAAATCTAGAAATGTTAATGTATTATTTTGTTCTTTTTCTAATGTAAAGGTTAGGTTCTTGTTCATTTTATTGAAGTCTTGAAGTATTTCTTCTGGTTTGTTTTTATTACATATTACAAAAATTTCATCCACATAACTACAGTAGGTTTTTATATTATTTTTAAGGATTATATTGTCGACAAATTTATTTTCTAGATACTGGAGATAAGGGGGAACCCATAGCTAGGCCTTCAGTCTGTAAATAGATTTTATTATTGAATTTAAAATAATTTTGTTTCAAAATATTAGAGATCATGTTAACAATTTGTTGAGTAACTAATGGTTTTTTTTTAATGTTTAAGTAAATTGTTTTGTAGTACCGGTATGTCCACTGTTTCTGCTATTGGTACATTTGTATATAAATTTTTAATGTCCAAAGATATCAGTATCTCATTTTTATTTAGAACAATGTTTTTTATTCTATTAGCTGATTCTACTGAGTTCTTTTTAAAATACTTCAAGACTTCAGTAAAATGAACAAGAACCTAACCTTTACATTAGAAAAAGAACAAAATAATACATTAACATTTCTAGATTTAGAACTGACTAGACAGCATAACAAACTCATCTTTAATATCTTCAGAAAATCCACTTACACAGATACTATTATAAATAAGATTTCTAAACAATAGCAGCCATCAATAGTATGGTATACAGGATGATGCATATTCCATTGAATGAGAAAACATATAATAAAGAATATAATATAATCATTCAAATAGCCAAAAACAATGGTTAACAAAATAATCAATAAATATAAAAAGAAATTATCGAGCAATAATCATAAAAGTCAACTGCTTCCTATTAAAGAGAATAATAAAAAATCGAATTATGCCACTTTTAATTATACAGATAAAATACATAAGATCACAAAAGTATTAAAAGGAAACAATTTACAGATTGCCTATAGAACGAATAATAATTTAAAGAACAAACTCTACAGTTTCAATAACAATCAGGAAGATATTTATGACAAGAACGGTGTGTATAAATTAAAATGTGTAGAATGTGATAAAGTCTATATATATAGGTATATATATATATAGGTATATATATATATATATATATAGGTCAGACAGGGAAAAAATTTAAATCCAGATTCAATAAACATCTACTTGACTTTAAACACAGGAGACACAAATCTGGATATGCTAAACATTTAATCACATATGGCCATAAATTTGATAAGATAGAAAATATGTTAACAGTAATACACAAACACAAAAAAGACCAAAAACTTAACACTTTAGAGGCATTAGAAATATACAGAAACAAACATAATATTTTAAATGAAAACATTATTGAACAGAACCCCCTTTTTGAACTCACTTTTTCACCTTTAAGTTCTACACATTCAGATACTTGAATCACTAGTATTGCTTTTGCAGTCAACATGGCAGCATTAAACTAAACACAAGGTGAGTTTTCTTCAGTTTTTGGCATACACATAATTATATATTTTCATGGATCAAATATTATAATTATGTTTCATTAATTTCCTTTTTATTTTCAATCTCTTTTTCTAGTTTTTATGATTATTTTGACTGAAGATGGTATATACATATACCGAAATGTACGTATCTACTCTACATAATTAGCAACTTAACTAAGAAGTGATCGACCACTCCAACTATACAATCTACAGTTGCAGATTCATCCCATCACTTGTGGAATATCTACGATATATTGGAAGATATTTAATATTACTGGTTTTTATATAAGAACTGTAAGACCAATACAAATAATATATATTATGCTTTTTTCCAAAAAAATCTGCATAGACATATATCAACACGCTTATAATCCAGTAAGGTTAGAATCACCAAAATAAGCTATTGACTATAGTATCAATGTACTTGACTGCATTATTTTTTATTGTATCTATTTTTAACACATCATAAAGTTCTGTAGTCCTACAATTTGATATAAATAGCCATTTTATAAAGTGTGTAATTTGTCATTCACTGTCAACATAGGAATGTCACAATATTGAACTTTTTGGTCAGATAAATTGGTTACGATATTCAAGATAAACTGTACCATTGTATAAATTATTAAGGCTATATTTCACACTTGTACCATTGTACTTTAAATTTACAACTAATGTATAACTCCTGTGAGTTATTTTTATATTATTAGACGTGGTTAATTACAATTACAATTACAATTTATTGTTCCAAATTACTCGAAATATACATACAAAAGTTGATACACCACCCGAAGAAGCAGAGCTTGTGTTCGGGGGTGGTTCAGTTCAATATATTAGAAAAACTTATACTAAATAATTACTTAAAACAATACATAATTTGGAGAAGTATGACAAAATATTATGTATAAAAGGTTAGAACATGTTCTATTTAGAATACAAAGGTACAAAGTAATACAATAATAATACATAACAATTTATTTGTTCAAATTTTAGTAAAAAAGAAAGAAATTAAGTTCTATCCAAATTTTAAAGTTTAATATGAAAAATGTTATAACAGTAATAGTAGAAAATAGAAGTAATAATTATATAAATTTTCTAATTTTAGACCTAAATTGTTTGTTGTTTAAGCTATTTAGATCAGGATGGTTGGTAATAAATGAATTGAATAGTCTTGGGCCAAAACTTGAACAGTGCTTAGCTCCAGCAGTTGAAACGTTTTTTGGGTCAAGTAACAAATTAAATTGATTCCTTCGCGTGTTATATAAGTGAGATTCTGACTTGTAATTGTCACGATGTTTGTGAAAATAATCCAGTATGACGTACTTGTAAATTTGGTCTGGTGAAAACGTTAAATTCAGAAAATAATAATTTGGAAGAATAGTCAGGAGGCTTAGATAAACAAATCTTTATGATGCGTTTTTGAAGACAAAGCAAAGGGCTGAGGATCGTTTTTGCAACTCCTCCCCACCCAATTATGCCATATTGAATAATAGAATGAATTAGGGCTAAATAAATCGTACGTAAAACATGAGCTGGTAAACATGAACGGAGAATAACAAATTTATAAATGACTTTACATAGCCTATTGCATAAATATTCAATGTACTTGTCCCATCTTAAATGTCGATCAATTATGATGCCTAGATATTTCACTTGATTTGATTCACTAAAGAGAGACAAGTGCAGCTATTAATACAGCAACCTGAATTGTGTATTTTTAAGCTTAAATTTTTACTTACTTTTAATTGTTGCATACCGGTAGATGTTAAAGCGAAAGGAACTAGTGTAGTTTTCTCAACATTTAAGGAAAGCAAATTAAAATCCAGCCAAGATTTAACAAGATTTATACCTTTGTTGGCATTTTCGTAAGTTTCAATCCATGCAGAACCGCTAAAAATTACAACGGTGTCATCAGCATATGAGTAAATAGAGCCATTAAATATATTCAAATTAATCTTTAGTAGTTCATTTATGTATATTAAAAACAATATGGGACCCAATACTGTACCCTGCGGCACACCGATATTTATTTCCCGGAAATCACTGAGATCATTATCTATTCTTGTAGCCTGAGTTCTATTACTTAAGTACAACCGAAATAAATTTAAAACATTTCCTCTAATGCCTAGAGCATGTAATTTTGTCAGAAGAATATTATGGTCTACAGTGTCAAATGCTTTTTGTAAATCTAAAAATATACCTAAACATTTGTTTCCAGTATCTAATTCATTTATGATTTTCGTTGTGATCGTAAAAATGGCATCATCTGTTGACAGGTTAGGACGAAAACCGAATTGATTGTTAGATAAAAGTTTATTATTATTTAAATAATTCATCAGCCTATTCTTTATACATTTTTCTAAAATCTTTGAGATACTTGGTAGAAGGGAAATTGGCCTATAATTATTTAATTGGTTGTTATCCCCTGTCTTATGAATTGGTACGATTATAGCATTTTTAAAATCTGGTTGGAAATATACCTTACGAAAAACATAAATTAAAAATATGAGTCAGCGGTTTAGCTATGAAGTCAACAATTTTCTGTAAAGTTTTATTCGTAATACTATCTATACCAGGAGAAACACTAAGTTTTAATTTGTTAACAATATTAATTATCTCACTTTCGCTTATAGGATATAAAAACATAGATGAGGACACTTTATCTGGTAGAAAATTATTCAAGTTCGATGTCCTCTTTATTTTTTCGGCAATTGCAAGTCCCACCTTTGAAAAATAAGTATTAAATTCATTTGCCATTTTTTGCTTACATTTTAATAAGACGCCATCATAACTTATAATTTCTTTTATAACTTTATTATTATTTGGTTCCGTGTCAGTAGCTTCATTGATGAGCTGCCAAAAGTTTCTGGGATTGTTCATATTTTTATTAAATTGGTCTGCATAGTATCTAGCTTTCGTGTTTTTTATAGCCAGAGTTAGCATATTTCTATAAACCTTGTAATTATTCGACAATTCTGTGTTAGATGGGTTGCTTTTTAATTTTTTTGCCATTTTATCTCTTGTGCGAATTGATTTAATAATACCTATTGTAATCCATGGTTTTATTTTTCTGTATTTGGAAGGAGTGTTTCGGAAATTGTTAGAAGTATGTTTACATATACATATATTACATATACATATATGTTTACATATATTAAAACATATATGTAACTTTTTAAAATTATTCTACTAAGCTTGATTGTTTGCTTAATATATGTCGTTTTAAATTGACTTGTCTTAATTTTTTAGACATTAACATTCCATGTAATAATTCTGTACTGGTATTCATATTTGTTTTGACATACAATCTAATATGTTATATCACATATTATCGAGATATTCCACACATAAGTTATTGCTCACTTCTTTGTGTTGCTTTATTAATGAGGGCATAAGGCTAATTTTAATACTTCTATTCAGCAATGTGACTCAAAACACAGCCTATAGCTCTACATGAAGAGTCCATGTATATTACATATGGTCTCGAATAAAAAGTTAAAATAACTAATAAAAAGAATAATTATCAGTGGATGTGGTTTTGTTAACACAAGGTTTCGACCCTCTCCATTGGGCCTTCATCAGGTGACTGAGTAAAACGTGAAAAAGACTCCGCCTCACAACCCCTCCACTGGGGTGCGTTGTAGCTCGTGTTTCTGTGTTTGTTAATCCACTCCTTGGGCACTCCATATTCATACTGCTCTACACCACATTCAGGGGGGGGGGGGTGGAAATTTAACCTCACATTTATCTCTTACAGTTCTGATCAAGGCCAACCAATCCTCTCCTATATCCCCTTCATACCTATTCATACATAAGTCCCTGTTCCCAATGATGTTCCAGGCATCGACTACCTTCCTCATAGTCTCTTCCCCCTCCACCTATATCAATTTTACATCTCCGATGCCATGCTTTTCTTCTATCATATGCTGGGCCAATCCCGTGGACACACTCTCATATTAAACATCTCTCTCATACTCTTTTAACCTTGTCCTCACACTCCTCCCCGTTTCCCCCATGTAAACATCCTCACAGTTTTTGCATTTTACAGAATAAACACCTGGTAGATCCAACCTATCCTCCTTTTTCCCCAACAGCTTGTATTGTGAGAACATTTTTTTTTACTCAGTCACCTGATGAAGGCCCGATGGAGAGGGTCGAAACGTTATGTTAACAAAACCACATCCACTGGTAATTATTCTTTTTATTAGTTGTTTTAACTTTTTATTCTTGACAAAACAGTGGAAAATCGGACCATCATGTATAGTATATTACATATGGTCTCTTATCATTAGGTCTTTCTAGCAGAATGCTCTTTTGAAAATAATTATTTGACTCTATTAAATGCTCTTTCATGTTCCGTCGTCCATTGCCACCGATTACCTTTCTTCAATAATTCTCTAAGCGGTGCTATCTCCTTGGCATAATTTATTAGAAAACGGCTTTGAAATTGCCATACGCCCAAAACTGGTTAACGGTACATGGTGCTGGAATATTCTGGATTGATGCAATACGATTTGGATTAGGTTTAATGCCTTCAGCAGTCAGTACATATCTTACAAAGTCAACCTCTTGTTGGAAGAAACATGTTTTACTAGGTTTAACAATCATACCGTGTTCGCAAAATTCAGTTCGCGCATAATCAATAAGTTATTTTGTAAGTGGGACTCAAAATCATTATTACTAAGAAGAAAATCATCTCAATAAAAAATTATTCCTTTTGTTTCCGTTTCTGGAAAAATAACACTTAAGGCTCGTAGTAACCAGGGCTGTGCTGGCCAAGGGGGACAGGGGGACCCGGAAAAATTACGGTATTTATCGGTATCTGTAACTAAATTACTGCAAAAAAAATAAGAGTACAGTAAAACTGTTTTGAATGTTGTCAATATTACCTATATAATATCTATTTTCAAGTTAATTTTATTCTTTGTCTTTGAAAGGTAGGGAAAGGCGTACGTTGCAGACAGTTCAAAGCACGCCCGCACTGGAATACTGATAATAAAACTCGTAACCCTTACTGCATTGTTGGTCAACTGCAGGTGGTTCGGCGGCTATTGAACTTGCATCAATGTAGCGCGTTGGCTATTGAAAACGAACATTTAAAATCTTTAATTTTCAAGCCGCACAATATTTCAGTATTTTCGTGCTACTAATGTTTAAAAAAATTCTATCACCTTTCCGTACAGTGAAATCACGACAATAAAGCATTATAAAACAAAACAAAAAATATTTTGTCAAATGGCGTCGAAAAATCGATCTTTTCATAAGAAAATCGCCCAAATAGAAATAGTTGAAATATATATTATTTTTTAAATCCTAGGTTTCCTTGTGGAGTAGGGAAAGGGGACTCAAAACAGTCGCCTCTTAATCGTTAATCCCTTTGTTAGTGCAGTTGCAGATTGTTGACCTGAACTGTTGTAATTAATTATATTGTGAGTTGTCAGTGAAAAGTGTTTTACACTTACCAGTTCTACTTTTATATTCGGGGCTTTAAAAATTCGCCGTGTGATGAGCTTCATAGGACATGGAGGCCAAAAGAAGGAAGAAGAGTGGTAATGAATTCAGAAAAGATAAAAACTGAATGAGTTGCACATGGAGGCCAAAAAAAGGAAGAAGAGTGGTAATGAATTCAGAAAAGATAAAAACTGAAAGAGTTGCAAGAAGCGGCTGAATCTTGTTCCAAAATAATTAACTTTTATGCAAAACCACACAAGTGAAAATTGCTGTGATTAATCCGCCCAGGAACGACCTCGTTCTCAAATTCTTCTCTTAGTGAAAAGAAAAACCCCAGTGTAGTGAATGTCCTAATGTTAGTTACTGTTATGGCAAAAGTGAAACTTCAAATATTGATTCTGATTCTAAAACTGAAGGTATACTTCTGATGATAAAAGCTTTAAATATTGATTCTGATTCTAAAACTGAAGATATACTTCCGATGATAAAAGCACGCCGACAATAGAAACTTCTTTTGAACGAAACTCTTCATCACCACCTCTGTCATCATGGATTGTAGATCCTGTGAAAAATGAGTCTACCTCAGAGAAGTCAACAGATTATTTTAAAAAGCCTAGAGAAAATGATTTATCTGACTTCTTTTCATTCCATTTTTATCAACCCAGATAAGAAGATTTACCTTTTTTTGGGGAAAACCCAATCTTTTCCATCAAACATACTGACGGTCAGTCATTCAGTAGAAACAGACAGTAAATAGTTATTGTTAATAGTTGGTTGTTGGTTAATGAACGTTTCATAATTTTTTGTACAGAAATATTAAGTAGGCCTACCGTTAAAGCTTTATCCACGTTATCCTAGGGTGTTTTACAACCCATTGCCAGACACCCCCGTATGGCGCCCTCTTATGTCCTACTTCCACCGCCCTCGGGGAGGGTCCAGCACGGGCCTGGTAGTAACGCACTTCCGCTTGTTTTATATCCAAATGGACATCTTGTAAATTCATAAGTTCGCCCATTATGATTGAACGCAGTATATTGTCTGTCTTCTTTACATATTGGAATTTGCCAAAATGAGTGCATTTTCCATTTTCCAACCTACTTAGTAATTGTTCTGTACTTTGTGGACAATAATCATCTGTAGCAATATAATAATTCATGTGCCTAGCATCAACCGTAAGACGAAGAGATTTATCCTTCTTAAAGGTCCATCATAACGGGTTGATATATTTGGAAATCGAAATTTGAATTACTCCAGAATCTACCATTAATTGAATAGTCAAGTCTGCTTCCTTTTTAAGAGCTATCGGGGTCGGTCTACTTTTATATATAAATTCCTCTACTGGTTGAATATCAAATTTATGTTCATTAAGCGTCACAAAGGCCTACATTCTCGGAGAATACTTGTTTATTTTTTTATAATTACTGGTAGTAATTTATCTCGTTGATCATCGCTCAAATTATACGCCAGTTTGACCTTTTCTTTTAAAATCATCAGAGTCGGCTCCGCGCTAGGGTCGTCTTCTCTAACTTCATCTATCGAAACAATTTAATCTTATTTGCCCTACCTTTTATTCACATTATCCATATTTTCATTTTTTTAATATTTCTCCGAGCAGTCTTCACAGTTTAACATCATACATTGAAATAATTCGTCATTATCCCTCACTTCATCATCAGAAAGGGCCTATCTTCATAACCATCATATTATTTATACTAACATTCTCCACCATGAAGATCTCGTATGGTATATCACTTTCTCCAAATCCGCGTCTTGCCTACTAAGTCCATAATCAAATGGAATAACCATTTTCTTATCTGGCAACTTCAGTACAAGATTGTGTCCTCGAAACTAATGACACTATTGTATTCAGTAAACACATCTACTCCAATGATAACATCTGTGACTAATTTTGGTACAACCAAAAATAATATTTGGAAATCGAAATCTCCAATAGTAACTGTCAACATGCATTGAAATCTGACCAATTGTTTTGCCCTTTTAATTGCTACAGTACACGCTAACCCACACATTGGTATCGAAATTCATTTAACTTTGTTTAGGATGAGCCTATTGTACAATGTTTCACTTATTACACTATTCGAACATCCGGTATCAATTAATGCGGTA
The DNA here is from genome assembly GCA_964059195.1 of Ectobius pallidus. Classification (NCBI taxonomy): domain Eukaryota; kingdom Metazoa; phylum Arthropoda; class Insecta; order Blattodea; family Ectobiidae; genus Ectobius; species Ectobius pallidus. The sequence goes on from CAXKWD010000009.1 coordinate 30,877,637, forward strand.
GTTTCAAACTTTCCTATATTTATTTTGATTCTGGGAGGATCCATTATAACATAATGTGTCTTTCCATTATTTTCCCACTATTGCCCTTAGTTGCTGAAGAGTCACTATGTTCTTGCACACTGTATATGGGTTCTAATTACTTATCAGAATTAGCTGATATAATGCCAATACCATCCGAACCCTCGAGATATCGGCTTTCTGGTTCAACGTCTGACCATCGCTTGAATTTTCTTGTAAATTAGGTTCATCAGCATTTGTAACATCAGAATTATTTACATCTCTTACATTACTAAATGGTCTAGCCCTTGGGTTCAGTGTTTGTTATTGACCTTCCTCACTCTTTACTCTCCATTTTCCATTGTTTATCATTTGTCCTGCTCCAATCTGATTACCAATTTCTGTCTTATAACCACGATTCTGGTATCGTTCCTATATCTCTGGTTTCTCATCCATGGTACATTGTTCTATGAGTTTGGCATATACCCATTATCATTTTGCCTATTGAATGTCACATGGTTTACTTGGTTCCTAGTTACATTGTTTCTATTAAAGGAATTATTATTCCCTTGCCTATTTGAATATTGCTGTCCATTGTCCCTGTTTTCCCTAGGCATTGGACCTCTATACATATTTCTTACCTCATAACTTCTGTTGTTTTAATTTTGGTGGGCTTCTGCCCCCCCCCAGAATTTGTAAATCTATTTGATGATGGTAACATTCTGTCACTTGAATTATTATTAAATCCATACCTCCTATCATAACTACTTCTTTAGCTATATGACTGTTCGAATGCTGCTAACAATTCCAACATTTCAGCAAAGGTTCTAGGTTTAGTAACTATCAAGTTTAGTCTTACATTTTCTGGAAAGTGACTTGTTACAGCTTCGAAAAACTGAAATTCGTTTAAGGAAGGGTTTATTTGCCTACCCAACTTTGCCATCTCTAAAAGGTAGTCCAATATAGACTGTCCTGACAGAGGATCACACACACCATTGGCTAACTGTATTCTAATGTTGTTACATTCAGTTAGACTCCAATACCTTGCAATAAAATTTCTTTTAAATTCCTCAATTGTAGTATGCTCGTTGGTAGTGAGGTTAAAGCAATTTAAGGCTCTACCCTGTAGTGCTTTCCTATCATGAGGTACATACTAGGGGAATTAATCGTAATCTCAAGTAGTCGTGTAACTCAATTAAGAAATTTTGTGGGTTTGTGTTTTGACTGTCGTCAAAAAACAGCTTAATCTCATTCAATAGATAACTAGGAAAATTTACATTTGAATTTGAATGAATAGTTCCGGTTGAGAGAGGCACATTTAGATCTTGGGAGACTTACTTGATCGTGGGATACAATTATCCTCTACTACATTTCTATCCATAGTGCTTCTTACTTGCGTAACATTATTTACGTCATTACCAACATTCATATCTACTGGTAAAGTTATTTTGCTTTCTAGGGGACAAATTTTATTTGTCAGCATTTCCTCGTTCTTGTGTACCTGCCTAGATAACGCAGTAAGTTCATCCAGAGTTTCCCTAACTTTAATCTCAATAACTTTTTGAGTAAGCTTCAATATTTCATTCATACGTTATAAATCATTTTTCACATCATCATTTATTTTAGCAAAACCCACTAAAGTTTCATCGAATGTATCTGTTGCGTCGTGGGTTTACCGATAAATAACAATACACTTGCTGGATTAAAGTACTGTTTATTTATAGCACTAACAATACATTAGCAGTGTGAGGACGTTGACTACTGACTGGCTGATTGATTGGCTGGCTGGCTGACTGGAACTGACTGGCGACTGGAACTGACGGTGTTGCTGTTGAGCGTGTTTATATAGTCTTGGAGCTGGACCTTCTAGAAATAAAAGTCTCACGAAGTTGGAGGCGCTGGAGGTCAGCGGGTGCTTCCAGAACTATGAGGAATGTACAGCTGTTGTCTGGTGAAATACATTGCAGCTTCTAGTAAAATCTCGCTGCTGGGATCCAATACAAAATATTTTCTCCCTCTTCTCTTCTCAAATGGCTTTAGTGAATCTTAACTTGGAGAGTACCTTTGGGGCGGCCGATGTCGGCAGGTACATCTTCAAGGGATGTGGGGCATCTGAGGAGTAGGTGGTCTTCCATTTTGAGGCTCAGGCATTGCTGGCTCTTGAGCTGGTGCTTGTATTGCTGGTGAATCATAGAAGCAAACTCGTTTTTGACTTGATCGCTCGGTGACTGGAGATGGAGATGGATCCTTGTGGATTGGTTCCAGCTCATTGTCGAAGTTGTTTGCATCTTTGGTGGCGCTTGAGCACTCTTTCTTGGTAGTTGATCTCATAGTGGAGATCTCCGATGCATGCTGCTACTGTTCTGGGAAGCCATTTGCTTAGCTTGATATTGCCAGATAGAAAGTAAACCTTTTGTCCAGTCTCCTGGGTACGAAACGTTGAGCTCATTTGTGCTCGTTGTTTTCCATGACCCTCGTGTGAATGCCGTCAGGTCTGGTTAAGTTGATCTTTATTCGAAGATCTCGTCCCAAGAACAGCTGAGCTGGAGACTGGCCGATGGTAGAGTGTTGAGCCTTGCGGTATTGTCGAAGAAACTCGTTCAAGTTTGCATGAGTTTCCTTGGTTGTCTTCATCGCATAAAGGGCATCTTTGACCGTTTGCACATAACATTCAGCTTGGCCATTGATTGAAGGGTGGTACGGCACAGACAGCTTGTGGTATTTTACACCTCTAGCCTTCAAAATAGTCTTGAATTCATCTTATTTATTTATTTATTTTATTTTATTTTACATGTATTTATTTTACCTTCATAAAACTTAAAACATACATTCATAACTGATGCCCGAATGAGCAAAAGCTCGTGCTCGGGCACAGCTCAGCACAGTAATAGAAAACAGTGACCACTGGAAATTACAAAACCAAAAATTCTTGGCGAAGCGACATTACATACAAAAAACACACACACGTCCTATACAAATACACTCACAAAACAAGGCAAATAGTAAATAATATAAATCAAAAGCAAAACATATATATTAAACATTATATGTTAGAGAGGAATGACAAGCACGAATAGCCAAAATTAAAAGTAAAAAATTGGGATATTGTAAAATGAGCCATGCAATAGGTTGAATAATTGTTATAAGTTTGTTTCTTGAATGTGTGTAAATTTAGTTTATATAGTTCAGGATGAGCTCTTATTAGTGAGTTCTATAATCTTGGGCCGAAATTTATACGGTGATTTAATCCAGCAGAGGTAAAACATTTGGGTTCATATAGAATAGAATTTTGATTCAGTCTGGTAAGGTAGTGATGAGGATTGTTGACTTTGAAAATATTTCTATTCTTATGGAAGTAAGTCGGTAATTTAAGTCTGTATATTTGTTCAATATTTTAGACATTAAATTCTGAAAATATTAGTTTTGTGGGGTAATCAGCAGGTTTACTCAGACATATTTTAATGATCCTTTTCAGTAGAATTTCTAAAGGCAAGCGGTTGGATTTAGCCATTCCTCCCCAACCCAATATGCCATATTTTAATACAGATTCAACTAGTGCTAAGTAAATTAAAGGCAAGATATGAGGTTATAAATAAGAACGGAGGTTTGAGAATTTATATATTGTTTTACAAAGCCTATTGCAAACATAAATAATGTGCTTATTCCATCTTAGATGTTCGTCAATTATAATGCCACTGCCTTCTATATCTTACAAGCCATGCTACTTGAAATCTGGCAACACAGGAGGTAGTCCTATCTGTGGTGGTCTGTGGGAAGCATTTGAATACGTTTTTATTGCAGATAATTTTCTTAATCACAAATACTGACTTTATTTAGGCCAAATCAGTAGGCCTATATTACATAGCCTATACTTGTGATGTGCATAATAACGTAACGTGCGGTGACTCCACATATCTGAAGGAATTCGTAGTTTTCAGTGTCTCCTCATTATACGTTATGATGTCGCGTTTTTTCTTATTTTATTGGTAATAACCTCACTTATCCTGTTAGGCCTGCGAGCTCTGTTATTTGACCCACAACATAGTCATATTTTATTAAGCTGCTACACTTCTCTGGGTCATTTTGTACCACCATTGAGCTAGTTGTCCCAGGTTTAATATAACCTAGAACACTGATATCTCTTTTCTTGTCACATGCACTTTGTGGAAGACTACGCCCATGACTGTCACTGAAAAGAATAACTTTGCCTAATTCCTTGGGAACACTCAGCTTTCCGTTATTTGCTGTCAAGTCATTCATTCGTTCATCCTCCGGTGGTGAACTGTGTTGAACATTACCTTCACCAAACTGTAGGAAAACGCTGGTAGTAATATTGGGAGGATAGGAGATTGCATATACTACGATTTGGCGTCTGCCACATGAAGATGAATTAGGCCTACTGTGAGCAGCTTGATAAAAGTTCAAACCAGTAAAAGTGACTCTATTTCTCTTCAATTCTTCTTTAATACCAGCCAATTCTTCCTTAAGGACACTAATATCATACCGTACCTCACTCTGGTATTCGTTTGTAGCTGATGAACACGAAATTCTTCTGTGAAAAACTGTTCTCTGGTGTACTCAATTAGAGGCTGACGGTGTATATGAATCTCTCATTATGTACACGGTTTTTACCTTCCCTATGCTCTCCAGTTGCTCTTCAGGTGTATCCAGATGTTCTCTAAACAATAGGCGATGACTGGGATTACTTTAAGCTGAAATATGCTTAATTTTTCGATGATTCTGATGGAGTTCATTGCATTATTTACAACATGTTCATAGCCGATAGGACTACCGATGTGATGTTGCAAGATTTAACAGCATGGCTTGTAAGATATAGAAGGCAGTGATAATGCCTAAATATTTTTTTCAGTTGAATTTAAGGAGGGACAATTGCATCTATCACGATTACAGTTATTATGAATGGTAATATTTCTTCTTATCGTATTATTTAATTTTACTATGTTAAAACCTTGGGTAGTTAAAGAAAAAGGAAGAATCATAGTTTTAGAAGTATTCAGTGAAAGCAAATTTGCATCTAACCATTCCTTAACGATGTTGATACCTCTGTTGGAGTTTTGGTAAGTTACGTCACAGTCATTACCGCTAAATATAACTACTGTATCATCAGCATAAGAATATATATTACCCGAATACCTGCGCAAATCAATATTTAATACGTCATTAATAATTATATATCAAAATTAATATAGGACCTAATACAGTAACTTCTTGCACACCAATATTAATATTCAGAATTTCGCTACAGTAATAACTGATTTTTGCTGACTGTGTCCTGTTACTCAAATAGGATTTAAAATTTTTTAGTCCTACGCCTTTAATACCAATTTTGTCCAGTTTTTCCATAAGTATATCATGGTTGACAGTATCAAAAGCTTTAAGCAAATCGAAAAATATACCTAAACATTTATTACCAGTATCTAATTCTTGGAATAATTTAGATGTAACACTAATAATAGCGTCATCTGTGCTGAGGTTGTACTTGAAGCCAAACTGATTATTACTTAATATATTGTGTTTATCAAGAAAGAACATTAAACGGGTCTTTATACATTTTTCAAATAATTTTGCTAGGCAAGGTAAAAGAGATATAGGTCTGTAATTACTGAGATTGCATTTATCACCCAATTTTTATACTGGAATCACAATTGCATGTTTCTCAATGCGGTGAGAAATATACCTTGAGACAAGCATAGATTTATTACGTGTGCAAGAGACTTCGAAATATGTTCTGTAATCATCTTTAGAGTGATGTTAGTAATGCAGTCTAAACCAGGAGATACGTTATTTTAAAAATGTTTTACAACATTAATAATTTCATTTTCATTCACAGGAAACATAAAAAGGAAGTCATTAAAATACTTATAGTGATGAGAATCAAATACTTTATAATTTATTTTTGAAGCAATTTCTTTGCCAATATTAATAAAATGTGCATTAAATTCATTAGCTATATTTTCATTGTTAGAGATCTTTAACCCATTGCGACTTGTGATTTTCTTAAGCGTACTTTTATTTTTACTCATATAAAGTGTTGGATTTTCATCTTTCGAATTACACTAGTTAAGGTATTTCTATATCTTCTATAATAGGATAATAATTCAAGATTTAGGCACATTTAGATCTGCAATGAATAGCCAGCCATTGTCCGAGATCGGCGCACCGTAGGCTGTGAACAGGTCGTCCATGATGGCAACTGTTGCAGCTGCTGTTGATGAGGTTGTTGGTTTCACCTCGAGCCACTTACTGTAGGGGTCAACTACAATCAGCAACATGATGTCAGCCACTGGGCCCACGTAGTCGATATGGATCCGTTCCCATGGTGCTTTCGGGTACTCCCAGTGTTGATCGCGGAACTTGGGTGGTGCGTGCCCATGAGTTGCACACTCGGTACAAGATTTGATGAGTGCCTCGATATCTGCGTCGATGCCAGGCCAAAACACAAAGGAACGTGCCATGCCTTTCATCTTCACTATCCCCAGGTGAGCTGCATGCAGGTCGTTGAGGATGGCATCACGTAGTGAAGGTGGGATAACTACTCGATGTTCGAATATCAGGCAGTTAGCGGCGAGCGTGTACTTCGCTTCAGGTGCCTTGTAATTATGGCGGCCAAGATCTTGTCCAGTTTCCAGGATTTTGACTATCTTGCCACGATGGGCATCCTTCCTGGTCACGCGTGCAATAGCTCAGACGGGTAACTGTAGCACCTGGTGGAGTGTAAACAAATCAAAATCGTCAAAACTCTCTGTCTCTTCCTCTTTTGGGGAAAACGAGTTCTGTACGAGGTTAATTGTAGATGGTAGATGCGCACGAGAGCAGTAGTCAGCGTTGGCCTTGGAGTCACGAAGCGAATCTGGTACGTCTCACACTCGGGTGAAGACAGGCGTGCCTCCAGCCTTCTCAGGTGCATCTACGCCGGCGTGCCTGAAACCTTTCCAGGGACGTTGCTGAAAACATCCTGGTAGCAAGCGAGGGTATTATCAATTGTCTTTTTTGTTGAAAAGAAAGAGGCTGTTCAGCAGAGATCTTGTGGATCGGGTCAGGTTTTGCAAAGAGGTGGTCAAAGTTGATCTCTTGCACAAACTCTGATATCCATTCTCGGCCAAGTAGCGCCTCTACTTTGTCGTCAATCACATAAATGTCGAGGTTCCTGGTCCTGGCTCCAATGGTTACATTTACTGACATCTTGCCGATGCAGTTGATGCGATGATCAGTGTAACTGACAAAGTTCCGATCATTTTCCTGTAGCATAAAGCCTGGTTTGATCAAGGTGACCTTTGATTTGCTAATATCCAAGCAGTGGGCACCGGTGTCGAGTTCCATTTTGACGGTGGTTCCCTCTATGTTGACATCAATCAGTGGCTTTGACTGTGAATGGATTGCTCCGATAACCTCAAAATTGTTCAGGTACTGCACTTTGTCGATGTCCTCTGCCGGTTGCTCTTTTTCGGTCACGTGATTTGTCCGACAAACCTTGCTGATTTTGACCTTTCTTGCCACACTTCAGGCAATCCGAATTCCAGAACCGGCACTGGCTGCGAAGGTGGGCTTCGCCGCAGCCTGCGCATGTTGACTGGTTTTTCTTGGAAGTGGCCTGCTAATCTTTGTATTGGCTTGAGGACTGTTGACGATGTGCAGATTTGCTACTTGGGTGCTATTGATTGTTGCTCTTTTGTGATGGCGGCTTCTCGTAGCCTAACCGATTGGTTGACTCAATTTTGGCAGCTGCAGTCTTAACCTCGTCAGTGATGTGAGTGGCTTAGAGTGCGTGGGCGATTTTGTCCACAGCAGTGAAGTTCTCTGGTTTCTTGGCAATAATGTCATCACACATTTCCCTCGATTGCAAGCCTACGAGCATCTGCTTGGTTAGAATTCGATCTAAAAATGTTCCGTACTCACAGTAGGTTGCTCCTTAGCACAGTCTCAGGGTGAAGCTGGCAATGGATTCTGAACAATGCTCTGAAATTTGATGCTTTCTGCGAACTTGTTGTGAGCTGTGTCGAAATGAGCTGTCAATTTCTTCTGAAGCTCGCTGTACGGGAGTGATTCCGGGTTTCCAGGACTCACAAGGATCTTCAAGGCATCATTGAGTTCTGTCCCCATGTAGACACGCGTGTAGTGTGCATGCTGATCCTCAGGGATTTTACTCGGGTTGAGCACCCAGGTGAATCGCGTAAAATAGTCAACAATGTGGTCCCATCGACAGAGCAATATGGCTGCATTGTGAACTGCGGTGGATTATGGCCTGTGTGGGTGACGCTGATTCTGTTGAGGACTGGCAAAGTGCGGCGGCGATCACACTAGAAAGTTGTTCGAGTAACGTCGGTGTTACGTTAGCCATGATGAAGAAGAGTCGAGAACAGATTCACTGACATGCTTGGCGATGAACTCGGTTTGGTGCTTGTGGTTGCGTTGAAGTCAGAATCCTATTCTTGATGCACTCTCACTTTACTGGTAGTTGACGTTATTTATCGATCCTGCTTCTGTCACCATTGTTGCATCATGGGTTTGCCGATAAATAACAATACACTGGCTGGGTTACAGTACTTTTTATTTATACCACTTTAACAATAGGCCTACATTGGGTGAGGACGTTGACTACTGACTGGCTGAATGATTGGCTGGCTTGCTGACTGGAACTGACGGTGTTGCTGTTGAGCGTGTTTATATATTCTCCAAGCTGGACCTTCTAGAAATAGAAGTCTCGCGAAGTTAGATGCGCTGGAGGTCAGCGGGTGCTTCCAGAACTATGAGGAATGTGCAGCTATTGTCTGGTGAAATATTATATTGCAGCTTAGAATTACTGTAGTTATATGTAAATTGCGATTCCTGTTCTATCCTTACAGTCATTATACATATTGTGACAAAGCCCAGAAAAGCCTAGAAACTAATAGAAGGAGGAGTAAGCCGGAAAGAACGAGAAACGACGGAGTCTGGAAACATCGCGGCCCTAGTGGACGGGCGGCAGACGAGCGCTAGTGGGCGTGACAACGGCAGCTATTGGGCCACGCTTCGTGGGGGAAGGCCTGTAGGGAGGAGCTCGCGCTAAGGGGTGTGCCGCGCAGCGCAGCGCACATTCCAGATTCCACGCGGGTGGAACCTTCCAGAGACCGGCTCTAGAGTATTCCTCGGCCCTATATATAGGGCCGCGAGCGAGCGGAGAGTCAGTGCAGTACAGTGAAGAGGCAGTGAATGAATGAGAGTAACAGTGAGTTAGCAGCAGAGAGTCAACGAGGGAACAGTCAGAGTTAGCGAGAGGCAGTACGAGAGTAGCGGCGAGAGTCAGCGTCAGAGGGTGAACTAGTGACCGGAGACTGGTGAACGAGGGAGCTAGTGAACGGAAGAACTGGTGGACTGGACTGGGCTGAGACAGTGCCGTCCCGGGGAACTCTGCGCGACGGGTGGATCGCACAGCCGCAGCGAGGACTGTGGAGCTGACCGGCGCGACGTGGGATTATCTCGACTGGGAGACCGCACAGTGTGTGCGAACGGAACAGTGCTGTAATTAGGACTGAGCACAGTGAGAGTGAGCACTGAACAGGACAGTGAACTGGCGAACAGTCTGGAGTTTTCTGACTGTATTGGCAATTGTTGTAGAAAATAAAGAAACCTCCATCCTTCAATTATAAACTCGGTGTTCTCATTTTGAACCCCGACGAGCCCTTGTTACAATATATTCTAAAGTGCGGCTCTGGAAATGCCCGTATAGCACGTCACAAAGTGGTAGCAGGCGCAATCGGTCCTGGATTTGACTTGTTTTTCTGAATCATTCTAAATTCTGGTAATTTCACTATGGAAGACCGAACAATCTCCTCGGACTCGTTACGTAAGGATGAACTTCGGGCAGAATTTCTATGCCGGAGTTTTGTGGAAGATGTACATTCTGATTTGCCGGCATTACTCACCAAGCGTAAGGAAATTAAACTTTTGGACAAACCGTTGGTCGCGGCGTACAGTAAAGACGATGTTGAGGATGAGAATGGTAGCATAGAAACCGCTCTCCAAGAGTTTAACGAAGCAGTAATTGAATTCCAAGCTACTGGTTTAACTGATAAACAATTTCGTAGGCTCCTTCACCCATTGGAAAAACCGCAATACAGTCATTTCACAGTTTACTGAACTGATCGAAATTTTGTTAGCACAACAGGTTAGAGCTAAAGGATTTTCGGAATTAATAGAAAATTTGAAATTCTTAAAAGCGAGCTTGTCAGACTGCTCTTCTAGCAAAGATAAAACTGCCGTTTTGCCTATTGAGACATACCAGTCGTAGACATTCCTCAACCGAGTATTCTTGTCTTACCTAATAACCTATCGCCAGAAAGCTTCAGTACACTACAGGATCAATCACCGAGAGCATTACGGCCCGTTCCAATTAATGGTGTTGAGCAACGACCTGAAGGATTTGGGAGCTTCAAATTTAGAATGCTTGAGCTTTCCAACCCGGTCGAAAATTTGATTCGTGACTTTCCATCTTTTGATGTTTGTGATGCAGAACAAGCTTTCGGTTTTCTTAAAGGACTGGTCATGTTTTGCAAGCAAGTTAAAGTTTTTCAAATTACAGGTGTGCAAATTTTTCAAATTTTGCTTTCGCATACTAAAGGTAAATTGGCCAGCCTGGTTACTGAAGCTATTGGTGCTCAGTTGTCTATTCATGCTTTTCAAGAGATTGTGATTAAAGAATTCATTCCCAGTAGATTATTTCATTCTTTGTTATCTAAACATTATTATAGAACTCAGAATTTATCTGAGAGATTTCTCGAATTTGCTAGGGAGATTGAACTTGTAAAGGAGGCTCTCTTGATTCCCCAGTCTGAGGCTGAAGCTTTTCGTATGGTGGGCATAGGCTGCCTGAGGTCCGTAGCTTATTTTGGGTGCTATTTCCACCAACGACTTGGCGCCAACTGAGCGATTTAGGGCCCAATTTGAATGACGCGGCCGCTGCTCACCAACAAGAGCCTAATGGTCCGCTTACTACCCATTCAATCAGGGGCTATGGGCGCGACTCAAATAACTTTGTACCTATGCAATCCCCATCTCACCTGCCGGAGCGTAGAGTTAGACCACCTTTGCAATGCTCGTGGTGCAACAAAATGGGCCATTCAGATGATAGATGTTGGGCTAGGATGGGCCGTAGACCCTTTAATAGGCGGAATGTATCAGCCAATGACCATGTGGGACAGCATAGTAATTTGTGACTAGCTTCGGATTCTCTGGGCTTTTCTTTTGAGAAAGTTACTTTTCCAATAAATGCAAAATTAGGGAGTAAGCTTCCCTTACTCCAGATATGTTTTAATTCCTACGTTTGTCAGGCTTTAATAGATTCCGGCAGTACCTTCTGTTTAATTAATTACGATTTTGCTTATGAGAAAGGCTTTCATATTGATTCGAGCTAGTATGTATGCAGCAGCATTGATCAAAGCCCATTTGTTACTTATGGGAGGACCTATCTCAGAATTAAAATAGAAACATTTACTTGGAATTTCCCTTTTCTCTTGGTTAAACATTTTCCGGTTAGTGCAGTTCTAGGCATTGATTTTTTAACCAAAGCACAGTATATTCTTGATTTGGGCCAGAGGAAATCGCGCTTTGCGTTTTACCCGGAACCCGCAGCGCCATTTCTTCGAGGCTTTCGCAACAGCGACTATGAGGTTATTGGAGCCACTATGGACCCTTTGTTTGAAGAGCAGCTTCCAGAGGGCCTGCAATTGTCACACCTTTCTGCGGAAAGTGCGAACGATATTTTTCGTCTGATCAGGAGTTTCCCGGACATCTTGACAGACGAACTTGGCCTCACTAATCTCATAGAATATGACATAGTTCTAAACGACGATAAACCAGTCAGGTTACCGCCGTATCGTCTCTCTCCTTCGAGAATGCAAACTCTTAAAACCAAAATACGGTCATTGCTAGACAAAGGCATAATAAGGCCTTCCAAATCTGAATATTCGAGTCCAATTTTTTTGGTTCCGAAATGAAGCGATGGTTTTCGTCCAGTAGTTGATTACAGGTTTTTGAACAGCAAGATAGCCATAGAATCGGTCCCTTTGCCTGACGTGCATAACAACTTCCATTGGTTCCATAAGGCGAAGTACTTTACTAGTTTGGATCTTAATAGCGCCTACCATGAAATCCCTCTTACTGAGCGTTCCATGAAATTAACCGCATTTGCGAATGACTGGAATTTATTTGAATATACCCGCCTGCCTTCCGGGATCGCCTTAGGTGCTCAGGTCCTTACTCGGCTTTTGGACAGTATTTTTTTCTGATGTCAAATTCCATTATGTATTCAATTATTTGGATGAACTTATTGTGTACTCTGAGTCTTAGGAGGAGCATTTAGAGCATCTTAAAGATGTTTTCTCAAGGCTCAGGAAAGCAAATCTCACTGTCAACCCGGCAAAGGTCAATTTTCTGGCGAAGCGGCTCTCATTTTTAGGCCATATAATTAATCCTTCTGGAGTTACTATTGATCCCGATCGCACCCAGAAGATCAGGCAGGCCTTTTAGCTCTGTCAAGTGTTACAAAAAATGCTTGAATTTACATTAAATGGAGTATTAATGATTTTTGGAGGGGAGTTTCGGACCGTTACTGAGATCACAGATCTAGATTTGCAACCCTCAGAAGCCTGTGCTTGCTGAATGGCGGTCGAAATAAACCGGTTTTTTCGGACTTTTTTCGGTTTTTCGACAATATCTCCTAAACTATGCGTTTGTTGGAAAGAATCTTTCTTAGCTTTTTTAAAGTAAATTAAATTTTCTGAAATATGAGATCAAAATCTTTTTGAAAGTTATATAGTTATCGAGATACGTCTCTTCAAAGATTGGCCTTTTTTCTAGTTTTCAAGTTTTCTTCGTGCTTCGAACTGAATACCGGCAAAATGACATGTCCTACGGAAAATGCAAGGGAACAGAAGTTGTAGGCAATTTAATAAAATTTAATTGAAACTATAACTGGTCCTTGTAGCTCAAATAGTCGCGTCATAAATGATAAAAACCGAAAAAGATCAAAAAATTATGTTTTGGGTGAAAGTTGAGTAACATCGTTTCTTCCACCAGCACCTTAATTTTTTGGTAACATGTTGACGGATAATGTCTTATAATCTCTCTATATATAAAAGGCTTTGTCCTGACTGACAGGAATCAACGTAGAGACTAAACTATAACAGGTAGAGACTTGGAACTTTGACAGTACCTTCGTTTCATAATGTAGGTGCTCACTAAGAAAGGATTTTGAAAACTTCTGATTTTAAATGCCAAAAATCAAATGTTTTTGAGAATACTTAATCCCTTCTTACACAGAATTATCGAATACGAATCACATTTGACATTAAAACATATTGTTGCCAGTGGGTTTCAGATGGGTTTGGAATTAAATTAAATGGAAGTTTCACAATTACAGTTGGCTTTGTCTATTTTTGTCATATCTTGGAAATTAAACTTTCGCGATCGCTTGAATGTTGTAAGCCCTAATATGGTCAAACATTGTTTTATTTGGACGAAACTCACTATACAGGGGTTTTCTGGACCAAGGAACTTGAATCTGAGGTCGCTTTTACCAGGCGATGCTTTCTAATCGTGGTATGTAGTCCACGTGATTTAGGTGTTAGTAAATATAATGATTTAACCGTTATGCTCTTAGTTTTTTTATTTTTGAAATAATTATCGCAGTCGAAGCCGCGAGCACATGCTAGTTGTGTGTATGTGTCTATAGGAGACGGATTTTGCCAGAAAAAAATATTTAAGCAGAATATTTCATAAAAATGTATTTACTTTTAAACCAACAGGCATATTTAAAGCATGTGTGAGGTTCCTGGTATGGGATGGTATGGGACCTGGAAAGTGGAGGGTGAGGTGATGTCTTCATTCTCACTTGAAGAACTGTCATTCGGGGGTATGGGCACATTGCGGCAGAAGTTTTCACTTGCGGAAAGTGCACAAAACTGAGCATTTCAGCCCAGTTTTGCAGCAGCTGCAGCTCCCAGCACAGCCCATCTTGCACCTACACGAGATCAGTTCCCCGTTACTGACAAAATAGTTATTATTAGCAGAGGGATTGTTGGAGGCTATGAGGTCAATCGGAAAATTGCCAAGGAACTGGGAACAGGAGTGGTTAACATAGAAAACCAGACATTTGGGAAAGTTGGATTCAAACGTAAAGACAATGTTGTTACCTTGGCAAGCGTGAATAATTCAATACAAGTCACTAATAAGAAGATTGAAGTTGACCCTCTCACAATATTTCAGCGAGTTAGCATCACCATAAAAATCCGACGCAGAGTTTAAAGCCCACTACAAGTATGAATTGCTCCCTTACCCAATGTCTCTTTTCAACGAAGATGGAGTGAGGAAGGGAACTAAGGCAGCTCTATATTCGTGTTTCACATCCCTCACTACCAACATCTCCCGAGACGCCAATACCCACATTGTGCTCGATGGTGGCTACTTGCTCCACAAATGTGTGTGGCATCAAAATGCATCAGTGAAGACCATCATTGACATCTACATTCATTTTGTGAAAAACGATTTTGGGACTTTTTTTGTGTGCCCTCCCTTGCCCCCCGAGTACCAAGCAATGAAGCCAGAACCTCGGATCAAACCAAATTTTGGGAACCATTTGTGCTGTTATGTTCCTGTAAGTGCCCTTGGTGCTTCATCCGGATGGGATGTTGGTGGTATTTGGGCTGTGTAACTGTGTTTAGTGATTGTTGCAGTTATCCTGCTTTTATGCTTGGAGTGTTTTATGTCATTTGTTTTTGATGTGCTAAGAGGTGTGAGCTGAGTGTTGATATGTGTGAGTGGATTTTTAACCAGTTCGGCATTTGCCGATGAGCAAGGGATACCCCTCAAAAACCTTACTCGAGACCATTTTGGGACAGATGTAACCCATTGTCTTCGGTGGATGCCTGGAGGACGCCTCTCAAAAAAGTATCAAAAGCTCCGAACGTCTCAAACGTAACTGCAGTGACATTGTCCTATCAGCTTCAACTACCAACATCACGCAAGAGAAGTTCTTATCGAACGACACTAATAAGCATGGGCTGATAGAGCTACTGAAAACTGGATTTGAGCAGCACGGTGTTGATGTGATAGAAGAGGACGCTGATGCTGACATTGTTAAAGCTGCCATCACCAAAGCTGACGCTTCTGAGAAGGTTGTAATCATCGTGGAAGATGTGGACCTGCTTGTGTTATTAGTTGGTTTGAGTTCCAAAAATTACATCTACTTCCAGAAAAGGGGAGCCAGACGTCCAATATTCATCCACATTGTTCAACACCGGAACCTCTGATCACTCTCCCTGGCCCCTTTCAGGTAGGGGAAAACCAAATTTATCAAACCTTCCTCAAGAACCCAGAACTATTCAGGCAAGCAGAAGTCTTCCTCCACCCAGATGTGAGTCACGATGAAATAGCTGCAGCTGGGGAGAAGCACCTCGTCGCAGTTTATGAAGGAGCTACTGACACCACCCTCAACGACCTGACAGCCGAAGTCAACCTCGTCCGTTTGTCACCAACCACAGATGCTGCAAAATATCGTGCTTATTGTATGTATCACCAGATAAGTCTATGTACATTTCCTATCATTATGTTCTTAAATTTCGTTGATGACTTATACACTCTCATTATACACCATGTGTATGCTTTGAAATGTTATAGAATAACTAATTTTCATTCTACTTTTTCGCAGGTACAAAAGTGGTTGGGGTGGAAAAAACTCACGGATTGGGGTGGAAGTTGGACGAGTTGGACTTACTCCAATTTTAATGGAAGTTGAACCACCCCTTAAACCATTCTGCAACTCGTGCAAGTGCAAGATGGCCTGCGTTCGGGGCTGCAGCTGCCGCAAAACTGGGCTGAAATGCAATGTGTCCACACCCCAGAATGACAATTCTTCAAGTGAGGTTGAAGACATCACCTTGCCCTGACTTCCCAGGTCCCATACCATCCCATGCCAGGAACCTCACACATGGTTTAAATATGTCTGTTGGTTTACTCCATTTAATGTAAGTTCCGAAGTAACATTTGACTGGGCTATTTGACAAACTTAAACAAAAGGTTGCCAGCCTTCCGGTATTGGCGATGGCTGATTTTTCTCGAAATTTAATTCTACAGACTGACGCTTGTGGTAAGGCTCTGGCGGCTGTCCTCTTACAGGAGTTTCCTGAAGGTCGGCGCCCTATTGCCTTTGCGTCTAGGGCTCTCACTGAACATTTAAAAAATTGTCTATGTATGAATTGGAAGGCCTTGCCTTTCTCTTCGGCATCGAGAAGTACCGCATGTACTTGGAGCATATAGAGTTTTCTCTAGAAACCGACAACCAAGCCTTAAGCTGGGTGCTCGGCAGGCCCCGAAAAAACGGTAAATTAGCTCGGTGGGCCTTGCGTATTTCTGCTTGTAAATTTACAGTTCATCACATTCGTAGTTCTGAAAATGTAATTGCGGACACTTTGTCACGTATGTTCGATGACGAACCCATGGAGGAGGAAGCCTCGGGTACGCCTCTTGTGTCTTGTGAGGACAAGCACTTGTCTGCCTTGTTGTCTGATCTTCCAGCTTCTTTCGTTACGATTAAGACGGCCCAAGAACAAGATTCTATTTTACAGCCCATAATGGCCGACCTCTGTCTAGGCAAGTCTTGTCCTCCCTACTCTGAAGGACGAGGTATTAATGTGTAGGGCAAGTAAGGACGGTAAAAATAAGATAGTGGTTCCTGACTCTCTTGTGCCCTTAATTTTCCAGTATTTTCACGATTCGGCTTTTGGATGGCCATCTTGGCTTGTATAAGACCATAAACAAAATCCGTGAAAGGTTCATTTGGAAAGTGTTGGAGAAGGATGTGCGTGCGCGAGTCAAGTCCTGTCGTATTTGTAAGATTAGCAAGCGTGCGCAACATACCCATTATGGTTTCCTTGCATCCCAGATTTCCACTCGCCCCATGGAAAAGCTGTTCATTGACTACGTGGGTCGGCTGCCCAGATCCAGAAACGGAAATGGCTACATACTAGTATGTGTGGATGCGTTTACAAAGTTCGTATGGTTATTCCCACTTCGGGAGGCTACTACAAGTTCCACCATTAGGCCTACATGCTTATCGCGCATTTTTGCTAGCTTTGGCCCGCCGACTTACTTGGTCAGTGATAATGCTACACAGGTTATCTCCCGTGTGTTCCATAAATTTTGTTTTGACCGTGGTATTTCCCATGTGACTACTACTCCATTTTACCCTAACCCATTTTTGGCGGAAAGGGTAAATAGGAATTTGCGCTCTGCCCTTATTGCTTACCATTCTGCTGACCACATCATGTGGGATGCAAATCTGGATTGGTTGGCGTACGCTTTCAATTCCGCGACTCATGAGGGCCATAGTACCACTCCGGTGAGTTTAATGTTGGGATACAGGCCTAACTGCCCCCTTTCTAACTTATGGTCAATTAATGAATTGTTGCCTGATCAGCCAACTCCTGCTGAGGTGAGGGCGAAGTGGGATAACGCATTGCGAAATCTGCGGCATAGTCATGGCCGTTCTCAAGCAAAATATAATCTTCAAAGAGTGCCTATTCCTTTTAAACCAGGAGATATGGTTTACTTGAAAAATCACCCCATTAGTAACACTGCTAATAGATTTTCTGAAAAACTAGCTCCCCGTTTTTTCAGGCCCCCTTACTCTGTCTAAATTCACTACGCCAGTTTCGGTAGTTTTGGTTGATGACCAAGGTAAAACTTCTAGGGCTCATGTCTCTCAACTTAAGATGGGGCCCTAATCTTTGGATAACCCTCAGGGGTCTTCATGAATGGGCATGGAGATATGGGAGCCGACGTTCCCAAGTGACCCGAGTCAGTTAGGTGGGGTTTTTCTCTTGTTTTCTTGGGGTTTTCCTCTGTCGTCTTTTCTTCTCCTTTTCTATTATCTGCATACTTCCTTTCTATCTGAAATTTAGGTTAAATTGAAAATTTTTCTTTTGGTCTATGTATAAAATATATATTGGCTAGTTTTAAACAAGTATGATATTTAAGGTTTTTTTATATTTTGAAAAGGGTAGGGGTTTCTTTTCTTCTTTCCACTTACCTTTTTCTTCTTTCCTTTTCTATTCTCCTTTTGTTCATTCTAGTCCCATTCTATTCCATAAAAACATGAATAGGCGATAATTTTCTTTCTAAACTTGTAATTGTCCCGTTTCTAGGGTTCTTTGGTAAAATATAAGATTTTGGTAATATTGTACAATTAAGTGTGTGTCTCGCGTATTCGTGTTTTTGGCGTTCTAGCTGGCATTAATCATTAATTTTCTTGTTCCTGTTCAAAATATAGCAAGGTGGTTAGGAATACAAATTATGGTTCCCTCATGCTGTATACTTCATTTTTGCTATTTATTATATAATCTCCTTTATTTCTTACCATTCTTATTTCAATGTACATCGTCATTGTTTGATATTTACTTATACCAGCCGTTTGCCGTTCTGCACTGCTATGCTTTTCCAGAGTTTTGTTCTTCCGTTTGTGTTGGCTGCTATCCTTCTCCCTGCGTTTTGTTTTGTTTAATTTTGCTGTTCGTTTTCTCTTCGTTCCTGCTGGAGTTTTTCTTTCCCTGTAAACAAGAAAAAATATTTAATGTACACTCGGTTCATATCTTTTCCATTTACAGTACGTGTATTTCTTAACTGCCGGTAAAAAAGGAAATTTTGGTCTAGCCGCATGCCGGCTTGTAAAAAAAGGGCGAAGAGAAAAATAAGTATATATATAATGAAATAAAATCCTTACCTTGCTGTCATGACATTAAACTAATATGACTTTGTCAAAACCTCTTTGGGATGGAAAATCATTGTCCAACCTTATTAGGCATTAAAATAAAGAAGAAGAAAAAAAACATATAGACATCTATTCTATGGAAATAATCATTTATTTGAGAGTTCTTTTAGACTGTCAAATTGGCCTTGTAATTTTGTAAAAAACCCGAAAATAAACAAAATTATCTAAAATTATCATGGCAAAACTTCCAGACTTTGACTCTTTCCTGAAAATTTCAAATGTTTCTTTAAAATTTCCATTGGTTTTGAAAATCTTTAACAATTCATGGTAAATAAACTAATGCCAGCGTATTCATCTTTGTATGTAAACATGAATTTTGATTCAAAGTTCTTTTGTCGTTCATAATGTTTCTGTCATTGTTTTACGGTCTCGTTGTGCCGTTGTTTGTTCGGGTGTTCTCAGACTGCTTCATGGGAGGACGTGCCTGGTTTCGGTTCGCGGCTTCTGGGCACGTCTGTTAATTCCATGGAGGAGGTTGCATTTTCCCTTCTTTGTCCTCGGACGGCTGAGGAGTTTCCGGGGATTTTCCTTAGCGGGGCGTGGACAATGGTTTCCGTTTCCGGGGTCTATCCCCGAGGTTTTTGTTTGCTTTATTTTTCCAGACCCCGTACGGCCGTTGATTTGTACAAGGTTGATTTCTGGACTTCTGTGAGGCCTGGCCTAAGTGACGGTCTCCTGCTCCGTCCGGATGATCCCGACGTGGAAGCGGTTTAGAAGAATTCCTCTTCAATATATCTCCATCTCAAGTTCCGTACAACAAATCACCTCATCTTCACCTTTCCTGCACTTCCATCTTCATCTTGGTGTGTCCGCCTAGGCCTAGGATCATCATTTTCATCTTCACTTTCATCATCGTTTATCTTGGCTTTGTAATATAAAAAAGGGGTATTTCAGCCTTACAAAATTGTAGTGACAAAAACAAAACCTTAGCATATTACTTAAATTATTGAAATTTTGCCTTCACTTTAGGAAGGTTTTCTTTAAAACTTTGCTGAATTTTTCTGTTTTAAATCAGCATTCTTATTATTAATATTTAATTAATTTATTACTAATTTTATTGTATTTTGTAAATAATGTAAACAATTTTAAAATTAATTCTAATGTTATGGCCCTCTTTTGTTTCTATTGGGTCATTGTAAATAAATTTTATTAATGTTCCAAACATTTAGCAACATTTTGATTGTTATTCAAAAATTTTTCTAAGCGTCCCTTCAGGATTTTTGTATTATCTCCCTTTTGGAGATTTATTTCTTTTGAGGCAGTTCTGAGTGTGTACGCACCTGTTCTTATATTTGTCTGTTTTTCAGATTCTATTATGCCGCCGTGTGCTGCCCTCCTCTGCGGCCCACTTAATATTCTGTCGGGCGAGCATTTTTCTTCCACCTCTGATTTGGCCACCTATTCTCTCTGCTGCTGTGTTGGCACGCTGGGGACGCCTTGCGGTGTCAGTCTGCAACAGAGCATGCCTCTGTTATTTACAATCCATCTTCAGTTCTTCACATTATCAACAATACTACTATGTCTACTCACCAGCTTCTACGAATCCTACAACTACTACAGTTACCAACACCAACAAGGACTTGGTTAATAATTACACACTACCTACAATTCAACAAAAGTCTACTACATTTATTAGTTACAATATCTCCGACTATGTGCAAGGACGCCATGGTTTTCTGAGCTGGTGGTATGCTGTCTTCATGGAATGGACTCTGTGAAAATATCTTTTACTATGTTAATCACATCTGCTGTTCTACTGTGCTACTATTTATTAATATTCAGGTGGACCGCTTAATTTTGGATGAGGTGATGACATTGTTTGCTCGTCTTGACTACTTTCTAATACCCAATGGACTTTATTTTGGAAAAAAAAAAAAATTGACTCAAATTTTTTTTGTCGCGGGTCGTAGAGGATGTGCCGTGTATATTTTGGCACCTGATTATTTATCTTGATTTTCACTCTTTATATGTATATAATGTTTATTTACTTACTTAATTATGTTTTCAACGTTGTTTACGTACATTTTCAGTTTTCTCTCGGGTAGCCATATTTCTCCGTTTTTTGTTTTGGATACGTTTAATAGGCCTAATCACCCTTCAGGTATTCAGCGTCATCTATATTGTAATTGTCCGTGTATTATATTTTCTGGCGGAGAGCCTCTAGCGGCAGTCCGTGTATTATTCTAATGGGGCGTTTCTTGCTAAAAGAGTTCAAGTTCAGCATTCGCCAAGAGCGGATGTGCTCCGTGTTCATCCTGGTCACGCAACTTCAAGCCGGCATGCTGGGCCTGTAGTATCTTCTGTTTGTACCAGCAGGTATTCTTCTATTTTTCTTTTCTAAATTTATAGTTGGTTTCGCTGGTGGGATTTTTGGTTATTTCTAGTTTGTTTCGGTTTTGCCCCACCAGCTTTTGATTTCGCTATCGTTTATTTTGCAGTTACGATATTTTCATGTTAGGTTATTATTAATTTTTTTATTTAGTTTTGGAGGAGGATGGCTCGCCGTTTGCTGCCGTAACTCATGTCAGGCCTTATGCCGTTTGTCTATTTGGGCCCTCAGCCTCATCATGTGTTTTCTTATTCTTAAAAGCTTTTGCCCTCTTTAATTACCACTAAAGCTTGCTGTATTCTGCTTTATTAAGCTACCAATAGTCTTTGTAATAAATTTTTGGTAGGCCTACTCACACTTAGAATTACTGTAGTTATATGTAAATTGTGATTCCTGTTCTATCCTTACAGTCATTATTCATATATTCTAAAGTGCGACTCTGGAAATGCCCGTATAGCACGTCACAGATTTAGCTCATCTCTCAGTTTTACTAAATTCTCGTATACTTTATTTAGTTGCAAACTAATATTTTCATTAATTTTAGCTATCTGTGAATTTAATTCATCACTAAGTTCAATTTTGTGTGCATTAGCATCTGCTTTTACGCTGTTAACCTCTGTACTAACATTATTAACGTCAGCTTTTACATTGTTAATTTGTGCACTTAGTTCACTTTTCTGCAAATTAACATCAGCTTTTACACTGCTAACCTCTGTACCAACATTATTAACGTCAGCTTTTACATTGTTGATTTGCACACTTAATTGTTCAAACATTTCCTGCAAGAATGTATTAATAGAGTTACCTAACTGTTCATCGGAAGATTCACTGTTTTCGCGCCTTTTACTATGGTCACTTTGCATAGAAGCATCTATTTCTAACTGCATTTCTATTTCAGTACCACTTAAATTTAACGGTTGTGGACTTCCACAGCAATATTACTGCTAACACATTCCATTTCTGCCCTTGTTAACTAATCTTGGCCGTTTTGTTGACACACTTCACTATCTTCTTGTGACTGCATGATGCATCTATTCCTTAGTTTCATTGATGTTATTTAAATTGAATATCTTACTTGGTTGTAGGCCATGTCGACAATTAATTTCTTGCCTGGCGGTTGTATTGTTGTCGGAAGCCGCTGACTTATAGTTGCCTGCACACCTGGATGTCTCCCTCAAGCGACCGAAAAAACTAAGCGCTTACGATGCCTTGCTTATATTCACGAACCCACAAAATACTAACGCTTGTTATTCATTTCACAGTTCAGAGTCTTTCAATATTCTCATTTATTTATCACGATTGCAATAGCAATAGCCCCACGATTGGCTGTGACACAGTTGCAGGGTCTATGTGACAGAAAAAAGGATTTTACTGGGAGGCAAGATTTGTCGTGAGAAAGTACTTAGTTCGATTCCCAGTTACTGTTGATTTCTTTGACGCACCACTTCCCAGGCTATTTCACTCAGCTTAAGAACACAAATCATCTTATTGAAAATATGTGTGGCCTTACCTCTTTTAGAATAACAACACATTTATTAACAAGTTCACTATGAATTTTATTTTGTACTTTAGAATAATTGTTTCGTGAGTTTGTATGTTGAATCTGAGAGTAGTTCCCAAACACCACTTTTATGTTTATTTCATACAGTACTTACATGATGATATTGAGCACTATCACGTCACTTCTAAATATATATACTCACACGGTGTTGCTGTATTGTGTTATTTCTATATATTTGAAGTTAATATGGGTTTTATACGAGGCATCATCACAGACGCGGAGACTCAACTTCTGCATTCGCCCCAGGTAAAGATGGAAGTAAAGCAATCCAACAGATATTATCGTTCAAAAGCTACGCCTTCATCTTATTGGTTGAAACGCTATTACATTGATCTACATCCATGGCTGAAATAAATCGTGGGTGTACTATTTAAAATATTTACGTTATAATTTCAAATGTTATCGTTATAAACAGATATGTTTGGAATTCCCACCAGCATAATAATAATAATAATAATAAAAATTTCCAATACAATTCTAATTCCGAAATATTTTATGATAATTTATATGGGTTTCAAATTAATTAGTATTCTATTAAAAGAAGATAGGGGAAAGGGTTCCTATCTCACAATTTGTTTTATTTTGTTATGGTTCTGAACTCAGCTCATTAATTGTGCTCCCTCCCATCCAAAATGTTTGGCATGCTACACCTCTGAATGCAGTAAATATACAAATGGGTATAGAAAATAATTTGTTGGTATTTTTGTAGATCATTTGCTTTACATCATGAGTGTACTCAATGCAAGCTCAATTCTGGATATGTCTAGGTTATCTGAAAGAATCTTGTTAATTTTTTTTCAGGGACATCCTCGACTGGTGAATGCGATCAGCAAGCTGTACTCAAGGCTACTGAATCGCGAAATAAATCCCAGCACTGAAGTTCTAGTCACAGCCGGAGCTTATGAAGCTCTATTCAGCTCTATCTTGGGACATACAGCACCAGGAGATGAAGTCATAATCATTGAACCTTTCTTTGATTGTTACGTCCCTATGGTACAAGCTGGAGGTGGTATTCCTCGCTGTATACCTCTTCGATTGGTAAGTACCAAAATGTAGAATCACTATGCTGTATAGAATAGAATAGAATAGAATTTTATAAACACATGCTTTTACATACATAGTTATCTACACCCACTTTAAACATCTCTTATCTATAAGTCTAGCTCTACCCACTAAGAATCCCCTCATACTATAACCCCTGGGTTTAGTGTATGTATGGGGATTCTGGTTAACTTACCACACCTTTCTTGATTATTTTATTCTTGATCCATTTCCTAATTTTTCTCATCCACTTCTCTCTCATTTTTCCTAAATACTCCCCAATTTTCCTAGTATTTTCTTCTCCTCTGAATTTCAACATCTTGATGGTTATTACCTCATTATGAAATTTATCCCACTTTGTCTCCCAGATTTCTTCCCTCCACCGTCTTACCCCTTCACATTCCGTTAAGTAGTGTGATATTCCTTCCTCTTTATTACATAGTACACAACCTTCCTTTCTGTCCTTCCTTAACCCTTTCAGATATATCACCCCTGTTCTCATCCATGCATATCCCTCTCTTCCTTGCTTATCACAACAATCCACATATTTCTCCCTTCCCCACTCTGTTTTAATTACTCTGTATAATCTCAAAGAACTTTTGTTTACAAAGCTTGCCCAGATCTCTTGTCTTTCCATGTCCTCTACTCTTTTTCTTACTTCCCTCCAAAATCCTATGTTATTACCTTCTCCTCGTTGCCAAATATCCCCCCTTCCAACTTCTTCCAGTATCCTTTTAATTTTTTCCACCCAATTATCATGCCTCCTACCTTCATTTAAAAACTTTCTTTCAATGCGTTATCCTCATCCACATTTATATTGCGGTACCAATATTTTAGAATTCTTTCTACTATTATTCCTTTCCTTCCTACCTTTCCTAGCTCTGCTAATACCACTCCCATTGGTGATCCCCTAGGTAGGCCTAGCACTTCTCTACAAAATATCCTATGTACAAGGTCAACTTTCAACCACCCCTTTAATGCCCCCCACATTTCAACCCCATATAACATTTTTGCTTCCACCACTGCCTCATATATTCTCTCTAACCATATAACTGAAATATTTGGAATTTTATACATACATGTTCTAACCGCTCTCAATGCTGCTTTACCTACTACTACCATTTTTTCTCATGTGCCTCCCACCCCCATTTGCAGACATTCTCATCCCCAAATTCCTTCACTACATCCATAGGTTCACCATTCATATACCACTTCTGCTTCCTCAGTTTGCAGCCTTTTTTGAAAACCATTACCTTTGAGTTTTTAATATTTATTCTTAACACTTTCCGCACCATGCCCGTACATGATACGTTCCGCATTTTACTCCCGCGTGAACCAAGACCGTATCCCTTACGTTGCGCGCGATCCCGTGCTAAGCAATGGGAGAATACTGGTGTAATACAGGATTTGAACAGATAAACACAAAGCTTAGCTTATGAACTTCCCAACAGAGTGTGCTTCATACACTTATCGATTCTTGTATCAATTTATATCGACTTTTTTTATCGAATTTATATCGGCCTACTGCGATTACCAAAACATCAACAAGAAGCTAGGTTAGAATTCGTGAAGATGTCCAAGAATATCACAAACGTGTTAATTACTAGACAATATGCAACCAAAATGTTGTCAGAATTCTATATTATGTATTGTTTCAGTAATTTTAGTTAGTACTTTTGCAATAAATAGGTTTTTAACCCTCCAAACCTTGAAAAAATTATTTCCGAAAAAAGTAAATCCTCAAAAGAGCCTCCCATTTATTTGCCTGTGATATATTTATATGAGAGTGAATACAATAAAGAATATCATTTCTAGAAAGAGGAAGTTTCAATCTTCATGGGTAAGTAATTCATTATTTTGTAATAGCCTACATATTGTATGTTTTTTAAAAAAATCACAAAATCGTAAGAAAACACCCTGTTCACAGGATGAAAACGCTGAAAGATGGCATGGTGCGGAAAGTGTTAAACCCCATTCTGAACAGAATTTGCTAATTTCGTCAATTGCCCATTGTAGCCCTATTATAGTTACTGCTCCAACTACCAAATCATCTGCATATAGGAGACCAGAAATTTGTCTTTGTCTCTACCGGGCAATGTGGATTACATTCTTCTACTCTTTCCAAAATATCATCTGTAAATAAATTAAACAATATTGGACTTAACTTGCATCCCTGCCGTAAACCCGATTGTTGATCAATCGATTCCGAAATTACATTTTTTTCGCATCTTACACACATTTTTATTCCTTCATATAAATTTTTAATCCCAGAAATAAATTCTTCGCTCACACCTATAACTTTTAATGTATAAACCAGTGCCTCCCTATTAATTAAATCAAAAGCCTTTTCAAAATCTGTGAATATTTACTTACAATAGTTTGCAAAATCATTATATTGTCGATTGACCTTCTTCCTTTCCTGAATCCTGCTTGAAACTCAGACAATTTACCCTCTACTTCAGTCCACATCTGCAGCCTTTGTGCCATTACACCTGTGTATATTTTGCTTAATATGGATAGCAAACTAATACCTCTGTAATTCTCTGGCTTTTGTACATCTCCTTTTCCCTTGTATAATGGAACTATCATACTAGTCTTCCAGTTTTCTGGCATTATTTTCTTTTCCTTCACTTTGTTCAGTAAATCAGTTATTATACCCATACCCCTATCTGTAGAAGCTAACATCTTCCAAAATTCTCTCGGTATGCCATCTACACCCATAGCCTTGTTCCCTTTCAAAGTTTTGATTTGAAATTCTACCTCTTTATTTGAAATTTCCTTATCTAGACAGTCAATCTTTCTAGCTGCCACACCTAGCTGGCTCTCTCTACTCCACCTCCCTCCTGCCCCTACTAGTTTTCCAAAATACTCTATCCATTCTCTAGGTGTTATCAAATTCACTGTTCCTTTATTCTTGCAAAGATTCTTTGCAATCCCCCATATCTGCTTAGTGTCCTTAAATTTCACTGCTTCCTTGACCTGTTCGCACACCTTCATTTGCCATTCTTTCTTTTTTCCTTCCATCAAACATTCATAACCCCACTTAGTAGTAGTAGTAAGTATTCTGCCTTCCGGCAGGTTTTCAAACTTGGTACGCGAATTTTGTTTTCCAAAACTGTCTATCCTCTGCTTCCTCCTTCAGCATCCAATATTTCCGCTTTTCCCTTAAATCGTCCAACAGCTGAATTCTTCTTCTTCCAAGTCCAGTTGTACCCTCCAGTCTTCCTTCTACGACATCATGTAATAAGCAGTTCCTTCTGAGAATGTGCCCAACCCAGTTTGCTTTCCTCTGACGAATTGTGTGTATGATTGACTTCTTCTCACCCACTCTACTCAGAACCTCTTCGTTTGTCACCATGTCCATCCACTTTATATTTTCTATCTGTCTCCAGCACCACATTTCAAAACTTTCTAAATATTTCTTCTCTAATTTCCTCAAAGTCCATGTCTCTGATCCATACAAAGCAATACTCCAAATATAACACTTCACCAAGTTTTTACGTAGCTTTAGGTTCAGACTACCAGTTAGCAGAGTTCTCTTCTTCATAAATGCTTTCTTGGCCATGGCAATTCTTGATCTTATCTCCTTGGTGCAATAGGCATCTTTCGTCAGTACACTTCCTAAGTATTTGAACTGGTTCACGTTCTCTAATTCTTGATTTCCCATGATAATTTGAAGCGGCTCTTCTCTCTTCGATATCCTCATCACCTTCGATTTACCTATGTTGATTTCCATTCCATACTTTCTTCCTGTTTCCACCAGCCTGTCAATCATTCCTTGCAATATTTCTTGTTTCTTTGCCAGAATCACCAGGTCGTCCGCATATTTGATGGTGTTAATAGCGTATCCTCCTATCACAAAATCCCTAACTCCTTCTAAGGCTTCTTTTGCTAGCCAGTCTCCATAAAGGTTGAACAAGATGGGTGACATACAACATCCTTGACGCACACCTCTTCCTATTTCCACACTGTTGGTCACTCCATGTTCTAGACGCACTTTCACTTTTTGTCCCAGGTACAAATTGCGGATTAGTCTCCTGTCCTTCCAGTCAATGCCTATTTTTTTGAGTATGTCCATTAACTTTTCCCAGTTCACTCGGTCAAAAGCTTTTTGCCAATCAATAAAGCAGACACACACTTCTTCGTTGACCGCTAAAACTCTCTCTGATATAATCCTTAGCATTCCAATTGCATCTCTAGTTCCTTTTCCTTTCCGGAAACCAAATTGGTCTTCTCCTATTACGTCTTCTATTCTTCTTTCCAGTCTTCTAGTTAGTATCCATGCCACAATTTTTCCTACGTGAGATAGCAAGCTGATAGTTCTGTGATCACTACACATCTTGGCACATTTCTTCTTCTTTAGTGCAATCATAGTTACCTCTAGGAAATCTTGAGGCCATTCTCCAGTGTCATAAATTCGGTTGATAAGTTTGGTAAGTTTCCTCATCCCATTTTCTCCTAATTCCTTCAGTAGGTCCACTGGTATGTCATCGTCTCCTGTGGCCTTTCTATTCTTCATTTCTTTTATGGCCTTTTCTACTTCATTCTTCAATATGCTAGGTCCTATATTATCTTTATCCACTAGTTCTTCTGTTTCCATCTCGATGTCTTGTGGTCGATTTTGCTTGTCGTAAAGCTTTTCTATGTAATTTTCCCATATTGTAAGAACTTTTCCAGGGTTTGTAATTAAATTTCCATGAATGACTTCTATTCCAAAAGTCCGTATTCCTTTATTTTCCCCACTTACACAGCACAAAGGTTTGTCTATCCTCGTTCGATTTTGTTCTCCTCCATCATGCCAATTCCCTAAATACTTGTTTGTTTACTCTTTTACATTCCTCATCAAACCAACCCACCCTCTTTAAATTCCCCTTATTTTTCACCTCCATTGTAACCCCTGCTCTTCTTAACATTAATTCTAATCTTTCTGATGCCTGCTGTATATCCCCTGAACATATAGCCTTTATGACCCCCACCCTTACTATTTCACTCTCTTCTGTATTTATATTGTACCAAAATTTGTCCCTTTCCTCCTCTTTCCATTTAAAACATCTTATAGTTTTTGTTCCCATTGTATTACTTTCTGTTGCTTCTCTCCTGCCTATGTTCACTTTTAACATTAACGGAAAATGGCAACTGTCCACTACCTCATTTAATACCTTAAAGTCTGCAAGTCTCTCATCGATTCCTTCACTACACATAGCATAATCAATCACACTTTGTCCATTAGCATTTGCGAATGTAAATTCACCCTGTTTATCACTTCCCCTGTTTCCGTTACACACTATTAAATTATTTTCCTCGCAGAATTCAATCAGCTTATTACCCTCTCTGCTAACTACCTTATCCCTACTGTTCCTTGTCAATTCCTCTTTCTCCCAATTACAGTCATTTTCTACTGTCACAGTTCTTATTTGTTCTATTCCTACCCTCGCGTTAAAGTCCCCAACAATAATAAACTTCATGCTTGGATACCTCTGCTTTAAATTATCGATTCCTTCACTTAGTGCTTTAAATAAATTTGCATTATAAAATTCCGACGTTTCAGGAGGGTTATATATTATCCCTAGACCTATGCACATCTCTGTATTTTCCACCTTTCTTATCTTTGCCAAAACACTTCCTTGAACTCTTCTCTTCACATATGTTAATATTGCTACTGTTTCTAATAAAAACACCAATACCTCCTGAAGCTCTCCCCCCTATTGCCCTTTCGCGTTCCATGTTTTCCTATGTAATGGTAGTCTTTCAGTTGCACACTTTCTCCCTCCACACTCCACGTCTCGACCACTGCTATTATATCACCTAGTTTCAGTACCCCGTACACTTCTGCACTAGAAATCTTTGATTTTAAGCCTTCTACATTCCAAAACACAATCCTACATTCCTTCTGCTATTCTGAACTATAGTCAGCGCCTTTGAACTTCTCTAATTTCACACGATATCTGGTAATTCTTTCTCCTGCCACCGCTGCATCTTCCCTACACATTTCCATCTCATTGACCTCATGCATATTTCGCTCAGCATGTTCTTCCTGGTGACTCAGTTGTGCATATATTGTCCTGTCTGTCATATTGTGTCATCATCCGCCGTGATGTAGTGCCGCTCGCAGCTTGTACTTCTCCTCCTTCCACTTCCCCTCCGCTCGTCTTTAAGGCATTGTCGGTACGTTGCCCCTGTTCTACACGCGCCGTAATTTTCTCTTCTTTTCCACTCCGGTCATTGATTGCTTTGCGATTTTGATGACTCCAGATTTCCTTTGTTCCATCAACCCATAATTCGAGTCCTTTTACGAATGCTTTCCTGCCTTCCTCTCGTGCTAATTTCATTTCTGTCAACAATAATTTTCTAAATTGTCTATCCTCTGGTCCATAGTCCTGTTCTACAAAGATCTGTGTCCCTTTAAATTTTTTTGCATTACTGAGAACTTGCCATTTGAACTTCATCGTGGCTACTTTGATCAGTATTGGCCTCGTTTTATTGCCTTCCCTTCCCAATCTGTAACAGTCTATTATCTCCCAGCCATCTAGTTTCAACCCTAGGTCGTCTTCAAATAGCTTCTCTACTATCTCTGTTAGCCGCATTTCTTTGATCTCTTTTACTCCGAACAAAATTAAGTTCGTTTTTCTTCTTTCTGCTTCTGCTCTTCTTTCTGTCGTCTCGAACCTCTTCTTACATTCAGCTATTTCGTCTTTTATTTCTTTCTTCCAGTTTCGCAGTATAGTCCCTACCTCCTCGAATTTACTGTCGATTTTCAACTCCACATTCTTTTCCATTTTCTTTAATTCTGTGATGTCCACTGCGATGTTATTTAGCACGGACTTTAACTGTGCCATCTCTTTGGATAAAGGTCCTGGGTTCAGCTCAATGCCTCCGATGATTAACAGCACGGCCAATATTACCGCTGTCCATAGCTGTTCTTTTGAGATATCTCCTTTTCCTCCCTTTATACTTTTTTTGTTCCAGCCCGCATAGCTTCCTATTCTCGCCCTGTACGTTTCTAAATCTACACCCATCTTGACCAGTCCTTTCTACCTCATGGAGCTCCGCGTAAACACAACCGCTCTCTATCGCTGCTTGCGCCAGACTCCCTATGCTGTATAAATAGTGCACCTTATGTAAATCCAATTCTAGGAAGGGCATTTAATTTCATAGCCCAGGCATTTCATATATAAAAATGTTTTGGATGTTCAAGAAAATGGGATACTTAAACTAAAACTAAATCAAACTCTGTGGTGCTGCATCCCTGAAGAGATTAGGCTTACCATCTAACTGCTGCATCATCTATCATAGGCAAATGACATGATTGTGGGTATGTAGTCAGCATGCCAACACCCACAGCCATTAAAGTTGCTTCGTGTGACTGAAGTCTCTAGTTTTTAATCATGTAGCTCATTTTGAATCCCATGATGAGTACGACCCTTTCCAGACCACCCTACCTTGGAAAAATCCAAGGACATACCGAGAGTCAAACATAGCCTTCAGATCTGTAGCCAGTGACATGAACCATGAAGGTAAAATAGGATATCTAGTACATTAAATCCCCTAATGAAATTCTTGATTAAAAAAAAAAAAAAACAACAACAACAAATTCAGGGAGATTAATTTTTTTTAATGGAGTTTAAAATGGGGTTTTTCTGTCAAATGGACAAAAAAAGCACTGAATTGTGTAAGTAATTATGTAATTTACAGTATCTTAACATATTTTGTATTAACCCTATTGTGGCTCTGTTGTTGAACATGACAACATGACATCAGGGGCTGTGAGGTATCTTAGGTATCTCATTCATTTTCCTTCCTTTGTGTTGACCACTTCACCGAAAATGTAACATTAAAGGCATCATAAGGTTTGTATGACATCCCATTTAAATACTCTAATTCATTTTAACTTTTAAAGAAATATATTAAAGAGATTGTTACTGGTACTTTGTAGATACATTCTTTAATGTCTGAAGGAAGATTATTTGAATCCAGTCAATAGAATAAAAAATTACTAAGAAGTTTGAAAGATATGAGTGGAGAAATAATACACTACTTCACTAGATGTTCAGACTAACCTGGACTAGTTGCAGGATTATGCCTTTATCCCATTTTCAACATACTCCAACTGCCGATTGTGCAGTTCGAACACCCTTATGTGGACATCCTATGAACTTCTTTATTAGGTCATCCTCCATTGGCATTTCAAAGTTCATTAGATGAATAGCATTTTTCTGGATAAAGATCTTCTCCCAGGCTGTAAGTTCATTATGCCCATATGCGCACTTAACCAACTTAGGTTCTTGTTCAACTTCATGGTCCATATTCCAGACATGTGCTGCTACTGCGGATTTTTCAATTTGTGCATATTGAATATTTCCGTGGTGTTCCTTCATTCTGGTCTCTTGTTTTGCCTATGTATTTTTGTGGACAATTTTTACAGTTGAACTGGTAGATCCCCCAGTTCAACTGTAAAAATTAGATACCTGATACAGTTGAACTGGTAGGAACCTGATTTCATGTATCTACCAGTTCAACTGTAAAAATTGCCCACAAAAATACATAGGCAAAACAAAAAGAAACTTAGAGACCAGAATGAAGGAACACCACAGAAATATTAAATATCCACAAATTGAAAAATCCGCAGTAGCAGCACATTTCTGGAATATGGACCATGAAATTGAACAAGAACCTAAGTTGGTTAAGTGCACACATGGACATAATGAACTTACAGTCTGGGAGAAGATCTTTATCCGGAAAAATGCTGTTCATCTAATGAACTTTGAAATACCAATGGAGGATGACCTAATTAAGAAGTTCATAGGATGTCCACTTGAGGGTGTTCGAACTGCACAACCGAACTGTTCGAACTGCACAGTTGGAGTACGTTGAAAATGGGATAAAGGCATAATCCCAAAACTAGTCCAGGTTAGTCTGAACATCTAGTGAAGTAGTGTATTATTTCTCCACTCATATCTTTCATATTTCTTAACTTCACTATGTAAACTTCCTTCAATAATTAAAGAAATACTAAGAAGTTGTTTATTAAAATGTATTGTTGGGGTACCTATCAGAGCTAAGTTTTTGAGGGGACAAATCAAATTTCACCACTCCAAAACAAAATGAGCTGAATCTTAAGTAGGGAGATAAAACAATTTATCAACACACATTACAGACACTGAAATTAAGATATTGAAAATTACAACAAATTATCTACTTTTAAAAGAAGTGTGGAAGGATTAAACTTTTATTTACCAGTAAAAATATGAATAGACAAGGGCCATTCCATGTCAATAAAAAGACATTTAAATATTTACCATGTGGATTATATTTTTCTGAACCAATGTATCAATGTTTTCATTCAATTCTGGCCGGAAAACTGCACAACAATTTGAAACTTACACTTGGTGTTAGTAAAGAAAGAAAATTAAAAATAAATTTGAAACGTTAGCACTCCTACAGACTGAAGTTGGATGTTTATAAGTTGTGGATTTTTTATATCGAGTCTTTGAGAAACTTTTGGTGTATTGTAACACACATAATACACGTAAATGAACTTTATTTTCTGGCAAAAACAAAACTGAATTTTTTTTTACACCCACAATCCAAAAACAGGGGTCAATTTGTGTTTCAGTAGTTTTAAAGTCTTCTGCCCTGTTCTAGTCTTTGTTATTTTTAAATTAAAATAATATTCCTTCTTATTTTATTTGAAATTAAGCTTTTAATGTAAATGTATCCTTGTATCACACCTGAAACATAAAGAAAACAATAAGCCTATATTGTCTTTAGGAAGTGACTACGAATAAAAGTAATGATATCCTACATTCTTTTACTCCTTTCTTCATTGTAGAAAAAATTATGAACCATCCTGATTCAAAGGAAGGAGATGAAATAACGTAAGAACATTGTTATGTGCAAAAGGAGGGTAAGTTTTGTCACACCAATAACACTTATTCATGAATTTTTTTAAGATACTCAGTCTAAAATTAAAAGCTGTAATCTTCAGATTCTTTAATAACATGCTATACTATTCACTAAATTGAAGGTAGTCTCAATTCTGACATTTGAAGTAAAAATACTTGTGATTTTATGTATGAAATTTGTGTCACAATGTCACATCCGCAACCATGGAATAACACACAAGTGTAATACAGTGAACACCGCTTAATGCAATAGCGGATAATATTATCAATCGGATAATCGACTAAATTCAAAAGAGATGCCCGGTCTTATTTAATATACCAATTTGCAGATAACTCCTTGCTATAATATTTATGTTAACTTCTTTTGTCATTTTGTCATTATATAAAATTAATAGGTATAAATCTCTGTAGTTCCTATATGTGTTTATGTTGTATTTATTAATTGTTTTATATTGCCTCATTGATCTATTATAATTTATGTTCAAAAAATGTAAAATTTGACTGTCCCTGTTAACGAGCGTGAGCTCATTGGGACCTTTGTAAAATAAATAAATAAAAATAAATAAAATGTTATCACTTTTATGAAGTACCGTACAGTTTAATACTGATACATTGAAAGAAGTGCTGTTTATTGTGATTGTGTTATTGTATTTTCCTTTATGCGGCATTATTTCCAAGTACTGTAGTCATTCAAAATTTTGTTTTTAAGGGTTTCGTTTCCAATTTAACTGTATTGTTTGTACTGGATGTAGCAATTCTGTTCCCAGCTCACAGGATGACCAGTTCATTACCTAACTTTCTCTTTTAAGCAATAAAACATGCTTCACACCACAGTTAAACTGCAGCTTTTGATTTATGAAGATAAGCGTTGACATGCAGTGATGGCTAGTGTAAATTGAAAAGACTTGAACAGACAGGTGCTACATGTTTTGCAATGTGGTGTTTACTACAGAATAGTACAGACTTCCAAAAACACTCCTAACTAAGCATGAAGTATTGGTTAATGAACTCCTAAGGGAAAATAGAAACTTTGTTACTGATTGAAAAAAATAGTTGCTTGCAATCTATTACTGTATTAGCCTGATTCACAGATAAGTATTGTTTTATGAATAAATATTTTTAATTCTGTTTTGTAATGTATTACCTTATATATGAATAAATAATCTTCATTTCATTCCTTCGGCTACTGTTATCAATCGGTTAATATTACCTGATCAGCTGCATCCTGAAGTGATCACAATAAGTGGCGTGCACTGTACAGCTTTCTTGACTTTGATTTTGCAAACTTTAATACAAACTGATCCACATCAAGGGTCTTGATTAAGAAATTTGTTATAGCTCAAAAGCACAAGCTCCGCCTTCTTGTCATGTGACATGGAAAGTCTTTGTGATCATAATACTGTACAGATGTGAAATGTGAAAAAATCTTACTACTATAGCAGTATTAGTAATAGAAGTAGTCTGCTGCATCAACTAAAAGCCGAAATTCTGGAAATACGTCTCCATATTTATTGAATGCTTTATATAAACTCCAGTTAAAGCTTGTTTGAGATTGAGAGGATGAGATTTGTGACCAACTGGAGTTCAGCTCTAATTATTTTCCAGCTGCTTCTGGTTTTTTGAATTCTTTATGTAATCATCATCAAAGTTTTCCAGCTCATGATTTTAAATGCTAAAACTCTAGAGAGGCAAGAGAAAATTTTAGGGGGGGGGGCAGCCTGAATCTTCTAGCCCACCCCTGGCTACTGGCCTGGTATAGACACACTTAGACTTAGTAGGTTAAAAAGACATTTCAGCAAATGTTTTTCCGGAATGGTAACGAAACAATAACCAAAGAAAATTTAAAAATTGAAAACAAAGGTTTGGTCAAGAAAGTGTAAGCAAAAGATCAATTATTGAACCTGAAAGTTTATCCAGTGCCCTTACATGAAATTATAACGTAAACAGTATTTAATCCTTGAAGTTAATGTTGTGAAATATTTCCAGAAAAAGACAAGTGGGAAGATAATGTCAAGTGATTGGGTGCTGGACCCAGCAGAACTCACATCCTTGTTCAACAAGAAGACAAAAGCAATCATACTGAATACTCCAAACAATCCACTTGGCAAAGTGTATAACGAGCATGAGCTGGGGCTCATTGCAGACTTGTGCAAGAAGTGGAATGTACTCTGCATTTCAGATGAAGTATATGAATGGCTTGTGTACAAACCCTTCAAACATATCCGCATAGGTAAGTCATACCACTGCACAAAATCCAAATATGATGATACTTTAAACAAAGAATGTAGTTACCATTTACTTTCACTAAGACAGGGTGTTTTGAAAAGGTTTAAGGGGTTACAGAAATTTATCGTAAATAAACTATTGAACCTACATTATTGAAATCACTTGAGAATGAACGAGAAACTCAAACAGTTTGTGTACCGGTATGCGTGTTTTGTACAGCGGCCCGTGAATTCACAGTCCTGCCGCTAAGCATTGCTAGCATTGTTGTTGTGAAAGTGGCTACACATGTTGAGAAATCATTCTGTGTTTTGGAATATCACACTACTAGGTCAATGATTAGGCTACTGTTTATTATGAGCTGCACAAGCAGATAATCTATAGGCCTATCCTCTTTTGTTTTAACCAATCAAAAGCCAATGTAGAGTTTTACAAAAACACAATGTTTTACCATCTTGTAGCTCTGACAATTATCGACTTTTCACAAAACTGATTTTATAGAGACATGCAGAATATTAAGATTGACATAAAACCATCTAAAACTCAGTGTTGAAAATTTGAGCATTTATCATATTATGCTCCTGAATCTCATTATTAAAGGTGTGCCATGTCATAACTTTTGAATGCATACATGGCTCATAATAGCCCACTTTAATCAATGACACTAGATTAGGTAACTTCGTAGGATCTGTACGAAGCTTGTGAGCACAGCAATAAACAGTGTATGTGATGACCTTTGCATCCTTATCAGAGTAAATAGATTAAAAGATCTACGATCACAAGGACAATTGACAACCTTGTATATTCATCATTCCACAGCCAGCTAAATATTAATCTTGTATGACATGCCCTTTCTATATGATGTGATTTCCTGCTTCTAGAAATTTGTAAGAAACATTTATTATTACTAGCAAATGCCCTCGGCTTCACCATTGAGCTCGATCAATAAAATAATGGACTTAATACCAGCAAGTCAACAATATTTTATTATAATATTTTCCTAGGCCTTTCGGGTATTTCTGCCATCTTCAGAGCATCTGAAATTACAATGTTTTGACTTTCTAATAGTATGAGTACAACATGTTTATCCTTTTTTTTATTCCATTATGCTCAGTCATATTGTGATCTTATTAGCCTACATTTATAAAATCAAAATGTCTAAAAGCTTTATAAAAACACTATCACTGAATCATCCTCAGATACATCCCTCTCCTGTGGCCTCTTCTTTGTGTGTCTGCTGATTATGAATTTTCATATTGTGATGGCTGACAGTTGATTCACTGGCATCTTTCATTAACGGAAGTTTCTTCTTGTAGTTGCTGTTTTTGATCGTTTGTTTTACATCATTTTGGTATTTGTTGGTTGGGTCATCTTTCAATTTCTCGAACTTATCTTCTTTTATACATAATTCTGTTTTATTGATGTATTCTTCTTTACTTGTAATTACTATTGCATTACTTTTATCTGCTTTTGTGTGAATTGTATTGTTTTCCTTCAGTTCACAGTTTAATTCCTTGATACATTTGTGTTTGTTCATTTCTTCTTGTATTATGTGTTAAGTTAGTGTAATTAGTTAAGATGTTATTTATTATCTTAGCTGTTCTTTCATCTTCTGGATAGTGCTTTCTGTTTCAATTATCATATTTTCAATTTTCTCTTTCTTGTTTATGATGAGATTATTGTATTTGCAACCCCTACTGAGTATCTTTGTTTCTGTTTGGCTCAGTGTGATGTTGGTTAGGTTTATAGTTCTGTTGGTTAGGTTATTTTGTTCCTTATTTTCAATGATGATCCATCTGTTTTTAACTTATCGAGTTTCTTGTTTAGGGTGTTGCATTTTCTTTCAAGGATATTTGCTATTCCTTCATGGATTATTTTGTTTGCTACAATCCATGTTAAATCTAAATACTTTAGATGCATTTTGGAATTGAAAATATAACTCCTTATTTAGGTGGTTTCTTTTTATGTGTAGAAATTTTATTTCATTTCTTAGCCAAAAAGATTTTGCTTTTCTCACTGAATTTTATACTCTTATGTTGTTATTGTTACTTTTGATATTAATGTAGTTAAGGTACAAGTTGTTTTTCAAGCAATGTGTAGGCCTATTAAACCATATGTTAGCTAGTGTCTTCTGTAATTTGGTTTTTGTGTTTTGGAATGCATAAAATGCGCATTTCTCTTCAAAGGTACTAAAATACATGTTACAGACCGTAGAGCTCAATCATTGAAATAATAGACTTGATACCAGCAAGTCAACAACATTTTATTGTAATATTTTCCTAGGCCTTTCGGCATATTTCCGCCATCTTCAGAGCATCTAAAGTTACAATGTTTTGACTTTTTAATAGTTTGTGAGTTCGTTTACCTATACAGTATCTTTATACTTTTTTAAAAATATATTCCATTATGTTCAGTCATAGGCCTATCGACAGTTTATACAATTAAAATTAACCATTAGATGTAATGGAGTCAGGTAAATGACAAAATTTTGTTAGGTTATGTATTTTCATTTTTTTTAAAAGAATGAAGTTATTTAAATAAAACATAGCCTATAAGTGAGTAATGAAAAGGTATGTTTGTTTACATGCTAGGTTATGTACTGATGATACTATTCATAAAATTCCATTACCTTTTTTTGCTTGTTTGGATGCCCCAATAATTAAAACCAAAACTGCATTGCCTTACATCTTGTTACATTTATAAAACAAAATGTCTTAAAGCTTTATAAAATCACTATCACTGAATCATCCTAAGATACATACCTCCTGTGGTCTCTTCCTTGTGTGTCTGTTGATTATGATTCTTCATGTCGTGATGGCTGTTGGTTGATTCACTGGCATCTTTCATTAATGGAAGTTTCTTCTTGTAGTTGCTGCTGGTGTTATTTTATTTCATTGATCGAGTTTTAGCTGTGATTTGCTTTTGTTTATTTACTAACATGTATAGCGGACTTTGAAGATTGTTTATTGTTTCATTTATTAAGATTTTACCTTCGTATGTCTTTTTACATATTTCAAACTCTTCAGCTGTGTTGATTAATTATTGATTTGTTATTTATGGACTTTGTCAACATACAGTTTTCCATCTTGTCCATTTTATGACCACAGTCAATTAAGTGTCTGGCAAATTTCGATCCCTCTCAGTTATACTTGAAATTTGCTTCGTGTTCTTTAAATCTGGTGGTAAAATTTCTTTTAGTTTTCCCTGAGGGCCTGAGCTATGGATGCTCTTATTTGATGGTGTCAAGCAATGCACAGAGTCTCCATGCTGACAAGAACCAAGAACATGGGCAAGAGTTTCAGTATTGTTGCAACAATGTCGGCAACGGTTGTCCATGGTCCTACCAGGAACAGCATGAACTGCTGCTACATTTCCAATCATTTTGAGGCCATCCCTCCTCTCACTGCAGGATAGGTCAGTTTGATAACTTATCCATTTGATTGTACTGGCTATCCGGGTTGGGCTGCATTGTGGTTTTATTGTCTTCTAACGTTTCAGACGTCATATTGTGTCCTTTTTTGGAGAAAGATTCGCATTAAAAATAAGTGCCTGTGAAGAGTAAACAGTCACAG
Organism: Ectobius pallidus; assembly: GCA_964059195.1. Taxonomy (NCBI): domain Eukaryota; kingdom Metazoa; phylum Arthropoda; class Insecta; order Blattodea; family Ectobiidae; genus Ectobius; species Ectobius pallidus. The sequence continues at coordinate 30,917,082 of CAXKWD010000009.1, forward strand.
TTGTTATGGAGTCAGTTTTAAAGCTTTAATTGTTTCCCGCCAGATGTCACTGATCTTATACTCATCTTCCCTGTATATGTTATGGGGATGTTTAATAATTTCTATGGCTTCTGTAACAAATCTAGGGAATCTTCTGTTTTCATGTTTTAGTAGAGTTATATCATCGAAAAGTATTTTGTGGCCCGTTTCGTCCAAATGAGATGCTATGGCGGAGTAGTCAGTGTTGTTTTGTTTCTGGTGTCTGATATGTTCTTTTCTTCTGGCATCCAGAGAGTGTCCCATTACAATACAATAGAATACAATACAATATTTATTGGCCTTTAAGCATAATTACAATCGGCTTCGTCAATATTTTGTTAATAAATACACATACTCACACATAGACACATATTAAAATAAAATATCAGAATCAGGCTTATTAAAGAATTCGTCAAGTGAATAAAATGGATTTCTTAGTAACCAGAGATAAAATTTATGTTTAAGCCTCTCAACTGGCAAGTCATAGTACCTCTTCGGGATTTTATTATATATTTTCATGCCAATGACTTTATAACTATTGTGTGTACTATTTAACCTGCAATAGGGTATCATAATATTATCATTTTGACGTGTCTTATGTCCATGAGTATAAGAAACCAAATTGTAGTTATCTAAACGATTTAAAGTGTATACTAAAACATCAAATATGTACAAGTTAATTACAGTTAAAATTTCTAATTTAATAAACAGAGGCCTACAATGATCTAAAAAGCCAGCATGTGATAAAATACGAATTGCTTTCTTCTGCAATATTAAAATATCAGAAACTCTACTGCAATTATCCCAAAATAAAAGTCCATCTCTGAATACTGACTGAAAAAAAGAAAAATATGCACATCTAGCATATGAAGGAGTGATAAAATTATTCAGATTACGTAATAAAAATAAAACCCTCGACAATTTTGAACTAATATGATCAACATGTTTTGTCCATGTTAAGTTGCAATCCAACACAATTCCTAAAAATCTTACTGGTTCCATGAAATTTAAATATTTACAACTTTTCTTATTACTAAAAATCATATGTTTTGTTTTTTGTTCATTGAGTAGAAAGGCATTTGCATTGAACCACTCAGATGCTGTGAAACAAGTCAAATTGCTAAATTCATTAAGTGAGTTCAGATCGTCATGTTTACAGAGAAATGTGGTGTCATCAGCATACATTATAGAATGCGACAACATATTACACAGAAGATCATTTACCATAATTAGGAATAATAGGGGTCCTAACACAGATCCCTGAGGCAACCCATAATTCAAAAACATATCATCCTACCATTAACATATACTTTCTGTCGTCTGAAACTTAAGTAAGACCTAAAAAGCTGTAACGCATTACTTTGAATGCCGTAATACATAAGTTTGTTTAAAATCAAATTATGATCAACCAGATTGAAAGCTTTACTTAAGTCACAGAAGGAAACTTTAGATGAAAGTTTGTTTTCTAAGACTTCTGTAATTTCACTTAGTAAATATCAATTGCATGAATGGTTGATTTCCCCTTCCTGAAACCAAATTGATTTATATCAAAATAGTTATTAATTTCAAAATATTCATATACCTGCGTATGAATTATATATTCAAAGATCTTAGAAATTACGGGGATGATAGATATCGGTCTATAATTTCCAGGATTGTTTGGTCACCTTTCTTATAAATTGGACAGACTTTTGATAATTTTAATTCATCTGCAAAAACACCTTCAGTAAGTGAAAGATTTATAATATATGTGAGTGGAACTAATATAACATGTATAACCTTCTTAATAAAATAGTTTGACATATCATAAATATCTTTGGTCTTGCTATTCTTCATGTTATTAACTACATTCAACACATCATCACAAGTTACATTCCTCCAAACAAATCTTTGTTTATCAATTTTAAAATTATTTAATAAAACAAGTGGATTAGTATTAGTCTCACCAGTGTTTACTTTTATATCATTTACTGACTTCACAAAGAAGTCATTAAATTCGCATGGGGAAATACTTGTTTTTGAATTACACTTATTTATATCAGAAAACTGTCTGATTATTGACCAGGCAGTTTTACATTTATTGTTTGTGTTCTCAATTTGCTTTGAAAAATAGTCTCGTCTTGCCTGGTACACTTTAGTTTTATATTGGCTTCATACATTGTCTAATTCCTTCTTTATTTCACATGAGCTAGTGCTTTTGTATATGAGGTGAAGTGCCATTACTTTTCGTTTTAAAATTTTCAGCTCCTCAGTATACCAAACATTCTGTTTTGTCTTACGTTTGAAACTGGAATTATTCCACCCTTTCAATTTATTTATAAAACAATAGTTAATTAATATTTATTCAAGTTATCTAAATTATTATTATTATTTTCCATTTCAAAATTCTCGTTCCGATTATTATTATTATTATTATGTGATTCCAAATTTGAAATATTAACTGAAAACAAAACGTACATATTCAAAATTCAACGTACCAAATTCGTAAGTCCAAACCGCGAATTGGTTTAACCAATAAAAAGGCATTACGTAAGGGAGAATGTAGCCAATCAGAGAAAAGCATTCTTCAGCGCGAAACAGAGCGTCGGCAGAAGCTCACTCCACTACCATTCGTCTAACAGCACAGACCGTCGTGTCGTACTCGCTTGGAAAAGTTCGCGGCAAATAAAACCTACGCTATGGCGATTCCCACAGCCACATACGCAACACATTCAGAACATATATAATCGTGTGAGTTATTTTCATTTGTGATTAGCAAGACAAACCAAATATCACGTAAGTAATGATAAGTGAAACTCAAGTGGTGACGACATAGGCTACACACAGCAACACAATCTACAAGCTACCAGTTTATGAATAAATTCCGTTAGATAAACAATTATAGTGTAGTTATTATTTCAAAGGTAGTAACTAGCTATAAGATAGTACCCTGAGATGATTCGTGAATCTACCACTGAGCACAGCAGCTGTGGAAGTTGAGGCGCGTAAAACAGAATGGACTCCGACTGGGAATTGAAGTAAGTACTTTTACCGAAGAAATCCTTCACCCCTCCAACTCAACCCGAGTTCACCTCAACATTGTGGCTCTCCAACGTGTGGCGAATAAGAACAATAAACTGTGTAGAGACTCTGCAAGTAAAATCTAATTAAGACATTAGCAAGCAGAATATTGTGTTATACAAAGTAACATTGAGTGTGGAATCGTAAGCTAGGTATCGCGTCGTACAACAATCCACATCACGTCATCAGGAAGCCAGGTGTTCAGCATCTAGCAGCGGCAGTTACCATCTGACAACAATCGACATGCAGCCTGAAATGGATTGTCGAAGCCTACAAAACAAGTAAGGTGTTGTATATTTAAGATCCCTGATGAAACTTAGAAGCCGTGAAATCATGACGACACAGGAAGAAAGTTTAGATATGCAAGAAAACGGACAGGATTTGTTAACGAACACTGAAATGGAATGCATTGTAGACAATGTTAGTGCAGAAAATAGTTTACAATTAGTAGATGTAACTGAAACAGACATGGAAATTCAAGTAGAAACAGACGCTTCCATTGCAAATGAAAATGTAAATAGGCGCAAAAGCAGTGAATCTTCAGATGATCCGTTAGAAAATTCAATAAAATCTTTCATGCAACAGATGTTCAACAAATTGAGTAGTAAAATTGAAGATGTTAAGAATGATGTTAAGACAGATATCAATGATGTTAAGAGCGATGTTAACAAAGTTAGCAATGATGTTAATAATGTAAAAACAGATGTGAATGAAAATATTAGTTTGAAGTTAACAAAAATGGACGAGAGCTTAGCAAAACTGAGAGATGATTTGAAACTAGAAGTAGTAAATGAAATACAAGAGAGATTAGGTGACTTCAAAGATCAAATAAATAATGACGTCACAGTAGCTTTAGAGAACATTCAAACAATTGTAAACAATGATGTAACAGAAGTTAAAGAAGTTATTGCAAATGTAAGTACTAATCTTCAGACAATGCAAACCGACATTTCCACTGCAAACGAAGAAATGAAAGTTATAGTAGCAAATGTTTCAGAACTAGACAGTAACGCTTCCTTGATAAAAATGCAAATCAATACTTTTGACGAGACACTAATAGGTTTTGCCAAAATAAATGATGAGGTTAGGAATGATCTTGAGAAAAAGAATCAGTCATTGAAAGTAAAACAGAAAGATATTGAGATACAGGTTATCGAAGCTCAAGAAGAGTTGACAGTACTAAATAGAAAAGTCCATAAAGATGAGGAGATGTTATCAAATAGGATTTGTGTATTAGAAAATAGGATGAATCTACCTGTTGGTTTACCTGTAAATAATGATGTAAATATTCAGCAACTGGGAAGCAATATGAATAGAAATATTGTAGAAGAAAGTTATTTACAAGTACAATGTAGATCTCCCAGATGTCATGAAAGGGTTAATAGCCATAATGGTTCCCAGCTGCAGGATATAAATGTGCCTTTATCCACAGGAAATAGTCAGTCAAGTGCAAATTTCCCAAGCTACTTGATGAATGAAATCAAACTGCCTGTTTTTGATGAAAACATGAATACTAATCCACAGAACTTCTTAATCGAACTCCATGATTATTTCAGACTTAGAGCTATCCCACCAAATATGTACATGATTATAGTGCAAAAAGCATTACAGGGCAGAGCTTTGAATTGGTTTAACTTAACAACAAATGAAACCACGACTTTTGAGGAATTCAAACATAACTTCATCAGTAGGTATTGGAGTTTGACTAAAAGAAACAGTATTAGGATGCAACTAGCAAATGGTGTTTAAGAACCAGAATCAGGTCAAACCATGATAGATTACTTCTTAGAAATGGCTGAGTTAGGAAGACAAGTTGATCCACCATTAAACGAGTTTGAATTATTAGAGACTGTCACAAACCACTTCCAAGAAAATGTAAGATTGAACTTGATCGTAGCTAAGCCTAGAACCTTTGCAGAAATGCTGGAGTTGCTTGCTGCATTCGAGCAACGCAATACTTACCGAGGTAGACAGAATTATGTTGATTCAAGTAGTAGGATGTACCCACCCACAAATAGATTTTCAAATTCTGGGGTAGGGGCAGAAGGAAATGTAAATAATTGTGATAGGAATTATGAGACTAGGAACACTTATAGAGGTCCTATGCCTAAGCAGAACAGAAACAATACAGGTTATTTCCAAATAACAGGAAATAGGCCATACAATAGAAATGATGACAGAAATCAAATTAACCATGTAACCTTCAACAGACAAAATGGCGGCAATGGAAATAATCCCAATTCATGGAAAAAGGTGCCATGGATGAGGAACCAAGGTTATAGGAGGAAGTACCAAAATCGAACATACAATAGGAGAGATGATAGGAGAGGTAATGATGATAATGATAACCAGGTTAGGCCAGGTCAAGTCATAAATAATGGCAAATGGCGTGTTAAAAGTGTAGAGACTCAACAAAATACGTTGAATCCAAGAGCTAGACCTTTTAATAATGTACGGAATGAAAATGAATCTGATGACATTATTGTGGAAGTTCATGACCAGGAAAATGTCAGTAATACCCAACCGTTAAACTAGAAAGCCAATATCTCGAGGGTTCGGAAGGTGTTGGCGCAATTTCAGTAAATTCAGACAAGCAAGTAGAACCCATTTACAGTATTCAGGCACAAGGAAATTTTTCAAATAGTAAGCCTAATAAAGAAAAGTGATGGAAATAAGAATGATGTTATTATGGATCCTCCTAGAATTAAGATGACTATAGGAAATTATGAAACGACTGCATTAGTAGACACAGGATGTTCTAATAGCGTAATAAGTGAATCTTTGTACAACAAACTAATTCAAAATAAAGTCAAATTAATTTCAATTCCTATTTGCGGATTATCATGCACGGTAGCGATTAAAAGAGCGAAACAATCAGTAAAATTTCAATGCATGTTAGATGTCAACATTGGTAATTTAAAGTTTGAGATATTTTTCCTAGTAGTTCCGAAATTAGTAACTGATGTCATTATTGGAGTCGATGTATTTACTGAGTATAACAGCATAATAAGTTTTGAAGACAACAATCTATTATTGAATTTACAAGGACAAAAGATGAGCATTCCATTCGATAATGATTTGAGTAGGAGAGACGCGTCTAGCGAGTTAGGTGACAATGATATACCGTACGAGACATTTATAGTAGAGAATATTCAAATGAATGATATGATGATTCAAAAGGTAGGCCCTTGCTGCGAAGAAATAAATGATAATGAGGAGGTATTTAAATGTATGACGTTAAGTTGCGAAGACTGCGCTGATAGATATGAAAATAAAGTTGACGAGAATGTCAATATAGGGCAAGTAGAAATAGGTTATGTCTCTATGAGTGGATTAAAAGAAGCCGACCCTAGCGCGAACTCGACGATGGTTATTTTGAAAGAGAAAGTAGATATGGCTCATAATTTGAATGATAACCAACGTGATAGATTGTTTTCAATACTAATGAAGAATAAGGAAGTATTTTCGGAAAATGTAGGACTCTGTAATATTTATGAACATAAATTTGACATCGACCCAGTAGACGAATTCGCATATAAGAGTAGACCCATTCCGATTGCATTAAAAAAAGGAAGCGGATATGACAATTCAGAAAATGTTGGATTCCGGAGTAATTGAAATTTCGACTTCAAAATAAATAAAGACATTATGTTGAACATTTGAGAAGAATTAATCGCTTTGCTAGAGTAACAGATAGTTATTTCAATAAATAAAATATAATTCAAGAAGTATTCTGCAGCGTTATTGTGCCAAAATAAGAGATTATAAAGTTAAAGAATGAATACAAAAGATTGTGGATTAAATAAAAATGCTTGATTAATAATTAATGTTAAACAAGTGGTTCTAGCTTAAGAATGAATAAGCAAAAGAGAGATAGGCTGAAATTGAATCAAATGAATGGAATTGCTGAAATGTGCGAACATGATCCAAGACCGAACCCTGAGAATATTGAAATGCTGTATATAAAATATGTAGATGTATATGATTTAGGTATAAGAAGTTTAAGATGTTGTACATAATAGAGATAAGGTAGATTGAACATTAATGTTGACATATGTATATAAAATGTTTATTATTTTAAGAGGGTAATGTTTTCTATAAATTGTTTATTATTTAAAAGGGTAATGTTGTGATGTAAAACAACATAGTGTAAAACTATATATTTATTTCTTTTATATATGGTGTATTATGTTTGTATGTTGTATGAAAACACATAATAAGCAGTGATTAAAGAAAGAGAATTCGTGCAAAAGAATAAGTAAGTGATATAAAACGAACGATGAGTGCCTCGACGTAACTAAATGTTAAAAATGGACGATGAGTGAAATCTCGACATATATATATTTTCAAAATATCTAAAATTCTCTATCACTGGCAAAAAAAAGTGTTAAAAATATAAAATGTGTTTGTCTTTCAAGAAATTGTTTCAAAGTTAAAAATGTTTAATACTATATTTTTCATAGATTGTTCAAATATTTTTCATTTTTTAATATTGTGTTTAAGGAATTCAAGGTAATACAAACTAGATTTGAACTGTTTGTTTCCAAATAATTTTTGCTGAGATTTGTTTAATTGAAAGTTGTAATGTTTAACACATACACTTATATTACACTAACAGATGTCGTCATCCACCACTTCAAATATTCATTTTGAGTTTTTACTAATTCAAGTATAATTTAAAATTTGATAAGAATAAATATTCTGTGGTATGATGTGTTAATTTAATTATTTACATTTTCGGACATAATTAAATTAACACAGGGGCATATTGAAACTGGAATTATTCCACCCTTTCGATTTATTTATAAAACAATAGTTAATTAATATTTATTCAAGTTATCTAAATTATTATTATTATTTTCCATTTCAAAATTCTCGTTCCGATTATTATTATTATTATTATGTGATTCCAAATTTGAAATATTAACTGTAAACAAAACGTACATATTCAAAATACAACGTACCAAATTCGTAAGTCCAAACCGCGAATTGGTTTAACCAATAAAAAGGCATTACGTAAGGGAGAATGTAGCCAATCAGAGAAAAGCATTCTTCAGCGCGAAACAGAGCGTCGGCAGAAGCTCACTCCACTACCATTCGTCTAACAGCACAGACCGTCGTGTCGTGCTCGCTTGGAAAAGTTCGCGGCAAATAAAACCTACGCTATGGCGATTCCCACAGCCACATACGCAACACATTCAGAACATATATAATCGTGTGAGTTATTTTCATTTGTGATTAGCAAGACAAACCAAATATCACGTAAGTAATGATAAGTGAAACTCAAGTGGTGACGACATAGGCTACACACAGCAACACAATCTACAAGCTACCAGTTTATGAATAAATTCCGTTAGATAAACAATTATAGTGTAGTTATTATTTCAAAGGTAGTAACTAGCTATAAGATAGTACCCTGAGATGATTCGTGAATCTACCACTGAGCACAGCAGCTGTGGAAGTTGAGGCGCGTAAAACAGAATGGACTCCGACTGGGAATTGAAGTAAGTACTTTTACCGAAGAAATCCTTCGCCCCTCCAACTCAACCCGAGTCCACCTCACGTTTTAAGCAGCTAAAACTGTCTTAAAACTAAAACAGTGATTGAAAACATTCAATAAAGTATTACAAAATGTATTAAAAACAGAAGTTACATCTAAAGAATTATCATCTGAAAATAATCATCCAGTTAATTTCAGATAAAATATCACAAAAATATTCAATTCCATTTTGAGTAACATTTCTCACCGTCACTGAAGCTTTCAAATTTTCATTTATAACAATGTTTGATAATATTAGCTTTAAACCTGAATGATCCGAAAATGGAAAATCTATTACACTAATGTCGAAGCTGTCTCTACAAACATTGGTGAATACATTATCTAAACACGATGAACCTCTAGTGGGTTCAAAGTTACAGAAATAATAATCATATTCTTTTAATAAGTTCATAAGATCTAGAACTGTCTTTTTCCCATTATTTATAGCTTCGAAATTTGAGTTGAAGTCTCCACCAATTACTACTCTGTATGCCGACCATTGAGAAATTTTTAAGAAGTTCATTCAGTTTCTTTAGAAAAGTAGTTGGATTACCTCAAGGCGCATGGTATATACAAATAACAATTATTTTATATTGCACAAGAACAGCTGCTGCACATTCAAAATCAAAATCTTGATTTAAGTCACTAATGTCAATTTTCTCACAAGAAAGATTATTGGATGCGTAAATTACTGATCCTCCATGTTCATGTTCCATTCTCTGGTAATAGTCAACTAAATTGTACCCACTGATATTAATGTACTCAATATCTGAACCTCTTAACCAGTCTTCTGTTAAGCATAGAAAGTGAAAATTATGTTCATCAAAGTAATTTTCCAGAATGACAGATTTGTGCTTCAGAGATTGGATATTTAAAAAAAGAAAGTTAAAGTCATCTGAACAACTGCTATGGTAAAACATTTAGCTGGTCTAGTTACTGATTTTTTTTTCAATTGATCTTTGTTTCGTGGGTATAAAAAACGTCGCACTTGCGCATTTGGTGGCCACACATTTGAATTCATGACCAAATTTTCATGTTCCTCATATACCTTCACCTTGAAGGATGAATATTCTTCTGGATGACGAGATGTTAACTGCTCAACAGTAACTTCCGGGAAAGAAGGTTTTAAGAACTGTTTCACATTGTCCACTGTATTTTCCGGATCAAGTCTAAAGACATGTAAGGGAACAAATTTCGGAACCCCTTTCAGCATGTTGACATTTCCTTCACTGTTAGGTTTATTGCCAGTAACAATAATTCTTCTTTGTGGTTTTTTACGAACTACTTCAGTCCAGGATGGACCTGGTTGATCAGAGTCTGTCATCTGTGAACTTGAACTTTGATTTGTTGACTGAACTTGCATGCTCTTGTTTACTTTCTCTCTTATGTTTACATTTTTGTCTTCAGAAATTAAATTACTATTACTGTCCTTTTGTTTGACATCATAAGTGGTCAGAGGGACAATCTGTACTCTGTCTTCAATCTCTTGATTCTGCACCGCACTTATTGAATTTTTATCATTCTGAAGAGTCATATCAGCTAAATGACCCTTTTTCAAAAACCAGTCCAACTGCTTGGTAAGAATTTCAACCTTTTCGTGCAATTCACTAATTATACAGTCTTTCTGTTTAATTATGTAATTCACAATACGTATATCTACTTTGTTTTCTGTGCCAGAGATGTCACATAAGGCATCAAAGAAAGCTGAATCAACATCTGTAGGAACATACTCACTATCACAGCACTTAACGGTATTTTCGTCCAGTTTTTTAACATTATTCGTATGTTTAGCACAACTTGCATGAAAATTATTATTACAGTCACAACACTTCAAACCTGTTACAACCTTCGATTTACATCTTTTGCAAATCAAGGATGTTGCAGTTCCCGGTACATTACCGCCATTATCATTTCCACCCATACTTTACACTGGTGAATACAAGCGGAGCACTACCAAGATACGTCCTACCACCAAGACTGCCGACTGTCCTATGTATACTTTTCCACACATACATGGAATTGAGTAGACTCCCGCTTTATGTAAAATGTCAGTTTCATCTTTCTCTCTAATTAAAAAGCCTTCCAATTTGTTAACAGGAGTAAAAATTGTTTCAATGTCATGTTTCTTTAAACATTTTTGAATCTGGTCCGTGACTCCAGCATGTAGGGAAGATAGGCCTTAGACTTGGGTGGCAGCTTTTCAGTAGGATCTGTTAGGCCTATATGGTTTCCAGATAGTCTGTTTTCCACTTTCTTGAGACATCTTCGTATTTCACACGGTGGATAACCATTACACCGAACCATTACATGGTTCACCGGAACCATTACATTATAACCACATGGACGTCCGCAGAAATTTTGCCAAGGGAAGGCAAATTACTGCCACCACCACCATAACTATGCTATTATTAGTACAACCACTTTATTATTCGTGTTATCTTCATCATTATTATTATTATTTTTCTTAGTATTATTATTATCATTATCATCATCATCATCCACATCCTTGATTTACTGTAGATGGACCTATGACGATGGATATGCAGTCAAAATTTAAAATGGTAAGCCTACATCACATGACTTTGTATACCCCTTACAATTTCACAGATAAGCCTCCATTGCTTTGCCTTCATTTACAATAGATTGCTTGGCTGGAAACGATCTCAAGTTTAGTAAAATTAATTATTAATAATTAAGGAATCGCGCACAATGTGCATTATCTGAACCTAAGACTTAACCTACCCAGTCCTGAACCCGGGAAAGGGATTTTTCACTACTGAAAAATCCCCGACCCAGCCGGGAATCGAACCCGGGCCGCCGGAGTGGAAGGCAGGCGCGCTACCGACTCACCCACGGCACCTGCATGCTCATATCTAAGGTAATCAGCTGTTACAAACAACTCATAATATAGCATGAGGAAACCTAAGCCTCACATCGTATTTGTGCTTATAGTAATTTAGTTTAGAGATTTATGTGTAAACAAAATTTCCAGAGGGGGGCAGCGGCCCTAGCCTGCCCCCCCCCCCCCATTCCGGACGGCCATGTATAACCATTACATTGCATTACATATGGAAGCCTGCGAATTAACTTATCCATTTGTGGTTCCAAAGCTCAAATTATTAGTCAACAGTGATCTACTTTTATGTGAATGCTGTCTTGGCCATGGCAGTTCATGATTTGATTACCTTGATGCAGTTCGTCCTTCCTGTTCACCACAAATTATATATAGTTGTTTTAGTTCTCTTCATAAAGAACATTCAATCAACATTTTACTCTATATGTATGAGCATTCTAACTACATGTAATCATAGGCTTCTGCGACCCAAGTTGACAATATCTTCTTGGTGTCTGGGTGTCTACTGTGTCAATTTCAGCCATCTTGCCATGGTTTTTATCAAGGTTACTGCAACTTACTGTGGGAAAGACTCCAGAATATGGCAGATATCCAGAAGCCAAGACGTTTTTATCATTTCTAACTATGTTGGTTTGTGTTGATTTTCACAGAGATTGACAGACAATTTTTGTAAATACTTTTAAAGCATGTCTTCTTTGTATCTTTGTAAATGATTCGTGCACATTAAACAGACAAATTTTGATGTTACTCTTTTAAGAAGGGCCTATGAGAATAGTAAAAAAAGTGAAATTTTCGTTTTTCATCCGAAATATTTTCCAAAAGATGCAGAGCTGGTTATGAAAAACTGCATCATAATACACTGCAGCCACTTATAAATATACATGCACCTTCAATGTTAATGCACAGACACAAAAGTTTAAAATTACATAAATGTGATTTTGTAATATAGAATGGATGGTTAATTAACAAATTTTTTGATGTTTTAATTAAGAAGTTTTTTTTATAACCCCCATGGAGAAATAGAAGTTACAAAACTTCAAACAGTGGTCTATCTTTAGTAGACAATGAAAGGAAACAGCTTCTGAAACATAGCCTATACCTTAAATTTACAAGAGAGTAATGGAAAAATATTGCAAATAATTTCTGTACCTAACTTCCTTCAGTGCATTTCTTGATGATATCTTTTAGCTAAATCCTAGCCCTAATAATCAAGTAAAGAAATCAATCATTGTGTATGTGAATGTGATTTTGTTTATAGCAACACTGCCTGGCATGTGGGAGAGAACCATTACTATTGGGTCAGCCGGGAAGACATTCAGTGTGACGGGATGGAAAGTCGGCTGGGCTTATGGCCCTGCAAAACTCATGAAGAACTTGCAGACTGTGCATCAGAACTGTGTCTACACATGTTGCACTCCTATACAGGTAATTCTTCTCCTCATTGTCATCATGCCCACCATCGTCTGCTATACCGGTACATCTTCTTTGCTTTGTCTTGGTCATGTTTGTTAACTTCTTTATTATTTTCTTCATGTTTATTTATTAATTTATTTAATCAAGAAGAATGAACATTACAGGTATACACTGCAAGTTAACTCTAGCAATTGTACATTTAATAGTAGACCTATAATTAAGCATTATTTACTCACAGATTCCTATCAATTAGGTAGGCCCTACTATTTTGAAGAACAAGTTTTAACTTATTAACTTGCCGTAGAGTTAAATTATAAAATGTGCAAGCTCCGTACAGCTTTATGCAAGTTCCGTACATTCTTATAGTTTTCAATAGTAATTAGATAGTGTCTGAGCTTCAACTTTTTAGTATAATTACAGTGTAGTGTACTTTTGTTTCCTAAACATAAATCTTAGCCAGTTTGGTCAACTCAAAGCTTACAGCACTGAATTTTCCATTCTCAATAGCCTACTCTTAGTTGTCCGCCATATTGTTTACGAACGAAATCAGCTGCTTCACACACTCGCTCACTACCGGTCACTTTGATTTGCTCTTATATTCTAGAGTTATTTCCTTTGCTCATTGTTCTTTAATTGTTGTTTTTTTGTTTTATAGGAAAATTCTGCAATGACGGCCGAGGAGTTATATGGTAATTGTTGCTTATCTGTCTCTGAAGGTTTCAGTGTGATTCATGTGATGTATGGTTTCACTTTACAAGTTCTAGGTTATGTATCAACGAAGTTCCCGCTGGCGATTGGTTCTGCAAGCTATGTATTAAGGATAAGGAAATTAAAGACTTGCAATATGTGATTGGTGTGTTACAGAACTCTGAAGGCGAAACTCGATGAAGGAACTAATGTAAATGTTTCTTTCCCTAGGTGGAACTCCTTTGCCGAAGTAGCGCAAAGGCACAAAGGAAGACCATCAAGGAACAACGTGTGGTCCTTGCAGAAGACATATAGCCCTATTGCTATCAATTTTCTGTTTTAGATGGCCTAGAAGAAGTAGATGCCCCAACAGAACCAACTGCTTTTCCAGATGGCCTAGTTAGGGTAGATAATTTTAATTCTAGCTTTGTCTCTTTTGAAGATGTACTGAGGGATCGCAGAAGAAGAACATCGCAGACCAGTGTAAGTAGGCCTAATAATGGTTTCTCTGTTTCAGGTAGTAATGGAGATGAAAATGAAACACAGCCACTTAGAGCAACGACTGTTTGCAGGCCCACTAACAAAATAAAGATTTTAGTTTTAGGTAGCACAGTGGCGTAGGAAGGGGGGTGCGGGGGGTGCGGGCCGCCCCAGGTACCATCACCCGGGGGGTGACAAAATAAAAATGTCTTTGTAAGTACAAAAATCGCTCAAGGGAATTTAAAGAAAGTAATAATATTATTCAAAACAATCAAATAAGCTTAACAACTTTCTACAAGTCAACATGCATATTGAAACTTTTAGTTTTAAATTCAGTCAACAAAGGTAATAAATCGCGGCCGAACTGGCCGCTGTGTTGATACGAACAATAATATTAAGGTTAGGGGGAGGGGTGTTTATTTCTGTCGATACTTGTCTCTGCAGTTTTATTAATTTAAATGAGACTTCAACAATCTGGGATATTTTATATCACTCAAGCCGCAACCAATTCTACCCGCTGCGGCAGTCATGGCTTTGACGAAAATAAACTTCGAATGTAAGTTGACTCCGAAGTCTCCTTCAATCTTGATTTTGAACTGGGATGTGCGCATATTTAAGAATAGATTATTAATAATACAGTTCCGTAAAATAGTCACATTACTTGTTTATGAAATTTCGTAGGATAACCTATAAAAAATTGATGTATAATTCACATAACTTCCTCTGCCCAAATAAAAGTTAGCCTCCCCTTAAATATAAGAGAAAGTCGTCGCCTATCTTCGTGTCACATCTCCTAAAGGTACCTAACCCAAATACAAAATTTTGTTTTCGCACGATTTTCCGTTGCAAGATGCCGTATTGCAAAGAGCGCGTATTCAGAGTGGGTGGCTTATAACTACCATTCAGAGAATTATTTCGAAAAAGTGTTTCAAATAAAAGTTTTAGCTCTTAGTATAACCAACTCAAAATTTAAAGAAAATCGTTAGAGCCGTTTTCGAGAAAACTTTCTTTATGTAAAAATAAGGAAAACGTGTCTCCAATCTGCGTTTCACATCTTGAAAGGTATGTGACATAAATACAAAATTCTGTCCTTTTATCAAAATTCATCTTTCCAAAATTCGAGATTTCGCTTGGAAAACAAAATATAAAAAAATCACTCCAAAAATAAAAATTTGCACAATTTCGGGAGTGTATTTTGGCCTAGTTTTTCGCTTTATTAACAGTAAAACCCACACTCTGTCGCTCACAAAAACAATGTATATCTGTCTGTCTATAACGCACTTTAGATTAATAATAATAATAATAATGGAATTTATTGTCGTTTAACAGTACAA
Source organism: Ectobius pallidus (assembly GCA_964059195.1). Taxonomy (NCBI): domain Eukaryota; kingdom Metazoa; phylum Arthropoda; class Insecta; order Blattodea; family Ectobiidae; genus Ectobius; species Ectobius pallidus. The sequence continues at coordinate 30,932,467 of CAXKWD010000009.1, forward strand.
TGTACAATGTACAGCATAATGCACTTAATATGTATGTCTTTCCTTAATCCTAACAAAATTGGCTGAATTAGGTTAACTATTATGTCTTATATGCACCATTGGTAGCACTGGTTACAACATGGCGACAACATGGTAACTCTAATCGCTTTATGTATGGTTGAATCATAGTATATCATGATTTCGGAGCTCAGTTTTGCTTTTATATAACAAAATAATAATTACTAATTTTGCATAATCCGTTGAGTTTACGAGTTACATCAGATAAATTCGTTGCAGCTGCATCTATCGATAAACTCTTAAACTCTCGTGGGATTACCTTTGACTATCCAAAAAATAACAGTTGGAACCGTTCCATCTTTTAATAATTTAAATGGGGGGGGGACAAGAAATTTTCCGCACCGGGTACCACCTAAGCTTGCTACGCCACTGAGGTAGCAGCCACGCCAGATATATGGGAACCGCTGTAATAGATGCTGTTGGAGAGAGTTTTCAAGTTGAGTGTATTTGTAAATCTAATGCTGAACTTAAGGATGTAATTTCAGGTATCAAGGATCTATCCAAAGACTTTTCTAAGGATGACCATTTTGTAATTGTTGGAGGTGGTGGTAATAGTCTAGACAGAGATCCTAACTTTGAAATCAAGCAGGACCTACACACCATCTCTAGAAGCAGTGTACATACTAATGTTAGTTTTGTAGAGGTATTTCACAGATACGACAAGCCCTTGCTTCGATCTAAGGTGAAAGCTGTGAACGACAAGTTAAGGAATTTCTCTAGTAATCATGTCAATTTTAACATTGTATCTGTTAATAGCCTAAGAAGAGAAGAATTCACTCGACATGGACTCCATCTGAACTCCAGAGGGAAGAAGACGTTAGCAAAACTTGTTGCTGAAGAAGTAAAGAGTAATGTATCTAATTGTAGCAGGCCTATTCCTGTCATAGTAGGTGGATCGTCTCATTTTTTAGGGGGAATCTAAATCGAAGAAATAAACAACTTTTATGTGTACCTCAAGATAAGAATAATATTTCAGTTAAGCCAAAAACTAGAATTAATACATCATTTACATTAATACATCAAAATATAAGGGGACTTGAAAATAAAATTGAAGAATTCAATTTAGCAATTCAGGATACAATTAATTCTAATCTACAGGAAATTCAAGTTATTTGTTTGACAGAACACCATTGTGCAGAAAAAGAGCTGGAACAATTAAAAATTGATAATTTTTCTTTATGTTCAAATTTTTGTAGACGTTCCATAAAATGTGGAGGTGTGAGTATTTTTATCAAAAGAAACTTGGATTTTAGTGATATAGACACCAGTTCCTTCTGCAAGGAACAGGATTTCGAATGTTGTAATAATACCTAGGTAATTGTAATAATAACAATCTACAGAGCACCATCAGGTAATTACAACTATTTTATCAATCAGTTAGAAAGGGTTCTTACTTCATTATATAGTAATAATGTAAATATGATACTGTGTGCCGATTTTAATGTAGACATGTCAACTGATAGTGAAAATAAGGCAAGACTTCTGTCCTTAGTAGGTAGTTATAATCTAGACTTCATAGTGAACTTCCCAACTAGAATTCAAAACAACTCTCAAACAACAATAGATAACACTACGTAACAAAATTTGACCAAGTTTTTGTTTATCTTATTTTTTTAGTGTTTGTTGCTTAATTTGATGATGCTGATCATGAATATGTGAATGGTTTTCCCCCAATGTCGATATTTCGGTTGTAATAATCCATCTTCCAGTATTCTTAAGAACAGCCAAAATAACATGTTTATTTAATGTAACTAGGGACATAAGAGAGAACTAGCATAGGCTAGGTAAATTCTATATTGGTTCTATAATGGTTCACATAATACTGAATAATATCTCATTTTCAATACAACAATGCCTTCACTCAAAAATGTATACGAGAACGGCTTTTCCTTTTATGTTCTTTGCATCCCTCGTCACGTACTATTCCCCACACACAGTCTCCCATCATTGCACAATCCCAACGTCCCTGATATCTTCTTTCCATAAGCTGAATGTCCTGGTGGAACTGTTCTCCATGCTCCTCACTCACATCTCCTAAATTTGGTCTAAAGAAATCAATATGGGAAAACAAATGGTGCGTTTTGACAGACATTCTGCACCTAAGCACATGGTAACTCTGTATCAAATTGTCAATCAGTTCCTTGTAATTTTCACTTCTTTTGTTACCCAGAAAACATTGTCCTACCTTTCGAAAAGCTTCAAAAGCATTATGTTCGTCAAAAGCCGTTACATCTACAAGTTCTTTAGATTGTAACATCATACGAATCCGAGGTCCGGTAAAAATTCCACCTTTTATTTTTGCTTCAGATAACTTTGGAAACATTTGTCTCATGAGAGTTAGAGCCTCAGAGTTGCTGTTCAAACCTTTGATAAGTTGTTTGATTAGTCCAAAAGAACCACAGCTCTTCACTCAAAAAAAGTTGGATGACTTAATAAGAGAGTTGGAACTGACCAAATCAAAGGCCGAACTTCTTGCATCCCGATATATTATATCGATATACGTGGATGGGATTGTTACAGATGTCTTGTATACTGTTTTTACAAATTAGAAACGCCACTGTCATCTATTTCTGATTGCTTTGAACTACTACGATTGCCAGAAAAAGTGGTAAATTCAAAACTATTAGTAAATTATTAAAATACTATTATACATTTTTATTTTGAAAAGTATCGACATTTGAAGAAAACTAAAGGTATATTCATGCTCAGATCGTTGATTTCATCCAATAAACACTAAAAAAGGAACATAAACAATTTTTTGTTACGTAGTGTAATATATTCTTAAATAAAGAAAAAAACTTGAAGTTTGAAGTAATCCCAATAATAAATGGGTTATCAGACCATGATGCTCAGATGGTAATGTTAAACATTACCGAAATGTATTCGACTAGCAAACATACCCGTAGTAATATTATCAGAGTAATCAATGATGTTTCAATTTTAAGTTTCAAACAAGATCTTGCAAATGAAAATTGGGAAGCTATATTTACCTATAACACCGTTGATAGTAAATTAAATGAATTTCTAAATATTGTGTTGCGACACTTTGAGCCCAACTTTCCAAAAAAGACAACTGCTAAAAGACCTAATTTAAGGAATAAAGCATGGCTAACCCCTGGTATTAAAATACCATGTGCTGAAAAAAGAGAGCTCTATTTACAATATAGAACCAGTAACAATCAAACTCAGAAAGTGTATTATAAAAGGTATTGCAATGTGCTTAAAAAGGTTATTAAAGAAGCAAAGAGCAGGTATTTTTCACAAATAATTAATAAATCAAACAACAAAGTTAAGACTATATGGAATATACCGTAATAAAAAATGAATCAGGGAAAGCAAAGGAAAAAAGTGATTGTACGTCATTAAAAATAAGAAACTAGACAATCTATCAGATATTACAAATGCATTTAATAACAACTTCATAAATATTGCAGAGAATTTTGGTCCACTAACAATACTAGTGTTAAGGCAATAGACCTACTGACAAAATCTACAATTTGTAACCATAAATTTGAAATCACACTGACTTCCTCTATAGAAATTGAAAATATAATAAAGTTGCTTAAAAGTAAAAGCTCATCTGGATGGCAAGACATAAGTAATAAGCTATTAAAAAGCTGCTGTTCTGAACTTAGTAAACCCCTTAGCCATATATTTAACTGTTCACTAGAAACTGGAATATTTCCTGAAAGAATGAAATATGCAATTGTCAAGCCCCTGTTTAAAAAAGGAGACAAAAGTTTACCATCAAATTACAGGCCTATATCGCTCTTAACTTCATTTCCAAAAGTATTCGAAAAAGTTGTATATAACCGCATAGTTTACTATCTTAATTTGAATAAAATTCTTACACCATCACAATTTGGTTTTAGAAGTGGCATGTCTACTGATAATGCTGCATTTAAACGCACCACAGAAATACTGGAAGCACTTGACAAAAATAAATATATGTTGGGAATTTTCTGTGACTTAGCTAAAGCATTCGACTGTATAAATCATTAACTATTAATTGAAAAATTGAAACATTATGGAATGGATAATTTAACACTGAATTGGTTCAAATCCTATCTGTCTGATAGAACTCAAAATGTTATAAATGGAAACAAATCTAATCTAGGAGTAGTTAGAAGTGCAGTACCACAGGCAGGGGTGCCCACCCCCCAAACTTCATGACTCACCCCCCCCAAACTTCATTGCTCACCCCCCAACCTGATTGGCTGTCGACAAGGGCACCCATATGATATTTTCTAGGGGGGCAATTTTTTTAAATTAATTAATTTTTTGTCGCTTTAACCTCCTGGGCCACTTTGTAACATTATAATAATAATAATAATAATAATAAAATAAGTTCAACAATGACGTAGCCAGAAAATAATTGCGGGGAGGGTCGAAAAGGCCGGGGTTTTTTGGAATACCCCCCAAAAAAGGGGGTCGGGGGTCCATCCCCAGAAAATTTTTAAATATTGAACTAATGAAAATCACATTTTACGCTATTTTAGCACAGAAAAACTAGTTAGGAAATTTGTTTACCATACTCTAAGACATGCCAATGTAAATAAGAAATCATTACTTAAGTGAGGGTCCACCCCCGGAAAATTTTTAAATATTGAACTAATGAAAATCATGTTTTACGCTATTTTAGCATTCAAGAACTAGTTAGGAAATTTGTTTACTATACTCTAAGACATGCCAATGTAAACAAGAAATTGTTACCTAAGTTGGGTGGACACCCAACTTAGGTAACAATTTCTTGTTTATATTTTTAAATGTTGAACATTTTGAAATGTTGAACTAATGAGAAACACATTTTACGCTATTTTAGCACTGAATAACTAGTTAGCAAATTTGTTTACTCTAAGACATGGCAACTTAAACAAGAAATTGTTACCTAAGTTATAATACTTATTACTATTAACTTAGTTCGCAGGCTTCCACGGCCAGTGTTATACTTCAAATGATAGTAATTGATATCCGGGTTAGGCCGCGTCGTGTTTTTGGTGTTTTCTGACGTTTCAGACATCATATCGTGTCCTTCTTCTGAGAAAGAATCGCAAGAAAAATAAGTGCACTTATTTTTCTTGCGATTCTTTCTCAGAAGAAGGACACGATATGATGTCTGAAACGTCAGAAGACACCAAAAACACGACGCGGCCTAACCCGGATATCAATTACTATCATTTGAAACTTATTACTATTTATAAGAAAAGTTGAATAACACATGGAAAAGTGGACATAATAGGCCTACTCTTTATGTTATGAAAAGAAAATAACTGCTATATCATATTTGACACACCAACAAATCTTGTTTAATTAAATAAATATTTTTTTAAATACAATATGAAAAATAAATGAATATGAATTTATTTGTTCTAAACAACAACTTTACATTAGCCCAAATTTCCACTTTAGAGATGGATCCGTACCTACCTTACGGTTTCTGACGGATCCATCTCAGCACATTACATTACAAAACTATATCGCACAGCAATTCAACGTGTCTCAATTTAAACGTTAACGTTTGTTTATGCACACAACTGAGTCTGCACACTATTCCCGTTGCTGTTAGTTCAAACCTACTCCACTCTTTGTGAACTGCCTAGAGAAAATATTCTACGGGGAACTCGCTTCCCTGTACGATGGAGACGTGTGATTACATGACATTTAAACATTGGATAATATTAAGTCGTAACCCCCCTTTAACTACGTTATGCTTTACTAAATGTTAATAAGCTCATATCTGCTCTTGGTTATTAAACTCTCTTCTTTCACACTATTAACTTCACTTTCCTATTTTTAACTTCTACTGACACACTGATTTAACTGTGGTCTCCCTAGCTACGTTTTCCCGTTTGAAACATATTTAATTTTTTACGGCTTCTAGTGATAATTGGTGTTTCCTCTTCACTGCTTCCACTATTGATGTCACTTGGTGCGTTCTTACTCCAAGGCCCCCCAAGGAATCTGGAATCGTTGCATCACAGATGACGTGTTTGGTTTCTCGTTGTTCAGCTGAGTTGTTGATTGCCTGCTGTCACCTATTGGTGACGTCGGTGCACGTTCCTTCTGGTTTCGATGTTCATTAACCTGAGCATCTACACGCATCCCCTCACTCTCTAATTTTGCAGATTCAGCTGTCGAGGTCATAGCACTCGGGCTGTTTGTTTCCGCGCTGTTCCTTATATCTATCTTCCTCCCATCCACATACAGCTGCAAATTTCGAATGGTCGCCTTCTTTCCCTTATTCCTTTCAAACTTCATTTTTTCTACCAATTTCCTCCTTGTAATTCTCTCCGTCGGAGATAGATCTCTGTTGATATATATTGCCGTCCCTTTCAATTTGTAAGATCTCTTCAGTGTGGCAGAAACCACTTGAGTGGATGCACATTTCGCTATAATGACTCTGTTTCCTATAGTTTTCCCGACCCTGTGAGCCGTAAGGAACTCCCATTCCTGGATCTGCACTTCCAATTTGTTCTCTAATAGCTCGTGGACTTCTTGCAGGGCACTAATTCCTTTTCTCTCTTTAACCCCGTGGAAAATTAAATTTAGCTGTCGATCTGCATTTTCTATCTTCTCGATTCTTGACTTCAGTTGTTCCACTTCTGTCTTCATTCTTGCTATTTCCTCTCTAATTTCTTGTTTAACTTCTTTTGTTGCCCCATTTATTTTATTAACTATTCTTTCTTCCATTCTTTCAAGGCTTTTGATGACCTCTTCAGAAACTCCTGGCCCTGGGTTCATTTCAACCCCTCCAATTATCAGCAGCACTATAATCACTAGGGCCCAGGTCACCATGACAGATTGATCTTCTCTAAATGTTCCGTTGGTTCCTGCTCCCCTTTTTGACCCAAATGAGCCTATCCTCATTCTGTATACTTCGATTTTGATGGCCATGTCCCTTGTGTCTTTTTTCCCTAAATCCACTCCGCACCTCTTCCACACGTCTGTACATTACCACTGCTTGTTTAGAACTGATGAAATACAAATATAGAATTTTAGGTTTTGACTTTTGGGGGTCCAAACCCCCTGAACCCCCCTTTCCTAATCCACTATGGATTCTGCTTCCATGTTGTCGATTTGGCAAAACTTCTACAAACTTTTTATGTCTCAACTGACTTTCAAATAAGTGTCTCAAAAGAAAAACACCTGATATAATAATTATTATTAATATACAGTTTTTCCTTGCGCCCCCCGCCCCCGGGTATGGGCGCCCATGGCTGTCGAAATTCTTCATCTTTATCTTGAAGGTTCTGGTTGGGATTCACATCAATATACGGTTTCCATTTATCTTCGCCACTGCTTTTACTTTCAGTAGTCTTGTATTGTATATCAGTTTATATAGATGTTTCTTTCTGCAGTGATCTTGCCATTTGTCATGCCTAATAATGGCATTGCACAATAATTCTAAACATTTATATTTAATTTACTGTTGTTTTTTTGGCATTTTCGAGATGCCGAGATGGACTGAAACCAGTAGCCCTAACCTCAAGTGTCAAATTAAGAATGCAGCATTGTTTATAGACAGATTTTTCCACACCCCCATTCTTATAAGGTGGCACGTGCTTTTGAGTGCAGTGAAATCACTTCCAAGAATAATATTATTCTTGCAGGCGGCATTGTACAAAGACTGTAATAACTCAGTAAGAACTAATACTCTACCAACAGTGGTTCAGTTTGCAGTCGCTGTTATCGGCACAGAGTGATCAATTTTGTTGGCAGGGCAGAGCAAATGTGTTTTGCTAATTTATTGACTATTCACTTCTAAAGAATTAGAAGAGACCTTTTGAAGTTATAAAACTTGACTGTTTTTATTTTTAACATATAAAACGCTAATTTTGCAACAATTTTCAATCCCCCCAGAAAATTCACAAAACGATAATTTTTGGCTCCCCCAGAAATTTCAATGACACAGTCTGCATCTCAACCCCCAGCCCCCCTGTGGGCACAGGGATCATTAGTAGGACCTTTGCTATTTTTAATTTTCATCAATGACTTGCCACATAACTTAAGTGACGAAACAAAGGTATTGCTTTTTGCGGATGACACTAGTGTATTTGTAACAGGAAAATCCCAGGAACAACTGGCAAGAGTAGCTACAAAAACTTTCCACAAATTAAATATATGGTTCCAAGCTAATAAAATGACTAATAAACAGTAGCCTATCTTGGTGGAACTTTTTAACAGTGAAGCACTATACTATGTTTTCAAAAACCAATTGGTTGACTTAACACACTTTAGACTTCACTTTTACCTGTATTCTGCAGGACGATCGTTTCGTGGACTTTTTCCGCATTTTCAACTGCTAGTCAACTGTCGGATTTTTAATGAAGTTAATGAACTTTGAAATACCGGAAGAAGAAAATTTAATCAAGAAGTTTGTAAAGTTTACACCAGAGGGCACATCGGGATGCTCTAAATAGAAATCCGACTGTTGACTAGCAGTTGAAAGTGTGGAAAAAGTTCACGAAACGATCGTCCTGCAGAATACAGGTAAAAGTGAAGCCTAAATGTGTTAAGGTCAACCAATTGGTTTTTGAAAACATAATAAAATGACACTTAATATTGAAAAAACCCACTTTATTCAATTCAGAACAAAACAAAGATACCCCAAAACCTTGTAATTAATTACCAAACACAAAGCATAGTAGAAATTAGAAATATCAAATTTTTAGGATTACAAATTGATCAACATCTCGACTGGAAGACACATATTGAAATGATAATTCCAAAACTAAGTTCAGCATGCTTTACCTTAAGAGTCCTGAATCATGTATTAAAACAGGATGCCTTACGCATGGTGTATTTTGCAAATTTCCACTTGGTAATGAAGTATGGAATCATATTCTGGGGTAACTCGACCCATAGGGAAAAAATATTTAAGTTACAAAAGCAAGCAATCAGAATAATGTGTGGAAAGAAAAAGAGATAATCATATAAACCATTCTTTGAAAAATTAAAAGTCCTCACTCTCACAGGGGAGTATATATATACTCTGTTATGTGTTATATGGTAGATAATATTGAGAAATTCCAAACTAATAGCAGTGTTCATGAACATACTACTAGAAACAGGAATGATTTACATAGACTGGTTAATGCATTAAAACTTTCTCAGAATGGCGCTTATTACTCCGCAATACAGATATACAATATGCTTCCAATCAACATTAAATTATTATGTATTTGAAAAAGAAACAAATCTTTCAAAGGATCTCAATAAATTTTTAATGACTCACACCTTCTACAATATGGATGAGTATTTCCGGTTTGAATAAGTATACAGTGTAGTATATTAAATATTATTATTTATTTCTTGCTTGTATATTGTAATCTGACGTGTTCTATATCCTTGAGTCCCACTCAACACAGGATCTACTGAACGAGATAACTACATCTACATCTACACATCTACATTCATTCCATGTGTCCAAGTTGGTCATAGTTTGTAATGGTAATGTAATGGCTTTGAATTCTCTCATACCTAAATCTTGAATCTTCATTCTTTACTTTCCTTCACTCCTTGACAGTGGTCACATACCAATTAATGTTTCATTGACAACATTGGCAACTTTGACTGATTAAGCTATGAACTCTGTGTGTAATGTGAAGTTTAAAATATTTCCTAGTTGGGCAAGAGGAGGAAGAGTATGCCACCAATGAAAGTGAATGTGGAACAGAAAAAGTGTCTGTTTTACCTGAATCACCATGACAGGTATTGACTACCTGCTGTATCTTTCTTTCTGTCTGTTCTTATCTTTCTCATTGTAATAGGAATACGACCATTATAGTAAACCTTTCTCACAATGACAGAAGGGGAGGGAAAAAATTTGCCAGGTTGCCAGATTTCAACAACAGTTTTCCCTTTTGTTGGAAAATCTTATTGCAATATGAGGCTCAAAATGGATTTTCTGTTCATCCCATAGAAAACATGATGCTATAGCCGAGTTGGTGCTGAAACCAATGTTGTTATAACGAAGTTCTACTGTATATTATAGCCCACTATACCAGACCCAATGCATCCTGCATCCCTTTTCAACTAGAATGCAATGCCTAAGGGTAAATTTTTTAGATAATTACCAACAATATATGGATCTCAACTATCTTATAAGCCTGCATGTTTACTGTCCCTTGGATTTGTATAGATTTTTCGTATATTTCTTTATATTTTGAGATTCAACAATTTTGTTTTACCATTACCCTTTTAGGTTTATAATATTCTTCCCTGGATTGGTGGAAGTGTAGCGGGGACACATATATGACAGGGCTATATTATCCAGATGATGTATTGACAGGAGGGTCCTTAGTAACCAGACCATCCAAATCCAAAGGATCCTATCTATTCAAGATAAAATTCCTGGCATATTGGTCCACAAACTGAACCTGCAAACTCATAATTAGCAGGCAGAAGCTCTGACCACTAGACCGTAAAGCTGATCATGAAGTTTTAAATAATATCCCTATATTAAAATCTGCAAAGACAGAACTTAAGATTAACAATGGATAGATATTTAAAAAAAAATCAATAGAATTGTATAATAGAACTTTGTGTTTTACAGGAAGCAGTTGCTAAAGGGTTTGAATTGGAGTTGGAGAGACTAGGACAGCCTGAATGCTACTTCGAGAGTCTCCCACGAGAACTAGAAGCAAAGCGTGACTTCATGGCCAAGTTCCTATCTGATGTTGGAATGGTTCCCACGATACCTGAGGGAGGCTACTTCATGATAGCTGATTGGTCACCATTAGGTTAGTTAAAAATCTCTTTACCTCGGCTGCTTCCTCTACATTGCAGGAGATTATCACTATAAGGTTATAAATAAAATAATCACAAAACAATTAAACTTTACAATTATTATTCTTGTTATTTTGTTAAGCATCAGCTTGCTACCGTAAGAACAAAGGAAGCAATAGAGGGTGAGGTGACTTTTTTGATATCAGGTTCATATAAAGTCACAAATAGCAGTTCTTCAGTACAACTTTCAATTCCCTTTTGTGCATATTTATTCTGAAAGAGATTATAAACTCAGAGCCCAGAACGTTATATTTTTCCTGGATATTTTTATGTTCTTGATAAAGGAAAGTTTATCTCAAAATATCAGACTTCCAGTATGATCTGTTTTTAATTAATGTGATGAATTTATGTTAATTTTACTATTGTCTTTAATTCCTGTGTTGTTGGATAATCATAACTTCTTAGCCGTGAAATGTGGATTCCTCAGATTAAACATACCGGGTGATAGAAAAGTTGAACATTTTTTAGGAAGATAGATGATAGTACACTATTAGTAATCACTTGAGTATTTTATTTAGAATTTTCACATTCGGCTTCCCTCAATTAAGGGTTGCCCTAAGACAAAGACAAAGCATACTAAAAAAGAAGTAATTGCAATCACAAAAATATATAAACAGGTATTCAAATTATCATTAGTACATATACAAATTTAAAAATTAAACTAACAATATTTTATGGAACAAATAAATATATATATATATATATACCATATATGCCCGAATACTACCCGCCCCCGAATAATAATATGCCCGAATACTACCCGCCCCCGAATAATAACCGCACCCAAATTTTTTTGATAGGAAATTAAAAAAAAAAGAATATATATATATATGCCCATACATAAAATTATTTTGCCAGTTTTATTTACAGTTAAAACAGTTATAATTAATATTACATGTAATAAAAACTTAAACATTGTAGGCCAAATTGTAATTAAGTATAAAAATAACGTGCATGATAACACACTTTCCAGCCGACACCACTCCGCCATTCTGCAATAGAAGAAACACTCTATTTCTGTTACAAATATCAACTTATCAGATTATACCGAGCATAAACCAGAAACTCAATAAATATATTAATATACGATAATTGCAGTCTTACCTCTACTCATCATCACTTTCGGCATCGTTGGTGGAAGAATCGCCGTTGCTGTCGTCATTGTCATTGTTGTCTTCCCAAAGGATGTCCTCCTCTGTCCCATCCAGTGAATTCAAGATCCCACATTTCTTAAAGCTCTTTTCCACCAGCGGCAGGGGAATGGAGTCCCAAGAGCTTTTCACCCATTCGCAAATTAATTTTATGTCTGGCTGCTTTATTCTGCCAGTTCGCGTGTACTCGTGTTCAGCTTCCGCCATCCATCTGGTGTATCGCTGTTTCAAAGCAACCTTGAATGAACTATTCACACATACATCCAATGGTTGAAGTATAGACGTAAGACCGCCAGGAATTACAACCAAGTCAGTCTTTCCCCTTTCCAAACAGTTTTTCACTCGTTCAGTTGTGTGTCCCCGAAAACTGTCCAACACAAGAATGTTGCGTAAGTTCAGAAGTGCTCCAGGGCGACGTTGCCACACTTTCGCAACCCAGTCCACAACAAGTTCATTGTCCATCCAACCTGCAGGATTTGCCCTCACAATCACCCCATTAACCGTTACTTTGGGGATGGTCTTCCGCTTGAAAATTACATGTGGCGGCAGCTTTCTACCGTCAGCGGTTATGCAGAGCATGACGGTGCATCTTTGTTTTTCGCAGCCGCCAGTCCTAACAAGAACACTAGATTCGCCTTTTTTATTTATAGTGTAGTCAAGTGGCATTTCAAAATACACCGGGGTCTGGTCCGCATTTTTCGATTTGTGACAATATGTAATTGTTCTTTTGACGCAAACTGATAACAAACTTGTGAAAGTCAATTATTTTATCTTCACTGTCTACTGGAAGTCTTTGTGCTATTGTTGTTTTCCTGCGAAAACAAAGACCGTTCCTTCTGAAAACACGGGTGATCCAACCACGACTGGCTTTGAACCTGGTATTTCCTAGTTTTTTAGCTATAGCAACAGCTTGAAGACGACACATTTCAGTCCTTACCATGAAACCAAACTGTCTTTTTTCATTAATATATTTACAGAGTCTCTTTTCAACTTCTGGGAATTTCGCTTTCTGTCCGCGAAATGCCCTACGACTGCTTCCTGTTTCCTCAAGACGAGTTTTATTTTTTCGCCAAGCACGAATACAGCTTTCGTCTACGTCGTGTTTATTCCCCGCAGCACGATTTCCAATTTCTTCTGCATCTTGAATGATCTGCAACTTTTCTTTTGCAGTAAATGATCTGTATCGTTTTGCACCGCTAGCCATCACGAAAACTCAATTAGACTCACGCTAGCACGCTACTAACAGTAACCACAGAACACAAGACAGTAACTACCAAACACAAAGCTCCTCCAGTCTTATCTTTCAACCGGCGCGACTTCAGCGCTGCAGCCGTGAGCAAGAGGAAACGCCAGTCTTTATGACTGACCTTGGGTCGGACTGACGTCATCACGTGTTGATTCCCGCTTCACGCCTTCATGAAAATTAGTTGTTGAAATTGTTAGGCTGCATGTAATAAGACAAGTATTGTTTTCGTAAGCACATTTAGAGGAAAAACATAGTCTTAAACTTGGGATACAAAGCATCGTGCTATATTTAGCCAATATGGTACAAAATGTCAAAATTCTGATGAGGGGAGTCCAGTATTCAAATAATACCCGCACCCTAGTTTTTCGTTTGCGATTTTTGAAAAAAATATGCGGGTAGTATTCGAGTATATACGGTATATACAGGGCGTCTCAAAAAAATGTACTAACACTTTGAATGAGTATAAAAACATTATTTATGAACATAGAGACAAGTTTAAAGGCTTGATTTGCAGATGTACAGATTACAGATTACACTACCATCGAGATGTAAGAGCTCACCTCCATGCAGCTTATCCAAACACATGGATTGGACGAAGGGGTAGCATTGAATACCCTGCGCGTTCCCGAGACCTCGTGCCAATGGACTTCATTTTATGGGAATACCACAAGGACAAAGTTTATTGCACAAAACCAAGAACAATTGAAATTGGAAATTGAAAGACAATGTCGCGAAATTCCAAATGAACTGTGTTGTGACGTTTGCGTTATCAGCTTTTTCTAGACAATAACAGTCATCAATTTGAACATTTGTGAACATGATTCTTTAATTACTTGTTTCTTCTGTAATTCAAGCCTTTAAACTTGTTTCTATGTTCATAAATAATGTTTTTATACTCATTCAAAGTGTTAGTACATTTTTTTGAGACACCTGTATATAAAAAACTTTGTTATGCCATGATTCAAGAGTATAGCTGGTTTCTGAGTACAGTGAAGGAACCTTTCAGTGCAGTCAGACACATCTCTTTCATTAAATTGTTGTCCAGATGGAAAGTTCTGTAGAACTGTACAAAGAGGGCTGTAATTATCCATCTTGTACTCACCATCAGCCCAAACATGGTAATAGAAGATAGCGAATACTTTTCTTTGTATTATGCGATGGTGGTTGGTAAATATGACGTTTCTCTTCATGCACTTCTGTTGATTGGGTGCTACTTGTTTCACATCTGATTGTAGGATCAGGTAATCCAGAAGTAAAAGCATATTTTTTATATGAAAATAACTTCTCAGATTTGTCAATTTGGCTTTACGAGATCATAAATGCTATTAACCTCTCAAGCCGGGAACCAGTGTACCTACTTGTTACCGGTGGCAACCCAAGATTCTACTCATCAAGAGCATGCACTTAGAAAGTTTGCACTTTAGTAGTGATGACACAGTTCCCTTGATTTTGTAATTGAGAACAAAGAAATAATTTGGAGCGACAGTCAAGTTAATTGCAGAAATGGTGGTGACCTATGAGTGAAACACACAATGTTGCAAAGTGATTGTAATTGGGATAAAGTGGACAGGAATAATAATGTTTCAGAAGAATTGAATTTATAGGAAGGCAGGCAACAAGGTACAAAGACTTTTAGAATCATACAGACTATTGTTTGATGAGACTATAATGATCACAGTAGTAGGCCTATAGACCATCCAACTAAGGAATGAAGTAGATATATAAGCAAAACCATGTGATTACAGGACCTCTTTTCTTAATTCCTATTTGCTGGGATTGACTCTTGAACATTTCCCAACTTCATCTTTCTCCGGTTGAATTCTCTGCATAATAAAATAATCATCTGTTAAACGAAGAAAATTTATATTAATTCTCTGTTAAGAACTGTTCATAATATTATCATTTATAATTATTATGATTTGAATGCAATATAATAAATTTAATATGGTGACTGTATTGCGTGACAATTAATTACGATCATAATCTTTGGTTTTCAAATAAGCCATTTTCCTCTGGGAATAGAATATCAGATCATACAGGCTTAATATTTTTACTTGTTATAAGCATTAAGGAGAGTCATAGCAGAACATGATTCACCATTTCACATTGTCAAACATAAGTTATTTAAAAGAGTTTAAAAACTATAAGCCTAATATTAAACATATTTAATACGTTTTGTGAAAAGTTTGTTAAACTTTCAGTCCTTGAAATTGACATTGGAGTTCACAGTAGTGTCAGAAACTAGCATCAATGGTATTCGTAAAAGAGATGTGAGCATTCTGTAAGGTTGTGACTCTTGTATCTGGAATGTGTTGGATATACAGTATGACAAGTTTGTGAGATCAGCATTTTGCAGAATTGTGTTCTTTCCATAACAACAAACATAAGAAGGTCTTGTCAACTGTAAAATGTTCCTGATGTCAATTAAAATAGATAATTCCTTCACAAACTAATGACAAATTGGTTTTGAATTTGTTAACCGAAAGCGATAGTAGCACTAAAATTGAGGGAGATGTCAATTTGTGGCAAAGGCATTATCTACTGCAGATAAGAGAAGAGATAAGAGGGGGAAGGAAAATAGAAGTTACTGTCTAGATGAAACTTGAGGTAATTCAGGCTACACAACATTAAAAGTATGGAGTGATATTACTATAGAATAAAAGAAGCTGAATTTCCTACCAGGATTAAGCACAGGGTTAAAGAATCAACAGGGAAAGGAAAAAGACTGGTCATTTTGCATAATAGGAAGTGATGATGGCATATTAATGTGAGTATGCTTTGTTTTTCGTACTATAAACAAGGAATAATTATGATATTTATGTATGTGTTTACATGGTCCCTTACTCTTCAGGAGTGTTCGAAAATAGGATCCTTAGGAAAAACAGATGAAAACAGGGACTGGAGAAAACTGCATAATGATGAACTTCATAATCTGTACCCTTCACTGAATATAATAAGGGTGATTAAATTATGGAGGATGAAATGGGTTGGACATGTTGCACCGTGGGGGGGGGAAGACATATCTAAATAATTATTGACTTGGAGACCCAAAGGGAAGAGGCTACTTGGAAGACCTAGAGCATATGTGAGAGGACAATATTAAAATAGATTTAAGGGAAGCATGATTTGTGAGGGGTGGTTGGATGCAATAGTGTAGAATAGGTTTGAATGATGGGCTCATGTAAGTGCAGCAATGAACCTGCTGGTTCCATAAAGTAGAAAGGAATTGTCTATTGCCATTGAGTAAGTACAGTACACTTCTGATTATCTATGTGTGGATTATCCATGCATGAAAATTTGTTTTTTCCGCACTTAATTTCGAATGTTGCACACTTTGATTCAAATTTTCTGCACTTTATTACAAATATCCTGCACTTTATTTCATCAGATTTTTAATTTCCCCTACTTAATTTTGTCATCTGCACAATGTGGTGACAAAATGCGGGAAAATCAAAATCATGCACCCGGTTTTATAGTAACATTTGGATTATCTGTGCTGCTTTATCCTGCGATTAGCCTGGATAATCGAGAGTTTGCTGTAAGTATGTATGTGTTTATTTCAGGCTATTATATAATAATTATGTTTTAACATCTTTTAAATTAAGATCAGCACACCTCTCTACTGTTTACTATTTCTTCTGCATTTCCCACATTAAATTTCACATGGTCAGCAGAGTGGCTCATTTTGCTTTTATGTCTACTTCAGTCTTTAGTTGGATGAAGTATAGATTAAATTTCAAGGGTACGTCAGGGTTGGACTGGCCATGTGGGCATTCATGCAATAAATAGTCCTCTGCATCACCCTTTTTGTTAAAAGGCACCAGTTGGACAGCATTTATTATTATTTGTAGAAGCTGAAATATAGTCGGGGGAAGCTGTGCATACAGATTGAGATGCAGTTTGGATCAACAGAAATTGGAATCTTTTATGCTGCTGTCCATTAAAAAATAAGTTTTAGGAAACATTAACCATGATGACATTATTAATGATAGGAAAAATCAGTGTACTGTCCCTGGATTTAGACGAGAGCACTGTAAACACAATGCACAGTGGAATCAGTCATCAGGTGATTCATACTAGCAACACACTTCACTTCCGTCCCGCCCTTATCTCTGCTGTGCATGCAAGTGCTCTAGTCGAAATGCACAGGCTGTACTGTTGAAATCTGTGGTTGTTTAGTGTAAATATTCACTACCTCTGTGTAGATTTTGTTGTATTTCTAAAAACGTTTTACTATTGATGTGTTGGCATAAAAACTTAATCTTAGCTCTTTTGATAATTTTAATCAACATAGACTACAAAAAATTAGAAGTCACAGGTACCGGTACTTAAGATATTCTACTAAGAATATTAGTCAAGTAAGTACAGAAATGTCATGTATATTTTTTTTTGCAGTTATCTGTTAATATGATTGAAATCATTTTAAAACATTTATTTTATCATTGTGTGACCATTCAAGAGAAGTAGGGTAGCAGTAGTGTGGAACGGGTGAGGGATAGATGATGGGAGAGATAGAAGGGATGCCAGAACTTATTTTATTCCCTATCTAATAATGGGGTAAGTTATAAGCTGGGCCCAGATTCTAATGACATGTTATCTTTTTACTGATGCTGCATATACATTACCATCTTGCAGATAAATCCTAATCATGGCCTCTAGATTATAGAATTGAATTTTTATTAGGTCATTTTTTGTCATTTTATGCAATTTCATATTTTTTGGGCATTTATTTCAATTTTGTGTCATTATTTTGTCATTTTTGTGTCATTTGCTTCCTTATTTATTCATTTTCATGCTTTTACATTGAGTATATTAACTTTTTTTTTTTTGTCGTCCCCAGTCGTGCTGTGTTGAAGTGTTGTTTGTTTAATGAAAGAAGGACACACTTGGTGTTCAAGTGTTGTGCACCAACCTCACCCCAGCCGAGTCACCACGCCGATAAAATCACCTTGTCTCTCTTTCTCTGCTACCAGGTCCATTCCCAGAGGATCTAAAGAAGGGTGACTAATAGAAAGACCAGGGAAGGTGGCAACATATTTAACGAAAGGCTTTGAAACAAGTTTCAATGCCTTTCGCATATAATATGTTTTCAAACAAGTTAGAAAACATAAGTGGAAGCTTTTAGAACAGAAAGGGTTTATTTTAACAAAATAGGCTGAAGGCCATTTAAACATACAACAATCATAACACAAGATTAGAGAAAATAACCCTTTTAAAAAAAAATACAAGTTCTCCGTTTGTTCGAAAGATATTACACAAAACAAATTCAGAATAAGAAACCCTTGAATTTACTACATAAAGGATGTAAACTAGTAGTAGAGTACACAGATCGCATGCGATCCTTTGTGATCCAGTCGGATATACACAGCAGTGGGTTGCCAGCCGTATTATTCAAATTGTCTCTTTCTTGCTTTTGTAACTTGATGTGTCAGTCTCTTCCATTGACTTTTATCCTGTACCGGATCAAGAGTCTCTTTCCATGTAAGGTTGGTAGACCTGGTTATCTCATCATGCCATCTCATCTTCTTTCTTCCTTTTTTTCTGGCTCCTTCTACCAATCCCAGCATTATATCCTTTTCCAAAGATTCATGTTTTCTCATAACATGGCCAAAATATTCCAGCTTCAGTCTTGTGGCTTTAGCTTCCAAAGAACTGCTAGGCTTTATTCTTTCCAAAATTTCTTCATTTGTTTTTCTATCTGTCCACTTTACATTCAGTATTTTCCTCCACACCCACATTTCAAATGAGTCCACTTATCTTTTTTCCGCAACTCTCATTGTCCAACTCTCACAGCCATACAAAATTATTGGAAAAATCATCGTTTGCATTAATTTGATTTTTGTCTTTACTGATATACCTGTATCTTTTATGAATCTGTTGAGGTTGTTTGTGGCTATTTTTCCTAATACTATTCTTCTTTTAATTTCATCTGTACAATATCCTGATTTCGTTATTGTTACTCCTAAATAGTTGACTTTTCTGCCATCTTAAATTCTTCTCCATTAATTGTAATTTTTTCTTTGTTGTCAGTATTCATGAATGTCGTTTTCTTAAGGTTTAATTTTAAGCCTGCCTTGCTGCTTTCTTTTGTTATTCTCATTACTATATCTTCCATTTCTTTGCCACTTCTTGTGATTATGGTGGTATCATCAGCATATCTAAGATTATTGATTCTCCTTCCTCCAATTCTTATGCCTATTTCCATTATATCCATTTCTGAATTTATCATTATATACTCTGTGTACATATTAAAGATTCTGGGTGACAAAATGCAGCCTTGCCTGACCCCTTTACCTATCGCAAACCAGTTTGTTTCTCCTTCTGTTGTTCGAACCTATGCCTCCTGGTTTTCATACAAAGCCTTTATTAGTTCAACTAAATGTGCTGGGATGCCCATCTTTCTCAACGTCCTCCACATGAGCTCGTGATTTACACAATCAAACGCTTTAGAATAATCTAAAAATCCGATGTATATACTTTGTTGGAATTCCTGGGTTTCTTCCATAATCCACCTTAGGTTTGCAATTTGATCTCTTGTACCTCTACCCTTCCTGAACCCTGCTTGTTCAGCGGCTAATTCCTTTTCTATGTATGGTTCCAGTCTTTTATTAATAATTTTAAGGAGAATTTTGCTTATGTGTGGGATTAGTGCAATTGTTCTATTATTTGCACAGTCTTTAATGTCACCTTTCTTTGGTAGAAGGATAAACACCGATCGTCTCCAGTCAACTGGCCAATTTTTCTTCCTCCATACAAGATTGCATAGCTGCATTATTTTCCTTATTACTTTGTCCCCCATGTCCTTTACTAATTCTATTGGGATATTATCTACACCAGAAGATTTTCCTTTAAACTACATATATCCAAATAAAAGAGTTGAAGACACAATATTAAATTTTACCTTCATAGAGCCTGTTGACGAACTTTTCTGGACAGATTAAAGACACTTCTCCATCTACGGAATTGTGGTTGAAGAAGGCTCACTCTCCTCGTGCAATGGGCATAAACGCTTCATTCGGAAATAAGAATAACTTCACAAGGCAAAACATAAGTTAACATAGCTGAAGGCTACAAATTGAGATCATAATTAATACTTTAGAATCCCCGAAAACGCACAGATCAGATCTCAAATCACATCTAGAAACACAGGCTAGCTAACTTTAAGTACAAGCCAGAATGGCCTAATTTAAGTTCAACACACTTCATAATTCAGATGAAAAACACCGGTAACACAAATCAAGACATAGTACGAGGTCTGATTGGAAAGTTTTAAAAATGGATCCACCACTGCTTATTGGTTTGGCAGGCAGGTACACCGAAGATAAGGGGTTAATCACTGACTTGTCCTTGAACATCCTCTGACAGGAAAGTGTGTTTCCTTTATTCAGTTCGTTGTGGCAGCTGATTGAATGAGGGTCTGTTACGGCTTGTTGCAGGATTCTGTCTGCGTGAAAATGGATGTAAAACAGAAAAACGAGTATGTGTGAAATATTATCTTAAAACCGGGAAATCAGCTTCTGAGACGAATCGTGGGTATATGGATATGATCCTGAAACCAAAGTTCAGTCTTCACAGTGGAAGAGTCCAGTTTCACCACGACCGAAAAAAGCACGGCAAAGTCGGTCGAATGTGAAGACAATGTTGGTGATTTTTTTCGATTCTACCGGTAGTGTGCATAATGAATTTACCCCTAGAGGACAGACAATTAACCAGGAATAATACTAATGTGTCCTTGAGCGTTAGCACGAAAAGGTGCGGAAGAAAAGCCCTGCATTGTTGAAAGACAGGAGTTGGGTGCTCCACCACGACAATGCGCCAGCTCATCGTGCCTTCTCAGTCGTGGAATTTTTGAACAAATTCCAAATTCCTGTGCTTCCAAAACTGCCCCATTCCCCTGATATAGCCCCTGCGGACTTATACCTGTTTCCTAAACTGAAATTTTCACTGAAAAAGAAGCAATTTGACTCGATTGAAGACATCCAGGCAAATACGGAGAGCGTCCTTAACACACTTCAGAAAACAAATTCCAGGAATGTTTCCAAAAGTGGAAACACCGTTGGAGTCGGTGTGTTCAGTCAGAAGGGGACTATTTTGAAGGAGATGCATCACAGTAGCATGTAAATACCGCCATTGTGAAATTACGAGCCCATTCTTAAAACTTTCCAATCAGACCTCGTACATACCTCTGAATAGAGTAGCCTAACCGGGAGTGAAGATTCCATCCACTGAACCAATATGAGCCACGTCCATGTCCATTGTCCGAAGGATAAAACGAGAATGAGAACGAGGCACCATTTTCCTCGTTATTTTATACCTTACAATCCTTTTGTTACGACACACTTGCTACACAATAGAGAAACTCTCACAATCTCGGCAAAGACAAAGTCTCCCTATAGCACAAGTAATAATCGAAAATGACATAACAGATAAACCAACAATTTGTCAGTACATGACCGACTACATAATACAAAGGCTAAATGACGCAACACAGTGCGTTAACAATTTGTAAGTTCGGGGCCGACTATAATATGCTTACTATATAACAAGTGGAAGAACAAAGCCTTCTACATAATGATTTCTTCTCCAAATATATTTTAAATAAATTTCTTTCGCCAAGTGATTAAAAACTGATTAAAAATAAAATATTGGCGCACACTCCCCTATGCTGACTTGGAACTTATTTGTCAAATATGTTCCAACACGTGATTATACTGGGTAAGAGTCCTCTATAATAGTGTCCAAAAAATTCGAATATGGGCTAGACCAACGAGGGTCTCCCGACCAATATACAAGCACTGGATATAATCAGAAGGATCCTACCTTCTCTTATGCGATTACTCGCACATACCACAGTCCGTCCTTTTCACACACCAGTTTTGCTTGCTGACAGCCACTGTAGCCTTTTAGAGATGTTACGTAGGCGAGTACTCGTCAAGCTATCTCTTACAGTGATGCTGGTCAGCTGGTCAGGAGCCTCGGCCTTGCAGAACGCCCTCGAACATGGCACCAGAGACAGTTCAGGAATAATCATCTATTCTCTACCTGTAAATCCAAGTTCAGCGAAGGAGAAGGAAATGCAAAAAAGGAAAAAAAAAAAAATATATATAGTCAGACCCCATAAACTTTCAAATTCAATAAAATAAAATGAAATTCTATTAGCCATACTAAATTAAAGAAATCTCCTGAAGGGAGAAAAACAAGAAACAGGCTACAACTATATTGTAGTAAATCACAAAATTTAAAACTCTGTCTTCTCTCACATTACAGAGAGGCCAAAATTTATAATATGTTAAAGTATTTTGTACGAGAAACAATTTGTGCGATTAATCCTTCACTTGTTCACCCGCATCAAGCGCCAACGCCACCTGTGGGTAGTTGTGTTAATCTCTGCTCTGTGTGTAGCCATGTTTATGCAGTGTACCTTGTGCTAAATATATTCCTTTGTTCATCCGAATGTACGCGAGTTGTTCTTAGTTTATTCCTGCAATCCATTGAACATTTTCACATAATAGAATTACAACCAATAAAAGATAATTCTTTCAACATTACAGAGAGTCAAAAGTTACTTTAAAATTAAAACAAACAAAAGACAACTGTTCATTATGTTATAATAATAATAATAATAATTTATTATACCGTTCAGCATACAATGCAATAGGTAACGTCAGTGAGCCATTAAAACAATATATCTATGTTCAGGTATTCCTGTACAGTGTAAAAATTATATCTTTTCAACATACATTTAATTCTATTTTTAAAAATACTTGTATCTCTAATCTGTCTGAAAGATAACGGTAACTTATTATATAATTTTTCCCAAGATACAAATGAGAATCAAGGGATTTCTGTAAACAAAATTTAGGTAACACCATATTATTTCTTCCCCTTGTATCATAACTGTGTACATCAGAAAACAATACCTCATTCTTATTTTGATGGTGAACAAAATTCAAACATGCAAATACATACAATGATGCCAAAGTTAAAATTCCAAATTCCTGAAAAATTGGTCTACAATGTTGGCGAGAATCGCAATTCTTTATTATTCTGATAGCCTTCTTTTGGAGCAAGAAAGCCTGATTGGCTTCCCAGCTATTGCCCCAGAGCAAAATACCATAGTTAAGATGGCAATGGAATATACTATAATAAACACTTAATAAGATGCCCACTGATACACATAATTTAAGTCTTCTTAAGAGAAACAAGGCGTTTGACAATTTTTTACTTGTTACAGTTATATGATGTTTCCAGGAAAGCTTGCTGTCCAGCCATATTCCAAGTAGTTTAACTTGTTGCTCTGTGTCTTGTTTGTCTTTTATAGTGAATAGGATGGTTTGTGTTTTCTCCTTATTCATATGTAAACCATTTGCCCCACACCAATCTGACATTTGATCTAAAGTACATGACCAATGAAAATTACTAGCAGAAAGAATATTAAGCACAGTAGTGTCATCTGCATATGAAATAACTTTACCAGGAGTTGCAGCGGGCAAATCATTAACAGCAATAATAAAAAGGAAAGGACCAAGAATAGATCCTTGTGGCACCCCTGTTGTTACATTGCGAATTGTAGATATCTGGTCATTAACTGAAACCAATTGCTTCCTATTGCTGAGATACGATTGAATTAGAGCCAATTCCTTGTTTCTTATTCCGTAGAACTCTAATTTCCTTAGCAGAAGATCATGCGGTAAACAATCGAAAGCTTTACTAAGATCGCAGAGACAGGCTGCTGCATTCTGTTTGTTTTCAAAAGCATTTAGCACTTCACTCACTAGGCGTTCAATACCCTTAACAGTGGACCTGTTGGATCTAAAACCATACTGTTCATCACTTAATAATCTGTTAACTTCAAAATAGGATACTAACCCATCCAGCATTATGCTTTCAATTACTTTAGACAAAACAGGCACCAAGGACACTGGTCTATAATTGGAGGCTTCTTGCCTATTTCCCTTTTTGTAAACAGGGATAACTTTCGATATCTTCAAGCGATCAGGGAATTCTCCTTGGCTTAAACATTGATTAACAATAAGTACCAAGGGATCCAATAAATAGAGAGCACTAGCTTTTAATTGGTAATTCGAAAGACCGTAGTAATCCTGACTCTTTGAATTGTTAAGTTTCATGATTTTGTTGTAAACATCTTCATGTGTTACTTCCTTCCAATTAAAACTTCCATCATTGCCAGTCACGTTACTTAAAAAGTCAACAGCAGACTTATTAGGTTTTTTTGTTTTTTGTATTATTTCAGAGACAGACTGAACAAAATAGTTATTGAATTCTTCGGCTGTTATGTTAATTTTAGATAACTTGTTGGTACAATTCCTTCCTGACGCCTTATTAACTATGTCCCAAGTTGTTTTACATTTATCGCTGGGCATTATTTATTAAGGACTCATTATACGATGCTCTTGTCACAGAAAGCTATGCTCTGTATTGTTTCCTAGCAGTCAGATACATTTGTTTACTGTGTTCTGTTTTGTAAATGATGTTGATATTGTGCAACATGATGACCTGTTCACGCATTAACTTAAGATCGGTAGAGAACCAAGAATTGGGAATTGACTTATTTGACTTCTGACGAAACTTTACATGCTTAAAGCATGAGTCGTAAAAGTATAATATAATATCAAACATTTCATTAAAATTTGAGCTGACCTCGTTGTGATACAAATAAAAACTCCAGTCAATAGTACTCAGGCAACCTAGGAATTCACTTATCGTAGTTTGAGATATTAACCTGACTTCTCTTAAACTAGAAGGTTTACTATTCGATCTTGGGATATTTATGTCAAACCCTATTGCCATATGATCGGACAATACAGGATCAAAGACACTGTGAGTAAATTCCGATGAGTGAAAATTTGTAAATATGTTATCTAGACATCCATTATTGCGTGTCGGGGTATAATTTACAATTAGAAGACCATATTGCGTTAAAATATTTACTAAAATGTCAACAGAGGTGGAGCATGTATTTACATCAATATTAAAATCTCCCCCTAGAATTACCTTTGTTTTCGTATTAATAAAAATGGTATCCAATACTGTGACTAATCTTTCAATAAAAACACTGAAGTCTCCATTAGGTGAGCGGTAGCAGGAAACTAATACAATGTTAACAGCTTCAAGTTTCTGCCGCGAATTCAGCATGAAGTTCCATCGACTGATCATTAACCTTACTCATAGAGTACCCTTTTAAGTTATTTGCTAAAAACAAACACACCCCACCATGTAAAATATTTCCACGACAGAAATAGCTTGCAATATAGTAGTTAGTTATATTGTAAAGCTGCATTTCAGTTTCGTATAACCAGTGTTCACTTATCATAAGTACATTGTAGCTGGATGTGGATAAAAAAGCTTCTAGTTCATTGAGTTTGTTTCTCAGCGATTGAATGTTTATATTAAAAATACTCAAACTAAAAACTTCTTTTCTGCCAGGAGATCTGAGTCATCCAGACGGATTATCCGTTGTTTTGCAATTTAAAATCTGTTCATATTTTCATCAATAGCAATGTGGAAGGATGCGTACGTATTATATTTAGTTTTCAGTACTAAGTAAGCAACGATGAAGAGAGGACGTGTGTAAGAGGTGCTGCTAAATAATTGAGGAAAAGCGACATAAGGGACAATGGGTGTTGATATAACAGCGTATAGAGCCAGAATTGGCTCCTTTGGGGCCGAAAGGAAGATTGAGAAGAAAGGGCAAGTGAGAAAAGAAGACTTAATTAATGTGCTAGTTTATGCAACATTACTTATGGTGCTTTTAGTAATTGGAGGAATCGAGCTGAACCCAGGCCCGGCCGATAGTCAAGACAACGTGGAAGAGATATTTAGAAGGCTTGATGGCATGGAAGACCGAATAGGGAATAAAATCATCGAGGCGGGGAAAGAAGTTCAACTCGAGATCAGAGAAGAGCTTAAAGGAATGAGGAGAGAAGTGGAAAATCTGAGAATAAGAGTTGCGAAACTGGAGAATAGATATCGCGCATTCAATCTAGTTTTTACAGGAGTGGAGGAGAGACGAGGAGTATGGCCTTTGCAAGAGGTTAAGGAAATTCTGGAGAACAAGATGAAGATTGGACTGCAAGGTTGGGAAGTGACCGAAGCATTTCGAGTTGGAAAGAGGCTGGGCAGAAGAATGATAATCGCAAGATTTGCCAAGTCACAGGTTGTCCACGATGTATTAAAAAGATCGATGAAGTTACAAGGAAGCGACATTTTTGTGAATAAAGATCTCTCAGTTGAAGATAGGGGCATTAGGAGACAATTAGTACACAGATTGAAAGAGCTAAAGCAGGCAGGGAGAAAAGCCTATATACGCAACCTACAACTTTGGGTGGATGGAGAGAAAATAGTGGAGAGCGAAAAGGTACTAAAGAACAGCAACAAACCAAGTAAGGAAATGCGTCAGCAAATAGCTGCACTGAAAGAGTCGCAATACGTAGGAAACGAGAGGGTGGAACGTCCAGCTAGCCGCGTGCGAGGATCCGACGTTTGTCGAGGTGTCAGCGATAGCAATCAAGGCCAAACACCATCAGCTTCTTCTCGAGATATGACGTCACCACAAAGGGATAGAGTATCACCATCATGTACAAATCAGCTGGTCAGCCAGGGACGGGAAAGAGCTATATATAGTAAAGATAAATTACCGAGTGAGAGAAGGCCTATCAGATTTTCTATCCCAGTGGGGCCATGGTCGAAACAAAGTTACACAGATGATAAAACGAGTAAGGGGGGCGGGAAAACGGAAGGGATTGAATTAAGGAGTAAAAAGAAATTACAAACTTTTAATCTCTTGTAGGGATCAGTGTCCATTCGTTGCTAAAATCAACACCGCAGGAATATGCGTCTGGCTTTTTTTTTAGCGTGCAACAGATAGTGAAATTAAAGCAGTGTGAATACATAAGCGAAAATGAAATTACAAGAATGTGGCAGGTAAATTAAATAACCAGTGAAGTGTAATGCGTTATGCATAGGGAGTTTGAGTAGTTGCTAATACGAATCATTTTTTTATAAATGTCATTATAATAAGTTTATTTATTTAGAGCATTTTTTAACGGCAGGAGTAACAGAATATAATGGTGTCATAATGTGAACAGAAAGAAGGCATATGAACATAGTTCTAAAGGAAACTTATTTCTATATGTTTACACACACTCCAGGAAAATGTATTATGGTGTTTGAGATGTCTACTGGTAAAATGGCAAGCGTCAAATCCGGTAGACTCTTTTGTAAATTTTTGTCTTAGTACAATAAATATCATTTCATATCATATCATATCATATTTAGTTTTCAGCTTAGTTACCGTTGCCGACAGTATCTTGTGGCTCTTTTTTGTAATCAGATACCTCTGATTCAGGAGCGAGCCTGCTAACAAACACAGCCTTCTTTCTTGGTTGTTTTGGGACCACTCTGAGATTAGTAATAAGATTAGTACCACAAAACGTAGGCTTTGTCTCTGCTTTACTTATTTTCCTCTTCACTACTTCAGTCCATTTGGGTCCTCCATCTACTCCACTACCATTTACGTGTTGAGGAGTATCAATTTCAATAATACCACCATTTGAATGATCAGTACTGTTGTTACTCTCCTGTGCATTTTTCACAATTACATTAGGGAAAATATGCTCTTCTACTATTTCTTCTAAGTCAATAGGAGTAAACCTATTATTCTTGTTAGACTTGTCGAAATTATTTGTTTTGTTTAAGTCGGCAGATGTAGGCCTACTCCTCCTATTGTGAGTTTGCTCCGGTACGAATGACGTTCCCTCATTTTCTAACCTCATTTTTCTGGTTACAATTTCATTCCCTCTCTTTCGATTACCTACAGTAATACTCCCATTCGACTGAATGGGGCAGTCAATGCAAGAAATATTCTCAGTGGGCATTGTTGAACAAACAGTGTCTCTCTGTGAATTCGAGGTTAGGTTATTAGTCTCACTATAATCACTAACCATATTGAAATTAACGTTCTCTGACAGTTGATCAAATTGTCTCTTTAGATTTAACTGATTTATACTCACATTATGTAGCTCTGAACTAATTACTGAAACCAAATGTATACAATCACACGAATGGTCCGAGTCCTGATTTTTCTTTGTCTCATTTAATAATTTCTTTATCTCCCTTAGTCCACTCCTTAAACTAACAACAGTTAATATTAAACGAGGAACCATTGAGTTCATAACACTAACTTCAATCTTGTCACAGTCCGTACATAACCAAAACAAATTTGAACACTCGTTCAACACTTTCCTTTCGTTAATTTTCAAGGGGACACAATTTAAATGAACATTTTTATTACAAGTGCCACTACATAGTATAATTTCATCAAACTCTCCGAAGCTACGGTCACAAAATTTACAATGTTCTTGCGAGCGATCGTACGTTCCACCCATGCCGTCCGCCAGTAACAGTATCAGTTTACCAACCAATGCGAAAACATGGCATGGCTAGTTCAATTTTCGACTTATGGTATTTTAAATAATTAAAATGGATACTTTAAGTATGACAAGAGTTGCGCATCCACTACTTCTTTGGAGTGGACTGAAGATAGAAGTCCCACACGGCTTGTCATCCCATCAACTCCCGGGAGACTGCTCGGCATTCCATCATCGAGTATCTTCCGTCTGCGACGGTAGTATTCATAGGATACTCGCCGAATCTCGATGTCGGATGGCCAAATCAAGCAGGAAAACCATTTTCTTCGTAGACCTATAGTCTGCAACCTAGTCATTTTACATTAGGGGTAGTCAGGCTTTCTTACAGTACGACACGTGGGCCCTAATGCTCCTATTCCTTTCTGTGTCTTGTAACAACATAGTAACTGGGGTTAAAAACCTCTCAACGGAATAGGGACCACGAAATCTTACCGCCAATTTCGCGGCAAATTTATTTACCGCTTTGCTTTTAGGAAAGTTTTTAACAAAAACTTTATCTGCCACGTGAAAATTAACTGGTCTGCGATCAGCGTTGTATCTTTGCTCCCTTTTCTGATGCGCTAATTTTAGCTGGGCGGCCGCCCTTTTCCATATATCTTTAACTTTAGCCGCATCGGGCGACAATTCGCTGATCGCCCACGCATTTGAGAGGGGACTGTTAGGAGGAAAAGAGAATAACAGCTGGAACAGAGTTTCCTTATGAGCTTCATGTCGGGCTGAGTTAAAGGCGAACTGCAGCCAGAACAGTTCCCTGTCCCACGCGACATGCTCGTCTGAGTGGTACGCTATCAGAGCGGCCCTCAGATTCCTGTTAAATCTTTCGTTATGATTGGGGCTTGGAAAAAACGGCTATGTTCTGATATGTCGGATACCTAAAGGGAAAAGAAACTGCTTAAACTTCCTTGAAATGAAGTATGTAGCATTATCCGAAACCAAAGAACGCGGGAATCCGACTACCGCGAATATTCTCTTAAGGCATTCTATGGTCGAATTGGTTGTAGCTTACCGTACAGGAAGTAGCCATACAAATTTTGTGAATGAATCCACCGCCACAAGAATATATGTATTTCCATTTCTAGAACGGGGGAACTTACCGACAAAATCAATGAACAACCGATCCATCGGAGCTTTCGGCACCTCGGATGCTAAGTAACCGAGCTTAGTACACTGAACAGGTTTCGCACATGCGCATTTCAAGCCAGCCCTTACCTGTGCTCTTATGAAAGCATCCATGCCCTTCCAGACGAAAGTTTCTTTGACCTTGGCCCGAGTCTTATAAAATCCCAAGTGACCTACCGCCGACTCATGGTAATATTTAAAAACCATGTCTCTCAATGCTGCCGGTAAAAATATTTTGGAGAGGGATTTACGCGTTGGGGTACTGCACAACACACTATTCTTAAAGACGTACTGCGGTACGTCATCTCCGCTTTGTATGCGGGCGATTAGGGGAGCTAGCTCATGATCGTTGGCTTGATGATATTTTAAGGCCGTGTAGGCTAGGGGAAAGGCACCCAAAATATTGCCTACTATGCCAGACAATTCCATAGGCTCCTAGACTGTCAACTGGGCCGTCCAACAGCTCATCAGGACTAAACATCCTGCTGAGGCTGTCATCTACTACGTTCTCAGTCCCTTTGATGTGACGAGCCTTAAACTTGAAGGCAGAGAGTCGCACAGCCCATCTGGCGATCCGCCCGGTTGTACGTGGCTTCGCCAGAACCCAGCTTAAAGCCTGGCAATCTGTCTCTAACTCGAATTCATCGTGTTCAATGTAAAGCTAGAAATTTCTCCACTGCGAACAACACAGCGAGAGCCTCAAGCTCATACATTGAATACACGCGTTCAGGAGGGGTCAGAGTCCTAGAGGCATACGCTATAGGCCTTCTACCCTCGAATTCTTGTAGGAGCACAGATCCCAGAGCAACTGGAGATGCGTCACACTGCACGACAAATTTCTTGGAAAAATCTGGTATGGCAAGCACAGGGGATTCATTATCGCGACTTTCAGCTTTTCAGAAGCTTCCTGGCAAACAGGAGACCAGATGAACTTCGTACCCTTTTTCCTTAATGCATTTAAAGGGGAGGAAAGATCTGCCATGCTAGGGATGAACTTCCTGAAGAAGTTCACCATTCCTATAAATCTGGCAACGCCCTTGGCATCTTTAGGGGGAGGGAAATCTCAAATTGCCTTGGTGCGTTCTGGGTCGATGATAACGCCATCTGCTGAAACCAGATGACCCAGGAAAGACAGTCTCCGCGCGGCTATATTAACCTTCTCGGGGTTGACCGTCAGTCCTGCGGCTCGTAGGCGCGAGAACACTTCTTTGAGATGCAAAAAATGATCATCAAAGGACCTAGAATATATGACTGAATCATCCAAATAATGGTAAACAAATTCAAATTTAATGTCAGAAAAAATCTGGTCTAAGAGGCGTGTCAACACCTGAGCTGATGCTAACCCGAAAGGGACGCGGGAATACTCGAATAAATTCCAGTCGGTCGCTATGGCTATAAATCTCCTAGATAGCCCTGTAAGAGATATCTGGTAATATGCTTGATTAAGATCTAGGGATGTGAAAATTTTCGCTCCGGAAAAAAACTGAAAGCACTATGAATATCCGGAATGGGTACCGAATCTATCTTAATCTTCTCATTGAGGTGCCTGTAATCAATCATCGGTCTGTAGCGCCCATCGCCCTTCGGAACCAGAAAAACAGGACTGGAGTAGTTGGAGTTGGAGACCCGGAGGACTCCTTGTTCAACCATCGAGTCAATGTGTTCTTTCAGGATCTTTAGTTTCAGCGGAGAAAGACGATAAGGAGGTCTGCGAACGGGTTGAGTATCAAGCAGCTCAATGTCTTACTCTAAAACATTAGTCAAGCCTAACTCTGGAGTTAATACATCCGGAAATTGGGTTAAAATATCGACAACTTTGCTTCTTTCATTATACGCTAAGTGAGCCAAGTCGACACTCACATTATTAACTGAATCAGGGAAAAATTCAGGAGGATTCAGAAAATCCACAGCTGCTTCACTGTTAGGGGAAAGCAATTCACAAAAGGGGGAACCGTGCAGCAAATTAAACTTCTTATTTTCAGCGAATTTGAAATAACACTGCTTAGTGTTAAAATCCAGGATAAGTCCAGACTTCTGCATGAAAGGATATCCCAAAATCGATGGCATCAGTAAGTTTTCAACCACTATGAAATTACACTTCCAAGTGAAGTTCCCAATTTTCAGTTTTAAGCTCACTGTACCGACTGGAACAAGGTATTTATCATCTGCCATTTTCAAGCTAGCTTCCGTCCTAACTAACTTCGGCATGTGTCGGGTAAACCGACACATTCTATTATACGAGTCGCTTGAGAGCAAGGACACAGCAGCGCCACTCTCTAAGAGGGCAGACATCTTCAAATTACACAATTCTACTGATAACATGGGCAACTTTGTATCGAAAATAGCCGCTACTTGCCAAGGCACAAAATTTTCTTTCCCAGCAATATTTAAGTCACTATCGGGGGTCAAAATCGGGTACTTTCTCTTTTTACGGTGTTTTCTGCTTTTTTGGTGCGGGCCATTATTTTCACATAACGCCATATTCGTTTGCTGACATTTGGCATGGGTAGAACTATCATTACTGTCTGTATTTTCAATAGGTGGAGTACTCCTATTTAAATTCAACTGGTACGCATGCTGCTTATGAAAACGACTATTTACAATTTCCTAGTGCGGAAACGACGGTCAGTCTGGCTTCTATTGTCCGTATCGTCAGTCCTGTTAATTACAACGGTCGGTGCCACCTCCCTAGAGCTGATCAGGTCCCTAGAAGGCAAGTCTACATCCTTTATGTCAGTCGTCAGTACAGCATCATTCTTAATTTTCTCTCCAACAAGGCTACAGACAATATTAGATCCACTTAAGGCCCGTCGGTAAAGTCTATGTCAGCTGGCAGAACGATTCTTCCTAGAATTGCTTTTTCCATTATTATATTTTGCGGCACTACAATTTCTTACCAAGTGCCCAGGTTTTCCACAGCCATAACATGTGATAGGCTTTCTTTCATTACCAGCCGCGACTGGCCTAGCTCTATCACTATGAAAACTCGGCGTTACTTGACTACTACCTAATGGGTGGGGACTCTTGCTCTACCCTTAAGGAATCAGAGTAACATATTGCATTAACCCTTGCACATAAGTTTTCTAGCTGCGAAAATGAAGGTGGCCTGCTCTCAAAAACGACTTTAACGCGCGTGTCAGGAGACATGCCTTCAGTAATGGTATCAACAATGTCACATTCTGTCATAGCTAAGCGAAAAATCCTAGCGTACATTTTAATGCACCTAGCATACGACGAAAGGGTTTCATAAATGCCTTGAGGGTGGTAAAAGTACTTATTCACTAAAGCCGCTCTCGCTCTCACTGGTACATACAAATCCAGCAACTTACTATGAAACTGGTCTAACCCTAGGCCACCATTGATAGCCTCCAAAGCTACATCACGAAAAGAACCGGACAACCTTGAAAATAAGTAAGCCAAAAGGTTCTGTTCGTCTAAATGAAAAACTGCGGCCTGTGTTTTCAAATCACAGATGAAACCGATAAAATCCAGCACTTTCTCCACAGTTTCATCAGAAAAATTACCACATTTTTCTAGAATAGAAGCTAAAGGATGTGGCAGGCTAGCAGATGTCAAAGTATTATTTGGCAAAATGAGACTTGGCTTAGCATTATGACTAGAAATGCCCACATTACTATGCGGAAAGCAAGCCTGACTTCTTGCACTATCGTCAATCCGGGAATATATTTCAGAATTAGCGAACTAGTTCCTCTGCTCAGTATTATTCAACATACCTTCATAAGTAACCCGCTCGGTCACTTTATCATTAACTTCCGTTTCCAGTCTGTTAACTCTTCAAAATAAGGGGCACCTGACTACTTAAATTCTCCCATTCTTGGTGAAAATCAGTACCGACAACTAGGAGATTGAGGTCATTTACTCTATTACAAGCATGGAGAAGCCTATGCTTGACTCTTTCCAAAGGAGTAGCATTTAAATCTAGCAAGCCATCACTTGCCTGTTTTATTCTATTTGTCGCAACACTTAATAATTGTGAGATTTCAGACTCACCAAAAGTCCTGACATCCACTGGTTAGTCCAGGTACTGTTTCAAACGGTCCTTGAGGACTGCGACTAACTCTTTCTGCTCTCCTGGAACTTTCCTTATCCTCAGCTCGTATACTAGGTCATCCTTAAGCAAGTAGTCGGGATCCACGTGCGCACGAGCCATGACTTTGATACAGGGGAAACATGAAACAAATAATTACAATGAATTAGTAGAAGTACAAACAAGTTAAAAACAACAATACATAGTAATAAAATTTGAAGTTTTCACTTTTCCTCAATAAATGAAAATTCTACAAGCGGTAGCTGCGTGGAACTTTAAAACATCCACCGTGATGCTACCAATAATATGCACCAACCTCACCCCAGCCGAGTCACCACGCCGATAAAATCACCTTGTCTCTCTTTCTCTGCTACCAGGTCCATTCCCAGAGGATCTAAAGAAGGGTGACTAATAGAAAGACCAGGGAAGGTGGCAACATATTTAACGAAAGGCTTCGAAACAAGTTTCAATGCCTTTCACATATAATATGTTTGGAAGCTTTTGGAACAGAAAGGGTTTATTTTAACAAAATAGGCTGAAGCCCATTTAAACATACATCAATCATAACACAAGATTAGAGAAAATAACCCTTTTTTAAAAAAATATAAGTTCTCCGTTTCTTCAAAAGATATTACACAAAACAAATTCAGAATAAGAAACCCTTGAATTTACTACATAAAGGATGTAAACTACATATCGAACATCTTATGCGCCATTTACATTTTTTTTCAGGAGGAGCAAAAAACGTTTTGCTTAATATTTATTAAGCCAAACTGAATAAAATTTTGTCAGTATGCAGCTGGGAGGAGCAGAGTTACATATAGCCTACATCAGCGTTGTTTCTTGAAACTGATTATTACTTGCCGAAAAGGTTCTTAAGTTGTTATGCGGTAACTACATTGACGGTATAAGTTATCTTACAGTTACTTGAGATGTTCTGGTGGGCATAGTTTTCTTCAGGCTAGTACTTAAGATGTTCTGCTGGAGTTCACTTAAGGGTATAATTTTCCTACTTAGTGAAATATTTACATGAGTTTCAATAGTCTGGGATGTTTGGTAAGGAATTTTAAGTTTCTGGGATAAAATAAAACGTATTAACCCTTTTTAATGATAGTGTTCACATAACTAGCCTATACACATTTAAGTGACTGAACTTATAATAAAAAAATCTAAAACATTAAAGCAAGAAGCTACAAAATACAGACAATATTAAGAAATGAAGTTCTCCATGATATTTATTTGGTATAGTACCTTTAGAGCATACTCCTTTCATTGACCACCAAACACTCAGTTAGAGACTGTTTGCCAGAAACTGATGAGGTCGAATAAGCAAATTTAAAAAGAATTGTGATTAACTTAGTTCTGTAGTCTAATTCTATTGTTAACATACTGCATTCTATTTACAAGTTATATGTATTTTATAATTTTTTGCAACGAAAAACTTTTCATTAACCACGATTGAAGAATGTTAGTCAGTAACCGATGAGGAGGATAAATAAGTAACTTTAAATTGAATTTTGATTAATTTTTCTTTCAAACATAGTAATGTACTTCATTTCTTAATAGTAGGGCCTATCTGTACTTTGTAGCTTCTTGCTTTAATGTTTTAGAATGTCTTTTATTATAAGTTCAATCACATAAATGTGTATAGGCTAGTTGTGTGAACACTATCATTAAAATGGGTTAATACATCTTATTTTATCCCAGAAACTTAAAATTCCTTACCAAACATCCCAGACTATTGAAACTCATGTAAATATTTCACTAAGTAGGAAAATTATATCCTTAAGTGTACTCCAGCAGAACATCTTAAGTACTAGCCTGAAGAAAACTATGCCCGCCAGAACATCTCAAGTAACTGTAAGATAACTTATACCGTCAATGTAGTTACCGGCAAAACAACTTAAGAACCTTTTCGGCAAGTAATAATCAGTTTCAAGAAACAACGCTGATGTATATGTAACTCTGCTCCTCCCAGCTGCATACTGACAAAATTTTATTCAGTTTGGCTTAATAAATATTAAGCAAAACGTCTTTTGCTCCTCCTGAAAAAAAATGTAAATGGCGCTTAAGATGTTCTGCCTTTCACCCATCGAATGTAATGTTCAATCAAATAAGCAATACAATCTCGCACACGACTAAAAGAAATAATGCTAAATGGAATGCGCGCGAGGTCCGCAAAGCGAACCAAACCATTGTTACGTCACATTGTTAATGTTATAATTAGAAATAACTCTAATTTACTACATAGTATTATTACTGATTCTTAATGTGATTGATTTTGACTGAAACAAGGAGATGTTAAGCACCCTATTAGCATTAATTATAAAAATAATAAATTATCTTAAGCGCCAACGTTCAGAATTAGTCCCGAAAGAATTATCTTAAGAGCCAAACATTTTATCTTATGCGCCACTTTGGGCTGGCACTTACGATAAAAATGCGGGAACAAATAGTTCTCTAAGCTGTTTTGCCGGGCATTAAAATAATTATTTGGTTCTTAAGATAAAATACACCAGCATTTTTCTCCCTCCACAGAAGGAGTTAGTGCAAGATCTTTTGCCAGGACGTAAAACACAGTTGCCTCTTTCTATTCATGTTAAAAAGTCAATTTTAGAAAAAGTGGCGGTTAAGATGTTTTGCCTTTCACCCATCGATATATCTAAATAAAAGAGTTGAAGACACAATATTAAATTTTACCTTCATAGAGCCTGTTGACTTACTTTTCTGGACAGATTAAAGATGGCTTCTCCATCCACGGAATTGTGGTTGAAGAAGGGTCACTCTCCTCATGCAATGGACATAAACGCTTCATTTGGAAATAAGGAAAACTTCACAAGGCAAAACATAAGTTAACATAGCTGAAGGCTACAAATTGAGATCATAATTAATACCTCAGAATCTCCGAAAACGCACAGATCAGATCTCAAATCACATCTAGAAACACCGGCTAGCTAACTTTAAGTACAAGCCAGAATGGCCTAATTAGTTCAACACACTTCATAATTCAGATGAAAAACATCGGTAACACAAATCAAGACATAGTACATACCTCTGAATAGAGTAGCCTAACCGAGAGTGAAGATTCCATCCACTGAACCAATATGAGCCACGTCCATGTCCAT
Organism: Ectobius pallidus; assembly: GCA_964059195.1. Lineage (NCBI taxonomy): Eukaryota > Metazoa > Arthropoda > Insecta > Blattodea > Ectobiidae > Ectobius > Ectobius pallidus. The sequence goes on from CAXKWD010000009.1 coordinate 30,969,450, forward strand.
TGTCCGAAGGATAAAACGAGAATGAGAACGAGCACCATTTTCCTCGTTATTTTATACCTTACAATCCTTTTGTTACGACACACTTGCTACGCAATAGAGAAACTCTCACAATCTCGGCAAAGCCAAAGTCTCCCTATAGCACAAGTAATAATCGAAAATGACATAACAGAAAAACCAACAATTTGTCTGTACATGACGACTACATAATACGGTTAACAATTTGTAAGTTCGGGGCCGACTATAATATGCTTACTATATAACAAGTGGAAGAACAAAGCCTCCTACATAATGATTTCTTCTCCAAATTTATTTTAAATAAATTTCGTGGGCCAAATGATTAAAAACTGATTAAAAATAAAATATTGGTGCAGTTGTCAAGTCTCAGTCAGAAACGAGAATCAAAGAAACGCCAAAATTTTGTATTATATTACTGTTATTAGATTGACTTGGCACCAGATCTGCCACCGGCTTGGATTTGAGAGTGCAAACTACGGTTACCGTCAGTTAACAATAATATAATCCAGCAGGCTGCAAAGGAAATCCCAAAGTTTGACTCGCCAGTGCCTCAGTGCCAGTATAAATTTCCGTGAGGGAAGAACATTCACAACAGTTACAGTTAAGCAGAGCAATTTTGTTTTTTACTTTTTACCATATTTCAAGTATGCACCCATTGTTTCGGCAGATGTGGAGAGGAGCTTCTCCATGTATAAAATAATGTATCCTTTCAGACAATCGAAGGTCATTTACCTTCGATAAGCTCAGTATGCTGGCAGTGATTTACTGCAATCCTGAATAAGGTAGGGTTTACAAGCTTTTTTCATACGGGTATTATTTAAGTAAATGCTAGGTTACTATAATGCTACATTTTTGTAGGATCTACTTTAAAAACAATTTTCTTACTTTTCTTCTCAAATGCTCCAATCAAGAACAAAGAACAAAGTTTTTAGACCTACAACATCCTTTCTGTATTTACAGTTTTTACAATCATGTACAAATTGCTCTATAACTTTGTGTGTACAATAATATTTTTTTAGAAATAAAACATGAATTTCAGGTAATTATTTATAATTATTAAGTGTTTTTCTTTAACATTTAGGGTAACAATATTAGGTCATCAGAATCTGGGCCCTGGTTATAAGAATTATTGTGTTTATTTATTTATTGATTAGAAAAAATGGGCAATTTTTCAGCATGCTTTAAAAATTTGAACAATTTGAGATGTATACTTAACAAACCATGGCAGATTAGTAAAAGTCTGCACAGAACATGAAAGAAGTCTATTTAAATTCAGCACAGGTTAAAGTTAGTGGGCATTTAAACCCTGGCTTGAATACTAACTTTAACACCTGTCTGGAAAAATTATGCATCTGCCAGAGACCATTAGTTATGTATGCAGATATATTCCTGTGAATACTGGTCTTGTTTGAATATCTCAAAACATTGATAAGTGTAAAGAGGTGCATTTATGTTTGCAGCCAACAGAGTGAACCTAGAGGAGGAGACAGATGAATACAAGGACTACCGCTTCACAAAGTGGATGACTAAGAATGTTAAACTTCAAGGCATTCCACCTTCTGCATTCTACAGCCAGTCAAACAGAAAGCTAGCTGAGAATTACGTACGATACTGCTTTATCAAGGTGAGAATCATTGATATTCAGGAGTGTGAATGTGGGTTTTTTCTAGGTTTTACTTTACTTAAATGCCACTTTAGAATATTGCCATTTTTTTGGTTAGGAAGGTGTTTTATACGATTTGGTCATACAGTGTATGTGATTTGAATTGTAATAATTGTTCATTTAAGATGTTTGTGTATTTCATATTGTTCAAGTGTGTTTAAAGTGTGGCCTTCAGGGGTATGGGGGTATGGGTATGAGGGTGGATCGAAAAGTAATGCACAATAAATTTTTTCTGCATTGGTATTGCGGCTGGGATGTTGAACTTTCACCAAGATGGAGTTTGAAGCTTCTGCTAAGGATGCTATTTTGTTCTCATGTGTAGCTCTAGCGAGAGAAGTGTGAACTGTGCAACAAAGATGGCACACATGTTACTACCATCCACTTGTGAAGAGCAGCAAGGTGTAGTGCGATTTTTATGGGTTAAAGGGCATAACATGAGTGAAATTCACAGAGACATGTGTGGCACGTGTGGGGACGACTGTATGTACTGTGACAAACGCTGTAACATTCATGCTGATGATGTCAAACTTCTTCACAACAATGTTCACCCCCATGTTGCTGCAGCTGTTCGTGAGAAAATCAACAACTTCGGTTGGGAGGTGCTCCAGACCTGGCACCGTTGGACTTTTACCTGTTTGGTCGAATTGAAAATAGCAGTCCACAGATGGCTATACTCCAACTGAATGGACTTCTATGAACAGGGTATTTTGAAAGTGGTATCATGATAGGAGGAATGTGTTGAGAAAATTTGGTGACTATATAGAAAAATAGACAAAAGATGTCCCTTCATGTGTGCATTTGTTTATATTTGAACCTATTACACTTTTTGTAAAAAAAATTATTGTGCGTTACTTTTCGATCCATCCTCGTATATGTGTATATATATTTATTATTATTATTATTATTATTATTATTATTACTGTAATTTTTTTTTTTTTTTTTTTTTGTTAAAACCTCATAATGGTATTTTTAAGGTGGAAACTTCCTTATCAAAATAATTACTAGCACACTTGTGTGATGAATGGATTATTTTGCAAATACTTTAATTGTAGGTGGTGTTAGCTATAATGTTTCCACATCCAAAATAAATAACAGTACTACACATTACTTAATTAATATAGAAGTTTACACAGTGAAGTTGTAGAATTATGAAAACAAGTCTGATGATTTTATACACAGAACTTCACTAGAATTATAAAACCGACCTGGACAATTATTTCAAGAAATTAAATCTCACCATCAGCATAATCCAACTGCTGGCTGTGGACTCTGTGCACCATCCTGTAGACAGATACAGTCTAAAAAGTATGCTTAACTCCACCATTATTGACAAAGTATAACCCCTCAAAAAATCAGGCATTTATCAGTTCAGCTATAAGAATTGTCACGTTAAATACATAGGGGGGGGGGGGAAATGTAGTAACCAGAATGAACGAACATCAGAGACATATTTATGTTGAACATTTATATGCGGCTGTGCTGACTGTGTGTTTACCAGTATTTAATTGCTACTCATAGCTATAACACAAATTTTGCCTTGTAGCTTAACTGTTACTGCTATGTAAATGTCTTGGAAGTCTTGGAAGCAGTTATCAATACAAAACCTCGCTTGGCACCAGTCAGGACACCAATATGCATCCCATCTAATTTCATTCTGTTATGTTTCTGTGTATCTCACTTTATCCCCTGGGTGTTCCCCCCCCCCCCCCCCCCCCCCCCCCCGTGAAATGTCTCACTGTTTTCGATGCCTGCAGGAAGGTTGGATTGGAAATTAATACAGAAAAAACTAAGAATATGGTCATGAAATGTCAAAGTAATATGTTGTAAAGTATTAGAATAACCGGTAAATTGTTCAAACAAGTTTTCAAATATCTGGGAACAATCTTTACAAATACAAATAATATTAAGGTAGGAGTTAAGTGCTGACTGAAATCAGGACATGGATGTTTTTATGCAGTTCAGAAATTCTTATCTTCTGTCCAGAACTCTTCTGTCAGTTGTATCATATGGATGTGAGACATGGTTGCTTACTCTTTGGGAAGAACATAATCTGAGAGTGTTCGAAAACAGGGTGCTTAGGAAAATATTTGGGTCTAAAAGGGATGAAAATGGGGGCTGGATAAAACTGCTTAAAGACAGGCTTCATAACCTGTACTGTTCGGATATAGTAAGAGTAATTAAATCACTGTGGGAGCACACAGGAAAAAATAGGTTAGAATTAAAAGAAGGGATCTAGTCTCTGGAAACTAGGGAGGAGGACCAGTTATGCATTTGTAACAAAGGGGACCGCAAAAGGTTGAGAGCAGTGGAACAGGGATACAGGGGTCCACAAATCTTATATGAAATACAGTTTATAACATGTCCTAGAAACTATGCAAACTTTATTCTCACACATGATGCAATATAGAAATAAATGAATAAATATAGAACAACAACTGAATTAGCCAATATGCAAAATTGGCGCGAAATTATTAGCAAATGTAGGTAATTTACATTATATATTGAATTATGCACTGAAACACTCAGTTGATATTGTAAGTTAATCGATGAGAATTGCTTAAGACTGACTTGAGGTGACGCTAAGGGCTAGGCACGAGGCATGGACGCTAGCTTGCAGCTGTCGCTTGCATCATATAATGGAATCAATTAAAATTACTGATTCAGTAGCGGGAATAACTAAGCGGGTATTTGAATGGAATAAACCACTATACATATAGCTTGTACTAACAATCAGTGAGGGTGAAATGGGCTGGACATGTTGCACTCATGGGGGAGGAAAATACTAACTGGGAGACCAAAGGGAAAAGTCTACTTGGGAGACCTAGACGTAGGTGAGAGGACAATATTAGGATAGATTTAAGGGAAGTAGAATTTGTTAGGGATGGCATTATCACAGAATAGGGTTGAATGGCGAGCTCAGATAAGCATGGCTATGAACCTTTGGGTTGCGTAAAATAGATAATATTCCTTTAGCTTGCTTGGAAATTGTCACTGTAACAGGTTGGGAAAGATTTATGGAAAGCTGACCTTGTTTGCCAGATTTTGCTGCCCTCCCATGTCTAGTGACATGAAAAAACAGCTGGAGTCTGAACAAGTGGTTTGCCGACTTAAAGCCAGAATTTATTCTGTGTTGCGACCTGTTTTACAGCTAGCGGTACAGAACGTATTTTCGCTCGTGGACTGAGGATATCAGTTTATCCTTGGGCAAAGCCTTTTGCCAGTAGATGAATGAGATAATTGAGTTAAAGAACCACATTGCTCAATGCATTCTTGGAACTTATAACCACTGTGAGAGAAGAACACATCTGCTGCGTACTTAGCATGTAAGGGTTATATATGAACAAATTGAGGAATTAGCAGTTGCAGCCCATAACAACACGAAGGTAGTGGGACAAAATTAATTTTGGTCACCCTTGTAAAAATAAGTGAACATAGTTGGATAATAATGTAAACATGTCCCAGTATCTCGAATGGACCTTTAAATTTGGTAATCTGATGTATGACAATGGGACACATCCTCAAAGTTGAATGAAAGCCTGCTGACTTTGCGCTGAGCGTCAGGCTGTTTATTTCTCTATAAGTTTCGTCAGTGGATGATAGCAAGTGTGAACAAGTGGATGATTCTATTCCTACTGGATTGTTTATTCTAAGGTATGTAGAACATTTTGATGTAATAATTATACATATTTAGAGTTTTTGTGTGCATAATATTAATTTGTATTCTTCTCGGAAAGTAACTAAGTTTTAATTACTTTGAAAAACTTTAAATTGACTTACAAAAAATATGCATCCGAATACCAAGATAAAAAACTACTATACAATAGTCCAATTCATGGGCTATCATCATCATCATCAGGATCTAAAGGCAATGCCATGTTGTAGTAGCCATGTCTTCCTCTTCATTGCTGTTCTCTTCAGATTTTCATACGACAGCACATCCATATCTTTGATCATGTTTTTTACAAACGAATTTCTAGAACGTCCTCTTGTATTCTTCCCTAGTACTTTCCCTTCAAGAATGTTGGTGAGTAGGTCATTGTGCCGAAATGTATGACCCACTAACTTTGCTCTTCTATTCTTAATTGAATTTAGAAGGGATCTCTCTTCCATCACTTCACTAAGCACTTTCTTCATTTGTTTTCCTATCCACCCAACTCGTCTTTGTTAGTCTTCTCCATATCCACATTTCTGCTGCTTCTAGTTTCTTGGCTTCTGCTTTTCCAATTGTCTATGTTTCACATCCATATGTTAATACACAACTTACAAATGTTTTGGTAAATTTTTTCCTTACTTCCATGCTTAAATGGTTAGTCAACGTATGGGGATGGGGCGCTGATAAGAAAGCACATCCCAGTGATCACACGTATAACCTTTGGAGGTACCATTAGAACACAGAATCAAGTGGAAACAAGGGTACTGAAGAGAACAATAAACACAGACATATTACAGAAAAACTCGGGTAAATTACTGAACATGCGGCATGAAATCAAAGAAGGAAGAGTACACGAAGCAGCAAACCTTCTGGAGAAGTACATAAAGGAGGCGACCATGGAGGCCAAAAGCACCCGCCAAGCAAAGGAGTGGTTCGACAACGAATGTTACCAAAAAAGACAGATCACGCTTGCAAAACTGCGAGAGGCCAGGAAAAACATGAGGGACACCGAGCGGCAGGATTATCAAACCGCAAGAAAGGAGTATAAAACACTCTTAAACAGAAAGAAGAATGAATACATGGATAGGAAGGCACAGGAACTAATAAAAGCAGCACAGCAAGACCCATCCAAAGCACTACTTAGACCGCAGCCAAGATTTCCGGCAGACATCCCCATGGAAACCTGGGAGGAGCACACAGAAAAAATACTGTGCAACAAGAACACGATAACGCCAATCCCGGAGGGAGAAATAGAACCATGCAGACCTTTCACGATAGAGGAAGTGAGGAAGACCATCAAAAACACGAAAGACAGAAAAGCAGCAGGACCGGATGGCATTTACAATGAACATCTGAAAGCGTCAATCGAGATCCTCAACTCTTTGTGGACAGATCTGATAAATAAGTGTTTAGAAACGGGTTGCATCCCAGCGTCGTGGAGAAAGTCAGTCGTAAAAATGCTGTATAAAGGAAGGGGAGAAACGAGTGCACCCAACTCATATCGAGGCATCGCGCTGGAGGCAACCGCCTTCAAAGTACTGATCAAACTATTAACACAGCGAATTGGATCACTAGTAGAGCCGCTGCTGCATGAAAAGCAATTTGGCTTCAGACCCGGAAAGTCAACCACTATGGCAGCTGGATGCTTGCTACGAGACATACAAGACACCCTTGCGCAGAAGCAGAAAAAAATGTACGTGGTGTTTATAGACTATTCCAAAGCCTTTGATGCCATAAACAGGGCAAAACTGCTTAAGATACTAGAAGACCTCATCGGTCGCACGTGGCTAACAAGACTGGTAGCAAGTATCTTAGCAGAAAACTATGTGCAGATCTATGACAACATCAGCAAGTCTAAATGGATACGTCAAACGAACGGGGTGCTGCAAGGTGACCCGCTAAGCCCACTTCTGTTCAACGTGCTTACGCATGATGTAGCCGAGAAAATCAGCACCCAAAACGTAAGGGCATACATATATGCAGATGACATGGCCCTAGCTTCAGACTGCATAGAAGAGCTACAAGTAGCAATGGACCGAGTCGTTGAATGGGCAGAGGAAAACGAAATGGAGCTAAACACCAGGAAAACAGAACTAGTCGTCTTCAAAAAAGGAGGTAAACTGGCCAAGAAGGAATACATAATGTGCAAGGGACAAAAGCTGACGACAGCCAATAGCTACAAATACTTAGGCATAACAATTCAAACGACAGGCACAACCTTCACCATACACCTGCGAGACAGAATTACAGGAGCAATAAGAGCCATAAATGAGATCAAGCATCTGCAGCACCTCTCACTGGACACGGCCATGACATTATTCAAGGTGAAATTGGTCCCAATGGCCACCTATGGCCTGGAACTGATATGGGAACATCTGACCAAGAGGCAACTGAGTCAACTGGAGAGCCTAAAGGCGAGATACCTCAAAAGAGTCCTCGGGGTATCAAAACACGCGCCATCCCGCCTGGTATACGCCCTGACCAGAGAAACGTTTCTAGTTGAGGATCTAAGGCTGAAGTTTCTGCTAACCCATACAAGAAGCTATGGGGAACTGCTCCAAGAGCTGCAGGCCAAGAGGACCGCGATATGGAGCGACTTCTACTCCACCGATGTGATGATTAACCGAGAGTGGACACAAGGAGGCTATGAACTGCGACACACTGTCACCAGATTCGCAGTTCATGGGTTCCACCATAGGCTGTGTAGGACAAACGGATACCACGACCCTGGTCCTGAATGTGAATGCAATCGCTGCGGACAAGTTTGCGAGAGATATCACGCCATGAACTGTGCATACAGACGAGAATCCCTGACGCAGTTTTGCCTCTAAGGATCCAAGAAGCCGCACATTGTGCACAACTCTCTCATACTTAATGCCCATTGGGTGCTTTTCTTCTATTATTAATGGTTATTTGTGAGGAGATTCTTTTTGTTCTGAAATGCTTGTTTAGCGAGGTTTATTCTTATCTTAATTTCTGTTTCACACTTGTTAAAATTATTGATAATGCTACCCAAGTAACAAAAACTTTTGACCAGGTCTAGTGATGTACCGTCAAGCTGAATGTTGATTTTATAATTTTCATTTGTTCTTCCAATTACCATGGTTATTGATCTTCATTTTAAAATTTTTCAGTGCAGCTGATAGAACTTTAAGCATTTTATTCATTTCCTTTTCTGAATCAGCTAAAATAACAAACAGCTATGTCATCTGCAAATCGAATGTTATGAGTAGGCCTACTGACTCCATTTATTTTAATACCCTTTGTTTTTCCTTTCATTTCTCTGATTGCTTCCTCAATGAACATATTAAACAGATATGGCGATAATGGGCAGCCTTGTCTCACTCCTCTTCTTATTCTGGCTTCCATTAATATTTATTTCAGTTGTTTGTGTTTTGTATAAATTTAGAATAGGCTACTCCCTCCAGTCTACTCCAGATTTTTTCAATGTTTGGAATAGTAATTCTCAGTCTACGTTATCAAAGGCTTTTTTGAGGTCTACGAAGGTGACAAAGGTTCTTCTGTTTACTTCAGTTCTTCTTTCTAAAATTAGTCTAAGGACTAAAATTCTTCTCTAGTAAAATTAAGGGCTAAAATTGCTTCTCTAGTTCCTCTCCCTGTTCTAAACCAAATTGATCTTGATCTTGATCTTCATCTTCTTCTTCATGGGCTATAAGGGGCAATTAACTGCAATGTGTGCAACTTGCACCTTTTTCTGTAAATTGACTTTCTTTTTCAGGAAGCTAAGAAATAATAATGACTTCTGCAGGTTATTTTTTATTAAAAGTAGAACATTTAATCCATACACTTCATCAAGGAAACAGCAAAAAAATCACATCTGAAGACAAATATGATGCTTATTTAAGCAGTGTTAAATTTATTAATTTTATTGTATAGATTTATTGTTCGCATTGTTAGATTTATGTATATATAGGTTAAGTGAACACAATTTAAAGTTGATTTGATGTACTTCTATAAATCATCAGCAGTTCAGCCAACACGGTGGACGTATTTATATTCCACATACTGCTTTACCTGTAGTTTACTCTGATTGTGTCTTAAAAAATTTAATTGTTCTGTTTCAATTTTGGGAAATATACAGTAAAAGCTGGGTGTAAGGGATGCGTTCACTCCTTTCACGCAGCAGGCTCCGGTTCGAATACTGGCTGGGACAAGTTACCTAGGTAAGGGTCTTTCCCGGGATTTTTCCTCACCTGTGAGACAAACGTATGGCAACTTTAAACTCTGTTAACTTTAGGCTCTGGTAACTTTAGGCCCTAGTGGTCCCAGGATAGCATCTGGCAGCCATTATCATCCTCATCCCATCCTCGCCTTGTTCAGAGTGAGTATGTGAATGGTGTATCTCATCCTATGTGTTTGTGTTGTATCGGAGGTGGCTCCGGCATTGGACTGATCACTTATCCGGGAGGTCCTCCATGTCCTTGTCTGGTCAAGAAAGCATGTATGTGATCCATAGATAATCCCTCTCCTGACAGGTCGTGGCCCTGTAAGGCCCGGACAATGTGGGTCGCTTAAATGACCCCAAAAGGGAGAGGTAAAAACTAAGGTAAAGATAGAGAGATAATATGGCAAATAGAAATTAACCAGGAAATTATAGGTTATCTATTGATATTGTATGAACTATCTTTCGCAATACAGTCCTAGGCTAACTATAAGAAAAGAGAATAGAATAGAACCCAGGACCTCCTAAATTTACTTCGTGTCACAAAATAGTTGATAATAATTTATGGGAATTCCATTGATAGCCTTTCTCATAATTTTATATCTATTAGATCTACATGAAATCACAGTATCATGCCAAGCCCCCTGTGTAGTTTAAAAAAAATAATGTTGTCATGGGGATTGTGTACATGCAGTAGGAATTCCTTTTGGTGAATTTCATAACTTTACAACCCTATTTTGACCCTTAGAGGCCAAAGATTTTGAAATCCTTTCTTGGTGCGCATCCAGAGCCTAGGAGCAATATGTGTACCAAGTTTCACGTTCCTAAGGCTGTATAGTTTTTGAGAAACTGTGATCAGTGAGTGAGTGAGTGAGTGAGTGAGTCAGTGGGTTTTGGGTTTTATATATAGAGATAATGTTTAGGGAAAAGATGGCCGAAATCTCAATAAATCTTAGTAAACAATGGCATTTTTCGCTTTTTGCCACAATTTTAACCCTAATTAACATGATCTTTAATTTTTGAAGTTTACAAGCAATCCTAATTAGCATGTATAATTTTTAGAGACCTACAGTGCTTGTAAGTGCTGAAAATTATGTAATATTTAACATGCTGCGCTCGCTCTGCTTTTTAATCCTCATCCCATGTGATATTTTTTATATGCTAACTATTCACATTGCTTAAGTAATCAACAAAATTATGTATTTTTATTATCCACTAATAGACCATGGGCTACCAATATGAAACTCTCCCCCCTCCGTGGGAATTTCCGACACATATATTTTTTTGTTGGTATTGTCATCTAGTTTAAGATTTTAGTTGTTTGCCCCTTATCAATTACAGCATTTAGCCGAAAACCCCGGAAATCCGGAGAAAATGAATTTCATTGTTCTTTGCTCCTAATATCCCCAGGGAATTTCTGACTCACACATTTTTGTTGGTATTTGCATCTAGTTTAATGTTTCAGTTGTTTGCCCCTTACAAATTACAACACATCCCCGGAAAACCGGGAAAACCACGTATATACGGAGAAAATTACTATGTTTTATTTTTTAAATCTTTGTTCTTTGCACCTAATATTCAAAGGGAATTTCTGACTTATATGTTTTCTTGTTGGCATTACCATCTAGATGAAGGTTTCAGTTGTTTACCCCTTATCAATTACAGCATATCCCCGGAAAACACCGAAGACCACGGAAATCCGGAGAAAAGGACTTCGTTTTATTTTGTTTAAATCTTTGTTGAAAGGGTGAAAGAGGACGACCCATGGGAGGTATATCCATACTACTAAAACCATGGATGACCACCACAAAAAATATAATCAAACAAGACAATAGTATGCTAGTAGAAACTTCGAACATAAATATAATTGCAGCATATTTTCAACCACACTCAAAGGCAGTAGAGATAATTGATGAAATAATGTCCCTCATCAAACAATGTGTCAATAAACCCATCATTGTAGCAGGCGATCTCAACTGCAGAATAGACACAGAGAATTATAAGACAAAGCTAGTAATCAGAACCCTAGAAGAAGAAGGGTTCACCCTACTGAACGATCGTCAAACACCTACGTATATCTGCCATAATGGAAAAAGCACCATTGATATCGCACTAACAAGAGGGGTAACGAAAGGAAATATTCAACCAATATGGCAAGACTCCATCACCCCTATAAGAAAACACATTCCAATGAAAATAACATTAAATAATATTACCACACCTCTCCCAAGAAACACCCCTAAAATCGCACAAAGAAAAATAGATAAAGAAAAAATAGCAAATCAGCAAGAACAAATGAAACAAATAGAAACTATAATAGAGAATGGGAACCTCGAAGAAGCAACTGAAAAAATAGAAGAACTCCTGAAAAACACAAGGATACAAACGAACCCACAATCAAAAACGGCAAAAGGTTGGTTCGATTCTGAATGCTACAGCTAAAGGAAAAGGGTTCTTGAAACGCTCCACAAATTAAAACAAGAACAGGATGAGGATACATTAAAAGTATATGCAGAAGAAAGGAAAAACTACAAAAATCTAATAAAAGAAAAGAAAATGGAATACATAGAAAGAGAAGCAAAAACAGAAGCTGAAAATGCAACAAAGGACCCATACATTGCCTTAAGACACAGAAGGCAAACACACATACCAAATATAGACATGAAGAATTGGGAGAAGCACTTCGGTAAGATACTCAATAAACAAGGCATACAAACACTTCCCAAACAAGAAAACCAGCTTCAAACAATGACAAAAGGGAATACGTGGAAACTCCTAAATGAAGAAGACATAAAAAAAGCCATAACAGCACTGAAGAAAAAGAAAGCAGCTGGGCCCGACAACATCTACAATGAAAATATTAAAGACACGGCAGAAGTTCTCCAACATATATGGAATAAGCTGTTTAACAAATATCTAGAAATTGGAAGAATCCCGAACCAGTGGAGACATTCGATAATAAAAGTACTGTACAAAGGAAAAGGGGATCCAGAGGACACAAACATGTACAGAGGCATAGCGCTGGAAAACACCCAGTTCAAGATCTTCTCACAACTAATAACACAAAAAATAAAAGAATATATAGACGATCAGCTTCCAGAACCACAAATGGGTTTCAGAACAGGAAGATCAACACTAACAGCAATTCAGCTACTTCTGAACAACATAGAAGACGCGCTACAGAAAAAACAAATGTTCTACACAGTATTCATCGACTTTACCAAAGCCTTTGATTTACTGGAAAGAGACCTCATAATCCAAAAACTGGAAGACACGCTAGGGAATGACAGCGTGTGGACAAGAATAATAAGATCAATTCTCGAATATAACATAATAACTGTATCAGATAATCTATCAACTTCACACCCTATAATACAATCGAATGGAGTTCTGCAGGGTGACCCAATGAGTCCTTTGCTGTACATCCTCGCCACGGAAGAAGTCCTACGAATCCCAGATAATGAAGAAGTACATATTTATGCGTATGCAGATGATATAGTCGTAGGTTCAACAGATATACAAAAGCTACAGGAAGTCATAGAGAAAATAGACAACTGGTGCGATGAACACAAGCTACACATAAACATATTGAAGACGGAAATGATGATTTTTAGAAACGGGGGAAAAGCACCTACAAATGCTGAAATCAAAATCAGAGGACAAAAGCTCAAAATCTCGACAGACTATAAATACCTGGGAGTGACTATGCAACCAACTGCCAAATGTTTTACAAAACATATAACAGAACGAGCAGCCCACACAATAATGGCGATGCAGGACATAAAAAATATCAGACTTCTCAGCCTAGAAACTGCCATGAAATTATTCAAAGCCAAAATCATACCAATCCTGTCCTATGGGATGGAGGTGATATGGAATCATCTTACTGAAAGAAACCTAGAAACTCTAGAAAAAGTAAAATCAATATACTTGAAACGAACACTGGGACTATCGAAAACAACACGATCAAGACTGGTTTACCTCCTGGCGAGAGAGACATTCCTAATTGAAGACATCAAGCTCCGATATATGTTACAACACACCAAGGCTTTTGAAAACCAACTAAGGACCATGGAGGAAAAACGAGAGAATGTATGGCCGGAGTTCTACGGCACCGAAGCAATGACAAACCGAACATGGACAGCACCAAATTTCAAACTAAGACATGTCGTGACTAGATTATCTACCCATGGTTTTCACCATCTAATCTGTAGAAACAAGAATTTTCATGACCCAAACATTGCGTGTGTATGTGAACTGTGTAATAAAGGCTGTGAGCGATACCACATAGAACAATGCCCGAAAAGAATTAAATCAATAAGTGAATATGCAAACATGTGACTCTGAAATCTGTAAATGGCTATTTTGCTGCAATTAATTTATTATTAATCTTTGTTCTTTGCTCCTAGTATTCAAAGGGAATTGGTGAATCATATGTTTTTGTGTTGGTATTCCCATATAGATTAAGGTTCCAGTTGTTTGCCCCTTACCAATTACAGCATATCCCCGGAAACCCCGGAAAACCACGTATATATGGAGAAAATTACTATGTATTGTTTTTTCAATCTTTGTTCTTTGCTACTAATATTCAAAGGGAATTTCTGATTCGTATGTTTTTTTGTTGGTATTGCCATCTAGATTAAGGTTTCAGTTGTTTGCCCCTTATGAATTATAGCAAAACTCCGAAAACCACAGAAATCCGGAGGAATTTACTTTTTAAAAATTTCTTTAAAATCTTTGTTCTTTGCTCCTAATATTCCCAGGGAATTTCTGACTCGTATGTTTTTTGTTGGTATTGCCATCTAGTTTAAAGTTTAAGTTGTTTTCCCCTTATCAATTACAGCATATCCACGTAAACCCTGAAAACCACGAAAATCCGCAGAAAATGAGATTGTTTTAGTTTTTTTTAAATCTTTGCTTTTTGATACTAATATTCCCAGGGAATTTCTGAATCACATAATTTTTCTTGCTATTGCCATATAGTTTAAGGTTTCAGTTGTTTTCCCCTTACCAATTACAGCGTGACAAAGAATAGGCCTACTGGAAAAAATCCTGATGCTGAAGGGATGATGGCGATTAAAAACCTGGCTGAACACACTTCATATTCTAATTTGACATCTGTGAATGATAATTTATCTTAGCAAACCTTCCACAGTCACTACCAAACTTCCTTGACTGAAGTTAGAGAAGGGACATTCGGTAAAACAGCACAATTTTGGAATGGTAATATGGACAAAGTGTCATTGATTTTGAGATTTCAGCGAGCAACTAAAGAAAACAACTTTGACTTACACTTGGCATGTTTAGAAGATATGATTCCCCTTTTCTTTGCATGTGACCATCACAATTATGGCAGATACCTCGTAGTCCATATACTCACCCTTTTGAACCTGCAAGGGACACACTTGAAGCAGAAGAATTACTTCGCAATAAAGGTTTCAGTGACCGTAGATCTCAAGTTCCGAGTTCTAGAAATTCTGTGGATTTCCGTGCTTTTCCGGGTTTTACGGGGATATGCTGTGTTTGATAATGGGCAAACAGCTGAAACCTTAATCTAGATTACAATGCCAAAAAAAAAAAAAAAAAAAATGTAAGTCAGAAGTTCCCTGAGAATATTGTGATCAAAGAACAAAGGTTTTAAAAAATTAAAACGAACTCATTTTCTTCGGATTTTTGAGGTTTTCGGAGTTTTCCGGGGATATGCTGTAATTGATAAGGGGCAAACAACTGAAACCTTAATCTACATGGCAATACCAACACAAAACCATATGAGTCACCAATTCCCTTTGAATACTAGAAGTAAAGAACTAAGATTTAAAAAAATTAAAACAAAGTAATTTTCTCCGGGTTTCCGTGGTTTTCGGAGTTTTCTGGGGATTTGCTGTAATTGATAAGGGGCAAACAACTCAAACCTTAATCTGGATGGCAATACCAACAAAAGAACATATGATTCAGAAATTCCCTTTGAATATTAGAAGCAAAGAACAAAGATTTAAAAAATAAAACATTGTCATTTTCTCCGTATAAAAGTTGTTTTTTGGGTTTTCCGGGGATATGTTGCAATTTGTAAGGGGCAAACAACTGAAAACTTAAACTAGATGACATTACCAACAAAAAATATGTGAGTCAGAAATTCCCTGGGCATATTAGGAGCAAAGAACAAAGAAAAATTAAATCAAACTCATTTTCTCCAGATTTCCGTAGTTTTCCGGGGTTTCCGGGTAAATGCTGTAATTGATAAGGGGCAAACAACTAAAGACTTAAACTAGATTGTAATACCAACAAAAAATATGTGAGCCAGAAATTCCCTGGGCATATTAGGAGCAAAGAACAAAGAAAAATTAAAACAAACTCATTTTCTCCGGATTTCCGGGGTTTCCGGGTAAATGCTGTAATTGATAAGGGGCAAACAACTGAAAACTGAAACTAGATGGCAATACCAATAAAAAAATATATGTGTCGGAAATTCCCACGGGGGGGGGGGGGATGGGGGGTATACAGCAGCCTACGCTCTATAAGTTATTGTGGCTGTATGATGACTTATTCAAAACTGGATGGATGGCGGATGTGTTCAAAGATATTTCATTTTAAGTCATTAATTCATATTTTCTAGTTAAGTTGACAAAAATTAAAGTTCTTTGATAATCACCATCCATCAATTTTTCCAATAGAGCATAAGACTGCCACAGTGGCTAACTGCATAATATAAATATGCTGTATTTCAGAAAAATCACGTTTATTATTCTGACAATGGCGAATTTTCTAGCAGAAAATAAAATATCAGGTGGTGTGAGATTTAAAGAGCAAAATGACAGCAGCCTGCAAAATATGATGCATAATTTTGACACTAAGGAGCGCCGTAGGGCTCTAAAAATTACACCTCATGTTAATTAGAATTGCTTGTAAACTTTAAAAAATATGGAACATGTTAATTAGGGTTAATAGCTTAATCTGTCGCAAAAAGCAAAAAATGCTATTTTTGAGCAAAATTTATCGAAATTTCGTCCATCTTCTCCCTAAACTTGATATACAATAAATTTAATGCTTACATTTACTTAACATTGTTTAAATAAGCATCATAGGGATTTTTTGCTGGTTCCTTGATGAAGTGTACTGTTTAAATGTTCTGCTTTTAACAAAAAGAATAACTTGCAGACATCATTAATATTTCTTGATTTCCTGAAAAAGAAAGTCAATTTACAGAAAAAGGCGCAAGTTGCACACATTGCAGTTTATTGCCCTTTATAGCCCATGAATTGGACTATTGTACAGTAGTTTTTTTAACTTGTTAAAATAATTAAAATTTAGTTATTTTCCAAGAAGAATACAAATTATTATTATGCACACAAAAATTTATAAATATGTATAATTATTACACAAGAAGTTCCACATACCTTAGAATAAATGATCCCGTAGGAATAGAATCATTCACTTGTTCACACTTGCTACCATCCACTGACAAAACTTATAGAGAAATAAACAGCCTGATGCTCGGTGCAACTTTGAGGATGTGTCATGCTGTCATACATCAGTTACCAAAATTTATAGGTCCATTCATGACACTGGGATGTGTTTACAGTATTATTTAACTATGTTTACTCATTTTTTTCAAGGGTGACCAAAATTAATTTTGTCCTGCTAGATTCACGTTTTGGACCATTGTAGACCATGAAGCTGGACAGAAACTAGAGCTGTTTAAGTGCATCCAGGGAAATAGGAAATTTATGATCTAGGAGAAAAACTTGACCCATAAAATGTAGATCATCTAAAGACTTTTGACATCCCCATGAATGTTGTCCTAATTAGGAAGTTTGAAACATGTCCAAAGGAGGATCCACAGATCCCACAGCCAGCAGTTGAAGTATGCTGAAGATGAGAATAAATTTCTCGAAACAATTGTACTGGGCCCTGTTTCATAGAACTTGCTAATAATATTAGGTAATACTAATATTAGCTGTAAGGAGTCAAGCAGCTGCTTCCACTATTCTCATTTGCTCATCCTTTTTATTGTACCATTGGTTCAACAGTATGTGACCAATACCATGAAAGTAAACGGGGGGGGGGGGGGTCATTGTGGCAAAGAGGACTCCATCACTTAGTGTTCAGTTGATCTATTTTTTAGAGTTTTTATGGTCATTGTATCCTCTTCTGGAAGACCTTAATTACCCACTCAGCACACATACGTAAAATATATGTAAAAATTACGTTATCCCTAGATCTAGATAATGTACATCACACATATTGGTTAAATAAAATCTATGTATAATATACGCTCAAATGTCCCACTTTTTTATGTATATCGTACGTCTATTCATGTCAATATAGACATTTAATATATATCAATTATACCTACAATCGCATACATACTATTGATGTACAATATCTATACGTAAAAAATATGTCAAGATGATCTATCAAATGTATATTTTATATATAATTTATGTAGCCTATATAGGGCCTTTGGTTCATAAATGTACACTGCTCACATACATTTTTACGTATACTATCAATACATGAGATATTAATAACTAAAAATGTCATCAAGAACACTTTTTGTGCTTACTATCTTGCAGTTTTTTGGGACTTCTTGCTGAGGTATTTTGCAATTATTTATTGTAAGCAAAACACTGAGATCGCTCATAACACACACTGAACCAAGAATCTTCGGAACATCATCATTAACATCCATTAAGCACAGCACTAGCCTTTCTACTGCCATTATGCTAATCCACTGCCCTTTAAGTCCTTCTTTTACACTTAGGAAGTACTGCATCACATTTTACAAACAATGCAGAGCTTGTCGTTCAGCATAACTTTTAAGTTCTTTTAAGCTTTCTGCAACTGCTTGGTTTAAATTTTCTTCTTCTGCATGATGGACCTGGTCTTGACATGTACTCAGGCAGATTAGGAAATATTGATGGTACTGCACCAAGTTTCAGTTTAGGGCAAGTTCTAGGAAATGTTTTTATTTCACCGTTAACTACAAATGTCTCTGTTCTTATCACACTCTCTTCAGGAAAATTCTTCACACAAATAACAGGCTTGCTTACCCCTGTAAAGTCTGTAGGAATGTTTCTAAGCCACGTCTTCTTAAGTTCTTCGTCTTTTGGTAAAGAAAATGCACTAACACTTTCATGTTCTGACTTGTAGTTACTTTTACAGCCAGCAACACTACAGCAGCTAGGCATTGTGAATTCCTGAAACAATTAAGAAATACTTTAGCAGCGTTATCGTAAATTATTATGATCAGAGCTAATTAACACAGCATCTGTATTATAAATCAGTTTGCAAGTCGTTGAGGTTATGATAGGCCTATTTATGTGTGTGAAACAAATCTTGCACAGGGACTTACCAGTACTGTTTTCTGTGTAAATGTTTTTCTTCTGCCTCATTTAATCTTCTACATGAAGGACCAGGTCTTCACAAACATTCAGGTAGGCCTACATTAGGAAATTCTAGGGTATTCACTGCACGTTGCGTAATATTTCGTCATCTTTAAATACACACACATGTACATTTATTCTTCGTTTCTATGTTATATACATATGGAGTAGTTGCAACAGAGCAGTGCAATTCTCTCCACACACAATTTCTTGTTAATAAAACACTATAAAAGAGAAACTTATACGCCACTCAAGCACCCAACAGCCAACCATGTAGCCATGAACCAGGAGATCTACATTGCTGACGTCACAGACAAGATGGCCGCCAGTTATAAAAATAGTCCTACTGAATGTACGGATGTAATCATTTTAAACCATTTTTTAAAATTAATTTCTGATTAGCGTGAGTAAATTGTATTGCGTTCCCTTAATTTAACCAAATTGATTTACTAGAGTAAAACACAATAAACCGGTGTTTACAATGTCCAATTCTAGACGTAAAATTTACATATAAGTTAGTTGGTATGTTATTTTGATATTACAAATGAACAATCAAATCGATTTTGTTTTATATTTAATCTTACTTATGTAACAGTAACTTTAATTTTGATATATTATGAATATAAAGCAGAATTAAATTTCAACAGTTTTTATACAAGTATATATTGGACATAAAATATATGTATAATTGACTTTGACCAAACGTAAGACATATATGTGGCTCTAAAATATACGTATATTATACATATCGTGCTGCGTGGGTAATTTTCTGCATTAAATCGTGTAATGAAGATTGATATTCCTCTGAGGTAAGTTATCTATAAAGTGAGGCATTTCTTGGAAAGTAGTATCAAAGTTGGTGTCATGAGGGTGGACACCTTTTCAAACATTAATTTAGCTTAGCAGTCTTGATGATAATGAGCTTCTGCAGCTACCAAACACAAAACACCGTTCATGAGTTCAGCAACCTTTCTATGTACCGTAAGTCATCATTGCATGACACTGCTTTCTCAAGCTGTGTGTCTTTGAGGGTTAAAGAGCAAACTTCATATAATCCTTGTCATTTCTGTAATTTTTTTTTTTTTTTTTTTTTTTTTCCTGCTTCTAAGTCACATTTTTTAGTACATATGAAACATTGTTTGAAATTGTATATCATGAAGAGGATATTAAAACTTGTAACATCTATCTGTTAAGCTTTCATTTTGATATGTTTCTCAATATACTTGGCCTAATATATTCAGATCGACATACCTTACGCACTTCAATCATTCCCACATTTTATAAAAAATAAGCCTCATTCTGGTCACTTTTGATGTTTCTCCTTCTGACATAGATTTGTGCAAATAAAACAACAGGTACAATTCCACGTTATTTTGCTCTTAACCCACATAAAAAAAAAACGAAACAACAAATTGAAAAATAAACAAAAACAGAACTGTCCTGTATGGACTGCATATGTTCAGAACGTGAACTCAACTTAATTAAAAACTGGCAAACAGAGAAGAAACAGCAGTGGGAGAGGTAGGGGAGTGGTGAGTGAATGGGAGGGGGTTCTTGCATTTGGTCCTTTTCATTGTTTGACACAAGCCCCTTTCCAACCTCTGCCATCCCCTAATCCTGCTTCCAACAATACCGAACCCACTTGTCATTTTATCAAGAAGAAAATATATGAAATATTTCCATATGTACCTACTTGCTCTTTTCTTTTGCATAGCCAAACTAAGCCAGAAAAGTTGCCAAAATCATACTTTAGTAGAATTTTAATCTTGCTCCAGCTCTAACATCTCAAAAAGGGTTGTCTCACAATGTGCGTAGGATCTTTTTTGTGCAGAATTTTACAAGGAATATATTTATAATAATAATTCTCCTAAAAAAATAAATGTACCATTTTGCATAAAAATAGAAAAAATGGTAAGAAAAGGTCTTTGGGGGGATGAAAGGGGATGACACACACACTCACAGTTTTCTGTTTCATACTGTTTCGTACTACTACACCCCCTAAGAGTGTTTCCCCGAAGTTTAAAAGCCTTATAAATTAAATCCTCCATTGTTTTTACTAGTTTGTCTGAACTAAATAACTTTATAGTCCAAATACACCCATAAAAATACTCTTAATATTATGAGTAAATTTTACTAACTATGTAGTCTATGAAACAATTCACTAATATTTTTAGAAAAAATATTTACTAATAATATAGGGCCAAGAACTCATAACTTATATTAGCCAATATTCTTGTGAAACAGGATACTAATAATATTAACCAATACTATTATGAATAGTGCAAGAGATATATGGGCATAATCCCAATGGCGCGGACCCGTTCATGCGATATTCATATTTCCACGGCCTGTGTGATGTTTTTTGTTTCTGAGCGGGGCAATGTGACCAACTGTTCTTCTTGTATATAGTGACAGCAGACGATTGTCGCAGCAGACAACAAATTCAGTACAATGGCAGGTGTGCTGTGTGCTGGTTGCAATGTCAGTTTTTACAATTTTATTGTGCGATTTGAAGGCGAATTACTTCCACTGATCACTTTCTATCACAACCACCATTTCTTACAAGCAGCTAGTGGCTTTTACCCACCTCTGCATTAAGATAAGTTGTCTACAGATAGCCTAAATAATGCATAACACTAACCACATAATTAAGTGCATGAAGCGGAGGCGGCAGCCGTAGCGAAGCGCCCTTGCATTTTTTAATAATGTACAATGCACTGTTTGTAGGTTGTCTGACTGTTCACCAACAATCATATCTCGTTTAGCAATATGATGTCACACCTCCAACGTCCAATTACGAGGATGAGGACAGAAAAATGGCGGAGAACAAGCAAGTTTTTGCTAGATCGTGATATAAAAGAAAGTGTATCATTTAGGATGGGTGGGTCGGACCAAATCATTCGCCAAGACAACACCTCCTCTCCACACATCTACCTATAACAAAATTCGTGTGATAGAAGAGAAGAGAATCTCGGTTCTAAAAAACGGGTCCGCACCTATGGGATTTTACCAATATATGAAACAGAGAGAGTGAAGTTCTTGTATAAAATCTCAACTCGCTGGCTTTCATAAAATACTACACAATATTGGTTATGGCTATTTATGTACATAGATTAATGCATCCCAATATACTTAGGTATTGAAGTAAAAAATAATATTGTATTTCTTTATATTTACAGAAAGATGAGAATCTTCAGCAGGCAGCTGACATTTTGAAGAAATGGAAAGCTTCAGAATAGATGTCAAATATGTTGAATAATTGTGGCTTGGTGGTAAAACTTGAACAAAATACCAATATTGTGAGCAAAAGAAAGTTTCAGAAGATTATTGTTAAGATGGCTTAATTACCTATTTTCATAAAGAACTGTTACCCAGGATGAAATGCCCGATGTGATTGACTTGTAAATAAATGTTTTAATGGTATGAGGTGTTGTTATTAAAATACATTTTGAAAGGATGTGTGTATTATTTGTAGCTATAACATTTCAGCTACATTGTATTGTACCAACTTAAACTCATAGTGTGCTTTGTCACAGTCTGTTGAGGCAATACAATCCAGAAGGACATGAGTTTGATTACTTGTAAGGCCAGTAGGATTTTTTCAGTTCGTCTAATTCTTTTAGTGGCTCACTTCAGCCTGTATGAGAAGTGAGCACCAGTGTACTCTTGGGGGTAAGGCAGCTGACATGTATGACTGACAACCATCTTCATGAGCTGATATTTTTTAAAATCCATCTGACAGGAACCCTAAAAGGGAAAATTCTTGAGTAAATGTTCCCAATGACCCTGTTCAAGGACACCAAACTTATTTCGTTATAAAAGCCCACATGACTGAATTTTTTTCTTTCTCCCGGCACATTTAAGCTTGTTTTGGTATGTTTGCTTCAGGTTTGTGATGCTCACTGCATTAAATCTCGACAAAAAAAATCAGAAGTTCTTTGAACATGTACAGTTATTTCTAAGAAGTTTGAAATTTTTAGCTTTTATGTGAAAATTGTTCATACTAGAAGATTAAGAAATATTTACTCAAGAATCTTCCAAGTCCCTACACATTATTTGGCTCAACATCAAATTTCAGTGTCAAACTCTAGGCCTACTCTTCGTCTACTTTCCTAGGGCAACCATACATACAATTTTACCCATACATGTTCTCTTTTCAGGGTCTGAATTTTTTATCCAGACGGATTTCTTAAACTTAAAAATATGCCTGGGAATTTGGCTTCTTTATGAATATATTATTTTATTTTCTCCACAAATTACATTCTAGAAGAAGAAAATAATTTATTATAAACATAAATGAAGCTGCTTGCCTCTACGCAAGTTGCCATTAAGACACAGCTTAACAATTCTATCTGACAAGACAATTATTAAGTACATGGCGTACATAAATATATACAGTTTTACATTATTCTTCTAAGCAGAAACTCACTTTTACTTTTTGGAGTAAATATGGTGATTCAAGATTGATATTGAATCAACAATTATGCTTTCAGTAAGGTGTTTTGTTTCTTCTTTGGTTATCCCTAGTTTTTGCAGTTGTTGTGCAACAGAGCGATAGATCGTACCTCTGGAACCAAACAAAAGATCATGTACTGAAAAATGACAGCCACCAAATCTTGCGTGGTATTTTTCTTTAAGAAATGGAATGCAGTTCTCATAGATGCTCTGTCAAATTCCGGGCGAAGGATCTATCACTTGGAAGAATAAATCTAATATCTCTTCCTTCTAGAGAGTCTAGCTATACTCCGCTTCATTTTGTTTTAAAATCAGATATGGCAAAATTCTTTTGCTGATGACCACTTTACTCGTTTTGGATGACTTAAATCAAGGATTTTCCTTGCGCTTTTATGTTCAACAAAGAAGATTCAGTGTCAATTGAAATGCTTATGTCTGCAATACTAGATGCTATTGAATTGCCAATTAAAGCAAATATATTTATGTCAAACATGGCAAAGGGATATTACAACGCCTGGACCAAGATAATACCCCCTCCTAAATTTTGATTCTTTTGTACCTGGCATGTGGACCGCACCTGGCATAAGAACCTGACTAAAGTCAGAGGCCATGAGAAACAAGCAGAAGCTAATAAACAGACTCAGACACGGTTAGATGAGAGAGACCAAGCAGCATTTAATATGTTTCCTCAGGTAGTTAATGTAATGAAGAATGATGTAGATACCAGTGATTTTGCTGTGTATTTCGGAAAACAAAGACTCTACCTGGCATATTGTTATCTCTTGCATGCAGGCCTTAACACTAATACTCATTTTGAATGCATGCATATTTATTTGAAAGGAAAGAATCCCAAGCGTCTTGACCTTGAATTGTGTGCCAATAGTTAAATTTTCTATTGTATTTAAGGAACAATATTAATGTAATGTAATGTAATGTAAGTGTTTATTACAGTAATTAAATTTTTACAAATTCCAATGCAAACAATCGCATGAGTTCGCATGGACCGTACATGCTTACGCAAAAACACACAAAAAGAACAAGTAATATAAATACAAAATAACACAAACAAACTAAATCTATTCCTTACCCTCCACACCCGCTCTCCAATTTGTCGCTTTTTCAACTCGAGCTGTCTCGCCTTCATTAAAAACTTTCCAATGCCTTTCTCAACCTTTTTTCCTGTTAATAACTCCAAACATTTCTGTTGCTCCCTATTTGATTCCATAGAAGATAATGGTAAATATTTTTCCCTTCAATTTTCCAAACCTTCACAATTCGCCAAAATATGAAACCATGATTCTTCCCCCTTACATAATGGACAAACTCTCATTCCGTTTTCATCTGTGATCTTAATCATTCTCCACGCACCAAGTCTAATCCAAGCGAGCCCCAGTTTACTGACTTTAGATCCTTTTCCTATGTATTGCTCCTTCCCCCACTCCAATTTTAACCGCGATTGTAATTCAAGTGAAACCATAGTCTGACATTGCGTTTTTTTCTGTTCTCTATCAATATCCTTCAAACGGTTCTTAACCTTGCACCACACACTTCTCCTGTTTCCCTGCCCATCCATCCAAACATATCCCATTCCAATTGTTTCTAATCCCTTTCTTAATTTTGAAGCCCACGTATTTCCTCCTATTCTTAGCTGTTCTTGATAACATATTGCTCTAATTAGAGACTGATCCCCAGCATAAGTTGTAACCAATATTTCACCGCCCTAATTTTACACTCTATAGTCTCACTATGTGCTCCAAACTCTCTCATAATGCCACAGTTTGCAGTACCCCTCCCTACCCCCAAAATCTCTTTCAAAAAACGCATCCTGACCTGATCTAGATTCCCTGTTTCTTCCCAACCCCATATCTCAGCCCCATAAGTCATCGTCGATCTCACTATTGCCCCGTACAAAGTTTCCATAACACCTATTGGCATGTCTGGAATTTTGCTACGTATCCGAAGAGTCTCAGCTGATTTCAGTCCCACTTTATGTTTCGTCACCTCAATATGCTTTGCCCATCGTCTGTTCATAGTAAGTGTCAATCCTAAATACACAAAGTTCTTCACGTTATCCAAAGATTGTCCCGCATACGTCCATGTCTCTTCCCTGCAATAAACTGATCCGTTCTTAAAAGTCATAGTCTTAGTCTTTTTTATATTAACGGTAAGTGACCATTCCTCGCAGTAAGTTTGAAGCCTGTCTACTCCCAATTGTAGTCCGTGAATCGTCGTTGAACATAACACCATATCATCCATATTTAAGCACAGGAACATGTACATTCCCCACTTCAGGTGCTTCCATATGTATCTGTCCCATTACATCAACAATATCGTCTATAAACATATTAAATAATAAAGGAGACAAAATACAACCCTGCCTCACCCCCATCTCACTGACAAAACTCTCCGATACCCCTGTATTATCGTACTTTACACAGAATTCCATATTTTTATAAATCACCTGCAATGCTACAATCATCTTCTGTGACATCCCTTTCACCCACAATTTATGCCATAACGCCTCACGATTAATTGAGTCAAACGCCTTCTTCAGATCTACAAAAGCAAATGCAGTTTTCCACGTTTTAATGATATTTGTCTCCCATGTAATGTGTCCAGAATAAATACTCCATCAATGGTACTATGTCCTTCTCTAAAGCCATTTTGAAATTTTACTAAATTCTGTTGACCAGTCCTTTATTCTGCCATACAGTATTCTGCAATATATTTTCTCCATAATAGGTAACTCCCCTATAATTGTCCGGAATTCTTTTTGGTCCATTCCCCTTATAAATTGGCTGAATAATTCCCTTGCCCCAACACTGAGGATAATTCCCACCACGAAACGTTTTCTTGAAAATCTGGAGCATCACATAACCAAACTCATTAACACTTTCAGCGGCTTTAAATACTTCAGGTTGTAACCCATCAGAACCCAGAGCTTTCTTACTTTTCAACCTTTTAATTGGCCTTTTGACCTCCTGTATAGTAATATCTTCATCCAACATTGGTACTTCCAGCCACTCCTACCTCTGAATCTCAATTGTTTTTCCCGCCCCCCATTTCCCACCACCGAAAACTCCTATAAAATGATCAAGCCATTTTTCCGGAGATATTTCACTAATTGTCTGACGATTACCCTTTATATCTTTAACCAATCGCCAAACCATAGCGTTATCTCCTCTCGAAGCTACCTCCCGAATTTCTTTAACCATTTTGTCTTGCCAATTATTTCTTTTCTCCCTTACAATCACTTTATATTCCTTTCTAGCATGGATATACACTGTCCTTCGATCTTCAGTATTCTCCCATCTAAACTGTTTCAAGATGGATGTAAGGAGCTACAAAGGTGCAAACATAGACTCAGATCACTACTTGATGATAGCAAAGATTAGAAGCAGGATATCCAATATTAGGAAAACGATCGGGTTACAAGGGAGGAAATTTAATTGTGGAAGGCTTAAAGAACCGGAAATTGCTGCCAGATACACCAATATGATTAATGAAGGTCTCACAGATCTCACTGATAGTGGGAGTGTCAGTGATGTCTGGAAGGATCTCAGTAAAGTACTGACAAGTGCTGCTGAATTGACACTAGGAAGAACGGATAAACCAAGTCATAGTAATTGGTTTGATAATGAATGCAAGCAAGTGACAGAGTTAAAAAACGTAGCTTATGGAAGAATGCAGCAAAGAAATCACACTAGAGGGTCAGTGGAAGCCTATCGAGAAGCTAGACGAACAGAGAAAAAACTGCACAGAAAGAAAAAGCGGGAATTTGAGAAGAAAGAGCTGATGGAGTTAGACAATTTAAAGAAATCAAATGAGGTAAGGGCTTTTTACCAGAAGTTGAATAAAAGTCGAAAGGATTTCCAACCTAGGACCACAATGTGCAGGGATAAGGAAGGTACTATTCTGAGTAATAATGCTACAATACTTGAAAGATGGTCACAACATTTTAGTGAGCTCCTAAATGATGATGCACAGTCACAAAAATATCAGAATGAGATAGAAAACCTGGAAAACATTGAATCAGAAACAGAAGTGATGGAACCAGATATTATTGAGGTACAAATGGCGGTCGACAAACTTAAAAACAACAAGGCCCCTGGATTTGATCTTATACAGGCAGAATTAGTGAAACATGCAGGAGCAGAGTATATAAAACATTTGCATCAGTTAATGATTAATATATGGAAAACCGAAATGATTCCAGAAGAATGGGAAACAAGTCTGATCTGCCCAATTCATAAAAAGGGTGATGTTATGGACTGCTCTAATTACAGAGGAATCAGCCTGCTGTGTGTCGCATATAAGATCTTTTCTAATATCCTGTTCAGCAAATTGGCACCATTTGTTGAAGGGGTTATGGGAGACTATCAGTGCGGATTCCGTAAAGGAAGGTCCACCATTGACCAGATTTTCATACTGCGCCAAGTGCTTGAGAAATGTACTGAATTTGGAGTCAACCTGCATTGTTTGTTTATTGACTTTCGATCAGGCTATGATAGTATAGATAGAAGAAAGCTTTATACAGCAATGGAAGAGCTACAGATCCCCCCAAAATTGATCAGGCTAGTAAAACTCACTATGGAGAAAACCCAGGGTAGAATAAAGATCCAAAATATGATATCAGATCCAATAACGTATGATAATGGAGTACGGCAAGGGGATGCCTTGGCCTGTCTGCTGTTCAATATAGCAATGGAAAAAGTTGTAAGAGAGTCCGGTATTAATACCAGGGGGACCATTTTCTTTAAATCGGTCCAATTTATGGCATATGCAGACGATATAATAATTATAGGAAGAACTCAAAGATCCATGAAAGAAGCTTTTATCGAATTTGAAAGGACAGCAAGGAAAATGAAGCTGCAAATTAATGAAAATAAAACAAAATATATGCCAGTAATTTGGAATGATAATGTACACAGTCTTGATCATATAGAAATTGGACCATATAAATTCGAAACTGTCAATAGTTTTATCTATCTCGGCTCAGAGATTAATTTTAGAAATAATTCTAGTGCAGAAATTAAAAGAAGAGTGCTTCTAGCAAATAAGTGCTCATTTGGACTCAGAAGACATTTTAAATCCCAACTGATATCTAGAAGTACTAAAATTTTTATGTATAAGGTTTTATTGAGACCAGTGTTGACGTATGCATCTGAGACCTGGCCGATAACGAGCGCAGATGAAAGATCCTTGGGCATATTTGAGAGAAGAATATTACGTTTTATTTTTGGACCAGTGGAGGAGAGCGGTATATGGAGAAGGAGATACAATTTTGAATTGTATGAGTTATTTAAGGAGCCGGACATTACTACCTACATCAAGATAAAGAGGTTACAGTGGATTGGACATGTAGTACGGGCTAATGATGACAGAACTGTTAAGAAGGTTTTTAGTACAGCCCCAGAAGGAACAAGGAAGGTTGGAAGACCAAAGCTAAGATGGGAGGAGAGTGCGAGGAAAGACATTCAGATTTTAGGGATAAGGAACTGGAGAAGTGTGGCTTTGGTGAGAGAGGAATGGCGAAGTCTCCTACAGAAGGCCAGGGCCCACAAAGGGCTGTCGTGCTCAAGGTTCTTAAATACTAAAGGTTAGTCCACTTGCCACCCTGAGCGGTCATTGGCTGAGGGGTGTGACGTGGCAAGGATGTCAGGCAGCTCCTCTCTCATAAGAAGTGAATGGAAAACAGATGGTTTTTATCCTTTAATATTTAATTACAGGCAGCAACTATCAAGTGTTCCAACATGCCAACCCACAGTATAAGAACTGTTCTGTTAGGCTGTGTGGTAGAAATTGTAAAAATCGATCGGGTTTGGTTTACAAATCGTAGTTATTGAAGCTGTTTTTAGCTCAGCTAAAATCAAATCTGCAGGTAATGTCAAGATAATTTGAATGTATTAGAGTTTCATGAGACTATAATACAGGACTATTTCTATTGTTCTTATTCGAAATAGGCCGGAAATATGATCCACATTGTTAATTTAATTTTAATACTTCACTATTAGAATACTGTAAGTTATAATTATTTATACACTACTTTCAGGAAAAATGGAAGAATTAATCTAGGTACATAGTACTAATTAGGCCTGAATTAGTTTTCTGAATTGTCATAAGGTAATGTATCTAGTAGGGTACAGTTTCACCAGACAATGGAAGTATTTTTACACCACACACCAACTCGTTCGTTTTTATGCTATTTAATGACAGGGGTGTACGAGTACTGTAGTTTAGCCTTGTAACCGGAATTTTCTCCCTCAGTAGAGGGAGGTATAGGTATGATTTATTCATGCACATATAAATGCCATCGACCCTGATCGGGATTGAACCTGCGACCATGGGAACAGAAAGCTAGTGTCATACAGACTGCGCCACCCAGGTCTACTACGTAAACTAAATTTTAGCAATGATTAAAATTATTATATTACTATTTATCATAGGTAATCCCACGAGAGAGTACGAGTTTATCAATAGATGCACGACTGTGCAGCAGGGTTGGATTTATTAAGACTATTCCATTAATAAAATATAACGGATTTTATAAATAATATATTATAATATAAATATTTATTTCTGGTTTGTTTAAAATAAAATCGTTAACAGTGTCAGCTGTCACATCACGGTAATACTCAATTAATGAACTCTCTTCATTATGGAATACTAAGCAATGCTACCAACGAAGTAGCGAGAATAGAGTTAACTCCAAAATTAAGATGATTTAAAATCGGAACAAAATAAAAATACTTTTTTTTCAAGAACGTAGGCCTAATCTATCTGTAAATTGCCACTCTACTTGAATGTGCATTGGTTAAAGACATAAGTTTCTTCTCCGTTGGATTTTCTCATATTGATAGCCTAATCTGCTGCGTTTGAGCTTTCCTAGTCAATTCAATTCAATTCAATTGTACTTAGGTTCTTCACAAAACTTTTAAAGTTGCATATGCATTTTACATTTCTTTCAGTTTTATGTTGTTTATTTTCCTTTATGATAATATCAATTTCGTCAATAGACGCATTACCAAACTTTCAGCTTCCCATTTTTGTTTTAAATTTAACGCCTTCAATGGATAACGTAGGGATATTGTGACGGTTCAGTAACGAGCTGACGTTTTATCAGATAAAATCTCATCCTCGCAAATCTTGCAGGGATTTTGTAAGATAAGCGACCGTGATTGGTCGATATCCGAGGAATTGCTAAACGCTATTGTTCAATATGAAATACGCGGCGAGTAGTTATAGTGTGCGTTTAAACTAAAATGGCCGCCAACCGACGCCGCCCCCAGCGTCGCGACGCCATGACGTCATGGGTATCATATGAAAGCCCGCGTTGTGCCCTTTCGTCCTATGGTATTCCGACGCCGCCCCCCGACAGTAGTAAGGGGGGAGCTATAAATCAAAATGGCCGCCAACCGACGCCTCTTCCAGACGCCTAGTTGTGCCCTTTGTACCGGCGACGCCATGACGTCATGGGAGTGGATTCGAATAATGTAATTACGCCCTTTGGCTCTGTGCTATTCCCGATTCATCCAGACTCCTTGTTTAGGATTTAGGCCCTATGGTTAGTATTCCCGTTACGCAACAGGAACAGTCTCTATACTTAAGCCCTTTGATCCGTCACAGTCCTGTGATGTCATGGTAGTCGATTCGAATAATGTAGTTACGCCCTTATACACTAAGCTATTCCCTATTCATCCAGACGCCTAGTTAGGCCCTTTTGTCCAATGACGTCATGGGAGTGGATTCGAATAATGTAATTACGCCCTTTGGCTCTGTGCTATTCCCGATTCATCCAGACTCCTTGTTTAGGATTTAGGCCCTATGGTTAGTATTCCCGTTACGCAACAGGGACAGTCTCTATACTTAAACCCTTTGATCCGTCACAGTCCTGTGATGTCATGGTAGTCAATTCGAATAATGTAGTAACGCCCTTATACACAAAGCTATTCCCTATTCATCCAGACGCCCTAGTTGTGCCCTTTTGGCAAAAAGACGTCATGGGTATCATATGAAAGCGCGCGTTGTGCCCTTTCGTCCTATGGTGTTCCGACGCCGCCCCCGACGCTCTAGTTGTGCCCTTTTGGCAAAAATACGTCATGGGTGTCATATGAAAGCGTGCGATGTGCCCTTTCGTCCTATGGTATTCCGACGCCGCCCCCGACGCCCTAGTTGTGCCCTTTTGACAAAATGACGTCATGGGTGTCATATGAAAGCGTGCGATGTGCCCTTTCGTCCTATTGTATTCCGACGCCGCCCCCGACGCCCTAGTTGTGCCCTTTTGGCAAAATGACGTCATGGGTATCATATGAAAGCCCGCGATGTACCCTTTCGTCCTGTGGTGTTCCGACGCCGCCCCCCGACGCCCTAGTTGTGCCCTTTTGACAAAATGACGTCATGGGTGTCATATGAAAGCGTGCGATGTGCCCTTTCGTCCTATGGTATTCCGACGCCACCCCCGACGCCTTAGTTGTGCCCTTTTGGCAAAAAGACGTCATGGGTCGTTTCGAACAATTGAGTTACGCCTTTTAACACTATGTTATCCATATTCATCCCAAATGTTGTAATTAGGCCCTTTGGACCAAGGAGAGGTTAAAGACGTCATGGTAGTCGATTCGAACAATTGAGTTACGCCTTTTAACACTATGTTATCCATATTCATCCCAAATGTTGTAATTAGGCCCTTTGGACCAAGGAGAGGTTAAAGACGTCATGGTAGTCGATTCGAACAATTGAGTTACGCCTTTTACCACTCTGCTATCCCCCATTCATCCTGACAGCTGTAACTAAGCCCTTTGGATCAAGTAGACTTTAAGGACGTCATGGTAGTCGTTTCGAACAATTTAGTTACGTCCTTTCGCACTATGTTATCCATATTCATCCCAAAGGCTGTAATTAGGCCCTATGGACCAAGGAAACGTTCTTGACGTCATGGGAGTCGTTTCGAACAATGTAATTATGCCCTTTCGCACTATGCTATCCAAATTCATCCCTACGGTTGTAATTAAGCCCTCATGACCAAAGGGAATGTTGTCAGGTCAGGGGAATCGTTTCTAACAAAAAAAAGTTACGCTCTTTCGCACTATGCTATTCCCCGATTCATTCATTCATACACCTTTTACCATTTAAGCTCTTTGGTAGAAAATGTGTACGCATAGAGGCGCTGTTATGCAATTAAGAGGCAGGAGGTAAATAACAAGTGTTCCTACTATACTTACAGATACTGTAAGAGGGACCTATGAAAACAATTACGTACAACATGCCTGTAGAGCGCATTCCCTAACAATGTTTTGTTATTAAAAGATAAATAAGTTTATACTTACATAACCTTTTATATTTCATCTTCTATACAGCATCTATTCTCCTTCCAGATGAACAGTGTTATTATTAACTATATGTAAATGACTGTGTGTAAGGATTAGGAAAACGGTTAAGGTTAAATTTCATTTCAGACCGTCACAACCTTTTTATTGTGTATCATAAGATTGTCACGCTCCTGTGAAATAATGTGTATAAACAAAGTGCTTCACAGTAGTAGTGCTGCATGGTTTATTTCAACATACTGGG
Source organism: Ectobius pallidus (assembly GCA_964059195.1). NCBI lineage: Eukaryota > Metazoa > Arthropoda > Insecta > Blattodea > Ectobiidae > Ectobius > Ectobius pallidus. Next base: position 31,002,368 of record CAXKWD010000009.1, read on the forward strand.
TTTACAAACACGATGACAGAATGGAATTTCATCACAAGGAAGTGATTGAAACACACACACACATCCGCGTCAGTACTTGTTATGTGTAATCAATACATGTATAAAAGAGTTTTAACATGTGATCTCATACACTCTATATTTCCTAAGTGTCTATAGCTCTACGTGTGATTGAAAGTGATAGTGATTCAACTGCTTCTCCTTCCAGAAAAAAAAAACCATTAGCATCAGAGGTATGTTTTATTTAACTTCAGGTTTGTTTAAAAACACGTAATGAATATTGTCTATGATCCATGACTTTAAACTTAAAACAATTTGTTGTGCACATTTTGCTTCAGGAAAAGTATGGAATTTACAGACAGTAATACATTTAGGTAGAATATTTAAATTTGGACAATTGAAATCAAATAGATCGTAGACCTCAACAGACGGAATAATGTTGTGTAGAAATTGTTTCTTCTGACAACCTTTCACAAATACATGATCACAATTGTTGAAAATGTTTCTTACAATATTTTCCATGTGACCATAATCTACAAATCCATGATCGTATTTTAATCCATGATGAAAATGTTCTAAGTAATGTTTTGTCATATCGTTTACAACACGGTCTTCAGGGCTGTTGAATAATAGATGTACACTGTTTTCACATTTCAAATCACAAGAAAAAATTCTTTTACAAAAAATTGACCTGTTGATTGTTCGACAAAACCCTGTACGTCTGCAACTCGGCCACCCTCTACGATCAAAAGAAAACAATATATCACTAACATAATTCATACGGTTTGGTCAGTATAAAGTACATAAATCATAACCTTTTGTTCTTTTTCTTTAACATCTAAAGTAATATTGAACACTACTGGTTGTGAGATTGAAACACACCTTGCCCCATAAGTAGTGTTATTGAATTTCTCAATTATAGATACCATCTGAAAAGAAAAAAAAGGTATTTAATATAACATTTTTATACACTATGTCAACAATAAACTCTAGCTGATGATGACTAACAACTTAGTAACAAAATAGTAAAACATCGAAACTGATAGAAATAGGAAAACAAACAAACATTACGTTACTTACTTCGTTAATTGTAAAAGAAAAGACAAAGTCTATGTTAGAAGAACAGATACTGATGCTGCCGACAAGTATGTAGTCTACAGTATTCACAGAACGAACGATGAAACAGTGTTTAATGATGGGACAATAAAGTCAACCTTTTTATAGCGATATTAAGTAACTGGTTCCCCCTCTTTGAACTTACATTCGTTTCTTGTTTGAAATAGATAGACTTAGATGCAGGAATGCGATTTCCTAGGATAGCGTCATAACATATTTTCTCTAACCATTTCATCATATACTAGAAATAGATTTAACCCTCTTTCTCTTCAGAATAACAATATAACTCAGTCGTCAAATGGTGAAACTATGTTATATTCTCCTCTCATACCCTACAGCTATCTATAAATATAATAGTGAAAGTATTTGCTATCTTAAAGTAATCTTCGAAACCCATGTAGATCAACATGTACAAAATTAATTTGAAAATGTCGACATGTATACTTAAGTCGCTATGAAAACTAAATGCTTTATACAAATCATGGTTGAAAACGGACAAAGCATGCCTTTTCATACTGTATAAAACACAACTTGTGATTAAAAATTATACTATTATTACTAACATGTACCAAATTAATTTTAAAATATCGACATGTAAACTTAAGTCGCTATGAAAACTAAATTATTTATACAAATGTCTTACATGTACAGTACAACTGCTATGAAAACTAAAATATTTATACAGCTCTTGGTTGAAAATCTGACAATAAAGTAATCTTCGAAACCCATGTAGATCAACATGTACAAAATTAATTTGAAAATGTCGACATGTATACTTAAGTCGCTATGAAAACTAAATGCTTTATAGAAATCATGGTTGAAAACGGACAAAGCATGCTTTTTCATACTGTATAAAACACAACTTGTGATTAAAAATTATACTATTATTACTAACATGTACCAAATTAATTTTAAAATATCGACATGTAAACTTAAGTCGCTATGAAAACTAAATTATTTATACAAATGTCTTACATGTACAGTACAACTGCTATGAAAACTAAAATATTTATACAGCTCTTGGTTGAAAATCTGACAATAAAGTAATCTTCGAAACCCATGTAGATCAACATGTACAAAATTAATTTGAAAATGTCGACATGTATACTTAAGTCGCTATGAAAACTAAATGATTCATACAAATCATGGTTGAAAACGGACAAAGCATGCCTTTTCATACTGTATAAAACACAACTTGTGATTAAAAACTATACTATTATTACTAACATGTACCAAATTAATTTTAAAATATCGACATGTAAACTTAAGTCGCTATGAAAACTAAATTATTTATACAAATGTCTTACATGTACAGTACAACTGCTATGAAAACTAAAATATTTATACAGCTCTTGGTTGAAAATCTGACAATAAAGTAATCTTCGAAACCCATGTAGATCAACATGTACAAAATTAATTTGAAAATGTCGACATGTATACTTAAGTCGCTATGAAAACTAAATGCTTTATACAAATCATGGTTGAAAACGGACAAAGCATGCTTTTTCATACTGTATAAAACACAACTTGTGATTAAAAATTATACTATTATTACTAACATGTACCAAATTAATTTTAAAATATCGACATGTAAACTTAAGTCGCTATGAAAACTAAATTATTTATACAAATGTCTTACATGTACAGTACAACTGCTATGAAAACTAAAATATTTATACAGCTCTTGGTTGAAAATCTGACAATAAAGTAATCTTCGAAACCCATGTAGATCAACATGTACAAAATTAATTTGAAAATGTCGACATGTATACTTAAGTCGCTATGAAAACTAAATGATTTATACAAATCATGCTTGAAAAAGGACAAAGCATGCCTTTTCATACTGTATAAAACACAACTTGTGATTAAAAACTATACTATTATTACTAACATGTACCAAATTAATTTTAAAATATCGACATGTAAACTTAAGTCGCTATGAAAACTAAATTATTTATACAAATGTCTTACATGTACAGTACAACTGCTATGAAAACTAAAATATTTATATAGCTCTTGGTTGAAAATCTGACAATACGTGCCATTTCATACTGTATAAAACACAACTTGTGATTAAAACAAAAACTGTTTTCCCTTTAGGATGTTGTAACAAAGACCTTGAGATGTCGTTAAGTAAGTAAGTAGAAAAGTATGACAAACACAGCAAATACGTTACGACATTGTACACGTAAGTCGTTATGAAAACTAAATTATTTATACAAGTCATGGTTGAAAGCTGACAAAGCGTGTCTTTTCATACTGTATAAAACAAATCTTGTGTTAAAAACAACAGTATAAAGTATTTAAATGTAGAAAATATTACTAACATGTACCAAATGATTTTTGAAAATGTCGTCCTTGTACACGTAATTCGCTATGAAAACGAACTTATTTATACAACTCCTGGTTGAAAACCGAGGCAAACGATTCTGCATTACCTTTGTTATTCACATAGTTTTGTAGAATGACATTACTCATCGTTATGAAACTAACTTATTTATACAAGTCATGGATGAAAACCGACAAAGCGTACCTTTTCATACTGTATAAAACACAACCGGTGATTGAAAATGTACAACTTTATTCAGATGTAGAAAATATTAGAGCTTTCACAGCACAACTTGTGATTAAAAAACTCAAGCATGTCTTTTCGTAGTGTATAAAACACAACTTGTGATTGAAAAGTACAATTGTATTCAGATGTCAAAAATAATAATGTTATAACAACACAACATGTCCTAGATTAATTGAAAATGACATACATGTACACATCACTTGCTATGAAAACTAAAATAATTATACAACTCAAGGTTGAAAACTTACAATGCGTGGCTTTCATCTGTATAAAACACAACTAGTTATTAAAATCGCCATGAAAACTATAATATTTATACAAGAACTATATAAGACACAACTTGTGATTGAAAACGTACAATTGTATTCAGATGTTGTAAATAATAATGTTATTACAACCCAACATGTGCCAAATTACTTTGAAAATGTCATACATTTACACTTCACTTGCTATGAAAACTATAATATTTATACAACTCACGGTTGAAAACTTACAATGCTTGGGTTTTCATCTGTATAAAACACAACTTGTGATTAAAAATCGCTATGAAAACTATAATATTTATACAAGAACTGACAAAGCGTGTCTTTTCATACTGTATAAAACACAACTTGTGATTCAAAACGTACAATTGTATTCAGATGTTGTAAATACTAATGTTATTTCAACCCAACATGTGCTAAATTACTTTGAAAATGTCATACATTTACACTTCACTTGTTATGGAAAGGAAAGGTTAAGGAAATTAAAAACTCGTCGCGCGCGACGAGTTTTTCTTCAATTTCCTCCGAGATAACCTAACCTAACATACCGCAACCTAACCTAACTTAACCTTTCCTAACCTAACCTAACATACCGTAACCTAACCTAACCTTTCCAAACCTAACCTAACTTAACCAAAGCGGTGATCCTAACTAACCTAACCTTTCCTAACCTAACCAAACATACCGTAACATAACCTAACCTTTCCTAACCTAACCTAACCAAAGCGGTGATATAATAAATCGTACACTATAAGTTGAGTTATGCGACGAGTTTTTTTCTTTCCTCCGAGATAAACTAACATACCGTAACCTAACATATCGTAACCTAACATTTCTTAACCTATCCTAACCTAACCAAAACTATGAACATACCCTAACCTAACCTTTCCTAACATAACATAGCCTAACCAAAGCTGTGATATAATAAATCTTACACCCTAAGTTGGGTTCACGCTTTAAGTGTATCTGAGCCATCTGTTTTCTGTAGTTTCTCTTTATAAAATAAAATTGTACATTTTCAATTCCAAGTTGTGTGTTTATACATTATGAAAAGACACGCTTTGTCAATTCTTGTATAAACATTATAGTTTTCATAGCGATTTTAATCACAAGTTGTGTTTTATACAGATGAAAAGCCAAGCATTGTAAGTTTTCAACCGTGAGTTGTATAAACATTTTAGTTTTCATAACAAGTGAAGTGTAAATGTATGACATTTTCAAAGTAATTTAGCACATGCTGGGTTGAAATAACATTAGTATTTACAACATCTGAATACAATTGTACGTTTTGAATCACAAGTTGTGTTTTATACAGTATGAAAAGACACGCTTTGTCAGTTCTTGTATAAATATTATAGTTTTTATAGCGATTTTTAATCACAAGTTGTGTTTTATACAGATGAAAACCCAAGCATTGTAAGTTTTCAACCGTGAGTTGTATAAATATTATAGTTTTCATAGCAAGTGAAGTGTAAATGTATGACATTTTCAAAGTAATTTGGCACATGTTGGGTTGTAATAACATTATTATTTACAACATCTGAATACAATTGTACGTTTTCAATCACAAGTTGTGTTTTATACAGTTCTGTTATAAATATTATAGTTTTCATGGCGATTTTAATAACTAGTTGTGTTTTATACTGATGAAAGCCACGCATTGTAAGTTTTCAACCTTGAGTTGTATAATTATTTTAGTTTTCATAGCAAGTGATGTGTACATGTATGTCATTTTCAATTAATCTAGGACATGTTGTGTTGTTATAACATTATTATTTCTGACATCTGAATACAATTGTACTTTTCAATCACAAGTTGTGTTTTATACACTACGAAAAGACACGCTTGAGTTTTTTAATCACAAGTTGTGCTGTGAAAGCACTAATATTTTCTACATCTGAATAAAGTTGTACATTTTCAATCACCGGTTGTGTTTTATACAGTATGAAAAGGTACGCTTTGTCGGTTTTCATCCATGACTTGTATAAATAAGTTAGTTTCATAACGATGAGTAATGTCATTCTACAAAACTATGTGAATAACAAAGGTAATGCAGAATCGTTTGCCTCGGTTTTCAACCAGGAGTTGTATAAATAAGTTCGTTTTCATAGCGAATTACGTGTACAAGGACGACATTTTCAAAAATCATTTGGTACATGTTAGTAATATTTTCTACATTTAAATACTTTATACTGTTTTCTTTTAACACAAGATTTGTTTTATACAGTATGAAAAGACACGCTTTGTCAGCTTTCAACCATGACTTGTATAAATAATTTAGTTTTCATAACGACTTACGTGTACAATGTCGTAACGTATTTGCTGTGTTTGTCATACTTGTCTACTTACTTACTTAACGACATCTCAAGGTCTTTGTTACAACATCCTAAAGGGAAAACAGTTTTTGTTTTAATCACAAGTTGTGTTTTATACAGTATGAAATGGCACGTATTGTCAGATTTTCAACCAAGAGCTGTATAAATATTTTAGTTTTCATAGCAGTTGTACTGTACATGTAAGACATATGTATAAATAATTTAGTTTTCATAGCGACTTAAGTTTACATGTCGATATTTTAAAATTAATTTGGTACATGTTAGTAATAATAGTATAGTTTTTAATCACAAGTTGTGTTTTATACAGTATGAAAAGGCATGCTTTGTCCTTTTTCAACCATGATTTGTATAAATCATTTAGTTTTCATAGCGACTTAAGTATACATGTCGACATTTTCAAATTAATTTTGTACATGTTGATCTACATGGGTTTCGAAGATTACTTTATTGTCAGATTTTCAACCAAGAGCTGTATAAATATTTTAGTTTTCATAGCAGTTGTACTGTACATGTAAGACATTTGTATAAATAATTTAGTTTTCATAGCAACTTAAGTTTACATGTCGACATTTTAAAATTAATTTGGTACATGTTAGTAATAATAGTATAATTTTTAATCACAAGTTGTGTTTTATACAGTATGAAAAAGCATGCTTTGTCCGTTTTCAACCATGATTTGTATAAAGCATTTAGTTTTCATAGCGACTTAAGTATACATGTCGACATTTTCAAATTAATTTTGTACATGTTGATCTACATGGGTTTCGAAGATTACTTTATTGTCAGATTTTCAACCAAGAGCTGTATAAATATTTTAGTTTTCATAGCAGTTGTACTGTACATGTAAGACATTTGTATAAATAATTTAGTTTTCATAGCGACTTAAGTTTACATGTCGATATTTTAAAATTAATTTGGTACATGTTAGTAATAATAGTATAGTTTTTAATCACAAGTTGTGTTTTATACAGTATGAAAAGGCATGCTTTGTCCGTTTTCAACCATGGTTTGTATAAATCATTTAGTTTTCATAGCGACTTAAGTATACATGTCGACATTTTCAAATTAATTTTGTACATGTTGATCTACATGGGTTTCGAAGATTACTTTATTGTCAGATTTTCAACCAAGAGCTGTATAAATATTTTAGTTTTCATAGCAGTTGTACTGTACATGTAAGACATTTGTATAAATAATTTAGTTTTCATAGCGACTTAAGTTTACATGTCGATATTTTAAAATTAATTTGGTACATGTTAGTAATAATAGTATAATTTTTAATCACAAGTTGTATGAAAAAGCATGCTTTGTCCGTTTTCAACCATGATTTGTATAAAGCATTTAGTTTTCATAGCGACTTAAGTATACATGTCGACATTTTCAAATTAATTTTGTACATGTTGATCTACATGGGTTTCGAAGATTACTTTATTGTCAGATTTTCAACCAAGAGCTGTATAAATATTTTAGTTTTCATAGCAGTTGTACTGTACATGTAAGACATTTGTATAAATAATTTAGTTTTCATAGCGACTTAAGTTTACATGTCGATATTTTAAAATTAATTTGGTACATGTTAGTAATAATAGTATAATTTTTAATCACAAGTTGTGTTTTATACAGTATGAAAAGGCATGCTTTGTCCGTTTTCAACCATGATTTGTATAAAGCATTTAGTTTTCATAGCGACTTAAGTATACATGTCGACATTTTCAAATTAATTTTGTACATGTTGATCTACATGGGTTTCGAAGATTACTTTAAGATAGCAAATACTTTCACTATTATATTTATAGATAGCTGTAGGGTATGAGAGGAGAATATAACATAGTTTCACCATTTGACGACTGAGTTATATTGTTATTCTGAAGAGAAAGAGGGTTAAATCTATTTCTAGTATATGATGAAATGGTTAGAGAAAATATGTTATGACGCTATCCTAGGAAATCGCATTCCTGCATCTAAGTCTATCTATTTCAAACAAGAAACGAATGTAAGTTCAAAGAGGGGGAACCAGTTACTTAATATCGCTATAAAAAGGTTGACTTTATTGTCCCATCATTAAATACTGTTTCATCGTTCGTTCTGTGAATACTGTAGACTACATACTTGTCGGCAGCATCAGTATCTGTTCTTCTAACATAGACTTTGTCTTTTCTTTTACAATTAACGAAGTAAGTAACGTAATGTTTGTTTGTTTTCCTATTTCTATCAGTTTCGATGTTTTACTATTTTGTTACTAAGTTGTTAGTCATCATCAGCTAGAGTTTATTGTTGACATAGTGCATAAAAATGTTATATTAAATACCTTTTTTTTCTTTTCAGATGGTATCTATAATTGAGAAATTCAATAACACTACTTATGGGGCAAGGTGTGTTTCAATCTCACAACCAGTAGTGTTCAATATTACTTTAGATGTTAAAGAAAAAGAACAAAAGGTTATGATTTATGTACTTTATACTGACCAAACCGTATGAATTATGTTAGTGATATATTGTTTCCTTTTGATCGTAGAGGGTGGCCGAGTTGCAGACGTACAGGGTTTTGTCGAACAATCAACAGGTCAATTTTTTGTAAAAGAATTTTTTCTTGTGATTTGAAATGTGAAAACAGTGTACATCTATTATTCAACAGCCCTGAAGACCGTGTTGTAAACGATATGACAAAACATTACTTAGAACATTTTCATCATGGATTAAAATACGATCATGGATTTGTAGATTATGGTCACATGGAAAATATTGTAAGAAACATTTTCAACAATTGTGATCATGTATTTGTGAAAGGTTGTCAGAAGAAACAATTTCTACACAACATTATTCCGTCTGTTGAGGTCTACGATCTATTTGATTTCAATTGTCCAAATTTAAATATTCTACCTAAATGTATTACTGTCTGTAAATTCCATACTTTTCCTGAAGCAAAATGTGCACAACAAATTGTTTTAAGTTTAAAGTCATGGATCATAGACAATATTCATTACGTGTTTTTAAACAAACCTGAAGTTAAATAAAACATACCTCTGATGCTAATGGTTTTTTTTTTCTGGAAGGAGAAGCAGTTGAATCACTATCACTTTCAATCACACGTAGAGCTATAGACACTTAGGAAATATAGAGTGTATGAGATCACATGTTAAAACTCTTTTATACATGTCGTATTGATTACACATAACAAGTACTGACGCGGATGTGTGTGTGTGTGTTTCAATCACTTCCTTGTGATGAAATTCCATTCTGTCATCGTGTTTGTAAACCCAGTATGTTGAAATAAACCATGCAGCACTACTACTGTGAAGCCCTTTGTTTATACACATTATTTCACAGGAGCGTGACAATCTTATGATACACAATAAAATGGTTGTGACGGTCTGAAATGAAATTTAACCTTAACCGTTTTCCTAATCCTTACACACAGTCATTTACATATAGTTAATAATAACACTGTTCATCTGGAAGGAGAATAGATGCTGTATAGAAGATGAAATATAAAAGGTTATGTAAGTATAAACTTATTTATCTTTTAATAACAAAACATTGTTAGGGAATGCGCTCTACAGGCATGTTGTACGTAATTGTTTTCATAGGTCCCTCTTACAGTATCTGTAAGTATAGTAGGAACACTTGTTATTTACCTCCTGCCTCTTAATTGCATAACAGCGCCTCTATGCGTACACATTTTCTACCAAAGAGCTTAAATGGTAAAAGGTGTATGAATGAATGAATCGGGGAATAGCATAGTGCGAAAGAGCGTAACTTTTTTTTGTTAGAAACTATTCCCCTGACCTGACAACATTCCCTTTGGTCATGAGGGCTTAATTACAACCGTAGGGATGAATTTGGATAGCATAGTGCGAAAGGGCATAATTACATTGTTCGAAACGACTCCCATGACGTCAAGAACGTTTCCTTGGTCCATAGGGCCTAATTACAGCCTTTGGGATGAATATGGATAACATAGTGCGAAAGGACGTAACTAAATTGTTCGAAACGACTACCATGACGTCCTTAAAGTCTACTTGATCCAAAGGGCTTAGTTACAGCTGTCAGGATGAATGGGGGATAGCAGAGTGGTAAAAGGCGTAACTCAATTGTTCGAATCGACTACCATGACGTCTTTAACCTCTCCTTGGTCCAAAGGGCCTAATTACAACATTTGGGATGAATATGGATAACATAGTGTTAAAAGGCGTAACTCAATTGTTCGAATCGACTACCATGACGTCTTTAACCTCTCCTTGGTCCAAAGGGCCTAATTACAACATTTGGGATGAATATGGATAACATAGTGTTAAAAGGCGTAACTCAATTGTTCGAAACGACCCTTGACGTCTTTTTGCCAAAAGGGCACAACTAAGGCGTCGGGGGTGGCGTCGGAATACCATAGGACGAAAGGGCACATCGCACGCTTTCATATGACACCCATGACGTCATTTTGTCAAAAGGGCACAACTAGGGCGTCGGGGGGCGGCGTCGGAACACCACAGGACGAAAGGGCACATCGCGGGCTTTCATATGATACCCATGACGTCATTTTGCCAAAAGGGCACAACTAGGGCGTCGGGGGCGGCGTCGGAATACCATAGGACGAAAGGGCACATCGCACGCTTTCATATGACACCCATGACGTCATTTTGTCAAAAGGGCACAACTAGGGCGTCGGGGGCGGCGTCGGAATACCATAGGACGAAAGGGCACATCGCACGCTTTCATATGACACCCATGACGTATTTTTGCCAAAAGGGCACAACTAGAGCGTCGGGGGCGGCGTCGGAACACCATAGGACGAAAGGGCACAACGCGCGCTTTCATATGATACCCATGACGTCTTTTTGCCAAAAGGGCACAACTAGGGCGTCTGGATGAATAGGGAATAGCTTAGTGTATAAGGGCGTTACTACATTATTCGAATTGACTACCATGACATCACAGGACTGTGACGGATCAAAGGGTTTAAGTATAGAGACTGTTCCTGTTGCGTAACGGGAATACTAACCATAGGGCCTAAATCCTAAACAAGGAGTCTGGATGAATCGGGAATAGCACAGAGCCAAAGGGCGTAATTACATTATTCGAATCCACTCCCATGACGTCATTGGACAAAAGGGCCTAACTAGGCGTCTGGATGAATAGGGAATAGCTTAGTGTATAAGGGCGTAACTACATTATTCGAATCGACTACCATGACATCACAGGACTGTGACGGATCAAAGGGCTTAAGTATAGAGACTGTTCCTGTTGCGTAACGGGAATACTAACCATAGGGCCTAAATCCTAAACAAGGAGTCTGGATGAATCGGGAATAGCACAGAGCCAAAGGGCGTAATTACATTATTCGAATCCACTCCCATGACGTCATGGCGTCGCCGGTACAAAGGGCACAACTAGGCGTCTGGAAGAGGCGTCGGTTGGCGGCCATTTTGATTTATAGCTCCCCCCTTACTACTACGTCGGGGGGCGGCGTCGGAATACCATAGGACGAAAGGGCACAACGCGGGCTTTCATATGATACCCATGACGTCATGGCGTCGCGACGCTGGGGGCGGCGTCGGTTGGCGGCCATTTTAGTTTAAACGCACACTTTAACTACTGCGGCGTATGAATGGAATAGTCACAGTAATTAATGTTTTCAATATATAGGCTATAATAAAACATTTACTAGTCGCTGTAGTATGACACGATTTTACATGACTTTATCCAGTCTAAAATTCAATAGTTTTTAAAATAATTATAGGCATATTACTACCCACATAAACTACAGTTCTTTTAGTAATTTATGACACGATTTTACATTACTTATCCAAGAGAAAGTTAAATTACATTTAAATAATTATATTACTAACCATACTCATTACTTCCAGTAATATATATCAATATAATATAAAACATCAGTTAGTTGGTAGCCTACTGACGTAGTTGTTTGCCCACTTCAAGATGGGCCAAAAACTTGAAATTTGGCTTGATTATTTAGCCTGTGACCGACGGGAAAACTCCGAAAAGTTCAAATTTTTAGTTTTTAACCAGCAATAAAACTTTGAAAGGTTTTCAATCACTCACTCATATGGTTGATTGAGTTCACCCACTTCAAGATGAACTAGAAACTTGAAATTTGCAAACTCATTTTTAGCCCTTAGCCGACGAAAAATTCCAAACAGTTCAAATTTTTAATTTTTTATCCCTGGAAAATTTTTGGGTTTCCAATCATCCACTGCCATAAATGTTTACCCACCTCCAGATGAGATAAGAGCTTGAAATTTGGCACACTTACAGCTTTAGCCTGTAACCGTAGGGAAAATTTCGAAAAGTATTTTTGTTTATTTTTTTACCCCTTTACAAACCTCACAGTAGTTCCACATTTCTTAGGCCTATTGTGGCTAAACTTAATTCTACGGCAGCCTAAATAGACGAACTCTACTCCGATACAGTGTCAGTTCATGAAACAACTTTTCGCGAGAATCTTCCCGGAGATTTTGGGACAGAGCCCAGAAAGCAAAGCTAGTTTCTATGTAAGTTGTGACTGGAGGTCAGTACGATATAGGTATTTCTATTTTCTGCAGTATGGAATCAATATATTGAACAATGATTCATAGGCCTAACATAATATTATTACAATACATTTATATTATATGACTACTATAAATTAAAAGGAATATTAACGTAATACTGACTACATATACCACAAATATTATTGTTGTAGACCTACTTCTGCACAATCTAATGTACAATAGATCTTAATTTGAACTAATAATACGTGATTCTCGCGTCTTAGCTATAACAAGGAAAGTTATGTATAGGAGTGGCTATAAGAAAATAATAGAGCAGTGTGACCCAGGCTTTTATTACCCGAGGTAAAGTTGTACTTGCCTATCTATCTAAACTGAAATCATTCATGGAAACTTCAAATTACTTCAACGCCTTTGAAAATGGAGGCAGCGTTGGCCTCCGAAACGTCGGGTATAATTGACGCAACCACCTGGCTGACTGCCCGAGAAAACTTCACTCAGCTTCTGCGCCAGGAAAACCTCAGATCCTACATCAGATCCTACATTCAAATTACTCATTTGACAAACCTTACAGAGTCTTCTTAAGCTTGATTCTGGTAAATTATTTTCAATGCCATTTCTCTTTTTTAATGGCTTTCAAAGGTGAAAAGCACTTTCATACACATACGTATTTTATATTTGCTAGTTATAAATAATTATAACTCACAGTTTTTTTAAACCGTGCATTGAATTGCTAAGAAATGATGTACACACTCTACATCAAAGTCAATTGATATTACTTATTTACAGTATCATGATATTAGTGAAGGTAAAGCTGTAGTTAGTGAAGGATTAAGAAAAATATAACATTTCCTCTCTATTTCGAATAACAACGATAGAATAGTCTTGTCTTGTTAAAGTATAATACATTAAGTTAGCTCGACATCATCTGCAGACTCAATCTAAACCTTTAAAACAGCTTCAAAAAATACAATTTTTAAACCAAACCATAAAGACTCCCACATGGCCTAATAGAACAGTTATTATACTTGAGGTTGACATCTTACAACACGAGGTACTTGCTGCCTATAATTAAATATTAATTTTTAAAAATCAGCTGTTTTCCATTCACTCCTTATGGGTGAGGGGTGATCTGCCATCCTAATGACGTCACAAGGCAAAACCGCGCGGCTGGATAAAGTTTGAAAACATGGCCAAGTGGTACCCCCGTGTGTCGTGCTATTGATGATTGATGATGATGAAACTGTTTCAAGGCTACTATTGCTCGTTTCTTTGCGTTTCTACAGTCCTAGTCATACCACCCCACTGATTGCCTATTTTCTTATTTGTTCGGCACTTCATCCCTGCAGCAGCTTTAATTATTGCTTCCGTCAGAAGTTCCACTGTTTCAATGTTTTTCCCCCTTAGCTCGTCTCTTAAAGTGTTAAGAAACATTTCCGCTTTATCCGCCGCCACCCAAATCTACACCACTTTTCCCCCAACCATCCTTCCCCCTCGTCAATTTGTATGTCAGATTCTTTTCCTACATCTAGATCCAATACTATAGGACAATGATGCGATTCCAAGCGGTCCCCAACCCAAAAATCCCTGATTTTCTCTATTAAACCTTGACTTACCAAAATAAAATCAATCACACTTCCGCCATTTTCACATATATAAGTGAGTTCCCCTTCTAGATCATGACCATATTTTCCGTTCAAGATTTCAAATGAAAAAGCATCACAAAAAAGCGAGTAGCTGCCTTCCCTCTGCATTAACGGTTCGATCTTTACTATTTCTTTGACCACCGCGTAAGTCTTCCTCCTCATTCCCACCTCCTACAAGAGAAACATCACCGAGAACGATAATATCAGCCCCCAGAATGTCTGTTTGTACTTGCACAACTTTTCCTGTCAGATCATTAAAAAAGTTTCGGTTTGTATATTTCGATACTGCTGGTTGATTGTATAACCCAATGATAATGAAATTTGTTCCCCCCAAAGTTAAAGATACGCCAATAACCCCTTCCATATCAATATCTAATTTAGAAACTGCGTTCTTCAGCTCAGATCTGAATGAAAGCGATACTCCCCCGGCCATCTCCCTCTCCGGCCTCTTGTTTCCCTCCCTTTATATATGCTGTCAAACTCAACAAGTTCCACATTTTCTCCGTTCTTTAACCATGTCTCTGAGAATCACATGACATCATTTCCATTAATGAAAGACAGGAAACTTTCACTGCCTACTCTTTTCTTAAAACCCTCAATGTTCCATGATGCAATCCTCAGAGAGCGGGATGATACCTATTGTCTCGTTGTTGCCGCTCTGCGGCCATCTGGTAAGGGCCCGAGCTTTTTTCGCGAACGCAAGTTCGACTGTCTAAGAATTCGGGGTGAGATGACCTCCTACGTTTTCAACCTAGGATTCTTCACTTCTGTCTTCTTCCCCTTTGTACCAGTACTTCCTCCAGGGATTGGAATGGTTTCAAGCAACAATATTGCCACAAAGGGTTAAAAGAGAGGAATTTTGGGGAAGAAAGTAAAGGAACATTTTATAAGGTACATATCAAGCAGCCTTTATTGCCTTCATACCTAGGTAGTTCATTGTTGTCCTGTATGCCTTACCGTTGTGACGTAACAAAGCATAGAATGAAAACATGTATGCTTTAATTCCGCGGGCTGTGGTAGAGTCTACTTGAGTTGAGGTGAGGAAGTCTGTTTCCTTTTCATCTTCTGTCTCTGTTGCTCGGGGAATATGCGCAGTACGAGGCGCGGGCTGTCCCTCCCTCGGCTCTGCAGATTCCAACTCATTTCAGCGCAGTGTGAGCACCTCCATACAGGGTTGTCTCACTAAATGTAATTTGCGTGTTGTATTAGTTTATTTCACCATATGTGAGCTGTTTACATTGGCTAACGCCAGTTAGCGCCGGAGAAGAGGTGGGAGACTTTGACTATATGAGGAAATGTAGAAAATCAATCACTCACCTTCTTTACGAATCCATCATGGTGAATACCACGTATACAAACAGGGCCTCCAACATGGCCGCCGCTCTCAAAACTTCGCTGGTTCATCTTATATCTTGCCAGGTAGGTTGAATAGGTCAACATCTGTGCCATCCTTATGCTTAATGGGGTTTTATTTCTCATGAAGATGAACCGAAGTGGAATCCAGTTTGGGGCAGCATCCGTTATGCACTGCGATGCCATTTGCTGCTAATTAACATGTGTTTTGTGGGAATGGGTTCTTAATAATTATAATTTCTGATTTGTTCTTAACCAGTGGCGGATCGTGGGTGTAGGAACAGGGCGTTGCACTATTTTACGGGAATTATAATTCCTTTATTGCAACGAATGGCCATAGTATGATGAATAGAGCTCTGATGGAATATGTGGCAGGGGAAACAGAAGTACCCCGAGAAAACCTGCCCCGACCCCATTTTGTTCACCACAAATTCCACATGGATCCACCAAGATTCGATCCTGGGCCCCAGCGGTGGAAGGCGAGCAATCTAACCACTCAGTCATGGGGGGGGGTGGTTTTACAGGAATTAAATACATAACCTGATAATATATAAATAGTCGCTTTGCTCTTCGGGGCTCTACCTCCAAACTTCCAGTGGGGCTCTGCCTCTCTGTGTGGTTCTAAGAAAAAGTAACTGACACTTTATCGAAGATACATTCATTGTATTTAGACTGCCGTAGCCCATAATAACTACTTAGCCATACTAAACCTTAAAAAAATGTGCGGAACGACTTTAAGATTTTTCTGAGGTAAACGTTTAAAATTTAGAACATTCATGAATTTTCTCGTCGGTTACACGCTAAAAGCTATAAGTCTGTCAAATTTCAACATTAACATTAACATTAACATTAATGCCTGTAAAATTTTCGAAGTTTCTTTTTGGAGGGTAAAAAAAAAATACAATTTTGAACTTTTTGGAATTTTCCGTCGGTTGTCGGCTAAAAGCTGCCAAATTTCAAGTTTCTAGCTCATGGGTAAGTGGGTAAATACTAGGTTGGGTTCGTTCCCCGGTACTTAATCGATTTTTTCTGAAGTAGGGAGGTCTGGAATGGGATGTACTCAGCCTCCTGATACAAATTGAGGAGATACTAGATTGAGCAGTAGGATGTCGGATAGTAGGCCTAGTCCCTCTAGGGATGTAGAGCCAGGGAGTTTAGTTTAGTGTCTAATAGATCAATGAAATTAGCAATATAGGTTTCACCACAAAGTGACTAGATTGGCAATTAGCATCTCTGTGAGGGACTTCATAGTTCATAGCTCGCGCTCTTACTTGCTTGCACACAGCAGCCGACGCAACGTACTCTAGCGGTGAAGACAAGAATCACGCCTCGTTCGCAGAATTGAAAGCGACTCCCAAAACCTTTAAACCCCGGGAGTATTACCACGCAGTCAAGCCTCTCGCACCCGTTACTAGCCGGCAAGATGAGGCAGCAAGTCGTGGCTTTTCTAATGCGACAACCCCGCGCATTTAAATGTTTAAATGATTTAAAATTGTTAAATATCGCGTGAAGCGTGTTTATAGATAATAAAAACCTACCACAAGGACGATTTCGAAGTAGTTTAATAGTAGGCATATGCAGTACTATAATAAAAAAATCTAAATATTCTTTACATTAAAGACTGGTCGTTGTGCAACACTGCAACATGATCAGAGGCCGCCACTGTTCTTAACACTTAACTTAAAGTAATTGTGATTTAAGTACAGAGGTTTTGACTTGCCATTATGCTTTTATTTTCAAATCAGTAGTCATGGCTAGGGGTGTCACACAATGTTATGGCCTGAAGCCTTCACCTTCTTGGAAGTAAGGATGGTGCCTATTCTCCCCCAGGGATTGGCTGGGAGAGGATAGCTTCTGGATAGAATTTTCAGGTAAATAATTTAATAATAAATTTTATTTATTATACCTATATATTTCCCCTTCAGCGATGTTATTTAATTTAATTTATTTAGAAAAAGAATATGAATTAAAGATTTGACTGTATTTCAAAATAATAGTAGAATCATACATGATTCTGAATTTTTTCTAGATCGAAGGAAATAAGAAGTAATTGGGTCCTTCGATCTGAAGGGGTACTAATTAATCAAACTTTAAATATTTGAAATTCTGTAATGTAAATTGTAACCAATCTTTTGTATTATTTTATTCTTCTTTAATGAATTCAGCTTTTAACAAATATCCGTATGGCCTTCAGCTACTTGTTTTATCTTCAAATAAATTATCATGTTTGTTAGCTTCCACATTGTGTGGATTGTAATTACACATTGTTTGCGAAGAGCATTTAAATTTATTTAGATGCTTTTCGTTAGGATGTACCCTCTTCCCGCAGTCCTGTGATGCCCCATTTTACAGCACCGAAGGGTCCTAGGCTCAACGCTATCCACAAGAGAAGAGGAAGAAGAGGAGGGGCTCTGCTGGGGGGGGGGGATTGTATCAATTGGATGCATAAGTGTGCTGACTCATTGAGATCATCACATTTTACTGGGTACAGTTTACTGGGATATTTTGTTCATGTTAACATAATTATTTTGGTCGGTATGAGTGGTACCTCTTGTTCTTTGTCGGTTATCTGTTTGAAACTGGTCTCTATCCCCTCCACTGAAGGGAAGGGGACTTAAACTAGTTAATTTGGTGACATGTTCAATATCACCAGGGTCATTCTTCTACTACTATTTCTACTGCATTGAAATCTACCCGCGGGGAAAGAATTCTGAGTGATTGAAATGATATGTAAGCACATGTGTATTCTGTTTAAGCCTGTTGATTAACCGTAAGTATGTGGACTTTGTGAATATTATATACGTACATGCATATAGATTCCTGTTAGCATATTTACTGCTGCCGACAGTGCTTTGTCCTTATGGCTTGTGATCTTGTAACACTATACATACGGGGTTACATACCCAGAGTGTATGTGTGAGAGTATGCATCTTTTCTATCTTTTTCTTCTTCTACAATGGAATTAAATAAAACACATTGTAAAGGCACAATAACTAAAATCATTTGAGTTGGCACAAGTTAAATAACGGAAATTGCAGAGTATTATTTCTAATTAAAGTTTACTGATTTTGTGTTAAAGAACTATTCAGTCTAATATGTGCATCAGTTCTTTTGTTCTATGTAATTAAAAATGTTATTGGTTTGGTAACTTATGGTATTATTTCTCTGACTATTGGATATTAATCCCTCTTAGCCTGAAGTTTTCAGTACCATTCCACGTGCCTTTCAAGGCGATTTTGCTTTATACTTAAGGGTATTGTGTGAGTTTATTTACCAGCTGCGACGACCGAGTGTGCATAGGAAACCCCCTATACACAACCATACGTTAAACTTGTGTGACATGTTTGGTATCTTACATAATGTTGAATTACCTTTTGGGTTTATACTGTCCTGTTAAATGCGAAATAGTTGAATCCTGTAATCAACATTACCTAAGGGATATATGAGCGATTAATTAATTTGAACAAAGAAAATGGTATACAAAAGTAGTTTTGATGTAAGATAAATGCAACACGCCACACGAAGTGTAGCCTAAGAAATAAGCTTTATAATTTGACGGAAATATGTAGGCAGGAAATAAAACTATAATATTATTGAAACCATATGAAAAGAATAATTATACTAGAAGTTCCCTTAATATGAGAAATATGCAACAAGCTACACGAAATGTAGCCTATGAAATAAGCTTTATATTTTGACAGCAATATGAATAGAAAGGATCAGAACTATGTTGCAATTAATCAGTAAATTGATAATTTACATCAACTAGCAAATCCTTAGCAAATCCAGATTACATGTTATATTCCCATATAAGCGTGATTACTCACTTAAATACGCAAGATAATACATTCATGGCCTAGAATGTCGAAACCTGAAACCTACTATTTGACCCACATAAATGTATATCTGATACTAAAAATATTTTATGCCTGAACTTTATAATAAATCTCGAGCAAGTGAACTAAATGAGCCTGAGCATTTCATACCATAAGTAAACCCTATCTGTACATGTATAGTAATTAACATGAAAGGCCTATACCACTATAATAGATCATTATACCAGAAAATGGTACTAGAATCATTGCTGAAATTTCACTTGCGAAAACAAGGTAGGGACGATGTTTATAACCACGGTACATATCCAAGCAAAATCAATAGGGCATAAACTACTATGTGAAATACTGACTTGAATAATTTATTCATCTGGAATAGCCACACTTAGCATTGAAACTTGAAGAAATGGAAACTTTAGTTAATACAATATATATATATATATATATATATATATATATATATATATAAATCATCTGGGCCAGCAACTACGTCACACATCTTACCCAAGATGCAACGGACTATGCTAATGGCGACGGCACGCCCACTAAGAAAATGTTCAAGCAAAACATCTGTGAAATGCTAACATCATAATAAATCTTGCAGAGAAATATCAGTGGATATTCCCAAAATATATATATATACAGAATGTACGTAATTTTCGCCTGAACTTAATGCATACGGGACATCAAAACACTACAATGTGACTGATCTTAAGCAAGGAGAATTTCAGCATGATTCAACCTATGCTTCTACACAGCAAGATAAACTTGGTACTGAAAAGTTGTTCCTTGTCCAAGCATGATTATTACATAAAATCCATACATACATGGACCACTGATTTAAGCTAACCTTCATGACAAGCTAACCTTGTCCTTTTCTTACCTAAGGTTTATTCGCAGAAATTAATAAAAATTATCACATGATGTGCTGATGGCACGTAAAATAGAATTGTACAAATAAGTAGTGACGATAACGCAACTCACGCTATAACCGAAGAGGCGGCCCCATCCTCAGCTGCTCCACACTAAACCAGGCAAATGCCCAAGACAGTCTGGCAAGCAAGCGGATAGCAGGTCACCACTTCGACTCGGAACGTAGCGGCGAATTCGTGCACTACTTACGTCAGCGAGCGTAGACGGAGGGGATAGGATCGCGGTCATTTCAAACAGCGTTACAACTTCATATTCTGAAATAGAATAAGAGGCCGTATTGCAAAGAGCGCGAATTCAGTTGTTTTAACGAGTTTCTACAGTTTCTACAAACACCGGGTTGCTTATACCCTTCAAAGAATTAAAAATAAAATTTTCAAATAAATATTTTAGCTCTTAGAATAAGCACCCCATGTATAAAATTTAAACAAAATCGTTTATGCAGTTTTCAAGAAAATCGCGAAAAACGACATTTTCTTCATGTAGAGTCCCCTTAAAAATAAGAGAGAGCCGTCCCCATTCTTCGTACCACACCTTCAGAAGTTACCGTACCCGAATACAAAATGTTATTTTCAAACTATTTCCGTTCAGGAGCTAAGCTGTTCACACATACCCACACACACTGACGTTTATGAAAATACCATTTTTTAATTCAGGGGACCTCAAAAGGTGAATTCTTTTGTTAAGAACTTAACTTCGAATTTGAGGACGAAAACAATACTTCCTCTACCTATACGAGCAGAGGAAGTAAAAAACTAATGCATCATTAGAACCACAAGATATGTAAGCAGTCTTGAGACCAAAATGAACACTCCCGAATGATCACGGAGGTACACGATTGACACTTAGGTGTTGGAGCAGCGGCCAATTTCATTTTAGCCCTGTGTAAGATTTTTTTCATTTTCGAACTAAACTGTATACAGACATAGTAATACTTTCTGCGAGTATAGACGCGGGCAGAGAAGATTACACCCACAGGCCGCTGATTGAACCACACAGGCCCAAAGCATTCTGGATAGGTAGGATATTTCTGGTAAACTAAAGTATTACAGTTTTGTCACCAGCTCCACCTGTTTGAGTGGGTGGAGCAGGTTCAAAGACCATCTCGTCTACCGCTGACGTCATCCAAGATGGCGGCGCGCTAAACCACATGACCGGAAGTGTGTACCACATTACATTGCGGTTTCTCACGAAGCGTAAATGCAACATCAGCAATATTTTAAGCCTTCAAGTATTTTTATAATTATATTCGCCATACAATTCTATCCGTGAGGTGACCATTTCCCTAAAACAACTTTTTTTTCTTGTCCTGGGCCCAACTCAGCCTCGGTCTGCTGGTTAGCGTATAATATAAATTTTACTTTGGTCCTTGGGTAAAGGCGGCCGGTGCGTAAGCCTCATCCTTGGTCTTTAGAAGGTTTAATAATAAATGTTATACGTTATTAATAAATTTACGTACAGGTTTTATAAAGCCGATATTATACAGGTATTTTATATTCAAGTGATATATCAACGCAGAATGATTTAAACATATGGAACTAGCCTTGTCTCAATGCACAGAGATTTTGCTGAGTTAAGCGGAAGTATTTCCAAGTATCAACTCACATTGCATCGCAACAGCAGGTAAGGTTTGCTGACACAATATATTCACATAACACTGTACAGAGATTTAACTTCATTCATTATGCCTTGTATGTTATAACAGCGACACTTAATCTGTCCCTATAATATTTAAATACATGAATCAATATGTCTTATATGTTTAATTTATTAATCTTTATGTATTACCTTTTTATGTTTAGTACTTTTATTAATTCACTGTTTCATTCTCCGTTTTGAATAACCTTGTGCACGGACTTGGTCAAAATGTATTAACTTATAATAAAAATTCATATAACAGTCCTGGCGGTTGCTCCTGGTGAAAATACAAAAATGGCTTTCAGCGCAAGATTAAAGAGACTTATAGCGAGAGATTTGAAATTGTATATTTTGAATTAATACGTAATTCTTAATATAGATGTAAGAAAAAACAAATTGGCGTCTGGCGCTCAATTTAAAATTATGAACAAAATACATTGTGATGGATTTGTAATATATTCTTACGAGAGAGTTCTGTTATGCGTTACAACATAAAAAATAAATTTAGTTTCAGCATATTTCCAGTGTAGCCGTCCCGCTGTAGAGTATACACGTCCCCTTAGAAACATAGCAACAAGCTTACCAGGACACATTTTAGTCGCAGCTGATGTAAACGCCAAATCCCTACTTTGGGGGCCAAACCCAGCTAATAACGCAGACGACGAGGAAGTAGAAAATCTAATCACAGACATGGGCTGGCACATTCACAATGAGCCAAACCAAGGTCCTATATATCGTTTAGACTCACAAGAACAGATCCGCACATCATACATCGATATTACAGCGACCACACCGGGACTGGTCCCGCGAGTTATGTCATGGCAACTCTTGGACTTGACCTCGAGCGCTCACCGGGTCGTGCAAATACTAATGGGAACAGACAGACTAGTAAACGAGAACGTAACTAGACGATACAACTTCAAAAACGCAGACTGGACGGCTCCATGAGACGCTCGCACAAAACGAGCCACTTGTTACACGACGCGACGTAGCACTCAGAATATGAGACGTGAATAATGCGATAATTAAGGCGGCCAATAAGGCCATCGGCAAAACGCTTCCCCAGAGACAGACAGTTCGGTGGTGGACACTGGAACTCACCCGGCTCAAAAGAGACGCGTACGCTAGGCGGCGCGCCTTCCAGAGAGCCCACGAACCTGAAAGACAAAGACTTTACGCAACTTACCGATAGTATCTCAGAACATACACACAAGCTGTCCGTGCAGCAAAAAGAGAAAGTTGGCACGACTTTGTCTCGGAACAAAGCGTGACCAATGTACCCGCCCTAAGGGATTAGTGGAAGGAAAAATAGGTAAACCACCCCAGGAAAACTAACCTACAACAAAAACGGGCCCAACCCAAAGTTCATGGTGAAAACCCAGGCGGAACACAGAAAAAATCCTTGGTTTCTTCTAATAACCAATAATATTTAAAGTTAAAATAATACAGAAAATAGTTAATTAATTTCTAATGTTTCACAAACATAAAATCTCTTACCCTGAAAATAAAACCCTATTTACATAGCCTAATCTTTTAAACAATACATTTGGATAAATTATTAAAAGATAAAAATACAGCTTGGCTTGGTCTATTTCATGTTTTCATTTCATTAAGCCATTGAGAAGGTGTGAGTTATATGCGTTGATATTTATAATTGACAAAACTGGCATTTTCCAAATCACTAAAATAAATAGGACGGTTCCCAGGCGAAAATGATAATCTTAATTCATTTTAAAAAACATATATACAGGCACTGGGACCGAAATGTAATTTAAAATTAGTTCTGAAGGGAGATAAACCTGAATCAAAACAGTTTGAACCTCTCCACTTTCAAACTACGGAAACCACCAATGGCCAATTAAGGGAGCAGTTGCCAGGCTGTGTAATTACGAAATACACAAAAAATATTAAATATATTATATTAAATAATAATTATAACCTTAAATCATTCAAAGGAGTAAACACAGTTTGGGTTTGTACGTAAGCAAAAGGTAAGGCTACAAGAATGGCGGGACACAAGCTATGCTTGGCGCGAAAATGCCGAAGCCAAAAAAGGATAGGAAATGAAGCTAAAGGAAACTGAACCTAAGATAGATACAGGGAGCAAATAATAATGAAACTACAACTGCCTACACCAAATCGCAACACTACTAGCAGGGGTACTGAATTACTATACTAAACCTGGGGGGCGGGAAATGAGGAAACGCCATTATGGCGGCGAAGGAACAGACGCCTAACACATAATACCACAATCCGAATTACTTACGTGCTACCCAGCTTGCAACAACGCACTACAGACATGCAAATACAAACCCAAAACCATGAGAATAAAATACAAGAACAATAAGTCAGTTAAACTCGCACAAAGTAATAACCAAAACACCAGCCAAAACGGCAAAGATTTCCCTGGGAGGCGGCCATTGTTGATTACCCAGAGAGTCTTCCTTCCAGTTTAGAAGTCGGTAAACACAGAGCAGGGAGAAGAGAAACTGTAAGTCTAAGGCCACACGGGCTTGTTTTAATGTTGTGGTTCTGCGTGAAAAAAACGCGTCGGAAAGTCTGCAGTCCTCATGGCCACACGAGCTTCTCCTCACGCTGAGAATGTTGTGTAAACAAACATGGTCTGTTTATTCCGGTTGTTGTTTTAGGTGTTGGTTGCGAGCAATATATGGACGAATCATCATTTCTGTAATGCAGTAGCCTACTCTCCCGTGCTCCTTTGAATGTCCAGCAAAACGAAACCAAAAATAAGTAACTTTAAACGCTTTCCCCCCACATTTATCAATGCTTATGTACCTTTTTCTCAGAAACTGTTCAAGATAATTGCATGAAACTTTTGATAACAAATAAATGAACATTTCGTTGGAACGGAACTTTGATGTAGCCATTTATTAATATTTGCATTAATAAGAGGACTGACTTTTAACACAAATTTTATATCGAACATTAGATTTCTTAAAAGTAGATAA
Organism: Ectobius pallidus; assembly: GCA_964059195.1. Lineage (NCBI taxonomy): Eukaryota > Metazoa > Arthropoda > Insecta > Blattodea > Ectobiidae > Ectobius > Ectobius pallidus. The sequence goes on from CAXKWD010000009.1 coordinate 31,027,527, forward strand.
TGGAAAGTACTTTAAAAAGTGTCTGAATAGAAAGTTTTATGGATCCTTTAAAAGTAAGCAGGTTTCAATTGGTTTTAATAATTTAATAAAATATTGGCCTTGCAAACCAAAATTAAGATGTCAAAGTTTCATAGTTACCCATTAAGTGGTTTCCATAGAAAAGGTGTATAAGTGTGGCGATTAAATTTAAAATAAAGAAAATAAATAAAAATACTAATGACAAAAAAATGTATTTTTAAGTGGTATATTATTATCAGAGCAAGGCATTTAATTACCATAAAACAGTGGAAAAACGCAAAATAAAAAATGCATTTATGACCTAAAAATAGTGAAAAATTACAAAATTTTTAATAATGACCAATACATTTTCCATTATTACTTATATTTAGTTTTTTTAAAGTAATGAATTGCTAAAAGCAATTTAACGGATGACAGTGTGTTATATATGAATTTACAATATAAAACAAACTTACTAAAAAAAAGTAAATGTGTACAACCTGGACACCCATAGCGAAAAAAAAAATCATTTCTGAACTGGCGTGCCCATCCAATTGCCCCTAGAAAATATGTGCAATTTAAAAAGAAAGAAAAAAATAATTCTTTACTGCTACAAGACAAACTGATATGGTGTTTACAATAAACCTGAATTAAAATGAACTATGTATATTTGACGGATATTCTCGAATAAAAACTACTGTCTGCTGCCTGAAACGGTTTGTAGGCCTTTATGGAAAAGCTCTTCTTTACCTAAAATGGCGAAAAATACCTAAAAATACCGGAAATGACCTAAAATGCAGAAAAAGACGTGAAAATGCGAAAAAAAGACCTAACAATTGTCAAAAAATTACCTATCTCTTGAAAATGACGAAAAGTGCAAAATAAAGCAAAAAATGCAAAAACTAATTGCCCTTATTTAATAAATTGTTTAATGATACACATTTATATAATATATTCGAGCTATCTTTTAACTTTCATATAAAAATGATGCAAAATCATCAATTGCCTTGCCCTAATTATTACCATAACATACCGAATGAGAGTAAAAATTTTCATAACTGTGGCTGCAATACTTTAGGAGTATGAACTATTTCCTAAAACCCTACGTCCCTCCTTAAAATTGGAAGAATAAATTATGAATAATTTTCAAAACATTGTACTTAAAACAATATTTCACTTAACGATATTAGTTTCGTTTTCATTATCAATCTCTTCCCAGTTTTCTCGGACAACTACTGCAGTTATTGATATCCCGGTTTTTGAAATCATGAACCCGGATATCGTACCAACAAGGGTGTTTCTGTACTTCCAGTATAATTAATTCACTATCTAAATATCCCATTGTTATTAAAATTGATAATCGAAATGATGGCGAGAACACAACTGCAACAGCTGCTTGAATGGATGCACGTGTGGCCACTCAAGTCAGTATGAAAACCAACAAACAAATGGACCCCAGCCCATTCCTTGAGCGGGCAACTTTTAAGACGCAGCAAAATGACTCCTTTTCTGCGATGAATCACTCCCATGTGGCCCGTCTCACATCTCTCAATGTAATCTATATATTTTGTTTGTTTTCCTACAGAGCCGCAGCACGGAAACAAGCCCGTGTGGCCTTAGGCTAAGCCGGCGCGCTCTATTGAGTACAAGGAGGAAACACCAGCAGCAGACAATAATAGTAAAATTTGCTTCATAATGTTTTGAGAGCAAAACACACTTTCAGATATAATGTCAGAGCTTAAATAAATTAATGAATACTATAATATGTCCTAAAAGCAATTAATTATCCTAATTATGATTAATAATTTTGTAAAATAATGCCTGAAACAGCACTCTCTGTTGGTGGCCAGCGGAACTACAGCTGCTTCCAATGCTGCCACAAGAACAAATGCAACATTTCCCTTTGTGTTACAGCACACCAACAAGTAGGGAGTAGCCTACCGCATTCAAGCAGACAAATTAAAGCAACCGACTGTAACAAGTAGCCTCACAAAAAGAGACGGGAGCCAGGCCAAAACATGGGACGACATCGCGGAAACTTTACTTGAAACGCTAGTACCAGATGACGACCAAAACGAAGAAACAGTCGAACAAACACAAATTCGACAACAGATAGCATGCGAATACATTACCCCAGAAAACACACAACCATTTGATGCCATAGACTTGCAAATAGCCCTCGATAAAACACAAGGTAAAAAAGCGCCTGGAATAGACGGAATTAACCCGGAACTAGTAACTAAGGGAGGAGCAGCACTTCATGCGCACCTCCTAGACATATACAATGCATGTCTTTGACTGAAAATGTTCCCGAACATTTGGAAGAAGGGATCCTTATTCCCACTACTCAAATCGAAAGACAAAGACGCTAGCAATCCGAAATCGTATAGACCAATCTGCCCAGTCTTAGGAAAAGTGCTGGAGAGACTTATTCTCTCTAGACCAGGGGTGCTCAAACTTGAACTGCTGGCGATCTACCTCAATATTTTTAGACTACTTACGATCGACTCTGAGAGACTGCAAGTGTGTGTGATGCAGGGTTGTCGTACATACACGATACACCCTACCTACCTAGGTAGGGCGTACCGTAGCATATATAGATATTAGCTTTCTGCGCAGTATAGGTACATTATTTTAGTCAAGGTTTGGGTTAGGTTTAGTTAGGTTCTTCTCTACAATATCAATGAAAAAACTCATAGTTATTCAAAATTGCGAGTTTATTGGTTGTTACAAAACAAAAGAGTTACATATGGTGTTAAACTTAACTAAGGAGTGGCTTTGGATGTTGAAGCGTGGCACTGCATGTCCTCAGCATACTTTTCATAAGATGGTACGTAACCACTGAGTGCTAATCGCAAGCATGATGACATATGATCGTCAGTTAGTCGATTGCGATATTTTGACTTAATTATCTTCATTTCAGAAAATGCAGACTCGCACAAGTAAGTTGACCCAAAAAATGCCGTCAGTTGAAGGGCGATTTGCCTTACATTCGGATATTTATCTTCAGATATAAAACACCAGAAATTTGTATCAGATGCTGTAGCTTTGAGATGTATATCTGATATAATCTGCACCAACTCATTTTCAACAGAACATGAGTTCATATTAAACTGACTGGCTATTTCAGTAGCTAATTCCTCAATGTTTTTACATGAAAAAGGATAACTCATAAATGATGCTATATTTTCCAATTTACTGCAATCATGAAAACGCATTTCGAATTGTCCCAAAATATTTGATAATTCAGCCTCATACGTATCATAATTCAACTGAGGAATCCTTGCTTTCAAAGACGGAAAATGTTTCAGATCCTTTCTTTTCAGTTGATCTATCATAAGTTGCAATTTACTTTTGAATGCGTTTACTGCGCTAATCATCTCAATAATAGTTTTTCCTTTACCTTGAAGCTCCAAGTTAACGGTGTTTAAGTGCATTGTGATGTCAGTCAAAAATGCCAAATCATTTAGCCATTTTTCGTTTTTCAAAATCTGAGTGTCATCACCTCTTTCGTCTAGAAAAGCTGTTATTTCGGGCAATAATTCTTGAAACCTTTCTAGGAATTTTCCGCGACTCAACCACCTGACGTCCGTGTGAAGAACTAAATCAGTGTGTTCAGCTGACTCCCTATCTTCCAACTGCAACTGAAAGAGCCGCCGTTGCAAGCTACGTGCACGGATGGAATTCACAATTTTTGTCGCAATGCCCATAATTTCCTCCGTGTTTAAAACTTTTGAACACAAAACTTGTTGATGTATAATGCAATGGAATGAAAAAAATGAAGGGAATTCTTCATTAGCTCGACACAATGCCACAAAACCGTTTTTGTTTCCAGTCATTGCTGGTGCTCCATCGGTTGTAATGCACACTAATTTATATATTGGTAGCTCGTAGTTTTTTACAAAATTGAAGAAAACGTCAAATATATCTTCGCCACGGGTCTTCCCCTTCAGAGGTATGATTGTCAAAAATTCTTCCTTAGCCAACATGTCATTGAATACCATCCGAATAAAAATACACAGCTGGGCAGTGTCTGTCATATCGGTGGATTCGTCGAACTGTAAAGAAAAGTATGTACATTCCATGATATCATGTTTTAGTTTATCTGCGATGTCCTGGCTCATGACTTCAATACGCCTTGTGACAGTCGGACGAGATAACTGAAGTTCTCTAATAGCAGACATGATTTCTGTTTTATTTTTAAAATCTCCAAATAAAGTCTCACCCGCTTCAATAAATGCTTCCTTCACCACCGATCCATCTTCGAATGGTTTCTTGTGTTTCGCCAATATATGAGATATTTTAAATGACGCGATCGTAGCAGCTTTTGATTGTTTGACTGGTCTTGTGAACATGGATTGTTCTTTTTTCAAACAAGATATCAAATCACGTACCTTTAGTTTTCTTAATTCACTCTGTGGCGGAAAATCCTTTTCATAGTTTTTATGAACAGTTTTATGATGCCTCTCTAAGTTACCACGCTTAGGTATTGCAACTGACGCACGACAAATAACACAAATGCACTTATCCTTCACCATACAAAAGAAAAATTCTTCCTCCCAATCCTTATTAAAATGATACGTTTTAGATTTCTTCACTGCACTCATTTTCCACTATTTAATAATAAACTTTGTACTTATCGACGTAGTATCGCCATCAAGTTACAATTCAGAATGACTCCAATTCCTGCAGGCGCAACATTTATATCGGCGTGAACGAAAGTCTCGAATGTTCCCGTCAAACGCGCCGCCCGAAACTAGACTGTACTGTCTCTCGTTGTTTCTAGACTAGACTCCACTGTCTAGTCTAGAAACAACGCGGCTTTTCTTTGACAAGTGCCGCGCGTTCCTTTGATAAAGCCACCTTTTGCCGCAAGCAGTGTTATTTTATTAGTTACCTACCTACTTATTAAAATTTTTTTTCTTCTCGAGATCTACTCAAAAAGCACTCGCGATCGACTTGTCGATCGCGATCGACCGTTTGAGCACCCCTGCTCTAGACTATTAAATGAGTTAGAGGCGTCGAACTCCGAAGTCCAATTTGGATTCCGACCTGATAGGTCCACGGAGGACGCCACATCTAAACTACAAGACATCGTACGAAACTCAGATTCAAAATACGTTCTTGGAATATTCATAGATATAGAAGGCGCTTTTGTTAACGTATGGTGGCCCTTAGTCCTCAAACGCTTAAGAAAAATAGAATGTCCCTCAGACATCTATGAAGTAATCAGAAACTACTTTCAAAATAGAGAAATAATAATAAAAATAGGCTACAAACTAAATCAAAATTCGTAACCAAAGGATGCCCTCAGGGCTCCGTCTTAGGACCGAAACTTTGGAATTTAATTTTCGATGAAGCAATAGAGACTATTGCGGCAAACAACGAAGCAAGACCCATAGCGTTTGCGGATGACCTAGTATTTTTAATAGAGGCCGAGGGCCGACCGACGTTAGAACGAAAAGGGACTACAACCATGTTGCAATTCACCAATTGGTGCAAAAAGACTAAGTTAAAACCCTCAACGGAGAAAACTAAAATCCTGGTACTAAAAGGGAAGCTTCATCCCAGAAGACCGCCTACAATTCGCACGCAAAAAACAATTATACAAGCTGTAAGACAAATTAAATATTTAGGAGTTGAACTCCAGGAAGGAAATAGAATGGAAGCACAAGTCAATAAGATCTGTGCAACCTCAACCAGACTTTTTTTTACGCATTAGGACAATTATCAGGCCAAACATGGGGCTACAAGTACACGAATTACAAAAGATTGTACAATGCAGTATTCGTAGCGTTAATAACATATCCGGCCCTTAGCTGGGCACCATATTTGTTAGTCCGACACAAAAACAAGCTGCTCTCCGCTCAACGGAAAGCCTTACTAAAAGTAGCGAGAGCATATTCAACAATATCCAGTGACGGGCTCGCAGTGATCGCGGGAGAAATCCCAATAGATATTCTATTAGAGGAAAAGGTCACTTCCTACAAGCTAAGAAAACAATATCCTACGAGGATCGGAGAAGTTGAAATAACAGAGGAAATTTACGAAACCAGAAACAAGGCGGAGCTTAACTCTCAATGAAGGCAACACACACTTGCAGTGTGGGAAAGACGATGGAAAGATACGCCACGCGAACTAGTAACGAAAGACTACTTTCCAAGCGTCAGAGTTAGACTCAAACAGAAACACATAAAGACAGATTATGCAACAACACAATTTTATTCCGGCCATGGGTACTTCACAGAAAACCTCTATAGGTTCAATCTAGGAGAGGATTTCCTCTGCTACTGTGAGGACAGCGAACAAGACACGATGTATCACGCGCTGTACACATGCCCGCAATACAGGGAAGCACGCGGAGAACTTATTGACACAACTACACAAGCCAGAGAAAGATAGCCACCAGAACTATCGTTCTGGACAACAAAGCCAGCAAATGACGCATTTAAGGAATTTACAGCACATGTAATAGGTATACGTAAACAACAAGAACTCGACGATGTCTAGACGCACCAATATCGAGACAACACAATTAGAGAGACATATACCCTAGGAGATTGCTCAGGCTCCTGGGGTTAACTGAGCACCAAAATAAAGACAATTGTCTAAAGTGCACGGGTTGCTATGGGCTTCACTCATAGCAGCCGATCCGAGTGAGGTTTTACGAGGTTTTCCTCACTCTTAAGGTGAATGCCGGATCGGAGACACTACCCCCGACTGACAGCTAGGACAACACAAACAAGGAAACACAGTTCTATAGCGCTGAATCAAACAGCCAGCTCTAACAAGCCATTTCCCCAAGTTCAGAACTACCAGAAGGAAAAGAGCAATAGAACGCATCGCCGAACTGTTGTTGGGAGCGGAGAATGGCCTATGGTCGTGGATCTCCGTGGGTGGTGGTGGGCCAAAAAAAAAAAAGGAGTAGAGATCGGAAGTGGGTATCATATTACCTAAGTCATCATTTTATTTTCCATGTTTTGTCACGTAGCAGGTCATCCTCGCATATCATATTAATCCTTTGTTCATATGTGTTATACGAACTCAGACATGATGTTATGACAGCATTTTTGTTTTCAAATACATATTAGACATGTCTTCAAACAAAAGGTTAATTTCACAATTTCTTTATTCATATACGAGAAATGATGTATCTGCGGATAATGCTGAATCAACAAATTCTTTATTTATGGCGTCATCATTACAGACAGGTTCATTCCTGCTTCAAGGTCATACACGACACGTGGCCGGAAGTGATCCAGGCATGCATGGAGAACAAGTATGTACACGTTCTGACCGGAAGTTAAGTAGGTCACGCATCTCATATTACAGAACAAGTCTTTACATGTATCGGCAAACTCATGACGTCACTATATAAGGCGATGACGTCACCGCATCACATTCACTACTTAGGAGACCGTCGTCGACTATACATCATGGAGAGCTCGTCCGCCGCCGTCTTCCAGTGTGATGAGTGTACCTCCACATTTAAACATAAAAGGAATTTACAAAGACACATCAACCAATATCATAAGAAAACGGAGTACAAGTGTGACATCTGCGGTGTGTTATTTACTCGTAGTGACATATTAAAAAGACACATCCGTGAAAATCACTCCGTTACTGTCTTCACATGTAACATTTGTCACTCCAACTTCAAATCTTCAAGACGAATGAATGAACATCAGGACAAGTACCATCACCCAGCAACAAGGGACGCTGCCAATCGTGTGGGACTGTGTCACCAGGCAGCTCACTTGTACTAACCTGCTGAAGCCGGGACATCATGCATCGAAGGCGAGACCTGGAGGATTCCCATGCACGGTGGTGGTCAAAGCCAAGAGCCCGCCCGACTACAGGTACGTTTCATTACATTATCAACTATGTTTTCAAAATGTAGATACATATATCATAGTAGTGGTGTAACACAGGTTTTCATTTTATTTTTATAGGTCGGAGCGAGGAATGGAAGGAGCTACGATGCGCTCGATGACAGACACAACAACACCGGACGCTTCCATCTACCAGCGGTTAGTGGGGATGGAGTAGCAGACACATCCCGTCCTTCGATACTTGGAGTGGAGACCATGCCTTCCGGTGTACAACCACAGGTATGTAGTGAAATTATTATTTAAAACAAGACATAAAACATTATTTTATTTTATTTTTTCTCTTAGTACATGGAATAAAACTCAACATTATTTTTCCTTTGTTACAGAACACAAAGGTGTTGACGTTATACAGCCGTCACCTCTGAATGAGGAAATTAACTAATCATCAAGTGTACCTAAATCGCTCCTTGCTCTTGTAAACATGATTATAAATGGACCAGAAACCCAAGAAGAGTCTTCGCTCAATAGGTTACAAGCAACCCTGACAATAGCTCAACTAATAAAGTTCAGTGCAGTGAAACGTGGGAAAAAATCGCGAGCTGATACAAGTACTGAAACAAGAATAAGACATTGTAATGCACAAGACACACCTTTCACAACATACCTGGCTGTGAAACTCCACAGTGAATCACGAAAAAAGGAACTAGTTAACACTTTCCATGATCTTGGACTTTGTATTTCATATGACCGTCTCCGAAGTGTAACTGGAGACATAGGAAATTCACTTCTTTCATTCTACCAGAAAGAGAATGTAGTGTGTCCACCCAACCTCCGAAAATATATATTCACTACAGCTTCAGTAGATAACATAGACCGCACTGAAGATGCTAGGTCATTGGTTGGACGGCAGTGGATGGACAGAAGCTCTTGTCGATGCAGGTGTGACAACAGAAGGAAGGGCTGATTCGATCCTCAGAGCATCACACATTAAGAGGTCAAGAACTGCAAGTGAAGTTACTGCAGCAGCTTTACACTTTTTACAGATAAAAGCCTACCATGTTCATGAGGATGAAGAAGATGATCCGATTACCTTCCAAGAGTGGCACACCAAAATGTGCTCAGAACGACCTCTCTTTCTTTATTGGGAAACAACTTTGAAAATAATTCTTATTATTCTCACCTTTGTGCGATCTATTCGAGAGGGACATTTTTCTCTATATATTGAGTCGCTTGTTCGCCTTGCTCCGTGGTTCTTTGCCCTCGATCATACTAACTATGCACGGTGGATTTCAGTACATATTCGTGACATGATCCTTCTGAAAGACAAACATCCAGCAGTGATGGAAATCTTCAACAGAGGAGGATCTGTTGCTCGGAAAACCATGAAAGCTTTCTCAGCCATGGCACTGGATCACATACATGAACAGGGGAATGCTTCGCTAAAAGGTGATGGAGGAATAGTAGGCCTTACTGAAAATGATGATGCCTTCCAAAAATTTATGACTGTTGGACCTCAGATTGCCACATATATTCAGGAGTTTGAGAAGACCTTTAGTCAGGAAATCGACACTGACAGGTTTGGGCACCGTGAAGAGGAAAAAATGTTTCAAGTGAAATACAGAGAGAAAGTTGATGGTCTTGTTCATACTATAGAGAATTTTGGAAATCCTTTCTCCGAAGAGTGTACAAAACTGTTCACAATTGATACAAAAATAATAATGTCAGATATTGTAGAGAAAACAGTAAAGTCAATTGAAAAAGGGGGGATAAACAGTTTTCGCAATTCTTTCAGGAACGTTTGGAAAGCTCAGAAAAAAATATCATGGATCCAATAAAACTAAACAGGTTTGCAACTTTTGCTCGAAATCACGAACGAAACAGAAAACATAACTTATCAAGGTTACGGGTGTTACGTAATGGCAATGCACTCTTCAGCCACTTGTACATAGCGAGTCAAACAAGAGATGGAGATTTCCAAGAATTCTGTAGACATGAAAATCAGCCTTGGCCTCCTTCCCTTTCAAATCATGGGAAGCCAATACTTTGTAAGAAGAAGTCAAGTTTGCTCAAGTGCTTTTCGAGCTACATTAACGAAAAAGAAATAAAAACTGAGCCAAACGTTGATGTTAAAATCTTAGATGGAGCTGCAATTGTTCACATGTTGCCTCATACTGGAGCACATACTTTCGAAGAATACAGAGATTTGAAGTCCATTCCATATGTTGCACATCAAATGTCATCAGTGTCACGCTTGGATGTTGTTTGGGATGAATATAGCGAAGCTAGTTTGAAAAAACAAACTCGTGATGAAAGAGGTTCTGGTAGAAGAATCCATGTAACTGGCGGAGCTCCGATTCCTAAAAAATGGGAGAACTTCTTGAAAGATTCTGAAAACAAGAAGTCTTTCTTCAAGTTCCTGTCACAGGGAATCAGTACATTCCCTACTTCAGAAGGAAAAGAACTTTACTGTGTACTGATGGGAAATTTGTAATAACTTCTGCGAGTGTAAGAAGAGCAGAAATGAAAACTTTGGCACCCTGTAACCATGAAGAAGCAGACACACGACTGCTGCTACATGCGAAGGATGCTGCTGTCCAAGGACACCAGAACTTATTGATCCGGTCAGTGGATATCGATGTTGTAGTTATCTCCATATCCAGCTTTGAAGAACTTGGAATAAACAGTCTTTGGATTGCCTTTGGGACAGGAAAAGATTTCCAGTACATTCCTATCCATGAAATTGCAAGAGGACTAGGACATCCTATATCAAAAGCTCTTCCCTGCTTTCACGCATTCACTGGCTGTGATACTGTTTCACAGTTCAATGGAAGAGGGAAAATCAAGGCATGGGAGGCGTGGATGTCACTGCCAAATACTACCGAGAATTTCCTCTTGTTAGCGAAAGGAAATATAGAAGAAGCCTTTTCTGGAATTCAGAGATACGTTGTCGTTCTGTACGACAGACCTAGTAGTGCGGAAAACTGCGATGAAGAGAGAAGACTTTTACTTAAGAGAAAAGGTCCAAGATTGATGGAAAATATACCACCAATGGGTACCAGTATGGATGACACTTCCAGAAGTGGCAGCATCTAGTCAAGAGCTAATCCGCTGTGGCTGTATTGAGTGTTCCAGTAGGTGCAAGTGCGGCAAGGCAGGTCTTCCATGCACTCAGCTCTGCACATGTGATGGTCTTTGCCGGGAATCTATTCAATAAAAAGGTACATATATATCTAAATCATTTTTCTTTTCTCTCCCCTTTCAATTTGTCCAATATCTTTACTCGTTTGCCCTATATGTGCCCTTTAATATTCCTCAGCGATCATTAATAATACAGTTCCTTAAGCCTCCCATATGGGTTGGCTAATAAATAATCAGGCCGATTTTCCTCTTACATCCCCCTGTGCATGCCAAATTTACCTATCTAAACAGAAATCACCATATCACAATTGTTCGGTCACTCAAAAAGTTTAAATATTATTGAAAGACTTCCGTGTACATAACCGAAAACGGGCCGCGCATTTGTACCTGTATTCTTTTACCGGTCACTGTGGGCTTAATTTTGCATGGAAATGGGTGTTGTATTGTATCATATTAAAGCTTAAGAAATGTACTTTCTTTTTTATTTGAACAAAAATTACAAAAACTCACTTTCTGAAAAGCTGTGATAAAAATAAAAGTGAAAAAAACTTTTTTTAATTTTTAGATTTTTAACAGATTTCCACTGTACTTACATAAAATGTGAGTGCAAGAGCTTATACCACTATATTTAACCTTTAATTAAAAAAAAGAACATTGAAATCGGACCATGGGGATAGGAGCTAGAAGCGATTTAGTAAGTGATGCAGCCGGCATTTTGAACCCCCCTCTCCCCCCCCCCGCCGCAAAATTTGCGTTGGCGCTCCTTCCAAAAATACTCCACAGGGGTCAAGGTAGGTGTGTACCAAGTGGGACCTTTTAAAGTAAAAATGCATAGTTCAGACCCTTAACCACCAGACTATTGGAAAGCAATGGAAAACATCGTAATATTATCTTTCCTAGCATGCAAAGGGCTGAATGTGGTTCCCACTTCACGATGCCACAGCTTTCGGCTATTTAATCCATCATAAAGTCATTTTAAATTGTTAAAAAGTAGCCTACCCGTGAAGTAAGGTATGTGGGGCGGACTTAAGTTTACATACAGAAGTACAACAGGACAGTTAAGGAAAATTACAAACATAGAAATGGAGTGTGTACTGCTTCTTAATCCTGTGCACGGCGTCATGCCTCTAAATATATAGGCCTAGACCTGGGACTATATCAAACATGAATGCCATCGACCTAGACCGGGATCGAGCCCACGACCTGGGTACCAGAATGCCAATTTCCATACTGAGTGCGCACCCAAGCCAACGGAGTACATTACATTAATACGCGATTTGACTTCCTAGAATCTAAAAATACAAGTTTCAGAAAAATGTGAGTGAAAACAGCGTAGCTCAAGAACAAAACAAAAGGAAATTTAATTTCTCACGATTTTGTTGAAAACGGCTTTAACGATTCCCACAAACTCCAACTACAGCCTAAATTATGTATTGCGTGGTGAAGCATGGGTATTTTCGTGAGGTTGAAACAAACTGAATACGCACTACCTGCAATGCGACTTCTTATTCCACATCAGAGTGTGAAGTAAAGAAGTTCGTTTTGTCCATGCTTTTGGACGGAGAAAGCTATGTGTGTTATCAAATGTTTTGTCACATTACGTGCTCCATCAAACTAAAAGAGCACGTAGCTTTTTTGCGTCCTCTGAAGTCAGCTCGGGCCTGTTGAGGAGCAAGGGATTGATCACAAGTTATCTCCGTGAGCTGTATTAACCAATAACATTATCGGGGTTAGTGATATGTTCTCCAGCATAGTTGCAGTAAGTTGTTGCATGACCGTGCTAACGGGTCGGAGCTGATTTCCATATTTCTAAGAAGATGGTGTTGAACCTGTCGGGTGGGTGTTCGAATCCAGGGCGGGTCATCATGCACATTCTGCGAAACTAAAAATACACCATCGGGCATCTGACGTTCTGCAACTGTATAAAATTATTATTATTATTATTATTATTATTATTATTATTATTATTATTATTATTATTATTATTATTGGTGTTTCTACTAGAAAGGATATTATTCCGCGTGTACAACAAGAATTCATTACAGAGCGAGTCTGTCTGTTCCTATTTCACGCAAAAACTACTCAATTGATAGAGCTGAAAATCTGCTGGAACATAGCTGTTTGTGCCTAAAAAGAACATAGGACTATAGGTTTACTCGTTTCGAATTCTATCTCCGTTTCAAGATGTCGGCCATATCAATGGCTAACCGGATTAGGTTGTTACCAATATTCAACCTTAATATGGCCAAAATCATTGGATAAATTGACTTGCAGTAACTTTTATTTTATTTTTTAATTTATTATTATTATTATTATTTTTAATACAAAAAAGGAATGCAGTCATCGAGACAACACAGTTTTTACGGTTTCCGGTGAACTATAGAATTAAATTCTGTTCCTTGCCAATTTTTTTGTCTGCTTTCCTTTTTTTAAATCAAATTGCACCGAGCGAGGTGGCAAAAACGGTAACGGCATTGGCTTGCATTTGAGTTCATACTTCGGAGCCGGCTATTTTCACTTGGTATTTTTCATAGTTTCGCCAGTCCCAAAGGCAAACACCGAACTGAATATTTATATAGGCCCATCGCTATTTTACCTCATGTAATATGTCAGAATGTATTTATGTATAGATAAATTATTTTCCTTCCCATCCATTAAGTAGCCTATATTTAGTAAATGATTCATGGTATTTTGATTTAAATTGTATAATTTAAATGTCTGCTAGGATTAAACAGATAAAGAAAGATAAAGAATGTTACAGGTTTTTGAAAACATTTTAAGGATATTTTAGTTGATGTCTGTCCATATAGCAGTGATTATGTTTTTTTAACTATTAATAACTATGTATGATTTATCTTGTTTGTGCTCTTATAATTATTTTAAAAAATTGTTTCACGGTCTACCAGTAGGCCTAGACCCAAAAATCCTAAGACAGGCGGTATGATCTCGTAGTTGAAGCATGCATTTAAAAAATCGGATCAAGCACGGCAAGAGAGATTACAATAACCAGATGCTGAGAGAGATGTTGTCCAGCGATCTAGCGAGACACATCTCTCTAGTGAAAGAAGGCACGGTTACTTAGCGACTACAAAATACTCTTTTACCCGAATAGCTCGAGTCACATAAAGAAGCAGGACTATTACAATACATCGCCAATTCATTTCTTTTTGGCCTTCGCATAGTGCCTTTTTTCTACGATAGTTCTTTTTACATCCATTTCACATTCATGTTAGAAACTCGAACTTCTTGGAACCAGTGCCGCTAACCTCACCTACCTGCGACTTGGCCTTCTTTGCAGCACATGTGTATAACTCGATCGCGAAGCCCTGAGTCAAACAAACGGATGCGCAGTAGTCTACGATGACGTAATCTAGACCTGCCTGACCTTCATACCACGTGATGTTTCCTGCGAGTTTATACTGTACGGGCCGTGTAAAAACATCTTAGTTAGCCCTCAGCATTCAATAGTGAAGTGTGATACGATAATAAGAGCAATGGATGGCAAATGTAGTTATTCTAGCAAGAAGGTTGGTGGTAGTAAAGTGATTCACTGTCAGAGTAGGGAAATAGTGTGAAATATATATAGGCATTTCAAACAGGTGCACCAAGATGTCCCTAAATATGCAATTCAGCAGCGTACTTCGGATGCTACAGGAATTGCATTCAGCAGCATTACGAGAATTGTAAAAGAAGGTGAGAAATGTGTTCAAGATGGAACGAGATTTAGTACTCCACACAAAAAAGACAAAGAAAAAAGTGAAGACAGACTTAAATGATTTTGATAAGTGTGTAATTAGATGGACGGTGAATGAATTTCAGAAAACAAATGAGGAAAGGCCAACTTTAAAAACACTATTACCTGTCCTAAAGAAGAAAATTAATTTTTCTGGTGGTAAATGGTCTTTAAGGCAAATGTTGAAAGATGTACATTTCAGGTGGAGGAAAACAGTGAATAACCGGAAGATATTAATTGAGAAAATGGACATACGTAATTTACGTCCGAAGTATTTGCGATGTCTTACGGGCTATTATGAACCGCATAGTTTGGAATGAATAGTACAGTATATGCATTCTCTTCTGTCCCTACTCCATTGCTACCGGCGGACGATAAGCTATCTGAGCTTGTTTGGTTCAGGTTCTAGCGTCCCAGTTGTACATTTCATAGCACAAAGACTGGAATAAGGCAGAAGCCACAAGTGACGATGGGACTTCAGCAGAATTGTAAGAGCCCTGTTTCTTTATGTGATGCAAGCGAAATGTGTAGAAAACATAAGTTATTAAACTAAGTGCGATTTGAGTTCTCTTGTTAAAATAAATACTACAGGCATAGATAATTTTTTCAACAACATCTATTGATGAGGAAATGGAAACATCTATTGATGAGGAAATGGAAGTGCGAAGGAATTGCAAATCCGCCACTGCCATAGCATATGCATTACAATTTTAATGTGCACGTGTCTCCAGTTAGGGGAGTCTTCCAGATCAATACACACCATGCGGGGGTTCCTTCTGGCTAAAGGTTTCAGACCTTTTCCTACAACCCAACCGGACAGGTAGGTAATTTTAATAACAAAACCAAATCTTACTATTTTCTCTATTTTCATAGTAAGTGGTCACCAGGCATCCCCACATCAATATGCGGACCCGTTGTTAATTTTTTTTTAATCTTTGCGGATCCCTCTTTGTTTGAATAGAGATATATTGAATTTTAAAGCATTTCTCAAAGTTTAATCCTAAATCACATTTCATATAGGTTTATGTAAGAATTACATATTTATAATACCATCTAACATAACTTACCTAGTGTTATTATACGATCTGGTGTGCCTGAACGCATGAAAATTTATTCGAATATCATGATTCTTCCCTCGAACGTTTTAATTTACTCCCATAATAAAAATTATAATATATTGAATAAAAATTTTGTTTTAATTTTTAATTAATAAAAAAGAGATAGAAATCCTCAATAAAAAGACTAAGAATTTCATTTTTTACGCTGGGTGCCTCAATAATGAAGACCTGATATACCTGAGGACATAACATAATATGCATTAAGAGTGTAGCCTAATATCTGATAGTATCCGATATTGGGATATATTAGTATCCGATATTAGAAAACTACTTTTCATTTTAGTGATGTGTTTACTTTTAAAGTTAATGTAATTTAAAAATTTCTTGTCACGTTTTTAAAAATTATACTTGATGTTTATTGTTAAATAACATTAATAACAATACAAGAAAAGTTTTAAGTATTACAATATTTGTTATGGTCAGTATAATTACTTTATAAAAATATCCGATAATAGGGTATTTTCCTCTACTGTTAAAACAAACACACACTATTAGGTAGTGTAAAATTTAAAAAAAATCGTTGGATCCAATATAAAGAATATTTGAAAAATATATTTTTCTATAAAATGAGAGTTAGATAACAAAAAGGCGTTATCATTTTTCGGTCACATTGCCGGAATATAAAATTTTATTTCAATTCAATTTTTCGTTTTCGAGCTAAGTTGTTCACAGAGTGACATATAGTCATAAAGACACCACACAAATTAATTTTCTGGTGTAGACCGTACATCACTTTTTATGAAACTGATTTTAGAAAATGTTTGTTAAAAAATTACACTTATCTCCGACAGATAGTTGATTATCCCACTTTTTAAAATCTATAATAATAAGGAAATAAGAGGAAGTGTTTGTCTGTCTGTCTATGCGCGATGCCCAGCAAAAACTGCATACAGAGTCTGAAACTGTAAATTTAGATGGAATGAAGAGTGGCCGAATGCACCTCAAAGCCGGATTTTTTGTTTCCGTTTTCGATCGCGAGTTATAAGTGAAAAACTTTCAGAAAACGTTAACTTTTTTGCGCTATCGAAGCATCAATTTTCGGTAATACATTTCAATTGTCAAATAATATTTTTTTTTTGCATGTGACTTTGCCATTTTTGTCGCAATTTGAAAATAAGAGCATCGCAATTTTTTCAACATAACGCATACCGGTACATATCAGTAGTAAGAGGTAGCTTAGAGATTAAGATTACGGCGGTCACCACCAGGTGGCAGCACCGTCGCGACGCCCAGCGTCGGTTTGCGTATGTACGCGTCTGCAGTTAAGCCCTTATGCCAAAGACGTCTAGATATGCACTCTTACGCAAGGCTTTTTACCAATGTTGTTAAGCCCTTATGCCAAAGACGTCTGGATATGCACTCTTACGCAAGGCTTTTTACCAATGTTGTTAAGCCCTTATGCCAAGGACGGTTGGAAACGCACTCTTACGCAACGGTTTTTACATATTTTGTTACGCTCTTATGTTCTGCACCGTCGCGACGGAGGGTTGCGGCGAAATTTGAAACTAAATGGCGCGCGATTTGAAAATGGGAAACGCACTCTTACGCAAGGCTTTTTACCAATGTTGTTAAGCCCTTATGCCAAGGTCGTCTGGATATGCACTCTTACGCAAGGGTTTTTTATCAATTTTGTTACGCCCTTATGCCATGGACGTCTGGATACCCCCTCTTATGCAAGCCTTTTACCAATTTGTTACGCCCTTATACCATAGACGTCTGGACACCCACTCTTACGCAAGGGATTTAATTGATGTTGTTACGCCCTTATGCCATAGACACCATGAACGCACTCTTACGCGAGGTTTTTTTTTGTCCTTTTTTTTCGGGACGTTTGCAGTTGGGTCCTTTGGCTATCCCATATGAAGTCCTTACAGTTTGAACTTTTTTATCCTCCCAACGTTATGTTATGACCTTTTGACAGCTGTAGGGACGCTATCCCAGGACTTCCATATGACGTCATCATAATATTACATTCTTATGCATGTTAATTTTATATTTATTTAATAAAATCTTGTCATAGAGCTGGATTCGAACCATTCAAGTTGTCATTACTGGCTACCTGTTTTTAACCGCGTGACCACGCTGACATCTCATGTTCCACCTGCTGACATTGTCTTATATAAAATTTAGGTGACGTCTTATGGTTTTCACAATTGTTTACTAGATGGCAGAGGTGTACCATGCTATACAACAGTCATTACTTTCAGAATTGTTTACTAGATGGCAGGTCGAAATTTTATTTTTAAAATGGCGGGATGTTCGAAAATTCAAAATAGCAGAAGCCTCAAAATGGCGGAAGCTTCAAAATGACGGATAGGGAAGGATATATGAAATATGTATTTTTCAAAATTGGTGGAAAATCGAGAATGACACAATATGGCATCATTGCGTGATGGTAGCCTCAAGATGACGGTTTGGGCGGGATATATGAAATATGTATTTTTCAAAATTGACGGAAATTTGGGATCAATATGGTGGTAAACAGGAAACAGGAGTAAGTGGAAGGTAATTATACTACTACTACTAATACTATTGTATTGTATAGATAGATAGATAGATAGATAGAGTTCTTATGCTGGAGACATTCACAGAATGTATAGCAACGTCAGAAAACTAAACATTATGGGCTACCAATTGATACTGAAAAATTCGTCAAGGTCATAGATTGGGTTGGCCACCAATTTAGTCTTGAGTGCCCTCTTGAAGGCTTGTAGGGTTGACTTCTTAATGCCATCAGGTAAACTATTGAATAATTTGATAGAGACTGTGTCAAAACTTCTTTGAGTGATGCTGAATTTGTTTTTATTCGGATAAACGTTATCTCTATTTCGATTTAAATAATTATGAGTATAAAGATTAGCAGTGGAGGTGCAAACATTATTTTTCATATACAGCAGGCAGCTCAAGACATACATTGATGGCAAACTCAAGATCCCTAATTTAGAGAACAAAGGTTTACAATGAGATCCTAAGGGAGCACCGCTGATAATCCTCACAGCTTTCTTCTGCAAAATAAATATTTTCTTAGCAGTAGAATGATTGCCCCATAACAGAATTCCGTAACTTAGGTGGCTGTGAACAAAAGCATAGTAAACAGTTAATAAGGAAGCAGGACCTAGGCTGTGACTTATTAGCCTTAAGATAAATAAACTTTTACTAATTTTGCTAGCAACGTAGTTTGTATGAGATGTCCAGCCCAAGCCAGGTTCAATGTGAATGCCTAAGAATCTAAAGTATTTGTCTCGATCATACTCTTGAGGTCTAATATTAAATTTTAAATCAACTGTTTTACCATCATTTAATTTGAGCTAAGGAAGACGAAAATGCAGGATGTGGCGAGTCAGGCTTGGTCACTGAAGTGGAAGTGGGGAGGTCATGCAGCAAGACTCCACCAGGACAGATGGGCGTATGTCACATCAATGTGGGACCCCCGAATAGGGAAAAGGAGCAGAGGACGTCCAAGGCGAAGATGGTCCGACGACTTCACGAGAACACTAGGCGCAACATGGAGCAGGACGGCTAGAGACAGAATAAAGTGGAGAAACATAATGAAAGGCTTAATAAACCCAAAGTGAACAGTGATCAGTGATAAGTGATGATACCTATCAAACGCAGCACTTGAGCTCGCACGGACCGGCTCACCGAGCGAGCAAACTTAGAGCCAGCCCTACGATCGGTAGGAGGCCCTTGCCCTAAAGGGATGCCAATGGGCTTATTTTATTATATTATTATTAGCATTACACCATTCAAGAACCTTAGTAGACATTTGATCAACTGTGTTAGTTAAAAAGTCAGAATTCCTATGAACTGCATTGAGTGCCAAGTCGTCAGCAAATAAACAAGTTTCCAGACATTCATTTTGAACATTTACAGACAGATCGTTTATGTATATAATGAATAGAACAGGCCCAAGAACGGAGCCCTCAGGGACACCATTCATAATTTGCTTAAATTCAGAGGTTTTACCATTGAAACACACGGATTGGTATCTTCCATTTAAATAAGATGATAATAGCTCAACAATTGCATTACCAAAACCATAGAAAGCAAGCTTTTGGAGAAGAAAACTGTGGCACACGGTGTCGAAAGCCTTTGTTAAATCAAAAAATCTACTGTGAACAAAGTTACCAGTTTCTAGTCCTTCAAAGCATCGTTTAACAAAAGCAATAACAGCATCTATAGTACTACGTCCAGCTCTAAATCCGTATTGGGTTGGAGTGAAAAGGGTATTACTTTCAAAGTATTGTACAATCTGTTTGTTCAATAGAATCTCAAAGACTTTAGAAACAATTGGAACAATGCTAATAGGCCTGCAATTGTTATAATCATGTTTGCATCCCTTTTTATAAATGGGAATTACCTTGACGAATTTCAGCATGTCAGGGAAAATACATCTATCAATGCAACAGTTAAAAATATGCACCAGAGGTTCACAAATTAATTCTGAAGCTATTTTAAGAATCTTTGCGTTCATACCATATACATCTAGAGAGGAGCTGTTACTGAGTTTGAGAATGACATCATACATGGCTTCGACAGAAGTATGCTTGAATGTAAATGTGCTGTTAGGTTTGTCTAATAGTGGAAGGAAATCCATAGCGGTACTGTCATTAGGTATATTAGATACAATGCTTTCAGAAATGTTAACGAAGAAAGAATTAAAACCATTAGCATTCAAAACAGAAGAAGATGTGTTAGATTTGGAATTATCATTCAAAAGGTCAGAGACGACAGACCAAGTAGATTTGCATTTGTTCTTAGAATTACCAATAACATTAGAATAATAATTGATTTTAGTTGACCGAAGCTTTGATTTGTAATTTTTTTTAGTGCAGAATATTTACATTTAGCAGAAGTCACTCCATAATAAGTAAACAACTTATAATAGAATAGACATTTATCTCTTAAAACATCCAACTCCCTAGTGTACCACTTATTTTTACTACCTTTCATACTGATACCTGACTTGACGAAGTGTAAAGGAAAAGCCTTGTCTGCAATGTGTTGCAATATATAAAACAAATTATTAAGTTTATCATTAATATCATGTACACTATATATACCAAACCAATTCACCTGTTTTAATAAATATATAAAATAAACAATAGTCATTTCATTAAAAGGCCTTATGGAATTGTATGAGGAAAATACACTAGCAGATCTTTTGCTGGGCAAAGCAGTCTGAAATATTAAAGCATCATGGTCCGAAAAAACAGTTGGGAGGAGATTGACGGAACATTTCTCTACATGAATATTTGTAATAATGTTATCAATGGCTGTACCATGGTTGCCATCCCGACCTGGACGAGTTGGTTGGTCATTAGTAGCACGTAAGCCGAAGCTCTCAAATAAATTCAACAAGTCTTTTGTGTGATTGCTAGTTCCACAAAAATCAACGTTAAAATCTGCTGTTAATACAATATTAGTATTAAAAGAGGATTTGTACAAAATACTAAAAAGTTCATTTAATTTAGATAGAAAAACCTCAAAGACACAATTACTATTGTCAGGTGTTCTATAAAGACATAAGCAGAAACCATTAACGCTCTCAATAAATATTCCACTTATTTCAAATATATTATCAGTAGATAGATCGGTAAAATCAACTGTCTTTTTAGATAAAATACCTTCTTTAACGAATATAGCTGAACCGCCATGTTTGCCTTTAGTTGACCTACAATAGGAATCACTTAAATAAAATCCTTCTATTTTTACTGTGGACAATTCGAATAAGGTTAACCAATGTTCAGTCACACACAATATATCAATATTTAAATCATTAAGAAGTTGCGTAATATAATCTATTTTGTTTAAGAGAGACTGAACATTCCAGTACAGAATTTTAAAGTCAAATTGTTTTACAGCATGAAAATCTAAATTAATGCTTTTAGGATGCAAATATTCTAGGTTATTTTTTTCTCTTTCGTTGCAAGGGAGTTTAAAGAACTCCTCGGAAATCTGAATTTACTGATGAAAGTACCAGACGGTCAAAAGTCAGCAGAATAAACGGCATTCATGAGTGAAAGTGGTACTCCTACTTTAAACGAACTATAACCTGGAAATTTGGATTTAAGTTTTTCAACTTCATAGTTGGCACTTTTATAGTCATTTAGGTACTCTAACATGTCAGTACATTCCATACCTGGATCCAGCCGAGACATGAACAAGAAATTAGTTTTTTCTACTGTAATAAGTTTACTCTTGCTGTTAGTGCTGTTACCGGTTAAGAATTCGTAGCTGCGCTTCCTTGCCAGTGGTAGGCCTACCACATCCTTTTTGTCGTTACATGGCGCTTTAGGTTTCTTACTATAAGAAACTGTAGTCCAGTTATTGTCACTGTGGTTACTTACACTTGGCCCGGGTTCATCATTACAAGAAGAAGACTGCAATCTAGTTGTCAAAGCTTTTTTGACTATATCACTGTACTTGCTTATGTTAGTTTCCATCAAGGCTTGTAAACTACAGAGGAGCGTATTCCGGCGAGTTTATAGAACAGGGGGTTGCGGCGAGCAGGCGAGTGTGTGACGTCACCAGATTCCAAATCTCGCAATTCCCAGTTTTTTTTACTCAGTCTAGAAAATCTTACACCGCGTGATTAAACTCGTAACCTTTAATTAACCCTATGTCGGATTCCTGTGAAATTTATACAGAAATAATCTACAGACATCAGCCCTACTGATGGTTAAAACAGAGCCTTAAAAAAGCGGACACAAATGTTTTTATTTCATTTTATAAACATCACCCGTTACACAAAATTCATGGAGGGAGAAGCAGATTTCACTATGCGACAATTTTTTGTATTTTTGTGTCCCGAAAAAACTTTAAGCGAGAAAGTTTTAGTGAAATAATTGAATTTTAATACAAATGAAGTTCCAGCCCCATATCTCGAATGGTTTACGAGTAATTGAGTGGTAATTATTCCGGGCGCTTCGAGCAGGACAGTAGAAAGCACGGTGCCGCTGACAAGGCTTTTGTACCTACTGATCTCGGCCACTTGACCGTAGTCTTTTAGGATAGAGATTACCAATACATATTGTTTTTAATAGTACTTATTAGAAAGTGCTTTAGAATGTGCAAATAACTAAACCATTATGCCGGGCCAGAGATGTGCTGTGGCAGTGTGTAACAGTAATTTCTCAGATTGCAAGAAGCTTGACTGTAACATTTCGTTCCACGTCTTTCCAAAAATCAAAGATGTTCGCAAGCAATGGAGCAGGATTACGAAAGGGATTTCAAAGCTGAACTGCTGAATTTACCAAGGGAAAAAAACTAAGAGAAAAAGGTTAATAATGTATTATACTATTCTTATTAGTATTATTATTGTAATTGTTATTAATAATAGGCCTATTTACATGGGCTTTTAGGACTACAGAACTTTGTTTGCCTTTATATGCGCAGCTATGTCGGGATGACTAAATAAAAAGGTACCTCCGAAGAATATAATTATTGAACATTAATTCTTTAACTGCACTGGAAAGCGTATTTTTTATTGAGGAATGGAAATTAGTCTGCAGCAAGGCAATATTTGGCGTTTCTTCTGAAGAAGATTGAAGATTAATATTCACAGCTGAAGATTGAAGATTGAAGAATTATTGAAGATTAATATTCACAGCTCTCGGTAGATCACGGAGTAAAGGGCCCATGGATTTAACCAGGCTAAATTATATTTTATTAATTTTTTTGCGACTATTATTCATTTATATTGTTATAGGTCATGTCGGCACTCATTTATAATTTAATGATTTATTAAAAATAATTAATTATAAGTATTTAGGATCACGGACGGCGTCTATTGAAGTCTTCCAAAATAATTTAGTTTCAAAGGGTCAATCTTTCAGTATGGGTACAAGTAGCCAGTTAATATCCTTTATTATTGAGTCCACGACTAAAATATTTAAGGATTTTTACGTAATTGCTAGTAGGTCTATTTTATAGAACAAAAAGACCTCTGTTCCGTTTCCATAGCTTTAGCGCCTAGAGTAATTACCACTCTATTACTCGTAAACCATTCAAGATATAAACGTGGTACTTGATGTATAGTAAAATTCAAATATTTCCCTAAAGCTTACATGCTCGATTCATTTTCTGGTCACAGAAATAAAAAAAAAATTGTCGCATAGTCAAATATGCTTCTTCCTGAACATTTCACGGTCGTCACAATTGAAGCGCCCTGAATAATTACCACTCAATTACTCGTAAACCATTCGAGGTATAGGGCTGGAACTTCATTTGTATTAAAATTCAATTATTTCACTAAAACTTTCTCGCTTGAAGTTTTTTCAGGACACAAAAATACAAAAAATTGTCGCATAGTGAAATTTGCTTCTCCCTCCATGAATTTTGTGTAACGGGTGATGTTTATAAAATGAAATAAAAACATTTGTGTCCACTTTTTTAAGGCTCTGTTTTAACCGTCAGTAGGGCTGATGTGTGTAGATTATTTCTGTACAAATTTCACAGGAATCCGACCAAGGGTTGATTAAAGGTTACGAGTTTAATCACGCGATGTAAGATTTTCTAGACTGAGCAAAAACTGGGAATTGCGAGATTTGGAATCTGGTGACGTCACGCACTCAAGTGCTGCGATTGGTCTATCCTGGAATACGCAACCTGTATAGTTTACTGATCTTGAGTTTCCATATCCACTTGTTCGCAACTTCTGCTATCGTCGTTGTTGTTTACTCTTGTATTCTGGCTGATTTGAGCAGAGTTACTCAATGATGTATCAGTAGAGCTACCGACCAATACAGTCTTGTCACTAATACTTAAGTCACGATCACAGATCGACACATTATTATTACCTTTAGACTCATTTATGTCTTTATTAACAATCCTTGTTTCTTTATACTGAGCTAATTCATTCACTACCGCACTCTGCTGAAGTGATAAGTCATCAAGCTGCTTTTTCAGGTTTAACTGATTCTCACTCATGTTGAACATTTCCGTGCTGATTGTGGAAACAATATTTACGCAATCACAAGAGTGGTCTCTAGTAAACTCAAGTTTATTAAAAGATGTCTTCATTTCATTAAGTTCGTCACATAATTTAGAAATGACCGTTAGCAGCCTCGATATAGTTAGACTGGCGGAGCTAACCTCAACTTGATTGCACACGTCACATTTCCAATATAGACTTTTGGATTCGTGTAATACTTTTCTTTCATTAGCTTTAAGAGGCACATAATTTAGATGAACACTTCCACTACATTCACCACTACATATTACAATTTCGTCAAATTCACCAAATGTCCGTAGGCAAAATTTACACGCTAGCAAAATGTGCGCTTCCTTATCACCCATTCTGAGAGCGGAGCAGTTATTATCATCTCTTTCTTCCTTCTTTCTTTTCTTCCCACCGCTACTACCACTATCTCGAAGCAGTTCAATTCATTTTAGATCGGTGATACAATCAACTCAATTTCTTCTGGTTACTGTGAAGGCATTCGTAGTGTTAGAAGGCTGTTTCGAACAAAACTATTCCACGGAAATATTCAGAATCGTTAAAGTAATCAAACATTCATCTCAACCTGTATACGAACTCGAAGATCTTAGGAACACTGGAGGGTGAGATGGTGGCTGGCGCCAAATTAAAAATTAAAAAATGAGAGTAGGTTAAGTCGAAATTTTAAATTCAGACGTGAGCTAAGTCGAAATTTTATTATTTTTTAAAATGGTTATATATTTGAAAAATTCAAAATGGATGTAATATTTAAACTACTACTAATACCACTACTACAATCATTACAACCACTACAACCATCACCACCACCATCACCAGCTGGTACTAGCACTACTACTACTATTACTAATACTACTCTGTCAATAATTAGTAGTAGTATAAATTTAACGTAGGTATTGTTCACACTAAGGCCCGTATTCAAGAACGCGACTTTGGAAGACGACTTCCTAAAGTAGACTTTCAAAGCAAAGTTCAACTTTGGTTAAAGTCGAATTCATAGACGTTAGTTGCGAGACTTTGACCGTGACTTTGGAAAGTCGAGATTTGACGATGTTGTTGTAACGTTGGCAATCGTATCCACTGCCTTTTAAATGAATTATGTGTACAAACTGTTGAAATTGCTGTACGTCTAGGAGGCGGTGGGCAAATCTCGAACAAAATAACATCGATGTGCGCATTACACTCAGCCATTTTGCAAAAGCGTAATTGTATTGTGATGATGATAATAACAATAATAATAATTCTTTATTAGCTGTCAGGATACAATGTCCATTATCTTCTTAATTCTTTGAGCATATTTTTGGTTATTACAATACAAATAGCGACTGAATAATTAAAATACACATTTATAAATTTCTTAAAATGAAGTATTAATATGTTCATTGTCAGTATTTTGTAAGAATGTCATGTAGGGTTCTGATTAAATTTCCACAGAGTTAAGGAATTCTTGTACATCGTAAAATAAATAATATTTTAGAAGTAGAGTTTTAACTTGTTTTTTAAAATGTTGAATCTTTGGAATTTTAAGATTGTTAAGTATATCATACATAATAAAACCTATATGAGAAATTATGTTCAAGCTCCTGGTAGTTCTAGACAATATAAATGAATATTGTTAGCTGTTCTTGTCTGGTAGTGATGTATTTGTGAATTCTTCATGAATAGGTTCCTAATTTTGTGTATAAATGTCACAGCTTCTAATATATAGAGGGATGGTAGGGGCAAGATTTTTAATGTTTCGTATATCGGTTTACTTGGTGTCCTGAATGGTAATTGGAGCATAACTTTTAGTAGACCTATTCTTTTTTGCAGTTTGAATATTTGCTTAGCTTTTGTTGAATGTCCCCCAAAAGAAATGCTTAACTTAATACTGAATGGACACAGCTGAAATATGTCTTTAATAGCCTACATCTATTGTTGATACCTGAGTATATGAATAGCATAACAAAACTGGCTAAGTTTGTTACTTAAATTTGCTATATTTGGTTCCCATGTAAGATCCTGGTCAATCCATAGCCCAAGAAATGTTGTAGTATTTATTTGGCCCAGTGTTGTGATATTAAGTCTAACTTGCAGGTTGCCTATAAGATTTTGTGAATGAAAGAGCATAGGCCTATGTATTGTCTTATCGGTATTTAGAAAGGGTTTTTTCTCTTTCAGCCAAAGTTCTAGGCTACTATTTGTTTCATTTACCTTTTGCTGAAGTGAATGGAGATCGCTGTCACAAAACTGGAGTTTCAGTTCTCTTGTCATGAAATATTGTGAATTATTCTGAATCATGAAAGTCTCGAAGATGCCACCAATGACTGACTGTGAACAGTGATCGAAGTGGCTCCATCCGGCATTGAGATTCAAGGTGCACAGAGGAATGAGCAGGTGGGCCTGTTTTCTTAAAAGAATAGGCCTACTGTCCAGAAGCTACGCGAGGTGGCTTCACAGTATTTAGAAGAGAGGAAACAAATTGAAATAGAGCAGCTGAGAGAGTTCCATGCTGCAATGATGAAGCAGTAACAAGAAATACATGATCTCACTTTGCAGAACATGAAGGAATTGCACCAAAAAGCAATGAGAGATTGATTTCCTTTGCCAGTAGTTTCCAATTTTATTTAATTGTCCACACACACATTATATACCATACATAGCCTACATAAAATCAAAATATTACATACAGCTTTCCAATTCTGGATTATGCCACCCTGAAACTGCTCTTTTAAGTAGCACTAAAGAGGCTCTGGTGATTGTTTTTAATTGCACTTTTTAATAGGGCAGTATAACATGCAGCACAACAGTGGACTGCATTACCTACGTTGAGCAGCTTGCTAGGGGAAAGGTTACAGGCAGGCGGGAAGCAGCCATCACCATAGCAATGTGCAGCGGTGAGTGGAAGGAGGGCCAGAGTGCAGCAGGTATTTGGGCATAAGCTCACAAGCTCCCCTTCCACCCAATAAAAAAAAGACCATTGCACCAAACATAATATTTCACAACTATGTTCTCTCTACTACATTTCTTGCCAAGATATGGGAGGTGTTGTGGGGTTGAGGAGGGGCGTCATCAAGAATGACCTACAAGCATAAGCCACTGTCGCCAACAAGGATTCCTTGTACTAGGCCCCTTTCAAATCTCACTCAGTTTCTACTGTTGTTGAAGATTCTGTTATCATGGGTGGAACCAGGCCATCCAGTAATGAAATCAATAAATTTCCTCTCGTGGTTGACGACAGCCTACAACAAAATACAATTAACATGAGCATGATAGGCTATATGATTTGGGTAATACACATCAAAGAAAAAAGAAGTAAAACATTGTGTTCCACAAGGATGTCTTATTTAAATTACTCTTCTTACTTTCTTCTTACTTTACTTTACTTCTCAATGATCTTCCAATAAATACCAGATATTATTCTGTTTGCAGTTGACACAAATGTTTTAGTTTCAGGAGAAACAGAAAAATAATCCAACAAAGAAGTGATAGGCCTATGTTGTTAAATGACTTGTATAAGTGGTATTGCATTTTTCATCAAATTTAAGAATTCCTTGACCAACTCAGGCAGGCAGCACCGATAGGGATAAATACGTCCTCACTATTACAGATTTAATTACATGCAGACTGAACTCAACAGATGGTCGAATAGACTACAGATTATAAATGACAGGCTGATGTGTTCTTTCATATGGGATAATATGATGGTACATAAAGAATGATGAATATCATCTTGTTCATAGGAGTTACTGACATTTTTAACTTGTAGGCCTATGCTAGGTTAAAGAAATGTACCGTACCATAAGCAAGTGTGTGGATGTTTTCCTGAATGTGTGAGAATAAGTGAAAATATAGGCTAGGTAATACTTAGCATTTAAGATCTTATGTGTCCAAATAACTTGTATACTGTAGGCTACATGTATATAAAGTATTGGATGAATAAAAATTAGGCAAAAGACAAATTTAGGTTGTGCACCAGCGAAATTCCACCTCCATAGGATGGGATTGCATGGCACTGCAGCTCACTAGTGTACCCTTTATCATATACGAATAAAAATACACAAAATCACAGCGTTATGAAAATGACCCTTGCAACATATCAAAAGTATGGCATTAATAGGCCTAAATATTTCAGGATGAAGCCACATATGCATCATAATATGAAATATTATTACAGGAAATGGGACCAAAGCAGGGAAAGAAGAAGTAAGAGGTCGTGTTATGGTATTGTCCAGCAAAGAGTTTCAGACTTGATTGGTATGCCACCCGCTAGATGACTTAATTAATGCTCCAAAAACAACCCTTGCACCAAAACAGCTCTTTCTAGAGCCAACATAACATTTCACAATGATAAAAATTAGTACACGAAAGCGGCTATTTCTCATGTGTTAAAGCTCTCTAAACTTAAACAGAAGAATTTTCCCTTCACCGCTCAGCAATTGCAATAGTGAAGTGGTTAAGGCTGCTGGTCACGGTTTCATATACCAGTCGATGTGAAATTTATGGTTAGGAATATGTCCCACATAGGCAAAGAGAAAGCGAATGAAAGGAAAGATAAATTGTTTAATTTTTCCCAGTTCCCCTTTTGCATAACAGATGGCGTAGCTAGTAGTTAAAATGGTGAGACATCTAGAAGGTGACATTTGAATCCTAAACCCCAGTTTCCCCTTTGGCACAATAGATGGCATAGCTAGTAGTTAAAATGGTGATATATGTAGGAGGTGACATTTGAACCCTAAACCCCTCCTACCCTAGCGGACCCCATTAGAGTTGGTGGGAGGAGCCTAGTGCGCAACCTAAAATTGCTTTTCACATAAATTATTTGGCTACTCACTTGGCAATTAAGACTGAAGATACTTTTCCGGTTACGGAATATTTCAGCATGTTCACCATCAGGATTCATTATAGGAACATCGATGGCTCCCACAACCCCAAGAAACCTGAACCTTTCATACACACGCTAGCTGACACTCAGCTTGATCCAGGAACTTGACAAATTGTGACCTTTTCCCAGCAATTAGTTCAGATATCTTTCTTATAATCCTGCTCACAGTTGGCTGGCTTTTTCCATGCATGTCTGCAGAAACTAATTGAAAATTACCTGTAAACAATTAAGGAAAACAATAACTATTAGGGTCAATTTATATCATAACCTTAAATGTTTGTAAGACCATGTAACATAACCTCTATAAAATGAAATACACTATAATATAAATATGGCCTTTTATCCTTACCTGTAGCATAATATCGTAACGATACTAGTAGTTGTATTACTGGCGGGGGAAACAGGTAATTATTCGACTAAAATTATTCAGTCCATCTTCAAACATGGTTACGAGGATATCCAACACCGTCTGCTTATCAAACCTAGGCATCTAGCTTTGAATTCGCTATCCAAATTCAATTGGGTTTTGCGCTTCTCTAATAATACGCCGAGGAACAGGTGCAGTGTCGATAATTTCCTGGATGCCACCAATATTCTCAGCAAATTCAACAACTCTCAAAATGTCAGCCATATTTATTGACGTGAATACGCGAAAGTCAAAGTCACGGAGGAAAGAATACACGGAGATGCCCTGAGACCGCAAGCGTGAAGCCAACTGCCCGAGCGTTTGGCACTTAAGGGGGCGTGTCACTGTGTTTATATGTTTATAGTGTGCACGGATAGAGTGGTTACTCGTCTTTGTTTCTTTGTTTTGAACAATTCAGAAGTGAAAATGAGTGCATGTTGTGCATTATTCTATGAACTTACCTTAAAAATTAATAATTTTGTAAAATTTAGGTACTGAAAATAGTCAATTTTTGGGATGAATGAATATGGCAGGGGTGCCCACAGGGGGGGGGGTGGTTAAGACGCAGACTGCGTCATTGAAATTTCTGGGGGGGGGAATATTATCATTTACGAATTTTCTGGGGGGGGTTGAAAATTGTTGCAAAATTAGTTTTATATGTTAAAAATAAAAACAGTCAAGTTTTATAACTTCAAAAGGTCTCTTCTAATTCTTTATAAAGATAAAGATGAAGAATTTCGACAGTCATGGGCGCCCATACCCGGGGGGGGGGGCGCAAGGAAAAAAAATGTATATTAATAATTATTATAGTCAGGTATTTTTCTTTTAAGACAATTATTTGAATTGCAGAAGTTTTACCAAATCGACAACATGGAAGCAGAATCCACAGTGGATTAGGAAAGATGGGTTCAGGGGGTTTGGACCCCCAAAAGTCAAAACCTAAAATTCTATATTTGTATTTTAAAAAATATTTAATTAAACAAGATTTGTTGGTGTGTCAAATATGATATAGTAGTTATTTTCTTTTCATAACATAATGGCCAATTATGTCCACTGTTCCATGTGTTATTCAGCTTTTCTTATAAATAGTATAGTTATAAGTATTATAACTTAGGTAACAATTTCTTGTTTAAGTTGCCATGTCTTAGAGTATAGTAAACAAATTTGCTAACTAGTTTTTCAGTGCTAAAATAGCGTAAAATGTGATTTTCATTAGTTCAACATTTAAAAATTTTCTGGGGATGGACCCCCGGCACTTCCGACCCTCCCCGCAATTATTTTATGGCTACGTCATTGTTGCACTTATTATATTATTAATATAATGTTACAAAGTGGCCCAAAAACTTAAAGTGACAAAAATCAATTAATTAAAAAAATTGCCCCCCCCCATGAAAATATTTTATGGGAGCCCTTGTCGACAGCCAATTGGGTTGGGGTGAGCAATGAAGTTTGGGGGTGAGCAATGATGTTTGGGGGGGTGAGTCATGACGTTTGGGGGGTGGGCACCCCTGAATATGGGTATAATTGCTAAGCATAATTTACTTGTATTTTACACTAGGCTGCTAATTATTTATGTATTTTCTTTATAACGGCCTTAGGCTACTTGTAATTAATCAAATAAAGTGCATTTATCTGAATTATTAGTTATACAGTACTAAGTAATTTATTGCTTTAAATTTTCAATATTTATATTAGTTGCCATTTATTGCGTTTAATAGAGTCAATAACCACATGGTGTAGCTATATAACTGTCCAAAATATTTTTCTCGTTCTGAATTATCATAGTCGCACGGTCACTTAATCATTTTCTGACTCAGTATTTATACTCGCACATGTAAAGTTGCTCATTTGAAAGTTACATTTTTGGCTCTTCTGAGATAGGTTAATGCTTACTACCGGGATTATTATGATGTCAGAGTATGTAGTTAATATATGAAATTAGGATATTACATATTTTCCCTACCGTTACGTTGTTATAACCCGTGAAACTTCGGAGTATTTGCGTGCTATTGTATATAGCAAGCCTCCCTTTTGGTCATCTAAGGGGGCGTGGTCATTGGCTTCATCTGTTTCCCATACGACACCGCAAGCACGGCGTCTCCGTGTATTCTTTCCTCCGTGGTCAAAGTCAAAGTCTAGATTGCCGGTGACTTCGAAGTAAAGTCACAATCGAAGTTTACTTTCATCAAAGTCTCGACTATGAATACGAAAATGGCGACTTTGTTCTTTGTAAAGTCGACTTTCATCCAAAGTCTTGTTTATGAATACCAGCCTAAGAAGTTTGAAATCAGAATTAGATCATGTAATTTTTACAATCAATATTTATATGGTGCTAGGTTTATGACACTAGATCGTGACCTAATTTAAAAGGCCTCATATTTATGGCGATTCTATAACAGAAGACTTCCGGTAACTGTACTTTGTTTAGTAATAAGGAGAAAATAGAATATCAAGTAATCCATAAGACATTTCCCGTATGAAATGACGTGTTGTTATGGAATCATAGCTAAATGAGGACAACTGATAATAAATCTTGCTACAAGAACCGGAAATAATTACATATATAACTGTTATGCAATCGTGATTACTAAAGTTCCGTATAGGTGTTACGCTCGTATTTCAAGAAACCTTTACCTTTAGAGATGATGTGATAAAGTATGACTAATAAAGTTCAGTTACAATAGTTAATTCTTGACGTGTAGATAGAAAAAGTTATGTTTTTCTTGTACTTCAAAGGAGTTTCTGATATAACTCTACATAGTTATGCATTAACAACTAGACCTTTGTACCAGTATTAACTTATGGAGAACTTTCGATGTTGAAACTCTAGGTCCTTATATAATATGTATGTAGAATTCGAAATGAGGAAGAACGACATATGACACTCATACTATTCCCTCAGAAAACGCTAGATATAGCATTTTATGGCTCATAGAGGATGTCGAATGTTGCATTCCATTGCTTCTACACACCATGCCTGGGAGGAGTGCAAATAAGAAGAAAAAGAAATTCCGGTTACATAAGATTGTATTATCTTGACAGAAAATTGTATTTCTCACTCTCATATTACCATACAACCGTTTCGGGGGTGAAGTAAAAAAAATCAATATCACTTTCATACTTTCCTTCCCAAAAACCTGGGACATAATATACTGCGCGCGTAGGTCTTAAAATGTTCCATCCC
Source organism: Ectobius pallidus (assembly GCA_964059195.1). Taxonomy (NCBI): domain Eukaryota; kingdom Metazoa; phylum Arthropoda; class Insecta; order Blattodea; family Ectobiidae; genus Ectobius; species Ectobius pallidus. Next base: position 31,060,758 of record CAXKWD010000009.1, read on the forward strand.
ATTTTGCCTTCTTTTAGATGCTTAGGGCCTCTGATAAACATCCATAGGCCAATTTCTCAACTAATACAAAGCCTACAGCTATGAGTGACGTATCAGTGGATAGGATTTGATACCGACTTCCGATATAGCATACTTACTGGCACACACTTAAGTTGTCCCTGCAATACGACCGCTTATTCTACATCAAAATGTGAAGTGAGTAAATGATATTTTCCATGTCGAGGGTAGAGAAAGTTATGTAACTGCTTTATTTTCGTGGATTTTATTCTTCAAGAATTATTTTCACAAATGTATTAATTTGTTAAAGCCCAGTATTATAATATAGTTTCCAAAGCCCTATGTGAACATCATAAACAATACTTTCGTTATGTAAACAATTGACAGCAGAACTCTCTAACTGTGCCTCATTTCACATTTCCAACTTTTCCCGTGGATTTTCACTACCATCTCTCAAATTGCTTAGTATTTTTAACACTCTGTAGACTGGCGAATACTAATTAAACATACACTATGTAAAAAAACATTTTCTATTACGATTTTACTAAATAGACTAAACAAATTCCTACCTACTAAACTAAAGCAGACGTTAGTGCAGACACTAGTGAAGCCACACTTGGACTATTGCACTGTCTTGTTCACCGATCTAAGTCTCTATAAGCTACAACGTGTTCAGACGTGTCCGTCACATATTCAACATCGATATGATCATGTCTCAGGTTATTTTGAGCGATTATCTTGGCTTCAGCTGAAGGACAGACGCTACTACACTCACCGACAGTGCTCTCTCTCTCTCTCTCTCTCTCTCTCTCTCTCTCTCTCTCTCTCTCACTCTCTTGGTCGTAGTTTTACCTCTCCCTTTTAGGATTTAAGCGACCCAAGCCGCCCGCCTGGACCTGACGGGAGAGGGATTATCATAAGCGCGACACACGATCTCAGAAAAATAGTCTATTGCCAATTCCACGCCATCATTCACATTCACTGAACTTCCTACCGCCTGATACCAGGGGTAATCAGATATTCAGGTCAAAGTCACTCAAGTTTTTCGCCACTAATTTGAAACAATGTTTCGTCAACCACCTTTATTTTAACGTCACTTATGATGCTTTAATTTATTAATTTCTGTTTTACTTTAGGTCTTAATATTAGTATATATTATAATGTGTGCATTTATCCTCTGCATAGATTTCATTTTCGTTCCTAACATAGGCCTAATTGGCTACGGAATTCATCATCTCACATTTAAGTATAGTTTAAGCATTTAGCATGTTTCTTTGTAATAGCTTTTTCACTTAATTGGAACTATAATTATATTCTGTGCACAAAAAAGACATTCTACACATACAAACACGATTATATATGAGAATATTATAGGAGAAAAATTCCTCCGACACTGGGACTTGAACCCAGGACCTTTGGCTATTCGCGTCAATGCTCTACCAACTGAGCTAAGCCGGAGTTCAGTTTGCAGCGCTAGATGGAACCTCTCTCCTATGACTGATTGCCCTAATGGTCTATACGATTATATATGTTTTATATGTTTTTGAATTGTTCATTTTATCTTTTCCATGGTCTATTCTCTCCTAATTCTAACTCGTTGTCTTTTGTCTTTTTTTATAATGTAGGTTGTACATTAGCATATACAACCTATATTATTTTATTCGCAGTATTTCGTATTACTGTATTTATTGCAATTTTGGAGTTGTACACATTATGTATTTTGTATTCATCTTGATTGAGTGAAAGAAAACGTCCTACGCCTTTAACTCTGCCAGACAAAATAAGATATTATTATTATTATTATTATTATTATTTGTGAGAACGAACGTAAATTGCATTAGCACTAAGATTTTTTTTTATTCATAGGAATTTACCACAATGCTATGGTTTCCCTTAACCAAACAATATATACGTAATTATAAACAATACATAATATTTATACATTCAGATTTTAACTAAGTTTTCTCCTCCTCTATCACTCCTTCTTCCATCAGGTTCCCAGTTCATAACCGACTTGGGCAATCTTCACTCACCATGATCACACCTTAATCTTTTATTTTCAACAATTTCTACAAGATTTTATCTACATTCATTCTTTTAAGACAGTATTCTTTAAATCCAGTGGAATTAAAACACAGTAGAAACTCGAGTAGGAAAGTTAACACAAAAGACGCATTTTGCCTGTCGTTTGTTATGAACGTGATTACATCGAGCAGGAAATTGCCATCTCGGCCTTTTCGTGCTGTCAAGCACAACAGACTAATTATTGTTATGCAACCGAACAACTCATTTGACAATATTGTTACAACTACACTTCTTCTTGCATTTTGCCACATTTTTCGGGAAACTAAAACTAGAGGGTGTGGTCACCCAAGATTCCACTTAATTTATGAAAGTGGATTCCTTCATTACAATATGCTCTATTAAGTTCATGCATTTTTATTGTAATATTTATTCACTGAGCAAGAACGACTCAGTTGCTAGCATCCACCGCTCGCATTCAGGATGTCCGGGTTTCAATCCACGAGGCTGGCAATTGTGTCTGAGGTTTTCATAATTTCCATAGTTTGTTTCAGGGTTCATTCCTTTCCACGTCCTCTCCGTATAGTGTATAGTATATTCTCTACAGTCCCAGTCATGAGAAAACTGACTTCAGTTTGGAGCGACTCTGGAACTTTGATGCCAACAGCAACACCGGCAGTAAACGGTGAGAAATAATTAAGCTAATCGCCAAAAACGTAGTCATTAGCAGGTCTGTAAATCCTAATGACCAATGACTTCGATCGTAAAACATCCTAGCTAGCTATACATATTGCGGAAGTATTATAACTGGGCAGTTTGAAGGGGCCATAATAATAGATAACATTAAAATAAACATAACCAAACGAAAAACATAACATAACCATAATCAAACATAACAAAAAACCATAACCGTTTATAACCATAATATGTTTGTTAGGATTTGTAGACTGTAATGAAATTTTGAGGTATTGTTTATTGGGCCTCGGGACCTGCGAGATTTTCAAGAAACTTGTTTACTACTCTGTGTCAATTCCAATAACACTTTTATCTGTGGAGAAATAATGTGATAGGGTAATGAGGGTTCATAGGTGAAACTTTTATACAACCAATTTCATGCAGTGTAGTTTACGGCAACAGAGGGATTTGGCAGTTCTCGAAACCTATCTCTACTTTGTGTGCATGGCTACATTACATGTCAGATAGTAGTTTTCTTATTACTACAATTGTACCGGAGTTTTTACCCAAATTTACTTTGTTTATCCCAGGGTCGTGAGAAGAGCAAGACACAGGAAAATTGAAGTATACAAATAACTACGTGAAATGAAAATTATAAATACTTATAACAATAGCTATTTTATTATCACAAGCTTAACAGTATGTATAAATAGATCTTCAAATCGAAATCAAATCTCTTAGACAGTTGTATTTAATTGCTTGCTTAGCCAAGTAGTTGATCAAAATTGTGTAAAATAGCTCATTAAAATATATTATACTAGTATCGATATAAATAACTAAATCTGATTTACACTGTGATAGAATTTAAAGTTATAGCAGATTAGTCACCCTAAATTTAAATTTGAGCAAGGAGGAGAGCAATGGAAATAGGTAGAAAGTAGAAACTATTGATATTTATAAAGATATATATTATATATATATACCTAAAATAAAAACACAACCCATAACTGCCTAACTTATTAAAACGTTTGTTTGGAGTATGGCGAAAACAAAGAATTAAGAGAAGGAATTAGATAGAACGAAACCAATTTGAAAAAAACAACGAGACAAGAAAGAAGACAGCAAACTATAGCTGATTCGGAATGAATTATACAATCTATATATCACAAATGAAAGCACTCGAAGTGAGTACGTGACAGATGGCCACAAATATATATTAATAAAAGGAAGTGTGTGTCTTTCCTCCTATCTGTCCGCGATGCCCAGCGAAATCTACTCAACGCAGAGATCTGAATTTTAAACATAGGTGGACTGAAGGGTCGGAAAATGCACCTCGAAGCCGGAATTTTAATTTTCGCTTTCGTTCGTGATTTATGAGTGAAAAACGGGCATAAAACGTGTATTTTTGCGTTTCCGAACCATTGGTTTTCAGTAATGCATTTCAATGTCAAATCACTTACAGTTGGCTTTGGCTATTCTTGTCATAAAACCCACGCAGGTCGATTCATTTGTTTATAATGTCAAGGTACGCCGATATCTGAAATTTTCAACATAGACGGAAGAGGGATAATCAATGTAGGCCTAAATATTGTCAAAAATTGTTCGATTTGGACGAAACTCACTATACAGGGTTTTTGTGGGCCAAGGAACTCGAATCTGATATCTCTTTTACCAGGCGATGCTATCTAATCGTGGTATGTAATTCACGTGATTTAGGAGATAATACATATTATAATGATTTAATTATTATGCTCTTAATTTTTAATATTGGAAATAATTATCGCGGGCGATCGCTTGATTTTGTAAGTCCATTCTGGACGATTCATTTGTTTAGAATGTCAAGGCCCGTAGACATATGACATTTTCAACCTACACGGAATAGGGATAATCAATATAGGCCTAAATATGTGTTACCGCCAGGCTACCCGGCCTCTGATGCAGCGGACCTTAGAATTCTGGGTGCAATGTCCGGCGATAACAATATAGGAAAGAAATGGGCGATGTTTGCGGTTCGAAACATAAACTCTATTGCATTTCCAACCACAAAGTGAAGAAGAATAAACAGTTTATGAACACATAGAGGGATACTACTTGGATAACATAAACATGAGGTTTGAATGGAATGTTCTTCTTAAGTCTTGATGTTATGAATCTATCCAAATACACATGTAAATGTATCGGAAAACTGTATACAACCGGAGGACCAGATATTATTCGTAGCAAAAATATAGGTTATTGAAATTGTTAGCTCACCGGCTAGAAAATTTGTATGTCAATGTTTCGTGAAAATGACGAATTTGAATATTCACAGCACATGCTGTTCAGTGCGAGGATTTGAAACGAGTGATTTACACACTTTGATTAGTAAATGATAAAATGTCTACATTTATTGTGAATCACAGTTAGATAAATTCCTTTGAGACTGCGAATCTCATGAAGCCAACTAATCCTTGGTCCTTGGAACGTACCTTTGGTATGTAGTTGACGAAAGTACTCACAGAATGAATGATTTTTCCCTTGATAAGTTAAATGTCCTGATAATTGACGAAGCACTATTATCTTCGTAAAGGAGTCCTTGAGGTCCTTGAAAATTGCGTTGAATGCAATCTTGAAAGTCGATGGATTACTTAATCCATGAATAAGGTGAAGAAAAAGGCTTTCCGCAGGGAATTAGCATTGTCTTTAAATGCTATAAACCTTTTATAGGTTGGAGAAGAGCTTCTTGCTCTTGGATAGGAAAAATGGAACATAGATAAAGTTATCCATTTTGAAGAAGAATGATATTAAAACAACAGAAGGTTGAAATAATTAGAAATCGCTAACCCAAAATAATAATAGCTCGATCTGAACATTGAAATAATTAATCAATTTAAGAAAAATATTATACTAAATATATAATTGCAAGATAAATAAAATAAAATAAACAAAGAAATGTTCAAATGGGAAAGTATTTAGAAATAAATAAAGTCATTTTGGTTTTGACGATAATAACAATAATTGTCAAGACATACCTTAATAATTAAGACTATGAGGCCTTTGAAAATGACAAAAGAAAATTAAAGCAAAGCCATCTAAACTATATTTATAACAAGCATTGCAAGTAGGTATTACATGACGTAACAATATGGCCAAGAAACTCGAATCTGAGGTTGTTGTTACCATGCGACGCTATCTAATCGTGGTATGTAATTCACGTGATTTAGGAGTTAATAATTATAATGATTTAACTATTATGCTCTCAATTTTTAATTTTTGAAATAATTATCGCGGGCGATCGCTTGACTTTGTAAGTCCACCCTGGACGATTCATTTGTTTAGAATGTCAAGGCCTGCAGACATATGAAATTTTCAACCTACACGGGAGGGATAATCAATATAGGCCTAAATATGGTTAAAGATTGTTCGATTTGGACGAAACTCACCATAGGCCGACAGTTTTCTTGGCCAAGGAACTCGAAAATGAGGTCGCTTTTACGAGGCGACGCTATCTAATCGTGGTATGTAGTCCACGTGATTTAGGTGTTAATAAATATAATGATTTAACTATTATGCTCTTATTTTTTAATTTTTAATTTTTGAAATAATTATCATGGCGTGGTTGGAAATGCAATAGAATTTGTGTTTCGAACCGCAAACATCGCCCATTTCTTTCCTATATTGTTATCGCCGGGCATTGCACCCAGAATTCTAAGGTCCGCTGCATCAGAGGCGGTAACACATATTTAGGCCTATATTGATTATCCCTCCCGTGTAGGTTGAAAATTTCATGTCTGCAGGCCTTGACATTCGAAACAAATGAATCGTGCAGGATGGACTTACAAAGTCAAGCGATCGCCCGCTATAATTATTTCAAAAAATAAAAATTGAGAGCATTAGCCTATAGTTAAATCATTATAATTATTAACTCCTAAATCACGTGACTTACATACCACGATTAGATGGCGTCGCATGGTAACAGCAACCTCAGATTCGAGTTTCTTGGCCCACAAAACCCCTTGTATAGTGAGTTTCGTCCAAATCGGACAATGTTTGACCATATTTAGGCCTATATTGATTATCCCTGTTCCGTGTAGGTTGAAAATTTCATATGTCTACGGGCCTTGACATTCTAAACAAAGGATTCGTCCAGAATGGACTTACAAAATCAAGCGATCGCCCGCGATAATTTTTTCCAAAGTTAAATATTAAGAGCATAATAATTAAATCATTGTATTTATTATCTCCTAAATTACGTGAATTACATAACACGATTAGATAGCATCGCCCGGTAAAAGAGATCTTAGATTCGAGTTCCTTGGCCAAGAAAACCCCTGTATAGTGAGTTTCGTCCAAATCGAACAATCTTTGACAATATTTAGGCCTACATTGATTATCCCTCTTCCGTCTATGTTGAAAATTTCAGATATCTGCGTGTCAAAGCCAACTGTAAGTGATTTGACATTGAAATGCATTACTGAAAACCGATGCTTCGAAAACGCAAAAAATATACGTTTTATTCCCGTTTTTCACTCATAACTCACGAACGAAAGCGAAAATTAAAATTCCGGCTTCAAGGTGCATTTTCCGACCCTTCAGTCAACCTATGTTTAAAAATTCAGATCTCTGCGTTGAGTAGATTTCGCTGAGCATCGCGGACAGACAGGCAGACAGACAGACAGGAGGAAAGACACACACTTCCTTTTATTAATATAGATTGTCACCAATATGCAGTATGTGAGACAATGATCTACACTTTATTATTGGAAAATCTTCACTACAAAACTAACTGTTTTCATACATAGAAACCGTTATAACTTCTAAACTATTGATCGTATCGAATTGTTTCAGATTTCATTCGTTTCAGCAGAAAAAAGTAAATAGGAAACAATACCCCATTGCCTAGGTAATTGAACTGAAGTAACTCCCATTTAACCCTCTTCAACTTACCGAAAGGAGGTGAACGTACAACAGAAAGTCGGGTACTTTTCAGATACCATTTAGAATGACAGAACGAAGCTCTCTTTTAAAAAATCCTTTTTTTCCCATTAAAGTAACTGGACTTAACCTTTTCTAGCATTTCTGTATATTATCTACAAGCATACTACAAGAATTATCCATAAACATTCTTAGCACTATTGCCAAATTTAAGGCAGCTATCTATCTATATTAATAAAAATGAATTACCAAATGGTTGTTGCCGCATCACTTGAGACCGGCTCGACCGATTTGACTGATTTTTGTTTTGTTGTGTTCGTAATTGTCAGGATAAGGTTTGTATGAAAGAAACTTTTTGGAAAATCCACGGGAAAAGTTGGAAATGTGAAATGAGGAACAGCTAGAGAGTTCTGCTGTCAATTGTTTACATAACGAAATTATTGTTTACGGTGTTCACATAGGGCTTTGGAAACTATATTATAATACTGGGCTTTAACAAATTATGATAATATCGATGTAATTAATACATTTGTGAAAATAATTCTTGAAGACCAAATCCACGAACATAAAGCAGTCACGTAACTTTCTCTACTCTCGACATGGAAAATATAATTTTATCACTTCACATTTTGATATAGAATAAGCGGTCGTATTGTAGGGACAACTTAAGTGTGTGCCAGTGAGTATGCTACCTAGGTATATCGAAGTCGGTAACAAATCCTATCCACTGATACGTCACTCATAGCTGTAGGCTTTGTATTAGTTGAGAAATTGACCTAGGGATGTTTATCAGAGGCCCTAAGCATCTAAAAGAAGACAACATGGGATGGAACCTTTTCAGTCCTACGCGCGCAGTATATTATGTCCCAGGTTTTTGGGAAGGAAAGTATGAAAGTGATATTGTAAAAGTAAAGTGATCCTTATACAGGGCATGGAGGCCCAGAGGGTTCCAGGTGGTTGAGGCTCCCAGATTTTGGACATTCGGCACATGAAGGTGGTAAGGTTGTCAGCCTTACGCACCGGCCGCCTTTACCCCCAGGATTGCTCCTGGTACTCATTTCTGTTAGAGGCTGAGTCGACCCCAGGGCCATAGTGCCACCAGAAGGATTAGGCCAATTGAAAAATCTCAATGACCTCATCGGGAATCGAACCCGCGACCTTCCGGTTTATAGCGCAGCGCCTCAACCACTACGCTACGGCGTACCCCTGAAAGTGATATTGAATTTCTTTTTTACTTCACCCCCGAAACGGTTGTATGGTAATATGAGAGTGAGAAATACAATTTTCTGTCAAGACAATACAATCTTATGTAACCGGAATTTCTTTTTCTTCTTATTTGCACTCCTCCCAGGCATGGTGTGTAGAAGCAATGGAATGCAACATTCGACATCCTCCATGAGCCATAAAAAGCTATATCTAGCGTTTTCTGAGGGAATAGTATGAGTGCCATAATATGTCGTTCTTCCTCATTTCGAATTCTACATACATATTACACGTATATAAGGACCTAGTGTTTCAACATCGAAAGTCCTCCATAAGTTAATTTCATATTACAAAATACAAAACCCGGGTGACGTCGGGCCATTTAAGCTAGTTAATAATATAAAAAGTAACACTTTGATAAGTAAAGTAAAAAATCAAAACTAAAAAAAAATAATTTTCTTAGGCTGTATACAATTGCCATCTTTCGATTATTCTATGCATGCCATTGCTGGTAAAAATGTACTGAATATGTATGTATGTATGTATGTATGTATGTATTTTTTGGTCCTTTATTTGCTGCATGCTCCATTACTTCTTGTAATATTACATGCATAAGTTACTTTACATACATGTTACAAATTATAATATTAATGGCAGTGTTGTTATTAACATACCGATGCCTGCCAAGTGTTTAAAATGAATCAAGATCGATACTGTTTATGAATTTAACAAAGAGTGTCTTATGTTTCACAATAAGTTCATTGTTGCTGATAGGCCACTTCCCTCCCACTTTCGTTATGTCTCTTTCCAAAATCTGTCTTTGAGCATTCAATTGTTTACATCTCCACAGAAGGTGGTCCACAGTTTGAACTTCCTTATTACATACACAATTTGGGTTATCTGTAATTTTGAATCTGTGAAAATACTCTCTCAGCTTTCCGTGCCCTGTCAGAAAAGTTGTTAATTTACCTGATAAGTTTAATTTGACAGATAATCTTTGCTTGACGTTAGGGAAAAATGACTTAGTCACCGCACCCTTTTCGGTTGTATCCCACCGTCTTTGCCACTCCCGGACACTGTCTTCAAACACTTCACCAAGCACAGCGCTTCTCGGAAATAGGTTGTAGGATTCTTGTAGTTCTTGGTTGTTGGCTGCTTCTTTCGCCAGACGATCTGCTTTCTCATTCCCGAATATCCAGATGTGTGCTTTTACCCAGGTGAAATGGATGGTCCAGTTGTTGCTCTCCAAGTTTCTGACTGTATGTCTGATTGATTCTATTAAATGCTGGTGGTTGTTCGGATTAGCCAGTGCATCTAATGTGATCCGACTGTCTGTATGGATGGCAGCGAGTTTCTTATTGTTTGGTAGATGGTCTATGTCTGTCAGTCTCCGCTTGATTGTTGGAACATTTATCGCTCAGCCTGTATTGCAGGTTTGATATTGGTTTATCACTTTCCATTATAGCGACTCCGGATCCAACTCCCTTCTCGGTTTTACTCCCGTCTGTGAAAATGTTTATGTTTATGTTTTTGACTTGCGAGTTTCTGTTGTATTTTAATTGTGTCGGCTGGATGATCCCATTGTCTGTAGCTCTTTCTGGTTTCAAGGTTTGGATGCTGTGCGTACCCTCGAGTGATAATGAACGTTCTTGCAATTTTCTCTAATTCGATTTCAATTGGTATGGTTCCTGTCAATATGCACAAGGCTTCGTAAGATTTCGTCCTGAAGGCTTTAGCCATTTTGATATTAACTAGTCTGTGTACCCTGGTGAGTTTTTGCAGATTTTTGCATCTCCGCACAGAGTCTATCCATACAGGCACTCCATAAGACAGTATGGGTAATATAGCTCCGGTATATATTATTTTCAGAACATCATGTTTTAGGCCCCAATTTATTTTTGCCGATTTAGACAAAGAATATATCAATTTGGTACATTTTTCTGTTATGTGCTGTATATGGTTGTTGAAGTTGAATCTTTTGTCGATGTGTATTCCGAGGTATTTCATGGTGTCTGTCTGTCTCAGTGGCTTGTTTAAATATATGCAGATGTCGTGGTCGGGCCTTGTCTTTCACCTGGACACTACAAGTATCTGTGATTTCTCTTCATTGAATTTTACTTTGTTCTGTTTTGCCCATGTTGACACTTTTTGCATTTCCACATTTGCATAATTTTCTATTTCTAGTAAGCTTTTCCCTTTAATTACTATCAACAGGTCGTCGGCGTAAGCTATAACTTCTGTTTTCTCAAGATAGTCCAATCTAAATATCGAATCATACTGTATGTTCCAGAAGAATGGACAGCAGCAAGACCCTTGAGGGCATCCTTTACTAACGTTCCGTTTTATGATATGAGTATTTGTAGAAAGAATGGCTGTTCTGTCTCTGAAGTAGCTTCGTGAGAGGTTATAAAGATTTCTAGGGCAGCCAAAGGACTTGAGAGCAGCTAATATGCTCGGCCACCAAGCAGCATCGAACGCCCCCTTTACGTCAAGGCTGATGAGCATTACAAATTGTCCCACTTGCAGGCTTGCTTCAACATAGCTTTTCAGAGTCATCAAAGCGTCAACGGTGCAGGTTTGCGGAGTGAATCCATATTGGTGCTTGTTCAGTATTTCACGAGGGTATACGTAATGCATTATTCTTTTTATCAATAATTTCTCTAACACTTTAGCAGCAACGTTCAATAGACTGATTGGCCTGTATTTTGAAACGGTGTCATTATTTTCTTTTCCTGGCTTCACTATTGGTATAATTTTTGCCGTCTTCCATATTTTCGGGAAGCATCCGTTGATGAGACAGCTATTATATATTGCTGTCATGAACATTGGTAACAGGTTGAACAAATGGGATAGTATGTCGACTGTCACACCGTCCTCGCCTGGGGCTTTGTTTTTGTCCATTTCGTACAGAGATGTTCCAATTTCCTCTTGAGTGAATAGCCTGTCGTCTTATGTGTTAACTAGTTATTGTACATTAGCTCTGATTTCTCTGTGATATTCACTGTCATCATTGCTATCGTCTACCGGTATGAAGGAGTCCATCATGTGTTCCATAGTTTCTTCTAAATCTTTCGTGAGAGAACCGTTCGCTTTCCTTAATGTGGTCAGTGGGTCGCTGTGTTTGATCTTGCCACTTGCCAGTCTGTACGCGGCGTTCCAGGGATTTGCTGTTGTCGTAACGTTACAATATTCTTTCCATAAATTTATTTTGGCTCTCTTTATCATTGTCTCGTACTTCCTCTTCCCTTCAAAGTATTTAAGTTTTCTATCCTCTATGTGTGTGTGTGTATATATGTATGTATGTATGTATGTATGTATGTATGTATGTATGTATGTATGTATGTATGTATGTATGTATGTATGTATATATGTAGAAGAGGCTTTGTCCTGATTTAATGACTGACTGACAGATAATCAACTAAACTATAATAGGTAGAGACTTGGAATTTTGACAGTACGATACATTCGTTTCATAGTGTAAGGAAAGGATTTTGAAAAAAAAAATTGATTTTAAATGCCAAAAATAAAATTTTTTGAGGATACTTAATACCTTTTTACACAGAATTATCAAATCCAAATCAAGTTCCATGTACAGTTCTCATGACAACAGCTTATTTTCGGCAGTGTTCACAGGTAGCTTTGGAAATAAATGATACGGGACTTTGACAAATTAGAGAAGCTGTCGTTAGAATTCATTGGTGTAAATAAATATTGAGAAATGAAATCCATGAAAATAATGCACAATATGATGTAGTCACATAGCTTTCTCTGTCCTGGATATAGGGAATACCATTTTCTCACTTCACATTTTGATGTAAAATAAGACGTCGTATTGCGGAGACAGCTTAATCCAGCTATCTCAGTCTGAGAGTGTGTCAACGAATAAGTTATGCCATATCAGAAGTCTGTAAAAAGTTCTATCCACTGATGCGTTATTCAAAGCTGTAGGCTTTGTATTTTTAGTGAGAAATATGGATGTTTATCATAGGCCCTAAGCATGTAAAAAGAGACAAAATAGGATGGAACATTTTTAGTTCTTTACGTGCAGTATATAGACCATGGGCTACCAATAGCAAACCCTCTCCCTCCCGTGGGATTTTCGACACACATATTTTTTGTTGGTATTGTCGTCTAGTTTAATATTTTAGTTGTTTGCTCCTTATCAATTATAGCATACACCCGGAAAACCACGGAAATCCGGAGAAAATGAGTTTGTTTTAATTTAATTGTTATTTGCCCCTAATATTCCCAGGGAATTTCTCACTCACACATTTTTGTTCATATTGCCAACTAGTTTAAGGTTTCAGTTGTTTGCCCCTTACAAATTACAACATATCCATGGAAAACCCGGAAAACCACGTATATACGCAGAAAATGACTATGTTTTCTTTTTAAATCTTTGTTCTTTGCTCCTAATAATCGAAGAGAATTTCTGACTCATATGTTTTGTTGTTGCCATTAGCATCTGGATTAAGGTTTCAGTTGTTTGCCTCTTAAGAATTATACCATATCTCCAGAAAACTCCGAAAACCACGGAAATCCGGAGAAATTGACTTTTTAAAAATTTCTTTAAAAATCCTTGTTCTTTGCTCCTAATATTCCCAGGGAATTTCTGACTCATATGTTTTTTTTGTTGGTATTTCCATCTAGTTTAAGGTTTCAGTTGTTTACCCGTTATCAATTACAGCAAATCCACGTGAGCCCTGAAAACCACGGAAATCCGGAGAAAATTACTTTGTTTTAATTTTTTTAAATCTTAGTTCTTTGCTCCTAATATTCAAAGGGAATTTGTGACTCATATGCTTTTGTGTTGGTATTGCCATTTAGATTAAGGGATCAGTTGTTTTCCCCTTATCAATTACAGCATATCGCCGGAAATCTCCGAAAACAACGAAAATCCGGAGAAAATGAGTTTGTTTTAATTTTCCAAAATCTTTGTTCTTTGATACTAATATTCCCAGGGAATTTCTGAATCACATACTTTTTGTTGCTATTGCCATATAGTTTAAGGTTTCATTTGTTTTTCCCTTACCAATTACAGCATGACAAAGAGTACTGGAAAAAAATCCTGTTGCTGAAGGGATGAAAGCGATTGAAAACCTGGCAGCACACCCTTCATATTCTAATTTGACATCTGTGAATGATAATTTATCTTGCAAAACCTTCCACAGTCACCATCAAACTTTCTGGACTGAAGTTATAGAAGGGGCATTTGGTAAAACAGCACAATTTTGGATTGGTAATATGGAAAAAGTGTCTTTGATTTTGAGATTTCAGCGAGCAACTAAAGAAAACAACTTTGACTTACACTTGGCATGTTTAGAAGATATGATTCCCCTTTTCTTTGCATGTGACCATCACAATTATGGCTGATATCTCGTAGTCCACATACTCACCCTTTTGAACCTGCGAAGGACACACCAGAAGCAGAATTACTTCGCAATAACTGTTTCAGTGACTGTAGATCACAAGTTCCGAGTTCTGTGGATTTCCGTGGTTTTCCGGGTTTTACGGGAATATGCTGTAATTGATAACTGGCAAACAGCTGAAACCTTGATCTAGATGACAATGCCAACAAAAAAATATGTAAGTCAGAAATTCCCTGGGAATATTAGGATCAAAGAACAAAGATTTTTAATGAATTAGAACGAACTCATTTTCTGCAGATTTTCGTGGTTTTCGGAGTTTTCCGGGGATATGCTGTAATTGATAATGGGCAAACAACTGAGACCTTAATCTAGATGGCAATACAAAAAAAAACATATGAGTAAGACATTTCCTTTGAATATTAGGAGCAATTAACAAAGATTAAAAAAATAAAACATAGTCATTTTCTCCGTATATACGTGGTATTCCGCGTTTTTCGGGGATATGTTGTAACTGATAAGAGGCAAACAACTGAAACCATAAATTAGATGGCAATACCATCAAAAAATATGTGAGTCAAAAATTCCCTGGGCATATTAGAAGCAAAGAACAAAGACAAATTAAAACAAAGTAATTTCTCCGATTTCCGTTGTTGTCCGGGGATATGCTGTAATTGATAAGGGGCAAACAACTAAAAACTTAATCTAGTTGGCAATACCAACAAAAAATATGTGATTAAGAAATTCCCTGGGCATATTAGGAGCAAAGACAAAGAAAAATTAAAATAAACTAGTTTTCTCCGGATTTCCGTAGTTTTCCGGGGTTTCCGGGTAAATGCTGTAATTGATAAGGGGCAAACAACTAAAAACTGAATGGCAATAGATGGCAATACCAACAAAAAAATTTGTGAGTTGGAAAATCCCACGGGGGGGGCGGTATACAGTAGCCCACGCTCTAATATTATTATGTCCCAGGTTCTGGGGAGGAAAGTAGGAAAGTGGTATTGAATTTCTTTTGGATTTCAGCCCCGAAACTGTTATATGGTATCATGTGAATGATAAATAAAATATTCCGTAAAGACAGTACAATTTTATATTAGCGGAAATTGTTTCTTCTTATTTGAACCACTACCAGGCATGGCAATACCTGCACCTGCAATGGGGTGCAAAATTTTACATTCTCTGTGAGCCATAAAAAGCTATATCAAGCGTTTTCTGCGGGAATAGTTTGAGTGTGATAAGTCGTTCTTCCTCATTTCAAATTCTACATTTAAGTACCTTAAGTTTGAAAATAGAAAGTCCTTCATACAAAATACAAAACCCGATCGACGCCGGGCCTTTTAAGCTAGTTGATTATACACGTTCGTATTTCCAGCCTTAGGATTTTTAAATGACGGAAACACATTAAATATTACAATACGTGAAACGAATTAGGTGTTTGAAATTAAATAAAATGACTGTTTCAAACTAAAAGTTGAAGCCATTTTTGACACTGTGCCGCTCATTTCCGGCACTTTAGTAATTTACTTATTTAATTAACTTCTTTATTTACTTGTTCTTTCATAATATTCTTGCTTACCTGTTTAGTGTGTATATTTAATATTGTTTTCACTTGTGTTTACGTACACATTCGTTTTGTTTTGTTCACGCAAGCATCCTTTCTTTTGTTCAGTGTGAGTTCATTATTTTTGCCCTTCTGGCTTTTCTACTATCGATTTTTTCTTGTCCGCGAACGCCCTCTTTATCGACTAGTTTGCACTATATTTGGGGGGGGGCGTTTCCTGGCAAGATGTTTTTCCTCCCCGATCGCGGGAGTCAGTTCTTGGTTGACGATCGGCGAGTGTAGAACTTCAGCTCCGACTCTCGGCCTGCAAGGTGCGCTCCTGTCCACCGTGGAGCATTAGGGCTAGATCTTCAGTACAGCATGTAAATTTCACCATGTAATTTTATTCAACTTTACTCAAGTTTTAGCAGGTATGTTTCGTTAGTTTTTCATGTCGCCGGTGGGTTATCAGTTTAATTCATTTAGGTGTTGTTTAGTTTTACCCACCAGCATTTTTTATTTATTCAGATTTTCCTTATTTCATTCGTTATGTTTAAATTTCACGGAGGGATGCTTGCCGAACATTTACGTCTTGTTCTGAGCCTTCAGCTCTTTCAAACTTTACGCTTTATGCTACTGTATGCCTTGCTTTTATGTTTACCTGCTTCTCAAGGTGCATTTTCTAATAGTCCGTGTAAGGTTTATTGTCTGTGAAGTCAAGCTATGGCTACTTATTCTACTCTGAATTTATAATAAACTGGCATATTTGGAATTCTATTTTTATAATTGCTGTAATACCCGTTTCTCCTTTCTTATGCATAATTGTTAGTTTTGGCTTTTCGTATATAGTTACGGCCCTGAGTACTAAGGCCGCAGAGGCACGTTACAACACTTAGCCGAAGCGTTCTGAAACTTAGAAGACTTAAAGAATAGGCATTATAACCTTTAAGTGTCAAACTTTAACAGAATGTGAAGCATAAAACACCAAGCTAATTTTTCTGAATGCTAACCCAAGGAAGGAATTCTATTAAAGATATTTTGAGTAGCTAATAAATTATTGAAAAAGTCCATACGCATACACAGATACCAGCGGAATTCAAATGTACAGATTACAGACTTTTTTAAAACATCAAAAACTTATTTTTGAACCAGCTTTTTAGATCTTAATATTTTTGGGTTGAATGTTGTGATTGTAGATAACTTAGATTTCCCTAAGGGCAGTGATTAACAACATGTGAAGTATTTAAAATCAGTCTGTAGAGGCCACTTACTAAATCCGCACGTAACGCCTGCGCTATGTAAATTAAATTATTGAACTTTTGAATAGCTATTTCAAATAATAATCCACAAACTATCAATTATTGATCTTAATAAATATATTTTTCTTGATACTTATTGAAGAAACAAAACTGTCTTGAAAGGTTAATTTTATTACATTAATTCTACTTTTCAGCTCTGCACAGAGTGGAACCCGATAAACAAGTTCAACTGTAGTCAACTTGTTATGTCTAGAATTAGAAACATAGGACTTTTTCTCAACAACCAGCATCTCATTGCCGTCAGTTTGGATATAGAGAAAGGATATGACACGATATGGAAAGACATATGAGGAAACATGTTACATTTTATTTATGACTTTCTGCAGGATAGATGAATTCAAGTTAGAGCTAACGGGATTCTATCAAAAGAGGTTACTATAAATAACGGAGTTCCAGTGGGATCTGTAATAAGGGCAACGTTATTTTTAGTGGTAATAAATAGCACCACCAATGAAGGCATGTCTTTTTGCAGATGACACAACAATTGTTTGAGTAGGCATGAACCCCAGTAAAACGCAGAAATGACTACAATAAACAAACGAAAACATTGTAAAAAATGGACAACATGTACAATTTTAAATTCCAAAGAACCCACTCGAAATGAATCCTTTTCTCCAAAAATAAATGTACAGACATAATACCAAAATTATAATACCATATTTATAAATCATCAAATCAAATCAAAGCAGTTAACTCTATCAGAATTCTTGGATTTATTTTCGATAACAGGCTAAACTGTTATCATCATATTAAATACCTGAAAGATGACTGTCTTAGAAGACTCAATATACTTAAAATCTTGGCAGCCAAGAACTGGGGAGAAGACTATCTAGTATTGTTGAACACTTATAAAACCAAAAGTTTCAGGAATGTGTAGGGGGAGGTCCACTGAACAACACCTAATAAAGTCCCACCGGTTGCAGGCATCACGGGGGGTTGGGGATGGTGTGGTGGTAAGTAGTGGTGTTAGGGGGAATAAGTGCTAGCACTGGTAATCAGTAGAATATTTAGTTAGGTTTGAAGAACACAGCGCAGTCAAAACCCTACCAAGCCAATCCCCCCTTGGCAAAATCACTATGCCTAGATAATTAAATATATAACCAAGGATAAATAGGGATGGCATTAGGATTGAAAGTGGAAGATACTGGAATAGTTAGCCCAAAAAAATTAGATTTACATAAGAAAAAGAATTAACTTTCAATATATATGTTTATTACAAAAGATTCAGAAATAACAGAAAACAATAAATAATATATTATAAAAATGTCTGCAGAGTGAAAGTAGCACATATCAGATTTATACAGAGAAAAATCTAATTTTTTTTTATGAATCCAACATTTGATATTACTGATTAAATATTCAAAAATCTATATGAATAAGAAATTTAATATTCAGAAAAATATTAGTACATTATGTATAATATGGTCAATTTCAGTAAATACAGCACTTTAGGCCAGAATAGCGATAAGAGCAGCAATGAGAAAAAAGCTATGGAATAATGACTATTACGATAATATGGCTGAGCATACTTTTACTGGCCATAAGCAAGACAGAAAGAACGAAATAGAAAAACGAAAATATTCTAGAAGAAAAAGAAAGAAGAGAGAAGAAAGAAGTCGGCGAATCATTCATCCATCGTCATACATTCGTCACAAACACACATATTGTCTTCATGATAAATATAAATTTAGAATGGAATGCCGAAATATAAAATTACTGAAATGTCAGGTGAGCGAGCAAAACGTTACAAAATAGAAAAACTGACTTTACTTTAAATAGAAATACTTTAAATACAAATACAACGTGAATAATGAAATAAATTTACATAATGAATAAAAAATATAGGCCTACTTCGCTCACCTGACGACCAACATCATGAAGAAAATGCCCACACAAGAAAATCCATTCACACGGAAGGAACTAGGTCAGACGCCGACGAAGGACAGAAGAAGAATAGATACAGCCAAGGAGCGTTAAGCGCCCACGTGAACCGTGGCAGCCAGGCAAAATTAGTCGTACACCGAATTGACAAAAGAAAAGATGGCAGCACTAGCGTATCAACAGAAACTATGATTTAACTTGATTAGTTTCGCCTGGTATTTAACTTAAACAGAATGACAACACTTAAACAGATACGTGCGTGTACTCAACATACGATTAGATTCATAATAATGATAATAACTGTTCGGTTCAAGTAAGATACGTTGTGACCACAACAGGGAGGCTCGAAGGTTCCCTTTTCAGATTGGCATATATGTCGAAAACTGTGCGTCGCGAACTGAAAATGTTATTCTTTTTAAAATTAAAGCCTATTAAATTATCTACAAACTGGTGCATTCATATTTATCTCTATGTGTTACCGTCTCCGAGAAATAAACCGGCGAAAAATGGAAAATTTGCAGAAAAATTTGTAGCGCTTCACGTTTTTCGTCAAACTTGTCCTTCCTACTCTTTTTCTTTCCATTTTACAGAAAACTTGTAAGAAATGAAGTTGTAGAGCATAACATTTCCTTCAAGAATATATATACTTATATACATTTGCTAATTTATTTTCAAGCAGTCAAAAGGTAAAGCGTTTTTAAGTTTTGGGGTTAATTTCGAGATTCCGCTAGTAAATCGCTCATCATTTTATTTCCGTTTTCAAGGGCGTTAACTCTCAGTATCACGTTATTGATTGTTTATGTATACATAAATGGTATTTATTATCCATATATTAAAAAACATATATATATGCACAATATAATATGTGTGTGTGTGTGAAGTGTGTACTTTTTCTACCAGAGGTGCAATGTGGCTAATAAGTTAGTGTCATACACTACACCTAGCACGTTTTGTACGTGTTAGCAAGTAAAATGGGTCATGTCACTGCCTTCTATATCTTACAAGCCATGCTGCTTGAAATCTGGCAACACAGGAGGTAGTCCTATCTGTGGTGGTCTGTGGGAAGCATTTGAATACGTTTTTATTGCAGATAATTTTCTTCATCACAAATACTGAGTTTATTTAGGCCAAATCAGTAGGCCTACATTACATGCCTATACTTGTGATGTGCATAATATCGTAACGTGCGGTGACTCCACATATCTGAAGGAATTCGTAGTTTTCAGTGTCTCCTCATTATACGTTATGATGTCGCGTTTTTTCTTATTTTATTGGTAATAACCTCACTTATCCTGTTAGGCCTGCGAGCTCTGTTATTTGACCCACAACAGAGTCATCTTTTATTAAGCTGCTACACTTCTCTGGGTCATTTTGTACTACCACTGAGCTAGTTGTCCCAGGTATAATGCAACCTAGAACACTGATATCTCTTTTCTTGTCACATGCACTTTGTGGAAGACTACGTCCATGACTGTCACAGAAAAGAATAACTTTGCCTAATTCCTTGGGAACACTCAGCTTTCCGTTATTTGCTGTCAAGTCATTCATTCGTTCATCCTCCGGTGGTGAACTGTGTTGATTCGCCAGCACTTTTGAGGTTAAGGTTTGAATCCCGTTCATTACCTTCACCAAACTGTAGGAAAACGCTGGTAGTAATATTGGGAGAATAGGAGATTGCATATACTACGGTTTGGCGTCTGCCACATTGAGATGAATTAGGCCTACTGTGAGCAGCTTGATAAAAGTTCCTACCAGTAAAAGTGACGATATTTCTCTTCAATTCTTCTTTAATACCAGCCAGTTCTTCCTTAAGGACACTAATATCATACCGTACCTCACTCTGGTATTCGTTTGTAGCTGATGAACACGAAATTCTTCTGTGAAAAACTGTTCTCTGGTGTACTCAATTACAGGTAATGGTGTATATAAATCTCTCATTATGTACACGGTTTTTACCTTCCCTATGCTCTCCAGTTGCTCTTCAGGTGTATCCAGATGTTCTCTAAACTGGGATTACTTTTAACTGAAATATGCTTAATTTTTCGATGATTCTGATGGAGTTCATTGCTTTATTTACAACATGTTCATAGCCGATAGGACTACCGATGTGATGTTGCAAGATTTAACAGCATGGCTTGTAAGAAATAAAGAAGGCAGTGGTAATGTGGATACCAAGGGTTCCACCTGACGTGTCCGCAATTAGCGGTATCCACTGTAAATGCACGTCGGAACCTATATACAAAAAGTGACTACCTAGGAATGAGAATAGGGAGGAATAAGGAATAGGTAATAGGGAAGAATAATAGGGAGGAGTAAGTAATAACACAAACAAATTATATTACAATTGTTTTTATTGACTAAGTACTTAATTAGCTAACTATGCAAAAGTAAAAAAGAGGTTTACACTACCTAATTTCCGTTCACCCTTCCATTCTATCAATCGTTTCAAGCCGTTCATACTCCTTACCGTCCAACTCTTCCAACTCCTCTTGAACGGGAGCACTGTTAGTGCAACCGCCGTGGCAATTGGCACAGACAGGTGATCAGTAGATGCCGGCTTTCCAGCATCCATTTCTCATACCGCAGCATGCGGCACAACGACAAAATATGTATTAGAGCACGCTGTCAGGTGCAATAGGGTCCTTGATCTTAATAGGAGTCAGTTATCCTCATCTTCTCTTGTCCAACCCCTACGTTGAGGTTCGAGAGATTCATTTCCAAACCAATGTTGGACCTGTAGAAATCCTGCACAAGTGATGTAAAGCAGTAATGAAGACAAGTTCACTTTCATCCTGGCTGATGATTTGACGAAACACATGTACCTATGAATAGAACGTAATAGAATATTTATTTATCGAACAGCATGCTTCAACGAAGTTAGTACTTCCAATACAAAATTAAATGTACATGTGATGATTGAGGTCATGCTCGTGTGGTGGGGCCTGATACATCAGTAGGAACATTTCTTCCCCAGCTTCAGCAATGTCTCTTGTCGTGGATGTGGAGTCTTAAAACAATTCACCGATTTTTTTGTTTCATTAGGATATCGCTGGAAACATTTGACTATTGCTGCCTTAATTTTCCCATAAATCGCAGAAGTGATATTGCATCCCGTGGAACCATGGATAAAGAGAATGTACTGGATGAATGGCAAGGCCTGAAGTTGTTGAGAGTAGTAGTCTTCTGTGTTACCTCGTCGAGGCTTAATGAAAAAGACATTCGTATCTCGTGGTTTGAGTGCCACGAATAAGACCAGCCATCTTCCACCACAGTTGAATGAGATGTATTTTATACTTCACACCTGACAATGCTGCAGACAGCGTCTTCTTTGGCTATGGTGAACTGTATACCTTCTGCAACCAAGGGCTGCGCTAACATACTAATCAATCATGAAGCTGGTATGAGACCCCCTATGAAGTTTGTACGGCACCCTATGGAGACTTTCTTCCCACTGACCATTAAAATTCAAATATCCGAACTTTTCTTCTTCAAATAAGACAATACCAAAATTACGACACCTATATTAATATTACCGTTCGATAGATTTATTTACTACCTTTCATTTCATATGCCACTCAATTAATATAATTACAGGACTAATTATTTATTCGGTTTTTATTGACTAATATATTAAATTTACATCTTTTCATAGAGAATTTTACACTAGCGGATTAAGCGAGAAACAAGCTACCGGAATATCATATTCAATTTTTCCTCGATGATTCCAATTCGAAATTATAAAGGAAAGTCCCAAATTCTATAGAAATGTCCTCCGAGACGACTTCGTAATTAATGGCTGTTTCTGGCAGTCTGACTTCTGTTCCCACATGAATCCCGGACTTTTAACGTTCTCTTTTAAACACTTTTCAACCAATCACCCGTGGCGCAAAGTTGTCACCCAATAGGGGCCGTATTACGACCAAATTACGTCACATCCCCAAAATGTATAAAACGGACCTTCGCCAACAAATCCGGGCACTTCATACAATTTTCCGCCGGGGCATTGAACAACTAATCCACGCAACTCGCCTGAGCATTACACGTAATAAGGATAAGTTACTTTAAAAAACCGTGGGTTTATTATAATATAAAGTTGCTGTTTTCTTTCCGTATAGGATATTTCCTTACGGACCCACAATAATTAAGAGTGCGAAGTGTAAGTGTAACTAGCAATATTACCCTAGGCGTTAGAAAAGTGTATGTGACGTGGATATAATATTCATAGGAAGCCGTTCATATGTGAGGGCACCTACATCAAAAGTGTACGAGTGACGATATTCTTTGTCATAAAAGTTTTGAAATATATAAGTATATCTTTCAACGTGTGTCTTTATGTGCATATATACAGACCCCTGCGAAATATCCTAGTTATTGTGATTGTTGACGCTTAAACACAGACATCACCACCACTAGCCCTTGCACTATCCGACTGACTACGCCAGCAGCCCACATCCTACAGGTACAATATCAAATGATCGACTATGCATCTGCGATCAGCAACATAAATGACGCCCAAGCGAACGGCTTCATACATGACGCACAAGCGAACGGCTTCAATCAGTTTTGTTCCTTTCGCTGGAAAGGATGTTTTCATACTGAACAGTAGCCACCACGTTCTCATCGAAGCCTACATACACTCATACACTATGTTTTACTTTATGCTCTCTGATATTGTTCGGCTCTTTTCGTGGAATTCGTGCCTTCGTAACCGTAAAAAACAATAGCAACCTAATGGTTGATGACGTAAGATACAATTTCCATATGAAGGTGTGTCAAAAATACTTTTACAAACTTCGGGCATGGGTTCCTTACACCAAAAGAAGGAAAAATATTCATATGAATGGGTCCTATAATCCTTTGTTTTCTCGTTAGGAACTGTTCAACACATTGGTACACTTATAACACGTCAACACACAAAACTCATAACAAATGCTCGAAAATTCCTCCTCTTGCTTCTAGACAAGCATGCTCTAGTCGAACCATGGACTGTTGCACCCTTTCAAATACTCCGGGATGGTGTGGAATGATTTCGCAGGCTTCCATGACACGTTGATGAAAAGTTTCTTCATCCGGGATCTGTGCTCCATAAACCAATAGTTTAAGGTACCCCAGCGATATAAATCCAAAGGATTGAGATCGGAAGAACGTGCAGACCATAGAACTGGTCCTCCTCTGCCTATCCATCTGGCATGGTAGACACCAGTCAGTACATCTCGAACAATGAGACTAAAATGTGTTGGAGACCCGTCATGCATAAACCACATGTTTTGTCTTATTTGCAGGGGCACATCTTGGTGAAGTAATTCTGGAAGAGTGTTCTGGATAAAGTCCCTGTAGACAGCACCTGTCAGACGTGCTGGTAGAACGTACGGACCTACCTGACAGTCAGCTACAATTCCAGCCCACACATTAATCCAAAACTGTTGCCTGAACTACAGCACGATGATTATGAACTGTCCATGCGTGTTCGTTGTGGAAATTTGTAATTCCATCTCTCCCAAACGTTACTTCGTCTGTAAACATAACTGATGAGACTAACAAGTTCTCCCGTGGTGGATAACCGGCAGGCGAAAGGTCCTGCACACGTTGAATATGATACGGATACAGGAGCTGCTCGTGAAATAACCTCCATGCTGTACTGTGAGATGTACCAAATGTCACAGCCAATTGTCTTGTACTGATACTTGGATCGTCTTCGACACGCTGTAAAATTTGTTCTTCGTGGTCCGGCGTACGAACAACTCTTGGTCTTCCTCGATCGATAGTCTGTGGTGCAAAGGTTCCTGTCTCAGCAACGCGACGATAAACAGCAACAAAGGTAAGACGGCTCGGTTGTCTTCGGTCTGGAAACGCCATCTGATACAACCGTGAAGCCTCGCGTTCATTACCATTCGCGCGACCATACATAAAAATCATATCAGTCTGCTCACAAAATTAATATCCTGCATAGTTGAATGAAACACGTGCAGTTAATTCACTACATGTACACAATTAAAGCGTTGAAGAAAGACTAATGACAAATGTAAACAACGTATGTTCATATGAACCATTCATGTTTACAGAAACAATAAATAACGTGATACAGAGAGTTAATGCCTTGAAAACCGAAATAAAATGATGAGCCGTTTACTAGCGAAATCTCGAAATTGACTCAGAAACTTAAAAACGCTTTACCTTTTGACTGCTTGAAGATAAATTAGCAAAAGTACATATATTCTTGAAGGAAATTTAATGCTGTACGACGGGTTTCCTGTAAAATTGAACGAAAAAGAGTTGGAAGGATAAGCTTGACGAAAAACGTCAGATGCTACAAATTTTCTCCAAAATTTTGCATTTCCGCTGGCTCATTTCTTGGAGACGGTAACACACGGAAAAAATATGAATGCACTAGCTTCTACACGACGCACCATTTTCGCCATATGTGCAAAAAAATGAAAAAAACGGGACCTTTGAGCCTTCCCCACCCATCCAGCGGCGCCTGAAATCGGTAGGACTTTATTGGGCCTTGTTCAGGAGACCTCCCCTACACATTCCTGAAACTTTTGGAACTACATGATTTAATGCAGCAAAGAATCTAATTTGACTGGACTAATAGTTTAAAAGTCTGCAACATCAAGTAAGCTAAAAAAAACTTGATTCAGTTCAAACCACAGCTTTGAGAATAGTGCTTGGAGCTTTTCGCACTAGCCCGATTTCGAGTATACCGATTGAAACGAATGAACCACCTCTTGAAATAAGAAAGAAACAAACGAGTCTAACCTACGCATTCAAAGTAGCAGCTCTGTGCAATTCACGCATTAGATTGAACTTTTTTTTTCAAATACACACAAAGAAAAATTCAGAAATTCATTAACTCGATTACTGCCCTGTCAGCTCAGGATGTCCAACTACATTAAAGAACTCCTTAACATTCCTCCTCTATTTAAGATGAAACCAACTTCCGACATCTCTCCATGGGTTATTAGTGCTCCTACAATGAACTTGGAGCTAAATGGACGTACTAAAAATCAGTCAGATATGTCAATCTGTCGACAAATAAGTTATTTAATGCAATTCGTGATAAATATCCAAAGCACAAATACACTGACGGATCATCGTGCAACGGAATAAATGGTTGTGCAGCGATATATCCTGATCACAGCATGTTATACAGACCGCCTGATTTCTCACCTTATTTCCAAACAAACTTTTGCAATTGAAGAAGCTGTGTTATTATTATTCTATTTCTTCCTGCAACATCTGCAGGTTGCCATTGACAAAGAGTACCAACAACAAATATATGTGTCCACAGTAAAATAAAACAGATTAAATCAATATTGAAGCTTTAACAATTAGTAATATAGATAACAACTTAAAATTAGAAGTCATGGTCCACAGGTATGATTGCGAAATATGGCAATAGACCCTTTCAATGCCACCAATGATATTTCTACAAGGATGGCTTTGTGCAGGCCGTACTTTTTGGAGAAGTCAAACAGTAGTTTTGGGATTGTACCACGTGCTCCAATCATTAATCCTGTCACTGTTATGGATGTTAGATGGTATTTATCCTTGTAATACTTAATGGTGGGTTCATAGATTCGTCTCTTCTCCTCATTCACCTCCTCCGGCTGATCCTCATGGGACTCAAATCTTACTGTTGGATCGATTATATGCCATCAGATGAGGATTGAAGGCTATAATATCCACCCTGCGAATACTACCCTCATTGGAAAGACCATGCACTTCTTCAAAAATAGAGAAACCCATTTCCCATAAGGCATTAGCAATTAATGATCTAATTGTGTGATGACGCGAGTTGCGTAGGAGTTCTCCATGTGGACAGGACCCTAGGACATGAGCAAGGGTTTCGAACTTCCTGTGGCAACGCCTACAGAGGTTACCGTCCTGGGACCTGCCTGGTACACTACGGACTGCTGATATATTCGCTGTCATCTTGATTGCTTCTCGCCATTCATTGCAAGTTAGTCCTTTATGCTCTCTAATCCACTTATTAGCTGGTGTGAACTATTTATATAGGAGCACTCCTTTCCCTTTATGGTCTTTCTTGCTCCAGTTCTCAAAAGCTCTCTCTCTTAACTGTTGCCGTACTTTCCGGGTATCAACATGACCATGCTTATCAAAGATGGAAGGAGATTCAGTGATTTTTAAGGCTTCTAGACTTGATGAAATTTCTTGGAAGAAATGCCTCTTAATATTGAGGAGTGGAACATTAGATTTCTGTAATATTTTACAAGCATTAATATGCTGTAGGTGGACTTCCCATGTTGAACAGAATAGTCCTAAGCCCTTGAATTTAGTATCAGCATACACCATATCATTGGGAATATCATTTGGCAGTTGTAATAACTCCATCAGTGCCCCTCGTACCATGACATCTGCATCTGCGATGAACTTATGAGGGATTTTTTTAGGCTGGACTCTCTGAATTGGATATACCAAACTAGGACATATCGAGGTGTTTATTATGGTGAATTTCTTATCTGCTTGCAAGAGTGGTGATGAAATAAGGAGTTCCAAGTTCAGTTTCAGCTTACTCAGGGTCGTATGAGAGTCAAAATTTATTTCGTCACAGAAGTTAATACCTAAATAGCGAATGCAGTCTCCTCTTTTCAAGCAAGGCAATGTCTTTCCTGGCGAAATTTGAAAATCATGATCAGATAATTCACCCTTTTCAATACATATTCCCTTGGATTTGTTAATATTAATGTCTAAGCCAATTTCATTAAACTGCTGAATGGCATGGCGTACAAGGATTGCAGCTGAAATTCTATATTTACCTATGATTGCTATGTCGTCAGCAAATCCCAATACGGTTAATCTCTCCTGAGATGGACTTAATTTAAAACCGTATTTTAAAGCTAGGCTGTTTTCACTAAGTTCATTGAAAATATGATCTACTGACAAATTGAACAATGTTGGTGATAAAGGTGAACCTTGTAATACACCTCTGGCAATGGTTATAGGCTTGGTTTTAGTTCCTTTTGACTGAATCTGAGTTATGTTATCTGTTTGAAAGTTAATTATTAGATCTGTAAGTTTCGTAGGAATTGGCAGCGATTTTAAAGTATTTTCAAGATGCCCATGACCTACATTATCAAATACTTTCCTTATATCAAGGAAGATAACACTCAGATTGGTTTTCTTAGTTTTGGCTTCAAGCAACAGAGAGTCAAGCAAAGCAGTGTGAAACCTCGTTGATTTGGATTAAAACTGACATATTCATTGAGACGCTTGTCAAGAACACGTTCAATTATCCTTCGTATCACAGAACAAATCGTAATAGGTCTCCAGTTCGTTATGTCCATGGTATTACTACCTTTATGAATTAAAATTGTTCTGGCTTCATGGGGTATGAGCTGTATGGGGACAAATTCAGTTCTTAACATGCGTGTTGCTATGAAAGCTATTAATTCAAATGCAGTTTTGTTTTTAATAACTCCAACAATTACATGATCTGGCCCAGGTGCTGTATCGATAGCTATTTTATTAACAGCTTCTTCTATTTCACTAGCATCAACAACTTCTGAGAAGATCTTGTCAGCTTCAGTTCTTTCTTCTGGTGTCAGACTGGCAGTATATTCTGGCCGAACCATGTGGTTAGGTTTTCCATGAGTCTCCGAAAAATATTTGAATAGTTCCTCTGATGGAATTGTACATATTTCTGCATTTGATTTTAATACAGATCTTATAGCTTTTCGCCGCTGATTGTAAAAATGGTACTGTGTTAGTTGATATTTATATTTTTGCTTTCTTTTTTGTCTATCTCGTTTTGTTGCTCGTTCTGGATTAGATGTTTGGGTATATTTTCTTTGATTATCCGTGTTGTTCTGACTTTTTCTGTATTGGTAGTATTTCCGGGCTGGATGCT
Organism: Ectobius pallidus; assembly: GCA_964059195.1. Lineage (NCBI taxonomy): Eukaryota > Metazoa > Arthropoda > Insecta > Blattodea > Ectobiidae > Ectobius > Ectobius pallidus. Next base: position 31,089,549 of record CAXKWD010000009.1, read on the forward strand.
TAGGTCCTGGTAGCAGATCGAGTGCTGTACTCAAAAACGTAATCCAGTCTCCCACGTTCTGTTCAAATGTTTCATCACTGACCTCAGTAAGAAACTTTCCTAGCCATTCTGTCATCTTGTTATTAAAATCTGTAAAACAGTTATTAGTGTCCTTTGCGTGATGAGCAAAATGTGTATCAGGAGAAATTTCATCACATTTCTTAGAACTGTTCTGTTTTCCATGGCGAGACAACAATATTTGACGGTGTTTGTCAGGATGAGCTTTGCTGATATGGATTCTTACACCATGTGCACTGGTATAAACACCACCGCAGTGGGGACACTTAGCTAAATCAGAGCCAGAGTTTTGAACTGCACATTGAAAATTGTCAGAACTTGTCTGAGTGTCATCATTATCTGACTCTTGTGAAGGTTGTTTGTGGCTTCTTGCTAAATGCAGATTAATACCACGCCTTGTAAACTGCTTATTACATACTCTGCATTCTACTAGATTTGACGATTCACTTGAAGAAGTGGATGGAATTCCACTATTCATTGCCATATGTATTATATTTTTATCAGTTGCTAAGGTAAACAATGACATTTGCTGAAACCAATATTTTATATTGAAATAAATATATTAAACCACTTATATAAATTATTCCTAACATTACCACAGGATCATCTGATGATAAAGAAATACCAAAATATGACGGGGAACAACAGTTTGTGCCAAACCTGCAAGAGATAGTATCAGAACTAAACCACCTTAAGAATAACAAAGCCCCAGGGGAGGACGGTGTTACGGCCGAAATGTTAAAAAATGGAGGGGAGGAGTTAAAAGTAAAAATAGCTAGGATGATCCAGGATATTTGGCTAAAGGAAGAAATGCCAGATGACTGGAGGACTGCAATTTTCTATCCTATATACAAGAAAGGAGATCAGACTAGGTGTGAAAATTATAGAGGAATAGCCTTGCTGGAGGTTACATATAAAATACTCTCAAAACTAATAGCAGTGAAAATGACTAAGATTATGGCAAATATAGTGGGAGATTATCAAGGGGGATTTATAAAAGGAAAATCCACTAATAATCAAATTTTCATGCTAAGAACCATCTTAGAGAAGTGCTATGAGTTCAATGTTGACCTCCATCTGCTATTTGTGGACTTCAAAGAGGCTTATGATAGCATTGATAGGAGTGCATTAATTGAAACGTTAATTGAGTGCTTTGTGCCCAGGAAGTTGGTGAGATTAATTCAAATGACTCTCAGTGCAAGTAAAGAGAAAGTGTTTTTACTGGGAGAGATTGCAAAAGCCTTTTCAATCAATAGAGGGATAAGACAGGGGGATGCACTCTCCACAATATTATTTAATATTGTTTTGGAAAGATTAGTGAGAAGAGTCGAAATTAATCCGGGAGGAACCATTTATAATAGGACCTCCCAAATCTTAGCCTATGCAGATGATGTTGTCATAATATCTAGGTCCGTACAAGAATTGAAGAATATCTTTAACCAATTTGAGAGTGAGAGTAAAAACTGGATTTGAAAGTGAATGAAGTTAAAACAAAATATATGATAGCATTCAGAAGTACTAGTAAGTGGGGCCATATGAAGACATTTGAGACAGAGAACTATGTTTTTGAGAGAGTGGATAGGTTCAAATATTTGGGGTCAGTTATTACTGATAATTTGATTACGGAAGAGATAAAGGAAAGTATAAAAGAAGGCAACAGATGCTACGGGGCATTGCTCCCTTTAACGAAGTCAAAGGATCTTTCCATAAATGCAAAGAAGAAAATATATAGAACTATAATAAGGCCAATAGTAACATATGGATCAGAGAATTGGTGCATGGTAAAGAATGATGAAAGAATGATCTCAGTTTGGGAAAGGAAAATATTACGAAGAATTTATGGGCCAAAATTTGAAAATGGTGAATGGTATAGTAGAAGAAATGAGGAATTGTACGACCTATATAAGGAACCTCAAATTATTGGAGAAATAAAGAGTTCAAGGCTAAGGTGGGTAGGGCACATTGAGAGGAGTGATGAGAATACAGTAATATCAAGGATTTATAGGGGTCATCCTGGAGGTAAAAGATGCTGTGGAAGACCAAGGAAAAATGGATTGAAGATGTGACAGAGGATTTAAAAGAAATGGGAGTTCGAATGTGGAGGAGGAGAGCGCAGAACAGAGAAGAATGGGCTTCGATTGTCAGGCAGGCTCTGGTCCTCAATGGACCGTAACGCCAAGATGGATGGATGGATTACCACAGGATCCTACTGATATATACTATAAATCTGAAATATAGATGTCTTCGCAGAAATGATGAATACTACAAAAATTCAAAATTCTGGTGCACCTAAATATTAGGATTCTGAACACCACCATGGCCTCCTATACAAGTTCCTCTGATCCATTCATATTTTTTTCTGACTCCAAAAGTGTTGTAAAAGCTATTCGTAATATATCCTCAACCCTTGTTCTTGTAAAAGTAGTTCAACTCTTAAATCATAATATCCAAAATACAGAAAAGGGTGTAGTGGAAATGAATCTGCAGATCAAGCAGCGAAGTAAGTATCAAAGCATCCTTTAAGTGGCAAAACAATAGCTACCTCGCATACAGACCACATAATACATAATACTGAAAGGAAGCTTTGGCAGCAGTGGAGGATTAACTGGCACAGCAAATCAACAAGCAAACTCCATGAAAAAACTCAACATTTCACTAAGGAGTACCCAATTAAAGATCTGTCTAAGAAATATCGAATTTTGATATCTCGGCTCAGAATAGGTCACTATAAAAAGGTTTATAGATATTTCCTGAAAAGAGAAGAACCTTTGTAAGAAGATGTTAGAGTAAAACGCAGCTCGGATGACGGTTCTGCTATTACTGCGCAGAAAGAAACAGAGCTGCAATGCTTCTCGATTCACGCACATCCAATCCCCAGCCGCCGTCCGAGCTGGTTTTTACTCCTAGGATGGTGCTATTGGTTAAGAATGGAAGGGAAGGACTTCCACCCATACTGCGCTTCTCGGTTCACGCGCATCCCACTCCAACCCGCCATCCGAGCTGCGTTTTACTGTAACAGTTAAATATATCATTTTGGAATGTCCACAGTACCGCCGATGGAGACAGAACCCCAAATGATCTGCATATGGCAATGAACTCACCATCATTATGCAATCAAATATTATAGTTTTTGAATGATTCATGACTTCTCAGTGAAATCTAAAATACGTACTAATTCATCTATTGCTATTGTAATGTTTTCTCTCTAGTGTAAACCAATGTTTCATAATTATTTTTATACTTAATGTATAAGTCTCGATATGACTACCTGTGTTAAAGCGACCATAACACCTTAAACTTAAAAAAATAATCCTACTTTTGAAATGCAAGATATTGAGCTCTCAACTCCGTGGTCATTAAAGTGTTCATCGACATATTTTTATGCAAGACCAGCGGGGGGTGGAGCAATATAATGCCCGCCTGGCAACAAAAGAATTAATATCTGGAAAACAAACGAAAATTGATTTTTACCGAATATAGCTAAATATTCAATTGTCTTTTCCAAAATGAAGTTTTGGAGGAGATCGGAACACAACATATTAGCGTTGGCAATAAAAACAGTTTTATTAAATGGAGGTGGTAAGAAGTGTCGTGACTAACATAGCTTGAAGGTCAGAATGCAGGTGATACGAATATATCGAGGTGCGGGTCTGAGATAAGTCATGGATTTCACAGTCTATTGCCCTCAACAAAACAACGATATAACAGAACCGCTAATCGCCAAATTCTTTTCTGAACTTACGGAACATGCACTAAAAATGACTAAAAATAAATTTAATAAATTTTGTTTCTTATGGTTGAATGGGGAGACCTATGTGATGAGACCAATATTAAAATAAAGTAAAATGAATATCAAAGTGTCAGATGAAGTTAATAGGCCATATTTAGGAAACTCTGCTGATGATGCAGGAACACCACCTGCGAAACGGCCGTCCAGAAGTTTACCAAGGTAAATAAAGTGCGTTAAGGAAAGTGTTTTTATTCAACTATCGAAACTATTAATTTTTAGACCACGGTTTCTTGAGAAAGTTTGATAAGAATATATGAAGGAATAATTATGATAACTAGAATATTAACAGAAGGAATGTACAACAAATTCTTCACGTCAACAATAGGCTTATTTCTTTATTTTTGTCAAAACATCTTAAGCCCTACAAATACGTAGGCCCTATACAAAAAATTGTGGAAGCTATTTTGGATGGTAAAAACTAACAATTTGAAAGTTTTTGAATTTTCCCATCGGTTATAGGTTAAAAGCTATAAGTTTTGAAAATTTCAAGTTTCTGGACGTGAGTAGGCCTAATCATCAATGTTAATAAATGGATGATTAGACGGCGTAGATGTGAATGAAGTCAAGGCTATCCATCCAGTTCTTCCATACTTATGGGGCAGCTAGAAACACCAAATTTTGCACGCTTATGACTGTTGTACATGCCAATGTTCCTACCAAATTTTTCGATTCTATCTATCCTATAAATGTGCCAAGAATTACATAGGCTACATCAAAAGTCATAGGACCAAACTTATAGAACTATCAAAACCCGTTACTGCTGGTGCAATCGTTTTTTGATACGACTTATCGTTTACCTACTATAATCCTCCAAAAAATGTCTGCACATACCTTAAAGTTGTGTCCGATATTTTGAATATTTTTAAGGGTAAACATTTAAAAATAGGAATTTTTGGGAATATTTCTGTTGATTACAGCCTATAATCTCTAAGCATGCCAATTCTAAAGTATTTTATAGATTACTTATAGATTACAGCCTGTAATCGACGGAAATGTTCCCAAAAATTCCAGTGTTTAATTTTTTACCTTCGATAAACATTCAAAATGGCGGACGTAACTTTGAGGTCTATGTAAACATTCTCTGGAGGATTGTAGTTGGTAAACGGTAAGTCGTATCAGAAAATCGATTGCACCAGCAGTGACGGATTTTGAGAGATCTACAGGTTTGGTCCAATTACTTTTTGTCAGATCTCTATCGGTTATACCTTACATACAGGGTGCGGCAAAACATCCTCCCTATTTTGAATTTGAAATAAAAAACAGATGGATCAAAATAAAGAAACTGTATTAATATTAATGATATCTACACAGTAGCAATTTAGGGTGTTCATTAGTTCACCTCAATGCTAAGTGTAAATAGACCTCAATCCTGTCTCCGTGCTCTTTTAGCAAGGTTCACCATATCATTAGACACTATATCCATGTCTCAACATTCGCACAAGATGGGAGTAGCAGTCAACTTGTGTTGCCATAACGACAGAAAAAAAAACAAGTGATAAACAGTAAACAAAAATTGAATAGGATATTGAAATCGTGGAATTGTAATTCAGCGCAGTATCCAACCATTCCGTGGACGGGAGAAGAACGTGCTTACGCTGTGGAATCATTTCTGGTATACGGGTATTCCGTTGCCGTTGCCCAGCGTGCTTTTTGGATGGTGCTGCTGTGACAGTAAACTCTGAAAGATACACTCAAGTGATCAACACATCTTTTTTGCCAAGACTCAATGCACTGCCGACTGAACTTCAGCAGGACGGAGCCACCGCTCACACAGCTCGGATTTCTCTCCAAGTGCTGAGACATGTTTCCCGGACGCTTCATTTCTTTACATGGCGACATTCCTTGGCCAGTACGATCACCAGACCTTACTCCCTGAGATTATTTTCTGTAGGGATATCTTAAGGCTGAGGCGTTTAAACATCGGCCGAGGGCTTTGCCAGCCCTAAGAAATGCAATACAGGAAGAGATAGATCTCATTCCTCAAGAAATGTTTGTTAGAACGATGGAGAATTTCCGAAGTAGCATTCAACAATGCATTGACAGTGAAGGACACCACTTGAGTGACACATTTTTCAAAACATGAAACTTCTCACTGTGTAGAATCATTCATGTTAATACAGTTTCTTTATTTTGATCCATCTGCTTTTATTTGAACTTTAAAATTGGGAGGATATTTTGCCGCACCCTGTAGAATTAGATTTTTTATTTTAAATAAATGTTGTATATTTTCGTCACATTATGTAATTTTTGACACAATTATAGGACAGCTAGAATCATAAAGTTTGGGAGGAATATTGGCACATCTAATTGCCATAAGCGTGCAAAATTTGGTGTATCTAGCTGCCCTATAAGTATAGAAAAAATAGCTGGATAACCATGATGTCATTCACATCCACGACAGACTATATCATCTACTCATTAACATTGATGTTTACTCATTTCCGTATGAGCTAGAAACTTGAAATTAGCCTATAACTGATGGAAAAATTCCAGTTTTTAATGTTTACTTTAAAAGAAAATTCGAAAGGTTTTGACTTCGTATTTGTACGCCTTCAGATTTACTTTTTTGCAAAATTAAAGAAATATTGCTATAAATTTATTTGGAATATTCTAATTATCCCACTGATTCTTTAACATATGCTGATGAAACTTAAGAAACCGTGGTTTAAAACTCAATAGCTTCTGAAATATGGCATCTTAGCCCCATCTGCACTTTGTTTATAAGTTTACCTGATTTTATTAATTTAAAGGAAATTATGGTGATATACAATTTTAGCAAACATAAACAATTAAACAAATTAGTTATTTACATAGTGAAGTAAGTTTCCATCAAGACTGGGTATATAAAACTTTTCAACTATAACAGGTACCTTCGTTTCATAATGTAGGTGCTCAATAAGAAAGGATTTTGAAAGATTTTGATTTTAAATGCCAACAATTATATGTTTTTGAGAATACTTAATCCCTTTTTACACAGAATTATCAAAACAAAATCACAGAACATATTGTTGCTAATGGTATCAGATGGGTTTGGAAATAAATGCAAGTTTGACAAATAAAAGAAGTTATCAATATAATTCATGTTATAAATAAATATTACAGAATGAAATCCACGAAAATAATGCAGTCACATAACTTTCTCTACCCTGGTATATTATTATATCGCAGGTTTTTGGAGAGAGACAGTTTTATGGTAACAAGAGAGTGAGAAATAAAATTTTCCGCCTCGATATTACAATTTTATGTTACAGGAATTTCTGTTTCGTCTAATTTGAACCCCTACCATCTGTGTACAAGCGATGGGATGCAAAATTCTACATCCTCTATGAGCCATAAAAGAAAAATATCAAGCGTTTTCTGTGGGAATAGTTTGAGTGTGATAAGTCGTTCTTCCTATTTCAAATTATAAATACCTATATTAGGACCTAGAATTTAAAAATCGAAAGTCCTTCATAAGTTAATTTCCAATTACAAAATAAAAACCCCGGGTGACGCCGGGCCTTTTAAGCTAGTAAGATATAAGTGAATACGATGTGTGGATAGGTGAAAAATATCATACGCACTGATATCTTATTCATCGCTGTAAGCTTCGTTTTAGTTGAGAAAAACTAAATAACTTCTGTGGGGAGGGGAAGTGAAAGTTGTATGGTTACTATAAAATATTTACCTCGAGTGTCTTTAGACCAAACTTCCAGAAAAAAATTAATAATTGGAACCCACCCACTCTCATTTAATAAATCCCTCATTTAACTAGCCTCCCATTGCTGGGTCGCGTTGCTGATTATCGAACTCCGGTACCACCTCTGCACAGTGGTGCACTCAGCCTCATCAGGACAATCGAGGAGCTACTTAATTAAGAAGTAGCAGCTCCCTCACGAAAACCATCAATAAAGCCGTCGGAGTAGGAGCCCTCCAATCTTGTTATCTGCCCATAGTAGAAGACGCAAGGGTCAGATTGTACGCTCTGATCCACAAGGGATGTAGGTTTTAACTGACTTCCCAACAGATTACAAGATTATTTTTAGTACAGAATTACACACAAAGTGGATGTAATATTTGGTGATTTTCTATTTCGGAACTGACTTTTGTTCCTATTGAGAGTAATGTCAATTAAGAAAGTTTTAGACAATCTATAACATTTCTTATCAGCCCTTCAGCGAGTTTGGTTATCCCTGTACACGTAACGAAACGTTGACATTCTGAAAGTCCAATGTCAGGGAAGTGATAAGGCTTGTCAGGTTATATGTAGTGTAGTGTAGCTGTATAGTGCTGTGAAGTGATGTAGCGAGCATGGAGCTGCACTGGGTGCACAGCGACCTCATCAGAACCGTCTCAAGGCTTTCTAAACCAGAATGTGTAAGTACTCACACAAACAGCGAGTTAATTTGCCTTAATATAACTGAGTTCACTATATCCATTTTAATTTATGAAAATTTTATCATATTAAAGAAAAATGGGAAGCGAATATAGAAGAAAATGAAATATGATTATTGTGATTGTTTTGGTCAACCAATAACTTATTAGATAAATAAATTCTAACCCTTAAAGTGAATGATATTAATATAATTATGTATATGAAAAGTTCCTGATAAACAAGTAAAAATGGGCACAGTGCTTGAAGGTAATGTTTGTATAAATATTTATAAACTATAGATTGCATGGAACAATAAAGGAAAATGCCTCTGCAAAAGCAGAAATGTAACAGAGGGGCATTTTATGAATCTGGGAAATTATGACATAAATATTTTATTATATATGTGTGTTTGTGAAAGTCTGTTTCAATGAAAACAGAAAAGAGGTTTTCACGTTTTCAGTATACTCTTGAGTTTACTGTGTGAAAGCAGAAAGCGGATCTGTTTTCAGTATATCCATGGTTCCGTAAATGAAAGTGGAAAACAGGTTTTTAACGATTTTCAATATATCCGTGAGTTCACTACAGGTTTGTTCCCGGAATCATCCATATACTGTCATGTACTATGACGCTTGCACATATTATCAGTTTCGCTGCGCGGCGTATGCGCATAATACCATTTTCAGCATACTCACGAAGTGCGCAGGCGTCGTGGTAGTTGACAGTACACGAATTAACTTCAATAACAGACCTTACATGAATGCGAAATTGAATCGATATGGTTGGAATGGCTAAATGGATGGATGAAAGAGCGGATGGCTGAATGAGTGTATGGATGGGTCATAGACCTTGGGATGGTTGGGGATGGTTGGTTAATTTTATGAATTTCTTTTTCGAGAAAAAATTTTTTTTTTTAGTCATGACTGCAATCGCTGTGTATATAAAAGTGTTATCTATTGTAACTATTGTGAAGGAAAAATGAAAAATATCCGTTTCAGTTGATTTCATTAAGAAAGAGAACATGTTCCACTTTTACAAATAACTAATTTTGCATGGTAACTAACATTGTAGTTACGGCAACTCTAAGAATTAATAAAACTCTTTTTGTATTTCGAAAATTCTCTAACTAGCAGGTACCGCAGCTTCGATCGCGATTATTTACTCAACTGCTAGATGTTTTATTTAAATCATTTATTTCATAGAAAAATAATAAAAACATAATAAAAACAATGACATCGTTTTTACATAAATTGCATGAATTACATAATTTTATTCTTAATTATATTGTTTTACGTAACAAATATAAATAATTAAACGAACAAAACGAATCACATAGGCATACAGATTCGAAATGAAATAATTAAAACTTACCACAGATTCATGACCCTTACCCAAATCATGCATAAACAATTAAAACGATTAATAATTAAAAATTAAAACCCGGCTTCGAGGGTGCATTTCACGATTAAAGGGAGCTTCCCAGGGAAAAACGACCTCAAATTAGAGTTCCCTAGCCAAAAAAGAAAAAAAAAATCGCATGGTAAGTTTCGTTCAAATTATTCAATTTTTTCCCATTTTGGCTTACATTGATGATCCCCTTCTGTGTAACTATGTAACTCTTCGAGTCGTAAACAAATGAATCAAGCATAGCGGGTTAATAAGATCGACAAATTGATGCGTTATGTTGCAAAAACTCGACTTCAGTGATTTTTTTTTTCCGGTTGCTATGGCAAGTTCAAATATTATATTAGATTAGAAGGAGCCCGCGGCTTCGCCCACGATAATTAATCGAAAAATTAAAAATTAGGATCATAATAATTAAAGCATTATATTTATTAAGACTTACAGGCGAATCATTCACAAACTAAACAATTAATAATTATAATGAAACAGCTAAAAATCCGGGTTTGGAGTGCATTCCACGATTAGAAAGCGCCGCCTTGGAAAAACGCCTTCAGATTCGAGTTCCCTGGCCTAGAAAACCCCTGCATAGTGAGTTCCGTCCAAATCGATCAATGTTTGCCCATTTAGGCCAAAATACGTTATCTTTCTTCCGTCAAGGTTGAAAATTTCAGATGTCCGATATTATAAACAAATGAATATAACAGGGTGAACTTACAATATTGAAGTGATAGATAATTCCATTCCATATGTTAAAAAAATTGCAATGCTCTTATTTCCAAGCTATGACAACAAAAAAAAGCCGATTTGAGAATTAAAATGTAGGCTAATAGCGAAACTGATGCTTCGATAGCACTAAAAATAACGTTTTCTACCTATTTTTCACTCATAACTCGCGAACGAAAGCGAAAATTAAAAATACGGCTTTGAGGTGCATTCGGCCATTCTTCAGTCCATCTAGGATATGTTTAAAATTTCAGATCTCTGTGTGCTGTAGATTTCGCTGGGTATCGAACACAGACTGACAAACACTCCCTCTTATTAAGTGCCAGAATGGTACTTTCTGAGATTGTGTGGTGGACGAGAAAATGTATGTCTGTCTGTCTGTCTGTCCGTGTGTCTGAACTACGCTTTATCGAATTTTCATGAAACTTGGTATAGCCTACACATTCATAACGTCCGTGCGAAGAAGTCTATTGATTTTGGACCAAATCAGTTGACCGGTACCCGAGTAATTCCCAATTTAGTGCCTATTTTATGGTAATAAATTATAAAGAATTTATCAATTGCAAATCAGTTCTCATGACAACATATTGTTTTACAGTGTTCATATACGGCTTTGGAAGTTGCAATACAGTTAGCTTTGACAAATAATACTACACAAATATTCCTTCACATATTCTTATCAAACTAGACCTTTGTTGTCCCGTAAGCCCTGCTTCATGAATCGATCTGGAGCTTAACTTGGAAATCGATAGCAAAAATAACTTATTTTCTGCATATCATAATTTAAATGATCACTGATTAAACAAAAGCATTCTGGCACTTGTGTCGTCAGTTTACAGACATCGTATTATATCTCTGCCGGTCTGTCACGTGACTATTTCCTGGTAGCAGAAGAGAGAGAGACTCGATTCTACTAGCGTGCACAAAAACTTTTCTTAAATTTACAACGGGCAGCAGATGCGAACAGATTTGAGCTCGGACAAGCAGTGACTAGAAAGGGAACTGGATGTTTTTAGGTTCGAAATCTACCTATTGCAATCGATACCATGACATGACTTTAGAAAAATTCTTTCATATCTTTATGTTTCATGCCTCCCTAAGTACGAAACCACCGCCAGTGCAAAAAAAAAAAAAATGTGATATTTATATAGGCATATATATTTATATCTTTACACGATAGCGGCCGTAATTTTGAAGATATTTGAACCAAATTTTATTACGTTATTTCTAGGCCCAATAGTTCGGACAAGTTCGTTGAGCAAAATTGGCCCAAGGGGATGGTCGGGGGAGAGGGGTTAAAATTTTAAAACATTTATATCTCGGCCCCTATGAAGTATAGAAGGAAACTTTGTTTGAATAAATTCGAGTACTCCCTATGGAGTTCTCAGTGATACCAACGATTCGGGGGTTTTGGGGTACGAGTGGGAGTGGGGGAATGGAAATTCGAATTTTTTTAAACTACGTCTTGTGGGGTATCGTTAAAAAGCTCTTGATGAGTACTCTACAAATCAATAACTAGTTTCTTGATAGTTCTCATATAAGGCGAGATTTGAATGTTTGAAAAAGTGCTCTTTCCTATTTTTTGCAGTTATTATTGCGGGTTTGTCATGCCAAGGCTAAAGAAGAAGAGTGCTACGCAGCGGCAATAAATTAAACCAAAAACACTTCGTAATCTACCTCAGCCTGTAGGCTTGCCTAAAGGGATTTTTTGTATTGGAATACACGGACTACCTGCACCCGCACAAGCACTTGTAACAAAATTCCAACGGTCGGCGAGAGGCACAGATATAAAACGACAGCTGTACCTGATTTTATTATTACAGATTTCGAATGCAGTGATTCATATCCCAGTTAAATCTCGTGATTGCATTTGAGATATCATTGAAGACGCATTCGAACTAATACTAAGCTCCCTCCAACAGCATCACAAATCCTCCAAGCAAGGGCGCCCATATGATATTTTCTAGGGGGGAGCAATTTTTTTTATTAACTTATTTTTTCTCGCTTTAACTTCTTGGCCCACTTTATTAATAATGTAATAAGTTCAAAAATAACGTAGCCAGAAAATAATTTCGGGAGGGTCGAAATTGATGAGTGTTTGGGGGAATGGAATACCCCTAAGAAAAGGGGGTCGGGAGCCACCCCCGGAAATTTTTTAAATATTGAACTAATGAAAATCACATTTTACGTTATTTTAGTACTAAAAAACTAGTTAGCAAATTTGTTTACCATACTCTTAAGATATGCCAACGCAAACAAGACACTGTTAGTTAAGTTAGCGGTCCACCCCCGAATTTTTAAAAAAATATTTAACGAATGAAAATAACATTTTACCCTATTTTAGCACTGAAAAACTAGTTAGCAAATTTGTTTACCATACTCTCAAGACATGCCAACGTAAACATGAAATCGTTACCTAAGTCGGGGGTCCACCACCGGAAAATGTTTAAATACTAGGATGTGCCCGCGGCTTCGCCCACGATAATTAATTGAAAAATTAGAAATTAATAGTATAATAATTATTAAAGCATTACATTTATTAACACTTGCACGCGAATAATTCTTAAACGAAACCATTAATAATTAATGAAACAGCTAAAATTCCGGCTTTAGAGTACATTCCACGATTAGAAATTGCCACCTGGGAAAACGATCTCAGATTCGATTATGTAGTTCCAAAGATAACTGTGATCCACTGCCTTCTAAACTGTATAGGTTAATTCTCGTGCGTAATTCTCGAGACGGCGGTGGATAATGGCGTTTTTCAACTGTTTGTTGACAGATGAATGAGATGTGAATTTTATTTTATCAATTCAGTGTAATTTTCAGAAATTATATAATGTTTCAAGGGAAGGAATGGTTTGTTTGGATTATTATTATCAGCGATATTTCAAGAGATAAAACCATCAATATTTTACAGCTGTTGCCCCCGGCTTCGCCCGCCACTATTCATTGACTCCAGGATTTTTAAGAAATTTACACTGGTAGATTATTAAAAATGTTTGTGGTTCAGAGCTATGAAAATAAGTAAAAATAAAATTAGAATATTTGTTCATTGAGTTCATTTCACTTAGGCCTTATATAATAAAGAAACGGTTTTCCTAATCTTGTAGTCGTCATGAAAGTTTAGACTGAGAGATACGAACATCGCCGAGTATACCCGATGTCTCACGAAGCGGGCGAGCAAGCACGCTATTTAGGGCCGTTGAATTGTATAAGAGTAGATTGAGCTAATGAAAATCATATTTTATGCTATTTTAGCACTGAAAAACTAGGTAGCAAATTTGTTCACAATACTCTTAAGACATGCCAATGTAATCAAAATATCATTACCTAAGTCGGGGGGATCCACCCCCGGAAAATTTTTACATATTGAATTAACGAAAATATTCTACGAAATGCCAACGTAAACAAGAAATAGTTACTGAAGTTGGGGGTCCATCCCCGAAAATTTTTTAAATTTTGAAGTAATGAAAATCACATTATATGCTATTTTAGCACTGAAAAACTAGTTAGCAAATTTGTTTACGATAGACCTACTCTAAGAAATGGCAACGTAGGCCTAAACAAGAAATTGGAACTTAAGTTGGAGATCCACCCCCGGATTTTTTTTTAAATATTGAACTAATGAAAATAACATTTTATGCTATTTCAGCACTGAAAAACTAGTTAGCAAATTTGTTTACCATACTCCAAGACATGTCAACGTAAATAAGCACTCATTACGTAAGTTATAATACTTATTACTATTTATAAGAAAAGTTAAACAACACATGGAACAATGGAAATAATACCCTACTCATTATGTTATGAAAACAAAATAACAAAATAACCTATAGGCCTATCATATTTAACACACCAAAAAACTTGTTTAATTTATTATTTTTTTCTTAAATAGAAAAATAAAAATTTAGGTTTTGATTTTTAGGGGTCCGGACCCCCTGGACCCCCTTTCCTAATACACTGTGGATTCTGCTTCCATGGTGTCGATTTGATAAAACTTCTGCAAACTTTTTATGTCTCTACTGAATTTTAAATAATTGTCCTAAAAAGAAAAACACCAGACGCCCCCCCTGCCCCCGGGTATGGGGGCCCATGCCTCCAAGACTCCCACATCGAAAGAAAAAAATATGAGGTACACTTCGACAATGAACTTTCTCACTTCAAATAATTCTGATATAAGAGGCCACATTTCAGGGAGTGTGTTCATCTGTTTCAGTCTGAAGCAAACGTGTACTGTACTATTTGCCATGCAAGACTTGAAGTCTGAGGCTGTATAAAACAATGGGTGGCTTTATAACAATCGTACAATCTTACAACAAATGTGTTTAAAAAAATGTAGCCTTTAGTATAAGGACATCAAGCACAACATTTTAACAAAATCGCTAGACATCTCGGGGGGGGGGGGGGGGGAAGAGTGAAAAATTACATTTTCGCCATGTAAAGTGGCTCGTAAAAGTAAGAGAAAGTCGTCGGTAGTCTTTGTGTAACATTCCCATAAGATATCTAACGAAATAAAAGATATTTTTAGATCTTGTGTTCTCTAACTATGCCGATAACGGACACACAAAAACACATAGGCCTACAGATAGGCTACGTTTTTGAAAATGGAACTTTTTTATTCAGGGAACCTCAAGACGTGAAACAAAATTTTAGAGTCGAACATAATACCTACTTATACTGTGATAATACTTCATCTATCTATAGTAATGTAAGGTACGGAGAGAGCAAGTAAAAATGGACTCAAGAAACGCAGAAATTATATTGCATTTAGATATGCTTCTTCCTGGAGTCCGTTATTTGATGTTATGCACAGCAGAACTTAGTTGTCTTATTTTTACATTACTTCTTTATCCTTAAATTTTTCCGTTCACGTTTTGTCCTACATCTTCAAACAAAATTAAATCATACCGAAGAGTAGGTTATTTTTCATGTTATAGCCTACTCTCATGATCTCTGCAAATTTTCTTTTTTCAAAGTAAATAGCTTTAAATGCAAAACTGTGACATGTCCAATAAATTTAATCACTAGCCCTGGCTAGCTAAGTAAGTGCAGATATATATTTCTCATTTATTTTTAATGTTATATGTACTCAAACATCATGATTCATTAAAACTGAAAATAAAGAACAATGTTTAAAACAGATTTCTTCTTGAAAATATATAAATCTAGAGATGCCAGATTTTGCAATTAAAATAGATAGATGTGTGGATAGTTCGGAGATAGACGAATGGACGATCGAGTGGTGAATGGCAAATTGTTCCGTGTCTGTCATAACGTTCCTTGAACACGGGCAGTGGCGGACGCAGGGGGGGATAGGGGGGTTAAATCCCCCCCCAAAAAAATTGATTAATTATTTTTAGTATTCTTTCTACCTATTCAAATTCCCCCCCGAAAAAAAATCTGCGTCCGGCACTGAACACGGGATTTTGAAGCTAATAGACAGTGAACACTTAGATAGCGATATTCGGATTGATCGGGGATGAGCCCGATGTCCTTCGAAGTGGAAGACCGCTGATAAACCAAGAAGAACAGTAGGATGTAATCAATGCTTCCGTTTCCACCTGAGTCCTCAGAGACTTCTTCAGCAAACAAAAACCGTCTCGTGCGGGGTTCGCCTGGCGGCCACGAGGTAGCGCTGACCGCGGCGAGTGGGGAAGAAGACGATGAATACATATGTTAGAGGGGCAAGAGGGGAGAACCCGCTTGGCGTTTGAACGTTTCGATTCAACATTCCACATTTTCGTCTGGCTGCAAACAGATGGAAGTCGCGGAGCGAGGTGTTTGTTGTTGTTCGTGAACAATGGTACAGTGGTGAATAAAAGAAAATGTGTGGTGGTTAAAACAAGTGAATGAGTGTAGTGATGGTGATGTGTGAAAATGAAATCGTGATAAATAATGCGAGATGAAGTTTTCAACGGAAAGGAAATCATCTCTTTGTATTTACACGGAGCCCCAGTTCCGAGTTGAAAAGGTAAGCAAAGGCAGCTGTCATCAAGTTCAACATCTAAATGATTTATAAAAATCTGATTTTCTTTACCTCAATATGAATTGTTCGTGTTTTTCTATCTCGAAGAGAGGTTGCTTCCTTAAAACTCACTTTTGTCAATTGTATTTACATATTATAATAGTTGCAGGTGAATTAGTCTACAGCTAAAATGGCCTAGTAATTTTAAATGTCTATAGAGGATGTAAATTATGTCTAAGTATAAACTTATTCTAAGAACAAAGAGTCCAATTTCAAAATATCTAGAGTGATAGAAGTCTAATTCACCTATCGTCGAAAATTACAAAATGTCTGAAACCATGATTTTGAACTACAGCTACTATTAAAGTAATAATAGTAATTGATAATAAGTTCAGATGGCTATGTAGAGTCTTAATTGGAGTAAACGCCAAAGTAATTTAAGTACGACAACCACGAGTACCACTTCACTGAAGTGAAGCGCGATGTAATATAATGCAATATAATACAATGTAATATAGTATAATTATTATACCGAAAATATAAATGTAACAAATAAGTTGATAGGAAATAACACTGTATTTATCAGTAAAATCTTGTAATAAATCTCACAAGACATCATTAGACACTAGAAAAAGATTTTGGTCTTACGCATTTTGGCATCAGACAATATAGTCATTAGGCATGTTATATGTAAGATAATATCGGTTTAGATATTTTTGCCTAGAAAAAATAGCAATTGATCTTATAAACCAGATTTTATTTTAAATTACCTATACACATTTTAATTTAGCCATTTGACTGTGGATCATTAGAAATTACCTGTCACTTAAGGAGTAAATGGGGAATTTTGCAAAGAATTTCAGAAACCCATATCACAACACACACCAAAATGATAGCTTATACAAAAGTTTTGTAGAACTAATGTCTACCAAGCAAACGTGTAAATATGGGAAATGCACTTTATAATAAACTCCTCAAAATGATCGTTTATAGGAGAACGATACTCAAATCCTTTGTATATTCTTGTAAAAGTATGTTATTGCTTAACGATTTGTATCTTGAAGTGGCATAATTGTCACTTAGAGACTCTATACAAATTTTGAGGAACCACTTATATAATGCCACAAATTAAGCTAACTTATTTTACTTGAAGAGTTTGATTTTTTTGTTGACATTATTAACTGAAAGTTCATGTAATTTTGCAAAGAAAAAGGTATTCTTTGTCATAATAAAATCTACACTGGACATAAATATTGAAAAACAAGGCAATGCACGTCATATCGTAATAATTAACAGCTAACCTCTCGTTACAGTTATTGTGATAGGATGTCAATAACTGTGAATTGTTTGTCAACATTTATTTTATTTCTTATGTTTTCGGCTAAAATATGTCATGTTAGGGTTTTCTTGTTTAAAATCAGGCCTAATTTAACATAATTATAGCAATATAGGCCTACACAATGCTTCTATATCAACTGTCATGTCAAAGGTGTCAGGTAGTATTTATTTGTATCAGAAACTTTAATTGTTGTAAGTTGTTGATTGTGAAGAAACAAATTAACAGTAAGTGAAAACTGAAAATATATTATCTATCCTGTTCCTTTATAATAAAGGAACTAAAAAATCATCACATCTTGGAAATAAGTACTGCAGGGGCGTTCTATGTCCAAAAAGGTGCGTAATGCCAATAACTTACTTTACGGCTTATTCTACATTTCTTTTTACCTATAGAACTAGTGCAGAAGTCCTTTGTAACGATCAGTCGACCCTCACATTTCGTCAGCTGCCTTTAAGACTGGCGAAAACCTGAAATACAGCAACGTGAATGAAATAACAAAAGAAGCCGGAGCAGAAAGAGGATTGTGAGAAGAGAGTACAACAACGTCGCAAGCAAATGTTTTTGTTCGGTATACAAGCATTAACATTTTTGGAAGATTAGACGCTACTTTGGATGTATTCCAACCATGAGCATATAAATATTGTGCTCGACACATTTGTTGGTAACGAATAACTTTTCCTTAGCTTTCAATATTGTATGAGCTTTTCTTTTTAAGGGGTCCTGCAGATTTACATGTAGCCTACGGAATCCTATTGTTTTCACTGCTTATCCGTCCGCAAAACGGAGGTCCAACCCCAAAACTGCAATGCTATGTCTTACTTAAGCTTACTTAAGCTTACTTAAGCTTACTTAAGCCTTTGTAGCTTTTGTTTCTTTAAGCATTTTAATTATGCCAAGTTCCGCTACACATTTTTTGTATACCTAAAATTAAGACCTTTTATGTTTATTGCGCTACCTATCTTGATGAATTAGGCCTGCCATCCGACCGCTGCGTCATTTACCATAGGCAGATGTCAGGATTGGGGGCACTTAGTCAGCGGCTGCAACCGGCCATTATGGATGGCATATGGACCGGAGTCGCTAAATCTTTATCAAGTAGCTCCTCAGGTTATGTCACGAGACTGAGTGAACCCCGCTCCAGACCTCCCTAGCTCAGAAAAATCCGAGGAGAAACCGGGGATCAATCCAAGACCTGCGGATCCGTAGTCAGCAACGCTAACCACGAGACCATCAGACCACGCAGGCAGACAGAGAGACATACTCAAGTAAATTATTATTATTATTTAGTATTCTGCCTAGTGGCAGGTCCATGTCTTCGTACGGAGAATTTCTGACGCCAGTGTTCCCTATCTCCAGCTTCGTCCTTCAATCTGCTGTATCTCCTCCCATCTTTCATGTCATCCAGATGTTGTATTCTTCTCCTTCCTCTTCCAGCAGTTCCTTTGATCTTCCCTTCGATGACATCATGTATGAGTCCCTCGTGTCTAAGTATGTGTCCGATCCAATTGACTTTCCTCTGAATAATTGTATTCAGAATAATTTTCCTCTCTCCTACCCTTCTCAGTACTTCGTCATTTGTCACCCGTTCTGTCCACTTGACCTTCTCTATTCTCCTCCAGCACCACATTTCGAAGCTTTCTAGGTATTTCTTCTCCCTCTTTCTCATGGTCCATGTCTCTGCTCCGTACAGTGCAATGCTCCAGATGTAGCACTTCACCAGTTTCTTCCTTAGTTCCAAGCTCAATTTGCTGGTCAGTAGAGTCCTCTTTTTGTTGAATGCGGCTTTTGCCATGGCGATTCTTGTTCGAATTTCATTCGTGCAGTGGGCATCCTTTGTCAGCAAGCTTCCCAAGTACTTAAACTGCTTCACATTCTCCAGTTCTTGATTGTCGACAGTTATCCTCAAGGGTTTCTCTCGTTTTGATATTCTCATTACTTTTGATTTTTCAATGTTAATTTCCATGCCATATTTCTTTCCTGTTTCCACTAATCTGTTCATCATGTATTGCAGTTGTCTTTGATTCTTGGCGAACACTACCAAGTCATCTGCATACTTGATGGTGTTGATGAGGCGTCCTCCTATCCTAAAGTTTCCGCATCCTTTCAAAGCTTCTCTTGCCAGCCAGTCTCCATCAAGTAAATAGGGGTAGTTATAAGCCAGCCATCGTTTTATACAAAATGAAGCTTTAAGTACTAGACCTACTTGGCGAACAGTGCATCTTTGACTTCAGGTTGAAGCAAATGAATATGCATGCTCTGCAATAAGGACTGTTATTCTATATCAGACTTAATTGAAATGGGAAGGAATGATTGACCATGCTCTAGAGTAGAGAAAGTTTTGTGAGTGTTGCGTTTGTTTGCTTACTTCATGCTCAGATTAATTCATTTTCAGTGACATCCGAAATAGACATCGCTTGCTTCTTTATTCGTTTTAAGTGCACTGTAACAGAAGAACTGAGAAAAATGTACATTAACAGGAAATATTTAAGAATGAACAGTAGCATAGCATATAAGAAATTATGTACAACAAAAAACGAGATTTTACTGAAAAAATGGGAAAATTCCTGTTTATAATTAAGAGAATTTGGGGTAAAAAATTGAAAGCGATAGTAAGACGGTATAATTGGTAATTAATACTTAAAAATATGTATTTTCATAGTTTTTGTGTTTGTTCTTGTTCTGAGAGCGATACCAATAGTTTTCTTTTTTCTCAACAAAGGGGCTCTGCGGCAAAGCATTGTTTGTAACCGAGAGTCCCTTATGTATTGTATGATGAAATAAACCAATCAATAAATTATTCGTTTTAAAGCAACAGCACAATAACTAGATTTTCTTTCATCAGCCAGGAATGAAATGGTACATTGTCTTTATATGAGGTTACTGTGTAAGGAAAGCTAATCTAATCTTTCTTTAAATATTCGTAATCGACGGGAAAATGCCGAAAGTTGAAATTTTCAATTTTTTACCACTCCCCCAAATAGTTGAACGGTTTTTCCTTCCCTTGCTGACATTATTGTTTGCCCTCTTTGAGGTGATTTGGAAACTTAAAATTTGTCATAGGCCTACTTATAACTTTTAGCCTATAATTGACGGGAAAATTTAAAAATAGTATTCAAATTTTTAATACATTACCCCCCCCCCAAAAAAAAACTTCGACTGGTAACAAACGGGAAAATTACATAAAGATCAATTTGTTAATATTTACCCAGAAAAAAGCGTATAAAGTCGTTGCAGACCTATTTTGAAGGTTTATTGTGGCTAAGCGGTAAATTTACGACAGTTAATTACACGGATTCTATCTCCATTACAGGATTAGTTCATAAAAAGGCGTTTCGCGAGAACCTTGCTGAAGGTTTGGAGAGGGGAGCTCCTAACGAACGAAGTGAGTATAAGTCACACAGAAGAACGTTAGAAAGTTGTTCACTTTACCTGCTGTTAGTAAACTAGATAAATCTGCTGTTAATTAAATTCACATAGATAATATATCCAACCAAAATATTTTATTGGTGACATTTCATAAGGAGCAACACAGCCGCTCTTGAGTTATTTTTTACCTTCATGCATATGGTATGATACTTTTAAAAATACTATTTTGGTTTTTAGGTGACTACCAAAATAAAATAAAACAATTAAATAAAACCACACATAGACATTCATTGTATTCATAGGTGGCTTCAAAGGAATGAACCATTAAGTCGGTTTCTTTATTTTAATTGATCAGACCAAGTCGGTCTTGGTTTCCGCTTTCTAAATGAAAAGCAACGTTGCAATACTCTTTCATTGTTATCACTGACCTCAGTTCTTCCCTAGCTTTAATCAATTCACGCGTGTTTTTATTTACTGTAACTAGATCTTGCAAATCCGCTTTTGACTCCACGCGGAGTAGGCGGGTAGTAGACGGGATTGGCATTCTTAGATTTTGATTGGCTGAGGTAGGCCTAACTATCTTATAGGTGCGGTGATAATAAAAAATATGGGTTGAGCTGGTGCGAATTTCTCCTCCTAACAAAATAAGCCGCCTGAGTATGCAATGAGTAACTGTACTATACCAATAGTCTGCTCTTCCTAATCATACCTCCTTTTTCGTGGACTACCCAAGTCCCTTCTTCTTTCTGGTTTATTGTCCCTTGCTGATTTAACCAATATTTCTTAATTGATTATTTATACTTGTTCATTCCGCCCTTTCCTCATTTTAACCAGTCATCAATGCCTTGTACTTCACAGCTTTGTCTTTATCGCATTCTTGTCATGCCCATTAAATATCCTTCCTGTGATTTTTCTTAATCACAAGCACCACGTAAATTCTAAATCTAACTTTTTCGCGTTCTTCTTATGTGTATTCAGAACAGCAATGTGACTACCGCGGCTACGGAGACCGGCAGCACTCCGGTGTTTTTCCCAATTTTATGCAGGTTTTGCATTTATGAGGTCCTGTAAATCCAGAAATACAATCTTAGGAAGCTTGTCTGTGTGAGCGACGTAGCTCGACAACGAAATTTTGTATAAGAACAAATTTTAGGTGTTACATACCTTCCAGAGACGTTATGGGGAGCATGGCGATATCTTCTTACTTAGACTACCACTTTACATGAAGAATAGCCTATGTCTTTTCATACGATATCAAATAAATGGTGCAAAAATATGTTGCACAAACTTTCTCGCATATACGTGTTAAAGGCTAGCACAGAAAAAGTAAATTATAGGGACAATTAAATTTTATTTGTTACATTTTTATAAAACTAAGAAGTATCTAGAACGGAAACCATCAGAGTCGATCTTTATGTTCAATGCTTTTACCGTGAAATAATAATAATAATAATAATAATAATAGTAATGAATACAGTAAAACTGCATATTATTAGTACTACTAGTACTACCACGGGAAAATTCAAATATAAGTCGCACCTTGGGATGAATCGGCCCCACCCAACCCACCCACCGATGCAGTTTTTTTTATACCACGATCTAGCGAATTCTTCTCTCCTCGTATTATGAAGAAACTCGTGATTGGACGTTGGAGGTGTGACGTCATACCACTAGACGAAAGGTGACAGGCTGACAAACTTCGCGGGAGATATAATATGCCACATTTTCGAAACCTACAAACAGTGTATCGTACATTATTCGAAAGTGCAAGGGCGCTTCGCTACGGCTGCCGCCTCCGCTTCGCGCACTTAACTATGTGGTTAGTGTTATGCATTATTTAGCTATATGTAGAGGTGGATACAAGGCACTTGCGACAGTATATAAGGATAGTGGGTGCAAGGCACTTGCGACAATAAATAAGGACAGTTGGTCACTCTGCTTCGCTCAGAAACAAAATACATCACACAGTCCGTGCAAATATGAATATCGAATGGGCGGAACTTAAGGGGCGACTTATAATTGAATTTCGCCACAAGTACTACTACTACTTAGGTTATAGGCCTATTGCACGCAACTGCATGTAGGTTATATCACGTGTTTAGTATGGTTGCGTGAACCATTAGTCTATAGTAGCAACTCATTCGTGTCATCTGATTCTATTGTTTAGTGATGTCTTCTTTTGTGATATTCAGTTTAAACTATTATAATATCCAGTGACATAGCGGCGATGAGTTATGGAAAGTAAGCATGTCCTACACACCTGGTGTTTGCCTTGCGAATGAGGAAACCATGAAAAACCCAAGTCAATTTGGGCGGACACAAGGTTTGATTTGAACTCAGGACCTCTTCCCTGTTAGCCCATATCACCTCGCTGTAATTGATTTTGGTGTGTTCATTGCGACTGAGCTAAACTGATTGCATTTCACAACAATAAGTGTACATTAGGCCTATAGTTTTCTTGTTACTAGGGGCAACAAAATGTCATTCATATTTTAATTGACATGTATGTTCTGAAATTCGCATTTAAGCCGTATTTATTTCGTTTTTATCTTGATATCTATTAAACGTATAAAGAAATGTGTTAAACAAAAAAGGTTCATTTTAATTTTCTCTACAACTTTACTGTGGTAGGTTTTTGTGTATCGCCTACTGTAATGGATATAATCTAGAAAAATTGAAAATGGATACGAGTAAAGTACCCCTTAAGTCATTTTTGCAGAAATACAGATATAGCCATTTTATTAGTCATAGATAAGAGTTTCCAATTTTAAATTTTTATTAAAATCGTTAGAGCCATTTTTAAAAAAATCAAAATTTAAAAAAAAGTTTTCATGAAAAGTCCCCTTAATATTTCAGTTGTAAAACTAAATTTCTGGGCGGCTCGACAAAATTTCGAAAAAGTCTTTAATTCAAAAAATGAAGTAAATACAATGAACCGTTTACCCGCTGTGCTTGTCCACAGACAGACAGACGGACGGACAGACAGACAGACAGACAGACGGACAGACGTCAAACCAAAAACACGTTTTTCGGTTTCTAGGCATCGTGAAACATGCTTTCCCGGTGTTAACTCGATTTCGATTTTTTGTCACGATCACAATACTTTCTCTATACTACGTATATGCGAGAAAGTAAAACGGCTCAAACAATTTTGCTTAATGAATTTCTTTCACACTGGCCGTGTGTAGGCTAAGATTGAAAGGTGAAGTCAGACTGAAAAATTCAATGCCAAAGCCATTCATGGTCAATGTGAAAGAATTAATATTCCACTGTGACCTACTAGTGGTTTACTATGAATCCCAGGTTTTAAAGCACTTACGAGTTTGTAAGTCGCCACTGGGTTGTTATCTCATATTGAGAACACCAATCGTTATAAATAAATTTAAAATTTCAAGAAAGTTGTCATAGTTAAATTCAATTAATTCAGAACTTTTTTATATGCAGGCATAGGTTAAGAAACCCTTTATTCAAGTGCATTGTCATTGGTGTAATTTAGCTGTAAGCACGATGACAGACAAATGTCAGACTGCGCAATGTTTGAAATCGCATTTCCGTTGTTTGGCATTACATGCACGTAGCCTGTTAGAACGGAAAAGCACGAAGCGAATCATATAGGGGTCGTGCTTAGGTTTTAAATCCTTATAAGCTATTTTAAAACATGTAAACTTTCCGTGGACAGATAAAAATGGAGCAATGAGTCGTCTGACCATCTATGCGGGCTCTGCATGTGCGTGTTTCTGTACTCCAATCAATAAACTCAAGTATTGTACAGAAAAATTCGTTAACCCGTATGACTCGCCACATATCCAACCGTGAGTAAGTCAAGCGCTTCTAAAAGTATCACACTAATATTACAGTTATATTTTGTTATTGCTGTCTTTATTTGGACAATTTATTCGTTATTAACTACCAGAATGGTACTTTCTAAGAGTGTATGGTGGACGGCAAAAATATCTGTCCGTCTGTTTGTCTGTCTGTTCGTGTGTCTGTACGCTCGATTACTCGCATACGCGTTATCAGGTTTTATATGAAACTTGGTATACACATTTATAAGTCCATGGGACGAAGCCTATTGATTATGGGCCAGATCGGTTGTCCGGTACCCGAGTAACGAGTAATTAACAGTCACATGCTTTTTAAGTGGCATATCATCATCTACTTCTTATAAGTTACCATTCAACGGCCCTAAATAGCGTGCTTGCTCGCTCGCCCGCTTCGTGAGACATCGGGTATACTCGGCGATGTTCGTCTCTCGCAGTGTAAACTTTCATGACGACTACAAAATTAGGTAAACCGCTATTATATAAGGCCTAAGTGAAATGAACACAATGAACAAATATTCTAATTCTATTTTTACTTATAATTTTCATAGCTCTGAACCACAAACATTTTTAATAATCTACCAGTGTAAATTTCTTAAAAATCCTGGAGTCAATGAATCATGGCGGGCGAAGCACCGGGGGCACCAGCAGTAAAATATGTATGGTTTAACTCTTGAAATATCGCTGATAATAATCCAAACAAACCATTCCTTCCCTTGAAATATTATATAATTTCTGAAAATTACACTGAAGTGATAAAATAAAATTCACATCATATTCATGTCAATAAACAGTTGAGAAACAGGTTTCTTTGGAACTGCATAATCGATTCTGATATAGTTTTCGCAGGGGGCGCTTTCTAATCGTAGAATGTACTGTAAAGCCGGAATTTTAGCTGTTTCACTAATTATTAATGGCTTAGTTTATGAATGATTCGCGTGCAAGTGTTAATAAATATAATGCTTTAATAATTATTATACTCTTAATTTTTAATTTTTAAATTAATTACAGTGGGCGAAGCCACGGGCACCTCCTAGTATACTACAAAGCCGCGATGCCTTTCCTTCTTTCGCTAACCATAATCACGGCCTCCTCAGTTAAGACGTCATAATACACACATCCTCTATAGCAGGCCAGGTTTGCTAGCGAAAATGCATCAGTCAGCCATTAAATAAGTTATGCTGGTTAAAAATGTTATTACTTCCTCTGCCCGTACCATAGGTACTATAGTAGAGGAAGTATTGTTTTCGAGCCTAAAATTCGAAGTTGAGTTTTTGGCATATACTGGGTATACACGTTTCAAGGCCCCCTGAATCCAAAAATACTATTTTTGGAAACATGTCTGTGTGTGTGTCTGTGTGTGTGTGTGTCTGTCTGTGTGGAAGTTTGTGAACAGGCTAGCTCCGAAACGGAGAATCGTATGAGAACAAAATTTCGTATTTGGGTCAGGTACCTTCTGAAGATGTGATTCGAAGATTGGCGACAAATTTCTCTTATTTTTAAGGGGACTTTACATGAAGAAATTTTCGTTTTTCGCGATTTTCTCGAAAACGGCTCTAACGATTTTCTTTAAAATTTGCACATGTGTTCCTTTTACTGAGAGCTAAAACTTTTATTTGAAACTTTTTTTCGAAAAAATTCTCTGAGGGTAGTTACAGGCCACCCACTGTTCACCCACTTTTTGTAAAAATTTAGGTATTTATAGGATAATAATAGCGTAAAATTGTGTCTTGCGATTCTGTAAAAGGATATGTGAATACTGCTAACTTTTTTTTTGGGCAGAGGAAGTTATGTGACTTTCACATCAGATTTTTTTTAAGCAGAAATAGGGAAATGCCTGATATGTTTTGTGTTTCTGGCTGTACTATAGTAATAATGCCAACGGAGAGTCCGTCCAAGTGTCTAAATTTCCTAAAAAATGGATAATCCAGACGGCTTAAATAGATATCTGAAATTCACAGAGAAAATGTTATACCTTCGGATAACTCACATTTGTCAGCATTTTGTTATTAAACGCTTTCGGTGGTAGTCATTGTGATTCTAGGTAGAATTGTGATTATAGTTTGTGAAGGGTATTTATTTACATTACTGCTATGAATTGCTTACTAAACGTTTTATTATAATACTTATTGATTATAATACTCTATTGATTATAAACATTTATGTTTCAGATAGCCGTATATAACAATATTAATAGTACAAATTATATCAGAAGCATGTGAAATATGGCCTATCAACTCCATCTGGCACTTTGTTATATCAGTTTACCTGATATTATTAAGTACCAGAATGGTACTTTCTGAGATTGCATGCTGGACGGGAAAATGTCCGGCTTGTCCGTGTGTCTGTACCCGCAATAACTCGAATACGCTTTATCGGATTTTCATGAAACTTGGTATACGCATTTATATTGTCCATGGGAACACTTATTGATGTTGGACCAAATCGGTTGACCGGTACTGGAGTAATGCCCAATTTAGTGCCTATTTTATGGTAATAAGTTAGAAAGAATTCATCAAATGCAAATCAGTTATCTTGACAACATATTGTTTTAGAGTGTTCGTATACGGCTTTGGAAGTTGCAATACAGTTAGCTATGACAAATAACACTATTCCTCCACATATGATTATGTAACATATAATGTTTGGCAATCTTACAGAATATACATATCAGCTTTTGCCATATCATCACAGAACTTATCTTCAGGAGATGTTAACGGTAGAAGTTTGAATGGTATCAAGTTTTTTACTGTACAGAAAAAAATATTTATTTTTTAATTTAATAAATTTATTGTATTTAGTAGGAGAATTTAACTCCTTAATTTATGGTTTCAAAACACAAAACACTAAAAGAAATTAGTAAAATTCATGTAATTGTTAACTTAATAATTAAGACCATCCAACTAAACCATTTAATTGAAAGTTTAAGCAGAAGAGTTGAAGCTATTCACAAGAAATTATAAAAAAATATAAAAAATTAAAGTAATTATTAAGGAAGTGAACGAAAAATCTCTCACATTCTCCAAATATAACAAACTTAATTATAATTATTATAAGATTTTATTTCTGATGATGCTGTTATTAAGCATAATTATTTGAAATTTGCTTTCTGGGGCCCGAATGCATCATATAGTTCTGCTGAAACTCGAAATAAATCTCATGCATTCACATTACTCAATACACAAATAAAGCAAAAAGTAGTTTAGTGACGTAGCATACAGTACTGTATTTGCATTTCATTTCTTGCCAATGCTAATAAGTAGATCATGATAGCAGATATGGATACTTTCGCACGCCCCCCACGTGTCAGAATGCGTGCTGTAGAAAAATACTGGCATACTTAAAGGAGTGATTCCCTTTGCTAATTAGGAATCAGTTTGCCTGCAAGCGCACTACTGACATAAAAATGTAAAAAATTTATAGAAGGCCATGACATTTCTGATGTCAGGAAATAAGAAATACACGCCCACTGCCTTCTATATTTCTTACAAGCCATGCTGCTTGAAATCTGGCAACACAGGAGGTGGTCCTATCTGTGGCGGTCTGTGGGAAGCATTTGAATACGTTTTTAATGCAGAGAATTTTCTTCATCACAAATACTGACTTTATTTAGGCCAAATCAGTAAGCCTATATTACATAGCCTATACTTGTGATATGCATAATAACGTAACGCGCGGGGTGACTCCCACATATATGAAGGAATTCGTAGTTTTCAATGTCTCTTCATTGTACGTTATGATGTCGCGTTTTTTCTTATTTTATTGGTAATAACCTCACTTATCCTGTTAGGCCTACGAGCTCTGTCATTTGACCTACAACAGATTCATCTTTTATTAAGCTGCTACACTTCTCTGGGTCATTTTTTACCACCACTGAGCTAGTTGTCCCAGATTTAATATAACCTAGAACACTGATATCTCTCTTCTTATCACGTGCACTTTGTGGAAGACTACGCCCATGACTGTCACTGAAAAGAATAACGTTGCCTGATTCCTTGAGAAGACTCAGCTTTCCGTTATTTACTGTCTAAAAGTCATTCATTCGCTCATCCTTGGCTCCGGTGGTGAACTGTGTTGATTCGCCAGCACTTCTGAGGTTAAGGTTTGATTCGCGTTCATTACCTTCACCAAACTGTAGGAAAACGCTGAATCGATTTTCAAGTAATAATATTGGGAGGATAGGAGATTGCATATACTGAGATTTGGCGTTTGCCACATTGAGATGAATTAGGCTTACTGTGAGCAGCTTGATAAAAGTTCATACCAGTAAAAGTGACTATATTTCTCTTCAATTCTTCTTTAATACCAGCCAATTCTTCCTGAAGGACACTAATATCATACCGTACCTCTCTCTTGTATTCGTTTGTAGATGGTAATAGCTGATGAACACGAAATTCTTCTACGAAAAAATGTTTTCTGGTGTAGGCCTACTTAATTAGAGGTGACGATGTATATAAATCTCTCATTATGTACACGGCTTTTGCCTTCTCTGTGATCTCCAGTTGCTCTTCAGGTGTGTCCAGGTGTTCTCTAAATAATAGGCGATGACTGGGATTATTTTTAGCTGAAATATGCTTAATTTACGATGATTCTGATGGAGTTCATTGCTTTATTACGGCATGTTGATAGCCGACGATAGGACTACCGATGCGATGTTGCCAGATTTAACAGCATGGCTTGTAAAAAATATAGAAGGCAGTGACACGCCCATTTTAATATCCCTTATCTTTTACGTCAGTAACGGAGATTGCAAGGTTCGAAGTTAGCGTTAAACTTTACGTATGTGTAAAGTTTACGTATTGTGAGTACTTCCATTGAGAAACATGACCACGAGATTCATCTGTTTATGTTGCCTTTGCAGTTAATTTTTAATATGAAGGTGCCTAAACTTAGATACAGTACTTATATGCTATAAGTCAAACAGCCCTGTTTACACAGATGCTGGTATTACGTTACACAAAGAAGCTCCTGTCAGTGTTGATTTTATTTATTTATTAAGTGCCAGAATGGTGAATTTCCAAGATTGTAGGGTGGACGGGAAAAATGTCTGTCCGTGTGTCTGTACGCGCTCGTGTCTGTACTCGAAAAAAAGTAGGCCTACTCGAATAGGCCTACGCTTTTTCAGATTTTCATGAAACTCGGTATACGCACTTATAACGTTCATAGGAACTAAACTCCGTGGTGCTACATCCATGAAGGGATAAGGCCTACCAGGCATGTGGTCAGTATACCGGCCGTTAATAGAGGTTTCCGTGACCGGAGCCGCTACTTCTCTATCAAGTGGCTCCTCAGTTTGAATCACAAGCAGAGTGCACCCCGTTCCAGACCTCCCTACTTCAGAAAAATCCGAGGAGGTACCGGGGATCGAACCCGGGCCTGTGAATCTGTAGCCAACGACGCTAACCACGAGACCACTTGCGTGGTATAATGTTTATAGGACGAAGCCAGGGCCTATTTACTTTAAACCAAATCGGTTGTAATATCTCCGAGGTTCTGTAAGCTTATCAAATTTCATATTTCCCTATGTCATTGTTTGAAGGCGAATCGGTTTGTAAGGGGTGGAGACCCGTAACGAGAGGGGGAAAACCCCATCCCGAGTTCATATCCCGCCTAGTTACTTTTAGTATCTCTTAAATAAAGTAATATTTTTTCAGCTCAGTAAATTTATTCGCCCGCTACATTCTTAGAGTAGAAGGTATGAAAGTTGCAAAGAACTTCTTAAATAAGATAAGCATTGAAAAGTCTCTTTAGGCCTACTTCTATAGATTTAATTAACATGAATATAGAAACGTCTTTGAACATTGTTATTAATAGATCCTGTAGTTTAGGCATTTAGTTAAAATAGGCAGACAAAAGGCACTTAAAAACAGAAAATAAACAGTAAAATAATTAAAAGAAGAATTATTTAACTGTAAAAACAAAGAGTAATTCCGCTCTTTATTAACGAAAATATACACGTTAAATCAACTTATAAAAGTTAACAATCATTTATTACACACAACAATTTACTCTTGCTTTTTTTTATTACAGGTAACAAGATGTTTTTTCAAGCTGGCAGCTGTCATAACATCTGTCAGCTATCATAGTCGCGTGTCAAAGAAAGCGTTTTTCATCATTTATAGGGGACGGGATCCTCAACAAATATTTTTGTGATGTGAATGTGTCATTTCGTTTTCGGTTCATACATTGAAATTCTTTGTGTTTTTTTAGAATGAGTAAATAATCACAAAAAATCCATAACGACCCAGCACATGCAAAAAAGAAGCTTTCAAACTTAAAATAGTTAACAGAAGTCAAAATAGGTAAAAAAAAAGGCAAAATAAAAGCACCGTCCCTAAATGAACGGAATCTAAATATAACTTTTTAATATACACACCCAAATAGAAAGGCATTTTGCCTAACTTCCTGGGCCTAGTTATAATTTCGGCATGTAGTACAGGAGTTTGTGAATCTAGATTCTCTGTCCTATTACCAAAAATTA
The DNA here is from genome assembly GCA_964059195.1 of Ectobius pallidus. NCBI lineage: Eukaryota > Metazoa > Arthropoda > Insecta > Blattodea > Ectobiidae > Ectobius > Ectobius pallidus. The sequence goes on from CAXKWD010000009.1 coordinate 31,120,849, forward strand.
ACAAGCCTCAACATGACTCACACAAGAAGGGCGAATCTAGTATATTTACTTTTGAGAAGAGTAGGAAAAAAAGAAATGACATGAAAACGGAAATGATTCTGAGAAAATTCAAGGTTTTGAAGGAGGGAAATATTCAGCTATACTAGAAGAACCGTCTTCAATGTGGGTGTATTCTTTTAAAGTAGAGCTTAAGAACAATTTATGTGCTTGTAGACATTTCTTGCGCTTTTAATTAAAGTAGGTCTACTCTCCAGTACTTACATGAGTGCCACATGACAAACAACTTTCAGTTAACATTAATTGTGCGTAGTTATATGCAGTTAATGATTTTTATTAAAATTCAATATTCTTCCATAACATAACTCCAGCCCACCCTGACTTTGAATTCTGGCTACGCTATTGATTGATTGCAAGTATACCGGTATAAATCAAACAAAGTGACTACTGTAGGTAGCTATATTGTACTGGAAGGATGGATACAGTAAAAGTGACGAATTCAGTTACGGTTATTTTTTATAGCCGACACAAGGACAGGACAGGATAACCTTCGACAGGAAACTGGGGTATTAAGTGGACGTGAAAGAGCCGAGAAATTCGGTCCAGAGGCTTGGGGACCCCGACTTAAAGGTGATATAAAATAAACTTGGTTTCAATACTTCGAGATTAATTTCTGCAAGACAGGTTGCACTGGAGTACAAACATATGAGAGTGTCTTAACTCTCTGCCACTTGACGCCCGGTTTTAATATTTGTCAGTACGTAATACCGTACTGAGAGAAGGACAATGAGAATCTTGAGGTACACAAAAAGCATTTTAGCTTGTGGAAGTATCGTTGTGGAGCAACGCTATCTATTAAGTTTATCGCTACTCGCCTAGCATGACGAGCAGTTTCGCGAATTGCACTTGCGGAAACTCTTGGCTGAGATATCCCATTTCGAGAAAAATGTTATTCCAAGCCTGAGTGAAAGCAAATACTGTTATCAACATCACTTGATTGTGCCACACACTTGTTTGATCAGCTCTTCAGTTACCAGCTACCTCGGTGGTTCCCAGCTCTGACTATTAATGATTTGGGTTACTGCCTGCAGTGGCGTAGCAAGCTTAGGTGGTACCCAGTGCGGAAAATTTCTTGTCACCCCCCCTTTTAAATTATGAAAAGATGGAACAGTACCAAGTGCTATTTTTTGGATAAGTTACTCAAACTCATGAGAGTTTAAGAGTTTATCGATAGACGCAGCTGCAACGAATTTATCTGATGTAACTCGTAAACTCAACGGATTATGCAAAATTAGTAATGATTACTTTGTTATATAAAAACAAAACAAAGCTCCGAAATCATGGCATACCATGAATCATGAATACCATAAGGCGATTCGAGTTACCATGTTGTAACCACTGCTACCAATGGTGCATATAAGACCGAGGTAACCTAATTCAGCCAATTTTGTTAGGATTAAGGAAATACATACATATCAAGCACATTATGCTGCACATTGTACATTGTACTGTTATAAAGGGTGCGGCAGAGGAAACGGACGTTTTTCAAATAACCATAACTCAGAAGATTTTCAAGTTAAACAAAATTTTATTGCACAGAAATGTAGCTTGTATAATGCAGTTTCTGTTGACCATTTCAGAATTACCTCCGAAAAATAACGTCCGTCAGGTGACGACCTTCTTTCTGTATACACTCTTGTAACCTCACTTCGAAATTCTGCATTGCTCTTCCCAACATTTCTTCCTCCACATTAGTGATTTCTACACGAATGAACTCTTTTAGTTCTTGGATGTTGCGGGGTTTGTTTAAGTAAACGTTTGATTTGAGGTAACCCCACAAATAATAGTCACATATGGACAAGTCAATGTCGCCAAAACGGGAGATCACATGTTGAGGAAACATGTCGCGAACCACTTGCATTGATGCTCTCGCAGTATGCGCTGTGGCATCATCTTATTGGAACCAAATTTGCTGCATGTTTACTTTTCGTCTGCGTAGTTCCGGAAGCAGGAACCTGTTGTATTTCAATGTAGCGTGCTGAAGTCACTGTCACTGTGGTATTGTCCTCTTCAAAAAAATAAGGACCGATGATTCCAAATTTAGCAACACCACACCACACTGTTACTGGATATACCCAGAAGAAGGCCACAACAAGAGGGCCGAAGCGTCGGTTTTAGACATGATGACACGGCGCCACCCGGACAGTCAAGGTTATTATTAATGAGATTGCGTGTTAGAAAAATCCATTGTTGCGTCACTTGACGGCATTTATTTTTTGGAGGTAAATCTGAAATAGTCAACAGAAACTGCATTATACAAGCTTCATTTCTGTGTAATTAAATTTTGTTTAACTTGAAAATCGTTTAAGTTATAGTTGTTTGAAAAACGTCCGTTTCCTCTGCCGCACCTTAGTATTAGAATAATATTACTATTATTATTATTATTATTATTATTATTAATCTAAAGTACGTTATATAGGCCTACATTGCTTTCTTGAGTGACAGATTGTGGGTGTTACCGTTAATAAAGCGAACATCTAGGCCAAAGTAAACTCCCGAAATTGTGGAATTTTTTTTTGAGTAATTTTTTTGTATTTTTATATTTTGTTTTCCAAGCGAAATCTCGAATTTTGGAAAGATGAATTTTGATAAAAGGACAAAATTTTGTATTTATGTCAGGTACCTTTCAAGATGTGAACAGAAGATTGGAGACAAGTTTTCCTTATTTTTACATAAAGACAGTTTTCTCGAAAATCATAGGCGTAACCAGGCCGACCATATGGGGGGGTTATAACATCCGGGAGGTCTGGGGGTATTGGGGCTCGGGGGTCCTCCCCCGAAAATTTTAAAAATTAAGATGCACTGTAACGAGTTTTAAGCTTCCCACGCTTTATACTCGTATTAAGTAATTTATAAGCAGACTTAAAAAAAATTGTACAATTTTCCTTTTTTTTAATCAATGTGGGGGGGTTTTAATCAATGTGGGCAGAGGAAGTTATGTGAATTATTCATCTTTATTTTATAGGTTGATCCTAATAAATTTCATAAACAAGTAATGTAACTATTTTACGGAACTGTATTATTAATAATGTATTCTTAAATTTGCGCACATCCCAGTTCAAAATCTAGATTGCCGGAGAATTCGGAGTAAACTCACATTCGAAGTTTATTTTCGTCAAAGTCATGGCTGCCGCAGCGGGTTGCGGCTTGAGGGATATAAAATATCACCAATTGTTGAAGTCTCATTTAAATTAATAAAACTGCAGAGACAAGCATCGGCAGAAATAAACACCCCTCCCTCTAACCATAATATTATTGTTCGTATCTACACAGCGGCCAGTTCAGCCGCGTTTTAATACCTTTGTTAACTTTATTTAAAACTAAAAGAAGTTTCAATATGCATGTTGACTTGTTAAAAGTTGTTCAGCTTATATAATTGTTTTAAATACTATTACTATTTCTTTAAATTCCCTTGAGGGATTTTTTACTTACAAAGACACATTTTTATTTTGTCACCCCCATGTGATGGCACCCGGGGCGGCCCGCACCCCCCGCACCCCCCTTCCTACGCCACTGACTGCCTGGTAGCTTAGGATAAAGAAAGTTATGTGAGTGCATCACATTGGGGATGTGAATTAAAGCGAGGCAACGACTTTCAACCACATTACGTAAGTGAGCGTTTTACAAGGCTTCCTCAGAAAGTTTCCAACGATTTTGTTTAAATTTTGTACATATTGCATATTATGTTATAGGCCTAATACATTATGCCAAAATAGATAAAACGTATTTTTAAAAAAATTCTTAATAATTTCTTTGAAAGAGTAATTATAAGCATCTAGTTTCATACACAAATTTGTGGATTGCAAGTCTTTCCTGGTGAATAATGAGACTTTGAAAGAGCATGCAAAATTTAAATGCGGTCTACTCAGGGCCGGATTTAAGAGTATGCCGCCTATAGGCTAAAGTCCATTTGCCGCCCCCTCTATCTCTATATATATAAAAGGCTTTGTCCTGACTGACTGAATGAATGACTGACTGATTGACTGAATGACAGGAATCAACGTACAGCCTAAACTATAACAGGTAGAGACTTGGAATTTTGACAGTACCTTCGTTTCATAATGTAGGTGCTCACTAAGAAAGGATTTTGAAAAATTCTGATTCTAAATGCCAAAAATTAAATGTTTTTTTAAAATACTTAATCCCTTTTTACATAGAATTATCCATTCCAAATCACAGAATATATTGTTGCCAAATGGTATCAGGTGGGCTTGGAAAAAACAAATGAAATGGACTTTTGACCAATAAGAGAAGTTATCAAAATAATTCATGTTATAAATAAATATTACAGAATGAAATCCACTAAAATAATGGAATCACATAACTTTCTCTACCCTGGACATAGAGAAAACAAAACGAGGGATGGTAATGTGTATATTATTATATTATATCGCAGGTTTTTGGAGAGAAAAGTATGAAAGTGATAATGCTTTCTGTTTAATTTCATCTCCAAAACGGCTTTATGGTAACATAAGAGTGGGAAATTTCCCGCCTCGATATTACAATTTTATGTTACAGGAATTTCTGTTTCTTCTTATTTAAACCTCTACCAGGCTTGCTGTGCACTGTACAAGCGATGGGATGCAAAATTCTAGATCCTCTATGAGCCATAAAATATTATATCAAGCGTTTTCTGAGGGAATAGTTTGAGTGTAATAAGTCGTTCTTCCTATTTCAAATTATAAATGCCTATATAAGGACCTAGAATTTAAAATTGAAAATCCTTCATAAGCTAATTCCCAATTAGAAAATACAAATCCCGGGCGACGCCGGATTTTTTAAGCTAGTAGTTCATATTTGCTTAATAAATTTGATTTTTACAACAAAAGGATACAGTTCATTGGTGTTTTCATCTTTTTTTAAACATAAAGTTCATTTAGTCCAGAAAAAACTACAATTTTAATGGTTTACATAATAAATTATATAATGAAATTACTTATCTACTTGTTTTTTACTTAGCCTACTTCGTTATCTACTATCTTCATCATATTTCATTACTAAGAAAGTTATAATGTAAGATTACGTGCTGTGAATTTGTATTATGTTATAGTTTTAGAAAGTAGTCTATGTAGAAGGACTAAAACATATTTTTAAGTAACATGTATTCTTAAATTCGTACGGAAAATATTATTAACGTCTGAAATACTTAATTTTAACTTTTGAATAAATTGCCAAACTGCCGCCACTGAAAATTTGCCCTGGGTCTACTGCAATACAGCTGAAATATATTAATTGTTTGGGGAAGTTATGTGAGTTTCTCATCCGATTTTGAATTGAGCATCTCTTTTCCGAAAATGCGTAAACTTCTTCGGAAACTCAAGTCGTTCTGTACAGAACTGTAGGAACACTTAAATCAATGCTAGTGTAATATATTTATTGACGTGGGGATAATACAACCTCACGCGACTTGTGGGATAGGAAGCACCATGAATACTCAAGTTCTATTTCAAACTCGGTGGCTACAATTTCCGGTTCCATTTTCACAGCAAAACAATAAAATACTCAATTTAAAATTGTTTACAAAAGTTGGAGTTACATAATTGATAATTCTATATATAGGCCTATATATCTAATTAGTCCATACAATGATATCTTTCCCTACTCTTCTCAAACGCTAAATATACTATATTAGCCATTCTTGTGTGAGTCATGGTAAGTATTCTAGGCTTGTTACTTTTTGGTAATAGGACAGAGAATCTAGATTCTCAAACTGCTGTACCACATGCAGTCCTTACTCCTGCCAACAAGTTATAACTAAAGTGTGGCCATCCTAACAAAAGAAACCTGAAGTAATTAAAAACTTATAAGTTACCTGTCTCACTCTAGCACAATACTCCTATGACCAAAGAGTTACACAGACATACTGTTTTTTGTGTTCTTTCAGATTTCTTAGAACGGCCAGATTATATGGATCGGACGTTAGACAAAATGCTTTTTCTATATGGGTGTGTATATTAAAGAGTTAAATTGAGATAAATATGTTTCAATGCATTTAGGGACGGTGCTTTTATTTTACTCTTTTTGCTATTTTGGCTTCTGTTGGCTATTTTAAGGTTTAAGCCTATTTTTGCCTGTTCTGGATTATTATGGCTTTTTCTGTGATCATTTATACAGTTCAAAAAACAAAAAATTTCGATGTATGGAAGTAAAAAAAAATATTACACAAAAAATGAAATGACACATTCTCGTCACAAAAATGTTTGTTGAGGATTGCGTTCACTATAATGATGAAAAAGATCTCTGACGCGCGGCTATGACAGTGACACCTTGAAAAAACATCTTGTTGTTACATGTAATAAAAAAAAGTTATAGTAAATACTTGTGTGATAAGTGAATTATTAACTATCTTATAACTATTTTCATTAATAAAGAGTGGAGTATTTAAAGTTAAATAATGCCAATTTTAATTATATTATTGTTTATTTTCTGTTTTTAAGTGCCTTTCTTCTTGTCTGTCTATTTTAACTAAAATAAATGCTTACTTCAGGGTCTAGTTATAACAATGCTTAATGACGTTCCTATATTCATGTAAATTAAATCTATCGAAGTAGGCATAAAGAAACTTTTCAATGCTTTTCTTATTTAAGAAGTTCTTTGCAACGTTCATACCTTCTCCGCTAACAATATAATGGGCCAATAAATTTATTGAGCTTAAAAAGATTAAAGTAATCTTAGAAACACTTATTCCTCGTTTTTGAATATTTTCGTGGGGCCCATAATGAGTCATAAGCCATTATGGGCCCTAATTACAGTTCAAATAAACTATTATATCTGTAATAATTACTATGTATTTATAAATTATATTTTTGTGTTATCCACAACATATGGTATTGAAGACATCTGGGGCTTTATAGTGTACTAAAAAATAAACCGGAAATACCTCCATCATAAAAAAGGGGCCATATTTGGCTGGTTTCATCTAAAATATTAAAGATCTCTAATTTTACACTAAGAGACCTCGTGACTGTCAACCTTACCACCTTCAGGTGCCGAATGCCTAAAAGTTTGAGAAACTTGACCTCCTGGAATCCTAAGGGCCTCCACGGGCTATATTGGGAACATTTTACACTTTTGAACTCATTAATGGTGTACCTGCCCCTATAAAATGTAAATATATTACGTACAAACTGCAGTCCCTAAACGTGTTCGATTTTAACATAATCTAGACTAGTGCAATAATCGCTATTATCTTTGGTAGTCTTAGGCTAAGCCTAAGGCCACACGGGCTTGTTTCCGTGCTGCGGCTCTGCAGGAAAACAAACAAAATATATAGATTACATTGAGAGATGTGAGACGGGCCACATGGGAGTGATTCATCGCAGAAAAGGAGTCATTTTGCTGCGTCTAGCAGCTGTTGCAGTTGTGTTTTCGCCATCATTTCGATTATCAATCTTAATAACAATGGGACATTTAGATAGTGAATTAATTATACTGGAAGTACAGAAACACCCTTGTTGGTACGATATCCGGGTTCATGATTTCAAAAACCGAGATATCAATAACTGCAGTAGTTGTCCGAGAAAACTGGGAAGAGATTGATAATGAAAACGAAACTAATATCGTTAAGTGAAATATTGTTTTAAGTACAATGTTTGGAAAATTATTCATAATTTATTCTTCCAATTTTAAGCAGGGACGTAGGGTTTTAGGAAATAGTTCATACTCCTAAAGTATTGCAGCCACAGTTATGAAAATTTTTACTCTCATTTGGTATGTTATGGTAATAATTAGGGCAAGGCAATTGATGATTTTGCATCATTTTTATATGAAAGTTAAAAGATAGCTCGAATATATATAAATGTGTATCATTAAACAATTTATTAAATAAAGGCAATTAGTTTTTGCATTTTTTGCTTTATTTTGCACTTTTCGTCATTTTCAAGAGATAGGTAATTTTTTGATAATTTTTAGGTCTTTTTTTCATTTTCACGTCTTTTTCTGCATTTTAGGTCATTTTCGGTATTTTTAGGTATTTTTCGCCATTTTAGGTAAAGAAGAGCTTTTCCATAAAGGCCTACAAACCGTTTCACGCAGCAGACAGTAGTTTTTATTCGAGAATATCCGTCAAATATACATAGTTCATTTTAATTCAGGTTTATTGTAAACACCATATCAGTTTGTCTTGTAGCAGTAAAGAATTATTTTTTCTTTCTTTTTAATTGCACATATTTTCTAGGGGCAATTAGATGGGCACGCCAGTTCAGAAATGATTTTTTTTCGCTATGGGTGTCCAGGTTGTACACATTTATTTGTAACAATAAATTTCTTTTTTATCATTTAATGTATCTTAATGTATCTTAATTATTCAAGTATATATGTTCTAATTTTTTATTTGTATTTAATGTTCGTTTCTTGTATTCATGTATATCGGTTCTTTTTAAATTTATTTTTAATCATTATTATTGTTATCATTATGTATTTCATGTTTTTGCCCTGGCCTTATGGCCTTAACTCCGCCAGGTTAAATAAATAAATAAAATAAATAAATTTACTTTTTTTTAGTAAGTTTGTTTTATATTGTAAATTCATATAGAACACACTGTCATCCGTTAAATTGCTTTTAGCAATTCATTACTTAAAAAAAAAAAAACTAAATATAAGTTATAATGGAAAATGTATTGGTCATTGTTAAAAATTTTGTAATTTTTCACTATTTTTAGGTCATAAATGCATTTTTTATTTTGCGTTTTTCCACTGTTTTATGGTAATTAAATGCCTTGCTTTGATAATAATATACCACTTAAAAATACATTTTTTTGTCATTAGTATTTTTATTTATTTTCTATATTTTAAATTTTATCGCCACACTTATACACCTTTTCTATGGAATCCACTTAATGGGTAACTATGAAACTTTGACAACTTAATTTTGGTTTGCAAGGCCAATAATTTATTAAATTATTAAAACTAATTGAAACCTGCTTACTTTTAAAAGATCCATAAAACTTTCTATTCAGGCACTTTTTAAAGTACTTTCCATTATCTACTTTTAAGAAATCTGATGTTCGATATAATATTTGTGTTAAAAGTCAGTCCTCTTATTAATGCAAACATTAATAAATGGCTACATCAAAGTTCCGTTCCAAGGAAATGTTCATTTATTTGTTATCAAAAGTTTCATGCAATTATCTTGAACAGTTTCTGAGAAAAAGGTACATAAGCATTGATAAATGTGGGGGGAAAGCGTTTAAAGTTACTTATTTTTGGTTTCGTTTTGCTGGACATTCAAAGGAGCACGGGAGAGTAGGCTACTGCATTACAGAAATGATGATTCGTCCATATATTGCTCGCAACCAACACCTAAAACAACAACCGGAATAAACAGACCCTGTTTGTTTACACAACATTCTCAGCTTGAGGAGAAGCTCGTGTGGCCATGAGGACTGCAGACTTTCCGACGCGTTTTTTTCACGCAGAACACAACATTAAAACGGGCTTGTTTTAATGTTGTGGTTCTGCGTGAAAAACACAACATTAAAACGGGCTTGTTTTAATGTTGTGGTTCTGCGTGAAAAAAACGCGTCGGAAAGTCTGCAGTCCTCATGGCCACACGAGCTTCTCCTCACGCTGAGAATGTTGTGTAAACAAACATGGTCTGTTTATTCCGGTTGTTGTTTTAGGTGTTGGTTGCGAGGAATATATGGACGAATCATCATTTCTGTAATGCAGTAGCCTACTCTCCCGTGCTCCTTTGAATGTCCAGCAAAACGAAACCAAAAATAAGTAACTTTAAACGCTTTCCCACCACATTTATCAATGCTTATGTACCTTTTTCTCAGAAACTGTTCAAGATAATTGCATGAAACTTTTGATAACAAATAAATGAACATTTCGTTGGAACGGAACTTTGATGTAGCCATTTATTAATGTTTGCATTAATAAGAGGACTGACTTTTAACACAAATTTTATATCGAACATCAGATTTCTTAAAAGTAGATAATGGAAAGTACTTTAAAAAGTGCCTGAATAGAAAGTTTTATGGATCTTTTAAAAGTAAGCAGGTTTCAATTAGTTTTAATAATTTAATAAATTATTGGCCTTGCAAACCAAAATTAAGTTGTCAAAGTTTCATAGTTACCCATTAAGTGGATTCCATAGAAAAGGTGTATAAGTGTGGCGATAAAATTTAAAATATAGAAAATAAATAAAAATACTAATGACAAAAAAATGTATTTTTAAGTGGTATATTATTATCAAAGCAAGGCATTTAATTACCATAAAACAGTGGAAAAACGCAAAATAAAAAATGCATTTATGACCTAAAAATAGTGAAAAATTACAAAATTTTTAACAATGACCAATACATTTTCCATTATTACTTATATTTAGTTTTTTTTTTTAAGTAATGAATTGCTAAAAGCAATTTAACGGATGACAGTGTGTTATATATGAATTTACAATATAAAACAAACTTACTAAAAAAAAGTAAATTTATTTATTTTATTTATTTATTTATTTATTTAACCTGGCGGAGTTAAGGCCATAAGGCCTTCTCTACCACTCAGCCAGGGCAAGAACATGAAATACATAATGATAACAATAATAATGATTAAAAATAAATTTAAAAAGAACCGATATACATGAATACAAGAAACGAACATTAAATACAAATAAAAAATTAGAACATATATACTTGAATAATTAAGATACATTAAGATACATTAAATGATAAAAAAGAAATTTATTGTTACAAATAAATGTGTACAACCTGGACACCCATAGCGAAAAAAAATCATTTCTGAACTGGCGTGCCCATCTAATTGCCCCTAGAAAATATGTGCAATTAAAAAGAAAGAAAAAATAATTCTTTACTGCTACAAGACAAACTGATATGGTGTTTACAATAAACCTGAATTAAAATGAACTATGTATATTTGACGGATATTCTCGAATAAAAACTACTGTCTGCTGCGTGAAACGGTTTGTAGGCCTTTATGGAAAAGCTCTTCTTTACCTAAAATGGCGAAAAATACCTAAAAATACCGAAAATGACCTAAAATGCAGAAAAAGACGTGAAAATGAAAAAAAGACCTAAAAATTATCAAAAAATTACCTATCTCTTGAAAATGACGAAAAGTGCAAAATAAAGCAAAAAATGCAAAAACTAATTGCCTTTATTTAATAAATTGTTTAATGATACACATTTATATATATTCGAGCTATCTTTTAACTTTCATATAAAAATGATGCAAAATCATCAATTGCCTTGCCCTAATTATTACCATAACATACCAAATGAGAGTAAAAATTTTCATAACTGTGGCTGCAATACTTTAGGAGTATGAACTATTTCCTAAAACCCTACGTCCCTGCTTAAAATTGGAAGAATAAATTATGAATAATTTTCCAAACATTGTACTTAAAACAATATTTCACTTAACGATATTAGTTTCGTTTTCATTATCAATCTCTTCCCAGTTTTCTCGGACAACTACTGCAGTTATTGATATCCTGGTTTTTGAAATCATGAACCCGGATATCGTACCAACAAGGGTGTTTCTGTACTTCCAGTATAATTAATTCACTGTCCAAATGTCCCATTGTTATTAAGATTGATAATCGAAATGATGGCGAAAACACAACTGCAACAGCTGCTTGAAAGGATGCACGTGTGGCCACTCAAGTCAGCATGAAAACCAACAAACAAATGGACCCCAGCCCATTCCTTGAGCGGGCAACTTTTAAGACGCAGCAAAATGACTCCTTTTCTGCGATGAATCACTCCCATGTGGCCCGTCTCACATCTCTCAATGTAATCTATATATTTTGTTTGTTTTCCTGCAGAGCCGCAGCACGGAAACAAGCCCGTGTGGCCTAGGCTTATTTTACGTAGTAGAGAGTTTTCTCCTAGGCACGACTTCTACACGTGGCAAGTACAACGAGGAATGAACTAAGGGACGTAAAAAGTAAATCAGGCAGACACGCCCCTCTTCGGATAAAACTAGGGGATGCATTTCCCCTCACAGGAAGAAAGAAACATAAACCACGCATCCTCTTATAGTCCTTGAACATCTCCTGATACATAAATCGGCAAAGAAACTAGCTGTGTCCGGGTTCAATAGGCGTGGCTCTGATATTACTTTTTATCCATTAAACACATATTTAGCTTTTATTAAAAAAAAATAGTGTTTGCAGCTATTCTTCAGTCAATTTTTACAAAAGAAATCAATAAGTTCAGAAGTTTCTATACCATAGTAACGCTAATTTTAACTATTTTAAGAAAACATTATTTTTGATACTCCAATGAAAATATGCTTTAACACGAAATTGTCATCTCCATTTTCCCAGCTCTAAACATTAATTATTATTAGCAATCTTTAAATAAGCTAAATTAAAACGCCCTGCGGGACAAGGCCCATTATGTCACAATAGGGTTAGGGACATGTGGTCAGCATGCCGACTCCTACGGCTGTTAAAGATTGTTTTTATGACCGGAGTCACTACTTCTTTATCAAGTAACTCCTGGAGGTACACTCCTACCGACGTACCGAAATCCGATGAGATAGCCTATTTACCGGGGATTGGACCCAGTCCTGTCAACAACTTTACTAGATCACGGTGGCAGTTGATAAAATTTTATTATGTTTATTTCAGACTACAATTTTTTTCTTAACTTGTTGGAAATGCACCTGCATCACGATCAGTTCTCAGTGGGAGGCATTATAGCCTACAACCATTATGGAACTCCTTCAGAATAGCGTAGCCAGCCATGCTCTGCCATTAGCGACCGTGCCCTTCCGAGTTGCGGGGAACAAAAGAGAAACGATCGGCGCAAGGGTAAAATTTCCCGTCGTATAAGAGATTCAATGTGCGACATAATAAACCCCGCGCTATTCAGTATATTGCTCCTAAACTAATACAAATGTTCCTAACCTAACATAACATAACCTGTCACTGACCTAGAATTCCACGCCTTTCGTAAAACATCGTTACAGGGCACGAACCCCGCGCTATGCAGAATACTGCTGCCAAACTAATATGACTGTTCCTAACCTAACATAACCTGTTCCTGATACATTTAGGATTTTAAGTTGGCATCACTGGGATGAGTTCTAATCAGCTGATGGATCAACATTGCTCTGTTTATAACCTAAAAATTAAGCTTAACGATGTCGGATCTTCTTGAAAATTCCACATTGGTTAAATAACGTTCAGTGATTCGTTTTTTTATTGCTGAAGGTGAAAAACCAGCTAATATATACTCTAGAATGACTAAAGTGTATGGTGAAAGTTGTATGAACCGTGGAAATTTTTACAAGTGGGTAGAACAGTTCAAAAGTGGTCGAGAATCAGTGACTGACGAACACCGTTCTGGCCGGCCTGTTGAAGTTGCAATTTCCTCACTTAAAACTCGAATTGATGACATTTGTTTGGTCCACTGAAGGAGGCATTACGTGGAAAGAAGTTCCAGGATAACGAGGATGTCAAGGAATTTGTGGGAAATTGGCTCCGACACAAAGACAAAGAGTTCTTTGCAGCCAGTATAAAAAAGCTAGTAACCCGTTGGGACAAGTGCATAAATGTTGATGGGAATTATGTTGAAAAGTAGGAAAAGTCTTGTTGTGTAAAAATAAACGGTTTTTTTTCTCCAGGTCAGTTTGTCACTTTAATTATTGAATGACCCTCGTAAATACGTGCTTGGCTCTAACAATTTGAAATTAAAACATTAGAGAGATCTGTGCATAGGGAATTAAGATGGGGAGGAGTCATTTTAAATTATAGAAATTGGCCAGGGTTGTGACCAGGATGTACACAGTCAATAAGATTACAGTTAACTCTGTAAGCTTTGACAACAAAACATGACAATCTTCTCTCACACCACCGCACAAGGACGTCTTAAGTTCAAGGCAGGGTTTTCTGAATCTAGGCAAAGGTAAGTTGTTTTAAACCATATTTGTACGTGGATGAAAGTCGATCGAGGCATAAAACAGTGCATCTACTCTTTTCACCATGGTATTTTAATGGTACTAGCACCTGTGGTTTGGAGTTTCTAGAAATATTTGTGCAAATAATGAGTGGCTAGTACTGTTCCTTTATGCAGTTTTGGAAATTCCAACTCTGCCCTTAATCTACTTTTTTTGGCTTATCCTGAATGTTTAAAACTTTTTTTTACTTTCATTCAGTCATGGTTTTTCTGTAATGCAGGTATGGCGCTTGTTGCATCCTTTCTTATGCAGAAGTTACAGCAGCAATGGCCTGGATACGCCTGGGAAGATGGAAATCCAAGAGAATTTCGGATGAGAGAGGGGTGAGAATCTGCCCAATGTGCAGAGAAAATGAAACCTGGGTTCATATCTTGTCGGGATGTGGAGTTACAGAGCGCTGGAGAGTTATGATGCTACCCGACAAATTTTTACACTCGCAAAGAAGTAGGGAGGCATGTCTCAATCTATTACTGGATGAGCACAATTGGCATGGGATATGTAAATTTCTGCAGAAAGTTATGTGTAAGGGAAAGCCTAGATTTGGAGAATTAAGAAAATCTAAATATTTTTTTTGTTTTAATAATGTCTATGTGTTTCTAGGATATATTTTTACTGCTTAGGGGTGGAGGGTTACGTTTGAGGATACTCGTGGTTATGTAAATAATAGAATATAATTTTGTCAATTGGGTATTTTTTTTTATGGGGTAATAATTTAAGTGTATGAAGTGAGCACGTATGGTCGACACAGACCCGTGCGCCGGTTAATGCTAATGATGTTGTTTATATGTAAGAATTTTTGTGAGCAATAAATACACATATTGATTGTTTGAATATTTTTCTGCAGATAAAGTATGTAAGGGAAGCGTGTTTCATATGAGGATGACTTAAAACCGGTCATGTAATCCTAGTAGTATTCTGTCATTTTTTAACTTACATTTCCTAAATTTTTCAAAATTTAATATAATATTTTCATTCTATGTCTCTTCAATACGTATCCGCAGTCAATAAGTATCCGCACTTTTTTGTTTAACGTTTTGTAGGTTGGCTGTACCGCTTTATGCTCGCGCACGTCGACATGTTTATTTGTCTCCGCTTGTGGAATATTTAACTGTTATGACTCCACTGCGGTGTTGCGCTGTTGAACATTAAACATGGCTGCACCGCTCAGCGTTTGCACCAAAGAAGAACAGCATGCAGTAATCTTTTTTATTTTTTGTTTATTTATTTATTTTTATCGCCTGAAGATTTATCAGGAGCCGAAATCCATCGAAGGCTATTCGCACGACATAGGGGGGGGGGGGCAAGGCTTTACCTCGGCGGAGTTAAAAAATGGTCGGACAAGTGTGAAGGACGAGGAAAGAACAGGATGCCCATCCACATCCACTAGTGACGCCAGCATTGAGCAAGTGCGTATCATGATTCAGGCAAGCCTAAGAGTGACTGTCGAAGTGGCAAACCATATGCAAATTAACCATGGTTTTGCATATGACATTATTCATAACAAGCTTGACGTTCATAAAGTCTCTCAAGATGGATCTCAAAACGGGCTCAATGAACAGTACAAGCACAATCGTGTGTCCATCTGCCAATGCTTACTGGACCATCATGAATTTAACGAATAGTCACTGGAGACGAAATGTGGATCCAACACTTTGAGCCTGAAAGGAATTGCCAAAACAGGGAATGAAAACGCCCTGCATCTCCAGTTAAAAAGATATTCAACAGTCAACCCTCCGCAGGAAAAGTGATGCTCACACTTTTCTGGGACTCACAAGGACCAACACTGCAACATTACTTTGAGAAGGACTCAATAAACAGTGCACGTTACAGTGAGATTTTGAGTAAAGAGCTGAAGCCTGCAATTCGAACCAAAAGTCGAGGCCTATTGTCGAAAGGAGTTTTGTTCCATGACAATGCGCGCCCACATACTGCCACCCACACTGCTCAAACTATTGAGAAAGTGGGTTTTGAGATGTTAGATCATCCTGCATAGTCTCGATCTCGCCCCGTCAGATTGCAATTTTTTGGCTCACTTAAAGATGCCTTTACGGACCGTCGATTCACCACAGACCAAGAACTGAAGTAAGCGGTGCATACGTGGCTTGCTACTCAGCGAAAAAATCTGAGGGCTTGAGGAAGCTAATGCAACGATGGATCAAGAGCTTTGAGAAGCAAGGGGACTAAGTTAAAAACTAATGTAACAAAATTTTGTATTGTTGCAATAAATTTAAAAAAGAGGGTTATTGACTTATTGACTTACCCTCGTAGATTTGGAAGTAAAAAGTTCACAAGTTCATTATTTTATAAGCTCATAAAAGTTTATGAACGGGCAACATTTAGCTAAGAACTCTCTAATACAAATAATGTTATGTCAATGTGCATAGAAAGGAGTTAGGAGGAGGGCACTTGTGTTATGCCACGGCAAACAAAAGAATATAAGTTTCCATAAGAACTATTTTCCTTAGTTCCCTGTATCAGTGGCATCTTCCGCGTTTCTACCTGCGACACCTACTTCCGGTTCCTTCACGGAAACTGCACATCCGCTGTTATCACCAAAGCGATCTCATACCATCAGTGACAGACAAGTCATATGACAGAATTATTATAATATAGAGCAGTGGAAACAGCTCAGTTT
Source organism: Ectobius pallidus (assembly GCA_964059195.1). Classification (NCBI taxonomy): domain Eukaryota; kingdom Metazoa; phylum Arthropoda; class Insecta; order Blattodea; family Ectobiidae; genus Ectobius; species Ectobius pallidus. The sequence continues at coordinate 31,137,467 of CAXKWD010000009.1, forward strand.
GCCTAGGTGACTTTGTACCCAATAATTTAGGGGCTTATTTCCACAGTAACCTTACTCCATTAAATCAGAATGTTCTTAAAGGAGGAATTTGAAATTGCTTTTAATATTAAGAAAGAATTTTAATATTTTGGCAGGAACTGCTTTAATTTATCAAAACTTATATACGTAAGCTGAAGTGAAAAAATATAGAATCATGGGAAGCATGCGATTTAACATGACTAGGATTTAAGTCATTTCGCCATTAAACAAACCTATCGCGTGCATTTTCAGTACCAGAACATTTTTATGGAAATAGGCTGATATATATATTGTGGTTGCAATATTATGCTAATGATCTACATAAATAACGGACTTCAGTTCTTCGTGAGAGGAAGCTTCTCTCATACCAAGAAAAATAATTCCTCGTCGGAATCCCAGTTTTTCTAATACGATGGTTTGGTAATTTTTTAAAACTTGCATCAAATTTTTATAAAACTGAAAGTGGCATTAACATTCAATGTCTCTTCAAAACATTATTATCTGAGAATTTACATTAAGGACTTCATGTAGACTATGTTCAAAGAACGCTTTTGTTGGCTTATTCAAATTCTTAAAAGATTCAATTGGAGATATGTGACTTTGGAAATATTGCTTTCAGTTACACATGTTTGCATTCATACTGGGGGCATCATTCTTCGTTGGATTATTATCAGAAATGATATAGATTTTTGTAGCCTATATAATATTACTTTTCTAAAATTCTACCTTATACGGTAGCAATACTTCATTATGTTACGATATAATAGCAGTGTACTATACAATATTTTAATAGACTTCGGTGGTGGAGAGGAAGCGTGTCCACTTCTGGATCAGAAGGGCGCTATTTCAGATCTGGCAGAGATAGATAGACTTTTCATAGGCAGGTAGTCCCTCCTAGTCATTAGGGTGAACTATGAACCGTGGGACCTGTGTCGTAAATTTAGGCAGGATAAAGAAATCCAGTCCTCCCAAATTAGAGCATCTGAACCAAATTCCCCGACCCAAGGTCCAAGTAATGCCTTGACATTTTCTTCTACCTAGTCATCGAGGGGATGGGCTTACCAACTGTCCCTCTGCCCTCTATAGGAAAATAAACGTAACTAAATTAGTGTTCGGTAATAAAAGCTCCACTTGGAGACCGCACTATAGTCATTATGCAGAGTTATAATAGTAAGTGTTAGGCATATTTATCTATACCAGGAGTCTACAAGTTACTGGAACATGAAGGCCACATTTGAAGTGTTAAGTCTCAGTGGAGCCGGATGAATGCATTTTATCAGAAATACAAAGAAACGTATTTATGTCATTTTGTAGATTATTAATATTATTTTAAAAACTATAGAGTTTACAGTTTCACAAAATTAATTTTTGTACCATTGAGGGAAGTTTAATGTAGTTTACTATTAAAAGATCTCCTAATACCATCAATATATTGTATTTTTCTTTCTTTGATATTCTTAAACAACAAAAACTAATAGCTGCCAATATTACAAGTTGTAGTAGAGATAACTTACGATTTACAATATATATTCTTATCTGATAATAGGCCTGAGTTATGTTTATCATGTTTTATCTATAACTGAGTATAAAACTTTAAGAAAGTTTTTAAAAATCTTTAAAAAACCTATGTTATTAATGGATCTTCTAAAAAACACAATTATCATTTACAGACCTAAAAACAGTGTTATATATATATATATATAATGCATTCGGATACATTATATATAAAACACTGTTTTTAGTCTATAAATAAAATAATTGTGTTTTTTAGAAGATCCATTAATAACATAAGTTTTTGAAAGTTTTTAAAAAACTTTTATACTCAGTTATAGATAAAACATGATAAACATAACTTAGGCCTATTATAAAATTAGACTATATGTTGTAAATCGTAAGTTATCTTTACAAAATAAAATACAACTTGTAATATTGGCAGCTATTAGTTTTTGTTCTTTAAGAATATCAAAGAAAAAAATACAATATATTGAGGGTATAAGGAGGTCTTTTAATAATAAACTACATTATAGAGTTTTCAGTTTAATTAAAACACTAGAATACTTTAGTGAAAGGTATGAAACTTGCTTTTTGAATTCAGAATTTAGTCAAACTGTGACTATTGATTTGAATGTATCGGAAATGTTGATCGCTCAAATTACTTCTTGTGTAATTTTATGTGTTTCAACTGAGAAACTGGCTGTTCACACTTATAGGCTATGTTGACTCAAAATACAGATACAAATTGGAAGAAAGTTGTAAAAGTGGGCAAAGCTTTTTCTATGAAATTGCCCTTTTTGAAATTATCCGCTTGGTTGAAATCTTCAATTTCACAATGAAATTTTTTTGAAATATTCTAATATCCTTGACATGTGCTTCTAAATATGTGAATCTGGCCGAGAACAGGTTCTTCAGATCACTGAGAATATTCAACGCAAACAGATGTGGAAATTCTGAATCATTTTCATTCCCAGTGACTGGCAACTGATCAAATTTTCAAAAATTGTCTTGGAAATGCTCGGTTCAAAAGTACCAGTTTCTGCCTAAAACTTTTAACATCACTGTAAAGGTAACAGATAGGAAGTTAACTTGAGGTTCTATTATTCAAGCCGTTTGAATGGAGAGTAACGCCAGATAAAAAGGATAATTTCCACAACCATTCATTATCAGACAAAATTTTCAAGGGATTTTATAAATCTCTATTCTCAAAGAAAGGGGGAAAAAAAGACTGTAAAAATGTTACCACACGTTCACCACCTAACTGCTGTACGATATGGCAGATGATGCGAAGACTTTTGAAATAAAGTTGTTTATTTATTCCAACAAACGCTATCCTGTCCGGATGACCGAAAGTCCGCATTAAACGGAATTTGTCTTAAAATGCAAGTATTGTAATACAAGTTTTAACTGGGTAAAATATAAATCTAGATTTTTTATAAATAACACTTTTCTTACAACTTTATTTTAGTTTTAATACTACTGTATACGTAGACCTAAGTTTTTAACCTATGGACTCATGTAGGATTAACAAATCAAAACGTTTTTGTTATTAAAACTGACAATTTATTTTATGAATCCCGTCCGGATTAATCGGATGTCCGGAGGAGCAGGGTCCGGATTAGCAGGACTCTACTGTATAAAATTCGTATACAGTCAGAGCAGTTAGAACTTGCAACAGAATGCACAGACTAGAGTGTGTGTTACTTTAGATTTTGCCACTTATGTCGTGTCGTCACATACAGGTGAAAGCTTATAAAAACAATGGTGATGGGAACTCAACCTAAGTTAGATAAGATATTGTGTCCTATATTTATTCTTATGTATGTTGAGATAACATCACTGGTCATAGGCCCTACATATTATATCTGTGACAACATCCCTTCTTCTCAGCTAATACAAAGTCTACAGCAATGAGAAGGTATCAGTGGATAGGACATAATTTTACCAATTCTTACTCAGCATACAGCACAAACTCAGGTGAAGCTGAGACAACTAAATACCCGGCGAAAGCCAAATACAAGTTGCACTTGAAGCTCCGCCCACTCGATATTCACATTTTGTTTCTCAGCAATGCAGGGTACCAACTATCCTTGTATATTGTCGCCGACACTCCCGACCGTACCAAATATTAAAAATGCGAGAGTGCCCCCTGTACGAAATATTAAAACTGCGAGAGTGCTCCTTGTACCAAATATTACAAATTCTAGAGTGCCCCTTGTACCAAATATTAAAAATGCGACAGTAAGTGCCTTGTACCCACAGGTTTGCTTTGTACCCACCGGTTTGTCAGCCTGTTCATCGAAGAATTCGCTAGATCGTGGTATAAAAGGAACTGCTTCACTGCGGGATATGTCTCATGCGAAAGTGCACCTTATATTTGTTTTTTCCCAAATACCCACACCCGGCAAAACGATTTATATCAAAATATGAAGCGAGAAAATGATAATGTCCTTGCCCAGGCAAGATATCACATTATCAAATTGAAAAACAAAAGATTCAAGATACAGTAGTTGGATTTTGACATCAATTAATTATTATTGTAAGGAAAATTGTAAATTTGTAAATACGTTGGCATTAATAAACTCTCCTTGCTATTTTGACTGTATACTTCGCTGAATATTTAATTTCTACAATCAATCAAAAGAATAAATCGTCTGGGGGCAGGTAGGTTCAGTGTGTAATTCACTCTATACTTTTAGTAAGCTGAGGGTACAGAAAATACAAGCAGTAGGCTATTGATTACATTATGCGGATGAGGATGACGACGAAGAAGCAACAACTAAAATAGAGAATAATAATGAGTAATGCCACTGTTACGTCGCGTACTGGAATGTCTAGAGACAGGGTGGAAGTCACCGCCACCTAGATTCGAAAGGAATGCGGTCAACATGTTCGCCGCACATTACATTAGTAGGTTATGAATGAGAAATTATATTCACACATGGTGAGGTAAGAGTTGAAGATCAAGCAGCTGATTCGCATATGCTTCTCACCTCTACTTGGAGCTTTCTCACGGATTGCACATTCAGTTTCGGTTTATGACGAGTTTTTAGAAAGTATTGATTATGGTGAATAGACTATATTTTATATTATTAGACGGACGTCATTAATTTATTTTCTAGACGATATGTTATTCATCCATTTCCCGTACATGCTATTATGGTGGAAACTTCACCTAACCTACCTGCGTGTTTCCTTCTTTGCAGGCCACACGTGACATTATATCAAACTCTCTAGACTTTATATATTATTTATTATTGAAGGCATGGAATATTTGCTATTTAAATTCTATAGTTTCAATCTTACCTGTGTCTTTACTTCCTCTTTATTCCTCTTCTTCGGGTCATCTGTCAAACTCTTCCTGGATGCTCTAATGATGCACTTACACTCTTGTATCGCAATATGCTATTATTTTATCTTCCGTCAATATTTTTTAGAAGAAAAAAGTGTGCGTGGAACGCCACGCGACAGAAGTGAAACTTGTTATAATTTTTATTTTTTCAATTTTTTATTATTGGATTTTTTCAATTTTGCATTACTGGACTCTTTAATAATGGGTTTTCGGACTTCTTTAATTTTGGATTTTGATTTTTTAATTTTGGATCTTTGAATTTTTAATTTTGGAATTTTGGATGTTTTAAATTTTGGATCTTTGATTTTTTTTATTGTTTGGATTTTTTAAGCGCGGTAATGAACTTCCGGGTTCCATAAAATAGATAATATACCTTTAGATTGCTTAGGAATTGTCTATTGCCATTAAGCAAGTAAGTATTATTATTATTATTATTATTATTATTATTATTATTATTATTATTATTATTATTATTATTACTACTACTACTACTATTCCCATTTGCAGGTCCTCGTACTAGGTCTGAAAAATTTCCTCTAATTACTCCTAATCATTGAGTTGATTGTTTTCTGTGCAGTCCGCTCCGAAACACATTACTAATTTCGTGACGATTTTTGAGCATTACACAAGTTCCCGATTTACCCCTAACCGCCGCTAAAGAAGTTTCACTTCAAAAATGAAAGAAGAATTGTGTAATTTATTTAGGCGAAACTTCCCGGAAGACGCTGTTGCACATAATAACTAACGTGTTCGGTAATTTTTAAGTAATGCCGATCCGAGAAAGGACAGCTGAAGTTTCCAACCGTCATTTTGTCAGAGCCTAGAATGAGAACATTTAGAGAACCTCACAAAATGTCAAAGCAACAAATAATTTAAGACAGATATATAATTTAGCTACAAATAGTTATTGATTAAAAAAATAGTTATTGTTTTCAGTCCCGGGAGTCTATAACAAGTTAACCTTGCGTCAGATTTAAATTATTTTAGGTAATTATCTTTTTACGTTCCTTATGATTGAGTCATTAACAAATAATTCTTCGTTACCCTTTTTTTATTTTCACTAGGTATTCCCTAAAAATTCCTCACGCGAAAGGGTAAATATCACTTATCTTGATGCCTCATATTTTTTGTAATAATATAATAATAACAATAATAATAATAATAATAATAATAATAATAATAATAATAATAATAATAATTTTCAAGAAACGTTATTTTGGACCCTTTTATTTTTGCTCATCCCTTCATCACGTCTAAATGTGTGAATTTCGAATACTGAACTGGGTAAACTGATTGACATTGTATTTAGATTTCGAAACGAGCCTTCGTATGCTTTTGTTTCAAAACAAATGTACAGTAACTATTTTCTTTTTTCTTCCAGCTATGACTGAATTTGCTAGATTTCCGTAAATGATGTTTCTTTACAATGCACTTTTTCACCCCGTACAGTTAGAAGAAGTATCTGTGTGTTGCCTATATGAACAGCAAAATCGTAAAGGTTAAACTTTATATTTAGACTTACCGTCTTGGGATGTGACCAGAGGCGTAGGGAAGGGGGATCCAGGGGGTCCGGACCCCACCCGAAATCAAAACCTAAAATTTAATTTGTTATTAAGTGTCAGTATGGTACTTTATGAGATTGTGTGGGGGACGGGAAAAAGTCTGTCTGTCCGTCCGTGTGTCTGTACGCACGACAACTCAAATACGCTTTATCGGATTTTAATTAAACTTGATATACGCGTTTATAATGTCCATGGGAAGAAGCTTATTGATATTGGACCAAATTGGTTGACCGATACCGGAGTAAAACCCAATTTAGTGTCTATTTTAAAGGCACGATAACTCAAATACGCTTTATCGAATTTTCATGAACCTCAGTATACGCATTTATAATGTCCATGAGAAGACGTCAATTGATATTAGACCCAATCGGTTGTCCGGTACCGGAATAATTCCAAATTTAGTGCCTTTTTATGGTAACATATAACAAAAGGCGCGATAACTCAAATACGCTTTATCGGATTTTCATGAAACTTGGTATACGAATTTATAACGTCCATGGCAAGAAGCCTGTTTATTTCGGACAAAATTGGTTGAACGGTACCAGAGTAACAACTAATTAAAGGTCACGCTTTTTTTATCAAGTCTATACTACAATGCTGCATTTGAGGGCTTTGTCTGCAATGCAGTCAGATGTTTGTTTATTTCGTTAATCTAGTTGAAATTGAGTACTACATGAATACTGTTATATACAGAAGGTATATTACTGTGAAATCATTAGCGGAGTTCTTTGCCAATTAATTTTGTGAAATGTTGACATATTTTAAGATTTTCAAGTTGCAATACTTTGACAAGTAAGACTATTCGTTCACATAAGCTTATGAAAACAACTGCTTAAACAGAACGAGGTAGCCGAAATGATAACGTCTGAGTAGTAAGGGTGGAGGTTTAAATCAAAATGGCCGCCAACCGACGCCGCCCCCAGCGTCGCGACGCCATGACGTCATGGGTATAGAATGAAAGCGCTCGTTGTGCTCTTTCGTCCTGTGCTAGTCCCAACCCGCCCCAAAGCCCCGTTAAAGAGTTAGGCCCCAAAACAAAACCGACGCCGCCCCCCGACGCCCACTTAGGTCCTTTGCTCCATGACGTCATAGGAATTTTTTCAAACAAAGGGATACGCTCTTATGCGTTATTGTATTCCCTGGTTCATACCTACGGCCGCCCCACACCCATACTTAGGTCCTTTGCTCTATGACGTCATGGGGTTAGAATTGAAACATGTCACGACATGCACCAACGTGACGCTATAGCTAGCTAGATAGTGTAATAGTGACATACGTACAATATTGCGCAAGGGCACATGATAGTTATGAAAAGATAAAATAGGTTTATACTTACATAATCAATTCTTCTTCCTTTCAGCATCCTTTCTTCTTCTTCCAGATGAACACTGTTACTATTACTATCGACTAAGTGAAATGACTTTTGTAAGGAATAGGAATTGGTTAAGGTTATAGTTTCATTTCAGAACGTCACAACCTTATTATTATTATTATTGTCAATAAGGTTGTCACGCTCCTATGAAATAAAGTGTATAAACAAATGGCTTCAGAGTAATAGAGCTGGATGATTTATTTCATCGGTAACCATGTCTAATAAAGACAGAATTTCACAACTTGCAGGAACACTTTGTTTGTTGTTTATATAGTTAAACACTTCGCTTTGCGTTAGTACAAACTTATTCATAATGTCATTTATTATGATAGAATTCATAACGAGGTAAGTAATGTCATCATTACGTAATACAATACGAGCACTATCGTATTGCATCACACATTCTTTCAAGTCTTTACGTGTCTGTAATTTGAAAGAGTCTTCTTTAAACAGATAATGTTTAGAATAACACATATTTTCACACATTTTAGGTAAATGTAACAAGAACGAAGAGAGGAGGTAGGGCGACAAAATAACACAAGCACCTTTAGAAGTTCCAATCTCCGCACATCCAGTGTAATTCACAATGGAGTAGAATCCGAAACTGATGTATCGGTCCTTTCTGTTGTTGAGGAAATAGGTTCTGCGGGCTAGCACTGTAGGAGCAACTCTTGGGAGTGTTGCCGACACAGCTTCCTTCACAACCTTGTCGATCATCATCTTCTTCTGTTTCTTTACAGATCCTGATGACGAAACCTGAAACACATAAAACAATACCCGTAAGAAATCTAATTTTATACAGGGCCTGATGATGAAACCTGAAAACAAAACAATCAAATAAACAAACAAACAATACAATACAAGCATATGAGTAATGAATATACATACCTTTTTACATTTGTTGGTTTTGCTCTTGCTAGTAGTAGTAGTCTCTGATGATGAAGACATCACGATAGAACTAGGAGGACCTCTCGTTCCAGACACTGCAACGAAACTGAGCTAGTCCGATGAAATCGAGCTGCTTTATATCTTTTCGTTCTGAAATCAGAAAGTAAAAGTTTTAACTTGAGCGCAACCTACTTTTCCAAGCTAACAATAAATCCATGTAGATAGATACTTACAATGCACATGTCCTGGAAAACATCTCTGACCTCCAACTTTCCTCGTTCCACAGAGAGTTCCAAGGAATTTGTGGAAGATGCGGACGACCTCTATGTCTGGAGACGTAGTAAACATGTTTACATACTCCTGCATCGTCCAGCCATTATTCATGAAGTATGTGAACAAACAGGCATAATGTCCACATACTGTCGTTGTCGGTCCCTGGAGTCTTTGAGTGTTGTACAGCCATTGTATAGAGTTTTGTTTTATAAATTTTGTTATCCCAGGAATGATGGGTGGTAGACCAAAAGAATCAAAGTAATAGGCAAAATTCTGATTTTTGAAAAGCACGGCAACCCAATGAGAACCAGGCGAAGAATGAGAATCAAAGTTAATGACATAAATCTTAGGTTTATGCGTTACAACAGATGGTAACATATCGCTAGGGTAAACCCCACCGAATGTTTCTACGTGACGTAAAGCATAGTTTATTTGGTTACTATTCATTATTCTAAAAATCTGTAATCACTCTTCTATCTTTAGTGATCTCGATAGAGTTGTCGTATTCGGAGTAGAGGATACAAGTGATGGCTTGTTCTAAAGCCTTATCGAACTTTGCTTCTATTCTAATGTTTCCACTACATGGCAAACTTCTATGACCATGCGATGCCGAAACATCAGGCGTAAGATCATACATCAGTGTGAAATACCCATTTATATACATGTCGTGAGTGATTAGCATCCCGCTATTGCTATGATGGATCCCCGAACCTCTAAAAAGTGTATCGTAAGCTAGAGTAGTAGTCTTCTCATGATCTGTGGAAATGTGTAATCCTTCTGATGGAATCTGTTGTCCATTAACGTACAAAGCAAAAGAACTCAAAGCAAAATGTCGAAACTCGTAGGGATTGGACTCCACTGTGCCGGAGAAAGAAGAATTTTTCACCATGGAGAAGAGAAGACGCTTAGGTAGAGTACCAATGTATGCATTATCTATAGAAATGGAGCTTGCTCCTGAACTAAAGGTAAATGTTTTCAAATCCACTCTTGTGATAGGATAGTGAGCATTATGACCTTTCTCTAGAGTTTTGATGTGTGCTAGTAGAATGCTGGGCGAAGCTTTAATTTTCCTCACGTACAGACCTGCATCGAGAAACTTAAAGAAGACTTTTGAATTGTCGTTTTCACCCAAGAGATAAAACTCTCTCTTTGCTTTCGTAAGTCTTATATGCATGTTTACTCCAGGCAGTAAAAGTTTAGACAGATTGAAAATATCACCGTGTAGTTTACCTATCATGACTAATACTTTAGAATTCTTAGACTTGTTGTACCTTTCGGTCCAACCGTCGTTTTTAACATTAGGTCCCAACGTTCCGTTTAATGCCACCAATTCTTTAGGTTGTGTCAAACCTTCGATAGCTTTATCGGCATACCAGAAACCGTTTGTCAGATGAGTTTTAGAAGCATCCTCACCGTATGCAAACAATGTTTCAAGGTAAGACCTGTAATTGTACAAGTCCTCCGAAGGGGTGATTGATGTCCCGTTCAAGGAAACGCTGAGATGACTGAAAAGTGAATGAAGCAAGTTGTTTACTCCTGTAACCTTATCGCCTTCACCTATATCTGCCCCGTCGCTTTTAACGAATTTTCCCTCCACCATGAGTTGTACATTTAAATCTGTATAATGTTCGCTGTCTGCAGCAACCACGAATTCGAGAACGCTCTGTTCCACCGGAGTAATGGCTTTGCATAATGTAGTAACATTTCCCACCACCGATGTTTGAATAGGGCTCCTCTCGAAAAGGTCGAACTCTGACTTTGTCACGGCGAACATCTCTACACGACTGACTACTTTCTCCTCTTTACATCGCTAAATATATCTCGCATCTTAGGAGACGCCCTTTTTCTCTTTCTACCCCTACCCTTCATTTTATTCACGAGTTTCTGAGTTGATTCGTTTACTCTATTAGCAATAATATCTTTTACCTTATCACCTTCCTTTCTACTTGCTATATCGGTTAAAATATTTGCTCCTGCCGAAAGAGTTTCACGACCTACCGCTTTAGCACCCGAAAAGAGAATTGGTTTTATCATTCTAAATAATCCTCCCAAGAAACTACCTATTCCACTACCGTGTTGAACATAGGGGCTGCCGCTGTAGAATGGACCAACATTGCCTAGACGCCCTCACGACTGATTCACGTAGTATGCTGTAAGGTGGTCCATCGCAAACTAACTCATAACACCATCTGCCTTCTCTTTTTAAAATGTAAAACGAGCATCGTAGGTTTAGTGCTATCCGTTATGTTAGCTAGTTCTCCTAGTTTTGTTGTCATTTCTATACCTATCACCTGAAATTCGGAAGATTCGACAGGAACATAATAAACTTCAGGAAAGACATGAGTTGCTGTATTTAAAGGAAACTGAATAATTCTAAGACATTTAACGTACGCATCTCCTACAAGTTGCGGTTTTATTATATTACAGTATATAAAAACAAGTTCTTTCCTATTTAGATTTGTTTTCACAGATTTCGATTCCGATGTTTCATTTGGTGTCGAAGCTTTCGTTTCCGATACATTCCCTTGAGAGTAACTAATTTCGCACAAACCCACATCCCAATGATTCCTCTCCAGCTTTATGCTCTGTGCCAACTGCACCTGGAAACTAGCAAGGGTGTTACTAGGAAATGATTTGTACGATGCATCGCTCAGGAGAGTAACGTAAAATTCTTCTTCTCCCATTACGCTAAATCCTTAGCTTTAACCCAGGAATCAAACTCGGGACCGTAACCTCTCCAGCGAACGAGATGTTCGGTACTACCCCTTACTTTACGACTGCGTAGAATTTTATCTATCTTGTAAACAGTGTCTTTCCCAATAGTTACTGATGTGAGCTCATAACTGTAAAACTGTCCGAAAATAGGACTGGCCTTGAGATCTTCTAGTTCATATACAGGTTGAGGAGAATGTTTAATGACCTTGACGATTCTGAATATTTCTGTAGAATAGTTTTGCTCGAAACCTTTAGCGAATTTCATTTTCTCTCTACCTATTCTTACCGTTTGCCCTACCGAAAACTTTACAGGTCTCGGTTTCACACGAATCTGTTTCTTTGCCATACGTCGCCATATTTTCAAAACATCTTTATCGCTAACCATATTAGGGGCCATTCCTGTTGTATTGTGTACGCTATCGTTATATCCCTTCACAAACTTATCCAACACGTCGAGATACTTGTAACTGTTCTTGAAAGTAAAATATTTGTACATTTTAGTTTTTAGAGTCCTATTAAACCTTTCCACGACTGAACATTTAACATCGGGATTCCTACACACTTGAAACTCGATTTCCTCCTTCTTTAACAAGTCTTGAAAAGATTTGTTTAGAAATTCTTTACCCCTATCGGTTCTTACAGCGACAGGATTCCTAGCGGACTTCTCCAACACCTGTTTAAATCCCTCTGTCACATCCTTACCTCTTTTAGATTTTAAAGGTACAACCCATACGTATTTGGAAAACACATCGATAACAACAAGTAAATATCTTGCGTTGTCATTATGTTGTGCAATGCTTTGTACATCGGCTAGATCAAGTTCAAACACGTCGTAAAGGTTATTTACAGAATACGGATTCCTAGGAAACTTTCTCCTGATTGGTTTATGTAAGGAGTAAACATCCTGCTCAACTAACCATTCCTCGATATTTTTATCTGTAATGCTAGAAGCTTGTGAAAGTTTAGCAAGAGTGGAAAAACCCGTCGATGCCTCAGGGTCGTAATACAACTTGTGTAATGTTTCATTCATCATCTCCTTTGTTTATAGGTACTCCACCTAATCTCTCTCGTTGGAAACAATTTTGCAATGACTTGTTTGTATTTAACTGTTTTAGCGGTTTTAATATCGCTCTTGTGTCCTTCAGTGCTAGTTAAAATGTCTTTGTACGTGTCGAGGTCTTCCTGCGTAACAAGATTCATATCCACCTTCTTCCTAGTAAGCAACTCCCATAAACCTGCACTCGCATCGTATTTTATACCGTTAATGATCAAACTATTGTTTAACAATTGAATTTTAAAATTACCTATCATGTACTCTCCCGTCTCCTTATTTTTATAGATTCCAAACTGTGTGTCTACAATCTTTGGCGATGTTACATAAGCCGATAAATATTTACCTGCTACATCACCTATAACGTTACGTTTAGCTTCGTCCTCGGAGATGGGTTTTTTCTCGGGTGATAAATCTCTAACTCTTTTCCTCGATTCAGCTACTTCCTGTTCAAGTATTCTGTTCTGTTTTCTCTTGAATATAGGATCCTCACTCTCGCGTATTTTAACCAACTCTTTGTACGGATCCGTAACATCAACTGCCGGGTTTGAACCTTCGACACAACGTTTTAAACGCTTGTACTCTTTAGCACTAACCAGAAACATTTTCTGTAACATTATGTTAAAGATCCCAAGACGGATAACACGGAGGACAAGAGAGGAATTAAAAATCCTCCTTTCTGTACCAAAGTTTTCTTTTTCTCAGACAAGGATACGTTCCTATCTAGAAGATGTCTTAAGGAATGTTTATGTTTAAACAGCTTACGTTTAGAACACGAAGATAATTTACACTGACCGTTCAAAACATTAAGAACACAGTCTATAATAGCAAGTATCAGGTTTTTGTTTGCACTTTTTAGAATAACGTTTCGTACCTTGGGAGTTGCCTTTTTAAGAACTTGTAACATATGGTAATTGGATTTTATCCTTTTCATCCTTTACAGGGACGTAAACCTTTGTAACCTCCGAGGGAAATATTTTAGTTCTAAATCTAAGTAAATCGTTTGTTCTTTGACAAAAGTCTATTAGTAAATAACCGTGAGGTTTTCTTGTTGCGTCTTGGAAAGCTCTGTAGAAAGACCTCCAATCTTCAGGATACACTTGTCTTGCTAGAAAAGTAATTTGATTTTTATCTCTCAGGTTTCTAAACAAGACCATATACTTTGTGTTCAAAGAGATGTCTCTGCTGTGAGCAGACTGGTGAAACAGGTTTTGTGTTATGAGAATAACTGAAATGTTTCTATGATGACAACCTTTTGTAAATATAGAACTCACTTCTGTCGAATAAGCTTTGTCCAGTAAGTCGTCTAGAATAACGAGTCTGGGTTTAGTACATTGTTCTTGTTTAAAGTCAGGAAGACCTTCGTGGTATGTCACGGTAGTATTGAATTTTGTCTGGGGAGGGACAGCGTTACTTTCACTAAAGCACCACAGAATACTTTCGTATTTGCTCACGTTACACAAATGGTGTAAATTATTAATAAGTTTTACACAGAAAGTTGTCTTCCCTGAGAATGACGGACCTGATACAATCAAAGAAAAGGGATGGTCAAATTTTATTACAACCATAACAATGTTTAATCATAGGTGGGGGTCCATCCAAGCAATCGTAAGGAGAATTAGGGTAATGTTTAAAACATCTAAGACACTTTTTTACAAGATCGTTACGTTGCACACTTTCGGTTTATTTATGATACACTAAATATATGCTCTAGGCTACGCATGCCGTTAAAAGTTCAGGGGACAACACCTCCAACTCTTCACCTGTGTGATGAATAATCGTTCTAAAATCCAATAATTTTCTAATTGATGCACACTCCAGAGACGACGACGAGTCCATACTGAGATGGTGCTCACGTCTCGTTTCTATTTATACCCGAACGGGAGGGAATCGAACCCTCCGCCAACTCTGCGTCTTTTTCGAAAACAGAGTCGGTATATCTTATTCTCGCCTTCAGACACGATCTGTGGGCCAGGCTTCCTCTTAATTTTCCTCTCTGTCCTCACAGAGATAGTTGCTGCAGGATCACCATTTAAAACCATGGTCTTAATGGCGTCGAAGTTGACATCCTGCAACGTCTTATAATTAAGAGTAATACCTCTGATTTTACACACAGAGGTATTTGCGGTGCTGATGGAAGGAACGGTAACCCTAAAACCATAGTTCTTAGGGCCCCCGCTTGCAAACTCCGAAATGTACGCGTCCTCCCCGTAGTCTGTAAGTTCACTGGTCATGTCGCCTAAATAGTCGCCTAAAGGCACAGTGTACCTTTTAGCGTCGTCAGGCGTCTGTGTATAAATCACACTGTCCGTGTCACAGTAGATGGCTCGACGATCTAGTTTGTCCAGGTAGCCGTAGAGGTTCATTCTACCTCCTGATGTCACATAAGCACCGTGAACGACACTAGTATGAGGAAGAGAGTCCTGTTCCTCCTCTATAGGGATCCAATTAATCCACACGACTTCATCATTTGCAAAAAGTAGTCTCTGAATTTCAATTCCGGGTGTCGTGAGGAACCTATACAGCTCTTTAGGCTCCGTAATAAGCTTTGTTTTACCCATGTTAGACCTCTGGACGAGCTTTCCCCAGAAGGAATTCAAACAAAGCTTACTAATGGTCCTTTTTCCAGCGTTCTTCACGATTTGTTTGGGGTCTAACTTAACACCTTCGTGTTCGTAAAACAAATCGATATATTCCTGTTTCTGGGCCTCTGTTTTCACCCAACCAGGGTATCCGCTGGATTCTGTCTTAATCTGGAGGAAAAGGTTGATGTAATCCACGAATAACCCTCCCTCACGAGTTTCACGCGAGTATTGCGTGACATCGTATTCGAGAAATTCGTGGATTGCCATCACCCTATAGCCCTTATTTACAGCTAGTCTCACTTCATCAACTACCCATGTACCAGTGAGCACTCTCTCTTCCTCTTTCGCATGTTTGCAGCTACCTTGTTCGACAGTCATAACACAGGTGCGGCAAAGGGGAAACAAGAGCCTACCATTCCACCTGAATGGTAAAACGGGATGGTAGAGCCCTTGCGGTGGTAGGACAGTGCATTTAATGAGGCCTTCTTTCTTCATCATTGAATCTATATCTGTACACTGGTCACTAACGTGAACAGTGGGGTGACCGATAGGAAACTTGTTGTATTTACAGACGGATGGATATAGGGACATTATATCGCTGTATAGGATTTTCTCTTCTTTCGTCTCATCCGCCTTACGATAGAGCCGCATGGCTTCTGTACGTCCTCCGTAGACAGAGTCCCTAAGGACCAACGGGACATCACAGACCAAGGGGTCGTCTCTCAGTGCGGGGAACTGTTCGAGAATAACATCGAACTTGCATTCCCACATCACATTGACAACATAACCCTTTGATCGGATCATGTCAAGTCGGCCCAAGGTGTTCTCGTACCTCTCGGCATGGGATTCTGAAGAATCCATCATAGGTACATCTCTGTTCGGTTGACAGAGACATCCATGATAATAACAGCCGAGAAATTCGAAAACCTCTCCTGTTTCATCACAGAAACCGTCCACCTTCCATTGGGGAAGTTCGGGAAGCCGTACTTCACGTCCGTTACCTGCATGACGTATAAATACATTCCTCTCCTTGGCTTCGTGGATAAGCCACATCAACGATTTACGGGAATGCCTGTCTGCTTTTCTATAGCCACAGGAGGGAGCAATGCCAATGGTCTCAGGTTTAAGGAATAGCTGTCTAAATATTCTGTTACAGGCCGATGCAATAGTGATAGACTCTAGGAAAATATCTATATTGGCAATTTGTTTGAACAGATTTTTAAAGAGAGTGCAGGCTTCTCTCAGTACAGTAACATCGGCCTGGCAATACCTCTCCAGTTCTACACGGGTATTGAACGGCAGATCTTTAACGGTCTCGAACCAAGTCTTGAAAGCTTCTCTATCTTTCACAGACATGGTGTCCGGCCCGTAAAGATCTTGGTTCGGGTGATGTGGGAGAATACTGTTGAGGTTCTGTGCCGTATTCCACAAATGTGGAAAGTAGCCCTTAACAGCGTCTTTTAGGTCAAAGGTCTGAGGGAAACTACGCAGAGGCAGCGGAATGAAGTTCAGACTGTCTAGAAAAGTTAGATGGTGCATCTTCATGCAAAGGATCTTGCATCCAGACATGATCAAGTCGGGAGTCCACTGTTGTCTAATAGCGTAGTCGAGAATGAATTGGAGATCGAACGCTCGAGCATTGTGAGCAATAACAATGATCCTATCGAACGCTCTATCCATTCTCAGATAGTCCATGAATCCACAGACGGGATCTTCCCAGAAAGAATGACTGCGTTGCCCGCATCTGGCACACTCTTCGTCTTGCGACGTCTCGCAAAGAGAACAAAACTGCTGTGCACAAATCAGATTGGGGACGTGAAGAAAGGTATTGTCTTTGATACGGGTATTCTGTGTTGTTTCTATATCGAATATCACATACAATACCTTGTTTGAACGTTTAGTCTCTTTCAACGGTGCCATGTAACATTCATGTCCTGTCTCTGCTTGATTACTTTTACATACGGTACAATAAATTTTGAAACATTCATGTTTCCGCTGAACTGTCGTAAACTTGCCACAGTTTAGACAGTTCTGCATAGCCATGCATACAGTGCGCCCTTGAACCTTGGTACGCTTATGATTCTCGAAACATCCCGGTCCGCGAAATTCTCTACGACAATCGGCACACTTCACCGCCTTCTTGTTAGAATCGCAAGTAGGCACCGTTCGGCAACAGAAGCAGACGTAATGACAGGAGTGTACCGCACCTTTAGTGAAGCCTTTAAGACAACCTGGACAAACGAATCGTTTAGCCATTGCAGAGGTCAAGTTTGTTATGGTATGGTAATGCAGGGTGTCTCGGTCATAGAGTAAATACAGTATTTGTTTACCTACATTACCACCGTCGTAAATAATGGAGTCAAGATTAAATCCGCTATACACAACTAGTCTATATGAATCCTTAAGATAGGCTTGAAGCTTCTCCAGCTCAGGGATACCTCCACCTCGCGAGAGATCGACACCTGAGTTTCTGATTAACTTATCCACTTCTGCCTTGAGTCTTTTGCTTGTCATGTTGTGAGAAATATATGTTTTATAAATTTTACGATCGCTTACTCTAGCAATAGCGATGATTATGGCGAATGCTAAACAGTTCACGATTGCCTGTACGAAGACTACGCTTGTCTTCAAATGGGCAAGTACACCAGTCGTACGCCCCTTCGTAGCTACACCTCTATTTCGCCCGTTCCCGTTAGGCATACGGACAATGTCCAGAACCAAACGCAAACGGTCGGTGGCATTGAAACGGGCGTTCGACTGGCATACTTTGCTTACGACTCCTGAAATCACATCTACACTGATCTGATCTTTACGCCTAAAGGAGATACCAATCGGCTTATCGACCTCGTTTTCCTCATTGAAAATCGAGATCCCTACCATGTCATGGTCTCTCGTATCGACTAGGGCATGATCTATTGCCTGTTTAAGGGAACGTTCAAAAGGGTTTGGTCCTGCATTTTCAGCTGGTTCTTTGAGCTGTATCACTAGCTGCAGACCAACGGAATTAAATCGCTTGTAGTCTTTACGACTACTTTCAAGGACTGAAAACAAAGTAGGGACGTTTCCCGTAGCGTTTTCGTCAGTATTACGTGACGTCGACGCTACAGGTACGTGTTCCTCCTCATTTTCATCCATTATATCTAATTCGTTGTCTGAAGCTAGTTCTTCTTCTTCGGATTCAACTACATCGGAATCTGACAGCGTGACAGTTCCTATCCCGTTATCGGATTCTGAACTAGGTACATTATAAATCTCAGGTTCGGAATCATCTAACGTAATAGTTTCCATCTCGTTAGATGATTCCGTACTAGCCACTGTATATACCTCGGGTTCAGAATCCTCTAGCGTAATAGTGTCCATCTCGTTGTCAGATTGCGAGGAGATAGTATATACAGGGGCAGACATTATCAGTATTATCAAAACTCAACAAACACAGATGAAGAATGAATCTGGAAACAGTAGAAATATTCATATATGTAACAGTATAATTAACATATAAATGTATGGTATTTAAAAGCACACTAACACTCACCTTATATGTAGAAAGCGTTGTAGTACACTGAGAAGTGAAGAGTAAGATGTGTCTATTTATACTAGTTTTCGTAATGTTATTTTTAGAAAGTATGAAGCTTTGGAATTTTCCTGTGTCGTAATGTATTTGTTATGTTTGCGTTATCTGTTTACTTACTTGCTACATCATCGAAAAGTTATTTTGAAAGCATGTATTTAGGGATTCTTATCTTAACTCAGGAATGTGGGTAAACATGTATCTATCTATCTATTCAGGTAACTCAACCACTTACACTAATGTATTTGTTATGTTTGCGTTATCTGTTTACTTACTTGCTACATCATCGAAAAGTTATTTTGAAAGCATGTATTTACGGATTCGTATCTTAACTTAGGAATGTGGGTAAACATGTATCTATCTATCTATTCAGGTAACTCAACCACTTACACTAATGTATTTGTTATGTTTGCGTTATCTGTTTACTTACTTGCTACATCATCGAAAAGTTATTTTGAAAGCATGTATTTACGGATTCGTATCTTAACTTAGGAATGTGGGTAAACATGTATCTATCTATCTATTCAGGTAACTCAACCACTTACACTAATGTATTTGTTATGTTTGCGTTATCTGTTTACTTACTTGCTACATCATCGAAAAGTTATTTTGAAAGCATGTATTTACGGATTCTTATCTTAACTTAGGAATGTGGGTAAACATGTATCTATCTATCTATTCAGGTAACTCAACCACTTACACTAATGTATTTGTTATGTCTGCGTTATCTGTTTACTTACTTGCTACATCATCGAAAAGTTATTTTGAAAGCATGTATTTACGGATTCTTATCTTAACTTAGGAATGTGCTCTCAAGGTCTCTGTTACGACGTCATACTGTTGCTCGGAGAGTTTTGTATAAAAGACCTGTATTTACGGGCTCATGTTAAGTGTGTAAGCGGATCTACAGTTGTTCAGTCATCTTCTTCTTCGTCTACTTTAAAAAACTTATAAGGTAAGACTACATCTACACTATTTTATGATATATATAATCTTTACAGCTTTGTGTGGTACTTTTATTATTAATATAAGTAAAGTAGTTAATCAGACTTCGTTCTTGTTTTTTTTACAGATGGTCTCTCTAGTTGCGAAATTTAACTCAGCATCTTCTTCTTTACCAAGATGCGTAGGAATGTCAGAGCTCGTAGAGAACGTGCCTTACAATATTGTTTATGCGACCCTAAAGGAAACACGATATGGCCGTTGCGTGTTATTACATATTCGAATGAGCGAAAGTATAGATCTGTTATCGGTATTCTTACCCAAAAAGTATACCGATGTGTTTAGCGAAACAGAGATCTGCGGAATAAACAGTGGTGAAATCAGGGTTGATCTGATTTATAAAGGAACTTTCCCCAATTCAAAGGCATATAACCTATCCTTGGTTAATGCCTAGGTACTAATGCAAAGCGAAGTGTTTGATTATATAAACAACAAACAAAGTGTTCCTGCAAGTTGTGAAATTCTGTCTTTATTAGACATGGTTACCGATGAAATAAATCATCCAGCTCTATTACTCTGAAGCCATTTGTTTATACACTTTATTTCATAGGAGCGTGACAACCTTATTGACAATAATAATAATAATAATAATAATAAGGTTGTGACGTTCTGAAATGAAACTATAACCTTAACCAATTCCTATTCCTTACAAAAGTCATTTCACTTAGTCTTTAGTAATAGTAACAGTGTTCATCTGGAAGAAGAAAGGATGCTGAAAGGAAGAAGAATTGATTATGTAAGTATAAACCTATTTTATCTTTTCATAACTATCATGTGCCCTTGCGCAATATTGTACGTATGTCACTATTACACTATCTAGCTATAATAGCGTCACGTTGGTGCATGTCGTGACATGTTTCAATTCTAACCCCATGACGTCATAGAGCAAACGACCTAAGTATAGGTGTGGGGAATTTTTGCCAAAAGGGCACAACTAGGGCGTCGGGGGCGGCGTCGGAACACCACAGGACGAAAGGGCACATCTCACGCTTTCATATGACACCCATGACGTATTTTTGGCAAAAGGGCACAACTAGGGCGTCGGGGCGGCGTCGGAACACCACAGGACGAAAGGGCACATCTCACGCTTTCATATGACACCCATGACGTATTTTTGCCAAAAGGGCACAACTAGGGCGTCGGGGGCGGCGTCGGAACATCTCAGGACGAAAGGGCACATCTCACGCTTTCATATAACACCCATGACGTATTTTTGCCAAAAGGGCACAACTAGGGCGTCTGGATGAATCGGGAACAGCACAGAACCAAAGGGTTTAATTACATTATTCGAATCGACTACCATGACATCACGGGACTGTGACGGATCAAAGGGCTTAAGTATAGAGACTGTTCCTGTTGCGTAACGGGAATACTAACCATAGGGCCTAAATCCTAAACAAGGAGTCTGGATGAATCGGGAATAGCACAGAGCCAAAGGGCGTAATTACATTATTCGAATCCACTCCCATGACGTCATGGCGTCGCCGGTACAAAGGGCACAACTCAGGCGTCGGGGGCGGCGTCGGAGACGTCGGAACCCCATAGGACGAAAGGGCACAACGCGGGCTTTCATATGATACCCATGACGTCATGGCGTCGCGACGCTGGGGGCGGCGTCGGTTGGCGGCCATTTTGATTTAAACCTCCACCCTTACTACTCGTCTGGGATTCGTATTCTGGAGGTCACTGGTTCAAATCCCGGAGCCGGTCGATTTGACAAGTATTTTATTTTTTATTTTTATGTGAATGCGCGATTGTTAAGACATCACAAATCTGTAGTTCTGCTGATGCTGGACGATTTTAATCTGATTAAAAAAGCTTATTTTCTGCATATCATAATTGCAATTATAATTGCAATAATTCAACAAAAGCATTCTGGCACTTTGTTACATCAGTTTACCTGATTTTATTTAATAGTAAAATACTGAGCTTGTAAGTGTAGGCCTATTATTTCCACTGTTCCATATGTTATTTAACTTTTCTTACAGATAGTATAAGTGTCATAACTTAGGTAACGATTTCTTGTTTACGTTGGCAGTATAGTAAACAAATTTGATAACTAGTATTTCAGTACTAAAATAGCGTACAATGTGATTTACAATAGTTCAATTTAAAAAAAAAAAAAAAATTGGGGGTGGACCCCGCTCCCCCCTTCCTTGGGAGGGGTATGGACCACCCAAGAAATAATTTTCTGGCTACGTCACTGGATGTGACACGAAGATTGGTTGGTGGAAAATTTCGCTCTTCTAAACAAGATAATATATATATATATATATATATATATTTTTTTTTAAATTGTGACTTGCATTGTTTTCAATGTATTTATATTATATGTTATATTTCATCCATAAATAGGCCATTTTGTAGTGTGAAATATGAAACAAGACAACATTAAGCGTATAAGAGTGCTGTTTATTAAGCTATCATCCTTAACTGCAAAGCCATATCTTTTCTTGCCTAAACTTAGTTTCTGGAATCTTCGAAATACGGAGTAGAGCTTTAAATGATACGGAAAAGAATAATTGAATGGCTACATGAGACCATAATAGTAATAGCATTGAATCAGGATTTCAACACATTTTAATGACAATATCCTCGCACTCCTTTGCCTTTCACCAGCTGACTGACTGTCAAGGCTTCCACTAGACCAGTCCCATTTCATTTCCTTCTTATTAATCCTCATATATTTCTTTTGCTTCTTTTCCTTTTTTCTTGTTTCTTTTCTTCAATCTTTTTCTCTTTCCATATTACGGCACGTTTCTAAAATATATTTTTTTCACCCCAAAAATAAATACCGATTCCCATGTTTATAATAAGAAATGTACTCCGTGTGTACAACAAATTGCGTTAAATGGCAATTTAGTGTTAACAATAAAACGTTTAAGAGAATTTGTGATCAAGTCTTGAATATTTTGAAAAAAATTCGTCTGTTTGCGAATTTGTTTCTTTCCTAGTCACTCACAAACAAACGCGTTGGCATGAATGTTTCCTGAAGTAATTAAAAACGACGTAAGCGTAAAGTTTATTAATGTTTAATTCTGTTTCAGGATGATGGCCATTGTAATGGGTCCGTTTTGTAGGCAGCTTCTTTAATCGATTCTAGATTAACGGTGCATGCTATAAAAATTTGAAGACTACCTCCATTCTCGAGTGTACATTTTTCTAAAACTTTTGACGTAACTTTAATGGTTTACCGGAAGTTTGTCTGTTTGTCAGTCAGTTTGTTTATTATGCAAGTCGCGAGCAAAAGGGGCTCCCCATGTGCCGAAACAGACAAATAATGATAGAAACAAAATCTTCTTCATTCGTATAACTTTTTGCTAATATCCCGCTTTTATATAATTATTTTGTTAGCCTATATTTATGTTTCTTTCTCATCTCAATATCTTTTACCATTTTTCTTCTTTTCCCTCTTCTTATACTCTCATATTGCATCTTTTATTTAAACTTATTGTAAACGTTTTCATTATTTTATTAGCAAGTTACAAGCATTTCAATTTTGTAAAGAATTCTGTTGATATGCTATCAGAACAATGTATTTTGATATTTCTTTATCTAATTTATTAAAACTTAGTGCAATATTTTAGGGGAACAAGGATTTCAATTTTCAGAGTACAAAAATAGAGTATTAAGAACAATCGGTAACATTCCAAGATCCGACAGCTGTAAACAGAAAGCCTACTTCAAAAAATTAAACATCATGACCTTGCCATGTATGTACATTGAAGTGTAAATTCTATTTGTTATATGTTTTAGTTTAGTTAAAGAGACACCAGTCGCTCACATACTCACTCTGAACAAGGCGCGGATGGAATGAAGACGATAATGAAGGCCAGATGAGTATCCGGGGAAACAAGGGCATAATGTTGGGAAAAAACACGGAAAACTCCCACCTAGGTAACTTGTCCTGACCAGGAATCGAACCCGAGCCCGCTGCGTAAGAGGAGCGAACGCATCGTTTGTGCCAAGCGGTGGCCTATTTAATTTTGATCATATTGCTAACTCGAGGCCTGAGTTCGTGTCCCGAATTTCCCCGTATTTTCCCCAGCCATAGGTCTCTGCAACGAAATTTAATTGCGGGGTAGATGGCGTCTTTATTGGATGGTTGGCCCTATTCCTCAATTGGATGTAGTGCCAAAGAGTACAACTTGTTCATAAAACTAGTAACATCCATTGCCTTACATTTCTTTCCTTCTGCTCTTTCTTTTCTGTCAATAGAAGACCTACCTGCCACTCCCATCTTTATTAGAACTTAGAAGAACCCATTTTTGTAATTTGTACGCTTGGGCTCTTCTTTTCAGCCAAGGTAGCCTGTATAAAGGAATACTGAAAGCAGAAATTTTATGCATTATTCAGTATTCATTGAGTACCCTAACAAAAAATAAGTATTGGAGACTATGTAATTTCTAAAGAAATCACCAGTAATCCCTATAACATAACGCCATATGCTGACTGACTGACTCATTCACCCACTTCCAGATGAGCTAGAACCCTGAGATTTCGCAAATCATTTATTTTGTAATCGACGGATTTTTTTTTTAAAGTGCAATTTTTTTATTTTTTATCTCGAAAAAAATCCTAAGTCTTCCCGGAATTTTTAAGGTAACATGCTATAAGGCAATATAAATCTGTACAATGACTATCTCTGATACGGTGTCGGTTCTTAAATAAAAACTTTCCCGAGAACCTCAGGGGGGTTTGGATGCAGAGCCCCCAACTAGCGAAGCAGGTCTTGGCTATTATACAAAGTGCATTGTCCGAAGCCCCAAATAATTTTGATTGGCTCTCGAAGAGCCGAGCTGCCACAAACAAGTAAAAGAATTACACTTCTGAAAGCTAATACTGTACTGGGTTATTACGTAGGCCCTGCGTACAAGGTATCAATTGAAAGATTTTTCGCTCCGGTGTCGTTAATTTCAGTTGAGTTATAATAAGTTGATGCTTTGGCTAATATGTTAAAACGAAAATGTAATTTTTAAAATTGGATTGAACGTTTCGGTATCTTGATCCCCATAAGCGATTCATTCAATGAACAGTAAACAATGAAGCAAAGTATAATTACTTGAATAATACTAGCGATTATTGTCGACATTGAAGCTAAAATCTTGGTTATTCTACACTAATCTTTAATGTATAAGATGTATATTTAATTTTAAGCACTCCTTACTTATATACGTGCCAACATTAATTGACGGAATGTTTAGATCTTAAAGGTGGTTTTGCAGAGTGTGTGTCTTAACCTACGTGTTCAGTAAATCATATCAGAAACGTCACTAAATTTCAGTGGATTGTGTGAAATTGGCATATAATTTTAAGCATTTGTTACGTGATTATAACGGACTGTGTAATGGTGCACCTAAATGCGTAGCAAAATTATTATTTTTTCTTTCTTGCTTTCTTTCTGCATTTTGTCAAGTGCGAAAGTGCTTCGAAGCATTTTGACTCTCGAGGACATAGGTTGTTCATATTCAGTATGACAGAAGGGTATGGTTACTGTTATGACTCGAAATGATCTCCATTTTTCAGTACATTTTTATAATGTGTAGTAACGTCGGAGTGAAATTTATACAAGTTAAAATACAGTTAATGATAATAATCTATTAAGATTAGTGAAAGTAGGCTAAAGCATTACACAAAATGCAAAATCATTATTGTTTTAATTTTGTGTGTACTGTGGCTGAGTAGATGCTGCACTAAGCACTGGAAAATCGTTTGTATATATATATTCTAAATACATTATTGGTCCTATAAAAAAATCTACCTTTACTGAAAAATTGTGCGCCAAGTTTAATCTTGAAATATGAAAATTTTTCAATATTAATTTTAAATAACGCAGATATTAATAGACTCACAAAAATGAAACTTCTCAACAATTATTAAACCAGAGTATGTGCTCATGTATGTAGCTTCAGAAATATATGAGATGGAAGTTTTACACTCTAGTACCCTTAAAGATGCTCAAGCCTAAATTATAGCCTCTGAACAAAATACGTTGTGTTTCTCGACTAAAAATCATTAGAAGTGAAGGCTCATCCTCAAAGGTAATAGTTTATGGTGATACTTATTAAAAAAAATTAGCATCAAATGCATTATTTGTGGCGTTTTTTATTGAAAATTGAAGACCTACTACAAATTCGCATTAATTTCGCAACCATTTTCGATACTGTACCAACCATTTTTTCTTTCAAAAACTCTTCTGTAGGCATATTAAATAAAAAAATTCAGTAGTAAAACCCGTTATAAGCCGTAAAACTATTGTTCTTCCTTAAAAGTACCTCCATAAAAGCGTGTCGTGGTACTAACGCACGTGGGAGTAACGCACAGCCCGATTTCGTGGATCTAGCGCACAGGACAGGTTTGGCGATTAAATCAGCGTGAATTCTGAGCACATATTTTGATTGAGATGTGCATCGAACCGAAAGGAATGGATAAGGGCGAATTTAAACAGCTGGCTTTCTTAAAAAAAAATATATATTACCAGCAGTATATTTAAGGTTGTTTTAATTCATAATAAACAAAACGTATCAACCTTCCTTCGCACTTTTTTTCCAGACTTATGACTGAACAACATGTAGGTTAATCTCAAGGCCAGTACATCCTTGGGTTAATCTAAAACCAACATGGTGTGCGGTATGTAATTCTGTTGGTTTTGATGTGGCAATGATTTAATTTTGTTTGTTTTAGAATTGGTAGAAATATATTTGATTTTTAATATTTTAAAACTTCTATATTGACAAGGCGAAGTTACCGCATTTTAGATCGAAGTCAATATGGCTCTATTTTATTAACATTGTAACACGTAGGTAATAAACATAGGTGGTTTAAAGGTTATTTTAATCAGCCACAGTCTCGTCATTTTTCAGCAATAGCGAATTTAGCAGTCAACTTAGTCAAATTTAGCAACATATCACAAGCAACTATGTCAATCACTGTAGGTGCGCACAAGGTACACGTCCGCTCTTTATCTGTGTGTAAATTGCGCTACTCCCACGTGAGCTACTTCCACGGAATCCACAAAAGCGGGAAGCAGGCGGGGAAATTCCGGAAAATGACTGCATATCTCCATTCGGTATCCTCAGTGTGTGAGTTTATGTGTATTTTTTAGGGTGGTGATGCAACTTAAAAGAAAATTAAGCTTTTTACTACGTACTTTAAAAAATATATGCATTTCTCATTTGTCGCTGACAATTTTTTTTCTTTTCAGAAATAAAAAGTAGGCCTACACTTTAAGAATAACGACAAAAAATGTTATCCACTTCAAATCAACAGTATAAAACATGTTATTGAACATATAAACAGATGTTATTGCTAAAAATTTAACAAAAACACTTGCTTGTGATTATCTTTCGTCTCACAGTAACCAGACAGATAAGCCTAAAAGACATTAAGAGTTTATCATGATAAATTACTGTATGTGTTGTGAGATAAATATAGGCAGAGAACTGGCACTAAACGGTGGGGAATTCAATGAGCCCCGAGGGAACTTTCAACACGAAGCTTGGCAACATTGCTTGTTCTCTCCTTGGTAATACATCGTGTGCCTTCACGGTCTGCATGTATGAAACAAAAACAAGATGGCAGCCATTTTTTTTGTTTATTTTCCAGGTAATTATCCGCGAAGTGCAGCTATGTGGCTGCAACGTAATTCCTACGTAATAAATACAAATTATATAATAATTCTGTTATGTATATCCGGTGTATTTATGTAACTGAATAGCTATTAGCTAACAATTCTTTTAAGGAGTAAAATAACTCATTTAAAACTGACGATTTATAATAATAATATTTTCTTGCTTGGCAAGTTTAACATAGTAAATAGTGTTCGGTATTTTACTTTCTCTACCAGTACCACAGGCGCTGTGGCCAACGTAGAGGGAGTCTTTTGTTCGATGTCTGGTTTTCAGCATTAGTGTAACTCTATTACTCTGGAAGGACGGGTTGATGAACCCACAATTTTTTATTTCACTCTTGTTTGTGTCAAATTATAGTCAAAATCACCACCTTTTGTCTTTTCAATAGGCCTACTCTGTGAAATGTTGTTTGTATTTAACAGTAGAGGGGAAAGCCGGTGTTACATTCATATGAGAGAACCAAACACGAAAAAGATAGGCCTAAGCACAACAATTGTAACAAACCAAAGCAGTTCTGTACACTGTACAGTGTATCATGCATGTTTAAGGAAGCTGACTCAGAGTAAATTCTGTTTACTGTGTAAGAAAAGTTAGTAACTTCACATTAATAATTGTCATAATATACTTGGGGTCGGCCTGGGTGGCACAGTTAATATCGCACTGACTTTGTGTGTCCAAGGTTGCGGGTTCGATCCCGGCCCAGGTCGATGGCATTTATGTGTGAATAAATGTGACAGGCCCACGTCAGTAGATTTACTGATATGTAAAAGAACTCCTGCGGGACAAAATTCCGGCACACCTGCGACCGTTACAGGCTTAACAAATTCTTTATCCTGATTTAATTTATAAAAATGACTGCATTCACTTCCCTACAGTATATACTTACAAGTTTAAGTTACCTGTGTGAATTGTATTTATTTGCTCCCTGTTTTGCCAATGTCAAAATTCTCAAGATCTGTCTGTAATAAAACTTCAAGTTCTATTGTTTTATTACTTAGATTCTGAACATTGTGGTGTAGGATATTTAGGCTTTTTTTGTTTTTTTGTTTAACCTTTCTACTACAACTTACCTTTGATTTTACATTGTTGATGTTTGGTATGTCCATTTTCTTGGTTAAGGTATTCTCATTGGACAAGGTACTATGTCTGCTTACTACTTGTGGGGTTGCAGTTCTAAAAATCTGGCTTATAATCTAAAGGAATAGGTGGCTTCATTTTAGAGTATTTACATTCATTCACTATTTGATCAATTTTTTCGGCAACGAATAGTTTCGCTAGGTTATTTATATGTAACCCGTGGCTGGTGTGAAATCTCCTACCTCTTTAACCGATATCTACAAAATATACGTACATTCTTAAATTTCTCACATATTGTATTCCCCAGAGGATTATTGTTATACTTGTCTTGAATGGCTAGGAGAAAGTCTTTCGAATCTCTGTGAACTCATGCGTTAAGTTGATTTTCAATGCACCACTATAGCTTGAACAATCCGGCTAGAAAACTGGAGCAGGTAGGTGCTAGAGGAAATCCTTTATTGAACATTTCTGTGTTGTGATCTCTGCAACCACGAAACCGATTCCTATGCAACTGGCTTTATGTGCTTCTTCAACAGTTCGTGAGCCGTCGATAAAGATGTCAATGTTGTGAATACTGTTACAGTAGTCTTGCTTAACCAGTTCGCAGTGTATGCCAGGATCCCAGCTTCCAGGAATGGAATTTTACCTTCGATAACAAGAGGAACGTGTAAGGAACCAGCGTAAGCCTTTACGTTGAACATCTTAGCTTTGTAGATTGCCGACAGATAGAGTGGGTCTATACCGGAAAGGATTAAAGTATCATAGGTGGAACTTGTCCTGTATCCCCTGATAATTCGCGGTGAGAAGCCTCGTTGAATTTTGCATTGTGTTCTCTGTTAATTTGCAGTAAGAATCCTCGTTGAATTTGGCATTGTGCTCTCTGATAATTTACAGTAAGAGTTCTCGTTGAATTTGGCATTGTGTTCTCCAATAATTTACAGTAAGAATCCTCGTTGAGTTTGGCAATGTGTTCTCCAGTAATTTACAGTAAGAGTCCTCGTTGAGTTTGGTATTGTGTCATCTGATAATTTACAGTAAGAATCCTCGTTGAATTTGGCATTGTGTTCTCTGATAATTTACAGTAAGAATCCTCATTGAATTTGGCATTGTGTCCTCTGATAATTTACAGTAAGAATCCTCGTTGAATTTAGCAAAGTTTTCGTTGAGGCCACTCTTTGTTAAGTATGTCCTGAAAGGCTGCAAAACAATAAAGGATGAGCGGTTCAACTACTCCACGATATATAATTTTCAGTGCAGAAGAATTAAGACCCCAGATGAGGCGCGTGGCGATTGCTATGCTATTCAGAAGCTTACTGGCTTCAGTATGAAGAGAATTGAAATGTTCTCGGAATGAGTTTCGGGTCTGGTATATAGATGGCTGCAACTTCTCCTGGTAACAACCATAGCAATGGTCTTCATTGCATATATGGCTAACTTATTATCCAAACTTCAGTTAAATATCTTATCCAGAGCTTTGCTCGTTACTGATTTTAACTGTGATATTTCTGTGGCTCTGACTAACAACATGGCATTATCTGCATAAGCAACAATATCGCAGATTTCCGGCAACTTTAATTCTAGAAGATCATCACACAGTATATTCCAGAAGCCAGGGCTACACGCAGAACCTTGTGGACAGCCTTTGGTTATATTCCTCTTCACTGTAGGGGAAGGGGAAGTTGTGCTTTCCTATTTCAGAAAACGTTTTGAGTGAGAATGAACAAAGTTTTGGATCTTTTTTCTTCTTAAGTTGGAAGAAGATTCTTGGCTACCAAGTGTGGTTGAATACTATACATATCCAACGATACAAGTATTCCATACTTTTTAAAATATCTTCCGTTTGTCTTCTTTGGTGTGAATTCATACTGATTGCTGCTTAGTAAATAATTACTGTGGAAGTGGTACATTATTCGATCAATTAAAAATATTTAAAGTATTGTTCTCATTATTGGCAGCAAACTTATTAAGCAAATAATTTTGTTTATGCTATGTGTTTAAACTTGACCATCAACCATTCTCTTTACATTTCTAAATAAACCCTAAATTCCCTATGTTTAAGTATCATTTCTTTCGGTTTTACATTCGTAAAACGTATCCAGATAAAACTTAATTGGTTAACTGAACAAATAATTGCTCAAGTAAATAATCATGATCAGTTATCCTATTAATGGGATATGCTTGGTATTTTGAATAACGCTCTTTCTATTGTATTTGTCAAAGGATTTTTGTGGCTAAAAGAGATGCCTTCGAATCACTTATTCGATAAAGACATCGTTAACTGGAAAAATAATTATTCAAATGACTAGTATCTCTTAGCCAATTAACAGGATATAAGTTATGATTTTAACCGATAATGCAGTTATTTTTAGTTATTCTATTAACCGTCAAAAAAGATACTTTTAAACTTTTAACTGTTGACTGTAGACTTTTAAAAGAGACTTTGAAAACATTCCGTCATGTTACAGAATCGATGGGCAATCATATGGCTGCATCTGGCGACTGTTTCTGTGGTATTCTCTGCATGACAAACATAGAAGCTTACAATACTATACATGGCCACAGAGAATATGAATTAACCATTATTAATCATCTGCCAAAGGTTAATCGACATAGAAGTCCAGATAACCACATGTAATATATAATTAACTACGTGTTCAAGTAACAGTTAGGTGTCTTATTTTCTCAGCAATGAATTGCTTGTGCAGTTAACCGATATCCAGCTATCTTCACCAGCTCTAGTGAGACTATCCCTGTCAGATGTTTATACTATAGTCTTTATTGTAAATTGTCTATCTCTGATTGCAGAGGGAGGGTAATGAGAGGATTGCCTAAATGAGAATGAACGCGGCTCGAAATGAGAAGTATGACTTTTTTGTTTTGAAAATTCATAATACCATCTATCCCTTAAATATGACTTCACAATCAGTTGTTATTAACATTTATGTAATCTACTCACATTTATTTAACATTGATGATTCTTTACATATTGGTATACTTCAGCAAGTATGCCCTTAGATCGCTTTTGCATTGGTGCTTACTTTTGGCCAAACCAGCAGCATTTTTCTTGAATACTTATCAGCTTACAATACATCCTGAAGGTTTCGTACTTGATGCCTGTCTTGAGGAGATACTAACTCGTATGTGACTCCGTGTCATTCATTTATAACGTGTCTTTCATTCTGACTACCACAGTAAACGTTACGCTAATGAACGCGGACTTACTAAAATCTGGAAATAGCCAGTCATATAAATACTATGTTGTAATTTAATTTAATTTTGGGTCTTTTAGAATAATTGAAAATATTTATGGTTATACCTGTGCACGAGTTTATGCCATAAGGACGTAATAACATTAGTGAGTTAAAGAAAGTGACACCATCAAAACCGTTATCTCTTCCTGAAACTTTACTTACTCGCATATACGTAGTCTAGAGAAAGGATTGTGATCGAAAAAAAATCAAAATCGAGATAACGACGAGAAAATTTGTTTCACTATGGTTAGAAACCGAAAAAAAAAGTATTTTTGGAATGAAATTAGTTTCTATAACTGAAATATTAAGAGGACTTTACATGACAACTTTTTTTAAAATTATTATCAATGAAAAAATGCTCTAACGATTTTAATAGAAATGCAAATTTTGAAATCTGTATCTATGACTAATAAAATGGCTACTGTGGTTTTTTGTAAAACTTCTTAGAAGTAGTTTATTCGTGTCCATTTCTTATTTTTCTACTCTCTCTCCATCACAGTAGACGAAAATCTAGCACAGTAAAGTTGTAGAGAAAATTACAATGAACATTTTTTGGCAAATACATTTCTTTATAATATAAATAGGTATCGAGATAGAAACGAAGTAAGTATAACTTCATTGCACAATATCAGAACTTTAATTTAAAATACGAAGATGCTAACCTTTTATTTCCCATAGTAGGCCATAATAAGAATACTATGATTAATTATAGATTTAAAATGGAGTATAGGCTACTTGTCTCATATTGCATACGTTAAAAATCCAATTGGAGCAAGGTGGAAAGGTGGGTTCAAATCGTGATTGACCAATTTCACTTGGAGTTTGGATGGTTTCCTCATTCTCAAAGGACAACACCGGATATCAATGAACAATAGAAACAGATGTAGCACGCATAAATTATTACAAGAGCGACTGGTAAACCCAAACATTCTAAAGACGTGATATGAACTATAGCTCTTAAGGTAAGTAGCCTAATAATAATAATAATAACAATAATGACAGTATTTATATTAATCATAAAGAATGTAGTTGACTTTAATATAGATTACTGTATCTTTTTGAACAAATATGAATTTTAATAAATGAAAAGTTTTTATTAATGTTGCACTACGTGGATCCATAAAAATCCCTATTTAAAATAGCTGTATTTAATTGGCCCTAAATCATATAATACCATATTCAGTTTGATTAATTTCCGCTCTCTATTTAAATTTCTTGATCTAGGAATTCGACATAGTCATATAATACAGCGTTTCTCAACCTATGTTCCGCGGACCACTTGTGGTCCGCGAAGATGGTGCAGATGATCCGCAGACATAATTAAAAAATATCATAAAGCAAGTGGGAAGTAAAGAAGTAATTTTTTTCACATATTTCGTTATAATGACTTATAATTAATGCCCCAAATATTAAGAATATAGGCCTTCTTTTAAAAATGGGATACAAAATTAGGGGTCCGTAAATTTTTTTTTTACATTTTAGAGGTCCTCGGGTTCAAAAAGGTTGAGAAACGCTGATATAATATGTTGAATAGTCGGAGCAATAATGATTAGGTCAGTATGAAAGGAAAACTCATTTAACATTTATATTTTTTCCAAGACCTTTTTATAAAATAAATTATGTAATCAAACAGTTCTTCTTGAATTTCTCAGAATGTGAAAAATGTGTCCGCATGAGGATGGAAAGTGTATTCGATACGAATCCGATCCGTTCTCCCATTTCCAGTAGCTAGGATAGAGAATTCATTCTGAATTAATCCCGCTTTTACATGACGATCTCGATACGGGGAACGGATTCAGATCGATCTGAATCTCGCATATAAAAGTAATAAATAGCTTCTTTCCCACGCGTTGAGTGAGACGAGAAATCATTACATCTGATGTAGATTATTGGACAGGGTTGGGAAACGACGTGAAATACTTCTTTTTATCATTCCACCTTATTATTTAAAAGTATCGGGAATACCTAGTTTAAAATAAAATTGGTTAAGTAATACTTAATACTGGAGATACTTTTAACTCGATGCTATTTCCATCTACACGTGTCCTACCTTGCGATCTTCGTGTTGGTTGCTTGGTAGTAGGTGTCTACCTTTCAGGATCGAGGTAAAATACGAAAAGCAACGTAGAGGAGGATAGACCTGCTTATTGATCATACTTCAGCGTGCTATCAATTTTCAGATGAAGAGAAACTCTTGTTGGAGTGCACATTAAGTTTATTTGGGAAAGGCCTCATTCATTTTTACCAGTAGAAATAGGGGTATTTGGTAAAAAAGAAGTGCACTTAAAAAATGTACCCAAAATGTTTGCCGGTACGGCTGATATATATATATATCTACGCGGTCTCTAATAATAATAATAATAATAATAATGATAATAATAATAATAATAATAATAATAATAACAACAATCAAATCAGGTAAACTGACGTAACAAAGTTCTAGAATGCTTTTGCTTAATCAGTTATAATTGAATCAGTCATTTCGAAAAGGCCATATGTCCATCCTCACCACATTTAGTTCAAAATCTAGAAGTACTCGAAGAAACGTGCATTCACGTGAAAAGACCATACCCCACTCCTCCAATGAGGGAGATATTAAGAGTCTTATTTCATTCTAAATATGAACGAAGATATTTTAAGCTTCGGTTTTGCAATCCAAACAGTTTTTTCTTTCTCCTGAAAATTTTACTTTGGTGGATATATGGCCTTTTCGAAATGACTGATTCAATTGCAATTATGATATGCAGAAAATTAAGTTTTTTTCTTTCTTCAGATCGATTTACGAGTTAAGCTCCAGATTAATTCATTAATCAGGACTTACGGAAGAACAAAGGTATATATTTTTTATCAGATTAACATCGTCCAGCGTCAGCAGAACTATACAGATTTGTGATTTCTTGACAATCGCAAACTCACATAAAACAATACGGGATTTGAACCAGGGACCATCAGAATGCGAGTCCAAGACGTTACAATCTCGGCTACCTCGCTCAGTTTAATGGTCTGGTTTGATAAGCATAATTATGTGAAAGATTAGTGTTATTTGTCAAAGCTAAATGTATTGCAACTTCCAAAGACGTAGATGAACAATCTAACACAATATGTTGTCATAATAACTTATTTGCATTTGATAAATTCTACACAGGTCTAAGGAATACGAATGGACACTGGTGTGACCAAGGCTCTGAAATCAGCTACAAGAGTCAGTCCACTTTATTTTCCCTACCTGTACACACAAATAGAACAGTCCCACGTCTGTAGATTTGCAGACATGTAAATGATCTCCTGTGGAAACAAATTTTACATGTGAAATGAAGGTGCTAAGAACAATTCAGGGGAAAACTTTAATAGATACGATACACAATACAGAAATTATGGACAAATGCCAAATTCAGGACATAACTGAATTTACCAATGACAGAAGAAAATTTTGGAAAGAACACGTTGATAGAATGGAAAACAATCGCCTAGCAAAAAAGGCTCAAGAAAGCAGACCAGACGGAAAAAGATTAAGAGGAAGACCTGCTACGAAATGGAAAGACAGTACACATGACTCATCTGAGGAATAAAGGGGAAATAAACAGGATGACATCCTACATCACAAGAATAATAATAAGAAGAAATTCTTTCTAAAATATTACCACAATATGGGCACTAAATTGGGCTTTACTCCGGCACCGGTCAACCAATTAGGTCCAAACTCATCATCCTTTTCAAAGACGTTATAAATGC
This sequence comes from Ectobius pallidus, assembly GCA_964059195.1. Lineage (NCBI taxonomy): Eukaryota > Metazoa > Arthropoda > Insecta > Blattodea > Ectobiidae > Ectobius > Ectobius pallidus. Next base: position 31,173,038 of record CAXKWD010000009.1, read on the forward strand.
ATATACCAAGTTTCATGAAAATCCAGTAAAGCAGATTCGAGTTATCGCGCGTACAGGTACACCGTCGGACGGACGGACAGATAGGCCTATTTGCCGTCCACCATACAATATCATAATGTACCATACTGACACTTAATAACTGGCTATGATTACATAAAACAACCAGTATTTATAATAGTGGTACAACATCATGTTAATAGTTTGATATAGTCTACTAATACTGTTCAGCAAATTTCCATGATATATTTCAATTGCAGTCCTACCAGAAAACGTGTTAAGCTAGTGCACTGCATTCGGGTTAAGTAATCGAATTTCGGCTCCTATCTTTGTAGGCCACATATTCTAAGCATTGAAATAAATACAATTGTGCAATAAAGGATTAGGGCAACATACTCCTAAACTACATTGGAGTATTTTAAAAAACGCACAAGAAATTACATTTCTCATATTAGCGTCAGATTAGGAATCCAAGACTACAAAGCTTGTTGTTTGTTATGGACTTATGGTCTGGGAAGTAACCAGCTTATTATATTGGACTGGGAACTTCATACAGGATTCTCCAAGGCTCCTTAAGCGACTTAGCTCTAGAAAGTGGCTTGAAAGCTAAAGATATTTCACGATTAAGAGATTTTTTTCTTGTATAAGAAGAATGCGACTCGTTCCGTAAATATGTTGCAAGAGGGAATAAAAACCATCTCCCAGGTAGTGTTTTGTTTCCCTTGAAACAATGCCAAGAGAAACAGCTGAGAGATACAAACTTGCAGATGGCTTTGTTTCTTCAGCAGTTTGTCTTTGTTTATTTTGTTTAACCTACTTATTCTATTGTCTGGATAACCGAGATTGTGAAAGTGTAGTTTTATAGTAATGATCATCAGAGGCAAGGAATCTAATTAAATTACACGCAGTGTAGTACTCTCTAAGTACTAGTGATCTTCAAGGATTATTTGACAACATTAAAGTCAGAATTTAACATTTTTTAAATTATAACTTTTACTTTCGTTGCCAGGCCTACTATAACTTAGATAGAGGAAGTGTTGTGTTCGACCCTGAAATTCAATGTCGACTTACACCATTTGAGGTTACCTGAAACCAAAAGAAAATCCCTTTAGGCAAGCCTGCAGTAGATTTCGAAGTGCTTTTGGTTTAATTTACTGTCGCTGCGTAGCAATCTTCTTCTTTAGCCTTGGTTCGACAAACCCGCAATAATAACTGCAAAAAAGAGGAAAGAGTACATCTTCAAACATTAAAATCTCGCCTTATATGAGAGCTATCAAGAAACTAGTTATTGATTTATTTGATTTGTAGAGTAGGCCTACTCATCAAGAGCTTTTCAACGATACCCCACAAGGCGTGGTTTCAAAAATTTCGAATTTCCATCCCCCACCCTACCCCCAAAACCCCCGAATCGTTGGTGTCACTGTGAACTCCATAGGGAGTACGCTAATTTATTCAAACAAAGTTTCCCTCTATACTTCATAGGGGCCGAGATATAAATGTTTTAAAATTTCAACCCCCCTCCACCCCCTTGGGCCAATTTTGCTCATTAACGAACTTGTTCGAACTATTGGGCCTAGAAATAACATAATAAAATTTGGTTCAAATATCTTCAAAATTACGGCCGCTATCGTGTAAAGATATAAATATATAGGCCTATATAAATATCACAATTTTTTTTTTTTTTTGCACTGGCGGTGGTTTTGTACTTAGGAAGGCATGAAACATAAAGATATGAAAGAATTTTTCTAAAGTCATGACATGGTATCGATTGCAATAGGTAGATTTTTCTTCGAAATCTACCTAAAAACATCCAGTTCCCTTTCTAGTCACTGCATGTACGAGCTCAAATCTGTTCACATCTGCTGCCCGTTGTAAATTTAAGAAATTTCGCACCTAATTATAATCCTTGCACCTACGGACACATTTTTAACGTAGTTTCGTTTTGTTAAACTTACAACTGTAATGGGCTGGCCCCTTTTAACTTACCTTTGATGTTGGTGATACATCTCAATCTTTATAGTTCCTTTATCTTGTATAGGCCTACTCTAACCTTAACCAAAGTGTTCAAATACTCCAACAGGTTGTAGATCAATATGTTATGTGATGTTTTAGCTATAAATGTGTTTTTTATTGTATTAATAGCATTTCATGCAACATATTTTAATTCAATCAAACAATGAACATTCTTAACCAACTTGCATGTTACTAAATATGTAACATTATTATCTGTATTTTTCCAATGCACAAATTACTCAATACAAATCATAAAAAATAATAATAATAATAATAATAATAATCTGTCTACTTTTCAAGTCCTTCATATTCGAGCTTATTACGTCACATGTGGTTTTGAATATAGGCCTACTAGTACAGAGGCTGAACAAATTTATATTAAGTTTTATTACAAATTGTACTAGTGGAATTTCTACCAAACTTCAAAATGAAGTTCATTAATGATATGTGTTTTACGTTCACACCTTTTATTGTACAGTAAATTAGAGCAAAGACAACTTCGGCGGAAACATACAGGTTTCTGCACACAAAAATTGAAGTTCAATTTTTCTCCGCAAAAGAGACATTGTAGTTGGATATGTTCAATATAAGCCTGACATATTTGTACAATTGTAGATTCAGTTCATATTTACTAGGAGTTTAGACCAATGTTAGAATACTAATATTTTCTACAGTAACAAAGAATTGACTTAGCCTTATTTTTAGCACTGATGTGCCGTATATTTGATTATTTTAACAAAAAATGTCAATATTTCATATTGGTTTTTGGTTTTATTTTCCTTATCCTGATTATATGAAATTCCTATATCCATAATATAGAAATTTAAGTTTAATTATAATAATTGAAAAGGTAAATTTAAAAATAATTTAGGTAAGAATAGACTAAATATATTTTAAACAAACTGTAAATGTGAAAAGAATAAGCATAATTCATCCTGTTCATAGACATGAAAGTGTTTCATGCAAAATTTTATTCCATTATTTTAAAAACGTTCTGAATTAGCCTATACAGAAAACTCATTTTAAAACAGCTAGTCATATCCATAAATTTACTCGAACATTTACCGGGATTCTTAAACAACTTACAAGAATGCAGGCAAAATGTGAGTTATCATTGCATAAAAAATGAAGTCTTTACATTCCATTCTCACAGTGAGAGTTTCGGCACCTTTCCCTTCATTATTCGAGATCTCCTCGCGTGTCCGTCATGGGGAACAACACTTCAGCGCCAGCGCAATAGAGCATCTCCTATGGATGCGGTATTTTACTTCTCTAAGGAGGATGCCAATGATACGAGGAGCGTCCATAAAGTAAGTGTCCCTGGGGCCGTTTACAGAAACAATATACAATTTCAGACACAGCCAATGTTAAGCTATTGTTAACGTATTTGCTACTGGAATTGAAACATTGTCTTACCGTGGCACCAACTTTTGAATACCTGTGTCGCAGAAGTGTGCCGCCTGGGATTTGAACCACCGTGTGACAACCACATTCGCCTCTGTCGTTCTCTGTCGGTTCTTTGTCATTTCATGAGGTTTAGGAAAAGATGGAAATCACTGTGAGCGAATTCCGGGCTGTAGGGTGGATGTTTAAACACCTCCTAGCAAGTCTCCTGCAGAAGTTATATATATATAATTATTATATATATTTTTTCCTAAGAACGTATAATATAAAATCTCATTGGACAATGATGTGTCCCTTCTTGTCTCTGAATAAAACTACCGTATATCCACTTTTCTGTTGTTCCTTTCTGGAGCTAAGTCGTATACTTGAAAACCCTGTTCTATAATGGGTAGGTACTGCTCGTAGCACTAAAAATGAACCACTAACAGGTGCCCGCCGTTTCCCCCCGAATATTTATTCAAACTGCTAAATGTTTTAATTAAATCCTTTATTTAACAGAAAAATAATTAAAACATTACATTTATTAACACTGACACCGTTTTTACATAAATTGCAGGAATTACATACTACTTTATTCTTAATTGTATTGTTTTTCATAATAAATATAAATAATTAAACAAACAAAACTAATTTTGGGCATACAGATTCGAAATGAAATTATTAAAACGTACCACAGATTCATGAACCTAACCCAAATCATGCGGTAAAATTAAAACGTATGATAATTAAAAACCTAAAAACGCGACTTCGAGATGCATTTCACGATTAAAGTTCGCCGCCCGGGGGGAAAAGAACTACCTCAGATTCGAGTTCCCTAGCCCAAAGAAAACCCCCTCATAGCGAGTTTCGTTAAAATCACTCAATGTTTTCCCATTTACGAATGCATTCATGATCCCTTTTTGTCCACCTATGTAAAAAAAATCAAACCTCTGCTAGTCGTTAACAAATAAATCAAGATAGAAACCGAGAAAGACCACCTTCAATTAATTTCACAATTGAATATGGTCTTGTTAATAGGTGGTGTTGGATGTACACGGAAATACAAGTACTAATATTATAGTAAAAATTAAGTCTTTTTTCTCTTAGTGTATATTGCTCATATAGGCTAGAACTGAAAACAAAGCCTTAAGGTTATTTAAAAATTTTAACATTCAATTTAATTTATAAATAATTTACCGGTTCAATATGGCAGCTACTTGGCATATCAGAATTTAGCGTTTTCCTCTTAATTCAAACCATTTTATTAAAAACATTTTCACGTTTTGGTTTTTTTTTTTTTTAAGTTTGAAGAAATGTAAAAATGACCACCATCCAATCTCTAATTACATAGATAATACTCCTTATTTATGTTTAAATTTATGCAAAAGATTTTCAAGGTATTTTAATCCCCAAATAATTTTTGCAGGAAAAATATTTACAAGAACGGATGGTTATTTTTATAAATCATATTTGTGGTACCTAGCACAAAAAATCATGAAATTCTGTTCAGTAGTTTTCGAAATATCAAAAATCTGTTTTAAGGAATTTATTTTGCTGGAAAATCGCGTTAAACATATAACATTAATTCATACAGGTGGCTACAGCTGGTTACAACAAGTGATTCATCTTGCATTTAATCTAAATTAATTTAAAAATGCTCCATATTATAAAAATTTATTTATCCCCTTAAAACTTCTTCGATGATGGACCGTAGCCAACCTTATGGCGACGTGTGTTCCTCAACATCTCTCGATGAGGACCGCGTGGAGTCAAAGTCTAGTCTGAATAATTATTTTTGATAGGAAATTCTAAAGAGTGATTTTTCAATAGTGTAGAGTTAGGAAACGGAACGAAGCCGGAATCATTTTTGACTCTAAGACATATGCTAATTATGACAATTGGCAGTTGTATTCTTTATGTAAATATTATTCTTATAGGCGTACTGTATTTAAACACTAAACACAATTTGTAATGCACTCAGTTTAAAAAACAATTTAATTACTAATATTATTAAATTATTATTAATAATATTTGTTAATATTGCTATTTCTTAATTTACTAGACTTGGTTCTGTAAAATTATACTGATTTGTGTATTAAAATTCAGTAATAAATCCTTGTAATAAACACAAAATATTTTCTTCGACTTATGTTTACACAGTTAATATATAATTAATTAAATCTCATCACTGCTGCATTCTAATTAAAACAAGTAACTGCAATAATTCAGTGCAGGCCTACTTGTTATAACTTGATTCTTAAAAATAATTGTTTCAGTGGTGAACGAAAATAAATTATCCATGGAAGGATATCTAGATTCCTGGGCCATTTCGGATAATCTATTCATTCTTACGAAAAATAACATCTAGTGTGGGATCAAAAAAACTCCAAGTAAGTATCGAGGATTTTCAAGATTTTATTTAGAATTGCTACTATTTTTTCTATTTTCTCCACCAATAAGCTTACCGTAGGTACTATATTGTTTTCGACCCAGAAAACAGATGTTGAGTTTTCGGCATTAACACATGTATGAAGTCCTCTCCTTCCAAACCAAATTGGGACTTGTCCCTTGAAACTGCAAATCTGCGTCTTTTGACAGAACCGAAAGGGACTTTACTATAGGCCTACTGTGTGAGAACTCTGTTCTGGACTATGGAAGGTACTTCCTGCCCGGCCGGACGTGTGTTCGGCGAGCCATGGGTTAAAACCATGATTCATAATTAGCCGTTACCATACTTACAAGTTAGTAGTGCAATGCTTTCCGATTTCAGACAAAGATGATATTAATATTATTTTGTGAATCTTTTCTACAAGACAACGAATTGTCGCTACTTATTTTTTAAGTCGTAATATAACCTATATTAATGCAAAATCCCGACTTTCTACCATAGCACTACATTTACAGTAAATAAATACAGTGAGTCCCACGCAAGAGTTGGCCAACGACGTGGGTTCCTGCGGCGCGGTGGGCACAGCTCCAACACCCGAGCGGTCGGGTGAAATATCTGCGCTAATAAAGCCGCGATCGGTGTAATGATTCAGGTTCTCATATTTACTGTTAAAATTATAATGAAAATAAACACGTACCTCATCACAAGAGATGTTGGAAATGTTCTTCTCTTGCGTCCACACAATACTGGCACCTTTTTAGGAAATTTTCTTTCACGCGCATAAGTTCAGCTTCCGAGATAAAGTTAATTTATCTTGTGATGTTGTCTTTAAGTTCTTCTAATGTGTGGGAAATTGACCTATACACTTTATTTTTTAAGTTTCCCCATAAATAATATTCACATACTGTTAGAAGAACTTAAAGACAATATCACATAGGCCTATCACAAGAGAAATGAACTCTGTCTCGGAAGCTGAACTTATGCGCGTGAAAGAAAATTTCCTAAAAAGGTGCCAGTATTGTGTGGATGCAAGAGGAGAACATTTCCAACATCTCTTGTGATGAGGTACGTGTTTATTTTCATTGTAATTTTAACTGTAAATGTGAGAACCTGAATCATTATACCGATCGCGGCTTTATTAGCGTAGATATTTCACCCGATCGCTCGGGAGTTGGAGCTGTGCCCGCCGCGCCGCAGGAACCCGCGTCATTGGCCAACTCTTGCGTGGGACTCACTGTATTTCAAAATACACGTTATAAGGTAACGATTTCAATCACAATTGGAACTGCGATCTTTAATATTGCAATTATTTAGGTTATTATGAGAATGATTTCTGAAATATTGCGAATGTCAGTTGCATTTATTTTTCGGTGCATAATATGAATATAATTTCATAAAGAGATAGCTTGATTTGCGTAGGCACTTTTGTTTTAAAAGGTCATCTAAAGCATTAACAACGACTGGCAAAATTGCGTTTTTACGGACATTCGTAGAAAAAAGGGGTATTTTTTAGTTAGAGTTCATTACAGATGCACACAAATACACATAATAGCTGACATTCATTCCAGGCTGTGGGATATGCATTATGGGAAAATTAATAGACGAGCTCTACACAATCGTTTCTCGCGTTTCAAGATAACGCTCCCTTTCCTCCCACTACGTAGATGGGGATTTACCGTTCACTCTCTGAAGATTTGTGAACAAATTTATTAAAAGTAATGCTTCATTTCTCATCCCATCTTCATTGCTCAATTCCGGATATAGTCTGCCTGTGCCAAGTCCAGCGAGTTTCTTGGCCTTCAGGTGTTTCCGGTACAACATACTTGGCATTACTCTGACGTAACAAAATGTGTGGGACCTTGGAATAACCCATGATATCTGTATTCATTACAGGCAATTTCCGAGGCTGTTCAACTATTTGTCAAACCATTTCATGTAACGTATTGTTTTCTGCGGCGACGTAACCGAATTATTTAATTCAAAATGGCATTGGAAAAACAATGTAAATGCTCAACAAAGCAGCCAGCAATAACGGGACTGTTATACAACAAAGGAGGAACATTATGTAACCACATTCCAACTATACAGAATGTTTGAGACTGCTTAAGTAGCCCCTAATATAATTATACCACGTTTAGTCCTGCATGCGGGATCTGAATCCGATCCCAACTCAGTACATGGATAGTTGTAAGAGTGTATTGAAATGTTTGTACTGTTGCCTAACTCGGGTATGTATAGCAAAATGTGTAAACAATCACCATATTTATTCCGTGACTAGCTTAAAAGACCCGGCGTCGCCCGGGTTTTGTATTTTGTAATTGGAAATTAACTTATGAAGGATTTTCAATTTTAAATTCTAGGTCCTTATATAGGCATTTATAATTTGAAATAGGAAGAACGACTTATTACACTCAAACTATTCCCTCAGAAAACGCTTGATATAGTTTTTTATGGCTCATAGAGGATCTAGAATGTTGCATCCCATCGCTTGTACAGTGCACAGCAAGCCTGGTAGAGGTTTAAATAAGAAGAAACAGAAATTCCTGTAACATAAAATTGTAATATCGAGGCGGGAAATTCCCCACTCTTATGTTACCATAAAGCCGTTTTGGGGATGAAATTAAACAGAAAGCATTATCACTTTCATACTTTTCTCTCCAAAAACCTGCGATATAATATAATAATATACACATTACCATACCTCGTTTTGTTTTCCAGGGTAGAGACAGTTATGTGATTCCATTATTTTAGTGGATTTCATTCTGTAATATTTATTTATAACATGAATTATTTTGATAACTTCTCTTATTTGTCAAAAGTGCATTTCATTTGTTTTTTTCAAAGCCCATCATATACCATTTGGCAACAATATATTCTGTGATTTGGAATTGATAATTCTATGTAAAAAGGGATTAAGTATTTTCAAAAACATTTAATTTTTGGCATTTAGAATCAGAATTTTTCAAAATCCTTTCTTAGTGAGCACCTACATTATGAAACGAAGGTACTGTCAAAATTCCAAGTCTCTACCTGTTATAGTTTAGGCTGTACGTTGATTCCTGTCATTCAGTCAATCATTCAGTCAGTCATTCATTCAGTCAGTCAGTCAGGACAAAGCCTTTTATATATATAGAGATTAAAAAGTATGTGTTATAAGTTATTAATAATTTCTAATCACCATAACTTATGGCGTAAAAAAGTAAGAAGATAATAATAATAATAATAATAATACAGCATGCATAACTTTTAATTAAATTGACGGATCAGGCGAGGAAAGAGAAAGAGCATTGTGGTACCCACGGCAGACACCTTTCCATTATTTATTAAGAATTTTGCAACAGAAACCGTATTTTTATAGCGATTCTTTATCATCATTATGAAATATGTACTGTAAAGTGGAATTTGTTACAGAACATCCTATGTATCTTTGAGGCAGTAGGAGTGCCTGTGCGTTGAAAGATAATTTCCCTCATTAGCCAATAGTTCGAGGTTCCCCTATAACGGCCATTGGTCTACAAAATGTAATGAACTAGCAGTGTAATCCAGTGGATGAAAATTGTGCTCTGATATTACTGTTTTCTGTGACTGATTAAAATTAAGTATATATTTTTTCAAATGAGCTTATTAAAAAAAACTTAAGAAAGTGGAAAAAAGTAGAATATGTGAAATGTAATGTAGCAATAAGTCTCGTTGGGTCAGACCGTTCTTGCACTCAATCACTGACATCGCCCTTCTCCTCGGACGCCTGCGTAGAAGTTATGCCCTTTGGCCAGTGACGACTGGAAGTGATGTCATGGTTATACAGTCTTGTGCAGTTAACCGAACGACGTCGTATTCCTAGGTTCGTGATGTCATATCCTCTAGATCAGTGGTTCTCAAAGTGGGGTCCGCGTTTTAGGGGGTCCGCAGGTGGTTTAAGAAAAAATAAAATATTTCGTAATTTTGAAGTGCTTAACTGTGTTCCCCACTACTTATCTATGTGAAACAGCATTCTCCCACCTCATGTATTTGAAATCAAAGTTTAGAAATAAACATGAAGTTGAAAGTGACTTAATATTGAAATTATCAGACATTAAACCTAACATTGCAGAGCTAATTAATCAAAAGCAGCTTCACTTTTCACACTAAGGAGTAAACTCTGTTTTTTACCATTTATATTGTTATTTTGTCTATTTTTAATACATTTGAATCAAAGTATTTATTTAGTTTTTTTATTTTAAAACCCAGACTGGGTCCGCGAAATTATTTTTTTTTCAAGGGGTCCGCAGACTGAAAAGTTTGGGAACCACTGCTCTAGATTATGCCTTTATGACCGCACTCTATCCCTCGGTTGCGTACGTACGTTCATGTAGTTAAGCCCTTGAGAAGATCTTAAGTCATCAGATCAGCAGCTATCCCACTTGAGCTCCGAACAGTATGAACTTTTTGTCCAAATGGCATCGTGATATCCCAGATTTTAACCATAGGTTTAGTATGTTTAGTCGTACGCTCGTGTAGTCGTACGGTCTTACGTCATTAGAGCAACAGCTATCCCCATTGAACACCCAACAGTTAGGATTGATAAATTTCATCTTGAATTTTCTTTGAGGGCAGAAGTAAAAGTATAGGAAGTGTTTAGTCTTATACCCTCAAAAACGATAAATAAGAAGCCAACAACAATGGATATGGGGACAATCTTTTACAATTAGTAATACTATAATTGGTAAATTAATAATTTGATATTATTTAAGTACATGTCATACAATACTATGTGCATTGACTAGTTTATGGCATTATTGTTTTGAAAAGTTCTTATTATACTTGTACATATGTATATTCAATAAATTAGGCTATTATAAGTTATTACAATCGAAGCACTTATATTAAAATTGTTTTGCAGTAATATAGATGTAAGTATAAATACATTAGTAAATTCAGTAATGACTTAGTCTTCATCGAGACAACTTCTTCTACCATTAAGACTGAAGATGGTATACACTTGAATACCGAAATGTACATATCGCCCAGCTAAGTAAGAAGCCAAGTATCATCCTCAAATTCAATGCGGACAATCTTACTACGTATTCATAATATCAGTGTGAATAAAAGTTAATATACTTATTGAAGACATCTAAATTCAAGTGTAAATTTATAATAACTTCAAATTACAATCTTTTAAGACCAAGTTTTTTATCTCTGTGAACTAAGAAGTTACTAAAGATATATAAAGAACAACTGAAATTCATATAGTGATGATACTAACACACAAGTATTTTACTTGTAAGATTATAACGTTTTAAGAACATGTAAACGAATCCATGACTTCTAATTTAATTAATGATAGCAATTATACGAACTAAAATTTTTTTTACGCCAATACGTTGTAAAAACGATCATAAATATAAATTGATCATTGATATTAATAATCAACGGTCAGATAAACTTATTACTTCATATGGATTAAATGTTTATTCAAATTGTCTTTTAGAACATTTCTCACCGTTCCATATATGTGGTAAACAAAGAATATTAGAAATCTATACACGTATTGGAAAATAAAATCTGTAAAATAGATTATAATTTTATGACAAAGTTGACAGTCTCCAACAATTGGATACAACAATTTTAACTGTAATTACAGAATATTTTATAATTTTATGTTTAATTTCTTTTAGAACATTTCTCACCGTTCCATATATGTGGTAAACAAAGAATATTAGAAATCTATACACGTATTGGAAAATAAAATCTGTAAAATAGATTATAATTTTTTGACAAAGTTGACAGCCTCCAACAATTGGATACAACAATTTTAACTATATTACAGAATATTTTATAATTTTATTGTACTTACGTCCATACTTCTAATCTAACACTTGAAGATACTGAATTTACGAATGTATTTATACTTACATCTATATTACTGCAAAACAATTTTAATATAAGTGCTTCGATTGTAATAACTTATAATAGCCTAATTTATTGAATATACATATGTACAAGTATAATAAGAACTTTTCAAAACAATAATGCCATAAACTAGTCAATGCACATAGTATTGTATGACATGTACTTAAATAAGTTCTATTAAATTATTAATTTACCATTTATAGCAGTGGCGGACGCAGAGGGGGGATTGGGGGGATAGATCCCCCCCCCCGAAATTTGAAAAAAGACTATATATGCACTCTAAGTAGCCAGTTTTATAAACTAATTGTATAATATGTGAGTTAATTAATTTTTTTAGTATTCAAATCCCCCCCCGAAAAAAAATTCTGCGTCCGCCACTGATTTATAGTATTACTAATTGTAAACGATTGTCCCATATCCATTGTTGTTGGCTTCTTATTTATCGTTTTTGAGGGTATAAGACTAAACACTTCCTATACTTTTACAACAGTTAGGACTTTTCGTCCATGTGACGTCATGACATCCCAGGTGTCATTCTATGATGTCATATCTTCTCCTTCCCTTCCGTCTTGACATAGGGTAATGACATCAAACTCCTGCGCTCTTGTATGTGCTGTAGTTATGTCTTTTGGTCACGCCTCACAGATGACATCACAGCTCCTCCAATTCAAATAAGACCGTTCTTGTGGCCTTGTGCGATTTTATTTTATTATTTTCATAATAAAATCTTTACCCAGGCTCGAGCCATCCAAGTCATAACATCACGTCAGTGACTATCCACTGAGCTAAGCAGACATTTGAGACGAACTTGTTCAGACTATGCTTAGTCACGCGATGACCACATTTTGTTTTTATTTAGAGGGGCAATAATACAGAGAGATTATTTTTGCGATGTGCCGAGAACGCACGGTCCGCGCGAAGGTCTGGAAGCAAGTCGTCGGCCGGTAAAGGCTCATGTACTTAGCCCCTCAATTCGAGTGTACGGATTTCTGAATTAGGCCTACAGTTAGAATAATCACCTACCGTTCAGCCATTTTGTATCACATGATCTGTGATGTCACAACCTCTATCACTCTTGTACGCATATGTAGTTACAATAGTGGGAAATTTCATATTTGAAACATACGTGTTTATTTGCGTTCTAGCCATGTGCTTCTAGACAGTCATTTTGTGTCACATGATCTGAGACGTCACAAGGTGGGGGATTTTAAATATCACATAAGTGCACATATAAGGACATGAGACATCATTGACATGAGATATCATAAAAATAACCTAGATAACATTTTGGATGACTAAATTCATAAGAATGTTCCGAATAAAAATGAATTTCGAATTAACTCGGTTTTGTCAGTCCGGAAGCCTTTGCCAATGGGTTAGTATGAATTAAGAATATCCACATTAAACGCGTTGGTGGTCTTCTTCTCCAACTCAGTAAGTATATATTAAAAGGTCTTTTTAACGCATCAAATTATGAGAGTATTATAGGAGAAAAATCCCTCAGGCGCTGGGACTCGAACCCAGGACCTTCTTCTATCCGTGCCGTCACTCTACTAACTGAACTAGCCGAAATTCGCTTCCCAGAGCCACATGGAATAGTAGAGGCTACCAGCTATTTCAGAGAATAAAAACCAGACTATTCCAGGCCGTAAGTATCCTTAAAATGGACTTGGAAAGAAACCAAGTTCCAGTCGCGTTCATTTTACGAACGACCATATTCAAAGACCAAGAGAAAAAAAACATTCGAAAGAAAATAAAATCACATCGCGGCAATTATCAATTATCACGTCACTACATAAATTATATGATGTAAAACAATTGAAATCACATATCCAAATTATTACCTCATAATAAATACCATGTTCGCCGCCTTGGGTGAGTTGGTAGCGTGACTGCCAGCCACCTGGGTGTTCGATTCCCGGCCGGGTCGGGGATTTTACAGAGATGTAAAGTTTCCTTCCTGGTTCAGGAGTGGGCGTTGTGTTCTCTTTCCCATCCCGCGAAAGGAAAGGCCACCCTACGCGGTATCATCCGGCCTAGTGTCCCTCGGTCGGACGGGTCAGTCCCAGAAGAGGACCGGCCTCCGGGCCAAACACTTCATCATTATCATCAAATAAAAACCATTGTCCTCAAAGATATTTTCTAAATTATAATTATCTTTCCAGCATATTCTTTCTATGCTTATTACATTTAATCAAATTTTAAATTTTCTCATTCCCCTTTAAATGAATAAAATTATTCTTTTTAACAAAGACAAAAGGAAGTTATGCTGTGGGGAGTAGAGTTTATTAATATTAAACATTAGTGATGTTCCACGTAGTACAGTACTTACCAACCGATGGTTAGAGCTGGGATATTATGTCATCATATGGACGATACGTTCTAACTGTTCGGAATTCAATTGGGATAGCTACTGATCTTATAACGTAAGACCGTCTCAAGGGCTTAAATACATGAACGTACGCAACCGAGGGATAGAGTGTGGTCATAAGGGCATAAGCTAGAGGATTTGACGTCTCAAACCTAGATTAAAACTCTTGCACAAATCTGTATAACCATAACGTCACTTCCAGACGTCACTACTGCCCAAAGGGCATAACTTCGACGCGGGCGCGACACAATACTCTGATGGAATGCAGTACGAGGTAATATAGGAGAGTGAAGTCCTGATTTTTTATCCGGAGTCCTTGAATGTAATCCCCTACTGAAGGTTTTGAAATTTAAAGAGAATACCGAAACTTTTTGACGTGTAAATGCCTTTAAAATTGGTCTTATATGGGATCTCTAGAAACCTCACGTTACGGAAATAAATGTAACGGAAACAGTCAAGTTTGGACAAATGAATACAGTATAGCCTCATACCTGATACGTAGATAGATATCGAAGAAAGGGTACTCGATAGATGCTAGGCGTAGCGTAACCAATTACTGTATTTTGTCAATTTTCTATTAAGATTTTGGTCTTGATTAACAATTCAAAATTTACAATCGTTTAGAAAAATAGAATCATTCCATTAAGACCGTATAAAACAGTGTGTATGACACACACACGACTCTTCTATTAGTTGTGTTAAATTTATAGTTTCTAGTCTATGTAATTTGCTATCTCTAGGCCTATATTTGGTCAAGTCCTTGTGGAACTGGTGATTTTGTTACAGCTGTAGCACTCCAATATTTTTCATTTAAAACTTATTATCATTTGCGTGATTTTTGATTGGTATTCTTAAATGGATTCATTAGCTACCCTTAAGTTAGAGCAGTTTCAGATATGTTCTACTTTCTCTTTAAAAAAAGGATTTGGCTATCACTAAACTATAATGTTCTATTGAAGTTTTAAGAAGGGGTTCTTAAATAATAATAATAATAATAATAATAATAATAATAATAATAATAATAATAATAATAATATTATCATATAATAATAATGATCAAGTGATAGCCACACGGAACTATCGAAGATTCATCATGAATGATCAAACAGTTGTCACAGACAAATGCAGACGTTGTTCCAGAGCTACAGAAAGCATACAGCACATTATATCTGGCTGCCCACACTTGGCTAACTCTGATTACAAGCACCGACATGACCAAGTAGCTAAAATTATTTACCAGAAACTTTCTGTAAAATGTGGATTTGTTCAGACACCACCAACTGCATATTGGAAATACACACCCCTACCAGTTCTAGAAAACTCTTCTTACAAGCTACTATGGGACCGGGATGTTATAACCGATGTCATGTGCAGCAACAACAGGCCGGATATAATTTTCATCGATAAAGCAAAAAAATCTGCATTTCTCATAGAAATTGCTTGTCCAAACACTTCCAATCTGCAAACAACAATAGCTACAAAGATATCAAAATACACAGAACTAGCGATAGAAATACAACACATGTGGAAGCTAGAATCAGTTACCACAGTCCCAATAGTGATATCATGCACAGGAGTCATTCCAAAAAGCTTACACAGCTCCCTGGCAGCACTGAACCTGCACCACCACATGTTCGTTGAATTGCAGAAAGCTACTCTTCTCAGCACATGCCACACTGTCAGAAAGTTTCTAGGAGCAACTTTCATACTACATGAAACTGTACAACATGAAGATCCAAGCCTCAGTTCTGGTGGTACTGAAGGACAGAACCCGAAAGAAGTAGATGAAGAAACAATGACATAATTTGTGTAAATGTAAATATTTATTGTATGTGTCCTGTAATTCATAATGTTGTAAATATTTGTAGATGTTGGCAATCTTATAGTTAAGAGGGGGACTCCTTGCTTAGGCCGAGTCTGCCCAATATGTTACCGGCGTAAGCCGAGCCTACCTAAGTGTCAATAAAAACAATAATAATAATAATAATAATAATAATAACTTTATTTCATCCTTAGTTCATGTGCATGACATCGGACATATATACAGTATTAGCAGTAAATAATTTACGACCGCCGGCGTGGTCTTGTGGTTAGCATCGCTGACTACGAATCCGTCGGCCCGGGTTCGATCCCCGGTATCTCCTCGGATTTTTCTGAGGTAGGGAGGTCTGGTAGGGGTGCACTCAAAGTGAGGTGCTACTAGATAGAGAAGTAGCGGCTCCGGTCATGGAAACCACCATTAACGGCCGTGGGTGTCGGCATGCTGACCACATGCCCCCAATCCTGCCATCTGCCTATAGGTAGATGACGCAGCGGTCGGGTGGTAGGCCTTGTCCCTTCGGGGATGTCGCGCCACGGAGATTAGTTTAGTTTAGTAAATAATTTTCAATAAGTACAAAATAGTGAATTAAATAAAGATAAACTATTATGCATTAGTTAATTAAACGTTACTTGTTAAGATAGTAGATATTAGAGGAGACTTTATGAGATTTCCTATAAATTAAATGCAGCATTTTAATTAAGCATTAAGTCTTCTTCACTTGCATTTTATTAAGTTCTTCAGCGATGATATTGATATAGTATTCTTTTTTACTGAAAGTTTGAATTCAAGTATTTATCTACATTAGATTGTAAATGTGTCAATAGTAACTTATTGATTTTACTTCTTTTTAAAAGTTTTTGTTACTTAGTGCTTTAATGCAGTGAGGAAGACGGTCAACTGTTAAAGAGTTTTTGTAAGCCTGTGGCAATTCAAATGTATATTGTCTGATGGAAATGTGAGTTTGTTTTGAAAACTTTCCTATTGTTATGAATTTAGTAAACTGTCTCTAAAATGCTGTATATATACAGAGTAATTGTAAAATTACAAGCTCTTTGAAAATGGTTTTGCTGTTTATCCTAATAGGTACTTGTTTAATGATTTTGAGCATTGGTTTTCGCAATTTAAATATCTACAAGGATTTTGGTGAAGATCCCCAAGTAATGATTCCATACGTATCATTTATTGACTGCACATAAGCAAAATAAACTGATTTTAATACTACAGTGGGGGTTACTTTCGTAAGAAACCGGAAGGCATAGCAAAATCGACTAAGTTTCTCAGTTAAATATTTTATAGGGACCTCCCATTTCAGATTAGAGTCCATCCATATCTACTCTTATACAATTCAACGGCCCTAAATAGCGTGCTTGCTCGCCCGCTTCGTGAGACATCGGGTATACTCGGCGATGTTCGTCTCTCACAGTCTAAACTTTCATGACGACTACAAAATTAGGAAGGAAACCCGTTTCTTTATTATATAAAGCCTACGTGAAATGAATACAATGAACAAATATTCTAATTTTATTCTTACTTACAATTTTCATAGCTCTGAACCACAAACATTTTTAATAATCTACCAGTGTAATTTTCTTAAAAATCCTGGAGTCAATGAATAATGGCGGGCGAAGCCGGGGGCAACAGCTGTAAAATATTGATGGTTTTATCTCTTGAAATATCGCTGATAATAATAATCCAAACAAACCATTCCTTCCCTTGAAACATTGTATAATTTCTGAAAATTACACTGAATTGATAAAATAAAATTCACATCATATTCATGTCAACAATACGTATTATGTGTCCACAGGTTCTTTGGAACTGCATAATCGATTCAGATATAGTTTTCACAGGGGGCGCTTTCATTTCGTGGAATGTTCTCTAAAGCAGGAATTTTAGCTGTTTCATTAATTATTAATGGCTTAGTTTATGAATGATTCGCGTGCAAGTGTTAATAAATATAATGCTTTAATAATTATTATACTCTTAATTTTTAATTTTTAAAGGAATTATCGTGGCGAAGCCACGGGCACCTCCTAGTACCTAAACATTTGGTGGATTCTGTTTCATTAATGATAGCATTGTTTATCTTTAGTTGGATGGAACCTTGAAGATGTCGATTGAAGGATATATAGACTGTTTTATTAACATTTAATTTTAACTTATAGTATTTTAGCCATATTTCTGGTTGTGAAAATGTGATATTTATTTTTTATTGTAAATTTAAATAGCAAGTTAGTATCATCAGTAAATAAGGCAGTTTTTGCTTTGCTGATTAGAGAAAGGGGATCATTAATGTACAGAAAAAAAAGAGTACCATACCAGAATTGAACCCGGGGGGACACTGCGTGGCAAGTATACAAAATTTGATCGAACTTGTTTTCTGTTACTGAGATATGAGAGGAACCAATTTAGTGCTAACCCTCTGATGCCACATCGTGATTCACCATTTCAAACGCTTTGCTTAGATCAAGGAATAATTCTATTTTCTCTTTATTGTCTATAGCGTTTAAAATTGGATTCCGTAAATTTTGAGATATTATTATTATTATTATTATTATTATTATTATATAATTCTACCTAAACAAATCATTTTCAAATATATTGACAAAAATAAAGCCTAATAATATCAACATTAAGTTTGAAAAGAGACCGTCCACATGATCTAATAGTCGGAGCATTTGACTCCTAATCATAAGACTGTGTATTAGATTCCCAGTCCAGCCAACGGAGTATATTTTTCATAGATAGGTTCCTCTGGCCAACATGGTTTTATTGTGTGATCTAGCTGGAGAAACAGATTAAAAATTCCGCCGAGCCAGGAGGAATACCAGAAATCCTAACCAGGGTGGAGTAAAAACATGAAATGAACCGTGATATCCGCAATAGAGAAAAACACAGAAAGCAATGGATTTTTTCCAAGGCCAGGTGGCATAGATCAACGCCATCCTATGCTCTAAAAATCGGTTCGGAAACAGACCGAGCTTTAATAACAGATGACCATGATTTATAGAAATAGCCAAAACATGAAAGTTGACAATCATCAGCAATCACGCTTATACAAATCTTGACCAACGTAATAAAAATGGAAAGACATTTGTTTAATTTGAAGTTTGCAGTAAAAGAGATGCAGCGTCATTCCAAAAAATGCGAGAAACTGGAAACTATAGAGAAACAGAAGTGCAAGAAAAGCATTTACAAGGGGAATTTAGATGTCGCTAGAATCCACGCAGAAAATGCGATCAGGCAGAGAAACCAGTCGCTGAATTTCTTGACTGTAAGTGCAAGACTAGATGCCGTGGCTCATAAGGTACAGCACGCTATTACGATGAAGAAAATTACACAGTCTATGGTAGGCGTGACAAAAGCCATGGAAGGAGCTTTGAAAGCAATGGATCTGGAGAAGATATCGCAACTAATGGACGCGTTCGAGAAGCAGTTTGAGGAAATGGATGTGAAGGCTGGAGTTGTTGACTCGGCTATGGCTCAGGCTACAACTACCATAGTGCCCCAGAACCAAGTGGACACGTTGATGACGCAGATTGCTGAAGAGGCAGGCATGGAAATAAATCTGGGGTTGCCTTCGGTTTTGGCTTCATCTGCAGAGACTTCAGGTCGAACCTCTGTCACCAACGAACTTTCAAAGAAACTTAAGTCACTTCGAGATGATAATTAATGTAAATATGTCCTAATAGTTTTTTTATATGACAATAAATTAATATTTACAAGTCCAGAAATATTACAGATTAATTACTTTTTCCTCTATTTCAGTTCTGTAATTAGAACTGTAATTAGATGAGGACAAATTAATTCAACCTGAGCAGAAAGGGTATAAGAATTCAAGAAATAGAACAAAACAGGCGTCGGTTTGGGTGGAATGTAATTTAAGTTCATTTATTGTTCACAGACGAAATTCATTGCAAAGTGGGCTTTTTCCTTTTCAATGTGTTTTCTTCGTTTCCGACCTCTACGATGTTTAGTCTTATCATTTCATTTTTTGGGACAAACCAATTAATTTTTTCCAACTCTCAGTTTTCTTCCATATTTATAGGCTATAATATATTCGAGATCTTTTCTCCCTCCTTGAGGATAGGTATTGTCTTTTTCTGACTGTACCCCTTCGCTCTATTATCCTGATTACCGTACCGGTACTTTGTTAATACTTATTTCGATATCAGATATTGATTACCAACTTGGATGGAATAGTCAGCAAGGCCTTGTCTTTCATTTCTTAGATTCGTCGGTTCAATCCCGATTCAGATCGCTGGAATTTATGTATGCGTAAATCGAGCAGCCCCAATAGGCCTATGTCTAGTAAGTAAAATAACTCAGTGGAGCTAAATTCCGGAACAACAGCGACGGTTGCAGGTCTAAGAAGCCGCACACGACCGTCGTTAAACACAGATAACAAGCAAAACAGATGATCAGGATTTTGGAACCGAAGCTTTTATTTTTGAAAACCAACTGCTTCTAGTTCTTATCACAGGAGACGTACCTTTTGAGCGAAAACATGTTTTCAAATGGATCAGATTGTTTTAATCACGACTATTCCACTCATACGCCGCGTGTTTGATATTGACCAATAACGTTAAGCAATTCTTCGGATATAGACCAATCACGGCCGTTTATCTTACAATATTCTTGTAGGATCGCGAGGAGGCAGTTTTATCGGGGTAAAATGGCGTGCTCGTTACTGGGCATGTAAGTATCAGTGTGCAGTGATTGCTGCCACTAAGCGGCACGAAAACAGATTACTTTATACAACACAACTTGTTTGTAAATTGAAATAATAGAAATGGACATTGATTAAAACACAATTTCGATTCGGTGCAAGCCAGTTGGTGTGCTTTTATTCTATTCTGCTGTTAGCTTACCTGAATGAAGTTAACTATGTCTTATAAGCACTATTGGCAGCACTGTCACAACATTCATGGATGTATTAATGAATTTCATCTTTTACAACGAGGGGTTATTATCAGTAAAAGTATGAACAGTTCCACCTTATACCCTCGTTAATATAAAATATTTAGGATCAACCTAAGACTAGGCCTAGGAATTAATAAGAATTTCAGATATTAAGATTAATTAAGTCTATTATTAGGCCATTGAACATACATCTATGATTCCTGACAGTGTAAAATCAACCAGATTCACTTAAAAGCCTGTGCACTAATCTGCAGATATATTTAAATTTTATCTTGTTACTAGATGTAGGCCTACATGTAAAACTGATTAGAAGTGTCTATGATAAAATAACTTATACACATATATACAAAATGAGTGGTATAAAACCACAGTTAAAAAATGTGATGAATCAGTACATAAATAATTTTACTGAAAGTTCAGACGTCCGTTGTTAAAAATCTCTTCATGGATTGTATACATGTAAACACAGAGTAAAATCGTGTAAAGGCACTTTTTCTTGAATAAGAGTCACTTCTCGTTAGGTTCTGGAGTTGAATTGAACCAATTGTCCTAGACACTAGTTTCTTCTTAGGTCGTTACGAGGATGCATTTCGGCATATATTATGCTATTTTCAACCCTATTAACACAAAAATTAAACGGTGTAACGAAAAGTTATTTTATAACTGTGTTACGACAACTTATGATAATTATGAATTAATACGTTGTGAAATGAATAAATACAGGTTGTAACTGACCTTTACTGTGTTGGAGGCTACCAACCGTCGTGAGCTGAGTAGACTACTGAACTATATGTGAAACGCTTGTAGATACCGGTTCTAGGTTAAATCAGAGGCTAGTTCAAAAAGTGTGTTATGTTCAACTATGTTTTCATTGAGTAGCAATTGTTTATTTTGGTATATATGAAAAGATTCAAGCGTGTTCAATCTTATGCTTTTATCCTGGTAGTGTAGTAGGATTTCCATGGTGTCATCTATTTCATTTAACTTATGTTCACTATGTAATAAATGCTTTGGAAATGCTGATTTTTCTTTATTGAATCTAAAATCTGACACATACTCATTGAACCTTTGTTTGAATTTCCTACCCGTCTGCCCTATATAAATTTTATTGCACTCCGAACAGTTTAATTTGTAAACCCTATTACCGTCGAATTTGTTGACTGTGTTATTTTTTATGTTATGCAGATTATTATTGGTTTTGAAAGCTATTTTGAAGTTGTTCCTTTTTAATATGTTAGGAACACCGTAAATTCTATTATCCGTGAAATTAAATGTAGCATATCTCTTATTTTGGGGATTGGATTGAATTGGAGTTAATTGACTTATGGGCCTGTCTTTGTCTCGTATTTTCTTATTCAACTTGTTGACAAGCTTTATCACTATGTTGCGGTTGTGACCATTGTTGTTTGCGATCTTTATGATCGTATTCAGTTCATTATTATAGTCTCCTGCAGACATCGGGATATTCAACATTCTGTAGATCAGCGTTTCTCGACCTTTTTAAGCCCGAGGATCTCTAAAATGTCTAGAAAATTTTACGGACCCCTAATTTTACATCCCTTTTTAAAAAGAAGGCCTATATTCTTAATATTTGGGGTATTAATTATAGGTCATTATAACGAAATATGTGAAAAAATTTTACTTCTTTACTTTCCACTTGCTTTATTATATTTTTTAATTATGTCTGAGGACCATCTGCACCATCTTCGCGGACCACCAGTGGTCCGCGGACCATAGGTTGAGAAACGGTGTCTTAGAGTATGATAAGCAAATTTCCTAGCTAGTTTTTGAGTGCTAAAATAGCGTAAAATGTGATTTTCATTAGTTCAATATTCAAAAATTTTCCGGGGGTGGACCCTCCACTTAGGTAATGATTTCTTATTTACATTGGCATTCCTTAGAGCAGCGTTTTTCAACCTTTTTGAATCCGAGGACCTCTAAAATGTCTAAAAAAATTTACGGACCCCCTAATTTTACATCCCACTTTTGAAAGAAGGCCTATATTCTTAATATTTGGGGTATTAATTATTATAGGTCATTATAAAGAAATATGTGAAAAATTTTTACTTCTTTACTTTCCACTTGCTTTATGATATTTTTTATTATGTCTGCGGACCATCTGCACCATCTTCGCGGACCACTAGTGGTCCGCGGACCATAGGTTGAGAAACGCTGCTGTAGATCATACTGTTTAGAGCTGCCATTTTCTGGCTATGGGGGTGAAGCGACTTTCTGTTGATGATGTTATCAAAATATGTCGGTTTTCTATATATGTTAAACTGCAGGGTTTTTTCTTTCCTAGTTATTTCTGATGTTATCAGAATATGTCGGTTTTCTATATATGTTAAACTGGAGGGTTTTTTCTTTCCTAGTTATTTCTAAGTCCAAGTAATTCAGTTTTTTATTATGTTCTTCCTCTAATGTAAACTTGAGATGTTTGTTTATATTGTTAAGGTCTTGCAAGATCTCATGAACCTTTTTTTTTTTTTTTTTTTTTTTGCAAACTACAAAAATATCTTCAACATATCTTATGTAGGTATCAATATTAAATTTGTTTACAATTTTGCTTATATATTTTCCCTCAAAATTTTGTAGGTATGCTTCAGCTATTATTCCAGAGAGGAATTCATTTTGAATATAGAATTTATCATTAAATCTAAAATAACTTTGTTGCAGAGTAGTTCTTTAATAATTTAATGATTTGATCCGTTACTTTTATGTTTTCGCCATTTTTTAGCAAGTTTTCTTCAATTATCTGTACTGTCTCATTAATAGGAATATTGGTATATAAGTTGGTGATGCCAAATGAAATTAGAAAGTCATTGGTGTTTATTTTTAGATCCTTTATTTTGTTGACAAGATCTATAGAGTTCTTTATCGTATAGGCCTATGTATTGTGTAGGTTGAGTTTGTGCTTTAGCATTCTGGCAAGAGATTTGGATATTTTATAAGTTGGGGAATTAATTGAATTGACTATTGGCCTGATAGGTTTATTATTCTTATGCGTTTTAATTTGTGCTTTTAGAATGGGGGCTTTCGGGTTCATGTTTATAGTATATTTTCTCTCATTGTCACTTAGTATAAGGTCTGACTCATTTATGCATTTCTTTATTAAGTTTTGGAACTTTTCCTTAGGGTCATTGTTAATCTCTATAATAATATTATTATTAGCAATGAACTCATGTGTTTTATTTATATATTCACCATTATCAATAAGCACGACTGTATTACCATTGTCGGCTTTGGTGTGTTTTATATTATTGTTTTTTAGTTTCCTATTAAGTTCTTTTATAGTGTTTAGTTGTTCTTTGTTATGTTTAGAGGATTTTGGTGTGTATATCTCTTTGATTTTTAAGGCTACTTTTTCCCTTAGGCCTTTCTGTTCATCAATTTGTGCTGTAGCAATTGCAGTTTCAGTATCTATAATAACTGTTTCGATTGCATTTTTGGTTCTAGTTTCAAAGTTGTGTTTATAGCCTAATTGTAAGATTTGTTCTTTTTTTGTCTAGCTTTATGTTAGTGAGGTTCAGAACCCTGGGGTAAAAAGTCATGTCTGTGTTAGTGTCTCTGTTATGTTGCAAGTATTGTTTATCCTTCCTAATCTGATCTTGTTTTAGCCTGCTAATTTTGTCGTTCATCGTCTTATATTTCTTCTCAATCTCATTTTGTAGTTTTCATTGTATATTATTATCTATGGTGACCCATTCCAAGTTGAAGGTTTTAGCAGCGTGTAGATGTAAGTCATACATCCATGAAGATATTTTTAACAACGGACGTCTGAACTTTCAGTAAAATTATTTATGGACTTGTGATTCATCACATTTTTAAACTGTGGTTTTATACCACTCATTTCGTATATATTTGTATAAGTTATTTTATCATTGACACTTCTGTGCATTATTTTTTAAGTTTTAATCAGTTTTACATGTAGGCCTACATCTAGTAACAAGATAAAATTTAAATATATCTGCAGGTTAGTGCACAGGCTTTTAAGTGAATCTGGTTGATTTTACACTGTCAGGAATCATAGATGCATTTTCAATGGCCTAATAATAGACTTAATTAATCTTAGTATCTGAAATTCTTATTAATTCCTAGGCCCAGACTTTTTAGGTTGATCCTAAATATTTTATATTAACGAGGGTATAAGGTGGAACTGTTCATACTTTTACTGATTCATGGATGGTTGATTCATAGTATGCCGTGATCTCATAACTTTTAGTTTTATTTTTATACAACAAAGCACGAAAGTAGGCCTAATTATTATTTGTATAATCCGCTACATTTTTAGGTCTATTCATGGAATAGTCTTAATAAATCCAACTCGAGTTGACGAGTTACATCGCAGCCGCGAATCTATCGATAAACTCGTCAACTATGATAATTTACAAAGAAAACTTTTTTCTTCATTATTCCCAAGGCCCTGTACATTCCATGTGGCAACATTTAATATATCCGCTATTCCAAAACTCTTATCCTTATTCATGCCTGGTCGTCGCCTCTGAGTAATCCATTCTTTTTCTGGTATTATGAATATAATACCAGAAAAAGAATGGATTACACACTACCAACAACTCTGGTATGATCCAACAAAACAAGAAGTATTTGAAAAACGGGAAATTAGTAGCAGTGACCCCATTGAAATGAAGGAAATGGAAAATGCAAAAAAGAGAACAATGAATAGAAAAGCACCAGGCTTAGATAATATTAATTCTGAATTACTAAAATATGGTGGCTATTATTACACTTACGACTTTTACAACTATTTAATATGTGTTCGACAAGGTACGAAATTTCAGATGAATGGAATACCGCTAAAGAAAGGGGAACGAAATAAGGCAGAAAATTATATAGGCATTAGTTTGCTGAATACTACGTATAAATTGTATAGCAGAATTATCAATGAAAGCCTTCGTATTATTTCAGAAACTATTTTGACAAGCTGGCTTCCGGAAGGGGTGTTCATGCATTGATGATGTATTCACTTTGAAACAGATAATTCAAAAGCGCCGAGAATTTAACTTGGAGACACACTTAGCCTTCATAGACTATCAAAAGGCATTTGATCGCATTGATCGAGAAAAACTCTGGTCTATAATGGAGAGAAGAGGATATCCAATGCACTTAATCAGAATTTTACAAACCTTATATCAAAAAACCAAAATTGTAATAGATACTGGTAAGAAAATGTCTTTAGAAATTAAAACCAATCAAGGAGTTAGGCAGGGATGTAGTCTGTCACCCGTCTTATTTAACATCTATATAGATGATTGGTAAGAGACTGGAAAAAAATTGCACCTTCAGGAATACAAATCAGTTACAATAACATTTTAAATACTATGCTCTTTGCCGATGATCGAGTAATAATACAAGATAATGAAGATAAACTCCAATTGACAGTATACAAGCTAAATCAGTTAAGTAGTAATTATAATTTTAAATCTCTATCAAGAAGACCAAGACCATGTTATTTATAGGAAAAGATCCGGTACGGACAAAGACTGTGATAGATAACCAAATAACAGGTATGGCATTTTAAATATCTAGGATGCGATATAACATATGAAGAAGATAAAGATATCAATAGTAAAATTAGTAATTATCAAAGAATATGTGGTACCATAAGACGAACTTTAAAGGGAAAAAATATGAGAGAAACACAAATAAAATTTTACAGAACAATGGCGGTACCCACTTTGTTATACGCATCTGAAGTTTGGGCAACAAAGACAAAAGATGTCAAACAAATTGAATCTTCAGAAATGAAATTTATTAAAGCGGTGAAAGGCTGTACAAGAATAGACCATGTAAGAAACGAGGATATAAGACAAGAATTAGGAGTACAACCAATAATAGAAACAATGATACAGTATAAAGAAAGATGGAGAGAACATGTTTTGCGAATGTCCCCAACAAGAATACCGCAGCAAGCTATGTAATATAAACCATTAGGAAGAAGGAGTGTCGGGAGACCGAGGACAGGAACAGGCAATGGCGCCTAATCCTGGGTTGTCAAAAGAGGAATAACTTTTTTCTTCTTTAGCCAATACAAATTAGAAATAAATTTTCGGGATTAGGACCCATTCTACATTAAAAACCAGAGAACAGGAAGTTTGTAAATTATGTTAAATAGACGCAAGCATGTTAATTCCGTGAGAACCGTAGAAAACTCTTGCCTAAAAGCAATATTTAATAATGAATCTCCATTTATTTTAAACCTGCTTTGCTATATAGTATGTTAGGGCTATAGTTCAATACAATATATACAAAACAAGTGATATTTTCTTATTATTATCTTATTGTAGACATACAGACAATAAACCGGTACCGGTATATAATAACTAGACCACAGAATTTTAGGCAAATGCCTATTAAATTTCTTTAAGAAAATGTGCAAAATAATTGCAAATGGTTGCAATTTATGGAAAATTATACTCATTAGGAACAGTTTTATAGTGCAAAAAATGAACTATAATGGAGGCCAGTGCCTATTTCTTCCTTTTTGTGCCTAAGCCTGCCTAAACAAGTAATTTTTAAGGTTTTTATAAAGCATTTCAAGAACTTTTAAGATTTAATCGTTAATTTATACCTGGGTAGCGTATTATAGTCATTTATTTATGACGCGAAAATAATTTTGTCGTTCATATAACAAACAGTTAAGAATTAGACGTTTTCTTCGTAAGGGTAGACAAGTCAGTAACTAATTTATTAGCTTTCAGTGGTGTTTCCAGATTATTTAAGGCTAACACTCTGTCACAAGTCTAGTTTTAAGGAATATAAAATCGCAGACCATTTCTTCTTGTGATTTAAACAATTATATTATTATTATTATTATTATTAACAAATAACATGTGATAATTATAGTCATGTACATAATATGTAAAAATAGCCTACTTACTTTTACGCATTTACTAATCTTTTGGAACCCATTTTAAATAGGAGAAATAAAATTTTATTGCCTAAAATTAGCCTAAATAATAGTGCTTAATTACATCATTTTGTAACCTATATTAGGTGCCTAAAATGTCAATTGTTATGCCTAAAATTCCAAGGTCTATTAATAACGTCAATACCTTCGTCCTTGTTGTTAACACATGTGATCACAATACACACACTTGTGCATATTGTGTGTGAGTGAGTGTGTGAAAAACAAGACAAGAGATGTTTACCAGTGTGAACAGTGTCATTCTTTTGTTTCGCTAATGTTATTCTACTTACGTAACAAAGAGGTTTCTCTCTCTTTTCACTTTAAGTACTATGGAATTACGAAACTCGTCTAGAAAGTAAGTTTCCCTGGGACCGTTTACAGAAAAAAAAACACAATTTCATGAAAATATTTATTTTAACAGATGCAGCAAGTGTTCAGCTATGTTTCAACATATTCGCCACCGGAATTGAGACATTTTCCATACCGTGTGACCAACTTTTTAATGCTTGTGTAGTAGAAGTCTGCCGCCTGGGAGAATCACTGTGTGAACAACCATCTCTGCCTCTTTCATTCTTTGTCATTTCTTGAGGGGTAGAAAAAGACGAAAATCACTGGAACGAGATTCGGGCTGTAGAGTGGATTTTTAAAGACCTCCCAGCAAGTCTCCCGCAGAAGTTAGGCCTAATGATTTAGTTAAAATGCTGTACATAAGGATCTTATACTAAGGGGTAAGGGGTAATTGCATCAGACTGAAACAACAAAATACACACCCTGCAGAAGTACGGCCTCTTATTCTTTAACGGAATTATTTGAAGTATTCCCATGCTTTAGGGTAGAGAAATGTGAATATAACACAGCAGATAACTACGTCATAGCATTCTTGTTTATACCAATCCACAGTTTCTTAGATAGATATATAAGCTTTCATGAACCACAGATTATTGTCTCTGTTGGACACTACAGTTCTCACAGTTTCTTAGATAATTGTAGAAGCGAGCGTTTACATAGCCTGAGATCTACGATTTCAAGTTGAGGAAATTACTGATAGAAGATCATTGTTACCAATGTTCCTGCTTTATTTTGGTTTTGATTTGCATATGGTTATGTTTTATTTTGGAATAATAACTTGGGGTATTATTCTGCTTGAAACGGGGAGTTCAAGCATTCTAATTTATTATTTAATAATATTTTATATTCGAACCCCAGCAACACTGTTCAGCACTTGAATGTTTTTACGCTGTAGAAAATCTGTTAGGTAATACTATGCAGGATAATTAAGGAACTAATGAACTATGTAAGCGCTAAGTGATGTTTTCTCTGTAAGTTATTCTTATTGTAATTATTGTCCTGCCATCGAATATACAAAATATACCCACTTGCAGAAGTGAAATATACATACATAATCAAAATTAGCAGTTTTTTGTTGGCCCCGCCTTCCATCCCCGGATTACCTGAGCCATGGTTCTCTACATGGTTCTTCAATTGGAGATGATAAAATTTATAATGTTATCCATACATTAAATTCGTATTGTAATCCATTTCCTTTTAATCATAAGCTGCATTTTATTAAAGTTTTCTTATTTCTCTTACTTTCGGCGAGAAAACTTCTAATCTGATTCTGGTGCCGGCTAAAGAATAACTTCTATTGGTTAGAATTTCGATTTTCTTTGTGAATGTGAGGCGCTTATGTTTTTCCTCCCAACCCTGCGTGCTGAGTCGATCCACCATTCCAAGTTTCTCAGTCCTAGTTTGTATTGTAGAATCCTGCACACAGTAGGTAAGGTGTCGTGACTTCTTTCCCCCCGGTTTTGTCGATTCCAAACAATTGACTGGTAATTATTTCAGGCCCTAAAGCTATCGGAATGATTGAGACAACGGGTAGGTAAAATTGTTTCCATACTGAGGTATTAGCATCTTTTCCATAAAACAAAGTAAAAATCCAATTTACCTAATAAAACGCATATTAGCTTACTACCAGTACCCATAAACCTGACCCTCACCCATTAGGGAAAAGGAATGAATCAAGCTTCTCCGTAACTTCGTGTAGCTGCACTACTTTATTTAGGATAATAATGTTATGCTGGTGCGTGAAATTGCTTTAAGCCGTTTTAATCGTAGATCTTTGTCCTGTGGAAATTCATGAAAATTGACTACAGTTGTTATTCCTGTCCTACTTTTGCAGAATGGTACGCAACAAACTACTATCTGAAAAGAATCTAATTAGATTTATGCCCATGGTGCTCGAAAAAGACATCGGGTGGAATTACTATTCATGTTTTAATCTACGTCAACTCAGAGAATAAAATAAGAAGTAATGCATCGGTGTAACTGATAATAATGCATAAAAGTGTAAAACATCAACCTTTTCCGCTCACGCTCTCATTATGACAAGACAACACAGGTCGAGTACCAGCGCTCATATCGGCAGAATGTTGCCCCGTATTCAGCTCATGAGTGAAAGCAGAGAAGGTGAACGGATGTGCGATGCAGTAGCTATATCAGCAACGTACTGCCTGCGGATTTAGACGTGAACACTTGCATGCGCCGCAGAGATAGGGCGGGACGGAAGGGGAGTGTGTTGCTACTATGGATCACGTGAGACTGATACCACTGCGCATTGTGTTTACAGTGTTCACGTCTAAATGCACAGGCAGTAAATAGAGCTAATCGTATACAAAGCTCGAATCGGGAGATAGAGTGGTAGGGCAAAACAGGCAATAAGCACGTTTACAAAAACGACAAATCAAGTGTAATGAAAATATCAGTTGTCGGATTCATTCTATCAGTCCTACTTGTTTAGGAATCCAGGAAACCAAGATGTGCGAATAAATCTTGTCAAAATTAGAACTAGAAAAGGAAATCAAAGCTTCTCGCAAACAAACAAACGAGATTGGCAATGTTTAAAGATTTTACAGAAGAATTACGAATTTTAACCAGTGGACTAGAGTCATGGCCAGGCTTTAAAACTTAGTGCCCGAACCCACAGAGGGAGATGATTCCAGTTACCAACAACCTGAGTATAGGGGGTGGGGGCGATTGCGTAGGCTGATAAGACAGTCATTCATAGTAGTACTGAGAAGTCAATGCGCTCGTAGTACGATGCCTCTCAAATTGGTTAACAGTGTACCTTGTCATTATGCGTGTTTATAAATTTATAATACGTGTTCGGAATACCGAAAGTAAAGTATTCTAAAACGCAAACATATATTGAAACATTTGGGAGGGACTATTACACACAAACAGGAGAACATATCGTTTTGCATGCTTGTAATGTGAGTTTAGAGAATGAGAAGTTATTTTGTGGTCTTCCTATACCTGTAATCCGCTTTGTTTACTATCACGTGAACTAGCATATGGTAGCTAGCGCATACGCCGAGCAAAGTCTGTACAGTACAGTTGCTGTTAACATATTCGATCGGGCACTAAGTTTTAAAGCCTGGTCATGGCCGAGTGCACCAACCTCGGTATTCAGAATACCGCGGTAAAGTTACTTAGTTTACCCCGGTAAAGTCATACTTTCGTTGCACCGTGCTCGGTTTCGACTAAAACCGCGGTAAGATGCAAACCGGCCGTGAAAGAGCTGTAAAGTGAGAAAACAGCGGTTTTCTTTCCAAGATGGAGATCGGCGTAATGTATCATATTTACGATATCTAGGCCAAAAGCTAATTGAACATAAAT
Source organism: Ectobius pallidus (assembly GCA_964059195.1). Lineage (NCBI taxonomy): Eukaryota > Metazoa > Arthropoda > Insecta > Blattodea > Ectobiidae > Ectobius > Ectobius pallidus. The sequence goes on from CAXKWD010000009.1 coordinate 31,204,431, forward strand.
AATAATGAGAGACTGGTGGGGTCTATTTGAAGAATGAACGATGGTGCATATCTTTGAAAATACTGTGCTGTAACATCGATTGAAATGACCTTCCTTTCTTACCTCAACCAAACCAGGTCCATCGAGTAGGCTAGTGGGCGTAACCACGATTAGTACGATTAGTACAGTATTTATTCAAAGTTTGAATTCGGACGACATATATACGCAATATAATATTCCATTTTATCCGTATGAACATTTATTACTGAACAATAAGGCAACAGTAAAGTAAAGTGTTCCCTATTACAGGCCATGGAGGCCCAGAGGGTTCCAGGAGGTTGAGGCTCCCAGATTTTTAGACATCGGCACATGAAGGTGGTAAGGTTGTCAGCCTTACGCACCGGCCGCCTTTACCCCCAGGATTGCTCCTGGTACTCATTTCTGTTAGAGGCTGAGTCGACCCCAGGGCCATAGTGCCACCAGAAGGATTAGGCCAATTGAAAAACTCCAACGACCTCATCGGGGATCGAACCCGCGACCTTCCGGTTTGTAGCGCAGCGCCTCAACCACTACGCTACGGCGTACCCCCAATAAGGCAACAAATAAATGAAATATGGAAAACCAGTGGTCCTAGGCCAAATTTAAGTGAATGGCTGCATGCATCACGATATAGCCTGTGTATCGGTATATAGGGTATGTAATCAATTTATCATACCTGCACGTACACGAACATAATTATAACAGCCCTTTTATGGCTATGCACATGATTTTGCACCTAAAATTTCTACTAGTTGTACGGGAATAAAAGCGAGGCTATGTCGAACGCAAAGCAGAGATTTCGTGGTGTTGCTTTGCCTTGGATTTCACACGTGTGAGAATTATTCTTTAAAACATCAATGTTACTTTATTGAAATGTACAGACAGGTGGGATCTATTTGAAGAATGAACGACGGTACATATCTTTGCAAATACTGTGCTGTAACATCGATTGAAATGACCTTCCTTTCTCACCTCAACCAAACCAGTAGTAGCCTAGTCGAAACCAACTCATTTCACGATTGGTACAGTATCTATGGTGCTTGAATTCAAAGTATGAATTCAGACGACATTTATACGCACTATAATATTCCATTTTATCCTTATGAACATCTTTTTATTGAATAATAAGGCAACAAATAAATTGAATTTGGAAAACCAATAGCCTAGAGGAGCCACCGTGACTGGCAGACGTGCAGAGAGAGAGAGAGAGAGAGAGAGAGAGAGAGAGAGAGAGAGAGAGAGAGAGAGAGAGAGAGAACCTAGCGGCCATGGAAGAAACCATCAACGAGAATTGGAGTCGGAGCAGAGTAACCGCAATATTTCCAAGCATTAGCAAACCGCGTTATTTTAGCAATGGTGCACAGAGATTTTGAGAATACTCCGGTATTACGTTTACCGCGGTAACGAAACGGCTGAGAAAACCGGAGAATGGTGCACTCGGCCATCAGTGAATAAATGATGCAATGATCTTCAAAGCGTAATCAAAACACACGAGTGAAAAGGCGACAAAAACAAGGCTTGAAAAGATAGAACAATATAAGAGTCGGTTCGTCAATTCTCATAACTAGGCGGCGAATTTCCGAAACTTGAGCAAGGCGCGGATGGGATGAAGGTGATAATGACGGACAGATGATATCTGGGGTCCACAAGGGCCTAAAGTTACCCGAGATTCATCTTACATGTGAAGAAAACTCCCACCCCACCTAGGTAACTTGTCCAGACCAGGAATCGAACCCGGGTCCTCTGCGTGAGAGGAGCGAACGCATTCCCTGCGTCACAGCGGTGGACATCAGTGAGCATAAAATCCAGAATTCACAGTTTCTATACAATTCTATAGGCTAGCTATTTAAATACAAAACTAGGTGAAACTATCTGAGTGTATGAAACTAAATGTAGTGTAGAGTTATGAAACTTTTCAAGTAATTTACAATAATTATTATAACTTGCTGTTTCTTGACAGGATGGATGACACATTAGTCTGATTTTTCATCAGAAGGTAAATTTATAATAAATCCTGCTCCTCGTGTCTTTCCGCACAGACCGATTCCAGTGAATGAAATGGATAACTACATGTTTAAAATGAGATTTCGATTATCAAAATATTTTGTACAAGAATTAGAATTGAGACTGAGGGAAACACTATAAAACCTAACTCATGAAAATGCCTGCTCATCAGGAAGAACCAAAAATGTGGAGAGAGATTTTTGTGAATTATTTTAACTGAACAATGCAAAATCAACCATAGTCCACCTGATTATGCTCGTAGCTTACGTTGTGCTGTAAAGCAAGTTACCAGTGTGTAAAGTGATCAGATTATCATGCAAGCGACGGATGGACAAAATAAATACCAGAACACCATTTGACTTTTTTCTTTTCCTGTGTAGCAATGTGTAATTTTGTGAACTAGTGTTAGATGTGAACTGAAATCTCGCAGATCAAGATTATTTTTATACAACACAATCTAGTCATAACCTCGGTTACATCCTTTTCAGTTGCTATTATAAATTGGCCCTAAATGCAATGGTCTATTTAAATAGGCCTATTCCGATACGGTAGGTGAAACATGGGTTGTAAATACTTTTATTTCGGTAAATATTTTTTTAATACACGCTCTCTAAAGCTGCGTCTCCATTGATATCCATTTAACACCAACATGTTGCAATTAACATATGTTAAATGTTTATCATCAACTTGTTGATGTATGCAAGTCAAGTGGTTTGCCAATTAACAACTGTCTCCACTACAATGTTATAGGTTAACATGTGTTGGCGCGGTTACGAACAGAAATGAATAACATTCAAAAAGAAAACGCCTCTGAAGAGGGCAGCCAACATTACAAAATGAGAGTAGTTATTATCTTCTCGTTAACTGTCTATGACTTTCTTAACTACTAATTTTGTACAGATGTCTTGATCTTTTCAAAATAACTATAACATTTTTCAACAATGGAGTATGCCATAAAAAATAATTTTAAAAGTACATGCAATACTATTGAGAACACTGATATACCAAATACAAACGCAGCTTAATACAAAATGGATGCCGGGAATATTGAGGAAACTGTCGACTGCTTTTTGTTCACCCGGAAATTCCCGAAACAAAGCCGATATTGATCGAATAGTCAATTGACTTGACATGTTGTCCATTTTCTCCGGAAAACAAATTAACATCTGAAAATGTTAAGTGCAACACGCTGGGTTTGCATGTCAATGTAAATTGGAACGCGAAATTGCAATACACATGTCAATATCAACTTGTTAATATTGACATGTTGGTGTTAAATGTATATCAATGGAGACGCAGCTTAAAACACCTGTTTATCGGACTGGTAACACGCCGAAAATTTGCATCTTAAGCCGCGTATACATTTGACCTCCTCTCGCGTTCCGCTCTGTCCGCGTGTCGACACGCGAACAGTTCGTTGAAATTATCCATAGGAAAGCGACGAACATACTGCGAACAACCAGCAGTGATTTTTCACCCACCACGCATCTACTAGCAATCATGTCTTCATATCATATCAAATCATATCACAGCCCATCAACATGACAATAACCCTAATATAGTAATAGGGCCCACAACATCTTTATATTAAAATTTAACTTAATAATAATAATGAAATTAATAACAATAATAATGATATTATTGTTATTATTATTATTATTATTATTATTATTATTATTATTATTACATATCTCAAAAGTATTGACTGGGAGACCCGAAGAGAAAAGACCACGCAGAAGATCTAGACGTAAGTGGGAGGACAATCTTAAAATGGATTTAAGGGAAGTAGGATTTGCTAGGGATGATTGGATGGAGTTAGCACAGAATAGATTGAATGGCGGACTCAGGTAAACGCGGCAATGAACCTTCGGGTTCCATAAGATAGATAATATTCCATTAGCTTGCTGAGGAATTGTCTATTGTCATTGAGTAAGTAAGTAAGTAAGTAAGTAAATTTTTATTATCAGGGCCCGGATTCTAATTACATATAATATTTTTATTGATGCTGCATAGGCATTGCCAACTTGTAGATAAATCCTAATCATGGACTAGATTATAGAAATACATTTTTATTAGGTAATTTTTTGTCATTTTATGCAATTTTATATTTTTATGGCATTTATTTCAATTTTACGTCATTATTTTGTCATTTTCGTGCCATTTGCTTCCTTCTTTAGTCATTTTCATGCATTTACATTGAGTATATTAACTTTTTTCGTCGCTAGTGGTTCTCTCTTTGAAGTGTTGTTTGTTTAATGCAAGAAGGAAAAGTGTTGTCATGTCTCAGTCGGAAATGAGAATCAAAGAACGCCAAAATGTTGTATTATATTACTATTGTTTTGACTTGGCACCTGCTTGGATTTAAGAGTAAAAACTACTGTTTACCCTCAATAAACAATAATATAATCCGGCAGACCGCAAAAGGAAATGTCGAAGTTGACTGGCCAGTGCCTCAGTGTCAGTATAAATTTCCGTGAGAAAAGAACATTCACACCATTACAGTTATTTACACTTTTTACAATTATGTAAACATTAGTCTAACACTTTGTGTGTACAATAATATTTTTTTATAAATAAAATATCAGTTTTATTCATTTTTTTATAATTATTAAATCATTTTCTTTAAAATTTAAGGTCATTTTATAGGTCAATTTTTAAACAATATTAGGCCATCAGAATCCGGGCCCTGATTATTATTATTGAACTTTGTATAAACATTGTGTGCACAGCTGCCGGATGTTATTGTTGCAGGTGTTCCAAATCAAAATAACATGCGTATGGCACAACACGCGTTTCCATCAGTCATTGGAATAAACCGAATTTTGCAAAACTGTTCTGCTAGAAGAAGGGCTATTTTAAATAAGCGATGTGCAGTAGGTTTAGATTTAGCCTATACTAACATTGTCAATATTTGAAGAAAACGAGTTTTGAAAAAAATAGTCAATTACAAAAAATGTGTACGGCAAATATCGAAACAAAACCATTTTTAGGCAAGAATTGAAAAGTGTGTAACAATTTCATTATTTATATTTTACAAGTTACCTTTTCCTATACCTTTGCTGGCGTTTACTTTCATTTTTTCACGCCGGTTAGCTGAAAGCAGATTTACCATCTGCTTATGTCAGGCTTGGTCACTGAAGTGGAAGTGGGGAGGTCATGCAGCAAGACTCCACCAGGACAGATGGGCGTATGTCCAGTGCTTTAGTTGGAAAATATTTTATGGGGGTACTCACCTTACTTCAAAATTTTCCATATCGCCTCATACAAAAGAGTTTTAAAAAACCGAGCATCTTATCAGGATAGCCAACATGTAATCTGAGGAGAAAGTAATTATTGTAGAAATGCGCACGAAGGTGAAGATTAGAACGCATATCTATTGCGAATTTAATAGTGTTTGTCATTATTAACAAATACACTCTCGTGAATTGGACATTTAATAAGTACTTTAGGACAATATCATTCCTGTACTGCCAGTACGACGTACCGGAGCACATATTTTTCCCGGTATGGTAGAAGGAAAATAATTTTATACCGGTACGCAGTACCGGTGCGTACCGGCCCAACTAAAGCACTGCGTATGTCACATCAATGTGGGACCCCCGAATAGGGAAAAGGAGCAGAGGACGTCCAAGGCGAAGATGGTCCGACGACTTCACGAGAACACTAGGCGCAACATGGAGCAGGACGGCTAGAGACAGAATAAAGTGGAGAAACATAATGAAAGGCTTAACAAACCCAAAGTGAACAGTGATCAGTGATAAGTGATGATACCTATCAAACGCAGCACTTGAGCTCGCACGGACCGGCTCACCGAGCGAGCAAACTTAGAGCCAGCCCTACGATCGGTAGGAGGCCCTTGCCCTAATGGGATGCCAATGGGCTTATTTTATTATTGTTATTTTATTATTATTGCATTCTTCCGCAGTCTCATTCATTTGAATACCTACTGTATTTCCCTCCATGCATCCTCCTTCAAATTTTTCCTAAAGTGGTCCTTATGATTTGGATTCCATAGTAAAGGTTTCGATTTATAAACGTTTATCATCTGGAGTGCCTTTTCCTCGGACCACACCATGATTAACAAATTTATGCTTGAGCGGAGCGCAGGAGGAAAATGACACGCGTGTCGACACACGGACGGAGCGCAACACGTCCCAATATGAAATCAGAAATCCTTTGTGTTCGCCGAAAAAACCGACAGGAGACGGATCGCGGCGAACTATCTGCGTGTCGACACGCGAACACCTCAAATGCCGTCCCGTGTCGACAAGCGTACAGAGCGCAAATGTATACGCACCCTTAGCAACCTAGGCCGCTAAAATTGCATAAAACTGTATTCAAACTGCAGTTTTATCGGCCTAGGACGCTAAACTCATCATGGCAATCTGTAAACAAAATCCAGATGGCATTGTGTTATTGTTTCTCAACACCAGGAAAGCTCCAACTCCAGATGGCATTGACCAGTCACAACAACTTTAACAAGGATTTAAACATATATTTGGTCATAAAACAATCAATTTAAACCAACATGTTTCTTTATGATAATCAGAAACTTTCCGAGGTTTTTCGCAAAACACGGTAGCCTACTTCATAATATAACAACAAATATAAGCCTACAACTTTTCACATCTTGGTTCACAAGAGAAACATTGCTTACCATGGTTGCACCAACATTTAATTGCAATAATATATTCATTCTCATAGTCTACTACTGCCATGATGTAGCTGGCAGCAGCTCCATTTCAATGTTTTTGGCTTGGATTGAAATTTCCTCGAGCTTATCATTCATATTTTCACAAGCTTCTCAGAAATACTAGTTCGTGTGCATTACTGTTTACAAGAAGCGACTCATATTTAATGCATCTAAACCGCATTTCGTATTGGTATGTAGGCTACGGTTCATTGTTGTTCTGCGTTTCAGGTAGCTGTGAGAATATGACGTTAACAAATGGCTGACTATTTTTCATTATAATTAATTATACGGTATTTTTGTTTTATTTCATATAATTTAGAGAACTTTTACTAAAACATATTGTATGCACCACGTGCGCAAAAACTTTACCGGACTCATCCTCGGCTATACTAGATTCGTCCGCTAAAGCGTTATTTTGCGTACTTGATACATAAATAGCTATTAAAAACTGAACTTCTTCTTCTACCTGACAGGCCTTGGCTTTGTGTGACATGCAGAGGGTAATGACTGTTTCTCTCTTGTTTCAGGTAAGTGGAGGGTCCCACGCTGCACATCTCGAGCTGGGTCATTAGGTCCCCGCCCCTCTCTACACAACTGGATCCACTTCGGGCTATGCCAATTAATTTTCAACGTAATAAAATGCTAGTTCCTATTCGGGCACTCGCTGAATTTGGGACAGAATCAATTTGTATTCTCTTGACTGATATTTCCCATGAACCGGCAGTCAAAACAGTGAAACACGTGATAAACAGATCGTGCAGCTGGCGAACCAGATGGATGTGGTCAGCATTACACCAGCATTTATCAGTTTCCCTCAATGAAAGCTTAGACAATTCCTTAGCAAGATAAAGGAATATTACCTGTTTTATGGAACCCAAGGTTCATTGCCGCTTTCAACCCTATTCTGCTCTAACTCAATCCAACCATCCCTCGCAAATCCTACTTCCCTTAAATTTATCCTAATATTGTCCTCCCACCTACGTCTAGGTCTTCCAAGTGGTCTCTTCCCTTCGGGTAACCAAGTCAATATTTTTGAGATATGCATTTCCTCCCCATTCGCGCAACATGTCCAGCCCATTTCATCCTCCGTGATTTAATTACCTTTACTATACCCGGTAGAATAGAGGTTATGAAGCTCGTCGGTATGCAGTTTTATCCAGTCCCCATTTACATCTCTTTTAGGCCCAAAAATTTTCCTAGGCACCCTGTTTTCGAATACTCTCAGATTATGTTCTTTCCGAAGAGTAAATGGCCGTGCTTGGCCGTGTCTCGAATCTGTATAATACAACCGGCAGGATAATTATTGTTTTATACATTTTTATTTTTAGATTTGTATGCAGAAGACGAGAAGGTAAGAGTTTCTAAACTGCATTAAACAAGCATTTCCTGATTTTAGTCGACACTCAATATTTGTGTCTGTAATTATTACTCTCAGATATTTGAATATCTCCACTTCTTCCAACAATTTACCGGCTATTCTGATATTTTGTAACGCATTACTTTGACGTTTCATGACCATATACTTGGTTTTTCAGCATTAATTTCCAATCCAACATTCCTGCAAACATCGAAAAGACTTTCTGCATTTCTCTCGATTGTGTTTATGTCATCGCCCAACAGACATACGTCAAAAATCGGGTAACTGCCAATTAATTCTAGGCCTCCCTTGTTTTCTTAAACATTCCTAATGGCATATTCCAAAGCGAAATTAAAAGTTATAGGCGATAGTGCATCTCCTTGCTTCAAGCCGCTTTTATGGCAAACCTATCTGATATAAATTTATTTACCCTGACTCTGCTTAAAGTTTCATTTAGACACATTTTGATCAGCCTAACTAACTTCTTTGGTATCCCAAACTCAATGAGGTTATTGTACAATTTCTACAATGAAAGATTATTATTATTATTAATCTCTTGAATCTCCAACGTAAAAGACCCCTTTTTTACAGATGTATGCTAGGGTCATAGTTAACAAAAAAATACTAGTATCTATTGATACAAAAAAGGAGTATTAAATAAATAGCAGGTCCTCGCGGCTTCGCTCACGATAATTAATTGGAACATTAAAAATTATATTTAATAACACTTGCCCCATAAACAATCATAGGCCTAAACAAAACTATTAATAATTAATGAAACATCTAAAAATCCGACTTTTAAGTGAATTCCACGATTAGACAGCGCAGCATGGGAAAAACAGCCTGAGATTCGAGTTCCCTGGTCCAGAATACCCCTGTCTAGTGAGTTTTGTCCAAATCGGACAATGTTTGCCCATTTAGGCCTATATTCATTATCCCTCTTCCGTCTATGTTCAAAATTTCAGATGTCTGCCTCATTATAAACAAATGAAACGACCAGGGTGGGCTTACAAAATTCAAGCGATCGCGATGCTTTTATTTCCAAGGTATGACAAAAATAGGCAAAGCCATCTGCAATTGATTTGACAATTAAAATGTATTACTGATAACTTCTGTTTTGTATAAGCATAGCCCGGTAGTAGATCTAGCTATTAAACCGTGTTTTCAATAGAATATGCTTTATCAATACAGATTAGATACTTAAATTATCTTTAACATCCTGATAAAGATAAAACATTCCAATCAATATCTCGCCATGGCCACCTCTGTTACGTAACTTTCTCACAGCTGAAAACTATTTTAATTGAAGAAAGTGTGAAGTTGAGCGTGGAAAGCATTGTCGGCCATTAAGACGCTTCTCCTTTTATTTCCTACACTGTTGTCATTAGCATCGGATTATCCTAGCTTTCACTCACCACAGGTAAGAGGCGTTAAAATAATCGTACTGTTTCTGTTCTGGTCAAGCCATGTGGAATTTATGGTGGTCAAAATGGGGTCGGGGAAGATTTCTTCTCGAAGGCTTTTCACTTTTTCTATTTCCTTGCAAGATCCCTGTGTACAAACAAAAATATGCAGTTGGCTGCATGTACTTGTAATAAACATTTCACTGATAAAATCAGCATATTACTAAGGGGAACACGGCTACAAGTTTCAACTCTAAAAAATAAGTGTAGTTCTCAACAACGAGGGAGTTATTAATTTTGTAATTTGATATGCTTAATACATTGCGGCAACGGGGTGCACTCAGCCTCTTGACACCAACTGAGGACACAGAAATACTGTAGTGACTCCTGTCCAGTAAGCCATCAATAGGGCTCGGATTTTTTCAAAATGCATATGCGCATATGCAAATGCATATTTCGATAGTTGTTGGCGTTATTGCATATTCTAAACATAGAAGCATAATTCCGCATATATGGTTGAAATTTAGGACAATTTTAAGAATCTCTCTCAAAACATACTTTGCACATCCCTTCCAAGTTTTTATTTGCAACTTTCTGGATAACGGCATTTTAGTTTTACTGCTAGAAATATCTACCTGGCTACGGGGTGGTAGTGGGATTTACAAATAGAAATAGGGTATGTTTGCCAGATGAATGTTCCGAAAGGTTTGGCACCAATGTATAAATACTGCCCAATCACTTCAGTTGATCTAGAAAGATCATTCTCGGCGTATAAACTCATTTTGACGGACAATAGGCATAGTTTGTCTCCAGAAAACATTGAAAGAGTACAAGTTGCCTACTGTGATGCTACTTTCGGCAAATTAATTATGTAAGTAGGAGAATGAATAAAATTACACGTTTTATAAATGCAAATTTATATCTTTTTTCATATTTTCCATTTTTGTGTGTGCATAATTGCATGCATATTTGAAGAATAATTAACTATTTGGTAGGGAATAAAATGTTAGCAATATATTTATGTGGCAAAAATAATTGGACAATTAATTTTTTTACAGAAACTAAGGCCATTTTTGGTGCATGTTTTCCACTTTTTGGTGCATATTTCCATTTTTTACTGCATAAATGCATGCATATATTCAAGCTTTTTAGTGCATATGAATCCGAGGCCTAGCCATCAATAACGGCCGTGGTAGTCGGCATGCTGTGTACATGGTGCATACAGACACACACATTCGAGTGATGACAAATCTTTTATTTTTTGAAAATTTGGAACCATTTTGACGTTTTGAAATATACAAATGGAAGGAAGACTATGGGTATTAGATGTAGGATAGAGTAGGGAGCAGACACCCATAAACATGCATATATGACGGCATCGTGCCACTCTAGTTGCAGTAGTTGGAAGATTGAAACACGCATATTCCAACCATTAAATCCCTCTAAGTTTGGGACGGAAGGTCCTTATTCACAAAGCTTCTACCAGATCCCTGCGGAATTCTCTGGCATTTTTGCTCTAAGAAATAGATATAGACCTATGATGTAAGAATGCTGTACTAATCTTGTCACGTCCAACTGTACGGCGGCTGAGTCACAACTTAATCCCTCTATGTGTATAAAAAAGCCATCAAATTACGAGTCTCTATAGATATGTAATTTGATGGTATTTTTAAATGTACAAAGGGATTTAGTTCTGAGTCAACCGCCGTGCAGAATGGATGTGACAAGATGTGAACAGCATTCTTATTTCAGGATAGGTTTTTTTCAGAGCGAACATGCCAAATGCCACAGGAAGTTGGTAGAATAGTTTTATTATAAGATAATTTTTCCACCTTATGCACTAGTACTAAATAGATATTGATGTGAATGGGTGTTGACAAGTAATCTTTTTTTTATACCTGTTGTTTAGATGTACATGTATTTATACAGTAACATGAGCAGCATTAAAATACAATAGTCAGTGTTTTTGATAGTTATAAATATAAAATAGTTTTTTATTTATATTTAAGTACTAAAACTGTAGTAATTTGTGTTCAAAGCTTTGAATATTACAATTTCAGGTACTTATTTATATCTTGTTATCTAGATGCACCTTACTGAATAGTCTTGTTCAGGTAAATTAGAATGTTGTAAAATGTTATATAATCATAGTAAGAGGTTAAAATTACAATTAAAAACATAGATACAAGTAGTTGTATGTACATAATTTGAGTATAGAAGATACGTCACATAAAACCATATATACAGATTTTATCTTCTATTATCAAAAGATTACACCTATAATAATTATAATTGTAAGTTCCAGGTATATAGTAAAAAACTTTCTGCTAGTTAGCACTGATATTTCAGTCCAAGATGAGGTGTAGCCTTTTTTAGCTGTATAAGGAGACGTGAAGTTACGAAGTATTTTATATATAAAGATTCCTATGTCAGCATGCATCCGAACAATATTTGTGTATTATTTCGTGTGGATATGCATTTCGATGCGAGTTTGCATCATCTTCAATCCAGATCAAGCACTAAAAGTAAGAAAATTGGAAATTAATGTTGTAACGTAAATGTCTTTAAAGCAGAGTTTATTGTAGTCTTCATATAGGGGGTATTTATTTAATAAAAGTTATTTTTGAAACTACTTTATTGTATAACGTCAGGGTTGTACTTACAGTTATCTATGAACTTGTAGTGATCGTTGTGTTCGGTACATGAGCAGGTGGACTAACTTGATCAGCTTGGCGTGTTTCTGTAGTGAATTCTAAATATGTTTTCGAAAAGCATGTTGTGGTCAATAGTGTTTTCATTAATATTATGTATGTTTGGATATTTCAAATTGTTCGAGGGTGTTTAGTTTTATGCTTTTTTTCTGTCTATGTAGAATTTCCATGGTATTTTCGATTGTATTAAATGCATGTGTACTGTTTATGAGATGTTTCGCGAAGGCTGATTTTTTCTGTTATACTTATGCCGGTTCCACCGACATTCTTTAAATATATCCAAACGAAGACTTTAGTAATGCGCCATTGCTGTATAACGTCTGCTTTAAGTGGACACTGTTCCCCCAACACTCTAGTCGTTGAAATAAACACCCGTTTTCAAACGAGCGTTAGAAGGCAGGCAATCTTAGCACACAAGTTTTTCATACATTCACCGTCGCTACTGCCAACATACAACGTTAAACCTGAGAGCACACACTGCGCACGGCTAGTAATTTTCATACTATATAATTAAAAATTATAAACAAATTGAGTGAGTATTGTTTCTTTTTATTTACTGAGATGCAAAAATCTTATGTTATATTGTTTTCATGCACGATTCCTTCGCCGTTCAAAGTCATTTTTCCATTGGCAACGTTGGCTGCTATGTTTCACAGTAGCTAGCACAAAATAAACAGGAGTAGAAATTAATTATTACTAATATCATTGTTATTAATGCAGTATATTATACAATTTATGATGCTGCACTCGCACTATTAACCTATCATAACTTTATCATAATTTATTATATGCTAACCTGCAATCTTTTCGACTGCTATCGGTACAAAAAATGTATCAAACCTAAAATGTGAATTGGGCCTAGGCTATACGCCTCCTGCTGGTGTAATATTATTACAATATATTATACCATATCAAGAAATTATTGAAAACTATTACAATGTGATAAATGTACAGCGTAGCTCTTACCTTAATTTTATAGTCATAGGAGATACAAAATGACCTTTTCCTGGAAAAACACGGGAATAATACCCACACAACACACTCAAAAACGATTTGACTTAGGCCTAATTTTTCTTTAATAACAAGGGACATTGTGCAGTGTTATTTTATTGAGAAGTAATCCAGTAGAGATATTATAGTCAATTTCACCTATCGTCAACTTACTAGTAATAATACAAGCTATAAACTGACAAATACACAGCGGCGCTTTCGATGGCATGTAGGCGTAACTATGAGCGAAATACTTCAGGATACTGTTGTATGTTGAGCAACTGAGAAAAACATTTTATTTTGTAACCGTTCGTCTGTTTCAACGTTACGGTGTCAACTGATCCTCTCCTCTGATGGACTAGTTTGTTTTGTGGAATTTGAGAAAAACCCAGATCCTACTTTTGTGTTCATGCTAGTGACAGCAGGAGGGTCCCATTCTGTTACCTGACTGCTCTAAAGTAGCAAAGGAAGTAAATGAATCACTCCCTTGTATTCATATTATTCTTCAGAAACTGTTATTAATGAATTAATATACTGGATTTACTGTTTAATGTGGATAATACTGGGTATTCTAGCATGCAAGCACCTTCGGCCATCTTGTTTTCAAACAAACGCGAGATTTAACGCAAGGAATTTCTGTCTTTAAGTTAACGGGCGTGAGGGAGTAACCAGGATCGGTGGAACGTAAACATGACACAAGCAGGAGCAAACGACGCGTTTTAGCCTTAACGAAGGTCGGTGGAACTCGCCATTAAAGTCACTTACGTGTTCGGAGAATCTTTGTTTAAATGTTCTGCCTGTTTAGCCTACATATAGCCTATTGCGTTACAGTCGGACCATTTTAATTTATAAACTCCGCATTGCTCATATTGATTTTTCATTATGTTTGTTGTATTTTGTAAACATGATCTGATATTATTATTGGTTCTGTAAGCAATTTTAGTTTTTTCGGATTTTAGGGGTTTAATAATTGTATGTATCTTTGAGTCTGTATAAGTAAAGGAAATATATTTCTTGCTTTTACTGTTATTATTATCATTAGTGGGTATTAGCCTAGAGATTAAGTTTTTGTTTTTGTGTAACTGTTTCTTTTTCTTATTGAGTAATTTATATATGAATGATTTTTTGTAGCAATTGTTAACTGCGAATTGGATTATACTTTGTAGTTCTTTATTATAGTCTTTTTTTATTCATTGATATAACTTATGTAACAATCTATGGATCATATTTCTAAAGGCTGCTAATTTTTTAGATTGGGGTGATTAGAAGAGTTGTTAATTATGTTATCCGAGAATATAGGCTTTCTGTAGATGTTGAAATTTATTTTTTTGTTATTGAATTTAATATTTAGGTCTAGATAATGGATTTTTCTGTTGTTGGCTTCTTCTAGTGTGAAAGTTAGGTTTTTATATAAAGTATTAAAGTGTTTTAAGATTTCTTGTGTATTTTTGGATTCGCAAATTAAGAGTAGTTCATCAACATATCTTCCATAGAATTTGATTTTGTGTTTGGACAAGATATTGCGTATTAGGTTTTCTTCAATGTTTTGCAGAAATGTTTCAGAGAGAATGCCTGACAAGGGAGAGCCCATAGCTAGGCCTTCTTTTTGAAGGTATATTTTTCCGTTAAATTCAAAGTAAATCTGATTTAGTATAGTGTTAAGTATATTGGTTATTTTTTCAGCATAGAGGTGGCTATCTCCATTGTTAATCAATCTTTGACTAATGACATTTACTGTTTCTTGTAATGGGATATTTGTATATAAGTTTTTGATGTCAAGTGATATGATGGTTTCATTTTTACTTTCTCGCTTATACGGAGTATAGAGAAAGTATTGTGATCGTGACAAAAAATCGAAGTTGAGTTAACACCGGGAGAGCACGTTTCATGAAGCCTAGAAAACGAAAAAAGTATTTTTGGAATGACGTCTGTCCGTCTGTCCGTCTGTCCGTCTGTCCGTCTGTCCGTCTGTCCGTCTGTCCGTCTGTCCGTCTGTCCGTCTGTCCGTCTGTCCGTGGACAAGCACAGCGGGTAAACGGCTCGTTCTATTTACTTCATTTTTTGAAATAAGGACTTTTTCGAAATTTTGTCGAACCGCCCAGAAATTTAACTTCACAGCTGAAATATTAAGGGGACTTTTCATGAAAACTTTTTTTAAATTTTTGATTTTTGAAAAAATGGCTCTAACGATTTTAATAAAATTTTAAAATTGGAAACTCTTATCTATGAGTAATAAAATGGCTATATCTGTATTTCTGCAAAAATGACTTAAGGGGTACTTTATTCGTATCCATTTTCAGTTTTTCTAGATTATATCCATTACAGTAAGTGATACATGAAAACCTACCACAGTAAAGTTGTAGAGAAAATTAAAATGAACATTTTTTGTTTAAAACATTTCTTTATAAAATTAATAGATTTCAAGATAAAAACGAAATAAGTACAGCTTAAATGCGAATTTCAGAACATACATATCATTTAAAATAAAAATGGCATTTTGTTGCCACTAGCAACAAGAAAACTATAGGCCTAATGTACTTATTGTTGTGAAATCCAATCAGTCTAGCTCAGTCGCATTGAACACACTAAACCAATTACAGCGATGTGGTAGGCCTATGGGCTAACAGGGAAGAGGTCCTGAGTTCAAATCAAACCTCGTGGCCGCCCAAATTGACTTGGGTTTTTCATGGTTACCTCGTTCGCAAAAGCAAACGCCGGGTTTATAGGACTTGCTTATTTTCCATAACTCATCGCCGCTACGTCACTGGATATTATAATCGTTTAAACTGAATGCTACATACGAAGACATCACTAAACAATAGAAACAGATGACGCGAATGAGTTGTTACAATAGACTAATAGTTCACGCAAACATACTAAACACATTACATGACCTACAATGCAGTTAAAGCGTGCAATATAACCTAAGTAGTAATAGCAGTAGGACCGCCGGCGTGGTCTTGTGGTTAGCGTCAGATCCGTCGGTCCGGGTTCGATCCCCAGTACATCCTTGGATTTTTCTGAGGTTGAGGGGTCTGGTAGAGGTACACTTTCTCGTGATTCAAATTGAGGAGCTACTTGATAGAGAAGTAGCGGCTCCGGTCATGGAAACCACCATTAACGGTCGTGGGGGTCGGCATGCTGACCACATGCCCCAACCCTGCCATCTGCCTGTGGTAGATGACACACCGGTCGGTTGATAGACCAAATCCCTAAAGGAATGTAGTGCCACGGAGTTTAGTTTTAGTTTTAGTATAGCGAAATTCAAATATAAGTCGCCCCTTAAGCTCCGTCCATTCGATATTCACATTTGCATTTACTGTGTGATGTATTTTGTTTCTGAGCGAAGCAGAGTGACCATCTGTCCTTGTATTGGTGGGTGGGTTGGGTGGGGCAGATTTATCCCAAGGTGCGACTTATATTTCAATTTTCCCGTAGTAATACTAGTAGTACTAATAATATGCAGTTTTACTGTCATTCATTATTATTATTATTATTTCACGGTAAAACCATTAAACATGAAGATCGACTCTGATGGTTTCCGTTCTAGATACTTCTTAGTTTTATGAAAATGTAATAAATAAAATTTAATTGTCTCTTTAATTTAATTTTTTCTGTGCTAACCTTTAACACGTATATGCGAGAAAGTTTGTGCAACGTATTTTTGCACCATTTATTATTAATTTGGATTTCTTTTATTTTGTTGGCTAGTTCAGTTGAGTATTTTAAACTTATGACGTTATATAATAGATTCAAAAATAACTTTTATTAAATAAATACCCCCTATATGAAGACTACAATAAACTCTGCTTTAAAGACATTTACGTTACAACATTAATTTCCAATTTTCTTACTTTTAGTGCTTGATCTGGATTGAAGATGATGCAAACTCGCATCGAAATGCATATCCACACGAAATAATACACAAATATTGTTCGGATGCATGCTGACATAGGAATCTTTATAACTTATATAAAATACTTCATAACTTCACGTCTCCTTATACAGCTAAAAAAGGCTACACCTCATCTTGGACTGAAATATCAGTGCTAACTAGCAGGAAGTTTTTTACTATGTATATAGGCCTACCTGGAACTTACAATTATTATATGTGTAATCTTTTGATAATAGAAGATAAAATATGTGTATATATGGTTTTATGTGACGTATCTTCTATACTCAAATTATGTATGTTTTTAATCCCTTGCTATGATTATATAACCTTTTACAACATTCTAATTTACCTGAACAAGACTATTCAGTAAGGTGCATCTAGATAACGAGATATAAATAAGTACCTTAAATTGTAATATTCAAAGCTTTGAACACAAAATACTACAGTTTTAGTTATTAAATATAAATAAAAAGCTATTCTATATTTATGACTACCAAAAACACTGACTATTGTATTTTAATGCTGCTCATGTTACTGTATAAATACATGTACATCTAATTAACGATTAAACAACAGGTATAAAAAAACATATTCCTTGTCAACACCCATTCACATCAATATCTATTTAGTACTAGTGCATAAGGTGGAAAAATTATCTTATAATAAAACTAATTTATCAGCACTAGTGGAAAATTAAGTTCATCAATGAAGTTGGTAGAAGCTTTGGGATTAATGATCTTCCATACTGAACTTCGATGGTTTTACAGGTTGGACTCTGCGTGCTATCGTGCTTCCAACTAGTGCAATACTGTAGAGTGGCACGATGCCGTCATGTATGTATATGGGTGTCTGCTCCCTATTCTATCCTACATATAGTACCAATAAACTGCATAATACGCACATACCCTGCCCTTACATTGATATATTTCCAAATTATTGCACATTTTCAAAAAATAAAAAAGTTGTCATGACTTATGATCCATCCCTCATTTAATATATATGTAATATACAGCATACATGGGGGTACGCTGCGGGGCAGTGATTTAGACATTGAACTACAAAGTGGAAGGACGCGAGGTCGATCCCCGATGAGGTCTTTGGGATTTTCAATAGACCTAATCCTTCTGGTGACACTATGGCCCTGTGGTTCGACTCAATCCCTAACAGAAATGAGTGCCACGAACAATCCTAGGAGTAGAGGCGGTAAATGCGTAAAGGTAACCACCTTACCACCTTCAGTACGTTGAACCAATAAAGGTTGTTCATCTTGTTCCGGCCCTGTCCATTCCATTCAAATTCAGCTATTAGGATGTAAATTTATTACGGACTGGATTTAGATTGGAACAGACTTCTATAGCTGAACCCCGGATTTATATTTCACCAGTATTGGCCTCCGTATTTAGTTTTGATTTTACTCATTTGAAACTTACTCGTGAAATAGTCGTTATAAACGCAACTTGTATTTTTTTCTTTCTTCAGCACTGAGTGACTGACTTTGATCCATTATTTCAGAAAGTACTCCTTACATGACTGATGACAGGATCACAGAATAGTAAAAACACTCACATCACTGCTAAAATAAGAATCTTAAAAGTTCAACGAAACGATCGGGTTGCTGGAAGATAGTGTCAGGTTCACATGATGAAAGTGTAATTCCGATAAAGGGCTAGGTTTGGATGGGGAGATCATGTCCAGCTGCTCAGCACATGAGTTGACATAGCGGGACCCTAAGTTCACGATACATGATACCATCAGTACAGTATTACCATTAACCTCTCATTATGCTGTGACGAACACGACTGTCTCTTACCTATATAAATAAAATAGTAAAGATTTAAGCACCCGTTGTTTCATTTTATTTAAATTGTCGCGCAGAGGGTGGGTTCACTCTCCCCACACAGCGAACCCGGATTCGATTCCTGATCGGGACAAGTTACCTATTGCCCTTTTCACGTCGTGAAGGCACTACAGCTCTTATGGAGAATCCGCGCGCTGTCGCAAGATATGCCTATTTTCAGAATATGGCCAAGGTGAAATAGGAACATGCATTTCTGTATGAAATTTTATGAAGAATATTATGGTAGACACGAAAATCTTATATTTTCTTCGATTTTCGTTTGAATAATAAAAATTTTAATATTTTCTTTCAACGAAAATGTTAACATATTTTTCGTCCCGAACATTAAAACGTACCAATAAATTGAAACAATTGCGACGAAAAAAACTCAGTTATTCTTTTGTCCTTATAGGCAACGCAATAGGCAAAACCTTATAGGCCTTATAGGCAAGTGATAACATTACCCGATTGATAACATTATCTGTGATTATATGAAGCGGCGCAGCCTACCGTAACAATAATTATTAATAACAATGATTGTCATTATAATTAACAGCGATATTCCACATTATCGTGATTCTTGTAGGCTATAGTTAGTAATAGGTCTATTCTGTGACAATAAAATAACACTTAAATAATGCAGAATATAAACATTGATTTAGGTTATTGGGTTTTTTATTTCTGGATCAGCATGTACCGTGCTCAACACAGCACAATGAGCGGAACAGGATACCAGTGATTCAGCTCGGTTTCTGTCACATTTCTTTGTTTGCTTGCTAAGCACACTGACATTAAACAGAGAATTTGCTGAATTGTATGACGTTCAGGAATAATGACTAACTGTAAATGTTTATGCAAGTGTCCTGTATTGTAGCGAGGAAAAAGCACGTAGCCACGAGTCTAGGTCACATGATTCTAAAAAACACGGAGCTGAAATATACCTATATCAGACCACACATCAATCTGTGAGGCCCTTTACCACCTGATGTGACACCACAAAAAGATGAAGATCATACATAATCGTTTAAGTTTGTACAGAGACATTTGGGTTTTTGAAGTATTTTGTAAAGTTTAATCCTATAACAGACTCCACATAGTTTTATCAAAAGTGAGATATGAAAATTTCCCCCCAGAATTGTGACTTTACCCCTAAAATTTGGATTACCTTGTTAATTAAAAAAATTAATAGTTTAATAATTAATATAAGATACATTTGTCTTTTAGTTTAAAACAAATACTAAAGCTGATGAATCCGCTATAAAACAACACAAAGCATAGCTTGTTACATTAATGAGCAATTTTACACAGCCTAATAGGTGTAATGTCGGCTGCGGTGGTCTACTTGTAGCGTGCCAACCTTTAGATCCGAAGGTCGCGGGATCAAACCCAGCCGCAGTCGATGGGGTTTCCAGGACGTAAAAATCCTGGACACGGAGTCCTCCGGGAAGGACTTTAAGCTGGGGGGCCCGTGTCGTATATTTACGGCACGTAAAAGAACTCCAAGCCTAAATTAGAGCCTCTGGACAAAATTTATCGGCCCTTTCACGCCCAAGAAATAACTTAGTTTCCGGAGGGGGGTTAAGGGGCGATGGGCTTACCACCTGTGCCTCTCCTCTCTCTAGGAAAATAAGCGTACCAAAATTCAGATCGGTAAAACGAAACTTCCACTTGGAAGCCCCTTCGCCCCAACATGGGGGCATAGGATTGGAGAGAGAATAGGTGTAATGTTTTATATGGACACTTAATTATCATGATTAGATTTACAAACACATTTGTATTGCAGTGCTAAACTGGATTATTTAGTATTTACTCATTACTTCGAAAACTTTAGTGGCGGGGATTTTTTCATTTTAATTTGTCATGTGAAAAAAAAGTTATTCAACACTCCCGCTAGTATTATAAATTTCGTTTTTTAATCACTTTGTGTTTTTGCGGCCCCACCGACCCATGAGCCCCGATGTCCTAGCATTGGCAGCACCAATAACTTTATCAGTTTTATTCTTCTTTCTTTCTTTATCGTAGTTTCACCTCTCCCTTTTAGGATTTAAGCGACCCAAGCCGCCCGGGCCTTACAGGACCGCGACCTGTCGGGAGAGGGATTATCTTTGGATCACATACATACTTTTTTGACCAGACAAGGACATGGAGGGCCTCCCCGGATGAGTGATCAGCCCAATGCCGGGGCCACCTCCGAGACAACACGAACACATAGGACGAGACACACCATTCACACACACACTCACTCCAAACAAGGCGAGGATGGGATGAAGATGATAATGACGGCCAGATGATATCTGGGGACCACAAGGGCCTAAAGTTACCCGACATTTGTCTCAAAGGTGAGGAAAAACCCCAGAAAAAACCTCACCTAGGTAACTTGCCCCGACCAGGAATCGAACCCGGGCCCGCTGCGTGAGAGGATTGGACGCATCCCCTGAGCCACAGCGGTGGACTATCAGTTTTATAGATTACTTAAAAATATAAAATTAAAATTAATGCATATCAAACGATTATTTAAAAAATGTAAATGTTTGCATCCTTAATAATAATAATAATCGTCTGTTTGAGCATAAAGCCATAAGACTTGTCACTATATCTAAGATTAAATATAAATCATACATTACCCACATTTACTTCATTAATACTGTATGGACACAGTTGAATTAAAATCTTTCTGATACGTCTTTTAAATACTTTCAGGTCATTAATGACTCTAATGCTAACAGGCAGATTATTGTACATCTTCAAACCATACACCGTGATGGATTTGTTGAAACTGTTTAAATTATGTTGAGGAATGCTAAACTTATTTCTATTTCGAGTATTGTAGGAATGAAAATCACTATTGCAACTAAATTCATTTCTATGAATGTGGACAAATTCTAATAGTTTGAAGACGTACAACCCATAGACTGTAAGTATCCTAAAATGTATGAAATAGTCTCTACATGAGGTACGATTGTCAATACCCGCCATACATCTGACAATTCGCTTCTGTGCAATAAAAACATCATTCAACATAGTAGATGAACCCCAGTAACAGATACCATACGTTAGCCTTGACTCGGCTTGAGCAAAGTAAAAAGATAAAATCATATTGCTACTAACATAGTATCTTAAAATTCTAACTTGATAACAGACAGAATGTAAAGTACGGACAAGTTCTAAACAGTGTGGGCGCCAGTTCAAATGTTCATCAAATGTTATTCCCAGAAATTTAGTTGCCTGAACACTATGAATGTCATGATTATTAATGCTTAAATTTAAATTATTTATTTGTTTTGTATGTTGTGAAATTTCATATAACAAGTTTTATTTATGTTTAAGTAACATATTGATATTAAGCCATTTCTGGAGATTATCAAGCAGTGCATTACAGTCTGTCTGTAACCCTTGAACATTCTGAGCATCAACAACAACCGTTGTGTCATCGGCATACATCGTAATAAAATAATCTTTCAAGTGATTAGGCAAGTCATTAACATAAAATAGAAATAGAATGGGTCCCAGAATAGATCCCTGGGGAACACCTACTTTGACATCCAGAGAGTTTGATTTGTACAGCCTCTTACAATTATTAATCTTATACATCAGTTCAACATACTGAAGCCTGTTACTTAGGTATGAAGAAAACCAGTCCAAAACAACGCCACGAATGCCAGATTTCTCAAGTTTAGAGAGAAGTATACTGTGATTAACACAGTCAAATGCCCTGCTAAGATCACAAAAGATCCCAGCAGGACACCTACCCGCATCTAGTGATAACAAAACCTTATTAAAGACCGAATAAATTGCTGTGCTAGTTGATTTTGATGGTCTAAACCCATGTTGATTTACATCCAAAATATCATGTCTATCGATAAACTTGAGAAGCCTGGTCAACATACAATATTCAAAAATTTTAGCTAGACTATTACACATGGCTATAGGCCTATAATTTTCCACATTGTTTTTATCATGCTTTTTAAATACAGGAATAATTTTATTTAACTTCAGTTCACTTGGAAAGACACCACAGCGAAACGATTCATTTATAAGATAAGTAAGAGGCTTCAGAATGATATTTTTACATTCAATTAGAAGCATGGCAGGAAAATCATCAGGGCCAGAGGACATCTGAGGCGCCTAGAAGCAGAGGGGTGTAAGTGCCTACAATGAATAAATGGAGTTAGTGCATGCAACTAGTACAGACGAAGTCATTTTATTTAGTGGCAAAGGGATAAAAGTAGATTCATTGACAGGTGCTGCTATCTGACGAGTTTTCTAAAATCTACTTAACCACTCTACCCATCTGTTTGGTGGCAGTGGGATACAAGCCACTTACACCCCTATGCCTCCAAGTAGTTTGCCAAAAATCTCCAGTAAGTAGCATTATAGCACTTTGTTGGAGCCTATTTTTCAGTGATTTTCAGTGAGTTTTTGGAGAAGGCTTTTGAAGAACAATTTATGAAATGAATGAACAAGACATCAGTGACTATTTACTCGAAGAAGACTCAGGTATTTACTTACTGCATTCCAATAACAACTTGTTGTATACAGCATATACATAACCTATAAACCTAAGGTACTTTGTGCCTTATTTTTTCACTTTACTACAACAATACATATATTTGTAATAATAATTGGAGTTTTCTAGGCAAGATATCTTCATAGCTTCAGTCATCGTAGGGCTTAAAATTTGTTATTAGTAAATTTAATAGTCTACTATAACTAACTGACTGTACAGTAAACTGAAGTGCAGGTTGTTTTTGTTTCAGACCCTCCTGACGATATGGACGAGGACAAAAATTACGATCCACAATAATTCTTCAGACTCATCATTGTCAGATGTTCAAGGAAAGAATGAAAGTAAAAGAACAAGAAAGCGCTTAAGGAATGAGAAAAACTGGAAAAAGAAGAAAGCAAAAATAATGCGAGATTCTGGTAAAGCGTACACAACTGATACGGGGAAGCAAATAAGTGAAAAATCAGTACAGCCCTATGATCATAGGTGCCGATATCAGTGCACTGATATTTCAGAATGTGACAGAAAAAAAGTATTTGAGGATTTTTGGGCCCTAGAATCGTGGGATTTACAAATTGCATTTATAAATGGTTGCATGGAATTATGTGCACCAAAAAAACCGTCAACAAATGCTCAAAATCACAAGCAAAAGAGTGTCATTGTTAAGAATTTAGGTAAGAGAGTATGCAAGTTATTCTTTCTTAAAACACTTGACATATCTCAGAAAAGGTATGACAATGTACTGAAGCAAAAACAGAATACGGGAACAGGTGTTTCTCCACGTGACCAAAGAGGTAAGCACATTCCAAAAAACAAAATGCCTGATGAAATAGTACAACATGTAAATAAACACATAGAATCATTCCCAAAGGCTACGAGCCACTATTGCAGGGCCAAAAATCCAGAGACGAAGTACCTGGAAAGCACTTTAGATATAAGAAAAATGTACAACTTATATGTTGACTGTTGCAAAAATGAGGGGATAGATCCGATGAAAGAGTCTTTTTACAGGCATATCTTTGTTACCCAATACAATCTTAGATTCAAAGCACCACGAACCGATACATGCAACAAATGCGACAGTTTAGAGATGAAAATTAAATTTGGGGAGAATGAAGAAATTATTGAAGCGAGCAAGGTAGAAAAGGAACGTCACTTGACTGCAGCTGAAAATGCAAGAACAGCTAAGAGTGCAGCTGAGGAAAAAGCCAAGGAAAATCCTGATGTTGTTGCTATATATTTTGATCTTCAAAAGACACTGCCTTCTCCAATGTTAACCTGCAACAAAGTGTACTATTCAAGGCAGCTATGGACGTATAACTTAGCAATACACGACCTCGCAAAAAAACATGCCACTATGATGATGTGGAATGAATGGACGTATAACTTAGCAATACACGACCTCGCAAAAAAACATGCCACTATGATGATGTGGAATGAATCAGAAGCTGGAAGGGGATCACAAGAAATTGGATCCTGTTTACTTAAATACGTTTTAAAACTACCTCAAACAGTTAAGCACATCATCGCCTTCAGCGACAACTGTGGAGGACAAAACAAAAATCAGTTTATAACCAAATTTTGGATGTACATTGTAAATAGCACCCATATTGAGACTGTAGACCATAACTTCTTTATGGAATGTGATGAAGACTTTGGCCTCATTGAGAAATGTAAGAAAACAATCCATTATGTGCTTGTGCCTGATGATTGGATAACAGCTGTAGCATCTGCGCACCGAAAATTCCAAGTTGTAAGAATGAATAAAGAGGACTTTCTCTCTGTGGAAGGAATTAAAGACTCTGTAGCAGGGATCAGCAAATTCCAATGGCTCAGGTTTACAAAGAGCAATCCATGTACTGTGCTGTACAAGTGTTCTGTGGACGAGACCGAAAAATTCCAATCTTACGATATGAGGAAGCCTAAGGTTGGACGTCCATCCATCTCGTTTACCTTGAAGTCTCTCATCGATTCACCAGTTAAAATTGATACTAAAAAATACAAAGATCTTCAGTCACTACTAGAATTTGTGCCACCCATTCATCACAGTTTCTATAAGAACCTCACACACAGGAAAAAAGAAAAGAAGAAAAAGCCATCCAAACCATCAACCTCTATCACACCAGAGGACGAAAACGTTCAGAGATTGTCAGACTTGGAACATGACTTTGTGTTGGAATCAGAATAAAAACACTTTTTTTTAGCACTTAATGGCTCTATTTTAATTCTTTCACGAAACTATGTTAGTTGCAGCTTTTACTGTAAAATAAAACTTGATAAATACCTAGTAACTGCTTATTATTTCCATGGTTATTACCAACAATATGTAATAAATCGTTGGAAGCAAAAGGGTATAAGTGGTTGATTTGGAAGCAAGTTCATGCATGGTCTAGCAAAAAAAATTACTGTGGCTTAAAAAAATGTTATTAATCTATGATAGTTGTTCTAAAAGTACATAAATACATGTAGAACATGTTTTTATCAATCATATTAAAATCACTTTCAACTGGAATTTTCAAATGTAGCTTAACTTTGGAGCTCAATTACTGAAAATGTATTTTTAACCACTTACACCCCTCTGCTTCTAGGCGCCTCATCTTATGTTTTAGTTTCTTATTTATGATATCCAGCACCTCACATTCTGTAAATTCGTGCAAGTAAATAGACTGAGTAACGTGTTTAATATGATTAGTTGTTGAATTATGGTTTGAAGGATCTAAATTTGAAATTATTTTCTCTGGAGCTTCTTTAAAAAATACATTAAAAGATTCAACTACTTCCTGAGGATCGTCAGTTATACCAAGTTCATTTTTGAGCTTTATGTTAACATATTCCTCGTCGGGTTTTGTAAGTTGATGAATAATTTTCCATGCCATCTTGCCTTTGTTAGTTAGTTGCATCATTTAAAATGCTTTCATAATGTATCTTTTTTGTTTCCTTTACAAGTCTTTTATGATTACGCTTAGATTCCTTATAGGCTACCTATCATTAAGCTCAGGATAGAGTTTACACAAAAAATACATATCTTTCAAACGTGAACTTGAGCATTTGATTTCATTGTTTACCCACGATTTATTATTCTTTCTATATTTAAATTTAACTAATGGGAAACAGACGTTAAAGTATAACAACAGTGTCTGATAGAAATATCTAAACTTCTCATTAAAAGCATAGCAATCATACACACCTATCCAAGCCTCGTACGATAGCATAGATAAGAAGCATTCAGTATTGTAAGAATTAAAAATCCTCTTGGTATAAGAGTAACATTCATTAATTTTAATTTCATTGTCAAATTCCAATAAAACAGTACGATGATCGGAAAGCGTATTGTCAAACACACAGCAAGTAACGTGAACAAGACTGTTCATGAAAATATTATCAAGTGTCGTGACCGATGAACCGTAAACACGTGTGGGCCACTTCACTTTATGCTCCAATCCAAATACAGACAATAAATTACTAAAATCTAAAAAAAATACTGGAAGAGCAATAACAATCAATATTAAAATCTCCACATAAGATGAAATTGAGATTGGAAGAGTACACAAAGTTTAAAACATTATATATATCCTTTAAAAATACATTGATATTACGTGAGGGTGAACGGTAACAACATAGGATTACAAACATAGAGTTGTTTACCATGGTTTTCAGTCCACATATTTCGAAATCCTTTTCGAAACAAAATTCATTAAGATTTATGCTACAGGCTCTACCCCCACTTTACACCACAAGCCTACTCCCCCATGTATATATCTACTACGACATATAGAAGCTTGTCAAATTAAAACTTTTAAATATAAGAGAATGAATGGAATACATAATAGCCCATATTTCTGTAAAACACAAATATTTTAAGCTGTCGTAATTGTTTAAATATTCAATTTCTATCTCGTTCATTTTACTCTCAGTAAGACCTTGAACATTCAGCAATAATAGGCCCGGATTATAAATTATTCTATTAAGCGTCTATTCATTTAGCAGACTTTAATTTAATTCAGAGAAGGTTATTTAGTGTATAGAACTGTGAAACGTACGTCGACTTTAAATTGCTGTAAAAGTTTCATAAGGAAAGTCATTATGTAACTGGTCTCAGGTGAGTCTAAATGCATGTATGTTACGGCGCGTGCGTATTACGTTGCAAAAACTCGCTTCACGTCGATTATAATCGAAGTAGCAACACATTGTACACGTGTTTTACATTGTCATCGTTCTTCACAAAACTGGTTGGGATGACTAGGAGCTTCTCTGGTAAGGCGGATGTGCACAGTGTGACGTCATTGCCCTTCTTGCATTGTAACCCACACCACGTAATGTGTTTTGTAGCTTGTTCATAACTTGTTATAATCTGTTATGATATTAGGATGTACACAGAGTAACGCAATACTGTGTTATCATGGACGCCGCCCATGGTGTGCAATTAGTTGAACCGCGCAGATCTTTCAGTAAGAAACAAATTTCAAATACAATTTTTGAACCAAGTGGGTATTTTTCTCAGAAGAGTGTATTCGTCATGCAGTGGTTTATTAAGGCTAAGGCCACAAGAGCTTTTTTCCGCGCTGCGGTTCTGCAAGAAAACAAGCAAAATATATAGATTACATTGACAGATGTGATACGGGCCACATGGGAGTGATTCATCGCAGAAAAGGAGTCATTTTTCTGCGTTTTCAAACTTGCATCGTCTCAAGCAGCTGTTGCAGTTGTGTTCTCGCCATCATTTCGAATATCAATCTCCATAACAATGGAACATTTAGATAGGGAATTGATTATTTTGGAAGTACAGAAACACCCTTGTTTGTACGATATCCGGGATCGTGATTTCAAAAATCGGGACAAGAAGAGGGATTCCTGGATATCAGTAACTGCAGCTGTTGTCGGAGAAAACTGGGAAGAGATGGATAATGAAAACAAAACTAATATCGTTAAGTGAAATATTGTTTTAAGTACAATGTTTGGATAATTATTCATAATTTGTTCTACCAATTTTAAAGGGGGACGTAGGTCAGAATGCGAGTTTTAGAAAATAATTCATATCTCCTAAAGTATTGCAGCCACAGTTATGGCAATTTTCACTCTCATTTGGTATGCTATGGTAATAATATACCACTTAAAAATACATTTTTGTAACATTAGCATTTTTATTTATTTTCTTTATTTTAAATTTAATCGCCACACTTATATAAGTTTTTTTATGGAAACCACTTAGGCCTAATGGATAACTATGAAACTTTGACTTCTTAATTTTGGTTTACAAGACCAATATTTTATTAAATTATTAAACCTAATTAAAACCTGCTTACTTTTAAAGGATCCATATAACTTTGTATTCAGGCACTATTAAAATTCCTTTCCATTATTTACTTTTAAGAAATCTAATTTTCGGTATAAAATTTGTGTTAAAAGTCAGTCCTCTTATTAATGCAAATATTAGTTTAACTTATTTTTCGTTTCGTTATGCCGACATCCACGGCCGTTAATGATAGTCTCCATGACCGGATAAAATGCATTGTTTATACAAAAATGTTAAATATTTACGTTTATTAAATGAGCTTAACCTAAGTGCTATTTTTTGTTAGAAAAGTCTATATTTTCCTTGAAAAAATCTCAGCTTCATCAGTCAGTGTCTTAAAATTTGAACAAAAATGCCTAAGAATTGCTGATTTTATTTTTTAAAAAAGTTTTAATGTTTTTATCTCAAAGGTTAATTAAGTAAGGAATAAAGATTTATGTCTGCAACTCTTTGCTTAGAAATGACTCAGAACTCACCATGGGCTGTAGTTCGAGTTTCGCTCACCTGTAAATACTAATAGCCTATATGTATGGGTGCAGGCCACTCTTTTGCTTGTTCTGGCATGTTCATTCTAGATTGCAGTGTTGTAGGATAAATCCATGTCGCGCCTCTTGCCAACATACCGCTGATGCTGCCTCTGTCACCGGCTTATAATGGTGTCATTCTAGCCGTCTTCACATTTTCTTTTAGCTTCTCTAAGCTAAAATGTTTTGTCAATGGTGGTTCCGTCAGCTTGCATGTTGACCAATTAATCATATTAAGAAGTTTGGTGCTTTTAAGTTGATTTCTCAACGAAATCCCCATTGATGTCTCAACGAAATCCCCATTGATGTCAAGGCATTTATTGTAACGTGGTACCAGTTTTTCAATTCCGATGTTATACGCTTCTACCGTCAAAGATCTGAGCCAGGATGTCATTGTCGTTTTGAGGTCTTCATCGGTTGGGAACTCTTTTTCACCCAAAAAATCCTTTAGTTTCGGAAATTCATGTAAGGTGTCCGAAGTGAAAGGCATCAACATTTGCTTTCAACTCATCCGTAACGAGTGATGGCCTCCTACTCAGGTCTTTGTAGTGCAAACTGGTTCTACCTTGATTAGACATTATGCAACATTTCCTCACTAAAGACTCGTTCAATGCATATCACCATACAGTTGCGTTATTTGCCTATAAATTTCGATCGGCCGAACATTTTATGCATTCAAAAAACGAATCACACTACGCACTCACATTTGGCGGGATTTTCAATTGGCGCCGCCATGTGGATACGTTGTAGAACAGACAGGCGTGACCCTTGGGCGTGACCTAGCAGCAACGAAACTCAACTCACACTGAGGTGGGGTAAGGAGCTAACTAGCACTCATGCGATCGTGATGGTGGGGGGACCGGCGACGAACGTGATGCGCAATCGTTCTTTACTTTCTGGACGACCATTGTATGAACCAGAGACCGGCATGAAGCGTCGTAATCCCGCTCGGACCGGGTAAGGAAACGAGCGTGAGTCGCTGTCTACGTGAATGACGTCAGAATTCACGGCTCGCTCGACCCGAGATTGCAAAGACCGGAGTGACGTAATAGTGAGAGCGTGACTCGGTACGTACCCTGACTTGAGCATGCGCAGAACACTTTTCCGTTTATCCCAATACTTCTGTTCCATGAGTAAGTAAGCCTGAAAATGACATTGTACGCATATGTGGCGCATCGAAACTCACGATGTGCGCATGCATAAAGGTATATGAAGTACATAAATTAACTTTGGGAATAAACCTATAGTCTTCTGTTTAATGTGAATTAATTTATATATCAATGTTAATGGCCCAGCGGTCTGCATTCTGTAATTGCGTTGATTTCGGTAACACTGTGATAATGATACATGCAGGGCCGTAGCAAGGTCCTTCTGCGCCCTTGGCGAGTTTTACGAATCTTGCGCCCTCCAATACTGGGGGGGGGGGGGGGAGGGGTCTGAACAATTTTTTTTTAAATTTCTGTAAAATTGTTTGTTATTTTAATACACTGTTATTGTCAAAGAAAACCTAAACCTCAATTTGAAAATGAACTATGTGTTGGAATTTCAAGGTACTAAAACCTGCTAAAACCTTATTTTCAGACGAATGAACTACCGGTACTTAAAAAAGAATTAAATAACAAAATCTAGTATCAAAAGTAAATTACATAATAGGCCTGAGGCCTACTAATTTTCACACGATTGAACTACTTAAAAAACAATTAAATAATCAAATCTAGTATCAAAAGTAAATTAGGCTACATAATAGGCCTGAGGCCTATTAAAATGTTTAACACATTAATATAGGTCAAGGTATTTTTTCGAGTAGTTGAACCACTTTCATCTCAACAATAACGTACATTTAATTTTTTATTGTTATATCATTCCATACTGTTCACGATTTATGTTATACTCTGTCAATAAAAAACATGTTAATTAAAGAACGTTGCATGACTGCTTTTTGTTTGTAGTCAATCGGCATAATACTACAGATAGTTCACGTGCAGTAATTTTTAATAACCTGGAATATTTCCTCCATTAACGTGGAATGTTTATTGCTTGATAAATTGCACCAGTCTAAAAAAGGTGGGATTTTTCATGGTTAATATTGCGCCCTCTCTGTACCTGCACCCTTGGCGGGGGCCCACCTCGCCACCGCCTAGCTACGGACCTGGATACATGGGCCTATTATTTTATTTTTTTATAGTAGGCTTATTAATAACTTATTAATAAAACGCATCAGGAAAATATGTAATCATTTAAGTATGTAGTATATCCCAGGAACTGTAAATTATAAACGGAAAGAAAGATGGATATATTTTCAGTAATTCCTGTAGTGGTTTAAAGCAAGATTTTCTCACAAGCTCGTTCTTCTAGCACACTCATGTCTGCCCAATTATAACTAACAAAATAATAAAGAAAAGTAGAATATCACAGACAAGAAATTAACGAGTAGGCCTACGATTTCCATGCATCGAGGTTTTTGTTGTGTACATTCATAAACATAATTCAGCTTAAACACCACAGAAGCGTTAAGATATTTTAATCATCCGTGAAGTAGAATGAAACAACCAAAGAAATAATATTTCACAATATGATTATTCAAAATGTGTTAGAAGTTGCAGCGAAATGAAGTAGGTTATAGCTTGATTGCTGACAAAGGGTAGCCAAGTTAGTCATTGTATTTGTGATAGGCTATCTATATGATTCTGTCATGTAATTCTGTTTTCGTGACATCTCTATGATTCTGTCACATAATTTTTTTTCGTCCTTGTAGTCCTACAGTCGATGCAACTGGTAATAGGCCTATGTGTTAATTAAGTAATATTTTGAACCCTCTAATATGTGTGATAGTTGTAGAATGTAATGCGTATGTTCTTTCTTCGCCTTGTTCCAAAGTTACTTTTTTGTTTTTTTGTTTGTGTTGTTGTTATTCTATTGACCAATTGCTGCAGTTGCTGCCATGTATTACTCTGTGCATATAGGTAACGGGATTTAAATTAAAGTGTCAAACGGCAGGATTTTCGATAGTTTGTAAAGGATGTTAGTTGGTCCCCAATATTGTGCATCTAGTAAAATTCTGATTACTCTATTCTAATGCCTGTAAATTCTTTTTTATGAAAACGACCCCAGATACACATCATGTAAGTTATGTGAGACTGAATTAATGAGTAATATGAGGGTCTCGCCATAAATATCCCTATAACTCGAGAAATTTTATTTCCTTTTAAAGTTAAATTTTGATCTAAAGTTAGGTATAACAATTTACTATGGGTTATTCGCTTTATGTGCTTATCGTCATTTGCTTGCTGGTCAGAAAGACTTAAATGTGTGTTTGGTGTATGGAACACCATGCATGCTTCATCTGGGGTATTTATGATAATTTATTTCGATATACCCATTCCGATAGGTATTTAAGATGTGTTTGCATATTTCTGATAATTCATCATCTGTATCACTAACAAAAAAAAGTGAAGGTGTACCATGTAAAGGTAAGGCGTAAATATCATTGTCATAAATTAGGAAGACGATGGGTCCTAATATTTATCCCTGTGGGACTCCGCAAAATATTATATGGGTGTTGCTATCCATTCCATTTACTGAAGTGTTTTGTGTACTTTCTTTAATTTTTTAAAAATTAATTCATTATCTGCTGTGTCAAACATCTTCTTTAAGTAAATAAATAGTCCCGGAGAATAATTATTATCCATTGCTTCCTCAGTTTGGCCATTAGGCCTATACCTACTGCAGCATGTAAGACTGATAATGTTTTCCAATAGTCATATTGGTGTTTATATAGAATTATTTAATCTTTCTTTCATGCATTTTTCTAAGACTTTTTATGGGGCTGGAAAAATGGAGATTGGTCAGTCATGTTTTAAACATAATACTGAAAGTTGCAGAATCAATTTTTTTTAACTAACTTCAACGTTGGATGAAAGTGATTTTAATAGGTTTCGCCGCTAAAGGGAATCTTTAAATTGACTGAGTGAGCGTTAATAGGTTGGTTACTGATAATCAGGCTTTAAAACTTAGTGCCCGAACCCACAGAGGGAGTTGATTCCGGTTACCAACAACCTGAGTATAGGGGGTGGAGAGTGATTGCGTAGGCTGATAAGACAGTCATTGATGGTAGTACCGAGAAGTGAATTCGCTCGTAATACGGTGCCTCTCAAATTGGTCAACAGTGTACCTTGTCATTGTGCGTGTTTAAATTTATAATACGTGTTCGGCATGCCGAAAGTAAAGTGTTCTAAAACGCAAACAAATATTTAAACATTTGGGAGGGATTATTATACACAAACAGGAGAAAGTATCGTTTTGCATGCTTGTAATGTGAGTTTAGATAATGAGAAATTATTTTGTGGTCTTCCTATATCTGCATTGCGGTTTGTTTACTATCACGTGAACTAGCATATGGTAGCTAGGGCATACGCCGAGCAAAGTCTGTACAGTACGGTTGCTGTTAACATATTCGATCGGGCACTAAGTTTTAAAGCCTGCTGATAATGACCGTAAACGATAGGTGCGGTAAACAGAAAGTGATAAAACTTGAACAATAAAATTGTGGCGATAGACACTTGCTTTTGGTTGAAATGCCACATTTTCTTATACTAGATTGAACATTGATTCGTGAGCTAGGCAGTAACAGAAAATATAAGACAGTGATTGAAAATAAAAAATAAATCTCAAACTATATTTACGTTTTCAAAATATTTTGAATGTCCCTACAACGGGAGAAGTTAAGGCAAGGAAAAGAGAAAGAGAAAGAGAAATAAAATATTATGAAAGCCCCCCCCCCCAAAAAAGAATACGACACCGGGGATAGAACCCGCAATCTCTCGTTCCACAATCTAACACACTGGCGTTAAGCTACATAGGACGTTGGCAAAGACACTTGAACATTGTAGATGTAAGCCATTTCGATTTTTTATCTTATTTTATATGAAAACTTCAGTGTAAGTCTTCATGACCGGTTCTTTTTAATATTAATTATCATATTAAGAAATTCAGTACCATTATTATCGAGACGATGCATGATAAAAGATAAAAATGAGACGTTAGAGCCAAGCGCATCCAATGCTTGCCGTCGTTAGTCGCTATAAACTCTAAACTTAGTCCCTACTCCCTACGATCGACCGCGTTTCACGAGTCACGAGTGACGTCATCACGGTCCGATCGAGTCCCGAGTCTCGTCAGGACCGCGCCTGCGTACAAGCAGCACAGTGTACTCAGGCTTTTCTCCCCACTACCTTCGCTACCAAAGCCGTGACCAGAGATGGGAACCAGTTACTTTTTTTGGAACAGTTACGCTACTGTTCCAGTTACACGAAAGTAACTGTTATTTATAACCGTTACCTGTTACTTTTTTTTATATTACGTAGTTAATGGCCAGATCACTTCCCACTTGTAGGGGAATACCCTTTTATCTCCCACCCACCGTTAGGGACGTAGCCAAGGCTGGGGCTCAAGGGAGGAACCCCCGAAATCAAATAACCGTTGTAAAATTAACCTTTCAATTAGGAAAGAGAATCGATAGTTAAAATATCGAGGTTAAAATCGGAGATAACCATCGATATGATGATAATATCGATCTTAAATCATCGATGTATTTAGAAAAAAATCGATGTATAATTTAAAAAATGCCATGGTGTCAGAAAATTAGGCAAATTTCATAAATAAACAGAAGTATTTCCATGAAAACAATCGATGTAAAAAATCAATATTTTGGGAAATTAAGCCCCTGTAAATAAAATTATATTGTAGAACCAAGGTAGCCTATTAATCTTCTTTTTGTTACAAAAACATCGATGTAGGGGAGAAACATCAATGTAGCAAAAACATCAGTTGTTTTCCATCGATGTAAAAAACATCGATTATCGACATGAAAATAAACGTTTTGGAATTTTCCTGTAGATTACAGCCTAAAAGATATGTGCACCAAATTTCTACTTTCTAGCTAATCTGGGAATGGGCAAACATTAATGTCAGTAAGCTAGCCCTCTTTTCAGGGTTTTCAGTGCTAAAAATAAAAAAACTACTTTTTGGAATTTTCCTGTGGTTTACAGCCTAAAAGCTATATGTGTACCAAATTTAAATTTTCTAGCTCATCTGGAAGTGGGCAAACATTAATGTCAGTTAGCGAGCCCTTTTTCGGGGGTTATAGGGCTAAAAATTAAAAAAATACTTTTTTGGAATTTTCCTATGGTTTACAGCCTAAAAGTTATATGTGTACCAAATTTCAAGTTTCTAGCTCTTCTGGAAGTGGGCAAACATTAATGTCAGTGAGCGAGCCCATTTTTCGGGAGTACTTAGAGATAAAAATTTAAAAAATACATTTTGGAATTTTCCTGTGGTTTACAGCCTAATAGCTATATGTGTACCAAATTTCAAGTTTCTAGCTAATCTCGAAGTGAAAAAACATTAATG
Organism: Ectobius pallidus; assembly: GCA_964059195.1. Classification (NCBI taxonomy): domain Eukaryota; kingdom Metazoa; phylum Arthropoda; class Insecta; order Blattodea; family Ectobiidae; genus Ectobius; species Ectobius pallidus. The sequence goes on from CAXKWD010000009.1 coordinate 31,240,068, forward strand.
TCAGTGAGCTAGCACTTTTTCGGGGGGTTTTAGGCAGTGCTTTAGTTGGAAAATATTTTATGGGGGTACTCACCTTACTTCAAAATTTTCCATATCGCCTCATACAAAAGAGTTTTAAAAAACCGAGCACCTTATCAGGATAGCCAACATGTAATCTAAGGAGAAAGTAATTATTGTAGAAATGCGCACGAAGGTGAACATTAGAACGCATATCTATTGCGAATTTAATAGTGTTTGTCATTATTAACAAATGCACTCTCTTATTGAATTGGACATTTAATAAGTATTTTAGGACAATATTGTTCCTTTACTGCCAGTACGACGTACCGGAGCATATCTTTTTCCCGGTATGGCAGAAGGAAAATAATTTTATACCGGTACGCAGTACCGGTGCGTACCGGCCCAACTAAAGCACTGGTTTTAGGGCTAAAAGTAAAAAAAAAATACTTTTTGGAATATTCCTGTGGTTTACAACCTAAAAGTTATATGTGTACCAAATTTCAAGTTTCTAGCTCATCTGGAAGTGAGGAAACATAATGTCAGTGAGCCAGCCCTATTCGAGGGGTTTTGGGGCTAAAAGTAAAAAAAATACTTTTGAGAATTTTCCTGTGGTTTACAGCCTAAAAGCTATATGTGTACCAAATTTCTAATTTCTAGTTCTTCTGAAAGTGGGCAAACATTAATTTCAGTGAGTGAGCCCTTTTTCCGGAGTTCTTAGAGATAAAAAAAACATTTTGGCATTTTCCTGTGGTTTACAGCCTAATAGCTATATGTGTACCAAATTTCTAGTTTCTAGCTCATCTCGAAGTGAAAAAACATTAATGTCAGTGAGTGAGCCCTTTTTCGGCGGGTTTTAGGTCTAAAAGTAAAAAAATTACTTTTAGGAATTTTCCTGTGGTTTACAGCCTAAAAGCTATATGTGTACCAAATTTCTAGTGTCTAGCTCTTCTGGAAGTGGGCAAACATTAATTTCAGTGAGCGAGCCCTTTTTCGGAGGTTTTTAGGACTATGAATTTTAAAAATTACTTTTTGAAATTTTCCTGTGGTTTAGAGCCTAAAAGCTATGTGTGATCCAAATTTAAAGTTTCTAGCTCATCTGGAAGTGGGGAAACATTAATGTCAGTGAGCGAGCCCTTTTTCGGGGGGTTTTAGGGCTAATAATAAAAAAAAATCTTTTTGGAATTTTCCTGCGGTTTACAGCCTAAAATCAATGTGTCCCAAATTTAAAGTTTCTAGCTCATGTGGAAGTGGGGAAACATTAATGTCAGTGAGCGAGCCCTATTCGGAGGGTTTTAGGGCTAAAAGTAAAAAAAAATACTTTTTAGAATCTTCCTGTGGTTTACAGCCTAAAAGCTATATGTGTGCCAAATTTCTAGTGTCTAGCTCTTCTGGAAGTGGGCAAACATTGATTTCAGTGAGCGAGCCCTTTTTCGGAGGTTTTAGGACTAACAATTTTAAAAATTACTTTTTGGAATTTCCCTGTGGTTTAGAGCCTAAAAGCTATGTGTGTACCAAATTTCTAGTTTCTAGCTCAGCTCTAAGTGAAAAAACATTAATGTCAGTGAGCGAGCCCTTTTTCGAGAGTTCTTAGAGATAAAAATAAAAAAAATACATTTTGGAATTTTCCTGTGGTTTACAGCCTAAAAGCTATATGTGTACCAAATTTCTAGTTTCTAGCTCTTCTCGAAGTGGGCAAACATTGATTTCAGTGAGCGAGCCCTTTTTCGGAGGTTTTAGGACTAAAAATTTTAAAAATTACTTTTTGGAATTTTCCTGTGGTTTAGAGCCTAAAAGCTATGTGTGTACCAAATTTCTAGTTTCTAGCTCATCTCTAAGGGAAAAAAACATTAATGTCAGTGAGCGAGGCCTTTTTCGAGAGTTCTTAGAGATAGAAATAAAAAAAATACATTTTGGAATTTTCCTGTGGTTTACAGCCTAATAGCTATAGGTGTACCAAATTTCAAGTTTCTAGCTCATCTCGAAGTAATAAAACATTAATGTCGGTGAGCGAGCCCTTTTTCGGGGGGTTTTAGGGCTAAAAGTAAAAAAAAAATACTTTTTTTGGAATTTTCCTGTGGTTTACAGCCTAAAAGCTATATGTGTACCAAATTTCTAGTTTCTAGCTCTTCTCGAAGTGGGCAAACATTGATTTCAGTGAGCGAGCCCTTTTTCGGAGGTTTTAGGACTAAAAATTTTAAAAATTACTTTTTGGAATTTTCCTGTGGTTTAGAGCCTAAAAGCTATGTGTGTACCAAATTTCTAGTTTCTAGCTCATCTCTAAGGGAAAAAAACATTAATGTCAGTGAGCGAGGCCTTTTTCGAGAGTTCTTAGAGATAGAAATAAAAAAAAATACATTTTGGAATTTTCCTGTGGTTTACAGCCTAATAGCTATAGGTGTACCAAATTTCAAGTTTCTAGCTCATCTCGAAGTAATAAAACATTAATGTCGGTGAGCGAGCCCTTTTTCGGGGGGTTTTAGGGCTAAAAGTAAAAAAAAATACTTTTTTTGGAATTTTCCTGTGGTTTACAGCCTAAAAGCTATATGTGTACCAAATTTCTAGTTTCTAGCTCTTCTCGAAGTGGGCAAACATTGATTTCAGTGAGCGAGCCCTTTTTCGGAGGTTTTAGGACTAAAAATTTTAAATATTACTTTTTGGAATTTTCCTGTGGTTTAGAGCCTAAAAGCTATGTGTGTACCAAATTTCTAGTTTCTAGCTCATCTCTAAGTGAAAAAACATTAATGTCAGTGAGCGAGCCCTTTTTCGAGAGTTCATAGAGATAAAAATAAAAAAAAATACATTTTTGAATTTTCCTGTGGTTTACAGCCTAATAGCTATAGGTGTACCAAATTTCATGTTTCTAGCTCATCTCGAAGTAATAAAACATTAATGTCAGTGAGCGAGCCCTTTTTCGGGGGGTTTTAGGGCTAAAAGTAAAAAAAATACTTTTTTTGGAATTTTCCTGTGGTTTACAGCCTAAAAGCTATATGTGTACCAAATTTCTAGTTTCTAGCTCTTCTGGAAGTGGGCAAACATTGATTTCAGTGAGCGAGCCCTTTTTCGGAGGTTTTAGGACTAAAAATTTTAAAAATTACTTTTTGGAATTTTCCTGTGGTTTACAGCCTAAAAGCTATGTGTGTACCAAATTTCTAGTTTCTAGCTCATCTCTAAGTGAAAAAAACATTAATGTCAGTCAGCGAGCCCTTTTTCGAGAGTTCTTAGAGATAAAAATAAAAAAAAATACATTTTGGAATTTTCCTGTGGTTTACAACCTAATAGCTATAGGTGTACCAAATTTCAAGTTTCTAGTTCATCTCGAAGTAATAAAACATTAATGTCAGTGAGCGAGCCCTTTTTCGGGGGGTTTTAGGGCTAAAAGTAAAAAAAAATACTTTTTTTTGGAATTTTCCTGTGGTTTACAGCTTAAAAGCTATATGTGTACCAAATTTCTAGTTTCTAGCTCTTCTGGAAGTGGGCAAATATTGATTTCAGTGAGCGAGCCCTTTTTCGGAGGTTTTAGGACTAGAAATTTTAAAAATTACTTTTTGGAATTTTCCTGTGGTGTAGAGCCTAAAAGCTATGTGTGTACCAAATTTAAAGTTTCTAGCTCATCTGGAAGTTGGCAAACATTAAAATTACATTTTTTAAATTATTTTTTATTATCTATATTTTGTTATTTTTATTTAATAAAAATATATTTTTTTATTTTTTATTTTTTAAAATTAATTTGTTTTTCAAATATTGGAAATAACAGATGTAACGGAACGAGACGAAAGTCACGGATAAAACACTTGTAACAGAAATATTAGAATTAACTGTAACAGGTGGAAGTAACAGTAACAGGTGGAAGTAACAGTAACAGGTGGAAGTAACAGTAACAGGTGAAAGTATTAGTAACAGGTCAGGGTAGCTGGAACAGGAGAGAGTAACAGTAACAGGTCAGGTAGCTGGAGCAGATGAGAGTACCAGTAACAGATCGCGTAACTGGAGCAGTGAGAGTAACAGTAACAGTTCGAGTAACTGGAGCAGTGAGAGTAATAGTAACAGGTCAGAGTTACTGGAGCAGGTGAAAATAATGTAACTGGTGTAATTCTCGATATGTTACTCTGTTCCAGACCAGTTACATTCGCTCTAATAATAACAATAATACTAATAATAATAATAAATAAAAATAATAAAAAAATATAAATTAAAAAATAATACAAAAAATAAAAAATATATAAAAAATAATATAACAATAAAAGAAATAGAAGTATTAAAAAAATCCTGAGAAAAGGAGAGCTGCTGAGAAATTTGGAGAAACCATACAGAATTCCTATAAATATTTATATATCTTTACACGCTAGCGGCCGTAATTTTGAAGATATTTGAACCAACTTTTATTATGTTATTTCTAGGCCCAATAGTTAATGAGCAATATTGGCCCAAGGGGGGGTCGTGGGAGGGGGTTGAAATTAAAACAAATATAAATATATCTCGGCCCCTGTGAAGTATAGAGAAACTTTGTTGGAATAAATTAGAGTACTCCCTATGGAGTTCTCAGTGACACTAACGATTCGGGGGATTTGGGGGTACGAGTAGGGGTGGGGGATGGAAATTCGAAACCACGTCTTGTGGGGTATCGTTGAAAAGCTCTTGATGAGTACTCTGCAAATCAATAACTAGTTTCTCGATAGCTCTCATATAAGGCGAGATTTGAATGTTTGAAAAAGTGGTCTTTCCTCTTTTTTGCAGTTATTATTGCGGGTTTATCGTGCCAAGGCTAAAGAAGAAGAGAACTGCGCAGTGACAATAAATTAAACCAAAAGCACTTCGAAATCTACCTCAGCCTGTAGGCCTGCCTAAAGGGATTTTATTTCACTTCACACAAATGCAATTCTCCGCATTTCTTGCAGATCTCTAAACTTAAGTAGTTGAATTTTCGCTTTTTATCGTAATGATTATTCGATGGCATAGTGGGTATATGCTAGCGGTCCCGTGTTCGAATCTCCTTAGGTCGAACATTTAAAGGATAGGAATAGATAGGTAGGGTAAAGGAGAAAAGGGATTGAATAGTAAAGTAAAGTGATCCCTATACAGGCCATGGAGACCCAGAGGGTTCCAGGAGGTTGAGGCTTCCAGATTTTGGACACTCGGCATATGAAGGTGGTGGCTGACAGCACCGGCCGCCTTTACCCCTAGGATTGCTCATTTCTGTTAGAGGCTGAGTCGACCCCAGGGCCATAGTGCCACCAGAATGATTAGGCCAATTGAAAAATCTCAACGACCTCATCGGGAATCGAACCCGCGACCTTCCGGTTTGAAGCGCAGCGCCTCAACCAATACGCTACGGCGTACCCCGGATTGAATAGAAGAAAGGGGAAAAGAAGTGTAGAAAAGGGGGGTCAGAATTTTTAACACTGCTAGTAGTTCCACCATTCACATGCAGAAGCGCCGACTTGAAAATATTTCTGGGGCGGGGCAAGAGCTGGATTTTCAGTAGCTATACATAGGCCTTACATGATAAAATCTTAAGTCTTGGGGGGGGGCAGAAAGTACCTTGTCCCCCCCCCCTAAGTCGGCGCCTATGTTCACATGTAGATGTCACGAGTGGGAGGAGCTAAAGGGACGACCTGTTTTTCCCTCGTTTTTTAATCAAAATCCCCGGGGAGGACCTCCGACCCCCATTTTTGGGATATTCCATACCCCACACCCCAAATAATAGCAAACTTTCGTCTGTGTCGGTCCCTCCTTTCAGTATTTTCTGGTTCTGCCATTGGTTGAGACGAAAATAAGATATCCTAGGAGGAGCTTTGGTAACCGTTACTTTTGTTTTTTTGTAACAGGTCGTTACCGTTACATACATGTAACAGTTACAAGAAATATTCCCCATCTCTAGCCGTGGACCCGGATACGAGCGTGATTCTCACAGTAGTCTGGTGGTTAAGGAACAAAAATGTGACGAACTATGCATTTTTAATTTAAAAGGTCCCACTTCGCACACATTTTCCTTGACCCCTGTGGAGTATTTTTGGAAGGAGCGCCAACGTAAATTTGGCGGCGGAGGGGGGTGAGGGGGGTTCAAAATGGCGGCTGCACTCACTTACTAAATCGCCTCTAGCTCCTATCCCCATGATCCGATTTCAATGTTCTTTTTTTAAAATTAAAGGTAAAACAAAATGGTATAAGATACTGTAATGATGTTTTAGATAAGTAAAGTGGAAACCCTTTAAAAAGTTAAAAATTATAAATCACGTTTTTCTTTACGCTTTTATTTTTATCACAGTTTTTCAGAAAGTGAGTTTTCTTAATTTTTCCTCAAACAAAAGGAAAGTACGTTTCTTAAGCTTTAATTTGATACCATAAAACACCCATTCCCATGTATAATTAAGCCCACAGCGGCCGTTAGAAGGATACAGGTACAATGGCGCGGCTCGTTTAGGATAGGAATGTATTGGAAATCTTTTCTTGCCCCAAAGGCAATCCAAAGACTGTTTATCGCAAGTTCTTCAAAACTGGATGTGGAGATAATTATAATATCGGTGTCCACTGACCGGATCTTTTCCTTCTGAAATAGGGAAAGTTCTAATTCCCTGTGAGAGGAACTTGAAGAAAGACTTCTTGTTTTTAGAATCTTTTAAAAAGGTCTCCAATTTCTTAGTCACAACGACATACAAGCGTGACTCGGATGACATTTGATGTGAAACATATGGAATATTTTGTTCAAAGGGATGTGCTCCTGTATGAGCTAATATGTGAATGACTGCAGCTCCTGTATGAGGTAATATGTGAATGACTGCAACTCCATCTAAGATTTTAACATCAATTTTTGGCTCAGTTTTTATTTATTTTTCATTAATGTAAGTCGAAAAGCACTTAAGCACACTTGACTTATTCTTACAAAGCATTGGCTTCCCATGATTTGAAAGGGAAGGAAGCCAAGGATGATTTTCATGTCTACAAATTTCTTGGAAATCTCCCTCTCTTGTTTGACTCGCTATGTACAAATGTCTGAAGAGTGAATTGTCATTTCGTGTCGCCTGTAACATTGATAAGTTTTTTTTTTTCTATTTCGTTCGTAGTTTCGAGCAAAAGTTGCATATCTGGGTTTAGTTTTATTGGATCCATGATACTTTTGTCAGAGCTTTCTAAACGTTCCTGAAATAATTGAGAAAACTGTTTTACTCCTCTTTTACAATTAACTTTACTGTTTTATCTACAGATTCTACAGATTCATTATTATTTTTGTATCAATTGTGAACAGTTTTGTACATTCTTCAGAGAAAGGATTTCCAAAATTCTCCACAGTATGAACAAGAGCATCAACTTTCTCGCTGTATTTTAATTGAAACAATTTTTCCTCTTCATAGTGCCCAAACCTGTCAGTGTCGATTTTCCGACTAAAGGTCTTCTCAAACTTCTGAATATATGTGGTAGTCTGAGGTCCAACAATCATAAACTTCGGGAAGGCATCGTCATAAAGCCTACTATTCCTCCGTCCCTTTTAGTGAGCATTCCCCTGTTCATGTATGTGTTCCAGTGTCATGGCTGAAGCTTTCATGGTTTTCCTTGCAACAAATCCTCCAATATTGAAGACTTCCATCACTACTGAATGTTTGTCCTTCAGAAGGATCATGCCACGAAAATGTACTGAAATCCATCGTGCATAATTAGCATGATCAAGGGCAAAGAAACATGGACCAAGGCGAACAGCCGACTCAATATATAGAGAAAAATTTCCCTCTCGAATGGAACGCACATAGGTGAGAATAATAAGGAATATTTTCAAAGTTATTTCCTAGTAAAGAAACAGAAGTCATTCTGAGCGCATTTTGGTGTGCCTCTCTTGGAAGGTCATCGGATCTTCTTCTTCATTCTCATAAACATGGCAGCTTTCGCCTGTAAAGTGAATTATGAGCATGCTTTACAGTTTCATTAGCAGAACGTCCAAATGAATTTATGAAGTTAATACTTTTTCGTTCAAAATTACACAGTAGTAGGCCTACATTAAGTGAGCATTAAACGTATAAGCGAAAATTTTATATCTCAACATTCGAAGTTATAAAAATGAGCAATTCCATGGATTGAACATGATTTTTGACATAAATGAGACTAACCTTACTGTAATGAAAACATATCCTTATCCTTAGAAAAGCGCATCTCAACAGTACTTACTGTAATAACTAGGGATGGGTCGATACCAGATTTTCTCGATACTCGATACCGATACATGATTTTTCCCTCGATACTCGATACTTCGATACTCGATACCTTAAACATTTCCAGTTTCAATAAATTGGTACATTAAAAATTAAAATTTGAAAGAACTGTGTAATACCAACTAAATTAATTAAGTCTGCATATTTAATGAGACGAAATTTAATATCATCATTTTTAAACTCTACATTAAAACTAAAATTAGTTTTTAAACAGTCCACTTACAAGTTTTTGTTAAAAAATACTAGCATTCTCACTTAATTGCAGAATTGCAGAATTACAAAAGTATCGAAAAGTATCGAGCGAGTTTTCTGAAATATCGTTCGATGCCGATACCATGCAAGTATCGAGGGTATCGAGGTATCGAAAGTATCGAGGACCCATCCCTAGTAATAACATTTACTGGTATAGGCCTATTGGCATATTTGTAGAATGCTAGAACGTAAAACACACAGATAATTTGATAACAATAGGATACTACCGACACACACACGAAACGATCTGTTCTGAACCACGTTTCGCTGTAGGCAGGCCGGTTTAACATGCTTTGGTAGCACTACGCTAGAAGACTCGTGGCCGAAAACGAGCCGCGCCATTGTACTTGTATCCTTCTAACGGCCGCTGTGGGCTTAATTATACATGGAAATGGGTATTTTATGGTATCAAATTAAAGCTTAAGAAACGTACTTTTTTTTTGTTTGACGAAAAATTATGAAATCTCACTTTCTGAAAAACTGTGATAAAAATAAAAGCGAAAACAAAAACATGTTTTATCATTTGTAACTTTTTAAGAGGTTTCCACTTTACTTATCTAAAATATCATTACAGTATCTTATACCACTTAGTTTTACCTTTAATTTAAAAAAAAAGAACATTGAAATCGGATCAAGGGATAGGAGCTAGAGGCGATTTAGTAAGTGAGTGCAGCCGCCATTTTGAACCCCCCTCACCCCCCTCCGACGCAAAATTTGCGTTGGCGCTCCTTCCAAAAATACTCCACAGGGGTCAAGGAAGATGTGTGCGAAGTTGGACCTTTTAAAGTAAAAATGCATAGTTCAGACCCTTAACCACCAGACTACAGGAAATGCCGGTCTCTATATGAACACAAGTCCCTATTTGCTGTAGTTAGCCACCTGGATTGAAGAATTTTACCAGGGTTCTTTTCAGCTAGCCCAATGGGGCATTCTGATGAAGAAACCGCTTGGCAGATATTCAGAAAATATTCTTGAACCGTGCTCAACGAATCTTCGGTGAAGTGGAGATCCCAGTCTATTTGAACGGGCTGAAAACTCTGAATTGGCAACTCTTCGAAGATTGGAAATGTTGATCCGATTGGCCCTCTAAACGTATTTAGCCTGGTAGTCTTGCCGTCTATGGATTCTATCAAACACCGAAGTGGGAGCTCATACAGACGAATCTCTAAAGAGGATTGTTGAGGGAGTCTTCAATATACGCCATAGCACCATTCTGTCGGCCAGTGCTGGTACCAGTACAGACGAAACCCAAAACGACCAGCTCTGACATGGGGATATTTTGGTCAACAAAGAACTTCGTTATGCTAGCCCTTATGCTTTCTCCTCTTCCAGAAGATGGTGAGACACTGCCAAGGTACTTCGATCATGTGTTTTCACGTAAAACAGATACTTTTTTAACTGAAAATACTGCTAAGGGTAAGCTGGTTTAATAAAAGTATTTTTTAACTACAATAATACGTTTTTAAACAATTTTTTGAAACTTTAGGCTGTTGGTGTGAACTAAGGAAATTGAATAATCGACCTTCAATTTTCTACACGTTATATGGAGGCCATTTCGCAAAAAGATAAACGAATGGTAAGCCGATTAAAAAAAAGTAGAAATTCGATGTGCTCTAATACGCATACGTCCATTATTCTTAACCCATTCTGACCTACAATATGATGAAAACGTTCAAATTGTTCTATTTGTAGATAACTTTCATATTAGAACCGAAAAGTGAAAGATTGCCCATATGGGTGGAGAGAAGCTGACTGCCTTATTTATAACACATTGGGATCATAAGCTGATAATATTGTGGGTTAAGGATCCAACATATCATTCCTACCGAAATTACAAAGTTAATTCATGCATTATCTGACGTAATATATAGACCATCCTATGTTCTACTCAAAATCAGTTATGTTAAAACATATTGGTAATATAGAAAACAGTAGCCTACTAAATGGCTTTAGTACAAAACATGCAAGCAAATGTCAATCTTCACTACTTCTAGTTTTAGCCATTCAGAGCTATTGCATTGGATCACTTGATAAAAATGTAAGAACAAAATCATAAATATTTTTTTATATTACAAATAGCCTATCTTTAAAAATAATACTGTCTGTAGAATATCAATAAATCGTGTTACCGCAATTCATCCATCTCATTTAGTTTGCAGAAAGTTCGGATCAGTAGGAATCCAAGCAGTTGATGAACAACGGAAAATCTATCACAATAAAAAATGGTTAGCTGGATTTTGAATTTTACATTAATGTAAAATCGGAATTGTTTCAAAATTTGGACATTAATGTACAATAGAAATCTCAAATGAACAAACTTCGAATTACATGGAAGGGTCGAATTATAGGAAAACATGTCTCTCATGTTCAATAAATGTTTATTGCCATATAATTTATATTTCTTATTTGGTCACTACTATAACGCAGAAAGTTGTTTTACATTAATGTAAAAACTGAATTTTCTCGAAATCGGGATAGAAAAAAATCTTTATTGTCATATTAGTGTTCTGGAGGGCCGACTAATGTGGAAAATATGTATCACATGTCCAACTAATTTTTATCATTTCATTTATACGTATTAATTAGTTATTATTATTACAAAATTTATAAAAACAGTTATCCATATGTAGGCCTACATGAAAACCATAATCAATCGACTACTTTCATAGCCACTTATCAAAATATCCAAAGTCTGTTATCAGTAACTCTGTAACAAAATGACTGTTGCACAGTTAATTAGTAAATCCAAAGCGTTAGGCCATTAAAGTAGCGCTCATCATGAAAATGTGTTTGTAGTGATAGAGAGCATCTGTTTAACGTTAGAGAATGATAGGTTGGAAACTAAGTTTTAATTTTTCCTTAAAGTGAAAATGCACTTGTGAACTGTACCCCGGCTCGTTTGGATGGATCAGGTGCATGGGAGACATAGACAATTACAATAATTGTTGTGTTTACTGAGCGTCCCGTTACATGTCTGGGGAGGTAACCTTCACTTGGCATCCTATCACAGACATTTACAACTAATCACGCGATAAAATATACGTGATAGCCCTACATGAACTCAACCTTTTATTTTCATTTGTTTTTAAAGATCTGTAATTTATAAATGTTTATATTTACGATATATTGTATGTTTAGACGTACATGTAGGCATATATAACTATACTAATAATAACACTTTTATACACTGTTCTGTGTAGGCCTATTCAAGTATATATTATTTCTCTAAAGCTGTATTATTCACCGTACTTTTTTATTTCATAAGTATGACGGGTCTCGTAGTCTTGTGGTCAGAATTTTTTACTACTAATCATGAAGTTCTTGGTTAGATTCCCGGTTCTACCAAGGTGGTGATGGTGTTGGATTAAAAAAATATCTGCCTTCCATTCTGTTAGAGGCTGAGTCGACCTCAGAGCCATAGTGCCACTAGAATGATTAGACCTAATTAAAAATTCCACCGACACCATCAGGGATCTTCCGGTTTATAGCGTAATGCCTCAAGCAACTACACCACGCTGTACCACAAATGTAGGCCTACTATATTCCACTTTTAAATTGCTGTTGTAATTTTAGTGATTACTATGTCAATATGACTAACTTATGCTATAAACCTGCGTTGCAAAAACGCTGGCAATACATTATTATTATTATTATTATTATTAAGTGCCAGAATGGTACTTTCTGAGATTGTATGGTGGATGGGAAAATGTCTGTCCATCTGTCTGTCTGTAGGTCTGTACGCTCGATAACTCGAATACGCGTTTTCAGATTTTTAAAACTTGGTATATGCACTTATAAAGTCCAAATCGGGTTGACCGGTACCGGAGTAACGCCCAATTATGTGCCTAATTTGTGAAAATATTTATCAAATGCAAATCAGTACCACAAACATGACAACATATTGTTTTACAGTGTTCATATACGGCTTTGGAGGTTGCAATACAGTTAGCCTTGACAAATAACAGTACGCACGTATTGCTTCACATAAATGCTTATCAAGCTTTAGACCTTGTTTTTCCGTAAGCCCTGCTTGACGAATAGATCTGGAGATTAACTCGGAGATCGATTACAAAAATAACTTATTTTCTGCATGCTACAATTGCAACAATCACTGCTTAAACAAAAGAATGACATATAAAGTAACAAAAATACAAGACTTAATCCAGAAAAATACAAAACACAAGTTTTCAGATATTGGCCTATTAACTTCATCTGACACTTTGTTACATCAGTTTACCTGATATTATTATTGTTAAAACATATTTAGTCATATTCCATGGATAGTTTCCTTAGAGATCATGGTCTGATTACTATAGAAATATGCTTGTTTACATCTCAAAGGATAACGTATCTCCTCATAATAGGGTCCTAGGTCGAGAAAGGGAGGTTACACTTCTGTCAAACCGCGAGGGAATACCATACGTTCACAATGAGGGATTTGTTGCAGGCACAAAAACCAGATACATCTGCCGAGATACTTGTATCTGCATACTTATCCCAGGTACATTCCCTGGCACATGTATTCTCCTTTCATACTAAGGCACAAGTATGGTTTCGGATTCAGATACACGACTTTTATATGCAGTGCAACATTAATAAAATCAGGTAAACTGATGTAACAAAGTACCAGAAAGCTTTTGTTCAATAAGTGATAATTCCAGGGTGCGCGGGCAAAGAGAGTTAAGTCCACTTTCTTGTTACTGAGCATTAGAGTGACTTAAGACACTATACCAGCCCAACATAGCTTTAGAGATGGATAAACCCATGAGCACACATCCATAACTACCGTACAATTTTGAATATGACTTACTAGACTTAACACAAATGTAGAGAACATATTTTGTTATGTATAACTCTATGGACATATCTCAATTTTTTAGGATGGTGGACTTAACACTCTTTGCCCGCGCACCCCGGAATTGCAATTATGATATGCAGAAAATAAGTTTTTAATCGATTTCCGACTTAAGCTCCTGATCGATTCATTATGGCTTGGAAGAACAAAGGTCTAGTTTGATAAGATTAATTGAAGGAATATGTTGGTAGTGTTATTTGTTATTGCAACTTCCAAAGCCATGCTATATGAACACTGTAAATCAATATTTTGCCATGAGAACTGATTTGTATTTGATAAAGTCTTTCTAATTCATTACCATAAAATAGTCACTAAATTGAGTGTTACTCCGGTACCGGTCAACCGATTTGGTCCAATATCAATAGGCTACTTCCCATGAACGTTATAAATGCGTATATTAAGTTTCATGAAAATCTGATAAAGTGTATTGAGTTATCGCGCGTACAGACAGACAGACTGACAGATATTTTCTCGTTCCCCACTAAGAACTAAACTCCGTGACGCGACATTCCCGAAGGAACAAGGCCTACCACCCGACCGCTGCGTCATCTACCTATAGGCAGATGGCAGGATTGGGGGCACGTGGCCAGCATGCCGACACCCACGGCCGTTAATGGTGGTTTCCATGACCGGAGCCGCTACTTCTCTATTAAGTAGCTCCTCAATTTGAATCAGACCTCTTTATCTCAGATAAATCCGAGGAGGTACCGGGGATCGAACCCGGGCCGACTGATCTGTAGTCAGCGACGCTAACCACAAGACCACGCCGGCGGTCCTCGTCCCCCACACAATCTCATAAAGTACCATTCTAGCACTTATTAATGCAAAAATGACAAGCGTAAGTATTCGTTTGATTTCAACCGATAATTTATTCACAGAACGCAATGACATTGTATGTGCGTAAGAAACTTCTGTAGTTGCAATATTTTCTTGTTTGACCCACAACCCCCCAAAAGAGGGGAGGAGAGAGAGAGAGAGAGAGAGGGAGAGAGATGCTAGAAAAATGATCAGGGATTGGATTGTCAAAAAATTCAACTATTAGGCTGTTTATTTTAGAAAAGGAAATGAAGCGTTAACAAGATACCACGATCTGAGGACTTCAGAGGCAAGAAATTACATATTTTTTAGACTGTTTTAAATGTTACAACACTGAAAATTTCAATGTAATTTTTATAATTGTCACTCACGACAGAATGAAAATAGTCCACCGCTATCACTGCAGCAATCACTGGGGTACAGGATTACACGGGAGGATTTGATGTGTGAAAGTACTTACTTCGAGCCCCCGTCACTGTTGTAGTTGTATGACGCACCACTTCCCATGACTACTTTGGTCATCGGAGAAACATGAATCATCTCAGGGTTTATGATTGACGAATACTTACTTATTAGAAATAATAACACCTTAATATGCACTTCAATATTGTATTTATTTAGACTTTTATATCTTTTGTGTGAGTTTAGGCTTGTAGAACGTGTGAATATCAAACACCACTGTCTGTTGCCTTTATGTTCAATACTTACGAGATATCTTTATCACTATATGTCACTATTTTAATAATACTCACACGGCATTAATATTGAAGGCTGTGATTTCTGTGGGAATCGCAACCGGCAAGGCATAATTCGCGAGTACTGGTTCGATGCCTCTGTTCACGACCCGAAAATGAAAAGAAGTGGCTTGTTGTAACGTATTCTCCTCGCGGGAATGCAATGCTTGCATCCTATTGGTTTTAAGTATTATGACGTTTTACTATCTTATTGGTTGAACCAAATCGCGCTCTTGGCATATGAAATATTTATGTTACCTTTTAAATATTTCCGTTTACAAATTGAATTTTACAGTTGTATGTCGAATTTACGCTAATATAATCATAATGATAATTTCCAATGACATTCTAATCCCGAAATATGTTTAATTGTAATTTATGTACTTTTGTAAGACTTTGCAATTTCTAATTATTCTATGAAAATAATATGGGTGAAAGGGTTACTGCTTCAATATGCCCCTGTGTAAATTTATTATGTCCCACAGGTAAATAATTAAATGCACACATCACATCCCAGAAATTTATATTCACTTATTTCAATCGTACGCGAAGTGGTGTTTGGCGATGTTTGTAAGTATGGTATCAATGTGTGTATTAAACATTTTAATTAAGAATCAATCATCTTGTACACTCTTTGAACATTGAATATAACCATTTAAATCTGCACATATTAATTGAATTGTAACTTCAATAATAAAAGAAAATTGAATAATTAACTAGTAAGTGAATATTTAGTAAACAGAATATTAAAAAATTCAAAATTTTAAGTTATACACATGAAGAAATAAACATATTTAATTTTTACCCTTAACCAGTGATAGACAATTATATCATCTTCCAAATATATGTCGAGAATATTCTCATCGTCCATATGTTAGAATATTTTTCGGTTATATCGAGACCACTCATCGCTCATAAACAATATTTTTCTTTATGTCGAGAATAACTCATCGTTCGTAAACAACATTAATTCGCACTATATTCTCTTTGTCACATCATTGTAGAGCACTGGTTATTGTTACTAATTTACACATGACATAAACACAAAAAGACATATATAACATAAATTCACACTTTACACTCGTATAACATTTACAATATTACCCTTTTTGTTAACAACAATATATAAAATATTACACTTCTTACTTAACATTTTCAATTTTAAACACAAAATATTATTTACATTTTTCATCATTCGTGTTCAGTTAATAAATATCTATTATGTTGATTGGTCAAACTTTATCTACACAACTTATCCATATCTAAATATTTATGTACATAATTCTTTTCTCAGGGTTGGTTTCAGATAATATTGGCATTCTTCAATAATCCCCATTTATTTAATTTCAGCATATTCATATTTTATCTTACTATCTTTTCAGCTTGGAATCCTCTTACATATGATAATACTTGATAATTGAATATTCTTATAATCAATTCTTGAAAATAATCCTTTCTGTTCATTTAACTGTGCAATTCCTCATATTTTCTGGGCATAATACCTTTACAGTATATTTCTCCAATTCTACGTTGTAGCGAAACAACTTATTTCTCTTATCGGAAACTATTCAGCATATCTTCTAGGAATGTTTTGATGCAAAAACTTATATTTTTCATGAATCCAATAGATATATCTACTCAGCAATCTTGATTAGCATGTTTTTTTACAAATTATTTACTTATCGGTCGGATGTTAACTTATATTTGTGTACGTCGAAGATAATTACATTCTCGTAGATTACTTGTTTACTCTGAATAAATACTGATAAGAATTTACTTGCAGCGGTCACTGGGGTACAGGATTCCACGGGAGGATTTGTTGTGTGAAAGTACTTACTTCGAGTCCCCGTCATTTTTGTAGTTTATGACGCACCACTTCCCATGACTATTTTGCTCATCGGCGAAACATGAATCATCTCAGGGTTTATGATTGACGAATATTTACTTATTACAAATAATAACACCTTGATATGCACTTCAATATTGTATTTATTTAGACTTTCATATCGTTTTGTGTGAGTTTAGGCTTGTAGAACGTGTGAATACCAAACACCACTGTATGTTGCCTTTATCTTCAATACTTGCGTGATAGCTTTATCACTTTATGTCACTATTATAATAATACTTACATTGCGTTAATATTGAAGGTGTTTTAAGAAGTATGTCTGTGATTTCTGTGGGAATCGTAACTGGCAAGGCATAATTCGCGAGTACTGGTTCGGGGCCTCTGCTCACGACCCGAGAAAGAGAAGAAGTGGCTTGTTGCAACGAATTCTCCTCGCGGGAATGCAATGCTTGCATCCTATTGGCTTTAAGTATTATGACGTTTTACTATCTTATTCGTTAAACAAAATCGCGCTCTTGGCATATGAAATATTTACGTTACCTTTTAAATATTTCCGTTTACAAATTGAATTTTACAGTTGTATTTCGACTTTAAGCTAATATAATAATAACGATAATTTCCAATGAAGATCCAGATCCGATTATAGTAAATCTTCCCCAGGCAAAGTTTTATAAGGGTATGAAAATGTCAAATGTAGAGTTGTGCAAAAGAGCTTTAGACAGAATCAGGAGTAGGGCTGAGAAAAGGAAACTTAAAGTCAAAAGATATAAGGTAAAGTGGAATCCAGACTTAGGTGCAAAATTGTTGTTAAGAAACAAACGTTTGTCTAGTGCACTACATAGAAGATATAGACGTATGAATATAGTATACCGTGGACCATTTGTAATCATGTCTTCAGCTTGCAGTTTTCTTATATTTTTGAATTCTTTGACAAACCCTTTGGATCCTACGCATGGTAATGTTAAAATGCATACTTCTTATTTTGGTGATGCAATAGTATCGGGTATGCTAGAATGTTGGTTAAACGACTTATTAGATCTGCAAAGATATTATCTCTTCCTAGAATATGCTTAATTACAATATCGTATGACATAATTTCATGAATATACCATGAAATCTTAGAGTTTGTGAGTCTACATTTCTGCATGAAAGCTAAGGAAATATGATCGGTAAATACTGTTACTTGTTTATTAAATACATAATGCCGGAATGTAGTTAGAGCATAGTATATAGCACTTACTTCCAATTCGGAAATACATGCTCTTTGTTCTATATTACTCAGACTTCTGGAAGCAGTTGCTATGACGTGTATCTCACCAGATTCGTCAACCTGACTCAAAACACATCCTATAGCTTTACATGACGAGTCCGTTTGTATTACATATGATCTATCATCATTAGGTCTTTCCAATAAAATAGCTTTTGAAAACAATTCCTTAACTTTATTGAATGCACGATTGTGTTTATTTGTTCATTACCAACGAGTGCCTTTCTTTAACATTTCTCTAAGGGGCGCTACCTCCTTAGCATAGTTTATCAGAAATCGACTTTGAAATTGCCATACTCCTAATAGACGACGTAACTGCTTGACGGTACGTGGTGCCGGAATATTTTGGATTGAAGCAATGCGATTTGGATTCGGTTTAATACCATCAGGAGTTACTACATATCCTACGAATTCTACTTCTTTTTGGAAGAAACATGTCTTACTTGGTTTGACGGTCATACCATGTTCATGAAATTTTGTTAATATATAATCAATATTTTCTAAATGAGAGTCAAAATCATCATTACTAAGGAGAAAATCATCTAAGTAGGAAATTATTCCTTTAGTTTCTGTTTCTGGGAAAATAGCACTTAACGCTCGTAACAACGCACTTCCGCTTGTTTTGTAGCCAAATGGACATTTTGTAAACTCATACGTTCGCGTCCATTATGATTGAACGCAGTATATTGTCTATCCTCTTTACGCAACGGAATTTGGCAATATGAATGCGTCAGATCAATACTTGAAAAACATTTTCCGTTTTCTAATCTGCTCAATAATTGTTCAATACTTTCAGGACGGTAGTTGTCCGTAGCTATGTAATTGTTCATGTGCCTAGCATCCATAGTAAGACGAAGCGATTTGTCTTTTTTTAAAAGTCCAGCATAATGGGCTAATATATTTTCAAGTTGAAATTTCAATTACCCCGGAATCTAACATTCGCTGTATAGTCATATGTGCTTCCTTTTTCAAAGCTATCGGAGTCGGTCTACTTTTATAAGTAAATTCATCTACAGGTTGAATATCAAATTTGTGTTCATAAACGTCACAAAGTCCTACGTTCTCGGAAATACTTGTTTGTTTTTAATAAGTACTGATAGTAACTTATCCCGCCGATCGTCACTCAAATTATATGCCAGTTCTACTTTTTCCTTCAAAATCATCATAGTCGGGTCCGCGCTAGGGTCGGCTTCTCTTACTTCACATACTGAGACATAATTTACTTACACTTGCCCTATATTTATATTAGCATTATTCCTATTTTCATTCTTCTCATATTTATCAGCGCAGTCTTCACAATTTAACATCATACATTGAAATACTTCGTTGTTATCCTTCACTTCATCGTCGAAGGGGCCTATCTTCTTAACCATCATATAATTTATATCTATATTCTCCACGATAAAAGTCTCATATGTTATGTCATTTTCTCCTAACTCACTAGTCGCGTCTTGCCTACTAAGATCATTATCAAATGGGATAACTATTTTCCTATCTGGCAACTTCAGTACGATATTATTTTCCTCAAAACTGATCACACTATTGTATTCCGTAAACACATCTACTCCGATAATTACATCAGTGACTTGCTTTGGAACAACTAGAAAGAATATTTCAAAATTGAGATTTCCGATAGTAACGGATAACATACATTGGAATCTAACTGATTGCTTCGCTCTTTTAATCGCTACCGTACACGCTAATCCACAAATAGGTATTGAAATCAATTTAAATTTATTTTGAATAAGCCTATTGTGGTTCATTATTTCTATTCTGTCTAGGCATAGGACCTTGGTAAGTATAAATTGCTTCGTAGCTTCTATTACTCTCATTGTGGTAGGCTTCTGCCCCATCCCAGAATTTGTAAATCTGTTCGGAGATTCGTACATCCTATCATTTGAATTGTTGTTGTACCCATATCTACCATCATAACTACTTCTATAAGTGTTTGATTGTTCAAATGCTGCCAACAATTCTAACATCTCGGCAAAAGTCCTAGGTTAGGCAACTATCAAATTTAATCTAACGTTCTCAGGAAAATGGTCGTGACAGCTTCCAAAAGCTCAAACTCGTTCAAAGAAGGATCTATTTGTCTACCTAATTCAGCCATTTCAAAAAAATCTAACATTGACTGTCCTGATTGGGGATCATATGGGGATGATTGGGGATCATATGTCATTAGCCAGTTGCATCCTAATAATATTGCGTTTAATAAAACTCCAATATCTAGCTATAAAATTCCTTTTGAATACCTCGAAGGTAGTATTTTCATTTGTAGTAAGGTTAAACCAATTTAAAGCTCTACCGTGTAGTGCTTTCCTAACAATCATTAAGTACTGTACTGTGCTTAAAACTAAAACTGTATATATACTCGCACAGTACCTAAAAAGAAACATTATTGTAAGCTAAACTGCGACGCAAAACATTTAAGGTTAACTTTGTTTACTAGAAAGGCTTGAGGTAGAATATTTTGTATTACGTCACGTGAAATCACTAGTAGTTCTTATTCAATGGCGCTCCTGCGCGATCACACGTTTGGAGTGGGGATAACGGAGGTTTCCTCATGGCTACGAAAATTCTATATGATCACTCTACACTCTTTACTTCAACTATCTACTCGGCTCTTCTGGACTTCTTTCGCCTTCGACTGGATGCCTGCCTCTTCGTGTGACTCTTGATGGATGGGATTACGTCGTCTTCATGCACGTGACTGTCTTACTAGCAACTGTAAGTAATCTGATGTGATATATAATACAGATATTATTAATTGGAATATCGTTTACTCGTAATTGCTAGTAGAGACCCGTTGCATCATTAATTCGTCGTAACGTTAGCGTATGTAAGAATGAATGTTAATTCTTTCCTGTTTTCTTTCGTTTTCTTTTCACTTCTACAATACCACCATAGCAAAGGCACTATATAATTAATATGGCACAGTAAATGAATAGCTACCAAGATTTGTAAATATATATTTATATAAATTGTACATAATTTAATGTGAAATTAAAATTAAGGATAATGGAATTTCAATCTTTAATTTATACTGGCCCTTGAATTCCTTAGCATGTCTTCCTACGAAGTTATTCATGATGATTTTTGTGTTGGCTTAATTATAGCACCTAGATTAATGGTGTTATGGCCAAGTACGATACGTTTCTCTTGTATAACCTTGTAATAATGTATTTTTCTGCTACTCATACTAAGAATCCCTAACTTATTAATCGGTAGCATCCTTTCAGATATAACCAGAGAGCGTGTCAGTACATAGTAGGAGGAATCTATCTTAATATCAAATAATCATGTAGATCGATTAGAAAATTCTGTGGATTGATATATACATTCTCGTCGAAAACAGATAACTTAATTTCGTTCATGAGATATCTGGGAAAATTTATGTTTGAGTTACTATTTCCTGTTGAAAAAGGTACATTCATATCTTGCAATTTGGAACCAGTATGATTGCTAACCCTTTCACTAGATCTGGGAGATCTACTTGGTCCTGGTATACAATTTTCTTCCATTACACTTCTGTTCATAGTGTTTCCCATTTGCGTAACATTTACATCATTTCCAATATTCATGTCTACAGGTAAATTTATCCTATTCTCTAATGCACAAATCCAATTTGTTAACATTTCTTCATCTTTATGCACTCTTCTAGACTAGACAGTAAGTTCATCCTGTGCTTCCCTAACTTGAATTTCGATGTCCTTTTGCGTAACCTTTAATATTTGATTCTTGTTTTCTATTCATTTTTCACGTTCTCATTAATTTTAGCGAAACCTACTAACGTTTCTTCAAAAGTGTTTATTTGCGTGTTCATTAATGCAACATTTCCTTCTAATTCTGTTACATTTGAAACTACTGACTTTTTTCATCATTAACAGTTGCTATATTATTTTGCATAGCTTGAAGATTAGTACTAACATTACTAATAACATCTTTTATTTCACTGACCTCATTGTTAACGGTTGTCTGTACATTTTGCAACGTTGTTGCGACATCATTTATTACTTGTATTTTGAATTCACTCAACAGTTCCTGAACCTCATTTGTTACTTCTGACTTTAGGTCATCTCTAAGTTTTGCTAAATTCTCATCTACTTTATTTAATTTCAAACTAATGTTTTCATTTATCTTGGCAATTTTTTATTTCAATTCCTCTCTAATCTCACTTTTCTGCAAATTAACATCAGCTTTTACGCCGCTAACATCAGTTTTCATGCCGATAACATCAGTACTAGCATTTTTAACATCGGTTTTTACATTGTTAATCTGTGCACTTAATTGTTCAAACATTTCTTGCATGAAGGTTTTTATAGAATTTCCTAACTGTTCCTCTGAGGATTCACTACTTTCGCGCCTTTTCCTACAGTAATTTTCAGTAGTAGCATCTATTTCTAACTGCATCTCTACATCTGTTTCATTCGAATTTAATGGTTGCGAACTACTTTCTGCAGGAATATTGTCCATCTCTACACTACTTAACAGTTCTTGTCAGTTTTGTTGAGACATTTCGATTTCTTCTTGCGACTTCATGATGTCTCGATTCCTGAGTTTGATCGAAGTTATTTGAATTGGATATCTTACTTGGTTTGTAGATCACGTTGACAATAACTTTCCTGGCTGGTATCTGTATTGTTGTCGGCTGCCGGCGTCTTCCACTTGCCTGCATACCTGGGCTTCTCGCTCGTGCGATAAAAATAACTCGTAACGCGTGATGCCTTGCTTAACAGTATTACGATCCCACAATATTATATTATATTCACACGAAAAGTTCTCTGGCTTTTAATGTCCACATTTGTTTGTAACGCGTGATGCCTTGCTTAACAGTATTACGATCCCACAATATTGTATTATATTCACACGAAAAGTTCTCTGGCTTTTAATGTCCACATTTGTTCATAATCACAGATAATAGCCACACAGTTGGGCGGCCAAATTGCAGCGGTCACTGGGGTAAAGGATTACACGGGAGGATTTGTTGTGTGAAGGTACTTATTTCGAGTCCCCGTCACTGTTGTAGTTGTATGACGCACCACCTCCCATGACTACTTTGCTCATCGGAGAAACATGAATCATCTCAGCGTTTATGATTGACAAATACTTACTTATTAGAAATAATAACACCTTAATATGCACTTCAATATTGTATTTATTTAGACTTTTATATCGTTTTGTGTGATTTTAGGCTTGTAGAACGTGTGAATACCAAGCACCACTGTCTGTTGCCTTTATGTTCAATACTTACGTGATATCTTTATCACTTTATGTCACTATTTTAATAATACTCACATGGAGTTAATATTGAAGGTGTTTTAAGAAATATGTCTATGATTTCTGTGGGAATCGCAACCGGCAAGGCATAATTCGCGAGTACTGGTTCGATGCCTCTGCTCACGACCCGAACAAGAAAAGAAGTGGCTTGTTGTAACGTATTCTCCTCGCGGGAATGTAATGCTTGCATCCTATTGGTTTTAAGTATTATGACGTTTTACTATCTTATTGGTTAACTATATCGCGCACTTGACGTATGAAATATTTACGTTACCTTTTAAATATTTCCGTTTACAAATTCAATTTTACAGTTGTATTTCGAATTTACGCTAATATAATAATAATAATAGTAATAATAATGATAATTTAATGACATTCTAATACCGAAATACGTTTAATTATAATTGAAGCACTTTTGTAAGATTTTGCAACTTCTATTCTATGAAAATAATATGGGTGAAAGGGTTACTGCTTCATGCTTCATGGGATGCGTTAACTCCTGGTCGGGACGTCTAGGAGGTGGCGCCGGCATTGGATTGATCACTCATCCGGGGAGGCCCTCATGCCATTTTCGGGTTAAAGCAGCATTTCTGTTATCCTTAAATAATCCCTCTCTAGACAGGTCGCGGTCCTGTTTTGGTCCTAGAAGCCTCCCTATAACGGGAGATGTAAAACTCAAAGAAAGAAAGAAAGAAAGAAGGAAATAAAGAAAGAAAGATAAAAAGAAAGAAAGAAAGAAAGGAAGAATGAAAGGAAGAAAGAAAGAAAGAAAGAAAGAAAGAAAGAAAGAAAGAAAGAAAGAAAGAAAGATAGATAGATAGGATGAAAGTGATTTTATTAGGTTCGCCACTATGGGTAACTGGCAGAGCATTAATGGTTTGCATTATCTCCTTTGGATCTTTCCAATTTACTTATCTTTTTAATTGAAAAATCACATTAGGCAGTAAATTTTTATACTTGATAACATTTACTATGATATAAATTTTATGAAAGTTAATAAATATATAACTTAATTGGAATCGAACCAGAAACTTCTCGAACTTCAGTTTTGTTTGTTACCATCCAGCTACTGAGATAATGTAATGAAATTTACAGTAATGTAAAGTTTCCGTGCTGTGTACCTATATTTAATTTCCAAAGCCTTCGGTGTATAACAGTGAGACACGAAATACTTGTTATATTCAACAGTTCGCTTTCTAACTCTACCAATATTGTTAAAACCCAATGCATAGAAAAAGAGGAACTTGAAAGAACGAGAATATAGCCTAAGCATGATCGGTTGGAAAGAATGACTCCATCACATGTGCACTGAACATCATGTCTGTGGATTTGTGTCATGTTATCGCCAGTAGCGGCTCGTGGCTCAAAAAGAGGGTGTGCTGCAAATACCATTTCATACAGCAAACTTCCATTTCATACAGCAAATTTCAAGTATTAAAAAAAAAGTAGTAGGCCTATCTAAACTGCTCGTCTCTTAAGCCATCTCTGGGAACTCTCACGCGATTTTCTCTGCCCTAATAATTTTTTTGCTAATTTCTGTCGTAATCTATCTCTCCGAAACTCTCGTGAAATAGTGTATAACATTATTATTCTTGTAGCCTACTGATTATTAATCCATTCTTTCTTAATTCATTCTTTCTACATGTTCGTTCCTCTCTGATTTTCTTCTTTATAACCAGTCACCAATGCCTTGTACTCTACACCCTTGTCTTTCATCACAATTCCATTAATGTTCTTCCTATGGGTTTTCTTAAACACAAGCACCAATTAAATTCTAAATATAACTTTCCCGAGCTTAATGTGAATAAGTTCTTTCTTTTCTGAACTTAAAAATGTCTCGTGCATTGTCACTACAGTAGATTAAATATTTCACGAGAGTTTTCACAGATAGATTACGACGAGAGAAATTAGCAAAGAAAAAATAATTAGAGCAGAGAAAATCGCTTGAGAGTTCCCAGAGATGGATTAAGGCCGGACGAAATAGTAATTCCTATGCTTAAGGTGCAGAACGTTGTGTGAATTGTGAGAGAGAGAAAGTAGCAAAATAAATGAATAAATAATTAGGGCAACGAAAACCGTGTGAGTGTTCTCCGAAGTGGAATAAGAGACGAGAAAATAATATTTTTAATGATCGAGGTAGAGGAAGTCGCGTTAGTGTTCCCAGTGCGACAGAATACTTAATCGGGGTTGTGGAATCCATGTTTCTGAATCTAACACATTCGAATTTGGCGGTGAAGATGAAAGCATTGTTTACTCGACTGCTGGACCCTCACGCTACATCACGGCGCTGTACCGTCAGACAGTGGGAGATCTTGTCACATAACTAACAGCGCGCTCGCCGGTGAGACGTGCTAATTACTAGGGACCCGATTTTTAGGTTTTTACCTATTATTTAAAAAAAGAAAACAAAACAAAAGCGCTCATACACTTTTTCGAATCATGTCCATAGGATTCACCCACTTTAACTCTAATTCATTAACCTAAAAATACCTAAATGGGGTATAAAAATCTAAATATATCTAAACGGGATATAAAACCTAAAATATCTCATTTAGGCTAATTTTTGTATTTATTGTTTATCAGTTGAGAAATCGATATTTTGCGGAGATACAATTTTTGCCAGGTTGAAATTAATGCCACCAGCATTTCGTTTAAACCATTGTCGTCTAGGATGGACAGTATCAAGAGAGGAAGTGTAAGAGTACCGGCGTATTCCTTTTAAAATATTCGTACGGACATCCATTGTTGCCGTGTATAAACAAGGTATACCCGTATATTTTGTGTTTTAAAGCGCTTGTTTGCCTTTAGTACTTCCCTGTTATTCATACTGAGTGGTCACACTGTGAGATTTAAGAAGACGTGTTAATTATGCCGAAACAAATGAAATCGAGTTTATTACAGCAGTCGATGGGCGACGACCTGAAATTCACTACAGATGGCAAAGTAATATTTTGTCTAGCCTGACAGAAACACGTCCGGCACATGGTCTTCACCGTGTGACGGAGGAGATTAGAGGACTTTTTCCAGAAGTCAATATGCTTATTTCCTCTGTGAAAAAGATTCTCTTAAAAGCGCCACGACAGATTCAAATTTTTAAGGAAATGTTGCCAGGAGTGCCGCTTCCACCAGAGCCCGAGCTGACACGCTGGTTTACCTGATTGTGTGCTGCTCTGTATTATGCACAGCACTTCAGTGACATTAAAGAAAATGTGGAAACTTTGACGCTAATGAGGCCGCGTCAATTGGAAAGGCAAAATCGGTACTATGCAAAGACAAGATCAACGGTGCCCTAGCCTTCCTTCAGGCACATTTTTTGACCTTCCAGAAGCAATTAGACGCTTGGAATCTTCAACCCTACCTCTGAAAGATGCCATCGGCGTAATCTTGAAAGATATTTAGTGATGTACTGAAACCAGGAAATGTGAGGCAATATTATTTTCACTGCTTCTTTTGATTGTTTATGCTTTCTTTCTTCAATTGTAGAAAGTTTAGCAAGTTTACAAGTCAACTCTGTTAAGTTAAACTTCACAAGTGTTATGTATTGAATCTTATGTAGCACATTCAAATTCATTAAACCAATTGAAGGGGCTAGTTCCATAAGGGCGTAAGGCACAAGAGCATAGTTTTGAGAAATCTTGATGTTTTTAAACAATGTTACCACTCACAAGCACAGGTCTTTTCTTATGACTGAGCAGAGGTTTAAGGCACAAGTATAAATTGTTCACTGAGTATTTAACAGATATGAGGAGAAGGCATAAATGTTAAAAGCTCAAAATGAAAGATGTGTCTTACGCCCTTATGGAACTAGCCCCTTCAATTATTCTACTCGAAAACGATATTTTGGACAAAACACCTAAAAAAAATATTTCACCTAATGGAAAACCTAAAACAGTGTTTTTAAAAACCTAAAAATCCGGTCCCTACTAATTTCTTCATGTCTCACCGGCCTTGAAATCTCATGCTTGCGCACCCCCGCCAGCACATTATGCAGGTTAAAACTCGCATATACTCCATGCAGTCAAGGTTGAGCATGACGTCACAGCCCTGCGAAAAAAGTGCTGTTCACAGGATCCCATCATGGTGCCGGAAAGGTAGTATTTACATTACCGACTCTTGACTCTCATGCTACCAGCTAAGAAATTCTCGCTTGGACGTGCGAAGTTCAAAATCTACGCAAAAGAAAATATAGTATTGCGTTTGAAAATAACATTATACGACGAGCAGAAAACAAGCTGTGTGCTGCAGCACAGGAACTTGTTTCTGGCACATATTATTCACTTGTTTGTCCTCAGGCACTAGGTTGCGGAACATGTGCCCGGGTACAAATCCCACAGTGTGAACGTAACATTAGAAGACCAATTAAGTTAACGCTGGAACCTAGGTTTTACCGCCGTAAACAGTTTCTGTTTACCGTTTTTCAAACAGTGAATTGGCTGAATATTGTGTGGGTATATTAGAGTGTGCTCAGGTGGTCTGGAATTTGTTGGGAATTTTATTGCTCAGCAGGGGTGCCAACCAGTGCCTTCACAAATCATGGCCGCTACCATACAACAAATGATGTTGTCTTCCTCGGATGAAACGATGTTCCCTACCTTCATTCATCAACCCCCTCCCCGCCAGCTACAAAATAAGATCCGTAAATAGACCTATTACTGTATTTTCTTAATCTGAATTAAAATAAATTAAAAGTATTCACATAATGTACTATATAGGTCCATAAAAAATCCACACTTCAAATAGCAATAAGTGAAGTGAACCTGAGTCATATTTTACATTTACTTTTTTAATTTGCACTTTTTTGTGATTTATTTCCTTGAGCTAGGAAATACAAATCTATTGAATAGTTTGAGCATTTATGTTTTCAGCTAGTGTGAGGTATAAGGAGAATATTATTCCTTTATTTGAAATATATATATATATATATATATATATATATATATAATATATTATGTGTGTACAAGTTTGTGCAACGTACGTTGCACAGTTTATTTTAATCTTAAAGTCTAACATAAGCGGAGAGTTTCCTACTCTTCCAGCCATAATATCAGATCTGTCTTGTCACAGTTTTGAAACTTTTGAGGGATTTATCGGTTCATAAGAAACACACCGGCACCGTCCGTAATAGCGCTTAATGGTTTTGTGTGTGGATATAACTTCAGGGAAACTGCTTCATATGCCTTCTTTTGAGAGTCTTATTCGCTCTGCAGCAGAAATTGAAGTGACTTAACGAGGCGCTACTTAGAAACACTTGAGTATTGATGGATTAGGCTAGTCATTTGGGGGGGGGGCTGTTAAAAAACAAAATGTTGCTTCTTCTCGAGATTACAGCCCATTTTTTTTAACGATCTGGATTTCCTCGTGTACGTTCAACATCGAATACCCACCTGACAACAGGTAAAAAAAAAAAAAGAGCATGCAAAGTTGCCTGTGACGAGAGGTGCCTAAAGAAAAATTATATAACAAAATAGTTTTGCTTATTTTGTCCCAGGCATGGAGTTTGCTATTTTCTCACTTCACAGTCTAATATCTAGTAAGTAGAAACAGACAGTAAAATTAGTTCCACGTTTCTATCGAAAATCTCCGAAATACTGCCACGAATTACGCATATAAATGGTAGAGAAATATCACTAGTAACTAATTGGTTAGTGCGATAGCATAAGCACAGCTATGCACAAGCAGGGATGTCCAGCTGCGCGTCAGTTAAAGCGGATTTTATGGCATGAGTAATTCTTTAAACAATATAGTAATAGTAAATATAGTAACAATTATGTACATTTTTACTTTATGCATAATATAACAATATTACATGTTATTTTATATATTTTACTTCAATCATATTACATACTGTTATAATACTCTGTGAGAATTGCTAGTAAAGGCTCCAAAACACTTGAACAAGAATGTTATGTATTTGCATACTCAGACGTATGGATATGTGGGAAGAAGGGTGTTTGAAATTCTTTGGAAAACTAAGTGAAAATATGCACTAAGTACAAGGTATCATTTGATTGGCTGAGGGGTAAATTAAGACTACGTTTTAGCCAATCAAAGACCAAGAAAAGGGAGGTGCCTACCACAAAAATTAAGAAATCTGAATTTTCAAGCAAGCACGGACAACAGTCTCTTTTTGGTATCATGGGAAGTGGCACGCGTAAAAATTGTCTTCATACTTTACAGAATAGCCTTTACAGATTTTAAAAAGTGTCAACTAAAAGCGAAGTTTTAGCATGCATATTACAAATCAGTGTAAGAAGAAGGATTAACTAAGTGTCGAGTTGAAGGTTTATATTAAAAGTTATGTGTTCTCTAGTGTATCTTGTGGAGGAGAAGGATTTATCAATAAACCCCGGTGAATCTAAAAAAATAATTGTGTACATACTTCATTTTCTGGACAATTAGCCTACCTGTCCCCGATTCGTCGCCCTGGGGAAGAACTCAAGCTCATCACTGCAAGCAGCCTAGGCAATAGGGGAAATACAGCGAGACACCAGGTATAAAAAAAAACACCTGAGCGCCCAAACAACAAACAACCACACACCACCCAACATTAAAACCCCTACACGGTGGCTCCAACCAACGCGGGGCTCGATGGAGACAGCGCCCACACTTTCAAAACCCCTTCAAGGTGTGCGAACCAACGTACGGCCCGAGAGAGACGACGGAGACGGCGCGATAAAAAGACAACGCGGAAAGACAGCACCCAGCAGACGACGAGGAATAGGAGGACTAATGGAGAGCCAGTGACACCTTCAAGACTAAACTTCAAGTTCAAGACTTCAAACAGGAAAATCGTACAAGAAACATCTTGCATTTTGTCGGTGTTCAACAGGAGAAGATTATCCAGGAGAAGAATCACCGAGGGACAAGAGGACATCAGGGGACATCAACAAAAAAGTAACAGATAAGATATCGAACAATTAAAACAAGTAGGAGAGTAAAAAAATAAATAAATACATTAATTTTCTTGCAATTTTAAAATTTACAATTACTGCATGGTTAAATGATTAACTGTTATTGGAGGTTGAAGTATATTGTGTGTGTTTTTTTTTCAATATTAGTGTGTATGCTTTGTGTAGCATAAAAGGGTCATAGGTGATTATATGCTATTACGTAGTGGTAAGAAGATCGGAACTATGGATGGTATAGGGTCAGATCTCGGGCGAGGGCAGAGTCTTCTCACCCAGGAGGATACGCCCGAATCTCAAATAGGAAATGAAGGCCAGGATATGTTAGGAAACTTGTTTTCAGTCGATAGGCCAGACGATGGAAATGATAGCTTAAAGGTGAGTGACACGAACCTCAGTGTTGTAGCAGATGTAAACACCGAAAAAGAAAGTGAAACGATTTTGGTAGAAGGCATTGGTAGCAGTTCTAGTAACCCAGTGGGGATAGAAATAATGTTGGCTAATATGCTAGCCGATATAAAGAAAGGTCAAAGCGAAGCAAGTGAAAAAATGAATAGGCAGTTAGAAGTTACAAATAAACGGCTGGAAGAAAACAGTAAAAAAATGGATGAGGTTAGTAAGGAACAGCAGGCAGAAATGAGTAAGGAATTAAAGGAGCAAGTAAAGAAAATTAATGAAAACTTGGTAACAATGGGACAGGAATTAAATGCTAAAATAGATCAAAATAATGCTGAAATGGAGTTGAAGTTAAGTAAGGTTTTGAACAAGGTGGACGAAAAGATAGAAATTCAAAGTAAAAAGGGTGGTGAGAAATTAAATCACGAGATTAAAACAATGGAAAACAGGGTTGACGAGACTGAAGCTAGGGTTAATAAAAAGGTGGAAGATGACGTAGAGCATTGTAAGAACGAGTTGAGGTCAGAGTTAAGTAAAATAAACACAGTAACTGTTGAACTTACCAAGAAAATAGATAGTTCAGAAAATTCCAGTAAGGTGTTAGAGAAGAAACTGACAAGTAGGGTGCATGCGTTGGAAAGCAGACTAAATAAGAATGTTGATGAAGTGTCAAAAGAGGTGAGCTGTTTGAGAAATGAAACAGAAAGTTTAAGAAAAAGAGAGGCTGGAAGCGATAGGATTGATGTCCTGCAAAGAGCAGAAAATGTAGGTGATAACCACGAGAGTAACATTACGCATGGTTTAGAAAATATCGCGGTTAACAGAAACAGTGTTTCAATGGGACGCTCAACGCCGGACATCGCTCCTAGCGTAACAGGCCTAGCCTCTAACGTCACTGCAACTAATGACTCAGTGAGTGTTACTCAATTTTTGGGTACTGACCTAACAATTCCGACTTTCAACGAAAATATTTCTTCGAGCCCTCAGAGGTTTCTTAAGAGTCTTGATGAGTACCTACAGTTACGCGTGGTACCTGACAATTTAAAAATGCTGATAGTGTCACGCGCGCTTAAAGGGAAGGCACGCGATTGGTTAGATTTAACGATTGATCCCGGATGTTCATATGAACAATTCAAGCAGGCTTTTCTGAACCGATATTGGAGTGAGGAAAGAAGGACCCAAGCACGCGTTCAGCTTTACAACGGAAGATATACACCTAAGAATGGGGGTATCTTGGTCAATTATTTTATGGACGTCGTCGGCGAGGCTAGGATGCTCGATCCGCCATTACAAGAACATATTATTATTAAGCTCGTACTGAGACACTTCCCGCCCAGTATTCATAATGTCTTGGTAATATCAAACGCCAGCACTTACGGAAGGGTTATCGAACTCCTAACGAGTTTTGAGGGATGTGCAAATAGAGGAAATGAGGAGAATGGGTATGACAGACCAAGAAATGATGCTCGGATGACAAGGCCTCAAAATGAGGGGTTTAATAATAATAATAATAACAACCGAAATTATTTTCGACCACTGAGAGGTGTAGGAGCCAGAGGTACGAACTCCGGTCCTTACAGGGGCGATGATGGAGGCAGAAATAGGAACTTTTCGAATGGGCCACACGCCAGGGAAAATCAAGTTAATAATATAATATTTGCGAGAGGGAGGCCGCGAAGAGGGCGCGGTCGCCAGGAAAGTGAAGGCCGTAGCAGAGTAAGAGAAACGACAGCTGATCAGAGGGGTGAACGAACTGGGGAAATGAGAAGCACGTGGCGAGACGGGGATGAAGGAGGCTTGACAGTAAACAGCAACACGAGACGAGGGGGATGTTTAAATGCCCACGCAGGTGAGTATTCGCCAGTGAGAGAAAATAATATGAATGGGACTGAACAGGCAGTAAGGGAACCAGGTCCGTTAAACTACTAGGACGCACATCAGGGAGTCTGGATGGTGCTGTAATCACTGACCCGTTACCTAGGTTGGAGGGACTCGACATTGTAAATAATAACAGCCCGCGGAGTACGAAGATTTGTACAAGTAAAAACGGCGAGCCGCCAGTACACGCTAAAATCATGAAGCCGCCGATGGTGGAGGTGAAGATAGGAAATATTGTCACTAAGATGATGGCAGATAGTGGGTGTACCTATTCAGTACTCAGTGAAAAATTTTATGACATCTTAAAGACAAACAAAATTAAAATGCAGGATTTGATAGTTCAAGGTCTGTACGCTAGACTAGCAATTGGGGCGCGGCGGCACAAGATAGAGCACCAGGTTATGCTGCCGATCGAAATGGGAGGCAGTAAGTTTAACCTGTATTTTTTAACGGTGAAGCATCTGGTCCAGGATATTATATTGGAGTGTGATTCCTTATCGGATCATGAAAGTATAATACATTTTGAAGAAAACTTCCTCTCTATGGTGAATGAAGAAGGAATAACTGTACAAGTACAGTTTTTAGGCGAAGAAAGTGCAAATAGAGATGATGAAGGCATCGAGGGGGACGAACATATGCTAACTGAGCAATTTATTATAGAGGGCATTGATGTGCCAGAATGCATTCATGCTGAAAATTGGTTACTACGGGAAAATGACCCATGGCGGTACCATAGAAGTGAGGCGTGCGCGCTCACTTGCGTTGATGAAACGGGTGAATTTGAGGTCGCGGAAGTCGACTATCACTTAATGGGAGGTGGACAGAGTAGTGGCGTACCGGATGCCGGAAGTTCCGAGGAGCATGGTTCAGAGCCAGAAACAGTACAAGTACAGATGATAAATTTTGAAAAAGGGAGCCGTAGAAATGAGGAAGAGCTTGAAGTTGAAGGCATTTTGTGGAGTAAAGTGGCGGATATACATTCATTATCAAGTGAGCAGAAGGGACAGCTCTATCGGGTGTTATTGAAAAATAAACTCGTGTTTCGAGAGACCCCGGGATTATTTACAGCTTATGAGCACAGTTTTGAGATGAGACAGCCAGTGCCGGATTTCAAGTACAAGAGTCGCCCCGTGCCGTTACAGATGCACAAAGAAGCAGACGAACTTATCCAATCCATGCTCGAATCAGGAATAATATTTTGAGGTCTCCAACTCGACCCATATCAGCCCTATTTGTTGGGTTGTAAAACGAGATGGCAAGCTGCGCCTCACTTTGGATAGTAGGCAGATTAATCAGTACATAGTACCGGATCAATTTAGGGCCGAGCCGATCGATGACCTTTTGGCAGGAATGGGGGAGGCGAGATATTTTAGCAGTTTGGATTTAACGGCTGGTTATTGGCAAATAGGCCTAAGGAAGGAACACAGAAAATACTGTACGTTCAATCATAAAGGGGTGACCCTTGAGTTCTCTAGGACCGCTTTCGGAATTAAGACGTCGGGCAGTGCATTGTTGAGAGCGACAAGGCTGATGTTTCCCCAGGGCACCGGTCAGTGGATTACCACCTTTGTAGACGACTATTTGGTACATACGCCAACCTTTGATGAACACCTAAGGCAGTTGGACATGGTTCTAGATACGTTCCTGAAATATGGCTTAACGGTAAACCCAAATAAGACATGCCTATTTAAAAGCGAACTACGCTTTTTAGGTTATTTAGTTACAGAGAAAGGCGTCAGGGCAGATCCAGAGCGAATAGCCGCCATACAAAAGTTGCCAAGACCGCATAGCCAGAAGCAGGTCAGAAAGCTTCTGGGCATATTCAATTATCAAGCCAGGTTTATACCAGGTTATGCGGAGCTGGTGGCGCCTCTTAGAAACTTGCTCAGCGGAAAACACAAGAAGTTTAAATGGGGAGAAACAGAGGAAAAATCATTCCAGGAAGTAAAGAAGGCTTTCGAGGAGTCTATTTTATTAGAGCGTCCACGTGAAGATGGGCAGTATATAATATATTCAGACTCTTCTAGCAAAGCGGTTGGGGCATTGCTGATGCAGAAGCACCCCGATGGGAGTGACCACATTTTGGCATTAGCTTCAAGGGCGTTGACGGAGACTGAATCGCGTGGGAGTGTTACGTTACTAGAAATAATTGGAGTGTACTTCGGTTTGACAAAGTTCCACCGCTACATATTCAATCGGCATGTAATTGTGTACACGGACCATGTGAGTTTGACTTTTATAAATAAATGCAGGTTGTCGAACTAAAAAATCAGCAGGTTCATTCACGAGATTACTCAGTTTGATGTAGAAATCAGACATGTGGCCGGAAGGGAGAACGTCCCATGCGACTACTTGAGTAGAATGCGAAATGACATCCCAGAGACGCAAAATTCCTTACAGGGGTGTGTCGATATTATGCAAGTGCGAATAATTAAAGAACCGACCCTAAAATCCATGTTCAAAGAAATAGGGAAAATGCAAAGTGAAGACCCAGAAATAGCATTGGTGTCGAACGAGATTGACCTGTACAGAGAAGGGGGTGGAAAGAAAGAGGACCTAAAATATATGCGACAAGATGGCGTTGTTTATAAGATGGGTGGTAAAGACGTTAAAAGGTGGCATGTGTACATTCCCAAGCAGATGGAAACCATTCTTATAAATGCAGTGCATGTAGCACTAGGGCATTCTGGTACTGAGAGGACTACAATGTACATAGCTGCGCGGGTGTACGTAAAGAATCTAGGGAAGAATGTAAGGAAGTTTGTGAGTTGTTGTGATTTGTGCCAAAGGGCCAAACCAAACAATATACGGTATGATAAGGTTCCGCAAACCATAACAAAAAAAAAGAAAGGGGAATTAATCGCTATCGATTATCACGGGCCGATTCCCGGTGGAAAATTTGGGATGAGGTATATCTTGGTGGTGATCGACATTTTTACACACTTTGTTAAATTGTACCCTACTAGAAGGGCGAGTACGTCAGACTGTTTAAGGAAGCTACTAACAGACTACTTTCCAAAATTTGGCCTGGTCCAATCAGTCATCTCGGACAATGGAAGTGCGTTCATTAGTAAGAGATTTGAAAACAGGATGAAAGGAGAGGGTATAAACCCCTACAAAGTGAGCCGATTTTATCCCCAATCAAATTTAGCAGAAAGGGCACTCAGAGACCTATCGCTATACATGAGGGCATTGTGCCACAAGGGGCACACGGCATGGGTGAAGTACTGTCCCATAATAGAGAGGATAATCTACCATAGCATACATCCAGTGACGGGGGTCGAACCCTTTCGCTTTATGTTTGGTAAAGAGCCTGAAACTTTGGTAAGCGGTATGCCTAAAGCCACGGTGGCCGGAGATCGGGACGAGGCTATAGAAGAGGTGTGTGCAAGAGCCATAACTCGAATCCGCAAGAGAGCTGAAAAGCGAAGGCAGAAGGCAAAAAGACATAAGGCGGTCTGGGTACCTCAAATCGGTCAGAAAATTCTGATTCGGAGAAAGAATCTTTCTAGCGCAGTTAATAAGAGGTATGCTCGGATGAGCCTAATTTTTGACGGTCCTTATGACGTAACGCGTGTCTTCAATGGCGTGACAGTAGAGGCCTTCAACCCAATAAAAGGGAAGGTAATGGGCAGATTTAACCTGTCATTGATAAAACCTTATAAGGAACAAAATGTAAACATCGGTACTCATGATGACACTTAAGAATAAGTAAATGTTCTTTTGTTTTTTTTTAGGAAGAGTTGATATGTACTTTAAAGAGTTGCAATGACCTATGGGAGCTCGCATTTTTTTATGTGTAAAGCCAGTGTGGCAGGGACTTGAAAGTGTATGGTGAAACAGTGTTGTTTCGAAGACAGGGTTCAGTAATTTCTATCTGTGCATGAAATAAAATAAGATGGAGTGTGAATGGGTAGAAAGCAGATATATATTCTCAGATTTGTAGAATGAGAGTAGTAAATATAGTCGACACTTTAAGGGTCTCGAACCCAGTGCGACAATAGTAACATCCGTGAGGGTACACCACCCGGAAAATTATTATATGATGGTATATTCTGTGTGATGGAATGACTGATATAAATAATGTCTAATTTTTAAGTCTTAAAACATTACAATCTGCATAACCCATAAAAATATTAGGATGCTATGGTATATATGTATGCAAACCAGCCCCTGCAAGGTGACAGCTAACCCATTTAAACAGCTGTGAGGGAAGAAAGCAGGTCTGGCAGCAAAAAAAAAAAAAAAAGAGTGAAACATATTGGAGTAGGAGGATCTTAGGTTAAGTTGTATGTTATCCGTTAAAAAAAAAAAGTAAGGGACAGATGTCATATTCGGGGGTTGTTTTATGACACTGAAAAATGTCGCAATTGGTCATTGAAACATTTTCTCAGTCCCATATAAGGGCATATAAAGCGGATTTTATGGCATGAGTAATTCTTTAAACAATATAGTAATAGTAAATATAGTAACAATTATATACATTTTTACTTTATGCATAATATAACAATATTGCATGTTATTTTATATATTTTACTTCAATCATATTACATACTATTATAATACTCTGTGAGAATTGCTAGTAAAGGCTCCAAAACACTTGAACAAGAATGTTAAGTATTTGCATACTCAGACGTATGGATATGTGGGAAGAAGGGTGTTTGGAATTCGTGGGAAAACTAAGTGAAAATATGCACTAAGTACAAGGTATCATTTGATTGGCTGAGGGGTAAATTAAGACTACGTTTTAGCCAATCAAAGACCAAGAAAAGGGAGGTGCCTACCACAAAAATTAAGAAATCTGAATTTTCAAGCAAGCACGGACAACAGTCTCTTTTTGGTATCATTGGAAGTGGCACGAGTAAAAATTGTCTTCATACTTTACAGAATAGCCTTTACAGATTTTAAAAAGTGTCAACTAAAAGCGAAGTTTTAGCATGCATATTACAAATCAGTGTAAGAAGAAGGATTAACTAAGTGTCGAGTTGAAGGTTTATATTAAAAGTTATGTGTTCTCTAGTGTATCTTGTGGAGGAAAAGGATTTATCAATAAACCCCGGTGAATCTAAAAAAAGAATTGTGTACATACTTCATTTTGTGGACAATTAGCCTACCTGTCCCCGATTCGTCGCCCTGAGGAAGAACTCAAGCTCATCACTGCAAGCAGCCTAGGCAATAGGGGAAATACAGCGAGACACCAGGTATAAAAAAAATCCCTTTAGGCAGGCCTACAGGCGGAGGTAGATTTCGAAGTGCTTTTGGTTTAATTTATTGTCGCTGCATAGCCTTCTTTAGTAGTAGCATAGTCTTCTTTAGCCTTGGCATGGTAAACCTGCAGTAATAAGAACTGAATTCGGTAAAGAGGAAGAGCCTACAATCATTTGTTTTGACAACAAGAATAGGATATAATATTCTGGGAGGCCGTGCGCAAGATCAGCAATGAATAAAATTAGCAAAGCCGCTAAACAAGACAAAATTATGATATTATAATAATTCTTTTAAGTGTTATTATTTTCAAACATTAAAATCTCGCGTAATATGAGAGCTATCAAGAAACTATTTATTGATTTGTAGAGTACTCATCAAGAGCTTTTCAACGATACCCCACAAGACGTGGTTTCAAAAGTTTCGAATTTTCATCCCCCACCCCCACCTCCACCCCCACCCTCACTCGAACGCCCGAATCGTTGGTGTCACTGTGAACTCCATAGGGAGTACTCTAATTTATTCAAACAAAGTTTCCCTCTATACTTCATAGGGGCCGAGATATACATTTTTAAAAATTTCAACCCCCTCCCCCGACCACCCCCTTGGGCCAATTTTGCCCATTAACGAACTTGTCCGAACTATTGGGCCTAGAAATAACATAATAAAATTTGGTTCAAATATCTTCAAAATTACGGCCGCTATCGTGTAAAGATATATATATATAAATATTATATATATATAAATATTTGAAATATAAATATTTGAAATATAAATATTTGAGCCTACCCAATATATATAAATATATATATATATAAATATATATATATATAAATATAACAAAATTTTTTTTTGAACGGGCGGTGGTTTCGTACTTAGGGGAGCATGAAACGTAAAGATATGAAAGAATTTTTCGAAAATCATAAAGTGGTATCCATTGCAATAGGTAGAATTTTCTTCGAAAATCTACCTAAAAACACCTGAGCGCCCAAACAACAAACAACCACACACCACCCAACATTAAAACCCCTACACAGTACTGTCGTGTCGTGTCGTGTCGTGTTGTGTCTTTTCGATTTCATGGCATTTCATTATACGTAAATTTGTGTTAGCGTGATTTTATTGTAGAACATATTATGTTCTGTTACCAGACGTTCACAATACACAGACCCTGATACTTCTGGAAATGGTCTTATCACCACTTTAAATCCGACCCTTGCACTTATGCACCTAAGATCTGTGATTAATTACACTACTCAACAAGGTTTTCATAACATGGACAAGAACTTTTTTATGTAATTTGTATGTGCTGATTACGAATATGGCATTGAAGAAGTTCCTACAAGTCACCTTTTTTTTTAGAAAGTTGATTTTTGTTAGCAAATTACCCATAATATGCGACTGCACAGAGGGTAGGACTAAGGAAAGGAAATATGGGCGCTGTTGTATTGCGAGACAAGAAATGAACAATTTAGGGATTAGTTTTGATTGAGGAAGTGTTGTGAGCGGTACAAGTTATTCTGTAATAGCGTTAAATAGATCGCAATCCGTCTTCCATGCAAGTTAAAAATTTTGAAAATAGTTTCTGCTAAGTTTGTGGGGGATTAACTTTGAAATCACAACATTGTTTAATTACAATGTAAAAAAGGCATATTTCTTGTATTTTGGCTGTAAATTGGGTGAACAAGACCAAAATTGGGCACCACACATGTGTTGTGAAACGTGTTACGTGAAGTTTTCAGAGTGGTTGCAGGGAAAAAATAACACACGTATTTTGCTGTTATAATGATTTGGCGACACCTACCAGTCAGTACCTCTGCATTACCAAAACATTACTAAAAATAAAATTGTGTGTCCTAATCACCCCTTCAGCCATAAGACCCGTGCCACATTCTCCTGTTGGATGAATGAATATTGAATATAATCCTGTAGAATGGAGACTGGTCATTGATTCATGAAAACATAGTTTAAAAGCAGTTTTATTACACCATGGTAATACAAAACCTTCCATTCCAGTGGCACACTTAGTAGATATGAAAGAAACTTTTGAAAACATGTCACTAATATTGAATGCAGTAAATTATAATGAACATCGCTAGGCAATTTGTAGGAATTTGAAAGTAATACCCTTGTTGCTTAGATTACAAGGAGGGTTTAATAAGCACTGTTGTTTTTTGTGTATGTGGGACAGTCAAGCAGGAGCACAACATTATGTGGAGAAAAACTGGCCTATCAGACAAGATTATATTCTTGGTGAGCATAATATTAAATATCCTCCACTAGCGTAACGTGAATAAGTACTTTGTCCACCACTGAATATAAAACTAGGGCTAATGAAAATTCTTGTGAAAGCTCTGGATAAGAGTGGAAAAGTATTTCAATGATTAAAAACTCTCTTCGCTAAACTCAGTTATGCTGAATGAAATGAATGCATATTTATCGGTTTACAAATTAGAAAACTTTTGAATGACAGCATTTTTGGGGAAATACTTAATCCTATGGAATTACCAGCATGGACAGTAGCACCAACTTTTTTTAAAACATTGGGTAGGCTCAAATTTTCACACTCCCGCCCCTTATTTGATTCATGAAATGGACTTATATGACTATTCGTATAAATATAGAATTGTGTAAGAAACGATGTCTTTGTAATAATTAATAACAATCAACGTAATTCACCCGCCAGAAAAAGAATTGCGTAGCTTAGTTAACGGAAACCATTTAAATTAATAATGTTATATTATAAACATTTTTGTCTTAGGTACCTACTAAAATAAAATAATTATGTAGCACGGTGTGCTCCAAAATGTGTTTCTCCTGACTGAAGTAAACTATTTCCTTCGTCTTTCCTTAAACCAGGAGTCCATTCTCCCCAATCACACTATCTTTTTCGTGGTTTATTGTCCCTTGTTGACCTTTTTAATTCATTCTTTCTACATCTTCTATCCACTCTTTCTTTTTAACCAGTCACCAGTGTTCACACTTTTGTCTTATATCACTTATTTTGCCTTGTCCATTAATGGCCTTCCTGTGAATTTTCTCACAAGCATCGTCTAAATTCTAAATCTAGCTTTTCTCTCCTTAAGTATACAGTCTATAGAACAGCGGTGGCTGTGGAAACTGCACTGAGAGATGTAAAAAAATAATGTATTGTGGAGCTATTTCAAATTATCGTGAGATAATTGGAACAAGAGAAGATCGTACTAGGCCTATATATGTCTACAATAGCCCGATTTTCGCTTTACAGCGATTCAACAAATAAACTGAATTTTGAGTAATAGCAATAAATAATTATGATAATAACACAAGGCAAATTATTTAATGGGAAATGGCAAATTATTGGCAATGGCAAATTATTGATAATGGCAAATTATTCACGGGCCCATATATGTTGGCGCCACTGAGCATGGAGATCTTTTGTATCTGTTGTCAAAGGGTTTTTAGGGAATCAGAAGATTGAGAATTATCGCCAATTAATAGACATTAGTAAGACACCACAAAACAACGGGCTGCTGTATGTCATTAAGATCCCCTTCTTACATTCGCATTTGGACTTCCTTCCTGAGAACTTGGGGCTGTAAGTGAGAAGCAGAAACAGTAATTTTTCCAAGATATTGCTAGAATAGGGCAGTGGTATCACTGAAGCTGAGGTACATCGATGATGGGTAGTTATTGCTTTTTTTTTTCAAAGAGAAAAAATAAGTTTTTTTTTTTAAATTTAATTTCAATCGTTCAGCATTACATTGCTATGTCAGATTGGTGATAACCATTGGAGATTTGTAACAGTAGGCCTATTAGTATTCTCGCTATAGAGGTGAGTCAATGTTTGACCCCTCACTCAAAATTACGCTTTAAAGTTATCTGACATAGGCTAATTATGGTCACAGGCTTGAACTTAATCAAAGAACTATATCTTGAGGCAAACGAGGTTTATGTCGCCGTGCATTGTGGGACTTTTGTCCGAGGCCATAATACTGTGCCCCTGAAACATGTTCTAGATTATTAAGAAAATGTTTAGTCAAATTAGAGATGTGTTCATGAATATACTGTACACCGAGTTCACTGTGTAATTGGTTGTTTCGAATAAACCAAGGAGAGTTCACTGACATTCTTAGAACCTTGTTCTGGAATATTTGGAGACGCTGGATTTTTGTTTTTGATGCACTACACCATATTGGACATGCATATAGCAGCAGAGGCCGGAGTATGCTTTTATAAAGCAAAAGAGTATAATCCATTCTGAGAGACGATTTCCTATTCATAATTGGGTATAACTTCATCAGTCGGGCATAAGCTTCATTTAGTTTTGTGTTTATATGGGTGTGCCAAGTCAGTCGTCGATCTACAGATGCGTCGATTAACAGATGAATCATACATATTGATATCAGGGGGAACTTCAGGCCTTCTCAGTGTAAATATTTTCAGTTGACTTTTCTGGGGGTTTAACTGAATGCGCAATTTTGATAACCAGTGTAAGAATAGATCTAATGAAGACTGTAATTGTGTAGTAGCTGTAATTATATTATGATGAGAAGTATATATCACTGTGTCATCTGCAAATAGAGCTGTATGCACAGAGAGAGATTCAGAGTAAATTCCCTGGTAGGGATATCCACCTGTCGAGGCCGCCTCGCGATTCACGCATAGCCCATGTGACACGGAGATTAAGGATGGGCGTTTTGGGTAGGGTAGGAACCGTTCGGTGGCTCCAGCAGCACCACCTAGGCCTCCCCGCCCTCTAGGTCGGGAGCATCGCCGTAGTAACGCCACCGACACCAGTCATGGCAGGGATCGTTGGACTATGCCTCCCCCTACTATGGTACCGGTCACGCACACACGACGACCCCCCTTCTCGTACCCTGAGTACGGGAACCACTACCACGTCGAATCCGACACCAAACACGGTAAGACCTGGGCCCCGGTCGGGCGCCTCCGAAGAGAACGACCCCTAAGGGAACCCAGACCGGCTCAATACCGTCCCGACTACTGTTTCAGCAACAGTCGACTAGGCCAGCGCTCCGTCTGCAAAAACGGGGAGACACCACTTGTAGGTGGAGATGACCCTTTGACGGCTAGAGGCTAAGTGGCGGCGCGCCCTGCCCGCCATAACATCGCTTAGCACGCCCATCCGAATCCTAGATGCCCCAGTACGCATCACCCTCACTGGTACTTCAGTCTACAAAGGGGGTCCCGCCTGTTACCTCGAGAACCGAGGATAGGGCTAAGGTGCATCCCCTCCAACACCATGTCCCTGAAGTACGACACATGGCGCCCCTAACTGTCCGGGAAGGAGTATTCACGTAAACGCTTATTCCTCCTACCCCCACACCATCACAGTGTGGGGCCCGCATTCGCAACTTACGGGACCCGCCCGATAGCCTAAGAGGAGGCGACTCTGTGCCATCCCAGAGCCCTGGTCACCGGTGCACCCAGCCACCGGGTCATCCCAGCACGGGAGAGCTGTATGCACAAGAAGAAGAAGAAGAATTCAGGATGGGGTCCTAAATAGGATTATCCACCTGTCAAGGGCCACCCCGCGCTAATGCGCATAGCCCAGAGACGGGAGACTAGGATGGGAGGTGTGGAGCGACGGGATATAATCTATCTATCTAGCGGCCACCGCTTCAGGTGTGCAGCCGCGGAAAGATCACCCCCAACCCGGCCTATGCACATAAGTTGGCCGGGCGGCGGGGAGATAGGACTTAACCAAAGGTAGGCACTCTTAGCCCACCCAGCGAGCTGGGTGGTTTCCCAGGGAAAACCTCGTGGAGGTGGTGCCCCCGGCCTGCGCCGGTCGTCCTAACTCTCTAAGGATCCTCTCCGCTAGGAGTGGTGTTAGAGCTTTTTGGCTGCACTCAGCTTTAGGGACCCGAAGGTAGCTCAAGCGGGGAGGTCCAGCTGTGATCATAAACCCAGCCCCGTGCGGACCTCCACCTGCCCCCCTCACGCTGTTGATCTGCGGGAGACTCTTCCCCACTGGGACGCTCCAGGGGTCCTTCCAATGATCTCTCCACACGGGCGTAGTCCGTCCGGTTCGGCTCCTGTCGGACGCCACCGTCGTGAACTTGCTCTGCGTTCATACGCATCAACTTTCGATGATCATTGGTCGGAACTCCCTACCTGGGTCGTCAACCCCAAAGTCGCCACCTGTATCGGAGCAGGCCGAACAGGATTTGTCGCACTCTTGTGATGCTGGGATTGGAGGCGGGACGACTAGCCTAGCCGGAGCGGTTTTACCCAGCCCGACCCATGAGCGATTCCACTCGCTT
This sequence comes from Ectobius pallidus, assembly GCA_964059195.1. NCBI lineage: Eukaryota > Metazoa > Arthropoda > Insecta > Blattodea > Ectobiidae > Ectobius > Ectobius pallidus. The sequence goes on from CAXKWD010000009.1 coordinate 31,283,966, forward strand.
CATCGCACACACATCCCAGCATCGTGCTTCATCGTTCAAAGTGAGTCCGTCTGCAATCAGTGCAGGTCCGGCGCTCTGCCTACCCGCACTTCATTTATTTTCCAGGTCAAGACCTCTCGAGCGTAGGCCTGTAACACAGGAAAACCAGACCGACTCACCCAGAAGGGGAAAGCAGGTGGCCACGGCTCCTCAGCTTGCGCGGCTGCCTCACGCAGCCGTCGACGAGCCTCAGAGTGGAGCCGGCACGAGTACAGCACGTGTTCCACCGTTTCCACCTCCCGTGCCTCACACTGGCAAAGGGCGCCCTGCTCCTCGCGGGCGTCAGGGTTGAGTCCGAACCGATGGAGGTACGCCCCGAAATCACCATGTCCCGTCAAGAACTGCATCGTCCAGAACGAGGGCCAAAGCCACTTCATCCGGGGGCGAGCAGCCAATCGGGGGATGAAGTCGAAGGTCGTGCGACCATGGTCTTCCCCGCGCCACCGACGGCACCACTCGGCAAACAGGAGCCCGTCTACCATCCGTTTCGCCCCAATTTCAGCGTCAGGACCGCCCGTCGGGTCGACGTCCACACCTAGTAGGTGGAACGGTCGACCTCGCCTGATGTTGTAGGCGCAAAGTCGTCCTCGTAAGTGTAGCTCTATGGGGAGAACCCCGGCCACCACTTGGAGTGATACTTTGGACGTTGTGCGATACGCGCGTAAGCAGCGTATCAGCACCGATCGCTGAGCTGAGCCGAGAGTTCTCATGTGTCGCTTATTCATGTATGGGAACCATCCTGCAGCGGCGTAAGAGCACACAGCGAGGAAGAGTCCCCGATACAGAACCATGTAGCTGCATGCCCGGTAACCCCATGAGGCACCGGACAGCCGCCCCATCGAATGAAACAAAGTTGTTGTTCTCGTGCGAACGTAAGCTGCGTGCGCGTTCATTCTGAGTCCTGAGTCGAGCAAGACACCGAGATAACGGTGCTCGTCGACCGTGCTCAGACTCTGGAGTGGGTCCGTATGAAAGCGGACAACGGGGTGGCGAAGCAACTTGCCCTTGAGAAGCATACCAACGGTTTTCCTGGTCGAGACTCGGAGTTTGGCGCTTTCGCACCAAGTCTCGAGCTCGCGCAGTACGGCCGTGGCAGCATTCTCCAGTGCCAGCCTACTATCCGTAGGGATGAGTACGGCAAGGTCGTCGGCGTACGCTATCACCTTAACCCCCTCAATCTCCGAGAGAACTTCTATGCACTCATCGAACAACAGATTCCACATCAGAGGGCCGAGAACCGACCCCTGCGGGCATCCCTTTGTTACATTCTTCGACATCGAGAGAGTCCCATCCACGGCCCGGACTGTCCTACCACGAAAGTAGTCCCGAACGAGCGCGTAGATGTTACGCGGGCATCTCTTACTCTTCAAGCGTTCGAGAATGAGAGGCCACCAGGCGTTGTCAAACGCGCCTTCTATATCCACAAAGAGTCCGTAAACGTATTTTGCCGCATTCGTTCTGGCGAACTCCTGCAACTCAACGAGTGCGTCCTCCGTGGATCTTCCAGCGCGAAATCCAAACTGCCCAGCACAAGCCGTCCGTTCCAACATTGGTTCTAAGCGGCCCTTCACAAGTTTCTCCAGAAGCTTACCGCACACCGGGAGAAGGTTGATTGGCCGGTACGCCTTCGGATCGTCTGCTGCTCTATCATTGAGTTTGCGCAGCAGTGTTATCTTCCCGGATTTCCAGAAATTCGGGAAGACGCCTAATCTTAGGGAAGCGTTCAACACAGCGAGAAGGCGGCTATAAAGCGACCTTGTCCCTTTCTTGAGCATTGAAACTTCAATGCCATCAAGTCCGGGTGCTGCCTTGCTGCGCATACTCGTAAGAGCGATCTGCAGGTCCACATCGTCGAACGGCCCCTCCTCCTCGGTTTCTGGATCCACAAGCATCCGTGCGCGCAGACGCCTTTGCCGCTCAGTGTCCGTTGCCGGATTGTCGTCCGGCAAGAGCACGTTCAACAAAGTGCGCATGTTATCCCGCCACGAGGTAGCATGCGCCCCGTCTACACGGACGGAGGCAAGCACCTGGGCGGGTTGCTGTCTGTTACACTGTAGCCGATAGGCCAGGCCCCAAGGGTTTAGTTCGCTCTGTTCAGAGACGAACTCCCTCCAACTATCACGTCTACTCTGTTGAATAGCGCGCGAATAGATGCGTCGGATAGTCTGGTAGTCACGGAAGTGATCCCCGTGCTCCAGACCCCGACGGCGGGCCCTCTGATACATCTTTCTAGAGTTGTACGTCATCCTTTTCAGGTCAGTCAGCAACGGATTCCACCATGGAACAACCTTTCCGGAACGACGACCCCCGCGCCTAGTCATTGCTTCACCCGCAGCCGCGAGGATGGCTCGCTCCAACTGGCGAGCCAGTCGGAGGGCCTGGGGTAGCGTCTCCGCGTCCTCTGGGAGTACCGACACCTTGGCTTCTAATCGTTCCCGGAATCGGTCCCAGTCAGCAGTATGAGTGCTGAATCTGGTTCCTATCCGGTCGCGGGGTCCAGTTCGTCGGACCACTAAGCTGAATTGAAGCACACGGTGCGAACTCGAGGTTGCATCAGCGACGACTACCCAGTCCTGAACGGGAATGCACGGACGAGACGTAAACGTCACGTCAATGTAGCTTTCACCGTGCACGGTACTGTAGGTTGGCATATGACCGGCCACGTTGGCCACGTCCCAGTCAAGTTGAGCGATCACGCGTTCAATAGCTCGGCCCCAGTCATCAACCGCCGCAGCACCCCATAAGGGGGATTTGGCGTTGACGTCTGCACCGACTATGACCGCCCCGTTACCAACATGACGTTTTATTCTCATCATCGATCGAATGTATCTTTCAACATTGGTGCTGGGTTGAAAGTATAAACTTACAACCACAACACTGAAATGCCGCGTGGAAATCTCCACGCATACACAGTGGGAGTCACTCAGGTGTCCAAGTTGGAGCACCGTGAGGCTCCGATTCAGAACAACAACCGCAGCCCAGGGCTCATCATCCCCGTCGCCACCTGTCACCACCAGGGCGCCCATACCATAGCCGACGACCACGTTCCGACGATGGTAGGGTTCCTGGATAAGGAGCACGTCGACTCCCACCCGGCTTGCCTCATCCCTCAATTCATCCGTCACTTGACGAGCGCGATCCGCGTTGTGCTGCCAGACCAGGATATTATCCATAATCGGTCCGAGAGCTCAACTGTTCCGCGTATCGGCGCAGGGAAGGACACTTCCGATCGCGCGTGTCGTGGTGGCTCGACAGGCCCCGCCTGGAACACACCGCGCACCGCGAGGGTTCCTTCCCCTTGGGACAATCCGAGGCTTTGTGCCCACTGTCGGCGCAGTGTGCACAAACCTCGGCCTTCTCACGGCATCCTCGCACCGTGTGGCCGAGTCCAAGGCATTTGAAGCAACGCGTGGTTGCAGCAAATGGGGCGACCCGGCACATACTAAAGGAGACGGACAGCCGCTTCAGCTTTAGAAGCTCTGTCCGCAACTCCGGGCTCACACGGACCACCCAGTTGGTCCGACCCTCCAGTCGCTTCCCCGTCCTGAACGAGGGAGAGAACTTCGCTTTGAAGGACCCCTTGGTCACTTCGGGGAAGTTTTGCCTCCGCACCGCAGACAGGAGTGACTCCTCGTCAAACCTGGCGGGCACGTCGTACAAAATGACTTTTGGGGGCAGTTTCACGGCGAGGGAGACGGACAAGCCGCTCTCCTGCCACTGCCGTGAAGAGAGGATCTTTTGCGCTTCTTCCTCCCCGTGGATTTCTAACAAAACCCGCGGGCCACCTGCCCTCTTCAGGCCCACAACTCGCCAGCCCTCGTCCTCGGGGCGAATGGCTCCGCGCACCAACTCCCGAACCTCGTCCCCAGACTTGGTTCGATCGTCGGCTACCACGAGGATGCCGCAAGGGGGAGGCGCTGGCTTCTTTCCCTTCTTCCTGTTCTTCCTCCTCTTTTTCCCCTTGCGGGGGGCTTGGGGAGCAGAGGGTCCCTGCTCACCACCGGGGCGTGCGGTCGAGGCGGGGGCCTTTCCGGACTGGGCCGGGGGATCCCCTCTTGCCTGACGCGACGGCCCGGGCTGCGAAGAACTAGACTTGGCAGCCGCCCCTTTCCCTTTCCCTTTCGACACTTGGCTCCCCGAAGATTTCGGGTCGCCACCGGAGCGTAATGACGGTCCGGGCTTTGCGCCGGGACCCGAGGGTGCCCGACCCGCAGCAAGTGTCTCCCGAACGCAGGACGCGAAGGTGGCCGCGGGTTTGGACGCCGCGGCGAGACCGGCCACAACCGACTTCAACTCCGCAACGTCCTTGCCCATGGCCGCCAGCCGGGGTTCCATCTTACGAAGGCGCCCAAGTTCGGCGTTTAACCCTTGGAGGAAACTGTCGATCTTGGCGAACCGGGGCCACACCGCAGTGCTGGCTTCCCGGCAACCCCTCGTCCTCAAGTGGCGCTGCAGGGCCGCGATTTCCTCCCCGAGGAGAACCTCGTAGGGGGTCTCGGGCTCCTGCTGCTCACTCGTCTTCCCACACACGTCAGGGTCGATCTGCTCCGGAGTGGGCCCCTGACTGTCCACACCGGGGTTGCAGGCGAGGGCAACCTCCTCTCCGGCGGTCGTTGCCGACCGACCGGACTCGGCCAACTCACTCGAATCGCTTGGATCAACAGAGGAACGCATGGTAGTCATTACTTCAGTTGTCTCCATAATTCAAGATAAAAGGGGGTGGGCACTTTCGCCCGGTCACACCTCTGGGGCCCGCATAGAATGCTGTCGGCTGCCCCTGGATGACTAGGCACCGGTGCGCAGCGGCGATCCGGAGATCCATACCAATGCTTCGCACGTAGCAAGGGCACTCGTACTCCTCTATGAGTGAACGAACCGCGGCAGGACATACCTTACCTAAGAGGCATGTCCGTCACACTGCTTCCGTTCCGCTCAGTTCCGCTCGCCCAGTCGTGGCGCGGAACTGCATTCCAGCCGTAGCCTTCCTGCCACCGCCTGCTGGTTTACCGCCAACTTCGGCAGCTGGTCCTAGAGCATTCCAACGGAACCTCGACTGGGGCGCGAACGCCCTGCCGACTTATAGGACTGCTCGCCGCGTTCCTCGGCCTTCCAGCTCAGCGATGTCCCGAAGGAAGAACCGCCGACCGGGTCCGCTTTCCTTCACTTCCCGTCAGCAGTGCCTTCCGGTACGCGAGGACTTATAGGCAGGGTCGTCACACGAGATGGGGTCTCCGCTCATTGTTAAAACAATGTTACGTGCATGTATAGCATGCGAGGAACCCCACCCGACCTTTAAACAGTCGGTTTCCTGCTGTGACGTTGCCCCGGAGAGGAAGAAACCCTTTCGTCCTCTTGTCCCGGAACCCACAACTTCCCACCAGATCCGAACCGGATCCCAAACTCATCGTCAATCGTGCGCACATTATCCAGAGGCTGGAGACGGGCCGCTGGGGCCTGGTTGGATGGTTTTACCCGGTCCAACCCATGAACGCTTGCCTCACGTCATCGTCGCGCTGTAAGCGCACCTCTATCATTCGTGTGCTCGATCACGCACTCCCTTCGCGATCGGCCCCTCGGGCGCGATCAGTTTCTGTATACGATCTGTTTACACAGAACACAGAAAAGCCGTGTTTTGACGCGGATTCCAATTCGGACTTACGAAAGTGGGAGAGCCCCGGCTCCCCACGCTTTGCAGCCCGAACCGTCCACGCCGATGTGCCCCAGTCCGCACGCTACCCACACTGGTACTTCAGTCTACAAAGGGGGTCCCGCCTGTTACCTCGAGAACCGAGGATAGGGCTAAGGTGCATCCCCTCCAACACCATGTCCCTGAAGTACGACACATGGCGCCCCTAACTGTCCGGGAAGGAGTATTCACGTAAACGTTTATTCCTCCTACCCCCACACCATCACAGTGTGGGGCCTGCATTCGCAACTTACAGGACCCGCCCGATAGCCTAAGAGGAGGCAACTCTGTGTCATCCCATGCCCACAGAGCCCTGGTCACCGGTGCTCCCAGCCCCCGGGTCATCCCAGCACGGGAGAGCTGTATGCACAGAGAGAGAGAGAGAGATTCAGAGTAAATTCCCTGGTAGGGATATCCACCTGTCGAGGCCGCCTCGCGATTCACGCATAGCCCATGTGACACGGAGATTAAGGATGGGCGTTTTGGGTAGGGTAGGATCCGTTCGGTGGCTCCAGCAGCACCACCTAGGCCTCCCCGCCCTCTAGGTCGGGAGCATCGCCGTAGTAACGCCACCGACACCAGTCATGGCAGGGATCGTTGGACTATGCCTCCCCCTACTATGGTACCGGTCACGCACACACGACGACCCCCCTCCTCGTACCCTGAGTACGGGAACCACTACCACGTCGAATCCGACACCAAACACGGTAAGACCTGGGCCCCGGTCGGGCGCCTCCGAAGAGAACGACCCCTAAGGGAACCCAGACCGGCTCAATACCGTCCCGACTACTGTTTCAGCAACAGTCGACTAGGCCAGCGCTCCGTCTGCAAAAACGGGGAGACACCACTTGTAGGTGGAGATGACCCTTTGACGGCTAGAGGCTAAGTGGCGGCGCGCCCTGCCCGCCATAACATCGCTTAGCACGCCCATCCGAATCCTAGATGCCCCAGTACGCATCACCCTCACTGGTACTTCAGTCTACAAAGGGGGTCCCGCCTGTTACCTCGAGAACCGAGGATAGGGCTAAGGTGCATCCCCTCCAAGACCATGTCCCTGAAGTACGACACATGGCGCCCCTAACTGTCCGGGAAGGAGTATTCACGTAAACGCTTATTCCTCCTACCCCCACACCATCACAGTGTGGGGCCCGCATTCGCAACTTACGGGACCCGCCCGATAGCCTAAGAGGAGGCGACTCTGTGCCATCCCATGCACACAGAGCCCTGGTCACCGGTGCTCCCAGCCCCCGGGTCATCCCAGCACGGGAGAGCTGTATGCACAGAAGGAAAATCTGTTATATCGGCAGTATAAATACTGAAAAGAGTAGGAGACAAAATGCTTCCTTGTGGAACTCGAGCAAGAATTGGCCGCTTTGTAGATTTATGGTTTCCAATGCAGACGGAAAAAGTTCTGTTCTTCAAAAAACTGGCTATTAGGTCTTGTAAGTACATTGGAAGACCAACTTCGCGTAACTTATAAAGTAAACCTTCAGGCCATACTCTATCGAATGCTTGTGTGACATCTAAGAACGCTGCTACAGTATGTTCATGCTGTTCGAAACCGTGATATATGTGTTCTGTTAGTCGCAGCAATTGATGATTGGTGGAGTGATGTCTTTTAAATCCAAACTGGTGTGGAGGAATAATAGAAGCATCAGATGTATATTTCTGGATGCGGTTAAGAATAATTTTTTCCAATAATTTCGACAAGGTCGATAGGAGACTTATTGGCCTGTAGCTGCTTGGAGAAGATATTGATTTCTTTGGTTTATGAATGGCCACAATTTCAGCATGTTTCCATGCCGCAGGAAAGTAGCCAGTGCGAAGAACTGCATTGAATAGAGAAGCGATATATGCCAGGGATTTCCTAGTTAGCTGCTTTAGCACTGTGTTTGGAATTTTATCATATCCTGAAGCTTTCTTATTTGGTAATCTTTTAATAATGTTGTTAATTTCATTGATTGTAACAAAATTAATGGGCTTTTCTACTGATGATTTTTCAGCTAGTGAAGTTTCTTCAACATATGAAGTGAACAATAGATCTGAAGTCAAGTTTGGTACAAATGTTGATTCGAAATAATCTGCAAGTGCTTGGCATTTTTCTATGTCACTATTGTACACCTTGTCATGGTCTCGTAGAGGTGGAATAATAGTAGGCTCACAAAGGATTTGCTTAGTAGCCCTCCACAGGGAATTGTCATAAGTTGACACAATTGATATATATTGTTGATAACTTCGATATCGATACTCATCCAATTTATTCTTTACTTGTCTAATGAGCAAATTTAGCTGTTTACGTTGCCATGGTTGCCGCCAGCGTTGCCACTGATGGCGTGCTTGATGTTTCTTTTTTATGAGTTCGAGAATATCCTTCGGTAATTTCATTTGGTGTGAAAGAGGAGACGAAGGATGCTTTTTAATTAGTGAAGCCTTGATAGATGTCTGGATTGCATAAGTGATGTGTTCTGTAGCTTCATCAATGTCCTGTGAATGTTTTAAGGACCGACGTATTTGTAGCGTAGAGTCTAGTATTTCCTTAAATGCATTCCAATTCACTGGACCCGTAATCAATTTGTCTGGAATACTGTGACACAGTGAATCATAAAAAAATGTTGTAATAACAGGACAATGATCCGAATCTAGCTCTGGTAGAGGTTGCATATATAAGGGAGCAGTAAAAATTTTAATTAATGCGATATCTAAAATATCGGGCTTTACTGTAGGATTGAAAGAATAATACGTTGGTTCTTGAGGAGCAATGACTTGAATGCCATAATCTGTTGAAGCTTGAAGAAGTCTTCGCCCGTTTGGTGTAGTGGTATGACAACCCCATGATTCATGTTTACAATTTAGATCTCCCAGGAGAATCGTTGGTTTATTATCTTCAAACAATCTTTGTATTGATAATGGACTTAATCTTTTGCAAGGTTGTTTATAAGCAGATATTATTTTAATTGTCTTATTATTCTGTTGTAAAAGTTGTATGCATACAGCTTCTATGTCTGGTATGGGTGGAAGAAGAATCGAGTGATGACTTAAATTTCTTTTAATGAAAATTGCAACACCTCCAGAAGCAAAATGAGTGTTTCTGTCTTGTCTGTATATTCTAAAATTGGGGATCTTGAATTTCTCAGTATTCCGTAAATGTGTTTGTTTAAGAAGACAGTAAATGTAGACTTTTTCTCTCGCAATCCATTGGCATTCCAATTTAGTAATCTTAGTTGAGAAAATGGTCTACGGCTGCTGGCCATTATGAAGGAACTGACTTAAGAAAGATGTGAAAAAAGATATGATCTTGGGAATATATGGAGTGATGAGAGGACGAAATTCATTAAATATTGTTAATATAGCAGAAGATAAAGAAGAAGATTCAGAGGAAGTCGTGGGAGAAGTCGTATTTGAGGAACTTGTCACATGTGAGAACAGAGGTCTATTTGAATCAGATCCATTGTTTGACTTATTATTAGATGAAACTATAGTTAAAGGAGGGAAGTGTTGAGGCACCATAGATGGATGTGAAGGACCTTGAGGTGTTAGCCTATTATTAGACTGATTGCCTGGTCTCTTATTTTTAGATACCATGTTTTGGTAGTAAGTGCAGCCTTTATAATTTGCTGGATGATCACCTCCACAATTCACACACTTAGCAGGGACTGTACGAGGAGTCTTACATTGTTTATAATGATGGTCTCCGTCGCAGCGAACACATCTTGGATTTCGTCTACAATAGTTTTTTGTGTGCCCATAGTTTTGACATCTAGTACATTGAGGTATTGTAGTTGTAGGACGCCGTTTCTCCACTTTAACGACAGAATGTAATAATCTGTTTAGATTTAGAATCTTCTGTCCCTCATCAGAATTGGTTACTTCTACAGCACATACAGGCATAGGAGTTTTATCCTTCTTATATAGTCTGTTCACTTGTACAACGGGGTATTTGAGATTGACAAGCTCATTATAAATTTCTTCATTGGTTAGCGAATATGGAACATTCCTAATTACAGCAGATAACTTACATGCATCAGGTGACCGAAAAGTGTGATATTGCTGATTGAATTGGTCAAGGTGTTTTGTAAGAGAACGAAAATAAGTTGCACTGGTAGTATTGATTTTTACTACCATTCCTTGTTGCTGAGTTGTGAAGTCATCAACCAGAATTGATTCTAAATCCGATACCAGCGTTTGATAATTATTTGTTCCATGTAGAAAGACTGGAGGAATGCGTTCTTTGTGATTTTCTGTTGTAGAGGGAACTTCTTCCTCCATATGTTCCAAAACTTCATATCGATTTTGCACAGGAATATCCGTAACATAACGATTATCAGGCAATGTATTACTTCTTTTGGTAATACTGTTTTCCTTACCTTCATGAGCTCTCTTTCTATCAATACCTGACTTATAGTGTTCCGTTATTTGCAGAACTGCAGGCTTAATTACAGGGCCACAAGAGCTAGAAGTTTGTTGATTGTGATCCTGTATCATTTTTGAGCCTTGGGGTGAAGATAGTGATTGAAAGTGAGGTTGCAAAAAGTTCAAGGAAGATGAATCCACCTCATTTTGTTTGATATTTGAATCACTTACTTTTGTGAAACGACTATATGTTTTAGGTGCCTTTAAAAGTACAGTCTCATCTGTTATTTCAGAGTCTTCATTGGTAGAAAACGAAGAGTGTTCATAATGATTACTACACTGCTCGCTATTGTCCATCGTAGCACTGTTAAATCTTCCTTTCACAGGGAGGGATTTGAAGGTTAATTTCTGCTGATTTTCAGCCACTATATTTAAAGTCTTATTATCCACTAAGACAAGAATAGTTTATATTCCACTTAAATGAGCACAAAAACAGTTAAATAAAACGATGAACGGAATAAACGCAATAAATATTCTATTCGAATATGCCACCAATTCAACAGTCACCACGGCTTCCAAGTTTTTTTTTTTTAAACCATTTTCCACTTTATTACATGAAGAGTAGTTTTAATATGTTTTAATAGCTGGTAAGGTATTACTGTATCAATTTTATCATAGCTGAGCTGCCCTTCAAAAATTTTAATACAAAAAATTAGAACAAAGTAAGTTTTAATAGGTCGAAATTCCCGATTTTTCAATGTATCAAGTAAATATCTATAACACTAAAGCGTGACGAGTTACGAACTTTTCACTAGCATTTTCGTGTTTAGTGCATGCAAATTTGTTAAGATCAGCCTATTTTGTTCATGTAATGGAAAAAAAGTTCAAATTTGTTGAGTAGTGTTATTATCGTTACAGCAGTATTACCTTCCTCGTGAAAGTCACACTGGTCTGCTGCAGTCACTGCCCACCAGTGGCTACCGGGCAGCTTTTCTTTTGTTTTGTTTTCTTCTTCCCAGACTGCACAAAGAACATAAGCTTTTTGTAAACTCTGTGCTTTAAACGCTATGGCCAAACTTGACAGTCGTGCAGCGATCTCACAAGCTATCCTGCAGAATTCAACAGAACATTTTAGTTTGTCTCAACTTTAACCAAAATTTTACACGAAGCACATTTTGAATACAGCTGTAAAATGACCTTGCAACAAAAAATATTCCTCATCATGAAGCAAGAATTAAAAAAAAAAAAAAATGTATCTGTGTCTGTAAACACATAGCTGAAACACGGGAAGGTGTACGAATACCAGATTTTGTATTCACGATCGCCACATTAGTTTGCTTGGTGGAAATTTTCTGAAACTGAAGGCTGTCACGGTCATCGATAGACCGTAATTTTGTCTCGCAGGATATTTTTTACACGCCTGTAAATCTACGGATCCCATCCTCGCCTTGTTCGGTGTGAGTGTGTGTGTGTGTGAATGTTGTGTCTCAACCTATGTGTTCGTGTGGTCTCGGAGATGGCCCCGGCATTGGACTGATCACTCATCCGGGGAGGCCTTCCATGTCCTTGTCTGGTCAAAGATTTATGTATGTGATTCATAAATAATTCATCTCCCGACAGGTCGCGGCCCTGTAAGGCCGGGCGGCAACATGGGTCGCTTAAATGTCCCTAAAAAGGGAGAAGTAAAACTAAGGTAAAGATAGATATGTAATACCTAACTTTTCATTTTCCATGTTTAATTTATTTACTTTTTTTTCACACTAATTAAAGGAGAGAATCTACGAAAATCCTATGTTTGTTATTTTTGTTCTTGGAAGATATTTAAATGGATGATCATGTGCACAGAGCTTACAGATAGGATTATTACATTAATTTCATTTTCCGGAAACCCATTCATTACCCACACTAAGAAAACAGCAGAAAATGTGTGGATGTAAAGTGAAATAACTTCAATATAAATTCACATTTGAACTGCTAACTGCAGAAAGGCAACAAGTCCACAAATCCCGATTTTACAGGAATGACAAAAAAAAAACTGCTTTGACATGTTATTTTCAAACTCAGGCTTTTCAAAGCAAAATTCAAACTGTTGCCATACCTATAAATATGATGACAGACGCTCCCTTTCAGCAGTAAACGGTGTGTCTACCCATTTAGAACTGATTTGTGCTGAAAAGTGAATTTGTGAATTTTGAGGACTAGTTGCCTTTATGCAGTTAGCAGTTCATTTAGACTTGTCCAAGGGTTTCAGTAAAATCTTATAAATTTCACAGCAAATCTCACACATGAAATTTTGGTAATGTAATTATGCTGTTTTTAAGCTCGTTTAAAGTTGTCATTCACTTTTAAATGTATAATTAAAAATCTATTTATATAGATTGTTAAAATGCTCATCTTCTGAAGTGACGTAATATACTGAAAAAATTCTATTGGATTTGTTCATTACAATATCTATTAAAAAATCCCTTTAGGCAAGCCTACAGGCTGAGGTAGATTTCAAAGTGCTTTTGGTTTAATTTACTGTCGCTGCGTAGCACTCTTCTTCTTTAGCCTTGGCATAACAAACCCGCAATAATAATTGCAAAAAAAGAGGAAAGAGCACTTTTTCAAACATTCAAATCTCGCCTTACATGAGAGCTATCGAGAAACTAATTATTCATTTGTAGAGTACTCATCAAGAGTTTTTCAATGATACCCCACAAGACGTGGTTTCAACAATTTCGAATTTCCATCCCCCCCCACCCCCACCCCCACTTGTACCCCCAAAACCCCCGAATCGTTGGTGTCACTGTGAACTCCATAGGGAGTACTCTAATTTATTCAAACAAAGTTTCCCTCTATAGCCTACTTCAAAGGGGCCGAGATAAAAATGTTTTAAAATTTCAACCCCCTCCCCCGACCACCCCCTTGGGCCAATTTTGCTCATTAACGAACTTGTCCGAACTATTAGGCCTAGAAATAACATATTAAAATTTGGTTCAAATATCTTCAAAGTTACGGCCGCTATCATGTAAAGATATATATATATATATATATATATATATATATATATATATATATATATATATAAATATCACAATTTTTCTTTTGAACGGGCGGTGGATTCGTACTTAGGGGAACATGAAACGTAAAGATATAAAAGAATTTTTCGAAAATCATGACATGGTATCCATTGCAATAGGTAGATTTTTCTTCGATATCTACCTAAAAAAAGGTGTACTGTAAATTTCATGAAATTATAATTCTGTAATAGTTCTGAGTTATTTATTTTTAATAGGCATAGAAAAGCAAGAACCTAGACCAATATATGGATTGGGTGATATGTTTATAAATGATCATGGTAGATCACATAGGCTACTGTAGATTATTATCAGCAGGCTTAGTAGTTGCAACTCAGTGACTGACATAGGGCATAAGAAAAGCTAGAAGCTATGTAAAGCTTCTGAATGGGCGCCATGAATATATGACCTTGACTCCTCTATCCCCGCACGGCAAACTGGTTCTTACCTTATATGGAGCGCGATTCACCTGTTTACATTTCTTACCTCTTTTGCAGCACTTTATTATACGAAAATGCTATTGCCTTTTCCATTTCAATTTCAGAAAAGCACAGTTCCAAATCTGTAACGTGAATTCAGAACGTATCACTTGCATTTCAGATTTAAATGAAGTTATTTGTGATAACCAAGGCCCGGATTCTAATGACATCTCATCTTTTTAGTGATGCTGCATAGACATTGCCAACTTTTGGATAAATCCTAATCATGGCCTCTAGATTACAGAAATGCATTTTTATTAGGTCATTTTTTGTCATTTTATGCACTTTTATATTTTTAGGGCATTTATTTCAATTTTAGGTCATTATTTTGTCATTTTCATGTATTTACATTGAGTGTATTAACTTTTTTTCGTCGCTAGAGGTGCTGTCTTTGAAGTGTTGTTTGTTTGATGCATGAAGGAAAAATTCGCAGTTAAGTGTTGTCATGTCTCAGTCGGAAATGAGAATCAAAGAAACGCCAAAAATTTGTATTATATTACCCAGGTACTATTGTTAATAGATTGACTTGCCACCAGTGTCTGCCACCTGCTTGGTTTTGAGAGTGCAAACTACTGTTGACCCTCAATAAACAACAATATAATCCGGCAGACTACAAAAGGATGCGCCGAATTTTGACTCACCAGTGCCTCAGTCCCAGTATAAATTTCCGTGAGAAAGGAACATACATTTTTTACAATTATGTACAAACTAGTCTATAACTTTGTGTGTACAATAATAATTTTGTATAAAGAAAATATAAGTTTTTAGGTCATTTTTTATAATTATTAAGTCATTTTCTTTAAAATTTAGGGTCATTTTATAGGTTATTTTTCAAAAAATTTTAGGTCATCTGAATCCGGGCCCTGGTGATAACTAGAGCCCGGATTTATATGCAAAATGCATGTTCTTTTTTTATATACTTAAAAGTATGCGTAAATTATTTATTTTGTAAGTAACACTTTTCCAGACAATTTGACCAATAATTGTTAATGCATATAAATGTATATACCGGGGGAAATGCGAATTTTAAGTTTTAAATGAAAACGTGCATTTGCACTCTTAACTGTGGCTTTAAATTATATTTCCTCCCCTTAGATAGTCAATAATTACTGGTACTTCATAAAGTCTCTGTAACCAATGTATGTATGTATTATAGTTTATGTAAAGTCCGCCGTCGTGGGTGAGTCGGTAGCACGCCTGCCTTCCACTCCGGCGGCCCGGGTTCGATTCCCGGCCGGGTTGGGGATTTTTCAGTAGTGAAAGATCCCCTCCCCGGGTTCAGGACTGGGTAGGTTAAGTCTTAGGTTAAGATAATGCACATTGTGCGCGATTCCTTAATTATTATTATAGTTTATGTAAAGTCCAGTTACTCATTGCATACCCAGGCGGCTTCCTTTCTTTAGGAGGAAAAGTTTGCCGACAGCTCAACCCTTATTCTTTGTTTTACCGCACCAATCAGCTAGTTACCCCAGCCAATCAAAATCTAAGAATGTCCTGTGGCGATTTTGGCAGCTACTCGTCTACTCCGCGTGGAGTGAATGCGTTGTTGCAAGATCAAGTTACAGTAAACAATAACACGTGTGAATTGAATAAAGCGAAGGAAGAACTGAGGTCAATGATAACAATGAGAGAATATTGCAACGTTGCTTTTGTTTTGGATAGCGGAAGCCCAAGACCGATTTAGTCAGATCAATTAACATAAAGAAACACCGAAACCTTTGAAGCCGACTGGCCATCCAATGAGTAACTGCACTATATATATTACCTCCTGAGCAAGTTTTATCTTTCTGGGGTGCGTAGTTACAGGCTGTGTCATACAACTCGAAACATTTCAGTGAAGTGAAAACAGTGAAAAATTCCTTAAATTTGAAGATGCAGCTAGCATTACGATAGCTCAGAAATGTTTTTCTGAAGATGTCATTGAGAAAAATATCTAGCATATTCAAAGCCGCTTCTTCAAATTACCTGAAATTATAACACAGTTGGAGGATCGAAATAATTCTTTAGAGTATTCTCTTTCTCCGATAGATCAAATTTCAAACTTACTGTCTTCAGAAACTCACCGTTTTGCTAAAATTTCGTTCGATAAGCTTAGTAAGATATTAAATAAAATCAGGTAAACTGATGTAACAAAGTGCCAGTATGTTTTTGTTTAATCAGTTATGACTGCAATTATGATATGCAGAATATGTTTTTTTTAATTGATTTTCAAATTAAGCTCTAGATTTATTCATTAAGCAGGGCTTACGGAAGAAGAAAGGTCTACCATCTCGGCCACCTGGGTCATTTCAAGGGTCTAGTTGGATAAGCGCATGTAAATCAATATGTTTTTTGTCATAGCTACCTGTATTTTAAATTCCAAGGCCTTATAACATCACAGTAAAACAATAGGCTATGTTGTCAAGATAACTGATTTTCATTTTTTTTATATAAATTCTTTCGAATACGTATATTACCATAAAATAGGCACTAAATTGAGCATTACTCCGAAACAGGTCAACCGATTTTATCCATTATGTATAGACGTCTTCCCATGGACATTATAAATGTGTATACCAAGATTCATAAAAATCCGGTAAAGCGTGTTTGAGTTACCGCGTCTTTAAAATATACACTAAATTGGGTTTTACTCCGGTACCGGTCTACCGATTTGGTCCAATATCAGTAGACGTCTTTCCACGTACATTATAAATGGGTATACAAAATTTCAGGAAAATCCAATAAAGCATAGCCTATTTGAGTTATCGCGACTTCTTATATATTAACATAAAAACACTAAATTGGGCATTATTCCGGTACTGGCCAACCGATTTGGTCCAATATCAATAAACGTCTTCCCATGGACATTATAAATGCGTATACGAAGTTTCATAAATATCCGATAAAGCGTATTTGAGTTATTGCGCCTTTAAAGTAGACACTAAATTGGGTTTTACTCCGGTACCGGTCAACAGGATAGGTTCAACTTCAATAGGGCACTTCTCATGGACGTCATAAATGGGTATACCAAGTTTCATGGAAATCCGATACAGCGTATGGCGCCATAATCTATTAAAATAGGCACTAAATTGGGCATTACTCCGGTACCGGTGAACCGATTTGGTTCAATATCTATACGGTTCTTCCCATGGACATTATAAATGTGTTTTCCAAGTTTCATGAAAATCCGAAAAAGCGTATTTGAGTTATCGTGCGTACAGACACACGGACAGACAGACGGACAGACGGACAGACAGACGGACAGACATTTTTTCGTCCACCACACAATCTCATAAAGTACCATACTGGCACTTAATAAAAATCCTGGTTACGAAACAATCTGTCACATCAGCAAAACGTTGTCTTGTGATTGTGAAAAGGCTGCAACTGAAGAAGAGTTGTAGTGTTTTTCACATGCACCAGTGACATCATGCGATGTAGAAAGGACATTTTCATTGTATAAAATCTTCTTCACTAACAGACGTAGTAGTTTCACACATGAAAACCTAAGGGCAACTTTCCTTATCTACCATAATAGCCATGAATAAGGTAAGATTATCCCCCAAAAATGGTTTATTTGATTTTTTCTAATTTTTTTTTTTTTTTTTGCACATAATGGTGCATATTTTTAAAAGTATTCACGCATACTTGCTTGTATATTTTATTATTTGATTGTGCATACCAATCCGGGATCTAGTGACAACAGTACTACTACAAAATACACGACAAGATTGTATCATTATAATTGAAAAATTCTATAATGTAAAATTATACAAACACATAAGAAGGAGGGGGAGAAGCCATTGAAACTATATATATATTTTTTAAATATTCAAATTGATTACATTTATTAAATTTACAAACTTATGTACAAATACAAAAATACACAAATAAACAAAAAAACATTTACAAATTTCAAAATTAAAGTACAATACTTTTTAAGAAAAGAAAAAGAAAGAAAAGAACCAAATATTTATTCAGAAATACACCCGAATGAGCAAACTGCTCGTGCTCGGGTGTAGATTCAGAACATCAGAGTGGAGAAAGAGGAGAACCAAAAAACAAAGTGAGAAAGAATGACACACTTATAAAAAGGTGAACAATTTTAAACAGAGCTAGAAAAAGAAAAGACAAATTTTGTTTTCTTTCTTTTGAAAGTGTGGGACCATATAATTTTGAATGATACATAATATGAACACTACGAGTAACTTACTAGATAAAGGATACTGAAGGAAATAGACACCCATAAACATCCAAATGCAACGGCATAATGTATTGCCGTAGTTGAGAGCATTAAAGCTCACATAGCCACTCTAAGAACCCTCGAAGTGCAGTACGGAAAGGTATTAATCTTCAAGGCTTCCATCAGCTCCTTGTGGCATCCTGTGGCATTTATTCCTTCAGGAACGGCTATTTTGACGTACTAATGCTGGTCACATCTTGTCACATCTATTCTGCATGGTGGCTGATTCACATCAGAATTAGCCTACCATCGCATCTGTGTGAATAACATAATACAGATGCCACTTTCTCCAGTAATATGCAACATCTCACAGTACCATCACGTTACTCTGATTAAAAAAAAAAAAAAATATATAGCTTCCATGTCTTATGCTCCATCCCAAAAAATGTATTAATTATGAAAGTTCGAATTAAAATTTCAGTATTAGACAGAAAACCTCGTTCCCTCATAGAACCCATGGTACAGTTATAGAAAGTAAAAGTCACAAGCTAGCAGTGGGGAGGGAAGCAAGGCTTGCCTGTACTCAAGTGTCTCATTCAGTCAGTGTTTAATTTCTAATTCTGGTTTGGAGCAGGATCGTGTGGGCCATCTATCGTGAAAGAGCAAACGGGATTGCGAGAGAGGCAGTAAGCAGACAATAATAATAAACATAATATACCGGTACCTGAAATAATATTAAATATATGAATATGTAGGCTACTTAAATAGAGAACGTCACTATGTAGAGGGACTCGGTTCACTTACAAAGTTGCGAAGGAGTCAAGGAGCATAAGTCGCCCACTGTTTAGGCGGAGAGATAAGAAGCCGGAATGAAAATTAAAAAGAAAAAGCATTATTATAATGTTGTAAAAACGAACATTCAATCTTCTTCTGAAAACTTATCCTTAATAAGCATTGGTAACCGACTGGGATGGCTCATTTAGAATCGTGTTTTTAATTCACGTATTACGTCAATAGCAGAGTAACAACTGAGAGCCTGTAATGTGACTTATTGCATTCAGTATGGTTTATGGCTAGTTGGGAACGGATGTGTTATTGTGACAGCTACTCTCGGCGGTTATCGAACACACGACCATCATATTCCAGAGGGACCAGAATCAAAGCTGATATTTCACCGCATCCTACAAGTAACGATTTTACTAATAAACTCTTTTAAAGGAATATTGAGGGCACAACAAAACATATTTATATTTCTTCTTCCTCTCCATATAAACTTATGGCTTGCTTATGCCACATTATGTGACTAGCCAATCCCCTAAATGGGAAAGAAAAGTTCCCACGATTGCGGTTGAAAGACTTGAAGTGGTTATCGTTGTTCACGAGTATTTGTAAACATGGCCGGTTCCCGATTTTCTTTTGTCTTTACGCTGCGCGCGCAGCCCTTGCTAGTTTTTCGGAAGGGTTGCCGTGAAGCGAGAGTTGCAACGTTAGTATGTTGCCTGGAGTTGAAGGATGTAGTGCTCTGAAGTTTGTTCTGCCGTTTCACCATTGCTGTTCGAGGTGAGTTATGCTTTATTGCGAGTACATTTTCGGTAGTTAATGCATTTTACCATGCCAGTTAAATATCAGTCTGTGGTTTTCTCACAAACCATGTTTCGCGATTTATATAGTTAAAGTTCACTCGGCCATGTTGAGAATGCCGTGATATTTTACTTAATCCAGATTATTGATGCTTTGAATTAGAATCAGTTCTAGCCAACTCCAGTTTTCCCCATTATTTGTATTTACATTGAAGTAAGGATGTTTCTAAGCTAATACAGTAACATGTAAGCAAGCTTACTATTTTTCATTCTACGTAACTTTCCCCTGGTTTCTTGCGTGCATTTTTCCTGTACAGAAATATGTACGATTCAGTATGCCGTGATTCAGGCCGTTGCTACGTAAGAATTTCCTTTTAATGTTTGCTCGCGTGTATATATATAGACATTCACAGTTTTTTGTGTATTTAATTGAAATCTCTTTTCCCTGTCTATGAATAAAGATTTTGAGAATTATATTCTTATTATACTGTAGTGAATATTTCAGTATTTCCGTGTTATAACTGCCATTGCGTTTTTCGTGTGAGGCTAGTTCTCATTTTCCCCTTTTTTTCTTAGTGATCTTTTCTTAAATTCAGTTCCGGATGTTATGCTCATAATTAACTGTGGACATATTTACACCTTTATATTGTAAATCTGAGATTTCTATTTCTGTCTTTACTTGACGTCACGCGGCGTGTTCTAGATTTTTCCTGTCGCCATTTAACTTATGCTTGTACCTTTCCGTTAGGTATTCTTTGTGAAACAGTTATTGCTATTATCAAATATTTTCTTAACCAGTATTTCTCTGTTCCTTTTCTTAACTTGAAATTTTTCTTATATTTAAATTTTGTATAATTATTACCCAGTCTATATCTCACATTTATATTTTCTTATTTGGAGTATTACATATTTAGCTATTTCTTATTTATTTTTTGTGACTTTTTCCAATTTAGATTTCTGCTACGTTAAATATTTTTCATAGTAAGTATTTAGTAAGCTCAAGTAAATGTATCTAAATTTCCCCTTTTATTTTACTTTGCTATTATTTCAGATATTACATATATTTAATTCTCTGTTAGGTTATTCAGGTTCATTATCCAGATGCTTTGGAAGGTCGTGAATTAGAGTTTTTGTACTTAGGATTGTAGTTCAACATTTTGGTGTTTGACTAGAACTGAATCTTTGGCATCGCTGCTTGTAAATAGTGTGTAAATATATATTTTATTTCATATATGTAAAGTTGTGATTGGTATTTATTTAAATGATATATATACACTTATTATAATCAAATATATTCAGTATACATCACTAGTGACTTTAATTAGTATTCTACGCATTCCTTCTCTTGATCCCTGAATGAGACGATCTATGTTCTCCTTGGGGAAATGATCCCAGTGGTTGCTTCCAGTCTGTTCTACATTGATTTGATTATTTTCTATCCAGTTTAGTTGCTGGTTGTAATGTTAATATTATGCTTAATTATTGCTATTCTGAGTTTTAACCTAACCTTCAAGTTTTATAAGTATATTGGAATTTATAGTTACAAATTATTCTTGATATGAAATAATTTCACTCAGTATTACAAGTAATGAAGTCAAGTTATTACAAGTGCATTCAAGTGTTATTCAATTTATGAAAGCAATTATTCTATTCCATTTCAAAAGTTATTCAGAACTAAATAAATAACTTTATATTACAATCCATTTTCCAAACTCAAATTAAAATTATAAACCCGTTACAGACTACTGAAGAATCATCACAGATGATGTCATCCAACTTATTGTATCCAAGTTCTTCAATTTCTTTCATAATGAGTCTGGATTTTGTTGATAAATTCACGAGCAACTTCGTAAGTGGGAGAATCCGGACTTCGAGTTATATTATTGTGACCATTGTGATATAGGCGCCGACTTAGGGGGGCAAGGTACTTTCTGCTCCCCCAAGACTTAAGGGGAGATGGTAGTTACCGCTAGCAAAATGATAGAAAATATAGCGTATGTTCAAGAAGCCATAACTCAGGTGTTAACATACATTGAGGCCATAGTCTATTTTCCAGAGCCCTCGACCCTAGGCCCTACTCTGGGATCGTTCTGATTTGTATGTCGTGCTAGTTTTGCTTTTGATCTATTTTCACTTCGTTCTGGCAAGTGATTTGCTTTTAGTCTTTAGAGACTTTTGTGCTTTTTGCGTTCATTCTGAACTTTGTGCTTGTTGTTTCGCTTCTGCAAGTATCATTGTTCTAATTGTTTCATTCTGAAACTACTTGGTCTGTGTTTGATCTGTGTTTCTTTCGGGCTTTATGTTATTTCAGTCTCTATTGCTGGGCATGTCCTTGTTCTGCTATCTTGGTTTATGCTTCGATGAATTAAAACAGAACTATGACTCTCAAGTTGTTATGCAATTTTTCCATGTGTTCCATTCCCTCTGTTCCTCAAAAATTTCATTTTTGCTCATTGTTTCATTCTTATTCAACATCTCGCTCTTTCGTATGCATTCGCTATATGCCATCACCGGTACTCGTCTCGTCTGAACCATCTGATCGAAGAGACCTTTCACTTTTGACTTCCCAACCTGAATTTAGACTGCCCGCCGCCAAAGGCAGTTCAGGCATACTTCCTTCTGATCCGTACCCGACGACAGGAACAGTACGCCGGGCCACCCACAAGCCCGGCGCAGGCACTGCCGCCTTTGTCCCTCCGAAACATCCGATCCTGTCGGTCGGCCTTCCCTTTAGAGCAGGCCCCATACACATGGCCGTGCGGTAGCCCTTGAAGTCGGTCCGCTAGAACGTGGGCCATCACGTCCCCTTAAGTCTCGTCACGTACCGGTTGGCTTATAACTCTTTTTGAGCACACCTTTCATCTAGGTGGTTTCCAATCTGCGCTTATTTTCTATACCGCGCTTTCCGTTTGGTGTACCTAGCAACACCTGGGCATCCCCGCCCTCTGGGTCGGGAGCATTGTCGCAGCAACACCACCGGCATCCAGTCAAAGCCGGGATCGTTGGGTTTCACGCCTCCCCCAGCTGTGGTACCGGTCATGCGCACGCGACAACCTCCCTCCTCATTCCCTGAGTAGGGGAACCACTGCCACGTCGAAGCCAACACCAAGCACGGTAAAACCTGGGTCCCGGTCGGGCGCCTCCGAGGAGGACGACCCCTAGTGGAGCCCAGACCGGCTCAATACCGTCCCGACTACCGCATTCAGCATAGGTGGACTAGGCCAGAGCTCCGTCTGTGAAATGACAGAACACCGCGTGTAGGTGGAGATGACCCTTTTACGTCCAGAGGCTAAGTGGCGACGCACCCCGCTCGCCATAACATCGCTTGGAGCGCCCATCCTGGACTCCCACTCAGGTGTTAACAATCAGATTTAGTTGAATTTTTTTTATGCTTTGCGAGTGCACTCTGCAGTTTAAAATAAGCAGAAAATGGTTGTTCTAGAACTCGCTGTTTGGTAGGAAAGCATTTTTTTAACACATAGGTGATAATTTTGTTTTACAGTTACTTCCCTTGACATAGGTACACTTTATTCAATTTCTGTAGCTTAGATTTTTGTGAAACTCGGGGAACTTACTAACAATAGGTAGGGTAAGGTGGTACATTTTCGAACATGGTACAATTCTGAACGGAGTAAGATTTTGGTCCCTTTTCGGGTTTCAAATGTTTGTCAACCTGTTTTCAATTACATGGCGTTGATACTGATTTTTTTGTGTATCTGTTTCCGCGAGAGTGGTCTTTTAAGCTGTCTGATTCTGAAGTAAAAATATTATTTTCCATTCGAAGGTATGTACAGTATGCTTGAAAAACGGCACGTTATAAAATTACTTTTAATTCCACGTTGTGTTACTGCAATACGTTGTTGAGGAGCGATTGTTAACTAATACCAACGAATTGCGTGGTCTTTGATACGCATGTCATTGGCACAACATGTGTCATTTGTAAGTGGAATGTGTAACTGTGTAATATTTTATAAAAGGTTGCGTGAGGTACAAATATGAACACTTATTAGGTACAATTCTGAACGTAAGCAGTACAATTTCGAACATCACTTGCTCTGTTTGAAATAGATGCTTAAGCATTGCATAAAGCCGCGTTCACACCTGTGCAACGTTGCATGCGCACAAGAGGCATGCGCCTGTCACGTGGAGATGCAAGCCGGGGCATGCAACGGTGCAGGGTGAGGCATGCGTGGAATCTGTTCGCACGGACCACCTTGCGCCGGTGCACGTAGGCGCAAGTAGCTCCCCATTTGAAACGGGGAGCTACGTGCAACAGTCGTGCGTCTTCCAAGGTTCTGTTCTGATTTTTCATTATGGGGGAGTGATCTAATGAAAGGAATATTGAGTTCGTGGAGGATTATCGTTGTTGTCCATGTTTGTGGATGGCTAGCTCCCCGGACTACAAGGACAGGACAAAAAGGAGCGATTCCTTGCGGTTTTTAAGAGACAAATATGCTTTGGGAACAACGAAAGCGGTATTAAATAAAATAAAATAAAAAGCCCCCGATCATACTTTCGTAGAGTCATAATGAACATCTCTCAAAGAGGAAGAGTGGGTGCGGAACGGATAATTTTATATTATATTAATATCCATATTAATACATATTTATTGTTATTAACATTAATTTTAAAGAGAGGTAATCAATGAAAACAATCAAACCCACATTGTCAGTCATTATTAACAGTTAACATTAGGTTAAGGTGGTACATTTTCGAACATGGTACAATTCTGAACGAACTAAGATTTTTATCCACTTTTGGGTTGCTAATGTAAATAATTATAAATTATTATTATTAATTATTAAATTATAAATTAATATACATTATTATATAATATAAATTATTATTTATAATAATAAATTATTATAAATATTATTACTATTATATAAATAATATAAATAAATTATTTATATTATTATTTTTTATAATAAAATAATTAAATCAATTAAATTCTTTTATAGCATAAATTATCATATAAATTATTAATTATTAATATAAATTGACGATAAATTATTATTTTCCAATCGAAGTAAGAACTCCAAGCTTGAAAAATGGCACGTTATAAAATTGCTTATAATTCCACCTTGTGTTACTGGAATTATTTTTGAGGAACAATTTTTAACTCATACCAAGAAATAGTGTAGTCTTTAATACGTACGGTAAGTCATTGGCACAACATGTGTCATTCGTGAGAGGAATTTGTAATTACTGTATTTGGTAATTTACAAAAACTAGCGCATAGTACAAATAGGCTACGAAAACATTTTAGGTACAAATTCAAACAATACAGTACTTTAACCCGCGATTGCTCGCTTAAGTCTTAAATGGAAAAGCTGTTATGCCACCACAGCATTCTGCATGTTTATTATTATTAACTATGCTAGTCAAATATAAAAGGTTGACATTCATACGTTTTTCAGCAGTGGTATTATTTCAACGAATAGCCCTTTTTAGGCTATTTAAACAAACGAGTTTAGCCGTCTTAGTAAAACATAATAATGGACACTAATATAACACCGAAAATTATATTATAATTTTGACAGAATATTCTAGTTTTTTTTAACAAAATAAACAAGTAACTATTCCTTATATTGGCACTCGAAAAATAGCATACAATTGAGATATTTACCATTTTAGGTAGCTTTCGAAGAAAAATCTACCTATTGCAATCGATACCATGTCATGACTTTCGAAAAATTCTTTCATAACTTTACGTTCCATGCCTCCCTAAGTACAAAACCACCGCCCGTTGAAAAAAAAAAATTGTGATATATATATATATATCTTTACACGCTAGCGGCCGTAATTTTGAAAATATTTGAACCAAATTTTATTATGTTATTTCTAGGCCCAATAGTTCGGACAAGTTCGTTAATGAGCAAAATTGGCCCAAGGGGGTGGTCGGGGGATGGGGTTGAAATTTAAAACATTTATATCTCGGCCCCTATGAATTATAGAGGGAAGCTTTGTTTGAATAAATTAGAGTACTCCCTATGGAGTTCACAGTGACACCAACGATTCGGGGGTACGAGTGGGGGGATGGAAATTCGACATTTTTGAAACTGCGTCTTGTGGGAAACTGCGTCGTTGAAAAGCTCTTGATGAGTACTCTACAAATCAATAACTAGTTTCTCGATAGTTCTCAAATAAGGCGAGATTTGATGTTTGAAAAAGTGCTCTTTCCTCTTTTTTGCAGTTATTATTGCGGATTTGTCATGCCAAGGCTAAAGAAGAAGAAATAAATTAAACCAAAAGCTCTTCGAAATCTACCTCAGCCTATGGGCTTGCCTAAGGGGATTTTTTTAATGATACAATTATTCAATACCCACTCAATTCACTTCCTATCTACAAAAATAAGTCGACTGAAATTGTTCCTTTAATATACTTCTTTGTCGTTGGTCGGCAAATTGTTATTTTAAAGTTTAAACGACAATGAATTATTTGCACATTTCACGCTTCTTACGGTTTCGTCTTTGTCGCAAAATAACAACAGCTGCAACAGCATCTATATTCAAAGCGGACATTTCATCTGCGCACTTCTACCAGGTGTGAACAGAAAGAGGCATGCGCCTACAATTATGGAGCCGCAAGAGACTAGGTACATGCGTGAGCTTGCACCGTTGCATGCGCAGATGCACTGGATAGGCACGGCAACTAGGCGCAAGGCGCACAGGTCTGAACGCGGCTAGTTCATCTTCCATTGGACCCTGTTTATGAACGGTAAGAATGTGCTAAGGCCTTTCAACAAAATTTTGATTTCATTATTTTTTCTGTTTTAAAATATTGTAATAACGATAAAATAATAACAACATAATAGCAATGACAATATAATAGTAAACAAAATAATATCAGCAATAATAAGAACAAAATAATCATTATTATGCTTACAATATTGTCTTAATTTTTTATATTTTTTTTATTGGGTTTCATAAACATTATTTGAATTATGTGATTTTTAAAAAATTCTTATTTTTGAAAGGTAATTTATAATAATAATAAAAATAATAAAAAATAATGATAATGTGTTTTTCAAAGTGTAAATGTGATTTCATATAAACTAATTGCTAGTTTAAACAGTAGGCTACGTTTGAGTTGTAATTAATAGCTATAAAAGAGAAAAAAGTACGTTAGTAAAATCTAACATACGAGTCATGGTATGATAGTCATATATGCGAATGATGCTGGGTTAAACTATTAGTGGGGTTATTTTTTATTTTCTGTTTAATATTTAGATGCCGCCAAAGAAAATGGAAAGCCAAGCTCCAACAAAAGAAGACGTGTGTGGTTTTTGTTTGTTGAACTACAACAGTGCTCAGTCCATGAAGAAAGACGACTGGATACGATGCCAGTCATGTAAAACGTGTTATCATGAATTGTGCATAAGAACCGAAGGAAAAAAACAGTTTGTTTGTGGAAAATGCCACTGATCGAAATTGTACCTACTGGTGTTCAGAATTGTACCTATGCGGTACATTTTCGAACGATTTTTTGAAATTAACAGCTGGCCAAATTAACAGCTGTGTGTCTTTCATATTTTTGTGAAGGGTCAATTAGGTTACCAACTTTGTCATTACAATAAAAATAGTTTTTTCTTATGTTTATTTTGTTCATAAAATAAGAAAATACGTTTAGCGTTCGAAATTGTACCACCTTACCCTATTACTATTTACCCTAGCACAATCAGTCTAATATGTACATTATTACTGCATGAAAACTGCATGAAAACTTGACGTCTAAAAAAAGGAGACTTTTTTTTTTATAAAAATAGTTGAAAATTCTGTATAGTTAAGACTTTTTCCATAATTCTGCTAAGGGAGATTTGTCATCCATCTATAATGAATTCCTGAAAGTTTCATTATTTTAGCATGAATAGCTTTTCAGAAAATGGTACCTGAAGTACAAGAAATGTAATTTTACAGGAGAGCGAAAAGAAAATGACATGCTTTATGGTGTTTTATGCATTTTAGAAAGCTCCAGGTCGCTCTGCTTGGCTTAATAATAACGCAACATATAAAACCTAAATATCAAAATGTTCACAAAACTATGATTTATTACATGAGCCTAAGAAAAAAAATCGATTTTTTGTCACTGGTAACTACCATCTCCCCTTAAGATTTTATCATGTAAGGCCTATGTATAGCTACTGAAAATCCAGTTCTTGCCCCCCCCCCAGAAATATTTCCAAGTCAGCGTCTCTGCATTGTGACCATTTATTGTGACCCATCAAAGAATTAAGCACGTAATACACACTAAGAGTGTAAAACTACTAAAATGAATAAAACTACGCTATTTGTGTTACTGTAAGCGAAATAGCAAAACAATCTATATATTATATCGATCATAGCGACATCGTCAATAGTTGAGCTTCGGGAGACGTTTCATCTTCATCAGCTGTGTTATTTTTTATATTAACCATGTTGCTAAAATAATATCGTGTTATTAATATTATATTTGTTATTACACGAGGTTTAAAATGCTTCACTAAAGGTATGAGTCATTATAACATTTTTCTATTTCATTTTGCTCGTTATATACCCAATCGCTGTACTCAATTATTATTAACTGTGTAAATTGTGTTTGATAAAGAAGCTATAGGTATGAAAATGTTTTAGTTTTCAGTCCTTGTGAATTTCAAATGAACATAAACGCGATAAAATAAAAGTGATAAAAATTAAGCGATAAAATTATGACGATAGCCACTTGCAATTGGTTGAAATTCCACTATATATTCTCATACTGTGGCCACTGATTCAGGAGCTAAATATAGTCAAGGAAATCGTATTTAAAATGGATATTGTAATAACAATCTAAGACGATTCCATTTTTTGTACGTATGTCCAAAATTTGTGGGTGTATCGCGTAAATCGTTGTTAATGAGAAATCTACGATATTATAGTGTTCAGTACCTTATTGCTATTGAATAGAACACTGAATGATATTTCTATTGACTTATAACGGCGACTTACATGCTTTTGAATGTTTTCTCTCAGGAACCAATGAGTCATTAACATTAAAATTTATGTTGATGTGCTCAGTACAGACTATGTATACAATTATGAGTAATTATTATCACAGCAAAGGAGTATGTTTTAGCTCACGCACCAACCTACCAAATGAACCAGTGGCGTCCGGACCCCTACCGAAATCAAAACCTAAAATTCTATTTTTGAATGAGATTAGTGCTAAATTTATGTAAGCTCCATCATTTTGTCAAATGTTTAATTACTTTATTAAGTGTCAGTATGGTACTTTATGAGATTGTGTGGGGGACGAAAAATGTCTGTCCGTCTCTCTGTCTGTCCGTCCGTCCGTGCGTCTGTACGCACCATAACTCAAATACGCTTTTTCGGATTTTCATGAAATTTGGAAAACACATTTATAATGTCCTTGGGAAGAACCCTATTGATATTGAACCAAATAGGTTAACCGGTACCGGAGTAATGACCAATTTAGTGCCTATTTTAATAGATTATATTAGAAAGGCGACATAGCTCAAATACGCTGTATCGGATTTCCGTGAAACTTGGTATACGCATTTATGACGCCCATGAAAAGTACCCTATTGAATTTGAACCTAATCTGTTGCCCGGTACCGGAGTAAAACCCAATTTAGTGTCTATTTTAAAGGCGCAATAAATCAAATATGCTTTATCGGATTTTTATGAAACTTCGTATACGCATTTATAATGTCCATGGAAAGACGTCTATTGATATTCAACTAAATCGGTTGACCAGTACTGGAATAATGCCCAATTTAGTGCATTTTATGTTAATATATGAGAAGTCGCGATAACTCAAATATGCTTTATTGGATTTTCCTGAAACTTTGTATACCCATTTATAATGTACATGGGAAGGCGTCTACTGATATTGGACCGGTACCGGAGTAAACCCCAATTTAGTGTCTATTTTAAAGACGCGGTAACTCAAATACTACGCTTTACCGGATTTTTATGAAACTTGGTATACACATTTATAATGTTCATGGGAAGACGCCTATTGATATTGGATAAAATCGGTTGACCTCTTTCTGAGTAACGCTCAATTTAGTGCCTATTTTATGGTAATATACGTATTCGAAAGAATTTATTAAAAAAAGCAAATCAGTGATCTTGACAACATAGCCTATTGTTTTACTGTGATCTTATAAGGCTTTGGAAATTAAAATACAGTTAGATATGACCAAAAATACTATTGTTTTACATGCGCTTATCCAACTAGACAGTTAAACTGACCCAGGTGGCCGAGATGGTAACGTCTTGGCCTCACATTCTGGAGTTCCAAGGTTCAAATCCCGAAACCGGCCAATTTGACTTTTTTTAATATTTTTATGTGAGTATTCTATTGTCAAGATATCACAAATCTGTACAGTTCAGCTGATGCTGGAAGATTTTAATCTGATTAAAAAAAACTAGACCTTTGTTCTTCCGTAAGCCCTGCTTAATGAATAAATCTGGAGCTTAACTTGGAAATCAATTAAAAAAAAACATATTCTGCATATCATAATTGCAGTCATAACTGATTAAACATAAAGATACTGGCACTTTTTTACATCAGTTTACCTGATTTTATTTAATAATAAAATATTGAATTTGTAAATGCAGGCCTATTGTTTACACTGTTCCATATGTTATTTAACTTTTCTTATAAATAATAATAAGTGTTATAACTTAGTTAACGATTGCTTGTTTAAGTTGAGTAACTAGTTTTCAGTGCTAAAATATCGAAAAATGTTATTTTTATTAGTTCAATACATAAAAATTTTCCCGGGGTGAGCCCCCAAACCCCCAGGCATTTTCGACCCTCCCCAAAATTGTTTTCTGGCTACGCCACTGAAATGAACTATTAGTAACTTTTAGATTTCACCGTATCAAAGTCATCTATGAGTGCAATATTATTAATATATCTGTGCAAGTTAATAACATTTGTATAATAGGCTATATGGTAGCACTTAATGTGTTTCCTATCTTTCTGTATTAATGAATAGCTAATGGCCCATCCTGAAACAGGGAAATGTCATCTCAACTTTAGTGCGTCATAACTCTTAATGGAATATGGTGTACCGTGCTAGGATCCGTAGGCCTACAGGTCAAAACAAATACCTACATTATTCAGAACAGGTAAAGAAATGGGCGGCTATATCAGTCAAAGGGGGTTGGAAAGATGGTGCCAGAAAGTAAGAAATCGGATAGAAACTTCTAGAAGTTAGAAGAAACAGCCAGACTGTGCACTTTTGAAATCGTACAAGGAACTTAACTGCATCGAGAGAAACAGTCATAATACGGGGAGAATGATTGTACATCTATAATAATAAAAGGAAGTGTTTGTCTGTCTGTTTGTCTGTGCACGATGCGCAGCGAATTTTACTGAACGCAAAGATCTGTAACTTTAAACGTAGATGTACTGAAGGTGGGCGAATGTACCTCGAAGCCGGATCTTTTATTTTGTGGCTTTGTCGTTTTTTGTCATAATTTGGAAATAAAAGAATCGCTTCAGTTTGCCGCTTCACCCTGGTCGATTCATTTGTTTATAATGCCAAGGCATGCAGAAATCTGAACTTTTCAACATAGTCGGAAGAGGGATAGTGAATATGGACAAACATTGATCGATTTGGATGGAACTCCCTATGCAGGGGTTTTCTGGGCCAGAGAACTCGAATATGAGGTCGTTCTTTCCCGGTGGCGTTTTTTAATCGTGGAATGCAGTCTAAAGCATAATTTTTTAGCTGTTTATTTATAATTATTAGTTTTAAATATGTTTTAATTATTTTGCTTTTAGTATTTTTGAATTAATTATCGTGGGCGAAGCCAGCGGGCCATTGTTATACCGATCTCGAAGATGAGCTTTAAAAATTGTAAACATGGTTGTAGCTAATTGTTGTGTGTTTGACGTTTGTGCAATTTTCTTTCTTTTTAGCCAGTCACTAAGCAATACACACGATACTTCTTCTGTGAGTTTTAAGCAATACTTTCGCGTAGTAGCCTACAATTTATCTGTGAAGAAATTGAAACCAGTTTGCTTTTATCGATTACAAAAGATTAAACACAAGCATCTGGTAATAACATGTAATAGCCTAAGTTGTTTAATTCTTTAGGTGTATAGTTTAGGTGTATAGTGTATATAATTTATATATATTCATGATATAACCATAATGAATAGAGGGAGAAAGTGAGATGACTCGGCCGCTCAGGCAATGGTGGCTATAGGGAGCGCGGCGGTCCACCGAAACACTGGCAGCACCTTCGTTTGCATTTCAGCTTCTGAATGCGGCATCATGCTAGTTTGGCATCTTATGATTAAACTCGCAATCTTTAATTGACCCTTGGTCCTATTTCTGTGAAATTTGTGTAGAAATAATCTACACCCAACAGTCCTTCTGATGGTTAAAACAGAGACTTAAAAAATGGGGACATAAATGTTTTTATTTCATTATATAAACATCACCAATTACACAAAATTCATGGAGGGTGAAGCGGAATTTGACTATGCGACAATTTTTTTTTCATTTTTGTGTCCCGTAAAAACTTCAAGCGAGAAAGTTTCAGTGAAATATCTGAATTCTATTTTAAATTAAGTACCACCTTTATATCTTCAATGGTTTACGAGTAATTGAGTGGTAATTATTCCGGGCGCTACAGCTGTCTGAATGATTTGGGACGATCGTGAAATGTCGAGAGTGAAGCAAATTTGAATATGCGACAATTTTTTTCATTTTTGTGTCCAGAAAGAGATTCAAGCATGTAAGTTTTAGTGAAATATTTGAATCTTATTATAAATCGAGTTCCACAACGAAGTGAAAAAAATATGACTGCATTGCATCAAAGCCCTCAATCATAAAAAATAAAAAAAATTAAAAATGCTGCATTGTATCTCAACTGTTAGTTGACAGATGAATATGATGTGAATTTGACTTGATAAATTCAAGTAATTTTCATTTATTATATAATTTTTCAAGGGAGGAATGGTTTGTTTGGATTTTTATTGTTCGCGATATTTCCGGGGTTAAATAATCAATATTTTACAGCTGGTGCCCACGCCTTCTCCCGCCATTATTAATGGACTCCAGGATTTTTTAGAAATTTACACTGGCAGTTTATTAAAAATGTTTGTGGTTCAGAGCTATGTAAATTGTAAGTAAAAATAAAATTAGAATAGCCTATTTGTTCATTGTGTTCATTTCACTTAGGCCTTATATAGTAAAGAAACTGTTTTCCTAATTTTGTACTATTCGTGAAAGTTTTGCTGATTGGTTGGCCTCGAGCCAATGAAAATGCTTCGAATTGTCGGAGAACGAAGATTACATTATAATAGATGTACTCGTTATTTCGGTACCGGTCAACCGATTTGGTCCAAATTCAGTAGGCTTCTTTATATGTAAGTCATAAATGCGTACACCAAGTTTCATGTAACTCCGATAAAGCGTATTTGAGTTATCGCACCTTTTTTATACATTTCCATTAAAATAGGCACTAAATTGGGCATTACTCCGATACCGGTCAACCGATTTGGTCCAATGTCAATGGGGTTCTTCCCATGGACGTTATAAATGCGTATGTCAAGTTTCATAAAAATCCGATAATAGCTATTTATGTATCAAGTACGCAAAATGACGCTTTAGCGGACGAATCTAGTATACGAGGCGAAAGCCGAGGTTGAAATACTGGATGAGTCCGCTAAAGTTTTTGCGTACGTGGTGCATACAATATTTTTTAGTAAAAGTTCTACAGTGCGCCCGAGAATATTCTCCGCAGCGGCTATTTGTTGGAGAGGCAGCCAGCTGCAGCAGTTAAGTTGGTACTCACCACAGCCGATCATTCTAGGGGCTGGAAGTGCTGTCACAATATTCGATCTAAATGCTTGCACACTGCAATATGTACTGATTAGTAATTAGACAATGCACCCATTGATAAAGTGACAATGACCTCTGCCTGCCTGCATACACAGCTGGTGGTTTGTTTTTATAAAAGCTCGTGTTGCCAACGTAACTGCTGCAGCTAGCCCTCTCTTCAGCAAATAGCAACTGCGGAGAATGTTCTCGGGCGCACTGTATAAATTACATGAAATAAACAAAAAATACCGTATAATTAATTATAATGAAAGGCAGTCAGTCATTTCTTTAAGTTATATTGTCATGGCCATCTAGATCATAAAACAACAATGACCGTACGTAGCAATAACAAATGTGGTAGTATAGATGCACAATATATGAGTCCCTTGTTTGTAAACAATATTGCATACGAACTAGTATTTATGAAAAGCTTGTGAAAATATAAATGATAATTCCGAGGAAATTTCAATCCGAGCCAGAAACATTGAATTGGAGCTGCTACCAGCAACTTCACGGCAGAAATAGGCTATGAGAAGGGATATATTACGGCATTTAAATGCTGTCCGTCCATGGTAAGGAATGTTTTTCAAATGAACAAAAAGGGGAAAAGTTGTTGGCTTATGTGATGTGATGTGATGAAGTGGGCTACCGTGTTTTGCGAAAAATCCTGGTAAAGTTTCTGATTATCATAAAGAAACGTGTTGGCTTATATTTGTTGTTTTATGACCAATTATATGCGTAAATCCATGTTAAAGTTGGTGTGACTGGTCAATGCCGTCTGGGTTTTGTTTACAGATTGTCATGACAACTTTAAAGGACAAGGCCGCTAAAATTGCATTTTGAATGCAGTTTGAATGCACTTTTATGCAATTTTAGCGGACTTGTCCTTTAAAGTGCAGTTTTTCGGCGTGTTACCAGTCAGATAAGCAGCTGTTTTAGAGAGCGTGTACTAAAAAGCTTATTTAAGTTATGGCTCGTACAGGCACACGGACAGCAGACAGACGGACAGACGTTTTCCGTCCCCCACACAATCTCATAAAGTACCATTCTGGCACTTAATAAATGAATGATAAATGTGCAATGTTAGGTATGGTAAATTTAGACAATTTTAAAGAACCATTCTGTACGTTTTCGTCCAGAGAAATCCAAAAGTGCATTAAACAAGTTTATTTAGAAATATTTTGTAACGATGATGCTATGAAATATTAATATACAACATTAAAGTCAAACTTTTATAATTATAAAGTTGCAAGTGAATGACTACTTTTTCGAAAACAGTAAGTAAAACAATTTGATGTAAAACATTTTTTAAAAATAAGCAATAAACGTTAGAACAATAAGTAATAATATGAAGTTGACCACGGCAAAAAATGACATTGACTTGTGTGTTGAGCTATTTTTACCTTAATTTCTCGTGAACTACATTGTCTGAGAGTGTGAATTGTAGGTTTGTTTCTGAGTAGAAGTGATGGTTACACTTTTTATGGTGTGTTTTTGGTGCAAGCCTT
Source organism: Ectobius pallidus (assembly GCA_964059195.1). Taxonomy (NCBI): domain Eukaryota; kingdom Metazoa; phylum Arthropoda; class Insecta; order Blattodea; family Ectobiidae; genus Ectobius; species Ectobius pallidus. The sequence goes on from CAXKWD010000009.1 coordinate 31,318,657, forward strand.
CATTGAATTACAGGACTTTCATACAATTAATCCGTATTGATTTTCCATAGTAACCGCGTTCAGAGTGATATGGTTTTACTTATGTTTCATTTTCTCTCGATTATGACAATTATTATATACCCATAGAAAGTTTGTAGGTTGTATAGAACTCTATGGCACAGCGTTGTCCTTGTGAGAAAAGTGATTTGGATGATTATGTCGCTGGCATCTTTTGCGAAGGATAACCTTGAGTCTTTAGGGACCCAGATAACCTTGAGTCTTTACGGACCCGTTTATTGACCTACAAGAACACTACCCGTACTGTAAAAGGTTTGCCAAAAGGAATAAGAGCAACTGCTGCATACAAACTTGCAAATACAATTGACATATGTGTTGAAAAGATCGTTGGTCAATCTTGGGAAAGGTTACTTTCTTTTGCCGAATTCCTGAAAGGTCAAACAAGTCTCTTGCAACTGTGATGAAGAAAAATATTAATAATCTACGAGTCAATGTGGCTCCTATTCACAAGTCCAAAGTTCAGACATCACTTTCTAGAAGAGTACAGTCAAAGGTTTCAGAAGGCGTTATCAGAGGAGCCGCAGGATACCCTTGCTACAGAAGATTCGGCCACTCTTGAAAAATTACGGGAAAAACATCCTGGACCATCCCGACCATCAAATTTTCCTGAATTGCCGATTTGAACATTCATAGTTTTGCTGTCAATGAGAAGATTGTTGAAGAAGCCATTTTATCCTTTCCGAAGGGTTCAGCTGGAGGAATTGATGGCATCCGACAACAACATTTGAAAGACTTGATCTCTAAATCAAATGGAATTGCAGTTAGTTCCACATACAGAAGACTGGCAGCAAAGCTGGCATGCAAATCAGTTCGCGAATATATAGGACTCTACCTTCGCCCACAGCAGCTTGGAGTCCACACTAAAGGCGGGTGTGAAGCACCAGTACAGTCGGTGAAATAAAAAAAAACGGGACTCGTATGCAGTTGAAATTAAAGTTTTAACGCTTTAGTTCATAAGTTTCCTTTAAAAGACATAGAATAAAGGTCATTCTCGGAACATGTGGCCATAAGACGGAAGGGAAAAATGAACAACGCGGAAAGCGCAACACACGATATTCAACTTAATTCATAATTCATTTTGCGTTGTGACATGGCACCATATACAAATGCTAGCTTGAGCGAAAGTGTAGCTAGGACTGTAATTGACCTGCATTTTTCGGCCTGTGAAGCAGCGAGAAGGTTCCACATTTCTGAAAGAGCAGCTCAGACGTGGGTACTTCACTATAATGCGACCGAAAGTTTTCATAGGAAACGTGGATCTGGCCGGCCTAGATTGGTCGCAGAAGTTGAACGTAATCCGTTTCATACTGCTGCATCCATGAAGGCTACTGCTCAAATCCCTGGCAATCTTCAAACCATTAGGAACCGGGTAAGATCTGCTGGTTTACGTTCTAGGCGAGCACTCTATAGATAAGTCCTGAAGGAAGAACACAAGGACGCTCGCCTCGTATTTGCAGTTGAAAAAACTGACTTCAACTGCAGTAGAGTGAGATTTTCAGATGAAGTTAGTTTTTCGAGTGCATCTTCGGGGCCAGTTCTAGTGTATCGACCATTCGGTACCCGGTACGATCCCAAATACACTGCAATTCGTGCAAGGAGTGGCAGGGTAAGTTTAACATGCTGGGGCGGATATCTCAGGAAGGGGCTGGCACGCTCCACCGAATTAGTGGGCGGTTTAACCAGTGAAAATACCGTCTGTTTCTAGAGAGGTATATGCTTGTTTACGCCAGCTTCAGTTCCTACAGGATAACAGCCCAATCCACACTGCTCGATCGGTTCAAACCTGATTCGCTGAAATACCATATATCGAGATGATAGACTTTCCAGCACCTAAACTAAACTAAACTCCGTGGCGCTACATCCCTGAAGGGACTTGGCCTACCACCCGACCGCTGCGTCATCTCCCGTAGGCAGATGGCAGGATTGGGGGGCATGTGGCCAGCATGCCGACACCCACGGCCGTTAATGGTGGTGTTCTTGCCGCTACTTCTCTATCAAGTAGCTCCTCAATTTGGAATCACGAGGCTGAGTGCACCCCTACCAGACCTCCCTACCTCAGAAAAATCCGAGGAGGTACCGGGAATCGAACCCGGGCCGACGGATCTGTAGTCAGCGACGCTAACCACAAGACCACGCCGGCGGACCTTTCCAGCACCTACCCCAGATTTAAATCCTATTGAGAATGTGTGGGTGGAGTAAAGAAGCATATGAGAAGGAACTGGCCGAACTCACCTCTAGCTTCTGAAGCAGAACTGTGGGAACTAATTCAAAATTCTTGGGATCCTGTGGCAGACAAGGATAATTATTTTCTAAACCTTGTAGAGTCAATGCCGAACAGAGTGAGAGAAGTTATAGCAATGGATGGTGGATGGACTTCCTACTGAGCATGTGGCTCTTTTTTTCACTTATTCTTATTTAAGTTCGTTATTATGTTTCATTATGTTATCTTATATTTTCAGTATGTTTTTTATTTTATGCCACAGATACGCATTTGTTGTAAAATCATACTATATTTCTTGCTTTCTTTTATGTGAATCCAAAATTCGACACCAAAAATGATAATTCATTAGAAGTAATTATTATTTTATTCCAGTCATTACCACGTTTGAAAAAATAAACATAAATAAAAAATATAGAAGATTCCACTAAAGTTCGAACCCCAGTCCCACACGTTCAATTCCGATGTCTTGACCAGTAGGCTACATAATTCTAATGAGATTGTAATATCCAAGCTTGAAAATACGTTTAAGCCAAAGTTATTGATTTTGCACTACAAGTACCGGTATTATAAAATAAAATCTTTAAAAAATGTTCCTTGAATAAATACATTCCTCGCGAATTCATTCATTATTAATATTGTAACAAGGGCTCGTCGGGGTTCAAAATGAGAACACCGAGTTTATAATTGAAGGATGGAGGTTTCTTTATTTCCTACAACAATTGTCGATACAGCCAGAAAACTCCAGACTATTTGCCAGTTCACTGTCCTGTTCAGTGCTCACTCTCACTGTGCTCAGTCCTAATTACAGCACTGTTCCAGTCCAATCCAGATCATCCCACGTCGCGCCGGTCAACTCCACAGTCCTCGCTGCCGCTGTGCGATCCACCCGTCGCGCCGAGTTCCCCGGGACGGCACTACCTCAGCCCAGATCAGCTCACCAGCTCTTCCGTTCACCCTTCCCTCCGGTCACTAGTTCCCCGTTGACTAGCTATTCCGCTCTCGGGTCCCTCCGGTCACTGGCTCCTCAGCTTCCCAAGACACACTCACTTGAGGCCGCGCTGATCAGTCCTATCCGTCCAGCTCACCCTCTGACGCTGACGCTCGCCGCTACTCACGGACTGCCTCTCTGACTGTTCCCTCGTTGACCCTCCGGCTCTTCACGGACTGCCTCTCCTCTGATGTACTGACTCTTCACACTGTACTGAACTCTCCTTGACTGACTGACTCATCACTCCTCGTTGCCGTCTCTCACTGACTTTCTCTCCTTGACTCTGCTCAGCTCGCTCGCGGCCCCATATATAGGGCCGACGAATATTCCAGACCCGGTCTCCCGAAAGTTCTCCGCCCGCGCATTGTCTAGAATGTCCGCGCGGGGCGCGTGGCTCCACCTCTGGCCCCTCCCACGAGCGCGCACCGTCACTCACCGCGCCACCGTGCCAGGGAGTAGGCCGCACCCGCCGGCGCGCGGCTCCAATCAGCAATAAGAGGGCCGTCCCTTTCTAGATTTATCTAATTCTAGTTCTTTCGGCCCGAGTCCTTCTTCTATCAGCTTCCAGGCTTTTCTGGCTTTGTCACAATATTATAAGAACTTCCATGCAAGAATATGGCGGATGTGAGGCATATAGCCACAGCCTCCTATAGCCTATAATAAGTTCGTTTTGGAACAAAACTGACTAAATAATCAAGAAAATACATGGATAGACTAGAGGCAGGTGTGAACGTAACCTTAAATTTTCCTGTACATGCGCATATGCTCGTTCGTGGTACTTGATCAAATAACGCCCGACGTTGTTTATTTGACCAACTGTACATCCAACTCGGACATACATCGAGCAAAGCAACAAAGCAGATCATGTACTTTTGAAAATAAATTTCAAAGATGCCTTTAACACTGTAGAGGGAGAGAGGTTGCTGTTGGCTGCTAAAAGAGAAGACTTTCTTTAACAAAATTATTCATCTCCTACTCTGTTGTTTTTTGGTAAGGATACATTTCTATCTCAAGTTGGAGCCCAGCATGGTGATCCATGTGGACCACTTCTGTTAAGCATTACTATCATTGAGCAATTAAAATCAAAATTAAATGATTGGTTCCTTGATGATGGCACTTTGGCTTGTCCACCCGATGTTGTACTAAATGAATTTCATTATATAATAGGTGAATGTCATGAGCTAGGTTTACAGATCTACCCACCCAAATGCGAATTGTACTTTCTTTCCGAAAAGTATAACTCAGTTGTCGAAGAGTTTGAGATTCTCTCTCCTGGAATTAAAACTGTGGACGATCTTGAATGACTTGGGGTTCCTCTTGTTTCTGGTGCTATGCAGAGACTATTCCAGAATAGGCATGATGAACTTAACCTTCTGCTTGACAGAACTAAGGAACTAAACTATCATGTTGCATACTTCTAGAATTTTTTACTACTTATGAATACTTTGATACCATATAACAAGGAGGACAAGGAGATTCTGGATTGAGTGGATATTGTAATCGAGGGTTCGCACTTTCCACTAGTTACCTAGATATACAGACAAATGTTTAACAACAAATGAATAACAAATTTATTTTGGTATCAAATAGCTAATACAATGAAAGTATGTTGTATAAGATAATCAGTATTAAAGTTTCTTCTTTAAGTAATTTGGTATTTCTTATTTTCTGTATTGTGCCAAAATTCAAAATCAAGGAGAAATGGCAAGTAGGCCATATTTCTAAAATGAATGAAATATTGCAGAATGGCTTAATATGGAAATACAAATAATGCTGTTCCCTTTGGAACTTAATAAATCTTTACCAATTACTAAGCTTTACATGCTTCGGTAGTTAAAACAAGGAGGACCGGCAGATTGCCCAAAATCCTCAAAAAGTGACTAACACAGAAATTACAAAAGTGAATTTCAAATACGAGAGCTCATTCTTTGAGCTTAGAGAAAATTCTGGCCTCAGCCTGACTGAAAACAGTTACTTAACTTTCAAGTGGTGGTTGCGTTCTCATTTTGGACTGTGTCTGAAATTGTTGTCTCAAATTTTGGCTCATTGCGATGGATTGTTGTGTAGATATGCGTCTGAGATGATGCAGTAGGCCTCGGTGAATGTTGGTTATGCTCTTGCTTGCGTAACTCCGGTGAAGTCTTGGATTAGTTGCTGACACTGTGGCAGAGGAATGCTACCTCCAATCGTGCATGGCTGGTAGGCTTCGAGTAGGCGGCCCTTACTGTCACCACGGCGGCCTGTAGCTGTACACCTGCAGATGGGTGATGTTCTCGCCGCGGAGACTGAGTGTTTAATGGTCTCGCAGCGGAGAGTGAATGTGTAATGAACCAGTCATATATTCGTCCATACAAAATGTGAACGCATCCCCACTACCAATTACATGAAAACATATTCATGGAAATTCTTGAGTTGTAATAGTAAGAATTTGCTGGAAACTTCTACTTTCTTGGATTGCAATACCATAGTTTTCTTAGGTAGATATAAGCACACATTTACCTGTAATACTAGAATGCATAATGTGAGTACGTGTTCTTTAACAAATAATGAGTTTTACCGTGTTTAATATTGTTTCGGTGTATCTAACATTGGTAAAGCGTGGTAAAATATGTTTTACCCTGGTAAATAAAATACTAGTATATCCATACGTTTCGAAATATCAGAGTATCTGAATATATTCCGAGGTTAAATATATCATGGAAGGGTATGTTCAGAAATTAAAGTCAATCAAATAATGGTCTAAAATCACAAGATTTTACAATACTACTTAGTGAAACATTGCTTTGCCATACCCAAATAAACATACTTTCTCAGAACGGCTCCTTGCTGGAATTATAGAGACATAATTGCAAGGATAGGTATAGACATAAAGTTGGCACTTGAAAACATCATGAATTGCCAATTAAGTGATCAACAGTGGACCATTCCATCTCTACCCGTACGTTTTGGGGGACTTGGAATCCGGAAAGTGGAGGATATTGCTCTGCCTGCTTTTTTAATTTCAGTGGTTTCGGCAACAAATCTCGTCAATTTGATGTTATCCCTTACTTCAGACGAGATCTCTGTCCTTGATTACACTGAAGCATTGGAAGAGTGGAGCAGACATGGACGTGATATTCCAATAGACAACTGTTCCCAACAAATTTGGGATGAAGTCAACATTCAAATTATTCGGCACAATTTGACCCTTAGTTGTCCCAAGCAAAAGGCGAGGCTCATAGCTGTCATGGAACAAGAATCAAATGGTTGGCTCACAGTACTCCCTTCAAAAAACCTTGGTAACCTCTTGGAGAACAATACCTTTCGGTTTCCAGTTGCACTCCGTTTAGGGTGTAATATATGTTCCCCCTCACACGTGTATGTGAGGTAAAAAAGTTCATGAGGAAGATACTCGTGGTTTGAGCTGCTATAAAAATGCAGGCAGACACTCAAGGCACCAGGAATTGAACAACATTATATGTCGGGCATTACAATCAGCCAAGATTCCTACAGTGTTGGAGTCAGTTGGTTTGAGCAAGGACGATGGAACACGTGTCGATGGGATGACCCTCATTCCTTGGTGCAGGGGTCAACATCTAGTGTGGGATGCTACCTGCGCAGATACCCTTTCCTCTTGTTACTTGGAGTATTCATCTCGTCACGCTGGAGCAGTGGCTTCACGAGCGGACAACAACAAATCCGCAAAATATAGGAATCTACTAGAACAGAACAACAAATTTGTTCCTTTTGCAGTCGAAACTTTATGTCCTTGGTGCACTGAAGCTATCAAATTTATTGATTCATTAGGAAACCTCCTACAGACAGTGACAGGATAACAAAGGTCGAAGTTATTATTAAAACAAAGGTTAAGCCTAGCAATTCAGCGTGGAAATGCGGCCTCTGTCATGGGGACATTCTTACCTTCTTCCACTATGGCAGACATTTTTTATATTTTATAGTTTATTTTGTTCAACAACTTGTTCTTATGAGTGTTTTGTATGTGAACCAAGTAAATTGCTATTATTAAATTTTTACAAGTTTATCAGAAGTTTAATGAAAATTTCCATCTCAGTATTTCAATAATTTATTGAGTTAAGAAGAAAATCATTTGAAAAATAGAAAATAAGGGAAACGAGGAATAACCAAAATTGCATTTAAAGAGGGAAGTTAGTATCATATGTATATATGGTAACTTAGATATTCTGTAAACGCTGCAAAAATTCAAAACTGACATGAAGAAAAGTGTCCAAACTTTATTAAAAATAGATTTTAGAATGATACTTTTGAACTCCCAAATCCTGTATGTCCGCATTGGGTCCGTCTATTGATTACCGGTATTTTATTTGTTATTGGATTCTAAGGCCTGGCCTTGTAAACAAAAGAGCATTAACCTCTTTAGATGCATTATAATGAAGCCGTGAATTTCCCATGTTTATCTCTATTGTTATCATCACCACCATGAATGAATGACGTCATTATAAAACACACGACTGCCCGGGTAGGAGGCAGGTACGCTACTCGGGCAGTCCGGGTTCAATTTCCAGCAGGGAAGGGGTTTCTTCACTAATGAAAAATCTTCTCCCCGGGTTCAGAACTGGGGGTTTGTCGGTAGGTTAAGGCTTAGGTTAAGATAATGCACATTGTGCTAGATTCCTTGATTATATAACAAAGAACACCTGTTCCGCAACGGTGCATCCTTGTGACAAAAACCATCATGGCTGATTAATAGGAACTCTGAAATTCCTGCTTGAATTCAGCCCTTGCGCATTCAGTTGTTTCTGTCTCATGCGAACCGAAACAAGACTACTTGTCAAGCTTATACAGGAGTAATTTGTACACACTCAATATAGCATGAAGCAGTGTCCATTAAACTTTTCAGCATTTTGCCAAGGGCGTATTACAGAACTCATAAAAACTGCGACTCAATTTTTAAAATGATATAAACTCCAGTATAGATACCTTAACCTTAAAATATACACAGGCACAGTTCCAGTTTATTCCATTCTTGAGAATTCATTTCCCGATTTAACGGTTTACAGTTCTCGAGAATTCATTGCTCAGTGAGTTGATTTGGCGACTTTAAGGTCTAATTTCGTGATAATTCGTAATGTTTTTTTATCCAATTTTTAGAGAAAAAAATCTAAAAATAAATCCGTATATAATATTACGTTTTAAAAGTCCGTATTCATAATTCTTTTGGCATGCAAGTATTTTTTATTTATTTTAAAAATAACTAAGGATTTTTGCACATAGGACCATCCTTACAATATAGCCTTTCTTCACAATAAGCTTATTTTCTATTCGTTATAGTGTTAATAAATTGTATGAACTGCTAGTCTGTCTTTTGTTTTCAGGTAAGTTGGACCCATTGGAATGGAAGGAATCCTGGACAAAAATGTGCCTGGAGTAGGTTGGTGAGTTTTGGATGATGAGTATGGATGGGACAGGTCTTCCAGGGTCAAGGTACGGGAAATGGCTTCTGCAGATTGAATATGTCGCGTAGGTTTCATAACTTGCAGAATTGCGTTCACGGCAACACTTTATGTCTTTTTTAATCAGCATATTAGGGCCTTTTAGAGCAGCTCAAATGAATTATTGTATCCATGTCTATGAAACAGACTTATAGTATTTCAATTTTCTGGTAAAAACTAGTCTGACAGGCTTCTTTATTTTATTTATATTTATTATACTCTCTCTATGCCCAAATTCAGGCATTTGATATTTTAAAAATGGAATGTAGATGTAATAAATATTGTTATATAATTGATAAAATTTCATACTCAACGAAGAGAGGTTTACAGTGAGACATATTGGGACGTTTTTAATTATCCTGAATTCTACTTGAACTCCCCCAGATAATAAAATCAGGTAAACTGATATAACAAAGTGCCAGAAAGTTTTTGTCGAATCAATTATAATTGCAATTATGATATGCAGAAACTAAGTTTTGTTATCAGATTAAAATCGTCCAGCGTCAGAAGAACTACAGATTTATGATATCTTGACAATCGCCCACTCACATAAAAATAAAAATAAACCCTTTTAAAATCTACCGGCTCCGGGATTTGAACCAGCGACCTCCAGAATAGCAGTCCAAGACGTTACCATTTGGACATCTTAGTCACTTTGGCGACCTAGTTTGATAAGCATAAGTGAAAGAATAGTGTTATTTATCAAATCTAAAATGTATTCCAACTTGAAATTCAGTGGAAAATAACTCCGCTAATTATTCACAGCAATGCAACTTATGTGTATAACTGTATTCATGTAGTACCCAATTTCAACTAGAACGAAGCAAACAAACATCTGACTGCATTGCATCAAAGCCCTCAATGATAAAAAAAAAAAAAAATGCAGCGTTGTATCTCAATTGTTTGTTGACAGATATTTATGAGATGAATTTGATTTGATAAATTCAAGTAATTTTCAGAAATTATATAATTTTTCAACGGAAGGAATGATTTGTTTGGATTTTTATTGTTCGCGATATTTCCGGGGATAAATTATCAATATCTTACAGCTGGTGCCCTTGGCTTCGCCGCCATTATTAATTGACTCCAGGATTTTTAAGAAATTTACACTGGCAGTCTATTAAAAATATTTGTGGTTTAGAGTTATGAAAATTGTAAGTAAAAATAAAATTAGAATATTTGTTCATTGTGTTCATTTCACTTAGGCCTTATATATTAAAGAAACTGTTTTCCTAATTTTGTACTATTGGTGAAAGTTTCGCTGATTGGTTGGCCTCGAGCCAATCAAAATGCTTCGAATTGTCGGAGAACGAAGATTACATTATAATAGATGTACTCGTTATTTCGGTACCGGTCAACCGATTTGGTCCAAATTCAGTAGGCTTCTTTCCACGTAAGTTATAGATAGATAGATAGATCTATAAATGCGTATACCAAGTTTCATGTTACTCCGATAAAGAATATTTGAGTTATCGCACCTTCTTTTATATATTTCCATTAAAATAGGCATTAAATTGGGCATTACTCCGATACCGGTCAACCGATTTGGTCCAATATCAATAGGATTCTTCCCATGGACGATATAAATGTGTATGTCAAGTTTCATAAAAATCTGATAAATCTTATTTGAGTTATACCGCGTACAGACACACGGACAGACAGACAGACGGACGGACAGACATTTTCCGTCCCCCACACAATCTCATAAAGTACCATTCTGGCACTTAATAATCCATATCGCGTGACTGGCTGAAATAAAGAGATATCATGATGGAGTTGGTAAGCAGAGACTAAGTTGCTTCAATAAAAATACTTCTCTGGATAATTTCATTATGAAATCGAATCCCATTTGAGTAGGCAATTCAGTCTAATACCAACAAATTCAACATTTTCAGCATTATTATGCCTTTTTGCCAAAGACGTCTGGATACGCACTCTTACGCAAGGTTTTTTTTAACAATAATGTTACGCCATTACGCCACGCACTCTTTCGCAAGTTTTTTTCTTACCAATTTTGTTAGGCCTTTATGCCATGGACGTCACACACTCTTACGCAGCTTATTATTTACCAATATTGTTACGCCTTTATGCCATGGACGCCACGCACTCTTTTGCAAGGTTTATTTTATCAATGTTGTTACGCCTTTATGCCACGGACGTTCTAGATATGCACTCTTTGCGCAAGGAACATGTGGAAGTCTCTGCAGTTTGGACTTTTTATCCATATGACGTCATCAGCATATAGCTTTCTTATGCATGTTCATTTTATATTTATTTAATAAAATCTTGTCATAGAGGTGGACTCGACCACTCAAGTTGTCATTACCGACTACCCGGTTTTATCCGTGCGGCCACGGTGAGATATGTTGTTCCATTGGCTAGCATTTCTTATATAAAATTTAGCTTTGTCAGTGACGTCAAGGTTATTCAATCTTGTGGTTCCAGAATTGGAAACCAGATGGCTGGTATTTACCAAGCTGTTCGCTAGTTGGCGCCAGCGTTTTCAAATATTCCAATGATAAACAGTCGTTACTTCAATCATGTATATATTATTAGCATGACCTCCTTCTAGATAAGCATTCTTACGCAAAGACTTTAACCTAATGTTGTTACGTTTTTTTTAGGATATGTACCCATGAAGTTACGTCCTTATGTCCAGGATATGTGATCTTATGCAAAGGTTTTTAACCTAAAGCTGTTTGGAAAGGGTCGTCTGGATGCGCACTCTTACGCAAGGGTTTTTAACCTAATGCTGTTAGGATATGTGTTCTTATGTAAGGGTTTTCTCTGGATATGCATTCTTGTATGATTTTTTTAAATCCTGTTGAAGTTACGCCTTTTTGCCAAGGACATCTGGATATGTGTCTTCCACACTCTAACCCTTGTTTGTAACCCCAATGTGACGTCGTCATCCAGTAGGATATTACGTTCTTATGCATGTTGGTTTTAAATTTATTTATTATATTAATAAAATCTTGTCACACAGGTCGGTTTGATCCACTCAAGTTGCTATTACGAGCTAGTTGTTTTCAACCGCGTGACTAAAATGAGACTTTCTACTGTCGATACAAGGGATGTCTCATATAACTCATAGTTTCCTTAGGAACGTCAAGGCTGTTCTTACGTAAGATTTTGTTTACTAATTGATTACAAACTAGACGACGCATACTCAAGGTTCAAAAAATTAAAAACCTGAAAAGACGCATGTAAATGTTCTACTCCCTCCGCAACCCCTGGATGGCTCACGACCAAAAAGGGGGAATGTTCCAACTTTAGGGATAGTTTTGTCTTCTTAAGGTATGATATTGCTGTACTCTCCCCGCAACCCGCGGATGGCTCACGACAACATCTTTCAGCTTCTTCTTTTATCACGACCCACCCATGGCTTGCGACAAAACCTATAGTCGGTTTTAGACTTCTTATGCAATTATAACACTACACTCACATAGCTTCCACAACTCTGAATGGCTCGTGACAAAATTACGGTGTCTTCTTGTATTATGAAATTTTACCACGACCCACCCAGGGCTCGAGACTACCTTGTGCAATCATTTATTTTTGCAACGACCCATCTAGGTATGAAATAAATGTTTTAAACCTCACCTTCATGTGTTAAGAAATCTTACCACAAACTACCAAAGCTTGGTACGGTGCGAGAAATATATGTCTTCTCGTAACAGTTTAACTAGAAGGAGGTTTGTCATGGGCAATGCTTGACTATCGGGGGGAGGGGAAGGTTTCAATTCTCCTCAACTCGGAGAATATGCACGTGATATTCCTAGGACATCTTTAAGAATGCAGGGGATTGTACATAGTTTAAACGAGAGGATCGCCGTTTTTCAGCTTAGGGAAAGATGTCGTGTTATCTGATTGCAAATACGCTAAATGTTTTGGATAAGGAATGAGAACAACACAATCAAAGAGTGTCTCGTCCTTGGAAATAAAGAACTATATACTCAGAATAACAATTCATTTATTGACTGTATATACAAACTTCAACTATGTTTATACAAACATAAAGAATGAACAGATCCCCTCTTAGTTCTTACAATAAATACATTCCCATTAAACAGTTTTGATAATTTTGTATTACTCTAAAGTTTTCATTTGAAACAACAGCAAATCAGCAATAAAGCTTACTTTGCCCCAGGCCTATGACAACTGTGAACAAATAATGCTATGCTAAAAGTCTAAAGTTTTTAACACATTAAATAAAAACTGTTCTTCATATTGAAACAGATCCCTCACACATCTTTCTCTGTCAACTATAAATTGTATTCACATGCCATCGATATACAGTTTTAAAACCACTGACATATTTTTCTAAACACCAATAAATTGTACTAATATTTTTTTACTACTATCACACAGAAAATTATTTTAAGTTTGACCTGCATATGTACTTAGCCTTTAGTTGTTTATCAGTGATAAAGTTATGTACTGTTAGCTTTCTGTCCTGTTGACTACCTGTTTGAAAGAAGGAGGAAAGGGCAATAGGAAAGGTTTCTATTGAGTCAATTTTGATTTCAATATGTAATATCCGTTTACATTACATTTTCTCCACAATATTGATTTTTAAAAGAAATATAGAAAGTTTATAATGTTTTATTATATAAACTCATATCACTAAACACAGAATATTTCATCACAACGTCTGTAAATATCATAATGGCTGGAACAAGTTAAGTCGTATTAAAAAAATATATATACGAACACATAATTATATTGTCCATATCCATTGTCTTAAGCACACGCACATCGTTCTGGGATAGAATCCAACCTAATGTTGTTAGGATATGTGTTCTGCACTCTTGTGCGATGTTTTTATCCTGTTGAAGTTATGTCCTTATGCCCAGGATGTCTGGATATGTGTCCTCCACACTCTAACCCTTGTTTGTAACCCTATGTGACGTCATCCTATTGCGTTTGTATGCATGTTGGTTTTAAATTTATTTATTATTCTAATAAAATCTTGTAATATGGGTGGACGATACGTTTTTTTTCCACCAACGAAGTTTCAAAGCTGCAACTCTCCCTCAGGCGATTCCTGTTAGGACTTGAATACTTTCACCAGATTGCAAGATTTTGATAGCAATGTCATGTAGGAATTTGTTGGTTAAAGAAACTGATGTCTGAATGTTAGTGTAATAAACATATTACGGATAGACTACCAAGTACCGATTGTGGAAAGAGTTTACCCTTCATTCCTGATTACTAGACAATGACTGCAAACACGTTATAGCATGAGTTAATATTTCTTTCATGTCCCTCCGTACAGTATGAAGTACAATGATTTGTCTGGGTGTTACGAAGATAAACATCTTCAGGTATAATTAAAAGGGTGTTGGATTTAATGAGTTTATGATTAATAGAATGCAAAAGAGTGACAGAAAGTAGCTTTGAATATATCATTAGTACGGGTTCATTTTAACTTGCTATATTTTGGCTTATGAAATAAGATTCCCTGCAATTTCTCCTTGCGATACAGGTAATTTTCACAGAGTTATCTAAGTGTTACAAACATTGATGAGAAAAATATGCAGAATACTACGTGACATTTCATTTATGCACTGTAAGTTATCGTCCGATTGACAGCTAGTTTGAAAAAGAAATATCGTGAGCAATAAAAACTTACATTCGTTATCTTAAAGATATGGCAAGGAATCATGTCTCTACTTGCATAGAACATTGCCCTAGGCCTATGACAACTGTGAACAAACATTGCTGTGGTAACAGTCTAAAGTTTTTTTTAACACATTAAATAAAATTACAGATATTTATATTATTTCGGTAACAACTGTTCTCAATATTGAAACAGATCACTCACACATTTTCTTCCTAGTGTAGATATGAACATATTTTCACAGTAGTGTCTGCAAGTGCCATGTCGATGATTAAACATTATCGTATCCAATATATCGTTCTTTAACTGTTCATTGTCTTCGAATAAAACCTGTATCCGACGTTTTCGGTCTATTGGTACAGAGCACACGCATTTCATACATAGATAAGAAACCAGATTAATGTTCCTGAAAAAATATGACGTAGGAGCAAATCTTTGCTGTTTCTTCGTCTTGTCAACTTCGAATCTCTACAATTTATTTTGAAAGCAGTCGAAAATACGCATTAGAGATATGTTCTCCCTCCCCCCAAAAGAAGGACACCTAGAGGTCTGGAACGTGAAATGTAGAAGGAAATACCCAATATTCTACAGGCTCCAACAAATTGTAAGTATTAGTAGGGTAATTTACGTACATATATGTGTTTTAGTAAAGTAATAAAAAAACCAATCCAACATTTCTGCATTTCGCGACAGTGTTTATGTCATCTTTAGGCAACAAAAGGTCACAGACACCAATTCCCTATGCTATATGTTTACATATTACAAAAATAACTGATTCTACACTATAATTTGGTATACAAACAGAAATAAAACTAAGAAACTGAAGGAACATGTAATAATTTCCTAAAAATTTTGATTTTAATGACAAAATAAATCTATAAGGTTGTAAGGTGTTATGTGAAGTATTATAAGTTACGATAGGGTGTCGTTTGTGTGATTTCCTGATAATAATAATAATAATTATTTTACGATAACGTAAAAACAAGATATGTTTTAAAAATGTGTAAGCAATGCAGGGATTGGAAATAAAGATCCGTGTGTTTGAACAACTTAATAATAATACCTGTATGATTTTAACGAATAAACTTTCACTGATGAAGTTAAAACTATTTATTTATACACTATAGTAAACTTTCACTTTATACTTGTAATTACAATTTGTTTGACATTGTCCTTCGTCACGTAAATAGAATTGCACTCATATTGCAAGTTCACACAGACCGTGAATACATCTGAAAATATTAACAAACGAAATATGTGATTAAAAGTACCCTATTCCTAAATTACGTAATGTTAACACACTGCACTGTATGGTTTTGGAGTAAGGAATAATTTCGTACATGAAACAGGATCTCTGTTAGTAGATCTATAGAAAACAATTACAATTGTAGTTTTCACATTGTACAAGGTATATGAAATCTATCACACACACACACATTACATCTAAATGTGTAAATAAACAGAACCTTGCAAGTTTCCTCGTATATTGCTTAGTAAATGTTGTGTAGGGCTCCATCCATATTTAGTAATAATACAATGTAACTATAACAAGTTTGTAATTGAGGAGTGGACATTCAAAATGAGTTATTGGTGGTATATCATTGCATATGTATGTCTCAACATTACGAACGTGACTACAGCATCGAAATGCTATTTTTTTTCTCGTAATTACAAAGGTTTGAAGTTACTATGAACGTTCAAAACACTGTTAGTCTTTTCCCGCTTGACAATCAAAAGGCTTTTTTTTTACTTGCGTAAACAAATATGGATATATGTCAGATGGCAGGGGTAATATACCCAATCTTTAATGCTCCCACAACTGATCGTTAGTAAGTGCTGTGTTGTTCGTAATGGAAGTAGGATCGTTTATGGTTAAGGGTGACATTATTCATGGCAAAAGGAAGAACAGAAAACTACAGGCATGTATTGTATCAAACTCTAATTTGTTAAGCCTAGAATTTTTATTTTAATTAACGATAAATACAGTAATAACAATAATAATAATGTTCTAGTAATGTTTAAAATACTTCCGCTCGAGGTGGGTAAAAGACAGAAGGTCATTGCGTTTGTTACTACAACCGCTAAAAATTTCAGAGAGTTCACTTATCGTCAGAATTGTAAGGCATACAGTTATATATGTTTGCAAGAATTTTCAGTAAACAGTTTAATATAAATTTTCAGATCGCTTGCTAAGGAAGCTTGTATCATAAGACAGAAGCTTGTTATTCTCATTATCAATAGATTACAGACATTTCGTTCCTTACGTAAAAGATGCTGTAAAATGTAACCAGTTATACATCCACAATGTACTCCTGAAAAAATTTATGTCCAGAAAAATATCAAAGATGTGGAGAATCTGTTGAAAAAATTGCCAGGAGCAGTAACATAACAACCCTGACTTAACTTGGTATTCTGATGTTTTAGCTAATACTGAAACTGCACTAGTTACTGATCAATATTATGTCAGTTTTCTTCTAATCGGTTACACGTTAATAGTATTCTGCTTCTGTCTTATGATACAAGCTTCCTTAGCAAGCGATCTGAAAATTTATATTAAACTGTTTACTGAAAATTCTTGCAAACATATGTAACTGTATGCCTTACAATTCTGACGATAAGTGAACTCTCTGAGATTTTTAGCGGTTGTAGTAACAAATGCAATGACCTTCTGTCTTCTACCCACCTCGAGCGGAAGTATTTTAAACATTACTAGAACATTATTATTATTGTTGTTACTGCATTTATCGTTAATTAAAATAAAAATTCTAGGCTTAACAAATTAGAGTTTGATACAATACATGCCTGTAGTTTTCTGTTCTTCCTTTTGCCATGAATAATGTCACCCTTAACCATAAACGATCCTACTTCCATTACGAACAACACAGCACTTACTAACGATCAGTTGTGGGAGCATTAAAGATTGGGTATATTACCCCTGCCATCTGACATATATCCATTTTTGTTTACGCAAGTAAAAAAAAAAGCCTTTTGATTGTCAAGCGGGAAAAGACTAACAGTGTTTTGAACGTTCATAGTAACTTCAAACCTTTGTAATTACGAGAAAAAAAATAGCATTTCGATGCTGTAGTCACGTTCGTAATGTTGAGACATACATATGCAATGATATACCACCAATAACTCATTTTGAATGTCCACTCCTCAATTACAAACTTGTTATAGTTACATTGTATTATTACTAAATATGGATGGAGCCCTACACAACATTTACTAAGCAATATACGAGGAAACTTGCAAGGTTCTGTTTATTTACACATTTAGATGTAATGTGTGTGTGTGTGATAGATTTCATATACCTTGTACAATGTGAAAACTACAATTGTAATTGTTTTCTATAGATCTACTAACAGAGATCCTGTTTCATGTACGAAATTATTCCTTACTCCAAAACCATACAGTGCAGTGTGTTAACATTACGTAATTTAGGAATAGGGTACTTTTAATCACATATTTCGTTTGTTAATATTTTCAGATGTATTCACGGTCTGTGTGAACTTGCAATATGAGTGCAATTCTATTTACGTGACGAAGGACAATGTCAAACAAATTGTAATTACAAGTATAAAGTGAAAGTTTACTATAGTGTATAAATAAATAGTTTTAACTTCATCAGTGAAAGTTTATTCGTTAAAATCATACAGGTATTATTATTAAGTTGTTCAAACACACGGATCTTTATTTCCAATCCCTGCATTGCTTACACATTTTTAAAACATATCTTGTTTTTACGTTATCGTAAAATAATTATTATTATTATTATCAGGAAATCACACAAACGACACCCTATCGTAACTTATAATACTTCACATAACACCTTACAACCTTATAGATTTATTTTGTCATTAAAATCAAAATTTTTAGGAAATTATTACATGTTCCTTCAGTTTCTTAGTTTTATTTCTGTTTGTATACCAAATTATAGTGTAGAATCAGTTATTTTTGTAATATGTAAACATATAGCATAGGGAATTGGTGTCTGTGACCTTTTGTTGCCTAAAGATGACATAAACACTGTCGCGAAATGCAGAAATGTTGGATTGGTTTTTTTATTACTTTACTAAAACACATATATGTACGTAAATTACCCTACTAATACTTACAATTTGTTGGAGCCTGTAGAATATTGGGTATTTCCTTCTACATTTCACGTTCCAGACCTCTAGGTGTCCTTCTTTTGGGGGGAGGGAGAACATATCTCTAATGCGTATTTTCGACTGCTTTCAAAATAAATTGTAGAGATTCGAAGTTGACAAGACGAAGAAACAGCAAAGATTTGCTCCTACGTCATATTTTTTCAGGAACATTAATCTGGTTTCTTATCTATGTATGAAATGCGTGTGCTCTGTACCAATAGACCGAAAACGTCGGATACAGGTTTTATTCGAAGACAATGAACAGTTAAAGAACGATATATTGGATACGATAATGTTTAATCATCGACATGGCACTTGCAGACACTACTGTGAAAATATGTTCATATCTACACTAGGAAGAAAATGTGTGAGTGATCTGTTTCAATATTGAGAACAGTTGTTACCGAAATAATATAAATATCTGTAATTTTATTTAATGTGTTAAAAAAACTTTAGACTGTTACCACAGCAATGTTTGTTCACAGTTGTCATAGGCCTAGGGCAATGTTCTATGCAAGTAGAGACATGATTCCTTGCCATATCTTTAAGATAACGAATGTAAGTTTTTATTGCTCACGATATTTCTTTTTCAAACTAGCTGTCAATCGGACGATAACTTACAGTGCATAAATGAAATGTCACGTAGTATTCTGCATATTTTTCTCATCAATGTTTGTAACACTTAGATAACTCTGTGAAAATTACCTGTATCGCAAGGAGAAATTGCAGGGAATCTTATTTCATAAGCCAAAATATAGCAAGTTAAAATGAACCCGTACTAATGATATATTCAAAGCTACTTTCTGTCACTCTTTTGCATTCTATTAATCATAAACTCATTAAATCCAACACCCTTTTAATTATACCTGAAGATGTTTATCTTCGTAACACCCAGACAAATCATTGTACTTCATACTGTACGGAGGGACATGAAAGAAATATTAACTCATGCTATAACGTGTTTGCAGTCATTGTCTAGTAATCAGGAATGAAGGGTAAACTCTTTCCACAATCGGTACTTGGTAGTCTATCCGTAATTTGTTTATTACACTAACATTCAGACATCAGTTTCTTTAACCAACAAATTCCTACATGACATTGCTATCAAATTCTTGCAATCTGGTGAAAGTATTCAAGTCCTAACAGGAATCGCCTGAGGGAGAGTTGCAGCTTTGAAACTTCGTTGGTGGAAAAAAAACGTATCGTCCACCCATATTACAAGATTTTATTAGAATAATAAATAAATTTAAAACCAACATGCATACAAACGCAATAGGATGACGTCACATAGGGTTACAAACAAGGGTTAGAGTGTGGAGGACACATATCCAGACATCCTGGGCATAAGGACATAACTTCAACAGGATAAAAACATCGCACAAGAGTGCAGAACACATATCCTAACAACATTAGGTTGGATTCTATCCCAGAACGATGTGCGTGTGCTTAAGACAATGGATATGGACAATATAATTATGTGTTCGTATATATATTTTTTTAATACGACTTAACTTGTTCCAGCCATTATGATATTTACAGACGTTGTGATGAAATATTCTGTGTTTAGTGATATGAGTTTATATAATAAAACATTATAAACTTTCTATATTTCTTTTAAAAATCAATATTGTGGAGAAAATGTAATGTAAACGGATATTACATATTCAAATCAAAATTGACTCAATAGAAACCTTTCCTATTGCCCTCTCCTCCTTCTTTCAAACAGGTAGTCAACAGGACAGAAAGCTAACAGTACATAACTTTATCACTGATAAACAACTAAAGGCTAAGTACATATGCAGGTCAAACTTAAAATAATTTTCTGTGTGATAGTAGTAAAAAAATATTAGTACAATTTATTGGTGTTTAGAAAAATATGTCAGTGGTTTTAAAACTGTATATCGATGGCATGTGAATACAATTTATCGTTGACAGAGAAAGATGTGTGAGGGATCTGTTTCAATATGAAGAACAGTTTTTATTTAATGTGTTAAAAACTTTAGACTTTTAGCATAGCATTATTTGTTCACAGTTGTCATAGGCCTGGGGCAAAGTAAGCTTTATTGCTGATTTGCTGTTGTTTCAAATGAAAACTTTAGAGTAATACAAAATTATCAAAACTGTTTAATGGGAATGTATTTATTGTAAGAACTAAGAGGGGATCTGTTCATTCTTTATGTTTGTATAAACATAGTTGAAGTTTGTATATACAGTCAATAAATGAATTGTTATTCTGAGTATAGAGTTCTTTATTTCCAGGGACGAGACACTCTTTGATTGTGTTGTTCTCATTCCTTATCCAAAACATTTAGCGTATTTGCAATCAGATAACACGACATCATTCCCTAAGCTGAAAAACGGCGATCCTCTCGTTTAAACTATGTACAATCCCCTGCATTCTTAAAGATGTCCTAGGAATATCACGTGCATATTCTCCGAGTTGAGGAGAATTGAAACCTTCCCCTCCCCCCGATAGTCAAGCATTGCCCATGACAAACCTCCTTCTAGTTAAACTGTTACGAGAAGACATATATTTCTCGCACCGTACCAAGCTTTGGTAGTTTGTGGTAAGATATCTTAACACATGAAGGTGAGGTTTAAAACATTTATTTCATACCTAGAAGGGTCGTTGCAAAAATAAATGATTGCACAAGGTAGTCTCGAGCCCTGGGTGGGTCGTGGTAAAATTTCATAATACAAGAAGACACCGTAATTTTGTCACGAGCCATTCACAGTTGTGGAAGCTATGTGAGTGTAGTGTTATAATTGCATAAGAAGTCTAAAACCGACTATAGGTTTTGTCGCAAGCCATGGGTGGGTCGTGATAAAAGAAGAAGCTGAAAGATGTTGTCGTGAGCCATCTGCAGGTTGCGGGGAGAGTACAGCAATATCATAGCTTAAGAAGACAAAACTATCCCTAAAGTTGGAACATTCCCCCTTTTTGGTCGTGAGCCATCCAGGGGTTGCGGAGGGAGTAGAACATTTACATGCGTCTTTTCAGGTTTTTAATTTTTTTGAACCTTGAGTATGCGTCGTCTAGTTTGTAATCAATTAGTAAACAAAATCTTACGTAAGAACAGCCTTGACGTTCCTAAGGAAACTATGAGTTATATGAGACATCCCTTGTATCGACAGTAGAAAGTCTCATTTTAGTCACGCGGTTGAAAACAACTAGCTCGTAATAGCAACTTGAGTGGATCAAACCGACCTGTGTGACAAGATTTTATTAATATAATAAATAAATTTAAAACCAACATGCATAAGAACGTAATATCCTACTGGATGACGACGTCACATTGGGGTTACAAACAAGGGTTAGAGTGTGGAAGACACATATCCAGATGTCCTTGGCAAAAAGGCGTAACTTCAACAGGATTTAAAAAAAATCATACAAGAATGCATATCCAGAGAAAACCCTTACATAAGAACACATATCCTAACAGCATTAGGTTAAAAACCCTTGCGTAAGAGTGCGCATCCAGACGACCCTTTCCAAACAGCTTTAGGTTAAAAACCTTTGCATAAGATCACATATCCTGGACATAAGGACGTAACTTCATGGGTACATATCCTAAAAAAAACGTAACAACATTAGGTTAAAGTCTTTGCGTAAGAATGCTTATCTAGAAGGAGGTCATGCTAATAATATATACATGATTGAAGTAACGACTGTTTATCATTGGAATATTTGAAAACGCTGGCGCCAACTAGCGAACAGCTTGGTAAATACCAGCCATCTGGTTTCCAATTCTGGAACCACAAGATTGAATAACCTTGACGTCACTGACAAAGCTAAATTTTATATAAGTCAATGCTAGCACATGGAACAGCATATCTCACCGTGGCCGCACGGATAAAACCGGGTAGTCGGTAATGAGAACTTGAGTGGTTCGAGTCAACCTCTATGACAAGATTTTATTAAATAAATATAAAATGAACATGCATAAGAAAGCTATATGCTGATGACGTCATATGGATAAAAAGTCCAAACTGCAGAGACTTCCACATGTTCCTTGCGCAAAGAGTGCATATCTAGAACGTCCGTGGCATAAAGGCGTAACAACATTGATAAAATAAACCTTGCGTAAGAGTGCGTGGCGTCCATGGCATAAAGGCGTAACAATATTGGTAAGTAATAAGTTGCGTAAGAGTGTGTGACGTCCATGGCATAAAGGCCTAACAAAATTGGTAAGAAAAAAACTTGCGAAAGAGTGCGTGGCGTAATGGCGTAACATTATTGTTAAAAAAAAAACCTTGCGTAAGAGTGCGTATCCAGACGTCTTTGGCAAAAAGGCATAACTGCTGACGCGTACGTACGGAAACCGACGCCGGGAGTCGGGGAGGGGGTTGTTAGATTGGACC
Source organism: Ectobius pallidus (assembly GCA_964059195.1). NCBI lineage: Eukaryota > Metazoa > Arthropoda > Insecta > Blattodea > Ectobiidae > Ectobius > Ectobius pallidus. The sequence goes on from CAXKWD010000009.1 coordinate 31,341,509, forward strand.
TAACACGTGAGTGATGGCGTAAACCTGGTCAAACGCAGTCTACTTATGTATATTCCTGTAGTTGGAATTGTTATATATATTAACACTTTACATCGTTAATATAGCCTCTCATACTTACGTTTAAAAACCATTATTATCACTGTTAAACACAATAATTTGTATAAAACTACCGTGTATCACAGTATCGTCACTAATACATTAATTTTAACAAACGGTAGCAAATTATGTCAAGAATTATTTTTGAAAAACTATTAAGTTATTACTGTATACACAATAGATATGTATCTCGTGCATCTCGTCACCATTACATTAATGTTAGCAAATGATAGCAAATTATGTTAAAACATATAACAATTTCAACTAAAGGAATAAACTTATTATGAGGATAAGAACATTTATACAGACAACAATGTAAACAAAAGCTATAAGATTATATGCAGTTGATGTGTTATATGAGTTGTACATATAGGCCTATAACAATATACGAGGGCCGTCCACAGAGTAAGTTTCCCTGGGGCAGTTTAAAGAGACAAAATACAATTTCATGGAAATATTTATTGAAACGAATACAGCAAATATTCAGCTATTTTTCAACATATTCACCACCGAATTGAGACATTTGTTATACAGTTGGACCAGCTTTTGAACATAGGTGTCGTAGAAATCTGCAGCCTGGGATCTGAACCACTGTGTGACAGCAACCTCCATTTCTCTGTCAATCTCTATCATTTAGTGAGGTGTAAGAAAAGATGAAAATCACCGAGAGTGAGGTCCAGGGTGTAGAGTGGATGTTGAAACACCTCCCAGCCGAACTTTAGCTCCCAGTGATTTTCGTATTTTCTTACCCCTCGGGAAATGACAGAGAATGACAGAGAAACGTAGGCTGTTGTCACATAGTGGTTCAGATCCAAGGCGGCGGTCTTCTACGTCACATGTGTTCAAAAGTTGGTCCAACGGTAAGATAAATGTCTCAATTCCGGTGGTGAATATGTTGCAAAATAGCTGAATACTTGCTGTATCTGTTGCAATAAGTATTTCCATGAAATTGTGTTTTGTTTCTTTAAACGGCCCCAGGGAAACTTGCTTTGTGGACGGCCCTCGTTGTAGCAAATTTAACTTTCTGGACAATTTTATATATGTGGTATAGGTGGACCATTTACTATACAAAATCATTTGTCTACCACAAATGGAACAATGAAATGCATTAATGAAATACAGAGAAATTTTTGTCCTGATTCAGCATCAAGCCATGCAGACGAACTGGATATAGTATTATCTGCCTCTTTGTGAAGAATGTAACTCCATTTATTTATTTCGTTAATTTGTGCTAAGGACAACAGCGATTAGTGCAAAATTTGGAAAACAGCTTCCCCTAAGCCTACCTACATTTCTTCTTAAGAATACAAAACATTGTTTCTAATTCCGAAAATCTGTATTGGTCACGTAAATGTGTTGGGTAGTAACTAGACATTATTCAAAATTCTCTATTTCGTTTCCTTGCCGTTTTAAGAAGAAATAACGAAAAAGTTGTCCTTTTCTCTGAAACACATGAAACTTTTCCTCAATAATTCGATAGTATTAATAGATTTTTGTAAATTTTCATGTACGATATAGAATTTACGATATGCACGATATGTACGATATCATGAATTTTCATGTCCGATATAGATAAATTTCATGTACGAGTTGGCCAATCATGCGGGTTTCTGCATCACAGCTCTAACTCCCGAGCGATCGGGCGAAATATGTACGCAAAGAAAGCCGCTAACGGCGTAATGATTCAGGTTCACAATGAAAATAACCACGTACCTCATCACAATAGATGTTGGAATTGTCCTCTTCTGGCACCTTTTTAGGAAATTTTCTTTCACGCGCCTGAGTTCAGTTTCCAAGATAGAGTTCTTCTAAAGTATGGAGATTAATGATTTCCACAGATTTGTTTAATATGATGTAACAGCTAATCTCAATGTTGATGGATACCGAATTTACAGAATAGTAAGGCTATTTCTATCTATACCACAACTAGATAATCGTTGGATTGTACTTATCAACGTATTTCTGACCTTAAAATAGGCCTATGTTTCTCTTAAAAAAGAAAAGTTTTTTTTATTAAACTTTCAGTTAACTTTCTCTAGAAGTACGTTTTGATTCAAACCTCATTCATAGCTTTGGTCAATTTTCGCGTAGTTTAAGGGATCTTTAACAGAATTTGTTTAATACATAGCTATGTTTGCACGTACTGTAATTCTAAGAATTCATATGTGGCTTTATACGATTGTATTAAGCATATTGAATTATTTCTTAAATCTTCAGCATTTATCAAAAGGACATCGTAATTAATCTGGTCCACTTCCTGTGCAAACGACTGCCGGTACTTTCATGAGGTAAAAAAAAATAATGCTGATTTGACGAATTCGTTCCCTTTTCTCCTATCCTTCAGATAACGCAACGGTTCTTTGATTTTAATGCTTAAAAACTGACCTTACCGATGAATCACTGATATTATTCAAGATTTTGATGATGATAAACCATTCCAATAACGAAACAGATACATCCTTCACGTGCGGTGACCCCAGGTTTCAGAAGCATACACAGTCACACATCCGGAGGAAGCTATGCGGTTTCCCTTTCTCAGCTGATATCATGTACTTTTGTTTTTCCCTGGTTACCGTACTAACGTGATGACGCCGATATGATTTTCTCACACAACAGGGTGTATTCAGAAATTTACTACAATATCGGTATGTTTCTAGATTCTAGCTAATTATATTTTTAATTTTAGAAACTTAGCCATCTATAAAATATATGCCTAAAAGTAAAATGTTCTGAAGTAGGAAGCTGGAGGATAACATTGTAGGCTATTGTTCTTTTCAATGCTACTAACAAATAATACTTTAAGACAAGCCTGTTCAACTTGAAAGGAAGTGGGACAAGTCGTCTTGAGGACCGCACCAGGATTACTTAATTTTGATACCTAGCTTATTAGCTTACCATTTGACTTAAAACTTATGAGAGCATGCATGAGGTAAATTGACTCAATGGAAGATGTTATAAACTATTTTAAAATAGCTCGACGCATAAAGAGAAAATATTTGTTTTCGCAAAATATAGTTAAGTCACGCCATTTACCATTTCAATAATGAAATAGTAATACAATATAAGAGAAAGAAGTCAGCTGATCCATGAGATTATTGGTTCCTAATCTCAGTTAGTATAACAGAGCAGCCGTTGAGTTCTTTTCGTATTTTTTATAAATTCCACATTCGAAATCACATTTTCACAGACATAGATAAGATCTGAATATCAAAATCTCTCAGCTGCAATACATTTTATCTTAAAGAAATCTGAAAAAAAAGGTCTTCTCGTTTTCTGTTCTGGTTTTAAGAAATGGATCAGCTTGAAAATTATAATTCTAGTTGAAAAAATGGTAGTTGATCCTCAAAGTCCCTTTTCAAAGGATCGTTAAAAAATACATTTTGTCCTTTATGTTTTCAAAATCAGTATGCCTTTAAAAAATTCTTGAATAATGATTCCAATACCCTCACAAATAGAAAAAAATGCACTCTTTTATTTCGTTTGACGACACTTGAAAATAAACGGTGTAAAGTAAATGGCACAACCCTTCCTTCTCTCATAATTATACTTGTTGCAATCTGTAATGTTGACGTTTCAAGAAACCGGTATGTAGTCTACCATTCAAAAATTAATGTACAGCCTCCAGATTAATAGGTTTAGGAATTTTACCGAATTTTTTATATAATATTCTCCTTCTAGTATCATGCATATTAACTGAATAAATAATAATTGGTCCGGTTGTTCAATAGAATCAGACTTTATTGGTCAAGAGAATGCAAATTAAACAAAGCCAATATAATTTATGACTTAGGCACTCTTTAATAATTGCTATTTTTGTGTGGGGATATTTTTATTGATCTATGTATCACAATATAAGTATGTTTGCGGAGAGGTTAAAATGGTATGGAAGTCTGGCGTGGAGACCAGAATGTCTGAGCATAGGCTAAATGAGGCCCATGAATTACCAGAATGTGTGTAAGCCTAAAATGTAAGGTTGCGAGGAAAAGATCTGGTTCAGAGAACGTTATGGGATTAAACATAAGGGATCCTGGTCCAAGAGGACAATAAGTTTACATGCAGGATTGAATAGATTGAATATAGAATTGTATAGAGATCACATAATATGAACTGAAATTCTAAAAAGGTTTTTCTTATATATATATTATTGTCTCGTAGGGTAGCCTACGTGTGTAAACTTTTCTAGCCATTGGTCAAAGAATGTAGATTTGTACACAGAAAAGATTACTCACTGGGGTTGAAAATAAGAGAAGGGGTGGTTGAAGAGGATACTTGTGCAAAATTTCGTTCAAATCGGTCAAAGCATATGGACTTGTATGAAAGACAAACAAACACACAACTCTATACAATGTGTCCGGCAGAATCACTACCAATAACAAATGTTATATATTTTGAACCACTTAAGTTATAAGGATGCTTTTCATACACACGCTCTCCAAGTTTTGGCGACAATGAAATTATGAAACTTGTGATATAGTAGTAGTAAATGATTTATTTTGCCTGGCAGAGTTAAGGCCATAAGGCCTTCTCTTCCACTCAACCAGGTTTCAGAAAATATATACAATGTAGGTTTACATAAATAGCAAATTAGTGAATAAGAGACTTATGACTAAGACTAAGGTTAAGGCTAATCATAATAATAAATTAAATAAGTAAAAAGCATAGGTTTCATAAAAAGCATAGGCTTCATAGAGAGCGTAAGTGTCATCAAAGAAAATAGTAATATAGTAATAATGTTACAAGTAAAACAAGGAATATGTAAAATTATGTTATAATGGAAATTTAAGTCTAGCTGATACTTAGAAGTGAAAATGACGGAGTTCACAGCTTAGCAGAAAGTTAAATGTGGTTTTTGGCTTGCAGAATTAAGGTATCCCGTTGTTGTGCAAAGAAAGTTCATACAAGGATATAAACAAAATACTTCAGAGCGCCATACCATAGTGAAATGGCACAGGCACATCTGTTGGAAAAAGATATGGTACTGAGGAAGGGAAATGGCAATAAAGCTTTCACTGAAGCTACTTAAATTGGAAGAACAGGTCCCATTGCATGGCCTCTAAGATCACCAGATTTCAACCAGTTAGATTTCTTTCTTTGGGGGTACTCTAGACTACTGTTTAACAAACTCGGGTTTAGGATATGGCTTACCAACGATGGCGGATATTCGACTAGTGCTTCCCTCGCAATAAAATTCTGCAGAATACTTGGAGAAAATTCAAGTACCCTATTGACATTGCTCGAGCAACTAGAGGTGCTCCCGTGGAGATCTACTGAAACGTGGTGAGTTTTCCTAACAAAAAATCAAAATTAGGTCATTCTGGCATTCTTAATGCAAGTTTGAAATCTATCTATATATTATATAGCTAGGTTTTCTTAAAATGGATCTGGGGCTGTTTTGAGAATACTCGTCTCTGTAATACATGAGGTTGCTGTAGGGACGTGGGTGGTGGCCGCACCTGTTGGTGGGGTCAATGTGTGTCAAGCACTGTGACGTCATTCTCATATAGTTATTATATACTGTCCATTTCGTTGATATTGAAGTTGGATGTGGATGTTTTTATTTATTCAAAACGAAAAATGCAGACTGTGTCGTATAGTGTAGGAGGGACCACATTTCCATTGATTATTAAAATAACAATTTTTTATATTATTGTAATTTATCTTATAAGAGAATAAACATAAACTATGCTGAACCGGCAATAACTTACGAAGTCAAAAGCTACGTAAGTTTAAGGAATAATCACCTCTGTTATGCTGCTGAAACCAATACGAATAATACTAATAAATTTCACACCGAAATTTTCTTACTGTTAATTTTAAAAGATACAAGAACTACTCAACCGTAGTATTTCCCACTTATTATTATCTGATGAGAATACGTGGTCCTGCCCAAAGGGTCATATTCAATACATCATTTGTCAATTTTACATAGACTGAGAGAGTCCTGTTAACAATATTTACAATTCAAAATAACATAAGTATTGTTTAACAGAACTCTTTCTGTCTATGTAAAGTTCCATTTTGTGAGTTGGGCCCGTTGAGGGTAAAGAAAATGGCGCCAGTACATTATAGCGATTATTGAGGATATCACCAGATGCCAATGTCTTTCTCTTCCCTTCCGTACAAATAAAAAATTGTCCATTTCCTTAATTTTAATCACTACAAATACTATTACTCATACCACTAGACTACTATCATCTTGTATCTATTAATCATTTACAATTGAAAATAACATAAATAACTATTTCGGCAGTAAACATTTTGTCGATGAACTTGATACCGGCAGTTTAAATGTTTCGACAAAATACAAACGTACGCCAACACAACATTTAGTTTCACTCAAAGCATTGCTTACGACCTTCATTTCTCCCCATTCATTGAAAGTCTACATTTCTTTATCATAGCGAAGCATTTTTCAATATTAGTTCGTTATTTGCCTTTTCTATAACTTTGTATGTATGTATGTATTTAGTCCCTGAAGGGGGAAGGCGGGTTGGGACTACCCTAAGCACTTCAGCCTTGCGGCTCATTTTCTATAACTTTACAAACACCAATCTTTTGCGCAAACGTTTCTTCGCTGTTCAAGAGTTTCAGATAGTGTTTTATTTCAAAAAATTGTTGCCAACTGAAAGAGCCTGAATTCCACTACATACGAAATTACCTAAAAGCTTTCTGATTACAGAAATTATTTTCGTTTTCAAATCTACGATTGAAAACAATATAAAACGTAGTACGATGTTCGACCGTTATAAGAATGATTGCCTGTTAAGTGTTGTATAATGGTTTTAAATAATAAATAACTAATGAAGACATTTTATTAGTCATTCACCCATTAAGAGAATGCTTGGTATTATGTTTACATTTTATTGACAAATTACTAACTAAAAGAGTACCGGTAATTTGTTTTCTATTTTTAAAAATCCTTTCCCAGCTAAGAAGAAGTAACGCAAACAACAACGTAGGCCATGGGTGCATCAGGCAAATTGGATCGCTAATTTCAAAGCCATAATAAACTGTTCAACCTGCCAATTATTATCATTTATAAAAAGAATGGGGGGAAATATAATGTATTGTATTTGCTGAAATAAGGGAGGATGTATCTCTTGCTTTCTGGAGACCCAACGCGAAATCGCGGATGTGGGAGCAATAGTCGTCTAAGCCCAAGGCTAGCATATACTAGCACACAAACTAAATGAAACAAATTATTGAAACGGCTGGTATCAAACCAAGAGCCAAACGCAGACTGCATTGTTTGTTACTAGAGAATCTGGAGCAACGAATGGCAAAAACTCAGGGAAGTAAAACAAAGTCGCGTCGGAAATTCAAATTCTGACCTAACTTCTGGATATTTTTTATACCTCCCGAGAAAATACTAATATTTAATCATCTTGATTATATCGAAAGTGACTGCCTGTGACAATACCTAGTCTACTATATTTGATTTTTGTTGCGGAAACTAAACGAATAAAAGCAAATAAAAAAGAAGTTTTTCAAAAGTATTTACGCCCTGATCTAAGCGATCAATAAATTACTTTTGCGATTTTAATCATTAATTTGGAATGGGAAACCACCATTTTGTATTTTTTGTATTATAATAGGAATTAAAGCTGCGGTGCACAACTCGCAGTCACCTGCTTTATCATCTGCGGCCCGTGACCTGAACCTCAACTTAGCAGTGCCAAGTATTTCGTATCTTATTGTTATTTGACAATTTGAAATTTACTGTCATATCAATAATGAATTAACAAATCGTTATTTAAAATGCAAGTAATTCTAAAATTAAATTACATCCAGGTTTAGCCAAATGTCGAAGGATTCTTTAAATCTAGAATTAGAAAAACATACCAACTGTTAATTTTTATCCATTTTAAATTAGTTTTTTTTGTTTGCCACTCTGTTTGTTCCATCTTCTGGCACTACTACAACGATTATTATAGCTTATATTTCATTATTAAATTAGCTGGTCACTGACTCGTCCTTCGTACGGGTGAAAAAGTATTATGCTTGATTCTCAGTTTTACCTTAGAAACAATACGAGGAAGTAACCGTATTTCGATTTTTTGTGTGCCTAGCGTTCTTTCAGGGTTTAGAATCAGTGTGTCCATTTTTGCAACATTCCGGCTAACTACAGCAGAGAATTTACTATTGAAATTACTATTAAATTAATTACCAAATTTATTTATCAGATTTACAAACCTAAATGTTAGTCAGTCTGGGAGAGAAACAATTTAAACTTTTCTTTAAGACTGAAAAAAAGTAATGATACTAGAAAATTTACTGACTACATGTGGTCAAATTTTATCTTCAGTCGGATGGTTTCTTCCTTCTTCTGTACATGTTTATTTGTCTGTGGTCCAGTCGTTTTTTCTTCTACATTGGGCATTTTATTTAGTTTAGTCTGTAAACTATGAAACAAGAATTAATCTCGGTCTTCCGTAATTAAATATGAACTTTTTGCACACTTGACCGACAAAACCTAAATTACAGTGATTCTAAACATATACAAAATAACTTCCATTATTACTTTTCCATTTCTTTAGATACTAGTTTAATTAAATACCCCAATTTCTAATTACTTCTCGAACTGGTAAATCTTGGTATTATTTCCATTACATGCATTACCTAATCTTTTCAGTATAAGGGAGGAAGAAAATTTAAATAAACGACCGGAAATAAACCCACAAGCAAGAAGTAGACCTCGGATTGAACCTCGTCGGTAGACCACCGACCCAAGAATGCAAGGATAACCGAACTCCACTCACCCTAACTTCCTTGAAACCGGAAACGTAAAGGACAGCAAAGAACTAAATTTGGTTCTCGAAGCGTTAGGGCCCTTACTACCTAAGGACGCCAATGGAGATTCTTTATCATATGTATTTTATATGTCAAGTTTCAGCTTCCCTTCGCCTATTCCTCTATATCTAAGTTTTAACCTCCACTATAATGGAGATCTTCTAACTTCTTTTTCTCCATGACGACCAGAGAAAAATGTATGTTACAAGCCTGCTAGCGGAAGACGAAAATAGGAGTCCTACGGATTTCATTGAATGATTCAGTTCGAAACGTACATGTTAGGAAGAAGATTGTTACAAGAGATTGCATCCAGAAGGCGGTGAATTGAACTGGGAGTGGTAAGATCATATAGCACTGAGCTCAGAAAGGTGGATCTACTCAAGCCACAGATATAGAGATAGATCAGCAATGGTGCATGATGTACTATTGATGGCACTGAAGTCACGTTGAGCAGCAGTTATAGTATAGTAATATGGCGGTCCGCGCATGAACATCAGACACTTGTTTTGCAAAGTACTCACAAATAAAAATCAAATATGTTTAGATGGACTGAAAACAAATTAAATCAATATAAAAAACTGTAGAGGTAATATTTTGCTGTCCAGTAATAACTTATGAAACCAGTACGAGTTGCTCTTATTGCACTCTCTTTCCAGTTACATTGCTGCTAATTTTAATGAAAATAAATGGTGCAAAATATGTTGCACAAGCTTTCTCGCATATACGTGTTAAAAGCTAGCACAGAAAAAGTAAATTATAGAGACAAATTTTTAATACATTTTTTAACACTAACAGGTATCTAGAACGGAAGGAATCAGGGCCGATCTGTATGTACAATGCGTTTATCGTAAAATAATAATAACAATAATAATAATAATCAATGGCGGAGGATATTTTGAGTGAGTGTATACATTAGTCAATAAATTGTCTTTATCTAAGTAAATCACGCATTTGACAAAATTTATTACCTGCCCATAACGAAATAACTCTATTTGAGCAAAGAATGCAGGCCTACACAAGAAAGATTAAATATTTTTTAAAATCTTAATATTCCGCAATAAATATCTCTGAAACCGGTAGGCTACTGTGAAATCGCCGGACACGACCAAGATCGCCAACTTTTGTTATAGGCTAGTAGAAAAACTTTCAAGTTCCTATTTATATAACCAACAACGTCAAATTTTATGCCATAAAAACCTAATTTTTAGCATGTACTTGAAACCAATACTTAAGAGAAATACTAAGAGGGCATCAATGTGCTTCAGTATATTTCGCCAGTGGATGCAAAATTTCCAATAGAAAATTGTGAAAATATACTTTAATATAAGTTCTCGTATCAGTTTCTTATTGAAACTGTGGTTTAATGGATGTCTTTTAGTGAGCCAAGATGGCGGCTGATAGCAAGGCTAGGCTTCACTGCCTAGACCCAGATTGTCGGGCTGTAACTCAAACAACATTGTGTGACCCCATGGTTGGGAAGTGGGTGTGGGTGGTGGCAAAATCCATTGATCAACCTTAATGGTGGAAACAATGTGCACGAGTGGCAAGATATAGGAGTAAATGGGATCGTACAGGAAATATAGACCCTAAAAACTTGTAGTGTTGCTCAAAATCGTGAATTCTATGACGTATTAGGATTAGTCAAGTCATAGAAAGTACATAAGAGGCGAAGGCCTAACTCGTTAGATCTACCTCACCTACCGATCAATACTCGAACTCATTCAGCGATTCACTGCGTAATGGATTGGGATAATCAGTTTCATATTTAATTAAAGTACTGAGATTTGTATTACTACTATATTATGGGATCAGCGTTCAACAACAAGTAAGATATTATAGTAATAATATTAAGCCAGTGTATTTTGATATTTATACGAGTAATTCTTTATATTTTCTACATGGTTAATTCTGTATGAACGACGAGGAAAGCAGTTGAATAAGAAATGGATTGTTATGGTCAGGTTCTGTTTGTGATATTTCATGGTTGGAGAAGACATTTAAGGCCGATTAAATAACATAAATCCTCTGTTTTTACAAACCACATCCTGGATTTATACTCTCTCAAAAGAAACTTCATTGCCATTGAATTGCACGAATGGACTTTTACTATCCGCGTAGGTTTTAAAGATTTTTCGCATTCCTAGTGATAGAAAAAGAACAAATTTAGAAGGAAAGCACACAGCACCGTGAAAACAACGGGTATAAAAATGGAGTTATCATGTTTTTCTCGGAGCCTTCATTTATATCATCATAAATGAACAGGCCATGTAAGATACATCTTGCAGAACATGAGCAATGATTACACCTCTAAGTAGCAGTAGGTAACCACTTTTAAGTAAACATAGCAAACGAACAAACAAAATCACAAAATTAACATATAATTTAGGAAAATAACTGAGAACGACTAAATCCCTGATTTTGTTCTCAATTTGATCTATAGGCTCTTAGGTAGATATAAAAAAATACTATAGGCTACCTACTGCAATAATTACCATGGTGCATCTTGCAGAAAACTTATAAGATTTACGTTTCATAGTCCCTAATGCCAAACTATCAACTCATAACTTTATATACGTCACTGTTTATGGACAAGATAACTGCCGTAATTTTTCACAAATTACTTCCAGACTTGGGAATTTGGATTTGGAAAATCCCGGTAGAGTTCGTTAATGAGCAAAATAGGACCGAAGGAATAGAAATGGGGAAGAGTTTCGAAACAGTGAAAAATCCCTGTATTCCCTTAATATGAAATTATTGAATTCTTTCTAAGAGTAGTACCAAAAACTTTTGTTTGAAAGGTTTTTTGATCACACCAACCATTAGCTCAAGAGGTAAAAAATAGGGGTTGAAGTGCTAACGAAAATCGTAACCTCCTTATTAAACTTTTAAATTTACTGTAAAAATTCCAAATGTTATCTAAAACTTTTGTCTGAAACAATTTTTGATACTACCAACATTTATTGTAAGAGATGACCAAAATGAGATAGCAGAATAAAAACAATGATTATTTCCTTAGTAGACACAATACCAAGCCCGTTCATAACAGTTGTAAATCTTCTAAATATTACCAAATTATTTTTGCTCAAACTTTCTTATAACTGCAACCCATAGCGGAAGGGGAGAACAAATTTGTTTAATGTTTAGCTTATGGGTGTACATGAGTATGTGTGGAAAGGACTTCAGCCATGTTTGTTAAAACCTAAAGAAATGTTAAATCGAACAATTATTCAAGCTTGTTTTCCTGTTCCAGGCACAGACAGAATTTCCTTAACATTAGGCTATAGCATTATTGTAGGAGGCAATTTGAATGGGATAACTTTGATATTCTTCATATGTGTAGATTCACACCGGGTGACCTCGCTAGGGGCGCTTCTCACTATGTGGAGCATGGCTCTTTGTTCCAGCAAGTTCAGGGATCTACAGAAATGAATCAATACCCCACAAAAAATAAGTCACAACTTGGTGTTATTGTAAATTGAAACTTATTAGGCTACTTGGTGTTATTGTAAATTCTTTCCGAACTACTTGCTCGCCTCTATCGAGGATGTAAATTGAGGGGGTAGTAATTTGCGATGCAAGAATGGTAAGTATATCACAGCCATTTCGTAAAATATGGGAATTTTTCCCTCAAAGAGAGAAGTTATAAAATTATTGTAATTGGATGGTCAAAAATAAGTTTAAAACCGCAAATTCTCTGAATTTTAAGGGCTTAGGTGTATTTGAAGTGGTTTCATGTGTAAAATCTGTCGATATACTTATTTATTGCGTTGAGTTACTTTTTTTTGCCATTTTTAGCATGATTTTAACACTCTTTAATACCAAGTAGTCAAGAGTAATCAGCTGTGTCCATTTTCATTTGAGAAAATATACATATTAAGGTACAATTTGGTATAAGATTAACTTCAAAAAATATGTGTGGTTAATTACTATGTAAAATAACAAACAAGGGAATTTTTGTCCCACCCGTAACAGTGATAGTTTTGTTAAATTATTATTGATGAGTTAAATAAATGTTCTGACAACCTGGAAACAATTTATAATTTGTATTGAATCCCTCAAACCTTCATTAATAACAACATAAAGACCCTAACAGTAATAGCAGAACAGAAAATGAGCTTTTGTTTTGCATCATTAAAATCAGTGTCCAAATCATGTCCCACTCGTAACAGATTTTGAAAAACAAATTTAAAATATTTAAAATAAGTTTTAAGTAATGCTTTGCATGCAGTGTGGAGGAGAAGGCATTGTAAATTTTACAGAATGTGAAGAACCAATTCTAGTTTATTATTTATGATAAGTAATAAACAAAAAAGTTCATATAATTTGCTAGAATGTCCCACCCGTATTTATGAAATGGCTGATCATTGGATAATCGAACAAGACTGAAATTGTAAAATTTAACGAGTAAATGTGATTATATTCCACGTCTGCAATAATAAATTTATCAAAATGGGGTTGGATATATTGACGTATTTGGGCTGCAAAGAAGGTGAAAGATGTGGGTAGGTTAGGTTATCTGTACTGGGAATAGGAAATTCTGGTTTCTAGCACGAACGGGAAATGACGAAGTAACACTATCATGGGAAAAAGGTATTTTATCCGCATCTTCACTGGTTCCGCATCTCAGCGTTAAGGTGTTCGTTTTGCTTGGGAACACCATACCAGCTCATCACTGAGTCAAAAGCTAACATAATTTTTTGTATATAAAAAAGTAATGTTTTCGGAAATGTCGAAATTTAAATTTATTACCGAAGTATCGCTCAAATTTTACGACATTCAAAATTCAGCATTTCAACATTTGAGGCAATTTTGTAATCTGGATTCCCTGAAGTGCTTGTCAAATTTAACATAGTGTTCCTACTCTTTCATTGTAATGCCAGTATTAAAATAAGAATTTGTTTATGTCCTTCAATACATAAGTATTAGTGTTAAGGTGAACCCTGGATCAACCCCACTGGAACAGACTTGTCACTGTGCAGTTTCAAAGGGGCAGTAAATAACAATAAAATAAATATAAAATTTATTTTGCGTTTTGTGAATAAGTTTATGGTTTATGAGATAATTTGGTTGAAACGTTCTACAGAATGGCAACAGCGCAGCTAGCCTGTTCCGAGAGGCAATGAACTCTGGCATGTGCATACACTACGGCACCCCAAGACACTCTCACTTCCTCGTTGCCTAATGTCGCGGATTAAGTGGTTCACGTAATAAATCCCTGCATTTAATTTGAACGAAAACTGCAAACTCTATTGGAAATGAGAATTTATTCCTCATTCTCTCTTGCAATCATGTGAAAACATTAGAAGCGTACGGATAGTACTTACGCAGTAAAACACGATTAAATTTTACAGATACACTTCTGAGAAAAGTAGGCTACTCACTCGAAAAAAAGTGCTATTTAAATTTTTTTCTTCGTTTCCACCGAATTTGCACAGTTGTATCCCTTCCAACAGTATCTAGTTTTGAGTTGATGTACCATAATTTATACATGATTTGTAAGAATTCATGTGTTATTTTGGATCTTAAACATTGTTTAACAGAACTCTCATTCCATTTTATGGACTGAGCCCATTAGGTAAAGAAAAAAGGTGCTAGCACGTTAACTACTACTACTATTACCACCACTACTACCACTACCACTACTCCTATCGTAAGGTATATCTATTACTCATTTTCAAATCAAAATAACAGAAATAATTATTTCGGCAATCAAAATTTGGTCAATAAACTAGATAGGCCTACCCGCAGTTTGACAACACTCACCTAAGCCAACACAATATTTTGTTTCGCTCAAAATATTACTGACGATCTTTATTTCTCCCCATTCAATCAAATTCCGCAATTCCTTATCATAGCGGAGAATTTGTCAATATGAGTTCCTTATTGCCCTTTTATAACGTATTTCAAACTGGGATTTGTTTTAAAACACAAGCTCAAGCAAACTAAAAATTATTTTCCATTTAAAATTTACGATTTAAAATAACATAAATCGTCGTACGATGTTCTATCGTTATAAGTTCTTAACATACAATTCGTGCTAACCTGTTAAGTTCTATATAACGGTCTTACATCGTAAATAACTGTAATAAATTCTCCATTCACAATGATAGATAACTGTACAACCCTGTTTGTTATGGTGAGTCTGTTGCAGAAATAGGAGGAAGAAGAAAAATAAGAATAAAATAGAATATAAGATAACAAATGTTGATTTCTGTAAAAATATCATCCTTCATAAATGTTAACTTCTATTAAACATTTAACTTTAAGCCTAATAATTATGACATCCTATTCTCATTAATGACACATAACTAGACCTAGGCTTGAGTCTTAAATGGGTCTTATTAAATTGATTCGCCCTTTGTTTTCATTGAACGTGATTCTATTTTCACCTAGAAATTAAACGTGTTCATAAATTTTCTACAAATCAGTAATGAGTAAACTAAAGTAAACAATATTATTAATGAACTATACAATCTCATTCAATGAATACGCATGTGAAAAAAATGTTGCTTAATAATATTCATAATATGCGTTGTTTTCCATATTAGAAAACTATAGGTAGACATCTGTAATAACATTTTTTTAAATAACATCCTACGTCACTAGCTGCTATTTGCAAACTGAAACAAAAGAAGGTGTGACACGTAATGAGCAACCTATGCTTACATTCCAGCTTAATGTTTGTTTAGTTGGCCCACCTGTGGAGTTACCAAGGTAACGCTACCCCGTCACATTTTCTTGACACGTGAATTAAACGTTATTATTCCACATCACTGTTAATTTCGTAACTTGAAGGTGCCATCTTCAATATTCAACATAAGGCCTATATTCAGTCAGTAGAGATTGAACTGCATAAGCATGGTATTTAACAGCTTGAGTTTGTTAAAAGCTCATCTTTCACTTGTCTATAGCCCACTACAAAATTGTCCAGAACTTACAAAAATAGATAACATGATGTATTGAAAATTGTTGTAGACATACCGGGATATCCTTATAAAACAGTGTTAGCTAGAGGATCTTGGATCCAACACAATTTAAGACATTTTGTGTCTCCATATTGAATAATAGGGATGCCACAGTTAAATCAGTGTGTCAGTGGAAGTTAAAAATAGGAAAGTGAAGTTAATAGTGATAAAGAAGAGAGTTTAATAACCAAGAGCAGATATAAGCTTAATAACATATAGTAAAGCATAACGTAGTTAAAGGGGGGTTGCGACTTAATACTATCCAATGTTTAAATGACATGTAATCACACGTCTCCATCGTACAGGGAAGCGAGTGTCTCTAGGCAGTTAACAAAGTGTGGAGTAGGCTTGAACTAACAGCAGCGGGAATAGTGTGCAGACCCAGGTGTGTACGTAAACAAACGTTAACGTTTAAATTGAGATACGTTGAATTGATGTGCGATATATTTTAGTAATGTAATGTGCTGAAATGGATCCGTCAGAAACCGTAAGGTAGGTACGGATCCTTCTCTAAAGTGGAAATTTGGGCTAATGTAAAGTTGTTGTTTAGAACAAATAAATTCATATTCAATTCATATTCATATTGCATAAACTAACTGGCTGCATGTAAATTAGTACGATGACTGTTGGGACGTTGAAGCCAGCAGTTTAGTCTATGACCATAAGCTTGTTTATTGCTTTTATCAATAGGCCTAAGTACGATCATATTTTACCTTAGTTTTAGATACTGGTGGATTTATTTAAGTTATACAGCAAAGAGCATTATGTGAAGAGTGACGAAAAATTTCCTGCAAAGCCAATTTTTTATACCGGGTGTTCGGAAGTTCATATCACAAACTTCTAGGGCTAGTAGACAATATTTCGAATAGGAACCCATGTCCGGAGACGTACCGTTCCCGTGCTACAGCCATTACTATATGTAGGATTTGCCGATGTTTTGCAACCGGATAGGCAGTACATGACGTCAGAGGATCACCTGATGGCACGTCGTATGAAGAGTATGGTGTACGAGACTCCTGTAGAGACCGAGTAAGAACTGCTGGCACGAGTGATGGTCGCTGCACAAGAGATTAACGGGACACCAGGTATGATGGAAGGAGTGTACCGGAACATAATTCGTCGGCACAATGCCTGCAACGACGTTGGTGGTCGTCACATCGAGCCTCTGTTGTAGTGAGAAGTTTCGTAAAGGAAACATACAGTGCAGAATACAGAAAAAATGTTTTTTTCACTGTTGACACAAGTGTTATTGTGATCAATGAAAGTTTTTTTGTTACTTTGGTATTGTTACCAAAAAATTTGACTTTCTTCTCTAATGAGTCAAACTTCATTTACTTCTGTACCTTACGTCACACCTCATTTAACATGGTGCTATTCTGACGTCATGTACTGCCTCTCCGGTTGCAAAACAACACCTACAAATCCGACACATTGTAATGGCTGTAACACGGAAACGATACGTTTCCGGCCATGAGTTCCTTCTCGAAATATTGTCTACTAAGTCCCCTCTACTAGCCATGGAAGTAGTTTGTAATATGAATTTCCGAACACCCGGTAAACTTAGCCTACTGGTCCCACATGTTCAGCTAGTGATAATACAGTACGTTTATTGAACTTTCCACCGTTAAGAATGTAGGATCTGAGGTTTTCCTGGCGCAGAAGCTGAGTGAAGTTTTCTCGGGCAGTTAGCCAGGTGTTGGCTGACTGCCCGAGAAAACTTCACTCGCCGTTAAGAATAATTTCCGAAATTTAGGCAAGACAGAGTTTCTACAAACAGTGGGTAGCTTACAACCACCCTTCAGATAATTTTTTCGAAAAAGTGTTAACAGCGAAATGATACCAGACCGATATAGCCTAGGACAGCGTTTCTCAACCTTTTTGAGCCCGAGGACCTCTAAAATGTCTAAAAAATTTACGGACCCTAATTTTACTTCCCATTTTTAAAAGAAAGCCTATATTCTTAATATTTGGGGTATTAATTGTATGTCATTATAACGAAATATGTGAAAAATGTTTACTACTTTACTTTCCACTTGCTTTAGGATATTTTTAATTATGTCTTCGGACCATGTGCACCATCTTCGTGGACCACCAGTGGTCCGCGGACCATAGGTTGAGAAAGGCTGGCCTAGGATTTATACAAAGCTTAGGTTTATGTAGGTAGGGGACTGGCGCACCCCGGTAACAAATCCGCTGTGAATTTCCCCTTACGGGATCACCAGGGGTCGCTCGCGATCCTGAGGAATACCTTCCACGTAATAATACTGTCTTAATATGTTTGGCGGCGTGCATTGAGGGAATTTTTCTGTCTCGAGGACGCCAGTTGCAGGCTATCTCTGTTCTTCTTATCAATGAAGCTTCCTTGGCAATGAGACTGACATACGTATGAGTGGAATTTTGTTGGAATTTATAATAGGTAATAGCATTATGAAAATAAAATAAGCTTTATTATAAATTGTGCTACAATGTGTATGTTTGTCTTTAAAATACTGATCTCACTACGGCCGTCTTACATTAGCCGTTGCTCATTCAATATGTGTTATCATTAGGAGCGCTAAGCTTATTCTAAGACTATATTCTATAAGAGCTCTTTAGTGGCCCTAAAAATGTTGGGTGCCATTTATAAGAGTCCTTTCTATGGGGGATATTTAGGCCACAAGTTGTGTCACTATTTAGAAGAGTTCTGGTCGTCGGGTCCGGTATTTATAGCTGTACTTAGATTCTGATGAAGTTACTGGGGGGAGCGATGATTGAAATCCTGTTATATTATTTATTGTCACGTAGAAAATGGGAATGCTGGTTAATTAGCTCAGATGGTAGTTGATAGCACGAGGATTCTTATCAGGGTCGTGGTTACAGAATATCGGGGCTATGTTAATTGGGTGGTCGATGTTCAGGATTTAGGGTAATTAAACAGTACAATTGATTTCCAGATCTAAATATATTCTTTCAAAATGATTTTCGTTGAGTTATTGAATTAACATTGTCTTTGAGGTTAGATGATGTAAGTTCGTCGATTAATGTCTGTCTTTCACTTGGTAACTATATTCAATATTATATTAGTAATTACTGTGTTAATTCATACGCGCTATTCGTTGATTATTTCTCTGTCCACTTGTATTAAATCTTTGTATCTATTTCTACCGCGCGGAAAATTTACTCAAACAATATTTTAATTAACCTTCACTAATTATACTTTCACTTGATTACTTTTTATCAATGTCTCTATAAATACAATATGCTTAACTTACGCGCTTCGCTGAGTTCCTTTTAATCCATTTCTAACGCGCGGATATATTTCACTTTTATCTCTATACTTATGCTGTCTCTCGAAATTACTTTATATATTATAGTTAAGTTACGTGGTGTAATTTTTAGTCTTAAGTAACGTGGAGTCTGTCTTCTGTCTAATGATCGAATGATCGTGATTTTGGGGCTCTCGGTGCTAATATGTTCTTCGGCTGTAGTGGGGGAAAATAAATGTCATTGGTTGTGTTAATGTATAAGTTGCTTCTAATTGGTTGCAGGGATTTCGTTCTGATATACTGTTTAAAATTATGTCGGTTTTGTAGAGCGTCTGACGCTGCTTTTGGCTTGGGTCATTAATTACAAAATGTGTCAAACTCCCTTATAGTCATGAAGTCTACCAAACAGGAAGTGGGCCGGATGTAGGAGGAGTCGTTTTTAGTATTTGTATCAATAACTATGATAACTGAAGGTTATCATAGTCCAAGTTGTTTTATCTGTATCGGTTAATTTATTCCACATTTATCAGTATAAGTCTGTATTCTGAGTGATGTAAATCAAAAGAGTTATTGATGTTTTTATATTAAAATGATAAAAGGGTTAATAAACATTTAGTGTTTTATATGAAACTGTTGTAGGTGTTGTCCGCTATTAATTGGAGTAATTAGTTTTATTGTGTCTATTTCCCTTATGGATCAATTAATGTTTAAAGTTAGGTGTTATGTGGGAAGAATAAACTGTAGGGTGCAGTATTGTCAGTCGGGAGGGGGCTATGTGTGGTGTTCTCGGTTGAATTGAGTACGAAGAACGATTACAAATGTCCGTACAATGATTGGAAATCCACGCGAAAGATTGAGCAGCTACTTCAATACGAGCGTGAATTTACGATCATTTGTAATACCCAATTTGAAAATCCTAAAAATACCTATGTCGTGTCTAAAATAAAAATCCTAAAATTTAATTTTTCGACTTCCTAAAATAATTTTCCGTCGTCACTTCAAATTATTTTCTGGAGTTTCGTTGTCGAGTTACTGTTTTATGATATCATTCTTCAATTACCTTCGCTTTTATGTTCGAAGTAATTATGAACCTTACATCATCTAAACCTTTGATTAATTCTGTTATTATTAAACATACACATATAAATTCATAAACAATAAAATACACTCTTAATCTTAGTTTACCTTGAAGTAGTCAATTTCTCGTTGGTCGTAGTACACATTTTTGAGTCCATGGTCCATTTAATACACTAGTAAATAAAAATCATAATTATACCTTGTATATAAACACAATTATGAAATACACTTGAAATGTTAAATTGTAATGTTAATTTTAATTATATCTTCCATTAAACTTGTTTTTGATGTTAATCCATATATTGTTGCTGTAAACCGTTGGGGTATGTCTCTCTTCACTTATTATAGTCTACTCATCTCGTCAATTATGCTCAAATTACAAAGATTTCCTTCCTACTCAATTTCTTTACCTTATACATTTTCCTTCATTGATTTGATTATTCCTTTAAT
Organism: Ectobius pallidus; assembly: GCA_964059195.1. NCBI lineage: Eukaryota > Metazoa > Arthropoda > Insecta > Blattodea > Ectobiidae > Ectobius > Ectobius pallidus. Next base: position 31,362,132 of record CAXKWD010000009.1, read on the forward strand.
ACTCTTTCTATTCTTTTCATATTTCTTTTTACCTTGTAAATTATTCTTCATTTATTACTTTCAATATTCTTTAATTCTTTACTGTTCTTACTATTCATAACCATTTTTCTCATATATTCTCATATTTCTGATTTCGTAGCTATCATCATTACACTTTTTATTAGTCAACATATACTGTACCTTGTTACATTCTTTATTCAATGTTACTTTTTCATTTGGTTTACCTTACACTTACTTATTCTTTCTCATATTCTTAATTCATTCATATTTCATCTTATAATCTTCCATCGTATCTTTAATTCATACATGTTTCACTTTATTTCCATTTATTTCAATAATAATCCATTCTTAATTACTTTTTTTTTTTTTTTTTTTAACTCATTCTTCGCTATGCTTTCATTTGGTTCACTTGCTAAATAATTCTACTCAATTGGTTATTAGGAGGGGGCAATCATCTGTCCATTTTTATGTAAAATAATATCTCTTTTTGAAAAATAAAATAATTTTGTTACTATTGCTTTGTGTACTACTCCAATAAAATTTCAAAAATACAAAATATGTCAAAATTTAAATGTCTACTTAATTATAAATTCAAATAACATTGTGATTCCCTTTGTCAAATAAATGTTTTACTTCTTCAGTAAATTACCTAGAGGGGAGGTGCCTATTTAAATACTAACTATATACACAGGAGTCACTATAATAGCAATAAACTTATTGGATTGCACTTATATTTTATAGTGTAATAATTGCTGTGAAGTCATACGATATCTTATACCATAAGCCTCATGTCTTAATTGTCTTTTCAGCAATCATTCGGTGGCATATTCTACTCAACCATAAATAACTACATTCGTCATATGACGTCAGGTAAAACATTAATTTGAGAAGTATGAATCACTCTGATTATTTTACATAGTCATTATCATCAAATCCTTTTGTCATAGCCTAGGTCGTCAACTTTTTATCTTTCCTTCTACTTGAAACTTTCTGTGGCATTTATGATTTATTGGCCATAACATGGTAGGGTTTTAACAAGTATTTCCTACGTTTACCAAGAATTTTGTTGTGGGTGAGTTGAAATGGGGTTATATAGTTTTCAGGTATTGTTTCCTGTTCAAACAGCTGTTTTGAAAGCGTTTGGGAATGGGGTTGTAAATGTCAAGTTAAAATTTACTGCACACTTGAAACATAGCAGGGGTGATTCTGGACAACGGTTTGTATTACAAAGCATTGCAACTTGTGAGGGGAAAATTTCTTTAAGTTGCGTGGAGTTTCGTTTCCATTGAAAAAGTTTTGAATGGTCTTAAAATATTCTTAAGCTGTACTAAGTTCGAAATATAAAAGTTAAAAATGAAAACTAGTTGGCAAAAGTTATAGTTCCGAAATATTTATTTGTTTAATAGGGTTGACATTCTCTTGTTTACACACTTATATACACTATTTACACATGAGTTACAGGTTAAGATTATGTCGTCGCTATTAAAAATTTCAAATTTCTATCCTCAACAGGGAGAGAAATCATATTTCCAACAATTTGATTGTCATCAACAATGGGCTGGCCTTGCACACTGCTGTCACTGGCATTGTTGTCCTTTGATACTCGTTGTTGATTATTATGAAATTTCGTTATTGGTGTGATATTAATTAACTGGTTATTCACTTTTACTAAAACAATTTTAATTTTCCCTGCTGCCTTGGGAAATTTCATCATATTAAAAATGTGATTTATTTCACTAGGTCTATTCAGTAATGGGTTAGTTTCACAAGTCTGCGAAGGATTGAAAACAAGAAAATTATGTACAAAGTTCGTTTCATGGTGTATTTACGGGGTTTGAATTATGAATAATAAGGGTGGGATTATTTTGTATATGCTTTATTGTTTATTATTTGAAATGCTATCTGTGGGATTATGGTTTATTTTATCATAGGTTATTTATATATATACATAGAGAAGAAAAATAAAAAATGTCATGATCATTCGATCTGGTCATTGGGAGAAAGTGTCCTTAGTTCATTTTGCTGGGGTTCATTGTTAACTTGGTTTTCATTCGTATTGTTGGGGGAGTTGTTTCTGACATTTCTGTGGTCATTGTTATTTTGGTATCTATTTTGACAGTTATTTCTATTGTTGTACCAAAAATTATTTCTGCCTCGGTAGTAAGGACGGAAGAATCCTTGATTGTATTGGTTTCTGTTGAACCAATTAGGTCTGTTGCCTACATAACCACGGCGGTACTGTCCTTGGTAATTATTATTGTATCTGCCATTGTTATTGCCATATGGTCGCCAAGTTTGCCAATTATTTCTAGAATTTCTAACATTTTCATTTCGGGGCCAATAAGGTTTAGTGCTTTGGAAGTTGTTATCTGGGCTAGATGCCTCTGTCCGTAACCCAATTTGAAATGATTCATTTTCAGGGAGAGTTTGAACTAGATTTATGTTTTTGCGCTGGTTTTGGTTAGCTGATACTACAGGGTGTTGTGGTTTGTTTGATAGATAGGGGAAGTCCTGCATAGGCTTTAACAATTTCAACATTTCTGCAGTTGTTTGCGGAGACGCGACAATTAAGCAATTCCTTACTAAAGGGGGGAAATGAGACGGGAGTGCCTTGAGAAAGTCTGCTTCCAAGATTTCAGGTTTTAGAAGTTGGCGGCTTTGACACAATGAGATAAAATATTCCGAATAGCTTTGACCGTGACTACGGTCAAATTTGCCTTGAAATATATTAGCCCTTAGGCGTAATTGCTCGCTCTCGCTCCAGAATTCTGACAAAAACATTTCTTCAAATTGATTCATGGACAGCTGATTGTTGGGATCGATTACTTGTAGCCACCGAGCTGCGCTAGACTTCAATGATTGTGCAATGAATATCCTTTTTAAATGTTCTGGTACTGATCTTAATGCAAAATAAGTTTTCAAATCGTTGATGTATCTTACTGGATTGGTCTTTACTGTATCTTCAAAGCTAGGAAGGGGAAAATCCGAACTGTGAAGAGCAAAACTACTATTAACAAAATTTTGGGGCTCACGGCTATTACTGGCAGCTCGTTGGTCTAGTCCATTATCCATCCTAGGTAACGGGGCGGGGGGCTCGGGTACTTCTGGAACAGGTGGTACTGGATCGGGTGGATTTGAAGAGGTGGAGGCTGAAGTTGAAGGGGCATTACACACATGGGGTATTACAGCATTTTCACTAGTTTGTTCAATCAGGTGTTCTTGTTCCCTGACTCTCTGTCTAAGCCTATCAACTTCGGATTGGAGGGTAACCAACCGAGTAGAGTTATTAGCAGTTGTTCTTTCTATGGATGTTACTTGCTGTTCTACAGATGAAATATGACCCCTAACAGAATCTACCTGGTTACTTAGAACTTGCTCTGTATTAGCAATTTGTGTAGTTACTCTAGAATCTAAATTTTGTAGTTCAGAGGTAACCTGTGTTCGGTGTTCTGTTATTAATGTTGTTATCTGATGGTTCTGAGTCTCAATGTTAGTGTTTATTGTTGAAATTTCCTGTCTCATTTGTTGGTTTTGATTTTCAAAAGTAGTGTTGAAATTAGAGTTCATTGTTGTGATTTCTTGTCTTATTTGTTGGTTTTGATTTTCAAAAGTAGTGTTGAAATTAGAGTTCATTGTTGTGATTTCTTGTCTTATTTGTTGGTTTTGATTTTCAAAAGTAGTGTTGAAATTAGAGTTCATTGTTGAAATTTTACTTTCGATGTTGTTACTTAATGTGGAGTTCAATGTTGAGATTTTACTTTCTATTTCATTCTTAAGTGTAGTGTTTTGTGTAGCCAGGTCATTCATCTGAGAAGTAAGTTGTGTAGAAATACCAGCTATCATTGTTTGTAGCTGAGACAGAAAATCTGGAGTAAGGGATGAAGTGTGAGGGTTTGAGTTTTCAATACATTGTGTAGGGTTCAATGTCATGTTTACATCCTCAGCTGGAGTGCTAACTTGGGGGAATGTGTTCTCTGTGAAAGGCAAAGTATTTGTAGCAAGGTCACCTCCTATTACGTCCTGCAAAACATCTGCGTTTTCAGAACTATGTTCTAATGCACTTTTACTATTTTCAGAAATTGTAGGAATGGGATCTGAGCATAACGTCTGAGCATCTGAATTTTGCTCCATGATGTGAAATTCTTTATGATTTCTTAATTTCATAAAATTTACAATGCTAAAATTTAATGTACTTTGAAAATGTAAAAATTAAAATAAAATAAAAATGAAATTTAAAATTTAAAAATTAAAAAAAAAAATTACTTAAAATTTGACTTTAAAACAAATAAAGAAGCAAAATCCAGAATTCGACACTTAAGTTTTGATCAACGATACCCTTTGATGATCCAGGTGTCCAGGTTCCAGGGTTGGTGATGTCCAGTTGATGGGGAAATGCTGTAGGTGTTGATCCAATGGGAGGGTTTTGCTGAGTTGAGGAGTTATCCAATGATGGTGTTGCACTGATTTTATTTAAATTCAAACTGTGATTTGTAAAATTTGTGGTAGTGTTCCTAAAATATATATGTCGAAAATTAAATTTTATTTATTAGTCCCTCGATATTCTAATTCACGCCCGTGAGTTGGTCGCCATTTATAAGAGCTCTTTAGTGGCCCTAAAAATGTTGGGTGCCATTTATAAGAGTCCTTTCTATGGGGGATATTTAGGCCACAAGTTGTGTCACTATTTAGAAGAGTTCTGGTCGTCGGGTCCGGTATTTATAGCTGTACTTAGATTCTGATGAAGTTACTGGGGGGAGCGATGATTGAAATCCTGTTATATTATTTATTGTCACGTAGAAAATGGGAATGCTGGTTAATTAGCTCAGATGGTAGTTGATAGCACGAGGATTCTTATCAGGGTCGTGGTTACAGAATATCGGAGCTATGTTAATTGGGTGGTCGATGTTCAGGATTTAGGGTAATTAAACAGTACAATTGATTTCCAGATCTAAATATATTCTTTCAAAATGATTTTCGTTGAGTTATTGAATTAACATTGTCTTTGAGGTTAGATGATGTAAGTTCGTCGATTAATGTCTGTCTTTCACTTGGTAACTATATTCAATATTATATTAGTAATTACTGTGTTAATTCATACGCGCTATTCGTTGATTATTTCTCTGTCCACTTGTATTAAATCTTTGTATCTATTTCTACCGCGCGGAAAATTTACTCAAACAATATTTTAATTAACCTTCACTAATTATACTTTCACTTGATTACTTTTTATCAATGTCTCTATAAATACAATATGCTTAACTTACGCGCTTCGCTGAGTTCCTTTTAATCCATTTCTAACGCGCGGATATATTTCACTTTTATCTCTATACTTATGCTGTCTCTCGAAATTACTTTATATATTATAGTTAAGTTACGTGGTGTAATTTTTAGTCTTAAGTAACGTGGAGTCTGTCTTCTGTCTAATGATCGAATGATCGTGATTTTGGGGCTCTCGGTGCTAATATGTTCTTCGGCTGTAGTGGGGGAAAATAAATGTCATTGGTTGTGTTAATGTATAAGTTGCTTCTAATTGGTTGCAGGGATTTCGTTCTGATATACTGTTTAAAATTATGTCGGTTTTGTAGAGCGTCTGACGCTGCTTTTGGCTTGGGTCATTAATTACAAAATGTGTCAAACTCCCTTATAGTCATGAAGTCTACCAAACAGGAAGTGGGCCGGATGTAGGAGGAGTCGTTTTTAGTATTTGTATCAATAACTATGATAACTGAAGGTTATCATAGTCCAAGTTGTTTTATCTGTATCGGTTAATTTATTCCACATTTATCAGTATAAGTCTGTATTCTGAGTGATGTAAATCAAAAGAGTTATTGATGTTTTTATATTAAAATGATAAAAGGGTTAATAAACATTTAGTGTTTTATATGAAACTGTTGTAGGTGTTGTCCGCTATTAATTGGAGTAATTAGTTTTGTTGTGTCTATTTCCCTTATGGATCAATTAATGTTTAAAGTTAGGTGTTATGTGGGAAGAATAAACTGTAGGGTGCAGTATTGTCAGTCGGGAGGGGGCTATGTGTGGTGTTCTCGGTTGAATTGAGTACGAAGAACGATTACAATTCTTATTACATAAATAAATATTTTCATTATGAAGGCATATATATCGGGTTTTTTAGAAAATCTTTCAAATTTTCTTATTTCGAAGTTGTTGCATATGTCTGTAGAGTACTCGTTAAGTTTAAATCCATTTTAAGAACAAATGTATTTATTAATCAACATTTATACGTAGCGATAATCATATAGTCCGTATTCTGTTGGTATAGGTACTTTTTTTTGTACCCACCCTTACCCCCGGAGTGCCAAGCAATTAAGCCTAAACCTCCGGTCAAACCAAATTTTGGTAACCATATGTGAAGTGTGTACGCCTATTGTACCCTTATGTGCATCCGTAGGAGATGTTGATGGTGTGACGTGTTTGGGCTGTGTACTTGTGTCTTTGTGTTTTAGCGCAGGATTGACCTAAGTGCGGTTAGGTCTTATGTGCTATATTTTCGGAGTGTGTTTTTTTTAGTGACTTGCAGTTATGTTTGTAGTGCGTGTATCTGTTTGAGGGGATTATTGACCAGTCCGGCATTCGCCTTAGAGCGAGGGAAACCCCCTCAAAAACCTCGCTCGGACTGGAGTAGTGGCCAATATACTTTGGTGTATTAATTTATTATAGACTTTTCGAGAAGTGCTGTTTTTGCAAAGGTTTTAAGTGCTAGGAAGGGGTTTTTACACGTCCAGAACGTGAGGTCCGGTGCCCAGGCTTCCTCCTCTGCCCTAGCGGATTTGTGGAGGAATAGTCGAGCTTCTCGATATCAAGGACAAGTATACAGCATAATTATGATAGGCCTACATGGTGTCTGGTTCGCTGTCCTCATAAGCGCATAGATCGTCGTCTGTGAGATTGAAGTTAGCGACAAAGTTGCCATGGCCAGTTAAAACCTGTGTGACGAAGTGGTCCAATTTCATCCAGCGCATATTAAGTCTATTTCTGATACTTGGGAATTGGAAATCAATAAATACACAAGTTCTTTCTTTCATTTTCTTAGTTTATCCTCTCCTGTTGTATGGACTTTCCTGCGACCCACGCCGCCTGAACCGCGACACACGAGTTCTATGAGTTTTATTTATAGTGACTATTTGACGAATAAAATATATTAACTAATTAATTAAATACATTATTAGTTAATGTACTAAATTGAATTATTTTAACACCATTTTAGCTTCCGATCATAGCCTACTATTAAAACTATTTCGACATATAATGTATGTAGCTGTGCTCTGTGGACAAAGCATTGTTTAATTAAATAAGTTGACATTTGTCGTAAAATGCCGAGTGGAAGGGGTATAATTGGGCAGGTTTTAATAGGCTATTTCTTCGATAGAAACAGAAAAAATGGAAATACCATTAGTTGAAGTGAATATTACGCTAAATTTTCCTGCAAATGAGATTAAAAATGATTGTGTTAACTACATAATCTGCGAAAGCGAGAGTGTCTACATACCGTAGTAATCTGTTTGTGTAGGCATACTATCTGGCAGTGCACTGTTGCAATTCTCCAGAATATCTCGACCTAATCATTTCATAAGCGTAATCACAAAATGCAAAATAGGTTTTATATTTATTGTAATGTTACTTACTGCCCTCTTGAATCTGCGCATTCTGTGCTAATTTTTTACAGATGTAAGTATTTTACTTACATAAAACATCTTTTCAAAACAGTTAATTATGTTACTATTATAACTTACAACAATCCATATTGGTAATTTCTGTTTCTAAAAATATATTATTTACTTAAGAATAAATTTATTTCAAACATGCTACTGAAGTCATGTCTTTATCATTTTTACAGGAAGTGTGCATACATTTTATTTCCAAGTGTTGTATTGAACTAAGTTAATCGATTCCTTTCCTTCCGTTCGTATTCTGCTGGAATAAAAACTATAATTAGTGGTATTAAGGCGGAAATCAATCTTACTACCTTTATTTATGGGACGTGATAAAGATTAAACGAAGCAGGATTAGGATTGGTTGATGTTGAACACATTCTTACACATGATTTTTCTGTAATTTTATCTAATAAATAACTGACGAATGCGTGGAATAGTCGGTTAAAGGATATTTTTAAAATTATACCTATAAGGCCTCCTGTGATAAAAATAGTTTACTTTCATTAAAATATTAATTAATATTTGTGGCTCCCACGTTATTAATTATTGTAATTTTAATCCTGGTATGTAAAGAATTTGGCAACCCCTGAATTGCTACAAACTTACACTTGCGTTGAAGTCACCGTGAAGCCACATGCTAGAATATGGCAAAAACAAATGCGAAGCTAAGCATAAATGATAGGTAACCGATTATCTGTTCTCATTCTGTGTATGTGAACTTACTAGTACAGACCCCATTCGGCCTTGAGCGCGTGAATCCGGATAGGAAGGTCGTGCAATGACTTCAACAAATAAAACTTCCAGGCTTTGTTTCCTAACACCTGGATTTTTGTTGTTGTAAACTGTGATTATTTTTTCCACTAAGAGCAATAGCTGACATGTTCCCAACATAAAAAATTCATATTGAAGACGTTACTTTTCCGGCAAGTTGCCAAAGCAAGTTTCTAATGTTCGGCTCTCGAGCAACAGGTATGTGCTTGCAACAGTCAGAATAGGGATAAAAACAAAAATAAATAAATAAAAATTCATGATTTGTAAACTATGCATAAATAGCATAAATGTAAACAAAACCTCTTACTACTTTTATCATGGTTCAACCAACTAACTAAGCTTTCTCCCTTACACCACTCATTAATGTGGTAATTAGGCTTAAAACATTACCTATTCAAGGCATGGAGGCCCTAGGATTCTCGGAGGTTGAGGGTTCCATATTTTATAAATTCCGCATAAAAAGTGGTAGGATTTTGCTTACCAGTTGCCCAAAAATTCTACACAGATAGGCCTTGTTAACAAAGAGTGCATAAAAAAGGTTTGTTTAATATATTATCGAAATTAATTAAAGCCCAATTATGTGGCCTCAGTTCTACTGTATGCTGGTTCTGTAAATTTTTTGTCATTTAATTTCTAAATGGTTTCGAGTCTTAAAAATAAATTAATATTCGATGGCTCTCCAATACGGGATTAACATAGTTTAGTAAGTGATGCGTTCATTATTTCTTTCTTATCGTACTTTTACCTCTCCCTTTTAGGATTTAAGCGACCCAAGCCGCTCGGGTCTTACAGGGCCGCGACCTGTCGGGAGAGGAATTATCTTCGGATCACATACATACTTTTTTGACCAGACAAGTACACGAAGGGCCTCCCCGGATGAGTGATCAGCCCAATGCTCCACGACAACACGAACACATAGGACACACTATTCACACACACACACACACTCATTCGGAACAAGGCGAGGATGGGGATGAAGATGATAATGACGGCCAGATGATATCCGGGGACCGCAAAGGCCTAAAGTTACCTGACATTTGTGGTCCTCGGAAAAACCTCACCTAGGTAACTTGTACCAACCTGGAATCGAACCCGGGCCCGCTGCGTGAGAGGAGTGAACGCATCCCCTGAGCCACAGCGGTGGAAGCGGTGGACTGTTCTTCTTCTTCTTTCGTTTCACCCTCTTTGGGGTACGTTGAATCAGTCATTTCTTTGTGTGTTGTTCCTTCCTAAGTGCCCAGTATTTCTTCATTCTTTCTGATCTTCTCTTCCTATCTTCTTCAGAGATAATAGGTTTGGACTTCAGTGACGACCTGTCTTGGAACCTTGTATTTTCGTCTTTAGTTATTATTTTAGCCGTTCGATCTAATAGTGATTTTTCTGTAATTTTTAACTCGACTAGGTCTTTTTCAGTTTCTTTAAACCAGTTGGGTTTTGTTTTGCGGTTGCGGAAGAAGTCAAAGATTTGTTTGGTTAATCTAACAGAGTCCATTCTAAGAAGATGACCATAGAAATTTATCCTCATTTTTCGCATAGTGTCTGAAAGTTTTTCAATTTTCTTGTAGAGGGTTTCATTCTTGATGTATATCATCTTATTATCCTGAAATTTAGGTCCTATGATTTTTCTTAAAATCTTCCTTTCCTTTAGTTCAAGTTTCTCCATCTGACCTTTGAAATTCATGTTTAGCGTTTCTGCCGCGTTCATTAATACCATTAATGGACTGTTCATTAATACCTGAAGTAATAATATCTTCAAGGAAGATAATTTGTTAATTAAATTAATCTTTTTACTTCGAGACACATCACTTCGGAATAATGTACTATCCAATTTGCAAAGCATGATTTAAGCGTAAGATTTATATGCGTATTGTATATGTATATGGTACATATACGCATGTGTTATTCTGCTCTTGGCACCCACATCACACACGCTGCCTCAAGCGAACTTCACCCAAGTTGTTTTGGGGGTCCAGGAAGGAGAGAACACGATGAGTCAGTTTAGAAGAAATGATTATATTCAAGATCTACAATGTAATTATAATACAGACCCAACCAGGAGTAGGCAAGTGAGATTTTCCTATCAATCCAACGTTGTATTGCAATCCGATTTGGCAGGAATTTCATGCCTTTTTCACGGGTTAAGAAAAATATTTATTTACAAAAAATAATAATAATTTGAACGTTTATTGTAAAGAAGAGCATTTAAAATGTTAGAAAAATAGATTATTAACTTCTGAAAAACTGTTCTATTGCTATTTTTGTTACTAATAATAATAGTAAAAATAATCATTTAAACTGTAACACAGTACATCCAATAAACGGACAGGACCTAGGATCTCACCCCTGCGTCATCTCATTCCACCATTCAATGTTAACAGATGACAGAATTAGGGGCACGTCCATTTTGATAGTTTTCTTGACAGGAGCTACTGTCTTTATCAAATTGCTCCTCAGTTCCCATGAGGCTGAGTGCACACCTGTTGTATCCTGGGAATGGTCGGGTTAGGACCTCCTCTCAACACAACACTGGGTTAGTAGAAAATCGAGCGGCTGTCCTTCTACCTTTATGTGGGAGTATGTTCTCAGGTAATTTATGCTTAAAGCGATTCCAACAGCACTTAATCTACACAATTATGATTTATTAGTATGATGTACTACAACTATCTTGCACAGTGCCTACTGTGATCATGCTACTTGGATAATCAGACTGTCCCAATAGTAATTAATAGTGTATAATTACTGTACTTATCTTGCAAATCTCCGCACAGCATGTGCAGCTTGCTAATGTAGCGTGATCTTACGACTAATTCCCATAGTCGGACCAAAGGGCGTGGTGTCTCTCTCGGAGCGTTGCACGTCAAATGATGATAAGGGAAAAAAATGAAAGCATCTTATATAGGGGCGTCTGATTGCCACTTCAGCAGGATCACTGACAAAATAGTGTAGAAAGTCACAGTGGGAGATTCCATGAAAACTTGTGACTCTCATGTATGCTTTTATTTGTTTACATATCCTGGTGGCCGGAAAGGCGGTTCGATTTCGTCATCAGCATCCTGTCCAAGTGCTGCTTTCAATAAACTTTAATAAATGCTAACTTCTTTATAATATAATATTATTTTTAATGACCTATTATATCCTATTACACCTTATTAACCTGTGCATTTACCTGCATATCCAACACTCGGGCTGATTTGTTTACGTCAAAAATACAATAAGCTAAAGTTCTAGCCTGCATGGATTATATTGGTGCATTAGCAAATAGACAAAGGCAATTTTTGGAATTTTTTTTAGCATTTGACAATGAGAGCTGGACAATAAGCAAACAAGATTCTAATCGCCTTCAAGCTACTGAAAAATGGATGTGAAGATTTATGTTAAAAATCAGTAGGCAGAAACGAAATAAAATACCCGAAATTTTGAAACCTATAGGTAAAGCAAACAGATAATAATAATAGTAAGGAAGGTAAAATTATTGGACAACGTTATAAAATAAAAACAAATCTATCAAGAACTGAGGAGAACAGCATCAGAAAGAAAGGCATAGCTTATCTGGTAATAATGAATGTACTATTTTTCATAATACTTGTCACAGTTATTCGTCTAAGAATAACACTCTCATGGGGTAAATTATGTAGCCTAAAATTTATACTGCAATATAAATTCATCAACAACAAATTAAATTTTTAATTGTTGCTAACCTGCGTCATTGCAGTTCTATCAGGGAGCCAGACCTGCACATTCTCGAAATGCCAAATAAATAAGATACAAAGTGTATCAACGCAAAATGGAGATATGAATACTGGACGTCAGATTCAAAGACAAAATTAGGACCGAAGAACTGAGAAGGAAGAATGGAATGGAAGATGCATCAACGAGAGCGAGGCTATTTAAATGGCGCTGGGAGGACACCTAGTCAAAATAAATCAGGATAGATGGGCCCACGCCACAACAGTATGGGACCATGGGATAGGAAAAAGAAGCAGAGGACGACCGCGACAGATATGGTCACAAGACTGCAAAATGGGAGCGGGGGCTTAGAGAACTGTGCAAGAGATAGAGTGACATGAAAGCATGTTATGTTATGTTATGTTATGTTATGTTATGTTAAGTTAAGTTACATGTTAAGTTATATGTTATGTTATACGTTATGTTGTACGTTATGTTATACGTTATATCATGCGTTATGTTATGTTATATGTTATGTTATGTTATGTTATGTTATGTTATGTTATGTTATGTTATCTTCCTTATTCTTCTGTTCAGAGAGGGGGAGAGAGAGAGAAGGAGAGAGGGAAAAGTACTAAGGACCTCAAAACAAGCTATGTAGATATAGGTACAGGTACAGAAAGTAAGAATACCACAAAACTACAAAAGTCAATATTATACTGTCAATATTATACTGTCTAAAGAATTCACTCTTTCTTTAATAATAAGGGGTATGAATGAACTAATAAATTGGTTGATATTTGTAAAAGTTTAGTATTTTCAAATGGGTTCCCGTGGTTAAAACGTTATTGAGTTTTGAGTGATTTTTACTTTTCGGGAGGTTCATTCCTCGGTATTCCTGACTAGTTGCGCAGTCTGCCATTTTTAAAGAGCTGTTAAGTTGAACTTTACCTTAACCTTAGAACGCAGCCCCAGGTTAGGGATTACAGAGTTGAAGACGAGGCGGCGCGGCGGCTTAGCACGCTTGCTGCAAAACTGTGAATTACAAGCTGGAGGCGGAGACAAAAACATCACGATTCCGCGTGCGTTATCTGATAACGTGACATGCAAAACAATGCTAGCTAACAGATGCTGAACGCTATTGAAACATTTATATCATGATGGCTTTGGAATGTTGCATCATATACTTACTGAGAACATCTATTAAAAAAATATTTTAAATTAAATTTATGCTTATATTATCCCAGACATGACAGTGATGTCACGTCTTATCTTAGGATTCTGATGTATGTTTTATATAAATACTTGTACAAATTAAATCCATAACAACAGTGTTTCTTTCAGAAATATCCAAGAGCGGGGACGAAAATTCTACTAAACAGCTACATTCAAATAAAATACAATTTAAAATCTGAAAAAATACATAAGTAAATACTTGTAATCTAATTACCTATTTGCTTTAGTCCATACTGAGAGCAGATCTACTATCCTTTGTCTTTTTATTGCATAACGCTGAAAACTTTCGCATAAATTTCTTCACTTAGTATCTCTTCTCCTTAAGTAGGAAACCTCATGCAGCGACCAGTGAACTATCGAGTTCGTCACAAACAAGATTGAACAACGTATTTTAATGGCGACCATTGTCATTTCCAACCGAAGCAAAAAATAAAACATGTAATATGCTTGTAAATTATCTTTATCTACATCGTGAAAAATAATGACATAGCGTCTTATTCTCTGACTTTGTTATGAGCTGTTTCAAAAAATGAATATGCTGAAATTAAATCCACAGCTTGCCTTCTAAATCTGTAGCCTAGTTAAGATACTACAGAATTAATTAACAAGTGTCTGCAACCATGTCTTGTCACCAGTCGTTTGTTTTTATTTTAGGATATGTGACACCTCTTTAAATCCATTATATTAAGTTTCAGTGAAATCATTATGTGCCTTTTCGTCTCCCTCTGAACATCTTCGATACTGATTTTAAGAGTAAAGATGTACTGAAATTAGTTTGATTAGAACTGTCAACTGAAATATTTCCTTCAATTAGAAGCACCTCAGTATATCCAATAACAGGAAAGACACTAGTATATGAAAGTAAACTTTCAAGACCTATCCTTATGAAAATCTGTCATGAGTCATAGGATTTTCTCTGGAGGGATATATTTTACATTCTGGTCCCCCGGCTAACCTCTGAAAGAAATACTGTATAAAGATTAAAATTTCAATCAGTCATCTCTGAAAATTTGGCACTTCATTCGCTTCAGTAATAAGCGTCTGAAGGTAGAATTGCATAATCTAAATGGCAGAGTCGAAAGGGAAACAGTTTTAACGATATTATTTTTAACCTGTGGATTATAATGGCAGAATCGCGAAATAATTGATACGAGGCGCGTCCATAAAGTAAGTTTCCCTGGGTCCGTTTACAGAAACAAACAAAATTCAAGGAAATATTTATTGCAACAGACACAAGAAATGATCAGCTATTTTTCAACATATTCGCTACCGGAATAGAAACATGTCATACCGAGGTACCAACTTTTGAATATCTGTATCGTAGAAGTCTGCCGACAGGGATTTTAACCACTGTGTGACAAACATCTCCTCCCCTCTGCCATTCTCTGTCATTCTCTGTCATTCCCTTTCATTTCTTGAGGTGTAGGAAAAGATGGAAATCACTGGGAGCGAGGTCCGTGCTGTAGGGTGGATGTTTAAACACCTCCCAGCCGAACTTCTGCATTTGAAAATTTGAAATTTAAACTAGATTTCGGGGGTACAATACCTGAAAAAATCATACAAATCTGAGAGCTCAGGGTTCAAATCTCATAGTAGAATTATTGGTTCATTTGACATGGAATGACCCATTAGTCATTAAGATATGAAATTTAAAATTACTTTTCTCAACCGATAGAATATAGAGGTTTAGCCCTATATAGTCCTATAATAGTAGATTACTTTGAAAATTACAGTTGTGTGTGTCCATTCCAAAGTAAAACACCGCTCCTAACCTATAATATAACTAGGCTATATTACTTACGTGTGGAAAGAAATCCCCGAATCCTTCTTACGACGATTTGTGCAGTTGTATGCTAGGTAAAGTCATCCCTATACAGGCCATGGAGGCCCAGAGGGTTCCAGGAGGTTGAGGCTCCCAGATTTTGGACATTCGGCACATGAAGGTGGTAAGGTTGTCAGCCTTACGCACCGGCCGCCTTCACCCCCAGGATTGCTCCTGGTACTCATTTCTGTTAGAGGCTGAGTCGACCCCAGGGCCATAGTGCCACCAGAAGGATTAGGCCAATTGAAAAATCTCAACGACCTCATCGGGAATCGAACCCGCGACCTTCCGGTTTGTAGAGCAGCGCCTCAACCACAACGC
Source organism: Ectobius pallidus (assembly GCA_964059195.1). Taxonomy (NCBI): domain Eukaryota; kingdom Metazoa; phylum Arthropoda; class Insecta; order Blattodea; family Ectobiidae; genus Ectobius; species Ectobius pallidus. Next base: position 31,377,621 of record CAXKWD010000009.1, read on the forward strand.
TACGGCGTACCCCGCAGTTGTATGCTGCACAAGAATATCCCATATTTTTAGTAATCCCAGGAACACTATAAAAACCACGGCAAGGTTGAAACACAAAAAACACGAAAATATAAATTCTAACCAACCCACGTGTCCTACAATATTGAAATGTATCCGCAATAATAATAACCATAGTATAACTCAATACACTTCATGCAATAATTGCATGAAGTAATTATTACGAAATAGTACAGAATAACAAAATGAACACAAACGCTGTAATTCTAATCTTACATTTCATTTTTAATATTAAAAAAATCTCACTGTTGACATTCAAAAGTGTGTCAGAAGCATAACACATGGCCCCAAAATGGCGGATGCGCGAGTTGTTCAATTTTAGTCACCGCTACGGCGCACATCGTCAGTCTAGGTAGATATATAAAACGTCTTTTGAGTTGGCCCGTCGCAAAGGTGGTGCCAAGCGTCACAGGAAAGTTCTCCGTGACAACATCCAGGGCATAACAAAGCCCGCTATCAGACGATTGGCTCGACGTGGTGGAGTAAAGCGTATATCTGGCCTCATCTATGAAGAGACCAGAGGCGTGCTCAAGGTCTTCCTGGAGAACGTAATCCGCGATGCCGTTACTTACACGGAACATGCCAAGAGGAAGACTGTGACTGCAATGGACGTCGTGTACGCCTTGAAAAGGCAAGGACGCACCCTCTACGGTTTTGGCGGTTAAGCTTGTCTGTCACGACATAGGTTCAAGTCCTATGCGAAACACAGTTAGCGTAAGCAAATATAAGTTATAGGATAGGAGTAGTTATAGACGAGGTATAATCCAAAATGGCCGCCACTCGACCCCGCCCCGGCGTCGCGACGTCGCCCCCCCTTGAAACATGTCACGACATGCACCAACGCGAGGTCCTTTGCTCCATGACGTCATAGGAATTTTTCAAACAAAAGGATACGGTCTTATGCGTTATTGTATTCCCTGGTTCATACCTACAGTGCAATGCAGGTAACGTAGGAATGAAACGATATGTAATGTTTACACATAGTTATAATAATAAGCTATTGCATCTTTCCGTATTCTGTTAACAAGTGACTCGCACACAAATACGTCTGTCTAGGAATATGATTGTATAAACAGATTTTCTCATGTATCCTAATGGCTAAAACATGTCGTTATAAGGGTCGCATTCCAAACATATCTTATCTCTTGCGAAACAACAAAAAACACGGAAGTGTAGCCCTGGAATGTATCCCTTGGCTTGTTTAGAGATAAAAAATATGTGATACAATCTTTTCTCTTGGGGAGAGAGAATTTTAAAGGTGTGACGTCATTAATGTAAGTGTTTCAGTTTTCTGTATAAATACATGTTTCTGTACAGTTCTAAGTTAAGAGTGACCTCATAGTGTGTTGGCGAAGTCATCCATCTGATCCTCTGGTAAGTAATCATATTTTCTTTTATTTACTAATAATTAAGTGACAGTTTATTGTTTTTTTTAAAATGATTGCGCTGGGCTTTTATAGTGAAGCCCCTCTTTATTAATTGACTCAAGGATTTTATAATAACAGTTTTAGTACAAAATGTTTGTGGTTCAGAGCTATGAAAATTGTAAGTAAAAATAAAAGCTAATATATGTTCATTGTGTGCGTTTCCACCTAATTATATAGATAGTTTGAATTAAAAAAGTTTCGGTGTCACAACAAAACAAATATGAAAGCCCGCGCTGTGCCCTTTCGTCCTATGGTATTCCGACGCCGCCCCCCGACGCCTGAGTTGTGCCCTTTGTACCGGCGACGCCATGACGTCATGGGAGTGGATTCGAATAATGTAATTACGCCCTTTGGCTCTGTGCTATTCCCGATTCATCCAGACTCCTTGTTTAGGATTTAGGCCCTATGGTTAGTATTCCCGTTACGCAACAGGAACAGTCTCTATACTTAAGCCCTTTGATCCGTCACAGTCCCGTGATGTCATGGTAGTCGATTCGAATAATGTAATTAAGCCCTTTGGCTCTGTGCTGTTCCCGATTCATCCCGACGCCCTAGTTGTGCCCTTTTGGCAAAAATACGTCATGGGTGTCATATGAAAGCGTGAGATGTGCCCTTTCGTCCTGAGGTGTTCCGACGCCGCCCCCGACGCCCTAGTTGTGCCCTTTTGGCAAAAATACGTCATGGGTGTCATATGAAAGCGTGAGATGTGCCCTTTCGTCCTGAGGTGTTCCGACGCCGCCCCCGACGCCCTAGTTGTGCCTTTTTGCCAAAAATACGTCATGGGTGTCATATGAAAGCGTGCGATGTGCCCTTTCGTCCTGAGATGTTCCGACGCCGCCCCCGACGCCCTAGTTGTGCCCTTTTGGCAAAAAGACGTCATGGGTCGATTCGAACAATTGAGTTACGCCTTTTAACACTATGTTATCCATATTCATCCCAAATGTTGTAATTAGGCCCTTTGGACCAAGGAGAGGTTAAAGACGTCATGGTAGTCGATTCGAACAATTGAGTTACGCCCTTTAACACTATGCTATCCCCGATTCATCCCGACGCCTGTAATTAGGCCCTTTGGACTAAGGAAAGGTTATAGATGTCATGGTAGTCGTTTCGAACAATTGAGTTACGCCTTCTAACACTATGTTATCCATATTCATCCCAAATGTTGTAATTAGGCCCTTTGGACCAAGGAGGGGTTATTGACGTCATGGTAGTCGATTCGAACAATTGAGTTACGCCTTCTACCACTCTGCTATCCCCACATTCATCCTGACAGCTGTAACTAAGCCCTTTGGATCAAGTAGACTTTAAGGACGTCATGGTAGTCGTTTCGAACAATTTAGTTACGTCCTTTCGCACTATGTTATCCATATTCATCCCAAAGGCTGTAATTAGGCTCTATGGACCAAGGAAACGTTCTTGACGTCATGGGAGTCGTTTCGAACAATGTAATTATGCCCTTTCGCACTATGCTATCCAAATTCATCCCTACGGTTGTAATTAAGCCCTCATGACCAAAGGGAATGTTGTCAGGTCACGGGAATCATTTCTAACAAAAAAAAAGTTACGCTCTTTCGCACTATGCTATTCCCCGATTCATTCATTCATACACCTTTTACCATTTAAGCTCTTTGGTAGAAAATGTGTACGCATAGAGGCGCTGTTATGCAATTAAGAGGCAGGAGGTAAATAACATGTGTTCCTACTATACTTACAGATACTGTAAGAGGGACCTATGAAAACAATTACGTACAACATGCCTGTAGAGCGCATTCCCTAACAATGTTTTGTTATTAAAAGATAAATAAGTTTATACTTACATAACCTTGTATATTTCATCTTCTATACAGCATCTATTCTCCTTCCAGATGAACAGTGTTATTATTAACTATATGTAAATGACTGTGTGTAATGATTAGGAAAACGGTTAAGGTTAAATTTCATTTCAGACCGTCACAACCTTTTTATTGTGTATCATAAGATTGTCACGCTCCTGTGAAATAATGTGTATAAACAAAGGGCTTCACAGTAGTAGTGCTGCATGGTTTATTTCAACATACTGGGTTTACAAACACGAAGACAGAATGGAATTTCATCACAAGGAAGTGATTGAAACACACACACACATACATCCGCGTCAGTACTTGTTATGTGTAATCAATACGACATGTATAAAAGAGTTTTAACATGTGATCTCATACACTCTATATTTCCTAAGTGTCTATAGCTCTACGTGTGATTGAAAGTGATAGTGATTCAACTGCTTCTCCTTCCAAAAAAAAAAAACATTAGCATCAGAGGTATGTTTCATTTAACTTCAGGTTTGTTTAAAAACACGTAATGAATATTGTCTATAATCCATGACTTTAAACTTAAAACAATTTGTTGTGCACATTTTGCTTCAGGAAAAGTATGGAATTTACAGACAGTAATACATTTAGGTAGAATATTTAAATTTGGACAATTGAAATCAAATAGATCGTAGACCTCAACAGACGGAATAATGTTGTGTAGAAATTGTTTCTTCTGACAACCTTTCACAAATACATGATCACAATTGTTGAAAATGTTTCTTACAATATTTTCCATGTGACCATAATCTACAAATCCATGATCGTATTTTAATCCATGATGAAAATGTTCTAAGTAATGTTTAGTCATATCGTTTACAACACGGTCTTCAGGGCTGTTGAATAATAGATGTACACTGTTTTCACATTTCAAATCACAAGAAAAAATTCTTTTACAAAAAATTGACCTGTTGATTGTTCGACAAAACCCTGTACGTCTGCAACTCGGCCACCCTCTACGATCAAAAGAAAACAATATATCACTAACATAATTCATAAGGTTTGGTCAGTATAAAGTACATAAATCATAACCTTTTGTTCTTTTTCTTTAACATCTAAAGTAATATTGAACACTACTGGTTGTGAGATTGAAACACACCTTGCCCCATAAGTAGTGTTATTGAATTTCTCAATTATAGATACCATCTGAAAAGAAAAAAGGTATTTAATATAACATTTTTATACACTATGTCAACAATAAACTCTAGCTGATGATGACTAACAACTTAGTAACAAAATAGTAAAACATCGAAACTGATAGAAATAGGAAAACAAACAAACATGACGTTACTTATTTCGTTAATTGTAAAAGAAAAGACAAAGTCTATGTTAGAAGAACAGATACTGATGCTGCTGACAAGTATGCAGTCTACAGTATTCACAGAACGAACGATGAAACAGTGTTTAATGATGGGACAATAAAGTCAACCTTTTTATAGCGATATTAAGTAACTGGTTCCCCCTCTTTGAACTTACATTCGTTTCTTGTTTGAAATAGATAGACTTAGATGCAGGAATGCGATTTCCTAGGATAGCGTCATAACATATTTTCTCTAGCCATTTCATCATATACTAGAAATAGATTTAACCCTCTTTCTCTTCAGAATAACAATATAACTCAGTCGTCAAATGGTGAAACTATGTTATATTCTCCTCTCATACCCTACAGCTATCTATAAATATAATAGTGAAAGTATTTGCTATCTTAAAGTAATCTTCGAAACCCATGTAGATCAACATGTACAAAATTAATTTGAAAATGTCGACATGTATACTTAAGTCGCTATGAAAACTAAATGCTTTATACAAATCATGGTTGAAAAAGGACAAAGCATGCCTTTTCATACTGTATAAAACACAACTTGTGATTAAAAATTATACTATTATTACTAACATGTACCAAATTAATTTTAAAATATCGACATGTAAACTTAAGTCGCTATGAAAACTAAATTATTTATACAAATGTCTTACATGTACAGTACAACTGCTATGAAAACTAAAATATTTATACAGCTCTTGGTTGAAAATCTGACAATAAAGTAATCTTCGAAACCCTTGTAGATCAACATGTACAAAATTAATTTGAAAATGTCGACATGTATACTTAAGTCGCTATGAAAACTAAATGCTTTATACAAATCATGGTTGAAAAAGGACAAAGCATGCCTTTTCATACTGTATAAAACACAACTTGTGATTAAAAATTATACTATTATTACTAACATGTACCAAATTAATTTTAAAATATCGACATGTAAACTTAAGTCGCTATGAAAACTAAATTATTTATACAAATGTCTTACATGTACAGTACAACTGGAGAAAATATTACTAACATGTACCAAATTAATTTTAAAATATCGACATGTAAACTTAAGTCGCTATGAAAACTAAATTATTGTATACAAATGTCTTACATGTACAGTACAACTGCTATGAAAACTAAAATATTTATACAGCTCTTTGTTGAAAATCTGACAATACGTGCCATTTCATACTGTATAAAACACAACTTGTGATTAAAACAAAAACTGTTTTCCTTTTAGGATGTTGTAACAAAGACCTTGAGATGTCGTTAAGTAAGTAGGTAGACAAGTATGACAAACACAGCAAATACGTTACGACATTGTACACGTAAGTCTTTATGAAAACTAAATTATTTATACAAGTCATGGTTGAAAGCTCACAAAGCGTGTCTTTTCATACTGTATAAAACAAATCTTGTGTTAAATAAAAACAGTATAAAGTATTTAAATGTAGAAAATATTACTAACATGTACCAAATGATTTTTGAAAATGTCGTCCTTGTACACGTAATTCGCTATGAAAACGAACTTATTTATACAACTCCTGGTTAAAAACCGAGGGAAACGATTCTGCATTACCTTTGTTATTCACATAGTTTGGAGAATGACATTACACATCGTTATGAAACTAACTTATTTATACAAGTCATGGATGAAAACCGAAAAAGCGTACCTTTTCATACTGTATAAAACACAACTGGTGATTGAAAATGTACAACTTTATTCAGATGTAGAAAATATTAGTGCTTTCACAGCACAACTTGTGATTAAAAAACTCAAGCGTGTCTTTTCGTAGTGTATAAAACAAAACTTGTGATTGAAAACGTACAATTGTATTCAGATGTCAGAAATAATAATGTTATAACAACACAACATGTCCTAGATTAATTGAAAATGGCATACATGTACACCTCACTTGCTATGAAAACTATAATATTTATACAACTCACGGTTGAAAACTTACAATGCTTGGGTTTTGATCTGTATAAAACACAACTTGTGATTAAAAATCGCTATGAAAACTATAATATTTATACAAGAACTGACAAAGCGTGTCTTTTCATACTGTATAAAACACAACTTGTGATTCAAAACGTACAATTGTATTCAGATGTTGTAAATACTAATGTTATTTCAACCCAACATGTGCTAAATTACTTTGAAAATGTCATACATTTACACTTCACTTGTTATGAAAACTAAAATATTTATACAACTCACGGTTGAAAACTTACAATGCTTGGCTTTTCATCTGTATAAAACACAACTTGTGATTAAAAATCGCTATGAAAACTATAATATTTATACAAGAACTGACAAAGCGTGTCTTTTCATACTGTATAAAACACAACTTGTGATTCAAAACGTACAATTGTATTCAGATGTTGTAAATACTAATGTTATTTCAACCCAACATGTGCTAAATTACTTTGAAAATGTCATACATTTACACTTCACTTGTTATGAAAACTAAAATATTTATACAACTCACGGTTGAAAACTTACAATGCTTGGCTTTTCATCTGTATAAAACACAACTTGTGATTAAAATCGCTATGAAAACTATAATGTTTATACAAGAATTGACAAAGCGTGTCTTTTCATAATGTATAAACACACAACTTGGAATTGAAAATGTACAATTTTATTTTATAACGAGAAACTACAGAAAACAGATGGCTCAGATACACTTAAAGCGTGAACCCAACTTAGAGTGTAAGATTTATTATATCACAGCTTTGGTTAGGCTATGTTAGGTTAGGAAGGGTTGGGTTAGGGTATGTTCACAGCTTTGGTTAGGTTAGGATAGGTTAAGAAATGTTAGGTTACGATATGTTAGGTTACGGTATGTTAGGTTATCTCGGAGGAAATAAAAAAAACTCGTCGCATAACCCAACTTATAGTGTACGATTTATTATATCACCGCTTTGGTTAGGTTAGGTTAGGAAAGGTTAGGTTATGTTACGGTATGTTTGGTTAGGTTAGGAAAGGTTAGGTTAGGTTAGTTAGGATCACCGCTTTGGTTAAGTTAGGTTAGGTTTGGAAAGGTTAGGTTAGGTTACGACATGTTAGGTTAGGTTAGGAAGGGTTAAGTAAGGTTAGGTTACGGTATGTGAGGTTAGGTTATCTCGGAGGAAATTGAAGAAAAAACTCGTCGCGCGCGACGAGTTTTTTAATTTCCTCAGCCGACTTTGTCTTTTCTTTTACAATTAACGAAGTAAGTCACGTCATGTTTGTTTGTTTTCCTATTTCTATCAGTTTCGATGTTTTACTATTTTGTTACTTAGTTGTTAGTCATCATCGGCTAGAGTTTATTGTTGACATAGTGTATAAAAATGTTATATTAAATACCTTTTTTTCTTTTCAGATGGTATCTATAATTGAGAAATTCAATAACACTACTTATGGGGCAAGGTGTGTTTCAATCTCACAACTAGTAGTGTTCAATATTACTTTAGATGTTAAAGAAAAAGAACAAAAGGTTATGATTTATGTACTTCATACTGACCAAACCGTATGAATTATGTTAGTGATATATTGTTTTCTTTTGATCGTAGGGGTGGCCTAGTTGCAGACGTACAGGGTTTTGTCGAACAATCAACAGGTCAATTTTTTGTAAAAGAATTTTTTTTGTGATTTGAAATGTGAAAACAGTGTACATCTATTATTCAACAGCTCTGAAGACTGTGTTGTAAACGAGATGACAAAACATTACTTAGAACATTTTCATCATGGATTAAAATAGATCATGGATTTGTAGATTATGGTCACATGCAAATTATTGTAAGAAACATTTTCAACAATTGTGATCATGTATTTGTGAAAGGTTGTCAGAAGAAACAATTTCTACACAACATTATTCCGTCTGTTGAGGTCTACGATCTATTTGATTTCAATTGTCCAAATTTAAATACTCTACCTAAATGTATTACTGTCTGTAAATTCCATACTTTTCCTGAAGCAAAATGTGCACAGCAAATTGTTTTAAGTTTAAAGTCATGGATTATAGACAATATTCATTACGTGTTTTTAAACAAACCTGAAGTTAAATGAAACATACCTCTGATGCTAATGTTTTTTTTTTTGGAAGGAGAAGCAGTTGAATCACTATCACTTTCAATCACACGTAGAGCTATAGACACTTAGGAAATATAGAGTGTATGAGATCACATGTTAAAACTCTTTTATACATGTCGTATTGATTACACATAACAAGTACTGACGCGGATGTATGTGTGTGTGTGTTTCAATCACTTCCTTGTGATGAAATTCCATTCTGTCTTCGTGTTTGTAAACCCAGTATGTTGAAATAAACCATGCAGCACTACTACTGTGAAGCCCTTTGTTTATACACATTATTTCACAGGAGCGTGACAATCTTATGATACACAATAAAAAGGTTGTGACGGTCTGAAATGAAATTTAACCTTAACCGTTTTCCTAATCATTACACACAGTCATTTACATATAGTTAATAATAACACTGTTCATCTGGAAGGAGAATAGATGCTGTATAGAAGATGAAATATACAAGGTTATGTAAGTATAAACTTATTTATCTTTTAATAACAAAACATTGTTAGGGAATGCGCTCTACAGGCATGTTGTACGTAATTGTTTTCATAGGTCCCTCTTACAGTATCTGTAAGTATAGTAGGAACACATGTTATTTACCTCCTGCCTCTTAATTGCATAACAGCGCCTCTATGCGTACACATTTTCTACCAAAGAGCTTAAATGGTAAAAGGTGTATGAATGAATGAATCGGGGAATAGCATAGTGCGAAAGAGCGTAACTTTTTTTTTTGTTAGAAATGATTCCCGTGACCTGACAACATTCCCTTTGGTCATGAGGGCTTAATTACAACCGTAGGGATGAATTTGGATAGCATAGTGCGAAAGGGCATAATTACATTGTTCGAAACGACTCCCATGACGTCAAGAACGTTTCCTTGGTCCATAGGGCCTAATTACAGCCTTTGGGAAGAATATGGATAACATAGTGCGAAAGAACGTAACTAAATTGTTCGAAACGAATACCATGACGTCCTTAAAGTCTACTTGATCCAAAGGGCTTAGTTACAGCTGTCAGGATGAATGTGGGGATAGCAGAGTGGTAGAAGGCGTAACTCAATTGTTCGAATCGACTACCATGACGTCAATAACCCCTCCTTGGTCCAAAGGGCCTAATTACAACATTTGGGATGAATATGGATAACATAGTGTTAGAAGGCGTAACTCAATTGTTCGAAACGACTACCATGACATCTATAACCTTTCCTTAGTCCAAAGGGCCTAATTACAGGCGTCGGGATGAATCGGGGATAGCATAGTGTTAAAGGGCGTAACTCAATTGTTCGAATCGACTACCATGACGTCTTTAACCTCTCCTTGGTCCAAAGGGCCTAATTACAACATTTGGGATGAATATGGATAACATAGTGTTAAAAGGCGTAACTCAATTGTTCGAATCGACCCATGACGTCTTTTTGCCAAAAGGGCACAACTAGGGCGTCGGGGGCGGCGTCGGAACATCTCAGGACGAAAGGGCACATCGCACGCTTTCATATGACACCCATGACGTATTTTTGGCAAAAAGGCACAACTAGGGCGTCGGGGGCGGCGTCGGAACACCTCAGGACGAAAGGGCACATCTCACGCTTTCATATGACACCCATGACGTATTTTTGCCAAAAGGGCACAACTAGGGCGTCGGGGGCGGCGTCGGAACACCTCAGGACGAAAGGGCACATCTCACGCTTTCATATGACACCCATGACGTATTTTTGCCAAAAGGGCACAACTAGGGCGTCGGGATGAATCGGGAACAGCACAGAGCCAAAGGGCTTAATTACATTATTCGAATCGACTACCATGACATCACGGGACTGTGACGGATCAAAGGGCTTAAGTATAGAGACTGTTCCTGTTGCGTAACGGGAATACTAACCATAGGGCCTAAATCCTAAACAAGGAGTCTGGATGAATCGGGAATAGCACAGAGCCAAAGGGCGTAATTACATTATTCGAATCCACTCCCATGACGTCATGGCGTCGCCGGTACAAAGGGCACAACTCAGGCGTCGGGGGGCGGCGTCGGAATACCATAGGACGAAAGGGCACAGCGCGGGCTTTCATATTTGTTTTGTTGTGACACCGAAACTTCTTTAATTCAAACTATCTATATAATTAGGTGGAAACGCACACAATGAACATATATTAGCTTTTATTTTTACTTACAATTTTCATAGCTCTGAACCACAAACATTTTGTACTAAAACTGTTATTATAAAATCCTTGAGTCAATTAATAAAGAGGGGCTTCACTATAAAAGCCCAGCGCAATCATTTTAAAAAAAACAATAAACTGTCACTTAATTATTAGTAAATAAAATAAAATATGATTACTTACCAGAGGATCAGATGGATGACTTCGCCAACACACTATGAGGTCACTCTTAACTTAGAACTGTACAGAAACATGTATTTATACAGAAAACTGAAACACTTACATTAATGACGTCACACCTTTAAAATTCTCTCTCCCCAAGAGAAAAGATTGTATCACATATTTTTTATCTCTAAACAAGCCAAGGGATACATTCCAGGGCTACACTTCCGTGTTTTTTGTTGTTTCGCAAGAGATAAGATATGTTTGGAATGCGACCCTTATAACGACATGTTTTAGCCATTAGGATACATGAGAAAATCTGTTTATACAATCATATTCCTAGACAGACGTATTTGTGTGCGAGTCACTTGTTAACAGAATACGGAAAGATGCAATAGCTTATTATTATAACTATGTGTAAACATTACATATCGTTTCATTCCTACGTTACCTGCATTGCACTGTAGGTATGAACCAGGGAATACAATAACGCATAAGACCGTATCCTTTTGTTTGAAAAATTCCTATGACGTCATGGAGCAAAGGACCTCGCGTTGGTGCATGTCGTGACATGTTTCAAGGGGGGGCGACGTCGCGACGCCGGGGCGGGGTCGGGTGGCGGCCATTTTGAGTTATACCTCGTCTATAACTACTGATAGGAACCCGTTTTCATTTCCAGCAATGCATTTCGTATGCAGGTATAGACTCGGAGTCGAGATCATCGCTCTGATCTCAGTTAGCTTAATTGGTCGTGTGGTCGTGACCCGTCGCAAGTGTATGCACTGCGCTGGAATAGGTTGGTCTATGCGTGCGCAGTTAATACTCAAAGTCACAATGGAGCGACACCTGCGATATGACGCCCGCGACACATTGCACATTTTTATTGAGCAATAATAGCAAGCCAGAATTTCTGTGGTAAAACGTCATGATGGCGACGCGACGAAAATTGACTTGGGGTTAACTTTTACCGCTTTACATCAGCTGAGATGAGCGGAAATTGAATGTGTTTTGTTTTCAATAACGACCTCTACCAGAGCAATGTATACGGGAAGCGATGCTAGATTTAATTGGACCTCTGCATGGTTTCCATTCTTTTCGAAAAGTGTTCAAGATATTAAAATTACTGCTCTGAACCTATAGCATTTATACAATATAGCCTAACTCCTCCTTCGAAAAAATGGTTACATATTATTTGCATTCATGAACCACAAATTATTGTCTTTGTTGGACATTACATGAGAATAATAGAAGAATTCCTCTGACACTGGGATTTGAACCCAGGACCTTTGGCTATCTGCGCCACTGTTCTACCAACTGAGCTAAGCTAGAGTTCACTTCACAGCGCCAGATGGAACCACTCTCCTATCACTGATTGCCCTTAACGGTCTACCTGGTCTACCTTAATGGCTCCAAATCCCAGTGTCACAAGAATTTTTCTCCTATAATATTATTCTCAGATGGTTACATGTTCCATAGTAGACCTATGTTAAAGTTCAAACTAACTTTAACTCCACAATTAGTTAGGCGCTCAGCTGGAAATATTGCTTCACACATTGCAAATTTATGCAGGCTGCATCAGTACTACCGATTAGCAACAATGTATCATTCGCATAATTTATTATAATTTCGGCAATAGGACTCTTTGTCCGTCAACATCTTTTCGCAATCAGAGTACTATACTTCCCAAACAACTGGCGCTTCTTCTTTTCCGTCTTATCAGAATGTATAGAGCTAGAAGTTTTATTGAATTGAAGGCAGACATTGCATGAAAGTCCAGTATGTTTGATCAGTGTCACTCGAAGCACAGCATGGGACTGCGGAAGTCCTGCTTCCTACTAATGTCTACGGGAGGATATAGCTGTGAAAACGAGTAAACGCAGAATATTGCTATCAACAATAATTTCCAATGAGTAGTAATGCTGTTTTCTTTCTTCTTAAAAATAGTAATTGTGTTATTTTGAAGTTAATTACGAAATATTGGCTCTTCAGAAAGCTTAAAATAAAAACAAACACAGAAGGGATACCTCTCCGGAACTACCAGGTTCAATAAGAAAATACAGATTCAAAACTAGAAAGCGAAAATGTAATATACATTTCTGTGATAGTAATTATTCCAGACGTAAGTGATTGACATTTGTCCTAAACTTAACCTTCGCTTTGCCTAAAATACTGAAAGTACTAACCAGGATTCGCAACTTTATATACATTGGTATAACGATTTTCACTCTTCTACTGATTCTCTACGTGGGCAGTTTTTCTTGACACTCTTGAAATGTAGTTTAATTAATACCGTATTCTGTAAGAATAATAGCTTCCATTTTATGTAGTGTGTTAATATTTCTGTCCTCATGTAATTGCGCTTTTTGGATTTATTATATAATTTCTAGACTAGAGTTTCCAATTAGTGCCAAAGATTTCAGTTGAAGTGAAATAAATGTTAAGAAACTAATTTTAAGTTTTAATTTCATAGTTTTTATTGAGTAGTTTTAATAATTCTGGTCAAGTTAAAGTACGCAATCCATTTTTATGTGAAATGCCGGTACAAGATAGTTCTTCAAACAGGTTTTAAAAGAAGAAAATTTCTCACTTTATTTGCAGTTCATTATTCACAACGTGTATAATTTTATCCCCAGAAAATTATGCAGCCCGCCAGTCAACTTTTGGACACAATATTGGCCCTTGGACCTCTTCAAGTCCCCCCCCCCCGTTCTATACCATGACGGAATTGGAAAAGATATTCTGCAAGCTGGCGTAATTTGCAGAAATCTTAGTGACTATTTTGCCAGGGAGTTTGTTACTGCTTATTTTAGAAACCGCCTCATTTGAGTTGTATTCTGCAGACTTGATGGACTTCCTCTCAAGATAATGTATCATTTTTACAACCTGCTCTCCACTTATGTTAAAGCTTCCACTCTAAGTTGACCATAAAATTCACCTGAAGTAGGCTGATGACGCATCCATAGAGAATCCTTGTTGGACTTGAACGTTTAAAAAGATGGTAGCGCATGGATAGTGCATGCGGTCATTACCTCAGAGGTGAGGTATCATAACTTCAAAATTTGAAATGCTGAGATATTAACGAGTTTTTGCCCAGCTTACTTCAAGTGACCGATTGTTCCGTGTGGCGCGGTTGGGAGTACGCCTAACCCCCGGTGGCCTGGGTACGATTCCTGATTATTAATGTGACCCAGATTGCTAAATTTCACAGAGGTGTTGGTGTACAGCTTTTAATCACTAGTCTGTGCACTAAATATACCTGGCTTCAACCCAAACCTCTCCACAGTGCTTATGATGAGGAGGCATATGCCACTGTTAAATAACGATTCGTTCGCCGGCTGGAGAGTGAAGACTGGCCGTCCCCTTGGTGTCTTTCAACTAGAGTAGGCTTCCCTGCTCGCGGCCAAGGAAGTGGGTTGAATGTAAGTCCATAGGAGGTGACACATGATAGATATAGAAAAAGCTTCCCTAAGGGGATCCGAGAGATTGCGAGCGGTCCAGGCTCATGCAAACTATCAAGATCAAGAACCACATCAGGAACCAGTAACAACCGATAGGAGAAGGGAATTTTGACAATCTCTGGGCAAAGAGGAATGGACAGAAAGAAGGAAGAGGCCGCGGCCGGTCCGACAGCCAGGAGAAAGGCACGAGGTCTATATTGTCAGAAGAGCTGTCCAGCAGTGGATAATCCTCATGGGGAACGACTCGGAAGAAGAGACAAAAAACAAACAGAAGACAACAATCGAAGAAATATGAAGGGACATGGTAAATTTAAATCTTACTTTCAAAGATTTCACATACCCTCTATTGATGGATATTTTTGTCCATGTGGACATGATGAACAAACTGTAGAACATCTTGTTTTGTACTGCTTATTTCATGGTTACAAGCGCCACATTTAACGAAGTGTAATAAGGTTTTGAGTTATCCAATGATTGACTTTTTAAAAGCAACCAATGCTGTTTCACAGAATTTAAAATTTTTGTCACAAAGTTCTTAAATCGCTGTGATGAATTCCCACAACAATTTCTATGAACTTTTTTTTAATGTAACTTTGTAATGTTTTGTGTTTATGTTCACTTTTGTTTATTGTTTACTGCCATATTTTAACATTTTCTGCATGCCATAATCATAACATAGGAGGAAAAGAGGCACAATTGGTTTAGAACGGAAAAACCTGACATCAGTGAAGCAGTTCAAATACCTAGGAGTAACACTGCAAACGACAGGGACAACATTCACAACGCATGTTAAGGATAGAGTGAACGCCGCACTGAGAGCAATAAAGCGACATAAAGCACCTCCAGGAGATGTCACTGCAGACAGCATTGAACTGTTCCAGTTGAAAATAGTACCGGTAAGAACACATGGACTAGAGAATATATGACATTATCTAAGTCACAAGAATCTGGCAGACATAGAAAAAATTAAGGCCACATACCTGAAACGAGTCCTAGGCCTATCGAAGTTCACTCCCTCACGACTCACATATGTGATGACAGGAGAGTTGCCACTTGTAGAGGACCTGAGACTGCAGCTTCTGCAGTCCACCCCCAGCTACGAGAGACTGTTACGGGACATGCAAGAGAAGCGGAAAGAAATATGGGATGACTTCTACTGCACGGACGCGATGATATACAAAGACTGGGCGAAACCTCTATACGACCTACGACACACAGTGACCAGATTCGCGACGCACGGCTTCCATTTCAAAGTGTGCAAAATTAGGAAATACCACCAACCAGGAAATGCGTGTGAGTGTTCGTGGTGCGGACAAAAGTGTGACAGGTACCACGCAATTTGGTGTTATCATTGACTCAAATTCTTTTAATTTATTTATTTATGTTTTGTACAAACAACGTATCACATTACCTAATGCTTATTGAGCAATACACTAAGTTTTAACAGTACAGAACATTTTTCTTAAACTGAAAAAGATGATTTCACTGAAGTCTTATACCAGTAACAAAGCAATCGATCACATTCCGCAGTGGGAGAAGTGAAACCAGATGAGCTACGCCGTATGGTGAGGATCTTAGTTGTGAGGTATTAAGTCTGAATGTTCCATATGGCATGCCCCAGCTCAACGATTACTTCGATGTTACGTGACGGGGGAGAAAATATGAAATTACGATATTGTATATAGTGGAACCCGAAGTATTTTTCCTGTATATTTAGAAAGCGTATGATCTTTTCTTTCGTGCTTTTTGCAAATAGGGGATAGCAAATATTTTTCGAATCGATGGTGTAGAGTGTCAGTCGCACCACCCGCGGCGCAAAGCGGCGATGGCTTGATTTTTCCTCTTGTATAATAAGTCACCTGATGGAATTAGTCCATTAATCAATTGATACCAAAGGCATTTATGGTGAGATGGTGGATGCTTGTTGTGCAAGTTCCTCCATACTCGCCTCCAATTGTACACTGGTTTCTGAAGGACAACTCGAGGATCCGGGAGCTGAGCTATTTTTTCACGATAAATGTCCTTTGTTGTGAGTTCGTTCCCTCGACGAGTTAGACGACTATAACTGACACATTCGAGTAATTTCTTGGCATGTGGCTCATGTGTAGATATGCCACGTAGATCCGGTGGGTTCAAGAGTTTATCATTGGGTAACCTGTGGGACAGGAAAGTATGGCTATATGGGTCACCAGTACCTTGAAGATGGTTCCAGTTATTTTTCAAGAATAAACTGTCCGCTTTTAGCTGTGGATCAATTGCTTGCAAACCTCCTCTTGAGTAAGGTAAAGATAACTGGTCTCTATTGACTTGTAGATGACGACCTGTCCATATGAACCAACCAGTTATGGATCGGAGTTTTCTACCATACATTTTTGGAAGTGGGAGTATCTGACTTGTATACCACACCTTTGACAGCGCATACATATTCACATATTGTACTCGCTGTATGAGGTGCAATGATCTATAATGGTTATCACTCAACATTTTCCGGATGATATTAATAATCCGAGTCCAGTTTTGATGAAGGGTACCCACGAGGAAAGATGAAAAAGTAAGACCTAATATTTTAATCTGAGGTTGTAAGTTTATTCAGGTTGGGAATTTAGTAGCAGTGTGGCCGATTGTTATGGCTTTAGTCTTGTTCACATTTAAGCTAGCACCACTTGCATTGCAGTATCTCTGAATAATGTCATGTATATGGGAAATACTCACATCGTGCGTAAGTATCAAGGATACATCATCGGCATATGCGCGTACTAGGTTCTTGGGGTGCGCTTCTAGATATGTACACGGGCTGCGTAACAAAGGTTCAATCGCTATCACAAACAAATGCATGGATAGAGGGCACCCTTGTCGCACTGATCTGGTGATGGATATTGATTCTGTAAAATAACCTTTTACCTTATTTTCGTTGTAGCATTCGTCATAATTCGACGAAACAAACCAATATACGCTGTGTCTACGCCAAGACTATGCATTGTCCGAAAAAGGTATTGGTGTTCCACTCTGTCGAAAGCATGGTCAAAATCCAAGGATAGTAAGAGTTTCTGCTCACGGGACCGATTGGCGTCGCGAAGGGCGCTGAGTGCGTTAAAGATTCTTCCATCTGAGCAGACACATTGTTGGGAAGAACACAAAACTTCATTCACTGCCGGATGGAGGCGGGGTTTTAAACAGCGCATGAGGAACTTATAGTCGCAGTTTAATAATGTTATAGGTCGGTAGTATTTCGCTGTCTGAGGTTTTGCAATTTTGGGGACCATAACTGTTATACCACTAGTGAAGGCACTGGGGACCGAAACCAATGTAACAATTTCATTGAATACATCTTCCAAGTCTTGCTTAATAGTGTTCCAAAACTTAGAGTAAAATTCAACACCATTACCATCCGCACCCGGTGATTTATTCTTCGGGCAATGGAGTAAAGCAGAATTAATTTCATCAATGGTAAAAGGAGCAATGGACGATGAGTGCAAGCTGTCTTCTTCCATTGACAGTATGGTATCATGTTGAACAGGAGAATATAGCTGAGAAAAAAAATGTGTGGAAGATTTTGCGAATCCCTGACTGTGACTTGACAACTGTACCATCGTCGTCTTTAATTTGATGAATGTACTTCCGTATGCCCCGTTTGTTTTCTTTGATGACGTGACGAGGGTTGTTCATCTTGAAAGTCGACCGTTTTTGCTCTCACTTGAGTACCTCTTAAATCTGCTAATTGTAGTTTCATTATCTTAGCTTTCACTTTTCGAATAAGTATAGACTGTTCTTGGGTAATCCTGCCATCTGCCTACGGGAGATGACGCAGCGGTCGGGTGGTAGGCCAAGTCCCTCCAGGGATGTAGCGCCACGGAGTTTAGTTTAGTTTTTTTAGTTCTTGGGTAAGTCTGTTTGTGATACAGGTCTCGTAAAACGGCATACAGAAAATTGCTATACTGCTGCTGTACTTGCCGTTTTTCACGAGCACAGAGTTGAAACCAGGATCTGATTTTAATTTTTATTGCCATCCACCATTATAATTTGGAATGGTAACGTTGTTGTTTTCGTTTCCAGATGTTCCACTGAAATATAAACTGTTTTTGTATAAATTTATCTGCTAGGAGAGTGGAATTTAACTGCCAGAAATCTCTGCCGTAAGGCTGAATTGTAATGGTAAGCGAACAGATGTGATGAAACCACAATGATCTGATAATTCAGTGGGGCAGATATCAACCCCTCTGATTTCTATATCTGCATTTACATATATACGACCCAGGCGGCCAGCTGAGGTGTGGGGTTGAAAAGTAGACGATTTTTGTATATCGCTTCCCAAGTGTCGCGTAGCTTGAATTTGGACACAAGATTTTGCAAGGCTGGACAGGTGTCGTAATTGCCGGTATGGTCCTTATGGGATAAAATTGCGTTGAAGTCACCTCCAAGTAAAATATGCTTGGCGTTATTGAATAAAACAGCCACATCTTCACTGCAAAATTGGTGTCGTTGCTTACGTTTAGTAGATCCAGAAGGACCATAGACATTTATTATTGTCACATCTTCGACTCGTAAACTTATACCGCGGCAGTCAGGTAGTAGTTTCACATCACAATAAGCAATGTTATGTTTGAGAAGAATGGCAGTCCCACGGGTGTTGTGATCGGTATTTACTTCAGCCGTATAACCCGCAACACTATAAATATTAGTTGAACTCACTTCTTGTAACAAGCAATAACTATATCTAGAGAATGGAGAGTTTTACTAAGTAATCTAAATTTATCTATCGTCTGGATATTAATAATGTTCAATGTTAAAACAGTATACGTGGGCTGTATAAGTGGTAATAATATACCAAGACATGCACATATGCTCATTGTGCGAAACATAATGGAGGTTTGTTTTTATTTCGCAAGCTTAGAAGTTGTTTTAACTGGCGCGCTATGTGTATGTTCTTCTCGAGTGAGCGGATTGTTTACGTCACTGCAGCAGGGGGTGGAGTGACCTGCTGTTGTTGTATGCCTGGATCCGGATCATGTAACCATCCAAGGTCCTCCTGACAGCGAGGCTCGTTTACTGCATCTGTAGTAGTAATTGTTGTAGGATCGATGATGTGTCCATCGGAAGATTTTAGTTTTTTTGCAGTAGGCTCTTGAGTATTTGGTTCTGTGCTAGAAGGGAGTGATGAGTCACCTCCGTCGGTCATGTTGTCGGTGGGACTGGAACTTGTAGCAGCAACGGATACGTCCAGTTGATGCTGCTGTTTCTGGCTTTGGTGGAGATGTTGTTGGTGTTGTTGTGAGGGTTGGCGTTCACGTGGAGTTATCTCCAATTGTACATCATCATCACCATTAGTATTGGTGTCTGGCGGCTCCGTCAGAGTGGGCGGGACCAGTACATCAATTTCGGGTTTACGAAAGAGATCACTCAGCGAGAGGTTTACGGGCTTGAACTGTTGTCTTGTACGCGAACTTTCTGTATGTACACTGATCTTTGAGGTGATCTGATTCTCCACATAGATTTCAGGTTTGTAACTGTCCTCTATAAACAACGTAGGCTTCATGACCGCCGATATTTATGTTTGAGGGAATGGGTTTAGTGATGGTCATATACACAGAACGGACTCCATTAGGAACTTTATATTTATAGCCAGAACACCACAGTTCGTTTTCAAGTTTGTGTACAGGTCCATACGATTGTAAAGTGGACCTGATCTTGTCATTGGGCAGTTCTGGTGGGAGGTTGAAGACCCGGACATGTGTTGTTCCTCTCTAGCGTCAGTAATAACAACTGATGTTACGGTATTATCTTCTAGAATGTATTCACTCTTACCTTTATGTTCATTTAATAATTGTTCAAAGACCACTCGATTTTTCAATTTAATGAAAACCGCGTTGTATTTCCTTACGAGTTGCAGACCTTCCAAGCATAGGCGTAACCAGGCCGACCATATGGGGGGGGTTATAACATCCGCGGGGTCTGGCGAGTATGGAAGGAGAGGGGGGTCCGGGGGTCCTCCCCCGGAAAATTTTAAAAATTAAGATGCAAAATAACGAGTTTTAAGCTTCCGGGGGTTCTCCCACGGAAAATTTTAAAAATTAAGATGCAAAATAACAAGTTTTAAGCTTCCGGGGGTCCTTCCCCGGAAAATTTTAAAAATTAAGACGCAAGTTCAGGACTGGGTGTTAGGTTAAGTCTTAGGTTAAGATAATGCACATTGTGCGCGATTCCTAAAATTATTATTAAAATAACGAGTTTTAAGCTTCCCACGCTTTATACTTGTATTAAGCAATTTATGGGCACACTTAAAAAAATTATACAATTTTCCTTTTTTTAATCAATGGGGGGGGTTCAAACCCCCAAAACCCCCCCCTCGCTACGCCTATGCTTCCAAGTGATCTTATGGTATACTCAATTTTTCGTCCATCCAGCGATGTATATCCAGAGCAGTTGGTCGTGGTATATTTTTATCAAAGAATGCTTTTATTGTGTTGTCGCTGTCTCCCCGCCAGCGATATTTATACTACTTCCTCCTGCCGCTGATTGGACGGCGCCCAGTTGTATCCTTACCTCCCCCTCTCCGGTACAATTGAAAACACTGGGTTTACATTTGGTTCTTGCGATCACTGGGGCCCAACTACTGTGAACTCTCGCCATTTCTTCTTTACGATTGAAATTGTCCTTATGTTTTTGTATTTCTATGGCTTCCCGGTAAAGTCTAGGGAACCAATGGGAGGTAGTACTAAGTACTTCTGTTTTGTGGAAGCTTATGTCATGTCCGGGTAGAAAAGCGTGCTCAGCTACTGCCGAATTTTCCGTGTTGCCTAGTCTACATTGTCTGTTATGCTCCTTCAGCCTGGTATTGACGCTTCTTTTCGTTGTACCAATGTAGACTTTGCCACAGCTAGAGGGTATTCTATATACACCCGCTTTTGACAGTGGTTTCTGTTTGTCCTTGCCGGAGTTTAGATGCTGTTTTATTATCGTGGTGGGTTTGTAGATTGTTCTAATGTTGTGCTTGTCCAGAATTTTCCCAATGCGATCCGTGACCGTACGTATATACGGAAGAAAGGCCTTTGCTCTTGGTGGTGTTTTTGCCACACGGTCCTTTCCCGGGCCAATCGGCTTGGACGCCCTCGTTATTTCCTTTGAACTGTAACCATTAGCTTGAAATGCAATGTAAAGGTGTTCCAGCTCCTCTCCAAGTAGGGGGGATCGCAGATCTTCCGAGCTCTTAGTGATAGTGTCTTAATTATTCCGGATTTTTGGCGTGGATGGTGGTTGGACTCTTTTTGTAGGTATCTATCTGTGTGGGTCGGCTTTCTGTATACAGTATGCAACAATCTCAGGTTCTGGTCTCTGATTACCAACACATCTAGGAAGGCATTTTGTTGTTTAGCTCTTTTTGCATTGTGAATTGAATGTTACCATTGATTCCGTTTAGGTGCTGTAGGAACTGGTTTGGTTTCTCGTCCCCGTGGCGCCAAATGATGAACGTGTCGTCGAAATATCTCCACCATACCTTAGGTTTTAACGGCGTGGTCTCCAAGGCTACAGCTTCGAATTTCTCCATAAAGAAATTGGCAATGGTCGGGCTCAGGGGACTCCCCATCGCAACCCCGTCAGTTTGCTCATAGAAACGTCCATCCCACTTGAAATAGCTGGTCGTGAGCATGGGCGTACGGTGAAATTTTGTTCGGAAGGGGTTCAATGTAAAGTCGTCTCAGCTCCATGTCCTTGCGCACATTGTGAATTAGTACTTTTTTAAAAAATACTCAACAGTTGTGTTGTGATAATTAATACACTGTAATAAATGAACATGCAGCTCAGTCTTTAAAACTGTTTTCTTGAGGTTTCTATCCATTTCTCGTTTAAGCTAGAGTCTATAAATAAAAACTTTATTTTGAAAACTTATCATAATACTGCATGGTGTATAGGGCACATTTTTAAAGTCATCTGTAAATCCATCGATGGAAAAGTCCAATTATTAATGCTAATGTTAATTTTGTGATGACCTCGTGAGTACTGTTGGCTTTACAAACAGGTTGATGGATTTCGGTGGGAGTATTCGAGTTGTCGTTTGAAAGATTCCGAAGGGATTTTTGTTTACTGGTAATATATCGCTGTTATTATGCTGAAAATCTATCAACACCACGAGGTTTTGAAATTTGAATCTTAAATAAATTACAATAAATCTAAAATAATTCTTTGATATGTACGAAATTGTAAAATATGTAACAACCGAAACAGAGTTTTCTTTTATTTCGTTCCATGATTTATAATCTTCAAAATATTGCAGATGTTTCGGGAGGGGTTTCAACCCCCTCAACCCCCCTCACCGTACGCCCATGGTCGTGAGGCAATGGCGGAACAAGGTAGTTATGTCCTGCGGGAACACCTCCCCAATGTGTAACAGGGCCTCTTCAATTGGTACTTTTGTGAATAATGAAACTACATCAAAGCTTACCAGACAGTCTTCCGGTGTGAGCGACACTTTCTCCAGTTTTTCAATGAAGTGTGCAGAGTCCTTGATGTTCGTATCCGTCTGCCCTATGTGTGGAGCTAACCTTGTTGACAAATGTCTGGATAACAAATACGTCGGCGACACTCCTATGGCACTCACAATCGGGCGCAACGGTACTTCTATCTTGTGGATTTTTGGTAACCCATACAGACGTGGTGCTGTTGCTTCACTTTTTTGTATCGTTTTTCGGGTGTCTTGGGCCAGTGAAGAGTTTTTTATCAGGTGGTTGGTTTTCCGTAGTATCGCCCTCGTCAGGTCCTTTGGTATTTCTTTGTAAGTGTCTTTATCTGATAGTAGTTCCGAGATTTTCATTTTGCAGTCCACCGACGACAGTACCACTGTGGCATTACAGAAGTACTTAGTACTACCTCCCATTGGTTCCCTAGACTTTACCGGGGAGCCATAGGAATACAAAAACATACGGACAATTTCAATCGTAAAGAAGAAATGGCGAGAGTGCACAATAGTTGGGCCCCAGTGATCGCAAGAACCAAATGTAAACCCAGCATTTTCAATTGTACCGGAGAGGGGGAGGTAAGGATACAACTGGGCGCCGTCCAATCAGCGGCAGGAGGAAGTAGTATAAATATCGGCGGGCGGGGAGACAGCGACCAGTGAGGCACATTAGATAGGACTCGACAGTTCAGCAGGCAGCAGAGCAGAGAGCACCTGAGTTCACCGGACTACCGATCTCTTCAGTTGGCTGAGGGAAGCCTCTATTACTGACTACTGTTGGTGATCGATCTTCGATCTCCATTCGTTCAGCGCACCCCGCCTGAACTAAGAGTTCTTTTTAGAACTTAACCTCCGCCCTTCTAAGGGCTCTCTGAAAGAGCATCCTTTACTCTCCTTCCTTAACCCACCTTTCGTAGCTGTTCTTTTTAGAACACTACGAACGGCCCTTTTCAGGGCACTTCAGAAAGAGCTTGCTTGTTCTACCTTTCCCATTCCATCCAACCTTTCTCTATCTTTTCTAGGTCTCCTCTACATGAGGCAGCCATGGCAGACTCCTTGGAATTCTTCGAGCAGAACTTCTCCAGGATACCCCCGACTCTACGTGAGCAGCTGGAGAAGGAGATGAACGCCATCTACCAGAAGCAGCAGCAGAAGAAGCAGAAGAAACTAACTTTAGCGTTGAAGAAGTCCGGTAAGGCAGCCGCCAGACCGGCAAACAGGCCGAGCGAACGACCCGCTGGCACTGCGCCAGCCGGGCAGAAACCTGGCTCGTCCGGGGATTTTGCGAAGGCCACAGCCAAACGCAAGGCCACTGAGGCAGTCTCACCTACCTCTGCTGGTGCGTTGGAACCAGCCACTCTTGGGCCATTGTCCTTAGCCGGGAATGCGTCCCTGACTGTGGCTGAAAAAGCCGCTCAAGACCTAGAGGCCCCCGTAGTCTCTCTCTCTCCATGGGCGAACAATCCACTTCTAGTGGAAGCCAACTGGGTCACACCCAGGAAATAGCACTGTATGCTGCGGCCTTGCAAGCCCAGCCTACTGCTCCTAACACGGCATGTAGGCTTAACACTGTCAAAGCCAAGGTCACTGGTTCACCAGTTGCCGCAGAGTCAATGGACTCTGCACTAAGGCGCTCGCACAGCGAGTCTGACAGTCACTTAGGCACGCCTATTGGCACCACACCTCACGCCCAAGCGGATGTTGCTGCCATTCCCGCAGGGAAGCTCCGCAACAAGGTCCCTGTGCATGTCATTGGTGTGACAGACACTCGCAATTTTTTGAGATGGTTGCGAGAAAAGACTGGTGGTAACGGCACGGCGGCTATGCGAGGCGATGCTCTTTTGCTAGTTCCGGAAACCGCCGATTGTTTCCGGGCCACCGTCTCTGCTCTCCGCGCCATCGACCCGGAGAAGGGAGTCAGGTTCCATACCTACTCTCAGCCGGAGGAGCGGTCTGTCAGACTGCTCCTGAAGAACCTAGGGCGTCGCATGCCAACAGAAGATGTGCGCGAGGAGCTCATTGCACTTGGAGTTCCCGTAATCTCTGTACTGCAACTTCGGTCGCAGCGGCGCGACGCCGATCCTGCAAAGGATAGGCCTTTAACGCCGCACTTTATTGTGTCAGTGTCGCGTGGACCCTCGGCAGCGAAGGTGAGAGCTCTCACCACTTTGTGTGGTCTGCACATCTCTGTGGAATCTTACCACGCTCCGAGCGGTCCTCTACAATGCCGCAACTGCCAACGCTTTGGTCACACAAAGCGTAATTGTGGTTACACTCCAAGGTGTGTCGCTTGTGGCGGAGACCACCCCTCAGGGGGTTGTAGTACGCCCAAGGATGCCCTGAGGTGCTGTAACTGCAACTCCTCCCACACTGCCAACTATAAGGGTTGCAGTAAGTGGAAGCAAGTTAAAGGGGCAGCGGCGAAGCGCACTAAGGCAGGACCCAGAGGTTCTGGGAGCTCACGCTCCGCTTCTGCTGTGAACAAAGGCATTGCACCCAGTCTCTCCTCTGAGCAGGAGAAGCTTGGACCCGGTTGGAGCCATGTTACCGAGCGGGGGCGTGTGGTCCATATCCAGCCACCCACTTTACCACACCAGATCCCTAGCGACTCAGGCACATCGCAGATGTCGTCTGATAGCAATCCAACTGTTCCGGGACCCGAACCAACCACACCGGACAGTTATTCCGAAAAGTTGAAGCAACTTATCGATGACCTTCCTTTGGAAGATTGTTTTGAAGTGACCAAGTGTCTGCTTAAACAAGCTCCATTCCTTTTTACTGGAAATGCCCGTCCCAAGGCAGTTCTCAAAGTGATAGCCCTTTTCCTGGCTGGTTATGGCAATGCAAACTAAGCAAGGAACGTATGGCCCTTCATGAGGCTCGCTCACTGGAACGCCGATGGAGTTCACAGCACTGTCCTCGCCTGATATAGGCGTATCATTACGTCTGTAACAGGCAGATTCAGGAGGACCTAAAGGTTTCTCCAACTGCCAACGACATCAGAAGCATTGCACAGAGTTCAGACTCTAAGCTTCTCGATGCTGAGATTCCTGTAGAAAGGCAACTTGGAAAGTGCCTGCGCTTTTCAGGGGACGACTAAAGTCGTCAACATTTTTGAGGCCTTCAGCCTAACAATTCCCTTCCCAATATGTATAAGCCTTCAGCTGACACGTATCCCAACTGGTTGGTTCAACCCCAACCAGGCATTACAGAATGGAGGACCATGACCAAATCCCCCTTGCTAGTTCCGAACAGGGTTTTCCGTGGTTTTCCCTGGTTGTAAGGTGAATACCGGAACTTTAAATTAAAAAGGGACACGGCCCGAACCCCAAGATTAATGCAGTTGCCCTGCATAGGTTCAAGTCCTATGCGAAACACAGTTAGCGTAAGCTTATTCAAGTTATAGGATAGGAACCCGTTTTCATTTCCAGCAATGCATTTCGTATGCAGGTATGGACTCGGAGTCGAGATCATCGCATTGCGGGCTTATTTGGTTAGCTTATTTGGTCGTGGTCGTGGTCGTGGTCGTGGTCGTGGTCGTGGTCGTGGTCGTGGTCGTGGTCGTGGTCGTGGTCCGTTGTCGTGGTCGTTGTCGTGGTCGTGGTCGTGGTCGTGGTCGTGGTCGTGGTCGTGGTCTTGGTCGTGGTCAGCCGACCATCATGCTGAACACAGCTCCGAGGATGCCCGACGCAGATCGAGGCGAAGCAACCCCGCGAGAAGGACCACCAACACGGCCACATAGCCCGGTAAATGCACATCTAGTTTTCGCCGGCCGTGAAAGCCTAGCTTCATACATCTAACTCGTGCATTTATAACGCGAACAAGCAACAACAACTAAAATCACAATTATCACTGATGATTTGGAACTATAGCGGCGAGATAGACCACGTCTGTTCAGTTCGAAGCTCACGTCACGACTGTGGTTCTGAGTACTGAGCAATAGTGCTATATACAAATGCATATTTTGTGTTTTACATTAATTATTATTTAATAATAATAATTAATGTAAAACACAATGTAATCATAACACACTGTGTGTTATGTAATCATAACACACTTATTCTGAAACTATAGCCCTAGCTCTTGTACTTGGAGATTTAATAAATAAAATAAATAAATCGAACAAGGTTACAAATGGTTGATTAAGTGACATGACAGACCGAACTTAAACTAAACAATACAAAACTGTAATAATGTGAGAATGTTCAGGTAGGGAGAGTCGAAATATGAGTTTAAAGAAGACCCTTTTCTAACTGAAATGCTTGCGTAAATTTTCAATTTTCAAGTTATATGCTTGTTTTTTTCGTGGACTTGACAGTATTACTAGTCATTTTAAATAGTTGTGAGACATTCTTCCGCATTAGTGATTTGAAAGTGGAGTTCTGGTCCAGTCAATGAAAAGCTGTAGAGGGAAATGGAAGGAACACAATTTTTGACTTTGGGACTTTGTATGGACTAGTTAGGAGGTAAACATACTAAAAGTACCCACTCCTAGGAGGTGAGCGGGGGCATGGGGGCCTTAGAAGGTCCCCTTTTTTGGTGTTTCGCTTATACCTCGGAAATTATGGTTCCTAGCGTTAAGAACTTTCTATATAAAATCAAAGCAGACAAACTGCTCCATAAGATTCATTCCTTAATTTTTCGCTATCTTTTTTTATTTTTATATATATTTATATTTTATACAAAATATTTATACAAAACAAAACAAGACCAACCGAATGAGCAAGCGCTCGTGCTCGGGCACAGTTCAGTCATTTACATTATAAAATACAAATTACAAATACATAAAGAAATTATAATATTAAATCAATACCTAAACAATAATAATAAAAAAGAAAGAACAGAATAGTAAAAAGAAAAAAGGAAAAGTAGTAAGAACAAAAATTGAAACCCTGAGTTATTACAAATAAAATCGTTCCTTAATTGTCTACTAGGTACAGAGTGAAGTAACTTTTAAACTATGACATAAGATTTTTGATAAACTTATTGAATTTTTTGTTGTTCACATGTACTGTTTCTGGATGTGACCTAATTATAGAGTTATAGAGTCTTGGACCATAATAAATGCTATGTTTAGATCCAGAAGAGGTGAAGTATTTTGGTTCTATTAAAGGTAATGTTTTATTTCTTCTAGTATTGTAGTTATGAGGATCCGATACATGTACGTTGCGGTATTTTTGAAAGTATTTTAAAAGTGTGAGTTTATAAATTTGTTCTACAGTCATCACATTAAATTCAGGAAATATCAATTCTGTTGGATATTCTATAGGCTTTTTTAAACAAATTTGTATAATTCTCCTCTGTATTAGAATCAAAGGAGTCAATACAGATGTGCCACTTCCTCCCCAGCCAATGATACCATATTGGAGGACAGATTGTATTAGAGCTAAGTAGACTGTCCTTAAGACTTCAGTCGGTAAATATTGTTTTAGACAGACAAATTTGTATAATGTTTTTCTTAATCTGGTACATAAATATGTGATGTGTTTGTCGA
Organism: Ectobius pallidus; assembly: GCA_964059195.1. Classification (NCBI taxonomy): domain Eukaryota; kingdom Metazoa; phylum Arthropoda; class Insecta; order Blattodea; family Ectobiidae; genus Ectobius; species Ectobius pallidus. The sequence goes on from CAXKWD010000009.1 coordinate 31,406,052, forward strand.
ATTTCAGATGACGATCTATAATAATACCAAGGTATTTGACCTGATTTGTCTCCTTCACATCCTGGCAGGTACATGAATCAGATTCACAGTTGATATCATGTAGTCTTACGCACAAGTTTTGATCCATTTTTAATTGTGGAGTACCAGCAGTTGTTAATGAGAATGGAACACAGTTTGTTTTATCTATACTTAATACTAACCTATTGCAGTCAAGCCAACTTTTAACTACCCTTAATCCATTATTAGCCCATTTGTAAGTATCCTGCCAAGTTGGAGCGGAAAATAGCAATACGGTATCATCGGCATAAGAGTAAAGACGGTCATGGAAATTATTTAAGTCCAGATGCAGCAACTCATTTATGTAAATAATGAAAAGAATTGGACCCAAAATTTTTCCTTGTGGCACACCAGTATCCACTTCTCCGATATCACTAAACTGATCTTTAATTTTGGTTATTTGCGTTCTATTATGTAAATAAGATCGAAATAAATTTAGTGCAGTACCTCTTACTCTAATTTGCTCTAATTTTTCTATAAGTATCTTGTGGTTTACAGTGTCAAAAGCCTTTTGCAAATCGAAAAAAATACCTAGACTTTTATTTCCCGCATCTAATTCTTCGATAACTTTTCCTGTAACAATAATTATGGCATCATCTGTGCTCAAGTTATTTCGAAAACCAAATTGATTTGAATTTAATATATTGTTTTTATTTAAGAAGTCCACCAGTCTATTTTTTATACATTTTTCTAACAGTTTGGATAGGCTAGGGAGTAAGGATATAGGTCTATAGTTATTTAAACTATGCTTTTCTCCGGATTTGTATATAGGTACTACCACAGCTTTTTAAAGATCATCTGGGAAAGTTCCTTGTGATAACCAAAGATTAAAAATATGTTCGAGGGGCTTCGATATGTATTTAGAAATTGTTTTCAAGGTGTTGTTTGTTATTCCGTCCGTACCAGGGGCAACGTTATTTTTTAGTGAGATTATCATTTTATTGATTTCATCTTGGGTTACAGGGAGAAGAAACATTGATGAAAGCTGAACAGGTTGTGGTATACATTTTTTATATTCAGGGATACTGTTTGGTGCTAACTTAATATTTGAAGTGATTCTTTTTCCTATTTTCGAAAAAAAGGAGTTAAACTCATTTGCAATTTGGTCACTTCGCTTAATTTTTTGTCCTTTTTGATTTATAATTTCTAAGATTGGAATTTTATTATTTGAATTAGTATCAGTAGCTTCATTGACAGTGGACCAGAATTTTCTAGCGTTATTTTTATGTATTTCAAATTTATTTTTGTAATAATTAACTTTCATGGATCGTATAGCTTTTGTTAATATATTTCTGTATCTCTTGTAGTATAATATTAGATTTTCGTTTGTAGGGTTTCTCCTAACATTATTTGCCAAATTGTCCCTTGTCCGAATAGACAAAATTATTCCTCTCGTGATCCATGGCTTGATTTTCTTTAGTTTGCAAGGAACTTTTTTAGTGTCAGTATATGAGCATTTGTTTAGATAATTTTGCAGCAAATCATGGAATATTCGAAAACTATTGTTAGCAATATTACAGTCCAATACCTTTACCCATGTTTCTTTTTCTAATTCATAGATTAATTTGTTATAATTTACATGCTTTTGCGTATATATATCAGATTCACAATTTTGTTTGGAAGAACTTACATTTATGCCGGTAGGTGAATAATTAATCTCGCCTAGTCTCCGAGATATCCGCACTCAAAATTAGCTAATTTTGAAAGAAATATAAAATTGCCTCGCGTTTCTTGCCTTATTTCTTCGGCCCTTCGTCCTACCAAATAGTCATAAGGAAAGCAGTTGTAGAAGGCATTAAATTTCCTTCAAGAATATATGATAGTTTACTTTTTATCTTCAACCGTTCAAACGTTAGAGCAATTTTAATTTTTTGTGTAAATTCCGGGATTTTGTAGAAAAACTTAACTTTCGTTTTTTCCGTTCTTCCACTGCTAAAACTCTATATAAAATCCAATATATACTTATATGTATAAATATAATGTACTATATATAAATGGCACATAAAGAAATTGTATGTATATATATACATTTATAATGTATTTTCAAGTAGGCATATATATGTAGCTCTTCAAAAGTAATATTGTTTGGTGTCGTTTAATACTACTTTCGATACCCCGAATCTAGTAGAACCACTTTGAGAGCTCCATCATTCACCCCTACAGAAATACAATTACTATATATATATGATGGAATTTTTTATAATACTCAAAATTGACAATTTATCGAGCATTGCTGAATCTTTATTTTTATTTAAGAGTCATATTAACCCCCTACATATGCAATAATACTTTTGTTCAATGTATGAAATATATAATGTACAGTTAATATAATATAATTATATATATTAACTATACATTCGCTCCGCAAAGGCATTGGGGTACGGTGATTCCAGAGTCAACAACAATTTTTACATAACTTTTTCTATCAACACATTAACTAGTAAATGTTTTTTTGAAACTGTGTTACATTTAATTTGATAATATATTTACACCTTATAGAACAATTAAACAGCAATAATTATTATAAATTTCTGGTTCGTCATGGGAACTTGGCCATGCTTAGTTTTCTTCTTCATCTGTTGAGAAAGGGGATACATCTTCTAGGATAACTGGCAGAGGATCGATGTCGAGTTCTTCGTCCTCATTCTCCAAGAGGGGGCCCCCATTAAGACAGTTCCCATGGAAGTTTTGGCACACAGGGGAATACTTGAGAAATGCCTTTCTGCATCAGCATTTGGTGGTGGCACAATCGTTAGTACACCGACAAAAAATAACGTTTAATATTTCATCCGGTGCAGTCTGCTGCTCACTGTCCACCGGGGTTAGAAATTTGTTGGGGGTTAACTCCCACCCATACATCTGAGGAGACAGCTCATTTCCCAACCACATCTGGACTTGGTAATATGTCCTCAGAGAATGTTGTTTTGCTGTCTCCTCTGTTAGTGGGAGGCGTGAGATGTCCGGTTTGATATTGGCTACCGATTTTACAAAGGACTGGTAACAGTAAGCGTTTAGAGATTTCTCTTTAGGTGGGACCCCGTACCACCTCAAAATACACATTTCTCCAGTTTCCTCTATATCATCCTTGGTTGAGGAAGGGTCTGAGAAAACCGCAGCAGCTCCCTGGACGTCTGGAGACTTCAAATACAGTTTGATGAATGCCCGCTTACTCTTTCGGAAGGCTGCTGAGGTGGTATCGCACCCAATGAAGGCATGTAGAAATAGTATGTCTCGCAGCCCCTGGGTAGAAAACAATGTAGGATTTATTTTTCAACGTCCAGGTTTGACGAAAATTATGTCCTGGTCACTAGGTGTTTTGGCCATCAACAGGATTATTAGGTCGACATCCTCACCAATAACTGCAACAGCGGTGGTATGTGACAACTCCACAGCCGTGTCTACAATGAGAATATTCCCATCATTCTGTGCTTAAAGGATTCTAACTCCATGTGCCTGTAGTGTGACTTTCAGCATGTTAATCAGCCTTTTGTTGTAGATATTTGACAAGAAGTCTTCCTGCTTCACAGTTATGACTGTCTCCTGATTTAAATGTATGTCGGCTGACTTGCTGAGACTGTACCGCCGTTGCTGCTCAGCGACCTTTGTACTTGAGGATGAGCTCGTGAAGGCCTACCCATCAAACACTACAGTGAAACTCCTTCAACGATAGTGACTGTTCACAAAATTGACATATCCATCACAAATGGCAGATATCGTGGAACCTCTTTGAAAAACAACTTTGTGCAGGAGAAGTCCTCCGTCCATACAATGTCAAAGTGTGTCACACGTACATCTTTGATAGTTGGATTGAGCTCTTTGTAGAGAATTGACTTCGGTTGATTTCCTCATTGAAGAAGGCCAAAGGGAAAGGGGCTAATTCATATTGCAAACAAGTTTTCAAATCTTCGTCGGTTTTCCTACTTATGGATATGCGTTGGAATAGCAAAAAAGGATCCACAGACACAGTCGTTGATCTTGATTGGCAATCTAACAGTCCAAAGGGGGAGTGCTCGATCTTTCCGAGACAGTTTGATACTTATTTTCAAACCCTGGAAAAAAAATAGTTGTTATTCTTGAAATCCAGAAAATTAATTTCCGATCACATACAAGTTTAAAATAAACTATGCGAGATAGAGAAAAAATGAATGGAATCAGTCTTGATGAATCATTTTATCAGGTTTAATTTTGTATAGCGTGGCATTATTTATTTCTAGGACCCACAGATTCCGAGATACTGTATAAGCGAAGAACAGAAAAAAGGAACCTTCTAGGGCCCCCCTGCCCCCGTTCACCTCCTAGGAGTGGGGACTTTTAGTATGTATAACTTCTAACTAATCCCAACAAAGTCCCAAAGTCAAAAACTGTGTTCCTTCCATTTCCCTCTATTTATTCAATCATTGACTGGACTATAAATAGGCCTAAGCATATAATGTTACTTGAAAATATATTATAAAATACATATTTACATATTAATTCATTTATGTGCAACTTATATATAGTACATCATATGTATACATATAAATACGTATATATTGGCTTTTATATAGAGTTAGAGCAGTTAGGCCAGTCAGTAGAGGTATTGTATGATGCAAAAGGTGGGGTAGAAGATTTTATTTTTTTAACTTGAATATATGGATACAAGCATGTAAAAAAACAAAAATGCTAACACGGGCGACCTCGGGAAAACTTTTGGCGGCAAAAAAACCTCGAAATTTTAGGACGTTTTTTGGTTTTCTGCCTCTAACACCTAAACGGTGCATCCTAGCGAAAATGTTACGATATAACTAATTAAAGAACATTAAATTCTGCGTCGAATGAATACCACAGCGTAATAATTCGGTCAAGTAGTATGGTCGAAAAGCACGGTCAAAGAATGACGAGTTTTTCCAACTTTGCCAAAAGCTGAGATATGGTACTATATATGAGTCTGCAGCTTGGAAATGAGTACTCTGGGAGAAAAACTCTTGAAATAAAAGTTGTAGAACATCAAATTCTGCGTCTACTGAGTACCAACATTTTTAGTTTCGGTCAAGTGCACCTCTCGAAATTGGCAATCTCCCGGTGTCCGGCAATTGGCATATGAAGGTACCGGTACCTATGAGTTAGAACGCTTCAACAGTACGGGTGTATATCCTACAGAGTTATTCTTGCTTTAGTATCATCAAATAATCATTTTAAAATGTGAATAAGAAGAAAACAAACATGAAAACACATGAGTGAATAAGAAAACATGAATGTAATTTAAAAACACATAAGAATTATACACCATACCGTTATTTTATTAATTAACCATGATGTAAATCTATAAACAAAAAGCTGTTAATAATAGAAATTATGTGTTAATAAGCCTGACCAAGGATAGCATGGCTAAGCCCGAAACCTGTCACCAAATAAAGCCATTCTAAGTACCTGAAAAACCATTAGTCAATAAACATATGTTTAAAACTGTGTATAATTTAAATAAACCAAGGAGCCCAGTTCCTCTATTAGCATCTGTGGAAGTGGTAGGAAGCTCTCATCATCCTCCTCTGGTTGTTCCTCGGGCTCCAATAGCTGGTTGAAGTGATCTTTGTCGGCATCATCATCAACTACCAGTGGATAAAGTGTTCTCACATTGTTGAACACAGTAGTGCTTGCCAGTGGCGGACGCAGAGGGGGATAGGGGGTTATATCCCCCCCCCCGAAATTTGAAAAAAGGCTATATATGCACTCTAAATGGCTAGTTTTATAAGCTAATTGATGAGTTAATTAATTTGTCAAATCCCCCCCCCCCGAAAAAAAATTCTGCGTCCGCCACTGGTGCTTGCTTATGGAAGAGCACTTCAGACCAGCCTTACGGCAAGAGCAGGCTCTACTACACGCTATCTTGCAAGGGCATGACACTGTCTTGAGTAGAGACAAGGGAGTCACGTATCTGTTGGTTTTTAGTGGAACTAGACCTGTATTACTACGCACCCATCCTCTTTCGTCAAGGTTTCTTGTTTTACCCAATCATGTCTGTATTTGATGGAAACACCGATATGAATGGTGGCGTGCAGCATCATAATCAGGTGGTAGTCTTGTGAGGTCCACTTTTCCCTTGGCCACTGCTCGTGTGAACGTGGATTGGTGCAGTCCAAAGCTACTTTGGTGGGATGTCCGGTGTAGAGATCACCAGCCTCATAAATCTAATCATGGCTAGTGAATGGGTGAACGAAGCATCGGGAGATGTCCTGAAGTTCTTTCGAAAAGGTGACCATGCTGCTTAGCTTCATCTTTCCTCGACCAAAAATAGCAGATGTCGTATCACATCCATTAAACGCATGGATGAAAAGGATGTGGCTGGATATGGATTGGTCGAATTTGAAAGATGTTCTCAAATATTGCACATCAGCAGCTTCAGAAAGACCAAGTTGATGCATGGCTGGCCAAGCCCTATCATAAGCACAATAAGGTCTATGTCCTCTCCAATTATTGGGACATTTTCATGCTCCTTGGCCTTGGAAATGAGCAAGTCAGCATGGGCCTGATTGACTTTAATGTCACAATCTTCGAAGTGACTTTTCAGGACTTCAATGAGAAGACTTTTATTAAACTCATTGACCAAAAACTTTTCCTGAGCGACTTGGTTAATTGTATTTGCATCAAAGATTACTTCGGGGGAATGGCGAATCTTCATCCGCCACAGATCTTTTGGTGCCACTCTGAGCAGGGTAGGCAACTTTCATGGACCCATAGTGTATTTTTTTAAAAAAAGAGGATTAACTCTTGGCGATGGTGTCGTAGGAGGCGTTGGGTGGCCAAACAACTTTATGAAGCAGATAGCCTCCATCCAATACTGCGAAATACTGTCACTCTTCTGCAGCATTGGAGGGAAGCGGGGTGAATGCTGCGTACATAGACACTATACACTAGACATACACTAAATATAATTATACTTAAATTATTTTTAAATAATAATATTATTATTGTTATTATTATTATTATTATTATTATTATTATTATTATTATTATTATTATTATTATTATTACTGTTATTATTAAGAAATGTGATAGAAAGATACTTTCGGTTTGGTTGGCTAGAGTTGCAACCCACAGGTACCTTCATGGGATTCTTATGCCACTTACCATACACCGGGAGATCGCCAATTTCGAGAGGTGTACTTCACCGAAACTGACAATTTTGGTACTCAGTGGACGCAAAATTTGATGCTCTACAACTTTTATTTCACGAGTTTTTCTCTCAGAGTACTCCTTTCCAAGCTGCAGACTCATATATAATACTATATCTCAGTTTTTGGCAAAGTTGAAAAAAATCGTCGTTCTTTGACCGTGGTTTTCGACCATATTACCTCACTAAATTATTACATTATGGTACTCATTCGACACAGAATTTAATGTTCTTTAATTAGTTATATCGTAACTTTTTCGCTAGGATCCACCGTTTAGAAGTTATAGGCGTAAAACAAAAAAAAGTCCTGAAATTTCGAGGTTTTTTTGCCGCTAAAAGTTTTCCTGAGGTCGCCCATGTTAGCATTTTTGTTTTTTTTTACATGTTTGTATCCATATATACAAGTTAAAAAATAAAATCTTGTACCCCACCTTTTGCAACATACACCCCTGTTTCGATTCTCTACTGACTGGCCTAAGTGGAATAACGGAGAATACGAAAGTTAAGTTTTTCTGCAAAATCCCGGAATGTACACATAAAGTTAAAATTGCTCTAACTTTTGAACGGTTAAGGGTAAAAAGTAAACTTTCATATACAGAGGCGTTCCTAGGGTGGGGCGGTGGGGGCGGTCCGCCCCGGGCCCCACTCACTATGGGGCCCCCATTGATGTCCCACCCTAATGTAAAAATTAATGTTCCATCTCTTTTTATTATTATTATTATTATTATTATTATTTTTATTTTATTTTTTTACTCATAGTCAGTTTTGTATTAGATAAAAATATAGCGTATTTGACGTGTTAAGAATAAAAAAAAAATTGACACCAGTTACCAATGTTTTGGTCTCAGGTTCATGAGTGGGCCGTGAGAGGTTACTAGGAGATGCGCCATAGGTCACGTGCAGAAAATGTATAATTTAATTGAAGAAAATAGAGCAAGTCTTAATTTATAAATTAACTTAACAAAACACTTAATGTTTATGACGTCCTTTAAAGGGTTTAAACACTTTCAAGAATCAATTCCAAACTTATGTGTAGCACTAAAGGTGTTTTTAACTATTGTGAAAGAATTTTTTTCAAAACTTAATTTAATCAAAAACTATTTGCGGTCAACAATGAGCCAAATCAGACTAAATGGTCTAACAATGTTATACATAAAGAACATTCTGATTATGAAAATAAACTTAAATGAGACAATTAGACAATTTTCGGATGTAAAAGCTAAAAAAAAGCCAATCCTAAACGTGACTATTACATATTCTGAATTAATATAATCCAGATTTTGCTAATTTATTATCTGATTCTCCGACTGAAATTAAAACTGTCGTTTATTACTATAAAATTTCGTCAACTTTCTTGTTTTGTCATATTTAAACATAACCTTTTTTCATTTCATTACTTTTTAATTATGCACACATTTGTATTTTGCTAATCAGATAGCTTAATATTATTGGACTAATGCCTGTTTGTATTTAGTAAATAAATATAATATACACTGCATGAGTTCCCTCCCTTATTCTGTCTATTACTTTTCCGTATAGATTAGCCCATGGAGACGATCAGAAAGACAAAAAAGGCTAGCCATAGAAAAATAAGTTAAAAATAGCCGTGTTGGTAACTTTTGTAGGGGGCGGGGCCTCAAAAATAAATCCGCCTCGGGCGGTGATCATATATTACGCCAGTGATCATATATTCTTCAAGGAAATTTAATACTCTACAACGTCTTTCTTTATTACTTTTTCGTAGGACGAAGGGCCGAAAAGTTAGCTAACGAAATAAGGCAAAAAACACGAGGCAATTTTTTTTTCAAAATTAGCTAATTTTGAGCGTGGATATCTCAGAAACTTGGTGAGATTGCGAAAAAATTTAATGGAATTAATCTTGTGGAGAATTTTGTCAGCTTTAATTTTGTATAGGGGGGCCTTATCGCTAGGATCCATAGTTTCCGAGATATAAGCGAAAAACCGAAAAAGGGGACCTTGTAAGAGCCCCCTGCCCCCCGCTCACCTTCTAGGAGAGGGGACTTTTAGTATGTTTACCTCCTAACTAGTTCGAAGAAAGTCCCAAAATCAAAAATTGTGTTCCTTCCATTTCCCTTTACACCCCTTTTTGAGCATTCATTGACTGGACTATTAATAATTACTTTTCTATATGCAGTATAATCCTCTTTCAACCCTCAATGGAATGCTTAAGAAAAAGCCTGCAAACAGTACAGACTAGTATCTGCACCACGTGGCTTCTGTGAATCATCTTCGCATTTCACATTCCTCACATGATTTTATCGCCGAGCCAGCATAATATTCATTTGAACGTTTCCTAGTTTTTCTTCTCTGCCATTTCTTCAATCCATTGTACATTCAGCTGTTTTCTTCAATGCGTCTGAGTTCATAAGTTAATGACCTCTCATTCATTACTGCAATTATTTGGACGAACAAACAGCTAGAGATGGGGAATATTTCTTGTAACTGTTACTTTGTAACTGTTACATGTATGTAACGGTAACGACCTGTTACAAAAAAACAAAAGTAACGGTTACCAAAGCTCCTCCTAGGATATCTTATTTTCGTCTCAACCAATGGCAGAACCAGAAAATACTGAAAGGAGGGACCGACACAGACGAAAGTTTGCTACTATTTGGGGTGTGGGGTATGGAATATCCCAAAAATGGGGGTCGGAGGTCCTCCCCGGGGATTTTGATTAAAAAACGAGGGAAAAACAGGTCGTCCCTTTAGCTCCTCCCACTCGTGACATCTACATGTGAACATAGGCGCCGACTTAGGGGGGGGGCGTATTAGTTGAGGCGCTGCGCTTCAAACCGGAAGGTCGCGGGTTCGATTCCCGATGAGGTCGTTGAGATTTTTCAATTGGGCCTAATCATTCTGGTGGCACTATGGCCCTGGGGTCGACTCAGCCTCTAACAGAAATGAGCAATCCTAGGGGTAAAGGCGGCCGGTGCTGTCAGCCACCATCTTCATGTGCCGAGTGTCCAAAATCTGGGAGCCTCAAACTCCTCGAACCCTCTGGGCCTCCATGGCCTGTATAGGGATCACTTTACTTTACTATTCAATCCCTTTTCTCCTTTACCCTATACCGGTACCTATCTATTCCTATCCTTTAAATGTTCAACCTAAGGAGATTCGAACACGGGACCGCTAGCATATTACCCACTACGCCATCGAATAATCATTACGATAAAAAGCGAAAATTCAACTACTTAAGTTTAGAGATCTGCATGAAATGCGGAGAATTGCATTTGTGTGAAGTGAAATAAATTCCCTTTAGGCAGGCCTACAGGCTGAGGTAGATTTCGAAGTGCTTTTGGTTTAATTTATTGTCACTGCGCAGTTCTCTTCTTCTTTAGCCTTGGCATGATAAACCCGCAATAATAACTGCAAAAAAGAGGAAAGACCACTTTTTCAAACATTCAAATCTCGCCTTACATGAGAGCTATCGAGAAACTAGTTATTGATTTGCAGAGTACTCATCAAGAGCTTTTCAACGATACCCCACAAGACGTGGTTTCGAATTTCCATCCACCACCCCTACTCGTACCCCCAAAACCCCCGAATCGTTAGTGTCACTGAGAACTCCATAGGGAGTACTCTAATTTATTCCAACAAAGTTTCTCTATACATCACAGGGGCCGAGATATATTTTTTATATTTTTTTTAAATTTCAACCCCCTCCCACGACCCCCCCCCCCTTGGGCCAATATTGCTCATTAACAATTGGGCCTAGAAACAACATAATAAAATTTGGTTCAAATATCTTCAAAATTACGGCCGCTAGCGTGTAAAGATATATAAATATTTATAGGAATTCTGTATGGTTTCTCCAAATTTCTCAGCAGCTCCTTTTCTCAGGGTTTTTTAATACTTTTATTTTTTTATTTTTATTTTATTTTTTAATTATTTTTTATATATTTTTTTATTTTTTGTATTATTTTTTAATTTTTATTATTATTATTATTATTATTATTATTATTATTTTTATTTTTATTATTATTATTATTATTATTTTTATTATTATTATTATTATTATTATTTTTATTATTAATATTAGTTGTGTTGAGAAATTTGTGGGTGTCGAGCGTATGTAACTGGTCTGGAACAGAGTAACATAATTATCGAGAATTACACCAGTTACATTATTTTCACCTGCTCCAGTAACTCTGACCTGTTACTATTACTCTCACTGCTCCAGTTACTCGAACTGTTACTAATACTCTCACTGCTCCAGTAACGCGATCTGTTACTGGTACTCTCATCTGCTCCAGCTACCTGACCTGTTACTGTTATCTCTCCTGTTCCAGCTACCCTGACCTGTTACTAATACTTTCACCTGTTACTGTTACTTCCCCTGTTACTGTTACTTCCACCTGTTACTGTTACTTCCACCTGTTACAGTTAATTCTAATATTTCTGTTACAAGTGTTTTATCCGTGACTTTCGTCTCGTTCCGTTACATCTGTTATTTCCAATATTTGAAAACAAATTAATTAAAAAAAATAAAAAATAACAAAAAATATTTTTATTAAATAAAAAATAACAAAAATAAATAATAAAAAATAATTTAAAAAATGTAATTTTAATGTTTGCCCACTTCCAGATGAGCTAGAAACTTTAAATTTGGTACACACATAGCTTTTAGGCTCTAAACCACAGGAAAATTCCAAAAAGTAATTTTTAAAATTTTTAGTCCTAAAACCTCCGAAAAAGGGCTCGCTCACTGAAATCAATGTTTGCCCACTTCCAGAAGAGCTAGAAACTAGAAATTTGGTACACATATAGCTTTTAGGCTGTAAACCACAGGAAAATTCCAAAAAAGTATTTTTTTTTACTTTTAGCCCTAAAACCCCCCGAAAAAGGGCTCGCTCACTGACATTAATGTTTTATTACTTCGAGATGAGCTAGAAACTTGAAATTTGGTACACCTATAGCTATTAGGCTGTAAACCACAGGAAAATTCCAAAATGTATTTTTTTAAATTTTCATCTCTAAGAACTCTCGAAAAAGTCTCGGTCACTGACATTAATGTTTTTTTCACTTAGAGATGAGCTAGAAACTAGAAATTTGGTACACACATAGCTTTTAGGCTCTAAACCACAGGAAAATTCCAAAAAGTAATTTTTAAAATTTTTAGTCCTAAAACCTCCGAAAAAGGGCTCGCTCACTGAAATCAATGTTTGCCCACTTCCAGAAGAGCTAGACACTAGAAATTTGGCACACATATATAGCTTTTAGGCTGTAAACCACAGGAAGATTCTAAAAAGTATTTTTTTTACTTTTAGCCCTAAAACCCTCCGAATAGGGCTCGCTCACTGACATTAATGTTTCCCCACTTCCACATGAGCTAGAAACTTGAAATTTGGTACACATATAACTTTTAGGTTGTAAACTTCAGGAAAATTCCAAAAAAGTTTTTTTTTACTCTTAACCCTAACACCCCCCGAAAAAGTGCTAGCTCACTGACATTAATGTTTTTTCACTTCGAGATGAGCTAGAAACTTGAAATTTGGTACACATATAGCTATTAGGCTGTAAACCACAGGAAAATTCCAAAATGTATATTTTTAATTTTTATCTCTAAGTACTCCCGAAAAATGGGCTCGCTTACTGACATTAATGTTTGCACACTCCCAGATGAGCTAGAAACTAGAAATTTGGTACACATATCTTTTAGGCTGTAATCTACAGGAAAATTCCAAAACGTTTATTTTCATGTCGATTTTAGATGTTTTTTTACATCGATGGAAAACAACTGATGTTTTTGCTACATTGATGTTTCTCCCCTACATCAATGTTTTTGTAACAAAAAGATGATTAATAGGCTACCTTGGTTCTACAATATAATTTTATTTACAGGGGCTTAATTTCCCAAAACATTGATTTTTTACATAGGTTGTTTTCATGGAAATACTTTTGTTTATTTATGAAATTTGCCTAATTTTCTGATACCATGGCATTTTTTAAATTATACATAGATTTTTTTCTAAATACATCGATGACTTAAGATCGATATTATCATCATATCGATGGTTATCTCCGATTTTAACCCGATATTTTAACTATCGATTCTCTTTCCTAATTGAAAGGTTAATTTTACAACGGTTATTTGATTTCGGGGGGTTCCTCCCTTGAGCCCCAGCCTTGGCTACGTCCCTAACGGGGGCGGGGAGATAAAAGGGTATTCCCCTACAAGTGGGAAGTGATCTGGCCATTAACTACGTAATATAAAAAAAAGTAACAGGTAACGGTTATAAATAACAGTTACTTTCGTGTAACTGGAACAGTAGCGTAACTGTTCCAAAAAAAGTAACTGATTCCCATCTCTACAAACAGCTGCATCTGTTGTCATAAACAAGTGCTGAGGCAAATAAATTATCTAAACACATCTGCCGCAGGAGATCAAATCTCGTGTTTAAAATGACGGATTCGGCAGTATCTTTCAGATCTCCTTATTCACAGAACAAAGATTCAACACAGGAACAATTACATATATATTTTGTTTCCTCTTTACCCGTATTTCGTAACTATAGATCGTCCCAGCCTTAAAAGACAGTATTGAGTTAAATGTAGTATTTGCATCTCACTTGCACCCATAGGTTCTGCAATTAGCTTCGTCCTTTTTTATCCCTCCAATGTTGCCAAATTTCCGAAAAATCAAAGTGTTAAATGTAATAATGTAATTGCGTGATCTTATAGAGAATTTTTCGCTCTTTCTCATGATGTCAATTGTGAAGTAATGAATAATTAAAATGAGGCCTATTTTTCACAATTACGTTATTTTGGCGGAAATCTATATTTTTTTTCAGATTAATAACTTATCACGCAATAGATAAGAAACCAATAATCAAAACCGACAAAGAATTTTTCTTGGATTGCTTGATGTTTATAGAAAATACTGTCTTTCCCTTGGCATTAAATTTTACATAAGAAGAAAGCTATATATTTTTTACTTCCTCTGCCCGTACCATAGGTACTATAGGTAGAGGAAGTAACTTATTGTTTTCGACCCCCAAATTCGAAGTTGAGTTTTTTTACATAAATACACGTTTTGAGGCCCCCTGAATCCAAAAATGCTATTTTTGGAAACATGTCTGTGTGTCAGTGTGTGTGGAAAGTCTGTGAACAAGCTAGCTCCAAAACGGAAAATCGTATGAAAACTAAATTTCGTATTTGGGTCAGGTACCTTTTGAAGATGTGAGCCGAGGATTGGCGATAAGTTTCTCTTATTTTTAAGGGGACTTTACATGAAGAAATTTTCGTTTTTCGCGATTTTCTCGAAAACGGCTCTAACGATTTTCTTTAAAATTTGCACATTTTACTGAGAGCTAAAACTTTTATTTGAAACTTTTCTTTGAAAAAATTCTCTGAAGGGTAGTTACAAGCCACCAACTGTTCACCCACTGTTTGTAGAAAGTTTGTCTTGCGTGATGAACAACTGAATACGCGCTCTTTCACGGCCTCTTATTCTATATAAGAATGTGAAGTGAGAAAGATATATTGTTGGCCATGCATAGAGTAAAGAAGTATCTGATGGAAATATTCTATAAATTTCGTAAATTATTCTTTACGGCGGAAAGTTCAATAAACGTCTGCAGTCACTTGTTCCCTTTTTTTTGTACCTTTGTTATAATTATAGCCTACGCTTTTAGTAGCATCATTGAAAGAAGAGGTATTTATAGGATAATTAGCGTAAAATTGTGTCTTGCGATTCTGTACATTGATTTGTGAATACGGCTAACTTTTATTTGGGCAGAGGAAGTTATGTGACTTTCACATCAGATTTTTTTTATTAAGTGCTGCTTGAAAATTTTCGGATGGTAACACAAAAAATTTAGGTAGCGATTAACCTATTTTGTTTTTTACTTTACGTTGGTGACTAAGCGAGAAGAAATGTTTATAGATGTCTGAAAAAGTTTTTAAAACAAACCAGAGCTCTGTATCATGTACCATTAATAAATTATCACAGTTTTCCCGAGCTCACCATTCAGACGGTCATCGCTCAACGCACTAGAGATTTTGTTTACTCAGATGTTTCTAAGATTATCGTATCTTCTTCTGAGCTCAGTGTTATAGTATTAGCTGAGTAGTGAAGTTTAGCTTTGTTGTGAAGTGGTTCTTGTGTTTTTAAAAATTAAATTTTATATTTATTAATATTTAATATTAATTATGAATGGAGAAACTAGAAATCGTAGTGTTGGCAAATTGCGCAGTTTAGAGCGAACTATATTAAATATAATTAATTATTTCTTGAAGAAAATGAACGTTACCCAGGCAATTAAAGAGACAGCAGAAGCCACCGGGTGTTCAGAAAGTTTACTGTATAGAATAAGAAAAGAAAAAACGAAAGGTCCTCTGAGAACGCCAGCAAAAAACAAACAAATAGAGCGAGCAAGCAAAAAAAATTATGGAAGGAATAATACCACTCCTGAGGATAGTGAAGGCCTAAATGTATGTAGGCCTAATGTATTTTAACTATTACTTTCCTAATGTAATTATATTCTTGAAATTTTGATTATTATAACATAATAATTGTATTAATATTAGCAATAACAAAAACAACAATAATAAATATTATCGAAATGAAATTTAATATTAAATTTAACATTTATAAATTATTAGCTTAAAGGACCGGGCGTCACCTGGTTTTATATTTTGCTTGTACTTCGAAGTCAATTTTGGAGGGAGCTCTTTTAATTTTCAAAATATAGGTCGTAGAGGAACTCAAGGACTTGGGATTTTGCACCTTATTACTTCTAAAGACTATGGATGGTGGGGTTGAGGTAAGAAGAGACAGAAATTCCCATTAGTCTTGCTTATCTGTGTGTCAAGTCTGGTAAAATGAGCCAATGAATGTAGATTTAAACGTCATTTAAAAGGGATTAAAACATTTAAGGGATTTTTTTTTTCAAATTTAGTTTTACCTAAATTTTTCTCCTGGTTCTATTAGCTCTGTGTAAAGTCTGGTAAAAATTCGTTAGAGAATGTAGATTTAAATAAAATTTATATAATAGAGGTTAAAATATTTAAGGAGTGGTTTCTTCCATATTAACTTTGGTTAAAGATTTATCTTGGTTCAATAGGTTCTTGGTATAAAGTCTGATAAAATTGGTCAAAAGATGTAGATATAAATATATATCACAAAATAGTGGTGAAACATCTAAAATGTGGTATGTTCTAAAATTAGTTTTCCTACCATTTTCTTCTGATTCTATACATTCTGTGCATAAAGTCTGTTAAATACAGATCAAGAATCTATATCTAAATTTTGGTGATGAAATAGGGGTAGAAACATTTAAGGGGTGGCTTCTTTCAAAATTAACTTCGCCTATTTTTCTCTTGTTTTTATAGAGTCTATGTGTAAAGATTGGTAAAAATCGTTCAAAGAATGTAGACTTGTAAAAAGATCACATAGTAGGGGTTGAAAATTTCGCAAGGGTTTTTTTTTTTTCGAGAATGATTGTCTCGTAGAATTTTTACTCAATTCTACAGAGTACATGTGTAACATTTTGTAGATATTGGTCAAAGAATGTAGATTTGTGGGCTAATAGAGAAAATATTACTCATGGGGGTTGAAAATAAGGGAAGGGGGTATCCCGTCGTTCTATATGCAGGGTATGGTTTACAATAATTATTGCATACAACAAACAAATTTCGAGGTTTTCACGCCTATGTAAGAGCTTATTACATCACGTGCCTGTCCTTGTGTGTGAGTAAGTCTGGCATCAGTGCGCTGCATAAGACCAATACTGTCTTTTAAGGTTGGGACGATCTATAGAGTTGAATTTGATAGCATCGTGTATTCCCTAAAGCTCACAGTGGGCTAAATTGCGCCATATAGTCTTTTTTTCACAGTTTCCTGTGACAAAGATTCAAATAAATTTCCTGGCTCGGATTCTTTTTTAAAATTCTGAAACATCCTCTACAGACAAGATAGTTTCATTTGGATGTTGATGCGATAGGCTTACCACCTGTCCCCCTGCTCTCTCTCAGGAAATAAGCGTAACAAAATTCACTTAGGTATCGAAACCTCCAATTGGAAGCCCTAAGCTCCAACACTAGGGGATATAGGAAACTAGATTACCTTTATATAAAATATGTTGAATGAACATCCCTTTTCTCATGCAGTAAAGTGAAAACTTGAAAGGTAATGCAAGTCCTTTTAGTTAATACACTGACAAACTTCTTTTAAGTTAAATGTCTCTACCATAAATAAAATATAACAATAGCAATAGCAATAGGAATAACTCTAACAGAAAATAACACCGTAATGATAGTATTCTAGAATTCGCTGCGCTGTTTTGAAAGCTCTATAACACAGCTGTCACGTGATTATAATTCCACAGAGATGAGAGATGAGTTAAGATTAAGGTATGATGATAACGCTTACTTGATCTTGTATCTCACGCTGTGACGATTTAATCAGATGTGAGAGTGCGATGTTCTTTTGTTTCATGTTGGTAACAGTAAAATGAAAGTTCATGAAACACAATGGAATGGCTTTACTTTCCTCACGTTCGCACATATATTTCAACGGAACAAAACGAACTTTTAATTTCTTGACATGGAACACTAAAGTAGATACCAATTCGAGAAAACTCGCGTTTTAATTGATTCACCATGTTTATAGCCTATTAAAGTAATTAAATTGTATAAATGTAGATTAAAAAAATGTAGGATCTGCTGTATATGAAATACGTGGACCAGAATATCTATCCCTTTCGGCTCGACCTACAGGCTAAGGTAGATCTCGAAGTTCATGCTTCTGTAAGATTTTGGTTCTCTGAGAGTGTTCGAAAGCAGGGTGCTTAGGAAAATATTTGGACCTAAGAGAGGTGAAAACGGGGACTGGAGGAAACTCCATAATGACGAGCTTCAGGACCGATAGTCTTCACCGAATATAATAAGGGATGAATTGGGCTGGACGCGTTTGCGCATGAGGGATGAATGACATATCTTAAAAATATTGACTGGGTGACCCGAAGGGAAAATACCACTTGGAAGACCTAGAGGGATGTGGGAGGACAATATTATAATATATTTAAGGGATTGAAGATTTGCAAGGGATGGTTAGAATTAGCACAGAGTAGGGTTGAATGAGGGCTCATATAAGCGGGGCAATGAACCTGAGGAAGGGTTGATCTTATGGATCCAAAGACAGTGACATGAAATTGACAGAAAAGCAATATTAAGTGATTATACTTTTCAGTATCATTGAAAATGTTGTAAATAACGCATAGCCTATATAATAGGCCTATAGGCCTATTTAAATTTATTTATTTATTTATTTAATACGTTATTCTTTGTTGGTCCCTGTCCTAGTTTCCAATCAGAGGCCTTTACATGCCTATTTGAAATTATCAGCTCAAGTGGGAATGAATTTAGACAGACTTGCACAAAGTCTGTTCACCAGCTATTCATGCCGGTATAGGTCTCTTTCCACAAACGTGAAAAATAATGAAGATTGTAACCTACTGTAACCGCCTAATGAAATCAGATTTTCGAAAGAAGTGTATTCATTGTGTTTTGAAGCATACTGAGGTCGTACCAAAAATATTTCTGAGAAGTGTGGTGTTCATCTCTGTTTTACGACGACCAGAAACTGTTTCAGTGAATTACACAAAAAGTAATGAAAGAAACATAGCAAAAGATGTTCATCAAATGTATTATTCATGTAAAGCAGTACTCTCCAATCGCCTGAATTAAATCAACTACCTAATACAGAAACAATTTAACTAGAATCATTTTTCTAAATTAAATAATAGTGATGAGCAAATGCAAGACCAAGACCAAGACTAAGGAGGTCTTGGTCTTGGTCTTGGTCTCGCACGATCAGTCTTGGTCTTGGTCTTGCATCGGTGGCCCTGGTCTTGGTCTCGGTCTTGGTCTTGCTTCGATCACCCTGGTCTTGGTCTTGGTCTTGCATACTCCGTCTTGGTCTTGTTGCAAGAGTCTTCCAATATTATTTTACGTATCTTACTACGATTATTGGCGCATTTACAGTTACACCAATTACATGTCTGTTATCGCTTGCAACGAAAGTCAATTGCTTTTAGTTGCTTGGACAGTGTAAACAGTAACGAAACAATTAAAATCTATTTCATCTATAGGTACGGATATCAATGGGGTGACTATGTATTCACAAGTTTAGGTATTCGTTCGTATTTTGTGATGTGATGATTGTTTACTTTTTCGTTTCTCTGGCTTATTGAGTGCCAGTATGATACTTTATGAGATTGCGTGTAGGGACGGGAAAATGTCTGTCCGTCCGTCCGTGTGCCTGTACGCGCGATAACTCAAATACGCTTAATCGGATTTTAATGAAACTTGGTATACACATTTATAATGTTCATGGGAAAAACCTATTGATATTTGACCCAATCGGTCGACCGCTACCGGAGTAAAACCTAATTTAGTGTCTATTTTAAAGGCGCGATAACTCAAATACGCCTTATCGGATTTTCATGAAACTTGGTATACGAATTTATAATGCCAATGGGAAGAAGTCTACCGATATTGGACAAAATCTGTTGACCGGTACCGGAATAATGCCCAATTTAGAGCCTTTTATGGTAATATATCACAATGGCACGGATAACTCAAATGCGCTTTGTCGGATTTTCATGAAACTTGGTATACAAACTTATAACGTTCTTGGGAACAAGTCTATTGAATTTGGGCTAAATTGGTTGACCGGTACCGACATAACGAGTATATGAATATTAATTTTGTAATGAATATTATTCCACGGCCCATAATAAGTTATATTAAAATAACGTAACTAATTGCCAATCGTATATTGATATTGTTAGCAACCTTGATTGATTTTTTTCTTCATAATGATGTCACTGTGGGCTAAATAACAATATAAATTATGTAAATAAAAGATTTATAACAACTAGCCGTTGAATATTGATATTATATTGTGCATTCTATGGATACGCAGACTACCGATATTTACATTAGGCTATACTTTAATGTGAGCATTTCTCATATTCGTTCCTGTGCAGCAATATACCTCATGTAATTCCTGATACATTGAATTCATATTGACTTTTTATTCATTCAAAACCTTTAAGGCTGCTTTAAACTTGAAACAGACATATCAGCGAATCGTAGGACTATTGCATCATTATTATTATTGCCAGCGCATTTTTTTTTTTTTGGAGTTTAACTCGGAGATCCATTACAAAAGTAACTTTTCTGCATGGGCCTATCATAATTGCGTTTATCACTGATTAAAAAAATCATACTGGCACTTTTTGAAGTGGAACTTCTTTAGCCGCGCTAGGAGTAAATCGAGAGATAACCCAAACTTGCGTTACGGACAATATCGTCACGAAATTGTTACGCTCAAAGTCATCACGAAATTAGTGGGGTTGTGACGGAACGGACTGCACAGAAAAAAAACAACTCAATGATTAGGCTTATACAAGATTTTAAAAATCCAAAATTAAAAACTTAAAAATCCAAAATTAAAAAATCCAAAAATAAAAAAATCCAACAATTAAAAATAAAAAATACGGGAGCGCACTGGGAAAGGTTTCCGACATTGATTGGGGGCTATTACTGCTTCGAGCTAGTGGCGTGGTGAAATACAAAATTCAAAAATCCAAAAATGAAACGAGTTTCACTTCTGTCGCGTGGCGTTTCACGCACACTTTTTTTTATATCAGTTTACCTGATTTTATTACAAATGTAAACATGCCTGGCTTTACGGTGTGCAGTGGCTGTTTGCTGAAAATTCCATGCTAACAAGAAAGGCATGCCGAAGAATTCCAAAATTTGAAAACAATGGATTGTTGCTTGTCGGAAGAAAGACAAATTAAATCCAGATTTCGAGCAGAATTTTGTTCTTTCCACTTTACAGAGGTCAGCTTTATACGCGAATTAAAATCCAAACTTCTTGAATTAAAACCAGGAGGGAAGTTAAAACCACCTAGATTTAAACTTCAACTTTTTTCGCGGATTAGGAAATTGTATTTTGCACTATTATTTTATTTTACCGAGCTTTATTTATGTACTTATTCATTTATTTATTACAGCTGTGCTAACATTACATTTAAAACCGCGGGACAAGAAAAATCTATTTCTCCCAAAAGCATAAGATTAAAAATAAAAGAAAGAAATTAGTAGTGTCAGTTCTATAGGTAGGCTCAAATTATTACAGTACAGTTTCAAATGAACGGCTATGGAGATAAGAAATAGTATTAATAGCATGTAGGCTATATGCAGTATTTAAAACATTTCTTCAGAGGGGAGACATTCCATCTGACCTATTTAAAACTGTAAGACTGGGTATAATGTAGTAACAAAACCTTGAGCAGACTCTTTACAAATTGTGCGATCTATAGTAAATCTTACAATGTCCGAAACCTTAACCATAGGCAGCAATAAATAATATTTCTCTTTCATGCAGAACTACCCTGGTTCTGGTTTATAACACAGATATTCTTTGCTTTCTGCATTTTCAAGATCTCCGCCAGCCCATAAAATAACTTCTACTTTCCCTAAAGTATCGGGCCTTCAACTAATTGTGTCATAAAAACTATAACTCCTCTTCGTGCCAGTAAGTAGTCATTGCCGGTGAAAAATCTCTTATGTGCAAAGAACGAAATTTTACAGGAGTGGTAAGAAACTATATTTGAAGTTATTTTTTGCAACAGTTTACTCTAACGTATAATTACATGTACATTTATAAAATTTCTGTGATGTAATTGTGTAAGTTATTACTTAAAATAGTGTTGACTTTGTATTATTTTTCATGCATAAAAGATAATAATTAAGGAATCGCGCACAATGTGCATTATCTTAACCTAAGACTTAACCTACCCAGTCCTGAACCGGGGGAGGGGATCTTTCACTACTGAAAAAGCCCCCACCCGGTCGGGAATCGAACCCGGGCCGCCGGAGTGGAAGGCAGACGTGCTACCGACTCACCCACGGCGGCGGACCATGCATAAAAGATATTGTTTTCCATCCACGAAAGTGACACTTAGGAGATTTTGTTCGATGAAATGTTAACAATTCTGATTTTAAAACATATTTATTCTACAGAACAATTTAATGTATAATTAACTTATACAGTAATATATACTTTATTTAGGCTATTTAATCAATACTTTTACTCAGTCTACAAACAGTGTCTCACAAAATCGATGATTATATCTTTCAGATTAACAAGAACTTCACTATCATCACTATGTGTGAATAACATAATTAGTAATACAAAAACATTGTTGTTTCCATTGGATTTCTAATATCCAATCTAACACAAGCAAAATATAGGCCTATATAGTCTACAATATAATCAGATACGTAACTGTAGGCTATGAATATTAAAAATAGTGATAAAAAGGGTACAATCGTTAATGAAATAGGCTACTTAGCACGGATGTGGAGTTAATTAGGTTTATGTATGAAAAATTTCAAATCGTCAGTCATAGTTTTGTTATAATCCAGACAGAGGTCAAGAGAATCTAGTTGTTAAATAACTGTATGGCAGTATTTTAACAGTTTTATGAATAAATCATAATCTGATCAGTAAATATTACGTTCAAGTTCCACACCCTCGTGTTCCAATAGGCCTACAAGAAAACTGGTTCGCTCCCCCGCCTCCAACTTTCCAAAAATAGACTTTTAGCCTAAAACAGCTACTATGCATCTTCAAAGTATATTTATATGTAGGTTATATTTTTTCTTTAAATAATCTAATATTAATATTTCATAACACACTGTTTAATATTAAATACGAAATAGAATTGTAACATATAACAGTTTTCAATATTGATGCTTCGTTTTATTGCTTAATTCTTTTAAAAGAATTGTGTTGAAAACTGAGAGGTTCGAATGTTTTCAAAAGATCCATAAAACTGAATGACTGACCTGATTTATTGATTATTGGAAATTTCCTGGAAGAAATCTTTCCTGACATTCCTTTAATGCTGCTGTCATCACATTGACAACTCCGGCTTGTCCTAGAAGTTTGTATTGTATCGAATCCTAGTTTAGCCTTGGACTGCTCCGGCTAGCGATTCCGCGGCGCCTTTGAGTAGCGATCGCTGGCTCGCTGCATACACAGTGGAGCATTTATAAAGCATGTTTCCAAGTAGCAAGACTGCAAGAGTCTTGCGGTTCGGTATTGTTCTTGCCGGAGTCTTGCAGGCTTGGTCTTGGTCATGGTCTCGTTCTTGCATGCTCGGTCTTGGTCTTGGTCTTGCTACCGCAGATGCAGTCTTGGTCTTGATCTCGTTCTTGCATTTTATGCAAGACCAAGACCAAGACTGCAAGACTAAGACCGGTCTCGCTCATCACTATTAAATAGCACAAATACAGCCATATTGGAGTTTGTAGTGCTCCAAATGCAACTTGTTCGAGAACATTGAGCTAAAATAAAGTAAAGGCTAAAATCAAGTTTTCAGTTGTTAAGTACCATTAAAGTACCATAGGGACACATACGTCTCAGCACTTTTCTTCTAGTGGTTCAAAATAAAAAAACTGAAAAACTAGTAGCATATATCGGTAATGCTTATACAGTCTAAGTGACTACATAGGCCTACATCCACAAAATTATACATGCTGATATGTGTATTGGTTAAGTAGGCCTACCTGAAAGCGTGAATAGGCCATTTTGCTGATTGCGCGGTTGCCGCTCCAACCTAGTCCGCGTATAATCGGGAGTTTACTGTATTTTACTTAATTTTCGGAATCATGGATTTTACGAGAATTTTGTACGAGGGAAATGTGTGCTTACACAGTGCGCCCGGTTTCGATTCCCGGTAGGGACAAGTTTCCTAGGTGTGGTATTTCCTGGGGTTTTCCCTCACCTGTGAAACGAATGTTAGGTAACTATAAGACCTTGTGGTCCCGGATATCATCTGGCCGTCATTATCACCTTTATCTTATCCATGCATTGTTCGGCATGAGTGTTTGTGCGACTGGTGTGTATCGTCCTGTGTGTTCGTCTTTTCTTGGAGGTGGCCCCGGCATTGGGCTGATCAATCATCCCGGGAGACACTTCATATCCTTTGTCTGGTCAAGGATTTCCCTCCCCAGACAGGTAGCGGACATGTATGGCCCTGGCGTCGTGGCCCGCAAAAACGTCCCTAGAACGGAAGAGGTTAAACTCTGGTAATAATTACTGAAGCTGTTGACCTGCTTATTCGCTACTAATATTTCAATAACTCATTTCTGTATGTGTCCCACGGCTCTGTCCCAGGGGAGGACCGGCCTCCGGGCCGAACACTTCATCATCATCATTCATCATCATCTGTATGTGTGGGATATGGGTTATACTTTCGTCAGAGTTGTTTGAGACAGTGGAATGGGTAGATATTTTCCGATCTATTATGTCTCACTCCAGCACAATACTCCTATTTACATAAGAGTGAAACAGACTTACTTTTTGTTTACTTTAGGACTGTGACCGAAGTATAATAAGTAATGATGCTTAAAAATATTATTCTTGTCTATTGTAAGGTCTTGGTTAGAATACTGCAGTGTTGTGTGGAACCCTCAACAGATTAAATATATAAATCTAATAGAATTCATCCAAAGCTACCTTTAAAATTTGTATTTTTTTTTATTAGTTTAGGATATTATTCAACAAAATACAACAATATTCCTTATTTTATGTTATTATCAATTTTCAACACTGACTCACTAGTTCTTAGGCGAAAAGGTAATGGTTTAAATTTGTTTGTATAAACAAACATGCTGGTGAACTGTGTAAGCTAATATCAAAATTACCGTACATCTGTATGCTTCTCCTATAAACTGTAGACGTAATATAACATTTTATATAAATTATACAGGAACAAATTATTACAGGAATTATCCCCTTTTAAGAGTATGCATTTTGTACAATCTTCTATGTAATGAATTTGATATACATCTATTTTAATCCAGAACAGTCTTTTATAGAAATATTTTCAAAATTTATAGCATGCAGTTATAAAATCACAAAGCAATGTAATTATTGTTTTTCTATTCGTTAACTTCTTTCATTTGTAATTATTGTAATTGAATGTGTGTCGTTTTAATTGAATTTTTAGTGTTATTTTGTTATTGTTCTTAACGTTGATTCTTTAAGATTGTTAATCGAGTCTACTATGTAATTTTTTAGTTTAGTAGACTTAAAATAAATAAATAAATTCCAATATTCCACCACTTGTTATTTTACACGATGTACAGTAAATAATACAATTGGCAGAAAATCGTGTGAGGAACCGGAGATTTCCCTAAGTTCAGTAAACGTCTTAATAATTATGTAATTTGTTTGAGTTATAAGTCAGGTAGTTGTCGCGGAGTAGTGGTGAATCCAGTCTGCGGTTTTAAAACCATTATGTGAATGAGAGGCAGCAACAGGTGACCTTCGTGAAGATGGAACAACCGGTCCTCACTGAGATGCTGTGTGAGAGGGAGATAGGGAGGGGAATGGATCAGTCCCAAGCAACCTCTGTAACATTATGAGCGTTTTCAGCACTTGACTTGCTACGGCAGTGTAGTGTTTATATACCGAATCACAGATCTCTTAAGGCGGTTTTTCACCGAACGGACTAGCCTAGTTTTTGTTTCGTTCCCGAATTGTGACAATACCAATACGGAGAAACAAAACACAAACTATTGGGCCTAGGCTCGTTCCACTAAATTGAAAGAAATCGGTCTAGGAGCTGCCACTGGAAAGAGAAGTTTTAGAGCAAAATGTTTAGTATTTGTAGCTCTTGTATACGAGAGGTCGTGAGATCAAACCTGTCTAGAGAGGATTTACCTATTAAATTATCAAATATATTATTAAATATTTTGTTCTTTCAGACTTCAATCGTTGCGTTGTACCTGTATATATTTTCACTCATATTTGAATAATGATATACTGTGCATTTTTATTATCGCTATTGAACCGTAGGCCTCATTAGTTAATTAAGCATCATTTTGCGGTAAAGAATTTAATAAGTGATTTTAACTAAATTAGGTCTCCTGATTTCAGAATGTCACTATTTTTTTGTATCACGACTAGTTTTCTTGTTTGCTGTCTGAAGATGTGTCTTCGCGGACGCAATTTTAAGGTCTGCATAGACCTTCTTGGGTGCTTATAACTTAGTAGCTAAACGGTAAGCCCTATCAAAAAACCGATTGGAACAGGAGTGACGGAATTTGTGAGATCTACAAGTTTGGTCTGATAACTTTTTGTCTATCTCCATCGGTTATCTCTTAGATTGAGTTAGATTTTTTAAATTTTTAAGTAAATTTTGTTTATTTTCCTCACATTATGTGATATTTTTGACACATAGGACAGATAGAATCGTAAAATTTGGAGGATTATTGGGACATACAACCGCCATAAGCATGCAAAATATGATGTTTCTAGTTGCCCCATAAGTATACAAAAACCTGCTGGATAACCGTGACGTCATTACCATCTACGACAATCTAATCTTTCACTTATTGATGTTTATTCACTTCCAGACGAGCTAGAAACTTGAAGTTTAGCAAACCTATAGATTTAAAATTGGGAAAATTCCAAAAAGGTCAAATCTTTATTTTCCCCTCCAAAATAAACTTTGATTTTTTTCACTGTGTGTTTGTACGGCTTCAGATGATTTGACAAAAATAAAGGAATAGGGCTATTGTTGACATGAGGAATTTGCTGCTGTAAATGTTTTCTGTTAATGTGCTAGTTATCCCACATATTCCTTCACATATGCTAATCAAATTACTCTAATTTTTTAGTATTTTTATCCTATAGGCTAGTCTATGGAATAACTTATATCTCTCATTGTGATGTGCCTATTGCAAGAAAACGTGATATTATACGTAGAAACGGTCAACGGATTCGTGTTCAACGACCCAAAATTAGTTAAGATCACCTATCACACCACTTACCGCAAAAAAAAGGCAGTATCAAAAGCTGCATACAGTTATTTTATTATACGAAATGTCAACATAACATTTTTCACAATTGTCAATTAACCAGATGTGATAGAGGAAAAGAAATGCATTTTCGAATTCAGCACAGCAACGTTAATCAAATACACCTCTTTTCGTTTTTTACGGCAGAACTTTTTTATTTTTTTTTTGTAGGCTAGCGTTGTCTTTAATAAAAACGAAAAACAAAATGTTCTTCTTGTAAAGTGGTAGATAAAATCGTCGTGTCGTATTCCCAGCAGACATTTAACTCAATATAAAATATGGCTTTCATACAGTTTTTCGTTTTCGATGTATAATGTACATAGTCACAATTTTTTTCTACTTACAATATTTTAGTATTCAGGGGACTTAAATCATATATTTATGCTGAAAACTCAAGACACATCGATGTAATGTCCGTACGCTGCATTAAAATTACCCAACTCACTATGCTCGTAATATAAAATCAACTTAACACCACATATGGATAGATGTTAGTAAATAATAGCCTAGTTAACAGTACAATAAATTCTAACACACACGTCAGCACTTTTCAGTATTAACCATGTCACCGTAAAAATATTGTCAGTGCCTTTTAATTCACTACAATAATTCTTTAGCGCTGTTTTTAAAATAATTAAGTTTTTTTACTTACCTTCCAATTTCATTGCCAAGTGAAACAAAATTTTGTTCGTGTAAAGTGGTAGATAAAATCGTATCGTATTACCAGCAGAAATATAACTTAATGTAAAATGTCGCTTTGATACAGTTTTTCGTTTTCGACATGGTTAGTACTGAAAAGTGCAGTCGTGTGTGTTAGAATTTATTTTAATGTTAACTGTTATTTACTAAAATATATGAAAAACTATTTGATGAAAAAACTTACTTAAATGAAAGCTCTGCTAGTCATGTGATGCTGTTTAGTATAAATTTACTCTCATTGTATCAGTATAAATGTAAAGCCTTTCCATGTACAAAAGCTTTGTTAGCTGATAATAGGCAACCATTTTCATTTCAAAATTTGTACGTCGTATTCATTGTGTACTGCAATTTTAACATGATGAAATAGATCCATCAAAGAAGTTAGTAAAAGTTTCCCAGCATTCTGTATTTTGAATCAACTATATACGTTTTGAAATTCTTTAAAATTTATTCTTTCCTTCTCTGGTGTTCAATTTATTAGTTTACATAACCAAGTAAATAAAAAAAAGTAATTTAAAAAAGTAATTAAAAAAAAGTATTTTATAAGGCGTATTTTATACTAAAGAGCATATTCCTGGAAGTTTTAGGTCATAAATGCATACTGGATTTTATTCTGCTATATAGGCAATTTTAAGTCACAAAAATTCTTGCCATACTCATTAATCGTGGTTTAAATATGACTGCAATTTCCTTGTATGAGTATATTGTCTTAATTCGAATTTTCTATTGAAATCTTCTGATTTCCATAAATTGGGATGCTTGCAAAAACATCAATTAAACCGGCACCTCCCTTGTTTACATTTTCTTCATTCGGCCATCTTTGCTGCGCTGAAATCTCCTCACTAAACCTGTTTCATGCTATGCTGACTTTTGTTACACAAATGTAAAAACAGTTGACTTTTCTCGATATCATCGGGATTCTCAAGACAAGAACACAACAGTCCCGTACAACCAGAATAGAAGGGTGGTGTAGTGAACGACTGGGCTGGCGAGGACGAAAGAAGTGTGTTTATGTTTCATTTTGGTTTTGTGTCTGGTGGAAACTAAATAAGCCCTGAACTCGCTCAACTGCAACTCAGAGAACTACACAAAACAGTCGCCAACAATTCGAGTTTACTATAGTCTATATTTGTAAAATGTTGCAGTTGTGTTGCGGAAGATGAGTTTCTGTTTTGTCTGTTTGGTGGAAAACCGCCTTCATAATGGCATGCGACTTATAGGGAATTGTGATAGAGTTTAATTTTAGTCTTGGCCCTCCGACACTGGGATTAGAACCCACGACCTTCGGCTTTACTTGTCGATGCTCTACAAACTGATCTAGCTCTCTGTGTGAACAACATTATTAGAGCTGTCAATTTAATCGATTATTAGGCGATTAAACTAAAAACCCTATTAACCATACAATGTGCTTAACCATTTAGTCAGGTTCTGCGAGTATTTGAGAAATGTAGGCACCATTGAACAGGGGGGAAGAGATGGGTATTAATATTGCGGTAGAGGAACGCTCTTGCCTGACATAACACACAGTGACTTGCTGTGCACTTTCTTCACAAACGTCATCACTAATTTAAATAATGCATTTAATCAATTTTTATATATTAAATAATGCGTTTAATGAATTCTTATATATTAGAGGATAGTAAAAGCCAATTTTAAGCATGCTGTATGCACTGGAACAAATAATATACGAAGAATAGTGAACTGTAACTTTAATACCATTCGCCCATATACAAACATACAAGTTTTAATAACAAAACCAAAAGCAGCACCCAACTTCCACCTGAACACTGTGGAAGCGGGCGAAATACTACAATGGCTGCCGCGATGCAGGACTGCGCGCGCATGCCAAGCATTTAACCTTCAATAGGCGCGCTAAATCCCAAACATACTCCCACCCTTGATCTGTCTAGATCAACACACAATTTAATGAATCAATAACTCCGACCCTTGATTTATCCAACAATAGAAAACACAATTACATTTAAACATTCACTTTAGAAGGAAATGGGCAGAGTTTTACAATAGGTCTTTGGATTTCACCAGTAGCAGTTTTTAACTTTACTACTCTAATCAAACTGTCTTTACCGGGAAACACTTCAACAACCTTTCCAGATTCCCAACACAATGGAGGAACATTGTCTTCCTTTATTAAAACTAGATCACCAATGTCAAGACTGGAATGGATGTCCAACCACTTAGGACGACGTTGAAGTTCTGTTAGGTACTCAGTAGACCATCGCTTCCAGAAGTGCTCCATCATCTGCTGCAGATGCTGCCACCGGGAAAGTTTGCCAGTGGGGATAGGCAATATAGAAGGTTCAGGAAGGCAATGCAAAGGACGACCAATAAGGAAATGCCCGGGAGTAATAGGATTCAAGCATTGTGGATTATCAGTTAAAGAAGATAGAGGTCGAGAATTCAGACATGCCTCTACTTGTGAAAGAATTGTAGCATATTCTTCAAATGTCAACACAGTGTTTCCTATTACTTTCTTCAAATGGGACTTCATTGATTTGATACCAGACTCCCATAGACCTCCGAAGTGTGGAGATCTTGGAGGAATGAATTTCCAATTAAAGCCTTCAGAAACTCCACACTCGTATAATGTATTTTGAATGTCATGGTCTTGTAAGAATCCTTTCAATTCAGCAGCTGCACCCACAAAATTCGTACCAATGTCACTCATTATTTCTCTGCATCTTCCTCTTCTTGCGATGAATCTTTTCAGAGCAGCTAAAAATGCATCAGTGGTAAGTTGAGATACCAATTCTAAATGAACAGCTTTGGTTACCAAGCAAATGAAAAATGCGACGTAAGCTTTGATAATAGTCTTGCTGCGACTTAATCCAACTTTAAGATGAACAGGACCAGCATAATCAACACCAGTGTACTCAAAAGGATGAGCAGGTCGTACTCTATTCGATGGAAGTTGTCCCATAAGCTGATTATTGCTGGAAGCGTTTACTTTGAAGCAAGGAATGCAACTTCGTAGCACCTTTTTGACAACGCTCCTTCCAGCAGGAATCCAAATATGTCTTCTCAATGAGGACAGCACAGATTGAGTACCTCCATGCAGAAGCTTTATATGCTCATTTCTAATCAAAAGCTCAGTGATGTGATGTTTCGCTGGAACAATTATTTGATGTTTAGCTTCATAAGGCAAATCAGAATTGTTAAGTCGACCACCAACTCGTAGCAACCCATCTGTATCAAGGAATGGACATAATGGCCTTAGCTTACTTGAATTAGAAATGCACTTGTGTTTCATCAAACAAGACAGTTCCTCAGGATATTCTTCCTGTTGTACTAGAGATATTATAGTGATGAATGATGCATCAGTTTCTTCAACAGTAAGATGCTCACTTCTTTTTTCAAGAACAGTTCTTGAGTTATGAATAAATCTCAAAATGTAAGAGAAGATTCTTTTTAGTTTATCGATGGAAGAGAATTTTTTGATGAGATCATTTAAACTTGAAGAATGTTTGACATTCGCAGCACAAGTAACAACTTCTTCTTTAGAAGATTTTACATAAAGTATTTCATTTGGTAATTGCATTTCATTAATAGATGTAGGAGATGAAGTAGCATTCACTTCCCATAAGAATGTTGGACCCCTCCACCATAGATTCAATGTAGATAGCTGATCTGGACATACACCACGGGTAATGCAATCAGCAGCATTCTCTTCAGTTGAAATATGATGCCAGCAATTAATGTCTGTGTCATCTTGTATTTCAGAGACCCTATTTGCAACGAAGGACTTCAGCTTGGCTGGAGTAGATTTCAACCAACATAAAACAATAGTAGAATCAGACCATAGATATATTTGATCTAATCTACTTAATTTCAGTGATGACAATACCTTTTTCAACAATCTAGACAACAACAATGCTCCACAGAGCTCTAATCTAGGTACAGACTGTGTATGATAGGAGACACTCTAGATTTAGAAGTAACTAGTGAAACAGAAACATAAACAGAATTATTATCAGATATGGATCGCAGGTAGATACAAGCACCATAAGCTTGTTCCGAAGCATCACTGAATCCATGTAATTCAATTCTCTGGAGATTTTCAGAAGGAATTATTTTCCTGTCAACAGTTATGTCATTTAGGCAATGTAGACTACCATATATCTTGTTCCATTCATCTTGGACTGAAGTAGGTAGTATCTCATCCCAACTTGTCTTCAAAATCCATAATCTTTGTATGAATATTTTACACTTAATAACAGCAGGAGCCAAGAGACCCAAGGGATCGAAAATTGAAGATATGACAGATAACACATTTCTCTTTGTCACCTTTGTTATTGGCTTGACATCAAACTTAAAAATTGAAAACAATCATTTTCAGGCTGCCATGTAATTCCTAAGGCTTGCACAGTATGATCTCCAATGATCTTGTAGTTAGCTGGCCTTTCTTGCAATTCCGGAGTTACATTTTGCAGTACTTCATCATAGTTTGATGACCATTTTCTCAATGGAAATCCAGCAGAAGCGAGTAAATCAATAAGCTGAGTCTGCAACCTTTTGGCTTCTTCAACTGTAGAAACACCACCTAGATAATCATCCACATAGAAATCAGATCTTAGGGCTTCAGCAGCAGCAGGACATATTTCTTGATTCTCATCAGCAAGTTGTTTGAGACATCTAGTTGCCAGAAAGCTAGCAGGACTCGTCCCATACGTTACAGTGGACAACTTACAACATTTTAACTCCTCTTCTATATTACTTCTCCATAGAATTTTCTGTAGGCATTGGTCTCTAGGATCAACGAGCACTTGTCTATACATTTTTGCAATATCCGCAGTCATTGCTACTGGATACTTTCGGAATCGAAGAACAATGGAGTACAACTCTTCCTGAACAGCAGGACCAACACACAGTAAATCATTCAATGAGTAATTATTGGAAGATTTGGCAGAACCATCAAAAACAACTCTAATCTTAGTTGTGGAACTATTAGGTTTAAAAACAGCATGATGAGGAATGAAGAATTGAGTAGATTCATCAGACATGTCACACAACTCCATATGACCTAAGTCCTCATACTCCTTCATAAATTGCACATAATCATGATGCAGTTTTTCATTAGATTCAAATTTCCTTTCAAGCAGATTCATTCTCTTCCTAGCTTGTCCGAAGGAATCCCCAATAGAAACTTCTAGGCGAACAGGAAGTCGAACTATAAATCGACCATCAGAAGTTCTCGAAGTATTTTCTAAGAAATGTTGTTCACAATATTTATCTTCCTTTGTTTGAGGAATGTGATTTATTTCATCTACTTCCCAAAACTTTCGAAGTTGATTATCAAGCATATCATTTCTGCTTAAACAACTCATAACCTCATTGTTATTATGACGAATAGAATGAAGTGGCATTTTGCCAGATAACACATAACCCAGATGAGTGATAATCAACGTGGGATGACCTATGCGCTTAAAGGTTTCACCAATCACAAGATCGAAGAAAACATCAGCTCCAAGCAATAAATCAATTTTTGCTGGAATATAAAATTCAGGATCAGCCCATGAAATGTCAGTTGGCAATGACCAATCTTCATATTGAACAGGAGCACTAGGTACAAGACCAGTAACATTGTCAAGAACAGCACAATTCACATTAAACTCATAGTTGCTAAGTCTGGAATGTACATTAACTGAACAGGTGTGCCCAACCTTTGCAGCACAAACATCATTAATTCCACTAACAGAGAATTTATTCTTGACCAATGGTAGATGCAACTTCTTCACTAAATCAGTTGATATGAAAGACATTTGGCTTCCAGAATCCATTAAAGCTCGACACCCAACAAGATCACCATTCTTGGCTTCAACATGTACAGCTACAGTTGGCAGTAGTGCTTTTGCGTTGGCTATGTTCTGACCTTTTGACGAAGTATAGCTAGATACATTGCTAACATTGGAAGTGGCATTAGCATTGTTAATAGCATTATCAATATGTAATAGTTTATGATGTCTTTTGCTACAAATGGCACATCTGGCTTTACACTTAGCAAACACATGGGATCCTTTTAAACATGAAAAACAACGTTTATTTTCTTGAAGAAATCTTCTTTTTTCCACAAGAGAAACAGCTTTAAAATCTCTACAATCATGCAGTGAATGGCAATTTCTGTTGCAAAACATACAACTGACAGAATTTACATTAACAGTCAGAGCTTTACTTGAGGATATAGATGACTTAACCCTTTGATCACTAGTATTATTTCTGTACTCAATGATTTCTAAAGCTTGAGCTTTTATTTCAATGAATGTAATGAGATCTTGTAGAGAACTGAACTGATCATTTGCTGTTTTCAATTCCCACTCTTGTCTGTCTTGTTTCCTTAATTTTTCAAGAATGATTTCAACTAATATCACATCATGCAGTGGTACATTAGGTTTCAATGATTCTAATGCCCTTTTTTTACTTGTTGCATTATTTACTAGCGATCTGTATTCATTACTGGAACCTGTTTTCACTGTAGATAGATTTAGTAATGACTTTACATAGTTGGCAGCAATTACTTTGTTATTATTGTATCTCTATCTATTTATATATAAAAGGCTTTGTCCTGACTGACTGACTGACTGAATGACAGGAATCAACGTACAGCCTAAACTATAACAGGTAGAGACTTGGAATTTTGACAGTACCTTCGCTTCATAATGTAGGTGCTCACTAAGAAAGGATTTTGAAAAATTCTGATTCTAAATGCCAAAAATTAAATGTTTTTGAAAATACTTAATCCCTTTTTACATAGAATTATCAAAACAAATTCACAGAACGTATTGTTACCAGTGGGCTTGGATTAAATTAAATGGATGTTTGACAAATTAGAGAAGGTATCATTATAATTCATATTATCTATATTAATAAAAGGATTTCTCCTCGATGTCCAGCGAAATCTACTGAACGCAGAGATCTGAAATTTTAAACATAGGTGTGCTGAAGGGTCGGAAAATGCACCTCGAAGCCGGAATTTTAATTTTAGTTTTCGTTCGTGAGTTATGAGTGAAAAACTGGCAAAAAACGTGCATTTTTTGCGTTTTCAAAACATAAGTTTTCAGTTATACATTTCAATATGAAATCAATTACAGTTGGCTTTGGCTATTTTTGTCAAACCTTGAAAACAAAACTTTCGCGATCGCTTGAATGTTGTAAGCCCTAAATATGGTCAAACGTTGTTTTATTTGGACGAATCTCACTATACAGAGGTTTTCTTGGCCAAGAAACTTGAATCTGAGGTCGCTTTTACCAGTCGATGCTATCTGATCGTGGTATGTAGTCCATGCGATTTAGGTGTTAATAAATGTAATGATTTAACTATTATGCTCTTAATTTTTAATTCTTGAAATAATTATCGCGGGCGAAGCCGCGGGCACATGCTAGTCTGTCATAAAGCAACTTCCAAGCAGTTGCAAAATTGTCTGCACTAATGGTTAAACTTTTTAAAAGACCTTTAGCTTCTCCTCTCAACAATGAAATTAAGTAATGAAATTTTTGTATGTCATTTAATGATTCATTGTTTAGTATTAGGCTTGAGAATATGTCGTGAAATTGCAACCATGTCCTGACATTTCCATCAAATGTAGGAATATCAACAGTGGGCAATTTTACCAAGGAATTACTATTATTTGATATTACAGATGCAGGGGGGAAGGCACTTTAACTTCTTTATCAATAATTCCTTCCAGAGCTGCTTTTATTCTATGGTAATCCTCTATGAACTTTTCTCTGTCTGCATAATGACCTGCAGGATCTTCACAATTTAATTCAATTTCATCTTGAACTTCCACATATTGATTCAAAATATCAGGCAAGGAACTCAAACGTGAACGAACTTCATTTACACTAACTTGCTCAGTATACTTCTTTAGAAACTTGTCGACGTAGGTTAATGTCCTTTTAGCAATAGCTCTTTTATTTATTGCTAATTTTTCATTAAATTCTTCCATTTTTAACATAAACTGGATTTCAATACTTGATGACTTCGAAGAATAGTTGTAGACATTTCATAACAGGAACAACACCAATAGAACCACCAACACACTTTCACAGTTCTCAAAGTTCATTTCATTTCATTTCAATTTATTCACCAGAAGAATCTTGTTACAAAATTCATGGTTTCGTCACTTAATATATGATACAACTTGTTAACACTGAGATATAAAATACTTATATTAGGATTAAGAGGAAATCTCTCCTTCAAAAAGCATAATTAAGCATAACTAAATTGGTAAGTCTACCATCTGTATATCAAGAAATTCATGGATAGAAAAGGGTTGATACAATAACAGGATTTTTTTAAATTTTATTTTTAAAAGCATTGTTAGAAAGAGCTTTAAACCCATCGGGTAACTTATTATAAATATTTCTTCCTTGATATGTTATACCATTTAAGCATTTTGTGAGCCTATGTTTATTTAGATGAAGATGAATAGCTATTCTGGTATTATGAGTATGATATTCTGAGTTTTTTGTGAAAGATTCTTTAATCTTATGTACGAAACATACAGTTTCTAAAATATAGATACTGGGTACTGGTAAAATTTTCAACTTTTTAAAAACTTCTCTACTAGGAGTGCGGACTGGCACTTCCAACATAATTTTTGCTATTTTCTTTTGTAATTTGAAAATGGTTGTTATTTTTGATGATGTACCCCAGATACAGATACCCTAAGTAATTTGTGAGTATATAAGTCCAAAGTATACAGATTTAATAGGTTGGAGAGAGACTACTCTAGCAAGATTACGGAAGGCAAAGTAAAGTCTACTCAGTTTATTTGCTATGTAGTCTATATGCGTATTCCAAGAAAGATTTGATTCAAACCAAATTCCCAGAAATTTGGTATTTATACTTTCCTCAAGGGTTGTTCCGTTTATATGAATAGCAAAAGGGTTGTCAAGTTTCTTTTGGTGGAATCGCATTAGTATTGTTTTTTTTACGTTGAGGTGGAGTTTGTTATCTTTTAGCCATGACTGTAAGTGTGAAATTGCCAAATCCACTTTTTTTTAGAAGTGTGGTTGAGTCAGCGTCATTAAAAACCAGGTTAGTGTCGTCTGCAAATAATATTGTATGAGCATGAGGTAATTCAGAAGGAAGATCATTTATGTTTTTTAAAAAAAACCATATAACCATATAACCATAATGTCTGCGTTCGCGGGAACCATAGATATGTGCACATGGCGAATTATAACACGTTTTATTAGTCCATCCTACCCGGAGGACAAAAATATGTATGCATTGGGACAAATAATATACGAAGAATAATGGACTGTAACTTTAATACCATTCGCCCATATACAAACATACAAGTTTTAATAACAAAACCAAGAGCAGCACCCAACTTCCACCTGAACACTGTGGAAGCGGGCGAAATACTACAATGGCTGCCGCGAGGAAGGACTGCGCGCGCATGCCAAGCATTTAACCTCCAATAGGCGCGCTAAATCCCAAACACATGCAATGACCTATTTATGTTCCGTGATTGAATTACACACTGATTTTAAATAAAGAAAATAGTGTTTTGTCTGATATGCTTAGGTCGCTCGTCGACAGTAATACTCTGAACTCAGTTGACTAGTTTATAATAAAATTTTGCCACAACAGCTACTTTTTAAACAATCCTTAATATTTCATAAAATCAGCTTAAAACAGTTTTAAGACAGTCCTTCCTCTTTATTGTTGCAGATGGAGTGCGAAGTGCGCGCGCTACGGAAGGAGCTGGAGGAGACGCGCACGGCTCTCAAGCTGCAGACTGTACGGTGTCGTCACCTGGTGGCGGCATACACAACCAAGCTGAAGGAGAAGGAGGCTGAAGTGCGCGCAGGGAGGGAGCTGAGGGATCAGCAGCTCAGCAAAGTGCTGAGAGCCCTCCTCGCCTTAGAGGCGCGGCTGCGCAGGGAGCAGCGACACATTCGACAGCAGCTGTGCGACAAGGACCAGGTCATCAGCGCACAGCAGAGCGAGATTGAGCGGCTTAAGGTATAGCTGCATCTCCTAAATCATATTCATGCTCCATATACATGTCGAAGCCCGGCGAGGGCTGCAGGAACCAACAGCTTTAGCCACGAAAAATGGGCTCCAGACTTAGAGTTCTGGACCCGCCGGGAAGGTTTCTCTTACCTTAAAGAATTTGCGAGACTTGCACTACCTTAAAAAGAATATTATCAAAATCAAGAGTACATCTTTACATCACCACATAAGTAGCTAAATCTAGTTATTCCTAAACGCACCAATCCGAGTGAGGTTTTCGCAGGGTTTTCCCTCACGCAGTTCGAAAATATCTAATTAGATCACGAAGAACTTAAAATAAGGACAAAACGGGATGAGAGAATCTCACGAAATTAGTAATACAAGACATCCCCACAATCCCGTGCTCAGTTACAATAGTAGATCGGGACATTAACTTCAACTTTTGGCAAAGGTGACTGGAGATGTAACCTACTAGGCCGAGGTACTCCGGAATGAAGGGCGGGCACAAAAAATCTCCTAAATCATTGGCCACGCAATTAAATAACTCATAGAATGCAAGAACCAGAAACAGGTGAACATTGTCCTGAACTCTATACCGTACTAGCAAAAGGTGCTTACACGGGCGATGAGCGGTTGTTTGGTTGGAAGTTCTACATAAACCGAGTTATAATTTTAAGCCAATCCCCGTGTAGCTGGCAAAAATTGCACCACCTTCTGCCTGTGAAACGCCATTTACACGTCATACACGGGATGACGTTTCTCGCCCACGGCACTTAAGAAGACACGTAACTGCACCCCGCTATTGTCATCTATCCAAATTGTGAACAATCAAGCAGTCTCGATTATCGTAGAAAAAGTATAGTTTCAAAATTCCATTGCATTGATTTTAGAAAGCTGTAATGATAGATACAATTAAGAAATAAGACCCGCAGGGGACAATGTTAACATGTGTGTAAAATAATCTTTCCTAACAGAATGCCACAACATGGGCGCATAACCTCATGAATCAATCACAAACACCAGCCAGCTGCCAGTTGGGTTACAGATGCTGGTGATTTTTATTATTTACGAAAAGCAGAAACAAGGGTGTAAACTGTGTAAAACTTGCAAATAGAGTTGCAAGCTTCATTCCTTTACGCAAGGATGATTAGTAGCATTTTCCTGGTACATTCCTGAGTAGTAATAGTCAAGGTTTAAAGCAAAATGGCCGCCAGGCGACGCCGCCCTTGAACCATGTCACGTCTGCACTAACGTGACGCTATTATACAGGAATCGAAACAGTGAGAGACGCCCGTTCACCCTGTGCTAACCCCGTCTCATCCAGACGCCCCGTTTAAGAGTTAGGACCTTAGGCAAAATCGACGCCGCCCCCGACGCCTACTTAGGTCCTTTGATCCATGGGTGTCCTGTGACGTCACGGGAGTCGATTCAAACAAGGGAGATCCGCCAATATGCACCGTGCTATCCCCTACCCATCCAAACGCTTCGTTTGCGAGTTAGGCCCTAGAACCATTGTTCCCGTTACGCAACAGGAACAGGTTCTATCGTTGTACCTTTTATACCAGGGTACGTGTGTGACTCATGGTAGTCGTTTCGAACAATGTAGTTACGTCCTTCCGCACTATGTTATCCATATTCATCACAAAGGGTGTAATAAGGCCCTTTGGACCAAGGAGAGGTTATAGACGTCATGGTAGTCGTTTCGAACAGTTGAGTTACGCCATTTAACACTATGCTACCCCCGATTCATCCCACGGCTGCAATTAGGCCCTTTGGACCAAGGTAGGACCTTATGCCATCCGACGCCGCCCCCGACGCCCACTTAGGTCCTTTGCTCCATGACGTCATGGTAGTCATTTAGAACAATGTAGTTACGCCTTTTAACACTATGCTAACCCCGATTCATCCCGTCGCCTGTAATT
Source organism: Ectobius pallidus (assembly GCA_964059195.1). Lineage (NCBI taxonomy): Eukaryota > Metazoa > Arthropoda > Insecta > Blattodea > Ectobiidae > Ectobius > Ectobius pallidus. Next base: position 31,445,773 of record CAXKWD010000009.1, read on the forward strand.
AGGCCTTTTGGATCTAGGAGAGGTTTTGTACATCATGGTAGTCGATTCGAACAATTGAGGTAGCCTCTTTAACACTATGCTATCCCCGATTCATCCCGATGGCTGTAATTAGGCCCTTTGGATCTAGGAGAGGTTTTGTACATCATGGTAGTCGATTCGAACAATTGAGGTAGCCTCTTTAACACTATGCTAACCCCGATTCATCCCGATGGCTGTAATTAGGCCCTTTGGATCTAGGAGAGGTTTTGTACATCATGGTAGTCGATTCGAACAATTGAGGTACCCTCTTTAACACTATGCTAACCCCGATTCATCCCGATGGCTGTAATTAGGCCCTTTGGATCTAGGAGAGGTTTTGTACATCATGGTAGTCGATTCGAACAATTGAGATAGCCTCTTTAACACTATGCTAACCCCGATTCATCCCGATGGCTGTAATTAGGCCTTTTGGATCTAGGAGAGGTTTTGTACATCATGGTAGTCGATTCGAACAATTGAGGTACCCTCTTTAACACTATGCTAACCCCGATTCATCCCGATGGAGGTAATTAGGCCCTTTGGATCTAGGAGAGGATTTGTACATCATGGTAGTCGATTCGAACAATTGAGGTACCCTCTTTAACACTATGCTAACCCCGATTCATCCCGATGGCTGTAATTAGGCCCTTTGGATCTAGGAGAGGATTTGTACATCATGGTAGTCGATTCGAACAATTGAGGTACCCTCTTTAACACTATGCTAACCCCGATTCATCCCGTCGCCTGTAATTAGGCCTTTTGGATCTAGGAGAGGTTTTGTACATCATGGTAGTCGATTCGAACAATTGAGGTAGCCTCTTTAACACTATGCTATCCCCGATTCATCCCGATGGCTGTAATTAGGCCCTTTGGATCTAGGAGAGGTTTTGTACATCATGGTAGTCGATTCGAACAATTGAGATACCCTCTTTAACACTATGCTAACCCCGATTCATCCCGATGGCTGTAATTAGGCCCTTTGGATCTAGGAGAGGTTTTGTACATCATGGTAGTCGATTCGAACAATTGAGGTACCCTCTTTAACACTATGCTATCCCCGATTCATCCCGATGGCTGTAATTAGGCCCTTTGGATCTAGGAGAGGTTTTGTACATCATGGTAGTAGATTCGAACAATTGAGGTAGCCTCTTTAACACTATGCTAACCCCTATTCATCCAGATGGCTGTAATTAGGTCTTTTGGATCAGGGAGAGGTTTTGTACATCATGGTAGTCGATTCGAACAATTGAGGTACCCTCTTTAACACTATGCTATCCCCGATTCATCCCGATGGCTGTAATTAGGCCATTTGGATCGAGGAGAGGTTATGGACGTCTTAGAATAAGAGATCGTAATGCAAGGACAGCTTAATTGTGTGAGTATAACCGAGCTAGTCCTATGAAAACAAACATACGTGTAAAACTACTTTCGAATCTAAAAATAATTCCTTGCTTGTTACACACACACACACATACACACATGTCCTGGAAAACAACTCTGCCCACCTCCGCCTCCTTTCCGCGTTCCAAGGGAATTTGCGGAAGACGTGGACTACCTCTATGTCTGGAGACGTAGTAAACATGTTTTCAGACTCCTGCGTCATCCAACCCTTGATCATGAAGTAGATGAACATGTAGACATAATGTCCACAAACTCCTGCATCATCCAACCCTTGATCATGAAGTAGATGAACATGTAGACATAATGTACACATACTACCTTTGTCAGTCCCTGCTGTACAGCCATTGTACAAAAAATCTGTTATTCCCCGAAAGAACGAAGATGTTTACTATATTGCTTGAGCTCAATATAAATACCCATGTGATGCTGGCGATATTTAAAGCAATCAGTTTGTGTAATCATTGTGGCTAACGACTCAAGGTAAGTAAGTATTTAAGGCATGACCTATACCTATTAAATGCGACTTCGATAAATAAATACGATATAAGCATGTTGTGAAATATTACAGAAAGGCGACACCATACATTTAAATAAGAGACTACTATAGTTATCTAAAGACAGATCCATGGTAATATTATAATGAAAATAAAGACATCACAGTGAGGTGTAATCACATAACTTTCTCGAACCTAGACACTGACAATAGTGGCCACCTAGGGTTATGACAACACTGAACTTTAACTAGATATGATTTCATCACTGCAATATTATGGTGCAAATAAATACATCAGAGTGATATGTATGTACATAACTAGGTGCAAGTTAGTAATATTTGCAACATTTAAAACAATAATTTACACTTTCTTTTTTTAAGCCATGCCTTGTAATGTCTTCCTTGTACACTTTAGGAAACTAAATTATTTATACAAGTAATGGATGAAAACTGATACTGTATAAAACACAACTTGTGATTAATGTAGAAATGATTACTAACATGAACCAAATTAATTTGAAAATATCTTACATGTGCACTTCAATCGCTATGAAAACTGTAATATTTTATACAGGTCAAGGTTGAAAACTGACAAAGCGTGTCTTTTCATACTGTAAAACACAACTTGTGATTGAAAACGTACAGTTGTATTCAGATGTTGGAAATAATAATGTTATTACAACCCAACATGTGCCAAATTAATTTGAAAATGTCATACATGTGCACTTCACTTGCTATGAAAGCTAAAATATTTATACAACTCACGGTTGAAAACTTACAACGCATGCCCTTTCATACTGTATAAAACACAACTTGTGATTAAAACCGCTAATAAAACTATAATATTTATACAAGTCTAGTTTGAAAACTGACAAAACATGTCTCTTCATACTGTATAAAACACAACCTGTGATTGAAAACGTACAATTGTATTCAGATGTTGGAAATAATACTGTTAATTACAACACAACTTGTGATAAAAACGTATAACATTATTTAAATGTAGAAATGATTACTAACATGTGCCAAATTAATTTGAAAATGTCATACATGTGCACTTCACTTGCTATGAAAGCTAAAATCTTTATGCAACTCACGGTTGAAAACTTACAATGCGTGCCTTTTCATACTGTACAAAACACAACTTGTGATAAAAATCGCTAATAAAACTATAATATTTATACAAGTCTAGTTTGAAAACTGACGAATTTCATTTTCTCTCTACCTATTCTTACCGTTTGCCCTACCGAAAAATTTACAGGTCTCTGTTTCACACGAATCTGTTTCTTTGCCATACGTCGCCATATTTTCAAACATCTTGATCTCTAACCTTACTAGGGGCCATTCCTGTTGTATTGTGTACGCTATCGTTATATCCCTTCACAAACTTATCCAACACGTCGTGATACTTGTAACTGTTCTTGAAAGTAAAATATTTGTACATTTTAGTTTTTAGGGTCCTATTAAACCTTTCCACGACGGAACATTTAACATCGGGATTCCTACACACTTGAAACTCGATATTCTCTTTCCTTAACAAGTCTTGAAAAGATTTGTTTAGAAATTCTTTACCCCTATCGGTTCTTACAGCGACAGGATTCCTAGAGGACTTCTCCAACACCTTTTTAAATCCGTCTGTCACATCCTTACCTCTTTTAGATTTTAAAGGTACAACCCATACGTATTTGGAAAACACATCGATAGCAACAAGTAAATATCTTGCGGACCAAAGGGAATGTTGTCAAGTCACAGGAATCGTTTCTAACAAAAAGGTTACGCTCTTTCACATTATGCTATTCCCCGATTCATTCATTCAGACACCTTTTACCAATTAAGCTTTTTGGTAGAAAATGTGTACGCATAGAGGCGCTGTTATGCAATTAGGAGGTAGGAGGTAAATAACAAGTGTTCCTACTATACTTACAGATACTGTAAGACGGACCTATGATAACAATTACGTACAACATGCCTGTAGAGCGCATTCCTTAACAATGTTTTGTTATTAAAAGGTAAATAAGTTCATACTTATATAACCTCTTATTTTTCATATTCTATACAGCATCTATTCTCCTTCCAGATGAAGTGTTATTATTAACTATATGTAAATGACTGTGTGTAAGGATTAGGAAATCGGTTAAGGTTAAATGTCATTTCAGACCGTCACAACCTTTTATTGTGTATCATAACATTGTCACGCTCCTGTGAAATAATATGTATAAACAAAGGGCTTCACAGTAGTAGTGCTGCATGGTTTATTTCAACATACTGGGTTTACAAACACGATGACAGAATGGAATTTCATCACAAGGAAGTGATTGAAACACACACATCCGCGTCAGTATTTGTAGTGTGTAATCAATACGACATGTATAAAAGAGAATAGTTTTGTTTTAAAACATGTGATCTCACAGACTCTCTATATTTCCTAAGTGTCTATAGCTCTACGTGTGATTGAAAGTGATAGTGATTCAACTGCTTCTCCTTACCATGAGCATCAGAGGTATGTTTTATTTAACTTATTTAACTTAAGGTTTGTTTAAAAACACGTAATGAATATTGTCTATGATCCATGACTTTAAACTTAAAACAATTTGTTGTGCACATTTTGCTTCAGGAAAAGTATGAAATTTACAGACAGTAATACATTTAGGTAGAATATTTAAATTTGGACAATTGAAATCAAATAGATCGTAGACCTCGGCAGACGGAATAATGTTTTGTAGAAATTGTTTCTTCTGAAAACCTTACACAAATACATGATCACAATTGTTGAAAATGTTTCTTACAATATTTTCCATGTGACCATAATCTACAAATCCATGATCGTATTTTAATCCATGATGAAAATGTTCTCAGTAATGTTTGGTCATCTCGTTTACAACACGTTCTTCAGGGCTGTTGAATAATAGATGTACACTGTTTTCACCTTTCAAATCACAAGAAAACAATTCTTTTACAAAAAATTGACCTGTTGATTGTTCGACAAAACCCTGTACGTCTGACACTAGGCCACCCCTACGATCAAAAGAAAACAATATATCACTAACATAGTTCATACGGCTTGGTCAGTATAAAGTAAATAAATCATAACCTTTTGTTCTTTTTCTTTAACAGGTAAAGTAATATTCATAAAACACTACTAGTTGTGAGATTGAAACACACCTTGCCCCATAAGTAGATTTATTGAATTTCTCAATTATAGATGCCATCTGAATAGAAAAAAGTATTTAATATAACACTTTTATACACTATGTCAACAATAAACACTAGCTGATGTTTTGTTTTGTAAAAAGGAACAAATCAGATGACTAACAACTAGTTAACAAAATAGTAAACATCGAATCTGATAGAAATAGGAAAACAAACAAACATGACGTAACTTACTTCGTTAGTTGTAGCAGAAAAGACAAAGACTATGTTAGAAGAACAGATACTGATGCTATCGACAAGTATGTAGTCTACAGTATTCACAGAACGAACGATGTAACAGTGTTTAATGAAAGGGACAGTAAAGTCAACCTATTGATAGCGATATTAAGTAACTGGTTCCCCCTCTTTGAACTTACATTCGTTTCTTGTCTGGAAATAGATAGAATTAGATGCAGGAATGCGATTTCCTAGGATAGCGTCATAACATATTTTCTCTAACCATTTCATCATATACTATAAATAGATTTAACCCTCTTTCTCTTCATAATAACAATATAACTCATACTTACATGGTGCTTAATGTATATCACAATATGTTGACAGTGTTCACGGAAGGTTTGTAAATATTCCCCCAAAAAACTATTTATTATATTATAAGACACGAGGAAGGTTGACAAATGGTGAAACTATGTTATATTCTCGTCTCATAGCCTACAGCTATCTATAAATATAATAGTGAAAGTACTTGCAAACTTCAAATGATCTTCGAAACCCATGTAGTTCAACATGTACCAAATGAATTTGAAACTGTCGACATGCGTACTGAAGTCGCTATGAAAACTAAGAAATGATTTATACAAGTCATGGTTGAAAACTAACAAAGCATGCCTTTTCATACTGTATAAAACACAACAACTTGTGATTAAAAACTATAATATTATTACTAACATGTACCAAATTAATTGAAAATGTCGACATGTATACTTAAGTCGCTATGAAAACTAAATTATTTATACAAATGTCTTACATGTACAGTACAACTGCTATGAAAACTAAAATATTTATACAGCTCTTGGTTGAAAACAATTAACGGTATAACATACGATGCGAGTGAAGGTTTAAGGAGTTGCTTACTAGGAAGAATGTGGATATGAATCTTGTTACGCAGGAAGACCTCGACACGTACAAAGCAAGTTTAACTAGGACCATCATTTCAAAATTATTTCCCAAGAGAGAGAGAGAGAGAGAGAGAGAGAGAGAGAGCTTAGATGGAGTACCTATAAACAACAGAGAAGATGAAGGAAACATTACAAAAGTTGTTTTACGACCCCGAAGCATCTACGGGTTTTTTCCACTATTGCTACATTTTGACAAGCGTGTACCATTACAGATAAAAATATCAAGCAATGGTTAGTTGAGCAAGATGTTTACTTTTTACATAAACCCATCAGGAGAAAGTTTCCTAGGAATCTGTATTCTGCAGATATGTTGCTTTGAGTTCTTTTGTTTTGTATGTCAATAGACAACAGGTTCCATCAGAAGGATTACACATTTCCACAGATCATGAAAAGACTAATACTCTAGCTTACGAAACAATTTTTAAAGGTTCGGGGATCCATCATAGCAATAGTGGGATGCTAATCAGTCACGACATGTATAAAAAAGGATATCTTACGCCTAATGTTTCGGTTTCCCATGATTATAGACGTTTGCACTGTAGCGGGAACATTAGAATAGAAGCAAAGTTCGATAAGGTTTTAGAACAAGCCATCACCTGTATCCTCTACTCTGATATAGTTTTTAATCACAAGTTGTGTTTTATACAGTATGAAAAGACATGCTTTGTCCGTTTTCAACCATGACATGTATAAATCATTTAGTTTTCATAGCGACTTAAGTATACATGTCGCCATTTTCAAATTAAGTTGATACAAGTTGATCTACATGGGTTCACTTGAAGTTAGCAAGTACTTTCACACGTCTTGCTACTGCTAATAAAACCATGTCGTAAGGGGTAGACGCATGCCACACAAGCCATCACCTGTATCCTCTACTCTGATATAGTTTTTAATCACAAGTTGTGTTTTATACAGTATGAAAAGACATGCTTTGTCCGTTTTCAACCATGACTTGTACAAATCATTTAGTTTTCATAGCGACTTAAGTATACATGTCGCCATTTTCAAATTAATTTGGTACATGTTAGTAATAAGATTATAGTTTTTAAGCACAAGTTGTGTTTTATACAGTATGAAAAGGCATGCTTTGTCAGTTTTCAACCGTGACTTGTATAAATCATTTAGTTTTCATAGCGACTTCAGTACACATGTCGACATTTTCAAATTCATTTGGCACATGTTGAACTACATGGGTTTCGAAGATCATTTGAAGTTAGCAAGTACTTTCACTATTATATTTATAGATAGCTGTAGGCTATGAGACGAGAATATAACATAGTTCCACCATTTGTCGATCTTCCTCGTGTCTTATAATATAAAAAATAGTTTTCTGGGGGATTATTTACAAACCTTCTCTCCGTGAACACTGTCAACATCAGTATTATTTCCAACATCTGAATACAATTGTACGTTTTCAATCACAAGTTGTGTTTTATACAGTATGAAGAGACATGTTTTGTCAGTTTTCAAACTAAGAAATATTATAGTTCTATTAGCGGTTTTAATCACAAGTTGTGTTTTATACAGTATGAAAAGGCATGCGTTGTAAGTTTTCAACCGTGAGTTGTATAAATATTTTAGCTTTCATAGCAAGTGAAGTGCACATGTATGACATTTTCAAATTAATTTGGCACATGTTGGTTTGTAATAACATTATTATTTCCAACATCTGAATACAATTGTACGTTTTCAATCACAAGTTGTGTTTTACAGTATGAAAAGACACGCTTTGTCAGTTTTCAACCTTGACCTGTATAAAATATTACAGTTTTCATAGCGATTGAAGTGCACATGTAAGATATTTTCAAATTAATTTGGTTCATGTTAGTAATCATTTCTACATTAATCACAAGTTGTGTTTTATACAGTATCAGTTTTCATCCATTACTTGTATAAATAATTTAGTTTCCTAAAGTGTACAAGGAAGACATTACAAGGCATGGCTTGTGTATAAAAAAAAGAAAGTGTAAATTATTGTTTTAAATGTTGCAAATATTACTAACTTGCACCTAGTTATTTTGGACATGTATTCTTTCTACTTCATTCGCTATGAAAACTAAATTATTTATTACCGTTATGTACATACATATCACTCTGATGTATTTATTTGCACCATAATATTGCAGTGATGAAATCATATCTCGTTAAAGTTCAGTGTTGTCATAACCCTAGGTGACCACTATTGTCAGTGTCTAGGTTCGAGAAAGTTATGTGATTACACTTCACTGTGATGTCTTTATTTTCATTATAATAGTACCAGGGATCTGTCTTTAGATAACTATAGTAGTCTCTTATTTAAATCTATGGTGTCAACTTTCTGTAATATTTCACAACATGCTTATATCGTATTTATTTATCGAAGTCGCATTTAATAGGTATAGGTCATGCCTTAAATAATTACTTACCTTGAGTCGTTAACCACAATGATTACACAAACTGATTGCTTTAAATATCGCCAGCATCACATGGGTATTTATATTGAGCTCAAGCAATATAGTAAACATCTTCGTTCTTTCGGGGAATAACAGCTTTTTTGTAAAAAAAAACAAAACTCTGTACAATGGCTGTACATCAGGGACTGACAAAGGCAATATGTGTACATTATGTCTACATGTTCATCTACTTCATGATCAAGGGTTGGATGATGCAGGAGTTTGTGGACATTATGTCTACATGTTCATCTACTTCATGATCAAGGGTTGGATGACGCAGGAGTTTGAAAACATGTTTACTATGTCTCGTGACATAGAGGTAGTCCACGTCTTCCGCAAATTCCTTGGAACGCGGAAATTACACGTATGTTTGTTTTCATAGGACTAGCTCGGTTATACTCACACAATTAAGCTGTCCTTGCATTACGATCTCTTATTCTAAGACGTCCATAACCTCTCCTCGATCCAAATGGCCTAATTACAGCCATCGGGATGAATCGGGGATAGCATAGTGTTAAAGAGGGTACCTCAATTGTTCGAATCGACTACCATGATGTACAAAACCTCTCCCTGATCCAAAAGACCTAATTACAGCCATCTGGATGAATAGGGGTTAGCATAGTGTTAAAGAGGCTACCTCAATTGTTCGAATCTACTACCATGATGTACAAAACCTCTCCTAGATCCAAAGGGCCTAATTACAGCCATCGGGATGAATCGGGGATAGCATAGTGTTAAAGAGGGTACCTCAATTGTTCGAATCGACTACCATGATGTACAAAACCTCTCCTAGATCCAAAGGGCCTAATTACAGCCATCGGGATGAATCGGGGTTAGCATAGTGTTAAAGAGGGTATCTCAATTGTTCGAATCGACTACCATGATGTACAAAACCTCTCCTAGATCCAAAGGGCCTAATTACAGCCATCGGGATGAATCGGGGATAGCATAGTGTTAAAGAGGCTACCTCAATTGTTCGAATCGACTACCATGATGTACAAAACCTCTCCTAGATCCAAAAGGCCTAATTACAGGCGACGGGATGAATCGGGGTTAGCATAGTGTTAAAGAGGGTACCTCAATTGTTCGAATCGACTACCATGATGTACAAATCCTCTCCTAGATCCAAAGGGCCTAATTACAGCCATCGGGATGAATCAGGGATAGCATAGTGTTAAAGAGGGTACCTCAATTGTTCGAATCGACTACCATGATGTACAAATCCTCTCCTAGATCCAAAGGGCCTAATTACCGCCATCGGGATGAATCGGGGTTAGCATAGTGTTAAAGAGGGTACCTCAATTGTTCGAATCGACTACCATGATGTACAAAACCTCTCCTAGATCCAAAAGGCCTAATTACAGCCATCGGGATGAATCGGGGTTAGCATAGTGTTAAAGAGGCTATCTCAATTGTTCGAATCGACTACCATGATGTACAAAACCTCTCCTAGATCCAAAGGGCCTAATTACAGCCATCGGGATGAATCGGGGTTAGCATAGTGTTAAAGAGGGTACCTCAATTGTTCGAATCGACTACCATGATGTACAAAACCTCTCCTAGATCCAAAGGGCCTAATTACAGCCATCGGGATGAATCGGGGATAGCATAGTGTTAAAGAGGGTACCTCAATTGTTCGAATCGACTACCATGATGTACAAAACCTCTCCTAGATCCAAAGGGCCTAATTACAGCCATCGGGATGAATCGGGGTTAGCATAGTGTTAAAGAGGGTATCTCAATTGTTCGAATCGACTACCATGATGTACAAAACCTCTCCTAGATCCAAAGGGCCTAATTACAGCCATCGGGATGAATCGGGGATAGCATAGTGTTAAAGAGGCTACCTCAATTGTTCGAATCGACTACCATGATGTACAAAACCTCTCCTAGATCCAAAAGGCCTAATTACAGGCGACGGGATGAATCGGGGTTAGCATAGTGTTAAAGAGGGTACCTCAATTGTTCGAATCGACTACCATGATGTACAAATCCTCTCCTAGATCCAAAGGGCCTAATTACAGCCATCGGGATGAATCAGGGATAGCATAGTGTTAAAGAGGGTACCTCAATTGTTCGAATCGACTACCATGATGTACAAATCCTCTCCTAGATCCAAAGGGCCTAATTACCGCCATCGGGATGAATCGGGGTTAGCATAGTGTTAAAGAGGGTACCTCAATTGTTCGAATCGACTACCATGATGTACAAAACCTCTCCTAGATCCAAAAGGCCTAATTACAGCCATCGGGATGAATCGGGGTTAGCATAGTGTTAAAGAGGCTATCTCAATTGTTCGAATCGACTACCATGATGTACAAAACCTCTCCTAGATCCAAAGGGCCTAATTACAGCCATCGGGATGAATCGGGGTTAGCATAGTGTTAAAGAGGGTACCTCAATTGTTCGAATCGACTACCATGATGTACAAAACCTCTCCTAGATCCAAAGGGCCTAATTACAGCCATCGGGATGAATCGGGGTTAGCATAGTGTTAAAGAGGCTACCTCAATTGTTCGATTCGACTACCATGATGTACAAAACCTCTCCTAGATCCAAAGGGCCTAATTACAGCCATCGGGATGAATCGGGGTTAGCATAGTGTTAAAGAGGGTATCTCAATTGTTCGAATCGCCTACCATGATGTACAAAACCTCTCCTAGATCCTAATTACAGCCATCGGGATGAATCGGGGATAGCATAGTGTTAAAGAGGCTACCTCAATTGTTCGAATCGACTACCATGATGTACAAAACCTCTCCTAGATCCAAAAGGCCTAATTACAGGCGACGGGATGAATCGGGGTTAGCATAGTGTTAAAAGGCGTAACTACATTGTTCTAAATGACTACCATGACGTCATGGAGCAAAGGACCTAAGTGGGCGTCGGGGGCGGCGTCGGATGGCATAAGGTCCTACCTTGGTCCAAAGGGCCTAATTGCAGCCGTGGGATGAATCGGGGATAGCATAGTGTTAAATGGCGTAACTCAACTGTTCGAAACGACTACCATGACGTCTATAACCTCTCCTTGGTCCAAAGGGCCTTATTACACCCTTTGTGATGAATATGGATAACATAGTGCGGAAGGACGTAACTACATTGTTCGAAACGACTACCATGAGTCACACACGTACCCTGGTATAAAAGGCACAACGATAGAACCTGTTCCTGTTGCGTAACGGGAACAATGGTTCTAGGGCCTAACTCGCAAACGAAGCGTTTGGATGGGTAGGGGATAGCACGGTGCATATTGGCGGATCTCCCTTGTTTGAATCGACTCCCGTGACGTCACAGGACACCCATGGATCAAAGGACCTAAGTAGGCGTCGGGGGCGGCGTCGATTTTGCCTAAGGTCCTAACTCTTAAACGGGGCGTCTGGATGAGACGGGGTTAGCACAGGGTGAACGGGCGTCTCTCACTGTTTCGATTCCTGTATAATAGCGTCACGTTAGTGCAGACGTGACATGGTTCAAGGGCGGCGTCGCGACGCTGGGGGCGGCGTCGCCTGGCGGCCATTTTGCTTTAAACCTTGACTATTACTACTTTCCTGGTATAAATGTTACACTTGGATTGTAATCAAATAATAATTTATTATTAGTAACACTTATAGACAATGGATTAGTTTGTGATAATCTTTCAACTAAGTAGAACAGGTGTATAAAATTTTCTGGATGGGGAAGGCACAAGCCATAATGGCTTATCTTTAGTATCTTCAAAACAAGCCGATTAAAAATAGTGAACTTCCCCAGGTAACTTATAGGCGAAGGTATGGGGAACCAGTGAATCTATTGGTTTAAAAGAAACATCTCGAAAATTGTTTACAACTAAACAAAATATTCTGCGCATAACTTTTTGGATGATTCTGCAATCTGCTGTGGATCTGAAAGTAGATAGTGTTGTTCGTGAAAAAATATAACATTTGGTCAAAATCACTTTTTCTCAATCAATACAAAGCCTGCAGCGATGAATAAGGTGTCAGTGGATAGGGTTTTTTTCTGATTCTGATATTAGCATCATTTGTACAACCTCATGCTTTATGTCCTGCTCAGTCAAAGTGTGAAGTGAGAAAATAATATTGTTCATTCTCAGGGTAGAAAAAGTTATGACAGTGCATCACATCAGATTTTTATTTACATAAATATGTATCACTATTATTGATTTATTGGAATGAATTCCAGTATATTGATAGCCTCTGTAATTTCATCGATTAGTCCAAATCCCCGTATCATGCAATTTCCCAAGCCAGCTTTATACTGAAAACTGGAACTTCACATTGGCGTCATTGCCATGCGGTGCGAGTTTCATGTGCTGAGTTTAGTATACGATTTTCAGAAATTATACATAAAGAAATTTTAAACAAACAGTGTGTTTTAACTTAAAACTGAGAATGTTGTACCTAAGAATGCAGTAAAATATCCTTATCCATTGATACCTGATTCATTGCTATATGTTTTATATTGACTTAGGAACATGACTTCATAGCATGCACTTCAAATTGAAATGGTATCAGAAAATGTCCTCTCTTCAATAAGGCAGAAAGTAATTCTCAGTAATTGTATAGTCTATCTCTATGTATGAATTTTCAAACTACAAACAAAAACTACTGTGATAAAACACAAGAGACCCATTAAGTTAAACTATTTTTATAATATGAAAGTACTGGTGTACTTATATATATATTAAACAAGACTAATGACTTTTCCTAATGCTTCTGACAGAAGAAGAAAAAGTGATATCTAATGCATATCTCAAATTTAAAAAAATCTTGATCTCCATCTCTTTATTAATATGAAGTTGTTGATTCAATAAAAGAACCATGCGCTGTTTTGTTAACCAAATGTTATATTAGGCCTACTTATAGTGAACATTTCAATCTCCTCAGAAATGTTCTCTTTAAAAAAATCACAGATTTCAATATCACTTTTCTTTTTTTAGAGTTAATCTTTCAGGGAGGTTTAGTTTTTTTATGATTATTTATTTTCATCGCTAAGATTTCAACATGTGAACCTTTGAACGAGTGGGGTCTATTGTTATTACATAATTATGGAGACTTTGAGACACCTGAGGACGTTGAAATTTAGCTAATTTATACATTACGATGCGTAGCATTTTTATTATATAAATCTCCGAAAAAGCTATTTTTCAATAATTTACCTTTCTATCCCCTTAAATTAAGACAATACTTCAGAAGATGTTCTACTAATAAACTTCATTCGTTTGTGTTTTCAGACGGAAAAATCACAGTCGGCCAGTAAACACGACGTAGCAGTTGGAATCTCTGACATCTCAATAAGCGAAAAAGAAGAAGAGGAAGAAATCCAACAAGAAAAACCACCAGAAGAGACACCTAAAGACAAACCATCTCCGCAAGAAGTCGAGCGACCTTCACAGCCACCCGTCAGGAGGAGTCTTCCCTTGCGAGAGTTCAAACCATCCCAGTCTACGGCTTTCGTAAGGTTTAGGAAGAACGGTAGACATTTTGGTTCGTATAGACCAATCTCTAGGCGGAGGGATCTTCTGAACGGTGTACATCAAGATCTAGATGACTCTGAGAATCACGAAGACGAATTAGGAGCTAGGGACCTTTCCAAAGACTACCAACATAACCCTGTATTGGAGTGCGTGAATCAGATTCTCTTAAGGGACCAGGAAGAAGCAGATACAACTTACAAAGTTACGAAAAGGTTCAATTATGAGTGTCACAGTATTAAAGAGGAGCAAGAACAGGAAAATAGTTCGGAAGAAGAACAGGAAAAACAAAAATTCAACACACAAGATGATAAAACCAATCCAACTGGAGAAAGTCATCTGAGCAGCAGCTCAAGCGATATCAGCAAACGCGAGAAAGATAACAACGAAACAATCAAATGGTCAGTGAAAGATAAAGTACCGTCTCCTCCCATGAAGGCTGAACTGCTCGAAGAAAAGACCTGTCTACTAATGGCTTCTCAAAGGTTGTCTATTGTTAGCAATTTGGAGTTTGAAGAACTAGACAAAAAAGAAACTCCCGAGAAAGTCGGACCACCTAAAATCCCCGTGAAAAATGGTTTCCCATCAAACAGAAGCCTTGTTCCGCCTGCTCTTCCCCCTAAACCACCACAGCTTGGAGCAAAAGGGTTGTATGTGAAGAAAGTCACTGATAATCTCTCACATCAGCCGCCTAGTACTCTTACAAACCACCATCACCTCACAAATGAAAATAACTCCAATCATAGTCAAGTAACTTGCTCAAAATACCGGTCTGAACAAAATGTTAATAGAAATCTTAAAATAAGCTTAGAACAAAAGAGCGCAGACGAGAATGAAAAATCTACCCTTAATCGCAACCACTCTTCTCCTAACCTCCTCGAGAAACCAAGGCAGAGACAGATTCTAAGCAATGGAAGTCTGAAGATAGCTCTGAATCACGATTCTAGCCCATCATTAACCAATGGACACGACCACCATAAAGAAACAAATAATCTCAGAATCAGGTCTAGCAGTTTTGAAGACAGACTTGACAAACTGAATCTGTCAGAGTTACAAACAAATTCTATCAAACAAGTTAGAGTGGGAAGTTCGATGAAGAATGACAACCAAGCTAATGGAAGGCATAACCATTCGCATGAACAAAAACGTACAAAACCATTACTCCATAACCATACAGCTTCGCTGAAGGGTAGCATGGAAGAACTCTCATCATCTAAAACAACAAACAACACTAACAATCACTGTAGCAAGATACGAGTAGGATCATCGGTATCATCTCTTATTACAGGATCATCTGGAAACAGCATTGTCAATGAACTTACAAAAGGTGAATCTGAGAACGTTATAGTTTTGCCAAAAGTTTCCCAGATGGTCAGGCGGTTTGAAGATCTTGGTACTGGAAAGGAGTGTACACAAAATGAAGACGATGATGAAGAAGATGAAGGTAACAATGCACTGAGACGGAATTTTGAAGAATTCAAACTCGAAGATGTTGACATGGACAGTGTCGGGATCAGCGAAGAAGGTGGAAGACCCGCTGGTGATGGTGCTGAAGAAAGGGCGGCGGTGGTCCAGAACGGAACAGCAACTAATGGCAATAACAATGAAGGTGGCACATACGAACACTTCTTGGAAGCGACAGGTCTCAGTCAGAAGTCGATCCTGACACCAAGCAGAATGTACAGTAACCACAGGCACGTTCTGAAACCCAAAGATGTAAAACATCGCAGCCGAGTGCTTAGAGCAGCTGCTGTAACAGAGAGGAGTTCTACTTCTGGCAACGGACCAGTTGTCAAATATTGGATAGAACCATTCTTGTGAGGAAGACAATTTAGGTTTTACAGACACTAAAGTGATCAAAACCAGTATTTTGAACATAGCATGCTTAAAGATGTATTGACGCATTTCTGTGATGTTTAGGGCATATTATAAATGAACGTATAATTAGTAAATAAATCGTGTGATATCCACTAATAATAAATTTAATAAGAGTACATGCTCAAATTACAGTGGCACTACCTCACTGTAAGTCAACCAGCACTATCTGTAACCAAGTACAACACAAACCGATAGATGCATAGATCTTTGTTATATCTGAACATCATAATTAATATGGAATTTGGTTTAACGGGGAGTCGATCCTAGACCATTTTATAAAAGGCCTTCCATTTCCAATATCAAGAAAAATTAAAAGTTTATTTCAGTATTAAATGGAATCTCGCAATGATATATTCAAATTCATTGCCGCTACAAGAGATTCGGTAATATGCAATCTAACATTGAACAATAAATAGTTCATTTTAAATCACAAAAGGGTTAGAGGACTTACATCCTTAGATTTTCGCTGTTCACTTTAACGTTTTTATTATTTCACTTCCTTCACTTCCTCCTAGATAAATATAAGGCAAACATAGAATATGTTTATCCAAACCCTTGAATTTATACAGTAATTGTCTTAAAATTTTTAATAAAACAATGGAAAAGAGGTTGAAAGGAAAATTAAAATGCTATGTAAAGTAACAGAATGAAATAAAAGAGTAAAGTTACGGACCTAATCACTGTTAAATATTTTCTGTTCAATCCCGCATGGGTTTGAAGAATGTGCGAAAAATTCAGTCCCGCGCATCTTTGTTGCTTTCCAGCTAGGATTAATGTTTGATTTTCAGTTCGTAAATGTCTAACAAGATAAAAATTGTATCCAAATGTTTCGTCCTAGATATGTCGGTAGTCTGTGTAAGTTAATAATAAAAAATTGAGTTTTGATAGCGAGTGTATTCCTTCTCAAAGGCATGAACCAATCATGGCCTTCTTTAATTAATCAGTTACTATTTCTACTCAGACATAATATTAATAGCATAACATATAGGACTTGGAATGTATAACGTATAGGACTTGGGTTTTATATCAGAAAAAAATAATTTCCTATCAGGATGGACCTTTGTTAAAGTTTTTCGTATGTTTCGGATTATATGTTAGACTACAGTTCTTAGAGTTGTGAACAAGCTTTTGTTAAATAAAGTAACAACCAAAAATGTAGGGTAATAATGACTGTTGTTCAGCAGTAGACTGTGAAAAGAAAATTGAAACTTTATATTTTGTGATTACTTGAAACTAAACCAGCATACGATGATTATGATTGCCCTTCTCGGTGGGTCATATATACTCGTAGGTCATGATAGGTTCCAGTATCCATTATCATGGAAGGACTTTTCTCTGCCCTCTAAGCGAATGATGTGTACAATTCCCTAACCATGCAATAAAATTTACACGTTATAAAGTTTATCTATTATAATATTTGGACCAGTGTTTCCGTGCACGTCCATCGCCAACATTAATAAGACCGTATTCAATTGTGAAGCTAATTGAAGATTTCTTTGCTCGGTTGCCATACTTGATTAAATTGTCTATAACGTTAAGACACGCAAAGATGGGATATTTTTACACAGGTGGTCAGAAGGGGTCATAAATGCACGCCTGAATTGGAAAACACTGAACGGTTTTGACGAAACTCAATTTTGTTTTCTTTGGGGGGGGGGGGGGGGGGGCTAGAGGACTGTAATCTGATATCGTATTTTCCCTTCCGGACAGCGCACTTTAATCGTGAAATGAACTATGAAACCGAGTTTTTAGCTTTTAGTTTTCAATTGTTTAAATTTTTTATGCAAAATTTGGGTAACGTTCAGGAATCTATGGTACGTATTAATCGTTTTATTTCAAATCTGTATGCCCATGTGGCAGCACAAAATTCTGTTTGGTCTTTTAATTGTGTATATTTATTACATAAAACAATGTAATTAAGAATAAAATTATGTAATTTCTGCAAATTATGTAAATGATGTCAGTGTTAATAAATATAATAGGTGGTATAAATAAAACCAAGCAGTGGCTCAAAACTCACTAATTCCTAGCAGCTGCTTGGTTTGGTATAGGCCTAAATAAAACGCGGCTTCCTCAGCCACCTGCCTAGCCGTTGCTCAACGACCTTGACAGCTGAGCCGCGGCTTGGGATTTGGTATAAATAAAACTAAGCCACAACTGTCTGTAGCTAGCAGCGGCTTGCTTTTTTCTAAGGTACCTCGTTCGCGGACTCAGCTTGCTCAAGTGAAGGAAATTGTTAGTAGTGATGGCGGAGTTTATGGCGGTGGTTCCTGAACGAAGAAGGAAAATGTATACAAGGCGTAGGGATCCTGATGTGCGCAGATATAAAGACCTGTATAGATTTAAAAGGGAAAATGTGGAGTGGCTGGCAGAACACTTTCTCCCTGAAACAAACGAAACGCGAGGTAGAGCCGTAAGCAATTATGATAAAATGAAAATATTTTTAAGATAGTGGGAGACCCTGGTTTTCAAGTTGGAGTTGGAGAAGACGTTGGTGTCACTCAGCCTACGGTATCCAACAGATTCTGGGAAGTTGCAGACGCAATTAAGAGGAGATCAAGAAATTGGATACAATTTCCTAAAACTGTTATGGCTTTTCAGGAAGCTATGACTGAATGGTCAGAATTGTATACATTCCCTGGTGTTATAGGGGCAGTGGACTGTACTCATGTATTGTTACGGAAACCAAGCATTCATGGAGACGAGTACATAAATAGAAAAGGCGTCCCTAGCATCAATGTGCAGGCTACTTGCAACGCGAGAGAGCGATTTACCAGTGTCGATGTTACTTGGCCAGGTTCCTTGCACGACTCTCGTATATGGAGAAATTCCGGTATTTGTAGGGTAATGACCAATAATAATGCCAATGCATTATTACTTGGAGACGCTGGATATGGGATTGCAACATGGTTAATGACGCCTTATCCCAGTGGCGGATCGTGGGTGTAGGAACAGGGTGTTGCACTATTGTACGGTAATTATAATTCCTTTATTGCAACCAATGGCCATAGTATGATGAATAGAGCTCTGATGGAATATGTGGCAGGGGAAACAGAAGTACCCCGAGAAAACCTGCCCCGACCCCATTTTGTCCACCACAAATTCCACATGGATCCACCAAGATTCGATCCCGGGTCCCAGCGGTGGAAGGCGAACAATGTAACCACTCAGTCATGGGGGGTGGTTTTACAGGAATTAAACACATAACCTGATAATATATAAATAGTCGCTTTGCTCGTTCTGGGCTAAACTTTCAAATTCCCAGTGGGGCTCTGCCTCTCTGTGTGGTTCTAAGAAAAAGGTTTTTTTTTTTTAACTGACACTTTATAGAAGAGATACATTAATTGCATTTAGACTGCCGTAGCCCATAATAACTACTTAGCCACTAACTACTTACTTAAAAAAACTCTGGAACGACTTTAAGATTTTTCTGGGGTAAACATTTAAAATTTAGAACATTCTGGAATTTTCTCGTCGGTTACACGCTAAAAGCTATAAGTCTGTCAAATTTCAGATTTCTAGCTCATGGGTAAGTGGTTAAACATTAGGTTGGGTTCGTTCCCCGGTACTTAATCGAATTTTTCAAAAGTAGGGAGGTCTGGAATGGGGTGTACTCAGCCTCCTGATACAAATTGAGGAGATACTTGATTGAGAAGTAGGATGTCGGATAGTAGGCCTAGTCCCTCTAGGGATGTAGAGCCAGGGAGTTTAGTTTAGTGTCTAATAGATAGATGAAATTAGCAATATAGGTTTCGCCACAAAGTGACTGCATTGGCAATTAGCATCTCTGTGAGGGACTTCATAGTTCATAGCTCGCGCCCTAACTTGCTTGCAGACAGCAGCCGACGCGACGTACTCTAGCGGTTGTTCGCAGAGTGAAAGCGACGACGAAAATCTTTAAACACCGGGCGGGTTACCACCAAGTCAAGCCTCTTTTTTTTTTTTTTTTTTATTATTTTTTTTTATTTCATACATTTTTTTTATTTAATACATTTTTTTTTATTTTGCAACAACATGAAAAGCAAAAAACAATTATATAGCTACATTGATGTAAAAATTAACAAGCAAAACATTTTTTTTTTCCTTTTTTTTTTTTTTACAGGTAGTCATGAAATAATCGAACCGGTAGCCTACTGTCCACATGATCAGAATTGAGTTTTTGCATGGTCAGTTACATTGTCGGACCTTTGTACACTTAATGTCCACTTATTGTCACAATTTTATTAGACGCACTTGTTGTATAATTTGCGTTGCGGTATCAGAAAATTTTTGATACAGTTTTTGTTGTTCTTGCCGTAATAAACAAAGAAAGTCTGGTACAGTATGATTTGTTGTAGTGAGTTGATAGTACAGAAAACCAGTCGCTAACCACATTTGCACAAAGGCTCTGTTGTCACTAGTTGGATCAAGCGAAAGGAGGATCTGTTGTGCGTCAAGGCTATTTAGGGCCGGGCATACTGTATGTAATAAACGTTTTGCTTCTCGCCATATCAAAGCGGCCTGGCCACAACTTTTCACTCTGTGTTGTAAGGAGTCTAGGTAACCACATGTTTTGCAGGTTGGGGACACGGAGCGAGTGTGGCGATACTTCTTTTCTTCTGTGGGCACCATTTCGTTTATGTAACTGTATGCTGCTACTTTCCAATCGGTAGGTATGTTCGGGTTATGGAGGTGGGTCCATATGCGTGTCCTCCTTTGTTGAGGGTATTTTTCCATGATTCGAGGTATTTCATTTGTCTTTGAAAGCAGATATTGATATATACTGCGCATGTTGATCTCAGTGTCCACTGGATCGAACTTCTCCGCACAGACGTTGATGCATTTCCCGATTGTTTGTAAGGATTTTGGTAACCGTCCGATTTCGGGGTTCGTGAAAAGTCGATTCTTTGTCCAGAAAAGTATGTCACCTGGATCTCCTTGTCCATTTAGCGCCAGCAGTATATTTCTAGTGAACAGGGCGTTGCATTTTTCCTGCACAGCGATTAATTGTAAGCCACCTTCAGTTAGTGGCTTATGTAATTGTGTTTTCTTAAGTTTATAATAATAACCTTTCCAGAGATACCAATAGATTGCCCTGTCCATGATGTTTGCTTGTTGTCTCGGCATTGGCAAAACTTGCGCCACGTACCATAGTTTGGCTAAACTGAACACGTTTATATGCCAGACTCGTTGAAATAAATTAAGATTTCTATTGATCTGCTGAAATAAAGTGGCTCGACTATGTGATGTTATGATTTTCCAGTTATCATGAACCATGTCGTCGAAAGAGTTGCTTACTAACAGACCAAGGATTTTTGCTGTCGTCTGTACTGGCACACCTAATACTGTACATTGAGGTGACCACCTGCCGAGTGGCAGAAGTATCGATTTGCCATAGTTAAGTTTTGCATTCGAAGCACTACAGTAATTATCTAGCATGTTGGGTAATGTTACACATTGCGTCGTTTCACGCAAGAAGATCACAACATCGTCTGCATACGCACGAACCGTGAAAAATGGGGAGGGTGCACATTTTTCCTGTTGTAATTTTGTGTGTAGCATCCGAAGACATGGTTCTAAACCGACAGTGAACAAAACCATCGATAGTGGGCATCCTTGTCTTACAGAAATCTTAATGGGGATGCGTTCACTGAGGAAACCATTGATCTGTATTCTGGATGTTGCTGCCATATGTAACCTATTGAGTACATTTATCACTGTCGGCGGTATACCAAACCGTTGCAGAACTTGATATAAATAGTCATGTGAAACTCTATCAAATGCTTTCTCAAAATCCAGTGAGAGAAGTGCACCTTTATCTTCTGGGTGTAAGGCAAAGTGTATGACAGTGTCTCTTATTATAGCTAGATTGTGGATAATAGATCTCTCAGGTATTCCACATGTCTGTCCGATTTCAATGATGTCTGGTAATATATTTCGTAAGCGTAAGGCTAGTACTTTCATACATAATTTGTAATCTGTGTTCAATAAAGTTATTGGTCGATACTCCGCTATTGTCTGGGGACATTTTTTCTTGGGAATGAGTGTGACCACGCCATCACTGAAGCCATCAAGAGGAACATCTTTCAGGTATATCTCATTAAACAAGAAAGTTAGATATCCTTTCATCTCCCTCCAATGAGTCCTGTAAAATTGGTACGTAAGGCCGTCTGGCCCCGGCGCGGAATGCTTCGGCGTACTTTCTAGCGCCTGATTGACTTCATCTTCGGTGATGGGACGCTGGAGATCTTCTTGCTGGTGTACACTGAGTTGGTGATGGATGTGTGTGAGAATTTCTGATACAGACGTGGGTGTGTTTATTGGAGCAGCGTATTGGGATCGGAAGTGTGCAACTCCTTCTTGGAGGCATTCCCTGGTTGTTCTAACCGTAACGCCTGTACTCGTCTGTACTTGATGGATGAATTTAGTTGTTCCTCTTCGTTTTTCCTGCACAACATGAAAGAGTGCACCTTTTTCGTCATCCAGGGTGGAAGGTATCCGAGACCGTATTTTAACACCGCTCAGTTGTTCTTCTTGTAAAGTACATAATTTTTGTTTAACCTGTACAATGTCGGTCCACCGATCCTTGTCAGTCTCTTGCTTTCGGTACAGTTCATGCAATAGCTGCGCATAGAAAGAAATTGTTGCTCGTTTTTCCTGTGCATTGTGGTATCCAACTGCCTGATAAAAGGACCGAATTCCTGGTTTGATAATACAAAGCCATTGTTGTATCGGAGTAAACTTTGAGTTGGCAGCTCTGTTTCGTAAGGCTGTGAGGTGTTGAGTAAATTGTTGATCTGTTTCTGTCATGCCGAGGAGTGCTTCATTCAGCTTCCAGTAACTTCGACCATATAAGGGGGGTTGAAACTCCACTGTAGTAGTCAGAAGCACGCAGTTATGATCTGAGAAATGTGTGGGAATGATTTTTATGTTATATATTGCATGTTTACGCTCTTTGTACATATAAAAGCGATCAAGGCGTGAAGCACTGTTTTGTCTATGGAAAGTAAAGTTAACATGGTTTCCATGAAAAACCTCCCAGGCATCCACTAAGTGTAAGTCTTGCACTAATGCTTGTAGCACCGGTGAAGGATTATAATGACCCGTTTGATCTTTCGCATGGAGCACACAATTCCAGTCACCCCCAAGCACGATCCGATGACTCTTGTGTCGCAGATAGTATGGTAACACCGCACGAAGGAAATGTTCCCGTTCCGTACGCTTGTCGGTTCCAGATGGTAAATAAACACTGATAATGTGTGTTCCGTCTATAAATAGTGACGTCACACCACCGCTGCTATGACCTTCAGGACGTTCGATTTTAAAACCTGCTCTATGTATGATTGCTGTCCCTCGATTGTATTCACCCGTATATACTACCGCAGCGTACTGTGGGCCCAAAAACTGGAAATTGTTTATGTTTACTTCTTGTAACAGGAGAATGTCTATGTCATGGGTATAGATGAACGAACGTAACTGCTGTTGTTTGAATTTACTTTGTAGACAGTTTATATTTAACGTGGCGTAATTTCTGAGTAGCACCATAGTAGTCACTGAATATGCAAAAAGTAGGGACCAGAAATTCAATCTAATAACATCAACTAGAGCAGACATTTATTTGTATACTGTAGTATGAGGCTAGACGCAGAAATGAAGTCAAAATTTCAGTCTTTTACTTTCTGTAATGACAGATCTTCTATGCCGTGCATGTATAAGAACAAAGAAAGCATCCACCGCCTGAATTTTGCCTGGATACAGTTGATATTTAAGGTTCCATAGTATGATTGTAGGACCAGAAACAGCAAAAACAAATGAAAACAGTGTTGAGTTGTATAAAGACATTCCATGGTACACCGCGTAGAAACATGTGTCAGCCATACAGGATGTTTCTATGGCTGCGAGGGATCAGTAGGAGGCGAGACGCCCTCCATCGGCTCTATACTAGTTTCTTCATTAGGTTCTTTCTTAGTTGTATCTTTGGTTCGCCCGTGAACTGCATACGGGTGTGGCCGCGGAATGTTTTTAGCTTTCGTGGTAAGTCCGCAAGTATCGGTTACCGGACCGGCAGGAACTGCGTCTTTATCTCTTAGGCGAGGGTCCCGCGGAAGATCACGCTGCGTTGTCTGTTTTAACTTCTTAAGCGGGGAACCCTCGCCGCGCTCCGAAACTGAGGTTCTGTGGGGATCAGCCAGCGGGTCTCCCGATGACGTAGTCTGCTGCACGGTTACCTTTACAGGTGGTGTCACGTCATCTTCTATCGTGGTGTCCTGTGTAACCATTTGTGGTATTACTACTTCGTGTGCAATATTTTGTACTCGTACGGTATCAGTATTTACTGTTTCTGTTGACTCTGTCGGAACGGTCTCGTGTTCCGAAGCCGTATCAGTGTCATCTTCGAAGCCTTCTTGACCCTCCATGGGTGTGGGTTCCGTTTCTGTCGATGTGGTGTATTGTCTCTGTGGCGGATTTTCTCCCCTCACAACGTCACTCAGTAATAAGTTCCGAGGCTGTGTTTTAACTTTCAAGACAGTCTTTCTCCTCGGACAGTCTTCCTTCTTGTGATTGGGCTCATGGCAAACAAAGCATACAATTGGTTGACCCACATACGTGATTTGTGCCTGAAATCCACCAATTGTCACTGATCCCGGGATATGTTGTTTGATGTCCATTTTTAGTGCCCGAACACCATTGTTTACTGGAAATGGAAAAGCTGTGCTCCACTGTTCTTCTCGGATGGAATGAATTACGCCGTAGCGATTTAATGTAGCTTGTATTGTAGGATTCGGCACTTCAGGGGGGAGATTGAAGACACGCACAGTTACAACCATAGTGTCCGCTCTACTAACTTTCACAAGGGCTAGTTCACCCGAATCATATGTAAACCGTATCTCACCTTCAAACTTTTGTACTATATGTTCGTATACTGTTGGAGACACCATTTTTATGTACACTGCTTTTTCTTGGGTGTTTATTTGCAGCATGCTTACCTTGTCTGGTGATAATTGTAAGGTTTGTTGAATCCACATATGCAACTCCAGTGCCGTTGGTCTGGGAGCAGTATCTTCAAATTTTACTTTGATAGTGTTGACACGGCGTATAGATGCCATATTTGACGTTGGTTACTATTTGTTAACTTCCAGTGAGGAACAAGAGAAATAACGGAGGCTACACACGATGTAAACACTCCCGGTAGCGTGGTTCGGCTGTGGAATGTACCGTGTAACTTTCAAGCGCACCACTAGCTCAATGCAAGACACACGTAACGACAACCTGCCTCTACCGTGGTCGAAGCCACACTGAGCCTCTCGCACCCGTTATTAACCGGCAAAAAGAGGCAGCAAGTCGTGGCTTTTCTAATGCGACAACCCCGCGCATTTAAATGTTTAAATGATTTAAACTTGTTAAATATCGCGTAAAGCGTGTTTATAGATAATAAAAACCTACCACAAGGACGATTTCGAAGTAGTTTAATAGTAGGTATATGCAGTACTATAATAAAAAATAAAAAAATATTCTTTACATTAAAAACTGGTCGTTGTGCAACACTGCAACATGATCAGAGGCCGCCACTGCCTTATCCAAATCCTCTTACACCAGAACAGACAGCATACAACAGGTGCTTTACAAAGGAGCGGGTAGTAATAGAAAGATGTTTCGGTCAGGTGAAACAACGTTTTCCTATCTTACAAAGTAAGGTAAGATTAAGTACAGAAAGAGTGCCTTCAATGATTGTCTCCTGCATGGTCCTTCATAATGTTGCCAAACACCTGCAAGAAGAAGACTACGAAATTCCTGAACCTCAGGGTGATGGCGAAATTGTTGCACCACATGCAGATGGCCAAGAACTAGCGGCAGTTAGGATTCGAGAGAGAGGTCAGCAGAGAAGGGATCAAATTGCAAGAATAATACATGGACAGGCAAATGAAGTAAGTGTTATTAACTATGTTATTTTCCTTTATAATAATAATAATAATAATAATAAACCATAAAAATAATACATAGTAACAGATAACATATTCTCATATTATTTTATTGGTATCAATATGAACTAAAATATTTCAAACTTGATTAAATCTTGTAAGACTATTTACAATTGTAATACTGTAGGCTAAACTAAATAACTTCAAATCTATTATGTAGCAAGTAGATTCGAAACGAACATATTTTATAAATTAATTATGGAAACTAATAAATATTAATAAAAAAAATACATATATATGCAGACCTACCTTCTTTACCAATAGGAAAACATACGAAAATAAAATGAAAACTTCTTCATTCTCTTACAAAGCTATGTTAATGGGGACAAAATTAGCCTGCAACTTATTTGAACAAATCTCAAACCCTTAGAACCTTATCCGGATTTGTTTTGATTGTCTTACTATCAATTTCAATATATCTCGTCTTCATATAAACATCAACACTTAGAGATAATGAAAGAAACTGGGAAGAGTAAAACCAGACACTTAAGTGGTACAGTACGCACAAGAGAAAAATACGATATTTAGAATGTCAAGATCATAAAATATATAATTATTCATCTGATAGCTACTAAACAGACCTGTGATTTTAGGGCAATTTCCTGCTACTAAATAGACCTGCGATTTTAGGGCAATTTCCTACTCTGTTATGTATTATTTAAAAATTTAAACTATAATGCATTTCTATGACGGTACAAGTAAGCAACATACCCAAATGTGCATAGGAGTATAACATGTTAACTTTTGTTTACTAGAAATAAGTAAAATTGTATCTGTCTATTGTTCTAGCTAAATGTTTAATTTATTAATTTACAAGCCTAAACATAATTTTTAGTACCCTAAAATCAAGGTGTGCTAATTAAACATGAATACTAGAGAATATTGTTGGATAAAAATTCCTCTGGCACTGGGACTTGAACCCAGAACCTTCGGCTATCCAGGACCTTTGAATATTAGGCCGAGAGAGGTAACAAGTCACCACTCTCTTGTCTCTTTTGTTTTTCCCAAAGTAGTTTTTCTTTCTTTAAATTCAGTACCTCTATTTCTAATTTTTCCTTTTCTTCTCGGATTCTCTCTCTTTCTTCTTTTTTTTCAACGCTTCTAACTGTTTCACCAACACCATCCTTTGGAGTTGGGTGTTGCTGAGTCCAGCAATTTCTTCATCTTCATCTAAGTGTCTTTTTTTCCCTGCAGTTTTCTGGATTCCCGTGCGCTCCCTCACCTCAGGAGTCGACTCCGCAGCTACCGGAACGGAGGGCACTAGAGTGGATCTTTCTGAAGATGGTGAATCTTCTACACCAACTTCTATTCCTCCTGGAATGATAAAAAAAAAGTTCATAGGTTGCTTCTTTCTATTATAGTACAAATTAATTTAAAATTAATTAGTATTTTTTAAATATAAATTCTTACCTGCCATTCTTGTAATAGATGGATTTGATTCTGCTTGTAGGAGGTCCAGGAACTCCTGTTCCCAATCTTTCAAAACTATCGGCTTATTTCCAGTGAGCTTCAGGTCTGATTTTTGTTTTATTCTACTCTTCAAATTGCTAATTCTTTTGAAAATCTGATTTTCAGTCAAAACTAAATTACACTCCCGTTCTAGCTGACACCTGAAAGCAGTTACTGCTAGAGCTTTTTTTCTTTTTGCTCTCGGGCAATTGAGCTTTATCAAGCACTCGTTTGTGCATTTTAAGAATTTGCACGAACTGCTTTTGAAACTCGCTACCTTCTTCAGCCATTCTGACACATGTACTGAACTTTAAATATTAAATCGCTACACAGACAGTCAAGTGGCACGTTTGTTTGTTTACTCAGCTGCTATGTGTCGGGCAATATGGGATGCAGGTGTCCAAGCACTTGCTACCAGTAGCCTGAGCCGCGGCTTGGCAGGGAGGGGTAGTTTTTATTTATACGAAACAGACAGCGGGTGCTAGATTCTCAACCTTCTCATAAGCAACGGCTTGGTAGCAGTGGCTTCGTTTTATTTATACGACCCAATGTTTTAATTATTTTTCTGTTAAATAAATGATTTAATTGAAACATCTAGCTGTTGAGTAAATAAAAGCGGGCGAAGCCGCGGACAACTGCTAGTACTGCATTTGAATTTTATATCTTGCGTACGGTAGTCCCTAGCTTAATTCTTGTGTACACATTAAATTATGCAGGGTGTTTAAAAAACGACTCGGAATGGAAGAATATCTATTATTTTTACTGACATTTCCAATTCCCAGTACGTGATTAAACTGCTGAACAGAATGCGTGCCTCGTCATTATCACGTGTGTTGGTATAGTGGGGAGAATTTTCAGAAGATATTCAAATTTTAGTCCCCTATAAAGAGGTTGTCTGAGCCCAAGGTGGTATACTGAAGAAATTGCCTCATCATGCGGTAACCAATGAGAGAAGACCCGGTGCGTGACGCTGTCCGTATCCAGAAACGGGCGCACCATTCAAATAAAACATGTGAACACTATACAACCTCTCTTACCACTATGTTAAAACGAATAACTACAATGAAAACTTACAATTGATCTGACAGACTTCCCTGAATGACATTCCGTACAGCTATTTCCTTCAATTGATGGAGAGTTAAATGCACTCCACAATCTTTTTTAACATGTTTAAATACAGTACTTCTCTAGTATTAGGGTACGAAAGGCAAACAGATGCAAGTAGTATTAGCTTCCTTTGAGGCGGTCCCGTCTTAACCATGAGCTGCTCCAATCCCAACACATCCTCACCCCATTGAAGTCTTTTTGGCCATCTTGGCTATCATATGACACCACCCCCAACCCTCTACCAGACCCGAGACACCAAAAATAAGATTAGGTCGGTAAAGCAGAGACCTGCAATAACAGCCTTGAAACAATCCATCTAAAAACAATAAATAAAATTAACAAAAATAAATAAATGTTATACTTCAGAGTAAGGCCCTTATGAAATAATTTTCAAACCCACTAGAGGAGTAGTTTTTAAAAGTAAAAAATAAAAATATTTTTTAAATCTAGTATTATAATGTATAGGTGATAGGATTAAAACATTATGACCATCTATGATAAGAGGGTAGTTTTCACCCCCACTTGCAATCTAACCCCTTAAAAATTGTATTTTCAGCATATAAACATCTTAAGGAGCGATATTAACTATCTGACATGCTTTGCACCCCTAAATTTTACATAGGGGTGGTTTTTCAAGGTCACCCAGGTTTTTGCAGATATGGACAACTTGAGCCACTGTAAATCGTATAGATTGTAGTTTTCACCCCCACAACCAATCTAACACATTAAAAATTTAGTTTTCAACAATAAAAAATCATACTGAGTGATATCAACTATCTGACATCATTTACAACCCAAGGGGGTTAATTTTATCAAGGGTAGTTTTTCAAGTCAAAAGTTTTTGCACAGATGGACAAGATAAGCCATTATAAATCATCTAGAGGGTGTTTTTCAAATCCACAACCAAACTAACCAAGATAAAATTTATTTTTCAGATATTAAAAAATCGTAGTATGCTATAACAAGTGTCTAAGAGCAATATTAAACCCAGGGTCACAAAGGTTTTTGCAAAAATGGACAATTTAAGCTATTAAGCATTTATAAGCTAATTTATAAATGGTTTTTGCCCCTAACTAACTTGCTTTGTTACATCAAATGTATGACATGACTGACTAAGTACCATTATATTAACCCTGGCAAATCCTAAAAATAAAGTTATTTTTTGACAGCAAAGAATTCGTCACAGTCCCAAAGATCTGATTGGTTGAACTTTTGGTAGTACCCCATATCATTGGAGAGTTATATTTTATTTTGTGAATATCTGTTCCCTCATTATAGGAAAGGATGAGAGGACAACTTAATAATTCATACAAAATGTCTGCAAACAAACAAAAAATCTGTAAGATAGAGTATGTTGGAACCATTACAAATTAGGACGAACACAACTCTAAAACCCTTATCAATACAAACAAACTGCTTGTAAAATAACAAAGATGTGGGAAAACACAACTGAAATCAAAGGGAATTTTTTAGCAGAAGATGAAAATATTGTCATCTTTGTATTAAAATTTAAAAAATTACATAATAAATACACAAATTATGACTGAACATATACATAGACAGAAGAAACGAAGCCATCCATACATTAAAATTACGAAACGATCATCCCTAACAAACTCAATTTTTTGTTTGTTATAGTAAATGTAGGACATGCCCCACTATATCCAATGTTAAACATGGCAAAAATAAGCCCCATCCCAACTAAAGCTAAACCCTCAAAATAATAAAATGTCATACCCACCATAACAGGATGAAGGCTCAGTAACTCCTAATTTATGACAATGACGTACAGGATGAGAGGAGAGGAATTCAAGGTTAAACGTAAAAGGAAAGACATACCGAATGGTATATCGTTCCTTTTTTAAAATTAAGACAAAGAAAAATGTTGGTAAAGATTGTTTATTTGAAAATCATCCTTCACCAATTACCACATTGTCAAGTTGTACTTTTTTTTTGCTATGGTAAAACATTATCAACTGCTTTTATGTATCGTAAGGAAGTTTATTTCATGCACAAAATTACTATTGAAAAATAATCATACAAACATAATCTTTATTTACAATTTAATCTTTAATCTTTAGTATACAAGTGATTTAATTTCATTAATCAATCCCTTTTTAGGTGGACAATCTATTCCTAATAGTTCAAGACTATTCTTAAAGGTATTAACAACGGTGTCGTTAAATTCACTATATTGTATTACTTTATTATCCTGGAAGAAGTATAACAACCCATCTGTATACCTAAACACGTTATCTATTTTGGGGGAATCCCGGGGAAAATATTCTTAATGTAATGATAGTTAGCTGGTTTTACAGCACAATCGTCAATCTCTAAAACTAAACCGTCATCATAAAACAGATATGTTATTCCTCGGTACGTGTTTACACCAGCTGTCAAAGAGTTGTTTCTAATATCAAAAGTAGGTACATTTTTAGGATATCCAGACAAAAGCCTAAATGTTTTATGTTCAACGAGATACTGTTTAGTATCGAATATCACAAGTATGTAGGAATTTTGTTTTTGATAAACAGCTGTCACATTAAACTCCTTAGGTAAGTGCTCTACCCAAGTGGGTATGAAAAAGGGAGAGTTTATTTCCATATCTACTAAATCTATAATCCAAACCCATTCTCTATAAAACACATATAATGCATTATTAACTACCATAAATGTGTTAACTTTTTCAGTTTACACAGATCGGGAACAACACTCGGCACAGGTCTACCAGATTCATACTGAGGAGTTGATGATGGCGTAGGTCGAGGTGATGATGGCGTAGGTCAAGTTGATGATGGCGTAGGTCGAGTTGATGATGGCGTAAGTCGAGATGATGACGGTCTAGGCCGAGGTGTTGAAGACGGAAGCAGCGGTGGTGATGGCTGAGGTTTAGGTCGTGACGACGGAGCACCATATCGTTTGTTAGCTTCAGCAATATCACTAGCGGTCAATTGGACTTGTGGATGATCGAGATGGTAAAATGTATACATTACAGCGTCTTTATCGTTTACGTGTGGTATTCCCAGAGTGTGTCCAATTTCGTGAAGGAGTACGGAATACAGGTTGTTGACTTCTTTATCACTAGAGAAAGTCGTTTTCGTAGACCATTGGAAGTCGTCGTTTACGTGAATTTCAAGAGGAACCCACCAGCAGGATAGAAGGCATGCGCTAAAACGTGTTCAGATTCCACGAAAGTGTCTGAACAATTCATATCGTAAAGTTTAAATTTATGATATCCTCTCTGATTAGTTATTAACATATCTGATTTTATTAAGTCTCTTGAGAAAGAGAGACCAGCTATAGATGCCCATTTTTCAAAAGCCATTTATGTTACGTCTATAGCCTTCTGGTCCAACGTGATATAATTCCATGTAAAATGTGTTTTGTTCCACTTTTCACCTCTTCAGAGTGAGTTATATCTGCAACCCCTCAACGAGCGAAACTCATTAAATTCAAAGTGTCATTGTCTAACTTTGAAGATACACTAAGTCCATAATTAGCTTGAAACATGGCAAGAGCTTCTTCGAAAGACTGTCTCGTAGTGTGTTGCTATTACACGACAGATATCCATACTTCTTTAGATAAATAATTGCCATTCCTTGATCGTCGTCAACCATCATAATCTCCGCCCAGCCACAGAGGACAAGCGTTAAAACAATTGCAAGCCGTAACATGTTGAAGAGATGGTTTCGGTAGTGATGCAGTCTCTTATATAACCTGTCGATGACGTAAGATGTTGCAGTCGCCCCTCCCCTCTCCTCCATTTTCCTCTGATGCGTAGCAATTATATCTACAGCCTGAAACCAAAGAAGTGTTAAAAGAAAAGGAAATCCTATTTGGTTACCATACGAAAACCCAACTATGTTATACCTTTTGTGATGTTCTCTTAAATGTTTCACACTTGGTGTCACATTTTCTGCTCCATATTCCCATCAGGGCATTGGCAGGAATTAAGCAAATTGTGAAATGTTCCTCTCCCGTGCACACTTCCTCGTGGTGATTGAATACATGATCAAACTTCCGTTGCTGACCAGCCATCATTTTGTTTGACCGCCCGCATGGAAACACCTGAACTATTTCCTTGTGAATTTGGTCATACCCTTTGATTCTGGTAAATGTAAAGGGATGAATCACCTCCTTGATAACAACACCCCTGTTGTCATACACATGATAGGTGATAGGTTGCTCCTCGCTCTCCAACATTTGCCAACGTTAAATCGTAGCTGGTCGTTTTACGAACGCAACAAGCCTTTTTAGATATAAAACCTGGCAAGTGAAAAGAAAGATTCACGACCTTGTTACAAGAAAAAAACTACGCCAGAAAACCTTTATGCACAGTCATGGCCATGTGTAATCTTCCTCATACTTGTTCAAGGCTAGTTATACTTTAGTGCATTAAAGCCTTAACTTAATTGACTAGAATCCGAACAAAATGTCTGTCATCTCATTAAACTGAGAGATAACTTTTGTCTTCCTTTAACATTTCCCTCAGGATCACCAACAGTATTATAAAATAATATGAGAAAGACTGTAAATTATCAAATTTTATTATGTATTAATCATATCTTACATGTCAAACTTGTTGAGTCACGAATATGTGTCATTGGTACAAGATAACAAGGTGACGTCAGCAAGACATGTTTGAACAGGCCTCACTGAGAAAGGATTATAACACAAGTTGAAATATTAAGAAAACAGTT
Source organism: Ectobius pallidus (assembly GCA_964059195.1). NCBI lineage: Eukaryota > Metazoa > Arthropoda > Insecta > Blattodea > Ectobiidae > Ectobius > Ectobius pallidus. The sequence continues at coordinate 31,479,008 of CAXKWD010000009.1, forward strand.
TTATTTAACTTTTCTTTCAGAAATGTACAAAATTGAGAGAAACGTTCGTGGTCCCTCCGAGGATCATCTCCCTCATTTCATTGTCCAAGTTCAACCTCGCAAAAAGCACAACGAACAATATCATCGTATCCCGTGTAATAAGATCCCTCGGAGGCCAAAAGCGTGGGATTTATAAAAGACACAGTCCATCTTCCATATGTTTTCAAACGATCACTTTCCTTTTTCATATTGAGAGCACGCCACTTTGTACGACGACAATCGTTCGAAGACATGATGACGTTTCTTCTTCACCAAATGATCTTCAACTGTTCCAAGATGACTAAGTATAGGCGATGAAAAGAAATATAAATTTGAACAAAAACTGAGGATTGGGTTGATAAGGGTTTGTCTAATACTTCTTGTAGAGGTAGTAATCTAATATAAACATGTTGACACATGAGAGGCTCAGGATAGATGAGTACAAAACAAGTATGATTATGTCCGGTCGACAGAGGATATGAAGGCTTTTATACATTAAAAAATGTGAAGAAAGTGTATATATATTACAAAACAATATGGCAAAGACAACTCTAAAACATGCAGATTTCAAACAAATTGACTATAAGCTATCAAAGCAACGGAAAAAAGCATATTAAACAAAGAAAATATTTACAACATGTCTAGCTAGAGTGGAAAATAAGGTCAAGTTATGCATAAAAAATTGAAAAATTATGAAATAAGTTCCCAAATTATGATTGAATTTGGCCAATTGTTAGAGGAAAGAAAGTAATTTATACAATTAAAATGTGAAATGTATACTTAATTCTAAACAATAGTACAAAGACAACTCTATAAACATAAAGATTTCAAACAAATTGACTGTAAACTATTAAAGAAATAGGCAAACAAATCTTTAAACAAAGAACATATTTAACAGGAAAGGAAAATAATGTCAATTGTGGATAAAAATGGAAATTACGTAAAAATCCTCAAATCATGATTGAACATATCCAATTGACTGATGAAATGAAGTCATTTATAATTTTAAATGGATCATGATTGGTGGATTTTTACGTAATTTTCATTTTTTATGCACAACTGACATTATTTTCCTTTCCTGTTAAATATGTTCTTTGTTTACAGATTTTTTCCTATTTCGTTAATAGTTTACAGTCAATTTGTTTGAAATCTTTATGTCTATAGAGTTGTCTTTGTACTATTATTTAGAATTAAGTAAACATTTCACATTTTAATTATATAAATTACATTATTTCCTCTATGAACTGGACAACTTCTATCAGTAGTTTGGGATTCATTTAATAATTTTTTTCAATTTTTATGCATAACGGACATTATTTTCCTCCCCTATTAAACATGTTCTATATATTCTTTTGTTTACAGATAATTTTTCCTATTTCTTTAATAGTTTACAGTAAGTTTGCTTGAAATCTTTATGCTTTTAGGTAAACATTTCACATTTTAATTGCATAAATTACTTTATTCTCTCTAACAATTCGGCAAATTCAATCATAAGTTGGGGATTTATTTCATAATTTATCAATTTCTTATGCATAACTTGACCTTATTTTCCACTCTAGCTAGACATGTTGTAAATATTCTCATTGTTTAATATACTTTTTCCGTTGGTTTGATAGCTTACAGTCAATTTGTTTGAAATCTGCATGTTTTAAAGTTGTCTTTGTCATATTGTTTTGTAATATGTATACACTTTTCACATTTTCTAATGTATAAAAGACTTCATACTGTCTGTCGACCGGACATAATCATACTTGTTTTGTAATCATCTATCCTGAGCCTCTCACGTATCAACATGTTTATATTAGATTACTACCTCTACAAGAAGTATTAGATTAACCCTTGTCAACCCAGTACTCTGTTTTTGTTCAAATTTATATTCAATTTGTTCGCCTCTACCTAATCATCTTGGAACAGTTGAAGATCAGAAGGTGAAGAAGAAACGTCATCATGTCTTCGAACGCTTGTCCTCGTACAAAGTGGCGTGCCCTCAATAAGAAAAAGGAAAGCGATCGTTTGAAAACATGTGGTAGATGGACTGTGTCTTTTATGAATCCAACGCTTTTGGCCTCGGAGGGATCTTATTACACGGGATACGATGATATTATTCGTTGTGCTTTTTGCGAGGTTGAACTTGGACAATGGAATGAGGGAGATGATCCTCGGAGGGACCACGAACGTTTATCTCAATTTTGTACATTTTTGAAAGAAAAGTTATTCTAAATATTTCAACTAGTGTTGTAATCCTTTCTCAGTGAGGTCTGTTCAATCATGTCTTGCTGACGTCACCTTGTTATCTTGTACCAATGACACATATTCGTGACTCAACAAGTATGACATGTAAGATATGATTAATACATACCAAAATTTGATAATTTACAGTCTTTCTCTTATTATTTTATAATACTGTTGGTGAACCTGAGGGAAATGTTAAAGCAAAACAAAAGTTATCTCTCAGTTTAATGAAATGACAGACATTTTAAACGGATTCTAGTCAATAAAGTTAAGGTTTTAATGCACTAAAGTATATCTAGCCTTGAGTAAGTATGGTAATGATCATGCGTCATGAGGAAGATTGCACATGGCCATGACTGTGCATAAAGGGTTTGTGGCGTAGTTTTATTCTTGTAACAAATTCGTGAAGGTTTATTTTCCCCTTGCCAGGATATATTAAAAGGCTTGTTGCGTTTGTAAAACGATCAGCTACGATGGAACGTTGGCAAATGCTGGAGAGCGAGGAGCAACTTATCACCTATCGTGTGTATGACAATAGGGGTGTTGTTATCAAAAAGGTGATTCATCCCTTTACATTTACCAGAATCAAAGGTATGACCAAATTCACGAGGATTTAGTACAGGTGTTTCCATGCGGCCGGTCAAACAAAATGATTGCTGGTCAGCAACTGAAGTTTGATCATGACTTCAATCACCACGATGAAGTGTGCACGGTAGAAGAACATTTCACAACTTGTTTAATTCCTGCCAATCATCTGATGGGAATATGGAGCAGAAAATGTGACACCAAGTGTGAAACATTTAAGAAGACGTCACAGAAGGTATAACATAGTTAAGTTTTCGTATGGTAACCAAATAGGAATTCCGTTGTTTCTCAACACTTCTTTTGTTTCAGGCGGTAGACATTTTAATTGCTACACACCAGAGGAAAATGGAGGAGAGAGGCGGTGACGATTGCAACAGCTTGCGTTATCGATAGGGTATATAAGAGGCTGCATCTCTGCCGAGACCATGTTGGTGGAACAAGACCGTCTCTTGAACATGTTCTGCATTGTAGTTTTTTTCTTAGTTGCCTTCTGTGGCTGTGAGGTGATAATGATGGACAGAAGTAAAAAAGGCAATTGATTATCTAACTAAGTATGGATATCTATCGTGTGATAACAGCACACATGTATACATGGAATATTTCGAAGTTGCTCTTTCCATTTTTCAAGCTACTTATGGACTTTATGCATTTGGAAAGTTAGACGTTGACACTTGGAATTTAATGAAGATACGTCGATGCGGGATTGAAGATACGTTTATGATAGAAATGGGAGGATTTCACAAGTAGTCCAAAACAAACTTAACCCGGAATTATTTAACCCTGGATCAAAGGACTATAGATATAACTGAGATGGCCTTCGAAAAATGGGTAACTGTAGCTGGTCTCACTTTCTCAAGAAAATAAAAAATCCTGATATCTTAATATCGAACTAGAGTAAAGTTCATAAACTTCATCTTTCTGGTGACACGTGTCCTAGAAATTTTGATGGACCTGGAAATGTATCAGGACATACCACTTTGCCCTCAAATGATAATCCTCTTGAGTTTCACATAGACTTCGACGAAGCATGGACTACGGAAATAACGTTCACTGGCTCTGAAAATTCTACTTATCTGTTGAACGTACTCATTCACGAAATTGGACACACGCTGGGTTTACCACACTCAAGCGATGAAGATTCTGTAATATTTGCATTTTACGATTACACAAACCCCAAATTTGATTTAAACAGTGATGATATTGCACAAGCTATGAAACGATATGGTCCTCCGTTATCACCACAGCAGCCTGCGTCTTCATCAACTCAACCTACACCTTCATCAACTCCTCAGTCTACAAGTGATAGACCTGTGGTAAGAGATGTTCCCGAATTGTGTAAACTGAAAAACGTTAAATCATATATGGTTATTAACACTGCATTATATGTGCTTTACAAAGAATGGGTATGGATTATATATTTTATAGATAAGGAAATAACATCTCCCTTTTTAATATCCAGCCGTATACCGAACTTACCTGCACAGTTTAATATAACAGCTGTTTATCAAAAACCAGATTCCAACATCGTTTTGAAGTCGATGGTATGATGTATGTCATTAAATATCCAAGATTTAAACTATTGGACGGGTATCCTAAAGCTGTGCCTGGTTTAGGTACTGGAAACTATTCTTTGACAGCAGGTGTAAATACGTATAGAGGAATAACATACCTGTTTTATGACCACGTTGTAGCTTCAGAGTTTGACAGTTGTAATGAAAAGAACTCTAAGTATCGACTCACATCCAATGATTTTCCAGGGATTTCCCACAAAGTAGATCAGGTTTTTAGGTATACAGACGGGTCGCTGTACTTCTTTCAGGATAATAAAGTAATACAAAATAGTGAATTTAACAACACCATTGTACGTACCTTAAAGAATAGTTTTGAACTTTTTGAAATAGATTGTCCACCGAAAAAGGGATTGATTAATGACATGAAATCACTTGTATCTATGCTTTAATTAATTTAATGTCTTGTTCTTATTACTTTAATTCAATCCTAGTTATGTGAACATCTGTGCTCCAAACTATCCTACAGATGTGTGCAAATAAAAGACTATGTTTGTATGATTCTTTGTAATAGTTATTTCATCTGTGAATGAAAAAAGACAGTTGATAATGTTTTACCCTAGCAAAAATGTACAACTTAACAATCTGTTAATTGGTGAAGGATAATCTTGAAATAAACAATCTTTACTAACATTCTTCTTTGTCTTTATTTTAAAAAGAAATGGTGTACCATTCGGTATGTCGTTCCTTTTACGTTTAACCTTGAATTCCTCTCCTCTCATCCTGTATGTCATTGTCATATATTAGGAGTTGCTGAACCTTCTTCCGGTTATTATTTTGAGGGTTTGGCATTAGTTGGGATGGGATTACCTTTGCCCTGGTTTAACATTGGCTATAATAATAATAATAATAATAATAATAATAATAATAATAATTTTATTTAGCCCTTAGATACATTGTACAATAGGCATGGTCAAATAAAATGAAATTGTAAGTATCACAGAGAGATAGGATTTTCCATATACTCAGTCAAATTGTAAAATGGATTATTGGACAGCCAAGTCTTTACATGAGATTTGAAAGATGAGTAATTTAACTGCTTGATTTGAACGGGTAACTTATTATACATGTCTAGACTTACTACACAGTGGCTGGAGTTAACCTTTTCCAATCTAGCAAAAGGCACAAGCAAGTTGTTGTTATTTCTAATATCATAGCCATGGGTACAGTTTGACAAAGGAAATGCACTTGCATTTTATGTGCATAAAGCAGCAACTCTAAAATGTAATAATTAAAAACAGTTAAGATGCGGCATTGTATAAAAAGAGGTTTGCAGTGTTCTCTGGAAGCCCTGTTTGTTAGTATCCTGATGGCCTTTTTCTGTAGAATTAAAATATCATTTAGCTTGGTGCTATTTCCATATAATAAACGACCATATTTAAAAACACTTTCAAATAAAGCATAGTAAATTTGTATTACATAACAGAAAGTAACTTTAAAGCGAATGCTCCTTAACAAATAAACAACTCTTGAAAGCTTTCTGCATACAGTATATAACCGTTCGTAGCTCTCCTGAAGATTTGCCACTAAGTTGGGTAGCTATTTATCACCGTACGTCGGGGTGGAGTTGATTTATAACTGTAGGTGGGATTTTTAGATGTATAGTAGTTCTGGAGTTCTGATTAAAATAAGGGGTGCCGGGCGTAGTACTCAGGGGTAGTTGTAAGCTAGAGAACTCTTATCTAGGGAAGTGGCTAGAGAAAATCGAGATACCAGTCAAAGGGCGGTGTCAGGGATAATGGTAACTAAAAGTTGAGTTGTTCTTTTCAAATTAATATATATTTTCCAAAGTTTAGTATTTTCTGCAATGCTGAATTAATCGATTTAGTTCTATTAGATGATGTAAGTTCTGATATTTAGTAGTATTTCGTACGTCGTTGAAGTTCGTAACACTTTGTAACTTGCTAATTTGTAATAATAATTAGTTCACTCGTACGCGCTGTTGAAAAACTTCTATTTACTTTCACATTTACTCTCTCGTAGATTCTATTTGTATCGCGCGGATAATAATGCTCAATCTTACGTTCACAATTAATGTTTCGTAATAATAAAATCAATGTCTTTATCAAATAATATATATTACGCGCTTCGACGCTGCTAATAACTTCTATTTATATCGCGCGGATTATAATGTTTAAATATCAATATATTGCAAAGTTACTTGAGTTTAATAATGTTTAACGTAGTCTTTTGTCTGAAGTGTGTCTTGAAGTTCTTTAGTCTAAGCTGTCGTGTGATCAATAGATGACGAGATGTCCGTGCTTTCTGCTAATATCTTTGTAAGGGGTAGTGGGGGTAAGTAGTTCCAATTGGTTGTGTCCGTGTCTAAGTCTTCTCTGATTGGGGTAAGGTAGTTTCTTCTGCTATCCAATTTGAAATATTTTCCGTTTTTCGTCGTTAAAACAGGCAAGTTGCATCGGTCATTAATTACTTGAGATGTCAAAATTTGCTAGGCGCCAGCCAGACTATCCGAGCGGATGTGGGCGGTGCTGGGTTTATGTTTTTATCAATAACTGTGATAACTGAAAGTTATCATAGTTCTGGTTATTTAATCCTGATGGGCTATTTTACGGGGCTTCCAACGGTATTAATTTGTAGTGGGAGTGATAAAAATGAAAAGAGTTATTAATGTTTTTATATTAAAATGATGGAACGGGTTAATAAAAAGTTATGTGTAATATATCAAACTGTAGGGGTTGTTATTGGCTATTGATGGGTGTAATTGGTTTCCTTGTCGCTTTTTCCTTAATGGAGTAATTAATGTTTGAAGTTAGGTGTTATATGGGGAATGAATGTTTGAAGTTAGGTGTTATGTGTGGAAGTATAAACAGTAGGGTGCATATTGTCAGTCGTACAGGGGCTATATATGAGATTGTCGTCTGTGTTGAGTACAAAGTACGGTTACAAGATGTCCGCATAATGATTAAAAAACTCACGCGAGGAATTGATCTGCAGAATCAATAAGAGCGGGATTTTATGATCATTATAATACCCAATCTGGAATTTGAAGAGTGGCGGTGTTTTGTTTTGAATGAAATATGGAAATTTAATTTTTCGATTCCCTAAAATACTTTTCCATGGCTAAAAGAATTTCGTGGGATTTTCTCTATTGTGGTTTACTTTGATATTAGCTTTTCGATCAATTGTCTTTGTTTTCAATCTCTGTTCTTGAAAAATTTAGATCCTTACATCATCTATACTTTTGATTAATTCTGCCGTAATTACACATACACAAATAAATTCATAATCAATAAAATACACTTTTAACATTATTTTACCTTGAATTGGTCACTTTTCTTCTTGGTCGTAGTACACATTTTGCTGAGTTCATAGTCCATTTGATTAACTAGTAAAACAAAATCATAATTATACCTTATACACAAATAAAATTATAAAATACACTCGAATTTCTTGATATTAATATTAATTTCAATAGCTTCTTGCATAACGCTGATTTTTGATGCTAATCCATATATTGTTGATGTCAAACGTTGGAGTACGCTAATCTTCCTCATTGGTCTACTTAATACACTGATATTATATTCAGATTACACATGTTTTCTTCCTACTCCTTTTTATCTATTTACCTCATTAATAATCATTTCTTAATGTTCCTTTTTCATTCTTTCAATATTCTTTTACCTTGTTTCCATTATTCTAACCTCATAAATCATCTTTTATGTCTTACCTTCACAATTTCTTTATTAATCTCAATACTCATTATCATTCTTTTCTTTCATATTACTTTTAATACTCGTTATCATATTTCCTCATTTATTCTCATATTTCTCACTTCATAACTATCATTCCTTCATATTTTCCTCGTAGACATATATTGTACCATCTTAATTATTCACTCATTTTGTTTATCATACATTTATTTCTTACCTTTTGTTATATTCCTCATTGTTTTCCCTTCAAGATTCTTATTTGTTAACACACATGTTTCTCAATAACTATTTCACTTTCAAATTCTTACTTAACTCTGATCATTCTTTTACTTCACTTTTGCTATACAATTCTACTTAATTAGTGTAGGGAGAGGGTTATTTCCTGTCCATATTGTTTATGTAAAATAATTTTTCTTTTTGAAAAATTAACAAAATTTAGTTATTCTTACTCTGTGTACTACTCCAATAAAATTCAAATATGTCGAAATTTCAATGTTTACTTATTTACTACTTCAAATAATAGTGTGATTACCTTTGTCAAATGAATGTTTTAACTCTTCAGTTGAATAAATAAAGGGAGTAGCCTATCTTAAAATTACATATATACAAAGGTTCACTAACAATGGCAATAAGCTTATTTGTTGCACTTACATCTGTAGTGGAATGGCTGTTGTGATGTCTCACCCTATTTTATAGAATAAGAATCATCTCATCATAGTCTTTTCAACAGCCACGGGGAGGCTAATTATACTCTACCTTGTAAGTATCACATTCGTTATATATAACGTCAGGTAAAACATTAATTTGAGAAGCATGAATCACTCTAATTATTTTACAATGTCAGTCTGATAAAACGTTTTTCTGAGTCCTAGTCGATAATCCTTTTTACTTCTCCTTCTGCTTTAAACTTTCTGCTGTTTTATGGTCTGTGGGCCATTACATGATATAATATAGTTCTAACAGGTGATTGTTGTAGGTCACAAGAATTTCTTCTCAACAGTTTGTATTGGGGTCGTTGCCTGGTATTATACATGTCAAGTTCATTTCTCCTACCAGTTTGTAGCACAGCAGGGGTGTTTCCGGACAATAGTTTGTCCTTCACTGAGTTTCAACTTGTTGGGGGAGTCTTAATGTTGCGAGGTGTTTTGTTCTCTCTGAATGAACTTTCTAAATTCTTAAAATATCTGTCACGTTGTACTGGGTTCCCGGAAGCATGTTAGTTAAAGTGAAATTTAGCTGGGAAAAATTGTATTTTCTAAAATAACTGTTTGCTTAATAGGGTTGACATTGTACACATATATACATTCTATTTACAAGGTTGTGGTTATGTCGACGCTATGTACAAAACCTCTCCTAGATCCAAAAGGCCTAATTACAGGCGACGGGACGGGATGAATCGGGGTTAGCATAGTGTTAAAAGGCGTAACTACATTGTTCTAAATGACTACCATGACGTCATGGAGCAAAGGACCTAAGTGGGCGTCGGGGGCGGCGTCGGATGGCATAAGGTCCTACCTTGGTCCAAAGGGCCTAATTGCAGCCGTGGGATGAATCGGGGATAGCATAGTGTTAAATGGCGTAACTCAACTGTTCGAAACGACTACCATGACGTCTATAACCTCTCCTTGGTCCAAAGGGCCTTATTACACCCTTTGTGATGAATATGGATAACATAGTGCGGAAGGACGTAACTACATTGTTCGAAACGACTACCATGAGTCACACACGTACCCTGGTATAAAAGGCACAACGATAGAACCTGTTCCTGTTGCGTAACGGGAACAATGGTTCTAGGGCCTAACTCGCAAACGAAGCGTTTGGATGGGTAGGGGATAGCACGGTGCATATTGGCGGATCTCCCTTGTTTGAATCGACTCCCGTGACGTCACAGGACACCCATGGATCAAAGGACCTAAGTAGGCGTCGGGGGCGGCGTCGATTTTGCCTAAGGTCCTAACTCTTAAACGGGGCGTCTGGATGAGACGGGGTTAGCACAGGGTGAACGGGCGTCTCTCACTGTTTCGATTCCTGTATAATAGCGTCACGTTAGTGCAGACGTGACATGGTTCAAGGGCGGCGTCGCGACGCTGGGGGCGGCGTCGCCTGGCGGCCATTTTGCTTTAAACCTTGACTATTACTACTTTCCTGGTATAAATGTTACACTTGGATTGTAATCAAATAATAATTTATTATTAGTAACACTTATAGACAATGGATTAGTTTGTGATAATCTTTCAACTAAGTAGAACAGGTGTATAAAATTTTCTGGATGGGGAAGGCACAAGCCATAATGGCTTATCTTTAGTATCTTCAAAACAAGCCGATTAAAAATAGTGAACTTCCCCAGGTAACTTATAGGCGAAGGTATGGGGAACCAGTGAATCTATTGGTTTAAAAGAAACATCTCGAAAATTGTTTACAACTAAACAAAATATTCTGCGCATAACTTTTTGGATGATTCTGCAATCTGCTGTGGATCTGAAAGTAGATAGTGTTGTTCGTGAAAAAATATAACATTTGGTCAAAATCACTTTTTCTCAATCAATACAAAGCCTGCAGCGATGAATAAGGTGTCAGTGGATAGGGTTTTTTTCTGATTCTGATATTAGCATCATTTGTACAACCTCATGCTTTATGTCCTGCTCAGTCAAAGTGTGAAGTGAGAAAATAATATTGTTCATTCTCAGGGTAGAAAAAGTTATGACAGTGCATCACATCAGATTTTTATTTACATAAATATGTATCACTATTATTGATTTATTGGAATGAATTCCAGTATATTGATAGCCTCTGTAATTTCATCGATTAGTCCAAATCCCCGTATCATGCAATTTCCCAAGCCAGCTTTATACTGAAAACTGGAACTTCACATTGGCGTCATTGCCATGCGGTGCGAGTTTCATGTGCTGAGTTTAGTATACGATTTTCAGAAATTATACATAAAGAAATTTTAAACAAACAGTGTGTTTTAACTTAAAACTGAGAATGTTGTACCTAAGAATGCAGTAAAATATCCTTATCCATTGATACCTGATTCATTGCTATATGTTTTATATTGACTTAGGAACATGACTTCATAGCATGCACTTCAAATTGAAATGGTATCAGAAAATGTCCTCTCTTCAATAAGGCAGAAAGTAATTCTCAGTAATTGTATAGTCTATCTCTATGTATGAATTTTCAAACTACAAACAAAAACTACTGTGATAAAACACAAGAGACCCATTAAGTTAAACTATTTTTATAATATGAAAGTACTGGTGTACTTATATATATATTAAACAAGACTAATGACTTTTCCTAATGCTTCTGACAGAAGAAGAAAAAGTGATATCTAATGCATATCTCAAATTTAAAAAAATCTTGATCTCCATCTCTTTATTAATATGAAGTTGTTGATTCAATAAAAGAACCATGCGCTGTTTTGTTAACCAAATGTTATATTAGGCCTACTTATAGTGAACATTTCAATCTCCTCAGAAATGTTCTCTTTAAAAAAATCACAGATTTCAATATCACTTTTCTTTTTTTAGAGTTAATCTTTCAGGGAGGTTTAGTTTTTTTATGATTATTTATTTTCATCGCTAAGATTTCAACATGTGAACCTTTGAACGAGTGGGGTCTATTGTTATTACATAATTATGGAGACTTTGAGACACCTGAGGACGTTGAAATTTAGCTAATTTATACATTACGATGCGTAGCATTTTTATTATATAAATCTCCGAAAAAGCTATTTTTCAATAATTTACCTTTCTATCCCCTTAAATTAAGACAATACTTCAGAAGATGTTCTACTAATAAACTTCATTCGTTTGTGTTTTCAGACGGAAAAATCACAGTCGGCCAGTAAACACGACGTAGCAGTTGGAATCTCTGACATCTCAATAAGCGAAAAAGAAGAAGAGGAAGAAATCCAACAAGAAAAACCACCAGAAGAGACACCTAAAGACAAACCATCTCCGCAAGAAGTCGAGCGACCTTCACAGCCACCCGTCAGGAGGAGTCTTCCCTTGCGAGAGTTCAAACCATCCCAGTCTACGGCTTTCGTAAGGTTTAGGAAGAACGGTAGACATTTTGGTTCGTATAGACCAATCTCTAGGCGGAGGGATCTTCTGAACGGTGTACATCAAGATCTAGATGACTCTGAGAATCACGAAGACGAATTAGGAGCTAGGGACCTTTCCAAAGACTACCAACATAACCCTGTATTGGAGTGCGTGAATCAGATTCTCTTAAGGGACCAGGAAGAAGCAGATACAACTTACAAAGTTACGAAAAGGTTCAATTATGAGTGTCACAGTATTAAAGAGGAGCAAGAACAGGAAAATAGTTCGGAAGAAGAACAGGAAAAACAAAAATTCAACACACAAGATGATAAAACCAATCCAACTGGAGAAAGTCATCTGAGCAGCAGCTCAAGCGATATCAGCAAACGCGAGAAAGATAACAACGAAACAATCAAATGGTCAGTGAAAGATAAAGTACCGTCTCCTCCCATGAAGGCTGAACTGCTCGAAGAAAAGACCTGTCTACTAATGGCTTCTCAAAGGTTGTCTATTGTTAGCAATTTGGAGTTTGAAGAACTAGACAAAAAAGAAACTCCCGAGAAAGTCGGACCACCTAAAATCCCCGTGAAAAATGGTTTCCCATCAAACAGAAGCCTTGTTCCGCCTGCTCTTCCCCCTAAACCACCACAGCTTGGAGCAAAAGGGTTGTATGTGAAGAAAGTCACTGATAATCTCTCACATCAGCCGCCTAGTACTCTTACAAACCACCATCACCTCACAAATGAAAATAACTCCAATCATAGTCAAGTAACTTGCTCAAAATACCGGTCTGAACAAAATGTTAATAGAAATCTTAAAATAAGCTTAGAACAAAAGAGCGCAGACGAGAATGAAAAATCTACCCTTAATCGCAACCACTCTTCTCCTAACCTCCTCGAGAAACCAAGGCAGAGACAGATTCTAAGCAATGGAAGTCTGAAGATAGCTCTGAATCACGATTCTAGCCCATCATTAACCAATGGACACGACCACCATAAAGAAACAAATAATCTCAGAATCAGGTCTAGCAGTTTTGAAGACAGACTTGACAAACTGAATCTGTCAGAGTTACAAACAAATTCTATCAAACAAGTTAGAGTGGGAAGTTCGATGAAGAATGACAACCAAGCTAATGGAAGGCATAACCATTCGCATGAACAAAAACGTACAAAACCATTACTCCATAACCATACAGCTTCGCTGAAGGGTAGCATGGAAGAACTCTCATCATCTAAAACAACAAACAACACTAACAATCACTGTAGCAAGATACGAGTAGGATCATCGGTATCATCTCTTATTACAGGATCATCTGGAAACAGCATTGTCAATGAACTTACAAAAGGTGAATCTGAGAACGTTATAGTTTTGCCAAAAGTTTCCCAGATGGTCAGGCGGTTTGAAGATCTTGGTACTGGAAAGGAGTGTACACAAAATGAAGACGATGATGAAGAAGATGAAGGTAACAATGCACTGAGACGGAATTTTGAAGAATTCAAACTCGAAGATGTTGACATGGACAGTGTCGGGATCAGCGAAGAAGGTGGAAGACCCGCTGGTGATGGTGCTGAAGAAAGGGCGGCGGTGGTCCAGAACGGAACAGCAACTAATGGCAATAACAATGAAGGTGGCACATACGAACACTTCTTGGAAGCGACAGGTCTCAGTCAGAAGTCGATCCTGACACCAAGCAGAATGTACAGTAACCACAGGCACGTTCTGAAACCCAAAGATGTAAAACATCGCAGCCGAGTGCTTAGAGCAGCTGCTGTAACAGAGAGGAGTTCTACTTCTGGCAACGGACCAGTTGTCAAATATTGGATAGAACCATTCTTGTGAGGAAGACAATTTAGGTTTTACAGACACTAAAGTGATCAAAACCAGTATTTTGAACATAGCATGCTTAAAGATGTATTGACGCATTTCTGTGATGTTTAGGGCATATTATAAATGAACGTATAATTAGTAAATAAATCGTGTGATATCCACTAATAATAAATTTAATAAGAGTACATGCTCAAATTACAGTGGCACTACCTCACTGTAAGTCAACCAGCACTATCTGTAACCAAGTACAACACAAACCGATAGATGCATAGATCTTTGTTATATCTGAACATCATAATTAATATGGAATTTGGTTTAACGGGGAGTCGATCCTAGACCATTTTATAAAAGGCCTTCCATTTCCAATATCAAGAAAAATTAAAAGTTTATTTCAGTATTAAATGGAATCTCGCAATGATATATTTAAATTCATTGCCGCTACAAGAGATTCGGTAATATGCAATCTAACATTGAACAATAAATAGTTCATTTTAAATCACAAAAGGGTTTGAGGACTTACATCCTTAGATTTTCGCTGTTCACTTTAACGTTTTTATTATTTCACTTCCTTCACTTCCTCCTAGATAAATATAAGGCAAACATAGAATATGTTTATCCAAACCCTTGAATTTATACAGTAATTGTCTTAAAATTTTTAATAAAACAATGGAAAAGAGGTTGAAAGGAAAATTAAAATGCTATGTAAAGTAACAGAATGAAATAAAAGAGTAAAGTTACGGACCTAATCACTGTTAAATATTTTCTGTTCAATCCCGCATGGGTTTGAAGAATGTGCGAAAAATTCAGTCCCGCGCATCTTTGTTGCTTTCCAGCTAGGATTAATGTTTGATTTTCAGTTCGTAAATGTCTAACAAGATAAAAATTGTATCCAAATGTTTCGTCCTAGATATGTCGGTAGTCTGTGTAAGTTAATAATAAAAAATTGAGTTTTGATAGCGAGTGTATTCCTTCTCAAAGGCATGAACCAATCATGGCCTTCTTTAATTAATCAGTTACTATTTCTACTCAGACATAATATTAATAGCATAACATATAGGACTTGGAATGTATAACGTATAGGACTTGGGTTTTATATCAGAAAAAAATAATTTCCTATCAGGATGGACCTTTGTTAAAGTTTTTCGTATGTTTCGGATTATATGTTAGACTACAGTTCTTAGAGTTGTGAACAAGCTTTTGTTAAATAAAGTAACAACCAAAAATGTAGGGTAATAATGACTGTTGTTCAGCAGTAGACTGTGAAAAGAAAATTGAAACTTTATATTTTGTGATTACTTGAAACTAAACCAGCATACGATGATTATGATTGCCCTTCTCGGTGGGTCATATATACTCGTAGGTCATGATAGGTTCCAGTATCCATTATCATGGAAGGACTTTTCTCTGCCCTCTAAGCGAATGATGTGTACAATTCCCTAACCATGCAATAAAATTTACACGTTATAAAGTTTATCTATTATAATATTTGGACCAGTGTTTCCGTGCACGTCCATCGCCAACATTAATAAGACCGTATTCAATTGTGAAGCTAATTGAAGATTTCTTTGCTCGGTTGCCATACTTGATTAAATTGTCTATAACGTTAAGACACGCAAAGATGGGATATTTTTACACAGGTGGTCAGAAGGGGTCATAAATGCACGCCTGAATTGGAAAACACTGAACGGTTTTGACGAAACTCAATTTTGTTTTCTTTGGGGGGGGGGGGGGGGCTAGAGGACTGTAATCTGATATCGTATTTTCCCTTCCGGACAGCGCACTTTAATCGTGAAATGAACTATGAAACCGAGTTTTTAGCTTTTAGTTTTCAATTGTTTAAATTTTTTATGCAAAATTTGGGTAACGTTCAGGAATCTATGGTACGTATTAATCGTTTTATTTCAAATCTGTATGCCCATGTGGCAGCACAAAATTCTGTTTGGTCTTTTAATTGTGTATATTTATTACATAAAACAATGTAATTAAGAATAAAATTATGTAATTTCTGCAAATTATGTAAATGATGTCAGTGTTAATAAATATAATAGGTGGTATAAATAAAACCAAGCAGTGGCTCAAAACTCACTAATTCCTAGCAGCTGCTTGGTTTGGTATAGGCCTAAATAAAACGCGGCTTCCTCAGCCACCTGCCTAGCCGTTGCTCAACGACCTTGACAGCTGAGCCGCGGCTTGGGATTTGGTATAAATAAAACTAAGCCACAACTGTCTGTAGCTAGCAGCGGCTTGCTTTTTTCTAAGGTACCTCGTTCGCGGACTCAGCTTGCTCAAGTGAAGGAAATTGTTAGTAGTGATGGCGGAGTTTATGGCGGTGGTTCCTGAACGAAGAAGGAAAATGTATACAAGGCGTAGGGATCCTGATGTGCGCAGATATAAAGACCTGTATAGATTTAAAAGGGAAAATGTGGAGTGGCTGGCAGAACACTTTCTCCCTGAAACAAACGAAACGCGAGGTAGAGCCGTAAGCAATTATGATAAAATGAAAATATTTTTAAGATAGTGGGAGACCCTGGTTTTCAAGTTGGAGTTGGAGAAGACGTTGGTGTCACTCAGCCTACGGTATCCAACAGATTCTGGGAAGTTGCAGACGCAATTAAGAGGAGATCAAGAAATTGGATACAATTTCCTAAAACTGTTATGGCTTTTCAGGAAGCTATGACTGAATGGTCAGAATTGTATACATTCCCTGGTGTTATAGGGGCAGTGGACTGTACTCATGTATTGTTACGGAAACCAAGCATTCATGGAGACGAGTACATAAATAGAAAAGGCGTCCCTAGCATCAATGTGCAGGCTACTTGCAACGCGAGAGAGCGATTTACCAGTGTCGATGTTACTTGGCCAGGTTCCTTGCACGACTCTCGTATATGGAGAAATTCCGGTATTTGTAGGGTAATGACCAATAATAATGCCAATGCATTATTACTTGGAGACGCTGGATATGGGATTGCAACATGGTTAATGACGCCTTATCCCAGTGGCGGATCGTGGGTGTAGGAACAGGGTGTTGCACTATTGTACGGTAATTATAATTCCTTTATTGCAACCAATGGCCATAGTATGATGAATAGAGCTCTGATGGAATATGTGGCAGGGGAAACAGAAGTACCCCGAGAAAACCTGCCCCGACCCCATTTTGTCCACCACAAATTCCACATGGATCCACCAAGATTCGATCCCGGGTCCCAGCGGTGGAAGGCGAACAATGTAACCACTCAGTCATGGGGGGTGGTTTTACAGGAATTAAACACATAACCTGATAATATATAAATAGTCGCTTTGCTCGTTCGGGGCTAAACTTTCAAATTCCCAGTGGGGCTCTGCCTCTCTGTGTGGTTCTAAGAAAAAGGTTTTTTTTTTTAACTGACACTTTATAGAAGAGATACATTAATTGCATTTAGACTGCCGTAGCCCATAATAACTACTTAGCCACTAACTACTTACTTAAAAAAACTCTGGAACGACTTTAAGATTTTTCTGGGGTAAACATTTAAAATTTAGAACATTCTGGAATTTTCTCGTCGGTTACACGCTAAAAGCTATAAGTCTGTCAAATTTCAGATTTCTAGCTCATGGGTAAGTGGTTAAACATTAGGTTGGGTTCGTTCCCCGGTACTTAATCGAATTTTTCAAAAGTAGGGAGGTCTGGAATGGGGTGTACTCAGCCTCCTGATACAAATTGAGGAGATACTTGATTGAGAAGTAGGATGTCGGATAGTAGGCCTAGTCCCTCTAGGGATGTAGAGCCAGGGAGTTTAGTTTAGTGTCTAATAGATAGATGAAATTAGCAATATAGGTTTCGCCACAAAGTGACTGCATTGGCAATTAGCATCTCTGTGAGGGACTTCATAGTTCATAGCTCGCGCCCTAACTTGCTTGCAGACAGCAGCCGACGCGACGTACTCTAGCGGTTGTTCGCAGAGTGAAAGCGACGACGAAAATCTTTAAACACCGGGCGGGTTACCACCAAGTCAAGCCTCTTTTTTTTTTTTTTTTTTATTATTTTTTTTTATTTCATACATTTTTTTTATTTAATACATTTTTTTTTATTTTGCAACAACATGAAAAGCAAAAAACAATTATATAGCTACATTGATGTAAAAATTAACAAGCAAAACATTTTTTTTTTCCTTTTTTTTTTTTTTACAGGTAGTCATGAAATAATCGAACCGGTAGCCTACTGTCCACATGATCAGAATTGAGTTTTTGCATGGTCAGTTACATTGTCGGACCTTTGTACACTTAATGTCCACTTATTGTCACAATTTTATTAGACGCACTTGTTGTATAATTTGCGTTGCGGTATCAGAAAATTTTTGATACAGTTTTTGTTGTTCTTGCCGTAATAAACAAAGAAAGTCTGGTACAGTATGATTTGTTGTAGTGAGTTGATAGTACAGAAAACCAGTCGCTAACCACATTTGCACAAAGGCTCTGTTGTCACTAGTTGGATCAAGCGAAAGGAGGATCTGTTGTGCGTCAAGGCTATTTAGGGCCGGGCATACTGTATGTAATAAACGTTTTGCTTCTCGCCATATCAAAGCGGCCTGGCCACAACTTTTCACTCTGTGTTGTAAGGAGTCTAGGTAACCACATGTTTTGCAGGTTGGGGACACGGAGCGAGTGTGGCGATACTTCTTTTCTTCTGTGGGCACCATTTCGTTTATGTAACTGTATGCTGCTACTTTCCAATCGGTAGGTATGTTCGGGTTATGGAGGTGGGTCCATATGCGTGTCCTCCTTTGTTGAGGGTATTTTTCCATGATTCGAGGTATTTCATTTGTCTTTGAAAGCAGATATTGATATATACTGCGCATGTTGATCTCAGTGTCCACTGGATCGAACTTCTCCGCACAGACGTTGATGCATTTCCCGATTGTTTGTAAGGATTTTGGTAACCGTCCGATTTCGGGGTTCGTGAAAAGTCGATTCTTTGTCCAGAAAAGTATGTCACCTGGATCTCCTTGTCCATTTAGCGCCAGCAGTATATTTCTAGTGAACAGGGCGTTGCATTTTTCCTGCACAGCGATTAATTGTAAGCCACCTTCAGTTAGTGGCTTATGTAATTGTGTTTTCTTAAGTTTATAATAATAACCTTTCCAGAGATACCAATAGATTGCCCTGTCCATGATGTTTGCTTGTTGTCTCGGCATTGGCAAAACTTGCGCCACGTACCATAGTTTGGCTAAACTGAACACGTTTATATGCCAGACTCGTTGAAATAAATTAAGATTTCTATTGATCTGCTGAAATAAAGTGGCTCGACTATGTGATGTTATGATTTTCCAGTTATCATGAACCATGTCGTCGAAAGAGTTGCTTACTAACAGACCAAGGATTTTTGCTGTCGTCTGTACTGGCACACCTAATACTGTACATTGAGGTGACCACCTGCCGAGTGGCAGAAGTATCGATTTGCCATAGTTAAGTTTTGCATTCGAAGCACTACAGTAATTATCTAGCATGTTGGGTAATGTTACACATTGCGTCGTTTCACGCAAGAAGATCACAACATCGTCTGCATACGCACGAACCGTGAAAAATGGGGAGGGTGCACATTTTTCCTGTTGTAATTTTGTGTGTAGCATCCGAAGACATGGTTCTAAACCGACAGTGAACAAAACCATCGATAGTGGGCATCCTTGTCTTACAGAAATCTTAATGGGGATGCGTTCACTGAGGAAACCATTGATCTGTATTCTGGATGTTGCTGCCATATGTAACCTATTGAGTACATTTATCACTGTCGGCGGTATACCAAACCGTTGCAGAACTTGATATAAATAGTCATGTGAAACTCTATCAAATGCTTTCTCAAAATCCAGTGAGAGAAGTGCACCTTTATCTTCTGGGTGTAAGGCAAAGTGTATGACAGTGTCTCTTATTATAGCTAGATTGTGGATAATAGATCTCTCAGGTATTCCACATGTCTGTCCGATTTCAATGATGTCTGGTAATATATTTCGTAAGCGTAAGGCTAGTACTTTCATACATAATTTGTAATCTGTGTTCAATAAAGTTATTGGTCGATACTCCGCTATTGTCTGGGGACATTTTTTCTTGGGAATGAGTGTGACCACGCCATCACTGAAGCCATCAAGAGGAACATCTTTCAGGTATATCTCATTAAACAAGAAAGTTAGATATCCTTTCATCTCCCTCCAATGAGTCCTGTAAAATTGGTACGTAAGGCCGTCTGGCCCCGGCGCGGAATGCTTCGGCGTACTTTCTAGCGCCTGATTGACTTCATCTTCGGTGATGGGACGCTGGAGATCTTCTTGCTGGTGTACACTGAGTTGGTGATGGATGTGTGTGAGAATTTCTGATACAGACGTGGGTGTGTTTATTGGAGCAGCGTATTGGGATCGGAAGTGTGCAACTCCTTCTTGGAGGCATTCCCTGGTTGTTCTAACCGTAACGCCTGTACTCGTCTGTACTTGATGGATGAATTTAGTTGTTCCTCTTCGTTTTTCCTGCACAACATGAAAGAGTGCACCTTTTTCGTCATCCAGGGTGGAAGGTATCCGAGACCGTATTTTAACACCGCTCAGTTGTTCTTCTTGTAAAGTACATAATTTTTGTTTAACCTGTACAATGTCGGTCCACCGATCCTTGTCAGTCTCTTGCTTTCGGTACAGTTCATGCAATAGCTGCGCATAGAAAGAAATTGTTGCTCGTTTTTCCTGTGCATTGTGGTATCCAACTGCCTGATAAAAGGACCGAATTCCTGGTTTGATAATACAAAGCCATTGTTGTATCGGAGTAAACTTTGAGTTGGCAGCTCTGTTTCGTAAGGCTGTGAGGTGTTGAGTAAATTGTTGATCTGTTTCTGTCATGCCGAGGAGTGCTTCATTCAGCTTCCAGTAACTTCGACCATATAAGGGGGGTTGAAACTCCACTGTAGTAGTCAGAAGCACGCAGTTATGATCTGAGAAATGTGTGGGAATGATTTTTATGTTATATATTGCATGTTTACGCTCTTTGTACATATAAAAGCGATCAAGGCGTGAAGCACTGTTTTGTCTATGGAAAGTAAAGTTAACATGGTTTCCATGAAAAACCTCCCAGGCATCCACTAAGTGTAAGTCTTGCACTAATGCTTGTAGCACCGGTGAAGGATTATAATGACCCGTTTGATCTTTCGCATGGAGCACACAATTCCAGTCACCCCCAAGCACGATCCGATGACTCTTGTGTCGCAGATAGTATGGTAACACCGCACGAAGGAAATGTTCCCGTTCCGTACGCTTGTCGGTTCCAGATGGTAAATAAACACTGATAATGTGTGTTCCGTCTATAAATAGTGACGTCACACCACCGCTGCTATGACCTTCAGGACGTTCGATTTTAAAACCTGCTCTATGTATGATTGCTGTCCCTCGATTGTATTCACCCGTATATACTACCGCAGCGTACTGTGGGCCCAAAAACTGGAAATTGTTTATGTTTACTTCTTGTAACAGGAGAATGTCTATGTCATGGGTATAGATGAACGAACGTAACTGCTGTTGTTTGAATTTACTTTGTAGACAGTTTATATTTAACGTGGCGTAATTTCTGAGTAGCACCATAGTAGTCACTGAATATGCAAAAAGTAGGGACCAGAAATTCAATCTAATAACATCAACTAGAGCAGACATTTATTTGTATACTGTAGTATGAGGCTAGACGCAGAAATGAAGTCAAAATTTCAGTCTTTTACTTTCTGTAATGACAGATCTTCTATGCCGTGCATGTATAAGAACAAAGAAAGCATCCACCGCCTGAATTTTGCCTGGATACAGTTGATATTTAAGGTTCCATAGTATGATTGTAGGACCAGAAACAGCAAAAACAAATGAAAACAGTGTTGAGTTGTATAAAGACATTCCATGGTACACCGCGTAGAAACATGTGTCAGCCATACAGGATGTTTCTATGGCTGCGAGGGATCAGTAGGAGGCGAGACGCCCTCCATCGGCTCTATACTAGTTTCTTCATTAGGTTCTTTCTTAGTTGTATCTTTGGTTCGCCCGTGAACTGCATACGGGTGTGGCCGCGGAATGTTTTTAGCTTTCGTGGTAAGTCCGCAAGTATCGGTTACCGGACCGGCAGGAACTGCGTCTTTATCTCTTAGGCGAGGGTCCCGCGGAAGATCACGCTGCGTTGTCTGTTTTAACTTCTTAAGCGGGGAACCCTCGCCGCGCTCCGAAACTGAGGTTCTGTGGGGATCAGCCAGCGGGTCTCCCGATGAAGTAGTCTGCTGCACGGTTACCTTTACAGGTGGTGTCACGTCATCTTCTATCGTGGTGTCCTGTGTAACCATTTGTGGTATTACTACTTCGTGTGCAATATTTTGTACTCGTACGGTATCAGTATTTACTGTTTCTGTTGACTCTGTCGGAACGGTCTCGTGTTCCGAAGCCGTATCAGTGTCATCTTCGAAGCCTTCTTGACCCTCCATGGGTGTGGGTTCCGTTTCTGTCGATGTGGTGTATTGTCTCTGTGGCGGATTTTCTCCCCTCACAACGTCACTCAGTAATAAGTTCCGAGGCTGTGTTTTAACTTTCAAGACAGTCTTTCTCCTCGGACAGTCTTCCTTCTTGTGATTGGGCTCATGGCAAACAAAGCATACAATTGGTTGACCCACATACGTGATTTGTGCCTGAAATCCACCAATTGTCACTGATCCCGGGATATGTTGTTTGATGTCCATTTTTAGTGCCCGAACACCATTGTTTACTGGAAATGGAAAAGCTGTGCTCCACTGTTCTTCTCGGATGGAATGAATTACGCCGTAGCGATTTAATGTAGCTTGTATTGTAGGATTCGGCACTTCAGGGGGGAGATTGAAGACACGCACAGTTACAACCATAGTGTCCGCTCTACTAACTTTCACAAGGGCTAGTTCACCCGAATCATATGTAAACCGTATCTCACCTTCAAACTTTTGTACTATATGTTCGTATACTGTTGGAGACACCATTTTTATGTACACTGCTTTTTCTTGGGTGTTTATTTGCAGCATGCTTACCTTGTCTGGTGATAATTGTAATGTTTGTTGAATCCACATATGCAACTCCAGTGCCGTTGGTCTGGGAGCAGTATCTTCAAATTTTACTTTGATAGTGTTGACACGGCGTATAGATGCCATATTTGACGTTGGTTACTATTTGTTAACTTCCAGTGAGGAACAAGAGAAATAACGGAGGCTACACACGATGTAAACACTCCCGGTAGCGTGGTTCGGCTGTGGAATGTACCGTGTAACTTTCAAGCGCACCACTAGCTCAATGCAAGACACACGTAACGACAACCTGCCTCTACCGTGGTCGAAGCCACACTGAGCCTCTCGCACCCGTTATTAACCGGCAAAAAGAGGCAGCAAGTCGTGGCTTTTCTAATGCGACAACCCCGCGCATTTAAATGTTTAAATGATTTAAACTTGTTAAATATCGCGTAAAGCGTGTTTATAGATAATAAAAACCTACCACAAGGACGATTTCGAAGTAGTTTAATAGTAGGTATATGCAGTACTATAATAAAAAATAAAAAAATATTCTTTACATTAAAAACTGGTCGTTGTGCAACACTGCAACATGATCAGAGGCCGCCACTGCCTTATCCAAATCCTCTTACACCAGAACAGACAGCATACAACAGGTGCTTTACAAAGGAGCGGGTAGTAATAGAAAGATGTTTCGGTCAGGTGAAACAACGTTTTCCTATCTTACAAAGTAAGGTAAGATTAAGTACAGAAAGAGTGCCTTCAATGATTGTCTCCTGCATGGTCCTTCATAATGTTGCCAAACACCTGCAAGAAGAAGACTACGAAATTCCTGAACCTCAGGGTGATGGCGAAATTGTTGCACCACATGCAGATGGCCAAGAACTAGCGGCAGTTAGGATTCGAGAGAGAGGTCAGCAGAGAAGGGATCAAATTGCAAGAATAATACATGGACAGGCAAATGAAGTAAGTGTTATTAACTATGTTATTTTCCTTTATAATAATAATAATAATAATAATAAACCATAAAAATAATACATAGTAACAGATAACATATTCTCATATTATTTTATTGGTATCAATATGAACTAAAATATTTCAAACTTGATTAAATCTTGTAAGACTATTTACAATTGTAATACTGTAGGCTAAACTAAATAACTTCAAATCTATTATGTAGCAAGTAGATTCGAAACGAACATATTTTATAAATTAATTATGGAAACTAATAAATATTAATAAAAAAAATACATATATATGCAGACCTACCTTCTTTACCAATAGGAAAACATACGAAAATAAAATGAAAACTTCTTCATTCTCTTACAAAGCTATGTTAATGGGGACAAAATTAGCCTGCAACTTATTTGAACAAATCTCAAACCCTTAGAACCTTATCCGGATTTGTTTTGATTGTCTTACTATCAATTTCAATATATCTCGTCTTCATATAAACATCAACACTTAGAGATAATGAAAGAAACTGGGAAGAGTAAAACCAGACACTTAAGTGGTACAGTACGCACAAGAGAAAAATACGATATTTAGAATGTCAAGATCATAAAATATATAATTATTCATCTGATAGCTACTAAACAGACCTGTGATTTTAGGGCAATTTCCTGCTACTAAATAGACCTGCGATTTTAGGGCAATTTCCTACTCTGTTATGTATTATTTAAAAATTTAAACTATAATGCATTTCTATGACGGTACAAGTAAGCAACATACCCAAATGTGCATAGGAGTATAACATGTTAACTTTTGTTTACTAGAAATAAGTAAAATTGTATCTGTCTATTGTTCTAGCTAAATGTTTAATTTATTAATTTACAAGCCTAAACATAATTTTTAGTACCCTAAAATCAAGGTGTGCTAATTAAACATGAATACTAGAGAATATTGTTGGATAAAAATTCCTCTGGCACTGGGACTTGAACCCAGAACCTTCGGCTATCCAGGACCTTTGAATATTAGGCCGAGAGAGGTAACAAGTCACCACTCTCTTGTCTCTTTTGTTTTTCCCAAAGTAGTTTTTCTTTCTTTAAATTCAGTACCTCTATTTCTAATTTTTCCTTTTCTTCTCGGATTCTCTCTCTTTCTTCTTTTTTTTCAACGCTTCTAACTGTTTCACCAACACCATCCTTTGGAGTTGGGTGTTGCTGAGTCCAGCAATTTCTTCATCTTCATCTAAGTGTCTTTTTTTCCCTGCAGTTTTCTGGATTCCCGTGCGCTCCCTCACCTCAGGAGTCGACTCCGCAGCTACCGGAACGGAGGGCACTAGAGTGGATCTTTCTGAAGATGGTGAATCTTCTACACCAACTTCTATTCCTCCTGGAATGATAAAAAAAAAGTTCATAGGTTGCTTCTTTCTATTATAGTACAAATTAATTTAAAATTAATTAGTATTTTTTAAATATAAATTCTTACCTGCCATTCTTGTAATAGATGGATTTGATTCTGCTTGTAGGAGGTCCAGGAACTCCTGTTCCCAATCTTTCAAAACTATCGGCTTATTTCCAGTGAGCTTCAGGTCTGATTTTTGTTTTATTCTACTCTTCAAATTGCTAATTCTTTTGAAAATCTGATTTTCAGTCAAAACTAAATTACACTCCCGTTCTAGCTGACACCTGAAAGCAGTTACTGCTAGAGCTTTTTTTCTTTTTGCTCTCGGGCAATTGAGCTTTATCAAGCACTCGTTTGTGCATTTTAAGAATTTGCACGAACTGCTTTTGAAACTCGCTACCTTCTTCAGCCATTCTGACACATGTACTGAACTTTAAATATTAAATCGCTACACAGACAGTCAAGTGGCACGTTTGTTTGTTTACTCAGCTGCTATGTGTCGGGCAATATGGGATGCAGGTGTCCAAGCACTTGCTACCAGTAGCCTGAGCCGCGGCTTGGCAGGGAGGGGTAGTTTTTATTTATACGAAACAGACAGCGGGTGCTAGATTCTCAACCTTCTCATAAGCAACGGCTTGGTAGCAGTGGCTTCGTTTTATTTATACGACCCAATGTTTTAATTATTTTTCTGTTAAATAAATGATTTAATTGAAACATCTAGCTGTTGAGTAAATAAAAGCGGGCGAACCCGCGGACAACTGCTAGTACTGCATTTGAATTTTATATCTTGCGTACGGTAGTCCCTAGCTTAATTCTTGTGTACACATTAAATTATGCAGGGTGTTTAAAAAACGACTCGGAATGGAAGAATATCTATTATTTTTACTGACATTTCCAATTCCCAGTACGTGATTAAACTGCTGAACAGAATGCGTGCCTCGTCATTATCACGTGTGTTGGTATAGTGGGGAGAATTTTCAGAAGATATTCAAATTTTAGTCCCCTATAAAGAGGTTGTCTGAGCCCAAGGTGGTATACTGAAGAAACTGCCTCATCATGCGGTAACCAATGAGAGAAGACCCGGTGCGTGACGCTGTCCGTATCCAGAAACGGGCGCACCATTCAAATAAAACATGTGAACACTATACAACCTCTCTTACCACTATGTTAAAACGAATAACTACAATGAAAACTTACAATTGATCTGACAGACTTCCCTGAATGACATTCCGTACAGCTATTTCCTTCAATTGATGGAGAGTTAAATGCACTCCACAATCTTTTTTAACATGTTTAAATACAGTACTTCTCTAGTATTAGGGTACGAAAGGCAAACAGATGCAAGTAGTATTAGCTTCCTTTGAGGCGGTCCCGTCTTAACCATGAGCTGCTCCAATCCCAACACATCCTCACCCCATTGAAGTCTTTTTGGCCATCTTGGCTATCATATGACACCACCCCCAACCCTCTACCAGACCCGAGACACCAAAAATAAGATTAGGTCGGTAAAGCAGAGACCTGCAATAACAGCCTTGAAACAATCCATCTAAAAACAATAAATAAAATTAACAAAAATAAATAAATGTTATACTTCAGAGTAAGGCCCTTATGAAATAATTTTCAAACCCACTAGAGGAGTAGTTTTTAAAAGTAAAAAATAAAAATATTTTTTAAATCTAGTATTATAATTGTAACGGGGGTTTTACAACTTTGGTATTTTATACATTTATATATGTAGGGAAATCAAGTGTGACAAGCGTCACACACTAAAATACTCTATAAAATGCTCAGTCCCAAAACCTAAAGTTTAAGAAGAAACTCGATAATAAATGACATACAGCTACCATGAATATGATTTAATTATGCTTAGAAAAACTAACTGGAAACGGCTTATGGTCCACTACCAGGGGAGAACGTAGATCGAACATCCCCTCAAACAGGAGGACAAAGGAGGGAGGATAAACAACCAGCAAACAAATATAACAATATCGGATAACTAGGACAAGAGATTTATTTAGATTTCAGATGACAAGACAAAACTAACAGAACATACAAAATATTTAACAGCTGAATAATTCCAAAGAATCATTACTCAAGGTGATATGTTTTATATTAAAATTTTTACAAGAGAAAGATAAATGGTTTCATTGTCTGTTTCCAAGAAAGACACAAGTAAGAATATGAAAACCTATTACGGATAACTCAGAATAAAAAACTATGGGAGAATCTGACTTTCATATTTGCAAAAACCAAATCCATAATTCATCTAAGCAATGACCAGAAAATTCGGATAACAGCAACCATGACGTTAGACTATACGCAAAATCTTGAATCTATAAGAGAAATACCACTACGTTATATATGACTCAGAAATTTCACCAAACATTGCTAGAATAACTCTCAAAATATTCAATGAATAAAACATATAAACTGGACTATAGATCGAATACAAATTACTATACAGAATCGAAATTTCGTTAACTTAATTTAATATTCGCAGAGAAATCAAACTAGAGCATAAAGTATATATAACTGAACAGGAAAAACAATGACAAATCCAGAATACAGATCTCAGCTAATATTTCACGTAACAATAATTTAGGCCTAAACTGACTGAAATAATAAACCACGGTAATTCCAAAAATACTCTGATGTCAGAAGGAGAACAAAGAGCAAAACCGAAAATCAATTTCAAGATTAAAATATCAAAAACGTAAACATGAAACCAGGAGAATTCCAAAGCGGCATGAATACCAAAGGTTATGCAAAATCTTTCTAATTTTCAAACTATGATTTCTAGAGAAACGTACAGACTCGCAACAGGACTATAATAATTTTAGATACTCAAACATGACAGCACGGAATATTTAATTAGAAAAGGAAACGGCAAAAAACAAGATCAAGAATACGCAACCCAGCCGGAGCTTAAAATTCAGAAAACACGGATACCCAAAGCGTAGATAACCTCTAGATTACTTTAATCAAAGAAATCAGCGCTACGCCGATAATATCCGTAGAATTCCTTCAAATAAGAAAAGGCATAAGGAACGTACTCAGAAAACTTGCTGCAAGGACTGTACCATACACGCGAAGCTCAATATTACGAAAGAAAATATCATGAATCAACTAAGGTATACGCATGACTGCTACAGAATTAGACAACCAAAACTTGCAATACTATAACATGACACTATGCATGAAAATAAATAAATATAGTTAACAGGGACTTACGGTAGCATAATCGTGACCAACAATAATACATCAGAGTAAAATATGAAATTACGAAAAGCGCAATAAATTTTATAACATTTCTTAATTCATTCACAAACATTGACTAGCATAACTTTTTCGTATTTTGAGTATTGACTTAGGACTGTAATTTACGTATAGAATAAACAAAATTTCTTATGAACATTCAGAACTACAACATGTTAAATTTAGAAAACTTTATAACTTAGGTAAATAGACCGAGACAAGAATAAATCAGGATAGAAAGACAATGCAATAGAATCAAAATTTACGTAAGCTGTTACGATCAGAAAAGAAATATGAAGCAACTAGAATGGAAGAAGACTAGCGTTTGCACATTTCAACAGCACACAAGGTGAATGACCCAGACCTTGATCTACATGAACGCTACTCGTTATACAACCGTACGTAGAATACGTATAAGTTTCATAACAATAAAAATAACGTTCTATCTTGGAAACAGAGTATAATCATCTTTTAAAGAACATTAAGTATATGAAGTGAGCCAAGGATGAAACATAGAAACGCGATCCCTTGTATGAATTGCCGCGGCAGAAATAGATATTTAACTAAGACATCAATAAGGTGAAGCCTTGCAAAAGAACTATAAAATTAACTTTAATTTTAATTATGGAGATACATGAACTTACCCAGCAATTCCATGTCTGCCCAAAGCAGACAAAATTTAGAGAAATTACATCCTGAAGAGAGGCCACCAACACACTGAGGTCTCTGAACAAGATCAGCGCGGAAGAAAAGGGAAAGGGGAGAAAACTACTGCGCATGAGCGGACTAGAAAGTTCTACGATCGGCAACTGTTTACGAAAGCTAACTCAGCGCCCTCAACATTACAAATCCTCCTCCTTCTGGCTCAAAAAAAAATTTTTTACATACTCAATGTTCTTTAAATGTCAAATTATACCATAGAAACAGAGTTAAAAATACATGAGACACATAACTAACATTTGCAATTTTTTTTTTTAAATTGTCATAAATGTTATAGATTTTTGTTTTGTTTATGTTACAAATTATCAATTGAAGTAGCCCTGAACCATTGAAATAAAAAAATCTCAATAACAGTGGAGTGTGGAGAATAAGTGGAAAAAAACTGCTTAAGGTAAAATTACCAAAGGTGAATATGAAAATCTAGTTACAAAAATTATTTAACGTTGCTTTATAATAGTTCTGTAATCTAAATTGATAGATCTGCAATAAAGAGGTTTTTGTTAAAGCAACTGAGCAACAGACATGCAACATAAGGTGATGACAAAAAAAATGAAGAAAATGACCTTCAAGGCAGGTAACAGTGCCCAATCTTAACTATCATCAAGAATTGTGTTATGAAGTGCAAGTCCTTTGATTAACCTTAAATTCAAAGTGCACTGTTATAGCGTCTGCTAGAAAAATTTACATTGCATACGAAAAACTTTCAAAATACTGTTCGAGAAGCGAACAGGCCACTAACTGGAAGAGTCTATGTCTTCCAAAACAAATTTCTTGTACATACCGAGGTGTTCTCACACTTATAAGAAGCATACACATTAACCATACATATTGCAGAAGTCCATACTGCAAACGATGCAATAGCGT
Source organism: Ectobius pallidus (assembly GCA_964059195.1). NCBI lineage: Eukaryota > Metazoa > Arthropoda > Insecta > Blattodea > Ectobiidae > Ectobius > Ectobius pallidus. The sequence goes on from CAXKWD010000009.1 coordinate 31,509,147, forward strand.
AGATGTCTTGAGTGAATTGGCCGATGTCTTCAAATGGAAAACTTGATCTATAAAATGCAGCATGATGATATCTTGAATAGCTGAGCAGGAGCGCCCATATAGTAGACATTTCCGGGCAGGCGAAGACAGGACAGATCCGGCCACAACAACATGGCAAAATCAAATCTGGTAGCTAACCAGTGATCCAGTCCCAACAACACAACTCCAGAAGGCATCCCATGGATAATGCCAACCAGCAAACAGCACCAAGTTCAGCACATACATCAGTTAGCTGCAAAACACCCAGCACAGCGCACAGTATCTATGTTTCATTACAGAAGGGAGGGGCGGTGTGTGAATTGCTCATCCGCACCGGTCACTTTGTATGAATTTCTCTAAGTCCTTTTTAAATACCTTGCTTATAGTACATCACATACCTTTTTACTTCTATACTATTAGAAATTATGTTTGCTCGGTTTCTGTCCATAGTAATTTCATTGGAGATTAAGTACACTAATTGTCTTAATTACATCTTTTCAACATGTAACAAATCAGGCACACGCCTGGTTTACATTACAATCTTATCTCCTTGTCTCCACTCAAATGTTCAAATATTATATCAAATTTCTTTATATCGTGTGCAGATCTTATCAAAATTACTTTAATTTCTGTTTATTACTTTATCAAACTTCTCAAAATCCTATTTTAAGGTCTATTATTACATTTACACAATTCTTCATCTTTACATTATTAGTTTATCTCCACTCCACAAATTCTATCACAGTAATTAAACTTATTACGTAAGCAAAATTTCTCAAAATCTTATTTCAGTTTAGTTCTATTGCATTTTAAAATTTCATAAGTATTATTTTAGTCTCTTTGTTACATTATCAGTTTCTGAAGGACCATTACAATCTCTTTTGTTACTCTAATCCTAGCATGGAACAGGGCCTTTCATGAATGAGTGTGTTGGCTCCCCCCCAAAAAAATTATAAAACAGTTGAATGCTAGGCATGGGAAGAGCGAGTTACATGTATCTTCATAAAATAAAATTTGAAATAGCAAAAAAATTCACTGTAAATAAAACTAGCCTGACGGGGCAATTCACACAACAGAGGGAAAAATCACAAACAATATATTATTATCCCTTTTTCTTTTTACTTACTCTGTAGATCATACCAAGTATAAATCTGAAAGAAATTCTATTATTATTCACAATATCTTTATCCATGTAAACTGATCAGTACCGTATAGTATAGGAAATAACAGGGCAAATGACAACTGGTCGACCCTACACCAAAAATAAATAGCCAAAAACACGCTGTCGACAAATAGTATACGTCGCAGTCACTATAATTCCTAGGAGTTTATATACACCAAAGGACAAATTTAGAAAAGGGGCCGGATTAGCTGCAATCAAGTCCTTTAGAAATACAGCCCAGCAAACAACCAGTGGCCAAACGCCACGACCACACGACACGATGAAAAGGAAAAGAGAATAACAACAACTTACTTAAAGCGATGTAAAAAGGTATTTGCAACCATAGTAACAGTTACCCAGAAGACACTACAACCAGGACCTTTAGTAATCTTAGAAAACTATTTAAAAATTGACTAGATCTGGAACACCAAATGCTGACTACATTCTCTGATTCACTGAATAACAAAATCTATCTAATCTCACTACATTACTCACAAAGAAAATTTTAACTAGCTTACAAAATTTATGTTTTTAACAGCTTTAATCTGAATAAAAAAAAAAACGAACAAACTCTGGATTACAAACTTGCCACTACAAAATTTTTCACAGAAAAACTGGTCTGGTCACAAACCATGACTATTCAACCCTGAAATTCAATATACCAAAAAACTATCTCGTGCCCACAGAATACCTGGAGGGTACTACACTCCACACCATATTACACAGAAAAACTTCAGGAACTACAGGCGTCCCCGTAGGCTGACAATAACTAATAGAATGTAACGGAAACAGACTACAGACGTCCCATACCATCTTAATGTAGACTGGAAAATCTAAGAAGAATTTGAACAGGGCACAGCCTACAGACGTCCCATACCGTCTGAAATGTAGGCTGGCAAACACTACCCTAACTGCCCAGCCAACAGGTGTCCCATACCACCGAAAACGCAGGCTGGACAGCGAAACTAACCATGAAATGTTTACAACAAAATACTCAAATACGGGCACACAACTCGCAGCGCGGTCCCCGGGCTAACCGCCTCACTGCCAACTCACAATTAACTTTACTCAATATCCCACAAATTTTCTACACCTTACGGATACCAAAATACTGCCTTAGGTAATAACCTAACTGACTATGGGCAATTCTGGGCCCAAAAGTCCTCATGGCATACCAGCCATAAAATAGTACTAGGTAAAAACCTAGATGACTATGGACATTATACGTCCAAAAGTCCTCTCAAATTTCAGGAATGACCAGACCACATTAAGCAAACCACAAAAATATACGATATGAAAACTGGGCAACTGAGACTACACAGATGAAACCAGAAGCAGAGTATACAGAGAATTTTAACCTAACGATGCGAAGGACTGAGCATCCCTCCCTGGACCGCCTGAAAGAGAGGCAATGATACCACTGTAACGGGGGTTTTACAACTTTGGTATTTTATACATTTATATATGTAGGGAAATCAAGTGTGACAAGCGTCACACACTAAAATACTCTATAAAATGCTCAGTCCCAAAACCTAAAGTTTAAGAAGAAACTCGATAATAAATGACATACAGCTACCATAAATATGATTTAATTATGCTTAGAAAAACTAACTGGAAACGGCTTATGGTCCACTACCAGGGGAGAACGTAGATCGAACATCCCCTCAAACAGGAGGACAAAGGAGGGAGGATAAACAACCAGCAAACAAATATAACAATATCGGATAACTAGGACAAGAGATTTATTTAGATTTCAGATGACAAGACAAAACTAACAGAACATACAAAATATTTAACAGCTGAATAATTCCAAAGAATCATTACTCAAGGTGATATGTTTTATATTAAAATTTTTACAAGAGAAAGATAAATGGTTTCATTGTCTGTTTCCAAGAAAGACACAAGTAAGAATATGAAAACCTATTACGGATAACTCAGAATAAAAAACTATGGGAGAATCTGACTTTCATATTTGCAAAAACCAAATCCATAATTCATCTAAGCAATGACCAGAAAATTCGGATAACAGCAACCATGACGTTAGACTATACGCAAAATCTTGAATCTATAAGAGAAATACCACTACGTTATATATGACTCAGAAATTTCACCAAACATTGCTAGAATAACTCTCAAAATATTCAATGAATAAAACATATAAACTGGACTATAGATCGAATACAAATTACTATACAGAATCGAAATTTCGTTAACTTAATTTAATATTCGCAGAGAAATCAAACTAGAGCATAAAGTATATATAACTGAACAGGAAAAACAATGACAAATCCAGAATACAGATCTCAGCTAATATTTCACGTAACAATAATTTAGGCCTAAACTGACTGAAATAATAAACCACGGTAATTCCAAAAATACTCTGATGTCAGAAGGAGAACAAAGAGCAAAACCGAAAATCAATTTCAAGATTAAAATATCAAAAACGTAAACATGAAACCAGGAGAATTCCAAAGCGGCATGAATACCAAAGGTTATGCAAAATCTTTCTAATTTTCAAACTATGATTTCTAGAGAAACGTACAGACTCGCAACAGGACTATAATAATTTTAGATACTCAAACATGACAGCACGGAATATTTAATTAGAAAAGGAAACGGCAAAAAACAAGATCAAGAATACGCAACCCAGCCGGAGCTTAAAATTCAGAAAACACGGATACCCAAAGCGTAGATAACCTCTAGATTACTTTAATCAAAGAAATCAGCGCTACGCCGATAATATCCGTAGAATTCCTTCAAATAAGAAAAGGCATAAGGAACGTACTCAGAAAACTTGCTGCAAGGACTGTACCATACACGCGAAGCTCAATATTACGAAAGAAAATATCATGAATCAACTAAGGTATACGCATGACTGCTACAGAATTAGACAACCAAAACTTGCAATACTATAACATGACACTATGCATGAAAATAAATAAATATAGTTAACAGGGACTTACGGTAGCATAATCGTGACCAACAATAATACATCAGAGTAAAATATGAAATTACGAAAAGCGCAATAAATTTTATAACATTTCTTAATTCATTCACAAACATTGACTAGCATAACTTTTTCGTATTTTGAGTATTGACTTAGGACTGTAATTTACGTATAGAATAAACAAAATTTCTTATGAACATTCAGAACTACAACATGTTAAATTTAGAAAACTTTATAACTTAGGTAAATAGACCGAGACAAGAATAAATCAGGATAGAAAGACAATGCAATAGAATCAAAATTTACGTAAGCTGTTACGATCAGAAAAGAAATATGAAGCAACTAGAATGGAAGAAGACTAGCGTTTGCACATTTCAACAGCACACAAGGTGAATGACCCAGACCTTGATCTACATGAACGCTACTCGTTATACAACCGTACGTAGAATACGTATAAGTTTCATAACAATAAAAATAACGTTCTATCTTGGAAACAGAGTATAATCATCTTTTAAAGAACATTAAGTATATGAAGTGAGCCAAGGATGAAACATAGAAACGCGATCCCTTGTATGAATTGCCGCGGCAGAAATAGATATTTAACTAAGACATCAATAAGGTGAAGCCTTGCAAAAGAACTATAAAATTAACTTTAATTTTAATTATGGAGATACATGAACTTACCCAGCAATTCCATGTCTGCCCAAAGCAGACAAAATTTAGAGAAATTACATCCTGAAGAGAGGCCACCAACACACTGAGGTCTCTGAACAAGATCAGCGCGGAAGAAAAGGGAAAGGGGAGAAAACTACTGCGCATGAGCGGACTAGAAAGTTCTACGATCGGCAACTGTTTACGAAAGCTAACTCAGCGCCCTCAACATTACATAATGTATAGGTGATAGGATTAAAACATTATGACCATCTATGATAAGAGGGTAGTTTTCACCCCCACTTGCAATCTAACCCCTTAAAAATTGTATTTTCAGCATATAAACATCTTAAGGAGCGATATTAACTATCTGACATGCTTTGCACCCCTAAATTTTACATAGGGGTGGTTTTTCAAGGTCACCCAGGTTTTTGCAGATATGGACAACTTGAGCCACTGTAAATCGTATAGATTGTAGTTTTCACCCCCACAACCAATCTAACACATTAAAAATTTAGTTTTCAACAATAAAAAATCATACTGAGTGATATCAACTATCTGACATCATTTACAACCCAAGGGGGTTAATTTTATCAAGGGTAGTTTTTCAAGTCAAAAGTTTTTGCACAGATGGACAAGATAAGCCATTATAAATCATCTAGAGGGTGTTTTTCAAATCCACAACCAAACTAACCAAGATAAAATTTATTTTTCAGATATTAAAAAATCGTAGTATGCTATAACAAGTGTCTAAGAGCAATATTAAACCCAGGGTCACAAAGGTTTTTGCAAAAATGGACAATTTAAGCTATTAAGCATTTATAAGCTAATTTATAAATGGTTTTTGCCCCTAACTAACTTGCTTTGTTACATCAAATGTATGACATGACTGACTAAGTACCATTATATTAACCCTGGCAAATCCTAAAAATAAAGTTATTTTTTGACAGCAAAGAATTCGTCACAGTCCCAAAGATCTGATTGGTTGAACTTTTGGTAGTACCCCATATCATTGGAGAGTTATATTTTATTTTGTGAATATCTGTTCCCTCATTATAGGAAAGGATGAGAGGACAACTTAATAATTCATACAAAATGTCTGCAAACAAACAAAAAATCTGTAAGATAGAGTATGTTGGAACCATTACAAATTAGGACGAACACAACTCTAAAACCCTTATCAATACAAACAAACTGCTTGTAAAATAACAAAGATGTGGGAAAACACAACTGAAATCAAAGGGAATTTTTTTAGCAGAAGATGAAAATATTGTCATCTTTGTATTAAAATTTAAAAAATTACATAATAAATACACAAATTATGACTGAACATATACATAGACAGAAGAAACGAAGCCATCCATACATTAAAATTACGAAACGATCATCCCTAACAAACTCAATTTTTTGTTTGTTATAGTAAATGTAGGACATGCCCCACTATATCCAATGTTAAACATGGCAAAAATAAGCCCCATCCCAACTAAAGCTAAACCCTCAAAATAATAAAATGTCATACCCACCATAACAGGATGAAGGCTCAGTAACTCCTAATTTATGACAATGACGTACAGGATGAGAGGAGAGGAATTCAAGGTTAAACGTAAAAGGAAAGACATACCGAATGGTATATCGTTCCTTTTTTAAAATTAAGACAAAGAAAAATGTTGGTAAAGATTGTTTATTTGAAAATCATCCTTCACCAATTACCACATTGTCAAGTTGTACTTTTTTTTTGCTATGGTAAAACATTATCAACTGCTTTTATGTATCATAAGGAAGTTTATTTCATGCACAAAATTACTATTGAAAAATAATCATACAAACATAATCTTTATTTACAATTTAATCTTTAATCTTTAGTATACAAGTGATTTAATTTCATTAATCAATCCCTTTTTAGGTGGACAATCTATTCCTAATAGTTCAAGACTATTCTTAAAGGTATTAACAACGGTGTCGTTAAATTCACTATATTGTATTACTTTATTATCCTGGAAGAAGTATAACAACCCATCTGTATACCTAAACACGTTATCTATTTTGGGGGAATCCCGGGGAAAATATTCTTAATGTAATGATAGTTAGCTGGTTTTACAGCACAATCGTCAATCTCTAAAACTAAACCGTCATCATAAAACAGATATGTTATTCCTCGGTACGTGTTTACACCAGCTGTCAAAGAGTTGTTTCTAATATCAAAAGTAGGTACATTTTTAGGATATCCAGACAAAAGCCTAAATGTTTTATGTTCAACGAGATACTGTTTAGTATCGAATATCACAAGTATGTAGGAATTTTGTTTTTGATAAACAGCTGTCACATTAAACTCCTTAGGTAAGTGCTCTACCCAAGTGGGTATGAAAAAGGGAGAGTTTATTTCCATATCTACTAAATCTATAATCCAAACCCATTCTCTATAAAACACATATAATGCATTATTAACTACCATAAATGTGTTAACTTTTTCAGTTTACACAGATCGGGAACAACACTCGGCACAGGTCTACCAGATTCATACTGAGGAGTTGATGATGGCGTAGGTCGAGGTGATGATGGCGTAGGTCAAGTTGATGATGGCGTAGGTCGAGTTGATGATGGCGTAAGTCGAGATGATGACGGTCTAGGCCGAGGTGTTGAAGACGGAAGCAGCGGTGGTGATGGCTGAGGTTTAGGTCGTGACGACGGAGCACCATATCGTTTGTTAGCTTCAGCAATATCACTAGCGGTCAATTGGACTTGTGGATGATCGAGATGGTAAAATGTATACATTACAGCGTCTTTATCGTTTACGTGTGGTATTCCCAGAGTGTGTCCAATTTCGTGAAGGAGTACGGAATACAGGTTGTTGACTTCTTTATCACTAGAGAAAGTCGTTTTCGTAGACCATTGGAAGTCGTCGTTTACGTGAATTTCAAGAGGAACCCACCAGCAGGATAGAAGGCATGCGCTAAAACGTGTTCAGATTCCACGAAAGTGTCTGAACAATTCATATCGTAAAGTTTAAATTTATGATATCCTCTCTGATTAGTTATTAACATATCTGATTTTATTAAGTCTCTTGAGAAAGAGAGACCAGCTATAGATGCCCATTTTTCAAAAGCCATTTATGTTACGTCTATAGCCTTCTGGTCCAACGTGATATAATTCCATGTAAAATGTGTTTTGTTCCACTTTTCACCTCTTCAGAGTGAGTTATATCTGCAACCCCTCAACGAGCGAAACTCATTAAATTCAAAGTGTCATTGTCTAACTTTGAAGATACACTAAGTCCATAATTAGCTTGAAACATGGCAAGAGCTTCTTCGAAAGACTGTCTCGTAGTGTGTTGCTATTACACGACAGATATCCATACTTCTTTAGATAAATAATTGCCATTCCTTGATCGTCGTCAACCATCATAATCTCCGCCCAGCCACAGAGGACAAGCGTTAAAACAATTGCAAGCCGTAACATGTTGAAGAGATGGTTTCGGTAGTGATGCAGTCTCTTATATAACCTGTCGATGACGTAAGATGTTGCAGTCGCCCCTCCCCTCTCCTCCATTTTCCTCTGATGCGTAGCAATTATATCTACAGCCTGAAACCAAAGAAGTGTTAAAAGAAAAGGAAATCCTATTTGGTTACCATACGAAAACCCAACTATGTTATACCTTTTGTGATGTTCTCTTAAATGTTTCACACTTGGTGTCACATTTTCTGCTCCATATTCCCATCAGGGCATTGGCAGGAATTAAGCAAATTGTGAAATGTTCCTCTCCCGTGCACACTTCCTCGTGGTGATTGAATACATGATCAAACTTCCGTTGCTGACCAGCCATCATTTTGTTTGACCGCCCGCATGGAAACACCTGAACTATTTCCTTGTGAATTTGGTCATACCCTTTGATTCTGGTAAATGTAAAGGGATGAATCACCTCCTTGATAACAACACCCCTGTTGTCATACACATGATAGGTGATAGGTTGCTCCTCGCTCTCCAACATTTGCCAACGTTAAATCGTAGCTGGTCGTTTTACGAACGCAACAAGCCTTTTTAGATATAAAACCTGGCAAGTGAAAAGAAAGATTCACGACCTTGTTACAAGAAAAAAACTACGCCAGAAAACCTTTATGCACAGTCATGGCCATGTGTAATCTTCCTCATACTTGTTCAAGGCTAGTTATACTTTAGTGCATTAAAGCCTTAACTTAATTGACTAGAATCCGAACAAAATGTCTGTCATCTCATTAAACTGAGAGATAACTTTTGTCTTCCTTTAACATTTCCCTCAGGATCACCAACAGTATTATAAAATAATATGAGAAAGACTGTAAATTATCAAATTTTATTATGTATTAATCATATCTTACATGTCAAACTTGTTGAGTCACGAATATGTGTCATTGGTACAAGATAACAAGGTGACGTCAGCAAGACATGTTTGAACAGGCCTCACTGAGAAAGGATTATAACACAAGTTGAAATATTAAGAAAACAGTTTTATTTAACTTTTCTTTCAGAAATGTACAAAATTGAGAGAAACGTTCGTGGTCCCTCCGAGGATCATCTCCCTCATTTCATTGTCCAAGTTCAACCTCGCAAAAAGCACAACGAACAATATCATCGTATCCCGTGTAATAAGATCCCTCGGAGGCCAAAAGCGTGGGATTTATAAAAGACACAGTCCATCTTCCATATGTTTTCAAACGATCACTTTCCTTTTTCATATTGAGAGCACGCCACTTTGTACGACGACAATCGTTCGAAGACATGATGACGTTTCTTCTTCACCAAATGATCTTCAACTGTTCCAAGATGACTAAGTATAGGCGATGAAAATAAATATAAATTTGAACAAAAACTGAGGATTGGGTTGATAAGGGTTTGTCTAATACTTCTTGTAGAGGTAGTAATCTAATATAAACATGTTGACACATGAGAGGCTCAGGATAGATGAGTACAAAACAAGTATGATTATGTCCGGTCGACAGAGGATATGAAGGCTTTTATACATTAAAAAATGTGAAGAAAGTGTATATATATTACAAAACAATATGGCAAAGACAACTCTAAAACATGCAGATTTCAAACAAATTGACTATAAGCTATCAAAGCAACGGAAAAAAGCATATTAAACAAAGAAAATATTTACAACATGTATAGCTAGAGTGGAAAATAAGGTCAAGTTATGCATAAAAAATTGAAAAATTATGAAATAAGTTCCCAAATTATGATTGAATTTGGCCAATTGTTAGAGGAAAGAAAGTAATTTATACAATTAAAATGTGAAATGTATACTTAATTCTAAACAATAGTACAAAGACAACTCTATAAACATAAAGATTTCAAACAAATTGACTGTAAACTATTAAAGAAATAGGCAAACAAATCTTTAAACAAAGAACATATTTAACAGGAAAGGAAAATAATGTCAATTGTGGATAAAAATGGAAATTACGTAAAAATCCTCAAATCATGATTGAACATATCCAATTGACTGATGAAATGAAGTCATTTATAATTTTAAATGGATCATGATTGGTGGATTTTTACGTAATTTTCATTTTTTATGCACAACTGACATTATTTTCCTTTCCTGTTAAATATGTTCTTTGTTTACAGATTTTTTCCTATTTCGTTAATAGTTTACAGTCAATTTGTTTGAAATCTTTATGTCTATAGAGTTGTCTTTGTACTATTATTTAGAATTAAGTAAACATTTCACATTTTAATTATATAAATTACATTATTTCCTCTATGAACTGGACAACTTCTATCAGTAGTTTGGGATTCATTTAATAATTTTTTTCAATTTTTATGCATAACGGACATTATTTTCCTCCCCTATTAAACATGTTCTATATATTCTTTTGTTTACAGATAATTTTTCCTATTTCTTTAATAATTTACAGTAAGTTTGCTTGAAATCTTTATGCTTTTAGGTAAACATTTCACATTTTAATTGCATAAATTACTTTATTCTCTCTAACAATTCGGCAAATTCAATCATAAGTTGGGGATTTATTTCATAATTTATCAATTTCTTATGCATAACTTGACCTTATTTTCCACTCTAGCTAGACATGTTGTAAATATTCTCATTGTTTAATATACTTTTTCCGTTGGTTTGATAGCTTACAGTCAATTTGTTTGAAATCTGCATGTTTTAAAGTTGTCTTTGTCATATTGTTTTGTAATATGTATACACTTTTCACATTTTCTAATGTATAAAAGACTTCATACTGTCTGTCGACCGGACATAATCATACTTGTTTTGTAATCATCTATCCTGAGCCTCTCACGTATCAACATGTTTATATTAGATTACTACCTCTACAAGAAGTATTAGATTAACCCTTGTCAACCCAGTACTCTGTTTTTGTTCAAATTTATATTCAATTTGTTCGCCTCTACCTAATCATCTTGGAACAGTTGAAGATCAGAAGGTGAAGAAGAAACGTCATCATGTCTTCGAACGCTTGTCCTCGTACAAAGTGGCGTGCCCTCAATAAGAAAAAGGAAAGCGATCGTTTGAAAACATGTGGTAGATGGACTGTGTCTTTTATGAATCCAACGCTTTTGGCCTCGGAGGGATCTTATTACACGGGATACGATGATATTATTCGTTGTGCTTTTTGCGAGGTTGAACTTGGACAATGGAATGAGGGAGATGATCCTCGGAGGGACCACGAACGTTTATCTCAATTTTGTACATTTTTGAAAGAAAAGTTATTCTAAATATTTCAACTAGTGTTGTAATCCTTTCTCAGTGAGGTCTGTTCAATCATGTCTTGCTGACGTCACCTTGTTATCTTGTACCAATGACACATATTCGTGACTCAACAAGTATGACATGTAAGATATGATTAATACATACCAAAATTTGATAATTTACAGTCTTTCTCTTATTATTTTATAATACTGTTGGTGAACCTGAGGGAAATGTTAAAGCAAAACAAAAGTTATCTCTCAGTTTAATGAAATGACAGACATTTTAAACGGATTCTAGTCAATAAAGTTAAGGTTTTAATGCACTAAAGTATATCTAGCCTTGAGTAAGTATGGTAATGATCATGCGTCATGAGGAAGATTGCACATGGCCATGACTGTGCATAAAGGGTTTGTGGCGTAGTTTTATTCTTGTAACAAATTCGTGAAGGTTTATTTTCCCCTTGCCAGGATATATTAAAAGGCTTGTTGCGTTTGTAAAACTATCAGCTACGATGGAACGTTGGCAAATGCTGGAGAGCGAGGAGCAACTTATCACCTATCGTGTGTATGACAATAGGGGTGTTGTTATCAAAAAGGTGATTCATCCCTTTACATTTACCAGAATCAAAGGTATGACCAAATTCACGAGGATTTAGTACAGGTGTTTCCATGCGGCCGGTCAAACAAAATGATTGCTGGTCAGCAACTGAAGTTTGATCATGACTTCAATCACCACGATGAAGTGTGCACGGTAGAAGAACATTTCACAACTTGTTTAATTCCTGCCAATCATCTGATGGGAATATGGAGCAGAAAATGTGACACCAAGTGTGAAACATTTAAGAAGACGTCACAGAAGGTATAACATAGTTAAGTTTTCGTATGGTAACCAAATAGGAATTCCGTTGTTTCTCAACACTTCTTTTGTTTCAGGCGGTAGACATTTTAATTGCTACACACCAGAGGAAAATGGAGGAGAGAGGCGGTGACGATTGCAACAGCTTGCGTTATCGATAGGGTATATAAGAGGCTGCATCTCTGCCGAGACCATGTTGGTGGAACAAGACCGTCTCTTGAACATGTTCTGCATTGTAGTTTTTTTCTTAGTTGCCTTCTGTGGCTGTGAGGTGATAATGATGGACAGAAGTAAAAAAGGCAATTGATTATCTAACTAAGTATGGATATCTATCGTGTGATAACAGCACACATGTATACATGGAATATTTCGAAGTTGCTCTTTCCATTTTTCAAGCTACTTATGGACTTTATGCATTTGGAAAGTTAGACGTTGACACTTGGAATTTAATGAAGATACGTCGATGCGGGATTGAAGATACGTTTATGATAGAAATGGGAGGATTTCACAAGTAGTCCAAAACAAACTTAACCCGGAATTATTTAACCCTGGATCAAAGGACTATAGATATAACTGAGATGGCCTTCGAAAAATGGGTAACTGTAGCTGGTCTCACTTTCTCAAGAAAATAAAAAATCCTGATATCTTAATATCGAACTAGAGTAAAGTTCATAAACTTCATCTTTCTGGTGACACGTGTCCTAGAAATTTTGATGGACCTGGAAATGTATCAGGACATACCACTTTGCCCTCAAATGATAATCCTCTTGAGTTTCACATAGACTTCGACGAAGCATGGACTACGGAAATAACGTTCACTGGCTCTGAAAATTCTACTTATCTGTTGAACGTACTCATTCACGAAATTGGACACACGCTGGGTTTACCACACTCAAGCGATGAAGATTCTGTAATATTTGCATTTTACGATTACACAAACCCCAAATTTGATTTAAACAGTGATGATATTGCACAAGCTATGAAACGATATGGTCCTCCGTTATCACCACAGCAGCCTGCGTCTTCATCAACTCAACCTACACCTTCATCAACTCCTCAGTCTACAAGTGATAGACCTGTGGTAAGAGATGTTCCCGAATTGTGTAAACTGAAAAACGTTAAATCATATATGGTTATTAACACTGCATTATATGTGCTTTACAAAGAATGGGTATGGATTATATATTTTATAGATAAGGAAATAACATCTCCCTTTTTAATATCCAGCCGTATACCGAACTTACCTGCACAGTTTAATATAACAGCTGTTTATCAAAAACCAGATTCCAACATCGTTTTGAAGTCGATGGTATGATGTATGTCATTAAATATCCAAGATTTAAACTATTGGACGGGTATCCTAAAGCTGTGCCTGGTTTAGGTACTGGAAACTATTCTTTGACAGCAGGTGTAAATACGTATAGAGGAATAACATACCTGTTTTATGACCACGTTGTAGCTTCAGAGTTTGACAGTTGTAATGAAAAGAACTCTAAGTATCGACTCACATCCAATGATTTTCCAGGGATTTCCCACAAAGTAGATCAGGTTTTTAGGTATACAGACGGGTCGCTGTACTTCTTTCAGGATAATAAAGTAATACAAAATAGTGAATTTAACAACACCATTGTACGTACCTTAAAGAATAGTTTTGAACTTTTTGAAATAGATTGTCCACCGAAAAAGGGATTGATTAATGACATGAAATCACTTGTATCTATGCTTTAATTAATTTAATGTCTTGTTCTTATTACTTTAATTCAATCCTAGTTATGTGAACATCTGTGCTCCAAACTATCCTACAGATGTGTGCAAATAAAAGACTATGTTTGTATGATTCTTTGTAATAGTTATTTCATCTGTGAATGAAAAAAGACAGTTGATAATGTTTTACCCTAGCAAAAATGTACAACTTAACAATCTGTTAATTGGTGAAGGATAATCTTGAAATAAACAATCTTTACTAACATTCTTCTTTGTCTTTATTTTAAAAAGAAATGGTGTACCATTCGGTATGTCGTTCCTTTTACGTTTAACCTTGAATTCCTCTCCTCTCATCCTGTATGTCATTGTCATATATTAGGAGTTGCTGAACCTTCTTCCGGTTATTATTTTGAGGGTTTGGCATTAGTTGGGATGGGATTACCTTTGCCCTGGTTTAACATTGGCTATAATAATAATAATAATAATAATAATAATAATAATTTTATTTAGCCCTTAGATACATTGTACAATAGGCATGGTCAAATAAAATGAAATTGTAAGTATCACAGAGAGATAGGATTTTCCATATACTCAGTCAAATTGTAAAATGGATTATTGGACAGCCAAGTCTTTACATGAGATTTGAAAGATGAGTAATTTAACTGCTTGATTTGAACGGGTAACTTATTATACATGTCTAGACTTACTACACAGTGGCTGGAGTTAACCTTTTCCAATCTAGCAAAAGGCACAAGCAAGTTGTTGTTATTTCTAATATCATAGCCATGGGTACAGTTTGACAAAGGAAATGCACTTGCATTTTATGTGCATAAAGCAGCAACTCTAAAATGTAATAATTAAAAACAGTTAAGATGCGGCATTGTATAAAAAGAGGTTTGCAGTGTTCTCTGGAAGCCCTGTTTGTTAGTATCCTGATGGCCTTTTTCTGTAGAATTAAAATATCATTTAGCTTGGTGCTATTTCCATATAATAAACGACCATATTTAAAAACACTTTCAAATAAAGCATAGTAAATTTGTATTACATAACAGAAAGTAACTTTAAAGCGAATGCTCCTTAACAAATAAACAACTCTTGAAAGCTTTCTGCATACAGTATATAACCGTTCGTAGCTCTCCTGAAGATTTGCCACTAAGTTGGGTAGCTATTTATCACCGTACGTCGGGGTGGAGTTGATTTATAACTGTAGGTGGGATTTTTAGATGTATAGTAGTTCTGGAGTTCTGATTAAAATAAGGGGTGCCGGGCGTAGTACTCAGGGGTAGTTGTAAGCTAGAGAACTCTTATCTAGGGAAGTGGCTAGAGAAAATCGAGATACCAGTCAAAGGGCGGTGTCAGGGATAATGGTAACTAAAAGTTGAGTTGTTCTTTTCAAATTAATATATATTTTCCAAAGTTTAGTATTTTCTGCAATGCTGAATTAATCGATTTAGTTCTATTAGATGATGTAAGTTCTGATATTTAGTAGTATTTCGTACGTCGTTGAAGTTCGTAACACTTTGTAACTTGCTAATTTGTAATAATAATTAGTTCACTCGTACGCGCTGTTGAAAAACTTCTATTTACTTTCACATTTACTCTCTCGTAGATTCTATTTGTATCGCGCGGATAATAATGCTCAATCTTACGTTCACAATTAATGTTTCGTAATAATAAAATCAATGTCTTTATCAAATAATATATATTACGCGCTTCGACGCTGCTAATAACTTCTATTTATATCGCGCGGATTATAATGTTTAAATATCAATATATTGCAAAGTTACTTGAGTTTAATAATGTTTAACGTAGTCTTTTGTCTGAAGTGTGTCTTGAAGTTCTTTAGTCTAAGCTGTCGTGTGATCAATAGATGACGAGATGTCCGTGCTTTCTGCTAATATCTTTGTAAGGGGTAGTGGGGGTAAGTAGTTCCAATTGGTTGTGTCCGTGTCTAAGTCTTCTCTGATTGGGGTAAGGTAGTTTCTTCTGCTATCCAATTTGAAATATTTTCCGTTTTTCGTCGTTAAAACAGGCAAGTTGCATCGGTCATTAATTACTTGAGATGTCAAAATTTGCTAGGCGCCAGCCAGACTATCCGAGCGGATGTGGGCGGTGCTGGGTTTATGTTTTTATCAATAACTGTGATAACTGAAAGTTATCATAGTTCTGGTTATTTAATCCTGATGGGCTATTTTACGGGGCTTCCAACGGTATTAATTTGTAGTGGGAGTGATAAAAATGAAAAGAGTTATTAATGTTTTTATATTAAAATGATGGAACGGGTTAATAAAAAGTTATGTGTAATATATCAAACTGTAGGGGTTGTTATTGGCTATTGATGGGTGTAATTGGTTTCCTTGTCGCTTTTTCCTTAATGGAGTAATTAATGTTTGAAGTTAGGTGTTATATGGGGAATGAATGTTTGAAGTTAGGTGTTATGTGTGGAAGTATAAACAGTAGGGTGCATATTGTCAGTCGTACAGGGGCTATATATGAGATTGTCGTCTGTGTTGAGTACAAAGTACGGTTACAAGATGTCCGCATAATGATTAAAAAACTCACGCGAGGAATTGATCTGCAGAATCAATAAGAGCGGGATTTTATGATCATTATAATACCCAATCTGGAATTTGAAGAGTGGCGGTGTTTTGTTTTGAATGAAATATGGAAATTTAATTTTTCGATTCCCTAAAATACTTTTCCATGGCTAAAAGAATTTCGTGGGATTTTCTCTATTGTGGTTTACTTTGATATTAGCTTTTCGATCAATTGTCTTTGTTTTCAATCTCTGTTCTTGAAAAATTTAGATCCTTACATCATCTATACTTTTGATTAATTCTGCCGTAATTACACATACACAAATAAATTCATAATCAATAAAATACACTTTTAACATTATTTTACCTTGAATTGGTCACTTTTCTTCTTGGTCGTAGTACACATTTTGCTGAGTTCATAGTCCATTTGATTAACTAGTAAAACAAAATCATAATTATACCTTATACACAAATAAAATTATAAAATACACTCGAATTTCTTGATATTAATATTAATTTCAATAGCTTCTTGCATAACGCTGATTTTTGATGCTAATCCATATATTGTTGATGTCAAACGTTGGAGTACGCTAATCTTCCTCATTGGTCTACTTAATACACTGATATTATATTCAGATTACACATGTTTTCTTCCTACTCCTTTTTATCTATTTACCTCATTAATAATCATTTCTTAATGTTCCTTTTTCATTCTTTCAATATTCTTTTACCTTGTTTCCATTATTCTAACCTCATAAATCATCTTTTATGTCTTCCCTTCACAATTTCTTTATTAATCTCAATACTCATTATCATTCTTTTCTTTCATATTACTTTTAATACTCGTTATCATATTTCCTCATTTATTCTCATATTTCTCACTTCATAACTATCATTCCTTCATATTTTCCTCGTAGACATATATTGTACCATCTTAATTATTCACTCATTTTGTTTATCATACATTTATTTCTTACCTTTTGTTATATTCCTCATTGTTTTCCCTTCAAGATTCTTATTTGTTAACACACATGTTTCTCAATAACTATTTCACTTTCAAATTCTTACTTAACTCTGATCATTCTTTTACTTCACTTTTGCTATACAATTCTACTTAATTAGTGTAGGGAGAGGGTTATTTCCTGTCCATATTGTTTATGTAAAATAATTTTTCTTTTTGAAAAATTAACAAAATTTAGTTATTCTTACTCTGTGTACTACTCCAATAAAATTCAAATATGTCGAAATTTCAATGTTTACTTATTTACTACTTCAAATAATAGTGTGATTACCTTTGTCAAATGAATGTTTTAACTCTTCAGTTGAATAAATAAAGGGAGTAGCCTATCTTAAAATTACATATATACAAAGGTTCACTAACAATGGCAATAAGCTTATTTGTTGCACTTACATCTGTAGTGGAATGGCTGTTGTGATGTCTCACCCTATTTTATAGAATAAGAATCATCTCATCATAGTCTTTTCAACAGCCACGGGGAGGCTAATTATACTCTACCTTGTAAGTATCACATTCGTTATATATAACGTCAGGTAAAACATTAATTTGAGAAGCATGAATCACTCTAATTATTTTACAATGTCAGTCTGATAAAACGTTTTTCTGAGTCCTAGTCGATAATCCTTTTTACTTCTCCTTCTGCTTTAAACTTTCTGCTGTTTTATGGTCTGTGGGCCATTACATGATATAATATAGTTCTAACAGGTGATTGTTGTAGGTCACAAGAATTTCTTCTCAACAGTTTGTATTGGGGTCGTTGCCTGGTATTATACATGTCAAGTTCATTTCTCCTACCAGTTTGTAGCACAGCAGGGGTGTTTCCGGACAATAGTTTGTCCTTCACTGAGTTTCAACTTGTTGGGGGAGTCTTAATGTTGCGAGGTGTTTTGTTCTCTCTGAATGAACTTTCTAAATTCTTAAAATATCTGTCACGTTGTACTGGGTTCCCGGAAGCATGTTAGTTAAAGTGAAATTTAGCTGGGAAAAATTGTATTTTCTAAAATAACTGTTTGCTTAATAGGGTTGACATTGTACACATATATACATTCTATTTACAAGGTTGTGGTTATGTCGACGCTATGTACAAAACCTCTCCTAGATCCAAAAGGCCTAATTACAGGCGACGGGACGGGATGAATCGGGGTTAGCATAGTGTTAAAAGGCGTAACTACATTGTTCTAAATGACTACCATGACGTCATGGAGCAAAGGACCTAAGTGGGCGTCGGGGGCGGCGTCGGATGGCATAAGGTCCTACCTTGGTCCAAAGGGCCTAATTGCAGCCGTGGGATGAATCGGGGATAGCATAGTGTTAAATGGCGTAACTCAACTGTTCGAAACGACTACCATGACGTCTATAACCTCTCCTTGGTCCAAAGGGCCTTATTACACCCTTTGTGATGAATATGGATAACATAGTGCGGAAGGACGTAACTACATTGTTCGAAACGACTACCATGAGTCACACACGTACCCTGGTATAAAAGGCACAACGATAGAACCTGTTCCTGTTGCGTAACGGGAACAATGGTTCTAGGGCCTAACTCGCAAACGAAGCGTTTGGATGGGTAGGGGATAGCACGGTGCATATTGGCGGATCTCCCTTGTTTGAATCGACTCCCGTGACGTCACAGGACACCCATGGATCAAAGGACCTAAGTAGGCGTCGGGGGCGGCGTCGATTTTGCCTAAGGTCCTAACTCTTAAACGGGGCGTCTGGATGAGACGGGGTTAGCACAGGGTGAACGGGCGTCTCTCACTGTTTCGATTCCTGTATAATAGCGTCACGTTAGTGCAGACGTGACATGGTTCAAGGGCGGCGTCGCGACGCTGGGGGCGGCGTCGCCTGGCGGCCATTTTGCTTTAAACCTTGACTATTACTACTTTCCTGGTATAAATGTTACACTTGGATTGTAATCAAATAATAATTTATTATTAGTAACACTTATAGACAATGGATTAGTTTGTGATAATCTTTCAACTAAGTAGAACAGGTGTATAAAATTTTCTGGATGGGGAAGGCACAAGCCATAATGGCTTATCTTTAGTATCTTCAAAACAAGCCGATTAAAAATAGTGAACTTCCCCAGGTAACTTATAGGCGAAGGTATGGGGAACCAGTGAATCTATTGGTTTAAAAGAAACATCTCGAAAATTGTTTACAACTAAACAAAATATTCTGCGCATAACTTTTTGGATGATTCTGCAATCTGCTGTGGATCTGAAAGTAGATAGTGTTGTTCGTGAAAAAATATAACATTTGGTCAAAATCACTTTTTCTCAATCAATACAAAGCCTGCAGCGATGAATAAGGTGTCAGTGGATAGGGTTTTTTTCTGATTCTGATATTAGCATCATTTGTACAACCTCATGCTTTATGTCCTGCTCAGTCAAAGTGTGAAGTGAGAAAATAATATTGTTCATTCTCAGGGTAGAAAAAGTTATGACAGTGCATCACATCAGATTTTTATTTACATAAATATGTATCACTATTATTGATTTATTGGAATGAATTCCAGTATATTGATAGCCTCTGTAATTTCATCGATTAGTCCAAATCCCCGTATCATGCAATTTCCCAAGCCAGCTTTATACTGAAAACTGGAACTTCACATTGGCGTCATTGCCATGCGGTGCGAGTTTCATGTGCTGAGTTTAGTATACGATTTTCAGAAATTATACATAAAGAAATTTTAAACAAACAGTGTGTTTTAACTTAAAACTGAGAATGTTGTACCTAAGAATGCAGTAAAATATCCTTATCCATTGATACCTGATTCATTGCTATATGTTTTATATTGACTTAGGAACATGACTTCATAGCATGCACTTCAAATTGAAATGGTATCAGAAAATGTCCTCTCTTCAATAAGGCAGAAAGTAATTCTCAGTAATTGTATAGTCTATCTCTATGTATGAATTTTCAAACTACAAACAAAAACTACTGTGATAAAACACAAGAGACCCATTAAGTTAAACTATTTTTATAATATGAAAGTACTGGTGTACTTATATATATATTAAACAAGACTAATGACTTTTCCTAATGCTTCTGACAGAAGAAGAAAAAGTGATATCTAATGCATATCTCAAATTTAAAAAAATCTTGATCTCCATCTCTTTATTAATATGAAGTTGTTGATTCAATAAAAGAACCATGCGCTGTTTTGTTAACCAAATGTTATATTAGGCCTACTTATAGTGAACATTTCAATCTCCTCAGAAATGTTCTCTTTAAAAAAATCACAGATTTCAATATCACTTTTCTTTTTTTAGAGTTAATCTTTCAGGGAGGTTTAGTTTTTTTATGATTATTTATTTTCATCGCTAAGATTTCAACATGTGAACCTTTGAACGAGTGGGGTCTATTGTTATTACATAATTATGGAGACTTTGAGACACCTGAGGACGTTGAAATTTAGCTAATTTATACATTACGATGCGTAGCATTTTTATTATATAAATCTCCGAAAAAGCTATTTTTCAATAATTTACCTTTCTATCCCCTTAAATTAAGACAATACTTCAGAAGATGTTCTACTAATAAACTTCATTCGTTTGTGTTTTCAGACGGAAAAATCACAGTCGGCCAGTAAACACGACGTAGCAGTTGGAATCTCTGACATCTCAATAAGCGAAAAAGAAGAAGAGGAAGAAATCCAACAAGAAAAACCACCAGAAGAGACACCTAAAGACAAACCATCTCCGCAAGAAGTCGAGCGACCTTCACAGCCACCCGTCAGGAGGAGTCTTCCCTTGCGAGAGTTCAAACCATCCCAGTCTACGGCTTTCGTAAGGTTTAGGAAGAACGGTAGACATTTTGGTTCGTATAGACCAATCTCTAGGCGGAGGGATCTTCTGAACGGTGTACATCAAGATCTAGATGACTCTGAGAATCACGAAGACGAATTAGGAGCTAGGGACCTTTCCAAAGACTACCAACATAACCCTGTATTGGAGTGCGTGAATCAGATTCTCTTAAGGGACCAGGAAGAAGCAGATACAACTTACAAAGTTACGAAAAGGTTCAATTATGAGTGTCACAGTATTAAAGAGGAGCAAGAACAGGAAAATAGTTCGGAAGAAGAACAGGAAAAACAAAAATTCAACACACAAGATGATAAAACCAATCCAACTGGAGAAAGTCATCTGAGCAGCAGCTCAAGCGATATCAGCAAACGCGAGAAAGATAACAACGAAACAATCAAATGGTCAGTGAAAGATAAAGTACCGTCTCCTCCCATGAAGGCTGAACTGCTCGAAGAAAAGACCTGTCTACTAATGGCTTCTCAAAGGTTGTCTATTGTTAGCAATTTGGAGTTTGAAGAACTAGACAAAAAAGAAACTCCCGAGAAAGTCGGACCACCTAAAATCCCCGTGAAAAATGGTTTCCCATCAAACAGAAGCCTTGTTCCGCCTGCTCTTCCCCCTAAACCACCACAGCTTGGAGCAAAAGGGTTGTATGTGAAGAAAGTCACTGATAATCTCTCACATCAGCCGCCTAGTACTCTTACAAACCACCATCACCTCACAAATGAAAATAACTCCAATCATAGTCAAGTAACTTGCTCAAAATACCGGTCTGAACAAAATGTTAATAGAAATCTTAAAATAAGCTTAGAACAAAAGAGCGCAGACGAGAATGAAAAATCTACCCTTAATCGCAACCACTCTTCTCCTAACCTCCTCGAGAAACCAAGGCAGAGACAGATTCTAAGCAATGGAAGTCTGAAGATAGCTCTGAATCACGATTCTAGCCCATCATTAACCAATGGACACGACCACCATAAAGAAACAAATAATCTCAGAATCAGGTCTAGCAGTTTTGAAGACAGACTTGACAAACTGAATCTGTCAGAGTTACAAACAAATTCTATCAAACAAGTTAGAGTGGGAAGTTCGATGAAGAATGACAACCAAGCTAATGGAAGGCATAACCATTCGCATGAACAAAAACGTACAAAACCATTACTCCATAACCATACAGCTTCGCTGAAGGGTAGCATGGAAGAACTCTCATCATCTAAAACAACAAACAACACTAACAATCACTGTAGCAAGATACGAGTAGGATCATCGGTATCATCTCTTATTACAGGATCATCTGGAAACAGCATTGTCAATGAACTTACAAAAGGTGAATCTGAGAACGTTATAGTTTTGCCAAAAGTTTCCCAGATGGTCAGGCGGTTTGAAGATCTTGGTACTGGAAAGGAGTGTACACAAAATGAAGACGATGATGAAGAAGATGAAGGTAACAATGCACTGAGACGGAATTTTGAAGAATTCAAACTCGAAGATGTTGACATGGACAGTGTCGGGATCAGCGAAGAAGGTGGAAGACCCGCTGGTGATGGTGCTGAAGAAAGGGCGGCGGTGGTCCAGAACGGAACAGCAACTAATGGCAATAACAATGAAGGTGGCACATACGAACACTTCTTGGAAGCGACAGGTCTCAGTCAGAAGTCGATCCTGACACCAAGCAGAATGTACAGTAACCACAGGCACGTTCTGAAACCCAAAGATGTAAAACATCGCAGCCGAGTGCTTAGAGCAGCTGCTGTAACAGAGAGGAGTTCTACTTCTGGCAACGGACCAGTTGTCAAATATTGGATAGAACCATTCTTGTGAGGAAGACAATTTAGGTTTTACAGACACTAAAGTGATCAAAACCAGTATTTTGAACATAGCATGCTTAAAGATGTATTGACGCATTTCTGTGATGTTTAGGGCATATTATAAATGAACGTATAATTAGTAAATAAATCGTGTGATATCCACTAATAATAAATTTAATAAGAGTACATGCTCAAATTACAGTGGCACTACCTCACTGTAAGTCAACCAGCACTATCTGTAACCAAGTACAACACAAACCGATAGATGCATAGATCTTTGTTATATCTGAACATCATAATTAATATGGAATTTGGTTTAACGGGGAGTCGATCCTAGACCATTTTATAAAAGGCCTTCCATTTCCAATATCAAGAAAAATTAAAAGTTTATTTCAGTATTAAATGGAATCTCGCAATGATATATTTAAATTCATTGCCGCTACAAGAGATTCGGTAATATGCAATCTAACATTGAACAATAAATAGTTCATTTTAAATCACAAAAGGGTTAGAGGACTTACATCCTTAGATTTTCGCTGTTCACTTTAACGTTTTTATTATTTCACTTCCTTCACTTCCTCCTAGATAAATATAAGGCAAACATAGAATATGTTTATCCAAACCCTTGAATTTATACAGTAATTGTCTTAAAATTTTTAATAAAACAATGGAAAAGAGGTTGAAAGGAAAATTAAAATGCTATGTAAAGTAACAGAATGAAATAAAAGAGTAAAGTTACGGACCTAATCACTGTTAAATATTTTCTGTTCAATCCCGCATGGGTTTGAAGAATGTGCGAAAAATTCAGTCCCGCGCATCTTTGTTGCTTTCCAGCTAGGATTAATGTTTGATTTTCAGTTCGTAAATGTCTAACAAGATAAAAATTGTATCCAAATGTTTCGTCCTAGATATGTCGGTAGTCTGTGTAAGTTAATAATAAAAAATTGAGTTTTGATAGCGAGTGTATTCCTTCTCAAAGGCATGAACCAATCATGGCCTTCTTTAATTAATCAGTTACTATTTCTACTCAGACATAATATTAATAGCATAACATATAGGACTTGGAATGTATAACGTATAGGACTTGGGTTTTATATCAGAAAAAAATAATTTCCTATCAGGATGGACCTTTGTTAAAGTTTTTCGTATGTTTCGGATTATATGTTAGACTACAGTTCTTAGAGTTGTGAACAAGCTTTTGTTAAATAAAGTAACAACCAAAAATGTAGGGTAATAATGACTGTTGTTCAGCAGTAGACTGTGAAAAGAAAATTGAAACTTTATATTTTGTGATTACTTGAAACTAAACCAGCATACGATGATTATGATTGCCCTTCTCGGTGGGTCATATATACTCGTAGGTCATGATAGGTTCCAGTATCCATTATCATGGAAGGACTTTTCTCTGCCCTCTAAGCGAATGATGTGTACAATTCCCTAACCATGCAATAAAATTTACACGTTATAAAGTTTATCTATTATAATATTTGGACCAGTGTTTCCGTGCACGTCCATCGCCAACATTAATAAGACCGTATTCAATTGTGAAGCTAATTGAAGATTTCTTTGCTCGGTTGCCATACTTGATTAAATTGTCTATAACGTTAAGACACGCAAAGATGGGATATTTTTACACAGGTGGTCAGAAGGGGTCATAAATGCACGCCTGAATTGGAAAACACTGAACGGTTTTGACGAAACTCAATTTTGTTTTCTTTGGGGGGGGGGGCTAGAGGACTGTAATCTGATATCGTATTTTCCCTTCCGGACAGCGCACTTTAATCGTGAAATGAACTATGAAACCGAGTTTTTAGCTTTTAGTTTTCAATTGTTTAAATTTTTTATGCAAAATTTGGGTAACGTTCAGGAATCTATGGTACGTATTAATCGTTTTATTTCAAATCTGTATGCCCATGTGGCAGCACAAAATTCTGTTTGGTCTTTTAATTGTGTATATTTATTACATAAAACAATGTAATTAAGAATAAAATTATGTAATTTCTGCAAATTATGTAAATGATGTCAGTGTTAATAAATATAATAGGTGGTATAAATAAAACCAAGCAGTGGCTCAAAACTCACTAATTCCTAGCAGCTGCTTGGTTTGGTATAGGCCTAAATAAAACGCGGCTTCCTCAGCCACCTGCCTAGCCGTTGCTCAACGACCTTGACAGCTGAGCCGCGGCTTGGGATTTGGTATAAATAAAACTAAGCCACAACTGTCTGTAGCTAGCAGCGGCTTGCTTTTTTCTAAGGTACCTCGTTCGCGGACTCAGCTTGCTCAAGTGAAGGAAATTGTTAGTAGTGATGGCGGAGTTTATGGCGGTGGTTCCTGAACGAAGAAGGAAAATGTATACAAGGCGTAGGGATCCTGATGTGCGCAGATATAAAGACCTGTATAGATTTAAAAGGGAAAATGTGGAGTGGCTGGCAGAACACTTTCTCCCTGAAACAAACGAAACGCGAGGTAGAGCCGTAAGCAATTATGATAAAATGAAAATATTTTTAAGATAGTGGGATACCCTGGTTTGCAAGTTGGAGTTGGAGAAGACGTTGGTGTCACTCAGCCTACGGTATCCAACAGATTCTGGGAAGTTGCAGACGCAATTAAGAGGAGATCAAGAAATTGGATACAATTTCCTAAAACTGTTATGGCTTTTCAGGAAGCTATGACTGAATGGTCAGAATTGTATACATTCCCTGGTGTTATAGGGGCAGTGGACTGTACTCATGTATTGTTACGGAAACCAAGCATTCATGGAGACGAGTACATAAATAGAAAAGGCGTCCCTAGCATCAATGTGCAGGCTACTTGCAACGCGAGAGAGCGATTTACCAGTGTCGATGTTACTTGGCCAGGTTCCTTGCACGACTCTCGTATATGGAGAAATTCCGGTATTTGTAGGGTAATGACCAATAATAATGCCAATGCATTATTACTTGGAGACGCTGGATATGGGATTGCAACATGGTTAATGACGCCTTATCCCAGTGGCGGATCGTGGGTGTAGGAACAGGGTGTTGCACTATTGTACGGTAATTATAATTCCTTTATTGCAACCAATGGCCATAGTATGATGAATAGAGCTCTGATGGAATATGTGGCAGGGGAAACAGAAGTACCCCGAGAAAACCTGCCCCGACCCCATTTTGTCCACCACAAATTCCACATGGATCCACCAAGATTCGATCCCGGGTCCCAGCGGTGGAAGGCGAACAATGTAACCACTCAGTCATGGGGGGTGGTTTTACAGGAATTAAACACATAACCTGATAATATATAAATAGTCGCTTTGCTCGTTCGGGGCTAAACTTTTAAATTCCCAGTGGGGCTCTGCCTCTCTGTGTGGTTCTAAGAAAAAGGTTTTTTTTTTAACTGACACTTTATAGAAGAGATACATTAATTGCATTTAGACTGCCGTAGCCCATAATAACTACTTAGCCACTAACTACTTACTTAAAAAAACTCTGGAACGACTTTAAGATTTTTCTGGGGTAAACATTTAAAATTTAGAACATTCTGGAATTTTCTCGTCGGTTACACGCTAAAAGCTATAAGTCTGTCAAATTTCAGATTTCTAGCTCATGGGTAAGTGGTTAAACATTAGGTTGGGTTCGTTCCCCGGTACTTAATCGAATTTTTCAAAAGTAGGGAGGTCTGGAATGGGGTGTACTCAGCCTCCTGATACAAATTGAGGAGATACTTGATTGAGAAGTAGGATGTCGGATAGTAGGCCTAGTCCCTCTAGGGATGTAGAGCCAGGGAGTTTAGTTTAGTGTCTAATAGATAGATGAAATTAGCAATATAGGTTTCGCCACAAAGTGACTGCATTGGCAATTAGCATCTCTGTGAGGGACTTCATAGTTCATAGCTCGCGCCCTAACTTGCTTGCAGACAGCAGCCGACGCGACGTACTCTAGCGGTTGTTCGCAGAGTGAAAGCGACGACGAAAACCTTTAAACACCGGGCGGGTTACCACCAAGTCAAGCCTCTTTTTTTTTTTTTTTTTTTTATTATTTTTTTTTTATTTCATACATTTTTTTTTATTTAATACATTTTTTTTATTTTGCAACAACATGAAAAGCAAAAAACAATTATATAGCTACATTGATGTAAAAATTAACAAGCAAAACATTTTTTTTTCCTTTTTTTTTTTTTTTACAGGTAGTCATGAAATAATCGAACCGGTAGCCTACTGTCCACATGATCAGAATTGAGTTTTTGCATGGTCAGTTACATTGTCGGACCTTTGTACACTTAATGTCCACTTATTGTCACAATTTTATTAGACGCACTTGTATAATTTGCGTTGCGGTATCAGAAAATTTTTGATACAGTTTTTGTTGTTCTTGCCGTAATAAACAAAGAAAGTCTGGTACAGTATGATTTGTTGTAGTGAGTTGATAGTACAGAAAACCAGTCGCTAACCACATTTGCACAAAGGCTCTGTTGTCACTAGTTGGATCAAGCGAAAGGAGGATCTGTTGTGCGTCAAGGCTATTTAGGGCCGGGCATACTGTATGTAATAAACGTTTTGCTTCTCGCCATATCAAAGCGGCCTGGCCACAACTTTTCACTCTGTGTTGTAAGGAGTCTAGGTAACCACATGTTTTGCAGGTTGGGGACACGGAGCGAGTGTGGCGATACTTCTTTTCTTCTGTGGGCACCATTTCGTTTATGTAACTGTATGCTGCTACTTTCCAATCGGTAGGTATGTTCGGGTTATGGAGGTGGGTCCATATGCGTGTCCTCCTTTGTTGAGGGTATTTTTCCATGATTCGAGGTATTTCATTTGTCTTTGAAAGCAGATATTGATATATACTGCGCATGTTGATCTCAGTGTCCACTGGATCGAACTTCTCCGCACAGACGTTGATGCATTTCCCGATTGTTTGTAAGGATTTTGGTAACCGTCCGATTTCGGGGTTCGTGAAAAGTCGATTCTTTGTCCAGAAAAGTATGTCACCTGGATCTCCTTGTCCATTTAGCGCCAGCAGTATATTTCTAGTGAACAGGGCGTTGCATTTTTCCTGCACAGCGATTAATTGTAAGCCACCTTCAGTTAGTGGCTTATGTAATTGTGTTTTCTTAAGTTTATAATAATAACCTTTCCAGAGATACCAATAGATTGCCCTGTCCATGATGTTTGCTTGTTGTCTCGGCATTGGCAAAACTTGCGCCACGTACCATAGTTTGGCTAAACTGAACACGTTTATATGCCAGACTCGTTGAAATAAATTAAGATTTCTATTGATCTGCTGAAATAAAGTGGCTCGACTATGTGATGTTATGATTTTCCAGTTATCATGAACCATGTCGTCGAAAGAGTTGCTTACTAACAGACCAAGGATTTTTGCTGTCGTCTGTACTGGCACACCTAATACTGTACATTGAGGTGACCACCTGCCGAGTGGCAGAAGTATCGATTTGCCATAGTTAAGTTTTGCATTCGAAGCACTACAGTAATTATCTAGCATGTTGGGTAATGTTACACATTGCGTCGTTTCACGCAAGAAGATCACAACATCGTCTGCATACGCACGAACCGTGAAAAATGGGGAGGGTGCACATTTTTCCTGTTGTAATTTTGTGTGTAGCATCCGAAGACATGGTTCTAAACCGACAGTGAACAAAACCATCGATAGTGGGCATCCTTGTCTTACAGAAATCTTAATGGGGATGCGTTCACTGAGGAAACCATTGATCTGTATTCTGGATGTTGCTGCCATATGTAACCTATTGAGTACATTTATCACTGTCGGCGGTATACCAAACCGTTGCAGAACTTGATATAAATAGTCATGTGAAACTCTATCAAATGCTTTCTCAAAATCCAGTGAGAGAAGTGCACCTTTATCTTCTGGGTGTAAGGCAAAGTGTATGACAGTGTCTCTTATTATAGCTAGATTGTGGATAATAGATCTCTCAGGTATTCCACATGTCTGTCCGATTTCAATGATGTCTGGTAATATATTTCGTAAGCGTAAGGCTAGTACTTTCATACATAATTTGTAATCTGTGTTCAATAAAGTTATTGGTCGATACTCCGCTATTGTCTGGGGACATTTTTTCTTGGGAATGAGTGTGACCACGCCATCACTGAAGCCATCAAGAGGAACATCTTTCAGGTATATCTCATTAAACAAGAAAGTTAGATATCCTTTCATCTCCCTCCAATGAGTCCTGTAAAATTGGTACGTAAGGCCGTCTGGCCCCGGCGCGGAATGCTTCGGCGTACTTTCTAGCGCCTGATTGACTTCATCTTCGGTGATGGGACGCTGGAGATCTTCTTGCTGGTGTACACTGAGTTGGTGATGGATGTGTGTGAGAATTTCTGATACAGACGTGGGTGTGTTTATTGGAGCAGCGTATTGGGATCGGAAGTGTGCAACTCCTTCTTGGAGGCATTCCCTGGTTGTTCTAACCGTAACGCCTGTACTCGTCTGTACTTGATGGATGAATTTAGTTGTTCCTCTTCGTTTTTCCTGCACAACATGAAAGAGTGCACCTTTTTCGTCATCCAGGGTGGAAGGTATCCGAGACCGTATTTTAACACCGCTCAGTTGTTCTTCTTGTAAAGTACATAATTTTTGTTTAACCTGTACAATGTCGGTCCACCGATCCTTGTCAGTCTCTTGCTTTCGGTACAGTTCATGCAATAGCTGCGCATAGAAAGAAATTGTTGCTCGTTTTTCCTGTGCATTGTGGTATCCAACTGCCTGATAAAAGGACCGAATTCCTGGTTTGATAATACAAAGCCATTGTTGTATCGGAGTAAACTTTGAGTTGGCAGCTCTGTTTCGTAAGGCTGTGAGGTGTTGAGTAAATTGTTGATCTGTTTCTGTCATGCCGAGGAGTGCTTCATTCAGCTTCCAGTAACTTCGACCATATAAGGGGGGTTGAAACTCCACTGTAGTAGTCAGAAGCACGCAGTTATGATCTGAGAAATGTGTGGGAATGATTTTTATGTTATATATTGCATGTTTACGCTCTTTGTACATATAAAAGCGATCAAGGCGTGAAGCACTGTTTTGTCTATGGAAAGTAAAGTTAACATGGTTTCCATGAAAAACCTCCCAGGCATCCACTAAGTGTAAGTCTTGCACTAATGCTTGTAGCACCGGTGAAGGATTATAATGACCCGTTTGATCTTTCGCATGGAGCACACAATTCCAGTCACCCCCAAGCACGATCCGATGACTCTTGTGTCGCAGATAGTATGGTAACACCGCACGAAGGAAATGTTCCCGTTCCGTACGCTTGTCGGTTCCAGATGGTAAATAAACACTGATAATGTGTGTTCCGTCTATAAATAGTGACGTCACACCACCGCTGCTATGACCTTCAGGACGTTCGATTTTAAAACCTGCTCTATGTATGATTGCTGTCCCTCGATTGTATTCACCCGTATATACTACCGCAGCGTACTGTGGGCCCAAAAACTGGAAATTGTTTATGTTTACTTCTTGTAACAGGAGAATGTCTATGTCATGGGTATAGATGAACGAACGTAACTGCTGTTGTTTGAATTTACTTTGTAGACAGTTTATATTTAACGTGGCGTAATTTCTGAGTAGCACCATAGTAGTCACTGAATATGCAAAAAGTAGGGACCAGAAATACAATCTAATAACATCAACTAGAGCAGACATTTATTTGTATACTGTAGTATGAGGCTAGACGCAGAAATGAAGTCAAAATTTCAGTCTTTTACTTTCTGTAATGACAGATCTTCTATGCCGTGCATGTATAAGAACAAAGAAAGCATCCACCGCCTGAATTTTGCCTGGATACAGTTGATATTTAAGGTTCCATAGTATGATTGTAGGACCAGAAACAGCAAAAACAAATGAAAACAGTGTTGAGTTGTATAAAGACATTCCATGGTACACCGCGTAGAAACATGTGTCAGCCATACAGGATGTTTCTATGGCTGCGAGGGATCAGTAGGAGGCGAGACGCCCTCCATCGGCTCTATACTAGTTTCTTCATTAGGTTCTTTCTTAGTTGTATCTTTGGTTCGCCCGTGAACTGCATACGGGTGTGGCCGCGGAATGTTTTTAGCTTTCGTGGTAAGTCCGCAAGTATCGGTTACCGGACCGGCAGGAACTGCGTCTTTATCTCTTAGGCGAGGGTCCCGCGGAAGATCACGCTGCGTTGTCTGTTTTAACTTCTTAAGCGGGGAACCCTCGCCGCGCTCCGAAACTGAGGTTCTGTGGGGATCAGCCAGCGGGTCTCCCGATGACGTAGTCTGCTGCACGGTTACCTTTACAGGTGGTGTCACGTCATCTTCTATCGTGGTGTCCTGTGTAACCATTTGTGGTATTACTACTTCGTGTGCAATATTTTGTACTCGTACGGTATCAGTATTTACTGTTTCTGTTGACTCTGTCGGAACGGTCTCGTGTTCCGAAGCCGTATCAGTGTCATCTTCGAAGCCTTCTTGACCCTCCATGGGTGTGGGTTCCGTTTCTGTCGATGTGGTGTATTGTCTCTGTGGCGGATTTTCTCCCCTCACAACGTCACTCAGTAATAAGTTCCGAGGCTGTGTTTTAACTTTCAAGACAGTCTTTCTCCTCGGACAGTCTTCCTTCTTGTGATTGGGCTCATGGCAAACAAAGCATACAATTGGTTGACCCACATACGTGATTTGTGCCTGAAATCCACCAATTGTCACTGATCCCGGGATATGTTGTTTGATGTCCATTTTTAGTGCCCGAACACCATTGTTTACTGGAAATGGAAAAGCTGTGCTCCACTGTTCTTCTCGGATGGAATGAATTACGCCGTAGCGATTTAATGTAGCTTGTATTGTAGGATTCGGCACTTCAGGGGGGAGATTGAAGACACGCACAGTTACAACCATAGTGTCCGCTCTACTAACTTTCACAAGGGCTAGTTCACCCGAATCATATGTAAACCGTATCTCACCTTCAAACTTTTGTACTATATGTTCGTATACTGTTGGAGACACCATTTTTATGTACACTGCTTTTTCTTGGGTGTTTATTTGCAGCATGCTTACCTTGTCTGGTGATAATTGTAAGGTTTGTTGAATCCACATATGCAACTCCAGTGCCGTTGGTCTGGGAGCAGTATCTTCAAATTTTACTTTGATAGTGTTGACACGGCGTATAGATGCCATATTTGACGTTGGTTACTATTTGTTAACTTCCAGTGAGGAACAAGAGAAATAACGGAGGCTACACACGATGTAAACACTCCCGGTAGCGTGGTTCGGCTGTGGAATGTACCGTGTAACTTTCAAGCGCACCACTAGCTCAATGCAAGACACACGTAACGACAACCTGCCTCTACCGTGGTCGAAGCCACACTGAGCCTCTCGCACCCGTTATTAACCGGCAAAAAGAGGCAGCAAGTCGTGGCTTTTCTAATGCGACAACCCCGCGCATTTAAATGTTTAAATGATTTAAACTTGTTAAATATCGCGTAAAGCGTGTTTATAGATAATAAAAACCTACCACAAGGACGATTTCGAAGTAGTTTAATAGTAGGTATATGCAGTACTATAATAAAAAATAAAAAAAATATTCTTTACATTAAAAACTGGTCGTTGTGCAACACTGCAACATGATCAGAGGCCGCCACTGCCTTATCCAAATCCTCTTACACCAGAACAGACAGCATACAACAGGTGCTTTACAAAGGAGCGGGTAGTAATAGAAAGATGTTTCGGTCAGGTGAAACAACGTTTTCCTATCTTACAAAGTAAGGTAAGATTAAGTACAGAAAGAGTGCCTTCAATGATTGTCTCCTGCATGGTCCTTCATAATGTTGCCAAACACCTGCAAGAAGAAGACTACGAAATTCCTGAACCTCAGGGTGATGGCGAAATTGTTGCACCACATGCAGATGGCCAAGAACTAGCGGCAGTTAGGATTCGAGAGAGAGGTCAGCAGAGAAGGGATCAAATTGCAAGAATAATACATGGACAGGCAAATGAAGTAAGTGTTATTAACTATGTTATTTTCCTTTATAATAATAATAATAATAATAATAAACCATAAAAATAATACATAGTAACAGATAACATATTCTCATATTATTTTATTGGTATCAATATGAACTAAAATATTTCAAACTTGATTAAATCTTGTAAGACTATTTACAATTGTAATACTGTAGGCTAAACTAAATAACTTCAAATCTATTATGTAGCAAGTAGATTCGAAACGAACATATTTTATAAATTAATTATGGAAACTAATAAATATTAATAAAAAAAATACATATATATGCAGACCTACCTTCTTTACCAATAGGAAAACATACGAAAATAAAATGAAAACTTCTTCATTCTCTTACAAAGCTATGTTAATGGGGACAAAATTAGCCTGCAACTTATTTGAACAAATCTCAAACCCTTAGAACCTTATCCGGATTTGTTTTGATTGTCTTACTATCAATTTCAATATATCTCGTCTTCATATAAACATCAACACTTAGAGATAATGAAAGAAACTGGGAAGAGTAAAACCAGACACTTAAGTGGTACAGTACGCACAAGAGAAAAATACGATATTTAGAATGTCAAGATCATAAAATATATAATTATTCATCTGATAGCTACTAAACAGACCTGTGATTTTAGGGCAATTTCCTGCTACTAAATAGACCTGCGATTTTAGGGCAATTTCCTACTCTGTTATGTATTATTTAAAAATTTAAACTATAATGCATTTCTATGACGGTACAAGTAAGCAACATACCCAAATGTGCATAGGAGTATAACATGTTAACTTTTGTTTACTAGAAATAAGTAAAATTGTATCTGTCTATTGTTCTAGCTAAATGTTTAATTTATTAATTTACAAGCCTAAACATAATTTTTAGTACCCTAAAATCAAGGTGTGCTAATTAAACATGAATACTAGAGAATATTGTTGGATAAAAATTCCTCTGGCACTGGGACTTGAACCCAGAACCTTCGGCTATCCAGGACCTTTGAATATTAGGCCGAGAGAGGTAACAAGTCACCACTCTCTTGTCTCTTTTGTTTTTCCCAAAGTAGTTTTTCTTTCTTTAAATTCAGTACCTCTATTTCTAATTTTTCCTTTTCTTCTCGGATTCTCTCTCTTTCTTCTTTTTTTTCAACGCTTCTAACTGTTTCACCAACACCATCCTTTGGAGTTGGGTGTTGCTGAGTCCAGCAATTTCTTCATCTTCATCTAAGTGTCTTTTTTTCCCTGCAGTTTTCTGGATTCCCGTGCGCTCCCTCACCTCAGGAGTCGACTCCGCAGCTACCGGAACGGAGGGCACTAGAGTGGATCTTTCTGAAGATGGTGAATCTTCTACACCAACTTCTATTCCTCCTGGAATGATAAAAAAAAAGTTCATAGGTTGCTTCTTTCTATTATAGTACAAATTAATTTAAAATTAATTAGTATTTTTTAAATATAAATTCTTACCTGCCATTCTTGTAATAGATGGATTTGATTCTGCTTGTAGGAGGTCCAGGAACTCCTGTTCCCAATCTTTCAAAACTATCGGCTTATTTCCAGTGAGCTTCAGGTCTGATTTTTGTTTTATTCTACTCTTCAAATTGCTAATTCTTTTGAAAATCTGATTTTCAGTCAAAACTAAATTACACTCCCGTTCTAGCTGACACCTGAAAGCAGTTACTGCTAGAGCTTTTTTTCTTTTTGCTCTCGGGCAATTGAGCTTTATCAAGCACTCGTTTGTGCATTTTAAGAATTTGCACGAACTGCTTTTGAAACTCGCTACCTTCTTCAGCCATTCTGACACATGTACTGAACTTTAAATATTAAATCGCTACACAGACAGTCAAGTGGCACGTTTGTTTGTTTACTCAGCTGCTATGTGTCGGGCAATATGGGATGCAGGTGTCCAAGCACTTGCTACCAGTAGCCTGAGCCGCGGCTTGGCAGGGAGGGGTAGTTTTTATTTATACGAAACAGACAGCGGGTGCTAGATTCTCAACCTTCTCATAAGCAACGGCTTGGTAGCAGTGGCTTCGTTTTATTTATACGACCCAATGTTTTAATTATTTTTCTGTTAAATAAATGATTTAATTGAAACATCTAGCTGTTGAGTAAATAAAAGCGGGCGAACCCGCGGACAACTGCTAGTACTGCATTTGAATTTTATATCTTGCGTACGGTAGTCCCTAGCTTAATTCTTATGTACACATTAAATTATGCAGGGTGTTTAAAAAACGACTCGGAATGGAAGAATATCTATTATTTTTACTGACATTTCCAATTCCCAGTACGTGATTAAACTGCTGAACAGAATGCGTGCCTCGTCATTATCACGTGTGTTGGTATAGTGGGGAGAATTTTCAGAAGATATTCAAATTTTAGTCCCCTATAAAGAGGTTGTCTGAGCCCAAGGTGGTATACTGAAGAAATTGCCTCATCATGCGGTAACCAATGAGAGAAGACCCGGTGCGTGACGCTGTCCGTATCCAGAAACGGGCGCACCATTCAAATAAAACATGTGAACACTATACAACCTCTCTTACCACTATGTTAAAACGAATAACTACAATGAAAACTTACAATTGATCTGACAGACTTCCCTGAATGACATTCCGTACAGCTATTTCCTTCAATTGATGGAGAGTTAAATGCACTCCACAATCTTTTTTAACATGTTTAAATACAGTACTTCTCTAGTATTAGGGTACGAAAGGCAAACAGATGCAAGTAGTATTAGCTTCCTTTGAGGCGGTCCCGTCTTAACCATGAGCTGCTCCAATCCCAACACATCCTCACCCCATTGAAGTCTTTTTGGCCATCTTGGCTATCATATGACACCACCCCCAACCCTCTACCAGACCCGAGACACCAAAAATAAGATTAGGTCGGTAAAGCAGAGACCTGCAATAACAGCCTTGAAACAATCCATCTAAAAACAATAAATAAAATTAACAAAAATAAATAAATGTTATACTTCAGAGTAAGGCCCTTATGAAATAATTTTCAAACCCACTAGAGGAGTAGTTTTTAAAAGTAAAAAATAAAAATATTTTTTAAATCTAGTATTATAATGTATAGGTGATAGGATTAAAACATTATGACCATCTATGATAAGAGGGTAGTTTTCACCCCCACTTGCAATCTAACCCCTTAAAAATTGTATTTTCAGCATATAAACATCTTAAGGAGCGATATTAACTATCTGACATGCTTTGCACCCCTAAATTTTACATAGGGGTGGTTTTTCAAGGTCACCCAGGTTTTTGCAGATATGGACAACTTGAGCCACTGTAAATCGTATAGATTGTAGTTTTCACCCCCACAACCAATCTAACACATTAAAAATTTAGTTTTCAACAATAAAAAATCATACTGAGTGATATCAACTATCTGACATCATTTACAACCCAAGGGGGTTAATTTTATCAAGGGTAGTTTTTCAAGTCAAAAGTTTTTGCACAGATGGACAAGATAAGCCATTATAAATCATCTAGAGGGTGTTTTTCAAATCCACAACCAAACTAACCAAGATAAAATTTATTTTTCAGATATTAAAAAATCGTAGTATGCTATAACAAGTGTCTAAGAGCAATATTAAACCCAGGGTCACAAAGGTTTTTGCAAAAATGGACAATTTAAGCTATTAAGCATTTATAAGCTAATTTATAAATGGTTTTTGCCCCTAACTAACTTGCTTTGTTACATCAAATGTATGACATGACTGACTAAGTACCATTATATTAACCCTGGCAAATCCTAAAAATAAAGTTATTTTTTGACAGCAAAGAATTCGTCACAGTCCCAAAGATCTGATTGGTTGAACTTTTGGTAGTACCCCATATCATTGGAGAGTTATATTTTATTTTGTGAATATCTGTTCCCTCATTATAGGAAAGGATGAGAGGACAACTTAATAATTCATACAAAATGTCTGCAAACAAACAAAAAATCTGTAAGATAGAGTATGTTGGAACCATTACAAATTAGGACGAACACAACTCTAAAACCCTTATCAATACAAACAAACTGCTTGTAAAATAACAAAGATGTGGGAAAACACAACTGAAATCAAAGGGAATTTTTTTAGCAGAAGATGAAAATATTGTCATCTTTGTATTAAAATTTAAAAAATTACATAATAAATACACAAATTATGACTGAACATATACATAGACAGAAGAAACGAAGCCATCCATACATTAAAATTACGAAACGATCATCCCTAACAAACTCAATTTTTTGTTTGTTATAGTAAATGTAGGACATGCCCCACTATATCCAATGTTAAACATGGCAAAAATAAGCCCCATCCCAACTAAAGCTAAACCCTCAAAATAATAAAATGTCATACCCACCATAACAGGATGAAGGCTCAGTAACTCCTAATTTATGACAATGACGTACAGGATGAGAGGAGAGGAATTCAAGGTTAAACGTAAAAGGAAAGACATACCGAATGGTATATCGTTCCTTTTTTAAAATTAAGACAAAGAAAAATGTTGGTAAAGATTGTTTATTTGAAAATCATCCTTCACCAATTACCACATTGTCAAGTTGTACTTTTTTTTTGCTATGGTAAAACATTATCAACTGCTTTTATGTATCATAAGGAAGTTTATTTCATGCACAAAATTACTATTGAAAAATAATCATACAAACATAATCTTTATTTACAATTTAATCTTTAATCTTTAGTATACAAGTGATTTAATTTCATTAATCAATCCCTTTTTAGGTGGACAATCTATTCCTAATAGTTCAAGACTATTCTTAAAGGTATTAACAACGGTGTCGTTAAATTCACTATATTGTATTACTTTATTATCCTGGAAGAAGTATAACAACCCATCTGTATACCTAAACACGTTATCTATTTTGGGGGAATCCCGGGGAAAATATTCTTAATGTAATGATAGTTAGCTGGTTTTACAGCACAATCGTCAATCTCTAAAACTAAACCGTCATCATAAAACAGATATGTTATTCCTCGGTACGTGTTTACACCAGCTGTCAAAGAGTTGTTTCTAATATCAAAAGTAGGTACATTTTTAGGATATCCAGACAAAAGCCTAAATGTTTTATGTTCAACGAGATACTGTTTAGTATCGAATATCACAAGTATGTAGGAATTTTGTTTTTGATAAACAGCTGTCACATTAAACTCCTTAGGTAAGTGCTCTACCCAAGTGGGTATGAAAAAGGGAGAGTTTATTTCCATATCTACTAAATCTATAATCCAAACCCATTCTCTATAAAACACATATAATGCATTATTAACTACCATAAATGTGTTAACTTTTTCAGTTTACACAGATCGGGAACAACACTCGGCACAGGTCTACCAGATTCATACTGAGGAGTTGATGATGGCGTAGGTCGAGGTGATGATGGCGTAGGTCAAGTTGATGATGGCGTAGGTCGAGTTGATGATGGCGTAAGTCGAGATGATGACGGTCTAGGCCGAGGTGTTGAAGACGGAAGCAGCGGTGGTGATGGCTGAGGTTTAGGTCGTGACGACGGAGCACCATATCGTTTGTTAGCTTCAGCAATATCACTAGCGGTCAATTGGACTTGTGGATGATCGAGATGGTAAAATGTATACATTACAGCGTCTTTATCGTTTACGTGTGGTATTCCCAGAGTGTGTCCAATTTCGTGAAGGAGTACGGAATACAGGTTGTTGACTTCTTTATCACTAGAGAAAGTCGTTTTCGTAGACCATTGGAAGTCGTCGTTTACGTGAATTTCAAGAGGAACCCACCAGCAGGATAGAAGGCATGCGCTAAAACGTGTTCAGATTCCACGAAAGTGTCTGAACAATTCATATCGTAAAGTTTAAATTTATGATATCCTCTCTGATTAGTTATTAACATATCTGATTTTATTAAGTCTCTTGAGAAAGAGAGACCAGCTATAGATGCCCATTTTTCAAAAGCCATTTATGTTACGTCTATAGCCTTCTGGTCCAACGTGATATAATTCCATGTAAAATGTGTTTTGTTCCACTTTTCACCTCTTCAGAGTGAGTTATATCTGCAACCCCTCAACGAGCGAAACTCATTAAATTCAAAGTGTCATTGTCTAACTTTGAAGATACACTAAGTCCATAATTAGCTTGAAACATGGCAAGAGCTTCTTCGAAAGACTGTCTCGTAGTGTGTTGCTATTACACGACAGATATCCATACTTCTTTAGATAAATAATTGCCATTCCTTGATCGTCGTCAACCATCATAATCTCCGCCCAGCCACAGAGGACAAGCGTTAAAACAATTGCAAGCCGTAACATGTTGAAGAGTTGGTTTCGGTAGTGATGCAGTCTCTTATATAACCTGTCGATGACGTAAGATGTTGCAGTCGCCCCTCCCCTCTCCTCCATTTTCCTCTGATGCGTAGCAATTATATCTACAGCCTGAAACCAAAGAAGTGTTAAAAGAAAAGGAAATCCTATTTGGTTACCATACGAAAACCCAACTATGTTATACCTTTTGTGATGTTCTCTTAAATGTTTCACACTTGGTGTCACATTTTCTGCTCCATATTCCCATCAGGGCATTGGCAGGAATTAAGCAAATTGTGAAATGTTCCTCTCCCGTGCACACTTCCTCGTGGTGATTGAATACATGATCAAACTTCCGTTGCTGACCAGCCATCATTTTGTTTGACCGCCCGCATGGAAACACCTGAACTATTTCCTTGTGAATTTGGTCATACCCTTTGATTCTGGTAAATGTAAAGGGATGAATCACCTCCTTGATAACAACACCCCTGTTGTCATACACATGATAGGTGATAGGTTGCTCCTCGCTCTCCAACATTTGCCAACGTTAAATCGTAGCTGGTCGTTTTACGAACGCAACAAGCCTTTTTAGATATAAAACCTGGCAAGTGAAAAGAAAGATTCACGACCTTGTTACAAGAAAAAAACTACGCCAGAAAACCTTTATGCACAGTCATGGCCATGTGTAATCTTCCTCATACTTGTTCAAGGCTAGTTATACTTTAGTGCATTAAAGCCTTAACTTAATTGACTAGAATCCGAACAAAATGTCTGTCATCTCATTAAACTGAGAGATAACTTTTGTCTTCCTTTAACATTTCCCTCAGGATCACCAACAGTATTATAAAATAATATGAGAAAGACTGTAAATTATCAAATTTTATTATGTATTAATCATATCTTACATGTCAAACTTGTTGAGTCACGAATATGTGTCATTGGTACAAGATAACAAGGTGACGTCAGCAAGACATGTTTGAACAGGCCTCACTGAGAAAGGATTATAACACAAGTTGAAATATTAAGAAAACAGTTTTATTTAACTTTTCTTTCAGAAATGTACAAAATTGAGAGAAACGTTCGTGGTCCCTCCGAGGATCATCTCCCTCATTTCATTGTCCAAGTTCAACCTCGCAAAAAGCACAACGAACAATATCATCGTATCCCGTGTAATAAGATCCCTCGGAGGCCAAAAGCGTGGGATTTATAAAAGACACAGTCCATCTTCCATATGTTTTCAAACGATCACTTTCCTTTTTCATATTGAGAGCACGCCACTTTGTACGACGACAATCGTTCGAAGACATGATGACGTTTCTTCTTCACCAAATGATCTTCAACTGTTCCAAGATGACTAAGTATAGGCGATGAAAAGAAATATAAATTTGAACAAAAACTGAGGATTGGGTTGATAAGGGTTTGTCTAATACTTCTTGTAGAGGTAGTAATCTAATATAAACATGTTGACACATGAGAGGCTCAGGATAGATGAGTACAAAACAAGTATGATTATGTCCGGTCGACAGAGGATATGAAGGCTTTTATACATTAAAAAATGTGAAGAAAGTGTATATATATTACAAAACAATATGGCAAAGACAACTCTAAAACATGCAGATTTCAAACAAATTGACTATAAGCTATCAAAGCAACGGAAAAAAGCATATTAAACAAAGAAAATATTTACAACATGTCTAGCTAGAGTGGAAAATAAGGTCAAGTTATGCATAAAAAATTGAAAAATTATGAAATAAGTTCCCAAATTATGATTGAATTTGGCCAATTGTTAGAGGAAAGAAAGTAATTTATACAATTAAAATGTGAAATGTATACTTAATTCTAAACAATAGTACAAAGACAACTCTATAAACATAAAGATTTCAAACAAATTGACTGTAAACTATTAAAGAAATAGGCAAACAAATCTTTAAACAAAGAACATATTTAACAGGAAAGGAAAATAATGTCAATTGTGGATAAAAATGGAAATTACGTAAAAATCCTCAAATCATGATTGAACATATCCAATTGACTGATGAAATGAAGTCATTTATAATTTTAAATGGATCATGATTGGTGGATTTTTACGTAATTTTCATTTTTTATGCACAACTGACATTATTTTCCTTTCCTGTTAAATATG
Organism: Ectobius pallidus; assembly: GCA_964059195.1. NCBI lineage: Eukaryota > Metazoa > Arthropoda > Insecta > Blattodea > Ectobiidae > Ectobius > Ectobius pallidus. The sequence goes on from CAXKWD010000009.1 coordinate 31,550,735, forward strand.
TTCTTTGTTTACAGATTTTTTCCTATTTCGTTAATAGTTTACAGTCAATTTGTTTGAAATCTTTATGTCTATAGAGTTGTCTTTGTACTATTATTTAGAATTAAGTAAACATTTCACATTTTAATTATATAAATTACATTATTTCCTCTATGAACTGGACAACTTCTATCAGTAGTTTGGGATTCATTTAATAATTTTTTTCAATTTTTATGCATAACGGACATTATTTTCCTCCCCTATTAAACATGTTCTATATATTCTTTTGTTTACAGATAATTTTTCCTATTTCTTTAATAGTTTACAGTAAGTTTGCTTGAAATCTTTATGCTTTTAGGTAAACATTTCACATTTTAATTGCATAAATTACTTTATTCTCTCTAACAATTCGGCAAATTCAATCATAAGTTGGGGATTTATTTCATAATTTATCAATTTCTTATGCATAACTTGACCTTATTTTCCACTCTAGCTAGACATGTTGTAAATATTCTCATTGTTTAATATACTTTTTCCGTTGGTTTGATAGCTTACAGTCAATTTGTTTGAAATCTGCATGTTTTAAAGTTGTCTTTGTCATATTGTTTTGTAATATGTATACACTTTTCACATTTTCTAATGTATAAAAGACTTCATACTGTCTGTCGACCGGACATAATCATACTTGTTTTGTAATCATCTATCCTGAGCCTCTCACGTATCAACATGTTTATATTAGATTACTACCTCTACAAGAAGTATTAGATTAACCCTTGTCAACCCAGTACTCTGTTTTTGTTCAAATTTATATTCAATTTGTTCGCCTCTACCTAATCATCTTGGAACAGTTGAAGATCAGAAGGTGAAGAAGAAACGTCATCATGTCTTCGAACGCTTGTCCTCGTACAAAGTGGCGTGCCCTCAATAAGAAAAAGGAAAGCGATCGTTTGAAAACATGTGGTAGATGGACTGTGTCTTTTATGAATCCAACGCTTTTGGCCTCGGAGGGATCTTATTACACGGGATACGATGATATTATTCGTTGTGCTTTTTGCGAGGTTGAACTTGGACAATGGAATGAGGGAGATGATCCTCGGAGGGACCACGAACGTTTCTCTCAATTTTGTACATTTTTGAAAGAAAAGTTATTCTAAATATTTCAACTAATGTTGTAATCCTTTCTCAGTGAGGTCTGTTCAATCATGTCTTGCTGACGTCACCTTGTTATCTTGTACCAATGACACATATTCGTGACTCAACAAGTATGACATGTAAGATATGATTAATACATACCAAAATTTGATAATTTACAGTCTTTCTCTTATTATTTTATAATACTGTTGGTGAACCTGAGGGAAATGTTAAAGCAAAACAAAAGTTATCTCTCAGTTTAATGAAATGACAGACATTTTAAACGGATTCTAGTCAATAAAGTTAAGGTTTTAATGCACTAAAGTATATCTAGCCTTGAGTAAGTATGGTAATGATCATGCGTCATGAGGAAGATTGCACATGGCCATGACTGTGCATAAAGGGTTTGTGGCGTAGTTTTATTCTTGTAACAAATTCGTGAAGGTTTATTTTCCCCTTGCCAGGATATATTAAAAGGCTTGTTGCGTTTGTAAAACGATCAGCTACGATGGAACGTTGGCAAATGCTGGAGAGCGAGGAGCAACTTATCACCTATCGTGTGTATGACAATAGGGGTGTTGTTATCAAAAAGGTGATTCATCCCTTTACATTTACCAGAATCAAAGGTATGACCAAATTCACGAGGATTTAGTACAGGTGTTTCCATGCGGCCGGTCAAACAAAATGATTGCTGGTCAGCAACTGAAGTTTGATCATGACTTCAATCACCACGATGAAGTGTGCACGGTAGAAGAACATTTCACAACTTGTTTAATTCCTGCCAATCATCTGATGGGAATATGGAGCAGAAAATGTGACACCAAGTGTGAAACATTTAAGAAGACGTCACAGAAGGTATAACATAGTTAAGTTTTCGTATGGTAACCAAATAGGAATTCCGTTGTTTCTCAACACTTCTTTTGTTTCAGGCGGTAGACACACCAGAGGAAAATGGAGGAGAGAGGCGGTGACGATTGCAACAGCTTGCGTTATCGATAGGGTATATAAGAGGCTGCATCTCTGCCGAGACCATGTTGGTGGAACAAGACCGTCTCTTGAACATGTTCTGCATTGTAGTTTTTTTCTTAGTTGCCTTCTGTGGCTGTGAGGTGATAATGATGGACAGAAGTAAAAAAGGCAATTGATTATCTAACTAAGTATGGATATCTATCGTGTGATAACAGCACACATGTATACATGGAATATTTCGAAGTTGCTCTTTCCATTTTTCAAGCTACTTATGGACTTTATGCATTTGGAAAGTTAGACGTTGACACTTGGAATTTAATGAAGATACGTCGATGCGGGATTGAAGATACGTTTATGATAGAAATGGGAGGATTTCACAAGTAGTCCAAAACAAACTTAACCCGGAATTATTTAACCCTGGATCAAAGGACTATAGATATAACTGAGATGGCCTTCGAAAAATGGGTAACTGTAGCTGGTCTCACTTTCTCAAGAAAATAAAAAATCCTGATATCTTAATATCGAACTAGAGTAAAGTTCATAAACTTCATCTTTCTGGTGACACGTGTCCTAGAAATTTTGATGGACCTGGAAATGTATCAGGACATACCACTTTGCCCTCAAATGATAATCCTCTTGAGTTTCACATAGACTTCGACGAAGCATGGACTACGGAAATAACGTTCACTGGCTCTGAAAATTCTACTTATCTGTTGAACGTACTCATTCACGAAATTGGACACACGCTGGGTTTACCACACTCAAGCGATGAAGATTCTGTAATATTTGCATTTTACGATTACACAAACCCCAAATTTGATTTAAACAGTGATGATATTGCACAAGCTATGAAACGATATGGTCCTCCGTTATCACCACAGCAGCCTGCGTCTTCATCAACTCAACCTACACCTTCATCAACTCCTCAGTCTACAAGTGATAGACCTGTGGTAAGAGATGTTCCCGAATTGTGTAAACTGAAAAACGTTAAATCATATATGGTTATTAACACTGCATTATATGTGCTTTACAAAGAATGGGTATGGATTATATATTTTATAGATAAGGAAATAACATCTCCCTTTTTAATATCCAGCCGTATACCGAACTTACCTGCACAGTTTAATATAACAGCTGTTTATCAAAAACCAGATTCCAACATCGTTTTGAAGTCGATGGTATGATGTATGTCATTAAATATCCAAGATTTAAACTATTGGACGGGTATCCTAAAGCTGTGCCTGGTTTAGGTACTGGAAACTATTCTTTGACAGCAGGTGTAAATACGTATAGAGGAATAACATACCTGTTTTATGACCACGTTGTAGCTTCAGAGTTTGACAGTTGTAATGAAAAGAACTCTAAGTATCGACTCACATCCAATGATTTTCCAGGGATTTCCCACAAAGTAGATCAGGTTTTTAGGTATACAGACGGGTCGCTGTACTTCTTTCAGGATAATAAAGTAATACAAAATAGTGAATTTAACAACACCATTGTACGTACCTTAAAGAATAGTTTTGAACTTTTTGAAATAGATTGTCCACCGAAAAAGGGATTGATTAATGACATGAAATCACTTGTATCTATGCTTTAATTAATTTAATGTCTTGTTCTTATTACTTTAATTCAATCCTAGTTATGTGAACATCTGTGCTCCAAACTATCCTACAGATGTGTGCAAATAAAAGACTATGTTTGTATGATTCTTTGTAATAGTTATTTCATCTGTGAATGAAAAAAGACAGTTGATAATGTTTTACCCTAGCAAAAATGTACAACTTAACAATCTGTTAATTGGTGAAGGATAATCTTGAAATAAACAATCTTTACTAACATTCTTCTTTGTCTTTATTTTAAAAAGAAATGGTGTACCATTCGGTATGTCGTTCCTTTTACGTTTAACCTTGAATTCCTCTCCTCTCATCCTGTATGTCATTGTCATATATTAGGAGTTGCTGAACCTTCTTCCGGTTATTATTTTGAGGGTTTGGCATTAGTTGGGATGGGATTACCTTTGCCCTGGTTTAACATTGGCTATAATAATAATAATAATAATAATAATAATAATAATAATAATAATAATAATAATTTTATTTAGCCCTTAGATACATTGTACAATAGGCATGGTCAAATAAAATGAAATTGTAAGTATCACAGAGAGATAGGATTTTCCATATACTCAGTCAAATTGTAAAATGGATTATTGGACAGCCAAGTCTTTACATGAGATTTGAAAGATGAGTAATTTAACTGCTTGATTTGAACGGGTAACTTATTATACATGTCTAGACTTACTACACAGTGGCTGGAGTTAACCTTTTCCAATCTAGCAAAAGGCACAAGCAAGTTGTTGTTATTTCTAATATCATAGCCATGGGTACAGTTTGACAAAGGAAATGCACTTGCATTTTATGTGCATAAAGCAGCAACTCTAAAATGTAATAATTAAAAACAGTTAAGATGCGGCATTGTATAAAAAGAGGTTTGCAGTGTTCTCTGGAAGCCCTGTTTGTTAGTATCCTGATGGCCTTTTTCTGTAGAATTAAAATATCATTTAGCTTGGTGCTATTTCCATATAATAAACGACCATATTTAAAAACACTTTCAAATAAAGCATAGTAAATTTGTATTACATAACAGAAAGTAACTTTAAAGCGAATGCTCCTTAACAAATAAACAACTCTTGAAAGCTTTATGCATACAGTATATAACCGTTCGTAGCTCTCCTGAAGATTTGCCACTAAGTTGGGTAGCTATTTATCACCGTACGTCGGGGTGGAGTTGATTTATAACTGTAGGTGGGATTTTTAGATGTATAGTAGTTCTGGAGTTCTGATTAAAATAAGGGGTGCCGGGCGTAGTACTCAGGGGTAGTTGTAAGCTAGAGAACTCTTATCTAGGGAAGTGGCTAGAGAAAATCGAGATACCAGTCAAAGGGCGGTGTCAGGGATAATGGTAACTAAAAGTTGAGTTGTTCTTTTCAAATTAATATATATTTTCCAAAGTTTAGTATTTTCTGCAATGCTGAATTAATCGATTTAGTTCTATTAGATGATGTAAGTTCTGATATTTAGTAGTATTTCGTACGTCGTTGAAGTTCGTAACACTTTGTAACTTGCTAATTTGTAATAATAATTAGTTCACTCGTACGCGCTGTTGAAAAACTTCTATTTACTTTCACATTTACTCTCTCGTAGATTCTATTTGTATCGCGCGGATAATAATGCTCAATCTTACGTTCACAATTAATGTTTCGTAATAATAAAATCAATGTCTTTATCAAATAATATATATTACGCGCTTCGACGCTGCTAATAACTTCTATTTATATCGCGCGGATTATAATGTTTAAATATCAATATATTGCAAAGTTACTTGAGTTTAATAATGTTTAACGTAGTCTTTTGTCTGAAGTGTGTCTTGAAGTTCTTTAGTCTAAGCTGTCGTGTGATCAATAGATGACGAGATGTCCGTGCTTTCTGCTAATATCTTTGTAAGGGGTAGTGGGGGTAAGTAGTTCCAATTGGTTGTGTCCGTGTCTAAGTCTTCTCTGATTGGGGTAAGGTAGTTTCTTCTGCTATCCAATTTGAAATATTTTCCGTTTTTCGTCGTTAAAACAGGCAAGTTGCATCGGTCATTAATTACTTGAGATGTCAAAATTTGCTAGGCGCCAGCCAGACTATCCGAGCGGATGTGGGCGGTGCTGGGTTTATGTTTTTATCAATAACTGTGATAACTGAAAGTTATCATAGTTCTGGTTATTTAATCCTGATGGGCTATTTTACGGGGCTTCCAACGGTATTAATTTGTAGTGGGAGTGATAAAAATGAAAAGAGTTATTAATGTTTTTATATTAAAATGATGGAACGGGTTAATAAAAAGTTATGTGTAATATATCAAACTGTAGGGGTTGTTATTGGCTATTGATGGGTGTAATTGGTTTCCTTGTCGCTTTTTCCTTAATGGAGTAATTAATGTTTGAAGTTAGGTGTTATATGGGGAATGAATGTTTGAAGTTAGGTGTTATGTGTGGAAGTATAAACAGTAGGGTGCATATTGTCAGTCGTACAGGGGCTATATATGAGATTGTCGTCTGTGTTGAGTACAAAGTACGGTTACAAGTATCAATATGAGCATGCCAATTTAGTTTAGGATCAATAATCATTCCTAATAGTTTTACGTTTCCTAAATTTACATCATGTGGAATTTGTCTTAGACTACATACAATTTTTTTAATTTTGGCAGTATTTACTAAAAAATTATTGGTGGAGAACCACTTTGTGATCTCTTCGATAACATTTCCTTGGGAATGCATAAGGATTTCATAATTACTATTTGACATAATGAAGGTAGAGTCATCTGCAAATAATACTGACTTTACAGGTACATTTACAGGCAAGTCATTCATCATTACCAATAATAAGAAAGGTCCCAAAATACTTAGTTGAGGGACGCCATAATCAACAGGTGCCTCATTGCTATTATTACCATTAACATATACCATATGAGAGCGACCAGTCAAGTAGGATGTAAAAAAAAAATTAGTTCACTATCTTTAATTCCATAGTAATGCAATTTTTGTAGAAGTAAAGAATGCGGTATACTATCAAAGCTTTGCTTAGATCGAACAACAAAGACAGTGTAAATTCCTTGTTTTCAAAAGCATTATGGATAACTTTTAAAAGATCATCAATTGCATCTATGGTACTATTTCCAGGTAAAAAACCAAATTGTGACTGGGTGAGAAACTTATTCTCAACAAAAAATTCCCTAAGTTGCAGAAGTACAACACTTTCAAATATTTTCCCAAGTATTGGTACGATAGCTATAGGTCTATAATTTGCTGGATTAGATGTGTCACCTTTCTTATATATTGGTATAGTTTTCGTCTTTTTAAATTCTTCAGGGAAAATACCTGCACTTAGACATAGGTTTATACATCTTGTTACAGGGACAGATATAGAGCCAATAATTTCTTTAATAATTGTATTGCTAATACCATAAATGTCAGTGCTATTAGAAGTTTTCATTTTCCTGACAGCATTAATGACATCACATTCCGTTACTTCTCGCCACTCAAAGTAAATATTATGGTTTATGTCATGGTTGAGTAACAAGTCAGTAGCGGACATTCCAAGAGTACCAGAAGTAAGTTTGGCCTTCAGACAGATTTGTTTAACTGATGGCCGGTTTCTATAAACTCGCGAATTACCTATTGGTAAATTATCCCATGAACAGAATTTACACAAGGAAAACTCTTACGAACAGAAATAATTTAGAGATAACGATCACACACAGTTTTGGCGAGTTTCTAGATAAAAGTCCACTGGGTAAATATGAAAATGAGAGAAAAAATGTTTCTATAAACTAGGGCTAGATCTTTCCAAGGGTAAAGCTTTGGGTTAATTTATCCTTTCATGGATGGCTGGATAAAATTTAACCTCTCGTAGGATAAATATGGCGGACGTGCACGGATTGCAGTACCTGTAAAATACAGTTTTAGAAGTGCTGAGATGATCTGTAATGTTGACGTTGTTTCTCCGTAATAGGATGGGCTTATCAGAATTTATATACATATTTCTTATTGAAATTTTCATGTACCGTACATTGTCGCTAATGACTGTATTTGCCGGTATTTGGTAGCACTGAGTGTGCAAACATTGCAAACTAGAGTCGTACTTCTCATTTTTCCTTCCTCTTACGCATTAGATCTCGACAGTAGTAGTATTTATATGAAGATAATGTTCTTCCGAACTAATTAGTATGATATATATTGCAAAACCATGTCTTGACTTGCAGTAGTGAAATCATAGGCTGAAACAATTACATCTCCGTTATTCAAGATGTGTTCTCAGTGTTCACCGTAGCTCATTGTCAGCGTGCTGGATTACGGTTCAAGAGGTCCACTGTTCGATCCCCGGCATGGTAATATATATTATTTTTTATTTCCTCATTATACCATTAGTGCTCTGGTGGGTGATTCTGGAACTAAGTTGTCCATTGGATAATTTACCCATAGGTATTTCGCGAGTTTATAGAAACCGGGCATTAGTCGCAGAAATAATTGATAAACGTTTCAGGTTCAATTGAAATATTTTGTTTGTGTAAGTTACTTCTGGTTTCTTCTTTAACAATGTTCCATGCCGCTTTACATTTGTTTGCGGCAGTGTCTATATAATTCATGTTAAACTCTAACTTTGCCTTTCTTAGGGTGGCGTGCACCATCCAGGAGTAAACCAAACTAAAGTAGTAAATTTAAGACGGAGACCTGAAGTAAACAAGAACCAGTACATCTGTCTCACACTTAAGTCATACTAGTAATGTGCTAGAGTGAGACAGACAAACCGGTTTTTGTTACGTAAGGTTCCCCTCTTAGATTTACTACTTTAGTGCTACTCTTTTAGTAACTTACTCTTTTAGTTGGTGTTGGAGAGCTCAATTGATAGTTACTTCTTTAGTTGTAACTAAAGTAGTAAACGATTTTTACTAAAGAAGTAGACGAAATCTGCGCAGAACAGAGCAGAAACGTTAGTGCAGCGCAGCAGAACACGTGCATTTTAATAGCAGTATTAAAGTGCCAGAGAATGAAAAGGAAAGGTTCGCTGAAACAATGAATATGAATTTGGGTTATACGAGTTATTACTAATGACAATCGTCATATTTTAAAATAGGCCTATTGGTAGTATTTTATTCATTACTAATTTCAATTCTCTCGGAAGAATATTTTGAGTTTAGTAGCCTACGTTAGGGTACTGTGATTACAATTTTTGTGCAAACGATTTCTGTATTATAATGCAAACAATTGGGATTTCCAGTTTATTTTCATCATTGATTCACTGTCATTATTACAATTACTTCTCTCATAAGAATAATAAAGTTCTAAAATATATTCAAATATTCTTATTGCCTAAAGTTATATACTCTTCCCCAAAAACGATAAATCAATTATTCTACAGTTGTTTATCATAAATCTCAATATAATGAATAATTAATACTTATTGACTGTTTACTTATTGACTGTATTAATAAGGAGTATTATACAAAATCATGGAAAAGAGGGGGATAAAAAGGATAAAAACAAAACTAATAAGAGACTCGTTTCTGTCCTTTTTCAAATGCACAGAATATTTACTTAAAAATATTACCTTATAAAAATAATAATATTACAATTGAAAAATGTAATATTTAAACAAAAAATGGCGGTACAATATTTCGCAAGCTATGAACCCCAATAATAATTATGTAGGTGGTTGTGTGTTTCTCTAGATCCTGTGCAGCTTCATCCTCCAGTGCACTCCTGTTGGCATTTTTCTTCTGTGTAGTTTATAATGCTTCCCACTTTCCTGTCCACATGGTTAATTAAAATAGTTAGCAGTATACTATAGACCTGCAGCATCTGCTAGAGTTTATTCCCAAACATAAATGCATCATCTCACTCCACCATTCGAGACTTGGAGAGTCTTTAAGGAATGGTTTTACAATGTGTCCCCTTCTCATTGTTCGCTAATCCCAGAGTCAGTCAAATTTTCTTCCGATGTGGCCTGTTTGGCCATTTTTACACTTAGGTCAGAAGAGAGGACATATTATAGGCTACATTAACACTGCGGGTGCAACTATTTAACTTCTAGCTCTTATAATTATTATTATAATCTGGCATTCGCACTGTTGTGCTTTAAGTTAAACAATAGAAGTGTAATATAATAAAATTATAATAGTTACAATAAATCGTTTAACAATGAGAATCACCTATTGTTCAGTAATCTCTACGGTTAAGTAGCAGGGGGAAGTGTTATCTGGGTAGCTCCGAGAACGGAGGCTTTCATTTATTAGAATATACTATACCTCGCCGATATCTGCATCCATAGGAATAGCTTGAAATACATCGTCGTTTTCTAACCCAAAGTTATGGAGAACTGCAGCATCTAAACGGCTCTCCAGCTAGGAAGATATTTGAGCGCACATGCGCTCTTGGTACCGTGCAATGCGAAGCTCTCCCCCTCACCTTTGGTGGACGTCTTTCTAGTTGGACCGCTCTCCGCATTGATACTTCCATATTTGGCTTGTTGAAATCTCATGGATGTAGTGAGAATCTGACAGCGTTTCTTCCAAACGCCAAAATTTCATATAATTATTTATTAGCTCAATTATTTACGGTATTAAATGCCCTACTAGATATGGTTCGATTAATGTTTATTAAATCACCTGCCATAATTTTAAAAACACCTGTACGGGAGATTCGTAGTCCACAAAGATATTGTAGTCTTCGGGATAGGGCGGAGTTCCTGTCAGAATTGTGTCGAAATGGTTCCACCATATCAAGCACCATATATTTCTTATGGAACCCAAACCTTTGTCTGTATTCGTGGGCATTGTACAATGTAAATGGGTCTCTGCTCTCCTTAGCTACAGTCATTTTTGTTATACCACCTCCCTCATCTCAATAACTTATCCCTTGAATGATCTATGTAATCCATTTAATGTGATATGTAACTCATAACTCACGCAAATGCCACAGAACACACTTACTACACAACTTTACTTCACCCCCTCAGTAGGAGTAAATATTGGCCTTATTTACTCCACAACTTACTACGTTAGTAACGTACTCCGTGTTGGTGCTCTCCACCACTTGTGGAGTAAGTTACATTTACTCGATCAGAAATTCGCACATATTTGTTGCTCGGCAACGTTATTGCAAGTATTGTTGTGTGTACCAATATTCCGAAAGCAGAGGTGATTCATTTGTTATATTATAAAACTAATTCTTTTATTCATCGGAATTTTCCTCTAGCACTTAAGCAGGGTCACAACTATTATACTGCGGTGAGTTTTAGGCATGGTCATTAAAATTAGCAATATTTGTGTATTCTCTTTTGCCTTCATTACTAATTTATAATTTCATCACAGTATGTTAAAGCTTCACTTGTTATCTTTCAGTTTTTCGCCCTTCGTGAATGACTTAAACATTTGGACACAAATAACAATACACCATATTAGTGCATTTAGAATTAGAATACCTTGAATATTAGGTAAAGGTGAAACTCAAAATGACAGAAAGAAAAATAATAATATTTCACATTATGTAGATAGGTCTTTCTTATCAAAACAAAACAAAGTAAGTGTATACTTACTCCGTGGTGTAAAAAAACAAAACAAGAGACTTGGATTAATAGTTAACTAATTACTTTACAAGCATGATATCAGTTCTATTGTCATCTATTACTATTGAGTTTTCTATTGGAGGTGAAATTACATTCTAATTGAACCTATATTTCTGTTGAATTTATTGCCCTATTTCAGAGTATCATAAAATCGCCAATAACAAAGTCAGTACTTCCACCGTGATTATGAAAGTCACAAGTATGGAGGATAACAACCGATGAAGTAAGAAGCAGTCTTGTGCATAAGGACATTGTGTTCTAATTGACTTGACGTGGATTTGGACATGTTTCACTGAGGAAGGCAGCTCATTTGAGCGTTCATGCTATATCAGCTTAGTGTATTTCCGTCTCTAACTTAGAGAAAAACAAGCAAAGTTTCTCCATTCTTTAATAATTCAAAACATGTGACTTACCTACTGCATAAAATGAAGAAAGACTATTTGGCATCTTTTATGTTTCAGTAAATTCTGTAGTAGCTTGCTTTGTAAGTTCCTGTGAAATGTAACACAATATATGTTATTGCTGAGTGATCAGATATCTCTTTTGTGCAATCTCTAACAGTAAGAATTTATTGTGCCTTCCTTAAGTACGCAGTACCCGCCACTATTTGTTGAAAGTGACGTCAGACTAGCCCAACTAACTATATGTATACAGTACGTATGTTACTGCAGCTGTCGGCAACAGAGCTAAACATAGCATTGTGGAGCCGAAAATTCCTCTCCAAGAGTTATGGTACCGGTTTAGTTTGCACTAAACTTTGTGTAGATAACAACAGCTGCTACCCGCAATCTTAGTGTTAAAGTTTTTGAAGATATCCTTAAAAGTAAGAATAAATAATACCCTCCTTAAGGAGCAAGAAACCCTACTCGATATGTTTGAATTTACGAATACATTTGTTAAAGTAAATTTTACATCTGTACGATTAGTTTACCTTTCCCTCTATCAGATCTAAACGATAGCCTTCTGGGGATTCCTAGTGTTTATGTCGTGTTTTGTTTGCACTAAACATTATGATTGAATAACTCCAGCCGCCACTCGCATCGTATCGTAAAGATCTATTTGAGATGACTGCCAAACTGGTACGCAGCTTATATCCTATTTATATTTAGGCGTCTCTCTTCTCGTAGATGAAGGCCTACACGTCTTTCGTCATGCCCCTTTTCACTGAATTCACGATCAGATCATCAGCCGATACATTCAGTCGTGGGCTGCAAGCAGTTTTCTTTGGAATACCCTATAAAAAGTTGGACGTACAGACGTACAGTCATTAAATTAACATTTATATAATATATGCCATCTACTACACGAAAGGCTGAAAATGAAGACGAAATATAGCAGACTAATTAAAAATAAAGGATTAATTGAAGAATCCGATTCCTTTAAAATTCAGGCTGCGAATTATCCAAATTAACTATCAAAATTGAAATTAACTGTGCTTTTGAATTTATTGAAATGGGATTGAACTTATTCGAATGAACCATTTTTTTAATTGTCAAATGTCAAATTACCTAATTCCACACTGATATAGTAGCACTATCACATCCATTTTTAGAGATTTCTACGTCGATCAGAAATTCGCACATAGTTGTTGCTCGGCAACGTTATTGCAAGTATTGTTGTGTGTACCAATATTCCGAAAGCAGAGGTGATTAATTTGTTATATTATGAAACTAATTGTCTTACTTCATCGGAATTTGCCTCTAGCACTTAAGCAGGGTCACAACCATTATTCTGCGGTGAGTTTTAGGCATGGTCATTAAAATTAGCAATATTTGTGTATTCTGTTTTGCCTTCATTACTAATTTATAATTTCATCACAGGATGTTAAAGCTTCACTTGTTATCTTTCAGTTTTTCGCCCTTCGTGAATGAACACAAATAACAATACACCATATTAGTGCACTTAGAATTAGAATACTTTGAAAATTAGGGATAAAGGTGAAACTCAAAATGACAGAAAGAAAAATAATAATATTTCACATTATGTAGATAGGTCTTTCTGATCAAAACAAAACAAAGTAAGTGTATACTTATTCCGTAGTGTAAAAAAACAAAATAAGAGACTTGGAATATTAGTTAACTAATTACTGTACATGCATGACATCAGTTCTATTACCATCTATTACTATTGAGTTTTCTATTGGAGGTGAAATTACATTCTAATTGAACCTATATTTCTGTTGAATTTATTGCCCTATTTCAGAGTATCATAAAATCGCCAATAACAAAGTCAGTACTTCCACCGTGATTATGAAAGTCACAAGTATGGAGGATAACAACCTATGAAGTAAGAAGCAGTCTTGTGCATAAGGACATTGTGTTCTAATTGACTTGACGTGGATTTGGACATGTTTCACTGAGGAAGGCAGCTCATTTGAGCATTCATGCTTTATCAGCTTTCATTAGTGCATTTCCGGCTCTAACTTAGAGAAAAACAAGCAAAGTTTCTCCATTCTTTAAAAATTCAAAACATGTGACTTACCTACTGCATAGAATGAAGAAAGACTATTTGGCATCTTTTATGTTGCAGTGGATTCGGTAGTAGCTTTCTTTGTAAGTTCCTGTGAAATGTAACACAATATATGTTATTGCTGAGTGATCAGATATCTCTTTTGTGCAATCTCTAAAAGTAAGAATTTATTGTGCCTTCCTTAAGTACGCAGTACCCGCCACTATTTGTTGAAAGTGACATCAGACTAGCCCAACTAACTATATGTATACAGTACGTATGTTACTGCAGCTGTCGGCAACAGATGTTTACTTCTTTAGTACATTGCTCTAGGTTGAAGGTTGCCGAGTTTAGTTTACTCCTGGTTGGTGCACGCCGTCCTTACTAAAAGAGTACGGTTACTAAAAGAGTAACTTAATAAAGTAGTTAGAACTGAAGAAGTAAGGTTTACTAAAAGAGTAAACGACATGAGTTTAGTGCACGCCACCCTTAATGTTGATTTATAAAGGTTTCTGTATTGTTTGTAGAGATCTAAGATATTACTGGATTTAGTAACATTACATACTGTGTTCAGTGCCAGTACCTTTTTTCTTAATGAGTCAATTTCTGAATTATACCAGGTTTTAATCCGTTTACCATTAGGCCTATTCGCATTACACTTTTTTATAAGAACAGTCGGACAAATCACATCATATACATTAGTAAATTTCTTAAAAAATAAAGTAAAAACTTTACCTGGATCTAGTGGTCGATTGAGAAAAACTTCTTCCCAAGACATATTACTCAAGTAATATTTGAGATTGTCAATTTTTGATGTTGAGATTAGTCTTGTATGCGTTAAAACATTGGAATTCTCCATTGAGGCACTATTCATGTGCAGCAGAGATAAAGATACACACGAGTGATCTGAAATTAGTAGGTTATCCACTTCTACCATAAGATCATTATTAGAAATGTTTGTTATAAAATTGTCAAGGCAAGTACTTAGTCTTGTTGGACTTGTATGACCATAATAACAGTTGGAAGATCGAAGCATATTGCTTAAAATATTATTTCTCATGTTTGGAAGAGCCATTTCAATATTGAAATCGCCACTAATAATTATTTTAGTTTTGTTTTTGTTGAGATTTATAAGGAGTGCCTCTAGATTGTACATGAAAATATCGAGATCACCATTAGGAGATCGATGTACAGTTACCATGATAATACCGGTATTATAAGGTTTTATTTGAATGGCAATAACCTCAAAATGTTTCTCCACACAGAAAGAGGATACATCAACCTTCACAAATTCAATGTCTCGCGAGACAAAGATAGCTACGCCTACATTTTTTAATAAAGTACGGGAGTAGATTTCCTTTCTGTCGTAACCTGTTAGGTTATAAAAATCTATTTCCGTATGTTTGAGCCAATGTTCCGCCATCGTTATGATTTTATAGTTTTTGTCATGCAGATACGCTTCTAGCTGGTTTATCTTTGTTCTAAGACATTAATGAATAGTATATTCAAGTATACCTGTGGACTACAATTCAAAAGCTTGCCAGGAGCCATCTTAGAGTTAGCACTTGTCACTATTTGTCTTTTGCAAGATTCTGTTTCCGAGTGTCTTCCTGTTGTTGCCGACGTGAATGAAAAAACCGCCGTACACATGCATTTGGCGGCCAGATATTTGGATTCATTGCTGTTTCGTAGTTTTCTTCCCATATATCTACTTTGAATGAAGAATAAACTTCAGGTTGTCTTGATGTTAACTGTTCACATTTGGCTTCAGGGAACTTGGGTTTCAGAAAGTTTTTGAGATTCTCGACACTAGTGTCTGGCATTAATCTGTACACGTGTAGCGAGGCGAATTTAGGTACCCCCTGTAGTTTTGAAGTAATGTTATTCTGCAATTTGTTGCCAATCACAACTTGACGTGTAGCTTTACGTCTAACCACTTTAGCCCAAGAGTCATTCTCAGAGTTGTTTGTGATCGTCATTTCTAGGTTAGATATAGCCTTACTTGTTCCAGGTGTAGGGTTGATGTCTGTAATGACTTTGTTGTCATTTACTAGTTGAGTAGGCCTATGCAAATCAGTAGCCATTGTATCCTGTTTTTCATAGGAGTTTTCCTTGGTCTCTGGAGCCTTCGGTGATGACGCCGTAGCTTAAATATATGTTTGAGCAGTTCTAAATGTTGCATTAATGTATTTATCCTCTCCTTCATTTCGTTTATAACATTGTCCTTTTCGGTTATAACACTGTCTTATGGTTTAATTATATACTTAAAGATGCGCACATCAATTAGGTTATTTGTGCACGATTCGCCAATAGCTTCAAAGAAGACATCACTTCCGTTTATATCTGTATCCCTGTCACTATTCTGAAGTTTGTCATTATTACAGCACTGTATATTATTTTCACTCAAATATATCACGTTATACATATACTTAGCACAACCAGTATGAACAGGCGTCTTACAGATTACACAAACAAGACCATTTACAACTTTTGATTTGCATCTTTTACAGAGCGATGCAAGTTCTGTACCAGCTGTAGGCGTCATGTTGTTGTTGAGACGTCCGCACTCCGCCACTGCCGACTGCCTGGGGCATGTCCTACATTTTGTGTAAAAAACAATAAATTTTGAGTTTGTTAGGGATGAAAACCATTTATAATGTCTTAAACTTGTCAATTTTTGCAAACTACCCTTGGGTATGGACACTTGATGTAGTATACTATGATTTTTTAATATAGAAAAAATAAATTTTAACTTGGTTAGATTGGTTGTGGGGTGAAAAACACCCTCTAGATGATTTATAATGGCTTATCTAGTCCATCTGTGGAAAAACTTGTGTGACCTTGAAAACTACCTCTTTCATAAAATTAACCCCTTTGGGTTGTAAATGATGTCAGATAGTTGATATCACTCAGTATGATTTTTTATTGTTGAAAAATAAATTCTAATGGGTTAGATTGGTTGTGGGGGTGAAAACTACCCTCTAAACGATTTATAATGTCTTATCTTGTCCATTTGTGGAAAAACTTGGTTGACCTTTAAAAACCACCCCTTCACAAAAGTAACCCCTTTGGGGGTACAAATCACGTCAGATAGTTAATATCACTCAGTACGTTGTTTATATGTAGAAAAATAATTTTTAATGGGTAAATTGGTTTTGGGGGTGAAAACTATCTTCTTGTTACGGGTCTTAATTCTATCACCTAAACATTATACTACTAGATTTTAAAAATTATATTTATTTTTATTTCTTAAAACTACCCCTCTAGTGGGGGTTAAAAATTAATTCATAAGGGCCTAACTGTATAACATTTATTTCTTTCATTTTTTGCTAGTGTGTCAGATATTCAAATCAATAATAGATTCTAAAAATTATTATTTTTATTTTTTATTTCTTAAAATACCCCTCTAGTGGGGTTGAAAATTAATTCATAAGAGCCTAACTCTTTTGTATAACATTTATTTATTTTTGTTAATTTTATTTATTGTTTTTAGATTGATTGTTTCAAGGTTGGTATTGCAGGTCTCTGCTTTACCGACCTAATCTTATTTTTTGCTTTTTTTGGTTAGGGGTGTGGTAGAGGGTTGAGGGCGGAGTTATATGATAGCCAAGATGGCCAAAAAGGCTTCAATGGGGTGAGGATGTGTTCGGATTGGAGCAGCTCAAAGTTAAGGCGGGACCGCCTCAAAGGCCCTATGACGTAATGACATTTCATTTTGCGTACAATATAAATACTGATCATGTGATTTATCAATAAAACTGTAAAAATTCTGCCTTACAGTTATTTAATAACTAGTTTCTCTGATCTCTCACTGGATTAAAAGAAAGCTACGGCTGAGGATTTGAAACTTTATACACATAGCCCCCGTAACTTAAAACGCCTATTACCATGCTCAGTAGCCTATTTCATTAATGATGATATCCCTTTTTTAACCTATCATTAATATTCATAGCCTACTCTCACATATAGAACCTTTCCTGCCTACTTGAAAAAAATATATAACATAGCTATTCAGCTCATTCCATTCTTCTTGCAGAAAATTTTAAAATAAACTGATGTAAAAAAAAATCAGGTTATACGCCCGGTATTCTTTACTAGCAGGTGCCCGCGGCTTCGCCCGCGATTACTTACTCAACTCCTAGATATTATGCTTAAATCATTTATTTAACAGGAAAATAATTAAAACATATTTATTAACACTGACATAGTTTTTACATTAATTGGAGGAATGACGTAATTTTACTCTTAATTATATTGTTTAACGTTGAAAATATAAATAAACTAACAAAACTAATCTTATGCTACCATATGGGCATAAAACTTCCAAATGAAACTATTAAAATTAACCATAGATTCATGAACCTTACCCATATCATGAATAAACAATTTTATTATAACGATTCATGATTTAAAAAAAAACTAAAAACCTGGTTTCGAGGTGCATTTCACGATCAAAGTGCTCCACCCGGGGGAAAAAAGACCTCAGATTAGAGTTCCCTAGCCCAAAAAAACCCCGCACAGTGTTTTTCATCCTAATCATTCCATGTTTTCCCATTAAGGCTTTGCCCCCGAAACTTGTAAGCAGTAAAGGACATAGTGATTAATTCGAACATTTCGATTAATAGGTTGAATTTACTGATTATTTTACATAATCTACAAAATTTTGAGATACATAATTTACTCAAATATAAATTTTAATACCTTCTCTAATTTTCAAAGTCTTATTTAATTTATTTCCAAAGCCTTATGTAAAGATTTCCAACAATACACTGTTGTCATGTGAACTGTGGTTTGGATTTGATAATTCTGTGTAAAAAGAGATTAAGTATTCTCAAGAACATTTGATTTTTGGCATTTAAAATAAAATTCCAAGTCTCTACCTATTGTAGTTTAGGCTCTACGTCGATTCTCTGCCAGTCAGTCAGTCAAACTATATATATAGTTATTCCTCAGGTTCGCGAGCGACCCCTGGTGATCCCGTAAGGGGATATTCTCAGCGGATTTGTTATCGGGGTGCGCCAGTCCCCTACCTACTTAAACCTAACTCACCCACGGCGGCGGACTCTTATATATATAGAGAGAGAGATAATTCAATCAAACACATTTAAACCGTAGATTAATTAAAACCGCAACTTATTTGATGAGCATTTGCTAATTATTACTTTATAGTTACGTATCTGATTGTACTGTAGCTATATGGGCCTTAGACACATAATGGTGGCGATGCTGATGATGCATATTAAGGATTCATATCGAATGGGAAAAGATACTGAAAGTACAAAACGACTGGTCTAGAAATATTTGCTTGCATGAAGAACAGTTATGATTATTTATGACTCAATTAGTTAAAGGTCCGAAACTTGAGAGCAAGTAGAATGTAATGTATGGGGGAGGGGTGGTGTAAATCTTTAAAGTACAGAAATAATCTGTTCATAAAACGTGCCTGCGTTATAAAAATTAGAACTAAGGTATATGAAAAGATAAATATTATTTATTTCAGCCTATGGGTTTGGGTTTTGAATGGACATTGTATGATTTAGTATAGACTGCACAATTTAAGAACCTGCTTTAATATCGTTAGATGGAACCTCTCCCCTGTGCGGAAATCTTTTAAATATTTCAAACACATCCCATTAATATTACTTCTTATCTCCACAGCCGTTCAATTTGAAACTGTACAATAAAATATCAATAATTTTACACTCTCAAATAGTGGATTTTGGATTTAAAGTTCTGCAACAGGATATTAGAGACCATTTAAATTTACACTCAAAGTTTACTGTTCTACAGTCCGACCACATTAACAATCATTGCGGAAAATATGCGAACTAACACATGCGGCGAGAGGGAGGGTAAGAGGATACTCCGCTTACGTTCCGTTCATGCTGTCTTTATATCCTGGGTAGATGTACAGTCTGGGCAAGGAGTGTAGTGCGCTATTGAAGTGACTGTGTAACGATAACTATTGTATGTCTTCGAAAGTGAAACGAACTTTACACAGCGAGGGCCGTGGGATCATCAGACGTGTGATAGAGTGTTGTGATGCAGAAAAGTCTTCCGGAACACTGTAACATCCCATCAAAAATGCGACTAAACGGGCTGCAGCTCTTACTGGGAAGTATGAATCCACAATAAGTAAAATCAGAAAAGAATCGAAATTAGCAGATATTGCTGGTCACAAACTACAATTCCCGGGTAAGAAACGAAAATGCAGTTCAAAGAAAATCGACATCGATGCCTTTGATTTGTGTGGTATTCGAGAAACAGTTAACAATTATTATGCGATAAAGAAGGAGGTTCCAACTTTAAAAAAAGTGTTAGCCACTCTAAAAAGTGAACGTAACTTCCCAGCAGAACGAGAGTTTTTGCGCACATTGCTTCGGGATATTGGATTTAAATTTAAGAAATGCAAGAATAGAAGATTATTTTTAATGGAAAGGAATGATATTGTTGAATGGAGGGCAAAATACCTCAGAAGAATAAGGAACAATGACAACGCTGGTGAGAACAAGAAAACAGTGATATTTCTGGATGAGACGTGGATTCACCCTTCTTACATGGTGAACAAATGTTGGCAAGACAATACAACGGATGGTGTGTTAAAGAATGACAGTGTCGGACAACGGTGGATAATTGTTCACGCTGGCAGTGATGAAGGGTTTGTTCCTGGAGTATTTCTAATCTTCAAGTCGAAGACTAAGAGTGGCGATTATCACGATGAAATGAATTTTGAGAATTTTTCAAAGTGGATCCGAGAAATGCTCATGCCCAGTCTCCCACCAAACTGTCTCATTGCCTTGGATAATGCTCCATATCACTCCGTGCAGTATGATAAACCTCCAACAATGGCGTCGAGAAAAGCAGAAATTCAATCTTGGCTGGACAGACACAAAGTTGCTTACGAAGCCAACGTGACGAAAGTAGAATTAATGGAACTTGTGCGGGTTCGACGTCCACCACCGAAGTACCGAGTAGACTCTATTTTCGAAATGTACGTGCATGAAACTATAAGATTACCTCAGTACCATTGCGACCTAAACGCCATCGAGTACATTTGGAGCATCATAAAACGAAGAATTGCGGATCGTAATGTGGATCAGAGTGCAGCTGAAATAAGAAATCGCACAATACAAGCAGTGTCAAGTATAACAGCAGAAGAGTGGAAAAACACTGTAGCTCATGTAAAACGACTGGAAAGTGCTTATTGGGAACGTGATCACTTGATGGATGACGAAATTGAGCAACTTGTCATTAATCTTGGAGAACTGGATTCCGAGAGTGACTCCGATTCAGATAGCAAATCATCCTCTTCCAGCCTAAATTTACATTATGCTTAGTAAAGTATGAAATTATGATTAATTTATTATTATTATTATTATTATTATTATTATTATTATAGACATCGCCTATCACCAGCAGGCATAGTAGTAACTTGAAGATAAGCAACAGTATTAGTAGTCTACATGTTTTGCGTTATTCTACAGTATTGTTAATGTGACTGTACTTTCGTATCTCCTTCATTCCTTGCTAGTCCAGATCGCCCCCGACCACACTGCTCTTACCTCCCCTCCAGCGATTGAATGTTAACGTGGTCGCACTGTAGCTGATATCACCATTTATGTTTCGGCAAACAGCCACTGCACACCTTCATCCAGGCATATTAACCCTACCAGTACAGTACACAAATGAAAAAGTGCGCATTCTCACCACAGAATACGGAC
Organism: Ectobius pallidus; assembly: GCA_964059195.1. Classification (NCBI taxonomy): domain Eukaryota; kingdom Metazoa; phylum Arthropoda; class Insecta; order Blattodea; family Ectobiidae; genus Ectobius; species Ectobius pallidus. Next base: position 31,572,144 of record CAXKWD010000009.1, read on the forward strand.
GAACACCTAACACTCGTGAAATTAATGGGACCATCCTTATGGATGTATACGGTTGATGTAACTCACTTTCCCTTCACCCCACCATCCCTGCATCGCCGAACCCCCGGATGAGACAACCTTCTTGGTTAAAGAACCTTGGTCTGAGCCGGGTTCATTGCCAAGTGCATCAACACTGATTAAGATTTGATTAAACAGTGTTTACTTACACACGTTTAAGATTTTAAACATGATTAAAAAGAAATGTGGTGCACCATTCCTAATTTCTGTTAAAGGGGCCGTGTTTAGCTTACGGCTTGTTTAAACAAAGAGCATAAAACCGGAAAGCGAGCGTAGTATAATGAACGCGTTCTTTTGTTGACGAGACCATTACCTAGAGGAAGAAGTTAACACGAAGAAGACACCATGGAGGAGCGAGGATATTCTCTGCTCTGCCTGTGATGTAGGGAAGGATATTAGGCTATGTATCGGCTAGTCAGAGAGGCGATTGCATTGCTTACATCATGTATGATTCGAGCTGCAGTACTGTGCATATTACCAATGTCCCCTACAACAATATTGAATGATCAGGTAGCATAATAGGCCTACCGCAATACCGTTAGTAGTCGATTCATATAATAAAAAGGATTTCTTTCTGCTGGAAATTGCAGGTTATCTTGTATCATATCCAGTACCTGTGGAACTGTTTGTGTGGACAGGTGAAATCTCTCCACGAATTTCCTAAGGGAAAGTTCTTCGAAGGGATCCCCTCGCTGCACTATTAAATTTCTACGCTCATTTTCATTCCGTTCAAGTTATTCCAAATATGATAACTTGTCTTCAAAGTCATCGTTTGCACATTGTTTTTTCTTTTGTTTTTATAATACAGTACTCGTGTTTTATAATACTCGTATTACAAAATACTCGCTTTTATAATACTCGTATTATAAAAACTTGAATTTCAAAAATACAGTGCCACAGCCTTGTTTTTTATTTTGTTTTGCATTCATATATTTTAAAAACGTAAATACACTGTACCGTTTAACATGTTAGGACTTCACTGCCACTTCGTTATATTTTTTTGCTTTCAGAATATTTTAAAAACTTAAATAAAGTGTTCCGTATAAGCCTTTACAGAATTTGCTGCCACTGCTTTGTGTGTGTATTTCTTTTTCTTTTGTAATATTTTTAAAACTTAAATACAGTTTACCGTATAATATTTTAAAAGTTCACGCCCACTGTCTTTATACAATACTAGCTTAAAAAGCCCGGCGTCGCCCGGTAACATAAAATTGTATTGTCTTTGCGGAATATTTTATTTCTCACTCTCATGTTACCATAAAACCGTTTTGGGGATGAAATTAAACAGAAATGCAACATCACTTTCATACTTCTCTCTCCAGAAACCTGCGATATAATAATATAGGCCTACACATACCTCGTATTGTTTTCTCTATGTCCAGGGTAGAGAATGACAAGTGAATGCATTATTTTCGTGGATTTCATTCTTTAATATTTATTTATAACATTAATTATATTGATAGCTTCTCTAATTTGTTAAACTCCCATTTCATTTATTTCCAAACCCATCTGAGACCACTGGCAACAATATGTTGTCGTGTGAACTGTGATTTGGATTTGATAATCCTGTGTAAAAAGGGATTAAGTTTCCTCAAAAACATTTAATTTTTGGCATTTAAAATCAACATTTTTCAAAATCCTTTCTTAATGAGCACTTACATTATGAAACGAAGGTACTGTCAAAATTCCAAGTCCCTACCTATTATAGTTTAGGCTCTGCGTTGTTTCTCTGTCATTAAGTCAGTCAGTCATTCATTCAGTCAGTCAGTCAGGACAAAGCCTCTTATATATATGTGTGTGTATATATGTATATATATATATATATATAGAGAGAGAGAGAGAGAGAGAGAGAGAGAGAGAGAGAGAGGAAAGGGAGAGAGATAATAAATTGTCATAATGATTCAGACTGCAATCTACTAAATAAAACTTCATGAATTCTCTGCCAATACCTTATATAATCCTTAACTAAGAATCATACAGGGCAGTGACAGTGAATTCTTAAAATTTCATACAGTACCGGTACACTAATTAAACTTAAAAATAATTTGGAAAGAAAATAAATAATGTCGTGACCGGGGTTTGAACCTGCAACCTCTTGCAACTCAGCTCAGTAGTATATCTACGCAGCCACGAACGCCACTAGGAACGTAGCTTGAATATTGGCAATGTGAAAAGTTAAGGCTTCTCCTGTGTCTCACCTCGAGACTTTAAATTGTCTTTGTATGTCTATGAGATATGTTTATATAATATTTATTGTAATTTTCAGTTCGGAAAAATGGTATTATGATACTGATAACATTAATATCGAGACCTAATTCGTCTAAAAGGAGAAATATGAGAAGAAGAGAGTCTCACTTATTGCTTGTTGTTGACCCCCGCCATTTTAGCAAACTGCTATTCATTGTTTATCTTCAGTAACCGCCCGATTTTGACTGTTTAAGTTTAATCAACGGTAATCGACGATTTCGAGTTGTGGTAGGAATGAATTCGTCCGGTTAGTTCATCTGGTAAGCTACAATACGGTTGAAGGTTCCTTCACTGCCTTAGAGAAAGTCGTCTTCAGCTATACACCCGGACCCTTATAGCGGCCTTTTCTACTTATAACGTGCTACTGTATAAATTACTTCGGTGCCTTTTTTTAAACACCCTGTAAATTTACATTCCAACTTCTCGTTTTTGTTGAAGTAATTCTTTAACACGATAATGACAATCATGCTAATGTAATTTATACCAGTCTTATATTATTCTTTTCCTTAGTTTTACATTTCCCTTTTTGGGTCGTTTAAGCGACCCACGCCACCTGGGCCTTAAAGGGCCAAGAGGGGTCATCTATTGGATCACTTAATATATTATTGATCAGATAAGGATATGGAGGGCTTCCCAGGATGAGTGATCAGCCCAATGCCGGGACGACCTCCGAGATAATACGAACACATAGGACGAGACACACCATTCACACACACACATTCACTCTGAACAAAGCGTTAATGGGATGAAGATGATAACGACGGTCAGATGATGTCCGGAGACAACAAGGGCCTAAAGTTACTCGACATTTGTCTCACAGGTGAGGAAAAAGCCACCTAGGTAACTTGTCCCGAACAAGGATTCGAACCCGGGCTCGCTGCATGAGAGGAGCGAACGCATCCCCTGCGGCACAGTCATACCAATCTTATATAATAATGTTAGTGTTGAAGGAATCCGTATTGTTCTGCGATCTAAATATAACGGGCCTGCTCTAAAACGAGGATATTAATGTAACCCGTTCCCTTGGCTTAATGGTTTGTACGGATCCTCAATAAGAGAGAAAAATTCAAAAAATTCTTTTCTTCATTCCTGGAGCATAGGTATGAACAAATGAAAGACATGGCCTACAAAATTAGGCCTACGCCTAATGCAATGTATTCTTCTAAGAAACTGTACTGCCAACTGTTTATCTCTATTCTGAAAATATACTGGAAACAAGAACTTCATCTCTTTGAATGCAGTCCGGATGCTCCTTTATACACCGGTAAAAGCAGATAAGCAAGCCTTATATAAACGCCATGAGAGCTATATTGCAAGAGATTCCAACAGCCGATTTGAAAAAAAAAAAAAATATTAACTTAAAATAAATATTATTAAAAAATATTATATCGTCAGTTTTGTTCCGCTTTGGTGAAGTAGCTGTATCTAATTGTAGAAATTAATCTCCAGTTAAGTACGCAACTCAGAATGATTAATATTAAATACTGGATCATGCTATAGGCAAAATAACAATACTTCAAGACTTCTTTAAAAATGTATTAAAAGAAGCAAAGTTACAGAAGAATAACTGAAAGCTTGGCGGTGGTTAATGAACTGGCTTACATGTCTTTTCGATCCGTGGTCTTTGATTCTCAAGTTTATTTTCCATTACATTTAATGCAGGCCATCGATAAGTCCCTCCGTAGCTCTGGGTATGTTCGCGAAGGTTGTTATTTTTCCCCATCTTCCTACCCGGCTCGTAGCAGGTATACCAGAGTAGGCCATGTGAACTTTTCATGTGCGTCTGTTTTCTATTGTTGATGTGTTTAAAGCGTCTAATAACACTGGTAAACAAAAATTAACTTTTTTTTGTGACACGGATAAAACAAGGTGTACCTTATGTAAAATTTCACCAGAAAACAGAAAATGACCTTGGATTTTCTCTATCACCCACTATTTTTTTGCTACGAAGTGTTTTGTGTTATACTGAAATATGTTAATTTCGGTATGTTCTTAATATTATATTTGATTCAAAATTTTATTACAAAATGCCCAGCAGTCATCAGCAAGCAAACTAGGGCTCCATTTGCCTTGGTATCGCTTTTCCATAGTTGCAACAATGTCCTGGTGGAATTGTTCCCCATGTTCGTCGCTTACGGTACCCAAATTTTCAGGAATGAAATCGAGGTGAGCATCCAGAAAGTGAATTTTTAATGACATGTTACATTCCATTTCGCTGTAGGCACTAAGTAATTCAGTCGCAAGGTCATTGTAATTTGCAGCTTTGACATATCCAAGAAAATTGGTCACAACTGTTTTAAAAGCTTTCCATGCTCTTAGTTCAGCTTCATTCAGCATGTTGTCATATTTGCCATCTTTCATAATTTCTCATACTTGCGGTCCCACAAATATGCCCTCTTTAATTTTTGCCTCACTAACTCTCGAAAATTTCTGTTTCAGATACAAGAACCCCCTTCCGTTCCGATCTAATACTTTTAAGCTAAGTTTAGAAGAATCAATAAATAGGCGCAAATTGCTTGGTTCATGTTTCTGTCCCAATGAATCAAATAAGTTGTCAACAGCCATGCAGTAGCCTACACCAAAATCCCTTCTTGAGCGAAATAATGTGTAAGTTCTTTTTGACGTTTTCGAAAGACAGTTATATGTACGTCACCTTCGAAGAGATTCCATCCTTTTAATCTGGATGCTAGGAGTTCTGACTGTGATTTTGCTAGTTTTAAATCTCGAACTAAATCATTCAGTTCAGCTTTTGAAATCAGATGTGGCTTTGTTGAACATTTTGGTACTTGAAACTCTGGATCATTGTCGATTTCCTGTGCGAATTGCACAACATCAGGTGTATCACCAGCACATTCTTCTTCGTCCAAACTCCACGATTCTGGTGGGTTTGGGATAGGAAGTTCTACACAATGTTCGACGGGCCAGGCTGATGGTAAATTTGGATATTGCACAGCATCCTTGGACTTCAGTCCGATGCCTTGTATTTTAGTGAGGCAAAAGTAACAATCTGTAGGATGGTCTTTTGGTTCTCTCCACAGCACTGGTACTGCAAATCGCACATTACTTTTTCACCTTTCAATCAACCTGTTAACAATGTTATACAAGTCTTTTAACATATTTGAGGGACCCATGACTTATCTTGAGCTCCTACTTTAACTCCGAAATAAAGTTCGTATCTCTTCGCACAAGTTGAGTGAAATTACGTTTTTGCGATTTAAAAGTTATTTTTTCACACTCATAACAAAAACTGTTGACATTATTTACACACTGCGTAGGCATTGTATTGACTTGTTAATTCACAGTCAATCACAGTACAATAATAAAAATAAACCAAGTATGTAGAACACAAACACGTTAGTAAAGACGACATAGGAAATGCAGTAACTTCATATGCGAGTAAATGCCTACTAATGCACAATCTCATTTGGGTGCATACTTCTTGCATTTAATATACTGGAATGAACTTGTCTTAACACACTGCTGATACATACATTACACGAAGTGGTAAAATATGTATACAGTGACTCACAAAACTGTTGAAATGATTGCTGTTTTTTTGTTATATTTAAAAAAGAAATGCTTGTTACTAAAAATCCGTGGGTGATAGGCAATTTCTGTTTTTAGATTTGTTATTAGGGTGCCTCAATACATCGGAAACACCTAAAAATGTCCATGTCATAAAATGTGTGTTTAACAGTGTAATTTTAAATGATATTCAATTTTAATAAAATATGATGCAGGATGAAACAGTGGCGAAGAGTCATGGTAAGAAAACGACGAGTTCTCTGGTAAACACTTTCAACATCTTCTATAAATAGGCGAGTTTTATTATTCTTTTATTTCTAACTTCATGAATGATTGTAGCGGAACATTATACCACACTCTAGCGCTGTCAACTGAATTCCCTTTCAAGGGTACGCGCAAGACGGAACCGGGATGGTCGCATGGCGCAGGCAGCAGGAAGAATGAAGTCATGTCTTCTTACGAGGGTGAACAAGACGCCGCTTGGATGGTCTCTTGCCAGCTATCTGGTCAGGCCGCAGTTTGCTGGTAGAATGCTAGCCCTCTTTTTTCATGCGACCGGCCGCTAGCGTGTAGTCTAGATTCTGGCGTTCCACGTGTGCATTTTGCAATCGCTCCACAAACAAAGGACTGTTTATAAGATACATCCTTTGTAATAAGCTCAAACCACCAAAATAAATACTGTTACTACTCAATGAAGGGGTTGTAGAGATCAGTCATGGCTACATTTACTGACTTGTTTATATTCAGTATTTTTGTATAATTTATAGTATCCTAATAATTTTATATTATGTTAATTTTCGTGTTGCGGGGTTAAGTGTGTTCGTTTTATTGTCTTCGTGTGCTCTGAAGATTGAATACAACGGTCACACCAACTCAAGAAAACAACAACAATAATAATAATAATAATAATAATAATAATAATAATAATAATAATGTTTCTAACCATACGTTGATTCTCCATCTCAAACTGATTAAAAAAATATTCCCTGCCACAAAATCTATTTTTTTTGCCGAAAGAAGTTTTTACTCCATTTTTTGGCGAACTTTCTGTCCTAGCACCTAAAGTATTGGGTTTACAACAAAAACTTTTAGAACAAAAGCTGTGGAGCATTAAATTTACTATAAAATACACATTCAATTTAGAAATTCTGTGAGATAGTGAAATACTCTTGTGACATATTTAACTAATGTGACATATGTGATGAAGCTTTCTGTAATGATTTTGAATTCATAAACTCATTCCCATTGTCTTCTGTGTCTTCAAAACCTTATGAATGAGAAGATAAGAACAAAGAAATAAAAATAAAATGGAGATAATTCAGAAACTTAATCCATAACATGCGACCTGCCAGCTAGCGACCACGCTGCGTCTTGCGCACACACACTTCATGCCCGGCGCCTGGCTCAACAGCGTAGCGACCAGGAAGGGGACCAACCAAGCTGCGTCTTGTTCGAACCCTACGCTACGCTGTTGAGCCAGGCGCCGGGCATGAAGTGTGTGTGCGCAAGACGCAGCGTGGTCGCTAGCTGGCAGGTCGCATGTTATGGATTAAGTTTCGAAATTATCTCCATTTTATTTTTATTTCTTTGTTATTATCTTCTCATTCATAAGGTTTTGAAGACACAGAAGACAATGGGAATGAGTTTATGAATTCAAAATCATTACAGGAAGCTAAATCACATATGTCACATTAGTTAAATATGTCACAAGAGTATTTCACTGTCTCACAGAGTTTCTAAATTGAATATGTAATTTATAGTAAATTTTATGCTCCACAGCTTTTGTTCTAACAGTTTTTGTTGTAAACCCAATACTTTAGGTGCTAGGACAAAAGTTCGCCAAAAAAATGGAGTAAAAACTTTTTCGGCAAAAAAATAGTTTTTGTGGCAGGGAATATTTTTTTAATCGGTTTGAGATGGAGAACCAATGTATGGTTAGAAACATTATTATTATTATTATTATTATTATTATTATTATCATTATTATTATTATTATTATTATTATTATTATTATTATTATTATTATTATTATTATTATTATTGTTGTTTTCTTGAGTTGGTGCGACCGTTGTATTCAATCTTCAGAGCACACGAAGACAATAAAACGAACACACTTAACCCCGCAACACGAAAATTAACATAATATAAAATTATTAGGTTACTATAAATTATACAAAAATACTGAATATAAACAAGTCAGTAACTGTAGCCATGACTGATCTCTACAACCCCTTCATTGAGTGGTAACAGTATTTATTTTGGTGGTCTGAGCTTATTACAAAGGATGTATCTTATAAACAGTCCACTGTTTGTGGAGCGATTGCAAAAGGCACACGTGGAACGCCTGAATCTAGACTACACGCTAGCGGCCGGTCGCATGAAAAAAGAGGGCTAGCATTCTACCAGCAAACTGCGGCCTGACCAGATGGCTGGCAAGAGACCATCCAAGCGGCGTCTTGTTCACCCTCGTAAGAAGACATGACTTCATTCTTCCTGCTGCCTGCGCCATGCGACCATCCCGGTTCCGTCTTGCGCGTACCCCTAGTAGATTCTCGCCTGCACCAGCGCGTCGGAGCGACTGCTTGATGTTACTGAATATTTTGTATGATGAAGGTACATAATTACCCATTGGAATGATTAAAAGACAATAGACTTACATTAGACCTATGTGTAGAAAAATATAATGTATACTGAACTAGACAACTCAGTGAATGAATTATGATTCTAGGAATTTTCAAATTTGATATAGGCTACCCGAAAGGAAAACAACAATAAAGAAGCGAATGACTAACTCTACATAAAAATCTTGGCATATAAATAACTTCATATTCACAACTGGACATTGTCGATAATATTATGGAGATATAATTTATCCTTATGCAACATGGTTGCCTTGACAACGACCTCAACAACTGTCTCGCTTAGCAAGGGTCAACTGTTATTCAAGAGCTCAACATTGTTTGCTTTCCTAGACACATCCCTACACATGCGTTACGTCAGAGTGTGAGCTCTTACACAACAACAGAACTCTCTCGTTCTATGTAAAGTTTCATTTTACGGGCTAAGCACTTTAGTGCTGGCACGTTATAGAGATTTTAGAGGATGTCACCAGATGTCACTGTCGCTCTCTTCTCTTTCGTAGAAATCAATTTATTATCCATTTCATTCAAACCATTAAAATACTATTACTCCTACTACTAGACTACTATTTATCGTGTACCTATTAATCATTAATATTTAAAATAACATAAATAACTATTTCGGCAATAAAAATTGGTCCATAAACTAGATGGGTTTTGACAAAGCATATATAATTCTACTCAAAACAATACTTACGACCTTAATTTCTCCTCATTCATTTAGAGTCTGCAATTCCGTATCATAGCAAAGGATTTTTTTCAGATGGGTTCGTTTTTTGCATATTCTATATTGACAAGAGATATATAAATTTATTCACGAAAAGATCAATATTAAGTATTTTCAACAAATGTAGAAGCTATGTTAATTTGTTTTCATATGCCATTTGTTTCCAAATAAATTGTCAACGAAAAGAACCTGAATTTCGCCACATACGAAATTACCAAAGAGGTTTTCGATTACTTTTCTAAGCACAAGTGAACTGGAATTATTTTCCTTTTAACATTTACAATTCAATAACAACTCGTTTTGGTAACTTCATGCTTGCCTGTTAAATTCTTTATAACAGTCTTACATCGTAGATAACTATAATATTATTTTGAATCGTAAAAATTGTTTAACACAATTATCTCCGTCTACGTAAAGATCCATTTTACGGACCGAGCCCCTCAAGGGTAAAGAAAAATGTGCTATCATGCTATAGAGATTAATGAGATTTCGTTCTCCTACCTTTCGTACAAATAAACACAATGCGTTTCACGGACGAGTTGGTTTGTGCGCCGCGGCGGCCACAGCTCTGACTCCCGAGTGATCTAGTGAAAAAGCCTCACAAAGGTCACGCCTGATTTAAACGTATGGAAATGGGGTAGAACCCAGGACGTCCTGATCACAGCATATAAAACCTATATTCGCCCCATTCTTGAATACAGGTGTGAAATTTCAATTACGGCAAGCGACGCTGTCGCATCGAAGCTAAATCTCTTACAAAGTGCTGCACTAAGAATCGTAACAGGAGCCCCTAAATCCTTCTCAATCGCAGCAATGGAAGCCCAAACCAATATTGAACCGCTGCTAAGCCGCAGAGAGAAATTCACGCTCTTCTTTTTTGGGAACGACAAAAACAGATAAATCGAAAAAATTGGTAGCAGTAAAAGAAAACTTCTTCCCACCTAAAAACTCAAATAAGTTCACTTGAATGCCAGTTCTTTGAATGAAAAACATAACATATCACTTGGGGAACCAATCTCGTTCAGGGATTCTACAAAGTCTATCAAAAACCCTCCTAGGGCGTATCTACATCTAGAAAGCCGCAACATGCCGAAACATTCCTCATTCAACATTGCCTCACTTGAAGTCATACATACAAAGTATACAGATGGCTTCACATCTACAAGGGCTGATAATAAATACATGGTTCTGGTAGGACTGGAGCTGGTTTCTATTGTAAACCATTCGACGGATCAACAGCATTTGGCGCTACGTTGAGTAAATTTGATGGAAAAATAGCAGCCGTCCTTGAATCACTTTGAACGCATCCAAACCATCGGCTACTAAACCATACCACCTTGATCGATTCCCAAGCAGCGATCACAGCCTTGCCCACCAAATCAGAGACTGAGTGTATGAGAACCATCACCTGGCCGCAGAAGTTATCAAGTCTCCAGGAAATCGGATGGTCAATGCCACTTCAGCGGATTCTCAGCCTTGTCGGAGTCGAAGAGAGTGAAAAGGAAAATAATCTAACGAAGCGGGGTAAAACACTGCCACAACCTCCCAGCCAGCAATCCTACCAATCAGCAAAGTGCAACATCACATCAGCAATCAAAAGCCGAATAAGGCCCCAGTTGCTGGAAACCAGTGCCGGGAAGAACTGAGCATGTCTATTGAGAAAACCAATCCTTCGGGACCTTCCAAGAGCCGTAGGAATTGCTGCTTTTTGAATTATCACCAACCACGACTATCTTACTGCCCATCTGCACAGAATTTGAATACCCTCTGAATTCCCTCTGTATAGATACCAGAGAATGAATGTAGCCCACCTGCCGTAATGTCCGAGTTTAGCCAGGTTCTTGATGCTGTTAAGGAGGACTATCAAGGTGTTGCTCATCTCTACTGGTTTGCGTGTCATTTAATGACAGAGATGCCAAGAATGGGCCTTGGGTAGTCAGTCAGTAATATAACGAGAAGTATGAATTTTAGCAGTAATTTATCTTGTGAAAATGCAGACCTCAAAATATATTTACTGTGAATATTTAGCGAATAAAAAGGTAAAATCATTAGCAACCTACTTACTTAAATAACTTGTATTCTTATTGGAGATATAAATATTTATTTCTTCGGCCTGCAAGAACAGGAGACACTCGGGTTCAAAATACTAACATATTTTTCAATTAAAGAGAGAGAAAAATAATATAAAATTAACACTTAGAAGCTTAAAATTTAAAATTACCATCAAGTCGGAAAATACGTCACATATCTTTAACAAGATTCTTAACAAATCTTTTATAATGTCTATTCATAATGTTTCTACCAATTTTTGGCTGAAACCGAAACATAACAGTATTTGGTAAACCTATGTTGCTAATCCGTAGTGATGAGCGTGACCAGTCTTGGTCTTGCAGTCTTGGTCTTGATCTTGCAGAAAATGACAAAGTGTCTACTTAAACAAGCTCCATCCCTTCCCACTGGGGATGCCCGTCCCAAGGCAGTCCTCAAAGTTATCGCCCGTTTCCTAACTGGATATGGCAGTACAAACTAATGCAAGGAGCGCACGGCCCTTTTTGAGGCTCGCTTACTGGAACGCCGATGGAGTTCACAGCAAGAAGGCGGAACTGGAGATATTCCTCAGTCACCATGGCATTGATATATGCCTCCTGAACGAGACTCACCTCCGGGAGGGCTTGCGATTTCGACTTGCAAATTACGTTTTCTATAGAAATGACAGACTCACTCAGGGGGGTGGCACAGCGATCCTTGTCCGAAAGGGCATTGATCATTGCACCGTGCCGGTCTCGGGTCTGCAGCAACTGGAAGCCACTGCTATTCACGTTGTGATTGCAGGTAGGCCTATGAAACTCGTGGCTGTCTATTTATCAACAACCCGGAACATGATAGATGCAGATCTGACCGAGTGTCTTGGGGGCGGACTACCTGTGATTTTAGCAGATGATCTCAACGCCAAGCACACGGATTGGAACTCAAGGACTAACAATGCCAGGGGCTTGCAACTGGCAGAGTATGTAACTGGGACTTCCTGTATCGTCTATGGACCGGATGAACCTACAACCGATCCTTACTGTACCACACATTTTCCCGATGTACTTGACATAGTGGTTGTCAAGGACCTCACACTACCAGTGAGTCTGACTGTGTGCCCAGCCCTCAGCTCAGACCACCTGCCCGTCCTTGTCGACCTCCAAGGTCGAACATCCTTCGCAACCCTTCCAGACAGGCCAGACGTTAGACGAGTAGATTGGACTAGCTTCCAGAACCACTTGCAATGCAGACTCCCGGGGAATCCCGTGGTAAACTCCGAGGAGGATATTGATGCTAGGATTGAGGATTTATCCAAAGCGATTACGGAAGCTCTGGAGGCATCAGCACCAAAGAGTCGACCGAAAACCTGTTTACGACCTTCAATACCGCCGGCAATTCTCTCTGATATTCAGAAGAAAAACCGGCTGAGAAGGGAGTGGCAGGCAACTAGGGACACCGCTATCAAGGCCCAAGTTAATAGGCTCCAGCGGTCTATTAGCTATGAGCTGAAGAAGTGGAAGAACGGCGTTTGGTCTGAGACGCTCTCATCCTTAAACGTAGAGGACCAGTCCCTTTGGAAGGTTACAAAGAGGATGATGCGGATCTCTGATCCCACACCTCCCTTACGAGTGCCAGGAGGACTCGCTCTATCAGATTCTGAGAAAGCTGAGGCCCTGCCCAACAATCTTGAATCGCAATTTACGCCGGTTGACGATCCTTCGGATGCTGCCGTGATTGAGCTGGTTGAAACGGAACTGACTTCGTTTGAGTTTGCTCCTTCAAGTCAACCCGAATTAACTACTCCATCAGAGGTCGTCAAGGCTATAAAAGAGCTCAAGCTTGGTAAGGCTCCGGGTCCTAGCGGTATTCCCAATAGGGCCCTGAGAAACCTCCCAAAACGGGGAATCACCTACGTCACCAAAATTTTTAATTCGGTCCTTAAGAGACACCTGCGTGGAAACATGCCAGGATTGTCTCTATCCGGAAACCCGGAAAGGATCCGACACTTCCATCGTCTTATAGACCCATAAGTCTTCTTGATTCGGTGGGGAAGCTCTTCGAGAAAATTCTGCTAAGCAGAATCCTAAGGCACGTCAACAGGCACAGCGCTATTCGTGATGAGCAGTTTGGGTACAGACCCAAACATAGCACGACTCAGCAGATAGCCCGCCTGGTTGAGAGAGTCAAGAGGAACTTTGACGAAAAGCGACTAACAGGCGCGGTATTCCTTGATGTGGTCAAGGCTTTTGACACAGTTTGGGTCAAAGGTCTCTTATACAAACTCCTTCTCCTCAACTTCCCTTATTACCTGGTGAAAGTTATCAACTCCTGCCTTAGCAATAGGACGTTCGTAGCGTCCTTCCAGTCAGCCACATCTTCACGTCGTTTCATGCGAGCTGTAGTTGCTCAGGGGGGACTGGTCTCCCCTGTCCTCTTTAGCCTGTATGTGAATGACATGCCCACACCTCACCGCCACGTCGACTTGGCGCTTTATGCCGACGACACAGCGCTTTTGGCAACGTCGAAACGGCCTGCACTAATCGTCAAGTATCTCGAGACATATCTCAAAGAGCTAGAGTTCTGGCTGACAAAGTGGCGAATTTCCATCAACGTCACTAACGTCACTTTGCTCTTCACTGGAAGACAAAGAACGGCGCCGCCTAGGCCTGTAGAATTTTTCGGAGAGCCAATCGAATGGGTCGAAACAGCCAGATATTTGGGGGTAACCCAGGACAAAAGGCTGACCTGGAGACCCCACGTTACCCAGGTTAGACGAACAGCCATGCAACGGCTTGGAATCTTATCCCCTCTGCTTAACGGCAGAGGAGGACTTTTACCTGCAAATGGAGCTCTGCTCTATAAGCAACTCATCCGACCTCTGCTCGACTATGCCAGTCCAGCTTGGAGGGCCGCAGCACGCACGCATGTCGCAAGACTACAAGTCGTGCAGTCGAAATGTCTTCGCCTCGCTACGGGCGCACCTTGGTACGTCAGTAACAGGCAAATCCATGAAGACCTAAAGGTTCCACTACTCACCACACACATCAGAAGCCTTGCACAGAGTTTCGACTCCAAGCTTCAAGATGCTGAGAACCCTTTAGTACGGCAACTTGGAAAGCGCCTGCGCTTCCCAGGGGACGATTAAACTCGTCAGAATTTTTGAGGCCTTCAGCCTAACAATCCCCTTTCCCAATACGTAAAAGCCTTCAGCTGACACGTATCCCAACTGGTTGGTTCAACCCCTACCAGGCATTACAGAATGGAGGACCATGACCAAATCCCCTTTGCTAGTTCCGACCAGGGTTTTCCGTGGTTTTCCCTGGTTGTAAGGTGAATACCGGAACTTAAACAAAAAAGGGCCACGGCCCGAACCCCTAAATTAATTGCAGTTGCCCTTCATAGGTTGAAGTCCTATGCGAAACACCGTAAGCGTAAGCAAATTCAAGTTATAGGATAGGCACCCGTTTTCATTTCCAGCAATGCATTTCGTATGCAGGTATGGAATCGGAGTCGGGATCATCGCATTGCGGGCTTTGCCCGCAATGCTCTGATCCCAGTTAGCTTATTTGGTCTGGTCTGCTCTGGTGCGAGCTGCAGTAGCCTTGATAAAGACCACGGCAAGATGGTCGAAACGTCGGCAGATTTCTCAAAAATGACGCGGCAGATACCCGGAAGCCAAGAAGATTTAATGGCAACTCGGGCCGCGGAAGCCTACGATCTTATATTAGAGAATAGTACGGGGAAGGAACATTCCGACTTTTCAAACAATTTTCTAGGCAACGAGAAACCAGAAACCGACAGCTTTGCCGGCTAGCATTTTTGAAACGCTGCAGAAATTATAACATCATCCCTGGTTTCGCCGTGGTCAAGCACCATATTCACACCGGAGGCTCTAGAAAGATACTACATCACACAAGTTTGGCCTTGTTGAGGGAGACTATAAAGGAAACAAGAACTCAGCTATGGAAGACTGAGAAGCTTGTGTACCATCTACACTTGGAATTATCATCTAGCCTCCAATCGATGAATGGGGAGAAGATAGATCAAATCACATTTCAATCAGCGGAGGATGTTTACGAGAGAACAACAGTCAAACAACAAAGTTAATTCCGGAAATTAGAAGGAAAACAGAAACTGATCCCAGAATTGGACTCTGAGAAAACAGTTATCAACTTATCTAATATGACACTAAATGAAGCCTCGACATCGGTTCTAAAGAAAGGTTTCAACTTCAACATAGCACCACGTAAAATAGTTAAGGAGGAAATTATTACTGGTCTGGAAGCAGTCCTTAGATACACCGACCCAGACACCGCAGACAAGCTTAGATGCAAAGCCAGCATGATCATGCAGAAAGCGAAACCTCCAAAAAAGAATCTAACCAGTGATGAGTGGACTGCCCTTCAGGAACTCCGACAGAATGAAGACATCTACGTGTTACCAGCAGATAAGGGTAACGCGACGGTGATTATAGACAGACAGGATTACAACAACAAAATTAAAGAAATCCTCAATGATGGTACTTATGTGAAGCTGGAAAAAGATCCAACCCGACGAGTGAATGGGAAGATGATTGACTTAATTAAGAGAGCCAACTGTATTCCGGAAGAAGATAAGAAGGGTTTAATCCAATCCAACCCTCAAACGCTACGATTTTACGGACTTCCAAGAATACACAAAATTGATATTCCATTAAGGCCCATAGTCTGTGCCATCAAGTCTCCGACGCATCTCCTGGCTCGTTACCTGGCCGAGAAGCTGAAATGTACTTCTGGCAGTTCTCCATATTCTGTTATCAACTCCATGGATTTCATAGAGAAAATCAGAGACATGCAGATTTCTGCCACAGATCTACTGGTAAGTTTCGATGTCACTTCTCTGTTTACTAGCATACCAATAGAAGACGCAGTGGAAATCATACAACAGAGACTCCAACAAGTGGGCATGAGTACTGAATGGGCAAGGTTGACAGAAGAAGTCCTACAAGAGACCTATTTCAAATTCAGGGACTCCATCTACAGACAGACCAAAGGGGCTCCTATGGGTTCTCCACTCTCCCCGATAGTTGCCAATATATTTATGGAAGCATTTGAAACTAATGTACTTGAAAACGTCAACCTGAAACCAAAACAGTGGCTAAGATATGTGGACGATACGTTCGTAGTGCGGCCACATGGTGAAGATAAACTTGCATCATTCCTGAATCATCTCAACAGTAATCACCCCAATATAAAATTCACAATGGAGCTGGAAAAAGATGGTAAATTACCTTTCCTGGATGTACTGGTCATCAAGAAACTAAATAGTGGCTACTTAGATCACACAGTCTACAGAAAACCAACTCATACAGACAGGTACCTAAATTGGAACTCTCATCACCCACCAGCGACGAAGAGAGGCATCATTAAGACACTGGCTACCAGGGCGGTAAACTTATGCAAAGCACCATATCAACGGCATGACCTCTCTCATTTGTCTGAGGCCCTGCAGAAAAACGGGTTCCCGAAGGATACAGTCTCACGAGCTGTAAGAGAAGTGACCAATAAACGAGTGGCCCTTAAAAGGACCGTTCAGTCCACAGAGAAGCCCAAGACGGCATATCTTCCATACGTACAAGGAACCACAGACAAGATCAAACGGTTGCTAAGATCACACAGTATAAAGACCGTCTTCTACTCTACAAACAGTATTGGCAACTTAATCAGAAAAGAGAAAGACCGCTTGCCGCCATTACAAAGACCTGGAGTCTACGCCATTCCCTGCAGCTGCCAACGTAAGTACAATGGAGAGACCGGTCGAACGGTAGGAGAGAGATTAAGAGAACACATAAGAGCGATGAAGGCTCTCCAAACAGAGAAGTCGGCGGTAGTTGAACATTCTGAAGACACGAAACATGCCATTGAGTTCGACAAAACTAAGATTCTAGCCACGGTCACATACAGGACTCACAGAAAAATAAGGGAGGCCATAGAGATCACCAAGCATCCGAACAACATCAACCGGGATGAAGGCCTGAAATTATCAAGGATATGGACCCAACATCTGCGTCCTGCTGGAAATAATTGTGCCTAAAAAGGACCGTTTTTCCTTCCATGTGTTTGAACCAATCACAACAGAGCATTGGATAGTGAGATGTGATTGGCTGGGAAGGAAATATTCACTGCCCCTATATATACAGGCGACTTTTGATAAAGACCATGGCAAGATGGTCGAAACGTCGGCAGATTTCTCAAATATGACGCGGCAGATACCCGGAAGCCAAGAAGATTTTATTGTTAATATCCAGTTCATATGGAAGTAGTATGGAGGTGGATATACAGCGGTTTGAGGGGAAATGGGGTGGGGGAACGACGCTATGGAGGGGTGGGGGAACGACGCAATGGAGGGGAAGGGGGCGGGGCCGACGCCTCTTCCTGTGACGTCACAGGACGCGATTCCGAGTAATGTACTTGTGCCCTATCACCCAGTGCCACTCCCTTTTCAATCCGACGCCTCGTTTAGGAGTTAGGTCCTAAGAACCGCTATTCCCATTACGTAACAGGCTCTACACTTAGGCCCTTTGATCCGGGTTGCTTTATGTCGTCATGGTACTCATTCGAACCGTGTACTTATGCCCTTTAAGCCTGTGCTATTTTCACAGACCCAAATTGTATTTCTGCCCTTTGAACCAGGTGGCACTACATCCCAAGACGGGACACGGCCTATCACTATGGCGGCGGCTAACGCCGAATTCTAAGCCTGTGTTATTTTCGGAGACCCAAATTGTATTTCTGCCCTTTGAACCAGGTGGCACTACATCCCAAGACGGGACACGGCCTATCACTATGGCGGGGGGGGGGCTAGCGCTGAATTCAAAGTCACACTCTTATGACGTCAACACTCTATGCCTGTTAATTTTATATTTACTTAATAAAAACTGGCTTAAGGCAATACTTTCACATTTTGCCAACTAGATGGCAGCTCTGTACCACATTATAAAATGGCAACTCCCGCGAACTTCAAAATGCAAAAAGGGCAAGAGTGTGTAATAGTTAGCTCTGTCTATAGATACAACTTGTGACGTTGGTAAATAGAAAATGTAGTTTCTGCATTAAGGACCTGTGATAAACTATAAGGCCCTATGTTAAAGATGTTGATTTCCCAAAAGGACTAAGTAAGAATAAATAATTAAGTTTATACTTACATAACTTTTCTTCTTCTTTGTCTCCTATGCTGCAACACTTTCTTCTTCTTAGTACTGTTAGTGTTAGTATTACTATCATCTAAGTGAAATGACTATGTAGGGATTAGGAAAACGGTCAAGGTTACCTTTTCATTTCAGAACGTCACAACCTTATTACTATTTAACCCTAAGGTTGTCACGCTCCTATGAAATAACATGTACAAGTAGACGGTTTTACAGTAGTAGAGCTGGATGATTTATTTCATCACTAACCATGTCCAATAATGATAGATTTTCCAAACTTGCAGGAACACTTTGTCTATTATCTATATAGTTAAACACTTCACTTTGCATGAGAACATATTTAGTCATAATGTCATTTATTATGTTAGAGTTCATCACTAGATATGTAATGTCATCATTTCGTAGAACGATGCGAGCGGTGTCGTAATGTATCATACACTCTTTCAAGTCTTTACAAGTCTGTAATTGAAAGAGTCTTCTCGAAACATGTATGGTTTAGAGTAACACATATTTTCACACATTTTAGGTAGATGCAATAAAAACGAAGACAGGAGGTAGGGCGATAATATAAGGCAAGCACCGCTAGAATTTCCCAGCTCGGCACACCCAGTATAGTTCATAATGGAGTAGAATCCAAAACTGATGTACCGGTCCTTTCTGGCGTTGAGGAAATAGGTTCTGCGTGCTATTACAGAAGGAGCAACTCTTAACGTTGTTGTTGTTGTTGTTGTCAGAGCTTCCTTCACCACCTTGTCGATTATCTTCTGTTTTTTTACAGAGCCTGATGACGAAACCTGAAACAAACAAAACAAACAATACTCGTAAGAAATCTAATTTATACAGAGCTTAATGATGAAACCTGAAACAAAACAATACAATACATTCGATAGAGTAATGAATATTATCGATACATACCTTTTTACATTTGGTCTTGCTCTTGCCCGTCTCTGATGAAGACATCACGAATGTTCTAGCAGGAGGACCTCTCGTTCCAGACACTGCAACGAAACTGAGCTATGCTGACGAAATTGATCTGCTTTGTTCTGGAAACAGAGTAAAGGTCATAACATATGTGTAACCTACTTTCTAATCTAATAATAAACCCAATTGCTAAATACTTACAACGCGCATGTTCTGGAAAACATCTTTGGCCTCCTCCTCTCTTCGTTCCACACAACGATCCCAAGGCTTTATGGAAGAGATGTACAACTTCTCTATCAGGACTTGTTGTCGTGTTGAAGAGATTCACAAACTCTTGCATGGTCCATCCTCTATCCAGGTAGTAGGTGAACAGACAGGTATACTGTCCGCAGACAGAGGTTGTCAGTTCTTGCAGTCTTTGAGTGTTGTATGACCAGTTTATTGAATTTTGACAAATAAATTTAGTTATCCCAGGAATGAGAGGTGGTAGTCCGAAAGAATCAAAGTATTAGGCAAAATGCTGATTTTTAAAAAACACGGCAACCCAATGTGAACCAGGTGAACAATGAGGGTCTAGATTAATGATGTAAGCTTTAGGTTTGTTTGTTACTCTATAGGGAAGTAGATCGCTAGGATAAGCTCCATCAAAAGTGTGAACATTACGAAGTGCATGGTTTATTTGAATGGTATTCATCTCTCTTAATAATCTGTCATTACTTTCCTGTCTTTAGTATTTTCAATGCTGTTATCGTATTCCGAATAGAGAATACAGGTAACAGCTTGTGTTAATTCTGAGTCGAATTTGGCTTCTATTCTAATGTTACCGTTATTATGTAAACTTCTATGACCATGCGAAGCAGAGGCGTCAGGAGTTAGATCATACATTAACATAAAGAACCCATTTATATACATGTCGTGAGTGATTTGCATACCGCTATTGGTGTGATGGATCCCTGAACCTTTAAAAAGAGTATCATAAGCTAGTGTTGTAGTCTTTTCGTGATCTGTAGAAATGTTTAACCCTTCTGAAGGAATCTGTTGACCATTTATATATAAGGCAAAAGAATTCAAAGCAAAATGATGAAACTCGTAGGGGTTGGAATTCACTGAGCCTGAGAAAGCCGAATTTTTCACCATTGAAAAGAGGAGTCTTTTGGGTAGAGTACCAATGTAAGTATTATCGATAGAAATCGATCTAGATCCCGAACTAAATGTGAATGTTTTCAAATCCACTCTCGTGATGGGATAGTGGGCATTATGACCTTTTTCCAATGTTTTAACATGTGCTAACAGAATACTAGGAGAAGGTCTGATTTTCCTCACATACAGACCTACATCGAGGAACTTGAAGAAAACTTTAGAGTCTTTGTCCATACCTAAAAGATAAAACTCTCTCTTTGATTTCGTAAGACGTATCTGCATGTTTACGCCTGGCAATAAAAGTTTCGATAGATTGAAAATATCACCATGAAGTTTACCAATCATGACTATTGTTTTAGATTTCTTAGACTTTTCATATCTTTCAACCCAACCGGTGTTTTTAGCGTTTGCTCCTAATGTTCCGTTTAGTTCAACTTCGTTAGGAGCTGTTAAACCTTTGATAGCTTTATCTAGATACCAAAACGAGTTAGTCAGATGAGTTTTTGAGGCATCCTCTCCATATGCAAAGAGTGTTTCAAAATACGACCTGTAATTATACAAGTTCTCAGACGACGTAATGGGTGTTCCATTTAAAGAAACACTACACTGCTCGAAGAGCGAATGAAGGAGATTGTTTACTCATGTAACTTTATCGGTATCGGTTAACTCTTTCCCATCGTTTTTAACGAATTGTCCTTCCACCTTGACCTGTACGTTTAAAATCAATATAGTGATCGTTATCTGCAGGAACTATGAATTCGAAAACATTCTGATCGACTGGAGTAATGGGTTTACATAATGTGGTAACATTCCCCAACACTGCTGCCTGAATAGGAGCTTTATCGAAGATGTCGAACTCTGACTTTGTTAGGGCAAGCATCTCGACACTACTGACTACTTTCTTCTCTTTACACCACTAAATCTATCTCTTATTTCAGTTTTCGTATTCATTTTTGATGAACGTTTCCTTTTTCTACCTTTACCCTGCATTCTGTTCACAAGTTTCATAGTTGACTCGTTTACTCTGTTAGCGACAATGTCCTTCACTTTTTCACCTTTCTTCCTAGATACTATATCAGTTAAGATATTTGCACCAGCCGAGAGACTTTCACGACCTATTGCTTTAGCACCCGAAAAAAGAACAGGTTTTATCATTCCAAACAGTCCACCCAGGAAACTACCTAGACCTCCACCTTGTTGAACATAAGGGCTACCGGTGTAGAAAGGTCCTAGATTGTTAAGACGCCCTCCCGATTGATTGACGTAGTAAGCGGTGAGCGGATCCATCGCAACTGAGTCATAAACTAGACTGTCTTCTCTTTTTAAAATGTAAAACAAGCATAGTTGGTTTAGTGCTAGCCGTTATGTCTGCCAATCCTCCTAGTTTTGTTGTCAATTCTATACTTATCACCTGAAATTCGGATGATTCGACAGGAACATAATAAACTGTAGGAAAGACATGAGTCGATGTACTTAATGGAAACTGAATAATTCTAAGACATTTCACGTACGCATCTCCTACAAGCTGTGATTGTATTATATTACAATATATAAAAACAAGTTCTTTCCTACTTGTATTTGTTTTCGAAGGATTGGTTTTCGTAGGTCCCGTTTCCGATACGTTCCCCTGAGAGTAACTAACTTCGCACAGGCCTACATCCCACTGATTCCTCTCTAATTTTATGCTCTGTGCCAACTGCACTCGAAAACTAGCAAGAGTGTTACTAGGAAAGGATTTGTATGACGCATCACTGAGTAGAGTGATATAAAAATCTTCGTTCATCATACTAAATCTTTATCTTTAACCCAAGAATCAAAGTCTGGACCGTACGAGATGTTCTTTACTGCCTCTTACCTTACGTGTTCGTAGAATTTTATCTATTTTGTAAGCAGTGTCTTTGTTTATAGTTACAGGCGTGAGTTCATAACTATAAAACTGACCCAAAATAGGAGTGTTCCTAAGATCTTCGAGTTCGTATACAGGTTGAGGCGAATGCTTGATTGCTTTAACGATTCTGAATATTTCCGTGGAATAGTTTTGTTCGAAGCCCTTATCGAATTTCATCTTCTCTTTACCTATTCTAACAGTCTACCCTACATTGAATCGTACAGGTCTAGGTTTTACACGAAGCTGTTTGGTTCTCATACGTTTCCATATTTTCAGGACATCCTTGTCGGTAACTTTTCCAGGAGCCATTCCTGTACTGCTATGTACGGAATCGTTGTATCCTGCCACAAATCTATCCAACACGTCAAAATACTTGTAACTGTTCTTGAAAGTAAAATATTTGTACATTTTAGTTTTTAAAGTGCGATTGAAACGTTCAACTATCGAACATTTAACATCAGGGTTGTTGGAAACGCGATACTCTATATTCTCTTTCTTTAAAAAGTCTTGAAACGTTTTGTTTAGAAACTCTTTACCTTTATCTGTTCTCACTACGATAGGACTTCTAATAGTTTTCTCCAACACTGACTTGAATGCATTTTTCACTTCGGTACCTCTCTTAGATTTTAGAGGTACAACCCAGGCATATTTGGAAAACACGTCAATAGCTACAAGTAAATAGCGTATGTTGTCATTATGTTGCGAAATGTTTTGCACATCGGCTAGATCAAGTTCAAACATGTCATAAATGTTGTTTACCGAATAAGGATTTCTTGGAAACTTTCTCCTAATAGGTTTATGTAAACTGTAAACATCTTGTTCAATCAGCCATTCCTCTATATTCTTATCTGTAATGGTAGAAGCTTGCGAAAGTTTACTAGCAGTGGAAAAACCCGTAGGTTCTCCAGGATTGTAATAGAGGTCATGTAATCTGTTCATCTTCTCTGATTATAAGAACTCCACCTTTTCGTTGGAAATAATTTAGAAATGACTAGTTTATACTTATTGGTTCTAGAGGTTTTAAGCTCGTTATTATGTAAGTGTCCGTTGGTCGATATTAAAATGTCTTTGTACATGTCAAGGTCTTCCTCACTTACTTGTTTCAAGTCTACTTTCTTCCTAGTAAGAAGTTCCCATAGACCTACAGTTGTGTTGTACTTCCTATTGTTAATGATTAAAGTGTTGTGATCTATTTGTATTTTAGAATTACCTATCATATACTCTCCCGATTCTTTATCTTTATAGATTCCAAACTCAGTATCTACAATCTTTGGGGAGTTTACATAAGCAGACAGGTATTTAGGTTTTACATCTACGGGCTCAGGTGGCGGAGTTTTCTCGAATGGTGAAGTTTTCTCGGGTGAAACATCCCTTTTACTAGATTCGTCCAATATTCTTTTCTGTCTCTTCGCGGAGATGGGATCTTGTTTTTCACGTATTCTAATCCAGTCTTTGTATGGATCTCTAGAAACTGACGAGTTTGAATCATCAGCACCACGTTTTAAAACTTTTGTACTCTTTTATGTTCAATAACATCATTTTCTGTAACATTACGTTAAAGAACTGATTCCCGACAATACAGCAGACAAGAGGGGAATTAAGAATCCTCCTTTCTGAACTAAAGTTTTCTTTTTCGTAGACAGAGGAACTTTCCTATCGACAAGATGTCTCAAAGATTCTTTATGTTTCTTCAATTTACGTTTAGAACACGAATGAAGTTTACAGTGACCGTTCAAAACGTTCAGAGCACACTCTATTATAGCAAGTATCAACTCTTGGCTACCGCTCTTTATAATAAAACTTCTCAACTGGGGCGAAGCCTTTTTAAGAACTTGTAAGGTATGGTAATGTGATTTTATCCGTTTCATGCTTTACAGGCACGTAAACCTTTGTAACTTCGGACGGAAAGATACTAGTTCGGAATCTAATCAAATCGTTAGTTCTCTGACAAAAATCTATTAACATATAACCGTGGGCTTTCTTCGTAGCGTTTTTGAAAAGCTTTGTAAAACGCTCTCCAATTCTCAGGGTACACCTGTCTAGCTAGAAAAGTAATCTGATTTTTATCTCTCAGGTTTCTAAACAAGACCATATACTTTGTATTCAGAGAAATATCTCTACTATGCGAAGATTGATGAAAAAGGTTCTGAGTGATTAAAATCACAGATATATTACGATGATGACAACCTTTTGTGAATATTGAAGACACTTCGTTAGAGTAAGCTTTGTCGAGTAAATCGTCTAAAACTATTAAAACAGGTTTACTACAGTCTTGTTTCTTTTTAAAGTCTGGAAGACTTTTATGATACGTCACAGGGGTATTGAATTTACTAGACGGAGGAATGGCATTAGTTTCACCGAAACACCACAAAATTCTGCTGTATTTACCTACGCTAGATAGATGTTTCAAGTTGTTGATCAGTTCTATAGTAAAAGTAGTTTTACCACAAAAACTTGGACCTGAGACAATTAAAGTGAAAGGGTGTTCAAACTTTACGACAACCATAACAGTCTGGGTCCATCCCAGCAGTCGTGAACAGGGTAATGCTTATCACACCTAAGACACTCTTTAACTATTGCACTACGTTGCACACTTTGAGGGAGTTTATCGTAAACTAGATAAATACTATGAGCTGCACAAGAAGCTAAAAAATCCGGGGATAACTCAGCCAATTCTTCTCTAGTATGATGAATAAGGGTTCTATTGATCAACAACTTCTTCACTGCAAAACATTCTTGTGACGAGAACGAGTCCATACTGACACGAAACTGTCTCCTCGTCTTTATTTATACCCGTAAGGGTGGGAGTCGAACCCAACGCTAACTCTACGCCTTTTCCTGAAGCAGAGACGGTACATTTTATCCTCAGGCTCTGACACTAAAGTCGGGCCAGGCTTTCTTTTAATCTTCCTCTCGGTTCTCACAGATACTGTTGCAATGTGATCACCACCTAAAACCATACTCTTGATGGTGTCAAAGTTAACCACTTTCAAAGTATCGTAGTTCAAAGTGATACCTCTGACCTTACATACAGTTTTTGTGGTGTTTTCATCGATAGAAACTTTATAACCATAGTTCTTGGGTCCTCCGCTAGCAAACTCTGAGATGTAAGCGTCAGGTCCATAGTCTGTAAGCTCGTCTGTCATGTCGCCTAGAAAGTCTGAAATGGGGACGACGTACTCGTCTGTGTCGGTCTGAGTGTAAATCACACTGTCTGTGTCGCAATATATGGCTCTTCGATCCAACTGATCGAGGTTTTTGTAAAGGGTCATGCGTCCACCAGTTGTTACATAAGCCCCATGTACAACGCTAGTGTGTGGGAGTGGGACCTGTTCCTCTTCTATGGGGATATAATTAATCCACACGACTTCATCACTGGCGAAAAGGAGTCGTTTCACTTCTATACCTGGAGTCGTGAGGAGGGTAACCAACTCTAGAGAGTCATTAACAAGCTTCGTCTTTGCCCTGTTGGGATCTTCACAAAATTTCCCCCAAAAAGAATTGAGACAAAGCTTGCTAATGGCCCTCTTACCAGCGTTCTTCACGATCTGGGTAGGGTCTAACTTAATGCCTTCTCTCTCGTAGACCAGATCGATATATTCTTTTTTCTGTTCTGCTGTCACAACCTTGCTAGGGTATCCGCTGGCCTCTGTCTTTATTTTGAGGAACAGGTCTATATAGTCCGCGAACAGTCCTCCTTGACGAGAACTTTTAGAGTAGGTGGTAACCTCATACTCTAAGAATTCGTGGACTTTCTGAACAGTATACCCTTTCTCTACTGCCAGTCTCACCTCATCCACAATCCAAGTACCTGTGAGTACTCTCTCTTCCTCATCATGAGTGCAGGTCCCTTGCTCCATAGTAGCAGCGCAGGAACGGCAAAGGGGAAACAAGAGCTTACCACCCCACCTGAAAGGCAAAACGGGATGGTAAAGCTGTTGCGGAGGCAGGACGGTAGATCTAATGACTCCTTCCTTCTTCATCATGGCATCAACATCCAAACACTGATCCCCTACATGAACAGTGGGATGCCCTATTGGAAATTTGAGATATTTGCAGACGTATGGGTATAGAGACATAACGTCTGCATAGAGGATTTTCTGCTGCTCTTCCGCTTTATGGTAGAGGCGCATGGTTTCAGTTCGCCCGCCGTAAACCGAGTCTCTCAAGGCCAGAGGAGAGTCTCCGACAAGGGGGTCATTGCGCAGTTGTGGAAATTTCTCGAGCACCTCATTAAACTCACATTCCCACATAACATGAACAGTATACCCACAATCTCGGATAGCTTTCAATCTGGCCATGGTGTTTTCATATCTCACGGACAGGGATTCAGAAGACGAATCCATCACGGGTACATCTCTGTTGTGTCTGCAGAGACAGCCGTGATAATAACAGCCGAGGAATTCAAACACTTCTCGTGTTTCATCACAGAAACCGTCCACCTTCCAGTTTGGAAGCTCAGGCAAGCGAACTTCTCTTCCGTTACCTGCATGACGGATGAATATTTCCCTCTCCCTGGCTTCGTGGATAAGCCACATGAGGGATTTCTTAGAGTGCCTGTCTGCTTTACGGTACCCGCAGGGAGGGACCAGACCTATTGTATTCTCTTTGAGAAAGAGTCTTCTGAAGATGCGATTGCAAGCACTCGCAATAGTGATCGATTCTTCAAAGATATCGAAATCCGCTATTTCCTTGAAAAGTCTTTTGAAGAGAGTGCAGGCTTCTCTCAAGACTGTGACATCCATCTGGCAATACTTTAGGAGCTCTGCGCGATTATCGTATGCTTCATCGTCTTTTACGGTTTCGAACCATTCTAGAAAGAGCTCGCGACCTTCCTTAGACATGGTCTCCGCTCCGTAAAATTCGATACCAGGATGTGGACCAACGTAATCGAGGTTAGCGATCGTATTGAATAGATGAGGGTGATAGCCCTTGGCCACGTCAGCCAGACCGAACGTTTTGGGGAAACTTCGCAAAGGTAGTGGGATAAAGTTTAAGCTGTCTAGAAAGACAAAGTGTTCAAACTTTAGGCAAAGTATCTTGCATCCAGACATAACAACGTCAGGAACCCATCCGGCCTTAATAGCAAAGTCAAGAACGAACTGTAGGTCGTAACACCGGGCGTTATGAGCTATAATAATGAGTTTCTCAAACTGAGGTCTGTTCGTTCTTAGATATTCCATGAAACCACGGATTGGATCTTCCCAGAAAGAATGTTTACGTGGTCCACATCTAGCACACACATCATCCTTGGATGACTCACACGTAGAACAAGATTGTTCAACACATAATAGGTTCGGCACGTGAAGAAACGTATTGCCCTCGAGTCTGATGTCTTGCGTCGACTCTATGTCATAATAGACCATTAAAGTGCTGTCTTTAGCTGAGGAAGATGACTTCTTAGCGTCATCTTTATTCGTCAACTTGGCCATGTAACACTGATGTCCCGATGGTTGCTGCTTTTTACAATACTGACAGAAAGACTTGTAACATTCATGACTTTTCCAAAGTGCTTTAAGCATTTTACACTCTTTACACTTTTGAAGAGCCATGCAGACAGGACGTCTTTCGATCAGATTGCTTCTATGCTTATCGAAACACCCTTGACCTTTAAAGGTTCTATCACATACATTGCATAGTAAGGATAGTCCTTTATCGATACAGGGCGGTATCGATCTACACATAGAACAAACATAATCACAGGAATGTTTCGCTTCTTCATTAACCCCTTTATTACACCCCTCATAGATGTATCTAACAGCCAGAGCTGCCCTTAAGTTGGTTATAGTATGGTAATGTCTTGTCTCGGGATCGTATAAGAGATACAGTTTTTTCTTGTCTTGTCCGTTGTTTCCGTCGAATAACATCTTAGCGAGCTTAAAACCA
Organism: Ectobius pallidus; assembly: GCA_964059195.1. NCBI lineage: Eukaryota > Metazoa > Arthropoda > Insecta > Blattodea > Ectobiidae > Ectobius > Ectobius pallidus. Next base: position 31,600,388 of record CAXKWD010000009.1, read on the forward strand.
CTATAAACCACTAGCCTATACTTATCCTTGATGTAATTTTGAATCACAGCAAGCTCAGGGAGTCCCCCTCCTCTACTAAGATCAACGCCTGAATCTTTAATAAATTTGGCAACTTTTGCTTTTATTTTCTTGCCAGTCATATTATGGTCACAGTAGGTACGAAAATCACGGTCTTCTTCCACCTTAGCGATTGCAATCACTACAGCGAATGCCAAACAATTCATTAATGTTTTTATTCGAATAACACTTCGCTTCAAATGGGCCAGTAAGTCAATCTTACGGCCCTTCGTCTTGATACCATTACCACCGTTTCCGTTAGGTAGATGAACAATGTCAACTACTAAACGCAAACGATCGGTAACACGGAAGTTGGCGTTAGATTGACATACTTTACTGACGACGTTTTTCAGTACCTCAATGTTAAACTGATCTTTTCTCCTAAAACTCAGACCTATCGGTTTGTCCATCTGATTGACTTCATTGTAGATGGACACGCCAAAGAAATCCCAGTCATTAGCCTCTACTAAAGCATAGTCGATGGCATCTTTCAAACACCTCTCGAAATGATCTGATTCTACATCACCTGATGGTTCAGTTAGGTTGATAATCATCTGCAACCCAACAGCATCGAACCTAGAGTACTCTTTACGAGCGCTCTCTACAAGATGAAATGTAGGGGGTGGTGGGTCTCTTACATTTCCCCTTGTATTATTCGACGTGCTGGGCGCAGATAGATTTACATCATTATCATCAACGGCATCGTCAGACTCGGGTAACGTAATGTTACCTACACCATTTCCTCGAAGTGTACCAGTCTCTGGTTGCGTATCTATCTCAGGTTCGCTATCAGAGATCGTGTACACATCTGCAGGGTTTCCATATTCGGAATCCGAAAGTGTAACAGTCCCTGTCGGTGAATCTTGAACCATGTAGGTCCTAGGTTCGCTATCCGGGACTGTGTACACGTTAGATTCAGAATCGGACAGTGTAAAAGTATCCATTTCGCTATCAGAGTCTGATGACGAGCAAATATCGATACAAGGGATAGACATTGTCTTACAACACTACTAAAGAACGTTTTGATTGCTGATAAAACCTATAACAAGGAGAAAATTAATGAGTGAATGTAATGTTGTTTTAAAAGTGTACAGCAAATAGGTTATGAGGGAAAACTTTGATTTTAACTTTATAAAAATGAATAAAGTAATATAGACTCACCTTTTTTCACCTGCAACTGAGGGCTTACAGTTTTTTAGCTCCTTACGGATAGAAGTTCTGTGATAAACTGTGAACAAAGCGACCCATTCAGTCTCTTATATAGGGAAGGTGTAACTATGTAAGTTATAGGATTTTGTAAAAAAAAAATATCTATCATACGAATATGTTCCCGTTCCGACATCTATTTCTTCTTCTGCAAAATATTATAAATGTATGTTTGGAAGGGTCAATGTAAATAGAGTTTATTAAAACAAAAAGCTGTAGACATATTTTTAAAATATCTTAATAAAACAACTCAGTTGCGCTACATCTTCGAAGGGACAGGTCTACAACCCTACCTCTGCGCCCTCTGCCTATATGCAAACGGTATGATTTGGGAGGGGTATGTGGTCATCATGCCGACACCCACGGCTTTAAGAGTTATTTTCCAAGACCTGGAAAATAACTTTATTTACATTTTCGACCTTGATGTAAACTAATTTTAAAGTACAAAGAAAACCATTTTTGCTATGAAACGGATATTAAAAAAAAAAAAAGCATTTGCATGGAAACCCTGTCTTGTGAAGGTCACAAGGGGAAGAAGCAATGTTTTAATGGGAGCATTCACGGTGGGTCACTTTTTATTGCAAATGTACGTTTGGAAGGGTTAGTGTAAAAAGAGTTTATTAAACAAAAGGCGATAGAAATATTTAAAACGTTTTCGTGAAAATATCTTAAATGTAATTTCGCTAGCATCTGTCTTGGTTTTGTTGAATGTTATTATTTTTTTTTTTTTTTAGGGGCTACAACAAATGATTCACAGTATATGAATTAAGTGTAAGTTGTAAAATAAGTATAAGCATAGTGAGTGAGCACTGTATTTATTAAAACTATGAAATTCTATCACTCATAAATAAAATGTTATTTTAAGTGTTACAAAACATTCTCAGAGGTATGAATAAGGGCTATAGGCCTAGCGAGATACCCCCGAACAATAAAGCATATGCACACGAATGAATTATTAAGCACAATAGCCTATAGGTAAAGTCGGCGACACTACGTTTCATTTGAACCCAGGACCTGTACCAACAGTATGTCCATTACATTAATAAGGATATACCCTAACAAGATATCCCCGAACAATAAAGCCTATGCATACGAATGAGTTATTAATTACTATAGCCTATAGCTAAAGTCGGGCGACACTAAGTTTCATATGAACCCAGGACCTGTACCAACATTATGTCCATTACATTAATAAGGATATAACCTTTGCGAAATATTCCCTAACAATAAAGCCTATGCATACGAATGAGTTATTAACTAACATAGCCTATAGGTAAAGTCGGTCGACACTAAGTTTCATTTGAACCCAGGACCTGTACAAACAGTATATCCATTACCTTAATAAGGATGTAACCCTAGCACGATATCCCCGAACAATAAAGCCTATGCACACAAATGAGTTATTAATTACTATAGCATATAGGTAAAGTCGGGCGACACTAAGTTTCGTATGAACCCAGGACCTGTACCAACAGTATGTACACTAGATTAATAGGGTTATAGGCGTTACCATTGAGTAAGTAAGTATTATTATTATATAGGGTTATGTAGTTTCGCTAATTGAAATATTAAAAAAAAAAAAAATACCCATCTTAAAACATGGAGCTAACAGTCTAGTATTCTTGATTTACACCACCAATGATGATGAGTATTCCCCACGTTGTACACATTTGAGGAAAATATCAGTAATAATATAAGGCTATGTAATTAGTTAACAGAATAAGGTTGAATGGCGGACTCAAGTAAGCACGGCAATGAACCTTCGGGTTCCATATGAAATTTAAAAATTTATTGTATAGAGTTTAAGATCAATGCTTTGCTTTTTAAATACACTTGCTTTATTCAATCAAGGGGCTTCGAGCTGAGGACGTTAGAATTAATTTATATTTTGATTAGTTATCATGTACTAACTCGAAAATTTATTTTATAAACGGATATACTATATTTGTTAATGTGAATGCATTTCCGAGTGTAATATTCTTATCACAACATACAATCATTGACGTGAGATGTTATGTAGCATAGAACCCTCGCTCGAAGCACTTAACTGTACATGTCTTCTATTATCGTCATTAACTAAAGGGAAAGGTGATTTGGTTTTCATAGTCTTATAATATTTCCATGTATAGAGAATTAATTATGCTTTTCATGAATCTTGTTATGAATGATAATGTAATTTTCTTGTACTTACCTCTATTGATTAAGTCGTCTCGAAGGCACTGGAGAATACATTATACTTTCTATGACACAGGCTAGAGATGATGGACACTTTTACATTTCATCTGTATTTATACATAAAAAGACAACCTTGAAGACATGTTAGAACATGTTAGAACATTGCTACAGATTCACCTTGGAGGTAAGACAGTCGGCCCCGCCCCCTTCCCCTCCATTGCGTAACCCCCCACCACTGGCAAAATGTGAAAGTATTGCCTTAAGCCAGTTTTTATTAAGTAAATATAAAATTAACAGGCATAGAGTGTTGACGTCATAAGAGTGTGACTTTGAATTCAACGCTAGCCCCCCCCCCGCCATAGTGATAGGCCGTGTCCCGTCTTGGGATGTAGTACCACCTGGTTCAAAGGGCAGAAATACAATTTGGGTCTCCGAAAATAACACAGGCTTAGAATTCGGCGTTAGCCGCCGCCATAGTGATAGGCCTTGTCCCGTCTTGGGATGTAGTGCCACCTGGTTCAAAGGGCAGAAATACATTTGGGACTCCTAAAATAGCACAGGCTTAAAAGGCATAAGTACACGGTTCGAATGAGTACCATGACGACATAAACCAGCCAGGATCAAAGGGCCTAAGTGTAGAGCCTGTTACGTAACGGGAATAGCGGTTCATAGGACCTAACTCCTAAACGAGGCGTCGGATTGAAAAGGGAGTGGCACTGGGTGATAGGGCACAAGTACATTACTCGGAATCGCTTCCCGTGACGTCACAGGAAGAGGCGTCGGCCACGCCCCCTTCCCCTCCATTGCGTCGTTCCCCCCACCCCTCCATAGCGTCGTTCCCCCACCCCATTTCCCCTCAAACCGCTGTATATCCACCTCCATACTACTTATGGATCCTAATGATTTCAATTGTTTCTAGTACCGGTAACAAATTACAGAGCACATCACTTTCACAAGAAAATATATTGTTTTAGTGTTTGCTTTAAATGCTTTGCTATTACACAATCTAATGTTAATATTAAAGGGCTACTTATTATTATACGAAGTTTACATTGTTTCACCACGCAAATTGTGCATTATTTTCACATCTCCTTTTGCTCATTTGCAGCTTATGTTTGGCTAATACACCAACTATTCTTATCAAACAAGCTCTGAAGATGTTTCAGTGTTCAGGCCTTACGGATTTGCGTAAATACAAGAGCATGTTGGTGCGATAAAATGAAAATGGTAAATACAGGGTGTCCCAAAAAAAAAGTTATAATATTTAGAGAGGCTGTAGTATGCAACAAAGCAAGACAAAAAGTTCCCATAAACATTGGTCATAAACTTCATATCTTCGACGTTATGTACTTTGTTTGTACGATGCGGATATCTTGCCTACTTGACTAGTTTGTTTTTTGTTGGTGTTCAAAAGGATGCATGATTCCATGAGACGTAGGGTGGAAGGCTGCATTGCAGTGGATGGTTGTCACATCGAGCACATGTAAGTTGTGAAGAGTAGACCAGAGACAAGGTGATCATTGACAGTAGTGGTAGTAGATCATAACTCCGAAGATATGAAGTTTATAACCAATGGTTATGAGAACTTTTTGTCGTGCTTTGTTGCATACTACAACCTCTCTCAATATTGGAATCTTTTTTCGGGACATTCTGTATAACGATAAAATTACAACGACAGACAATATTTAGCGATTGGCTGAAATTCCACATATTGTTGTACTGGATTGGTCACTGATTCATGACCTAAATAGTCAAAGGTCGGCAATGTCTACCGGCCTTAGTAGAGAGCGTTGAATGAAATATTTTTAAAGCTACATTATATAATTTCCGAGAAGGCAACTTAGTTTTGGAAAGGGTAACATAAATTTCCAGGAATACACTGATTAGAAATGGACAAATTCATTTGCTAAAAATTGAAATAGGTAGCCTATTTTGGAAAAACAAGAGTGCTTATGATAATCTTGCGGTGAATGTTGAGACATGTATGAGGTCCATATTCTTTTGTTGCCACCAGGAAAAATGCCTACTTTGAGAATATTACATCAACATATTCTGGATTTTTATAAATATAAGAACCTAGGTTATGTTGGAAGGCAATAATTTCTCGGACAACAAAGGATCATGGACTCCAAAGAAGTTTCAAGACTATCCAAATGCTATAATATAGAAACTCTAAGAAAAAAATCCTGCATACGAAATAGCCTATCAACAAGACAAATATAAAATTATTCCTTCATTATAATATTGTTTTCTCATGAACAACTACCATTCTTTATGTAAACAACCTAGTTCATGGAGTGTTGTTCAAAAATGTTGTCTAGGCTATACGTGGTCAAAGATCTAAAAAATGTAAAAAGAAAATATTTAGATTATAAAATGTTCTGTATTGTAATTAATAAATGGTTGGTTGGTTGCTAATGCTCTAGGAGTTGGAGGATCTCCATTTTTATTCTGGCTTCCCAGTATCTTCTGACTAGCCGTGATAAAGGTTCTTCACTAGTTGATGTAAGGGCTTTACATTGAACAAAAGAATGAATTCATTTCCGAAAATCTTGTAGTTGTTGTTTTCATAACATTTTATTAGATTGCATTGTTCTATGTCGGCTCACTCAAGTGTACATTACCATGCAACTGTTTGTAAATAAAGTGTATGTAACAAAACTCAAACAAGTATCTTCTTTACTTTTCCAATTATTACTGCACTCCGAATCAGGTGTTTGTGGCTATAAAGGTAGGGTTTAAGGCATATCGGAATATGAAACTTTCCGGCCTTTCTCTTACTTCAAATTTTGGTTTGCAACCGAACACTCCATGTAGTGAGTCCCTCCATTACTGTGCTGATCCTGGGCCCCCGCACATCCCCTCAAAAAGGCAAAGTAACTGAGGAAAAAAGAACCAACGATGCGTAATCTGGTTGAATCCTATGACTTACGAGTAAGTAAAACAGATACATTATTTGGGTGAATGGGTGTTATAAATGGTACATTTTAATTACAAATATTCCACATCTATTGTTAGTATAATCATTCAATTACGTCCTCTCTGTAACTTCCGCCTAGCACAGTCTTGCTTTACAAGATTTCGATCAGACAAATTCTTAAGACATTAAGTTATATTGGCAGAATATCCGAAAGAGAAAAAATTCGATTTACCTAATTTGTTACGAGAAGAAGTTGGGACGGATTGTTCTTTTTTCTTCTTCTCTTTCTTCCTTCATTTCTTTCTTTCTTTCTTTCTTTCTTTCTTTCTTTCTTTCTTTCTTTCTTTCTTTCTTTCTTTCTTTCTTCAAGATTCCAAGATTTATTAGCCAAAATTAAAAGGTTTACAAGGCTTTGTCAAGTATATAAATTGAACAAAATAAACAATTTTAGTTACACAAACGTACTTAATTTTTAGGTTATAAATAAAGCCCGGATTTTCATGCACTATCAAACTTAAAAACATGCACTTAAATTATATTATTAATTTATATTAAAAACATGCAAAACTTAAATTCATGCACTATCGTATATCCAAATATGCACAATGAAGGGCGAAACATGCACTATCAAAAATCCGCACTATACTGCAGTATATATTTCAATTTCTCTTAACAATATACGAGTTTTTCCAAATCCTCCTCACTTAAACTAGTGCGTTTATCAGTTAGGACATTCTTGAACGCAGAAAAGGATCTTTCTACTTCACAAGAAGTAACAGGTGCATAGGCCTACTTAAGGTAAGACATTTGACTGAGGGTGAGACCGAATTCCACGTATTTTACATTTTTTCCACACAATACGTCTTTCACTGTTTTCAGAAGTTTAAGATCAGGATTTGAACTAAGTACCTTCTTAAGTTTTTCCCTAACTGTCGCACCCCACCCATTTCTCCAAAACACGATTCTAAAGATAAATACGGTATTCAACATCTTCAACAATGGCTAGTGACTTACAAATTCAAGCAGTGAACATTCTGTTTAGCAGTTTTCTTTCAATGAAAGATGGGGGGGTCGGCGAGTCGGAATTTTCTTTTGTAACCTGGAGTTTTATATTACTGTTTATTTAGAGTAAACAGTAGTTTGCACTCTCAAATTCATGCAGGTGGCTGACTCTGGTGCCAAGTCAATCAAAGTATAACAATGGTAATACATACAACATTTTTAAGTTTCTTTGAAAAGCCGAGATTTTAGGGAAGCACATTCATAATATGCACAGTTATGCATGGTAACTTGATATTATGCACTAAAACCAGAAAATGAGGCTTTATATGCATTAAAAACGTCTGAATATGCTACATTAAACAAAAAAATCCAAAACATGCATTATGCATGAATTTTGCCTTAAAAAGGCCGAAATATGCAAACATGCACGGAAAAAATATGGTTATTTGGAATCCATAAGTCATGTAATGAGTAACTACAAAGTTTGAGAAGTGTAACCAAAGTATATAAAAACATGCATTTGCATGGAAATCCGGGCTCTAGTTATAAATATATATTAAAATTAATAAATTGGTGCAATTTACTGAATATACATATCTTATAATTTAGTCCTTTCTGTATTTTATACTTTTTCTTAAATTCATCTATTGTTTAAAAGGCGTTTTCTACTAAAAAGGGCTTTATCATTCTTATTTGTTATATTTTTCAGTGTATCAGGTAGGCCTGATTGTATAGGTCCTTTGCAATAATTTCTATACACTTGTTGCCTAAAGAACCTCTCAACGATTTCATAAAATAGTTTTTATTATTTTTCATGTAATGATGATACATGTTTTGATTTATTATTGCAGATTTAATATTTTTATTGAAATATAACATGGCAGTGTCAGTATTTTAATTTTTTAAAAATATATTCTGCAAAATTTGATCAGAAATATTTTCTTTAACCCTAAGGGTGGCGTGCACCAAACTCATGTCGTTTACTCTTATAGTAAACCTTACTTCTTTAGTTCTAACTACTTTAGTAAGCTACTCTTTTAGTAACCGTACTCTTTTAGTAAGGACGGCGTGCAACCACCAGGAGTAAACTAAACTCGGCGACCTTCAACCTGGAGCAATGTACTAAAGAAGTAAACATTTTATTTACTCCCTGAGTAAATGAACTTACTCCACAAGTGGTGGAGAGCACCAACACGGAGTACGTTACTAACGTAGTAAGTTGTGGAGTAAATAAGGCCAATATTTACTCCTACTGAGGGGGTGGAGTAATGTTGTGTAGTAAGTGTGTTCTGTGGCATTTGCGTGAGTTATGAGTTACGTATCACATTAAATGGATTACATAGATCATTCTGGGGATAAGTTATTGAGATGAGGAAGGTGGTATACCAAAAATGACGGTAGTTAAGGAGAGCAGAGACCCATTTACAATGCTCACGAATGCAGACAAAGGTTTGGGTTCCATAAGAAATATATAGAAATGCTGCTTGATATGGTGGAACCATTTCGACACAATTCTGACAGGAACAGAATGACAGTGCTGAGTGACAGTGGTGTGTGAGCTCCGCAATTAACAGCGCTAAAATGCAGTAAGTGAATTCATAAGAATATATAATTCAGCACAGACGAACAGAAAAATATTTTGAATGATCTGAGATATAAATTATTACTGGGCGATTATTGTATAATTAAAAATCAGTGCAAGTAATCTGGTCATTGCCCTGTAGTACCTGAGAAACAAGAGACAATCGACTACGTGTGCATCAACATCCACAGCTGCCAACACCGTGTAACTAAACACCAGCGGAGTCCAAACCCAAGGTTACAAGATCAGCTGATACGTGGCGCGCGCGACAGACACAGATATCCTCTGTTATCTTACCTGGTTTATATCTACAACTATAAGAATGGACCCCCTGTACTGTCTGCCATGTAAAATATTCTGGGAGAGGAGACAAGGGAGACAAAGTAATGTGCAGATTATGTGGTAGTTCTGCACATACGAAATGCCTGAATCTTAGTAAAGAGCAATTGGAAGTTGCAAAGAATGCAAACAATCTAATGATTTGTGACAAATGTAAACCGGAATCTGGGAAAACAGGTGATAATGGAAAGGAAAAATCGAATGAAACTGACATGCTCGATTTATTAAGAGAAATAAAAAAAGAAATTGAGGAAATTAAGAAGTCACAGCAGACTTTGGAAACAGACCTAGGCGATTCTTGTCACGAAAAACTTGATGAAAATTTCAAAACCCAAGCAGAATACGGTAGAAGATTGGACGAAACCTTAAAAATAATTGAAGAAATGAGAATGGAAAATCTGAAACTACAGAAAGAAAATAAAGAATTAAAAGATCGAATAGAAGACCTGGAGCAGTATTCAAGAATCAACATGGTGGAAATTCATGGAATCCCTATGCAACCAGGAGAAAACGAGGTACAACTAGTGAAAACTGTTGGCAAAGCACTGGACGTGAACCTTGAAGACACTGATATCGACGCCTGTCATAGAATAACGTCAAGATCAGCCTCACAGTTACCTAGTGTTATAGTGGTCAAGGTTTGCAGAAGATTCCACAAAGAAGAAATTTTAAGGAAGAGACGGGTGAAAAGAAATCTTTCTACACTTGATCTAGGATTCACTTTCAACTCTCCTGTATATGTCAACGAAAGCCTCTGCCCCACGAGAAGACGTCTCCTAGCGAAATGCCGTGAAGTGCGACGAATTTCCAATGTAAAATTCTTGTGGACACGTAATGGGAGAATCTTCATGAGGAAAGGCGAAGCAACACCTATCCAGGCTATTGCATCAGAAGAAGACCTACAAAAATTTCAAAATTCTATATAAGTTTGACTCCCATTATCTATAGACCGTGATTATCCAAGGACACTTAGTATTTACTACCCAAATTTAAGAGGTCTAAAAACTAAGTCTAGAATATTGTACAATAATATTCTCTCCTCTAATCTCGATATTATAAGTTTATCAGAGACCTGGTTAACAAATAGTATTTTTGATTCTGAATTGTTTGATAGCAGATATGTAGTTTTTCGCAAAGACAGAGACTCACGAACACCAGGGGGAGGTGTTCTATTAGCAATTAAAGCTTCATTAAGACCAGAGCAGATGTTATCTTTAGACTCAAATAATGAATCAATATGGGTGAAAGTCTATTACAATAGTGTCAAGTATATTATAGGTACAGTTTATTTTCCTCCAAACTCCAGCTTGAACTCTTAAGTTGAATATTATGAGAAAATTGAGCAAAATATAGTTTTATTTGGTTGTAATACTGTTATACTTGGTGACTTCAATTTTCCTGAGATTTGTGATGCTTCATGCGATTTTAGTACAGGTAGTAATAAGGTAAAGGAATTGTATAAATTATTAACTCTCTTAGGTTTACAGTCAGTAAACAATATAACAAATATCAATGGAAGAACACTAGATTTAGTATTAACAAATATGAGTTTAAATATTACAGAAGACGATCATAATTTAGTGCCTAAAGACACATATCACCCACCTTTAAGTTTACTCCATAGAACAACCCGGGGTAACAAAAGTAATATAGAATCAATAAATAGATACAATTATTATAGAGCTGATTTTAATCGGTCATATTTACTCTTAAGAGATTACACATGGGATGATTTAAATAACTACCATGACTTAAACCAAATTGTTACTATGTTTTACAATAAGCTATATTCAGTTATAAATCAATGTGTTCCTAAAACAAGAGGTTATAAACAGAAGTATCCCATTTGGTTCACAAAATAAATTATAAATAATATCAAACTCAAGGAAAAGTACAGAAAGAAGAAAGATGATTCAGAGTACTATTTGTTTCTATATAAAGCTTGTAGGGCCCGAATTAAAAATGATATTGAATTAGCTTATAGGTCTTATCTACAGAATATAGAGGAGAATATATCGCAAAATACCAACCAATTTTGGAATTTTATAAAAAGTAAAAGAAAACAACTCAAATCTAATGTGGAGATGGTATTTAATGGCCAATCTTTAAAAACAAATGTTGAAATTGCAAATGGATACGCAGACTATTTTAGATCAATACATCCACAAACCAAATGCACATACAATCCAAGGTTTAATGCGATCAATAGCGAATTGGACTATTTTGATTTGGAAAATATAACTATTACAGAAGTGAAACAGACCATAAAACAGTTAAAATCAACAACATCTTCTGGGCCAGACAAAATACCCACCTATATCTTTAAAGGCTGTGGAGAAGCATTGGCATATCCACTAACCCTGATATATAATAAAATACTTGAAAAGAGTATTTTTCCAGATGCGTAGAAATTTACTAAAGTTACACCCATTTATAAATCAGGAAATACGAAAGTAGTACAAAACTATAGACCCATTGCAATTCTATCAACACCAGCCAAAATATTTGAAAGCATTTTACATAAACATATTTTCAATCATGTTAAACTATCAATCTCATCAAAACAACACGGTTTATGCCTAAGAGATCAACAATTACCAATCTATGTAACTTCACAGAATACATATCATCTGAATTAGATGAGTACAAACAAGTTGATACTACTCGTATATATACTGATTTTCAGAAAGCCTTTGATAAAGTAGATCATGACCTCCTATTAAAGAAATTAACCTTTTATGGACTTTCCCCGAAATTACTCAAACTGATCAGTTCATATTTAAACAGCAGATCCCAAATAGTAAATTATAAAGGCCATTTTTCATATAAATTTACCGTCAATTCAGGTGTACCTCACGGATCAAACCTGGGTCCTCTATTATTTTTATTATTTGTAAACGATTTTCCGGATATAATTCTGAATTCAAATGTGATAATGTTTGCTGATGATGTCAAATTATATAAATCTATAAATTCAGCAGAAGACTGCTATAATCTTCAAACAGATATTAATTCAGTATCAAAGTGGAGTACAGATAACAAACTACCACTCAATATTTAAAAATGTGAAAAAATGACATTTGCAAGATGCAAAGAAACCATTAGATTTGATTATAGCATTGACAACATTTTATTACTTCAAGTAAAAAGTAAAAAAGATCTAGGTATTGTTTTTACTTCTGATTTAAGATTTAATGAACATATAGAATTAACAGTTAGGAAAGCATTGGGAATCCTTGGTTTCATAATGAGAAATTCATACATGCTAAACCAGAAAACATTAACTCGTTTATATTATTCTCTCGTTAGACAAAATTTGGAATATGGATCTATCATTTGGGATCCATTTACTGTAAAAAACAAAAGTATAATCGAAAAAGTACAAAATAAATTCCTCAAGTTCTTAATGTTTAAAGTTTGTGCTATTATCCATTGTATATGAATTATGATAAACTCCTGGAAAATTTTGAATTCCAAGCTTTATCAAATAGAAGAGCATGTCAGTCATTAAGTTTTTTGTATTTTTGTAAAATAATTAATTCCCATATTGATGATACACACCTTACAGAAAAAATTTATATATATATATATATATATATATATATATATATATATATATATGTACCCAGTAAAAATAGTAGATTAAGAAAACTATTTTTTACTCCTAAAGTAAACACAGAAATACACAAAAATTCACCAATAAACAGAACTTTGAATAGGTACAATCAAATCCACCCACTTGATACAGATACATTTGGAATGAATCTTAAACAATTTAATTCTGCTGCAAGCCGACTGTTAAAACTTGTCAAACATGGTAATTCATAGAAACCTGTGTGTGAATAGTAACACCGTTGTCAACTAACATATTTTTCACTGTTTTATTTTACTTGTTTTACTCTTATTTCATTTTTATTTTTTCTCTACATCCTTAATGCTTGCTTTCTCCTTATCTCTCTTGTTCTCTTTACTCTCTCCTAAACTCTTTACTTCTTAACTTACATTGGTTATTATTCTAACTTTTCTACTTTTTATAATATCTACTTCATATTTGTGTTATTGTAACCACATGATGTATTGCTAGTATAATCATGAACATTGTAATTGGGTGTATACCTGTAATGTTCATTTTTTTGATTAAATAAATAAACTCCGCTCTATCCCGAAGACTACAATATCTTTGTGGACTACGAATCTCCCGTACAGGTGTTTTTAAAATTATGGCAGGTGATTTAATAAACATTAATCGAACCACATCTAGTAGGGCATTTAATACCGTAAATAATTGAGCTAATAAATAATTATATGAAATTTTGGCGTTTGGAAGAAACGTTGTCAGATTCTCACTACATCCATGAGATTTCAACAAGCCAAATATGGAAATATCATTGCGGAGAGCGGTCCAACTAGGAAGACCTCCACCAAAGGTGAGGGGGAGAGTGAATGGAAGGGAACTTTGCATTGCACGGTACCAAGAGCGCATGTGCGCTCAAATATCTTCCTAGCTGGAGAGCCCTTTAGATGCTGCAGTTCTCCATAACTTTGGGTTAGAAAACGACGATGTATTTCAAGCTATTCCTATGGATGCAGATATCGGCGAGGTATAGTATATTCCAATAAATGAAAGCCTCCGTTCTCGGAGCTACCCAGATAACACTTCCCCCCTGCTACTTAACCGTAGAGATTACTGAAACAATAGGTGATTCTCATTGTTAAACGATTTATTGTAACTATTATAATTTTATTATATTACACTTCTATAGCTTAACTTAAAGCACAACAGTACGAATGCCAGATTATAATAATAATTATAAGAGCTAGAAGTTCAATAGTTGCACCCGCAGTGTTAATGTAGCCTATAATATGTCCTTTCTTCTGACCCAGGTGTAAAAATGGCCAAACAGGCCACATCGGAAGAAAATTTGACTGACTCTGGGATTAGCGTACAATGAGAAGGGGACACATTGTAAAACCATTCCTTAAATACTCTCCAAGTCTCGAATGGTGGAGTGATATGATGCATTTATGTTTGGGAATAAACTATAGCAGATGCTGCAGGTCTATAGTATACTGCTAACTATTTTAATTAACCCTGTGGACAGGAAAGTGGGAAGCATTATAAACTATATAGAAGAAAAATGCCAACATGAGTGCCGAAAGAAAATTTTATGGAAGGGCACTGGAGGTTGAAGCTGCACAGGATCTAGAGAAACACACAACCACCTACATAATTATTATTGGAGTTCATAGCTTGCGAAATATTGTACCGCCATTTTTTGTTTAAATATTACATTTCTCAGTTGTAATGTTATTATTTTTATAAGGTAACATTTTTAAGTAAATATTCCGTGCATTTGAAAAAGGACAGAAACAAGCCTCTTATTAGTTTTGTTTTTATCCTTTTTATCCCACTCTTTTCCATGATTTTGTGTAATACTCCTTATTAATATTGTTAAACAGTCAATAAGTATTAATAATTCATTATATTGAGATTTATGATAAACAACTGTAGAATAATTGATTTATCGTTTTTGGGGAAGAATATATAACTTTAGGCAATAAAGATATTTGAATATATTTTAGAACTTTATTATTCTTATGAGAGAAATAATTTTAATAATGACAGTGAATCAATGATGAAAATAAACTGGAAATTCCAATTGTTTGCATTATAATACAGAAATCGTTTGCACAAAAATTGTAATCACAGTACCCTAACGTAGGCTACTAAACTGAAAATAATCTTCCGAGAGAATTGAAATTAGTAAAGAATAAAACCCTACCAATAGGCCTATTTTAAAATATGACAATTGTCATTAGTAATAACTAGACATCGGATTTATATGGAAATGCATATTCCCCCTGCTGTAACAGATGATATGGAAAGGAGAATTTAAGCACGTTTTACCATCACTTGTTACTGTATATATACAGTTTATAGTGCATATAAAAGCATATTTTTGGTGGTGTTGCATATTTCGCAATTTTAGTATGCACCATGCATATATCAAACTGTTTTAAGGATTGGAACGTTATTTTTAAGTATTAACAATTTTTATACAGTCGTGAAATACTTGTGCAGTCTGCTTACTCCCCAGAAACCCATAATGAGCTTTTGGTGAGAGGCTTGCATTCCATACTGGTGACGTCACCCGGGGAATCACAACTCTCCAAGTTGCAGTTACTGTTGTGCAATGCAATTACAGAAATTCAAAATACCATGTGAAAGGATACCACATGTCGCAAATTTTCTCATTGGCAAACTAAGTGAAGAAGAGCCGGGAACGCCTTATTTGATCGCTTGTAGGGTCTTAGAAAAAACTAACCACTCAACGGTAGCACGCTTTGTGAATGACGCTCTAAGAATATTGTGCCAGAAGAGGGCAACGACGATAAGTTTCGTGTCCTCCTTTCAGATTCTGCAGCCTAAATTTTGAGTGCTGGTTCGCCTGTAAAAACATTTTCTCCCCATCTAATACATGTTACTTGAATTGTACATGGAATTCATAGAGTAGCAGAAACAGTACGGGGACAATTTTCTGAAGTGAACACTTTGATTTCAACTACTAAGAAGGTATTTCTGAAAGCTCCCACGCGAGTAAATGCTTACAGAGAATCACTTCCGGAACGACCTTTACCACCAGAACCAATTATTTCACGTTGGGGCTCATGGATAAATGCTGCTCTATTTTATTTCGATAATTTTACTGCCGATAAAGAATTTGTTTGCTGCCTGGATCCAATTGATGTCACTTCAATTCAGTGTTCACAAGAAGTATTCAAAAGTGAAACTTTACATAGGGATTTAAATGTAATCAAAGCTCATTTAAAAAATTTAGCTGAAGCAATTCAGACATTAGAGAAAGTGTGGTTTTCCCCTTAATGATGCCCTATTAATCCTTGAAAAAGTGAAAGATGAGCTTAGTTGTGGCGCCTGTAAATTATGCGGAAAAACTGGGTGAATATCAGTGCAGTGTTCTAATACATAGGCGTAACCAGGCCGACCATATGGGGGGGTTATAACATCCGCGGGGTCTGGGGGGTATGGAATACCCCCCATGGAGAGGGGGGTCCGGGGGTCCTCCCCCGGAAAATTTTAAAAATTAAGATGCAAAATAACGAGTTTTAAGCTTCCGGGGACCCTCCTCCGGAAAATTTTAAAAATTAAGATGCAAAATAACGAGTTTTAAGCATCCGGGGGTCCTCTCCCGGAAAATTTTTAAAATTAAGACGCAAAATAACGAGTTTTAAGCTTCCCACGCTTTATACTTATATTAAGTAATTTATGGGCAGACTTAAAAAATTATACAATTTTCCTTTTTTTAATCAATGGGGGGGGTTCAAACCCCCAAAACCCCCCAAACCCCCCCTCGGTACGCCTAAGTTCTAATATACAAAGAAATCCTGAATTTAACATCTTATGCTCTGTGAACAAATCCCAGCAAGGTGACAGTGTTGACTTTCCAGAAGAAATTTCACCAGAACTTGTAAGTTCTTACAGATACTGCCCTACGAAATTTGTGGACGTTGAGAGATCTTTCTCAGCATACAAACTCATTCTAACCAACAGAGACATAAATTTACTCCGGAACACTTAGAGAAGATGATGAGCAAATCCAATTACAGTCAGCAGGAGGACGTATAATTGGACACGTTGAATATGAGTAGAATGCATTTTAACTGCATATTTTCGGGATTTCGGTGCATATTTTACATATTTTAGCAGCATAAATGCATGCATATTTTAACAGTTTTTGGTGCATACAATTCCGATGTCTAGTAATAACTCGTATAACCCAAATGCAGATTCATTGTTTCAGCGAACCTTTCC
The DNA here is from genome assembly GCA_964059195.1 of Ectobius pallidus. NCBI lineage: Eukaryota > Metazoa > Arthropoda > Insecta > Blattodea > Ectobiidae > Ectobius > Ectobius pallidus. The sequence goes on from CAXKWD010000009.1 coordinate 31,617,500, forward strand.
TTTTCATTCTCTGGCACTTTAAGCCAAGGCGCATATTGGGGCGCGATTGACGCATGTCACGCGACGTGGCACAGTGCGAGTTTTTGTAGCATACTTAAAATGAATGGGTTAGCGCAAATTGACAACGCGACGCTACTCAGCGCGAATCGCGTGATACTACAGACGTGTGGCACATTAGCAGAGCCACAGTTTCTCGCGCCACGCGTCACACGTGCCTTCTTGTTCTCTGACTGTCATTCAAAGGTTTTGGTGTCCGGTTGTGCATTTTTCCTTTATTCCATTTAAAAACAAAAATTTACGATGTTGGTTGAGGAAAAGCTGATAGAGGCGGTAAGGAAACACCCAGAGCTGTACGACACAAACAATCCAAGTTACATGAAAGCTATATTGAAAACAAGAATTTGGACGGACATCGCAAAGGAGCTGAACTTGAAAGACGCTGAGTAAATATACTTATTGAACCATTTTATAATTAATGTCTACTATTTGAACCTTTATAACACATTTCATATTCTACAATCCTTCTAATTTTACTCTGTGCTTGTAGATTTTTTCTAGTTTACTCACCCACAAACAAATCATATGCAATTTAGAATCGATCATTTAAACTAAGTTCTATATGTGCTAGCAGAATGTATCAGAAAATAGAATTGCAGTATAATAATTATTAATAACAACACAATATTTAATAAAAAGATTTTGAGGGGGAAATATTTAGAATTGAATTGGGTAAACAAACCAATGAACGAGTTAACCTGGATTCTGGGCATTCGGCTCATGCAATGCAAGAACCGTATGCCCTAAATCCAACATCAGTAGGCGCTTAATTTGAGGATTCTCTACTTTTTATATTTCCTCTTGTACCGCAATCTCTAAATTATTTTAAAAACATACCCACAATCAGGGTTCGAATCAAACATTTTGACGAGTGGGGGGAATTAATGTGGGTCCAAATTTATTCATGTTATTAACAGAACATCCACTCTATACTCGACAGACTACCATGGAACATCAATCACTATTGCACTCATTGTCATCAGGGTTGCCAGGGTTTTTTACACCACTATAGCTTATTGCAGAACAAATAAAAAGTGCAAACATACTATGTTGCTCAAACTTTCTCGCATCTCGTACGTGTTAAAGGCTAGCACAGAAAAAAGTAAATTAAAGAGACAATTAAATTTTATTTATTACATTTCATAAGACTAACAATTATCTAGAACGGAAAGCATCAGGGTCGATCTTTATGTTCAATGCTTTTAACGCGAAATAATAATAATAATAATAATAATAATAATAATAATAATAATAATAATAATAATAACAACAATCGGTAGTTTTAAATTATTAGTAAGTTATGACTTTCTATGACCATTTACAAAGAAAAATCCCAATTTAACCATTGCCATACGAATAATCGGCATACCTGCCAACCCGGATTGACACAGCACATTCTTCAGCAGTTCTGTTGCCCGGCAAGAAGAAACAAACACCAAGCTGTAATATAAACCGTCCACTGTCATGCTTCTGTTTACTCCATGCCAGTGCTTTAGATAAATATTGCTACGCATTGTGCTTAGGCACATCAAAAAGCGGCATTATGTTCGAACCCTGCACTCAATACGTACATACTTGATAAATTTAAACTACTGCACTTCTTTACAAAATATATACAAACTTATTTAAAATTATTCACATGAAGGTTGTAAAGATTTGAAAAATTCACAGAAGTTTTAAAAAGGCTTATTTAAAAAATAACAATGACCACATAAATGTACATTTAGAAACCTCTAGACAATTCGCCCCTTGAAATCTAGTAAAAAAAACAATATTAAAAATGACTGGAAGTCATTTTCCAACTATTGTAAGTGTTAAAAAAACATATAGGCCTATGATAACTTGAAATTTAGTAAAAGAACAATATAAACAATTATAAACATTAAATATTAAAAAACTGGAAGTATCTTTGCAACTACTGGTGGTATTAAAAACATATAGGCCAATGATAACTTGAAATTTATTAAAAGTACAATATAAACATTAAATATTACAGAAATTGGAAGTAACTTTGCAACTAATAACGAACTATGAATTGAATTGGCATTATATATATATGATTATTGATAATTTTCATTATTTCTTTTTGTTTAAAAGGAAACACAAAAGAATATATTATACTAATACCAATGATGCAGCGATAGCGGATAACTTTGATTCATTACAGTCGGTATAGAAAGGGTTTGTCTAATCTCGCAAACTAATAGTATAATCCATATTAAAATTTTATATTATTGTGCTTGAACTGTTGATAAGAGGTGCTAGAAGTGTTGACCCTTCATTTACTATATATGTGACACCTTCGTAGAACATCTGCTTTAAGATCTACTCAGATACATTATCTGCCATGAATCCCGCCTAGGCCTAATTCAATTCTGATGCTGTTCTAATATCTCTAATATCTAATCAGTTTTCTCAGTAAGCACATGTAGATCACTCAAATCGTTCAGAAATTTTCACAGAATTTTTTTACATGTAACATGACTTTGTAAATGCTTCGTAAATGAAAAATAAAGAGAAATAACGTGCCTATAACTTAGGCCTAAATTCAAATTTTCTACAAAGGTATTACGAATGTGAGGGAGAATACTTCCATTTTTTCTAGATCATCTTATGTTCTGTTTAAAGCACTCCATAGCAAAATATCCGCGATTTCGTAAAATAAAACAGCGTCAACATAGCAATATATCTCATGGGATTGACCATAACCACAAACAGCTGTCACAAGATACATGACTACAGCAAAGAGCATTACACGCATCATCTGGGCGAGAGAACTGCGTTGCAATATGCGTTCCCCAACGAGACGCGTTTGGCGCGATCAGGTCATGTCGTTCGCATCATGTCATCTCACACGTGTCAAACGCGCCCCAATATGCGCCTAGGCTTCTTAAATTTACTACTTTAGTTTGGTTTACTCCTGGATGGTGCACGCCACCCTAAGTGTTTTTAAAGCCTAAATAATCTTAGTATTTTTGTTTTAGCAGTCGAACCCCACAGAATAACACCATAGTTTAAATGGGAGTGAATGAATGCGAAATAAAATTGTCTGAGGGTGTCTTTATCCATGTCCAGTCTGTTTTAGAATGTATAAACCTTTATTTAATTTCTTTCTGACTTTCTCAATATGTAAATACCACCGAAAATTCTGGATCTATAACTAAGCCTAAAAAATTTGAGTGACTGACTTCAAGAAGTTCTTCGTTTTTAATTGTAAGTTATATATTTGAATAAGTTTTTCCTTTTAAGATGATCTGCATCCATTCTGTTTTTTTTTTATATTCATTACCATGTCTAAATTGTTGAAGTAATCATCAACCATATTAACTATAACATTGGATTTATTTTTTTATCTCTTTAGCGTAGGCCTATCATCTGTAATTAAAGTTGTTGTATCATCAGCATACCTTATGGCCATGCCTCCTAAATCCTCGATTTTCTGAAACAGATCGTTTATGTAAAGCAAGAATAGGTAAGGGCCTAGTTTTGAACCTTGGGGCACCCCATGGTTTATTAATTTGATTGATAGTCTAAAGTTAATTATATTTTCTTTGACTTTATGTTTTATTTCTACCCATTATACTCATTCCTCCAATTCCATAACTGTCTAGTTTTGGTAATAATTTTTTATTGTTGATATAATCAAATGGTTTTGATAGGTCAATATTACGTTCTTTTGTTGTGTAGTGCCTGAATTATCATATTCCCTTTGCTTATAGCCTGTATTGTCGATTTCTTCTTTTTTAAAACCAAATTGCTGATTTTATATTTATTACAAAAATTTTGCAATTGTTCGAGATACAATCCTTCCGTGACTTTTGAAAATACCGAGCATAAAGTGACTGGTCTGTAATTTTCTATAAACTTTGCACCATTTTGTTTTTATAATGGTCTTACTATTATTTTATTCATTATTTCTGGAAATTTGCCTGTCATGAAACTATGATTTGTTAAGTGAGTAAGAGGTTCTGAAATTCCGTATTTGCAATTGTTTACCATTTCAATTGAAAATTTATCAAGTCCAAAGGATCTTTTGCTTTTTGGTGTGTTTATTTGCTTCAGGACGTAATTATTCGAAACTTCTAAAATTACCATAGAATTACTCCGTGAAAAAAGTAAAGTGTTCCCTCCGTGAGCTGATTTTAATTTCATTATACTGTATACTTTACGAATTCCTAACTCTATTGTCATGTTTATATAATAATCATTATATCATAATATGCTTATTTTTTGTGGATCCTCAAATATGACTCCATTTTTTCGGATCACTAAATTTTTTATTTGTTTCCCTGTATCTCTGTGTACAGTTTTAATAATGCTCCATGTTGTCTTTATTTTATTTTCAGAATTTAATATTAATTACATGATTATTGCAATTTATTTTTTCTACTTTTACATATTTTAACAAAACACGTAAAGTACAGCCATCCATATACGTATTGAGACATTAAAGAAAGTAAAAGATTTCTTCAGGAGCAAGGTTTTTAGGAAAAGTACCCATAATGCAAGCGGCATTTCCCCTTTGAATAGCAATACTGATCCTCTGTCTCAGGAAAGTCGTTGATCGAGAATCTCCGTTTTGAGCCGCAAGTTTTTTTTTTCTATATCTGAGATCAATAATTTAGCCTCAGTGCACCAAGGTCCCATGGTCTCAACTTCGAAAGCAATAAACTCATACCTATGTAGCAGGTCACGGTACTTATTTATTTTGATGTTCACTGCAGACAATGCTGCTGAACCTGCTAATTTTGATGTGCTAGGTAAATGGGATGAAGCCAAGGTATCCACACAAGTGGCATCCCATAGAAGAGATCTACCACGAGACCACGGAATTAATGTCAGGCCATTTGGACGTTTCCCATCGCTGCGGCTTATACCGGCAGGCTCCAGAATTGAAGGAATCCCAGCTGAAGGAAGAGCTCTTTGGAGAAAAGCCTATCACTGAGCATGAAATCTCTAAAAAATCTCGCATTATTTTTGGGGCAGCTTAGAGGAGGGGACAGCCAGAAGCCATGATTCCGATTCTCTTTCTTGTAAGGCGCGGATTCTAGCCCGGCCAACGTCAGTTTGTGAAGAAGATTGAAGGGATTCAAGCATATAGGACGCTTGAATGTAATCCCACGATTTTTGTATCGCAGGATTATCTGGTAGAATATGATTAATTGAAGAACAGTGCCACTTCTCAAGAGCTTCAGCCATAAAGGGGATCTCCATTTCATCATTGTGACTGGGGAAAGTTGATTTGACGAAATCGAGTACTCCAAATGCAGAAGCCAGAAAAGCAGGTAAGCAGACATCACTGACGTTGCGGACTCCAAGCCCACCAAATTGAACTGGTAAAGTAGCCAAGGTCCAGATTCTGTCTTCCAGGCTTATATTCAAAATAGATTCCAAACAGTTCCTTAATTCAACAACAGCCTCTTGAACAAGAGATGGAAACAACCAAAGTGAGGTTGTGCGAAAGAAGTACGTCAGTCTTGGAATGAAAAAACAGTTCTTCAAAAGAAAATAAGCCGTGTGAGAGAATAGTGAGTTTAATCCTTCAAATAATATTTTCATAGATTCCAACTTTTCACGAAAACTTGGTTCAACAGCTGGAGTCAAAACTGGAGAACCAAGAAGAGTCAGGTTGGAATTTGAAATTTTCTTTATACCTGGGGCAATATCCTCAAAGATCGAAACCACATTGTCATCCTTTGCAGAACAAAAGAACAATTCACACTTGTGAAGGTTAACTTCCAGTCCAAGGAGTCTGCAGGCTTCTATAACAGCTTTAAGGTCACAGGATACATCTGGTTCACCGCCCAAAGTGCCATCATCCAAGTAGAATAAATTCAATTCACTATATAATTGATTTATAACTGAGTTAAGAGTAAGACTAAAAAGTAGGGGACCTGCTGGATCACCTTGTTGAACTCCTCTCTTGATAAAATCACTTCATTATTGTAGAAAAGCTTGGAAGGTTGTGCCATATGTATGCATATGCGTTGGAAATTTTATATTTAATAGAACGGAGCATACAGTCTCTTTCTATGCAGTTGAAAGCGTTTCTAAAATCAATTTTAAGAAGAACTTTCCTAGTAAGCTCATTATTGCGAAGAAAAGCACCCGTCGAGTGTATAATAGGTTCACAACCCTTGGAGGTGCCAAATCCAAGCTGGTGAGGTTGTAAGGAAGTGCTGACTTCATCCCGCAGAGAAATGCAAACTAATTTAGACACTAGTCTGCGAAAGAAATTTCCGATTGCAATGGGACGTATGCCGTCACATTTCTTTCCAATGGCTATTAAGAGTACTCCATATAAATAAGGACAAATTTTGTTGGTAACATTACCAGCTAACATAAAATTACAGAATTGAGTAATAGCAAGTAATAGTCTTCTGCCAGAATCTCCAGCAGATTTTGATGTTAGTTCCTTGATATGCTGTGGTCGAATTCCATCGATGCCAGAAACTGAGCCCGTAGGGTAACTATTAATAGCTCGCGAAACCATATCCTGAGAAACTTTCAGATGGACGCTGTCACCATCCGTGGGAACTGGAAAAGTTAAAGGTCGTGAAGGTGGAGGATGCTTCTGCAGCAAAGCTTCATGTGTACCTCTTGTAGCAGGAACTACACCTGAATCCGAAGAGAGAATACGAATTGCTCCTCTAATATCTCCATCAGCTACTTTTGCTTCAACAAGATGGGACCTTGAGAAGTTCCGTTTTTGCTTACTTTGAAGAGGTCCCAGTTTAAAAGTCTGGGTGTTTTCTTTTTTTTTAGAAACTAGTGATTTGTCTGATGTCTTCGTTAATTTAACAGGAACCTTAAGAGCAATATAAGCAAAAAGAAGTAATACGTGCCAACACTCTTCTGAATTCTCAGACATGCACTTTTTAATGTAGTGTGTTGGTTTTTCTGCAGCAAAGTTACGAGCACCTTTAGGAATCCTTCTCAAAACTCTCACATTGATTTTACAATTAGATGACTGACATTGAAAAAATCTTCTGAAGTGTTCTTAGGATGTAATAAATGGCAGTCAGGGCGGTCATTTGGGTGAACTCTTGACAGATGTATGCGCAGACCTCTCAAGCTCTTGAAAAATCTTGCATCATTATCTTTGCAGAGAGGACATAGAAATTGGTCAGAACCACTGTCAGAAGTAGTCTGAGAACCATCCTTTGACTTACAAGGTGGACACAGCCACGAGGAATTGGACTCAGCTTGGGTTTTGACTTCATCACGACACAGACCAACACAAGAACCATGAAAACAGGATTTACATAAAATACAGAAGATTAGAACATTTTCTGCATTAGAATCAGAGTTATTGCATAAAGCGCATATTATAGATTCATCGTCAATCATGTTTAAAATTATATCACAGAAATCTGCAGCAAAATAAACATGCTTGTCACTAAGGAAACAAACTCAAAAGGAAACAAAGAACCCAAAAAAATTCAAACACAAATGAACTTCTCATTAACACCATAAAGAGAACTATTCACTATCCTCTTAAACCACAAACACGTAGAATATCCAGAAACTGGCTGAAAACAGAAAGAAACTGAGAGCAGTTTCTCACAACCACCAGCCACAGGTCACGGCATTAGTGTTCTGTTGTATTATTTTTTGCTTGGGTAATGACTTATTTGTATATAGTTTCATAATTTTGTATATAATTTATTGATTTTTCATCTAAACTGGGCGATTTTAGTTTAAGAATTCCATTCTTTTTTTGATAATTATATTCTTTTCGTCATCCAGTCTTTTATTTTTCTCTTGTTTATATTTTGAACTAGTTTCTTCATTGGCATTGAATGATCTAAACACGATTTCAAAAATTTGTAAAGAGATTGAATTTTTCATTTATGTCACTCAATTCATAAAGATTATCCCAATCAATCTGATTCATATTTTGCTTCAGACGATTTACTGATGCTGTGTTTATACTTTTTTCTTATTAGACATTTGGGTGTTCTGAATTTTGGGTTCTAGAATTTTCCCATAATGGTCACTTAACCCTGACCTATTTAGCTGTACACTGAAATAGCCGCTTTGTAGATTAGTATACATTATATTATCTATGCAAGTGACTGTATTTTTTGTTACCCTGGTTGGTTCAGTTTTGACTAACTTAAGCTTATATCTATCTAATATATCTATTAATAATTTTTATGGTTATTTTCTCTTATTAAGTCTGTGTTTATGTCACCTGCTATTATAATAATATTATTTTTATTTATGGAATTTAAACAATATAGTGGCCCTTGCAGCAGAAGAGGAAAGTGAATTTTCAGATTATATTTATAATAATTCCTCACCTATGGCCTTCACCATCCACAGAAAGGGACTCGCATGACAAATGGGGGCAAAGTCATTCCACAGCGATTGAACAAACAATTTTGTTTTACACCCAGTGTTATAGAAGTAATGAAAGAAGTTCAGATAGAAAGATCGTGAAAATAAACTCCATAAATAAGCAGCTAAAAACGTAAAACTGCAAACTCATAAAATAACAGGCAGGAATCACTGAAATAATTGTGTAATTAGGTTTTAGAAGATGTCGTACATTTTTATAACATAATACGATTTTTAGGTAGATTTTCGAAGAAAAATCTACCTATTGCAATGGATACCACTTTATGATTTTCGAAAAATTCTTTCATATCTTTACGTTTCATGCTCCCCTAAGTACGAAACCACCGCCCGTTCAAAAAAAATTTTGTGATATTTATATATATATTTATATATAAGTTATATATATATATATATATATATATATATATATATATATATATATATATTATATATATATATCTTTACACGATAGCGGCCGTAATTTTGAAGATATTTGAACCAAATTTTATTATGTTATTTCTAGGCCCAATAGTTCGGACAAGTTCGTTAATGGGCAAAATTGGCCCAAGGGGGTGGTCGGGGGAGGGGGTTGAAATTTTAAAACATTTATATCTCGGCCCCTATGAAGTATAGAGGGAAACTTTGTTTGAATAAATTAGAGTACTCCCTATGGAGTTCACAGTGACACCAACAATTCGGGGGTTCGAGTGAGGGTGGGGGTGGGGGTAGGGGTGGGGGATGAAAATTCGAAACTTTTGAAACCACGTCTTGTGGGGTATCGTTGAAAAGCTCTTGATGAGTACTCTACAAATCAATAAATAGTTTCTTGATAGCTCTCATATGACGCGAGATTTTAATGTTTGAAAATAATAACATTTAAAAGAATTATTATAATATCATAATTTTGTCTTGTTTAGCGGCTTTGCTAATTTTATTCATTGCTGATCTTATGCACGGCCTCCCAGAATATTATATCCTATTCTTGTTGTCAAAACAAATGATTGTAGGCTCTTCCTCTTTACTGCAGGTTTACCATGCCAAGGCTAAAGAAAAAGAGTGCTATGCAGCGACAATAAATTAAACCAAAAGCACTTCGAAATCTACCTCCGCCTGTAGGCCTGCCTAAAGGGATTTTTAATTTTGAAAATAAAATTTTAAATGAGTGCCACAGTGGTCCAAAACGCGAATCTAGCGGGACAAAATTATATTATGTTTTGAAACTATACCCTTACATGTAATATACACATACAATGCAAAGAAACTCACTTAAACATATAAATTTGCTGTATAAATATATTAATATACATTTATACCTATATATACACGCACACATTACACGCCTATATGAATACATGAAACACACATACATACAAGCATACATACATAAGTAAACGCGCTCATATGTACATAATATAATGTTCATACAGTTTAAGTTCTCTTTTCAAAATTCTAGTCATCATCATCATTATTTTCTTCTTTATTTTGTACGTCTGGAGAATCTAACGGGACGGAATTATTTGCATCTTGAATATACATATACACATACACAGAACACAGAATGTACCACATTTGTACGTACTAATTTATTATGTCAATCAGTGGACAGAAACTCAATTAGCTGTACGCAGACAGATCTTTACTTCCTCAGTTCCACAAACATTTGCCCTATTGCAGTTACAGCACAAAGAAACTGTTTGCGGATTAGGGAACAATGCTAATGTATTCGTTTGTAGAAAACGATGGTAAAGGAAAAAATCATCTACTTTAGATAAAAACACACATACACACGTAGGCCTGTATACATATATACACACATACATATATACATACGAATACAATGTGTTATTATACCATATTATAAGATTACAGTTCTGTTTTCAAAATTTTAATCGTAACCATCATCATCATCATCATCATCATCTTTTTCTTCGCCATTTTCTTCATAATCTTCATCACCACTAGGGTGGCCAGACGTCCGGCTTTTGGCCGGACTGTAAGGCTTTTTGCTAAGCAGTCCTCCATCCGGCGCAGCTTTATGCCGGACGTTGATTTGTCCTCCTTTTCGAGACTCTGATGGATCGGTAAAGCGTATTAATAAAATTTGTATTTTTCCGTATGTTCCTGCCAATCCTAAGTTGGCACGCTTGTCGATACTATCATTTGTTTAGTTGGTGCCGCGGAAATCTGAATCTATTCCTAACGTTGGCACGCTTATCCATACGATGATAGCGTACTATCATATTTTGTTTGGTGCAGTACGTGGCGTTGGCCGTACTGTTGATTGTTGTTCAAGTCTCCATTTGTATTGTATATTCTTTGCAGTTTGCCGTGTTTTTCTTCCATTACCAGAATGCCAAAACGAAATACTTCTTTTAATCCTCAGTGGATCAAAGAATTTCAGTACATTTCAAAAAGCAGTAAAGCAGTGTATAATCATTTATTTTATATAAATGCAGTTATTAAGTATAATTAGTCAGGGTTACACCATAGTATAAGTATTAATACAGTACAGAAACTCGGCCCGTTTTTCTGCCAGCCGAGCATGCGCGCATTTACTAGCGATCGTAGCGGCCATAAAGTAAGACTACAGAAACTACTCCGGGAAGTATGTAAATAAATAGGAGTGTTGTATTTATTAGAACACGCTATATTCGAAAGGACCTTATTATTCTGCTGTAAATTTCAGTAATAATAAAAGACAAAATCCTGAATTGCATTTCTTCACTTTCTTGAAACATCCAGAAAGGTAAGAACGAAAATAAGTAATATTTATTGTAGGTCTACTGGCTTACTCGTGATTCTGGTGTGGTTATGTTTCAAGTTACTTTAATGTAATATTTTTATATTTTATTCTGTTGTAATGATTTCTGGTGTATAAAATAGGTCATTAATGGTCGACAAGAAAACCTAGTAACAAAATATGTAAAATATTTGAGTGAAAATTACCGTCTATGCTTGACACACGCCGAAAACAGACAGTTTATGAATTCCTATAAAAACTCGTTAATTAAAACTGCTGTACCGACGGTGTCTTCAATTCCAAATGCTCCTGAATTTTTTTGTTTTGTATAATGAAGTCCATCCTGCAGTAATTGACGCTACATAGACCTACAATAAATTGAAGTCGTATATTGCCATATAAGGCAAAGAATCAAAATACACTGTCAACAATGACGTGCAGGATGAACAACGTGACAGACCTATAATATAATATACGTAATTAATGTGTAGGCTATTTATTATCATAATTTGAATTATAAATTATATTAAAGGGCAATGATTTTACAGGAAAAATACTAGGCCTAGGTACAGTCCTTAACAGTAGCCTATTTAGGTATTGTTTACCTCCTCTTAACTAGAATATAATACATTATCTGTTTTATTATTTCTTAAATTTAAAATTAGATTTGCATTAAATAAAAATATTCTGTATTTTTCTCTTTTAACATAACATATTTTGCGATGTGTTTATGTATTTTCCCAAGCCATTTCATATGATGAGAATGTAGCTTTACTCAATCTCCGCATGGAGCGCTAGTGTCGTCCAGCCAACATGTTGTCATAGGACTTTTAACACACAGTTTCTTTACTGTATTAATACTTATACTGTGGTTATACTATGTAATATTTGCTGTCCAGCCGTCCATGCCCGAAGTTTTATACTATGTTAGATTACCGAAGAAGTGTCCTCCTTTCTGACATTTTAGAAATGGCCACCCTAATCACCACCTTCACCTTCATCTTCTTCTTCTTCTTCTTCTTCTTCTTCATCAACTTCTTCTAGAGGTGACGAAATTTTCTTCTGTTCATCATTTCTGTAGCTTTTGATTAGATGTGGTTCTTTTAAGAGCTGTCGAACTTCCAATTGTAGACTGTATTTCTTCTTCTGGGGCAAGGGGCCTATATTTGGTATCAAAGGATCTGAAGTGATGAGCAGTAGATTAAGAACACTACCTTCAGACAATAATTTTTTCGGTCTTCCAACATGTGATGAAGATGAAGCATTCAGTGAATGAAATTTCATAACACTTTCCGTTCAGAATTTAACCATTTTGTATATTTAACCACAAATCTATCATGTTTTCTGCCACATTGTTTCCAGCGTTTCATATTTAAACAATAATAGCACTTTTTAAATTTCATTTAAGGCAACAGTATTGCAGTCCCGCAATTCAAAATTTTCTTTCACGTAATTACACAAATCTTGCGTAATGAATTTGCTCTCCTGAATGATTTGAATAATTCCATGCGGGTCGTAACCCGTAATTTACTTCTAGTGTGTGACATTCTACTTTTTTGGATCCCTTGTTTTCCCTAAAATATAAAATAAAGTATATATAAAAAGACTAGAATATTTTCATACGTTTTATGAAAATTAACTAATTACATATTTTTGGAACATTGTTAATTTGTTAAAATTAATTGAATACTTTTATTTATTTAAAATTACTCAAATAAATATCTTATTAACCTTTAAGTATTATTTATTGCTTGTTCTATTGATTCAGTGCAGCCTACTGATCGAAATCCCGCATTTTACTAATAAACATATTCTGCAAGAAGCAATTTTATTTCTTGGATTCTTGGAAAGAAATAGATTTTTCAGAAAAAGGCGCAACTTGCGCACTTTGCGGTTCAAAGCAACTTATAGCCCATGAATTTAGCTATGATCTGGTGAATTTTCAAAGTGCTATTCTGATATATATTTTTTATAAGTCAATTTAAAGTTTTTGGGAAAAAATAAATTATCTTTTTTATCTTTAAAGAATACAAACTAATATGACGGACATACAAATATGTATATATGTATAATTGTTATACTAAAAAGTTCCACATACCTTGGATTAAATTATCCAGTAGTAATAAATTCCTCCACTATGCAACGCAGTTAAAATAAACAGTAGGATTTGGTTATGGTTTTAGAATGAAGACAAAACGGCTAGACCTATATATAGAAAAAGATAGATGCTAGGCTCGGTATAACTCAAAGATTCGGGGCGAACGATAAGTGTGGTATACGCCTAATAAAAAAAAAGATAAGTCCCTACAGCTATCGTTGCTCTTCCGCATGTCCACTGCCGAACATGCAGGATCCCAAACAGTGTCACTCACCTGCAAGCACAGTTCAGGCTACCACAGAAATCATCCGCCAAATCACACGAGCCAACCGAAACCATGGGAATCTAACTAAATATATATATATCTGGGAAATAGAAAAGTTTTTATGTATAATGTTGCTACGTTTAGTTATACTTATTTCTTTTTAGGAAGACATGAGGAAATGCCCAACAGAGGGAGATCGAATTCTCCAGAACAGGGCCATATAGGAGGCAGGATAATAATGCAGCATATAAGACTATCAATAATTCAGAATGATAGTAACAAGTTTAATAAATAATTTTCATTATAAACATCAACAATTATGATAACTACCAGTAAAACTGAATAACAGCTAATAATTAACTGTCCAAATATCTATGTAAATGGTATATCCAAATGTAAAATACATATAAATAAATGACAAACACAATCTAATAATTGTCCCTAATGAAGAATAAATCTCCACATCCTATTCCATAATTCCTCAAAGTACAATTTCAGATGGATAAGCACTAACCTAACCTAACTCATTAGGTAGTTAAGTAAACACCGCATAATACCCTTTGGTAAATATAAATCATGTGAAAGGTAATGATGAGTTTCTAGCCGAATATGCCAGGATAATTCAGAAAAAACCAGATAGGTGAATAAGCAAATAGCAAAAAGAAAAAGCAAAATGCAAAAACAGAGACTTTGGTTAGGGTCAAATAAATTTAGGAAAAGAGAGAAAACCAGAACAATAAATATCTGATAATAGAAAAAGGGGAGGGGCAGGCAACTGTACAAACGTAAAGTACAATACTGAAAATCTATATAAATAGAGAAAATAAATTTGGAAAAACCAGACAGCAAATATCTATATATGTATAGAATTTAATTTGAAGAAAATAGGCTAGACTTTAAATAGGCTAGTTAAAAAATGTGAAATACAGGGACATCATATTCTAACCTGAAAAGCTATGGAATGCCAAAATGCTTTAACCTAGAAAATGTTATAGGCCTACATGACCTAGCATGGATCCAGTTTTTATTTGAAATATATAATGGACAAACTATGCAAAAATGACAGAGAGTTTCTACAATATACACCATAAATGTGAAACCTCAGAAAACGAAAGTAGAAATAAATTTCACCGAGCCAGAATTTATTTTAACCTAAATCAAGACATAAGTTAAATTAGTGAAAAAAAGAGTTTTAACTCCAGCAGAAAATAGTGCAGAGTATATATAACTTTAAATTTACATGAAGGAAATAGCAGATTTCCACAATGCTATGAGTAGAGCTGGGATTTTTATGTAGTATCAATTGGAAAATATGTACATAAATATGGAGTGAAAATTGGGGAAATATGTAGAAAAATATGTAAAATCTTCAAAATATGTAACATAAAATATTAAATATTTCATTTCAATTTCTTAACATTATGCTCAAGAGACATTCATACGTTAACATTACATTTTTGAGTACAGTAAACAGTTATTATTTGATGAAAATGTAACCTAGAAACCACATTGTATTAATCTGATTTCGAATATTAGCTCTCAGTCCTATCAAGTAAAAATATTATAATATGAGTAAACACACAAATTCCAATATAGAGACATTCATTCATTAAATTTCTCAGCACAGTGAACAATTAAATATTTTTCTAAGTTCTCTGGGGTGAATGACAGCCGTTTGTCAGATAGAATGTTCTTATAAGCGGAAAATGACCGCTCAACATAGCATGATGTCACTGGGGCAAATTTTAGCAAAGGAATATTTTCCGGTGAGATGTCCTTAGGACAATCTATAATGTCCCTTTTAGAATTTGGCACACACTGCGAAATGTTGAAAATCCAGGGTTTTTTCTCAAAACGGTTTTTAATTTATTCAATGCACTCTCACCACTCTCCCCATGCACTACACTTAGTTTTTCAATTGCATCTTCCACAACACCAATAGAATCTTGAATTGGAAGTCCTGAAGTTTCCAAGCGTGAGATGCTCTCCGGTAGCCAGCTAAAGTTGCTCCTAATGTAGGAGACAGCACAAACCACTTTGGAATCGCTGAAGGCACGCTGAGATTCACGAATACATGCAGCATTTTCAGGATCAAAAGAATCTACAACAGTCTTCATGTCATCGAAATGTTCACCATAAAAGTTCACTGCTTCAATCCATGTTCCCCACCTAGTTAAAACTGGTTCTGGAGGCAATGGTGTTCCTGGTAGTTGCTCTTTGTATGAGTTCACTCGCTGTGGGGCTTTTAGAAACACTTTTTTTTTTACCGAAATTAATGTGTTGACTTCTGGAAATTTAACTCTTATGTCCTCTGCAACACGTTGCAAACCATGAGCCAAGCACGTCAAATGGAGCATGTTCGGGTAAAATACCTTCAGAGAAGTTGCAGCTTTAAGCATGTATGGTGCTGCATCAGAATATAGCACTAATACTTTCTCTTTTTGAGTTCCGGTAGGCCACAACACTTTTAGTCCATCTTGCAATAGTTGAATGATTAGTACGGTCCAGCTCTTTGCAGTAGATTAAACACAGGTTAGAAGCGCTGTCAGGTTGCAACTTTCCTACCATGAGATTTGCTATGTTACGTCTCTTAGAATCAGTCGTTTCATCAATCGAAACCCATATGAAAGAATCTCTGATGTACTCTCTTATGCTGTCCATTACCTCATCGTAGCAGATGTGTAGATAGTTTTTGCGTAGTGTTGAATGGTCAGGTATATGTTGCTTGCAGTGTTTTTCCAAGAAAGATCTGAATTCAGGTACTTGAATCTTGTACCATGGAATGTTAGCAGCAATCATTGCACTGCACAAATCCTTATAGAAAGGGTTAATTGAAGTTGAATTTTTCATCTGTGTTAAAAGCATTTGCTTTGTCGGTTGACGTAATTGTTTGTTTTTTCTATGCAGTGCACTTCTTAAATGCTGTTCAAGCTGGGATTCATAGAGCATCCTATGTGTTTGTTGCAATCTTGACAAATCACTATTTTGCCATCAGTTGTAAAACACTTGTCAATTGCAGTCCATGATTTTAATTTTGAAGACAGCGAAGATGACACTGGTGCCATGTTCGCACTAGAAAGAACTGAAGTAAACTGTTCACTTACCCACTTTGATTCTGAATGAAACTAAAAACCGTTTGGGATTTAAGGTTAACTGGAATTCCCAACAAAAGAACAAATTTAAAAATATTACTGGAAAATCCAAACAACAGTAGCATACCTCTTTGAAAAGAAAAATTAGGCATTGTTAAAAGGGAGATGTAAAGTATATAGTAAAAGTATTGAGTGCAGAATTCACAACAGTTAGGTTTCTTTTCATGTAGTGGTCATGCTCTTAAGTGGCTGTCAATCATCTGTCAACCCTTTCTTACCTGGTATGGTCATTCCTTGCTTTTCAATTCCCGTCAGTGATCTTAATCTTCCTATTGTGGCAAGTGACAATATCCACATAGCTTCAGTATAAAATTTAAAGAGAAATTTACACATGTCAAACAAGAAAATATTGAAATATGTAATTTTATGTAACATCACAAGAATATGTAGGCCTAATATACTTAAAAAATTGTAAAAATATGTAAAATGAAATTCAGTTACAGTAACCCTAACATAGTGGTTTGTGAAGATATCTCTTTTCCCAGCATCTAAATAGCAAGGAACAAAATATGTAATTACATAGAAATCCCAGCTCTAGCTATGAGTAATACAATTTTGCCAATTTTACATGAATTTCGGCCTCAGTTATTAACCCAAAATATGCATAGAAAATTTTGAAGCTAACAATACATACTTAATGCAGGGAATAATACAGCGTTCTGCATAGAATGCTTAGTACGAAAAATCAGTAATCATGGAAACCATAATACCTTCATAGGAATAATATACTATTTATAGCCGTGCTACTATGCAAAATGGCTACCAAAAGTTTAATGGGAACCGCCCACCAAAAAATGGACAAAGAAGAAACTCACCGAAATTACAGTTAGTGAATTTGTTTTGCACATAAGCAACATACCAAAAAGCATATCAAATATACTCAATACGTAAATCCAAAAACTATAGGAAGTCATACTGTGACGTCACACGTCACATTTTTCCCGTTCCGGATCTTGTTTGTTTGTGTATCGAGCTCTTGTGATATTCCCTCGCGTCTGCGCAGCGTGTTTTTCCCTTTGAGGCGTACTGGCCCGGTCTCTCGCGTGAGTCAGTGTCTGTTTGGAAGTCTAGTGCTGAGGTTTGCCTGGGGAAAACTTCTCGTCCGATTGCGGGTGGTGACTGATTATTGTGTGAGTCTTAATATATTATTATGTTAGGTAAAGTTCCTTGTGTCCATCAGACAGAAGGGTTTTTTGAGTTTAGTACAGGTTTCTCTTTCTCATTGAAAATGCATCCGTGTAGTCCTAAGTTAGCATACACGAACATGGTAAAAATGGCCGTGTCAGACTGAATAGAAATCCTTACAGATAGCTAACCCTTTTGATAATTCGTTATTGGTGACTCTCTTTATATCACGTCTCTCTCTAATTCAGATTTTCAAGTTTGTATGGTCGAATAAGGCCCATAATAATAACCTAGGTTCAGATTCTCGTGTATCGCCGTCTTCATAAGGCTAATTTTAGAATCTTTTCCAAGGCTAATTCTAGATGTTACGATAAGCAGCACGGATATACATATTAGTCAAGTTATTCGACTGTAAGGTTATTCAGGTTTACTCTGTTGTTTCATAGTATTATTAGGTACAGTGTTTTTGGAATAGTCGTAAACTGATTAAATTAACTTGGTGGAAACGAAGCTACGGATAATTATATTAAAAGAATAATATGAAGAAATTTTCTGTAAGTTTAGCCGATATAATCAATTAGTCAATTGATACAGTAAATATTTTTGGCAAGTTAAATAACCAGCCATTATTAGTGTTTGTGACTGTTGGCTGTCTATTTTGATATTGTGGTCACTTCTGGCTAATGACCACTGAGTTAGGAGTTAACCAATTACTATGCACCGGATAGGCCTATAGACATGATAAATGAATTTATTAGGTAATATTTTGGTGAATTATATTTGTATAATAGCCAATATAGTCAATTAGTCAATTGATACAGTAAATATTTCTGTAAGTTAATTAACCAGCCATTATTAGTGTTTGTGACTGTTGGCTGTCTAATTTGATATTGTGGTCACTTCTGGCTAATGACCACTGAGTTAGGAGTTAACCAATTATTATGCATCAGATAGGCCTATATACATGATAAATTAATTTGTTAGGTAATATTTCTGTGAATTATATTTGTATAATAGCCAGTATAGTCAATTAGTCAATTGATACAGTAAATATTTTGCAAGTTAAATAACCAGCCATTATTAGTGTTTGTGACTGTTGGCTGTCTATTTTTATATTGTGGTCACTTCTGGCTAATGAACACTGAGTTAGGAGTTAACCAATTATTATGCACCGGATAGGCCTATATACATGATGAATTAATTTGTTAGGTAATATTTCTGTGAATTATATTTGTATAATAGCCAATATAGTCAATTAGTCAATCGATGCAGTAAATATTTCTGTAAGTTAATTAACTAGCCATTATTAGTGTTTGTGACTGTTGGCTGTCTAATTTGATATTGTGGTCACTTCTGGCTAATGACCACTGAGTTAGGAGTTAACCAATTACTATGCACCGGATAGGCCTATATACATGATAAATGAATTTATTAGGTAATATTTCTGTGAATTATATTTGTATAATAGCCAATATAGTCAATTAGTCAATTGATACAGTAAATATTTTTGCAAGTTAAATAACCAGCCATTATTAGTGTTTGTGACTGTTGGCTGTCTATTTTGATATTGTGGTCACTTTTGGCTAATGACCACTGAGTTAGGAGTTAACCAATTATTATGCTCTAGATAGGCCTATATACTTGATATTGATTTAATAGCCTGTTTTTCTATTGCGGAATTTATCCGTTTAAATATAAGTTATTATAATTTAGTTAATTTCCACCGTTATATACATTTAGTTGAATTAAACAATTGATACGCCAAATATTTTCTGTAAGTTTAAACACCCCCCCATTATTAGTGTATGTGACTGTTGATTGCCTATTTGATATTGTGGGCATTTTTGCTACTAGACAATTCCAGTATATATTCAAAGGTTAACAAATTTGAAGGTTAGTTATAGGGGTTACATGCCAAATTGATATAACAGTCTCTACGAAGGATAATACATCGAAGTTCTATTGTGGTAAATCACTCACTTATTTAATGGCCACCTTTCATATAGATTTTCTTGAATTAAATAAGATTTTTCCGTGGCTTAACCCATTGTTAGAGTTTGTCACTGAAGACTGTATTTATCTACATTCTGGCCACTTTGGGGTAACGCTCAATGTAGTATGCGATTAGATGTATTAATTAATTTTGTAGAGAAACTATTTGTTGCAGATTAAATTTACCTGATAAATTACTGAGAGTCAAAACTACCTTTAGTGGTATATTATCAATTTACTTTATGGCCAACTTAGGCTAGACTTAGCTAATTTAAACAAATTCTATTGGGGAGCCATTGTTTGTAGATTTATTCGGAAATCAGGAAAACCAGTTGTGAGTTATAGATTTTCCTTATAGACAGTTTCTTGATTAGGCCATTGGTTATTCGACTTAGGTCAGAATATACCTTTTGCATTTAATAAGCCTGGATGCTAGATAGTTAGTTCTGGCTTTAGATCTGTTGTGGGTGTTATTTGTGAAGGTGGCAGTAAGGTTATTACGTGAATTTAGTCCAACTCTATCTAACCTTTAATGTTTTGGTGATTATACGCTCAGTGTTAGTTGTAATCTGTGGCTGTTTTGTGTAAGGCCACTCTCTAATTTTTAGGGTTTCTATTATTCAGTGCCTATGATATTCTGTGATATTAATATATTTATGACTTACTCTGATAGTCCTTATTGAGATAGTTCTTGTTCATATGTTATATCTGATTGTGGTTTTATAATCAAATATACATCTATAGCAGATTGTGTTGTGTCTTCTACTACCTTCCTTCCTGGGGATTGGTTTCCGATCAGTCGGACTTTGGGAATTGGGTCATGTCTGGATTTCAAGAGTTCTTTAAAGATCAGTAGCACGCGTCCAAAGTTATTATATTTATTTAGTGAAACTAAGATTAAATTATCTAGCAACTAGTCAAGAGTACCAGTAAGAGAGAGCGTTGTTGCAGTGGTAGCACTTTGGCCCCGGGGTGGGAAGGTAGGCGTCATCTACGCCTACATTTGGAGTTTTTCACTTAGTATTTCTATTATTGGCTATATATCTTCATTCATACAGATATTGGTGTATGCTGTTAGTATTGGCTGTATTCTTGTACCTCGTTATCATGCCTTTGCGACAGCAGCTATCTTGGGACCTTTTGCGGAAAGATGAGCTCTTGTTTGAGTGTAGAGGTAGAGGCATTAGGGTCGATGATTCGGTAGATGTTCCAACTTTATTGACGTGTCTCCGTCAAAACGCCCCTACTCAGGTGTTACATAATGTTTTGTGTACCCAACCTGAAATTCTCAATGAATTTGAGATTGTGAAGAAAAAGGTTACTGAGTTAGTAGACTTTGCCTCAGAATTATTTGCGGAGGGAGATGTCTCACGTAATCAACGACGTAGAGTATGCCATAGGGTATGGCACTTGGAAAACAGGCTGATGCTGTTGGCTGGTATTCCTGATTCGTTCCTTGATTTGGGCGAACTTGATAAATTAAGAGATATGTTGTACTCGATTGTACCTCCAACTGAGGTGGAACCAGCGAATCCTGTGAGTCAAACTCCTCATCTTTTTGACTTGGAACCTGAGGAAGCTAACATTGCTGTGGGACCCTCGGTGTCTCGGGATTTGACTCCACCTTTGCTACCATCTCAGGCTAACCAAGTCCCTGTGGTTAATGAAACTTCTACATTGTTTTCGCTGCCTACTCCAACTTTTGCTCCAATTAAGATTGTCCATCCTTTGCAAAAATTGTTGGACAAAGAAAGGATGTTTTCTGTTACCCAGGTGCCAGACGTTATTTATTTTCTAAGATTTCTGGTGCACTTTTCTAAGCAGGCCGCTAACCTAATGGTCCAGGATGCGGTAGTATTACAATTACTTCTGGGGGTGGTATCAGGAACTGTCTTGGATATTTTGACCAATGTGATGGCTTCCTCTAATTCCGTTGTGCTTTTTCATAGACAAATTCTTACTCATTTCATTCCATCTCGTCTACGACAGGATTTATTGGCCCAATATTATTATAGACCACAGAGGGTGGACGAGGATTTTTCGGAGTTTTTTCAGGATATTCGTTTACATTGGGCAGTATTTCAGGTTGCAGACTCGGAGCGAGAGGTCATAGAGTTGATTATTTCTGGGTTGAATCCCGCTACTCGATCTTGCTTGACCTTTGTCCAACGACCGGTCTGTTTTGCTCAGCTGTCAGATTTAATTTCTCAGGTTTCTGAAGTTTCCTGTGCTGATGCTAGGCGACATCTCCCCTCTTCGAGCTTGCCTTCTTCAGGGGTTAATTTTGGTCGTAGATCCTCGGCTCCCATTCGTCCGGATCAGAGAACATGTCATTATTGTCACCGTCCTGGACATCTAATTAGAGATTGTAGAAAAAAGATGGCGGATTCTCGGGGTCAATTTCAAGGGCCCCGGGGAGCTAATCAGTCTAATTCAGATAGTAGACCATGACATATGGACGTTCTGCCGGTCACCTTTAATCTACTAGACCCTAACGATCGCAATGTGGCCTTATTTCAATCTATGGGCTGTCGTGGTCGTCAACCGATTCATTTGCCCATGGTTCCTCTCTTCTTAAAGAAGTGTCCTACATTTGCTCTCATTGATTCCGGTGCTGTGTCTTCCGCCATTCATGCGGATCTTCTTCCAGTTTTGGGACTTGATCTGCATCATTTGAGCCCGTATCAAGGCTCTGCCAGGATTGCTGATGGTTCTCTAGTGGCAGTCTTGGGGACTATAACCCTACCAGTTAAGATTGACCAATTTTCTTGGAAGTTTTCATTCTTAGTATTTCGGACTCTTCTTTTTCCAGTTATTTTAGGTATTGATTTTGCCCATGCTACCGGTTTGGTGTTAGATTTGCAATTAGGGAGAATGCATTTCCATTTTGCACCTCAACAACATATTAAGGTTTCATGTTCAAACACTACGCAGATTCCCAAATGTGTTTCTCATCCCGTTGAACATGTTTTGGATGCCCATCAATCTCCTACCGCGTCTAGTATTTCCCTTGACCATTTGGTGCCTGAACAACAGCAGCAGATTTGGCGGGTTATTAATGACTATCCGTCTGTTCTTACGGAAGAGCTTGGTGTCACGAAGGTGCTTGAGTATGAGATTCAGTTAACGGATTCTACGCCCGTTCGTTTGCCTCCGTATCGTCTGTCTCCACCTAAGTTACTGATAATGAGGCAGAAAATTAACGATATGCTTAGTAAGGGGATCATTAGGCCTTCGCTTTCTCCTTACTCTAGTCCCATTTTCCTGGTGCCGAAAGGTGAACATGATTTTCGGCCGGTGGTTGATTTCCGGGCTCTTAATCAAAAGATCTCCATTGAGTCTATGCCCTTGCCGGACATACATTCAGCTGCTCATTGCTTTTCCGGGGCGACAGTCTTCTCTTCTCTCGATCTTAATAGTGCTTATAATCAGATTCCGTTGAAAGAGTCTTCGCGCAGGCTAACTGCGTTTTCAACGGACTGGAATCACTACGAATTTTGTCGTCTGCCCTTTGGCCTAGCCACTGGTGCTCAAGTTCTCACCCGATTGTTGGACAAAATCTTTTCGGACATTAAGTTCGATTTTGTCTACCATTACTTAGACGATTTAGTGGTGTATAGTAGAGACTTTCAGTCCCACATTGATCATCTTCGGGAGGTTTTTCATCGCTTACAGGAAGCCGGTCTTACTGTAAAACCCTCAAAGGTACAGTTTGCAAGATCTCAATTGGCCTTCATTGGGCATATTATCTCTCCGGATGGCGTAGCCATTGATCCTGAGAGGACTGTGGCTATTAGGAACTTTCCGCCACCTACCAATGTTAAAGGCGTTGCCCGTTTCATCGGCATGATCAATTTTTTTGCCAAATTTATTCCTCGTTTCGCAGCCAGAGCGGCGCCTTTGAATCGTCTTCGGGCGAAGGGTGTTCCGTTTCTGTGGTCTTCTGAACAACAGGCTGCCTTTGATGATCTTAAGGCAGCTATCATGAATCCTCCTATTTTGGCTATGGCGGACTTTGACAGGAAGTTCATTGTGCAAACTGATGCTTGTTCTATGGGGTTAGGAGCTGTTCTTCTTCAGGATTTCGCTGAGGGACGCAAGCCTGTGGCCTATGCTTCTCGTTCGCTTTCACGGCAAGAGAAACAATTCTCTATTTATGAAATGGAGGCCCTTGCCGTCTTGTTTGCGTTTGAAAAGTTCCGTATGTATATCGAACATGTCCCTTTCATACTTGAGTGTGACAACCAGGCTCTTTCGTGGGTGTTGGCTCGTCCTAGGAAGACTGGACGTATCGCCCGCTGGGCAGTTAGGATTTCTGCTTTCAAATTTGATTCAGTCCACATTAAAAGTTCTGACAATGTGCTTGCTGATTCATTGTCTAGAATGTTTGAAGGTTTTCCAGATTCTCGTGAGTCAAATGAAGATTCTGTTCTTGTTAGGGAGTCTGAGCAATCTCCTATTTTGGCGAACCTTTTGGTTGATTCTCCATTAGCCTTTTCAGAGTTGGCCGAACATCAGCGTAGTGATCCCAGTCTTCGCCAAATTATGGATAGGATACATTCTGGTGAACCTGTGGCTAATTTTTCTTTGGTTAAAGGTACCTTACAAATTCAGTTGGGGTTCAGGAAGAATAAACGCTTTCGTTTAGTTGTGCCTTCTGGTTTGGTCCCAATGATCTTCAGTTATTACCATCTTTCTCCTTTTGGGGCTCATCTTGGTGTCAAGAAGACACTCTCTAAAATTCAACAGAGTTTTTGGTGGTCAGCCATGGGTAATGATATTAGGAATCGGGTTCTTTCTTGCCAGGTTTGTGCGCTGTCCAAACCAGCGTTAAATTCTCGGGTTGGGTATTTAGCCTCTACAGTTGTAGATAAACCATTTCAGAGATTATTTATTGATTTTCTGGGGAAACTCCCTAAGTCTAAGAAGGGCAACTCGTATATACTAGTGGTTATTGATGCCTTTACTAAATTTTGCTGGCTCTTTCCTTTACGTGATTCATGTACAAACAGGGTTATTCAGTCTTTATCACAGATTTTTCAAACCTTTGGTGTAACTCAGTCTATAGTGTCAGATAACGCTCCCCAGTTTCTTTCTTATGCGTTCAAGAAATTCTGTTTCCGTTTGGGCATCCAACATGTGACCACCACGCCGTATTATCCTAACCCTTCTCATGCTGAACGCGTCATGAGGAATTTAAAGAACGCCCTCATAGCCTACCACCATACTGATCACACCCTTTGGGATGAGAATATCTCTTGGTTACAATTTGCTTTCAACACTGCTAAGCATGAGTCCCATGGTCAGTCTCCGTGTTCCTTGTTACTTTCTTTCCAACCCAATCATCCGCTAAGTAACCTATGGAATCTCGCTGATCTGCTTCCTAATTCCGTTTCTCCTGAGGACATTCAAAACTCTTGGCGAGCAGCTGCTCGGAATTTAGTTCTTGCTCGTAGGAGGCGTGCTAGGCGTTATAATTCCGGTAGGATTCCATGCAGTTATAAAATTGGCGATATTGTTATGGCTCGTAATTTTCCAGTCAGTTCTGCCAAGGATAAATTTGCAAAGAAGTTGGCTCCCCGTTTTTTAGGCCCATTTAAAATCGTGCAGGTCTTGCACAATGGTGTTACCTTTTTGTTAGAGAGTTTAGTAGATAAGTCATTCAGGAGATGTCATATTTCTCAAATTAAACCATTTTCTCCTGCTTCTTCTTAACTTTTTGGAATGTAAAAGTAATCACCTTAGTTTTGTGCTTTAGTATTTGTCATATTTTTGTAGCGAGTTTTCCACCAGATTAATTTGATTAGTGTTGGCTAATTGGATATGAGGCAGATTTCGCCATTCATTTTTTTTATTGCAATTAAATTTAGTGTAATATTTTTGTAATCAAGTTGTTACTGAATATTGTATGTTAATTATGTGTAGCTCAGTTAAGATTAGTGTGTAAGTGACTTGTCTTGAAGTTCATGTGATGCATTTTCATAGAGAGAGAGAGAGATAAAAAAGAGGTAAATTGTATTTTTTTTTTTTTTTTTTTTTTTGGACTCACATAATTTTCAGTTCATCTGCCCGTGATTTGGCGGGGAGGGACCTTTGTGGTCTCCCAGTACAAAAAAAGGGGTATATGCGTAATTATATGCATATAAAAAAAAAAAAATAAGATGTTACAGACACTACAATAAGTTAATTCTTCACATCATACAACGCTCTAGAAATGTTGTAAACTTGAAATTCTCAGAGTAACCAATGTTCCTCACATAAAAACAAGAACAACACTGATAGTAACAAGAAACATAGTTTTCTGAGTAGTCACTTGCAAAAATGATGTGGCGAATTTTAAGGACTGTTACCAAAACCAGATATTTGAGCATGTGTGTGTAAAAACATAAAATATTACTGACTCTATAAAGGATTAATTCTTCACTTCATATAACCGAGTGTGAATGATTTAATACTGAACTATCAACAGTAACTGAAACGTTACCTATCAATAAGACAAGAAGAATACTGATAGTATCAAGACATGTTGTTTACATCCTTATCTGGGGCTATTACCAAGTGTTCCCAGATCCATCTTATCAAAGCAACCATACTGTGCTGCCTTATCTTGGCTGTTCTAGTGGCCTTGTTCTCCTGTACCGAAGAATTGCTTCAACTACTCGATCTTTTAAGGACTGCTGCGGATCGCTGCTTCTTCTGCTCCTATGGCTCCTGTGGTGGCGTGTGTGGATCCCACACGTTGCCGCTTTCTTGGGCTGACTCATGGGGAGAGCTCACCCGTCTTGTTTTGCCAATATAACAGTTGGCCGGAGTCTTGCCCTGCTGCTGCCATCATTTATCATCTGGACCAGAGATTTTGTCTTCAGCTTCCTGGCATTATCTTCGTGGTGAGAGTGTTTATGGTAAAGAAATATTGCCTATGCTGGTATATTTTGGTAACCTTCTGGATCATTATTCTGTGTGCCATCACTGGACATACTTTTGGACTCCAGGGTTACCTACCCAGCGTTCTTCTCTTGTGATGTTGTGACACATACATATTTTTTTAATTACACATGTGCCACGCCAGAAGTGAAATTAAAGGTAATAAGGTGATCTTTAAAAGTCCCTTGGTTTAAACGGTGAGACCCGTATTGCTTATAAATTTCACATGTGTTAAGTCATGATTCGATAAAGGTCAATAAGTGATCTTTTATTCGATATAAGGCAATAAATGATCTTCGACAGTGCAGTGCAGTGCTTAAATAATTTTGTGGGAGGCAGCATGGTTGTTTAAAAAAAAGGAATCATTGTAATAAAATAATGGAAACAAAGTTGATCGATCAAACTTTATGCAATGAAGAACTAATCTAACAAAGGGTAATTAAAGAAAGAAAATATGTAAAAAAATTATATAGGACTTCTTAAATTTGTTGGACTTTTGATAAATTATACAATTAAAATAGACTGTGCATTTAATATACCACATGGTGGTATCCAGTTATGATCTTTAGCTATTAAGTAGGAACTGAATTATTCATGTGTAACGTTAGTGATACCTTTGCTGTAGTTAATGTTATATGTTTACCTGTGTAAATTGAGTGAGCTTACTAGAAGAGGTTATACCGAGAATCTGATTATTTGCACTCTTATATTTGTATGCATAGTATTCTTTTTTCTGGGAGGGGGAGGCTGTGACGTCACACGTCACATTTTTCCCGTTCCGGATCTTGTTTGTTTGTGTATCGAGCTCTTGTGATATTCCCTCGCGTCTGCGCAGCGTGTTTTTCCCTTTGAGGCGTACTGGCCCGGTCTCTCGCGTGAGTCAGTGTCTGTTTGGAAGTCTAGTGCTGAGGTTTGCCTGGGCAAAACTTCTCGTCCGATTGCGGGTGGTGACTGATTATTGTGTGAGTCTTAATATATTATTATGTTAGGTAAAGTTCCTTGTGTCCATCAGACAGAAGGGTTTTTTGAGTTTAGTACAGGTTTCTCTTTCTCATTGAAAATGCATCCGTGTAGTCCTAAGTTAGCATACACGAACATGGTAAAAATGGCCGTGTCAGACTGAATAGAAATCCTTACAGATAGCTAACCCTTTTGATAATTCGTTATTGGTGACTCTCTTTATATCACGTCTCTCTCTAATTCAGATTTTCAAGTTTGTATGGTCGAATAAGGCCCATAATAATAACCTAGGTTCAGATTCTCGTGTATCGCCGTCTTCATAAGGCTAATTTTAGAATCTTTTCCAAGGCTAATTCTAGATGTTACGATAAGCAGCACGGATATACATATTAGTCAAGTTATTCGACTGTAAGGTTATTCAGGTTTACTCTGTTGTTTCATAGTATTATTAGGTACAGTGTTTTTGGAATAGTCGTAAACTGATTAAATTAACTTGGTGGAAACGAAGCTACGGATAATTATATTAAAAGAATAATATGAAGAAATTTTCTGTAAGTTTAGCCGATATAATCAATTAGTCAATTGATACAGTAAATATTTTTGGCAAGTTAAATAACCAGCCATTATTAGTGTTTGTGACTGTTGGCTGTCTATTTTGATATTGTGGTCACTTCTGGCTAATGACCACTGAGTTAGGAGTTAACCAATTACTATGCACCGGATAGGCCTATAGACATGATAAATGAATTTATTAGGTAATATTTTGGTGAATTATATTTGTATAATAGCCAATATAGTCAATTAGTCAATTGATACAGTAAATATTTCTGTAAGTTAATTAACCAGCCATTATTAGTGTTTGTGACTGTTGGCTGTCTAATTTGATATTGTGGTCACTTCTGGCTAATGACCACTGAGTTAGGAGTTAACCAATTATTATGCATCAGATAGGCCTATATACATGATAAATTAATTTGTTAGGTAATATTTCTGTGAATTATATTTGTATAATAGCCAGTATAGTCAATTAGTCAATTGATACAGTAAATATTTTGCAAGTTAAATAACCAGCCATTATTAGTGTTTGTGACTGTTGGCTGTCTATTTTTATATTGTGGTCACTTCTGGCTAATGAACACTGAGTTAGGAGTTAACCAATTATTATGCACCGGATAGGCCTATATACATGATGAATTAATTTGTTAGGTAATATTTCTGTGAATTATATTTGTATAATAGCCAATATAGTCAATTAGTCAATCGATGCAGTAAATATTTCTGTAAGTTAATTAACTAGCCATTATTAGTGTTTGTGACTGTTGGCTGTCTAATTTGATATTGTGGTCACTTCTGGCTAATGACCACTGAGTTAGGAGTTAACCAATTACTATGCACCGGATAGGCCTATATACATGATAAATGAATTTATTAGGTAATATTTCTGTGAATTATATTTGTATAATAGCCAATATAGTCAATTAGTCAATTGATACAGTAAATATTTTTGCAAGTTAAATAACCAGCCATTATTAGTGTTTGTGACTGTTGGCTGTCTATTTTGATATTGTGGTCACTTTTGGCTAATGACCACTGAGTTAGGAGTTAACCAATTATTATGCTCTAGATAGGCCTATATACTTGATATTGATTTAATAGCCTGTTTTTCTATTGCGGAATTTATCCGTTTAAATATAAGTTATTATAATTTAGTTAATTTCCACCGTTATATACATTTAGTTGAATTAAACAATTGATACGCCAAATATTTTCTGTAAGTTTAAACACCCCCCCATTATTAGTGTATGTGACTGTTGATTGCCTATTTGATATTGTGGGCATTTTTGCTACTAGACAATTCCAGTATATATTCAAAGGTTAACAAATTTGAAGGTTAGTTATAGGGGTTACATGCCAAATTGATATAACAGTCTCTACGAAGGATAATACATCGAAGTTCTATTGTGGTAAATCACTCACTTATTTAATGGCCACCTTTCATATAGATTTTCTTGAATTAAATAAGATTTTTCCGTGGCTTAACCCATTGTTAGAGTTTGTCACTGAAGACTGTATTTATCTACATTCTGGCCACTTTGGGGTAACGCTCAATGTAGTATGCGATTAGATGTATTAATTAATTTTGTAGAGAAACTATTTGTTGCAGATTAAATTTACCTGATAAATTACTGAGAGTCAAAACTACCTTTAGTGGTATATTATCAATTTACTTTATGGCCAACTTAGGCTAGACTTAGCTAATTTAAACAAATTCTATTGGGGAGCCATTGTTTGTAGATTTATTCGGAAATCAGGAAAACCAGTTGTGAGTTATAGATTTTCCTTATAGACAGTTTCTTGATTAGGCCATTGGTTATTCGACTTAGGTCAGAATATACCTTTTGCATTTAATAAGCCTGGATGCTAGATAGTTAGTTCTGGCTTTAGATCTGTTGTGGGTGTTATTTGTGAAGGTGGCAGTAAGGTTATTACGTGAATTTAGTCCAACTCTATCTAACCTTTAATGTTTTGGTGATTATACGCTCAGTGTTAGTTGTAATCTGTGGCTGTTTTGTGTAAGGCCACTCTCTAATTTTTAGGGTTTCTATTATTCAGTGCCTATGATATTCTGTGATATTAATATATTTATGACTTACTCTGATAGTCCTTATTGAGATAGTTCTTGTTCATATGTTATATCTGATTGTGGTTTTATAATCAAATATACATCTATAGCAGATTGTGTTGTGTCTTCTACTACCTTCCTTCCTGGGGATTGGTTTCCGATCAGTCGGACTTTGGGAATTGGGTCATGTCTGGATTTCAAGAGTTCTTTAAAGATCAGTAGCACGCGTCCAAAGTTATTATATTTATTTAGTGAAACTAAGATTAAATTATCTAGCAACTAGTCAAGAGTACCAGTAAGAGAGAGCGTTGTTGCAATACTATATGAATCCTATCTGAAATCTGGGGAGAAGACGTTGTCATATTACAAGGAACAATGGCCTATGACTCGGCACGAAATAACGCTTACGAAAGCGTAGAATAAATTAGCATGTGTATTTATCAAGATAAAAAAGGGACTTGACTAGAAACACCTTTCTTATGCATGGCTAATAATAATATGATTAGCACAGTGCTTTTAACGCACACCTCACAACTGTATAATATAGTTACTCTTGTTATATTTTAATGAATTTTCGTGTTCAAAAGAGCTAATTCTGGGTACATACAATGGCTACGTGCTTCAAGCACACAAAAGCTGATAGTTTCATATTGTACTGTAGAAGTTACCTTTCTCTCATAAGATACTAAATCTCCTATCTAGAACCGTGCATAAGGCACACATTATATTTCTTATGACTCCATAGCAATCTATATCGCAACTCACCGCGAGAAATCCAGGAAAATTCTCCAAGGCAGCTCCTCCGACAACCACACTCTTGTAAAACCTCGGCAGGTCTGTCTCTCGAGTCACTGCCGTGAACTACCCCGGACTCCCGCGTGAGGGCGACACAGTACTAGAGACGTCATCACAACGAGCAGAGAGTGAGAACCGCTTAATTTTAATTCCACGTTACAATACTCCTCTCTGTCCCATAAAAAAAGTTTTTACCAAAAACTTTTTTTTAAATACAGTAATATTCATAAATGGAATACTAAACAACTAGGCAATTATTAATAGACCTAAAGAAACTAGTACCAATACAATAGGACACTTTACAAAATCAGTAGGATAACACTTGTCTGATAAGCACGAAATCACCATTTGCATAAATTACCAGTTCAAAGTACTTTGGTTATATCTTGATGTGTCATTCTCTTCAAAAGTTTTCTTTCATCCAAACAGGACACCCTGACATCACATATTACATATCAATAATAAATATTACTTTGTCTATATACAAAAGTTTTATCCAAAGACAGGCTAAAAAATTATTTGTCCGAAAAGAGTGTTAAATTTTAAATGACTTCTTCCATGATAGTTATAATCTTGATTCTTGAAATACATGACTCAGCATATATCACATATGAACGCCAAATGCCCATATTCGGCGAAAGTAACAAGTTCAGCAAGGTCTATACTTAGCTGAACACATGAGCGTTGCTGAGTAGAAGATGTAGAGGGAGAAGTCAATAGAACACCATGCATGTTCTATGATAGATAACTGCTGGATGAGAAAGTTGAGGATGTCTCCGGCCACCCACATGGAGTGACAAAGAAGAAGGAGGGGTTGCATACCCCATGAGGCATCCATACAAAGAGTCCAGAGGCATGGTACCAAATGCCTCCAAACAAGCCAGCAGGAACTCCATGGCTACCAAGCCCAGATGAGACATGTAGAAATCATCTTCTTAGTGCAGCTCGTACATGAAACACATGTTCAAAATCACAAGCGATGTTCCATACATTCTCACAGGGAGGGGACTAGTACACCAATGTGAGATGTAGTGTTTATTGGATAGGAAAAATGTATTTGGGAAGATCACTTATTTTGAAAGTGAAAGATCACAGCTTTGAGAGATGAATCTTAAGTTTTTTTTGTTATTCAGTTATTCAGTTATTGATGTGCACTTAATTTGTCTTGAATAGGCGTGGATATTTTCTCCATTTATTTTAATAACTTGCTAAAATTCACTTCTTCACATTTGTTATTAGTCTGTCTTAGTATCAATTGTTGGCAATTAATAATGTCTTTCCAACATGATATTTAAGTGCATGTAGAGTTACTTGTTACTTTGATTTCTTCCCCCTTTTTTTAAAGGGATTTATGCTTTTCTAAACATAGCATCAGTTACTGCCGGGTTTTATTTATTTCTTAGTTGAGTTTTTTTTTCAAGGGGGCCCCTTATTTTTTTCTGGTGGAGTAGAGACTGCCGAGGAGAGATTTCCCAGACCAAGAGTGAGTTGCGATATAGGAATTACTAGGAAATAGCTTTATAGAACCACTTTAAAAAGATTTACGTCATGATAAAGAGACAGGTAACTTGACACTTACTTATTTACACACTTCTATATTTATATACATCTACATATTATTTACATTCCAATTCACTTAATTAATTTCCCAATACAGAAAAATCCATGGATCAGAAAGGTAGCATGAATCAGAGACTTAAATATATATATATATATTTTTTGGAGAAGCCATATTTGACAACGCCTCACAGATTTATCGTGACAACAACAAAAAATTCAGAACTCTACCTTATTATAAGTCACAGGACGCTTATCATAATTCCAAGATAATTTACGGTATTCGCCTTCTAGATACTGGTCAAATAACTCTATAGAAGAGAAAACAGCAATAGCTAAGAAATATTCCATGAGAACCTCTACTCATATTAAATATACCATTCAAAAAAACTTCATCTTAATAATTACCCTATATTGTATGAAAAAAGACATTTTAAAATTTTAGTACCGACACACCACACTGAAGTATATCCCTGATCGTACTGATCAACAACGTGGCGCACGCCTTCCTAGCAAGGACTACTAAATTTTAACCTGAAGTAATCACAATAACACTGATTGATTACGTCACACAAAACCTAAGAGAGGGCATACTGACTACAAACGGCTTGAATAAGGAACGGAGGGTGTCCCATACCACCCATAAGAATAGTTTTGTTTGAAGAATGAGAAAAATCGGACCTGCAAAGGCCGTCCCATACCACCCATGAGAATAGTTTTGAAAAAGAAGAGACAACCAGACGCATAACGAGTGTCCCATACCACCCGCAGTAAATCGAATGTTAGAAAAATGGAGATTAGCACTGATGAACATCAATATCTGAGTAATAGTCTACTACAGCAAATAGACAAATATCAAGAACCAAGCAGCGCGGTGCCGGCCTACCGCAGCTACTGCTCACAAGAAAGCTAACTTGGCATAACTTGAAAAAGGACATTCTACACCAACCTGAAAATTTTGTCAGTCAAAAAAGAGCATCTATGCTCAGTAACTAGAAGGCAAAACCAATCTCTAAATATGAATATATATCTGTCTATATATCTACGCACAGGGACACAACTACTGAAGAAACTGTCAAACATAACTGAATGCAGAATTGAGAACTACATATATGCATAGCATACATAATCCTCCTCCGCCCTGGACTAGAGAGCTGCTACCATGCAACGCAGTTAAAAAACAGTAGGATTTGGTTATGGTTTTAGAATGAAGACAAAACGTCTAGACCTATATATAGAAAAAGATAAATGCTAGGCTCGGTATAACTCAAAGATTCGGGGCGAACGATAAGTGCGGTATCCGCCTAACAGAAAAAAAAGATAAGTCCCTACAGCTATCGTTGCTCTTCCGCATGTCCACTGCCGAACATGCAGGATCACATACAGTGTCGCTCACCTGCAAGCACAGTTCAGGCTACCACAGAAATCATCCGCCAAATCACACGAGCCAACCGAAACCATGGGAATCTAACTAAATATATATATATCTGGGAAATAGAAAAGTTTTTATTTATAATGTTGCTACGTTTAGTTATACTTATTTCTTTTTAGGAAGACGTGAGGAAATGCCCAACAGAGGGAGATCGAATTCTCCAGAACAAGGCCATATAGGAGGCAGGATAATAATGCAGCATATAAGACTATCAATAATTCAGAATGATAGTAACAAGTTTAATAAATAATTTTCATTATAAACATCAACAATTATGATAACTACCAGTAAAACTGAATAACAGCTAATAATTAACTGTCCAAATATCTATGTAAATGGTATATCCAAATGTAAAATACATATAAATAAATGACAAATACAATCTAATAATTGTCCCTAATGAAGAATAAATCTCCACATCCTATTCCATAATTCCTCAAAGTACAATTTCAGATGGATAAGCACTAACCTAACCTAACTCATTAGGTAGTTAAGTAAACACCGCATAATACCCTTTGGTAAATATAAATGATGTGAAAGGTAATGATGAGTTTCTAGCCGAATATGCCAGGATAATTCAGAGAAAACCAGATAGGTGAATAAGCAAATAGCAAAAAGAAAAAGCAAAATGCAAAAACAGAGACTTTGGTTAGGGTCAAATAAATTTAGGAAAAGAGAGAAAACCAGAACAATAAATATCTGATAATAGAAAAAGAGGAGGGGCAGGCAACTGTACAAACGTAAAGTACAATACTGAAAATATATATAAATAGAGAAAATAAATTTGGAAAAACCAGACAGCAAATATCTTTATATGTATAGAATTTAATTTGAGGAAAATAGGCTAGACTTTAAATAGGCTAGTTAAAAAATGTGAAATACAGGGACATCATATTCTAACCTGAAAAGCTATGGAATGCCAAAATGTTTTAACCTAGAAAATTTTATAGGCCTACATGACCTAGCATGAATCCAGTTTTTATTTGAAATATATAATGGGCAAACTATGCAAAAATGACAGAGAGTTTCTACAATATACACCATAAATGTGAAACCTCAGAAAACGAAAGTAGAAATAAATTTCACCGAACCAGAATTTATTTTAACCTAAATCAAGACATAAGTTAAATTAGTGAAAAAAAGAGTTTTAACTCCAGCAGAAAATAGTGCAGAGTATATATAACTTTAATTTTACATGAAGGAAATAGCAGATTTCCACAATGCTGTGAGTAATACAATTTTGCCAATTTTACATGAATTTCGGCCTCAGTTATTACCCCAAAATATGCATAGAAAATTTTGAAGCTAACAATACATACTTAATGCAGGGAATAATACAGCGTTCTGCATAGAATGCTTTGAGAGTGGAATTATTCCAACCTTTCGGTTTATTTATAAAACAATAGCTAATTAATATTTATTCTAATATCCAAATTATTATTATTATTATTTTCGGTATCAAAATTCTCATTTCGATTATTATTATGATTTTATGTTTCCAAATTCGATACATTAACAGTAAAAGAAACGTATGTATTGAAAATTCTATTATTATTATTATTTTGCAATTCCAAATTCCAAAATCTTAACTGTAAAAGAAACGTATGTATTTAAAATACAACGTACTAAATTCATATATTCTAACCCGCGAATTGGCTTAACCAATAAGAACGATTTACGTAACGAAACATATAGCCAATGGGAGAAAAGCATCCTTAACCGCGAAAGAGAGCGTTACTAAAACGACACTCCATTACTACTCGCCGAACAGGGCAGACCTATGTATCTTGCTCTCGTGGAGAAGTCGCGTAAAACCTATACCTAGCAATGGCGATTCTCACTGCCACAAATACACATTAAGCACAACTTATTCAAGATAAATAAACGTGTGAGTTTTATTTTATATTGTGATAAATAAGAAGAACATAATTCACGTAAGTAAATGGCAAGTGAAACAAAAGTGGTGACGACACGCAGACAGTTACACAACTTACAGTTCAAATAAATAAATTCCGATAATCAAAAGTTATAGTGTGGTTATCATTTCACAAGGTATAACTAGCTATAACAACATCCCTGAGATGATTCGTGTGATACCCTGAGCAACAGCAGCCGTGGAAGTTTGGGGTGCAAAACCAGAGGACTCCAACGAAGCTTCGAACCAGGTACTTTTCCCGAATAAATCCCAGTCCTCACATTATCCACCTTTCATCGTGTACCGCCCCAACATTGTGGCGCAACAACGTGTGGCCATATAAGAACAATTGAACAGTGTTAAAGACTCTGCGAATAAAAAGCTAAGTAGGACATTAGCGAGCAGAATATTGTGATACAGATTAACGTTGAGTGAGAAATCGCGAGCTAGCTACCGCGACGCGCAACAATCAACATCACGTCATCACGACATCGGGAAGCCGGCCAGGTGTTCGATATGCAGTAGCAGCTGTGACCAGTCCACCTCATCCTACACCCGTCAACAATCAACTTCCAGCCTGAAAGTAATTGTATGAAGCCTACGAAGCCTGCAAACAAGTAAGGTGTTATATTTAAGGTTACGAATGAAACTAAGAAATCGTAAAATTATGTCACCACAGAAGGAAAATTCAAATATGCAGGAGGATGAACAGGACTTGCTAACTAACACGGAAATGGAAGGTATTGTAAACAATGTAAGTGTTGATGATAGTTTACAGTTAGTTGATGAAATCCAAACAAACATGGAAATTCAGGTAGATACAGATGTTTCCATTTCAAATGAAAATGTGACTAGACGCGAAGACAGTGAATCTTCAGATGATCAGTTAGAGAATTCAATTAAAAGTTTCATGCAACAAATGTTCAACAATCTTAGCAGTAAAATTGAAGATGTTAAGAATGAGGTCAAAACTGATATTAACAAAGTCAGTACAGAGGTTAGTGATGTAAAAAATGATGTTAAGACGGTTAGCAATGAGGTTAGTAATGTAAAAACAGATGTAAATCCACAAAATGAAAACATTACTTTGAAGTTGGTACAAATGGATGAGAACTTAGCGAAACTGAAAGATGACTTAAAACAAGAAGTAGTAAATGAGATACAAGAAAGGTTAGGTGACTTCAAAGAGCAGATTAATAGTGACGTTACAGTGGCGTTAAAAAATATTCAAACCATTGTAAATAGTGACATAGCAGAAGTCAAGGAGGTTATAGCAAATGTTAGTACTAATTTGCAAACAATGCAAACTGATGTTTCTAATGCAAGTGAAGAAATGAAAGTCATTGTAGCTAACGTTTCAGAACTAGATAGTAGTGTTTCACTTATGAAGATGCAGATAAATACATTCGACGAAACATTAATAGGGTTTGCTAAAATAAATGATGAGGTTAGAAACGACTTAGAGAAAAAGAATCAGCTGTTGAAAGTTAAACAGAAAGACATAGAAATACAAGTCATTGAAGCACAAGAGGAGTTGACTGTATTAAGTAGGAAAGTACATAAAGACGAAGAATTGTTGACAAGTAGAATTTGTGTACTAGAAAATAGATTAAATGTACCTGTCACTTCACCTGTAAATCACGGTGTAAATTTACCGCAACTGGGAAACAATATGAGTAGAAATATTGTTGAAGAAGCTTATTCACATGTACCATGTAGATCTCCCAGATGTCATGAAAGGGTTAATAGTCATAATGGTTCCCAGATGCAAGATGTCAATGTACCTTTGTCCACAGGAATTAGTCAGTCAAGTACTAACTTTCCGAGCTACTTGATGAATGAAATCAAGTTGCCTGTTTTCGACGAAAACAATAATACAAATCCACAGAACTTCTTGACAGAACTTCATGATTATTTTAGATTGAGAGCAATACCACCTAATATGTATATGATGATAGTGCGGAAAGCATTACAAGGTAGATCTTTGAATTGGTTCAATTTAACCACCAATGAGACCACAACATTCGAAGAATTTAAGCGCAACTTCATTAGTAGATACTGGAGTTTAACTAAACGTAACAATATCAGGATGCAACTAGCAAATGGCGTCTATGAGCCAGAATCAGGTCAGACAATGATTGACTACTTTTTAGAAATGGCAGAGTTGGGTAGACAAGTAGATCCTCCCTTAAATGAGTTCGAATTGTTGGAGACTGTAGTAAATCACTTTCCAGAGAATGTAAGGTTAAATCTAATAGTAGCTAAGCCCAGAACCTTCGCAGACATGTTAGAATTGCTTGCTGCATTTCAACAAAGAAATACTTACAGAGGTAGGTAGAACTATATTGATTCATGTGATAGGATGTACCCACCCACTAATAGGTTTACAAATTCTGGGGTAGGGGCAGAAGGTAATGCAAACAATTGTGAAAGAAGTTATGATGCTAGAAATACTTACAGAGGCCCTATGCCTAATCAGAATAGGAATAATACTAGATATTTTCAGAACAGGTCAGGAAATAGGCCATATAATAGGAATAACAATGAAAGAAACCAGATTAACCATGTTACCTTCCATAGACAGAATGGCGGAAATGGGAATAATCCAAACTCTTGGAGAAAAATGCCATGGATGAGAAACCAAGGTTATCGTAGAAAGTACCAGAATCGTAACTACAATAGGAGAGGTAATGATAACAATGGTGATGATAATCAAGTTAGGCCAGGTCAGTCAACAAATAATGGTAAATGGCGAGTCAAATGTGTTGAGACTCAGCAAAATTCATTAAATCCTAGAGCCAGACCATTCAACAATAGTGCACATAATGAAAATGTATCTGATGACATAGTAGAAATTCATGACCAGGATAATGGCGGTAATGCACAACCGTTAAACTAG
This sequence comes from Ectobius pallidus, assembly GCA_964059195.1. Taxonomy (NCBI): domain Eukaryota; kingdom Metazoa; phylum Arthropoda; class Insecta; order Blattodea; family Ectobiidae; genus Ectobius; species Ectobius pallidus. The sequence goes on from CAXKWD010000009.1 coordinate 31,656,377, forward strand.
AAAGCCAATATCTCGAGGGTTCGGATGGTGTTGGCACAAGTTCAGTTAATTCAGACAAACAAATAGAACCCATATATAGTATTCAGACACAAGGAGATTTTTCAAGTAGTAGGCCTAGTGAACAAAAGAGTAATTCAAACAAAAGTGAGGTTATTATGGATCCTCCTAGAATAAAAGTAGTGATAGGAAATTATGAAACGACTGCATTAGTAGACACAGGATGTTCTAATAGCGTAATAAGTGAATCTTTATACAACAAGCTAATCCAAAACAAAGTCAAGTTAATTTCAATTCCCATTTGAGGATTATCATGCACGGTGGCGATAAAGAGAGCGAAACAGTCAGTAAAATTTCAATGCATGTTAGATGTCAACATTGGTGATGTAAAATTTGAAATATTTTTCTTAGTAGTCCCGAAATTAGTAACAGATATTATTATTGGAGTCGATGTGTTTAACGAGTACAACAGTATCATAAGTTTTGAAGATAACAATCTAGTATTGAACTTAAGAGGACATAGGATGAGCATTCCATTCGATAATGATTTGAGTAGGAGAGACGCGTCTAGCGAGATAGGTGACAATGATATTCCGTACGAGACGTTTATTGTGGAAAATATTCAGATGAATGAGATGATGATTCATAAAGTAGGCCCTTGCTGCGATGATATAAATAATGATGAGGAAGTATTTAAATGTATGACATTGAATTGCGATGACTGCGCTGATAGATATGAGAATAAAGTTGACGGGGATGTCAACATAGGGCGAGTAGAAATAGGTTATGTCTGTACGAGTGAAGTAAAAGAAGCCGACCCTAGCGCGAACTCTATGACAATGGTTATTTTGAAGGAAAAAGTAGATATGGCTCATAACTTAGATGAAAATCAGCGTGATAGATTGTTTTCGATACTAGTTAAGAATAAAGAAGTATTTTCAGAAAACGTAGGACTATGTAATATCTACGAACATAAGTTTGACATCGAACCAGTTGACGAATTTGCATATAAGAGTAGGCCAATTCCGATTGCATTGAAGAAGGAAGCTGATATGACAATTCAGAAAATGTTAGATTCAGGAGTAATCGAAATTTCGACCTCAAAGTACATTAACCCCTTGTGTTGGACATTTAAAAAGGACAAGTCACTTCGCCTTACCGTTGATGCGTGGCATATGAACAATTATATCGCTACAGATAAGTACCGTCCAGAAAGTATTGAACAATTGCTCAGTAGGTTAGAAAATGGAAAATGTTTTTCGAGCATAGATTTAACTCATTCATTTTGGCAAATTTCATTACGCAAAGAGGATAGGAAGTATACAGCTTTCAATCATAATGGACGTACGTATGAATTCACTAGATGCCCATTTGGCTATAAGACAAGTGGAAGTGCCTTACTACGAGCGCTAAGTGCTATTTTTTCAGAAACTGAAACTAAAGGAATCATTTCCTACTTAGATGATTTTCTTCTTAGTAACGATGATTTTGAAACCCATTTATCAAATATTGACTATATTTTGACAAAGTTTCGTGAACATGGCATGACGGTCAAACCTTCTAAAACATGTTTCTTTCAGAAAGAAGTAGAATTCGTAGGTTATGTGGTAACTTCCGAAGGTATCAAACCTAATCCAAACCGTATCACTTCAATACAAAATATTCCAGTACCACGCACTGTTAAGCAGTTACGTCGTCTTTTAGGCGTATGGCAGTTCCAAAGTAGATTTCTAATTAACTATGCTAAGGAGGTAGCACCCCTTAGGGAATTATTGAAAAAGGGAATTCGTTGGAAATGGACAGACGAACATGATCGTGCTTTCAATAGAGTAAAAGAATTGTTTTCAAGAGCTATCTTATTAGAAAGACCAAATGATGATAGGCTGTATATAATATATACAGACTCTTCATGTAAAGCGATAGGATGTATTCTCAGTCAGATTGATGAATCCGGTGAAACTCATGTAATAGCTACAGCTTCGAGAAGTTTAAGTAGTACAGAACAAAGAGCTTGCATTTCGGAATTAGAAGTAAGTGCCATATACTATGCACTAACAAAATTCAGACATTATGTATTCAATAAGCAAGTTACAGTGTATACTGATCACATTTCCCTAGCTTTCATGCAAAAATGTAGATTAACGAACTCTAAGATTTCAAGATACATTCATGAAATCATGTCATACGACATAGTAATCAAGCACATTCCCGGAAGAGAAAATATTTTCGCAGATCTGTTAAGCCGTTTAGACCAGCACTCTAATATTCCAGATACCATTGCTTCACCAAAACAAGAAGTATGTATTTTAACTTTGCCATGTGTAGGATCCAAAGGATTAATAAAAGGGTTCAAGGATATTAAGAAATTGCAGTCTGAAGACGAAACAATTGCTGAACTACTGACTTGTGCTAAGACAATCCAGGAACTTTCGGAGAGTAGTGCGTCATCAGAAAGTCAGTTGATGATCAATTTATCAGACGTAAATGGTACTCATATGGATGCTGATAACGATAGTGTAAATAATATGAATAGTAATGTAGAAGAAGTTCAAGATAGTAGTTACAAACCAGGTAGTACAGTAGGATTATTTGATGGAGTTTTGTACAAATTGTGTGGTTCAGATGAGTTAAAGTGGAAAGTTTATGTTCCAAGATGTTTAGAACATGACCTAATCAAATGTTATCATCAAGCTTTATGTCATTCCGGTTCAGAAAAAGTACTAATAAATTTGAGCAAAGATTTTTATTTCAAGCATATGGCGAGGAAAATTAGGCAAATTCTTAAAGTCTGTACAACTTGTCAAGCAGCAAAACCACTGAACATAAAATATGATACAGAACCTAAGAACATCATCAGAGAGACTAAAAATAGTTTAGTAGCGTTAGATTTTCATGGTGAATTACCGCAAGGTAGATTCGGTTGTAAATATATCTTCGTAATGTATGATTGTTTTACCAAGTTTGTGAAAATTTATCCAGTGCGAAGAGCAACTTCGAAAGCATGTGTAAGCAAGATTATTAATGATTATATCCCGAAGTTTGGAGATATTGAAGCAGTACTTTGTGACAATGCCACATCATTTACCAGTAGTCATTTCCAAAATTCGTTAAGGGCAAAGAATATCAAAATTTTCCATAGTTCCAGTTACTTTCCCCAAGCAAATTTCGCGGAAAGAATTATGAGAGACATTACTTTATATTTGTGAATCTTGTGTCATAAGTCACATACAAATTGGGTTAGCCAATGTAATTTGATAGAGAAAGTTATCAATCACTCAGTAAATGCAACTACATTAGCTTCACCATACACTTTGATGACAGGTAAAGATCCTGATCCAGTTATTGCAAATCTTCCCCAAGCTAAATTATATAAGGGTAAGAGAATGTCAAACGAGGAATTATGTAAAAGAGCTCTGGATAGAATAAGAAGTAGGGCAGAAAAGAGAAAGTCAAAAGTAAAAAGATATAAAGCAAAATGGAATCCAGAAGTAGGGACAAAAGTATTGTTGCGGAATAAAAGTTTGTCTAGTGCACTACATAAGAGATATAGACGCATGAATATGGTTTACCGTGGACCATTTATAATTACTAAGAATTTCAACAACCATACTTATGAGTTAAGTACTGTAAATAATAAAGTAGTAGGACGTTATCACAAATCTTTATTGAGACCATATCACGAAGAGCACCAAGTCTGATGGATTGAACATTAATGTGATATATGTATATAAAATTGTTTGTTATTTTTAAGAGGGTCATGTTGTATATATATGAATGTTTATTGTTTGAAAGGGTAATGTTATAAAAGAACAACATAATGTAAAATAGTATATTTGTTTGTTAATATATGGTGTGTTACATTAGTATGTCTTATGAAAGCACATGTTAAATAGTGATTCAAGAAAGAGAATTCGTGTAAGAGAAATAAGTGAGCGATATTGTGAGAACGATGAGAAAATCTCGACTTATATATCAAATATGAACGATGAGAAAATCTCGACATATATATAAAATATGAACGATGAGAAAAATCTCGACATATATATCTTTTCAAAATGTTTAAAATAAAATTTCTCTTTAACTAACAAGAAGTGCTGACATACAAAATATGTTTATTTTTTTAAGGAGTTGTTTTAAGTTAAAAATGTTTAATATTATTTTCATATATTGTTCCAATAGTTTTCATTTTTTTTAAATATTGTGTTAAAAGAATGCAAGGTGATACAAACCTGATGTAAGTTGTTTGTATACAAATAATTTTGGTAAGAATTATTTAAATTGAAGTTGTAATGTTTGACACATACACTTATGCTACACTAATTCATATGTCGTCATCCTCCACTTTAAAATATTCATTTTTAAGTTTTTACGAATTCAAGCGTAATTCAAAATTTGATAAGAATAAATATTCTGGGGTATGATGTGTTAATTTAATTATTTACCTTTTCGGACATAATTAAATTAACACAGGGGCATTTGAGACTGGAATTATTCCACCCTTTCGGTTTATTTATAAAACAATAGCTAATTAATATTTATTCTAATATCCAAATTATTATTATTATTTTCGGTATCAAAATTCTCATTTCGATTATTATTATGATTTTATGTTTCCAAATTCGAAACATTAACAGTAAAAGAAACGTATGTATTCAAAATTCTATTATTATTATTATTATTTTGCAATTCCAAATTCCAAAATCTTAACTGTAAAAGAAACGTATGTATTTAAAATACAACGTACTAAATTCATATATTCTAACCCGCGAATTGGCTTAACCAATAAGAACGATTTACGTAACGAAACATATAGCCAATGGGAGAAAAGCATCCTTAACCGCGAAAGAGAGCGTTACTAAAACGACACTCCATTACTACTCGCCGAACAGGGCAGACCTATGTATCTTGCTCTCGTGGAGAAGTCGCGTAAAACCTATACCTAGCAATGGCGATTCTCATTGCCACAAATACACATTAAGCACAACTTATTCAAGATAAATAAACGTGTGAGTTTTATTTTATATTGTGATAAATAAGAAGAACATAATTCACGTAAGTAAATGGCAAGTGAAACAAAAGTGGTGACGACACGCAGACAGTTACACAACTTACAGTTCAAATAAATAAATTCCGATAATCAAAAGTTATAGTGTGGTTATCATTTCACAAGCTATAACTAGCTATAACAATATCCCTGAGATGATTCGTGTGATATCCTGAGCAACAGCAGCCGTGGAAGTTTGGGGTGCAAAACCAGAGGACTCCAACGAAGCTTCGAACCAGGTACTTTTCCCGAATAAATCCCAGTCCTCACATTATCCACCTTTCATCGTGTACCGCCCCAGCTTAGTACGAAAAATCAGTAATCATGGAAACCATAATAACTTCATAGGAATAATATACTATTTATAGCCGTGCTACTATGCAAAATGGCTACCAAAAGTTTAATGGGAACCGCCCACCAAAAAATGGACAAAGAAGAAACTCACCGAAATTACAGTTAGTGAATTTGTTTTGCACATAAGCAACATACCAAACAGCATATCAAATATATTCAATACGTAAATCCAAAAACTATAGGAGGTCATAGTATATGAATCCTATCTGAAATCTGGGGAGAAGACGTTGTCATATTACAAGGAACAATGGCCTATGACTCGGCACGAAATAACGCTTACGAAAGCGTAGAATAAATTAGCATGTGCATTTATCAAGATAAAAAAAGGGACTTGACTAGAAACACCTTCCTTATGCATGGCTAATAATATGATTAACACAGTGCTTTTAACGCACACCTCACAACTGTATAATATAGTTACTCTTGTTATATCTTAATGAATTTTCGTGTTCAAAAGAGCTAATTCTGGGTACATACAATGCCGCAGTGGCGGTTTCTCCTATGTGCTGCAGTGCTACAGCACACAGCTTGTTTTCTGCCGTCGTATAATGTTATTTTAATAATAATAATGAAAATTGCGCACATTGTGCATGTTGTGCATAATGTTATTTTCAAACGCAATATTATATTTTCTTTTGCGTAGATTTTGAACTTGGCGCGTCCACGCGAGAATTCCTTAGCTGACGTTGGAGAATGGAAGTCGGTAATGTGAATATTATCTTTCCCGTATTCGTGAATGCAGTTTATGAACAGCGCAGCGTTCGTAGAGTGTGACGTCATGCTCGACCTTGGCTGCTTTGCGTATATGGAAGTTTAACCTGCAAAATGGGCTGCGGTAGCAGGCAGCCGAGTGGGATTATGAGGGAGGTTCACGTCTCGCCGGCGGGCGAGCTGTTAATTATGTGAGAAGTTCTTCCACCATCTGACGGTAGGGGACCGTGATGTAGCGAGTAAGCAATGCTTTTCATCTTCACCGCCAAATTCGAATGTGTTAAATTCAGAAAAACCCGGATTCCACAACCCCGATTAAGTATTCTGTCGCACTGGGAATACTAAGAGACTTCCTCTACCTCGATCATTAAAAATACTATTTTCTCGTCTCTTATTCCATTTCGGGGAACTCTCACGCGATTTTCCCTACCCAAATTATTATTATTATTATTATTTATTTATATTATTATCATTATTATTATTATTGTTATTATTATTATTTTTTATTTTAATTTTTGCTATTTTCTCTCGTCACACAACTCACACAACGTTCGACGAGACGAGAGAAATTAGGAAAAAAATAATTAGGGCAGAGAAAATCGCGTGAGAGTTCCCAGAGACGGATTAAGAGACGAGCAGTTTAGATAGGCATACTAATAATTTTTAAAAATATTTTAAGTTTGCTGTATGAAATAGTATTTGCAGCACACTTTCGTTTTGAGCCACGAGCCGCTACTGCTGAATGGCTACGTGCTTCAAGCACACAAAAGCTGATAGTTTCATATTGTACTATACAAGTTACCTTTCTCTCATAAGATAATGAATCTCCTATCTAGAACCGTGCATAAGGCACACATTATATTTCTTATGACTCCATAGCAATTGTAACCCTCTCCCCACACTTCACGGTCATCAAACAACAATATACAACTCTTCTTCAGCTAGGCTCCATCTTCTGCTACCCAGAGGCTCTGAAAATATGACCTAGGGAGAGGGAAACAAAGAAACGAAGAGCTTGGAAGTCTCTTCCAGCCTCTTCACCTACAAAGAAGTAGACCTTACTTCATATGGAAGCTAAATTATAAAGTATATTAAAATAAATTTCATTACATAAACTAAAACTTGCTTTAACATGACAAAGATAAGTTTCTGACAGTGGAAAATATAAGATGTGTGTACAAAATTCTGAAAGGAGACATATGATATTTTACAATGAAGACTACAGAAAAATGGACTGAAGGTCCCAATTAAAACATTTTAGGGTGAAGCCCTCTTTCTTTTACAATAAATAAATCCTGGAAAAGAAGTAAATTAATATACATGCAAAATATTTCCATTTACAAACAAATAGCATACTTCGGTGTGAACCATAGTTTAAACCTGAAAGAGAAGACATAGTAAAATTTCAGATACAGATTTCATAATCAGGTGTGAAGCACCTCCTTAAAATGTTTCAATTAATTTACATTACAATTTAAAATTTGTAATCATGAAGCTAAAAATAAATATACAACCATTCAGTGATCCAGATAAATAAAATTGATCAAATATACACCTTGTATCTAAAAGAGGATCACTGAGATAAAAATTTCATATTTTGGAATGACTACAATAATTTTTAAAATCACAAACAGATTTACATAATATTATATACAAGCACTTAAAATCCATAACGACATACCTTTAAATCATGCATCCCATATAATCTGCGCAGACACAAACACACATGCGTCTTCACATCATGCTCAAACAAACATGGCCTAAAGAAATACTGGTCTATCCTAGGCATATAACGACCAGGCTCATTTGCCACATGTGAATAAAAAAAAAAAAAAGGGAACAAGGAAAAAATACAAGATAAATAAATTTAGACCCAATTTATCTACTTATATCACAAACATCTTCCATGCGAAAACAATTAAGATAAGATTACTGACATATACAACGCCACCATAACCTGACAAAATGCAAGACTCACAAAACGCATGCTTGGGACAACCTAAAATCACACTTTTACACCACAATGCAGTTCCCACATATCAACAACTTAAATCATATTATACCAAGATACGACTTACCTTGAAACATGGTGTAACAGAAGGAAGACAACGAAAGCAGCCTACATAATTGGCGCCATAAACACACTAAATCGTTACATGTTGTTCCCCGGATCCATGGTAGGCAAATGAGGACGAGAGAAAGGAGCTATTTCTTTTTATAGGATATTACCAAATGACGTCATAGCCCGCACTATAGAACACCGCCATCATCATTCTTAACCATACAGACATACTGTTATAAACTTGAAAAACAAAGGGTATCGAAATGCTAACTTCCAATCAAAAACGCTTACATATATACTCAAGGCAATGTTAGGCCGACTAAACCAGAATGCGCAATGCGGCAAAACTCCGCAATGTTGTCAGACCGTAATTACTAGGACAGGGTTGCCGAGCGAGAGAGGAAGGGAGGGCAATAACCCACTGTCAGCAGTCGTCAGCTGATCAGCTGAGAGTAACCTAAATACTTTCTCTCTCTGCCAAGCTAACATCATTCTATTGTTGCGTAACTCTGGGCTAGTTAAATTCACCATTATAAATGTAAAGCCCTCACATAAGGAAATAATACGAAACTGTAGCAATTAAAATATCATTTGAAAAATGAATTGCTACACAATCTATATCGCAACTCACCGCGAGAAATCCAGGGAAATTCTCCAAGGCAGCTCCTCCGACAATCACACTCTTGTAAAAACTCGGCAGGTCTGTCTCTCGAGTCACTGCCGTGAACTACCCCGGACTCCCGCGTGAGGGCGACACAGTACTAGAGACGTCACCACAACGAGCAGAGAGTGAGAACCGCGGAATTTTAATTCCACGTTACAACTAGTTCACACTTGCTTCTTGCCACTAACAAACCTTACTGAGAAATAAACCGTCTGATGCCTGACGCAAAATCGGCAAACCTTCATTCAACTTTGGGGATGTGTCATGCTGTCATCAATCAATGTATCCTTATTTAAAGATTCATTCCTGATGAAGGGATATGTTTTCAGTATTATCAGACTGTTCTTGCTTAATTTTACAAGGGTGACCAAAATGAGTGTTGTCCCGCTAGATTCGCGTTTTGGACCACTGTGGAGTGGAAACTGTACTTGGGGGTGAAAACCGCCTTTAAATTATTTATAAAGGTTTAAACTGTCCATTTGTGCGAACACTTCCGTGACCTTGAAAAACTACCCTTACACACCCCTTTTACAAATGACTGAAATATACATTTTATATGGTTTAAAGTACACTACAAGTTTCTCCATCCCTCACATGTTTCTTTTGAATCCATGGTATAATTTTTTTTTAAATATCACAACGTATTTGTACTGTGGGAAAATAACTGCATTAATACTTATACATTTCTGGGTCTTCCACACAGTATAATATGTAGCGTTAAAATTTAAGTTTTTGAATAACAAAGACCTGTATTATTTTTAGCAGAACTATTTTTAATTATCAAGTGTTCTTAAAATTACTGTTCTTATAGGCCTTTCGGTTTAATTTAAAAGTTAGAATAACTCTGAGCACGCCAAAATTATATCTGAAACAGGTGCTCATATTTTCATACCAGATCTCAATTGTCAATTCAGGTATTCCTTATTAATTCTTCCTGAAATATGGTAACCTTAACGCTGAACTATTTTCACGAGGCCTTGAGAGAGTACTTTTGGGGAACCTGCGGCAGCCAGAGCCGAAATGGTCTAGTTTGGTATTATGGACAAGTGTATTCTTCATGGGGGGAACATGTAGTTGGTAGGAACTAGAAAATTCATCAACATTTTATCACTTAGAAGGGTTATAACTAGAGCAAGGCATTTAATGACCCAAAAACAGTGCAAAAATGAAAAAAATGCACTTATGACCTAAAAATAGTGAAAAAGACAAAATTAAAAAAGACCCTTAGCAACAAAAAAATCTTTCTGAACTGGCATGCTCACCAAATTGCCCCTAGGAAATGTGTGGCATTAAAAAAAATATATATATATATATATATTGTTTATTGCTACAAGACAAACTGCTATGGTGTTTACAATAAACCTGAATTAAAATTAACTATGAACACTTGGTTAAGATTCTAAACAAAAAACAATTGTCTGTTGTCTGAAAGTAACGATTTCTACATGGAAAAGCTCATCTCTTCCTCCACTGAAACATGACCTAAAATGCCTAAAAACACATAAAAATGCCGAAAATGACCTAAAAATTGCCAAAAAATTACCAATCTCTTGAAAATGACGAAAAAGGCAAGATGAAAAAAAAATGCAAAAACAAATTGCCCTTATTTAATCAATTATTTCATGATACACATTTATATATATTGGAGCTATCTTTTAACCTTCATATAAAGAAGATGCCAAATCATCAAATGCCTTGCCCAAGTTATAACTTATAACGAAGAGGATGGGAACAGGTGGGTGACGAAGAGGGTGTAGTATTGTGGTGATGTGATATTAAACGGAATGAGATGGTATGAAAGTACCCTCCAATGTCATGTGGACACCTACTCTCCGTTCACATTCACCATTCATCGATAATGCCTTGCCGAGTATTTTCCAAGAGGACCGGCCACACCTCCAACACCGGTGAAAGTTCTGGCTAAAGACTCAGAACTTTTAATGAAAAAGGAATATGTCCTCCACTCACATGAAGTTTAATCAGGGTTTGTCAGAGAAATTTCAACTGTAAGAAGATGATCAGAGAATACAGAATACAGAAGGGGTGAAGAGAGTTGGAGGAATGAGATTCAGGAAATGTGAGAGGGTTCTCAGAAAAAGAAACTCCTATCGACCTCGTCTAGCACTAATGCAGTTCCACAAATACAGGTATAGTAGAGTTTTTCATTACTTGCCCAGGTGGCTTCAAAGGAATAAACCATTAAGTCTGTGTTTCTTTATGTTAATTGATCTAACCAAGTACGACTTGGTTTCCGATTTCCAAAACAAAAGCAACATTGCAATATTCTCTCATTGTTATCAGTAGTCCCAGTTCCTTCCTCGCTTTAATCAATTCACAGGTGTTATTGTTTACTGAGACTATATTTTGCAACCCCGCGTTTTACTCCACGCGGAGAAGACGAGTAGCCGTCACAGAACATTCTTAGATTTTTTAATTGACTGAGGTAGCTGATTGGTACGGTAAAAAAATCAGGTAAACTGATGTAACAAAGTGCCAGTATGTTTTTGTTTAATCAGTTATGATTGCAATTATGATATGCAGAATACAAAAAAAAAAGTCAAATTGGCCGGTTTCGGGATATGAACCATGAAACTCCAGAACGTGAGGACAAGACGTTACCATCTCAGCCAACTGGGTCAGTTTAACGGTCTAGTTGGATAAGCGCATGTAAAGCAATAGTGTTATTTGTCATAGCTAACTATATTTTAATTGCCAAAGCCTTATAAGATCACAGTAAAACAATTGACTACGGTATGTTGTCATGATAACTGATTTGCATTTCATAAATTCTTTCGAATACGTATATTACCATAAAATAGGCACTAAATTGAGCATTACTCCGAAATAGGTCAACCGCTTTTATCCAATATCAATAGACGTCTTCCCATGGACATTATAAATGTGTATACCAAGTTTCATAAAAATCCGGTAGACTAAAGCGTATTTGAGTTACCGCGTCTTTAAACAGACACTAAATTGGGTTTTACTCCGGTACCGGTCTACCGATTTGGTCCAATATCAGTAGACGCCTTCCTATGTACATTATAAATGGGTATACAAAGTTTCAGGAAAATCCAATAAAGCATATTTCAGTTATCGCGATTTCTTATATATTAACATAAAAGGCACTAAATTAGGCATTATTCCGGTACTGCTCAACCAATTTAGTCGAATATCAATAGACGTCTTTCCATGGACATTATAAATGCGTATACGAAGTTTCATAAAAATCCGATAAAGCGTATTTGAGTTATTGCGCCTTTAAAATACACACTAAATTGGGTTTTACTCCGGTGCCGGTCAACAGATTAGGTTCAAATTCAACAGGGTACTCCTCATGGACGTCATTAATGCGTATACCAAGTTTCATGGAAATCCGATACAGCGTATTTGAATTATGGCGCCTTTCTATTAGAAAGGTGCCATAATCTATTAAAATATTCACTAAATTGGGCATTACTCCGGTACCGGTGAACAGATTTGGTTCAATATCAATAGGATTTTCCCCATGGACATTATAATTTTGTTTTCCAAGTTTCATGAAAATCCGAAGAAGCGTATTTGAGTTATGGCGCGTACAGACAGACGGACAGACATTTTTCGTTCCCACACACAATCTCATAAAGTACCATACTGGCACTTAATAAAGAGCATGGGTTGCGCTCCCGGCAAACGTTTCCTCCTAACAAAACAAAGCCGCTTGGGTATGCAAAGAATAACTGGACTATAAGAGAATGTTGTCCTTTTTTAAGTCACATCTACAAAAGATAAATAACTCTATAAGAAATAATTTTGAGAAATGTGGATGAAGAACAAAGGAAGATTCACACTTTTTTTTCTTTCATCTGAAGATTGAAGTTCATGAGAACTCATAATACGCAGGCATGTGTGAGAAAAAGTTAATAAAATATGAGAATACTACATCAAATAGACTACTTTCTTTTCGATCTACATTATGTATGGTACTGGCAGATAGATCTAGGAAAAATGATTTTGTTGCATCCTACACAATATTTTTTGGTGGTTTTGTGGTTGTACGCGTATAATGACGAGAGTTTACTGCAACTTAGGCTTGTAACCGTGCCGGAGTTCTTTTACTTGCCTGTATATCTACAGACCTCTCACATTTATGCACATATAAATACCAATGATCTAAGCCGGGACCGAACCCGCTAACTTGGCCACACAAAGCCAGCACCATACAGACACTATGAAACGTAACGCAAACGCCGTTGCGTACGGCAATACCTTTGACAGACCTACTTATTCTTTGCTTAAGAATTGGGCGCTAAGAATATCTAGGTTTCATGAGAGTAGTAATGCCCCGACTCCACCAGATAAAAGATGGCGGCGCGACGTCACAACGTCATCTTAAACTAATTGCAGTGAGGCCATCCTGACCCACAGGGCTATCATATAAAACCACTCCCATCCCGCTATCATCCACCTAAACCAAGTTATGCCCAAAATAAGATTTGGTCGGTAATGCAGACCTGCAACACCAACCTTGAAACAAATCATCTAAAAACAATAAACAATATTAACAAAAAATAAGGAAATGTAATACAAAGAGTCTGGCCCTTATGAAATATTTTTCAACCCTACTAAAGGGGTAGTTTTTTAAGAAGGAAAAATTAAGATAATTATAAATCTAGTATTATAAAGGACAGATGACAGGAATAAAGACATTATGAATAACCGTAAAGAGAGGGTAAATATCAAGCACCCCTAGCCACCCCTAAACCAAAAAATACACGTTAGGTAAGTAAAAAAAATAAATCTGAATACAAAATTAACCAAAATATTATAAAAAAAAAAAGGAAATGTTATACAAAGAGTTAGACCTATAAGAAATACTTTTTCATCCCTACTAGAGGGGTAGTTTTTAAGAAGGGAAAAATTAAGATAATATTTTAAATTAAGATAATTTGTAAATTCCTGTATTATAATGTATAGGTGGTAGGATTAAAACAATATAAACATCTACGACAAGAGGGTGGTTTTCACCCCCTCTTCCAATCTAACCTAATTAAAAATTATTTTTGACATATAAACACCGTATAGAGCGATATCAGATATTTGACATGAATTACACCCCCAAGAGGGTCAATTTTACGAAGGGGTGGTTTTTCAAGGTCACCCTTTTTTTGCAGATATGGGCAATTTGAACCACAGTAAATCGTCTAAAGGGTAGTTTTCACCCCCACTTGCAATCTAAGCCATTAAAAAATTATTTTTCCACATATAAACACCTTACATACTAATAGTAACTATCTGACATGATTTACACCCCCAAAGGATTTAATTTTACATAGGGGTGGTTTTTCAAGGTCACCCATTTTTTTGCAGATATGGGCAATTTTTACCACAGTAAATCCTCTAAAGGGTAGTTTTCACCCCCACTTGCAATCTAAGCCATTAGAAAATTATTTCTCCACATATAAACACCTTACATACTAATAGTAACTATCTGACATGATTTACACCCCCAAAGGATTTAATTTTACATAGGGGTGGTTTTTCAAGGTCACCCATTTTTTTGCAGATATGGGCAATTTGAACCACAGTAAGTCGTCTAAAGGGTAGTTTTCACCCCCACTTGCAATCTAAGCCATTAAAAATTATTTTTTCGACATATAAACACCTTACATACTAATAGTAACTATCTGACATGATTTACACCCCCAAAGGATTTAATTTTACATAGGGGTGGTTTTTCAAGGTCAGCCATTTTTTGCAGATATGGGCAATTTGAACCACTGTAAATCGTCTAAAGGGTAGTTTTCACCCCCACTTGCAATCTAAGCCATTATAAATTATTTTTTCGACATATAAATACCTTACATACTAATAGTAACTATCTGACATGATTTACACCCCCAAACGATTTAATTTTACATAGGGGTGGTTTTTCAAAGTCACCCAGTTTTTTACAGATATGGGCAATTTGAGCCACTATAAATCTTCTAAAGGGTAGTTTTCACCCCAAGTGCAATCTAACCCATTTAAAATTTATTTTTTCGACATTAAAAATCGTAGTATGCTATAACAAGTGTTTAAGACCAATTTACACTCCAAGGTCACAAAAGGTTTTTTAGCAAAATGGACAATTTAAGCTATTTTTTAAATGGAATTCGCTCTTAACAAGCTTGTTATGTTACATTAAACGTTTGACATGAAGATAACACTATAGTCGAAGATAAACCCGGGAAAATTCTAAAAATGAATTAATTTTGCCAACGAAGTACTCGTCACCGTCCCAAAGACCTGATTGGGTGATATTTTTTTGGTAGTACCCCATATCATTGGAGTGTTATATGTTATTTTGTGAATATCTGTTCCCTCATGATAGGATAGGATGAGAGGACAACTTAATAATTCATACAGAATGTCTGCAAACAAAAACAAGCTGTAAGAAAACGTATACAGGAACCATTACAAAATAATATGAAAACTCTATCAACAAACAAACAAACCCTTTGTAAAATAACAGAGATAAGGGAAAATACAAACGAAAGCAAAGCAGGAGATAAAAAGATTGTCAAAGGTGTATTAAAATTTAAAACAATTGCATAATAAATCCACAAATTATGATTGAACATATACATAGACAGAGAAAATGAAGGTATTTATACATTAAACTTACGAAACGATCATCCCTAACAAACTCAAAATTTATTGCTTTGTTATAGCAAATGTAGGACATGCCCACTATATCCAATGTTAAACAGAGCAAAAATAAGCCCCATCCCAACTAAATCTAAACTCTCAAAATAATAAAATGTTTTACCCACCATAAACGGGTGAAGGCTCAACAACACCTAATTTATGACAATGACGTACAGGATGAGAGGAGAGGAGTTCTAGGTTAAACGTAAAAGGAAATACTTACCTAATGGTACACCGTTCCATTTTAAAATAAAGACAAAGAAGAATGTTAGTAAAGATTGTTTATTTCAAGATCATCCTTCACCAATTAACAGATTGTCAAGTTGTGAAACATACAAACATAGTTTTTTTTTTATTTGCACATATATGTAGGTCAGCATGGAGCACAGAACAACGATCAAAGTTTAGATACAAGTGATTTAATTTCATTAATCGATCCCTTTTTAGGTGGACAATCTATTCCAAATAGTTCAAGACTATTCTTAAAGGTATTAACAACGCTGTTGTTAAATTCACTATATTGTATTACTTTATTATCATGGAAGAAGTATAACAAACCATCTGTATACCTAAACACGTTATCTATTTTTTGAGGAATCCCGGGGAAAATATTATTCATGTAATAATAGTTAGCTGGATTTACAGCACAATCGTCAATCTCTAAAACTAAACCGTCATCATAAATCAGATATGTTATTCCTCTATACGTGTTTACACCAGCTATCAAAGAGTTGTTTCTAATATCAAAAGTAGGTACAGGTTTAGGATAGCCGGATTGAAGCCTAAATGTTTTATGTTCAACGAGATACTGTTTAGTACCGACTATCATAACGATGTAGGAATTTGGTTTTTGATAAACAGCTGTCACATTAAACTCCTTAGGTAAGTGCTCTACCCAAGTGGGTATGAAAAAGGGAGAGTTTATTTCCATATCTACTAAATTTATAATCCAAACCCATTCTCTATAAAACACATATAATGCATTATTAACTACCATAAATGTGTTAACGTTTTTCAGTTTACACAGGTCAGGAACAATACTAGGCACCGGTTTACCAGATTCATACTGAGGAGTTGATGATGGCGTAGGTAGAGTTGATGATGGCGTAGGGCGAGTTGATGATGGCGTAGGTCGAGGCGATGAAGGCGTAGGTCTAGGTGATGAAGCCCTAGGCCGAGGTGTCGAAGAAGAAAACAGCGGTGGTGATGGCCGAGGTTTAGGTCGTGACGACGGATCACCATATCGTTTTCTAGCTTCAGCAATATCATTAACGTTCAAATCGAGTGGTGGATGATAGGGATCGTAAAATGCATACATTACTGCAGTCTTATCGTTTAAGTGATGTATTCCTAGCGTGTGTCCAATTTCGTGAACTTGTACGTAATACAGACTATTAACATGTTCACACCCAGAGAAATTCGTTATTGTAGACCATTGGAAGTCGTCGTTAATGTGAATTTCAGGACGAAGATCCTTACCAGGATGGAAGGCATGTGCTAAAACATGGTCATGTGTCACGAAATCGTCAGAACAATCCATATTGAGAAGTTGAAATCTATGGTATCCTCTCTGATTAGTTATTAAGATATCTGGTTGTTTTATATCTCTTGAGAAAGTGACACCAGATATAGATGCCCATTTTTCAAAAGCCATATATGCAAGTTCTATAGCCTTTAGGTCCATGGTGTTATAATTCCATGTTAAATGTGTTTTGTTCCACTTGTTCAACTCTTCAGTGTACGTTATATCTGCAACCCCGCATCGAGGTGTCCTCATTAAAATCAAAGTGTCATTGTCTAACTTTGAAGATACATTAAGTCCATAATTAGCTTGAAACATGGCAAGAGAATCTTCGAAAGTCCGTTTGTCTCGTAGTGTGTTGCTATTACACGACAGATATCCATACTGCTTTAGATAATTAATTGCCATTTCTTGATCGTCGTCGTTCACCATCATAACCTCTGCCCAGCCACAGAGGGCAATGGTTAAAATAATTACAAGCCGTAACATGTTGAAGTTCCACCAACATGGTCTCGGCAGTGATGCAGCCGCTTATATACCCTGTCGATGACGAAAGCTGTTGCAATCGACACCTCCCCCTCTCCTCCATTTTTCTCTGATGCGTAACAATTAACATATTTACAGCCTGAAACCAAAGAAGTGTTGAGAGAAAAGAAAGGAATTTCTATTTGGTTATCATACGAAAACTTAACTGCGTTATACCCCTTGTGATGTCCTCTTAAATGTTTCACACATGCTGTCACATTTTGCTGCTTCATATTTCCACCTGGAGATTGGCAAGTATGCCAACGTTCATAAGATTGTAAACGTAAACATAAACACGAATATGAACGCAAACGTGAATGTGAACGTAAACGTAAACGTGATCGTCAACGTCAACGTAAACGTAAACGTAAACGTGATCGTAAACGTAGAAGTGATCGTAATCGTAAACGTGAATGTGAACGAAAATGCAAACGTGAACGTGAACGGATACACTTAATTTGTGAAATTGTTACCTATTAATAAACAGTACGACAGAGGCAACTCTAATAGTCTTAACAATTTATACAATGTGGATGTAAATTAACAAAGACACAGGAAAAAATGATATGTAAACAAAAGGAATATATAGAATGTTTAAGTGGAGAGGAAAATAATGTCAGTTGTGCATAAAAAATTTAAATTACTTAAAAAATCCAAATAGGCCTATCGATTATAGGCGGGGGTCTATACCAGGTTAGCCTATCCTCAATAAATAAAATCAAAACCAAAAATAATAATAACAATAATAATAATAATAATAATATTTTGAGATGTAATATTTTGTTTAAAAAGACAAAGCGTATTCCATATCTATAATAGGTGAGGGCCTAGTCTAATCTAAGCCTATCATAAAAAATAAAACTCAATTAATTTTTTAATCTGAAATGAAGTTATATTGCAAGATGATATTTCCTATATCCCTGTTTAATGAGGTCAAAGTTGTTGATATAAAAACTCTACAAGCTGACATGAAAGTGCAACATAGTGCCGATTAAGCAAGAGAAGTAATCTTTCATGTGATAACAGAATGCACTTCCTAGAAAAACATATTGTGGCTCTAACTTAATCAGGAAATGACTGTAATATATAAAGCGTTTAATAGTGTGTTTAAAGTTTTCTACAGCGTTCATCAAAATGTAAGTACTGTAACATTTTTTTGTGTAATATATATATCCCGGCAAGGGGGAAAAGAAACCTTCACGACCTTGTTAAAAGAATAAAACTACGCCACAAAACCTTTATGTACAGTCATGGCCATCTTCCTCATGACGCATGATCATTATCATACTCGTTGAAGGCTAGTTATACTTTAGTGCATTAAAGCCTTATCTTCATTGACTAGAATCCGAATAAAAAGTCTGTCATTTCACTAAACTGACAGATAACTTTTGTCTTGCTTTAACATTTCCCTCAGGTTCACCAACGGTATTATAAAATAATATGAGAAAGACTGTAAATTATAAAATTTTGGTATGTATTAATCATATCTTACATGTCATACATGTTGAGTCACGAATATGTGTCATTGGTACAAGATAAAAAGGTGACGTCAGCAAGACATGTTTGAACAGGCCTCACCGAGGAAGAATTGCAACACAAGTTGAAATATTTAGAATACAGTTAATCCTAATAGAATAGTCCTAACAATTCAAACAATATGGATGTAAAGTAACAAAGAAATAAAGAACATTATCTGTACACAAAAAGAATAGATAGAATATCTTTAGTTAGAGAGGAAAATAATGTCACTTGTGCATTTTAAAAATGAAAATTACGTAAACATCGCACAGACGTCATCGGTGAACAGTAGAAACGGGATTGTAAAAGTAATCGTAAACGTGATCGTAAACGTAAACGTGATCGTAAACGTAAATGCAAACGTGAATGTGAACGTTGTGCATTTAAAAAATGAAAATTACGTAAAAAAACTCACAAATCATAATTGAACATGTCCAATTGACAGAGAAAATGAAGCCATTTATACATTTAAAATGTGAAATGTTTACGTATTACTAAACAACAGGACAAATACAACTCTAAGAGCCTTAACAATTTTAACAATGTGGCTGTAAACTAACAAAGGAATAGGAAAACACAACTGTAAACAAAGGGATTATATAGAACATGTCTAGCAAAAACTACTAAATTAATCCACAAATCATGCTTGAACATGTCCATCGACACAGGAAATTAAGTCGTTTCTACATTTAAAATTACGAAAGTCTTCTGGTTGGGTGACGGTAGGAATGAAAGAAAGACAAATAAGTGATGAAACAATATTTATTTTGTCACATGATATCGTGAACATAACTGGAAAAATTAAAATGGGTCTTCATCCAAATTCTTAACACCATCACATTCTGTAGTGCACATGCCATATGTGAAGCAGTATGAAAAAAACATTTGACGTCGCATTGTCTTAATTTACTCAGCTTAGGGCAGCTGACATCATCAAGGTTAGTAACACTTCTTTGCAGTAGTTTAAGGGTGCAGCGCTATGTTTTAGGAGAGACGGTGGCAATGTTAATGGCGCGGCAAACTAGCAATGGACTCTGGAAAACGAGGATGATAATTATTGCATAGCTCTTTGTTATCAAAAGGGTGTCAGCTGTCCGCTACTTAAAAAGAGTGACTTTATCAATCACACGCCAGTCTTTTGTCATTGACTGCTCGTAGCAGAACGAGGAGTTAAAATCAGAAGCCTACTGTTTACTTCTCCACGATAGAAGTATTGAATAATACCACTCTCACTAACATCTTTACCAATGTCTTATGATAATTTTGTCATCATAGATGTCCAGGGATTTCAGTCTGAATCCAAGCAGTTCGTGGCGAAGGAGGTGGCACTGATCTCACACGATGGGAGAATTGGACACTTTATGCTTGAACCGCCAG
Organism: Ectobius pallidus; assembly: GCA_964059195.1. Classification (NCBI taxonomy): domain Eukaryota; kingdom Metazoa; phylum Arthropoda; class Insecta; order Blattodea; family Ectobiidae; genus Ectobius; species Ectobius pallidus. The sequence continues at coordinate 31,676,820 of CAXKWD010000009.1, forward strand.
CTGATGTTTTTCCGGACGGTCGGTGCCAGGAGTATGCAGAATCGTATCTTCACGGAATCCCTTGGCAGCTTGGATACATACCATATGTGGCATTGAAATCTATACTAGAGAGTGCTTTACAGTGTGAAGACAAACTTTATTGCAAGGGACTAGAAAAAGCAATTTTTTTTAAAAAACTACTGCAAAGAAGTGTTACTAACCTTGATGATGTCAGCTGCCCTAAGCTGAGTAAATTAAGACAATGCGACGTCAAATGTTTTTTTCATACTGCTTCACATATGGCATGTGCACTACAGAATGTGATGGTGTTAAGAATTTGGATGATGACCCATTTTAATTTTTCCAGTTATGTTCACGATATCATGTGACAAAATAAATATTGTTTCATCACTTATTTGTCTTTCTTTCATTCCTACCGTCACCCAACCAGAAGACTTTCGTAATTTTAAATGTAGAAACGACTTAATTTCCTGTGTCGATGGACATATTCAAGCATGATTTGTGGATTAATTTAGTAGTTTTTGCTAGACATGTTCTATATAATCCCTTTGTTTACAGTTGTGTTTTCCTATTCCTTTGTTAGTTTACAGCCACATTGTTAAAATTGTTAAGGCTCTTAGAGTTGTATTTGTCCTGTTGTTTAGTAATACGTAAACATTTCACATTTTAAATGTATAAATGGCTTCATTTTCTCTGTCAATTGGACATGTTCAATTATGATTTGTGAATTTTTTTACGTAATTTTCATTTTTTAAATGCACAACGTTCACATTCACGTTTGCATTTACGTTTACGATCACGTTTACGTTTACGATCACGTTTACGATTACTTTTACAATCCCGTTTCTACTGTTCACCGATGACGTCTGTGCGATGTTTACGTAATTTTCATTTTTAAAATGCACAAGTGACATTATTTTCCTTTCTAACTAAAGATATTCTATCTATTCTTTTTGTGTACAGATAATGTTCTTTATTTCTTTCTTACTTTACATCCATATTGTTTGAATTGTTAGGACTATTCTATTAGGATTAACTGTATTCTAAATATTTCAACTTGTGTTGCAATTCTTCCTCGGTGAGGCCTGTTCAAACATGTCTTGCTGACGTCACCTTTTTATCTTGTACCAATGACACATATTCGTGACTCAACATGTATGACATGTAAGATATGATTAATACATACCAAAATTTTATAATTTACAGTCTTTCTCATATTATTTTATAATACCGTTGGTGAACCTGAGGGAAATGTTAAAGCAAGACAAAAGGTATCTGTCAGTTTAGTGAAATGACAGACTTTTTATTCGGATTCTAGTCAATGAAGATAAGGCTTTAATGCACTAAAGTATAACTAGCCTTCAACGAGTATGATAATGATCATGCGTCATGAGGAAGATGGCCATGACTGTACATAAAGGTTTTGTGGCGTAGTTTTATTCTTGTAACAAGGTCGTGAAGGTTTCTTTTCCCCCTTGCCGGGATATATATATATTACACAAAAAAATGTTACAGTACTTACATTTTGATGAACGCAGTAGAAAACTTTAAACACACTTTTAAACGCTTTATATATTACAGTCATTTCCTGATTAAGTTAGAGCCACAATATGTTTTTCTAGGAAGTGCATTCTGTTATCACATGAAAGATTACTTCTCTTGCTTAATCGGCACTATGTTGCACTTTCATGTCAGCTTGTAGAGTTTTTATATCAACAACTTTGACCTCATTAAACAGGGATATAGGAAATACCATCTTGCAATATAACTTCATTTCAGATTAAAAAATTAATTGAGTTTTATTTTTTATGATAGGCTTAGATTAGACTAGGCCCTCACCTATTATAGATATGGAATACGCTTTGTCTTTTTAAACAAAATATTACATCTCAAAATATTATTATTATTATTATTACTATTATTATTATTATTATTTTTGGTTTTGATTTTATTTATTGAGGATAGGCTAACCTGGTATAGACCCCCGCCTATAATCGATAGGCCTATTTGGATTTTTTAAGTAATTTAAATTTTTTATGCACAACTGACATTATTTTCCTCTCCACTTAAACATTCTATATATTCCTTTTGTTTACATATCATTTTTTCCTGTGTCTTTGTTAATTTACATCCACATTGTATAAATTGTTAAGACTATTAGAGTTGCCTCTGTCGTACTGTTTATTAATAGGTAACAATTTCACAAATTAAGTGTATCCGTTCACGTTCACGTTTGCATTTTCGTTCACATTCACGTTTACGATTACGATCACTTCTACGTTTACGATCACGTTTACGTTTACGTTGACGTTGACGATCACGTTTACGTTTACGTTCACATTCACGTTTGCGTTCATATTCGTGTTTATGTTTACGTTTACAATATTATGAACGTTGGCATACTTGCCAATCTCCTGGTGGAAATATGAAGCAGCAAAATGTGACAGCATGTGTGAAACATTTAAGAAGACATCACAAGGGGTATAACACAGTTAAGTTTTCGTATGATAACCAAATAGAAATTCCTTTCTTTTCTCTCAACACTTCTTTGGTTTCAGGCTGTAAATATGTTAATTGTTACGCATCAGAGAAAAATGGAGGAGAGGGGGAGGTGTCGATTCCAACAGCTTACGTCATCGACAGGGTATATAAGCGGCTGCATCACTGCCGAGACCATGTTGGTGGAACTTCAACATGTTACGGCTTGTAATTATTTTAACCATTGCCCTCTGTGGCTGGGCAGAGGTTATGATGGTGAACGACGACGATCAAGAAATGGCAATTAATTATCTAAAGCAGTATGGATATCTGTCGTGTAATAGCAACACACTACGAGACAAACGAACTTTCGAAGATGCTCTTGCCATGTTTCAAGCTAATTATGGACTTAATGTATCTTCAAAGTTAGACAATGACACTTTGATTTTAATGAGGACACCTCGATGCGGGGTTGCAGATATAACGTACACTGAAGAGTTGAACAAGTGGAACAAAACACATTTAACATGGAATTATAACACCATGGACCTAAAGGCTATAGAAATTGCATATATGGCTTTTGAAAAATGGGCATCTATATCTGGTGTCACTTTCTCAAGAGATATAAAACAACCAGATATCTTAATAACTAATCAGAGAGGATACCATAGATTTCAACTTCTCAATATGGATTGTACTGACGATTTCGTGACACATGACCATGTTTTAGCACATGCCTTCCATCCTGGTAAGGATCTTCGTCCTGAAATTCACATTAACGACGACTTCCAATGGTCTAAAAAAACGAATTTCTCTGGTGGTGAACATGTTAATAGTCTGTATTACGTACTCGTTCACGAAATTGGACACACGCTGGGAATACATCACTTAAACGATAAGACTGCAGTAATGTATGCATTTTACGATCCCTATCATCCACCACTCGATTTGAACGTTAATGATATTGCTGAAGCTAGAAAACGATATGGTGATCCGTCGTCACGACCTAAACCTCGGCCATCACCACCGCTGTTTTCTTCTTCGACACCTCGGCCTAGGGCTTCATCACCTAGACCTACGCCTTCATCGCCTTGACCTACGCCATCATCAACTCGCCCTACGCCATCATCAACTCTACCTATGCCATCATCAACTCCTCAGTATGAATCTGGTAAACCGGTGCCTAGTATTGTTCCTGACCTGTGTAAACTGAAAAACGTTAACACATTTATGGTAGTTAATAATGCATTATATGTGTTTTATAGAGAATGGGTTTGGATTATAAATTTAGTAGATATGGAAATAAACTCTCCCTTTTTCATACCCACTTGGGTAGAGCACTTACCTAAGGAGTTTAATGTGACAGCTGTTTATCAAAAACCAAATTCCTACATCGTTATGATAGTCGGTACTAAACAGTATCTCGTTGAACATAAAACATTTAGGCTTCAATCCGGCTATCCTAAACCTGTACCTACTTTTGATATTAGAAACAACTCTTTGACAGCTGGTGTAAACACGTATAGAGGAATAACATATCTGATTTATGATGACGGTTTAGTTTTAGAGATTGACGATTGTGCTGTAAATCCAGCTAACTATTATTACATGAATAATATTTTCCCCGGGATTCCCCAAAAAATAGATAACGTGTTTAGGTATACAGATGGTTTGTTATACTTCTTCCATGATAATAAAGTAATACAATATAGTGAATTTAACAACACACGTCTTGAACTATTTGGAATAGATTGTCCACCTAAAAAGGGATTGATTCATGAAATTAAATCACTTGTATCTAAACTTTGATCGTTGTTCTGTGCTTCAAGCTGATCTACAGATATGTGCAAATAAAAAAACTATGTTTGTATGTTTCACAACTTGACAATCTGTTAATTGGTGAAGGATGATCTTGAAATAAACAATCTTTACTAACATTCTTCTTTGTCTTTATTTTAAAAAGGAACGGTGTACCATTCGGTATGTCTTTCCTTTTACGTTTAACCTCGAACTCCTCTCCTCTCATCCTGTACGTCATTGTCATAAATTAGGTGTTGTTGAGCCTTCACCCGTTTATGGTGGGTATAACATTTTATTATTGTGAGAGTTTAGATTTAGTTGGGATGGGGCTTATTTTTGCTCTGTTTAACATTGGATATAGTGGGCATGTCCTACATTTGCTATAACAAAGCAATAAATTTTGACTTTGTTAGGGATGTTCGTTTCGTAAGTTTAATGTATAAATACCTTCATTTCCTCTGTCTATGTATATGTTCAATCATAATTTGTGGATTTATTATGCAATTGTTTTAAATTTTAATACACCTTTGACAATCTTTTTATCTCCTGCTTTGCTTTCGTTTGTATTTTCCCTTATCTCTGTTATTTTACAAAAGGTTTGTTTGTTGATAGAGTTTTCATATTATTTTGCAATGGTTCCTGTATACGTTTTCTTACAGCTTGTTTTTGTTTGCACACATTTCGTATGAATTATTAAGTTGTCCTCTCATCCTATCCTATCATGAGGGAACAGATATTCACAAAATAACATATAACACTCCAATGATATGGGGTACTACCAAAAAAATATCACCCAATCTGGTCTTTGGGACGGTGACGAGTACTTCGTTGGCAAAATTAATTCATTTTTAGAATTTTCCCGGGTTTATCTTTGACTATAGTGTTACTCATGTCAAACATTTAATGTAACATCACAAGCTTGTTAAGAGCGAATACCATTTTAAAAAAATAGCTTAAATTGTCCATTTTGCTAAAAAACCTTTTGTGACCTTGGAGTGTAAATTGGTCTTAAACACTTGGTATAGCATACTACGATTTTTAATGTCGAAAAAATGAATTTTAAATGGGTTAGATTGCACTTGGGGTGAAAACTACCCTTTAGACGATTTATAGTGGCTCAAATTGCCCATATCTGTAAAAAACTGGGTGACCTTGAAAAACCACCCCTATGTAAAATTAAATCGTTTGGGGGTGTAAATCATGTCAGATAGTTACTATTAGTATGTAAGGTGTTTATATGTCGAAAAAATAATTTTTTAATGGCTTAGATTGCAAGTGGGGTGAAAATTACCCTTTAGACAATTTACAGTGGTTCAAATTGCCCATACCTACGAAAAAATGGGTGACCTTGAAAAACCACCCCTATGTAAAATTAAATCCTTTGGGGGTGTAAATCATGTCAGATAGTTACTATTAGTATGTAAGGTGTTTATATGTCGAAAAAATAATTTTTAATTGTTAAGTGCAAGTGGGGGTGAAAACTACCCTCTAGGCGATTTGCTGTGGCTCAAATTGCCCATAACTGCAAAAAATGGGTGACCTTGAAAAACCACCCCTATGTAAAATTAAATCCTTTGGGGGTGTAAATCATGTCAGATAGGTACTATTAGTATGTAAGGTGTTTATATGTCGAAAAATAATTTTTTATTGGCTTAGATTGGAAGTGGGGGTGAAAACTACCCTTTAGACGATTTACAGTGGTTCAAATTGCCCATATCTGCAAAAACCAGGGTGACCTTGAAAAACCACCCCTTCGTAAAATTGACCCCCTTGGGGGTGTAATTCATGTCAAATATCTGATATCACTCTATACGGTGTTTATATGTCAAAAAATAATTTTTAATTAGGTTAGATTGGAAGAGGGGGTGAAAACCACCCTCTTGTCGTAGATGTTTATATTGTTTTAATCCTACCACCTATACATTATAATACAGGAATTTACAAATTATCTTAATTTAAAATATTATCTTAATTTTTCCCTTCTTAAAAACTACCCCTCTAGTAGGGATGAAAAAGTATTTCTTATAGGTCTAACTCTTTGTACAACATTTCCTTATTTTTTTTTTGATAATATTTTGGTTAATTTTGTATTCAGATTTATTTTTTTACTTACCTAACGTGTATTTTTTGGTTTAGGGGTGGCTAGGGGTGCTTGATATTTACCCTCTCTTTACGGTTATTCATAATGTCTTTATTCCTGTCATCTGTCCTTTATAATACTAGATTTATAATTATCTTAATTTTTCCTTCTTAAAAAACTACCCGTTTAGTAGGGTTGAAAAATATTTCATAAGGGCCAGACTCTTTGTATTACATTTCCTTATTTTTTGTTAATATTGTTTATTGTTTTTAGATGATTTGTTTCAAGGTTCGTGTTGCAGGTCTGCATTACCGACCAAATCTTATTTTGGGCATAACTTGGGTTAGGTGGATGATAGCGGGATGGGAGTGGTTTTATATGATAGCCCTGTGGGTCAGGATGGCCTCACTGCAATTAGTTTAATATGACGTTGGGACGTCGCGCCGCCATCTTGTATCTGGTGGAGTCGGGGCATTACTACTCATGAGTGCTTATTATCATTGATAAAGTGATTTTTCTCAAACACTTCTAGACCAAAATATTGTAATTCTAAATTCACTAAGATACACGAAATTCTGTGTATTTGCAAAATTTTCGTTTCATTGCGAAATTTTTCAACGGAATCCTGTTATTCAAGGGATATCTGGTGTTTTAGAAAGACATTTATAATAAAATAACTTAAATTATATCGGAATTCGCATAGATATTATGTGTGCATGTTAATTCAACAAAAAGGCCTATTCAATAAACTAAGTAAATATTGAGCTGGCAAGGTATGTCCGTTATATAATTGTAAAGAAGTGACACAAAATAGACTACTTATTTCTCAATAAAAATTAAAATAATCTGATGTATAGAAATGTTAAACCTATTTGAATTTAGAACAGTTAATTTAGGGCCTATGTTATATTTTATTTCATCATAAAATAGCTCAATATTGGTACCCAGTAATTTATATCCTCAAAACACCCTCCATATAAATAGGCTAAGGAGACTGTGATACACTACTTAGACCTACTTAATTACTTACTTACTTACTTACTTACTTTCTTACTTATTCAAAGGCAATAGATTAATCCCTAAGCAAGCTAAACAAATAGAATCTATTTTATGGGACCGGAGGGTCAATGCTGAGCTTACATGAGCCCACCATTCAACCCTATTCTGTGCTAACTTCATCCAACCATTTAACGCAAATCCTATTTCCCTTAAAGCAATTCTAATATCGTCCTCCAACCTGCTTCTTGCTCTTCCAAGTAGTATTTTCCCTTAGAGTCTCCCAGTCAATATTTTTTGGATACTGGTACGTCTTTCCTTCCCCTTGCGCGCAATATGTCCAGCCCATTTCATCCTAGGTTATTTTATTACCTTTACTATATTCGATGAAATGTGCATGTTATGAAGCTCATCGTTATGCAGATTTATCCAGTACCCGTTTTCAACTTTCTTAAGTCCGAATATTTTTTCTAAGCGTTCTTTTTTCGAACACTCTCTGATTATGTTCTTTCCGAAGAGCAAGGGACCATGTCTCACATCCATATGATACAACTGGCTGGATAAATATCTTGTACATTTTTATTTTTAGATTTCTGGACAGGAGACGAGAAGATAAGAGTTTCTGAATTGCATAAAAAGAAATATTTTCTGATTTTACTCGACACTTAACTTCTACCTCAATATTATTTGAATATGTAATTGTTGCTTCCAGATATTTGAATTTCTTCACTTGTTCGAATGCTTTATTTGTTATTCTAATATTTCGTAGCGCATTATCACGACATTTCATACCGTATTATACTTAGCCTTTTCTGCATTAATTTTTATACACTACAGGAAAATATTCAAAGTCAACTGATAAGAACTGTTAAAATCTACAACCGGATTTGATTTTTTCTTCAGTAATATGCAGTATATTACATCTCATGAGCCATGCATCTATTTGGTTTTAATGCGAAATAACATCGAAATTGTAGGCCTATGCTGTTATATGAGATAACACCGAAACCAACTCAACGTTTGTACCGAAATATAAGAAATAACATAATGAGGTAATATAATGAGAGGTCTGGATTTTACAGATACTTCACGAGAAACTTTATTACTGGCAAGAATCCGAACCTTGATTTATATTTATTGACATTATGTAGCAAATACTCATAGAATAAAGAGTGTAATGTGTTATCAAAGCCACGAAAATAGTATAAATGGAACGCATCGCTAATTGCGTCATTCTAAGCGAGATGCCCTTGGCGAGATAATCGATATATTATAATACTGTATATCAATCTTCGCGCCATCGGCTAAATTCTTGCTGCACAAACTTTTCACCAGCTGTTTTATTTATTAAATTAAAACTGCTTGCTACTAATAATAACGAACATGTAATCATTATAATTGCATTCATTTCATATCTGCTTTTGCTCATATGCAGCTTAGCCTATAGGTAATCGCTATGTTCAATGTTTTTTTTTTTTATCTAAGAAGATACAGGTATGAAGATGTTTCAGTGTCCAGTCCTTGTGCATTGACGTAGAAAACAAGTGTATGTAGGTGCGATAGAATGTAATTCTCATAATGGATTCACGAGCCGAATAGTGACCGTAAAATGGAATTCTTAGCTGTGGTATGTAGCAGAACGCCAGCATTTATTTATTGTTTACAAAGTATCTGGAGCCTATTTCTTTAATCCGACAATTCTAAAATGTAGGTGATAATCACACCTACACTTACATATTTATGTTTAATATAATATTCAACCTGGCAAAAAAAAAAAAAAAATTATTATGCAAATTTTCATTGTTCCTGTTTCATAATATTTTACAATAGATAGGCAATTATATGGCAATATTGTTATGTTTTCCAACACTGTTCACTACAATTGTCAGATTGTCACGTATAGTGTTTGATAAACACTTGGTTGCGGTTAAGCCGTAGCTTTTTTTCACAATAAATTGTCAAAATCTAAAGCAATACTGAATTAAAAGATGATGTGTTATTAGGTTTATTTATAATATTGGCATTCAGTAGAAGTAGTAGGTCCAGTGAATTATGAGATGAAATTACCTAAAGCTTTCAAGAATAGGATTAATTTCTCTTTCAGTTTGAATGAATCGGTTTTAAAAAGAGCTTTCGAATTAGCGAAATTTATGTAGAGTATAGGACTGACTAAGTCATTACTGAATGACTAAAACAATGCATGAGATTACGGAAAAAGTCAGAATAACTTTTTTCAGGCTAACCTTTTCAAAATATAGGCCTACAATATTGAAAGGTAACGATATATGCTAACGTTTAATATAACAATTTTAAACTACGTAGACATCTTCATTAATGAATTTAATTGTTCCGTTTGTGGTAGTCAATTTTTTACATAGTAAAAGTGAAAAAGTCCACTTATACCACAAATATAAAATGTTTATATAATTATATTACATTAATACAATAATCTGTCACATATTTTGTTTATGATATCCTGTAACTTACTATGTGTTAAAAGTAATGAAACAGAAATATCAATAATCTCTGTTTTCAAATTTTAAGTTAATGTGTTATTCCCTATTCCTCTCCAAACATACAACTGTCGTTATGTGCTTCAAGTAACAAACTCTAATCGTATTACCTGTTTCGTAGTCCTCACAATTGCATAACATTGTCTGTCACGTAATGTTAATCGATTAATCATTGCGAAAACTATTTTCTTTAAAGTCCTACAGAGTTTGCATATTGCGTAACTGATTCTAACTAAGTTAAATAAATTAAGGGTTAAAAAAGACATTCCAAGACTGTTTCAAAAAGGATCCAGAAGTTTATAGAATGTTACATAATTATTACATTTCCGGTACATTAAGCTTCCAAAATGTTCTTCATGGATAGACTATATAAAACTGAATTTTCGCAATACTAAAATGCATTAAAAATGACTAAATTGAAAGGCAAAGCTTAAAAAAATGACACACACAAAAACCGTTAGTAAGATTTGTAAAAATCATTAAACGAAAATTGTTTTTCATGAGTCATGACTCATGACGTTCGGATAGAACTGACTTCGGCCCTCTTTGTTTCAACGTGCTTAAATATGAAGTTCAAAATCTACCTACGCCTGTAGGTCTAGCAGAAAGGGACTAATATTTTAAATATAAAAACGCGAATGAAAATTCGATATAATGCCCCTCTTTACGGTGCCACCCTCGCACTGTGCCAATAAATGCAAGTGAACGGATCTTCTCCCATATAAAATACATAAGAAACCTCGTTACTGTGCCAATTCAATTAGTCCCAGTGAATATAAAACAAGATTTTTACACAATATAGCTTGCAGTCATTTTTTTCAGTTGCAGAATTCTTTTGAAACTAGCGTGAATGTTAGGAAGATTATTTAATAAACATACTGTACTGTATTTCCAAGACGTGATTGTATATGTAGTGCGGTGGAATGAGGAAGCTATGTTAAGAAATCAGACAGACACCCTGTGTGAGGGTGGAGCAGGCAGAAAGAGCCCTTCATACAATGAGACATTTCAAACTTTCACATCTTTTAGTCCTGTGTCCATTCAGCTGTTGAACACTACACTACAGCTATAGTTAATCACTTACATGTTCCCACGTGATTTTCAACCCCTTTGTGTACTAGCAATGGACATATACTGTAATAAATTGAGTTACTGTACAGTATTTTATTTTGTGCTAAAGTTCTCTATTTGCTTTTTATTTAATTTTTCTTTCATAATACTGTACAGGAAATTAATACAGCACTGTATTATGACATTTTTATTTTAAAAATTAAATTTCGTTTTAGTGCCACCATCGCTTTTTGCCACTAAATGTTAGATAATGGATGGTGAAATTGTATCGAGGGTTGACTGCATTACGAGATTCATACAAATTCATAAATATAATATTATTTTCTTCGAAACATATTTAATATTACGAACACTCAGAACAAACTTTCCTATCAGGAGATTTCTCTTTATTTGGAGATATGACAAAGTATTTATATTAGTAGCAGCAAAGATATGAACCTTTACTTTCAGGTAACTTCAGAAATCTTTGCTTAGAACTTACACATATGGGGTCAGATACATCGAAACCGGGCATGAGAAATAATTCCCGACTTCGGTACCAGATGTCACTGGGAGTAGGAAAGCGCGATGTTTTACCTGCAAGAACAGTTATTCGACGGCAACCTGGAGTAGTTTGTGTTCAGTGAGATGGTGACGCAGGTGAGATCAGTGTCCGTGTTTCCATGGTGATTATGTGTGTGATACAACAAATGGGCTGACCTCTCTCTACAATGACAAGGTAATAATTAATTACGTTTCTAACCGTAACGCCATCATCAGCAGCATCAATACAGAGATCTTCACGTGTCAACTACTTCCGGTGTGATGCTATTCTTTCTTGCATTGTTGTGGTTGTTGCCAAATGCTACAGTGTGATCTACTTTAAGCGAGTGCACTCAATTTATTCATAGTCAAGCGGCGATTTAAATAATAATTTTCAGGATTGTTATGTGAAAATTTGTTACTTGTTGAGTTCAGGCACGTCGGTCATTGCAACGCCATTGACATCAAGGACAAGATCCTTTTCAGAAACGTCAAATTATGCAACCAGTATTTGTATTGTAACGGAACCCAACACACTGGTGCATCTCCACACTCCTTGTAAATATGCACTCAGGGGTGTTCAGTGTAGATTACATTGTGACATTTAAAAATTACAGAAACTATTATCAATTCTAAATAAATTCAGGTAAGAAAGTAAATGTGAGAGGAAGAGGACTTACTTACTTACTTACTTAATTACTTACTTACTTACTTACTTACTTACTTACTTACTTACTTACTTACTTACTTACTTACTTACTCAATGGCAATAGACAATTCCTAAGCAAACTGAAGGAACATTATCCATTTTATGGTATCCGGAGGTCCATTGCCATGCTTACATGAGCCCGCCATTCAACCCTATTCTGTGCTAACGCCATCCAACCATCCCTCGCAAATCCTACTTCCCTTAAATCTATTCTAATATTGCCCTCCGACCTACGTCTAGGTCTTCCAAGTGGTATTTTCCCTTCGGATCCCCCAGTTAATATTTTTTAGATATGAGCGCAACATGTCCAGCCCATTTCATTCTCCGTGACTTAATTACTCTTACTATATTTGGTGAAGCTCGTCAGTATGTAGATTTCTCCAGTCCCCGTTTTCAACTCTCTTAGGCCCAAATATTTTCCTAAGCACCCAGTTTTCGAAGACACTCACATTTTGTTCTTCACGAGGAATAAGGGACCATGTCTCACATTCATATAATACAACCGGAAAGATAATTGTCTTATAATGTTTTATTTGTAGATTTCTGGACAGAAGATGATAAGATTTTTTTTTTGAGTTCATAAACACAAGCATTTGCTGATTTTATTCAATAATTGTTAACTACAATTACAGAAAGTTAACCTGAATTAATCTTCATGTAGAATATCCAGTAGGCCTATCAAAAGGATAATAATACACTTATTACTCGACCTAATAGCTGTAACTTAATAGTGCAACGTTGCAGTAAGATGTGGTGTGATGAAGATAATGTTAGACATGGTATGAATTTCAGAGCCTATTTAAATATTGTATAACCTATTTCATTTATTGGGCTTATTTAAGATACCTAAATTAAATTTTTAGAGCCTCAAAATTCTACAGTCTTCTCATAATTTAAGTCCCCTGTATTTCTGTCTTCAGTTTATTCGGATAAAAGTTCTGGAAATAATATTTTTATTTAGTAACACCATCCCCAGACTGGCTGTCCAAATTGTTATCCAATAGGCCAACTGAAAAATGGCTAACACAATGAGAAAAATGTATATGAATCAGACTCCAGACTACAACACAGGTTAATTTCGATTTGCCTATAAATAATTTCCAAAGTTCACGAAACTTGCTTTAGTCTCAAATGTCAAGCTTTCACACGTTTGAGATCTCCTGAGCCCAAAGTGAACCGTTCCTACCCGTGTGTCCTGAATCTAAAGAATTTCCCGATGCTATCTTTTCCTGAATCGATTTTCCAAAGTCAAATTTCTTAAGTCTTGGTACAGAAATTCATTTAGGCCTACTACCGGTATTCACTTTCCTAAACATTAGATGAGAAATTCCCGAAAAGTGTAACATGAAATAGACTTATCAGGAGATAAACAAATTTATGAGATTAAGGTTATTACGAAGTTTACGCGTACAAGAAACAAGACAGATAAAGTTAAAATAATTATAACTTAAGCGCAAGGAGGTAAAAAGGTTCTCCTGGAAGATTATGTGCAAGAGTGCGGTTGTTTCGAAGAATGTCTTGCGCGGGAATGTAACATATCGTCAAATACACGCGGAGCATTTCACCTATTACTTTACAGAGCTATTTTGGAGAGGATTCACGAATTGTGTATTCAAGGAAAAAATATTGTTCGGGAAATCTATTTTGAGAAAATGTTTGTTTGTTTCTGTCTGAGCACAGCATAGAGTTGGATTACTCCCACAAAGTCTCTGGCCTTGAAGACTAACCCAGCCAGCGAGTTTCTCGTTACGTCTCGTTACCAAGATGCGAGAATTCGCTGCGCGTAAGATCAGTAAGCTACAGCTGGGCAGAGAGTAAAGATCATGCTGCAATGTTGGCAGTGGTAGAAAGGACTGTAATAGTTGAGTGGAGGGATAATGCCGCAGACACAGAGACAGACAACACGTGGAGTGGGATAGCCAATCAGGGTGCAGCTACCTCCCCTACGCAGGAACTCTATGAACGGTGAGACTCGCTCCTAAGGTATATACGTAAAAATCCAGAGACTTTGTGGAGTTAATCCTACTCTACCAATCTCTCCAAAAGATAATAAAATTGAAGTTTACATAAGAATTCAAAAATAAATTGTAGTACTTCTTCTACTTACGGTGAAATTATTGATGTATTGCACTCAGCATAGGCGTAACGAGGGGGGGGGGGTTTGGGGGTTTGAACCCCCCCCCCCAGTGATTAAAAAAAGGGAAAATTGTACTATTTATTTCATTATTGTGATATTTCACCTTTTTTAAAAATCCGCTTATAAATTACTTAATATGAGTTCAAAGCGTGGGAAGCTTAAAACTCGTTATTGTGCATCTAAATTTTTAAAATTTTCCGGGGGGAGGGCCCCGGAACCCCCCCTCTCCAGATGTTATAACCCCCCCCCCCATATGGTCGGCCTGGTTACGCCTATGGTACTCAGAGAAATATCCCTGAGGAAGGCCGCAGAGATGTCAGCGGCCGAAATCCTTTTACTCGGGCACTTAGGCTATAGCCCGTGAAACCATCATTAATAATCAGCGCCGAGAAAGCCTAAGTCTTAGTAATAAAAATTGTGTTAGAACACCGTATGACTTGTCTACCACGTGTCATCTGACTGTATATTGCACAAAGAAAAATGTAAATTTGCAGTATGCACATTCATTTACCCAGGGAAAAATTTAGTAGTTTACCGACCCTAGCATGCTATGCTATACTAAGGAAGTTATGAAAAAAAGAGCTCCAACGCAGTGGATATAGGATGGCTATGCTAAGCTAAACCGAGGAGGTGGTTTTCATGGCAGTAGCTTCGCGCATGTGTTTAATCAATTGTTTTCCCTGCATCTTGCATTGACAATCTAGTTTATATTCTGAGCAATCACAGTAGGCCTGAATGGTGATAATATAAACATAGAGATAACCTACATTATAAGAACTAAGATAAAGAGAATGGCTAAAACCAGGTTTTGTATCTCGCCAGTGTGCATGTCACGTAAACAACACCAGCTTAAAACCGAAACCACCGTAGCCTATTGTACGAATTTTCTACATAGGCCTTTGTTTCGGAAAATGCTTTATTAGATAAAGTAATACAAATAAAAGTCGGAGAAACTGAAACATGTGAGGAAAACTAAATAGAATATTGTAAATTTAGGATTTCTCCTTAGAACAGAAAAAAATCAAAATATCTGTAGCAATTTATTGACAAAAATCCTTCTGAATTACAATTCTGCAAGTTCATACTGAATGCCAATAAAGGATAAAAGTAATAGGATAGGATAAAAGTAATAGGATAATAGGGGCCAGGTTCGATTCCTAAATGCACCCCTTGTCTTCTCCTCCGCTTCCTCCTTCTTCTACTCGTATAATTTCAGCATGACATTTTGGTTCGAATGTTTATATATCAAAATGTGTAGCAAAGTGGTAGGGTATATATTCCAAATTAAATAGGTCATTAGAAAAAGGACCCAAATCCACAATTCTATATTTTTCATTGGAGACAAAACAATAATTGTTACTTCTTGTAATTTGCAGTTTAATTTTTTTTCCTTGATGCAAGATAGGCTAATCAGCACAGATGAGTGTGATGTTTGAATGTAATGTTTTACTTGCTTTAGTTTCTTCAATCATTTTTCTGAATTCTGCAACTTAGGGCTAAAATAAGACAATTTTGGAAACGCGACTCCTTATTCTGCTATATAAGGAAACAGTTAACAACTGTTTAGATACAAAATACGTACCACATTTAGAACTATAGGAATAAAAATATTAATTTATATGCAACGAAAAATTATCATAATACTGTATATGATAATGAAGTCACCTTCTGCAGTAGTGTTAGTGCTAGCATTAAGCTTTCATAATAGACAAGAGCACTTTGTTTGGTAATGTAAGGTACTTTGTGAGTTTATTTGCTTGTTAGGCAACATGGTGGTAGACAAAGTCTGTGCATGGACAATGTGAAATGAGGGTGAACAGAAAAGCATCCCATAGCCCTATACTGGAAATGGAACCTTCTCCTAGTCAACTCATATTTTAAATGCAACTTTTCCACGCTTTGAATCTGTTTGAAGGGACACTTTCCACTCAACAGATGCGCGCTTACATCTATAATAGTACGTTTATATGCAAAGCAATGTTAATTCAGAAAAAGTGGAGTTTGGCCCTTTTTGTAATGATCTATTCAATTGTTAATGGTTGCATGGGCGTACGGTATGGGTGGGTTCAGGGGGTCGAACCCCCCCCCCCCCCCGAAACATCTTCAATATTTTTAAGATTATATCATATAATGAAATAAAAGAACACTGTGATTCGGTTGTTATTTTAAAATTTAGTACATATCAAAACATTATATAAGATTGGTTTTCATAATTGTTCAGCTTAATAACAGTGATGTATTACTAGTAAATAAAACCCCTTTTGGAATCTCCCGAACGATTCGGCGGCCTGGTTATCCATGTGGTGCGATCGTTACGATATCAGGATTTCATTGCATTTCAGCTTAATTCCTGCAAAATTTGAATGTATATAAAAACCTATTCGGGAATGGACTTACGAAATTAATACGTCTGCTATCTACATGTCGATAGAGATATACTGATTCATTAGACTCGGTACTTGTGTAACTTCAAATCTGATTAGAGCTTATAAACCTGCTAGTGTCACCACTACTTATGGTTCACACCTTGGAGTTCGTGTGGATTCTATCCCATGGTGTGCATATATCATACAGTATTATGATAATTTTTGTCAAAAGAAAGTTTTTATTTAGACACTAGCTTAAAGGAGAAATGGACAGAAAAGGAGGTTCAAAGACTATGCTGCATATTAATTATAGTGTATTATTGATCACAATACAACTGTTTAGTTAGTAAGTGCCATTATGGTACTTTATGAGATTGTGTGGGGGACGGGAAAATGTCTGTCCGTCCATCCGTCTGTCCGTGAGTTGTATGCACGATAACTCAAATACGCTTTATTGGATTTTAATGAAACTTGGTTTATAATGTCCATGGAAAGAAGTCTATTGATACTGGACCAAATCGATTGAACAGTGCCGGAATAAAACTCAATTTAGTGTCTAAAAGGCGCGATAACTCAAATACGCTTTATCGGATTTTAATGGAACTTGGTATACGCATTTATAATGTCTATGGAAAGAAATCTATTGATATTTGACCAAATGCGTTGACCGGTATCAGAGTAATGCCCAATTTAGTGCCTATTTTATGGTAATATATTAGAATTCAACAAATGCAAATCGGTTATCCTGAAAACATGTTGTTTTCTACTGATCATATGGCTGGCTGGCTGGCTATGATCCCCAGGTGGGGCGAAGGGGCCTCCAATGGAGGTTTCATTACCTATACTAATTTTGATATGCTTATTTTCCGGGAGAGGGTAGAGGGACAGGTGGTAAGCCCATCACCTCGCAACCCCCCTCTGGAAACTAAGTATTTCTTGGACGTGAAAGGGCCGAGAAATTTTGTCCAGAGGCTCTAATTTAGGCTTGGAGTTCTGTTACGTGCCGTAAATCTACGACACGGGACCCCCAGCTTAAAGTCCCTCCCGGAGGACTCCGTGCCCAGGATTTTTACGTCCTGAAAAATCCATCGACCGCGGCCGGGTTTGATCCCGCGCCCTGCGGATCTAGAGGCGGGCACGCTACCTCTAGAACACCGCGGCCGACATACTGATCATATAAGGCTTTGGAATTAGCAATACAGTTAGCCATGACATATTCCTTTGAATTTAATTATGAAACTAGTCAGATGTTTATTTCATTGATAAAGTTGAATTCTGTTTATATATAGAAAGTATATTACTTTGAAATAATTAGGCCTATGTAAATTAAGTGGAGTTCTTCCCCAGTGTGTTTTGTAAAATGTTGACATATGGTATTTTAAGAATTTCTTGTATCAGTGTATAGGCCTACGAGTTTGAATTAAGGTTAAGTATTTTCTTCCACAATCACTGCTTAATGAATCGATCTGGAGCTTAACTTGGAGGTAGATTACAAAAATAACTTATTTTGTTCACATCATAACTGCATTTAACTTATCGCTGATTAAATAATAGCCTTCTGGCACTTTGTTTATCAGTTTACCTGATTTTATTTAAAAAGTATTGAGTTTCATTGTGCGTAAGGAGTGGAGCTGAGACGACCTTACGTTGAACCCCTCCCGAACAAAATTTCACCGTACGCCCATGAATGATTGTATCGAAATCAATATAACACCGGGAAAGCATGTTTCACGATGACTAGAAACCGAAAATAATGTTTTTGGAATGATGTCTGTCCGTCTGTCTGTCCGTCCGTGGACAAGCACAGCGGATAAACGGTCCATTGTATTTACTTCATTTATTCATCAAGAACGTTTTCGAAATTTTATCGAACTGCCCTGAATTTGGGTTTTGTAACTGAAATATTAAGGGGACTTTTCATGAAAACTTTTTTTTTTTAATTTGATTTTAAAAATTGGCTCTAACGATTTTAATACAAATTTGCTATTGGAAACTCTTATCTGTGAAAAATAAAATGGCTATATCCGTTTCTCTTCAAAAGTGACTTAGGGGGTACTTTACTCGTATCCATTTTCAATTTTTCTAGATTATCTCCATTACAGTAGGCGATACATGAAAACCTACCACGGTAAAGTTGTAGAGAAAATTAAAAAGAACATTTTTTGTTAAATACATTTCTTTATAAAATTAATAGGTACCAAGATAAAAACGAAATAACATGACTTCAGAATATACATTTTGATTAAAATATGAATATTCTTTTGTTGCCCATAGTAACAAGAATAATATGTTTACCACAGTCGTAATGAACACACCTCAATTAGAGCGAGGTGGTATAGGGTAATAAGGAAGAGGTCCTGGTTCAAATCAAACCTCGTGGCCACCCAAATTTATCAGTAGGCTCTATGTAATAACTCATTAGTGCAGCATTTGCTTCTATTGTTCGGCTATATCTCGATGTATCTTGCATTTTTGCCTTTGAGTTTGAAGAAACCATGCAAACCCCAAGTTGTCGTTGTTATTATTATTATTATTATTATTATTATTATCATTATTATTATTATTATTATTATTATTATTATTTCACGGTAAAAGCATTGAATATAAAGACCGACCCTGATGCTTTCCGTTCTAGATACTTATTAGTTTTCTGAGGATGCAATAAATTAAATTTAATTGTCTCTATAATTTACTTATTTCCGTGCTAGCCTTTAACACGTATATGCGAGAAAGTTTGTGCAACTTAGTTTGCACCATTTTCATTTCTTTTCTTATGTTCTTTACACTTTCTCTCTTATACCCTCGAAAGGAACAGGCCACCCTACGCGGTATCATACGGCCTCGGTCGGGCCGTGGGCCTCCCTCTCACGGCTCTGTCCCAGGCCAGGACCGGCCTCCAGGCCGAACACTTCATCATCATCATCATCCCACTTATAAGTAGTCAAGAAAACTTTCAGTGGTAGTTATTAAGGGTGGGGCGAAAAAGTGTTAAATAAATAATATTAAAACATGTGCAGCGTTATTAATAAATCATGCGAAGAATTAAAAAAAATCAAGATGTTTGTTTAGAAATTCCTAAAAATTCGACTCAACATTGGTGAAAAATAAAACATTTATAGGCCTACTGGTAAATTTATTTATATAACATAAATTAGACTTCGCAGAGTAACCTATATAATAGAAACGGAAGAATTCACTGTTGGAATTATTCCCAGGTAATTTCATTGCTATTTGCAGTCACATACAAGTTTGTCTGTCGGTGCGTCCTTAGAGTCGGCAGTGGAGCAGAATTCCGTAATTTCTAAAGTCCCATTAAAACAATTGGGTTAAAGCGTCTCGGAGGAAGGGAAGTTACGGCTGGTCATTTTTTCTTGTTTTACTTCACTCTGGCAGTTCCAGGAAATATGTGACGCAAGACCCTACGCCGACAAGGCTTGATGAATGCACTATTATCAAAATTCTTGCAACGAGAACTTTTAACTGGAGCTGAGACAAATAACTAGATAACGGTTAACTGCGCAGACAATTAATTTCAGATAAGATAGAACATTTAACTGTTACTTGAAAACATAGTTAACTGGATATTATTTGCAGTTATCTGAATTCATATGTCGATTAACCATTGGCAGAAATTATAGATTTAGAATGGTTTTGTATGCTTTTCATGCGGACTATTATACTATGTAGGAAAATAGAAAGGCCAGAAGCTGCCACATGATTATCCAACAACTCTAAAACACGACGAAATGTTTTCAACAGCCCTCTTGCTCTAAAACCGATGATTCAATCTATACTTTCTACCAACTAAACTGTCTTTTAACAGTTAATTGGATAACTATTGTAATTGGACTCTTGGTTAAAATTACATCATTATCCATTATCTGGTTAACTGTTTTCTTCTAAATTTTATTGTTTAATTATTTTGTGCTGAAGAATATATACCTTAACAATTTCACGCTCGCAGAAGCAAAATGCTTAGCCCAAAATGCTAAAAACTAATCTATAGGCTTATGTGAGCAATTTTTTTAGGTAACCAATTGACTTCTATCTAGGCATTCCCAGCTCTACTTTTAATGTCGCCTGTGCAGGGCAACAAGAGTAGACTCTCATTTGCGGTTGGTTTCTTCTGGGCAATTGGTCGCTCCACTCAATGTCACGCGTACGAAATAGTCAAGTAATGTAACGTATTTGGTAATGAGGTACGTGGTTATTCTCATTGTAATTGAAATTGTAATTGTAAGAACCTCACTCGTTACACCGTTAGCGGCTTTATTTGCGTAGATATTTCATCCGATCGCTCGGGAGTTAGAGCTGTGGCCGCGGCGACGCAAAAACCCGCATGATTGACCAATTCGTACTTGAAACACACTATTATTATTACTTCCAGGTGTCCGCGGCTTCGCCCACGATAATTAAATAAAAATTAAGATCATAATAATGAAATGTTTATTAATTCTTACACTACATAATTATAATAATTATAACGAAACAGCTAAAAGTTCGTTCGGCTTCGGAATGCATTCCACAATTAGAAAGCACCGCCTGAGAAAAACAACTTCAAATTAGAGTTCTCTTGTCCTGGAACCCTCAGCACAGTGAGCTCCGTCTAAATCAATCAATGTTTGCCCATTTGGGCCTAGATGGGCCTAGATTCATTATCCCTCTTCCGTCTATGTTGAACATTTCAGATGTCTGCGTGCCTTGACAATATAAACAAACGAATCGAACAGGGTGAGATCACAGAATTGAAGTGATTGATAATTTCATGCGATATATTGAAAAAATCGCTTTGCTTTTATTTCCAAGTTATGACAAAAAAAAAAAAAAAAGCCATCTCCAATTGATTTCACAACTGAAATGCATTGCCGAAAACTGATGCTTCGATAGCATGAAAAATTCATGTTTTCTGCCAGTAGTTAATCAAGATCACCCAACTAATCTATTTAACAACTCGCGGCCACCCTTCAGTCACATAGGTGTGTTTAAAATTTCAGGTCTCTGCGTGCAACAGATTTCGCTGGTCATCGCGCACAGACAGACAAATACTTCCTCTTATTATTATTATTGTTATAGACTATTATTATTATAGACTATTATTATTATTATTATTAGAAGAAGAAAAACATCATTTATTATAAACATAAATGAAGCTGCTTGCCTCTACGCAAGTTGCCATTAAGACACAGCTTAACAATTCCATCTGACAAGACAATTATTAAGTACATTAAGTACATACAGGCGTACATAAATATATACAGTTTTACATTAATCTTCTAAGAAGAAGCTCATATTTACTTTTTGGAGTAAATATGGTGATTCAAGATTGATATTGAATCAACAATTATGCTTTCAGTAAGGTGTTTTGTTTCTTCTTTGGTTATCCCTATTTTTTTGCAGTTGTTGTGCAACAGAGCGATAGATCGTACCTCTGGAACCAAACAAAAGACCATGTACTGAAAAATGACAGCCACCAAATCTTGCGTGGTATTTTTCTTTAAAAAAAAAATATTACTACTTTATAATACCATTATAATACATGGTATTTCTTTATTAATACTACTACTAATTAGTCAGTTCTACAATGTTTAGGACATGTTCTGACAGACAAATACACAGTAATTAGACAGTATCTGTTCGTACTGGCAAAAATCATTCTATCCTATTCATACTGTCTTTTTCTTAATTTTCTGTCCGCCATCTTTTCCATAATATTACATTCTTCCATAAATTCCATTCTTATAATTTAATATGTAAAATTGAAAGTGTGTATGTATGCATGTATGTACGTATGTATGTATGTATGTATGTATGTATGTATGTATGTATGTATGTATGTATGTATGTATGTATGTATGTATGTATTCATGTATGTATGTATGTATGTATGTATGTATGTATGTATGTATGTATGTATGTATGTATGTATGTATGTATGTATGTATGTATGTTTTCTCTACAAATCTACTTGCTTTGACTAATTTGCACGAAATTTTGCACACATACACACTTCAACCCGGAAAGTAATGCGGTCAACATTAAAATTCAAACAAACCACCTCTTTCCTTGAAAAATTATAAGATATCTGAGAATATTTTACTGTTGTCTATTCATCATGCAATTCAGTTCTAATGACAAAAATATTGTTTGCCTTTGAGTGTTGCAAGTAACTGGCCATGGAGTGGGCTATGACAAATAATTAGAGAGGTTTTCGATACACATGTAACTTAATTCATTTCTTTAAATCAGTTATGGAGAATGAAATGAACGTAAATAAATATCGGGTTTGATGCGTACATAACTTCCTCTGCCTTGAGCATGGAGAATATCATTTTCTCACTTCACAATTTTATGTAGAATAAGAGGTCGTATTGCGGGGACAGCGCATTCAGTTGTCTCAGCCTGAAATTCTGCTAACGAAGGGTAGCGAATGTGTTGTATCAGAAGTCTGTGAAAATTCTATCCACTAATACGTTATTCATCGCTGTAGGCTTTGAAAATGGGGAAGTTTATTGTAAGCCCCTAAGGGTGTAAAACGAGACAAAATAGGATGCAAGATTTTTAGTTCTATGTACGCAGTAAATAATTATGTCCAAGATTTCTGGGGAAGAATGTGTGAAAGTGATATTGATATCCTTTTGAGTTTAGCCCCGAAACGGTTGTATGGCAACATGAAAGTGGGAAATAAGATTTGCCGTAAAGACAGTAAAATGTTATGTTACCGGAATTTGTTCCTTCTTATTTCAACCCCTACCAGGCATGCTGTGTAGAAGCAATGTGTAGCAAAATTCTAAATCCTGTATGAGCGTAAAAGCCATATCTAGCGTTTTATTGAGAGAATAGTTAGAGTGTGGTAAGTCGTTCTTCTCGCTTCAAACTCTACATACCTGGACTTACAATTTAAAAATCAAAAGCCTTCCATAATTAAATTTTGAATTATATGCAAAATTCAAAACCCGGGCGTCGCCGGCCTTTTAATCTAGTTATAAATAAATAAGGTAATGCTTTAAATACAGCCCAACGTGATATTAATTCTAGCTGGCATAAATACGCAGAAATTAGTATTATCGCAGGCCATGATTCTTGGAGCCAATAAAAGCAATGACCTCCCGCATTTTCGAGCTGTCATATAGAGACTATAATAGGGATTCTGTTTTACCCATCCATGAAGGCAATATTGGAACTGATTACAGAAACGAAGTGGAACATGCTGCATGACTCAGAATGATGTCATTTCTCTAAAAATGAAACGTCAGTGAGAGGAGAACTGCAATTCCGTGGGTATCAAACCTGTTGAATGAGGCAATCTGTGCTTAAAAAGAGTAGGTAATTACTCGCTATCATGAAACTGTAAGCATATATGAAAAAATAGTGTTATTGGTCAAATCTAAAATGTATTCCAACTTAAAATTCTTAAAATAGGCCTATGGCAACATTTCACACAATTCAGTGGAAAATAACTCCCCTAATTATTTCAGAGTAATGTACCTTCTGTATATAACAATATTCATGTAGTACTAAATTTCAGCTAGATCAACGATGTAAACAAACATCTAACTGCATTGCATCAAAGCCCTCAATTATAAAAAAAATGAGGCATTGTATCTCAACTTTTTGTTGACAGATAAATATGATATGAATTTGATTTGATAAATTCAAGTAATTTTCCGAAATTATATAATTTTTCAAGGGAAGGAATGGTTTGTTTGGATTTTTATGTTCGCGATATTTCCAACTTCAATTTTAAATATTTTACAGCTGGTGCCCGCGCCTTCGCCCGCCATTATTAATTGGCTCCAGGATTTTTTAAGAAATTTACACCGGCAGTTTATTAAAATTTGTATGGTTCAGAGCTATGAAAATTGTAAGTAAAAATAAAATTAGAATATTTGTTCATTGTGTTCATTTCACTTAGGCCTTATATAGTAAAGAAACTGCTTTCCTAATTTTGTGCTATTCGTGAAAGTTTCGCTGATTGGTTGGCCTCGAGCCAATCAAAATGCTTCGAATTGTCTGAGAACGAAGATTACATTATAATAGAGGTGACTGTTATTACTCGCTATTTCGGTACCGGTCAACCGATTTAGTCCAAATTCAGTAGGCTTCTTTCCATGTATGTCATAAATGCGTACACCATGTTTCATGTAACTCCGATAAAGCGTATTTGAGGTATCGCACCTTTTTTATATATTTCCATTAAAATAGGCACTAAATTGGGCATTACTCCGATACCGGTCAACCGAATTGGTCCAATATCAATAGGGTTCTTCCCATGGACGTTATAAATGCGTAGGCCTATATCAAGTTTCATAAAAATCCGATAAAGCTTATTTGAGTTATGGCACGTACAGACATATGGACACACAGACAGACAGACGGACAGACATTTTCAGTCACCCACACAATCTCATAAAGTACCATTCTGGCACTTAATAATCCATAATATGAATATAACAAGGGGCCGTAATGTAGGAACGGTATTCAGTTGTTTTAGCGTTTTCCAAAGATGTACTGTTCGCCATGCAATTTGTACAAAATGTACAAAATGATGACTGGCTTATAACTACTCTTCATTGCATTTTTACCGAAAAAACGTTTCAATTAATTTTTTAGCTCTTATGTTAATATAAGGATCTCATGTACATAATTTTACCTAAGTCATTAGGGTAATTTCTAAATAATAGCGAAAAATGATCTTCTTTATGTAAAGCGGTACCGGTAGTAAAGAAAGTCGTCGCCAATCTCCGCGTTGCATCCCCATCAAGTATCTAACGAAAATATAAAACTTTGTTTTATACGACATTTCATTCTTGCGCTATGCTGAACACAGACTTACATAGGTAGGTATGTTACTGAAATAAGCATTTTTTGTATTAAGGGGAACTTAAAACGTGTATTCATGTTGAAAACTCGACATAGAATTTCACACAACATCTGCTCTACCAATAGTACCTATTGTAAGTTAAAGGAATGAGACAGAATAGGGTAGCTAACTTAAAAGTAGTGTACACAATCATAATCATAATCGTTGCGAAAGAGTTAGTGACTTCAGGAAGACAGAACAGGAGGTTAGCTTCAGACAATTTCTGCGAAAAAATGTTTGATCCCTAATACAAGTAGCACTTAAGCAGGATAGTGTTCGAAAAAACAGCGAGAACGAAATTTTCTTCTTGGAAAGTGGTGGTTAAAGTAATAAAGTCAGATCATTCCATACAACATTTAAAATGTTTTGGTCTCAGATTTGTTGCACATTCTGGTGTGTGAAAAGTGAGATGGTCATGACGTATGAAAGTAATGGATTAGCTGTAGTGATGGGCGTCAAGATGGGAGTTCTAATTTCAAATACATGCTTCATGGCAATAAAATAAAAGGTGTATCATTCTAAAAAGAGATATGTATATTTTAAATCCTAAATAATTTTTAAACAATAGTATTCGTCTAGAGCAGGTATGTTAAACATGCGGCCCGCGAGCCGCATGTGATCCCCTCAATTACAAAATGCGGCACCTTAAATTTTTAGATTAGATGTATAAATATGTACTTACTTACTCAATGGCAATAGACAATTCCTCAGCAAGCTATAGGAATATTATCTATTTTATGGAACCCGAAGGTTCATTATTTTTTGTGAAGATTATCAATTCATGTGTCAAACGTTTTGTGTTGGGGGCATTGATTATTAATAGTTTAGCTTAAAAATCCCGGCGTCATCCGGATTTTGTATTTTTTAATTCGAAATTAACTTATGAAGAACTTCCGATTTCCTAACTCTAGGTCCCTATAAAGGTAGGCAGAATTTGAAATGAGGAAGAACGACTTATCACACTCAAAATATGCCCTCACAAAACGCTTGATTTAGGTTTTTATGGCTCATGGAGGACTAGAATTTTGCACCCCATTGCTTCTACACACCATGCCTGAGAGGGTTGAAATAATAAGAAGAAACATAAGTTCCGGTAACATAATATTTATATCTCACTCTCATGTTACAATGCGACCGTTTCGGGGCTGAAAAAAAAAAAGAATCAATATCACTTTCTTACTTTCCTCCCCATCCTCCTTGTTTATTGTTTTATTATACATATATAATTTTTTATGCTTTGTAGTTTTTCTATAATTTCTATTTTTTTTATTCATACATTTATAAACGTGATGTCGGGAATTATTGAATATTCTCCTAATCTTACTACACCAGTAAAAAAGGAAGAGGAACTGGAAATTCTGATGTGAGAAGCAACACTAAAAAATTATATTTAATGTTTAAGGCTTCTTGAAGAATCTTGCGGAACACCCAGAAAAGATTTCTACGCTCAATTTTAATAAAACACAAGTGTTAACAGCGAAAATGTGTGGAGTATCGCGGTGGACAGTGTAAAGGGTGTGTGAGGAAGCTTCTCAGTTCTCAGAACCATCTCTGAAATTTGATTCACCGAGAAAGTCAATAAAACGAAAACGTCCTGCTACAGAACTGGATGACTTTGACAAGGATTTTTTACGCAGATCAGTTCACGAATTTTACGACAGGGGTGAATATCCTACTTCCTCCAAAATAAGAAAAATAATGGAAGAAAAACTTCAATTTTGAGAGTAATGAAGAAACTTGGTTTCAAATACACCAAAGGTAATGACGGCAGAAAATTCCAAATGGAAAGAAGAGATATCGTGGCAGCTAGGGCTGATTTTCTGAGGGAGATGCACGATATACGAGCATCGGCTGATACCAGGCCTATCTATTATCTGGACGAGACGTGGGTTAATAAAAACCATTCATTGTCATGGCAAGACTCGACGAGATCTGGAGGAATGAAAATACCTGTTGGCAAAGGTGGCAGACATATCGTATGCCATTCTGGGTCTGACAGAACTGGATTCATTCCTGAGAGCAAATTAGTTTTTAGAGCTAAAAGTAAATCCGCAGATTACCACACAGACCTATTCAGAGACTGGTTTGTGAACGATTTCATAGATTACCTAGAAGAAGGCTCTATAATAGTACTGGATAATGCAAGTTATCATTCAGTCCAGCTGAACAAAATACCGTCGAGTAACAGCAGGAAAGCAGAAATACTTGCATGGCTCGCAAACAACAACATCACAGCAGATCCTTCGAACACCGTTGCTCAACTGCTCAGAATGGTAGATCCATAAAAAACGTCGAAAAACCTGTAAGAAATCGATGCTATTGCAAACGAGCATGGACATGAAGTGACCAGCCTACCCCCATACCATTGTCAATATAATCCCATTGAATTGATATGGGCTCAAGTGAAACGGCATGTGGCTGAGAAAAACAATACCTTTAGGCTGGCCGATGTAGAAAAATTAATGCACGAGGCTCTTGACAAAGTGACAGTGAGTGACTGGGGAAAATGGGTTCAGCATGCAGTGAAATTGCAGGAGGAAGATTTCTCGAAAGAATGTGCAAGGGATAGCATTATCGAACCGATAATTATAAATCTCAGAGACAGTGATTGTGAAAGTGATTTGGACTCTTGTGAGAGTGATGTCGAGATGGAGTAAAAAGATGGCGACAATCACAACATTGCCACAAGAAAAGTTGAATACCAGATTTCGTAATTTTGTAAGTAGAGCTACTGCAGCTACTATTCAATTTTTAAACATGGTTTAGTTTTGTAAGTTAAATGAGATCGGAATTTATTTTAACGCAACTGGTTAATAATTCTTAATATTAATTTAATATATCATATTAATTCATTACTCTTAGCCGAGAGCTCGTCCACTTCAGGTCCCATGGTGGACATCCTTTCCCCTTGAACAGGTTCAGACTGTATATAATGCATTTGTAACATTTTATTAACTTAATCAATATATTGCATGTTATTGCATAATAATTGCATTTTTATATATAAGGGAAGTAGGATTTGAAAAGGATGTTGGATAGAGTTAGCAAAGAATAGGGTTGAATTGCGGGTTCAGGTATGCTCGGCAATGAACCTTCGAGTTCCATAAATAGGTAATATTCCTTTCGCTTACTGAGGAATTGTTTATTGCCATTAAGTAAGTATGTATATATATACATAACATACATACGATACATACGATACATAAAATTAAAATATTCAATAGAATTATAATTTATTTTATTTAATCAGGTTATACGATGTCCTAGACATCTTCCTGCACCCATTTCAGGAGTTTATCATTTTTCTCCATAATTCTCGATTTATCCATGCTTCGTCTTCTATTCTTCTTTCCTTTAGTGTTTGATTGATGCCTTGTGACCATGTCAATTTGGGCCTGCCCCTCTTTCTTCGTCTTTTCGGAGTCCACTCATATATCTTCTTCGGTAGTCTATCGTCTGTCATTCTTTTCATGTGTTCATACCATCTTAGTTGTGCTGTTTTTACAGTATCTACCAGCGATCCTTGTACCTTCATTGTTCCTCTAATGATATTGTTCCTAATCTTGTCCCTCCTGGAGATTCTTGCAGACCGTCGCCAAAAGTTCATTTAGGGGGGTGTAGTTTAGTTATTGTATTTGATTTCAAATGCCAAGTTTCTGCTCCATACATAACTGTGCTCTTAATGATTGTATTGTATATGTTTGTTTTTGTTTCTCTGGTAATGTCTTTATCCCACAAGACATTATTTAATTTTGAAATTGCTGATCTTCCTTTGTTGATTCGTCCATTTATATCGTCTTCATGGTTTCCATTCTTTGTAATTTTTATTCCTAAATATCTATATTCATTAAATGTCTGTCTGATTGTACCACTCCCTTTTGATAAGATGAGGTCCTTTGAGTCTGTTCCTAGTGCCATATAGTTTGTTTTCTTCAAATTGATGTTCAGGCCCCATTCCTTATACTCTTCTATAAGTTTTCTTGTCATATACTCCAGGTCTTCATAATCCTCTGCGATTACCAATTGATCGTCAGCAAATAATAGTGAGTATATATTATCTTCTGTTAGTAGCAATCCCATTTGTGAGCATTTCCTTTTCCAGGTCATTAGTGCCCTATGAAGGTATATTTTGAATAATGTTGGTGATAGTGGGCATCCTTGTCTTAGCCCTTTTGTGACATAAAATCCAGGTGAGATCCTATTTTGTATTTTGATTTTTGTATACGATTTGTCATATAAATTTTTTATCGCCTGAATCATTTTATTATTAATTTTGAAATATTCTGACGATTCCCACAGTTTAGTCCATGGTACACTATCATAGGCTTTTTCTAGGTCAACAAACAATAAATGTAAGGGTTGTCCAAAAGCTTCTGTTTTCTCAATAAGTTGTCTTATACTGAAAATATGATCAATGGTTGATCTCCCTGCTCAAAATTCTGCTTGTTCTTCTGTTTCTATTAATGCATATTCGTGTTCTAATAAGTACTTTAACACCCGTCCATAAATACGACTAAAAATGCTTGTTACTGTGATCCCTCGATAATTTTTGCATTCATTTTTGTTTCCCTTCTTATGTATGGTTGATAGCAGCCCTATTTTCCAGTATTTTGGAGTTGGTTCTCCATTTAGGCATCTTTCAAATATTTGTTTTAGTAGTTCCAAAAGTTTTGGGGTACCATGTTTTATGAGTTCTGCCGATATTCCATCTTCACCACATGCTTTGTTATTTTTAAGGATCTAATTATAGTTTCTATATCCATTTGATCTATTTTTATATTGTTATCTGGTGTGTCTGCATTTTCATTCTCTAAAATATCTAAATATTCCCCTCTCTGTTCAATTAAACGTTCTTTAAAATATGTCTCCCATTTTTCCATAGAGATACCGTTGATATTGTATGTTCCACTTTCATTTTTCCGTAATTTTTTTAAAATTCTCCAAGCTTCGTTACTTTTTCTGCTGCCAAAATATGTTTGTATCGTGTTGCATGTTTTTCCCCACCTCTTATTCTTTTCCTCTGTGACCTTTTTCCTAACTTGTGCTTGTACTTTTTTTAATTCAATTTTGTTCTCTACCCTTTTTGTATTCAACCATTTTTTATATTCATCTTTCTTAATTTTTACCATATCTTCAATTTCCTTAGTCCAAAAGTATAGTTTTGTGTTTCTTGCTTTATGTTCTTGTATAACACTGAATGAATCGACTGGTTTATTGCTTTTTGGGGAATTTCCTGGAAGAAATCTTGACCTTCCTTCAGTGGTTCTGTCATCATATTGACAACACTGGTTTGTCCTTGATGCTCGTTTTTGGCTGGAGCCTAGTATAGCGCTGGAGTTTACACATTGCTGGCGCTGGAGTTTACACATTGCTAACGCTGGAGTTTACACATTGCTAACGCTGGAGTTTACACATTGCTTGTGTCACTTTTCGAGTTTCTCTTGAAAGCGGCACTGCAGGTTGTTTAAATTTTTTTACACGATATACTTATACTAAGAGCTAAAACTATTATTTGAAACATATTTCATAAAATTCTGAATAGGTACCGGTAGTTGTAGAAGCCATCGCTTGAAGAAACTCGGACACCGGTAAGTTTTGCATGGCTAACAATAAATCAACTCTTATACAATTCAACGGCCCTAAATAGCGTGCTGAGTCGCTCCCTCATTTCGTGAGACATCGGGTATACTAGGCGATGTTCGTCTCTCGCAGTCTAAACTTTCAAGAAGAGTACAAAATTAGGAAAACCGTTCCTTATTATATAAGGCCTAAGTGGAATGAACACAATGAACAAATATTCTAATTTTATTTTTACTTACAATTTTCATAGCTCTGAACCACAAACAAACTGCCAGTGTAAATTTCTAAAAAATCCTGGAGTCAAATACTAATGGCGGATGAAGCCACGGGCACCAGCTATAATATATTGATTGTTTAACCCTGGAAGTATCGCAGACAATAAAAATCCAAACAAATCATTCCTCCCCTTGAAAAATTATATAATTTCTGAAAATTACACTGAATTTATCAAATAAAATTCACGCCATAAATTCATCTGTCAACAAACAGTTGAGAAACAATACGTATTATGTCTTCACAGGTAACTTTGGAACATAATCGAATCTGAGATCGTTTTCTCAGGCAGCGCTTTCTAATCGTGGAATGTACTGTAAAGTCGGAATTTTAGCTGTTTTATTAATTTTTAATGGTTTACTTTATGAATGATTCGCGTGCAGGTGTTAATAAATATAATGCTTTAATCATTGTTATACTCTTAATTTTTAATTTTTCAATTAATTATCGTGGGTGAAGCCGCGGGCACCTGCTAGTACAATACAATACAATAATAATAATAATAATAATAATAATAATAATAATAATAATAATAATAATGCTTTACTTAAGCTGGCAGAATTAAATATTTAAGCCTTCCACGCAACCAGGAGTTTAACTAGATTACATTAATTAGGAAAACAAACGTATCAGACAGGTTATTTCTTTATAAATTGCATTCATACACCTTTGTCATGAGGATGAGACAACTGAATTAGAACTACTTGCAATACGCGTCCTATTATGTATCAGAAAGTGATAAGAAAAGCTGTAATGCCATAGATATATAAGTATTCATGAACCACAGATTATTGTCTCTGTTGGACACTACATGAGAATACTATAGGAGAAAAATTCCTCCGGCACTGGGACTTGAACCCAGCTCCGGCTTAGCTCAGTTGGTAGAGCATTGGCGCGAATAGCCAAAGGTCCTGGGTTCAAGTCCCAGTGCCGGAGGAATTTTTCTCCTATAGTATTCTCATGTAGCATCCAACAGAGATAATAATCTGTGGTTCATGAATACTTACATATCTATCTTGAATGTTAGCTGTACAATAACAGTGGGAGCCCGGTCACAAAAATCACTACTTAGTGTGCCTCACAGTACTGCATATGACATAACTTGTCTGTCTGTGAGGTAGATCATTAGGGCAATTAGTCACAGGAGAGAGGTTCCATCTGGCGCTGTGAATTGAGCTCCGGCTTAGCTCAGTCGGTAGAGCATTGGCGCGAATAGCCAAAGGTCCTGGGTTCAAGTCCCAGTACCGCATGAATTTTTCTCCTTTA
Organism: Ectobius pallidus; assembly: GCA_964059195.1. NCBI lineage: Eukaryota > Metazoa > Arthropoda > Insecta > Blattodea > Ectobiidae > Ectobius > Ectobius pallidus. The sequence continues at coordinate 31,709,471 of CAXKWD010000009.1, forward strand.
GTATTCTCTTGTAAAGCCATGCTTAGAGTTGAGGAAGTTGTGCGAGTGCATTACATTATATTTTAATTGGATTGTGTACCTTTCAAGGAACGACTTTCTTTTCATTTTGCAGCCAGTTTACAAGAGAGTTTCGCGAAATCATTATCGGTTTAAATTTTCTACATGAATTGCATAATATACATAATGCGTTGCCTCTTTCTTCCTCAGAACTAATGTACTGTGAAGATCTGCTCCTCTCATCACATAATTTTTATAATTGATGTGTTTTCTGTTATTCCTGTTTTAGTATCAGATTAAATATTTAATATTAATATTGTAAGAATCTTGTAATAATATAAGAGAACATTGTAGTTGGGGAATGTGCTAGTTAAGTTATCAAGTCAAACAAATAAATAATATTAAAATTTACTTCAATGTTTCACATTACCGTAAATATATGGTGAGCTCATACAACGAATCAAAGTAATCCAATTGCTAATATGGCAAAAATTATTCCTAGATTTCCAAATGCTCCTTTTTTTCCACTTTCGTGACAAATAATATGAGAGATTATTCCGAATCCAGGGAGAATTAAAATATAGACATCTGGATGTCCAAAAAATCAAATTAGATGTTGATATAAAATAGAACCTCCTCCTCCTGCAGGATCAAAAAAGATGTATTGAGGTTGCGATCTGTTAATAATATAGTAATTGCACCAGCTAATACTGGTAGAGATAACAATAATAATAAAGCAGTAATACCTACAGACCAAACAAATAAAGGGATTTGTTCTGGTGTTATATTGATGGGTTTCATGTTGATAATTGTGGAAATGAAATTAACTGCCCCTAGAATAGAAGATACACCGGCGAGATGTAATGAGAAAATTGCTAAATCGACAGATGCTCCCGCATGTGCAATACCTCTGGCTAAAGGAGGATAGACTGTTCACCCTGTTCCTGCTCCTCTTTCTACTAGACTTCTTATAAGGAGAAGTGTTAAAGATGGCGGCAATAATCAAAATCTTATATTGTTTATTCGTGGAAAAGCTATATCTTGTGCTCCTAATATTAGAGGCACTAATCAATTTCCAAAACCTCCAATTAGGATAGGTATCTTTCTTTCTTTCTCGTAGTTTAACCTCTCCCTTCTTAGGATTTAAGCGACCCAAGCCGCCCGGGCCTTACAGGGCCGCGACCTGTCGGGAGAGGGATTATCTTTGGATCACATACATACTTTTTTGACCAGACAAGGACATGGAGGGCCTCCCCGGATGAGTGATCAGCCCAATGCCGGGGCCACCTCCGAGACAACACGAACACATAGGACGATACACACCATTTACACACACACTCACTTCAAACAAGGCGAGGATGGGATGAAGATGATAATGACGGCCAGATGATATCTGGGGACCACAAGGGCCTAAAGTTACCCGACATTTGTCTCAAAGGTGAGGAAAACCCCAGAAAAAACCCCACCTAGGTAACTTGTCCCGACCAGGAATCGAACCCGGGCCCGCTGCGTGAGAGGATTGAACACATCCCCTGAGCCACAGCGGTGGACTAGGATAGGTATAACTATAAAAAAGATTATAATGAATGCGTGGGCTGTAACAATGACGTTATAGATTTGATCATCTCCAATTAAAGACCCTGGTTGGTTTAATTCGGCTCGGATTAGTATACTTAGGGAGGTCCCTACTATACCTGATCAGGCGCCAAAAATGAAGTATAATATGCCAATATCTTTGTGATTGGTTGAAAATAATCATCGTTTCAAAAGTAGGATGGCTGAGAGTTAAAGGTGATAGATTGTAAATCTATTTAGGAGTATTACTCTCCTACTAAGTCTTGTATTCATTTAATGATAGTGGAATGCAATTCTACAGGAGTAAAATATTTACTAAGACTTAAAGAGTATTTCTTTATTAATAGCTTTGAAGGATATCAGTTTATTTAACTTAAAGTCTTCAAATCTATTAATAAATGTTGATTAGGAAAGTATATAAGAAAAGACCTACTAATGAAGTTATTGAAACCAAGGTTATTATGTAAATGTAGTTATATTCTGATTAAATGTATTTCAGTTAGAGTCTACATTTAATATTAATGAAGATGTGTAGGAGATACGTAAGTAGTAGTACAATGTAATTAATGAGAAAAAACTATTAGGGTAATTAATAAATAATATTCATTTAGGTTTAGAGATTGAAAAATAATTAATTTAGGTAAGAAGCCTAAGAAAGGAGATAAACCACCGAGTGATAATAGTGATGAAAATATTAGGAATTTTATAATTGACTTATTTTTTATAATTGATAGAATCTGATTGATTGTGGAGATTTGAAATGGCTTAGTAATTGAAATGATTGTATATGTTAGTAAAGCATAAATTGAGAAGTATAGTCATCAATAATTATTCCCGATGGATATTGCAGTTAAAATTCAACCAATAAGATTAATGGATGAGTAAGTAAGAATTTTTCGAATGGAAATTTGATTATAACCACCAACATCGCCAGTAGTAATGGATAGTATGATAATAATGAACATGAAGGAGTGTATAGTTAAGGGATATGAAATAAGGGATAGCGGAGCAATTTTTTGAATTGTTATTAAAATGAAACAATTACTTCATTCTAATCCTTCTATAACTCCTGGGAATCATCAATGAAAAGGTGAGGCTCCGCTTTTTATTAATAACGGGGCTGATAAAATAATATTTGTTAAAGGTATATTTATTTAGAGAGAAAAGGTTTTCCAGAAATCCTTTTATCAAAATGAGAAATAATAATCTTACTGAAGCGAATGCTTGGATAAGGAAGTATTTAAGGGACGCTTCAATTGTGAAGATATTATTTCTGTTTGATATAATAGCAATAAATGATAATAAATAAATTTCTAAACCTATTCAAGCTCCTAGTCAGGAATTAGAGGAAATTGTAATAAGTACTCCTAGCAAGGGTATTAGGGAAAAAAAAGGATTTTTGGGGAATTATTGGGCATTAGAGAAGAGAGGTTCTTCCTCTATAGATGGAGTATGAACCCATTATCTTTTTTTAGCTTACTTTTCTAATATTATACATTTTGGTGTAGGGTGCACAAACATTTTTGGTATTTTGGGGAACAGTTTGATTCTGTTAAATGTAATAGTGATGGTAAAATATTACATGATTTATCCTATCACGATAATCCTTTAAGTTCAGGCACATCACTTCATTTTCATTTAATATGTCGACTAAAGGGTTTGGTTTATAAATTGAATTTATTATGTAGTTTGTTAATAATTTATTTGAAGAAGTAATGATTTTGAAAAATCGTTCTTAAAAATCGAAAAATGTCTCTTATTTGGCAAAAATTTCCGGAAGTAATATGATATTATATATATGGACACATATAAAGTACAATACATATTAATCCACAGAGACAAAATTTATATTAATATAATATATTTATATTTAAGCCACCATTGAACAAAACCCACTATTTGAACTTACTCTTACGACCTAACTTCCACACACGCTAACACAAAAAATCAGTAGTTACTAAACACTCAACATGGCAACATCTATTTGAATCCACAGTGGAATTCAAGGTTAGTACAGTTACATCAACTCTATTCTAAAATTACAGTGATATTAGCTTTAGTTAATAGACATCTTTTCATGATATATTTTGTGGTTTAATTAATTTCTCTCCCTATTGTCCATTTAAATATTTTCGGACTGAAGATGATACATCGTGTATTGAAATGTACATATCCACCAACCTACATCTATGAGCGAATGGTTAAATGCCTGCCAATCTCCATTTAATAACTTCATCTACAAGAAGAGCAAAATAATTTATTATCTACATCATTAATAAGGCACATATTCTACTCAAATAAAAGTTCTTGAACCTCCAATGCAATTGTTATTACATATAAATCTCAGTTGAACATAAACCACTATAATACGACTTCTATAATTATATGATACGACGTCGATCCTACATACTTAAGTCTTATAAAAATTAAACCATTGCTTTCAGACAGAATCTAGAATTGGAATCATAACTCATCAAAAATAGGACAAGAGCAATTAATAGTACTTATAAAAAGAAGATTAGGAGCATAAGAAGAAGTCTAGAAATTTATAACCTATATATAAGAGAACAACCAAAAGTCAAATATTAGTGATTAACAATTGTAATATTGAATATGACATCATTATATTAAATTATCACAATCTTCTCAATGAACAATTTTTAACTGTTAGATATATAACCACTTGCATACAGAATATATTGTGAAATACAATATTTTGTATTACATAATATAAATCACCAGTAGTCAATGTTAAATTGTCAAGTGACATCTTATATAATTGACAGTTTCTTATTACAGAAACTTTTTAATATTTTTAAGGTTTTATCTAATTATACATAACTTGTATTAATTTATGACTTATTGCATTTTTTACTCTTTACGTCACAAATCACAAGATTTGTCATAACATAAAAAGAGATCATAAAAAAATTTGTAGCGTATTCAAAATCGTAATGATGTAAACGATTTTGAATAGACCTATATTTCTTATCATTACTGTATAATTCAATGAACTGTTACAGATAATAACATTTTAATCCTAATTTTCTTATACTGTATATAAGGAATGTTAATACTATACAATTATAACTTTTTGATCTTGAAATACATAATAAATTGACATTATATATGACCTAGAATATCTATTCTGTAAATTTGTAATATCTCTTTATAATCTCTATTGTCAACAATACAACAATAAATAAGCATTTCACACATTTAATTATACATTTGCTCTTCTAACCTAACATTCTTAATAACAAATTATCTCATATATATTCCATAATTACTTTCCATTTTCACTAATTACATTTTTCAGGCATCTTGGTCCTTAGCTTTTAAGTTGTGATTTTTGAGGGTCTAGGCTAAAATATCTACATATATACATATATATATTCTAATTTACCCTCAAATAAAAAAGATGAAATTCGTCAATAATAATATGTTGGTTGTGAAATGTAATTCGTTCTTAAATGTATCTGGTTTTTTAAGAAATAAATTTAATTTACACTATCGTTTATGATTAATTATTTTGAAATATATTGTTTGAATTATAGCGAATATTATGAGGGATGAACTTTGGTAATAGATTATTAAAATTTTTTTGGATGGATGGAATTATGGATTTAAGGGTGATTATTAATTAGAGGATGTTAAAATTTTTTGTTGTTGTTATTGAATTTATATAATGTTTTAATGAATTATTAAAATGATTCAATAATGTGTTGATTTATTGTAATTATGATGGAATTAGTATATTTTTATTTGTATGTTGATTGAATGTGGAGATTTGTTGTTATGAATTGGGCAAAAATTATGTTCGCTTGTTTAACAAAAACATCTCTTCTTGAATAATTTATGAGGTATAACCTTCCCACTGTTAATAATGAAGGGCTGCGGTATTTTGACCGTACAAAGGTAGCATAATCATTAGTCTTTTAATTAGGGGCTGGAATGAATGGTTGGACGAGATATATTCTGTATTGTAATGATTTTTTTAAATTTAATTATTAAGTGAAAAAGATTAAGTTGTTTTATGGGACGAGAAGACCCTATAGATCTTGATATTAATTGATGTATTGTATGTAGATAGTTATATAATATTATTTATTATTTTGTTGGGGTGATGGGAAGATAAAATTAACTCTTTTTATTGGTGTATATTGATGTATATATTGTTGATCCTTTTTTAGTGATTATAAGAGTAAGTTCTTAGGGATAATAGCTTAATCTTTTTTGAGAGTTCGTATCGATAGAAAGGTTTGCGACCTCGATGTTGGATTAAGATAAACTACGGGTGAAGAAGTTTATTAGGTTAGGTCTGTTCGACCTTTAAAATCTAACATGATCTGAGTTCAAATCGGTGTAAGCCAGGTTAGTTTCTATCTATAATTGGATAAATTATTTTTGTACGAAAGAACCAAATAATATAAATAATTTATATTGGGAGTTTAATATTAAGTGACTATTTTGGCAGAGAAGTGCAGTAGATTTAGAATCTATTAATGTGGATTATTTATGTCTATAAGTAGTATTGTTAATTGAGGTATTAAATTTGTTAGTTGTTGCGAGATTTTTTAAAGACCTGTTATAAACTTGGACTCGTTAGATTGCCCAAAGTTGAGCAAATTAAGAGACTGTGAGACCAAATGTCGTTTTCACCCACGGCGGGGTGGGTGCCCTACAGAATGCATTAGTACTTAAACTCTGGATGCAAGCACGGTATAATTTTAAAGAGTTTTGTAAACATGTGTTGGAATTAATTAATTCACAACATTGTCTGTTTTTTATTTCATATGGGGGAAGACTTGCTTACATTCCTAACAAGGACGGTTGGCTCCTCTTTTCTCTGTAAAAGATAGAGAAAACATGCTTGTGACATATGGCGTATGTAGGAATTATGGGACTGGTGTTTAAGGCTATGACCGACGTTTCTCATTTATAAAATGAAAAAACTCGGTTTGAAATAATCGTTATTTACACTTGTTTTTTTATAGCACACGTAGATTTATTCACAATTTTAGACAACTGCTAAAGTTTTTCTTCGTTGGGTGTTTGGAGAGGTTACAGCTTTCCCCCTGCTTGCACCACATGTCATGAAAGAAGGTCTCGCGTGTCTGAAACACAAAAAAGCACTCTATAAGCAACACGTTACGATATTAAAATTAATGGATGGGTCTATGGTGATATTAATAATCTTACAGTTAGCTGGAGCGACTTGAAGATTCCGCACTCCCAGTCACACTTCGTGCTCCACTTCGAGAAGTGCCCCTCCGTGCCCCTGCATCGCTGGTAGTGCCGGTCACCATCAAACACCTGGTGGTGAAAAATGTCGTTGTGGAAATGCCATATCCCGGAGTGTCTTTCCAAGTGGGAGCACGGGTGACGATTCCGTATGTTCTTGATTGTGCCCATAAATACGTTTGCATACGATGGTGAACTCGATCGTCCTCAGCTCGTTCCCCAACCGTTGTGAATAGTCAACTGCACCGACTCAGTCGGTTCAGGCGGCGGCGGTACCATATCAGGAATTATAACCTCGTCGAACATCTCATCGGTTATCTCCGCGATGATATCGTCCACCCACAATTCTTCTAGCAATTCCTGAAACATGATGATTTTATATGAAACGATTTGCGTGTCCTATTCTCTTATATATGATTTGCAAGAGACCGCACGCGAGGCACGTGCTATGCGTAGGTCCATATGTTACACTTTGCATGTCCCCCCACGTTCATCCCATGTCTATGGGAAATTTAAGATTCTGATAGTAATAACCGCTAGGATTAATTTCTCTGCCGTAATAAATTATCGACAGGGGCACTTCGTTCAGCTGTTGTATCTGATCCTCGGTCAGTTTGCCAAATCTAGTTGGTAAGAATATTGTCCAGCCGTTAAGAAGATCTAAAACCACACGACGCCCATACGTGGTATAGCTGGATAGTGCCTGCTTTATTTGGTACGGTGTTCCGATTTCCAACTTCTGCAACATTTTGGTGTCCGCCATATTAATGTCCATATTTGTATATCTCTCCAGCGTTGCTACTATAGAGATCTTGGTTTTATCCATCGGAGTCTGGTCCGGAGTCTCGTTTACATGCATAGAGTTTATCAGCTCCTGTAGGGCTGTGCCCAGTTCGGTTGCCGGCTTAGGCGTCTGTTTTTACGTGGGCGTTTCGATGTTGACATCCTCCTGGCTTGCTGGACACTGAGGACGTGACGCTTGTCTCGTGGCTATTAAAGACCTCCGCTGACCAATCACATATCGTCTTATTTCCACCAATCGAATATCGTCTTATTTCAACCAATCACACGTGTGTAGATGATGCAGTACACAGTCAGTACTATTGCAATAAACAACAACAAGTTTTTAATATTTCGCCTTTGGTTGCCGTGACCACAGACGTCTTCAACCAAGTCAGCCGTTCCGCAGACATCTGACCCCATACTGTCTTTCTTTAATAATACACAATTGGGGGACAATTTTTATGTTCTAAGAATGGGTCATCAGTCTCCACCCACCGTCCGATATTTATATGACAATAAGCGCACTCTGCTATATCGTCGTGGCCCGTATAGTAAAAACCCGCATTTACCATTTTATCTGCATCAATGAACGATACTGGCCATTTTGCATTTGTTTTTTTACGGTCTGAATCCAAATTCATGTTGAGAACTCTGTAACGCCTCTCCATGATGGACGCACCGCAGGACGATGACCTCTTCACTGACGCCGGCTGTCCCTTGGCATAAAAAACCGTTGGCGTGGGTTTATATCGGTCCAGACACGTGTTCAGAGCTTGACCACCCACTGAGATATGTCTAGACAACATCCGGTGGGCTATTTTCGGAAACGGTTTGACCTTGACCTTGACCTGCGGAACAGAAATGTTTTAGTGTAAGTAGGGATTCTGAGAATTATCCGTCAAATAATTAATATTCAAAATTGGACCTGAATGAAAACTAATAAATTCAACAATATTTTAACCTAACAAAAACAAATCAAGATAACAATTGAAGGGCCTACTTCCATAAGGGCGTAAGGCACATCTTCAATTTTGAGTTTTTAACATTTATGCTTCCTCCTCATATCTCTTAAATACTCAGTGAACAATTTATACTTGTGCCTTAAACCTCTTCTCAGTTATAAGAAAATACCTGTGCTTGTGAGTGGTATCATTGTTTAAAAACATGATGATTTCTCGAAACTATGTCCTTGTGCCTTATGCCCTTATGGAACTAGGCCCTTCAATGGATATTAGAGATAGGCAAAGCAGGCTACTCTCTTCTTCATAAGGAGGGTTTGCGAAGTTCATCCAATAAACCTAACATCCAGCCACTTCTTCATAGATGAAAGCTTTATTGTATCAATGGGAAATCAAACAAGTTCTTTCAAAATAATAAATCAACACGTCAGGCATTTTCTCGAACGCTCGTTATACAGTATATTCAGATACCGATGCTTAATGAATAGAAATACACCACGGGAGATACCTTTTGCGTACCGGTAATAACTAATATCAGTTTAAATTTATGCAGATTTAATAACCGGCGATGAGAATGGATTTTGAAATATTTTTCAGCTTTAGTCTAATCTGAAATGTCCTTCGACAAAACTAAAATAATGGTATGTAGCCATACAGGAGAAAAGACGCTTGGAGCATACATTAAATGAACAACTTGTAAGGTTACATAAAGTAAGAAAATACAATTCTTATTTAGAAGTTTTAATGAGAGATAATAAAACAGTTGGTTTATTGTGGAAAATAGATTCTTCAGAGCCGTAGTGGGTTACGGATAGAGAAGAATTTACTCACGTTTAACGTAACTAAAATTTTCTACAAGTTTTCTTTTTCATCTATGTGTTCTGAATACAAAGTAAATTATCCGTTTAATTTAAACAAATTAAGTTTTCAATTTTTTTTTTTCCAAATCAATTTAATTTTAAGTAGGCCTAATTACCCGCTTGAACTGAAGCCAAATAAACTGTGGTTCGATTATGAGTGCATTAAATTAGTAAATGCAAGAAATCAGGCAAAACTACAGTGGTTGCAGAATCCGAATGACACTACTTTCCAAAAATCTCAAAAATGCTAAACGAGAAACCTCTGGAACCATTAGAACACAGATAAGAAATTATCTTAAAGACAAAGTAAATGAATTAAGAGGAAGATAGTAAAGACAAAAATGTTAAGGATCTCTATAAGGGAATAAACGAGTTCAAGAAAGGTTTTCAACCTAGAATAAACATAATTAAGGACAATGATGGCACTATACTCGCAGCTCTGAATAATATTTTGAATAGGTGGAAAAATTTCTTTAATCAATTATTAAATGTACATGGAGATGTCCAAAGTGTAAAAAGTGAAATATTCACAACGGAGCAGTTGGTTGTTAACCAACTCTAACAGAAGTAGAAACGGCTATAGGTAAACTAAAAACTCACAAATCTCCAGGCGTTGACCAAATTACAGCAGAATTAATCAAGGCAGGTGGGGATAAATTAAACGCAGAGATCCATAAACTCATTCTTATGATTTGGAGGAAGGAGGAATTGCCAAAGGAATGGAAAGAATCAATTATTATACCGATCCATAAAAAGGGAGATAGGGCCGAATGTAATAACTATCGAGGTATTTCTCTCTTATAAACATCATTCAAAATTCTATCTAATACACTGTCGTCAAGATTAACCCCATACACGGACGAAATCATTAGAGATCACCAGGGCTCGGATTTTTATGACATGTCATCTTTGTATTGATGCTGCTCAGACATTTCCAGCTTGTAGATAAATCCTAATCATGGCCTGTAAATTATAGAAATACATTTTTATTAGGTAATTTATTGTCATTTTATGCAATTTTACATTTTTAGGGCATTAATTTCAATTTTACGTCATTATTTTGTCATATTCTTGTCATTTCCTTCCTTATTTAGTCATTTTCGTGCATTTACATTGAGTATATTAACTTTTTGTCGTCTTTTCTCTCATAGAGTAACATTTAAAAAAATTACTAGGTTAGCATAAAGCAATATTTCTGTAGGATATTTTAAAAACCACTTTCTTCTCTCCTCAAATGCTCCAAGAACAAAGAACAAAGATTTTAGACCAACAACATCCTTTCTACATTTACATTTTTTACAATTATGTACAAATTAGTCTATAACTTTGTATACAATAATAATTTGATATAAGTAAAATATCAGTTTTTAGGCCATTCTTTAGAATTATTAAGTCATTTTCTTTCAAATTTAGGGTCACTTTATTGTCATTTTTCAAATAATTTTAGGTCATCAGAATCCTGGCCCTGGAGATCACCAATGTGGATTTAGGCAAAATAGATCAACCATTGATCTTATATTTTATATTCGAGAAATCTTGGAGAAAAAGTGGGAATATAATAAGTCTTTCACCAGCTATATATTTAAAAAAAAAAAACATGATTCACTTAGGCGAGACAACATCCTCATTTAGTTTGGGATACCAAACAGTTTTGTTAGGCAGATCAAAATGTGACTAAATGAAACCTATAGCATAGTCAGGGTAGGGAATTTTTTTATATCAGATAAGTTTGCCATTAAAAGCGGCTTGAAGCAAGTAGATGCACTATCGCCTGTTTTAATTTCGCTTTGGAATATGCCATTAGGAAAGTTTAGGAAAACAAGGTAGGCCTAGAATTAATGGCAGGCACCCGATTCTAGCGTATGCAGATGACGTTTGCTTGTTAGGAGATGACAAACACAATCGACAGAAATGCAGAAAGTCTTTTCAATGCCTGCAGGAATGTTGGATTGGAAATTAATACAGAAAAAAACTAAGTATATGGTCATGGAATGTCTAAATAATGCTCCACAAAATATTAGAATAGCCAGTAAATCGTTCAGACAAGTGTAAAAATTCAAATATTTGGGCGCAATAATTAAAGACACAAATAATATTAAAGCAGAAGTTAAGTCTCGACTAAAATCAGGAAATGCTTGTTTTTATGCTGTTCAGAAACTCTTATCTTCTCGTCTTCTGTCCAGAAATCTAAAAATAAAGATTTATATGATTATTATCCTGCCGGTTGTACTATATGGATGTGAGACATGACCGCTTACTAATCCCAAAGAACATAATTATTGTGTTCGAAAACAGAACGCTTAGGAAAATTATTGGGCCTAAGATAGATGAAAACTGCGTAACAGGCTTCATGACATGTACTCTTCACCGGATATAGTAAGGAAATTAAATCACGGGGGATGAAATGGGCTGGACATGTTGCGCGCATGGGCGAGGAAAGATATAATCTCAAAAGTATTGACTAGGAGACCCGAAGGGAAAAGACCACGTGGAAGACCTAGACGTAGGTGGGAGGATAATATTAGGATAGATTTAAGTAGGATTAGGATAGAGTTCGCACAAAATAGGGTTGAATGGCTGGCTCAGGTAAGCGCGGCAATGAACCTTCGTGTTCCACAAAATAGAGGAATTGATATTGTCATTGAGTAAGTAAGTAGGCCTAATTACAATTTTTTTTATAATGTATTAACTTTTTTTATGAATATACGAAATTGAACAATTTTTTTTTTTTCGGAAGATAATGTATAATTTAATAAGAAATTACGTTTAGTTATACAAGATGTGAAAACTGATTCTGATACGTTACTTTTCGCTTTCGAAATACGAATAATTTGTTTTTCCTGAACAGTAGATTAATAACTTAAAAATTGAAATAATATATTTTTTAACTTTACGAATTGTTTCGAAAATGTGTTAATTTTTTCGAATCATAACCAATCGCTTTGCAAAAAAATAGTGTTGACTTTTTCTTAAATGTAAGCCTAAAAATAAAGCAAAATATTAGTTGACATTAAAACAAAAATCTACTTTTGTCGCGAGTTTCTTTTTCTTTTTTCAAATGAAATATCCCAAAAGTCTGTGTTTCCTGAACGAGAACTAACCAGAACTGCTTCTTGAGTAGGAGTGGTTTGCAGTGCACTGCAGGGAAGTAGGCCAGCAGGAGGAGTCAAGTGGAGACACCCAACATCACAACTGGACCGAGACCTCTCGAAGTTCTTAATATGCACGCATCATTGCATTTCTCTCACATGTATAACAAGTTGTTTAATTCCATGCCAAAGATGCAGTTCTCTCACTGGGTCAATCGTTAAATTCATAGCTTTTTAGAATATGTAGCCGTACACTGATGATCAGGAAAACTTCAGGTTTCTTTATAGGACTACTATCATTATTTCATCAACCGCTGTATGACTTATTTAAATCAATTTATTAAACAGGGAAATAATTGGAACATTATATTTAATAACATGAAATCGTTTTTACATAAATTGAATTAATTGTAGGCTATAATTTTATTTTTAATTGTATTGCTCGACGTAGTAAATATAAATAATTGAAACGGTGTGCTGCCATATGGGCATAAAGATTCAACACGAAACCATTAAAACGAACCACAGATTCGTGAACCTTACGCTTACAAGCAACTCTTGCATACACAACTAAAACGATTGATAGTAAAAAATATAAAAATTCGACTTCGAGATGCACTTCAGGATTAAAGTGCGCCACACGGAGAAAAATACCTCAGATTCGTGTTCCCTGGCCCAAAAATGCCCCGCGTGGTGAGTTTCGTCCAAATCATCCAATTTTTTGTCCCCTATATGTCTGCATTCATTATTCCCCTTCTGTCCACCTATTCAGAACTCTGCGTGTTGTAATGCTATAAACAAATGAATCAAGCACACCGGGCTAATAAAAACGAAACGATCGACACTGTGTTATGTTTAAACACGGTGTGTTATATTACAAAAAATTGATTTGAGATATGCTCTTTTTTTCCTGGTTGCTATGACAGAGCAAGGCCATCTGCAATGAATTTCACAATTGAATACGGTCTGCCTACAGGAAAGACCAGATCAAATACTATATTAGATTCTTTACTTTAGAGCTGAAACATGCATGGCTCGATGTTCATTTGTTGTATCCAGAATTTATTGCCTGTAATAATAAGAAAAAACGGAAAGGCTTCTGAAAACTAAACCTCTACGTAAAGTTGTACCTTATTATCAGTAAACACGATATCACGTGAACTTTCACGTGAAAGATTTAAACATAACTCCTAAAGCAGAAAATTATGACACATCTATCCCCTAGCTTCAGTTACTTATTTCAGCCTGTTATAGGGTTCAGGTACTGAACAAATTTTATCGGAAAACGAAACATATGACATGGATTTGGATGAAAAGCCAATACCCTGGCAGGAGGTTCTACATTGAGGTCACTTGCTTCGGTTTAAGAAATATAGAGATGATTTTAAAAATATTTTAAAATTAATAATGACAGTGAAAGCTTGTGAATATATGAAAGTCGGACATAACAGGGGAACCAGACACTAAAACAGCAGCAATGCCATAACTTACCTATGATGACTCTATTAGTAGAGGGTAGTAGTATGGGTCAAGCTATAATCCAAAATGGCCGCCATCGACGCCGCCCCCGGCGTCGCGACGCCTCCCTTGAACCATGTCACGTCTGCACTAACGTGACGCTATAATACACGATTCGAAACAGTGAGAGACGCCTTTTCACCCTGTGCTAACCCCGTCTCATCCAGACGCCCCGTTTAAAAGTTAGGACCTTTTGCCAACCGACGCCGCCCCCCGACGCCCACTTAGGTCCTTTGATCCATGACGTCATGGGAATGTTTCAAACAAGGGGATACGCTCTTACGCGTTATGGTATTCCCATGTTCATCCCTATGGCCGCACCCCCCGACGCATACTTAGGTCCTTTGCTCCATGACGTCATGGGTTAGAACACGTCCTTCGTTTATACCTATAGGTTATATGGAAATACGGTCTAAGAAAAACCTCCATATCCTTTTACCAAATATACCCTGTGGATAGAGTGACTGTAACAAGGACCTATGTACAACATCATGGCTATGAGGAAATATAATAAAAGAATTCCTTTTAAAATCTTATCTCTAGCGAAAACATCCAAACACGGAAGTGTATCTCTGCAATACATCCCTAGGCTAGCTTAAGGATAACAATATGTTATACAATCAATATCTGGAGAGAGAGTTTTTAAAGATGTTGTTGTCATTCGTGCCCTAGTTACCTGTATAAATACACTAATCCGTACAATCCTAAGTTAAGAGTGACCGCTTAGTGTGTAGAGCGAAGAATCTTCCAACTGTTCCTGTGGTAAGTAATAAATATTTTCATTTATTTACTAATTAAGTGACAGTTTATTAAAAAAAAAGGATTGTGCTAGGATTTTATAGTGACAGATTATTAAAAAAACAAATGCTAATATTTGTTCATTGTGTTAGTTTCACTTAGGCCGTATATTATTTCATCAACTCAGTGTTATTAACAAATTGACAACATATGCCTTAGGTTTCGCCAGCGTTTATTACTTGACTCGGGATTTATAATGACACCATGAAAAGTGAAAGTAAAAATAAAATGCTAATCTTTGCTCATTGTTTTAAGTTTCACTTAGGCTATATAAGTGACAGTTTATTTTTAAAAAAATGATTGTGCTAGGGTTTTATAGTGACAGATTATAAAAAAAAAACAAATGCTAATATTTGTTCATTGTGTTAATTTCACTTAGGCCGTATATTATTTCATCAACTCAGTGTTATTAACAACAATATTTCAAAGGGGAAAAAACCGGCACTTTTTTTCTTACAACATATGGCCTAGGTTTCGGAATGTTTGTGGTTCAGAGCTATGAAAATTGTAAGTAAAAATAAAAGCTAATATTTGTTCATTGTGTGCGTTTCACTTAGTCTGTTACAAAGAATACCTGTATTAAGTAAACAAAGTCGAATTGAATCTCACCCTTTTTTTTTATTAGGTCATATAATATGCATACCACATGAATATAACTGTATTATAAATAGGTGCAAGGTTTCTATGACATGTCATATATTCTCCCCTTTGCATTCTTTCCAACTAACTTAAAATCCTATTCCAATCATCCTGGTGAAAATGGAACGGTTTGTAGGATATTTAATATCATAGAAAGCCTCCACCTAATTCTATGGATAGTTTGATTAAAAGAAGTTTCGGTGTCACAACAAAACAAAAAAAGAAATTTTGATTTAAAAAAAACAAATGCTAATATATTATTTCATCAACTCGGTGTATTTTTTTTTTCGAAAATATGTAATGTTCCAAGGGAGATTATTATTAACAACAATATTTCAAAGGTAAAAACAGGTACCTTTTTACAACATATGGCCTTAGTATGGGTGAAGCTATAATCCAAAATGGCCGCCATCGACGCCGCCCCCGGCGTCGCGACGCCGCCCTTGAACCATGTCACGTCTGCACTAACGTGACGCTATTATACACGATTCGAAACAGTGAGAGACGCCTTTTCACCCTGTGCTAACCCCGTCTCATCCAGACGCCCCGTTTAAAAGTTAGGACCTTTTGCCAACCGACGCCGCCCCCGACACCCACGTAGGTCCTTTGATCCATGACGTCATGGGAATTTTTCCATCAAGGGGATACGCTCTTACGCGTTATGGTATTCCCCTGTTCATCCTTACGGCCGCCCCCCGACGCATACTTAGGTCCTTTGCTACGTCATGGGTTAGAACACGTCCTTCGTTTATACCTTTTTACCATTAGGCCCTATTAGACTATCTTTCCCACCGTTGTCTAGTGAACAATAAACAACAAAATAAAAATAAAAAGTTTATACTTACATAACTCTTTCTTCTTCTTCTTCTCCTTCTAGATGAACAGTGTTTACTATCAAATAACTGAAAATGACTATGTCAGGACTAGGAAAAGGTTAGGATTATGTTTTTTCATTGGAGAGCGCCACAACCTTATCCCGTATCATAAGGTTGTCACGCTCCTATGAAATAAAGTGTATAAACAAATGGCTTCACAGTAATAGAGCTGGATGATTTATTTCATCGGTAACCATGTCTAATAAAGACAGAATTTCACAACTTGCAGGAACACTTTGTTTGTTGTTTATATAGTTGTTGTTTATATAGTTAAACACTTCGCTTTGCGTTAGTACAAACATATTCATAATGTTATTTATTATGATAGAATTCATAACGATTTAAGTAATGTCCTAATTACGTAATACAATGCGAGCACTATCGTATTCCATCGTACATTCTTTCAAGTCCTTACATGTGTGTAATTTGAAAGAGTCTTCTTCTTTAAACAGATAAGGTTTTTATAATAACACATATTTTCACACATTTTTGGTCAATGTAACAAAAAACGAAGACATGAGGTTGGGCGACGAGATAACACACGCACCGTTTGAAGTTTGAATCTCGGTACACCAAGTATAATCCACATTGGAGTAGAATCCAAAACAGATGTACCGGTCTTTTCTGCGTACTACTACCGAAGGAGCAACTCTCGTTGTTTTTGTCACCACCTTGCCCCCTGTTTTCTGTTTCCTTACAGAGCCTGATGACGATGGAACCTAAAACAAACAAACAATACTCGTAAGAAATCTATTTTCATACAGAGTTTGATGATGAAACCTGAAACAAACAATACGTGTAGGAAAACTAGAGTAACGAATATAAATATAATACATACCTTTTTACATTTGGTCTTGCTCTTGCTTGTCTCTGACGAAGACATCTCGTTGGATCTAGGATGAGGAGAACCTCTCGTTCTGGACACTGCAGCGAAACTGAGCTACTCCAATGAAATCGACCTGCTTACATTCTGAAATCAATCAGTACAGGGTTCAACATATGTGTAAATACTTTCTAATCTGACAATAAATCCGCGGTGATGTTTAATACTTACAACGCATGTCTCTCTCTCTTGGAAAACATCTCTGCCCTTCTCCTCCTCTTTTCCTCGTTCCACACAGATATCCAAGGATATTGTGGAAGATGCGGACGACCTCTATGTCCGGAGATGTAGTAAACATGTTTACAAACTCTTGCATCATCCAGCCTTTATTCATAAAGTATGTGAACAACCAGGCATAATGTCCACATACAGCCGGTGTCAGTCCTTGTAGTCTTTGAGTGTTGTATAGCCATTGAATAGAGTATTGATTTATAAATTTCGATATCCCAGGAATGAAGGGTGGTAGACCATATTAATTAAAATAGTAGGCACAAGTTGGAAAAACACGACAACCCAATGAGAACCAGGTGACGAATGAGGATCAAAGTTAATGAATGTACATGACGTAATGCATGATTTATTTGATTACTCTTCATTATTCAAAAATCCGTAATCACAATTCTATCGTATTCAGATTAGAGGATACAAGTGATGGCTGGATCTAAAGCCTTATCGAACTTTGCTTCTAATCTAATGTTCCCTCTAAAGGGCAAGCTTCTATGACCATGCGATGCAGAAATATCAGGCGTAAGATCATACATCAGTGTAAAATACCCATTTATATACATGTCGTGAGTGATTAGCATCCCGCTATTGCTATGATGGATCCCCAAAGCTTTAAAAAGTGTATCGTAAGCTAGAGTAGTAGTCTTTTCATGATCTTCCGATGGAACCTGTTGTCCATTGTCATACAAAGCAAAAGAACTCAAAGCAAAATGTCGAAACTCGTAGGGATTGGACTCCACTGTGCCTGAGAAAGAAGAATTTTTCACCATCTAGAATACAAGACGCTTAGGTAGAGTACCATGTATGCGTTATCTATAGAAATAGAACTAGCTCCTGAACTAAACGTAAAGGTTTTCAAATCCACTCTTGTGATAGGGTAGTGAGCATTATGACCTTTCTCCAGAGTTTTAATGTGTGCTAGCAGAATGGTAGGCGAAGCTTTAATCTTCCTTACGTACATTACCCATATCGGTTCTTGCGTTGTCATTATGTTTTTGTACATAGGCTAGATCAAGTTCAAACATGTCATAAAGGTTATTTACAGAATACGGATTCCTAGAAAACTTTCTCCTGATGGGCTTATGTAAGGAGTAAACATCTTGCTCTATTAACCATTGCTCGTTATTTTTACCTGTAATGGTACACGCTTGTGAAAGTTGAGCAATAGTGGAAAAACCCGTAGATGCCTCAGGGTAGTAATTCAACTTCTGTAATGTTTTCTTCATCATCTCCGTTGTTTATAGGTACTCCACCTAAGCTCTCTCGATGGAAATAATTTAGAAATGATTTGCTTGTATTTAACTGTTCTAGCGGTTTTAATATCGACTAAGTTATGTCCTTCGGTCCTAGTTAAAATGTATTTGTATGTGTCAAGGTCTTCCTACGTAACAAGATTCATATCAACCTTCTTCCTAGTAAGCAACTCCCATAAACCTATACTCGCATCGTATTTTATACCTTTAATGATCAAACTATTGTTTATCAATTGTATTTTAGAATTACCTATCATGTACTCTCCCGTCTCCTTATTTTTATAGATTCCAAACTGTGCATCTACAATCTTTGGCGATGTTACATAAGCCTATAAATATTTACCTGCTACATCACCTATAACGTTTAGCTTCGTCATCGGGTGATAAATCTCTCACTCTTTTCCTTGATTCAGCTAGTACTTGTTCAATTATTCTGTTCTGTTTTCTCCTGAATAAAGGATCTTCACTCTCGCGTATTTTAGACCACTCATTGTACGGATCCGTAACAACATCTGCCGGGTTTGAACCTTCGACACAACATTTTAAACGCTTGTACTCTTTAGCACTAAGCAGAAACATTTTCTGTAACATTATGTTAATGATCCCAAGACGGATAACACGGACGACAAGAGAGGAATTAAAAATCCTCCTTTCTGTATCAAAGTTTTCTTTTTCCTATCTACAAAATGTCTTAAGGAATGTTTATGTTTAAACAGTTTACGTATGGAACATGAAGATAATTTACACTGACCGTTCAAAACATTAAGAACACATTCTATAATAGCAAGTATAAGGTCTTTGGTTGCACTCTTTAGAATAACGTTTCGTACCTTGGGAGTTGCCTTTTTAAGAACTTGTAACACATGGTAATTGGATTTTATCCTTTTCATCCTTTACAATGACGTAAACCTACGAGGGAAAAACAACGAGTCTATGTTCTTGTTTAAAGTCAGGAAGACCTTTGTGGTACGTCACGTTAGTATTGAATTTTCTCTGGGAGGCACAGCGTTACTTTCACTAAAACACCACAGAATACCTTAGTCACGTTACACATTTGTTCCAAATTATTAATAGGATTTTCACAGAAAGTTGTTTTCCCTAAACTATCATAGAGAAAGGGTGGTCAAATTGTATTACAACCATAACAATGTTTAATCATAGGTGGAGGTCCATCAAAGCAGTCGCTATGAGAATCAAGGTAATGTTTACAACATCTAAGACACATTTTTACAATATCGCTACGTTTCACACTTAATGGTAGTTTATAATACACTAAATATATGCTCTCGGCTCCGCATGCCACTAAAAGGTCAAGGGATAATACCGACAGCTCTTCAATTGTGTGATGTATAAGGGTTCTATAATCCAATAATTTTCTAATAGCTAAACACTCCAAAGACGAGGACGAGTCCATACTGACACGGTGTTGTCGTCCCTTCCCTATTTATACCCGAAGGGCATGGAATCGTACCCTCCGCTGACTCTGCGTCTTTTTCGAAAACAGAGTCGGTATGTCTTATCTTCCGGTTCAGAGATGATCTGTGGCCCGGGACGTCTCTTAATTTTCTTCTCCGTTCTCACAGAGATAGTCGCTGTAGGATCACCGTTTAAAACCATGGTTTTAATGGCGTCGAAATTGACATCCTTCAACGTTTTATAATTAAGAGTGATACCTCTGACTTTACACACAGAGGTATCAGCGGTTTTGTTAGAGGGAACGGTAACCCTAAACCCATAGTTTTAGGACCCCCGCTTGCAAATTCTGAAATGTAAGCGTCCTCCCCATAGTCTATCAATTCACTAGCCATGTCGCCTAAATAATCACCTAAGGGAACAGTGTACTTTTTAGCGTCATCATCTGTCTGTGTGTATATTACGCTGTCCGTGTCGCAGTACAAGGCTCTACGTTGCAGATTGTCCAGGTAGCCATAAAGGGCAATTCTACCACCCGTTGTTACATAGGCACCGTGAACGACACTAGTATGAGGAAGAGAGACCTGTTCTTCTTCTATAGAGATCCAATTAACCCACACGACTTCATCATTAGCAAAAAGAAGCCTTTGAATTTCTATTCCCGGTGTCGTGAGGAACCTGTACAGCTCTTTTGGTTCTTTACTAAGCTTTGTTTTGCTTCTGTTTGGATCTTCAATGAGCTTGCCCCAGAAAGAATTCAAACAAAGCTTGCTTAAGGTCCTTTTTCCAGCGTTCTTAACGATTTGTTCAGGGTGTAGCTTAACACCTTCGTGTTTATAAAACAAATCGATATATTCCTGTTTCTGGGCCTCGGTTTTCATCCAAGCAGGGTATCCGCTGGATTCCGTCTTAATCTTCAGGAATAGATTGATATAATCAACGAATAACCCTCCCTCATGGGTTTCACGCGAGTACTGCGTAACACCGTACTCGAGAAATTCGTGGATTTCAATCATTCTATATCCTTTTTCTATTGCTAGTCTCACTTCGTCCACAACCCAGGTCCCAGTGAGAACTCTCTCTTCCTCTTTCGCATGATTGCAGCTACCTTGTTCCATAGTCATAACACAGGTGCGGCAAAGGGGAAACAAGAGCCTACCATTCCACCTGAAAGGTAAAACGGGATGGTAGAGCCCTTGCGGTGGCAGGACTGTACATTTTACGAGGCCCTCTTTCTTCAACATGCTATCCGTATCTGTACACTGGTCACTTACGTGAACAGTGGGGTGACCTACAGGAAACTTGTTATATTTACATACGGATGGATATAATGACATTATATCGCTGTACAGGATTTTTTCGTTTTTCGTCACATCCGCCTTATGGTAAAGACGCATGGCTTCGGTACGTCCTCCGTAGACAGAGTCCCTAAGGACCAACGGGACATCTCCGATCAAAGGATCGTCTCTGAGTGCGGGGAACCGTTCGAGAACAACGTCGAACTTGCATTCCCACATCACGTGGACGGTATAACCCTTTGATCGGATCATGTCCAATCGGCCCATGGTGTTTTCGTACCTCTCGGCAAGGGATTCTGAAGAATCCATCACGGGTACGTCTCTGTTTGGCTGACAGAGACAACCGTGATAATAACAGCCGAGAAATTCAAAAACCTCTCCTGTTTCTTCGCAGAAACCGTCCACCTTCCATTGGGGAAGTTCGGGAAGGCGTACCTCGCGTCCGTTACCTGCATGACGTATGACGACGTTCCTCTCCCGGGCTTCGTGGATAAGCCACATCAAGGATTTACGGGAATGCCTGTCTGCTTTTCTATAGCCGCAGGAGAGAGCAATGATAATGGTTTGAGGTTTTAGAAACATCAATCTAAAGATTCTATTACAGGCTGATGCAATAGTGATAGCCTCAAGGAAAATATCTATGTTGGCAATCTGTTTGAAAAGGGATTTAAAGAGAGTGCAGGCTTCTCTCAACACCGTAACATCGGCCTGGCAATACCTTTCGAGCTCTACACGTGTATCGAAAGGAAGATCCTTAACGGTCCCGTACCATGTCATAAATGCCTCTCTGTCTTTCACAGACATGGTGTCGGGCCCGTAAAGCTCTCGATCTGGATGATGGGGTAAACCTTGTCCAAGTTCTCGGCCTTGTTGTGAAAATGAGGAAAATACCCCTTAACGGCATCTTTGAGATCGAAGGTCTTGGGGAAACTACGCAGAGGCAGCGGAATGAAGTTCAAGCTGTCTAGAAAGACGAGATGCTCGAGCTTCATGCAAAGAATCTTGCATCCAGACATAACCAAGTCGGGAACCCACTTTTGCCTAATAGCGTACTCGAGAATGAATTGGAGGTCGAACGCTCTAGCATTGTGAGCAATGACGATAATCTTATCGAAAGGTCTATCCATTCTCAGATAGTCCATGAAATCACGGGCGGGATCTTCCCAGAAAGAATGACTGCGTTTTCCGCATCGTGCACACTCTTCGTCCTTGGACGTCTCACAGAGAGAACAAGATTGTTGTGCACAAATCAGATTAGGGACGTGTAGAAAGGTATTGTCTTTAATACGTGTATCATGTGTTGTCTCCGCGTCGTACTGGACATACATCACCCTGTTTGAACTCCTAGTCTCTTTCAGAGGCGCCATGTAACAATCGTGTCCTGTCTCTGCTTGAAAACTCTTACACGTATTACAATAAATTTTAAAGCATTCATGTTTCCGCTGAAATGTTTTAAACTTTCCACAGTTTAAACATTTCTGCTGAGCCATGCATACAGTGCGCCCTTGAATCTTGGTGCGCTTATGGTTTTCGAAACATGCCTGTCCTCGAAAATATCTATGACAGATATCGCAAATCACCAAGTCCTTGGTAGGGTCGCAAGGAGGTACCGATCTACAGCAAAAGCAGACGTAATGACAGGAATGTTGCGCTCCTCTTACAAAACCATTATGGCACCCTGGACAAATGAAACGTTTAGCCATCGCACCGGTCAAGTTTATTATGGTATGGTAATGTAAGGTGTCGGGGTCGTACAGTAAATAAAGTATTTGTTTACCTACATTACCACCGTCGTAAATAATGGAGTCAAGATTAAATCCGCTATACACAATTAGTCTATATGAATCCTTAAGATAGGCCTGAATCTTCTCCAGCTCAGGGATACCTCCCCCTTGCGAGAAATCGACACCCGAATCTCTGATGAACTTATCCACCTCTGCTTTGAGTTTCTTGCTCGTCATGTGTTTAATGTAGGATGTATACTTTTTACGATCACTAGCTCTAGCAATAGCGATTATTATTGCAAATGCTAAACACTTCACGACTGCCATAACCTCCACTACGCTTCTCTTCAAATGGGCAAGTACGCCAATCGTACGTCCCTTCGTGGGTATACCTCTATCTCGCCCGTTTCCGTTTGGCATATGGACAATGTCCACAACCAAACGCAAACGGTCGGTGGCATTAAAGCGGGCGTTCGATTGGCATACTTTCTGTACAACGCTGCTAATGACTTCCAGACTGACTTGATCTT
The DNA here is from genome assembly GCA_964059195.1 of Ectobius pallidus. Taxonomy (NCBI): domain Eukaryota; kingdom Metazoa; phylum Arthropoda; class Insecta; order Blattodea; family Ectobiidae; genus Ectobius; species Ectobius pallidus. The sequence goes on from CAXKWD010000009.1 coordinate 31,733,134, forward strand.
TACACCTGTACGAGAGACCTATAGGCTTATCCATTTCGTTTTCCTGGTTGGAAATAGAAATGCCAACCATATCATGGTCTCTCGCTTCTACCAAAGCATGGTCTATAGCCTGTTTGAGGGAACGTTCAAATGGGTTGGGTCCTGCATTCGCACCTGGTTCTTTGAGCTGTATCACTATCTGCATACCAACGGAATTAAATCGCTTATAGTCTTTACGACTACTTTCAAGGATTGAAAACAAGGTAGGGACGTTTCCCGTAGCGTTTTCGCCAATATTACGTGACGTCGACGCTACAGGTACATGTTCCTCCTCGTTTTCATCCACTACATTTAATTCATTGTCTGAAGCTAGTTCATCTTCATCGGATTCAGCTACGTCGGAATCTGACAACGTGACAGTTTCTATTCCGTTATCCGATTCCGAACTTGACACTGTATAAATCGTGGGTTCGGAATCGTCTATCGTAATAGTGTCCATCTCGTTTTCGGATTCAGAGGAGATAGCATACACAGGGGCAGACATTTCTATTTTCAAATCTTTTACAACACTACAAATATTGAATCTGTAAAATAAAAAAACAAAGTAGAAATAATCGTGTATGTTACAGTGTAATATATGCTAATTAAAAAACACACTATCACTCACCTTATCTGTAGAATGCGTTATGCAAGACTGTGAAGAGAAAGCAAGGTGGGGTCTATATATATAGTAGCTGTGGAAATGTTTTGTTTTTAAAAACAACATGCCTGGAAGGTATGTAGCATGGGAAATATCCTATGACATAACGTATTTACTTACTTAACGATATCTACAGGTCTTTGTTACAACATCCTAAATGGAAAAACCCATATATCTAAACTACGTCATAGTGTTGCTCAGTGAGTTTTGTATAAAAGACACGTATTTAGGTTGATTTGTTAAGAAAGTAATGTTATTCTAATTTATAAAGGAAGATTTCCGAATTCAAAGACGCATAACATATCTATGATTAATGGTTAAATAACTACTTCTCCGTCTAGGAACTGTAGTATAAGAATGTTAAAATTAGGAAAAACCCATATATCTAAACTACGTCATAGTGTTGCTCAGTGCGTTTTGTATAAAAGACACGTATTTAGGAGGATTTGTTAAGAAAGTAATGTTATTCTAATTTATAAATGAGAATTCCGCATTCAAAGACGCATAACATATCTTTGATTAATGGTTAAATAACTACTTCTCCGTCTAGGAACTGTAGTGTAAGAATGTTAAAATTAATACTGTAGTGATTGTAAGGTTAAGTTAATTCATACATCTATACACAGTGACGTACCAAGGGGGTCTGCCACACAGGGAGCCGTAAAGAGGCGGCTAATTGAAAAACATCTTGTTAGTTTATGAAATAATATTTTTCAGGCAACATACAAGGTTTTATTACTTTGTTAAATACTGCAGTAATATTACTTGGAAATAGATCGAGGGCGTGGAGCACACAAGAATAGTTTACGGTGTCATTTAGCATTTGTATCATTGAACGTGATGTGGCTGCTACTATAGACTTCAACTGTATTATATTTAAGTTTGCAACCATCAAGGCCATGAAGGCACACTTTAGATTTTATTTGTTATGACGCTGAAACTTCTTTTAAAAACCAAACTATCCTTATAATTAGTAAAGGGGTACATTGATTATGATATTGTTTTAGAGAACATAGGGTTGGTAAAACCAATGGTTATTTCCTAGGTAACTTGTATTCAGAGTAAATCACATTCATTGCGGGACTATAATATATGTTAAATATATCCTGTCAGTAGAAACGATTGATCTGTTTTCATTCACCGTTGAACTGAATTTGGAAGTGACGGGTATTTTAGTGCATTGTTTTAACCTAATATTTCATTTCTACGGTACAGGGATTGCTTCCTTCAATGATACACAACCCTTATGAAGCTGTTGCAGAATATTGTATTTATTTATTTATGAAGTCAGCATTAATCGTACTTGTGATAAGTCTTTGGTACACGTATTATATAATCGTATTAGTAAGGCCTCATTACAAGGGTATGTTTAGGTTTCTAAAATAGTCTCTTTTAGGTTGTTTGTTTTCTGTAGTATCTCAAACGCATGCAGGATAATATATTTGTTATTGAAGTCATCGTTAATCGTTAATCATATCGTAAAACATAGTACTAAATGTGTAATGTCCTGATTTAATTTATTAGACTTCCGTATTATGGTATCTGTATTATCTCAAACGCTTGCGAATATTATATTTATTTATTGAAGTCGCCATTAATTCATACTCATAGTAAAACACATATATTATATAGGCCTAATAATAATGCCTTATTACTTGCTATGTCTTGATTTCGTTACATAATTAGGTATTGTATTACAACTTCATTACGTTAATCCACCACGTATTTCGATTGCAGTGATTACTAAATGATTGTTACACTATCTGTCATACTACTAGTCATATTATTACTTGCTAGGCCTCAGATTGATGACCTATTAAAAAGTGTTCCCTATTATAGACCATGGAGGCATTGAAGGTTCCATGAGGTTGAGGCTCCCAGGTTCTAGACATTCGGCACATAAAGCTGTTAATGTTGTCAGCCATACGCATATTTATGAGCCATTAGACTTATTATAGACCATGGAGGCATTGAAGGTTCCATGAGGTTGAGGTTCCTAGGTTCTAGACATTCGGCACAAAACGGTGTTAATGTTGTCATCCATACGCATTACTATAAAATCCTGGAGGCTAGTAATAAAGAGAGCGAAACCTAGCCCATATGTTGTAAAAAAAAGGTGCCTGTTTTTAGCTTTGAAATATTGTTGTTAATAATAATCTCCCTTGGAACATTACATATTTTCGAAAAAAAAAATACACCGAGTTGATGAAATAATATAGGGCCTAAGTGAAACGAGCACAATGAACAGTCAGGATTTAATTTCTTATATAGACCTATTACAAAGTGTTCCTTATTACAGGCATGGAGGCACTGAAGGTGCCAGGAGGTTGAGGCTCCCAGATTTTAGACATTCGGCACAAAAAGGTGTTAATGTTGTCATCCATACTTATCACTAAAAATCCTGAAGTCTATTAATAAATGGGCCGAAACCTAGGCCATATGTGGTAAAAAGGTGCCTGTTTTTACCTTTGAAATATTGTTGTACAGAGTTGATGAAATAATATAGGGCCTAGGTGAACCTACCACAATGAACAGTCAGGATTTAATTTCTTATATAGACCTATTAAAAAAGTGTTCCTTATTACAGGCACGGAGGCACTGAAGGTGCCAGGAGGTTGAGGCTCCCAGATTTTAGACATTCGGCACAAAAAGGTGTTAATGTTGTCATCCATACGCATCACTAAAAAATCCTGGAATCTATTAATAAAGGGGGCGAAACCTAGGCCATATGTTGTAAAAAGGTGCCTGTTTTTACCTTTGAAATATTGTTGTTAATAATAATCTCCCTTCGAACATTACATATTTTCGAAAAAAATACACCGAGTTGATGAAATAATATAGGGCCTAAGTGAAACTAACACAATGAACAGTCAGGATTTAATTTCTTATATAGACCTATTAAAAAGTGTTCCTTATTACAGGCATGGAGGCACTGAAGGTGCCAGGAGGTTGAGGCTCCCAGATTTTAGACATTCGGCACAAAAAAAGGTGTTAATGTTGTCATCCATACGCATCACTATAATATCCTGGAGTCTATTAATAAAGGGGGCGAAACCTAGGCCATATGTTGTAAAAAGGTGCCTGTTTTTACCTTTGAAATATTGTTGTACAGAGTTGATGAAATAATATAGGGCCTAGGTGAACCTACCACAATGAACAGTCAGGATTTAATTTCTTATATAGACCTATTAAAAAAGTGTTCCTTATTACAGGCACGGAGGCACTGAAGGTGCCAGGAGGTTGAGGCTCCCAGATTTTAGACATTCGGCACAAAAAGGTGTTAATGTTGTCATCCATACGCATCACTAAAAAATCCTGGAATCTATTAATAAAGGGGGCGAAACCTAGGCCATATGTTGTAAAAAGGTGCCTGTTTTTACCTTTGAAATATTGTTGTTAATAATAATCTCCCTTGGAACATTACATATTTTCGAAAAAAATACACCGAGTTGATGAAATAATATAGGGCCTAAGTGAAACTAACACAATGAACAGTCAGGATTTAATTTCTTATATAGACCTATTAAAAAGTGTTCCTTATTACAGGCATGGAGGCACTGAAGGTGCCAGGAGGTTGAGGCTCCCAGATTTTAGACATTCGGCACAAAAAAGGTGTTAATGTTGTCATCCATACGCATCACTATAATATCCTGGAGTCTATTAATAAAGGGGGCGAAACCTAGGCCATATGTTGTAAAAAGGTGCCTGTTTTTACCTTTGAAATATTGTTGTACAGAGTTGATGAAATAATATAGGGCCTAGGTGAACCTACCACAATGAACAGTCAGGATTTAATTTCTTATATAGACCTATTAAAAAAGTGTTCCTTATTACAGGCACGGAGGCACTGAAGGTGCCAGGAGGTTGAGGCTCCCAGATTTTAGACATTCGGCACAAAAAGGTGTTAATGTTGTCATCCATACGCATCACTAAAAAATCCTGGAATCTATTAATAAAGGGGGCGAAACCTAGGCCATATGTTGTAAAAAGGTGCCTGTTTTTACCTTTGAAATATTGTTGTTAATAATAATCTCCCTTGGAACATTACATATTTTCGAAAAAAATACACCGAGTTGATGAAATAATATAGGGCCTAAGTGAAACTAACACAATGAACAGTCAGGATTTAATTTCTTATATAGACCTATTAAAAAAGTGTTCCTTATTACAGGCATGGAGGCACTGAAGGTGCCAGGAGGTTGAGGCTCCCAGATTTGAGACATTCGGCACAAAAAAGGTGTTAATGTTGTCATCCATACGCATCACTATAATATCCTGGAGTCTATTAATAAAGGGGGCGAAACCTAGGCCATATGTTGTAAAAAGGTGCCTGTTTTTACCTTTGAAATATTGTTGTACAGAGTTGATGAAATAATATAGGGCCTAGGTGAACCTACCACAATGAACAGTCAGGATATAATGTTTTATATAGACCTATTAAAAAAGTGTTCCTATTACAAGGGCATGGAGGCACTGAAGGTGCCAGGAGGTTGAGGCTCCCAGATTTGAGACATTCGGCACAAAAAAGTGTTAATGTTGTCATCCATACGCATCACTATAAAATCCTGGAGGCTAGTAATAAAGGGGGTGAAACCTAGGCCATATGTTGTAAAAAGGTACCTGTTTTTACCTTTGAAATATTGTTGTTAATAATAATCTCCCTTGGAACATTACATATTTTCGAGAAAAAAAAAATACACCGAGTTGATGAAATAATATATTAGCATTTGTCTTTTTTTAAATCAAAATTTCTTTTTTTGTTTTGTTGTGACACCGAAACTTCTTTTAATCAAACTATCCATAGAATTAGGTGGAGGCTTTCTATGACATTAAATATCCTACAAACCGTTCCATTTTCACCAGGATGATTGGAATAGGATTTTAAGTTAGTTGGAAAGAATGCAAAGGGGAGAATATATGACATGTCATAGAAACCTTGCACCTATTTATAATACAGTTATATTCATGTGGTATGCATATTATATGACCTAATAAAAAAAAAGGGTGAGATTCAATTCGACTTTGTTTACTTAATACAGGTATTCTTTGTAACAGCCTAAGTGAAACGCACACAATGAACAAATATTAGCTTTTATTTTTACTTACAATTTTCATAGCTCTGAACCACAAACATTCCGAAACCTAGGCCATATGTTGTAAGAAAAAAAGTGCCGGTTTTTTCCCCCTTTGAAATATTGTTGTTAATAACACTGAGTTGATGAAATAATATACGGCCTAAGTGAAATTAACACAATGAACAAATATTAGCATTTGTTTTTTTTTTTATAATCTGTCACTATAAAACCCTAGCACAATCATTTTTTTAAAAATAAACTGTCACTTATATATCCTAAGTGAAACTTAAAACAATGAGCAAAGATTACCATTTTATTTTTACTTTCACTTTTCATGGTGTCATTAGAAATCCCGAGTCAAGTAATAAACGCTGGCGAAACCTAAGGCATATGTTGTCAATTTGTTAATAACACTGATTTGATGAAATAATATACGGCCTAAGTGAAACTAACACAATGAACAAATATTAGCATTTGTTTTTTTAATAATCTGTCACTATAAAATCCTAGCACAATCCTTTTTTTTTAAATAAACTGTCACTTAATTAGTAAATAAATGAAAATATTTATTACTTACCACAGGAACAGTTGGAAGATTCTTCGCTCTACACACTAAGCGGTCACTCTTAACTTAGGATTGTACGGATTAGTGTATTTATACAGGTAACTAGGGCACGAATGACAACAACATCTTTAAAAACTCTCTCTCCAGATATTGATTGTATAACATATTGTTATCCTTAAGCTAGCCTAGGGATGTATTGCAGAGATACACTTCCGTGTTTGGATGTTTTCGCTAGAGATAAGATTTTAAAAGGAATTCTTTTATTATATTTCCTCATAGCCATGATGTTGTACATAGGTCCTTGTTACAGTCACTCTATCCACAGGGTATATTTGGTAAAAGGATATGGAGGTTTTTCTTAGACCGTATTTCCATATAACCTATAGGTATAAACGAAGGACGTGTTCTAACCCATGACGTCATGGAGCAAAGGACCTAAGTATGCGTCGGGGGGGGGGTGGCCATAGGGATGAACATGGGAATACCATAACGCGTAAGAGCGTATCCCCTTGTTGGAAACATTCCCATGACGTCATGGATCAAAGGACCTAAGTGGGCGTCGGGGGGCGGCGTCGGTTGGCAAAAGGTCCTAACTTTTAAACGGGGCGTCTGGATGAGACGGGGTTAGCACAGGGTGAAAAGGCGTCTCTCACTGTTTCGAATCGTGTATTATAGCGTCACGTTAGTGCAGACGTGACATGGTTCAAGAGCGGCGTCGTCGATGGCGGCCATTTTGGATTATAGCTTGACCCATACTACTGAGGGTGCAACGGGAAAGAAGGTTAAGTTAGGTATCTATGAAGAGTATTACTTCAAAAACTAAAAATAAGAACATTTATTTTTTATTTAAATTTGTCGTTATTATTCTGAGAATTTGAAACGAAAACTTTCCGTTTAATTTGTCCCCAGAAATCATTACCTATACTAATAATAGAATCTATACATCAATGCCTTCTGGAATTAAACTTCTACATAAATATTAGGCCTAATACCAACAAGTCCACAGTAAAAAGCTTTGAATACCCAAAGTCTAAGCCTATTTTCTGTTAAGTAGCTGGAGTAATTAACAGTGCAAGATATATCCTAAGGAAGGGTGACAAAGACACAATCTTCTCCACCATAAACAAACTGGAGAACATATTAAGAAAAGGGAAAGACAAAATCCCGGACACAGTAAAACCAGGTATCTATGCCATTCCATGCTCCTGTGGAAAGTTATCTATAGTCCAAACGGGACGGTCACTCTGTGGAGGAAAGAAGGGAACATATAAGATACCACAAACAAAAGAACACGGAAAAATCAGCAATAACCCAGCATTCAGAAGAAACCGGCCACAGGATCCTGTTTAATGACAAAAAACTAATAGATCATGAAAATAGAAGTTTCCCCGGTTAATAAAAGAAGCCATAAAAATCATGAACAATCCGCACAACATTAACAGGGAAGAAAACTGGAAAATTAACGACATCTGGCGTGACACCCTTCAGATACAAAAGAAAACCAGGCACGTGACACCACTGACGTCAGTTTGCGGGAGTATAGTTTTACATCTGGCATACCAGACTAATTCATTTTCATTTCTCCGAAGAAGGGTGCTAAAGCTATGTCCGAAACGTCAGATTTTAACCAAGTGACGCTACTAAACCCGGATTAGTGTTTTTAATTGTGACACCGCGGCTCACCGGCACAAAATTTTGCACAGGTACCTTAGGGAATGCTTTCTTTCTTTCTTTATAGTAAAATAAAAAGTAACATTTTATAACAAAATGTCAAAATAGGACTTCCTGCACCCTTAAATTGACACAATGCATCTGCTGTTGATATTACCCAAAACACACCAACAACATTAGCTACTCCATTTTACAGGAAGGAAATTAGTTTTCAAGATTTTCTTAAAAACGACTTTACCTGTTTTTAAAATGCAGGCCTATTGTATACCAACTGCTCTTATCAACATCTGAACTTCGATTAGAAAAACTTTCATAAAATTTGAACACGAGCCATATCTTCCATTTATTACGTCCTATCTTTTACTTAATTTATCTTGATCACACAATAAAGAAGAACCGTAGAAAATTTCAAGAAATTACTTTTTATATTGTGGAAGTTATGATACACTTTTGGGAACATGAGTTGTTGCACCCAAAAACACTTTTTACTGCACAACTTAGTGTTGTGTTTAAAATGTTATTCTAATATGTCAAATTGTTTTTGAGACTAATCAAAATTGGAATCGACCGATATTAAAATATGAACCTGATTTTTTAAGCGAGATTCTTTTATGGTTGCCTTACAAAGTTATTGATGTTCTGTTTGAATATAGTTTATACTTTTTCTTTGAAAAGTTAGTTTTATTCTTTCACGTTTCATTCAAAGGCTAACAAACAAACAAAAAATATATTTTTGAACCTTGAAGGTGTGCCTACTGGGGATATTTTAAGCTGAAGTTTGGAGTTAGCGCATTTAGGCTATTATGTGGAAGGGAAATAATATTTCAATGAGATTGTTAGTAATTACGAGGGCTGTTTTTTTTTTCAACCTCCGATGGGTCATAAAATGAAAACCACAGTGAAAATCAAAACTGTTTTATTTGGAACATTTAGGTACACTTTCTAGCTACTTCTGTACGTAGTTTCGTTCCGATTGAGACATTTGTCGTAGCATGGTACCAACTTTCCAATACCCTCTTCATAGAAGCTTGCCGCCAGCGTATTGAGAAGGGTCCTCACGGCATTTTGAAATTCTTTTGAATTTCTTCGTTGGTGTGGAAGCCAGATCTTAGGTTTGTTCGGGAAATTTGTGTGCATCCATTGTTTGGATTGTTTTTTGGATTATGGATTGTCGTAACGAATCCACGTTTCATCCCCTGTCACGTTGGATTTCAAAAACTTGTTCCCGTGCATTTTTTTCGGCAGCTGAAGAAAGATCTGGAAGGACAGAGCTTCCACACCAACGAAGAACTTCAAAACACTTCAAAATGCTGTGAGGACCCTTCTCAATACGCTGGCGGCAAGCTTCTATGAAGAGGGTATTGGGAAAATGGTACCACGCTACGACAAATGTTTCAATCGGAACGAAACTACGTACAGAAGTAGCTAGAAGGTGTACCTAAATGTTCCGAATAAAACAGTTTTGATTTTCACTGTGGTTTTCATTTTATGACCCATCGGAGGTTGAAAAAAAAAACAGCCCTCGTATTTTAACTGTGTATTTTGCAGTTTCCTATCAAATTAAATTAAATTCTGTTCATATATGGGCTAAATTTTCGTCAAAATTTCTGCTCTGAAACCAGCAGATCACTAAACACCCAAGACTTTAACACTTCTTGTGTGAACGTTAGGCATAAAAGGAGATACACATTACATAGGCCTATGGTGAGTGTTACTTTTATGGGAAGTGAGGTGTTTGCATTGTGTCATACAGTAGACAAGTTTCGTGAGCGGTGAAGAAATAGCCACAGAATAAAGTGTAACCTGAGCTTTCTCAAGTTTGCGGGATTTCCTGTTTCAAAGCTCTCAGTATCTCTTCTCTCAGGCTTCTCTAGGAGGCTAACCTGATATCTTCGACATCATCATTAACCCTATAAAGCCCGAAATCTTAAGTAGAAAGAAACTGATTGAAGATTTCAGGACATACTTAGTCTACTGTCCTCAGGTCTAAGAGAAGGAAGGACTAACAGAAAAATAAGTCTATGAAGAAAACGTTCACGAGAAAAGTATAAACACAAAAGATCTACTATATGGTAATGTTTATCGTTAATTAGGGGACCGTGGATAAGTAAACCTAAGCCCAATTCAGCTCCTGCTTATTTGTATAAAATTACGTGTTTTAATCATTTCAAGATAATATAGTTATACATATAACGAATGTTTATGTGTATTTTGAGGTATATGTCATTCTTGTATTCTTGAAATCTTGTTCTGTGTTCTGTTCTGTGTTATTCAAAATATACAATTTTGTGGTTGCCATTTAAGCAATATGGCTATTAATATAAACGTAGAAGCTTATTTAGTTCTGCTGAAAAAGAGATACAGAATATATTAGACACTCTCAAAAAATATAAACGGTCGGATAAGAAATGGTATGAATCAGTGGTGAATGATATCTACGCAGTGAAAGAAACTTTGGTCATTTATAAAGACAATTTGGTGAAGTTAAACGAGTCACTACCAACGCCAGGGAATAACCCTAGAACGACTTACGCAGAGAAGGTCAGCAAGAAAAATGGTAATGTTTACTTCACAAAAGGTCCTTTTCTACTTTACTCAACAAAGTTAAATTTGAATATGAAATAAAATTCATTGATGAACTTCATTATGAAGTGATTAATTTTCCAACTAGTACGTTTATGAATAATCTAAAAAATGTTTTTTTTTTCCACCAAAGTACTAGTATTTTTGTAGGACTAGGCAGAGGGTAATGCTGAATACGAAATCGGAGTACTGTAATATATGAAAATAATAATTTGTTTGGAAGACAAAGAAGTATTAACGTAATGTCTTGCGTTCACCAGAAGTTAAAAATAACTACTGAGTCACTGTTAAAAGTACTAATTGTGCTTGATATGATGAAAGAGACTTGTTTATTGACTATTTGGAGAGGCACCAATATATGTAAAATGTAATATATTAGTCCAGAATAAAAATCTAGAATTGTGGTTGAGAATTATATTAAAATTTACCAATTAAAATTATTTTAGATTTAAAATAATGTTCATATTGTAATATGCTATCCTCTTCGCGGTAAAGTTCTCCCAAATGTTGTTAAAAAATCACTTCACCCGAGAGTTATAAACCTAACTAATTTGGAAATAAATGACAGAGAAAAAGTTCTTGAATTGGGATATAAACACAATTTCAAAACTAATACAACGCAACAAATGGAATCTTTAATTGTCGACTGTGAAACAGCCATTTCGAAAATTGACCAAAATTCACTAAATTTAGTCAGAGAACAACTAGCTGAAAACATAAACAAAGCCTATAAAAACATTCATGGGAAAACACAAAATAGCTCTAAAAATAAGTTACAAATTTTCAAACAGTTAAATAATAAATTAAAAGACAATAACATAACGAATGTAAAAGCCGACAAAGGAAATTCCATCTTACTAATTAATACTAATGAATATATAGAAAAAACTCATAATTTCTTTAATGATAACAAAATTGTTGAATTAGAAAAAGATCCCACTGACAAATACCAGAATGCAATAAAGAAAAGTCTGAAAGAAACTGACTTAATTCTTAATGACAACGAGAAAATCAGCCATTAACATGAATCCGAAACCACCTGCATTATGATCTTTAATAAAAATCCACAAAGTAGATAAGCCTATCAGGCCTATTGTAAACTTCAAGAATGCACCCTCTTATAAAATAGCTAAGAAATTGGCAACAATGCTAAAACATAAATTGGAACTACAAAATACATAATTATACAATCAAAAACACTATAGATCTAGTAAATAAAATGGAAAACCTCAAAATACACAATAATGAAACATTGATATCATTGGATATAAAAAATCTGTATACTAACATTGCCATAGAAGGAACGATCGACATAATTAAACACATATTGTCAAAAAACGGAGATGGCGAGAATGTTACAAATAAGCAAACTATTAGAAAACATATTGAAACAAAATTACTTTAAATTTAATAGCAAAATTTACCAACAAAATGAAGGACTCGCTATGGGATCACCATTATCGGGTATTTTATCAGAAAATTTTCTCCAATATATTGAACAGGAATACATCAAGAACATAATTAATAAATACAACATTAAATTTTATACAAGATACGTAGATGAAGTGTTAATTATATGTAATAAAGATAAAATACAAAATATCACATATGATTTCAATGATTTACATAAAAATTTAACCTTCACTCTTGAAAATGCAGTCAATAATAAAATCAACTACCTCGACATTAGTATCCAGATTCGAAACGGAAAACTTGAATTTAGTATTTATATAAAACCAACTTATTCTGATAATTTAATACACAAAAACTCCAATCACCCAGTCAATCATAAAAGAGCAGCTTTAAATGGCATGGTTTTTAGATTAATAAACATTCCTATGAACAAACAGAATTATAAAAAAGAACTTCAAATAATTTTGCAAATAGCCAGGAATAATGGTTTTCAAGATGCAATAGTGTTCAATATATTGAGAAAAACCAAAGATAAATTCAGGAAAATTCAGAATCCAATCTCAATGTTAAAACCAGATGAAGACAAAAATAAAAATAAAAAATACGTTACTTTTAATTTTACAGATAACAAAATACACAAGATATTGAAACCCCTCAAGCAAATGTATGTTTTTTTATATAATGTTCAAAATATAATTTTAGGATGACTGAACTGACCCCGAACACGAGCTATGCTCATGCGGGGCAAATAATACTCTTTCGAAATTGTAGTAATTGTGTTTATATTATTTATATTTGTATTTGTAATAATTTTGTATTAATTTGTATTTTCTAATTTGTAATTTGTAATAAAAATTTGTAATCGAATTTGTAATCGAAATAAATTTAACAATAGCGTATAACACTAATAATAACCTCAAAAAATTGATACATAACCAAAAAACAATAATGATAATTTACTTGATCAAAGTTGCGTTTACAAAATTACGTGCAAAGACTGCAATCAAGTAGGGCTATACATAGGCCAAACCGACAGATCTTTTAAAATCAGAGTCAACGAACATATAAAAGACTTTAAATACAATAGAAATAAATCAGCATACGCTAATCATTTACTAAAAAATAATCACAGTATTGACACCATAGATAATAGCCTCAAAATTCTTCACTTACAGAATAAAAGTATAACACTAAATACCCTTGAAGCTTTAGAAATTCATACACATAAACACAAAATTATAAACGAAAATACAATCGATAGGACCTATACGCAAACTTCAAAACAAGGAAAAACCACATACTAAGAATCAGTAGTAGACTCGCTACCACAGCAAGCAGTTCTGCTCTACATCCCATCTCCGGAAAAACGTATGTATTTTAGATTTTTACATTGTCCATAATTATTTTTATATATAAGCAAGTTATTAATTGACATTTGTTAATTCCTTAGGACGACTGAAGATGATACATTTTTAGTATCTAAATGCATCTCATTTTGACATGACCTGGTTTGATTTTAAAGCTGAATACGAAGAAAACTCCAGAACGTTCACGAATAACTTTTATAAATAAGTGATTTTGGTGCCTCTCCAAATAGTCAATAAACAAGTCTCTTTCATCATATCAGGCACAATTAGTACTTTTAACAGTGACTCAGTGGTTATTTTTAACTTCTGGTGAACGCAAGACATTACGTCAATACATCTTTGTCTTCCAAACAAATTATTTTCATATATTACAGTACTCCGATTTCACATATGTATAAATAAACCACATTTCATGTTTATAAATAAAATAGTAATAACTGATATATGTAAAAAAAATCGTATTCAGCATTACACTCTGCCTAGTCCTACAAAATATACTAGTACTTTGGTGGAAAAAACATTTTTTAGATTATTTATGAAATAAAAGTTTGTCTACGAAATCTAAGATACAGACTGAAACTACACAAATTATATATGAGAAAAAAAATCCCCATCGTCACAGTATGGCTGCTTCGCACGGCCGGCGCGATGAATTTGTTTTCAACCGAAAAGATTGACCAACTATGCTCATTTGCAGTAGTATGATGGCTGCTTCAGTATGCAACATGTGCAGTGACTACCTACGAGTTAGTGACAGGTTCTGTTAGGTTAGGAACAGTGATATTAGCAACGAGCTAGAATAGAGATTATAGAGTGGCTGATGCGCCGCCATATTTGAAGCAAATTGAATGTGCATCCGCCATGTTTTAAGCTGACGGGCTGTCACATTAAGGTATTGTTGTATAATAGAACCTGGGACTATACATACTGTGTAATGAAAAATCACATCTGTATACTTCAGTCTATTAATCACATCACATATTATGTCAAATTAGCAATTAAATTTTCTTTAGGAATAATACGTAAAATAATATAAATCATGTTGGCTCGAAATCCTAGGCGTAAGAGTTGAGAAAACCCATCTGGTAGGCTATTGTACTAGAGAAACAAGTCGAAACACAGTAAATTTAAAAAAACTGCAGAAACTCCAGTTCAGGAAATAATGTAGTAATGCAATAGGCCTACTCAGAATAATTTACAATATAGTAGACGCCATATTAGGCCTAGCGGAAATTGCTAAATTTAAGTGTACCATTCACACTCAGACCAAACCAGTCTTCAAAGAACTGAATATTTTGTCACTCAGTGGTGTAGAAGAATTTAAAAAAATTACATAATGTAGAGGTTACAAAATACTGTAGTCTATATACAAATCTGTGCTGAATGCCCTCTCTGTGGATGTATGCACTTCTAGCATGTACCGGTAACAAGGATGCAACAATCTCTTATGTTTATTAATATTTTATTTTCATTACACCTTATAGCAATAGGCATTAGAGAGCATCATATGGTCACAATAACATAAATAGGAAATAGGCAAATGAAGAGAAAGGAAAAATTACAATAATTATCAGCGTAAAAGTAAGAATAACGAGAATAGAAGAGAATAAAGATAGTATGAGAGAGTTTACAAGAAAAGTAAGTATGGAGAATATAGAGAAGAAGAAAAAGTGTTGGTAGTAAAAAGAAATAAAATGACATGAGAAAAATAGGCCTATGTTTGTTGACAAGATACAAAAAAAGCGTGCGTGGAACGCCACGCGACAAAAGTGAAACTTGTTTTTATTTTTTCAATTTTGGACTATTGAATTTTTTCAATTTTGGATTCCTGGACTTTTTTTTACTTTTGGATTTTTAAATTTTTTATCTTTTAATTTTTAAAATTTTGGAATTGTGGACTTGTTAATTTTGGACTTTTTAAATTTTAGATCTTTGAATTTGTTATTTTTTGGATTTTTAATTTTGGATTTTTTATTTTTAAATTATGGATTTTTAATTTTTTATATTTTGTATTTTTGAATTTATTTCATTTTTAATTTTTTAAATTGTGTGTATTTGGATTTTTTATTTTTTAAATTTTGGATTATTGGACTTTTTAATTTTGGATCTTTGAATATTTTAATTTTGGAATTTAGGTTTTTTAATTTTGGTTTTTTTAAATTTTGGATCTTTGAATTTTTTGGATTTTTTAAATTTGGATTTTCGTATTTTAAATTTTAAATTTGTTATATTTTTAAATTATGGATTTTGGATTTTTAAATTTTTTAAATTTTGGATAAGCCTAATCATTGAGTTGAATGTTTTCTGTGCAGTCCGTTCCGTCACACCTCACTAATTTCGTGACGATCTTGAGCGTTACACAAGCTCTCGATTTACCCCTACCGCGGCTAAAGAAGTTTCACTTCAAACATTTTCAATTTTACACACTATTAAAATATTTAAACAGTGACGGGGATTCTTGCGGTAACATTTATATCTGTACAATCTTATACATGCCTAGAAATTATTTCAAACTTACTGCCCTTTGAACAATATTAATTTTGTAAACATCTGCCTCAGTTGCTTTCCTCTTTCCTGCTCAGACCTGTTCCTGCAGAAGTCATGTAATCTACAGGTGAAAAACAGTTTCAAAATTAGTTTAAGAAGTGAGGCATAATGAGATTCATCATGCGGCAAACAAGCAGGCATATTTTTTACCAAAAGTATCCACACAAATACAATCAAAATACATATTAAGATAGCAGACGATACGAGTAACAGGTAGCTTTAAACATGGCGGCTATGTTTCACGAAGGCACCACCCAGAGCGCTGTAAAGGACACAACAGCCACTCTATAACCTCTATTCTAGCTCATTGGATACTAGTTCAACAGGAGTATATCGAATTGCGTACATTTCGTAATGACAGATACATTCTAGATTGGTGGCAGTTAGGTTAGGAACAGTGATATTAGTGTTATTGACAGGTTGTGTTAAGTTAGGAAGAGTGATATTACTTTAGTAGTAGCATATCGAATTGCGCGCGTGCCATTATGTGCTACATTTAGTGCGTTTTGTTATGTTGGTCACAGTTCCTCGCTAGGCAACGTCATATTGGGGAAGTCTAATCATGAGCTTCTTCTCCGATCTCTTCAAAAATATGGCGGAAATATCGCTACTTTGCTCCACTTCGTATTATAAAAGAAAGTGTACTTTTTAGGGCGAGTGGAGTGAACTAAATCACTCGTGAAGACAACATCTCCTCTCCCGAGAATGTTTTGAAATCCGTGTGTTTTAAATCGTTTTATGATGACTATTCCACTCATACGCCGCGTTTAGCAATTCCTCGGATATAGACCAGTCACGGACGTTTATCTTACAATATTCTTGCATGAATCGCGAGGATGCCGCTTTATCTGGTAAAACGTCTACTCGTTACCGAACAAATAAGCATCAGTGTGCAGTGATTAATACGTCACATTGCTGTCATTAACAGATTATTTTATACAACAAAACTTGTTTGGAAATTGAAATAATAGAAATGTACATTCATTAAAAACACAATTTCGATTCGGTGCAAGCCAGTTGGTGTGCTTTTATTCTGTTCTGCTGTTAGCTTACCTGAATGGAGTTAACTATGTCTTATATGCATTGGTCATAATATGGTAACTCGAATCGATTCATGGATGGTTGATTCATCGTATGCCGTGATCTTGCAGCTGTTAATTTTGTTTTTATATAACAAAGCACGAAAGTAATTATTAATTGTTCAACCCGTTACATTTTTATTCATGGAATAGTCTTAATAAATCCAACTCGAGTTGACGAGTTTCATCAGATAAATTCGTTCCTCTGCGCAGTCGCTAATCTATCGATAAACTCGTCAACTCTCGTGGGATTACCTATGATAATCTAGTGTTAAAATATTTTTTTGGGGGGGGGGGAGTTGATATTGGATTTTACAAAAAAAAAAGTTAAGTTTCACTGCGATTTACACCAGATAGACTTTTTGTGGTTGTCAGGTATGTAATTTATATTAAGCATTAAGGTAGAAATACTTCTAAATCTGAATAAATCGATGGCTTAGTGCTCTCATGTGTTAAGTACAATTTTGGGGTTAAATGTGTTAAGTGCAAACGTGGAAGCTCCTGAGGCATATCTTCATTCTAGACAAGTGAAAGAACAGAAGGTCTATAGTTCCTAAGGGGCAAAATGTGGTAAGTACTTTTCATGGGTGCACATTCGTGATATATTTACTAAAAAGTATAGAATTGTACTTAACACATGTCTGCACTAAGCCATCAGTATTAGAATTATTCAATTAGCCTAATCCTTCTGATGACACCATGGGCCTGGGTCAAGTCAGCCCAAGGCGTGGAGTCAGCCTATAACAGAAATACCCGGAACAATCCTGTGGGTAAAAGCGGCCTACTTTCCCCACATTCCAGAGCTGTTAAGCTGAGTCCCACATTATACTCAAATACATTTCTAAGGAAGCTTCTAGTCAGGTAAAAATCTTTGCTTTTAGACAATAGACAATAGTTTTCATTTGAGAATCTCTGTAAAGTTTTCATCCTTCATTTCAATAATTTAAATGTATTGTAAACTGTCAATGTAGTTTGTGTTCTAGAAATAAATAATCAAATATGTTTTGCAATTTCATTTTAAATTGCACATATTTGCTAGGACAGGCCAAATCTAAAATAATAGTTTTTTTTCCACAGAGTGTCCAAGTAGCATTGATTTACTTACTTAGTTGGTAACAAAATAAGAATGTATAAATTTAAACATAACCTATTATTAAGTATACTAACACCCAGTATCATACCTATTTAAATTTATTGCAAACCTT
Organism: Ectobius pallidus; assembly: GCA_964059195.1. NCBI lineage: Eukaryota > Metazoa > Arthropoda > Insecta > Blattodea > Ectobiidae > Ectobius > Ectobius pallidus. The sequence continues at coordinate 31,751,318 of CAXKWD010000009.1, forward strand.
CTAAATACTGTTTAAAACTTTTGACTGATTTTTTTAGGCAAACGACTCTTACTGCAAGTCGGCTTGGATGGCTCAATTAGCGTCGAGCTGGCCTTCTGAGTCCAAGGTTGGGGTTCGATCCCGGCCCAGGTCGATGGAATTTGTGTGTGCATGAATGTGACAAGCCCATGTCTGTAGATTTACAAGCATGTAACAGAACTCCAGCCGAACAAAATTCCGGCACTACGGCGACGGCCTAAGTTGCAAGAACTTCGAAATCTACCTACGCCTGTAGGGCGAACCGAAAGAATTTTATTTAATGTGATCTGCAAGACTGCGTAAAGAATGAATTATTCTTTATTGTATTTTAAAAATCGTTTGCTATTCTCTACAATTTCCTTACACTATTATAACGTCTTAGGATATCATATATTAAAATAACTATAGCCTACTAAACTGTTTTCGTGATTTTTGTTGGCTTGTTATTTGCTCTAGACATGTTATAAAGGTATAATTTCTATTGTTCTTTCCGAATTATATATTTTTCAATAATAAAAATGTATTATTAATTATATATTAATAATAAAAATATCAATAATACAGTATTATAAAAATAAATGTTGATATTTAGTTAGCAATGATTAATATGTAAAAATTCTGAATACACTAAATACGAGAAGGCCTACCCATTTTTTCACAAAACTCACAAAAGTAAAGTTGTTAAATTTCACATGGGCTATTATGTGCCAGTATGGTACTTTATGAGATTGTGTGGGGGCGGGAAAATTTCTGTCCGTCTGTCCGTGTGTCTGTACGCCCCATAACTCAAATACACCTTGTCGGATTTTCATGAAACTTGGTATATACATTTATAACATCTATGGGAAGAACCCTATTGATATTGAACCAAATCGGTTCACCGGTACCGGAGTATTGCCTAATTTAGTGTCTATTTTATGGTAATATATTATATAGAATTTAACAAATAAGAATCTGTTATTCTGACAACATATCGTTTTACAGTGTTCATATACGACTTTGGAATTTGCAATAGTTAGCCATGACACATCCCTTCGCACTAGTAAGATGTTTTATTTCGTTCATCAAGTTGAATACTGTTATACAGAAGATATATTAAGCTGAAATAATTAGGCCTAGATACTACATGGAGATCTTCGCCAGTGTATTTTGTGAAATGTTGACATATTTTAAGAATGTCTTATATCAGTGTATACAAGTTTGAATTAAGGTTAAGTATCAAACTTTAGACCTTTGTTCTTCCGTAAGTCCTGCTTAATGAATCGATCTGCAGCTTAACTCGGAAATCGATAACAAAAATAACTTATTCTCTGCATATCATAATTGCAATTAACTTTTTACTGGTTAAACAAAAGCATTCTGGCACTTTGTTAAATCAGTTTACCTTATTTTATTTCAATGTTGTAGAGCGCCCTCCAGCACTCCCGGGTTAATCTACGCCGCGTTGGGTTTCCCTCAGCCTCCCTACGCATGACGTCGTGATGTCATACTCTGCCGACCGTTGTCCTCATGATGAATCCTGTTTGGCCCCCCTTGTGTGATCTCTTAACACCCCCATGACTATTAGGGTGCTAATATTAATAAGTAAACACATAATTATTTCTATTCTACACCCGTTTATTCACTATTTCCCGCTATATCATTAAATCTATACATATATACACAACTTGGAAAATACACAGATCCTGACTACATGGTTGCAATTCCCTGCGCTCCTTGCGCTGGCTACCTTTTAACACACGCTTACATTCTAACATAATTCTCCTCGCTATTCTCCACATCCGTGGAGTCTGATTCAGCATTATTCCTGGCTTACAGGAAGTACACCAGACTTCAAGTGAACTTGTGAACAAGAGCTGCCAACAAGCCTTACAATGTGATATCTTACGCAATTAATGTATTTATTAAAAACACTGGCAGGTGTCCGCGATTATTTACACAACTGCTAAATGTTTTATTAAAATAATTTGTTTAACAGAAAGATAATTAGAACAATATATTATATTTATTAACAATATTATGCCGAGAGTCTACGACACATAAACTGCCCCCAGAATATCTACGCTGTAATAAAAAACTTCTTCAAGTCCAGACTAACAGCACTAAGGGATAATCTTCACTCATTCACGAAGGCCACAACCAAAGGGTGCCCCCAGGGCTCAGTACTGGACCCAAAGATTTGGAACTTGGTGTTTGATGTAGCCCTACGATGTACTGAACAAAACAATGATGCTGCCATCATAGCCTACGCCTCACAATCGCAGGAGAGTCGAAGAGAAAGCCACTAGGGCTCTCACAGCACTAAACACTTGGATAAGGTCAAACTGACCATTTCTAATACAAAAATTAACATAATGCTCCTCGAGGATAAAATAGGAAACCACCCTCCAATCAACAGGATAGGACGAGACCGGCTCCCTTACGTCCGCGAAACCAAGTATCTAGGCATCCACATGCAGGAAAGCAACAAATTTCACGTACACGTGCAACACATCTATACAACAGCAAAAATTTTCTTTCAAACCTTAGCCAAACTATCTGGACAGGAATGGGGGAGCACTATATATGCCACATTTGATGTCATATTTGAGTCCATAATCACTTATGCTGCAAATGCATGGTCCCAAAACTTAAACGCCCTTCACATCCGAAAACTAATATCCGCCAAGAGACATGCGCTACTGCACGTCACCAAAGCTTACGCCACAACTTCAAACGTCTCTCTTCCAGTCATAGCTGGAGTCCTACCTGTCGATATCCTACTCGAGGAAAAAATTGCAAGATATAAAGTCCGAAAACAAATTCACTTTAACCTACACACAGTCAACTTCGGACCTCTCCAATACAAAGGACTAGAGAAAACACAACTCTATGAGCGCATACGCACGACGTTAGTAGACACATGGCAACAAAAATGGATCGTAGCTCAACACGGGCATATAACAAGGGACTTCTTCTCAAGCGTCAAAAACAGAATAAAAATGCCCTGGATAAAACCAGATTATTACATCTCTCAGTTGTTAACTGGCCACGGTAATTTTGCCGCTAATATATCACGATTCCAACTTGCAGAGGACGATCTATGCGCATGCGAGGACAGTGAACCAGATACAATGTATCATGTTGTACACCTCTTCCAGATATAGAGAAGCCAGACTGCTCCTTCATGACGCCGCTAGGGCACAGAAGGAAGCATGGGCCCCTGACTTAACGTTCTGGACTCAACAACCTTCGAAGCCTTAAAAACTTTCGCCAAATCAGCACTCAAAGTAAAACAACACATCACCAAGGTAGATGGCCAGCTGGCCGGGCCACCCCAATACACCAGTCCGAGCGAGGTTTTCCTGGAGGGGTTTTCCTCGTTCAAAGGCAAATGCCGGACTACTAATAATCCCCTCTAACAAGTACACTCACAGCAACAATCACTAGATAACATCTCTACACACACCAAGCAAAATACACCGAACGAGAAGCACATATACCCAATTGCAAACAAGTCAAATCCGCGGCAAACAACACTGACATAAGAAAACAGCCCAAACATGTCAACAACCACACACCCCACAAGGATGTAAGCAAGGGCACTAACAGGTACCCTACACTCATCACAAATGGTTTCCAAAATTTGGTTTGACTGGAGGAAATAGGCTTCATTGCCTGGCACTGGACAAAACTTATATTATTTATTGTATTTATTAACAATAACATCGTTTTTACATAAATGAATGAATTACATAGTTTAATTTTTAATTATATTGTTTGACACAGTAAATGTAAATAAAACTAATCTTCATCTGCCATATGAACATACAGATTCGAAAAGAAACGATTAAAACGAACCACAGATTTATGAACGTTATCCTTACATGCAAATCATGCATAAACAATTAAAATCTTAATTTGAGGTGCACTTCATGATTAAAGTGCGCAGCGCAGGAAAAAGAAAAAAAACGTCAGATTCGAGTGCCCTAACAAAACAAACAAACAAAAAACAAACAAAAAAGCAAAAAAACAAAAAATAAGAAGAACATAAAACGCATAGTGAGTTTCTTCCAAATCATTCAATGTTTTAAAATTTTGCCCTACATTCATGATTTCCCTTTCGTCCACTTGTGTCAAAAAAAAGTTTGCTGTGGCAATAAAACAAGACCACCTTCGAAACAATCATCCAATGCACATTGTGATATTCTTCTGTTAATAAGTGACAGTATGGTACTTTATGAGATTGTGTGGGGGACGGGAAAATTTCTGTCCGTCTGTCCGTGTTTCTGTACGCGCCATAACTCAAATACACTTTATCGGATTTTCATGAAACTTGTTATACACATTTATAACGTCCATGGGAAGAACCCTATTGATATTTAGCCAAATCGGTTCACCAGTACCGGAGTAATGCCCAATTTAGAGCCTATTTTATGGTAATATATTATAAAGAATTTAACAAATGCAAATCTGTTATCCTGACAACATACCGTTTTACATTGTTCATATACGGCTTTGGAATTTGCAATTGTTAGCCATGACACATCCCTTCGCGCTAGTCAGATGTTTTATTTCGTTCATCAAGTTGAATACTGTTATACAGAAGATATATTAAGTTGAAATAATTAGGCCTACATACTACACGGAGTTCTTCGCCAGTGTAATTTGTGAAATGTTGACATATTTTAAGAATGTCTTATATCAGTGTATACGAGTTTGAATTAAGGTTAAGTATCACACTTTAAACCTTTGTTCTTCCGTAAAGGCTAGTTTACATGACGCAATTAGGTTTCGTAAGTAAGTTTCACAACTGTTTTTTGCTTGAATGCGCAAGCGCAAGATGTACTGGCAACAATGAGTTACGAAACTACGCAGTTTCGGCCACAGAACACCAATATTATTATTAGAAGTGAACAGCGCATGTCAAAACTCGGAAACAAAAAGCGATTACAGCGCTCCAACGGGTCGGGCAGTTAAGCTGTAAGAATGAAAAATTTGCGTGCCAGAACACATGTATGAAAATGCATTCCAAATTCTGTAAAACCATAGCCCACTAGTATTAGCGGGCTACGGTAATGACCATAGCCCACTAATACCATCAGGCTATAGTGATACAAACAATTATCTTTTAAAAGCATTGAACACAAAATGCACTAAATGATGAACACCTTAAATAAGAAAAAATAATAATTTGCAAACAATATGCGTCAGATCTTATACAAACCGTAGTGTAGAATACCTTCTAGAATTTCTGCTACTCACAACATACATGTCTCGGTGATTGCTGAAATATGTATTACTTTAGATGACTTTATAAATAAAAAACAAACACCCTTGATTAATGAATTATATTTATAAAAACTGATTTTAAAAATATTACATTACCATAAATATTAGTAGCTTCCTGTCACTTGAATTTCTTTTACCTCAGTCATACACAGAAGTATGAATTTACTTTCTATTTTCACAAAAACTAGGCGAGGCTTGAGATCACTTCCCACATTTGATTGGGAATTCACAGGGATTGGGTCTCTGTAAATCACGAGTCGCAAGCTGCTTTGGGATAACTTGTCAAGTATGGTTAACGAAATCTTTCTCCAGGAAGTGGTCTTCACACATGAAATAATTAGCACAATTCACATTATCATCTAAATTGCACTGATGTTTCAGTTGGTTCACGTTTGAACCTGTAGAAATGTTTGTTTTTGTAGTTCACGTTGGATTTCATACTGAAGTATTTACTTCCGCAGCCAGGGAACTTACAGGAATATTTCACTCGATTCTGAAACAAAGAATACAAAACATTAATCTTAATAATTCGTAGAACATGGAATAAATATTAATTCAGGATTGTTTTACGTAGTTAATGTATTTTAACTTACCTTCGCTACTTGACATCTTTATAATATGTTAATTATATCTCCTCCTTTTCCAAACACTAATGCATACAGATCGTTGCAGAAAAAAACCAGATATTACGCCTTTTCGTATATTGCTGTCATATGTTTCGAAACAAACCTGCCGCCATGGCAACAGCGATCACAGTGCACTAAACTGGTCGGGCAGTGAACTAATGAGCTGTTGCTATTCTTTCAATGTTACTTTCACCCCCGTGGTTTCGGCTGATACCAACTTTTCACGAAACTATAACATTAATGTTGATTGTTTATAGTAGTGTTTAGCTTGATCGCGTTTCGTGAAATGAAATGGGGATGTGAGGAAATTGTGAAATGCCTGTATTCATACGTGTTTCAAACATTTATATGGGATTTTAATAACTTGAACTTCAGAAATAACATGAAATGTGTGGTTGCATTGGAAAGAAAATGTGTGTAATTAGTTTCACGATCAACTTTCATGAAAGTGGTTACGAAATCTAGTGTCATCGTGTAAACTTGCCTTAACTCCTGCTTAATGAATCGATCTGCAGCTTAACTCGGAAATCGATAACAAAAAATAACTTATTCTCTGCATATCATAATTGCAATTAACTTTTTACTGATTAAACAATAGCATTCTGGCACTTTGTTACATCAGTTTACCTGATTTTATTTATTATTATTATTATTATTATTATTATTATTATTATTATTATTATTACATCATAACTCATAATACATTGTCATTCCCACAATGGATTTTAGTTGTTATAGTGCAATGAACGAGCAATGCATGAATGTGATTTTGAACAAGTCTTAAATGTCAAGATTTTAGTGTATTAATTCAATGAATATCACTCTTCAAGCTTTTCTTCACCAGTATTGTCGCCGTGGGTGAGTCGGTAGCGCGCCGGGTTCGATTCCCGGCCGGGTCGGGGATTTTTCAGTAGTGAAAAATCCCTTTCCCGGGTTTAGGACTGGGTGTTTGTCAGTAGGTTAAGTCTTAGGTTAAAATAATGCACATTGTGCGCGATTCCTTAATTATTATTATCAACAGACAACAATGGTGATTTTCATAGAGACCTGGGTTCTAACAACAAACTTTATGTACCCTAATCTTTACAATCTTATCATGTTAGAGAAATAAAAGAAAAAAGTGTTAGTGTGGATTATGGGAAATAAATATCTGATGTGCAACTAGTTCATCATCCCGTCTACTTTAGTTTTCATCATTCTCACAGAGAGATACAGACATCGTATTATATCTCTGCCGGTCTGTCACGTGACTATTTCCTGGTAGCAGAAGAGAGAGAGGCTCGATTCTACTAGCGTGCACAAAAACATTTCTTAAATTTACAACGGGCAGCAGATGTGAACAGATTTGAGCTCGGACAAGCAATGACTAGAAAGGGAACTGGATGTTTTTTGTATTGGAATACACGGACAACCTGCTCCCGCACAACCACTTGTAACAAAATTCCAACGGTCGGCGAGAGGCACAGATATAAAACGACAGCTGTACTTCCCTCCTGCCCTATTATACTCCATGGCACAGAATCACATAAAAAATGAAAAGATGCGTTTACTGCTTGTGTTGTGATATCATAAGCTCTTTAAGCAAGACATTTATAAGGAAATTTTGAAGAGACACTTAGTATGCCATTCTATGGACAGTGACGTATTTTCTAAGCTTAAGCTTAGAAGAAACGTATGAATGATAAATTTACTTAGATCTTGAATGCTTCGCGCCAATAAAAAATCCCTCACTTTTATTATGATGGGCTTTTTAAATATGTCAAACAGAAATAACTTATATATCATTCTGACGTTTCTTCTGCTCCTGCCAACAAATCGTTTTGAAGACAAATGAGCAACGTTTATCGTTACTCAACTTTCATTTCCAGGTTTGCAAGTCGGACGCTCATCTCTGCTGAATTACACTTATTACCAACGAGTACCGGCACAAGATCGATAATTAAGTCAGTGAAATCAATGACTTTAGATGATTACAGCCCAGTGTATGTAGATCTGGGAGATATTGAATTGGGTTGGTTACGTAATGATGTTAGGGGTACGCCGTAGCTTAGTGGTTGAGGCGCTGCGCTACAAACCGGAAGGTCGCGGGTTCGACTCCCGATGAGGTCGTTGAGCTTTTTCAATTGGCCTAATCCTTCTGGTGGCACTATGGCCCTGGGGTCGACTCAGCCTCTAACAGAAATGAGTACCAGGAGCAATCCTGGGGGTAAAGGCGGCCGGTGCGTAAGGCTGACAACCGTACCACCTTCATGTGCCGAATGTCCAAAATCTGGGTGCCTCAACCTCCTGGAACCCTCTGGGCCTCCATGGCCTGTATAGGGATCACTTTACTTCACTTTACGTAATGATGTTGCGCGAGTTCTTCACTTCATTGGAATACTTTGATGGTTGCTTGTGACGTCAGATATTTTCTTATTGAATTTACGGCCTCCGGTGATGTAAGGACAGGACGTTAGCAAGAAGAACGCATAATCGAGCCGCATAAATTTCCCTACGCAATTAAATATAATGACATTTTTTAAAGAAACTTATTTCTACGTTAAAAATTAGGGCTCCGTACCTATTGAGAGTTTCATCTTATGGAAAAGTCTACTGGCAGTAAAGCGATGATAATATTTCTAACCCTTACAAAGCTAAATTTGTATAAAATAAAATCAGGTAAACTGATATAACAAAGTGCCAGTATGCTTTTTTAATCAGTTATAATTGCAGTTATGATATACATAAAATAGGTTTTTTTAATCAGTTATAATTGCAGGTATGATATACATAAAATACGTTTTTTTAAAAATAGATCTCCGAGTTAAACTCCAGATCGATTCATTAAGCAGGGCTTACGGAAGAACAAAGGTCTAAAATTTGATTCTTAACCTTAATTCATATTGGTATACACTGATATAATAAATTCTTAAAATATGTAAACATTTTACAAAATGAAATAGTACAGTAAGCCAATAAGAAGAGGATAGTTCCACCTAGCGGTATGCAGTTTTGTTCTGAGTATAGGCTTATGCAATTTTAACGCAACGCAATAACTTTAAAGCTAGTTTCTGTTCGTGAAATAACATTTATAGGCATATGTTATCATTCTTTAGGATTGATGTTGTAGGTTAATGAAAGACAATGAATTCCCAGTTTATTTTTTAATTTAAGAAAAATATAATACTTATTTAAGCGCATTGATAAAATAGAACACAAGAATGGAATAGGCTCAATTTCACATAAATAATAGGCCTAATAATAATAATAATAATAATAATTTTAAAAGTGGCTTTCGGGTGGATTAGAACGTGATACCTATTGATCTAATAGACAAGCACTTTACCTCAAGACCAAACTGCACTGTGAATGTGGAGTGTCCAATACCAGGTATCAAGCTGTCGTAACTCATGGAAAAGTAAAATTACTTATCGTATTCCGACATTTTTTTGTTGTTACATATTTGTATTATTTCATTCAATTGTACCATATTATGCTCGATATTCGAGTGAAAAATGTAGATGTGTCTCTCGCTCCAGCGACGTACCAACCTATGCATATTCTCAGAGCTTCATGTTTTTATTTATTAAGAGGTCAGGAATTATTAATCTGACATAGACTGAAGTAAAATTCAATACTTTAATTTAATTGTAATCAATTTTAACAAAATAAATAGTCATTATACAACAGCATTTCATCTATAATCGAGCATATGGGAACATTTGTATTTCATGTAGATGTCAACTGTCCATGGAAACTGAAGGAGGCTTTATACGAGCCCGCTGATTGGTTGGCCGCGAGCCAATCAAAATGCTTCGAATTTAACACAGTCTATATTAATAAAAGGAAGTGTCTGTCCTCCGTCTGTCTGTCTGTCCGCGATGCCGAGCGAAATCAACTCAACGCAGAGATCTGAAATTTTATACATAGGCGGACTGAAGGGTCGAAGCATGAGTTTCAGTAATAAATTTCAATATCAAATCACTTACAGTTGGCTTTGGCTATTTTTGTCATCATACCTCATACCTTGGAAATAAAAGCAACGCGATTGCTTGATTTTGTTAGTCCATCCTAGACGGTTCATTTGTTTAGAGTGTCAAGGCCCACAGACATATGACATTTTCAACCTACACGGAAGAAGGATAATCAATCCTAAATATGGTCAAACATTGTTCGATTTGAACGAAACTCACTATAGGCCTACAGGGGTTTTCTGGGCCAAGGAACTCGAATCTGAGGTCGTTTTTACCAGCGGACGCTACCTAATCGTGGAATGCACTCCACGTGATTTAGGTGTTAATAAATATAATGATTTAACTATTATGCTCTTAATTTTTAGTTTTTAATTTTTAAAATAATTATCGCGGGGGAAGCCGGGGCACATGCTATCTTACAATAATAAAAGGACGTGTTTTTCTGTCTGTCCGCGATGCCCATCGAAATCTACTGAACGCAGAGATCTGAAATTTTAAACATAGATGCACTGAAAGGTGGGCAAATGCACCTCGAAGCCGAATTTTTAATTTTAGCTTTCGTTCGCGAGTGAAAAACTGGCAGAAAACGCGATTTTAGCCCTGTCGAAGCATCAGATTTCAGTAATACATTTCAATGTCAAATCAATTGCAGTTGGCTTTGGCTATTTTTGTCATACCGTGGAAATAAAAGCATCGCGATCGCTTGAATGTTGTAAGCCCACGCTGGTCGATTCATTTGTTTAGAATGTCAAGGCCCGTAGACATATGAAATTTTCAACCTACACGGAAGAGGGATAATCAACATAGACCTAAATATGGTTAAACATCGTTCGATTTGGACGAAACTCACTATACAGGGATTTTCTGGGCCAAGGAACTCGAATCTGAGATCGCTTTTACCAGGCGACGCTATCTAATCGTGGTATGTAATTCACGTGATTTAGGTGTTAATAAATATAATGATTTAACTAATATGTTCTTAATTTTAAATTTTTGAAATAATTATCGCGGGCGAAGCCGCGGGCACATGCTAGTATTATAATAAATGTGACTGTTAATTACTCTTTATTTCGGTACTGGTCAACCGATTAGGTCCAAATTTAATAGGCTTATTTCTATGGTCGTTATAAATGAGTATACGAAGTTTCATGAAAATCGGAAAAAGCGTATTTGAGTTACCGCGCCTTTTGTTATATGATACCATAAAAAGGCACTAAATTGGGTATTATTCCGGTACCGGCCAACCGATTTTGTCCAGTATCAACAGACGTCTTCCCATGGACATTATAAATAGGTACGGTATTCCAAGTTTCATGAAAATCCGATAAAGCGTGAGTGAGTTATGGCGCCTTTAAATATACACTAAATTGGGTTTTACTCCGGTACCGGTGAACCGATTTGGTCCAATATCAATAGGGTTCTTCCCACGGACATTATAAACGCGTAGCCTATATCAAGTTTCATTAAAATTCGATAAAGCGTATTTGAGTTATCGCGCGTACAGACACACGGACGGACGGACAGACGGACATACATTTTTCGTCCCCCACACAATCTCATAAAGTACCATACTGGCACTTAATAAAAGCATTAATCAAGTTAAATCAACAGTGATAACTGATAAATTTCATAATGATATATTATGAAGGTAAACTAATGACTAATAACCATTCCAACTGTTAACTACTGTATTTCTTTTCGCGTTACACTCTTACAGCCTCATAAGTCATAACAATTAAAAGACCAAGTACGACAAGGAAGTTCAAAATAAATTATTGAGCTGTACAATATACAGTTTTTATTTATTATTTTCTTTGTCAGGTCAAATTATAGGCCTATTATTAATGCAGTTGAAAAATCACTATATACATGTAGGCCTATGTACATGCAGTTTTAGATTAGCAGTAGTTGCTTTGTAAGTAGGCTGCATTGTAATCAGTTAGAATAGGATAAAATTTGTAATACAAAACTTCACACTTCAAACGTTCATACAATAGGTATTTGTACAGAATATTTTGCTCAATTGCTGTGCATCACATGTAGTAACATAAATATACTGACAATACAAATCAGTGTCGTAGGAGAGATTACATACCAGCTGTGTAGCAAAGATTGTTTCTTAAAATAATAAGATTGAAGGTTATTATGTTGTGGCAGTAGCGTTCCTAGGGACGGGGCGGTCCGCGCCGGGCCACATTAACTATGGGGGCCCCCATTGATGCTACACCCTAATATAAAAATAATGTCCCACCCCGTTTTACTCATCGGAATTTTTGTATTAAATATTTGACGTGTTCCAATTAAAACATTGACACCAGTTATCAGTGTTTTGGTCTCAGGTTTATGAGTCGGTCGCGAGAGGTAAAAGCTATAAAAATACTATTTTAAACGTGACTATTACATATTCTGAATTAATATAATCAAGATTTTGCAAATTTATTATCTGACTCTCCGACTAAAAATAAAACTGTAGTTTGTTACCATAAACTTTCTTGTTTTGTCATATCTAAATAAAACTTTTTTCATTTCATTACTTTTTAATTATTTACACGTTTGTATTTTGTTAATCATATAGCTTAATATTATTGAACTAATGTCTGTTTGTATTTAATAAATAAATACAATAAATACTGCACGAGTTCGCTCCCTTCATCTATTATTTTTTCATGTAGATTAGCCCATGTAGACGATCAGAAAGACAAAAAATCCCTTTAGGCAGGCCTACAGGCTGAGGTAGATTTCAAAGTGCTTTTGGTTTAATTTATTATCGCTGCGGAGCACTCATCTTTTTTAGCCTTGGCATGGCAAACCCGCAGTAATAAGAACTGAATTCGGTAAAGAGGAAGAGCCTACAATCATTTGTTTTGACAACAAGAATAGGATATAATATTCTGGGAGGCCGTGCGCAAGATCAGCAATGAATAAAATTAGCAAAGCCGCTAAACACTTGGGTCATTCCATATTAAATCAACAAATTTTAAGAAAATGTTTTGCCGCACCATTTTAGATTTTGATCAAATTTGGTAGGTGATGTGTACCAGTCTTCTGAACCCCAAAACAAATCTTGTTATACCTCTAAAAAAATTTTACTCCTTTGATATAGGCATTTGTTTGGAACACGAACAAGCAAAAAATGTAATTTCAGACCTGTTTTCTGAAAGCCGTAGAATTTCTATTTGAATCAGTAGGATGATCAGATAGGGCTCATTGGAAAGCTTAAAGAATGGACTTTCATTTGTGCATACTAAATTAGATTTAAGTTAAGTCTAAACAGACGTTTTTAGGGCTCTAATCTTCGTTCGTGAACTGTCGTTTTGAGTAACTTTAGGCATTAAAAAAACAATGAAGGACTTGGAGTAACAGGCCATTTTTTTTTCCAGTTACAGTTATGTATGAGGAGTATGTGTAGGAAAACAATTGAGCTGTTACTGGTGGTCCTTCACCCTGAAAAATTTTCTTAAACTTCGAAAAAAATGTAAATCGGGCTTTTTCTCGGTCCCAAAAAGTAATGTGGGACAGGTGATAAAAATCTGAAAATGCCAAGATGAGAAGCCCTTATAGTGTACTTTAAAATAAAAACAAAATCATTTTGTGACTCGAAGGGATAAAGGAGCTACAAGCCTTTGAAATATCAAGAAAACAACACTTGACCGCTACTGAAAATAGGCTAAGCAGATAGGATAATTATCACAAAATTTAATTTAAATTTACATAAAATATAAAACATTTATTTACAAATGAGAATTTTCCTCAGTCATACAAATTTCTGATTTTTTGTAATTTTTCTAGCAATTTTTCACATTTGACTTCTTTTCAAGCTACATTGATGGCAATTTCAAGTACTGTATTTTCAACTATTGTATTTAGAAACCATTCTTACCCTGGTTTTTTGGATGTAGGTAATGCATTAAACACTAAAAGCTGCATAAAGCATTAACCTTTTCTGTATGTTAACCTTTTTCTCCATTAGGTCCTCTAACAGATACACAGTCCCTTTTCCGTAGCATCATTCTGCTGTACTCATCACTTTCGTAGAATTCTTGTACAGTTTTGACTGAAACTTCATCAAGTTTATTCCTAGTCCTGTTCTCCTTATTCTGTGGCAAAATCCCGTTCTTTTTCACTAAATTTCTTGACTGGCGGACTAAGTATTGGCTGACATTAAACTCACTCTGAACTATACTAATACTCCAACTACTAGGAGCTAAACTTACAATGTTCTTTAGTAGTTGATGCAACTTTCATTTTTTCTTTAAGCTAAACTGGCAGGCTGCATGTTCATTGAAAATTCCTCATTATCAGTTGAAATGTTCAAATCAAAAGACTTACTTAACTTTCCTGTTATAGACTTGGCTATCTTACTAACTTTATTTGTTAACACTGAGGGTCTAGCTTCAACTGACAGCTTCTGCACCTTAACAGGAGAAATACCAAGGACTGAACAAGCATCATTAACTGTTTCAACAAGAATGGTTTCAGGTTCATAAATGTCTGGGCATTCATCTTCACTGTCAGTACCGGTCTCTGTGCCTTGTTTTGGATTTTTTATTTTTTTAACATTTTGTGCACAATACCTTCCCTGTGATTAATTTCAGCTCAGGACTGCACGTGGGAAGTGTCATTGATATTTATCTGAGTGATATTTTTAATAGGTTTTGAATGAACACTGTAGGGGTCAGAGCAAGACCGTACACAAAATTTGGAAGTATCTGTCCAAAAATTAAGCCTTGTGAAACATTTTATATAATCGCAACCAGTTCTAATTGAAAATAATGTTTTTTTGTTCTTCAGTGAACTCGGAAATAGTATTGAGTACTGAAGACCTAGAGTAAGATAATTTATGACATACCTCTCCTTTGAAGATGCCAACAGAACAAGAACACTCAATCATAGTTATATACTGGTAACAATTTCAATAGCATGTATTCAGCACAAACTAATAATTTAAAAAAATAAAATAAACTAATCAAAAGATAATGAAGCACAAACACAACCTACTTGCTGTGAGTCAGCTCAATAAGTGGATAGTGGACAGCATTGAACATAAACTAATCAAAAGATAATGAAGCACAAACACAACCTACTTGCTGTGAGTCAGCTCAATAAGTGGATAGTGGACAGCATTGAACAGAGGGGCTGGATCATATGAAGCTATGCATGTTCAAACATGACTTTGTCAGCAACCAGACTCCAATGAACAGTGCGTGTCCAGAACTTATCCTATTATAACAGTTAACATAGAGTAGAGTTTAATGCAGTACCTACACCTAATAAACCAGGATAAGAATGGTTTCTAAATACAGTACTTGAAATTGCCATCAATGTAGCTTAAAAAGAAATTAAATGTGGAAATTACAAACAATCAGAAATTTGTATGACTGAGGAAAATTCTCATTTGTAAATAAATGTTTTATATTTTATGTAAATTTAAATTAAATTTTGTGATAATTATCCTATCCTATTTTCAGTAGCGGTCAAGTGTTGTTTTCTTGATATTTCAAAGGCTTGTAGCTCCTCTATCCCTTCGAGTCACAAAATGATTTTGTTTTTATTTTAAAGTACACTATGAGGGCTTTTCATCTTGGCATTTTCAGATTTTTATCACCTGTCCCACATTACTTTTTGGAACCGAGAAAAAGCCCGATTTACATTTTTTTCGAAGTTTAAGCAAATTTTTCAGGGTGAAGGACCACCAGTAACAGCTCAATTGTTTTCCTACACATACTCCTCATACATAACTGTAACAGGAAAAACAATTGGCCTGTTACTCCAAGTCCTTCATTGTTTTTTTAATGCCTAAAGTTACTCAAAACGACAGTTCACGAACGAAGATTAGAGCCCTAAAAACGTCTGTTTAGACTCAACTTAAATCTAATTTAGTATGCACAAATGAAAGTCCATTCTTTAAGCTTTCCAATGAGCCCTATCTGATCATCCTACTGATTCAAATAGAAATTCTACGGCTTTCAGAAAACAGGTCTGAAATTACATTTTTTGCTTGTTCGTGTTCCAAACAAATGCCTATATCAAAGGAGAAATTTTTTTTAGAGGTATAACAAGATTTGTTTTGGGGTTCAGAAGACTGGTACACATCACCTACCAAATTTCATTAAAAATAAAAAATGGTGCGGCAACGCCCATTTTTTAATTTAATATGGAATGACCCCAAGACAAAATCATGATATTATAATAATTCTTTTAAGTGTTATTATTTTCAAACATTAAAATCTCGCGTCATATGAGAGCTATCAAGAAACTATTTATTGATTTGTAGAGTACTCATCAAGAGCTTTTCAACGATACCCCACAAGACGTGGTTTCAAAAGTTTCGAATATTCATCCCCCCACCCCATCCCCCCACCCCATCCCCCACCCCATCCCCACCCCCACCCTCACTCGAACCCCCGAATCGTTGGTATCACTGTGAACTCCATAGGGAGTACTCTAATTTATTCAAACAAAGTTTCCCTCTATACTTCATAGGGGCCGAGATATACATTTTTAAATATTTCAATCCCCTCCCCCGACCACCCCCTTGGGCCAATTTTGCTCATTAACGAACTTGTCCGAACTATTGGGCCTAGAAATAACATATTAAAATTTGGTTCAAATATCTTCAAAATTACGGCCGCTATCGTGTAAAGATATATATATATACATATATATATATATATATATATATATATATATATATATATATAAATATCACAATTTTTTTTTTTTTGAACGGGCGGTGGTTTCGTACTTAGGGGAGCATGAAACGTAAAGATATGAAAGAATTTTTCGAAAATCATGACATGGTATCCATTGCAATAGGTAGATTTTTCTTCGAAATCTACCTAAAAAAAGCTAGCCACAGAAAAAAGTTAAAAATAGCCGTGTTGGGGGAGGGGGCCTCAAGAATAAATCCGCCCCGGGTTCCAAGTGGTCCAGTTACGCCATTCTGTTGTGGTTGTTGATACAATCAGTCGTCACAATTAAATAGCTTATGTCGATGACCGATAATCATTTCTAATATAAGAAAAGGTAATAAATTTTGTCTGTTGGAAATACAATTTTATCAGAATATGGCGTCCTTCATATTGCCTACGTAATATTGGAAGCTATACAAGACCTGTAGGCTTTCCATTTGTCTAAATGAGCTTCTCTTACATGTAATTTTTGTTGGTTTGTTATTTGTTATTTAACAACGGTATTGCTACTTAAACCTGTAAAGATCATCGCCGGGTGCCGGAGTTTATGCCATCTGTCTGAGTTTGGATCGATCCCGCAGAGTTGGGTACAAAAAGTCAATGTCTAACAAATGATCAACGCATGTTGAACTTAATTTTTGATTAATCTTAAATTCCTACTGTGAGCACTAATAACAAAATGGAGAATAATATAATATCGTTTGTTTATAATTTATTCAGAAGCTGTGAAAGGGGATTACGAGCGACTTAGGGCAGTCCCAAGTGACGAATTGAATTTATAAGAATAAGTTATAATGTAACTTGTTCCATTATTTTCATTTGTATTTGTTTTTCGCGCACAATGGTTCCACGTTTTTAAGTTTGGTCGCTGGATGGCGTGTCCTGCTCTGTTGTGTGTGCTCTGGCGGGCGTAGGTCCACTGGCCTCCCCCTCCTTTCATGCGGCAAGCCTCCTGGCGAGTTTCTTTTTTGTTTGGCGTCAGTTTCGGGCATGGATTCCTTCCGAGCAGACATGTTTTCGTAGCTTCGTTTCGGTAGTCAGTTTAAATGTAATTTCTTTGGTCTTGGTGCTTTCGTTTGTGGGATAATGTAGTCCCAGAGTATCCTTCAGGTTTGCAACAGGTTTTTAGTTTATCTTTTTGTGTTTTGAACCTAGAACTTTTACTTATTGTTTTGTGCCCCCCTCCGGGATTACCTACTATACCTATGGGTGGGCCCGTTTTCAGGGAATAGGCTAACTTCCCTGGGGTTGGTTTCCCAAGCTTCCTTCCACACATTTCATCCCTTAGGGTGGGGTACAACTGTTAGCTACTTAGTAGAGCCGGTTTGGCTTACACATTCTTATTAAAATAAAATACCCTTTTAAAAATCTGAAATAAATAAGATTAAAACCCTAAAATAAAAATAAGTTCATTAGTGTTGTACCAGAAGAAACCAAGAACTGATGGACAAATCAGAAATATTAATAAAATGAAAGAGAAGGGAGAAAACAAAGAATCGTGGCGATTAACCGCGTTCAGAAGCTATCAATGGAACCCCACCCTAAGGGATGAAATGTGTGGAAGGAAGCTTGGGAAACCAACCCCAGGGAAGTTAACCTATTCCCTGAAAACGGGCCCACCCATAGGTATAGTAGGTAATCCCGGAGGGGGCACAAAACAATAAGTAAAAGTTCTAGGTTCAAAACACAAAAAGATAAACTAAAAACCTGTTGCAAACCTGAAGGATACTCTGGGACTACATTATCCCACAAACGAAAGCACAAAGACCAAAGAAATTACATTTAAACTGACCTCCGAAACGAAGCTACGAAAACATGTCTGCTCGGAAGGAAACCATGCCCGAAACTGACGCCAAACAGAAAAGAAATTCGCCAGGAGGCTTGCCGCATGAAAGGAGGAAGAGGCCAGTGGACCTACGCCCGCCAGAGCACACACAACAGAGCAGGACGCGTCATCCAGCGACCAAACTTAAAAGCATGTACCATTGTGCGCGAAAAACAAATACAAATCAAAATAATGGTACAAACTGGATTTATTAAATACCATTTTAGACTGAGACAATACTAGTCTATTAAAAGACATTCATGATAACAACGTGGCTGTTGTCTATGAATAAATAACGATCGTAAACGTATTGGTTTGTGAAATATTGAAGATATTTGTCGTAAAATATAATTCTAATCCTCATTTTTGAACAGAAAAATCGTAATTAACTTTTTTTAAAAATCCTAACAGAACTATTGAATTGTGTTATTGTTACACTCCCTAGAAGTGCGTGTTGCTAATCTCTTTTCTATTTCATTTGTCAATTGAGGTCATATTGAGTGAAACAGGTCCATGAGTGACTGATTTCAGACTCATTCCTTCAGGCCTATAATAGTATTCCTCAGGTTCGCGAGCGACCCCTGGTGATCCCGAAGGGGATATTCTCAGCGGATTTGTTACCGGGGTGCGCCAGTACCCTACCTACTTAAACCAAAGGACACAAAAAACAGAGGAAAGGAATTTTTCACTACTGAAAAATCCCCAACCCGGCCGGGAATCGAACTCGGGCCACCAGAGTGGAAGGCAGGCGCACTACCGACTCACCCACGGCGGCGGGCTCAGGACTATATAACTAAAATGAAAAATGATGTATGTATTAAAATACCCGACTTGCGCCTATGTTTCGGTTCATCTTTTCCTGATAAAAGAACTACTTAAATGCTGATTTATTGATGGAACGGCTGCCTGCCATCATTTGGGATTTTATAAATCAAAGAGAGGTAATTAAACAAGGCAATCTGATTACTAAACAAGTTACTTTTTTCAGTTTTCTTTTCAATTTTCATTAAAAATTTTAAAATGGGTAAAGACAATTCTCTGAGACATAAAAAACCTATATGTTTGATATAATAACTTAATTATTCATGTTATCCTACATACGTTTGTACACATATGATGCTGGTCGATCGCCACACAGTTGGTCGCTAAATTTGATGTAGTGTGGTGCATCGAATTCTAGAAGTTCCACGGCTATTATGTGAGACTCTGCAGGGAAATCGTGCGGTCGTTTCAATTAAATAACTGGTAAAATTTGACTGCGGTTTATTTATCACCAATATGCGTATGCTGTGCCACTGTAATATGTAACAATACTGAGGTAATGGGGCGGCAGTACGGCGTAAATCTCGGAGACTTCTGTACTTGGCGAAAGGTGATCGAATAATGCGTGCTGGTGCTGAAGGATTGCCATTTATATAACCTCACTTCTAATTCTCGTATGTCACGATATCTCGCGAGTAAAAGAGTTTACAAGTTTAATCCCATAATAATTCTAGTCCTGCTATTGGCTAATTATTCAAGTGTAGTGAGCGTCTTGCTTTGAAAATTCAGTTAAACGAACTCATCGGGGAATTCCCTTTCACAAGCGTTACTAGCTACACCTAAGAGTATGACAGGCACAAGTACAGCGTCACCTAGATTGCATCATTAGGAAATCCCGAAATTAAGCTTTTCTACGTAACTAATCAACATTTTAGTATTAAAATAATAATCTCTGGATTAAAATAAGCTTATAGGCTATTGTAATATCGTATTCCAGCTTCACATACATACAGATTACTTTGAAACAATTGTAATTAGTCATTATCCACCAGTGAAATAATAGATTCCTAGCAATTTTTTTCATTCTATTAAATTTGGTCACAATTGATACACATTTGGTTAACAAATATACCCTAAAAATAGCCTGATGTGAAATACATCACTTCCTCTTTTCTTAATATATTCCAGCATAGAGTACACGCTGAATTACATTAGTGCGCATTCAGTTGTCTCAACCTCATTCAAAGTCACATTACTCGCGAGGCCAAATCTAGAACTCATGTTTGTGTATGAGATGAGTAGCTTATAACTATCCGTCGAAGAATATATTTGTACATTCTTTCAAGAGAAAGGTTAACTAGTTAGTATAATACTCGTATAATACATAATACACTGTTCATTATAATATATAGGCTAATGGTTATTATGAAATTCTTGTAGCAAATGTCAACAAAGTCGTTATAGCCTTTTTCGAAAAAATAAAGAAAATTATTTGTTTTCGTGTCAACTGGCATTAAACGTAAAAGAAAGTCATCGCCATCTTCGTGTGTACAGTTTGTGTTACTACACTGTTATACTGTAAGGTACTACACGGTGCGGCAGAGGAAACGGATGTTTTTCAAATAACCATAACTCAGAAGATTTTCAAGTTAAACAAAATTTAATTACACAGTAATGAAGCTTGTACAATGCAGTTTCTGTTGACTATTTCAGAATTAACCTCGAAAAATAAATGCCGTCAAGTGACGCAACAATGGGACTATCTAACATGCAATCTCATTAATAATAACCTTGACTGCCCGGGTGGCGCCGTGTCATCATGTCTAAAACCGACGTTTCGGCTCTCATGTTGTGGCCTTCTTCTGGGTATACCCAGTAACAGTGTGGTGTGGTGTTGCTAAATTTGGAATCATCAGTCCTTATTTCTTTTTGAAGAGGACTATACCACAGTAACAATGACTTCAGCACGCTACATTGAAATGCTCAACTGGTTCCTGCTTCCGGAACTACGCAGACGAAGAGTAAACATGCAGCAAATTTGGTTCCAACAAGATGGTGCCACAGCGCATACTGCGAGAGCATCAATGCAAGTGGTTCGCGACATGTTTCCTCAACATGTGATCTCCCGTTTTGGCGACATTCATTGGCCACCTCGCTCCCATGACTTGTCCATATGTGACTATTATTTGTGGGGTTACCTCAAATCAAACGTTTACTTAAACAAACCCCACATCATCCAAGAACTAAAAGAGTTCATTCGTGTAGAGATCACTAATGTGGAGGAAGAAATGTTGGGAAGAGCAATGCAGAATTTCGAAGTGAGGTTACGAGAGTGTATACAGAAAGAAGGTCGTCACTTGACGGACGTTATTTTTTGGAGGTAATTCTCAAATAGTAAATAGAAACTGCATTATACAAGCTTCATTTCTGTGTAATTAAATTTTGTTTAACTTGAAAATCTTCTGAGTTATGGTTATTTGAAAAACGTGCGTTTCCTCTGCCGCACCTTGTATTTGATTATTTATGTTTATTTATATATTACTAATACTGTAAGGTACTTCCATTATATTTACGTCAAAGATATTGAATATAGAAACTGAAACTGACACCATATTTCATGACATGTAATTAATTTGGACGGCTGATGGCCAAGTGCATCAACACTGATTAAGATTTTGTTAAACAGTGTTTACTTACACACGTTTAAGATTTTAAACATGATTAAAAAGAAATGTGGTGCACCTAATTTCTCTTTAATTTCTCTTAGCTGACAGCTTGTTTAAACACAGAGCATAAAATCAGAAAGCGAGCGTAGTATAATGAACGCGTTCTTTTATTGACGAGGCCATTACCTAGAGGAAGAACAAGAAGAAGTTAACAACAAGACGACACCATGGAGGAGCGAGGATATTGTCTGCTCTACCTGTGATGTAGGAAAGCATATTATGTATCGGTGAGTCAGTGAGGCTATTGCATTGCTTTCATCATGTATGATTCGAGCTGCATTTCTGAGCATATTTCCAATGTCCCTTTCAACAATATTGAATGATCAGGTAGCATAATACCTCAATACAGTTAGTAGTCGATTCATATCAGAAACATGATGATTTCTTTCTGTTGGGAATTGCAGTACCCGTGAAACTGTTTGTTTACACAGGCGAAATCTCTCCACGAATTTCCTGACGGAAAGTTCTTCGAAAGGATCTCGCTGCACTATTAAATTTCTACGCCCATTTTCATTCCATTCAAGATATTCCAGATATAATAACTCTCTTCAAAGTCATCATCTGCACATTGTGTTTTCTTTGGCTTTTATAATATCATAAACACTTGATTTTGAAAAATCCACTGCCATAGCCTTGTTTTTTCTTTTGTTTTGCTTTCATATATTTTAAAAACATAAATATACTGTACCGTAACATGTTAAGACTTCACTGCCACTACGTTATTTATATATATATATAATATTTATATTATATATATTATTTTTTTTGCTTTAAGAATATTTTAAAAACTGAAATACAGTGATCCGTATAAGACTTTGTAGAATTGCTACTGCTTTGTGACTGTATTTTTTTGTTCTTTTGTAATATTTTAAAAACGTAAATACAGTTTACCGTATAATATAATAGGGCACAATAAAAAAAAACAACGGATTGGGATCCATACGTAATCGGGGTAAAATTTTATAACAAACTACCAGACAGTATAAAACATTGTACCGAGACAAAATTAACCAATAAATTAAAATAATACCTTTGCCAAAAATCACTCTACAGGATAGAAGAACTATGAAATGGATAGCCTTAGCATGTTTCACTATTGCATATATATTGCATATCTATTGTATAATTCAGATTGTAAGTTTCGGACATGTCCAACATCAAATATGTATTTGATACCTGAACGAAATAAAATTATTATTATGAATATTATTATTATTATTATTATTATTGTTATTATTATTATTGTTACTATTGTTATTATTGTTATTGTTATTGATATTATTATTATTAATATTATTATTGTTATTGTTATTGTTATTGTTCTTGACAGTGAATTCTTAAAATTTCATACAGTACCGGTACCCTAATTAAAATTAAAAATATTATGATAAAAAAATTATGATTTGCGACCGGGGTTTGAACATGCGACGTCCTGCACCGCAGCTTAGTACTATAACCACTCAGCCACGAACGGCGTTATAGTCCATGTGCCAGACCCATCAGTCATTATAATTTGGAGGGACTGAATGAAACTTATACCACACGTTCCTGGGGTCATGTGGAGCAAAAAAGTCCGGGGGGCCATCATGAGGAGGTAGCTTTCAAACATGGCGGCCATTCAAAGTGGCGGACGACTGTGAATATTTAAATTCAAATATCCCGGGAGTGGGTTATCAATTCTTCTGGCTACATTTTTGTATCCCATGTGTATTGTCAAAAAACCAGTATTTATTGGTCAAAATTCTAAAAATCGGAAAAATAGGTTTTTTGACATTTACGTTTTGCGGTTTATTACTCTAGCCGTTGGGTATATCGAAAAAGTGCCTGAAACAAAGTTGTAGAGACACATCTCACCTTTAAAATGCAAACATGAAATCGAAGATCGGATCAATAGAATCCGAGATATCCAGATTCAAATCGGGCGGAGCGGGGTTGAGAGTGGTGACCGAGCGCTCGGTGCAGCCTAGGGAGAGACGAGACTTGGCGTAAAATCCTGCGCTGTATTTATTTTCAGCCTCAGTAATTGATTTATTACTAGATTAATTTACATTACCTACTACTTTTAACATGATCATTAAACACTTACTCATAAATACAATTAACAATTATATTATTTATCTGGGAAATGGACATCAATAATTACCAACTCATATAATATACTGTCAAGGCTTTTATCTTCGATTTTTAAGATGAAATCGTTAAAGGAACTTCAAATAGTCGAAATAATGAAAAAAAAGGAAAAAAGTAATACAATTTAGGTATGTATCGGAGACTTTTAACAATACTTTCAGAAATGAACACAGGATGTAAGGAACTAAGAAATAAAAATGCCTATAGAATGCCTTATACAATAATATTAACAATGTTGAATTAAGTCTTCTTCACTAGAATTACTGAAATCAGTTATTATAATTATTGCTCTCGTCCTCAACTGCCGTTGCTTCGGTAAACCCCTTGCACCCACAGCTCTCGGTGATTCAGTTTTGAGTTGCTAAGCACGAGTAACTTTCTGGTGCAACAGTTGCTCTTGCAGTGGCACAAGAAAAAGGAAAGTACACACGCCGATACTGACAGAGCTTCCATCCACTTGACTGGTAAGTTACCTGATGTGTCCTTTTCTCACCCATGAGGAAAAGGGTCCAGAATTAGTGGTTTGGTTTCCAGGCTTCTGATCAAAATTCCGGCCTGGTAGTTGGCACGTTTATTGTGTTGTCTCAAGGTGTCTTTACAAAGAGACATTTGGAAGGTCTCAATCTGGCCCTCTGAACATCTGGTAGCGCAGCTCATAAACAGATTTCACCTTGCATTTGGGGGCATACGACTGGAAGACGAATTCTTCTTTGGTGTCATCAACATCATTATACATCATCCAATCTCTGCCTAACTTGCTGAACGCTTTAATAAATCTTTGTTCCTTTTTGTACAAAAGCTTAAATCCTTTAACTTTTCCCTGGCTAGATAAAGCACTGATTGTGTCGCAGCCAGACCTGCGATAATACCCAGTAAAAGCTGTAAAAAGCTGTTCGCCTAAGGCAGATATTATCTGGGAAACTTGCATTTCTGTTAAAACTGTTTGTTTTTTTCCCAATACAGTAGTTTTTGCTTTTTATGGTTTTGCAAAAACCTACAGTCAAAACTAAAACATCCGTCTCGATTGAAAAGCAAAGAACTGATTCAGATGATGTAGCGGTGTTCCTTGCATGCAGCATCATTCTGGAATCAGCTTCTTCTTGAGTGCAGAACAGCTCAGGAACATTCTTGCTCCTAATATAAATGATCCTGAAGCAGATTTCCCCATCTGCTACGAAGATTTCTAGGTTTCCAATTATTTTTTCAAATTTCTCCTCTTACCAACTGTAAAAAAATAATTTTATCATATTTTTGCCGTAACTGTTCCTTAGCAGCGTCCTCCAACAAACCACTCTGTGGCCACCCTTGATTTCACTAAATTTGATGCCTTCAGCTATTCCGCTTTTTTCCCGCTCCAAAGATTTGATCGAAACCTCTGGATAATATATGTCTACCCTCCGACCTATATTTAAAACCTGCTTGAGAAATTCGTTGACAATTCGTAAAAAGTTTTTTGTTCTCCTTTGATGGACTGAAACACAGCCATTGAATCAATGATGCAGGCCGAATCTTTTTCCGGCAGACTGGCAGGGTAGTATATATTTCCAAAAAATGGGCAAACACTGATTTATAGATTTTCTTCAAAGGCCCATTAACATTTGCCAGAGCCCATGGAAACAGCGCCAGAGGATATCCGAACACTTCCAGTTGTTAGTTTTCTGCAATATAGGTCATTTTGCTGAATAGATTTCGATTGCACTCGAGGATTACTTCTTTGTTTCCAACCTTGGTTTTCTTGCTCTTCTTTAGTCTACTAATCTTAAGATCCACTTTCTTAATACGTTTATGAAACCCTTCTCCTTTAGCTAGCCGAAACGTGAACTCTTAATAAGCTATTTTTTCCTTGTTTTCCGAATGAATGTGATCAGAAGCTGTTGATTCATCAACATGTATTCCAATTGGCAAATGTACAATATCTTAAGGGTTAGGATCGAAGGGGTTCGTCCATTCGGCTAGAAGTTCAGTGAGAGTTTTCACGTCTTTCTCATCTCTAGTGTTCTTGGGCTTAGGAGGTCAGGGTGGCACTGATTTGTTTCGCTGGATGACAGAATGCTGAGGTCTTTTAGCTCTGTACTCAGCATTAACATATTACCGTACTGCAGCCTACTTTTTCAGACTGAAACCCTTAATACCTTCAGGCGTTTGGGTGTCTTTGATTACAGTCTCTTCGATGACTTGGTCCACTGGAATTCTAGAAAATGGGTTGTTGCTTCTTATTTGTACTGAAAACCTTCTTCTGCATAATATTGGTGAACATATGGACTCTCCTTTTCTAGTTTAGTTAATTCAAGGAAGTGTTATGATAGATAATGTGAGTAGTTCACTCTATCCAGCGCAAAAATTCAAGGCACAATTTTTTCAACAGCAGCTAAAAACAGAAACCAATTTCCTTCTCGATTAGCCCCAAGAAAAACGGAAAGTAGGGCGATATATTTGATCTGAAAGGACTACATTGCTTCACTACTTGTAAGATGATGTATCAAGTAGAGTGGCTTGAACATGTTAATCTCTAACTAGAGAGATATGGGATGTATAGTTCGTAATTATTGATGTTCATTTCCCAGGTAAATTGTATAATTGTTACTTGTATTTTTTACTCAAATCCGATGCACCGAGAGCTGTGGCTGCAAGGGGTGTACCGAAGCAACAACAGATGAGGAAGAGTGCAAATATAATAACTGGTTCCAGTGATTCTAGTGAAGAAGACTTAATTCAAGATTGTTCATAATATTATATAAGGCATTTTATATGCATTTTTATTTCTTAGTTGCTTACGCCATGTGTTCATTTCTGAACGTATTGTTAAAAGTCTCCGATACATACCTAAATTGTATTACTTTTTTCCTTTTTTAATTATTTCACCTATTTGAAGTTCCTTTAACGATTTCATCTTAAAAATTGACGATAAAAGCCTTGACAGTATGTTATATTAGTTGGTAATTATTGATGTAAATTTTCCAGATAAATGATATAATTGTTAATTGTATTTATGAGTAGGTGTTTAATAATCATGTTAAAAATAGTGCACACTAGTAGGTAATGTAAATTTATCTAGTAATAAATCAATTACTGAGGCTGAAAATAAATACAGTGCAGGATTTTACGCCAAGTCTCGCCTGTCGCTAGGCTGCACCGAGCGCTCGGTCAACACGCTGAACCCCGACCCGCCCGCTTTGAATCTGGATATCTCGGATTCTATCGATCCGATCTTCGATTTCATGTTTGCGTTTTAAAGGTGATATTTGTCAACGTTTGTTTGAAACACTTTCTCGATATACCCAACGGTTAGAGTAATAAACCGCAAAACGTAAATGTCAAAAAATCTATTTTCCCGATGTTTAGAGTTTTGACCAATAAATACTGATTTTTTGGCAATACACATGGCAAATGAAAATGTAGCCAGACGAATAACCTACGTTTTGAAAAAAGAATATTCAAGATTGATGAATCCAGTCCCGAGATATTTGAATTTAAAGATTCACAGTCGTCCGCCATTTTGAATGGCCGCCATGTTTGAAAGCTACCTCGTCATGATGCCTCCCCCGGACTTTTTTGCTCCACATGACCCCAGGAACGTGTGGTATAAGTTTCATTCAGTCCCCCAAATTATAATGACTTGGTCAATTTTGGGGGTCTGGCACATGGACTATTGAACATTGTTTGAATTTTGGCAATGTGAACTTGTAAGGCTTCTCTTTTGTCGCGCTTCGAGACTTAAAATTGTCTTTGTAGGTCTATGAGATGTGTTTATATAATATTTATTGTACTTTTCAGTTCGGAAAAATGGTATTATGATACTGATAACATTAATATCAAGACCTAATTCGTCTAAAGAGAAATATGAGAAGAAGAGAGTCTCATCTATTGTTTTTCAGTCGACCCCAGCCATTTCAGCAAACTGCTAATCATTTTTTAGCTTCAATAACCGCCCGATTTTGACTGTTTAAGTTTAATCAACGGTAGTCGGCGATTTCGACACTAATCGAGGTTGATGCTCCATAACTTTCCCTAATCATAGGTTAGGAAGAAATTATAAACGCTGATTACACTAATCGTGGTCGGTGTACTTGGCCATGAATATTACAACTTGTTTCTCTTGTTTTCAGGTACGTATACTGGAAGGCCTATGTACTGTGACACCCCAGAGTTCCGAGAGATCACCTGTAAGGCTTTAAGAGTGAGCGAAAATAGGGTTGCAGTTAATGCTAACGTAGTAACAAACAAGTAGTAAGTAGTTAACCATCATAGTTAATCAGGGGTTAGTGCGTGTTTAAATTTAACTGCATTCGTTGCTTACATATAATTTGAAAAGAAAACCCTTGGTTTGGGTTGCACAGGCAAGTGAATTCATATTGTTTAGTACGGTTATAGGAACAAGGGGTGCACGTGGTTCACAAGTAGAGAAGTGAAAACAGTAAAATAAGTAATTATTTTGTACCGGTGCGTAATAAAAGAAAGCATGACGCTGTTTTTGAAGTATCTCATAAACCTGCCAACAGTGAATAAACTGAATCTGAAGAGCATGTCACAAGTACCGGAAATTTTACTGATTTTTTTTTTACTGCAATTCAGGGGAGAAACATTTCTGGCCATGATAGGCCCGATTGTTGGACATTAACTCAGAAAAATGACTTCTAGGAGAAGTGTAGGAGCTCCCGTGAGATTCAGTTAAAAAGCGTCACCTTTTATGTTAGAAAAAAAGCACTGCATATTAGTAATACATAATGGCGATTACATCACGAGCTTGATATGAGCTACAGTAGTTCAAAAACAGAGAATACCAAAGTTATTTGAATTGACTAAAAGTTATGTTGCGTGAAATATTATTAGCTCAATATAAACATATATTATAATTAAAAACAACTCTTACCGCACATATGGATCTAAAGACGGATTAATTGATCATAATGGTTAAACCTGGAGTACACAAAAGTATGACAATCAGTAAGACTTAATTGTAAATCATAGTTAGGTTATAAGCGATATAGGTTCTCTTGTGTAATTACCTATGATAAGTTTTATTAAAGAGGTTGAAATTGAAGAATATTTCTTTTTATGAATAAAGTGTAAAAACACTTATGTCAAATACTTAATATATAATGTGTGAAAGTATATCACACTTATCCTTTGTTGAAAATATATTTAAAAAATGTCATATATGCACTTTGGAGTCAATTGTGCCCGCACTCCGCTTGGTCCGGCTTAACAGTCGGCTACACAACGGTGGAATTCGTGTGTGCAGCCGTAACTCACCGCAACGCAAGCTTCGTGTTGGTTGTCCGGCTAGTGTTCAGGCTATGGAGCGAGATTCTTATCCCCATGGCTAGATGAACAGGAATCGGAAGCTAGAAAGGGGATTTTAGAGAAAGTTGAAATGTTCACAAGTCCAGAAATTAAAGTGTGGTAGCTAATTAAAAGACTTATTCTTTCAAATGTTCCAAAAATTGCAGATCTATTCTAGTTAGAAGGAAATCACAGATGATGTAAGGTTATATTGTCGTCTATAAAGAATGTTCTTATGTCGTAGTACATAGGCTGAGTCTTTCAATCTTAAATTATAATGTTCTGTCCAGTATAAAATTTATCTCTATTCTTTCGTCTTGTTTTTATGTAAAGTCAAATAGATTGTATATATTCTTTTTCTTTAATATATGCAATTGTTACTTACGCGCTGGTAACTTAATTTTTTACTTGACACACACTCTCGATTTTTATAGAACGGATTCGTTACTAACCTGGGTGACAATTAACAGCTCCACCGGTAAAATAATCGTCGAATATATATTCACGAGTACTCACTTAATTATTCCTTTCCAATAATCACAATCGCGCGCTTACATGTTTGTGTTGTACCTATCCTATTTCTTTAAGCTCGGGTTAATTAATACTTGGCTAATGCTAGCTAAAATGTCGTAGTGTCGTGTCTCTAGTCTCTGTCGAAGTTTTCTGTCCTAAGTTGAAGATGTATCGAGTCAAAGTGCCGCTCTCCTCCTGGGGTCTCGATAATATCTAATATCTAACATTTTTTCTACTGCTGTGTCATTGGTTTGTCGATGGCTACAGTGTTTCCTAATTGGAGCATTAATATTAGCTTCTGCTAGGTATTTAAAATTCTTACAGTTGAGTTTTAGAGTGATGCTAGTTTAGCGATTCATCAAAGCTGTCACCAGGAGTCTGGAGACAAGATTCTGAGTTGCTGTTTTGCTCCTCCTATTTTCTATTGGATAATATGAATTGTCTAATTACTCTAAATCTATAGATGTAACGTTAATGAAAAGTATGTCATTGTGAGGGGATTAGTCGTCTGGTTCGAATGATATAAGTTTTTATTATGTCCTGTAATAATTAGTCGTTTTGATTGATTATTTATTAATACCGTAATCGTCCTTTAATTAATTATGTCGTGTCGTATGTCAAACTATTGTCCTTAATATCGGCTATCTTTTGATGTACTTAGTCTTTTCGTCCTTCTAATGGTGTAGTTATAATTTGCGTTTAATGTTATAAATGAGCGGGAAGTTTGAATTTTCCCTTATGAACTGGAGGAACTGTCACACAATATAAAGAACATATCTGTTAGTATGAAAAGTACCTGTGAGTTTCCGTTTAGATTCTTTATACTTAACTTTACACCACTTGATTTTGTCTTGAATATTAGACTGTACCAACCATGAGTATATACCACTTGTAGACTATCTACGTCTATCGTCGTACATTTCAATATTCCTTCGTATTCGGATAACACCGTCGTTATTGATGTATTATATAACGAGATTCATTTCGACACTATTTGCGTGTCATCTTCAGTCGATCTATGAAAATAATTCAGAAGTAATATTAGGTTAATGTGTAATGACATTGCACCACAACACTATGTACAGTATGAATATCTTTATATTTTTCCTTAAGGACAACCAGGAAGTCCGACTTGTATCACTTATCACTTAAATGCACCCCGGAAGTTATTCTCCCCTAATGGAATCTCAAGTAAGAGGGTTGCACTCTAGATGCTATAAAGATACCAAACCACTATAGTGTATAAGAGGGTAGCACTCTAGATGACATAAAGATACCCAACCACTCCACAGTAAGAGGGTTGCACTCTAGATGACATAAAGATACCCAACCACTCCACAGTAAGAGGGTTGCACTCTAGATGACATAAAGATACCCAACCACTCCACAGTAAGAGGGTTGCACTCTAGATGCCATAAAGATATCTAACCACTCTAATGTGTAAGAGGGTTGCCATAAAGATATCTAACCACTCAAATGTATCACAAGGGTTGCACTCAAGATGCCATAAAGATATCTAACCACTATAATGTGTACAAGGGTAGCACTCTCGATATCATAAGGATATCTAACTATGCAATAAGGAAGAGTTGCCACTTTAACCACTTAAGAGCCTATGTAACTCCCACCCTTTGCTAAGAGTATATAAACATGTACTAGTGTTAGAATCTGGGCACTCAGCACTCTAGTCTCCACCGAGACGATCATCTGTATTTCTACGCTTCATGTAACTGTGTACGACTGATCTATTATAATAAAGACTTGTTACTTAAACATTGCAAGAGAAAAGGACTTAGTTTCTTTTCCCGAACTTCGACTCCAAGCAATCCAAATTCATTACATGGTGGCAGCGACGGTGGGATTGCAAGCAATTAATTAACAAGTCTACTACGTCATCGGATTACGACTTGCTTCTTCACTAACAAGTCTACTACGTCAACGGATCACGACTTGCTTCTTCTGGACCGGAAGGACCTGGGATCGGTGTCCAGCCGAGGTTGGACGACAGCGAGCAGGTCTACTCGAGGGTCAGCGTTCCGGAGGACGACTGGAGGCGGATCTGATCAACCCACCTACCAGGCTATTCAGCAGAAGGGGTCTACGCAGTTCGTGGTTGGAGGCACCATTAGCGGCAACCACAGGCACCCGAGGGAACTTGGTTGTGTCCAGCCGGCAGCAGCATCCGAGGCGAGACGTCCTTGCTTCGAGGAGCAGCACAGGGGCAGAACTTCGGACCTCCACACCACCCTACATCTTTTACTGTCAAAGGTTAGTCCATTTTCACTATGGCAGATGAAGAGGTAGAGCATGATGTGTATATTCCAGTGGTTCAAGCTATAAAACTAATTCCCCACATATTTGATGGCAATGTGCGCGAACTTAGATCTTTTTGTAATGGCGTAGAAGCCGCCTATGAATTAGTTCACCCCGACAAACAGAGCGTTCTATTTAAATTTGTAGAGTCCAAAATTCAGGGAGATGCTAAAGAGAAGTTATTAGCAAGAGTTCAGAGGAACACGTGGCCCCAGATTAGGAAGATACTTGAGGAAAATTATTCAGTACGTAGAACACTAGATTTTCATGCAGCAAATTTATACACAACTAGGCAGGGACAGAATGAAACTGTAGCTCAGTGGGCATCCAGGGTTGATACACTAGGTAGAGACTTGCAGCGAGCAAGCAGAAACAGAATGTCCCGCCTGGAGGAACGCGATCCAGATAGTAATTTACAGGAAGGCGCTAATGCTTTAGCAGGGGAACTTCTAAAAGGAACATTTGTTGGAGGTTTGAGAGATGATAGAATTAAATATGTTGTGAAGGGAAAAGGAGAAGATGTTTCATTGGCTCAATTAGTAGATTCCGCTTTGGAAGAAGAAAGTAATTTAAAATCAGAACGATTCAGGAATAATCAAGCAGGAGGACAATTGTGGAACAAGCAAACTACAGCGGGAAATCATGACAAAGATAGGAAACCTTTTATTAAGAGAGAAGTAAACATGGTGAATCAAGTCACATGTTACAATTGCCAAGGCAAGGGCCATATGGCAAGGGACTGTAGGAAGAGAGTTACATGCTCCCGATGTCATAAGACGGGACATGATTATAAGTCGTGTAGAGTGAGGATTAATTCCGATTCGCAGCAAGGAGGCTCGAACCAGGGAAACAGACAGTAGGGCTGTCTGGGCAATCGACACAGTCCTGTATTGAAGGTTGCGGTAGATATCATCTAGGGGACGCCTTAGGTAAGAGTGACTCACAGAGGAGCACTAAAGTAAATTGTTACTCACAGAGGAGTACTAAAGTAAATTGTGACTTACGCAGAAGCACAGAGAATGAGAAAGTAAAGCTAGGAGAATTTGAAAGATATGTTTTATGTGAAGAGTTAATAGGAGGTCTGGGAGTAGCCCTCTTAGACACAGGATCAGATATCTCATTAGTTAGAGAGAAATCGCTTAAGAATAATAGATGGGATTCGTCACCCATTATTATAAAAGGTATAACAGGTGAAGAGAGACAGATAAATGGAAAGGTTAGTTTGCGACTGGATAATGCATTAGAAAAACACGAGTGTTATGTAATTGAGGATTTACCAAGAGGGTTAGATCTTTTATCGGGAAGAACTTGGTTAAATGAACATAAATATGAATTTACGCAAATAATTGAACCTCTCACTGAAAAGATAATTGAATGCACGACAAAAGAAAAGGGAGTTAGATTTGTTGAACATCAGCAATTGCAAGAAGGAGTAATATGTGCGAGCAGCTTAGTGAACTGTCAGAATAATAAGCTTTGTTGTTTGGTGATGAATCAGAATGAACACCCAGTTAGACTAAGAACAGCACCGAGGTTAGAAAAACCGCCTTGTCAGAGTAACGAGAGAACCCAAGACCATGAAGATCAAAATAAAATGAGTCGGGCAGAAAGAATAAAATTGTTAGAAAGCAACTTGAGGTTAGAACACATCGCAGAGGGAAAAGAAGACATAGTAAAAATATGCCATGAATATTTAGATGTTTTCAAGTTACCAGGTGATAAACTTACTGCTACAAACGCAGCACAACATACTATACCTACCCCAGATATTCCAAAAGGTAGGGCAATTACTTTGAAAAATTATAGGCTACCTGAAGCACAACAGGAAGAAATCCAACGACAAGTAGATCAAATGCTAAATGATGACATTATTACACATAGCAAGAGTGAGTGGAACTTTCCGTTGTTGGTAGTACCTAAGAAAATAGATGCATCAGGTAAGAGGAAGTTTCGCGTGTGCGTAGATTTCCGCAAACTTAACGAAATTTCTGTAGGAGATTCATACCCATTACCCAATATACAGGATATTCTTGACAAGTTAGGAAGAGCTAGATATTTTTCCGCTTTAGATTGTGCAAGTGGCTATTTGCAAATTCCTATTGTAGAAGAAGATCAATGCAAAACTGCGTTTAGCACACCTCGAGGACATTTTGAATATAAACGAATGCCATATGGTCTCAAGTCAAGTCCAGCTACGTTTATGCGAATGATGAATAATGTACTATCAGAAGTAATAGGCACAAGAACGTTAGTCTATATGGACGACATCTTAGTAATTGGCGAATCACTTGAAGAGCATAACGACAAATTAAGAGAAGTACTTTCCAAATTAAGAGAGTTTAATATTAAACTAGAACCAGACAAATGTGAATTTTTAAAACAAGAGTTGAGCTATTTAGGACACATAGTAACTTCAGAAGGAGTAAAACCAGACTCAAGGAAAGTAATTGCAGTGGAAGGTTTCCCCACACCTAAGAATATTAAAGATGTAAAATCATTCTTAGGGTTGGCAGGCTACTATCGAAAGTTTATTGATCAATTTAGTGCTATTGCAAAACCATTGACAGATTTACTAAAGAACGATGTAGTATGGAAATGGGAAGAGAAAGAAAAGAATAGTTTTGAATTGTTAAAATCAAAATTGATAAACGCACCATTATTACAATACCCCGACTTCACAAGACCTTTTATTCTAACCACTGATGCCAGTGGATATGCAATTGGAGGAATATTAAGTCAAGGAAAATTAGGTCAAGACAAGCCTATAGCTTATGCAAGCCGTACTCTTAATCGAGCTGAATTAAATTATTCAACCACAGAAAAAGAACTTCTAGCTATAGTTTGGGCATGTAAACATTTTAGACCATACCTACTAGGTAGAAAGTTTCAAGTGGTAACCGACCACAAAGGATTGATATGGATATTCAATGTTAAAGACCCGAGTTCACGATTAATACGATGGAAATTGTTGTTGGAAGAATATGAATATGAAGTAGTTCACAGAGAAGGAAAAAAACAATGCAACGCAGACAGTCTTAGCAGGTACCCTGTAGAATGTTTGATATGCGATGCGGAAGAAGTAACTC
Source organism: Ectobius pallidus (assembly GCA_964059195.1). NCBI lineage: Eukaryota > Metazoa > Arthropoda > Insecta > Blattodea > Ectobiidae > Ectobius > Ectobius pallidus. Next base: position 31,786,516 of record CAXKWD010000009.1, read on the forward strand.
CTGAGAGGAAGAAGAAAATAATTATTGAGATGCACAAATGTCCGGTTGGGGGACATCAAGGCATAACAAGAACAGTGGAAAGAATTAAGCTTTACACTCAGTGGGAAGGGTTAGAGAAAGACGTGCGAGAGTACATAAAAAGGTGTGAGGTATGTCAGAAACATAAACAGATGGATAGAAAGCAAGAACAAATGTTAGAGATAACAGACACTGCGAATGAACCGTGGCAGAAGATTTACTTAGATGTGGTAGGGCCATTACCTGTAACCGAAAGAGGATATAAATACATCCTGACCTGTCAAGACAATCTAAGTAAATACTTGAGAGCAATACCGTTACAACAGCAGACGGCTGATGAAGTAAGCGAAGCATTCGTAGAACAAGTAATATTAATTTTCGGAATACCTAATAATATAGTCACAGATCAAGGTGCAAATTTTATGAGTGATGTATTTAAACGCATATGTAAATTGATGAAGATAGAGAAAATAAATACAGCAGCGTATCACCCAGAAAGCAATGGAGCATTAGAGAGAACGCACAAAACACTTGTAAACTACTTAAGATGTTTTTGTGGCGACAAAAACACTCAATGGGATAAATGGTTGAATTTTGCAACTTTTGCATATAATACCACCCCACATTCAGTAACAAAGTTTACACCTTATGAGATTCTGTTTGGGAAAATCGCTAATATACCAGGAGTGTTGCAGAAAAGTCAAGCAATACAGTATAATTACGATGATGTTGTAATTGATATCAAGAAGAAAATGCAAGATACTTTTCAAGTTGCTAAAGAGAGATTGCAATTTAAAAAGGAAGCGCAACAAGCAAAAGGTTCACAAATAGTGAGTTCATATAACCAAGGCGATTTAGTTTTGTTAAAGATTGAGAATAGGCAAAAACTCGATGGACTATGGAAAGGTCCGTTTGAAATAATTGAAGACAAAGGCCCTAATGTAATTATCCAGGAGCTAGGTAAACGAAAGCGTCAAGAAGTGCATAAAAATAGGTTAAAGTCTTACTTATCTTCTCTTTCAGATTGACGGAGTATGCAGTTTGTCAAGTGGATACTGCTCTCGTTAATTTTGTTGTATTGGTGTACGGTAGGGAAAACTCAAGAGGCAAAAGAAATAAATTCAAAAGCAGGGTTATATTTTGATGAAGTGGGTAGTGTTCTATTCTATCCTACGAAATGGAAAGTAATCACATATATAGATTTGAGTCCAGCTAGAGACGTATGGAATCGAACTAAAGAACACTATAAAAGAGTAACAGATTATTGTATGAAATTTTCGAATAAATCATGGTATCATTTAACTGATTGTCAAAACTTTGGACGTTACATGAGTTCCAAGTCGAAACAAATAGATAGATCAAAAGATATAGTAGCTCAATATTTGAAAACCGATGTAAGTTATGATGAACACAAACGCAAAAAGCGTGGTATTCTAAATTTCATTGGAGAAATAGAGAAAGTATTATTCGGTACTTTATCAGATTCCGATGCTTCTAATTATAATACACACATAAAAGAATTAGAACAAAGACAGAAAGAATATTTACATTTGTCAAGCGAACAAATGACTGTTATTAAATCCACTATTTTAAATGTTAACAATACAATTCAAAGAGTTAATATTAATGAAAGGAAATTAAAAGATAATTTATTGACATTGACAAAATATACAGACAAACACTTTAGTGAAATTGAAGAAGAGGTAAATCAAGTAAACTTAATTAATGAACAGTTTCGATTAATACAGAGAGGAATAGAAGAAAGTCAACATGCATTTGACACTCTAACAGACGCGTTTGTACATGCAGAAGTAGGACTTATGCAACCACAATTAATAACGCCTATGAAAATCAAGGAGTTGTTAAAATCTGAACATCTGCCTAGCGGAATGGAGTACCCTAATCTTCCTTTTTCTGAACTTCAAAAGATTGTTGTACCTACAACATATTCCTACCAACAATACCTTGTATATGTGTTAAATATTCCTTTGATTAATCCTACCCAATATCAGTTATATAAACTGTTACCTTTACCAACTCCCCAATCTTCTAATCCCGAATTGTATGGTTATGTAGATGTAAGGAAAGAGTATGTTTTCAGTGATGTTTTGAGACAGCATTACGGTAAGCTAACTGGTAATGAGTTACTGACATGTTTCCAACCTAATGAATTTCTGTATATATGTAAAGCAGAAATTCCTATTTATGCATATGTACCAGGGAATGACTGTGAATCAACACTGTTACACCCTTCAACACAAAAGATGCCTGAGAGTTGTAACATTAGAATTGTGAGGTTAAGTCAAACTTTGTACATCCCTTTGCATCTCAGCAATCAGTGGATATACGTAGCTCCACGAACAGAGATATTTACGACATTATGTCCAAGCACAAGTACCACTTTGAAAATTAGTAATACAGGTATTCTTACCTTAAATCCAGGTTGTAAAGGATATTCAAGTTATGTAACATTATATGCTATGACAAGCAAGACCAGTAATTCAACCAATGATTTTATGCCTCAAGCTAGCATAAATTTCGATTGTTGTTTTGATATAAGTAAACAAGAACATGATAAATTGAAGTTAGACGTACCTTTGGTAAATATATTGTCTTCAGCAGACGACCTCAGATTAGCAAGTATTAAAGCCGACGAAGTTAATGAACTAATAAAAGAACAAGAAAGTCAATCTTATGATCATTACTATGTAACTACAAGTGTCTGGAGTTCAATAGTAACTGGTATAATTTTATTAAGTATTTGTATGTGTTGTTGCTGTTATTGCAAATGTTGTCGCAATTGTTTTTGGATATTATGGGAAAAATGTACCCCAACGCAATGCGTTGATAGATGTAGCAACATAGTTACAAATAATATTTGTGTGACTCACCCAGATGCTAAAGTCAAGTTTAGTAAAATTCCCAGTAGTAGTGAAGGAGAATTAACTATGATTACAGAAGCTCCAAGAACTAGATCAGATCCCTTAATTCCATCTCAAGAAATAGAGAATGAATTGAAAGGCGACTGTTTGGCAAAACGAACACGCAGTAAGAAATTCTTTCGTTAATCACTTTCATAACATAATTATTTAAATATGTTATTGTCACTAATGTGGCTTATTTCTTAACTTATTATGCCATAATAATATATTTATTATGCCATGATATTGATGATTTCCAATTATTGTCACTCAAGATGTGACGTAATTGTAACACACATATAATTTTCACTTATTATATGTGATGTATTTTGTAACTTTATTTCATATAGTGTCACTTATAATGTGGCGTATTTTGCAGTTTTATTTAAATTGATTTAACTTTTATATTATGTATTTTGTAATTTATTGTGTCACAATATCACAGGTATTATGATACGATATTGATGTTTCATGAAAAGAATGGAATACCATATTTCCAATCTTTTTATAACAGTGGGGGTGTAATGACATTGCACCACAACACTATGTACAGTATGAATATCTTTATATTTTTCCTTAAGGACAACCAGGAAGTCCGACTTGTATCACTTATCACTTAAATGCACCCCGGAAGTTATTCTCCCCTAATGGAATCTCAAGTAAGAGGGTTGCACTCTAGATGCTATAAAGATACCAAACCACTCTAGTGTATAAGAGGGTAGCACTCTAGATGACATAAAGATACCCAACCACTCCACAGTAAGAGGGTTGCACTCTAGATGACATAAAGATACCCAACCACTCCACAGTAAGAGGGTTGCACTCTAGATGACATAAAGATACCCAACCACTCCACAGTAAGAGGGTTGCACTCTAGATGCCATAAAGATATCTAACCACTCTAATGTGTAAGAGGGTTGCCATAAAGATATCTAACCACTCAAATGTATCACAAGGGTTGCACTCAAGATGCCATAAAGATATCTAACCACTATAATGTGTACAAGGGTAGCACTCTCGATATCATAAGGATATCTAACTATGCAATAAGGAAGAGTTGCCACTTTAACCACTTAAGAGCCTATGTAACTCCCACCCTTTGCTAAGAGTATATAAACATGTACTAGTGTTAGAATCTGGGCACTCAGCACTCTAGTCTCCACCGAGACGATCATCTGTATTTCTACGCTTCATGTAACTGTGTACGACTGATCTATTATAATAAAGACTTGTTACTTAAACATTGCAAGAGAAAAGGACTTAGTTTCTTTTCCCGAACTTCGACTCCAAGCAATCCAAATTCATTACAAATGTTCACTAAAGCAATATTTTAAGAATTATGTTTGAGGTGCCTACATTAAGAGCTGGTGTTCTGCTGTATGTTACAACTCTCAGATACTTTTCATACTAACAGATATGTTCTTTATATTGACTCCAAAGTGCATATATGACATTTTTTTTATATTTTTCAACAGAGGATAAGTGTCATATATTGCACACATTATATATTAAGTATTTGACATACGTGTTTTTACACTTTATTCATAAAAAATATATTCTTCAATTTCAACCTCTTTAAGAAAACTTATCATAGGTAATTACACAAGAGAACCTATATCGCTTTCAACCTAACTATGATTTGACGAGTATTTACAATTAAATCTTACTGACTGTCATACTTTTGTGTACTCCAGGTTTAACCATTTTGTGTACTCCAGGTTTAACCATTATGATCAATTAATCCGTCTTTAGATCCATATGTACGGTCGGACTTTTTTTTTTAACAATAGCCTAATATATGATTTTATTGAGCTAATAATATTTCACGTAACATAACTTTTATTCAATTCAAATAACTTTGGTATACTCTGTTTTTGAACTAGTTAATGTCAAGCTCGTGAATGTAATCGGAATTATATATTAGCTCGTAATATTGCAAATGAACATTTTTAACAAACTTGTATTTTACCAAATTTGTAACGATGATTATATGAATGTTTTGCTAGTGCATAGTACAAGTCATAAATAAAAGTTATAGTCTGTTATATTCCAAATCTCTCATATTTGGCATAATACGTGGTGTGTTGTATTGAATATATACTAGTACAGAGGTGGAAAATTAAATTAAATTTTATTACAACGTTGTACTAGTGGAAATATCTCAAGCTTCAGAATGATGTTCATTAATGTTACTAGAAACTAAGTTAAATTAGAATAGTAAATAAGGGAACCGCACGGGTTGTCTTGTCATAAGGCATATTATAAGGTCCGTCCCAATTAATTCCTCCAGTATTTAAATTATATATTAGACTAGCTTAAAAGACCCGGCGTCGCCCGGGTTTTGTATTTTGTAATTGGAAATTAGCTTATGAATAATTTTGATTTTAAATTCTAGGTCCTTATATAGGCATTTATAATTTGAAATAGGAAGAACGACTTATTACACTCAAACTATTCCCTCAGAAAACGCTTGATATAGTTTTTTATGGCTCAGAGAGGATCTAGAATTTTGCATCCCATCGCTTGTACAGTGCACAGCAAGCCTGGTAGAGGTTTAAATAAGAAGAAACAGAAATTCCTGTAACATAAAATTGTAATATCGAGGCGGGAAATTTCCCACTCTTATGTTACCATAAAGCCGTTTTGGAGATGAAATTAAACAGAAAGCATTATCACTTCCATACTTTGCTCTCCAAAAACCTGCGATATAATATAATAATATACACATTACCATACCTCGTTTTGTTTTCTCTATGTCCAGGGTAGAGAAAGTTATGTGATTCCATTATTTTAGTGGATTTCATTCTGTAATTTTATTTATAACATGAATTATTTTGATAACTTCTCTTATTTGTCAAAAGTGCATTTCATTTGTTTTTTCCAAGCCCACCTGATACCATTTGGCAACAATATATTCTGTGATTTGGAATGGATAATTCTATGTAAAAAGGGATTAAGTATTTTCAAAAACATTTAATTTTGGCATTTAGAATCAGAATTTTTCAAAATCCTTTCTTAGTGAGCACCTACATTATGAAACGAAGTTACTGTCAAAATTCCAAGTCTCTACCTGTTATAGTTTAGGCTGTACGTTGATTCCTGTCATTCAGTCAATCAGTCAGTCATTCATTCAGTCAGTCAGGACAAAGCCTTTTATATATATAGAGATGACAAGAATATAATACACAATTCTTTCGATGTAAGAATTAATTAGAAACTATCCGGCGACCAGCGCCAAAGCTAAAGTGATTCAATGTTAACTACACGTTTTCTTACTGTATCGGGCGATTATTATATTAATAAGATTAAAAAAAAGATGGCAAAGTCGCAATGTAGGTGGGCCCATAATACACAATTCTTTCGATGTAAGAATTAATTAGAAACTATCCGGCGACCAGCGCCAAAGCTAAAGTGATTCAATTTTAACTACACGTTTTCTTACTGTATCGGGCGATTATTATATTAATAAGATTAAAAAAAAGATGGCAAAGTCGCAATGTAGGGGGGCCCATCTCGCGATGTGCGCAGGTTTCCACTTAACTTGAATTAAAATATTAAAATTGCATTGCTGGTTCCCACTCGCCGCGAAGTAACTCCAACAGAGTATTTCTTGATGGAACTACATTAATTCAACTCTGGAGGCCCAACTGCTTCGGAAGGTCGGAGTCGAGTTATCTCATGATGAAAGAAACGTTATTAAGAACCCTCGGATATGCGCACTGCGAAACCGCGCAACTAGCACGCGCGCCCTCACTCGGAAAAGCTAAAAGCCGTCTCACGTATCACATCTCCCGAAGCCCAAATATAAAATATTGTTTTAATGCGATTTTTTCATTATCGAGCTAGGCTATTCACATACAAACTTGTATTTATGTTAAACATGCGGATTGAATTTCGGGGCTGAACACAATGCTTCCTATAGTCAATACAATGACAATACTATTTAACTTGTACACCCCTTATTTTATGCACTTATCTTTATTTCCTTCATGTCCCACAATACTAGTTAACTTGTATACCCCTTAGCTTATGCACTTATCTTTATTTCCTTCATATCCCACATGTTCTTGTTAAGGAAAGACAGCAGTTTTACATACTGTAGTTGCCAGTACAGTGTAAAAACTCTCTTAGACATTGAGTGTTTATTTATACTCGGTAATGTGCAACGTACCAATAAAATCATTACAAACGTTTAGTTCCTTCTGATACAGTAGACTATATTCAAATGTAAACAATTTCAGTAATTGAAGCGTTTACTTTTATGAGGGTCTAAGTGCCACAATCATGATTGCGCAGAAAACGAGACATAAAACCACAGAAAGAGATAGACATGGCGCTATATCGTGGAATTTATTGCTACTAACGTGGCTTTTCCTGGACCTTGGACCCGTCTGAAATGCATTGGTCTGGGTTCATAGATCAATTTAAAATTATCAGCTGAAAAATCATGATTTTGGCACTTACACCGTTGTAAAAGTAAACGCTTCAATTACTAGGATAATGTAAAATTATGGGTTCATGTCTAAACTCCTCACTACAATCATACTCACAAGGGAACCGCACGGGTTGTCTTGTCAAAACCTACCCTAAAATGTTGCACATCGATAGGCCTTCAATATAGATGGACACATGCAAACATTAGCTGCTTTTACGAACTGTAAGTGGGTGAAAACGTGTTTACGTTCCATAAGTACACAACAGTGGACACTTGTAGAGCTCGCTTGAGTAGCCTACATGTTGGGTTCACGTGATTGCGGGGTCGGGATGTGCGATAGAGCACGGCGCACTTTACTCAGGTGGGAAGGTTGGTGGTACGGGGTGTGACGTAACTGGGCCTTCCCTTCTTACTCCACGTGCTTTAAACTGCATGGGCTGTGGGTACTATACTGTATCTCAGGGATCCTGGATAGGAAATCATAACATTCTCAGTCCCCGCCACGGAACTGGACTGGAGTTCCAATGTGACGAATTGCCGTTCTTTTTACCGCTTTCAACCCCCTACTCACAGCTCTGATATTTACGTTAGAATGTTTTACTACTGGAGTATAAACAACGTAGTATTAATTGAGATGCGATGCGATGCGATAACCATCTAAACGTGATTATAGTAATCTCATAAGTAAAATATGTACAACAATAGCCTTAATTTTAAATAACATTATTTTCTTGGTGTTAATAAGCGTGGGTATGAGACAAATCAGGAATGGCGTACCCGTTTCAGATCTTTGACAACTACAGTCTCCAAGAAAACATTGTCGCAGAAGGTCTCGAAGCGGTTTTCTGTACGTGTCGTTTCAAATTCCATATTTCGCCCTGTGTATAGTTAAATTAGTAGTTATAGTGTCTGTGAGTGTGTACAAGAAAATCTGTGTGTATATATGTATATATATATTTATTTATTTATTTGTTGCGTAAATAATATTTATTTGTATGTAATGCATAGCATTTAATCGGAGGTTTTGAATTTCAACAGTATAGTGTAAATGGTAGGCCTAGCACAGTAGTTACCTAACCATTAAAATGGCGGAAACTCCTGTAATAAAACATAAACCAGGTAAAGCATTGAGAAGTGGGGAGAAAAGATGCATTTTAAATCTGTTTAATTCATTAAAGGAACAACATCCTGAAAGTACTCTTGAAGAGATGGCAGAAATGACTGGAAAACAGACCGGCGTGGGACAGGCAACTGTTTATAGAATGAGGCGTGATGCTAGGTTGCATGACAATGAACTGAAAAGTCCGAAAAAGAATCGTAAAACTGTCAAACTGGAAGACAAATACGACGAGTTTACGAAATCGGCAATTCGGGCAAAAATTCATAGTTTTTTTTTTCAGAAATGAGCTGCCAACTTTAAATAAAATCCTTGCAGCGGTAAACGCTGATAATGAACTGCCCTCTTTTTCTCGTGCAACGCTATATAGGCTCCTGGGAAAACTCCAATTTAAATATGTATCGCGGAACAGAAACTGTTTTGTAGTCGATAGGGACGATATTGTGCTATGGAGGAGGAAATACTTGCGGACAATTATAAAATTCAGAGCCCAAGGGAGAAAAATTTATTAACTTACTTGGACGAAACCTGGGTAAATGATGGGCACGGTGCAAAAGGTCCTTGTCGACGAAACTGTAACGTCAAAGAAACAGGCTTTTCTCGCGGGTCTCTCTACAGGACTTAAAAGCCCTACCGGTAAAGGAAAACGGCTAATTATCTTACATATTGGGAGTGAAGAGGGATTCGTTCCACAAGGAAAATACGTCTTCGAGTCAAAGACCACCAAGGACTACCATGAAGAGATGGATGGCCCCAGATTTGAAGCATGGTTACAAAATATATTGCCCTATCTCGAACCAAACTGTGTCATAGCTATGGACAATGCGTCATATCATAGCGTTCAGATAGAAAAGGTGCCTAACATGTCGTGGACCAGGCCCCGTATTATGGAGTGGTTGACCAGCAAAAACATTACTTTCGACAAAACTTACATTAAGGCCTCGTTAATCATTCTCATACCTCCTTCTCTCAAAAAGGAATGTACTGGTTATAAGGTGGACAAAATGGTAGCCAATACAGGAAGAGAAGTTCTGAGAATTCCCCCTTACCATTGTTCGTTGAACCCCATTAAACTTATTTGGAGCCAAATAAAGGGGCATGTGGCACGGAACAACAAACGGTTTACATTGACAGAGGTAAAAACACTTCTCGAGGAAGGTATTGAGCAGGTAACAGCTACGTGGTGGAGCGAGTGTGTGCGACACGTCGTTGAAAAGGAGGAAACCGAATTCTGGGAACTGGACAGACTAGCTAAAGAAACTTTAGAGGAATTGATTATTAACGTCGGCGATGACAGTGACGAGAGTGGCGACATCGATGCCGACCCTATGGACTTCAGTAATTAAAAAGGTATGTTAGTTATTAATTATTAAAATCCCATATCTATTTTCATCTAATATAACTGCATTATTGATTTCTCCAACTTCCGTACCTATGTAACACATAATTTTATTTTCATAGTTTAGTATGATTATTCGTAGTAGTCGAATCAATGTATTTGGAATGGACCGTACTAGCCTCCCCTCTGTCGGTAGCCAGTGGAACGAGGAGAGGAGAAATTGTTTTTCCTTCCTATCAGGTTCGCTGAGATAGACTTTAGCAGTGTTGCATTTAAATCGTGTTAGTTAAAATGCCTAAAAAATGTTGTGCGCGAGTAATTAAACAATAAGGGGTGTTAAAAGTGATTAGATAACATGTTTCAGTTTTCCAAACGAACAGGAATTACAAAAAGAGTGGGTAAAAAATATTCTTAGAAAGGACTGGATTCCCTCAGCCGGGAGTGTAAAGGCAACCCTAAAATATAAATTATTCGGTCAGGGTAGTTTCATTTCAATTTTTCTGTACAGTGAAAGAAGACACTGTTTTGTTCTGTTATATTTTTATTAGCCTGTAAATTCCGAGATGACTTGATATTTGCTAAGTTGCAAATCACCCCAAACTGAATTACTTTATTTTCTGGAAGCAAACAATATTTCACTTTCTCAAGTGAACAAGGTTCCTATAAGATAAAGGATTTTAAAAAGGTAGTGTAAAGGCCTTTCAAGAGTTCAATGTTTCGAAATAGTTCCAAAATTATACAATATATTCTTTAAGCTTAATTTATACGTGTATTAACTGACGGAATTTTTATGATTATGATATAATATGAAATAGAACGATGAGTTACGGTAAGTAAATATCCAAACTGCCCTTGGACCTCCCGAATGCGAGCTCAAGACGTTACCATCTAGCTCAGAAAACTAATGTTATAAGATTAAAATAATTTTAAATCTAATCGACAACGTAATTCAAAATCAAATTAACAACATAATTGCTTGTGCTACGCTTGAATATGCAAATCAGTTTTCATTTTAGCCTCCTGGACCAAATAACAATAACACGCTTAATTTTATAGAGTGTAGCATTTTAACATTTAAAACAATGTTCTGTATAGGTACCTTTTACAGCAGTACACGCGGAGATTTAAATTGTCACGTAGCGAATGGCTACGTGCATAATAGACGATAGCAAACCATTTCTAAACAAAGGAAGGGTTTGGGAGACTTCGATTAATCGATATTGAACCCTGTTATGACTATCGATACTGCCCTGAATTTATTTTGAATTACAGAAAAAAAGAGAAGTGCGCATGCGCCGACGGTGAGTCGACGGGAGAAGAGCTGATCCCAAAAAGACAGTAAGGAGTACGTGCCTGACTACGAGAGAGAGAAGTTGAAAAGGCAGAAGGGAGAAGACGAGATTGGGATGTGTGACAGCGGTAGAGGCGTTCTGGCATGATGGTGTGTCAGACTTCCATCTAAGGAAATTCTGGTTGTGAACTTCCTTGACACGACTATATGGAGATAGTCATTAATCAGAAGAATACACCAAGTCGGCCAGTACGAGACACCGCTACAGCGAACATCAGCTGTGAGAGTGAGTCGTGACTGCTCGCTCTGAATAAGAGCAGATATGGACATCAGGAAGTAATGGAAGACAACTCAGGATCGGAGGATAAGTTGGACATCACTGGTTGAGTATAATCGTCTAGACTTTTTCTTATTGTTTGGGGAGTGAGAAAACTGAGATATTCCTTTTTTTTTAAGGATGGTTTCTAAGTCATGTATGGCGATTAGACGCCGTATGGTATGATAGAAGAATAGAATAGAAATATAGAAGTGAGAATTCTAGAAGTAAAGTGGTGAAATCCAGTAATCCAACTATTTTCTATTTCTGGTCTAAGTTAATTATAAAAGAGCAGTCAAGAGCCTAACCGTTGAATGCCACAGATAGATCTCTTCACTTTGGGGTTTTATGGGTGATTGTCCCACGAATGAATACATAGCTAGGGGTAATTGGTGATGCTCATAGAAACTTTGTTATTTTTGAGACAGGACGCGAGGGGAGTAAGGAAGAAAGGTAATTAAGGGGCATGCTTAGTACTTCTTACGAGGGCCCCTCCCACTTGGGTTTCTTTCAGGTGACGGGTGACTATCTATAAATAGATTTCATGCTGGCCTGTAATATTAAGTTATGTTTTTTTATAGAGATTTATCTACAAGCGAAGGTGTATGGAATATGGTAGAGGGGGATAAGACGTGGAAAGATTGAAGGGCAAAAGAAGGCCTACGAGTGGTAGTGCATTAGGTGTGTACCATTGGAAAATTTACATGTTAGGGTAGAAGTAGAAGTCACTAAAGGGGTTATAGAGAAGCTTACTAATCTGGGCGTGAATTAGTTTCAGTTAGAATTCTAGGGAATTTAGAGACAAAAGAAGATTGGGTGCCCATGCTAAAGAGTAGTAACGTAAGAAGTAGGAAAACTAGAATAACCACCGAGTGAATTAAATCAATGGTATAAGCTGAAAGGAACTCTACTTAAAGAAAGAAAGGGGTTAAAAGATAATAGCTGATGACTGGTCAGGTTAGAAAGAGGAGAGTGAGTTGGAAGATAACAACAAATGATTGGTTAGGTTAGAAAGAGGAGAGTAGGTAATTGCGAGTAGTGTACTGATGATAAGTAGTTTATTAGCAAGTACTAGAGATTGTAAGGGTGAGGTGAGGGAACGCCGGAAGTATCCCGAACCTAACAAATAAAATCTGGTAGTAGGCAAGGCCTATACCAGTAACATATAAAGAAAAGAAATTTATGAGAGATTGTGAAAGCCATCGATGTTGGAGGCGAACAACGGCCCCGCGTGCCTCTAGGAGAGAGTGTCAGGGACCTCCGACATCGATTTACAAAATTTTATTTTTGTTTGCGGCCCATTAATATTTTCCCGGTTGCAGGAGAGGAGTCAGATTGTTTGTAACTCAAGATCTAGACGCCGCTCCTGTATCGGTGGTCTATCGCCACAGTCACTCTGTGGGTATAGGCCTAAACTTCTATTTCTTTCTTCATGAGACTGTCTTTTCTATCTATCTTTAAATACAATTCTTCATGGACTAAGCTGACTAGTAGACTAATATAGGAGACATAGGTGGGATTATTGAGTGTAATCTGTAGAGTAAGGACTGGATTATGAATTGAAAACCTTTATTTATTCAAGAGAAAAAAAAAACCCAGTATAATATATATATTGAACTATCCTGAAGTTGCAAATGTAAATGACTACACAAGTCAGTAGTAAATTAGAAGAATAATACAAGACGTTCTAGTAGATACCTGAAAAAAAAAGAAAGAAAATTAAAGTAATTAATTAAGGATTTGTTATTGTTGAACAGAGAACGTACTTATATAGTTAAAATTGGGTATACTAACCTTGAATAATCAAATATTATCCTACCAATAAAAGTGTTGAATGGTTAATGTAGTGTAAATGTAATTTATTGTATATAAGATTGTTATTGTTGAAAAAAGAAAAAAAAACAATATATTAAATAAATTATGGTTATTGTTATGCAAAGTAAATTAACGTGAAGTTCAGATTTTTGACCCTTATCCTTGTAATGGTTTGAGAGTCGCTGATTTTTGTGCTAAGTTACATACTTTGGTAGTGAGTATTGAAAAAGGAGAAAAAGAAGAAGCAGAATAAAAAAAACGAAAGGTAAATCCGAACCCAACTCCCGTCTCCACTGTTAATTTAAAAGCTAGTCGAGGGGCATGTAGGTACATAGCCTGTGTATCTATAATTTAATTTGTGATTGGGCCGTAAAAGATTTTGGCGCCCATATCGTGGGGCTAAGTAGTGTTAAAACAAAACAGTATTGCTAATTGTTGCAACTTAATTTAGTTAAAATTGTTAAATAAAAAGTATGGCCGTGTGTTGTGCTGCATAAAGTTATCGTGAAGTTCCATATTTTGGTCGTCCATAGCGTGAGGCTGTGATAGTTTCATAGTAGGATAATTTTGATAGTAATTTTGACCCATAGCGTGGGGCGAGTTGTGTTAAAATTACAAAAGTTTGGCTTGATATAAGAAAAGAAAATAAACATTAATCAGTTAGAATTGGAAACTTGAAATACGAGTCGTCATATATTTTGGAGCCCATAGTGTGGGTTGAGTTGTGTTGAAATCACATATTTTGATAGCCCATAGCGTGAGGCAGAGATAGTTTTAAAAGAATTTTGGGAGTTAGGTTAGTATAGCTGCAATTTATTCTCAAAAAATAATAATAATAACATATTTTTGGGAAAAGAATAATGACTATTGACAAAGTAAGGACTTCTATAGATGACTAAGACAGACGACTGAACTATTGTGTTCTAATCTTTTTTTTCAGTGGTATTGTTAATATATAAATATGGCTACTTATGTTGATCCGTATGCACAAATAAGAGCAGCTGAGTTAACCCAAGCTATTAGGAAGTTGAGGAAGGCGGATTTAGAGGCAGAATGTGATAGAGTAAAGTTACCGACCACAGGTACAAGGGATGAGTTAAGACAACGCTTGTTAGATTATGCCCGCAAGAACCCTCAGTCATTTCAAGTGTTAATTACGGCTTTTGCGCTGAGTCAGGAAGTTTTGGAAGAAGATTTAGTTGAACATAATATAACGGTTCCACAAGATTCATATGGAGATGTAGTGTATACATGGGTTAAGTTAATGCGTAGGAAGGCCATGGCGGTAGCTGATTCAGAAGAAGTTGTACCAGTAGTACCATCGTTTACAATTCAATTAGAGCCGCATAAACCAAATACTTTGGATCTGGTTCGTAAATGGAACATTAAATTTAAACCTGGGGATAGTATTTACTTATTTTTGGAGAGATTGGAAGATTTAAAACAAAGTTCTAAGTTACAGGGTGCAGAGTTATTGTCAGTATTACCCGAAATTTTACAAGATTCAGCTTTACTTTGGTACAGGAACAGATTAACAGATTGGCCTACATGGGAAGCTTTTTTGAAAGAATTTAGAGAATATTACTTGCCTATTGATGAGGAAGACTCGCTTTTGGATGAGATTAGACAGAGAACGCAAGGTCCTAAAGAATCGATTTTTGATTATGTTAATGCTATTCAAACGTTAATGAGGAGGCTGAGTACTCCAATGAGTCCTCAACAAATGATGAAGACTGTTATCAAAAATTTGCGTCCTGATGTAAAATTGTACCTTAGACCTGCAGAGATTCAAACTATAACAGATTTAATACGTGTAGGTAGGCAGTATGAACAAATATTGTTAGATTCTGAGAGATATATTCCTCCTCCAACGCAGGTTAGAGCTACAATTAAAGAAACGGCTTATAAACCCCAGAGACAAGTTGTTATACCTTCAGTTCATACAGCGTTAGGAATTCAGGGAAAACAGGAACTTCCATCGTCTGAATTACAAAAGAAACCTAGTGTTAGTTTTTCTGCAAAGACGTGGGACAAAGAACGAAATTCAAGTCATGTCAATGATTCCAGAATGGTTAAAGTAACAGAAAATAAAGAGAGACAGGATGAGTCGAGGGAAAATGGTAAAAACACCACTTTGCATTTTTCAAATAACCAGCGATGTTGGAACTGTGATAAAACAGGACATAGACAATTCGAGTGTAAGGCACCTCGTAGAGTTACTCCACGCACTACGATTAAATGTTATAATTGTAATAAGCTTGGACATAGGTCTATTGATTGTAGGATGCCCCAAGAAAGTAAAGTTAGGCCTACAAATTCTTTAAGGCAATTAACTAAAAATCAGGCTTGTGTGATGTTAAATATAAATCCTACAGATTTAGTTAATGGAGATAGATGTTTTGTTGAAATTTTGCTGGAGGATATTACATTTATTGCTTTAATAGATTCCGGTTCAGATAAAACTTATGTGGGAGAGAAGGGTGATTTTTTGTGTAAAATGTTAGATTTAGCAGTAGAAGAATCTGAAGTTAGGGTGGTGCAATTAGCAGATAAAACTTATAGTTCTATAACAGGAGAGAGAACTTTTGAGATGAAATTGCAGGACAGGATCTTTCAGATAAAATGTAAAATTATGCCAAATTTAGCAGTAGATATGATTCTGGGCATGGACGTTTTGAAACAAATTGGGTTAGTAGTAGATTTGCAAGATGGGACTTGGTATTTCAAAGATGAACCAGCAAAAATTTTTCAATTTGTTAAGGCTATAGATTTAAAAGAAGAAGATCAACTACATAATATTCTTACTTTACCTACACCTCAGGAAAGGGACAGATTGAATATGTTTTTGGAAAATCAGTTACAGAAATTTGATCAGTGTACTGGACTTACCGATCTGATTTCTCATGTTATTGATACAGGCGATGCAAAACCTATAAAACAAAGATATTATCCAGTATCACCCATTTTGGAAAAAGTTATACACGCGGAAATAGATAAAATGTTATTGGAAAAAGTTATAGAGCCTTCAAATTCACCTTGGTCGTCTCCGGTAGTTATGGTAAAGAAACCAGATAAAACATGGAGGTTTTGCGTAGATTTCAGAAAAGTAAACAATTGTACTAAAAGAGATAGTTATCCTTTGCCATACATTGAACATGTGTTGAGTAAATTACGACATGCTAGGTATATCAGTACAATAGATTTGAAAAATGGGTATTGGCAAGTTCCATTAGATGAAGCAAGTAAAGAAAAAACAGCATTTACCGTACCTGGTAGAGGATTGTATCAGTTTCGAGTTATGCCTTTTGGGATCCATAACGCACCAGCCTCGTTTCAAAGATTAGTTGATACTATATTAAGAGAAGAGATAGGAGAGAAATGCTTTTGTTATTTGGATGATATAGTACTTATTAGCGAGACATTTGAAGAACATTTGTCCTTGTTAGAAAAAGTCTTAGAGAAATTAAGAAAAGCTAACCTGAAAATTAATAGGGAAAAATCAAAATTTTGTAGAAGTGAATTAAAATATTTGGGTCATATCATTACTCCATTAGGAATTGCTGTAGATTCAGATAAAATCTCGTGTATCCTTGAGTATCCAGCCCCTACAAAAGTCAAGGAAGTACGAGCATTTTTAGGATTGGCTTCTTGGTACCGACGATTCATTCCATTTTTTTCTGAAGTTGTAAAGCCCCTCACTGCACTTCTGAAAAAGAATCAGAAATGGCGTTGGACTAAGGAATGTCAGGAATCTTTTGATGAATTAAAATCGAAATTATCTAGTAGTCCTATATTAACTTGTCCAGATTATACTAAACCCCTAGTGCTACAGACCGACGCTAGTTTTTCAGGACTAGGAGCAGCATTAATTCAGACAGGAGAGGAAGGAGAGGAAAAAGTAATAGCTTATGCTAGTAGAACTTTAACGGTAGGCGAGCAAAAGTGGGCAATAGTTGAGAAGGAATTATTAGCTATATTGTGGGCAGTTCAAAAGTTTCGTCCTTATTTGGAAGGTTATCATTTTAAAGTATATACTGATCACTTTGCTCTGAAATGGTTAAATACATTACAGAATCCGACCGGACGATTAGCTAGGTGGAGTTTATTGCTCCAGGAGTATGATTTTGAAGTAATACATAGGCCTGGTAGATTACAAAAAGTTCCGGATGCTTTATCTAGAATACACGAAGGGAAAGTTCAAGAGAAAACGGTAGAGGAAGAATTTTGCCTCTTGTTGACTGATAACTCTGAAGTAGTGGAATGGGAAAATATACAAGATGCTTGGTATGTTAAGCGGAAGGAGCAAGTACAAAGTAAACCTAAATTTTGGCCAGATTGGAAGGTCGTAGATGAGAAGTTGTACCATTTAAGATTAGATCAGTTAGAACAAACTTTAGAGGGAACAGTGAATAGGTGGAAATTAGTTATTCCGCAAGATTTTAGGATTAAAGTATTGCAGGAATGTCATGATGCACCTACTGCAGGACATATGGGGATAGCTAAAACTTTCTTTAGAATAGCAAACAAGTATTATTGGCCGGGAATGTTTAGAGATGTTGCTAAGTATGTTACTGCTTGTGAAATATGTCAGAGACAGAAGGTGTTACAAACGGCTCAAGCAGGACCAATGCATTTTTACCAGAAAGAGAAACCTTGGATGACTGTAGCTACAGATTTGTTGGGACCTTACCCACGTTCCAAAAAAGGGAACAGATATGTGATTGTATTTCAGGACACCTTTACCAAATATGTAGAATGTAAAGCGTTAAGGAAAGCAACCAGTAGAGCAGTTACGGAAGCATTTTATGAATTGATTATCCTTAAATGGGGAATTCCGGGATATTTGCTGATGGATAATGGACCGCAATACACTAGTAAATTAATGCGAGAGATAGCTAAAGCTTTTAATATAACTCCTTGTTATTTACCTGTATATTCGCCACAAGGAAATCCAGTAGAAAGAGTCAATAGAGTATTGAAAACAATGATTTCTAGTTACATTCAAAAGGATCAAACAGTTTGGGACGTGTATTTGAGAGAATTTAATTTGGCTATAAATACGGCTAAGCATAGTTCCACTGGATGCACTCCTTATATGCTAAATTATGGAAAAGAGCCTGAAATTATCAGTAGGATTGAAAGGGTGGAAAACCAACCGATTCATAAAGAAATTCCAAAAATTTGGGTGGAGAGACTCAATAAATTGAAAACGGTACGTTTAATGGTTAGACATAACTTAGAAACCGCCTATAAGAATTCGAGTCATTATTATAATCTTCGGAGGAGAGAGATGAGATTTCGTCCAGGAGATCTAGTGTTAAGAAGAAACTTTAAATTAAGTGATGCCTCACAAGCTTATACAGCAGGTTTAAGTGCAAAGTTTGTCGGGCCCTATATTATAAAGAAAAAGTTCAGTGAAAATAGCTACGAACTGACAAACCGTTTTGGTAAAAAGTTGGGGAAGTGGCACGTCAAAGACTTGAAACCCTTTGTTCCTGGATAAACATTCTTTAAGGCTGGTAAACTAAACAAAAAAAAAAATGTGAACAGTGTTAACATTATTTTTTTTATGGTGAGTGGGGGAAGAATGTCACGTAGCGAATGGCTACGTGCATAATAGACGATAGCAAACCATTTCTAAACAAAGGAAGGGTTTGGGAGACTTCGATTAATCGATATTGAACCCTGTTATGACTATCGATACTGCCCTGAATTTATTTTGAATTACAGAAAAAAAGAGAAGTGCGCATGCGCCGACGGTGAGTCGACGGGAGAAGAGCTGATCCCAAAAAGACAGTAAGGAGTACGTGCCTGACTACGAGAGAGAGAAGTTGAAAAGGCAGAAGGGAGAAGACGAGATTGGGATGTGTGACAGCGGTAGAGGCGTTCTGGCATGATGGTGTGTCAGACTTCCATCTAAGGAAATTCTGGTTGTGAACTTCCTTGACACGACTATATGGAGATAGTCATTAATCAGAAGAATACACCAAGTCGGCCAGTACGAGACACCGCTACAGCGAACATCAGCTGTGAGAGTGAGTCGTGACTGCTCGCTCTGAATAAGAGCAGATATGGACATCAGGAAGTAATGGAAGACAACTCAGGATCGGAGGATAAGTTGGACATCACTGGTTGAGTATAATCGTCTAGACTTTTTCTTATTGTTTGGGGAGTGAGAAAACTGAGATATTCCTTTTTTTTTAAGGATGGTTTCTAAGTCATGTATGGCGATTAGACGCCGTATGGTATGATAGAAGAATAGAATAGAAATATAGAAGTGAGAATTCTAGAAGTAAAGTGGTGAAATCCAGTAATCCAACTATTTTCTATTTCTGGTCTAAGTTAATTATAAAAGAGCAGTCAAGAGCCTAACCGTTGAATGCCACAGATAGATCTCTTCACTTTGGGGTTTTATGGGTGATTGTCCCACGAATGAATACATAGCTAGGGGTAATTGGTGATGCTCATAGAAACTTTGTTATTTTTGAGACAGGACGCGAGGGGAGTAAGGAAGAAAGGTAATTAAGGGGCATGCTTAGTACTTCTTACGAGGGCCCCTCCCACTTGGGTTTCTTTCAGGTGACGGGTGACTATCTATAAATAGATTTCATGCTGGCCTGTAATATTAAGTTATGTTTTTTTATAGAGATTTATCTACAAGCGAAGGTGTATGGAATATGGTAGAGGGGGATAAGACGTGGAAAGATTGAAGGGCAAAAGAAGGCCTACGAGTGGTAGTGCATTAGGTGTGTACCATTGGAAAATTTACATGTTAGGGTAGAAGTAGAAGTCACTAAAGGGGTTATAGAGAAGCTTACTAATCTGGGCGTGAATTAGTTTCAGTTAGAATTCTAGGGAATTTAGAGACAAAAGAAGATTGGGTGCCCATGCTAAAGAGTAGTAACGTAAGAAGTAGGAAAACTAGAATAACCACCGAGTGAATTAAATCAATGGTATAAGCTGAAAGGAACTCTACTTAAAGAAAGAAAGGGGTTAAAAGATAATAGCTGATGACTGGTCAGGTTAGAAAGAGGAGAGTGAGTTGGAAGATAACAACAAATGATTGGTTAGGTTAGAAAGAGGAGAGTAGGTAATTGCGAGTAGTGTACTGATGATAAGTAGTTTATTAGCAAGTACTAGAGATTGTAAGGGTGAGGTGAGGGAACGCCGGAAGTATCCCGAACCTAACAAATAAAATCTGGTAGTAGGCAAGGCCTATACCAGTAACATATAAAGAAAAGAAATTTATGAGAGATTGTGAAAGCCATCGATGTTGGAGGCGAACAACGGCCCCGCGTGCCTCTAGGAGAGAGTGTCAGGGACCTCCGACATCGATTTACAAAATTTTATTTTTGTTTGCGGCCCATTAATATTTTCCCGGTTGCAGGAGAGGAGTCAGATTGTTTGTAACTCAAGATCTAGACGCCGCTCCTGTATCGGTGGTCTATCGCCACAGTCACTCTGTGGGTATAGGCCTAAACTTCTATTTCTTTCTTCATGAGACTGTCTTTTCTATCTATCTTTAAATACAATTCTTCATGGACTAAGCTGACTAGTAGACTAATATAGGAGACATAGGTGGGATTATTGAGTGTAATCTGTAGAGTAAGGACTGGATTATGAATTGAAAACCTTTATTTATTCAAGAGAAAAAAAAAAACCCAGTATAATATATATATTGAACTATCCTGAAGTTGCAAATGTAAATGACTACACAAGTCAGTAGTAAATTAGAAGAATAATACAAGACGTTCTAGTAGATACCTGAAAAAAAAAAAGAAAGAAAATTAAAGTAATTAATTAAGGATTTGTTATTGTTGAACAGAGAACGTACTTATATAGTTAAAATTGGGTATACTAACCTTGAATAATCAAATATTATCCTACCAATAAAAGTGTTGAATGGTTAATGTAGTGTAAATGTAATTTATTGTATATAAGATTGTTATTGTTGAAAAAAGAAAAAAAAAACAATATATTAAATAAATTATGGTTATTGTTATGCAAAGTAAATTAACGTGAAGTTCAGATTTTTGACCCTTATCCTTGTAATGGTTTGAGAGTCGCTGATTTTTGTGCTAAGTTACATACTTTGGTAGTGAGTATTGAAAAAGGAGAAAAAGAAGAAGCAGAATAAAAAAAACGAAAGGTAAATCCGAACCCAACTCCCGTCTCCACTGTTAATTTAAAAGCTAGTCGAGGGGCATGTAGGTACATAGCCTGTGTATCTATAATTTAATTTGTGACTGGGCTGATATATAACAAAAAGAAAAGAGGAAGCGTATTGATGATGGCGCCCGTTAATAGAAATTTTCATCAATATTATCAAAACTGGGTAATTTGTTAAAAGAGAGAGAAAGTAGACTGAGAGTAGGAAATTTGCAATCACCCGGTGACAAAGGTAGTCGTACTGAACGTTGGAATGTGGACTATGCAGGCAGTGTTATGATGACACGACAGGTGTATGAGTGACCTTGTTTTGTAGGAGTTCAGTAAACTTATATACTACGATTGAGAATAATCACATATTAGTCGTCACAGATTTTGGCGAAGAATTTTGGCGAAGATTTAATCCAAGAAGTTAGGGAACTTTATAGTATAAAGTAAGAATAGCCCGTCACAAAATCTACCATAATTTAGATAATTTTACAGTACTGTGGATAATCTTGTTTATAAAATTTCGGCGCCTATTCAAATCTTGTTTTAGGTCCTCTCTTTATAAAACGCCTCTGTTATGATATTTCACCTTTACCACAATGCTATGGAATTTAGCAGACGATAATCATTAGTCACTTCTGCTCTTAAATCTCGCGATTCTTTGTTACCACTTTGAATTTGTTAGTCGTACACAGAAGCAGATCATTTTGTAATCATACTTTTGGGTCAATAATGCAGTCCATATTCATTATTATTGTTTCAGTTAAAAAAGAAGGAATTTTTACCTAGCTTGTATGATTAAGAACCGACAAAAGCAATTGAGCTCTGTGCAAAGCGTAGCCCCCTGACGTCAGCAAAACTCCGAGAAGTGAGGGTAGTATTCCCGCTTGAGTAAAGTGCGCCGTGGTTAGAGGGAAGGAACTGCCTTGTTACTCGCGAAAGTGTTTCACTAAATAACTTTTATATAATCATTTCTTCTTATCATTTCCACATTTTGAAACTATTATATAATCTGTATGGACACTGAGGGGTTGCTTATGATTGTTAGGGTGCGTGTAGGTGTTAAAGAAGTGTACCACTCAGTTTGCGTGATATTTGAAGATATTTCCTTTGCACAGCAAATCATAATACCAGTGCTTCAACTTATTTTCAATGATGACATTCATTATCCAGACAAAAGTCTTGAAGTATAAAGAACTCTGATTAACATACTACGTAATAATAAGTTGCATTCGTAATAATAGGTCAAAGTAAAAAATGAACTAATGTAAACAGCACACGAGATTCAATTAGCTAATCCTAAAAAAATAAGCGGGTAGTAATTACTTCACGACAACTTTCGGAATACAAACATGTGTATCAGAGGAGAATTTTATTCAATATTATAATATTATTCCCTCCCGTAGTGATAAGGAAAGGGAGAGATACGGCAAATACACATAGGCTTACATCTGACGCGGGATTCTGGAACACTGTGACGGCCGATGCCAAGTGCGCGCTAGATAGGGAAGTGACTTACCTTCTTCCGCCGACAGCTGTAAGAGGCTATTAAATGTTTCGAATTTACGAGATTGGGAATTAATTTTCATCCACTAAAAGTTTATATGAGCAGCTAATTTTTGGCTTGTGTCTATATGCAATGAAGACCTACCAATGTGCAAAATTTTGAGGGTAGGTTTCGACATGTCAGTATAAGAAACAACCATTCAAATAACAGCAACAGAATCCAACTTTTTACCAATAATTCGACTGCTTTTCCTAGGTATTTCATTTTCTACATTTACTTTCAGGAGAGAAATAATATTTTTTTTTGTCATGCTATTTTTATATGAAATTTTAGCTTCTTAGCTGTGAAATAATTGTTATAAAACTGAAGATCATGTAGGCGTAATTCTTGCAGTCCAGATATTTCAATAAATACGGTACAATTCGTTGACACCTTTACTATAGTGATGGGTCGAACCAGTTCATTTATGTGAACTACTTCACTATCGCTCACTCTTCTCTGTGAACGCTTCAAATGAAGTAGTTCGTTTGTGAAGTACATTTTTCCTCCTGGCCGGCCTCACCCATAAAGCTATTTTTTCTTTGCCACTCTTCTGTATGAACACTTCATTTTTGAAGTGTTCTTTCTCATAACATCGTTCACAAAGCTCACGCTCTCTCTTCCACACATTTGCCTAGGGAGAAATACTTGGGGTCCGTAACGATACCAAGAGGTGGCATAAGCATGTCCCATTGGTTTCAGGCTTGCATCCAAAGCGGTTTGCAAGCACGGTGGTTTTCAGACCGGAGGGGGACTTCACATAAAACACATGACTTATTTGGTACGTAAAAAGGGAACATCGATGTTTCCAACTTCGTGAATCTAAAACTTCTTATGGTTTTAAAAAACAGATATATATTTTTTTAATAAAACGTTACTGCAATAAAATAATTTAATTTGCAGGATATCTTAATCGGCTATTAATTAATTTTCATTTTATTATTGATAGAAACACGTTATCATGGTTATCATCTTTAAAAAAAAAGAAAGTGTGCGTGGAACGCCACGCGACAGAAGTAGAAACTCGTTTTAATTTCTGGATTTTTAAATTTTGGATTATTGGATATTTTAAATTTTGGATTGTGGGACTTTTTAATATTGGGTTTTTAAAATTTTTTAACTTTGGATTTTGGATTTTTTAATTTTCAATTTTTTAATTTTGGATTTTTTTATTTTTAAAATGTTTAATTTTTTAATTTTTTGATATTTAAATGTTGGATATTTAGATTTTTTATTTATTAAATTTTAGATTTTTGAACTTTTGAATTTTGAATTTTTTAATTTTTTAATTTTGGAATTTTGGATCTTTTAATTTTGGATCTTTGAGTTTTTTAAATTTTTAAATTTTGGACTTTTTATTTTTATTTTTTTTTATTTTTTAAACTATGATAAGCCTAATCATTGAGTTGTTTTCTGTGCAGTCCGTTCCGTCACACCTCACTAATTTCGTGACGATTTTGGGCGTTACATTAATTTCGTGACGATTTTTGAGCATTACACAAGCTCTCAACCGCGGCTAAAGAAGTTTCACTTCAAAAATTAAATGTGTTTTTCAGTTATTGGTATTGCCTGAAAGCTCCACGGTAAACCGAAGTAAAGAATTTGAAAGTGAAGTAGAGTGACAAACAAACGAGACCGGAATGAGTAAAGCATTCACTGAGTTGGGCTTAGCTCTTTGAAGTGTTGAAGTATAGGAATGAGTGAAGTAGAAAATAAACGAACGACAATTGGCACTTCTTGAGTTGGATAACCTCGTGAACTGTTTGAACTACTAGTTTACTAAAAATGAGTAACTCATTCACACTTCAAACGAGTGAAGCGTTCATTTTGAACGACTCACTCACAAATTACCCATCACTACTTTACTAGTAGTTCTGTGAACATAGACCTCAAAAATCTAAGATCCGCTCTTGCAGTCGTTTTACCAAATGTTGTCAGTCATTCTGAATAATGATTGTTTCCAGGGTAACAGTTTGACTGGAATTGTCTAAAGAAGCTGAACGGAATCATTGAAATGGCCGCCATCCTGAAACTGGATAAAAAAAAGTAAAAATCCTTACCCATAGATAGTTTTTAATTGCCTTAAGGAACATTCTTGCCACATTGCAAGAAAATGGAACAACGCATTTGGTCGTGACTGTTCGTAACAGTCAAATATACAATCAGACGAAATGTCGAATGGTCTATTTAGAAGAGTACCCTACCTTGCTTCGCTCGTGAGTGAGTAGTGATAAAAAGTAATTTAAATATATTTAAATTCTGTTGAATACGATTTAAAACAGAAGTGTGGTTCAAATCTCATAATACAATTTTTTTTTAATTAATTGACCAAGCAAAGCGAATTTCTGTTTTAACTCAACCGCTCGGCATTTCGTCTGTGTGTGAAAATTTGTTTGTTATGCAGTCACGACCAAACAAGTTTTTAAATTTTCGTCCAATTTGGCACATATGTTCCTTAAGATCACTAAAAAACGACGTATGCGTGAAAGATTTTTATTTTTTATTATTCCTTTTCAAGATGGTAGTCGTCTTAATTGTTCCATTTGTTTTAATGTTTAAATTCTTTCAACGATTTTAGCCAAACGATTCCCCTGGTAACAAATGTTGTTTTCACAATGCATTACAACGTATGATAACTTACTTTTTTCTTATAGCGTGAAGTTATTTATCAAATAAAATCGAGCGTAGGGATGTGAATAATAAGTTTATAAAATACGTCATGATTTAATGTTAGAAGGCGCCTGATTTGTATAATATATCATGAAGTTGGGGTTTGCATTGAACCCTGTCCTTGTCTGGGTTGGCAGCTCGTGATTGTTCGCGGATGCAACTCTCTAACCTGATTTACATTCCTCTTTACGAGTTGAGCACGACACCGTGTGAATTGGTTAAGTGACAATATGAGGGCGTGGCTTACGCCAATGAATAGGGTTGTCAAGAAAGAATCGCAATAAAGTCAACTCGAGTTTATTGGATAAGAGGTCAGACATATACTGTATAGGAATAGATATTATCCAAAGAAACCATGGCCTGGTATAAAAACTTTATTTCCTCTGTATCTAAACATTGAATGCATATTTTGTGGAGATAATTTTTATAAGTCTTTATTTATCCTCAAAGAGTTTCTATTTTTTTAACCTGAAATCGTTTAGTAATATTCGCAGTGTGCCTTTATATGAGCTAGCTGATGCTTAAATGTAGATATTCATGTTCTTTAAAATAATAAAATCAGGTAAACTGATGTAACAAAGTGCCAGTAAATTTTTGTTTAATCAGTTATGATATCAGTTATGATTGCAGAATACAAAAAAAGTCAAATTGGCCGGTTTCGGGATTTGAACCATGGAACTCCAGAATGTGAGGCCAAGATGCTTCCATCTCGGCCTCCTGGGTCAGTTTAACGGTATAGTTGGATAAGCGCAAGTAAAGCAATAGTGTTATTTGTCATAGCTAACTGTATTTTAATTGCCAAAACCTTAAAAGATCACAGTAAAACAATAAACTATGTTGTCATGATAACTGATGTGCATTTCATAAATTCTTTCGAATACGTATATTACCATATAATAGGCATTAAATTCAGCATTACTCCGAAACAGGTCAACCGATTTTATCCAATAACAATAGACGTCTTTCCATGGACATTATAAATGTGTATACCAAGTTTCATAAAAATCCGATAAAGCGTATTTGAGTTACAGCGTCTCTAAAATAGACACTAAATTGGGTTTTACTCCGGTACCGGTCTACCGTTTTGGTCCAATATCAGTAGACGTCTTCACATGTAGGCCTACTTTATAAATGGGTATACAAAGTTTCAGGAAAATCCAATAAAGCAAATCTGAGTTATCGCGACTTCTTATATATTAACATAAAAGGCAATAAATTGGACATTATTCCGGTACTGGCCAAACGATTTGGTCAAATATCAATAGACGTCTTCCCATGGACAATATAAATGAGTATACAAAGTTTCATAAAAATCCGATAAAGCGTATTTGAGTTATTGCGCCTTTAAAATAGACACTAAATTGGGTTTTACTCCGGTACCGGTCAACAGATTAGGTTCGAATTCAGTAGGGTACTATTCATGGGCGTCATAAATGCATATAGCCTACCAAGTTTCATGGAAATACGATACAGCGTATTTGAGCTATGGCGCCTTTCTAATATAATCTATTAAAATAGGCACTAAATTGGGCATTACTCCGTTACCGGTGAACCGATTTGGTTCAATATCAATAGGGTTCTTCCCATGGACATTATAATTGTGTTTTCCAAGTTTCATGAAAATCCGAAAAAGCGTATTTGAGTTATGGTGCGTACAGACACACGGACAGACAGACAGACGGACAGACACTTTTTCATCCCCCTTACAATCTTACTGGCATTTAAAAATCGGGTGCATGGAACGCCATGCGACAGAAGTGAAACTTGGATTTTTTTAATTTGTGGATTTTTTAAATTTTGGATTATTGTATTTTTTCAATATTGGATTGTTGAACTTTTTAAATTTTGGGTTTTTGGACTTTTTAATTTATGGATTTTTGGACTTTTAATTTTAATTTTTTTAAATTTTGGATCTTTTAATTTTTTTATTTTTTAAATATGATTTTTTTAATTTTGGATTTTTTAAATTATTCATCTTTTAATTTTTAATTTTTTAGATTTTTTAAATTTTGGATTTTCGAATTTTTAATTTTCGATTTTTTTAATTTTTAATATTTTATTTTTTTATAATGGTCAAGGGCTCACCACACCACTAGCTCGAAGCAGTAATAGCCCCCACTCAATGCCTGATACCCTTGTCCCGCGCGCTCCCGTAATTTTGTTTCATTTTTGGACTTTTTCATTTTTTATTTTTGTTTTTTAAAATTTGGATTTTTTTATTTTGGATTTTTAGATTTTTAATTTTGGATTTTTGGATATTTTAAATTTTTCATAATTCTAATCATTGAGTTGTTTGCTTTCTGTGCAGTCCGTCACAGCCCCACTACTTTCGTGACGATTTTGTTCGCAATGCTAGAGCGAAACGCAACTTTGGGTTAGCTCTCGATTTACTCCTGGCGCGCCTAAAGAAGGTTCATTTCATAAATCTTTCATTGTAAATAATATGCTTTCAATAATACTTTTAATGTCACACAAAACCCCACCCGGTCCATTCAAGGAAACAGGTTCCAATGAATGCACCGCTTCATGTGATAGCCTAGGCCTATATAAAAATTGCAACTGTTACTAGTCACAACTAATTTGAAAGTTATGTTAATATAATGTGTTGTTAACCATTGGCACGTATATCATTTTTACCCGTTTGAATTATATTAATAGTCCACCGCTGTGGCGTAGGGAATGCGTTCGCTCCTCTCACGCAGCGAGCCCGGTTTCGATTCCTGGTCGCGACAAGTTACCTAGGTGGGGTTTTTCCTCACCTGTGAGACAAATGTCGGGTAACTTTAGGCCCTTGTGGTCCCCAGATATCATCTGGCCGTCATTATCATCTTCATTCCATCCTCACCTTGTTTTTAGGCCCTTGTGGTTTCCAGATATCATCTGGCCGTCATTATTATCTTCATCCCATCCTCACCTTGTTTGGAGTGAGTCTGTGTGTGTGTGAATAGTGTGTCTCGTCCTATGTGCTCGTGTTGTCTCGGAGGTGATCACTCATCCGGGGAGGCCCTCCATGTCCTTGTCTGATCAGAAAAGCATGTAAGTGATCCATAGATAATCCCTCTCCCGACATGTCGCGGCCCTGTAAGGCCCGGGCGGCTTGGGTCGCTTAAATCGTAAAAGGGAGATGAAGAAAGAAAGAAAGAAAGAAAGAAAGAAAGAAAAGAATTATAAATAACTAGCTGGTTACCCGTCCTTTGTACGGGTGAAAAGTACTTTGCACGGTGTTTAGCCTTACCCGAGAAACAGCAAGAGGAAGTCCTACGAGCACTTCTTCATTTTTAGTGCATCTGATGTTCGTCCTGAGTTTGAATTAGTTTATTTGTTTGATTTTGTAGAGTTTGTAGAGAATATTTGACTAATGTGTGTATGCTATTATGAAATATTTGGTCAAAAGCCAGAGCAACTTCGTCTGTGTTAGAAAATATGTCAGATTAAGCCATCGTAAAGAGATTGTAAGACATCGTAAATACTTCAGACGTAAATTACGGATGTCCATTTCCTCAAATAATATCTTTCGGTTATTCACTGTTTTCCTCCATCTGAAATGTATATCTTGCAACATTTGCCTTAAAGCCCATTTACCTCCAGAAAAATTAATTTTGTTCTTTAGGACAGGTAATAGTGTTTTTAAATTTCGCCTTTCCTCACTTGTTTTGTGCAATTTATTCACCGTCCTTCTAATTACACACTTATCAAAATCATCTAAGTCTGTTTTTACTTTTTTCTTGGTCGTTTTTTGTGCGGAGTACTAAATCTCATTCCATCTTGAACACATTTCTCACCTTCTTTTGCAATTCTATTAATGCTGCTGGATGAAATTCCTGTAGCTTCCAAAACACGCTGCTGAATTTCATATTTAGGGTCCTCTTGGTGCACCTGTTTGAAATACCTATATAAATATAACTACATTCGCCTTCCATTGCTCTTATTAACGTATCACACGTCACTATTGAATGCTGTGAGGCTAACTAAGATTTTTTACACGGTCCGTACAGTATGAACTGGCAGGGAACATCACGTGAGATGAAGGTCAGACAGGTCTAGATTACATCACCGTAGCCTACTGCGCAGCCGTTTGTTCGGCTCAGGTCTTACTGATATAAAACTGAAATATATCATACGTTCATCTGGTTTGTGAGGATTTTAATGGGCTCCGTATAGGCCTATCTTTTCTTCTAATATATATTATATATAGATTATAGTCTAAATGTTTTAGACAGTGGGATGGATAGGTATTCTCCGGTCTAAAACCGGCCCTAAGTAAACAATTTACCATTTAGTGTATTCATACAGAATTAAGCCCTCATTGAATATTAAAACCACAAAACTGAATAAAACGTTCTAAGCGAGATAGCCGATGGCAAGACAATCGTATATTATATTTTATTATTACAGCGACAGTCGCGCTGCGAGCGATTATTACCGACAGTTTTCATTAAGTTAGACTGTTTTATATTTTAGATTAAACACTCTGGTATTAGTAATAAAAGCTCTGAGTTCATCCCAGATAGTGCGGAATTATTTTTTAAACTTTTCTTTTCTTAAATTGCATAAAACACTTCATTTTAACTAAAGAATCATATAATAATGAGATTTATTCTTGTAACTTACATACTTTCTGAAAGCATGCCCATGCTTCTAAAAGGACGTCAGCGTAATGCAAGGCTTGTAAACTACAGAGGTAGCGTATTCCGGCGAGTTTATAGGACAGGAGGTTGCGGCGAGCAGGCGAGTGTGTGACGTCACCAGATTCCAAATCTCGCAATTCCCAGTTTTTACTCAGTTTAGAAAATCTTACACCGCGTGATTAAACTCGTAACCTTTAATTAACCCTTTGTCGGATTCCTGTGAAATTTATACAGAAATAATCTACACACATCAGCCCTACTGATGGGTAAGACAGAGCCTTAAAAAAGCGGACACAAATGTTTTTATTTCATTTTATAAACATCACCCGTTACACAAAATTCATGGAGGGAGAAGCAAATTTCACTATGCAACAATTTTTTGTATTTTTGTGTCCCGAAAAAACTTCAAGCGAGAAAGTTTTAGTGAAATAATTGAATTTTAATACAAAGAAGTTCCAGCCCCATATCTCGAATGGTTTACGAGTAATTGAGTGGTAATTATTCCGGGCGCTTCCAGCTGTCTGAATGATTTGGCGCTTCGAGCGGGCCAGCAGAGAGCATGGTGCCGCTGACAAGGCTTTTGTAGCTACTGATCTCGGCCGCTTGACCGTAGTCTTTTAGGATAGAGATTACCAATACATATTGTTTTTAATAGTAAAATTAGAAAGTGCTTTAGAATGTGCAGATAACTGAACCATTATGCCGGGCCAGAGATGTGCTGCGGCAGTGTGTAACAGTAATTTCTCAGATTGCAAGAAGCTTGACTGTAACATTTCGTTCCACGTCTTTCCAAAAATCAAAGATGTTCGCAAGCGATGGATTGTTGCTTCCGAAGAAATGATTCTTGGAATCCTGATACAAGTAGAGTTTGTTCCTTGCACTTCTCGGAGCAGGATTACGAAAGGGATTTCAAAGCTGAACTGGTGAATTTACCAAGGGGGGGGGAAACTAAGAGAAAAAGGTCAATAATATATTATACTATTATTATTAGTATTACTATTGTAATTGTTATTAATCATATTTACATGGGGTTTTAGGACTACAGAACTTTGTTTGGCTTTATATGCGCAGCTATGTCGGGATGACTAAATAAAAAGGTACTTCCGAAGAATATCATTATTGAACATTAATTCTTTAATTGCACTGCAAAGCGTATTTTTATTGAGGAATGGAAATTAGTCTGCAGCAAGGCAATATTTTGCGTTTCTTCTGAACGAAATTATTGAAGATTAGTATTCACAGCTCTCGGTAGATCACGGAGTAAAGGGCCCATGGATTTAACCAGGCTAAATTATATTTTATTAAATTTTTTGCGACTATTATTCATTTATATTGTTATAGGTATTCATGTCGGCACTCCTTTTATAATTTAATGATTTATTAAAAATAATTAATTATAAGTATTTAGGCTTTCACGGCCGGCGTCTATTGAAGTCTTCCAAAATAATTTAGTTTCAAAGGGTCAATCTTTCAGTATGGGTACAAGTAGCCAATTAATATCCTTTATTATTGAGTCCACGACTAAAATATTTAAGGATTTTTACGTAATTGCTAGTAGGTCTATTTTATTGAACAAAAAGACATCTGTACCGTTCCCATAGCTTTAGTGCCTGAAGTAATTACCACTCTATTACTCGTAGACCATTCAAGATATAAACGTGGTACTTGATGTATAATAAAATTCAAATATTTCCCTAAAGCTTACATGCTTGAATCATTTTCTGGTCACAGAAATAAACAAAATTGTCGCATAGTCAAATATGCTTCTTCCTGAACATTTCACGGTCGTCACAAATCATTCCGACAAGTGAAGCGCCCGGAATAATTACCACTCAATTACTCGTAAACCATTCGAGGTATGGGGCTGGAACTTCATTTGTATTAAAATTCAATTATTTCACTAAAACTTTCTCGCTTGAAGTTTTTTCGGGACACAAAAATACAAAAAATTGTCGCATAGTGAAATTTGCTTCTCCCTCCATTAATCTTGTGTAACGGGTGATGTTTATAAAATGAAATAAAAACCTTTGTGTCCGCTTTTTTAAGGCTCTGTCTTAACCATCAGTAGGGCTGATGTGTGTAGATTATTTCTGTACAAATTTCACAGGAATCCGACCAAGGGTTAATTAAAGGTTACGAGTTTAATCACGCGGTGTAAGATTTTCTAGACTGAGTAAAAACTGGGAATTGCGAGATTTGGAATCTGGTGACGTCACGCACTCAAGTGCTGCGATTGGTCTATCCCGGAATACGCAACCTGTATAGTTTACTGATCTTGAGCGTAATGCACATTGAAATTAACCAATCACTGAAATAATTAAATACTCTTCATCGAGTACTGTATTGCCAGTTATTCAGTTAGCTTTGTGTGATAAGCAACAAAACATGCTACATGAAGTGACACAACACATTTTATGCACTGAGTTGTAGCTTTCTTGTGGCATTGTCGGCAACTGAAATTAAGGGCACCATGCTCCAGCAAAACAATTTGACCCACGTTCAACAACCAGCTCTCATTGTAAAATTCATAAATAAGAAATTTGACGATTCAAGACATCTTGTGATAGAAATATGTCCAAAACTGAGGAGAGAGCTGATCTCTCTTCAGAAAATCAAAATGCCATTGAGTATGTGCAGGGTAGAAGACTTCGCAGTGATCACCAGGTGTTTTAAATGCGTCGGTTTCGGTCGTACATCTAAATTCTGCAGAGGCCAAGAACAGAAATGCGCGAACTGTGCTGAAAACCATTACTGGAGAGATTGTTCAAAAAAATTAACAAGTTGCTATCGACTGCCTAAAAGCAAACGGCTTCATTAACGACACTGGTAAGAAACTAAAAACAGACCACAGCGCCTTCAGCAACGAATGTCTCAGATTGCGCAGAATTCAAAGTATAATAATAAGCAAGACAGACTTCTAACTTAACACGGACACCATTAAATGCGCTCAACTGAACACTCATCATTGTATCGCTTCCAGGGCGCATCTATCTATAATCATAGGAAACCACACACTCGATGTTCTGTTCATACAAGAGCCATGCTGTGTAGATGGTGAACCCCGCTTTATCCCTTCAAACTTTATTCCATACTATTTTCGATCCTAGAGCCTGCCTCCTCATCAGGAGGGAACTAGCTTCCAATTTTTTGCTGCGGCTGAACTTCTCAAACCCAGATAATGTAGTCGCCGTATCGACCTACAGCTCTCCTATATGTATTGCCAGTTCCTACCTTACTTTATATGACACCATGCATCAAGACCTCTCCATCATGGAGTCCTTCCTAAACACAGAAAACCCTCCAAATTTGTTCTGGGGTTTAAACGCTATCGCCAAGCACAATATTTGGTTCAGTCCTGTAACCGACGTCAGGGGTAGAATGATGGTTGAATTTCTTTCACAACACAGCTTGCTCACAGTCAACGAAGAGGACGCTGCAACATACTCTGGCCCAACAGCAGAGAGTTGGATCGACATTACCAATACAACGGTTAACTCAAGTCACAGGGTTCAAAATTGGAGAGTGAGGTGAAGAGGAAACACAATCCGACCATAATCTCGTCCTTTTCACTATGAAAGCCCGCAAACAATACTGACTCGTCAACTCAGTGATTCAACAAGAAAATACGCCACTCAAGTAGGAAACTGGAAATTGTTTGACAACCAAGTACAAACTAAAAGCCGCCACTGGACGGTTTTAATAAGAAATTCTTCAGTTAAAGAAGAACTGGAAGCATCCATCAAATCAATATGGCATGATCTGGAAGATGTCAACAATATTTGTTTCCTCAATTCACGCCAACAAATAAATTCGTACCATGGTGGAGCTCAGAATTAAACATCCTGAGAAAACAAGTAACTGCCTCAAAATGGAGATTCCAAAGATGTAAACATAATGCTCTCAGAGAGATCTATCAAACACGCTACAAGAATACTATAAATCTCTACAAATCAAAAATATTTAAGGCCAAACTAAAGTCGTGGGAGAAATACTGCTCGGAGATTACAAAAACATCATTATGGAAACTATACAAGAACTGTAAATCAGGCTTCGCCAAACATCACGCTCCTTCAACCTTATTTCTTACTGACGGCTCCGATATAACATCAGAAATGAACACTGCATCAGCTCAACTTTTAAATTTTTCCCAGAAGTTTCACCAGAAATGGACGGCGAACAACAATGGCAAATTCGAAACCTTATATCGGAGTTATGGGTTACAGAAACGCAAACCAAACCGGCCTTCACTGACCATGAAGTGGGTTACACAATAAAAGAAATTAATAACAAAGAAGTCCCGGACCTGATGGCTTAGATGGAGTAATTATAAAACAAATACACTAGCTAATATCATGCTTCTGGAAAGAACTCTTAAACAAACGTCTACTTCTGGACTGCTTCCCAAAAACGTGGAAAACGGCTAGAGCCACAGCCATCCTAAAGGGGACAAGACAAAACTGAATAATGTGACAGGATATCGGGGTATCAGCCTGTTGTCGATATCTGGGAAGTGTCTACAGTTGCCTCCACAACAATGTGGTTTCACCGCAGGCAAATCCTCAGCAGATGCCAATAAATATGTTACAGATTTTGTCCATCAAACCAAACAAGTGGGCAGAAAGTGCTGCCTTCTTTCCTTGGATATAGTAGGTGCCTCCGACAATGCCTGGTACCCCGGGCTCCTTGCTAGACTGCGAAAACTGAAATGCTCTAAAAATATATACGATATCTTGCGGGACTTCTTGAGAGAAAGAACCGCCCACATCAAAGTTGGAAGTATTCTTCGGTCGACAACTGTCACGAAAGATTGTACTCAGGGATCTGCCCTAGGCCCTACTCTGTGGAACATTCCCATGGTGGATTGATCGAGGAACTCTCCGTCACACAGGATCCGGGAATAGTCATCTATGCAGATGACATTCTGCTTATAATAAGAGGACCCTCTCACTCCCATATCATATCGACCCTGGAAGAGACGTTGGAAATAATTGGTAACTGGTGCAAAACTAACAAATTAGAGGTATCTAAAGAAAAATCAGCCGCGATGCCTATGTACATTAGAAAGAGCGAGGCTTATAAACATCATCCCACGATAAATACTTGGGGTTTCAAATGTGGTTCCAAAGATGAAGTACCTGGGAGTAATGCTGGACTGCAAAATGGACTGGTAACCTCACACAAAGCATCTTGAAGAAAAACTACCGAAACTCCGAAATTACCTTGTTCGCTACTCAAGAACCAAGTGGGGAATCTCATTTCCATACCTGATTACCATCTATAAGCGCGCCATTCTGCCATCAATCACATATGCTGCCGAGGCGTGGTACTTAAATGTATCTGTAAGAGCCAAAACAAAAGTGCAACAAATTCAAAGATCCTTCCTTATCTTTATCACTAAGGCTTACAGAACGGTCTCAAATGAAGCTCTGCAAGCCACTGCTGGTATAATGTCCATAGATCAAGCAATTCAGTGTCATAAAGACTTAACATCCACTCACAGAGGCCTCCCTACAAACGCAGTAATCACAGAACTGAAGAAACTAGAACTCCCAGTTAGAAACATAAGAAACCATCCGCTGTATAACTATATAAGTGTAGATATGAATTAAGCCACAGAAAATACAGACAAATGTGATGATCTACACCGATGGATCTAAAACAGAAAACCATGTCAGTGCAGGTTTAGTGGTAGAGAAAGATAATAAGGAAATTCACATCGCAGCGCAACGACTACACGTGGAATGCACGGTGTTTCAGACTTACCTCTGCGGAATAAACATGGCAATATGGACTGGATAAATCTTCAACGATGAAAAAACCAATCTTACGCAGTGCTCGTAGAGTCGCAAGCAGCTTTACTGGTATTGCGAACATAAAAACAACCCACAGCTAGCTGTTGCAATCAGAACAAAAACAATAAACTTAAAGGCATCAGCATCGATCACCTACCATTGGGTTAAAGGACACGCAGGAATTCGAGGGAACGAAAGGGCAGATTACCTAGCTAAAATAGCTGCCAATTATAACAGCACCATAGCGTACACACAGCTTCCACTCTCACGTGGGAAACAGATACTGGAACAATATTGCATTAAGATCTGGAATGCACCATACACCTCCTCAAAATCCGCACACCATACCAAACTATTCATTCCCGACATTTTACATAGATTTTCCTTATCGCTTGGTCCTAACTTCATTCTTACACAGTTCCTCACAAATCATGGAAAATTCCGTTCCTATCTGCACAGAATGAATATATCTCCCTCACCTGTCCAGGAAAGGAAGTTCAAACGGCTAGTCATCTCCTGACGGAATGTACACTCTTCGAACGTGATCGACCAGCGGTTCTAAGGACTTTTCCTCTGCCTCAAGTATTGAAACTCCACATCCACACTATCAGCGTCACAAACTTTATACGTACTGTCTACTTCACACTTCAGGATCAAGAATATTAAAATGACATACAAAGCATTGTAAATATCCCGTGATATACGTACAAGTAAAACACGGGTTGTAATAAAACATGTAAATAGAAAATGAAGCTGTTTTTTTCTTTCTAGTAACACTGTGTCTGGTGGTAGGAGAACAACATAATGCTCCAACTTGTCGAAACGAGAATTGGCCTTTGATGAACCCGATGGCCGTCCTCTTGAAGAAACCACTCTTCTGTTCGACTCAAAACTAGCAGTGACTATTCTTCGTCGAAAGGATAGAAGGTCTAATTTACCGCCATCTTGCCTTTAAAGTTGCCACGCATTTTGCTCCGCAACATCGATGCAATACGCAACGATTGGGAAATACCATTTCTTGCCTCTGATTAATACACGGTACAAAGAAATGTTTTAGTCAGCTATGTCAATTTGATTTTATTAATATGCACTCCACCTATGCTCAGTATGTATTACAATTTTGAGATATCTAACCTATTTTTAAAAACATACTTTATCCATTGATATTTTACCTTGTTAAAAAGTAGTATAAACTACTGGTATAATACAAAGTCAAAACCTACTTAAAATTCTTAACTCATTTAAAAAATGTTTAAAGTCCTTAAAATTTTCCAAGTCTTGTATTAAAATGCAGATGTCTTCCTCTTACACGACGCCTTTCGACGTTAATTTCGTTATCTTCAGGTATTTTGAGTAATTCGTGCAGACAACACAACTGCAGGTCACATGTCTACTCGTGGGTTGTTGCTCGTACACTGATCGCTGGTTTCGGTGTTGTTATGCTTACCCCTCCTAGGATTTTGAATTAACCAATAGGAGGGGTAAGCATAACAACACCGAAACCAGCGATCAGTATACGAGCAACAACCCACGAGTGGACATGTGACCTGCAGTTGTGTTGTCTGCACGAATTACTCAAAATACCTGAAGATGACAAAATTAACGTCGAAAGGCATCGTGTAAGAGGAAGAATCTGCATTTTAATACAAGACTTGGAAAATTTTAAGGACTTTAAACATTTTTTAAATGAGTTAAGAATTTTAAGTTGAAACATCTCTTTTACTAGATTCTTCCAATATTCTTTTCTGTCTCTTCTCGAAGATAGGATCTTGTTTTTCACGTATTTTTATCCACTCTTTGTAAGGATCTCTAGAAACTGACGAGTTTGAATCATCAGCACCACGTTTTAAACGTTTGTACTCTTTTATGCTGAGTAACATCATTTTTTGTAACATTACGTTAAAAAACTGATTCCCGACAATTCAGCAGACAAGAGAGGAATTAAAAATCCTCCTTTCTGAACTAAAGTTTTCTTTTTCTTAGACAGAGAAACTTTTCTATCGACAAGATGTCTCAAAGATTCTTTATGTTTGTTCAATTTACGTTTAGAACACGAATGAATTTTACATTGACCGTTCAAAACGTTCAGAGCACACTCTATTATAGCAAGTATCAACTCTTGGCTACCGCTCTTTAGAATAAAGCTTCTCAACTTGGGTGAAGCCTTTTTAAGAACTTGTAATGGGATTTTATCCGTTTCATGCTTTACAGGCACGTAAACCTTTGTAACTTCCGGTGGAAAGATTTTAGTTCGGAATCTAATCAAATCATTAGTTCTCTGACAAAAATCGATTAACATATAGCCGTGCGCCTTCTTCGTAGCGTTTTGAAAAGCTTTGTAAAACGCTCTCCAATTTTCAGGGTACACTTGTCTAGCTAGAAAAGTAATCAGATTTTTATCTCTCAAGTTTCTAAACAAGACCATGTACTTTGTATTGAGAGAAATATCTCTACTGTGGGAAGATTGATGAAAAAGGTTCTGAGTGATTAAAATTACAGATATATTACGATGATGACTACCTTTTGTCAATATTGAAGACA
Organism: Ectobius pallidus; assembly: GCA_964059195.1. NCBI lineage: Eukaryota > Metazoa > Arthropoda > Insecta > Blattodea > Ectobiidae > Ectobius > Ectobius pallidus. The sequence continues at coordinate 31,825,102 of CAXKWD010000009.1, forward strand.
CCTCTTTAGAGTAAGCTTTGTCGAGTAAATCGTCTAAAATTATTAAAACAGGTTTACTACAATCTTGTTTCTCTTTAAAGTTTGGAAGACCTTTATGATACGTCACAGGGGTATTGAATTTACTAGACGGAGGAATGGCATTAGTTTCACCGAATCACCACAAAATTCTGCTGTATTTACTTACGTTAGATAGATTTTTCAAATTGTTAATCAGTTTTACAGTGAAGGTAGTCTTACTACAAAAACTCGGACCTGAGACAATTAAAGTGAATGGGTGCTCAAACTTTACGACAACCATAACAGTCTCTTATCATAGGCAGGGGTCCATCCCAACAGTCGTGAACAGGATAATGTTTATCACATCTAAGACACTCTTTAACTATTCCACTACGTTGCACATTTTGAGGGAGTTTATCGTATACTAGATAAACACTTTGAGCTGCACAAGAAGCTAAAAATTCCGGGGATAACTCAGCCAATTCTTCTATAGTATGATGAATAAGGGTTCTATTGATCAAAAACTTCTTCACTGCCAAACACTCTAGAGACGAGGACGAGTCCATACTGACATGGTACTAACATCACTCATCTATTTATACCCGAAGGGATACGAATCGAACCCTCCGCTAACTCTGCGTCTTTTACTGAAGCAGAGACGGTATTTCTTATCTTCAGGCTCCGAGACAATGCAAGGACCAGCCTTTCTCTTTATTTTCTTTTCGGCTCTCACAGAGACAGTAGCTGTTTGATCACCGTTCAATACCATATTTTTAATAGTTTCGAAATTTACAATCTGTAAGGCCTTATAATTTAAAGTAATGCCTCTAACTTTACAGATAGATTTTGTGATGTTTTCGCCTGGAACAACTACTTTGTAACCGTAGTTCTTCGGTCCTCCACTAGCAAATTCTGAAATGTAAGCGTTAGGTCCAAAATCCGTCAATTCGTCTGTCATGTCACCTAAAAAATCACCTGTAGGTTCAACGTATTCGTCTGTAGGTATTTGCGTGTAGATCACGCTGTCTGTGTCACAGTAGAGAGCTCGTTTTTGCAACTCGTCGAGGTAGGAATAGAGTCGCATTCTACCACCCGTTGTTACATAAGCCCCATGAACAACGCTGGTATGAGGAAGAGAGACCTGTTCCTCTTCAAGGGGGGGTCCAAGAAAGCCACACGACTTCGTCATTGGCAAACATCAGCCTATTGACTTCTATACCCGGAGTCGTGAGGAACCTGTACAACTCCTGAGGGTCCTTAATAAGTTTTGTTTTACACCTGTCGGGGTTCTCAACGAGTTTCCCCCAGAATGAGTTCAAACAAAGCTTACTTATGGTCCTCTTTCCAGCGTTCTTCTCTATTTTGGCGGGATCTAACCTGATGTCTTCTCTCTTGAAAAACAAATCGATATTGTCTCTTTTATCGACTTCTGTTTTAACCCAAGCAGGATATCCGTTGGATTCCGTTTTAATCTGGAGGAACAGGTTGATATAATCTACAAAAAGTCCACCGTCATGAGTTTTAGGAGAATACTCTGTAACATTGTATTCTAGAAACTCGTGTACTTTTGTTACATTATAACCTTTCTCCATGGCAAGTCTCACCTCGTCCACGACCCAGGTACCGGTGAGAACTCTCTCTTCCTCATTTGCATGATTGCAGCTACTTTGCTCACCAAATATAGCACAAGTGCGGCAAAGGGTAAACAAGAGCTTGCCATTCCACCTGAATGGCAAAACGGGATGGTAGAGCTCTTGCGGAGGTAGGATCGTGCATTTGATGATGCCTTCTTTGTTTAGCATTGCATTTACATCCTCACACTGATCACCAACGTGAACAGTAGGATGCCCTAATGGAAACTTGAAATATTTGCAGACATATCGGTATAGAGACATAATATCTGCGTACAGGATTTTTTCTTCATGTTTTTCTTCCACCTTGTGGAAAAGCCGCATGGCTTCGGTTCGCCCTCCGTAGACCGAGTCTCTCATGACAAGAGGAGCATCACCGATCAGGGGATCTTCTTTCAACGCGGGGAATTTCTCAAGTATGAAGTCAAACTTGCATTCCCACATAACGTTTACTGTATAACCCACTTCTCGGATCATCTCCAATCGAGCCATGGTGTTTTCGTATCTCTCGGATAAGGATTCTGAAGAATCCATCATGGGTACGTCTCTGTTAGGTCTACAGAGACAACCATGATAATAGCATCCGAGAAACTCGAAAACCTCTCGTGTTTCCTCACAGAAACCGTCTACCTTCCATTGTGGAACTTCAGGCAAGCGAACCTCTCTTCCGTTACCCGCATGACGGATGAACACATTCCTCTCCTTGGCTTCGTGGATAAGCCACATTAGAGCTTTGCGGGAATGCCTGTCTGCTTTTCTATAGCCACAGGAGGGAATCAGTCCAATGGTGTTTTCTTTCAGAAAATTCTATCTGAATATCCTATTACAGGCCGATGCTATCGTAATAGATTCTGCAAAAATGTCTATTTTAGCAATATTCTTGAAAAGAGACTTGAAGAGAGTGCAGGCTTCTCTCAACATACTAACATCGGCCTTGCAATACTTACTTACGGATATTTTTTTACAATAATGAAACACCAGATTTTATTTTTCAAAAGAATTTCACAAACAAATTTTTAGGCTCACATTACGCTGACATCCTTCTGGAAGGAAGGGTTATGAAAGTGGGCTTTGGGGCCTACAATATTGTTCGAAATGTTTGTTCGGTGAATCATTATGGTAAAAGAGTATTTCAGGCAATAAATGAATAACAATTTGCAACAAAAGAACAAGAAGAAACACAGACTACATACCCATCTATCCGGAGGTCTTCAATATACAGTATTCTATTTCGTCAGAAACGTAACTTCACAACTGAATATCACCACTAACCTCTCAACACTGAAGACTGAAATAACATGAAAATTAAAGCGTGTAGTTTCTAGTTACGAAATGTGACGCTGCACTCGGGCGAGTAATTAGTCTTCGTAAAATAAACATGTTACCAACTGCTGTTCACATCCTTTTGGAAGGACGTCAGGGGTTACGAGATTTTTAATGCTTTACCGCACATATTCACCTCATATGCTTTGGTCAATGCTTTGATCAACGAAGTTACAAGTATGAAGATGTTTCACTGTTCAGTCCTTATGAAATTACATAAAAACCAGTGCACGTAGGTGCGATAAAATAATTGTTATAAAAATAAAACGATAAAATCATGATTATAGACACTAGCGATTAGTTGAAATTCCACCTATTCTTACACTGGATCAGTCATCCAATCCCGAGCTAAATAGTCATTATTATTATTATTATTATTATTATTGTTATTATTATTATTATTATTATTATTATTATTATTATTAAAGGTAGCATTACCATTATCATTATTACAGACATTATTACTATTTCGCTGTATTAGCTAAAAGTGATAGCTTTTTAACATCTATTCTGCTTCAGTTGTTTGAAAACATCAGCAATTCTCTCTAGTTGCACTCAATCTGTAGTTTTCACTTCTCTTCCGCCCCGCTCTTGAGAAATGTCAGATACAGAGATTGCAGGAATCGGCAATTTCAATTTAATCTCTTCCTTCCGCTAACAAGAACCGTCTGACTGGAAATGTCGAGCTATTTTTAACAACATTCATGAATGCAAAGAGGTTCAAGTTCTGAGGCAATTAGATTGATCGAGACCCTAACACCTCCTCATGAAAACTACACAATATACAGGTCATACAGCCTCACAGCTGCTGAGGCATTCCAGCGCCTCCTGTAGTAAACAAGACCAGATGCAATTGTATGAAATAAGCGCTTAGTACACAATTTCTTTATGTTTTACTTCTGTAGGTTTATATCGAGTGGAATTTATTAGGACAATTCCATGATTATTAATGTCACTAGCTCCTTTCTTAATTGTGTTGTTTAAAATCAAATCACCATTGTGTCAGCTAGCAGATCACAGCATACTACAGTAATTTTTTTCTTTCTGACGCTGGGGAAACGCGTGCGAGGGGAAAAGCATTCAGAGGTGGGAGTTGATCTCAGAGAGACAAGCCATCTTCTCTTGCCGCCAGTAATGATACCTTAGCGCGATGTGACTCCATTTTATACTGGCGTACGAATAAAAAAAATCACCCGTTCAAATGACAATATTTTGATAGTGGACTCGTCAAACTACTGCGTATTTTTCTGAACAGGTTCAGGTAGAAAATATTTTACTGTAAATGAATGAGCAATCGAATTGTTATGAAATATTGTCCAATGCTACTAACAGTCTAATGTGACAATAGCTAACCCCAAAATTGAGATAAAGTAAAATAAAACAAAGTAAACGCAAGTTTTTTTTAAGAACATAATTTATTTGTAAATTGACATTATTTGAATGTTGAATGTTGAAGGAATTGCGACGGATGACGTAGCTATTAATCACTGCATAGTAATACTGTGACGGTTCAGTAACGTCTGACTTTTATCCGATAAAATCGTACCCTTGCAAGCATATTATGATTTAACGGCCGTGATTGATCGATATCAGAGGCATTGCTAAAGTTACTGTTGAATGTCAAATACGTGTCATACGAATAGAATAGTATGTATAAATTTTAAATGTATGTTGAATATTAAATAAAATTTAATTTAATTTTCCGCCTCTGTACTAGTTAATATGCAGTACAACATACGACGTATTAGGCCCGAATATGAAAGACTTGGAATACGAACAGATTACAATTTTTATTTATGACTTGTACTAAGTATTTATGCACTGTCCAAACGTACATATAATAACTTTTAAAAATTTTTGTAAACTACAAGTTTGTTTAGAATGTTCATTGACATATTACTAAATATAAAGGTGATTAAATTCATGAACTCGGTGTGGACAGGTTCAAGACAAAGTATATTACAAAGTGGACTAGTTCAAGACAAAGTATATTACAGTTATTTGATTGAATAAAAATATGTTGCATGAAATATTATTGACACAATAAAAACATAAATATAGTTAAAAACATCTCTTACATATGGATCTAAGATTATTGTTTGTTTTGAAAGCTATAGATACATTTTGTTGTGTAAGGGATTTTATTGTTTTATGAATTCTGTTGTCAGTGAAATTGTATGTCACGAAATTTGGGCCTTCATTGTTATTATTTTTTTGTTGACTGTTTAGTTTTGAATTATGATATTTATTATTTCTAATTTTATTTTTAGTTTTCGTTAGCATATTAAAAATTAGGGAGTCTTGAAATTCTCTTTTACGTGCAATTTGTAAAATAGTATGGAGCTCTTTATTGTAATTGTGTTGGGTCATAGGTATATGGAGTAATCTATGAATTATGCTTTTTAGTGCGGCTTTTTTATGGCTGTTCGGGTGATTGAACTTATTGTTTATAATATTGTCTGAGAAGGTGGGTTTTCTGTACACGCTAAAATACAATTTTTTATTATGAAATTTTATGTTTATGTCCAAGAAATTAATTTTATTACAACGTTGTACTGGTGGAAATCTCTCAAGCTTCAGAATGAAGTTCATTAATGATTATGTTGAATATTGTTTTATTAACTGGATCGATGAGCATGTGTGCAGGGCAATAAACTGCAGTAAAACTCGCAGAAAATGTTCACAAAACTCTGTTCTATTTAAAAACGCTAAGAGGTACGTGTACTGTAGGGCATAGGCCTAGATTAATTCACTTTTTATTACATACTAGCTTAAATGGCCCGGCGTCGCCCGGGTTTTGTATTTTGTAATATGAAATTAACATATGGAGGACTTTCGATGTTGAAACTCTATGTCCTTATATAATATGTATGTAGAATTCGAAATGAGGAAGAACAACATATGACACTCAGACTATTCCCTCAGAAAACGCTAGATATAGCTTTTTATGGCTCATGGAGGATGTCGAATGTTGCATTCAATTGCTTCTACACACCATGCCTGGGAGGAGTGCAAATAAGAAGAAAAAGAAACTCCGGGTACATAAGATTGTTTTGTCTTGACAGAAAAATGTATTTCTCACTCTCATATTACCATACAACCGTTTCTGGGCTGAAGTAAAAAAAAATTCAATATCACTTTCATACTTTCCTTCCCCAAAACCTGGGACATAATATACTGCGCGCGTAGGACTGAAAATGTTCCATCCCATTTTGTCTTCTTTTAGATGCTTAGGGCCTCTGATAAACATCCCTAGGCCTATTTCTCAACTGATACAAAGCATACAGCTATGAGTGACGTATCAGTGGATAGGATTTGTTACCGACTTCCGATATAGCATACTCACTGGCACACACTTAAGTTGTCCCTGCGATACGATCGCTTATTCTTCATAAAAATGTGAAGTGAGAAAATGATATTTTCCATGTCGAGGGTAGAGAAAGTTATGTGACTGCTTTATTTTCGTGGATTTTATTCGTCAAGAATTATTTTCACAATTATGTATTAAATACTTAATACTTAAATACATTTGTTAAAGCCCAGTATTATAATATAGTATCCAAAGCCTATGTAAACATCGTAAACAATACTTTCGTTATGTAAACAATTGACATCAGAACTCTCTAACTTTGCCTCATTTCACATTTCCGACTTTTCCCGTGGATTTTCCAAAAATTTTCTTTCACACAAACCTTGTCATGACAATTACGAACACAACAAAAAAAGAATCAGCCAAATCGGTCGAGCCGTTCTCAAGTGATGCGGCAACAACCGTTTTGTAAATTCATTTTTATTAATATAGATAGAAGATAGATTATAGATTATAATTCTTTATTAATTTGTATAAGCCTCGAAAATGCCACACAAAAATAATATGTATAACTACTGTAAAGCAGAAAGCTGTGTTGAAAGTTGTGGCTTGCGTACCACAAGAGGCGCTAGTATCGCGCCAGCTGTCAGAGGATGCATTTCTGGTATAGAAACAATGAATAGAGCTACGGGACCTGTATGGCTTAACTGAATGCTATTCTATTACGATAGTAGGCCTAATTGCTTACATTTATATAACAGTTAAATGAAGGCTTTTTATTTATTTATTTATTTTTTTTTTTTTTTGCATGTTTGCTAGTTTCGCTGTTTGGTCATTAGTTTTTTATCTCATTTGAAGTTCCTTTTTATTTAAATGGTAAAGAAATACAATGCTATTATAGGGTTTCACATTGGTTCTTGAAAAAATCAGTCGCTAAGAGGGACAGTCTCTTAATAGGGGTCCGCAAGAAAACAGCAAAATCCTGATATCTCGAAAGTTCTGGAATGTTTTAAAAAGGCATACCAGTGCACGCCCAAAAAATTATAAAAACGTATGTTACTGACTATTCAGCTCCTACGTATTTCTTTCGATATGGATCAATAACATCACAGAACCGATTCACTCAATCTTTACCTAATTTACTTTAACACCTTCAAAAGTGATAATGACACGATCTCTTTTCTTTATATTCTAATCATGACACAGATTCTATAGGCAGTTACTTATGAACACGTCACCAATGTCGCGGTAAGTTCAGATTTATTATAAAATAAAATAAATACTTCGCTTACATCTGTTCAAGAATCAACATCACCCTATAATATTTTTAAGGAAGTGTCTTCCATAGTTCAGCCACGTTGGCGTGAAAGATATAACCTCAACATCAGTGATGTGCACTGGTCGCGAGTGAAGAGATGGTTTTTCTGATACAAGCTATCCCTCCCTTTCGATAATAGATTCGTCCAGGCAGTGGATTATGTTACACCTGTTCCTACATACGTAATGTATTTTAAAAAAGCAGTACTTACCAGTATGAATCGCTTGGAACTACAACAATAATATAATTATTTTTTATGCAAGATATCTTCAGTATTAAATTTCTGCAAACAAACACTTGAATAAATGAATGTTCATTAATTGATCGTGTTTTGTTTAGAGAAAACAGCTACATCTCTCTATATATAAAAGGCTTTGTCCTGACTGACTGACTGACAGGAATCAACGTAGAGCCTAAACAGGTAGAGACTTGGAATTTCGACAGTACCTTCGTTTCATAATGTAGGTGCTCACTAAGAAAGGATTTTGCCAAATTTTGATTTTAAATGCCAAAAATTAAATGTTTTTTAGAATACTTAATCCCTTTTTACACAGAATTATAAAATCCAAATCACAGAACATATTGTTGCTAATGGTATCAGATGGGTTTGGAAAGGAAAGGAAGGAAAAAAACGCAAGTTTGACAAATAAGAGAAGCTATCAATATAATTCGTGTTATAAATAAATATTAAAGAATGTAATCCACGAAAATAATGCAGTCACATAACTTTCTCTACCCTGGACATAGAGAAAACAATACAAGGTATGGTAATATGGTATATTATTATATCGCTGGTTTTTGGAGAGGGAAGTATGAAAGTAATATTGCTTTCTGTTTAATTTCATCCCCAAAACAGTTTTATGGTAACATGAGAGCGAGAAATAAAATTTTCAGCCTCGATATTACAATTTCATGTTACAGGAATTTCTGTTTTTACTTATATGAACCCCTACCAGGCTTGCTGTGTACAAGCGATGGGATGCAGAATTCTACATCCTCTATGAGCCATAAAAAACTATATCAAGCGTTTTCTGAGGGAATAGTTTGAGTGTAATAAATCGTTCTTCCTATTTCAGATTATAAATACCTATATAAGGACCTAGAATTTAACAATCGAAAGTCCTTCATAAGTTCATTTCCAATTACAAAATAAAAAACCCTGGCGACGCCGGATCTTTTAAGCTAGTTGCTTATATGTCATGAATGCCTTTTAATAGTAAATTGTTTCAATCTAAAATACCATTCAAATAATTCACTACATTTTATTAGTTACTGGCATATCCCCGCGGCTTCGCCCCCACTTATTAGTTCGACCGTTAATTTTTTTTCAAATAATTTGTTTAACAGCAAAATATTTAAAACATTTTTGTCAAACTAATTTGTTCTGTGAAAAGAGCTATATGGCTTCCAAATGTAACATATGAAGTGCTTTCCAATGTCCTGTCCTGGTGATGAATTCTTTCTTACAGAGCTTCTTTATAAACTATATTAAGAGTCCTTCCTTGAAAAATATGAGCGCCAAATATCACATTTTTCGACAGTTTTTCCCTTATAACTCGTGAACGAAAGCTAAAATTAAAAATCTGGTTCGAGGTGCATTTGCCCACCTTTCAGACCAACTGTGCTTAAAATTTCATATATCTGCGTGCAGTAGATTTCGCTGGGCATCGCGCACTTTCAGACAGGTGCCCGCAGCTTCGCCCACGACAATTAATTCAGAAATTAAAAATTGAGATACTGACTTTATTCAGCAACTACTACAACCTACATGACAAGTTTTAAAGAGTAATGGGCGATGAAAATTTCCCTACCTGAACAAATCAACATAATTAAAACATTATATTTTTTAACACTTACGCGCGAATCATTCGTAAACTAAACTAATAATAATTATAATGAAACAGCTAAAAATCCGACTATGGAATGCATTCCACAATTAGAAAGCGCCACCTGGGAAAACTACCTCAGATACGACCTCAGTATGAAAGTGATTGAATTTCGACATATATCGATATATATCAATAAGAGGAAGTGTTTCGATATATATCGATATATTGAATGAATGAATGAAAATAAATGGGTTGAGCCCTTTCGGTCCCTTGCACGTAGGCCGCATAGTTGGGCCCATTGTGCCCCTCATGCTGGAGAATTCATTCGAGTCCCGTGACCTTCCAGAAGGACAGGATAGATCTCGGATTTGTTCTCTTTATGTCATCTGGTTCCAATTTATCTGAGCCCAGGAGAAAGTGTCTGGCTGTGGCAAGTGCTTCGCACTCGCACAAAACATGTAGAGAAGACTCATCTTCCCTACCGCACTTCCTACGTGTAGGATCCGCACTCAGCTTCATCACTTGTAGGTGCCTCTTTAGGGTATTGTGTCCTGTTAGCAGGCCAACTGTACTCCTAAGTTGTGCCCGATTAAGGGTCTAGCAGTAGTTAAATTACTCCATAAAGTGCCATGTTGAAGTGACATCCAATCTAAAACCTCATATCTGGCCCTTCTTGTAGTAATACCAAGGACAGGTTCCGGTCCAATAAAGACATTGGCCGAGCCCTCCCTTGCTAACTTATCAGCTAGTTCATTTCCTCTGATTCCAGCATGCCCAGGAACCCAGCAGAGCTGTACTGGTCCGCGGGAGCAGAGAATGTCCAAAGTCTTTTGGCACTCTTGTACCAACCTAGACCTTGTTGTACTGGCACATAGTGCCTTCAGGGACGCCTGGCTGTCAGAACAGATAGTAATCCTGCCATGCAGCCCAGGCATCCCTAAGATGTGATAGGCACAGGCCAAAATAGCAAATATTTCAGCCTGGAATACTGTAGTATAACCTCCCAAAGAGTACGACAGCCTCGTCTTGGGCCCATAGATGCCAGCCCCGGTCCCCTCGTCCGTCTTGGAGCCATCCGTATACCAGACAAGCCCCTTGACACACTCAGGAGCCCATGGGTCACGAGTCCATTCCTCTCTGGGCGGAATACTGACCCTATATACAGAGTCAAAATTATAACTTGGCTTCATATTGTCACAGCTCATCGCAAGAATAGGCTGCGACTTCTGAAGTCTATTAAGTATATCTCTGTGTCCTTTAATTGGATTTTTAAAGGACCAACAGCCCAAACTCCAGAGTCGATGAGCAGTCACTCCGGCCTCTCCTCGGATAACCAAATCCAAAGGAGGTAAGCCAAGCAGCGCCTCCAGGGCGCTGAGTGGAGTGGTGCGCAGAGCTCCAGTAATCCCCAAACACGCTAGGCGTTGGATTTTATTTAATTTAGTCTTGGTAGCCTGTGTCTCAACACATGGCCACCATACGACCGAAGCATAGGTGATGGAGGGCCTAATGATGGAGACATAGAGCCAGTAAACCACACGTGGTTTTAGTCCTCACCTCACACCAAAGGCCCTCCGACAGGCCCACAAACTATTGCAAGCCTTAGTCACCTTATTGTCAATGTGTTCTTTCCACGTCAGCCTAGAATCCAAAATAACTCCCAGGTACTTGGCCGACGTGGATCGAAGCAACTTCTTCCCAAAGAAGGTCGGCTCATACAAACCATCCAGTCGTCTCTTCCTCGTGAAAACAATGAGGATAGTTTTATCAGGATTGGCCGACAAATATACCTCATGACACCACCTTTCAACAGCTTCCAGGGCACTTTGGATAAGGCCCGAAACTGTATCTGCAAATTTGCCTCTGACCACGATGCAAACGTCATCTGCATAGCCTTGGGCATATACTCCACTTTCATTGAGCCTGACTAGTAGTTCATCCACTACCAGGCACCAAATAAGTGGGGATAAGACACCTCCCTGAGGGCAGCCTCTGGGCATAGTGCACATCAGCGTACACTGATTAAGAGACACTATTGCCCGGCGGCCCTCCAGAGATGCCATAATCCATCGAGTTACACACAAGTTAACTCCATGTCTGATCAACCCTCTATAGATAGAGCCATACGAGGTAAAGTTGAAAGCCCCCTCTATGTCCAAAAACACTGCCATGGCCAGCTCTCCATGGTCAAGCACTTCCTCAACCCTTGAAATCAGCTGATGAAGCGCCGTGTCCACAGATTTTTCGGCCTGATAGGCATGTTTTTCAGCACTCAGAGGCCTGTCCATAAGGATAAGTCCTCTGATATATCTATCTATTAGCCTTTCCAAAGTCTTAAGGAGAAAGGAAGTCAAACTAATAGGTCTAAAATCCTTAGGCCCAAGGTACGAACTCCTCCCGGGCTTAGGAATGAAAACTAATCTTGCCTGCCTCCACAACGAGTGTACATATCCCATCGCCAAGCAAGATCTGAAAATCCTGACCAGGTTTGGAATGAGAAATTCCTGTCCCTGCTGTAGCAGAGCCGGGTAAATCCCATCCATCCCTGGACTTTTAAAAGGGGCAAAAGATTGAATTGCCCACTTTATACGTTTGTAGGTGACAATATCTTTGGCAGTCCCCCAGTCCTGCATAGCAGGCCGGTGAGCCTGACTAGATACCGCCTCCTCGTTAACTACCTGTGATTCAGGGAAATGCGTCCCAAGCAAGAGTCGTAAAGTATTCTCCTCCGAGCCGGTACATGTCCTAGAGGGGGTCCTTAAAGAGCCCAACTTGGCTCTCGAGTCTCGCATTAGGATTTTATGCAATCTAGCCGCACTTGGTAGATCATTAATACTCTGACAGAAATCTCTCCAGGCCTCCCTGGAGGACTTCTTTAGCTCTTGCTTATACTTACGCTGTACATCCCTATACAGATCCCAGCTCTCAGTATCTTGTTTCCTTCTAGCTCTGCTAAAAGCCGTCGCGTGGAGTTCCGTAGTTTACTCAGAGTCGAGTTCCAACAGAACTTCCCATTTACTGTCCTAACTACTCTGAGTGGATAGTTATCCTCAAAGGAAGATCTGAGGGCCACACTAATACACTCAATGCAGTCCACCAGGTTTTCCTTGTTATAAGAATTTCTAGGCATTCCCCCAGCGATCCTGCCCCTCAGGTCCTCCCTATAAGAGTCCCAATTGGTCCTCTTGGGGTCCCTGTAGGTTCTCGGATCAAGGGAGCCTGCCAAATGAAATTCTATATGCCTGTGGTCGGAGAGAGACGGTTCACTACTAACCCTCCAGCCACTCACCTTCTCCAGGATTCCTATGGATCCTAGTGTTATGTCTATGGCTTCCTGCCTTCTGTTGTTGCAGTACGTAGGTTCACCATTATTCAGGATTTCCAAATCCGTTGAGCTTATACAGTTTGCGAGAGCCTCGCCCCTGGCGTTGACGTTGATGCTACCCCAAATCCCATGATGGGAATTAGAGTCGCATCCAACCACCAGGTCGAGTCCCTCCCGTCCACAATAAGTAACTAGGTCGTCAAACTCCCTTGATGGAGGAGGATCCTCAGAATCATAAGGGTAATACGCAGAGCAGACAACTAATTGTCTCTCTGCACCTCTCTCTTTGTTCCTCACAAGAACCGCCACCAAATCCTGACAACAGAACTGTGGTAGTGCCCATGCGCTCATGCCCTTAATTAGGATGCAAACTCTAGGCCTATCTATAGTGCGAGCACTAAATATAGCCTGCTGCGGTCAAACCCATGATACGGCCCCCACGAATCCATGGTTCCTGTATCAGGGCAATTTGTATCCCTTCAGTCAATAGCCTTCGAACTAGAGCCCTTGAGGCAACAAAGCTATGCTGTAGGTTTGCCTGCACACAGTGAATAACAGCAGTGGTACTCACCATACGCCTTATCCTGTCTTCTTCACCTTCTTCTCAGCACCGGCTCCCAGCAGAGTGAATACCGCCTGGCCTGTGCCGCAGAAGAGCTTGCCTTTCATTTTCTCCAGGATAGACTTTGCAGCAGCAGAGTCTATGCTGAGCATAAGTCGTACCCCTTTAGGCTCCACCTTGCGCTCCAGCACCCTCCACTGCCGCGTATCGATGCTCAGGTTCTGACGAACCAGACGTCTAAAGATGACGTCCGTCTCCACAGGGGGTCCTGGGATCCAGACCATCAACCTCTTGTAGGTGGGGAGAGCATCCATATCAACCACTTTAAGGTTGGAGCCTTCCCACGCCTTCATACTGGGAACCATGCCGGTGAGCCAAGTCCGAGAATTCTCGTCCTGACACACGACTATGGCTGCCCCCTTGGCCAGGTAGCAATCAAAAAACTGCGGAATGACGCCGGAATCTTCCGGTAAGTCATCCACAAGCCTGCCGACAGCTGCCTGAATACTCGTCAGGTGTTCCAGTGTAATCTGTGCCTCGGGATAGCCCTCGCTTACGATAGCCATCCTGAGTCCAGCCTGGGCCACCTTAGAATACTCGGCCTTTGATATCTTAAGTTGTTTGCCTTCTTCCGGAGTGGTTGAAGGCCTTGGTCTCTTCCGAGTGGAAGAAGAAGGGGTGGTCCCCTCATTAGAGGAGCCGGGAGAACAGGCTCGACCACAGCAGAAGAAGAGGGCAAAGTCTCCTTCGCACCTCCCTCCACCGCTAGCCTAGCCCGCCTCCTCCTCTTCTTCTCCGCTCCAGATACACATTTCTTTTTTATCTTTAGAGAGCCCACCTTACTGGCTAGCTCTCCGAGGTCAACATCTCCTGCCTTTCTAGCTTCAGGTTCCTCCTTTTGTGAGGCCCCCGAGGCTTCATCATTGGAGTCCCCCGTTAGGGAGCCCTCCGGTCTCCTACTTTCACTGGCAATGTTCCCCTTAGAGCCTGAGTCCCCAGTAAAGGAGCTCTCTAGCTCACCGGGTTCCATTACCAGAGTCCTACCTACAATATTGCTATCAGAGTCCCCAGCTAAGGAGCGCTCTGGATGTTTGAAAACGTTAGACTCTATTTTGGTCCCACGGGTAAGGGGGATAATCTGTCACTACTCCCGGAGCCCCCTGCAGAAGTAGAAGGTCTAAATACAATGGGGTTCGACCTGGTGCCCCAAGTGGATCGTTCGCGACACCATCTAACCCTGATGCCATACAGCCCTCGGCACGATACCTCCCACCTTAGCTTGGGTTGGGAAGAGGGAAGGAAATAGGATGGGATATGGAAGATGGGTCGTTGCAGGACGCCTTCGTCTGGCTTCTCCGCGTGAGACCTTCCCGACATGGGTGACCCTTCTCGTAGCAAGCTACCGACGGTATAGCTCTCCGCATCATTGAAGCACGCAAACCTCCCCGCCTGCACGGACAGTGCTACGATAAGGCGACGTCCCTTGGGGAGGTATCGATATATTGATAACGATGCAATATTTTCAATGCTGATGCTTTGATGGCGTAAAAAAATTACGCTTTCTGCCAGTTTTTCACCGATAACTTGCGAACGAAAGCGAAAATCGAAAATCTGGCTTCGAGGTGCATTCGGCCCCTCTTCAGTCCATATATGTTTAAAATCTCATATCTCTGCGTTCAATAGATTTCGCTGAGCATCGCGTACAGACTGACAGAAAGACAAACAGCCACCAAACACTTCCTCTTATTATATAGATTTATTACATTTATGATTCGTTAAATAGTCTTTATAAATGCAATTCCCGAGCGAATTTATCGCCGATTTCCAAGTCATACGTGCCATTCCCTCCTCTTTCTATTTAGAGTACTCTACGCTTTTAACGAAGCCGACTCTAGGTAAATGCTATATCATAATAATACATGTTAATAGAATTAATCTAGTTTCCCGTACGTATCACCATAAAACTTTAAAACAAACTTGCTAAAAAAAATTGTGATATCAGAAAGGAATAGGGCAAAACAGAATTAACAAATATCACAGGTTTTATAAATATCTGAGGGTTATCTGCAAACATTATGTGTAGGAACACAATTTAGAAGAAATAGGTCAGCCATTGGTAAAAAAAAATATATTCGCCAAATCTTGGAGAAAAGTGGGAGTATAATAAGATTGTTCACCAGCTATTCACAGATTTTATAAAAGCATATGATTCTGTGAGGGGAGGCAAATTGTACAATATCCTCATTGGGATACCAAAGAAGTTAGTTACATTGATCAAAATGTGTCTATATGAAACCTTTAGCAGAGTCAAGGCAGGGAAATTTATATCAGATAGGTTTGCCATTAAAAGCGGCTTGAAGCAAGAAGATGCATTATCGTCTTTACTTTATAATTTCGCTTTGGAATATGTGATTAGGAAAGTTCAGGAAAACAAGGTAGGCCTAGAATTAAATGGCAGTCACACTATTTTAGCTTAGGCTATGCAGATGATGTTTGTCTGTTGGACGATGACATAAACACAATCGAGAGAAATGCAGAAAGTGTTTTCAATTTCTGCAGGATTGTCGGATTGGAAATTAATACAGAAAAACTAAGAATGTCACAAAACGTCAAAATAATGCGCTACGAAATAGCCGGTAAATCGTTCAAACAAGTGGAGAAATTCAAATATCTGGGAGCAATAATTACAGACACAAATAATATTAAGGCGGAAGTTAAGTGTCGACTAAAGTCAGGAAATGCCTGTTTTTATGCAATTAAGAAACTTTTATCTTCTCGTCTTCTGTCCAGAAATCTAAAATAAATATTTATAAGACAATTACCCTGCTGGTTGATTTATATGGATGTGAGACATGGTCCCTTACTCTTCGGGAAGAACATAATCTTAGAGTTTTCGAAAACAGGGTGCTTAGGAAAATAATTGGGCCTAAGAGAGATGAAAACGGTGACTGGACAAAACTGCATAGCGGCAAGCTTCATAACCTGTACTAGTCACCGGATATAATAGGCTATGGGTAATTAAAACACGGAGGATGACATGGGCTGGACATGTTGCGCGGAAGGCAGAGTAAATATACCTACAAGATATTGACTGCGAGACCCGAAGAGAAGAGACCACTTATTGGAAGACCTAGAAGCAGGTAGGAGGACAACATAAGGATAGATTTAAGGGAAGTAAGGTTTGCGAGGGATGGCTGGATGGACTTAGCACATATTAGGGTTGAATGGCGGGCTCATGTAAACAAGGCAATGAATGTTAATTACAATAATTTTTTATATTAAGAAACAAACAGTCGCTGACTAAAACAACATTTTGAAACCAATCAAATATCAAAAAGGCTTCATTTCATGTCCTATTTTGTATTTTGTTTCGTTTTGTTTGGAAAATAGTTATTTACTATGTAACACCGCTATATAAACTTAACAGGCGAGCACAAAGTTAGCAAAACGAGCGCTTGCTAATTTTGTTATTCGTGTGAGTCTGTTAAGTTCTTTATAACAGTCGAACGTCGTACGACGTTTTATGTTATTTTGAATTGTAAATTTTAGAACGAAAATAGTTTCATTTCGCTTGTGTTTAGAATAGTAGGCCTAACCGAAAAAGTTTTGGTAATTTCGTACTGTAGCGGAATTCATCCTCTTTTGGTTGGCAACAATTTTTTTTGGAAAGAAATACTATTTGAAACAGTTGAACATACCAGAAACATTTTCGGAAAAGACTGAATGATGATCTATTTATAAATAAATCGATAGCTCTCTGCACTATACCTAGTATACCTGAAGTACACCTATAGTTTACTACGGGTAGAGAAAGTAGTAAAGGATAGAATGTCTATTTTTAATAAACATTTCTAGCAAGCGGTCTTTCAGAGATTGTCGCTGTAAATAAATTAACACGAATGAACAAATATACAACAAAAATTAAACCAGAAGATAAAAACAAGTAAATAAAGAAATTAACTCAGAGGATACAATATATGTATATATATATTACAAGATGTAATCGTGAACAAGGAAGGCAAGAGAATAGTCAGAACATTAATTCGTGAAGTAGGACAATGGATGAGTAAATGCAGTTAATCAGACAGTTTCACATAATTACTGATTCCAGCCAGAGAAAGTAGAATCTCTGTTGATAGCCCCTTCATATGCAATTGGTACTGAACATGAAGAACAGACTACACACTGTTATTACATAACTCCCTTTATACAGAGTTTATTCCTTACATCAGGCCTGTCCAACTTCAGAAGTACTGGGGGCCCAAATATTTCGAATATTGATGCTGAGGGCCACACACTAAGGGTGGCGTGCACCAAACTCATGCAATTTACTCTTTTAGTAAGCCTTACTTCTTTAGTTCTAACTACTTTAGTAAACTACTCTTTTAGTAACCGTACTCTTTTAGTAAGGACGGCGTGCACCAACCAGGAGTAAACTAAACTCGGCGGCTTTCAACATAGAGGAATGTACTAAAGAAGTAAAAATTGTATTTACTCCCAGAGTAAATGAACTTACTCCACAAGTGGTGGAGAGCACCAACACGGAGTACGTTACTAACGTAGTAAGTTGTGGAGTAAATAAGGCCAATATTTACTCCTACTCAGGGGGTGGAGTAAAGTTGTGGAGTAAGTGTGTTCTGTGGCATTTGCGTGAGTTATGAGTTACATATCAGATTAAATGGATTACATCGTTCAAACTGAGGATAAGTTATTGAGATGAAGAAGGTTGTATACCAAAAATGAGAGTTGTGGCAGGTGATTTAATAAATATTAAGCGAACCATACCTAGTAGGGCATTTAATAACGTAAATAATTAAGCTCATAAATCCTTACATGAAATTTTGGCGTTTGGAAGAAACGATGTCAGATTCTCGCTACATCCATGTGATTTCAGCCAGTCAAATGTGGAAATATCATTGCGGAGAGCGATCCAATTAGGAAGACGTCCACCAAAGGTGAGGGGAAGAGTGAGTGGAAGGGACGTTTGCATTTCACGGTACAAGGAGCTCATGTGATCTTAAATATCTTCCTAGCTGGATCGGCCTTTAGATGTTGCAGTTCTCCCTAACTTTGGGTCAGAAAACGACGATGTATTTCAAGCTAATCATATGGATACAGATATCGGCGAGGTATAGTACATTCCAATACATGAAAGCCTCCGTTCTTGGAGCTACCCAGAAAACACTTCCCCCTGCTAATTAACCATAGAATTACTGAACAATAGGTGATTCTCATTGTTAAACGATTTAATGTAATTATTGTAAATTAATTTTATTACATTACACTTCTATAGCTTAACTTAAAGCACAACATTGCGAATGCCAGATTATAATAATAATTATAAGAGCTAAAAGTTCAATAGTTGCACCCGCAGTGTTAATGAATAATATGTCCTTTTTTCTAACCCAGGTGTAAAAATGTCCAAACAGGCCACATCGGCAGAAAATTTGACTGACTCTGGGATTAGCGTACATTGAGAAGGGGACACATTGTAAAACCATTCCTTAAAGACTCCCCAAGTCTCGAATGGAGGAGTGAGACGAGACTTTCATGTTTGGGAATAAACTATAGCAGATGCTGCAGGTCTATAGTATGCTGCTAACTATTTTAATTAACCCTGTGGACAAGAAAGTGAGAAGCATTATAAACTATATAGAAAAAAATGCCAACATGAGTGCCGAAAGAAAATTTTAAGGAGGGGCCCGGAGGTTGAAGCTGCACAGGATCTAGAGAAGTAGTCACTGAAATTATTTTTAAACACACAACCATCTACATAATTATTATTGGAGTTCATAGCTTCCGAAATATTGTACCGCCATTTTTTGTTTAAATATTACATTTCTCAGTTGTAATATTATTATTTTTATAAGGTAATATTTTTTAAGTAAATGTTCTGTGCATTTGAAAAAGGACAGAAACATAATGCCCCTTATTAGTTTTGTTATCCTTTTTATCCCCCCTTTTTCATGATTTTGTGTAATACTTTTTATTAATATTGTTAAACAGTCAATAAGTATTAATAATTCATTATAGTGAGATTTATGATAAACAACTATAGAATAATTGATTTATCGTTTTTGGGGAAGAATATGTAACTTTAGGAAGTATAAATATTTTAATATATTTTAGAACTTTATTATTATTATGAGAGAAATAATTATAATATTGACAGTGAATCAATTATGAAAATCAACTGGAAATTCCAATTGTTTGCATTATAATACAGAAATAGTTTGCACAAAAATTGTAATCACAGTACCCATACGTAGGCTACTAAACTGAAAATACTCAATTGAAGGAATTAAAATTAGTAATGAATAAAACATTACTATTAGACCTATTTTAAAACATGAAGATTGTCATTAGTAATATTTGGAACAACCCAAATTCATATTCATTGTTTCAGCGAACCTTTCCTTTTCATTATCTGCCACTTGAATAATACTGGCAATTGAAATGCACGTGTTCTGCTGCGCTGCACTAACGTTTCTGCTCTGTTCTGCGCAGAATTCGACTACTTCTTTAGTAAAAATCGCTTACTACTTTAGTAACAACTAAAGAAGTAACTATCAATTGAGCTCTCCAACACCAACTAAAAGAGTAAGTTACTAAAAGAGTAGCACTAAAGTAGTAAATTTAGGAAGGGAACCTTACGTAACAAAAACCGGTTTGTCTGTCTCACTCTAGCACATACATTAGTATGACTTAAGAGTGAGACAGATGTACTGGTTCTTGTATACTCCAGGTCTCCTCCACGACGCATGCGCACAATTACTAAACCCACGACGCATGCGCACCAACAGTTTTTTACGGTTATTTTGGGTCAACTGGTAGTCTCATAAGCCACACTGTGGTCACCCTAACATCCGGCTACGCTCTACTGACCACCCCATCGCGACATGTTTGAAAACACCTATGGTTGTCAAATCCTCAGTAATCGTCAAACCTGCAAGATGTCATCATTGAAACAAAGTCGTAAAAGTGCATCTAAATCTACTACAGCTGGTGCTGCTGCAATAGATATTACAACACAGGACTTGGGGGATACGCTACAGACCTCCACCATACTGACGTCAAAAGAGGACTTACCAAATACACAATTTCAATCGGAGGAAAACAAGAATAAGAAGACGTCTATAGTATCTACTCTTAAACGTTATTCAACTGTGTACGTCCCCGATGTGAGATGTAACAAGTCGTTGAACGAGCTGCAAATTGGACTTGCGTATCCGATAAAGGAAGCTCGTTCCGTGTATACAAGGCGTGGAAGAAGAATCGTTATAGATTTAAAGATTGGGTGCAGCGTTTTCCTACCACTAAGGTTTGGAAAGTTGAGTGAAGATCAGCTTCAACAGATGAACGAGGAGAAACTTTCATTGATTTATATAGCTAGGGAGCCGAATTCACGTGGTTACCACTATTACGTTTTCGTTTTTGACCCAGTGTGGTGTGTGTAACAGACTAAGGATGCATTTTTTTCATGATAAACACTAAGGTCAGGGGCCGGATGCAACCTCTCAGTCCACACAACGAAGAAAAACTTCGGCAAGTGCTTAAAGTTGTAATTAAAAAAAAAAAATGTATAGTATAAAGGAAATCCAGTGTAAAAATCATTTGAAATCAAATTCTTTCATTCACCCACATCCAGTTAAGCCTTACTGACCATTTCAATCTCGACAAGTTGGGTCATGTTATATTCTCACGCTAATGGATAATCTCGGTGGTTAGTTTAAAAATACCGAATCTTGGCATGGTTCGTCTAAATATATAATATGCAAACGATTTACTTCATTCAACTTAAAACCTACTGCTATTTTTACATTGGCTATATTTTCGAATTTATTTCGCTATTACCAATTTTTAAATCCGATTTCACATCGAGTATATTTACGAGAAATCGATACCATGATTAATTTTATCGATTGATTGGTATTTTTTTCCATCCGAGTCAGATTGGCCGAGCGGTCTAAGGCGCCAGACTTAAGTTCTGGTCCCCAAAGGGGAGCGTTGGTTCGATCCCCACATATCACAGATATTTTAAAATTTAATATACAATACAGTTTTATCCTGACCAGGACTAAAAGGACCCAATCTAAGCGTAGGTCATTATAAACATCCAAGTTAATTTAAATAGCACCAGATGGTGATATAATGCAGGTAACATTTAATCAATAAAAAAACTAAGAGAAAATCGTGTGTAATCTTCAAACCTCGAGTAGAAGAAAATCCTTCAAATTTTATTCACTACTATTTAATCCTGTTTTCATGTAGCACACGTCATGTGTGGATTTATTTTATTTGAACATAATATCGAATTATGGAGACCAATTAGATAATTTTCACAAGTAATTATATTTTCTGAAGTTAATTTTATAACAGATGTCAGACACAGTGAATTGTACAATGCCGAACATCTGGTGAGAATTGTTCCCTACCCGCTTGTATTCACACATGTATAACATGAGTGTTTAAAGTGATATGAATTATTTTTTCCATTTAATCAACAACCATGCTCTGGTTAGTCATTCTATAAATAAATGAAGTGATCCCTATACGGAACATGGAGACCCAGAGGGTTCCAGGAGGTTGAGGCTCCCAGATTTTCAACATTCGGCACGTGAAGGTGGAAAGCTTAAGCACCGGCAGTCTTTACCCCCAGGATTGCTCCTGTTAGAGGATGAGTCGACCCAAGGCCATAGTGCCACCAGAAAAATCCTACCGACCTCATCGGGAAACGAACCCGCGACATTCCGGTTTATAATGCAAGTCATTATCATAAATATTTTTGATTCCATCACAAGTGATACCATTAGGTAGGTTACCATCTGCGGACAAATATAAACCGAGAAATAACATGAATTTTGTAAATAAATCCACAAAGAATCCATTTTTGAAAAAAAAAAATTGCGGAAGCTTTTTCTGGCAAGGGTAGCCAACAGTCGTTTTAACTGTACTTATTTTACCCTATTTTCTACTACCCACCCTATGGATTATAATAGTGGGCTGGTTGGCATCATTTTTGCGATCAACCAGAAAACCGAATCAAAATCTAAACTATGTGGAGTTGTTTCGTAAACATAAATTCATAGGCCGATGATAGTATGGGGGTTTGTCTTATAGGACAGACTGTATGGTAAAACTATAAATCTTTAACGAAATTTTATATCTCGTCTTAGGTGAAGGTCATCCTATCTGCAGAAATATACAGTTATCAAAAAATTAAGAATTTTACAAAGTAATTTTTATTGTTAAAATTTTTAATCTATAACTGTAACCGTGATTTATATAGTTTAGATTAATGGATATTATTGCTTCTTCTAAATTATACTTAGTTTTTATTTATTGATTTATTTATTATTATTATTATTATTATTATTTCACGGTAAAAGCATTGAACATAAAGATCGGGCCTGATGCTTTTGCGGTCTAGACACTTGTTAGTTTTATGAAAATGTAATAAATAAAATTTAATTGTCTCTCTTTTCAGTGCTAACCTTTAACAAGTATACGCAAGAAAGTTTATATAAAATATTTTTACACCATTTATTAAATTTCGTAGGTCGAGCTTATAAGGTGGATGGTACATCCTTTGCATTATCTTAAAAAAACCGAGACTGAGCAAACAATACGTCACTGTTTTATTATATAAATTGTCATTGTTTACATCAGGTTTCAGAACACAAAAAAACTGATGTCATACTGCACGATACTCATATCACACGTATCCATACTGCTTAGAAATGACAATGTTTTTCTTCTTCATTATATACAATTCAACAGCCCTAAATAGCGAGACATCGGGTATACTCGACGATGTACGTCTCTCGCTTTCACGAAGAGTACATATAGAGTATTATATTAAATTAACAAAAAGAGCAAATATATTTTATTTTCATAGCTCTGAACCACAAACTCCCAGTGTAAATTTCTTAAAAATCCTGGAGCCAATTAAAATGGCGGACGAAGCCGCGGGCTGTATCGCGGACAAACCACCTCTGAAGTTGTCAAATAAAATTCATCTACCCACAAACAATTGAGAAACGATACTTATTACCCACAGTATTACACACGAATAATACAGTCTAGAAGGCACTGGTATTTATCAGTGTTCACAGTTAACTTTGGAACTACATAATCGAATCTGAGACCGGGGAATCTACTCTAAAGCCAGAATTTCAGCTGATTCATTAATTATTAATGTTTTAAATATTATTATACTCTTATCTTTTCAATTAATTATCGTGGACAAAGCCGGGAGCACCTGCTACTTATATACTTTTGTATGATTTTACAAATTCACCACGTTCCACTTATACTTTGAGACGATACCGTATACTTTATTGTTGACGTGTTAGTAAATATCCGTTTCATCATGCATTCAACCGCTGGAAAAGACTCCAAAACGATACTTGTAAACGTCATTCGCATATTGAAAAATACAACTTTAACACATTACGACTACGATATATATATAATTTCACATAAACATACATTATCACGATTATAGCTATAACGGTGTAATACTAACAAAACCACTTCTGTATTGTATGTAGTAATATTTCATTCGTACGCATACTTATAACAAGAAGCAACACCAAGACACAAACCTAATATATCAATATCTAAAACAAGACTAATCATATAGGGTCATGACCGCATTTAGATCATACCAAGACCAAACCTAAAAGAACTGGATGAGAGGGAACATCAATCTAAAATATGTAAAAAGTAATGTACATATGTAATTTATATATATAGGACTTCTAATACAATATATGCTTTGTGTTACAATAAAAAATTAATCAGATATTTTTAATGTTAACGCAAGAATTCTTAAGACCCTGCAAACCCGAGTCACATCACCTAAACCTGTTTCCCACGTCGTTTATCGCATTTTAACACATTGTTTTCTGAAATGTCTTTCTTCCTCATTCTATATATTCTCGCTCCCTCAATTCGGATATGATTTCTTGTATCTCGTTGTTATGCGAATGATTCCCTGCTTCAGACGAAGCCAGCAGCAGACGCAATCTATCAATGAGTTCGTTGGGGTCATGATCTATTTTGAGATTCGCATGTAAGTCCTTCCACATGCCTGTACGGTGCGACGAATCCTCATCGGATGAGTCCGAATATTACTCTTCCTCCTCCTCCGGAAATGAAGCTGAACATTGGTCCCCCTCTTTTTTTTTTCTTCTTCTTCTTCTTTACCCTCCTCATCCGGATATAATTTTTTTAATGATGTGAGGATATTTTTTAGTATTGAGTCTATGTATGTTTTCACTTGCATCGTAATCTACTTTATGCGCGCTAGTCTCATCCAAAATTTTCTTATACATGGTCATATCATTGCGGTTGTATAAATCTTTATTAGGTTTACTTTTCGTTAGTTGTTCAAGTAGCCCAGGACGACTGTCATATTTCTTCTTACCAATAGTAATGTTATCTTTTTAATGGCGACGGGTGATTTACCAATGGGGAATACCTGCCTATTGGGGTTCCATTTTATTCCGTAATCGTCATCATCATTTCTCGGTTTAAGCTGAACGAGTTTCTGGATGTAAGGTGCCGACACTCGCCCGTAGATTTTTTCTAGCATATGGTTATAATGCTCCTGCGGAATTTGCTCAGAGGGCTGATATGATGCATATTCCATTTCTGGATGTTGTGATTCATGTTGTCCTTTGTCTTTATTCAAGTTTACGATTTCTTCCAGGGGGTCGGTTATCAGATTTACAATATCGCTAATCTCTTGTTTCGACTGAAGCTCAGGTTTAGTTAATGTTAAAAATTTCTTTCTTATAGAATTTTCATGTTTCGCATTGTCTGACGATATATGGTTATCTTGTACTCGTGGGAAGAGTTTCTGTGATTCATCCTTATGCGTCGATAGTAGATGTTTCTTCAGACCGGAAGTATTATGATTTGTAATTTTTATTTCAACTTTCGGTCTATCGCACAGTTTGCATAGAACGTAAATTTGATCACTCCCATGAACTATCTCGAAAAAATTATATTTACTGTTTGACTTATTTCCCATCAGTTCCGATTGGAAGGATACTACAGTACTTTGATCTGTGTTCTCGTCACTCATTTTGCTACCCACATTCACAGATTCAAGGACGAAAAACAACTAACTCTATTTACCATACATCAAGCCTTTATTAAGTTAAAAAATCTCATAGCGTCCAAAGAAGGTGAAACCTCTGGGTTTTTAGACAAAGTCTCACATTATTTTAGAGTCTCTCGGTATGTCTCTCGCTAGGACTCTCGGTATCTCGGTGTAGGTGTTGATGTGGGCCTGGTATAGACCACGTATTTACCACACATCATCTCTTTATTGCTAAAACTCGTGACGTCTAACAAAAAAATATCATTTTAATCATATCTTACTAATAACACTTGCTTCATCAGCTGTCAGGTCTTGATCTTGGTCTTGGTCTTGTTCTTGGTCTTGGCCTGTCGTGTAGAACTCGCTGCAGATGTCGTTTCTCTTCTCCTGTAGCCCTCGTATGCACTGGTATTCGGTAGGAGTAGCTGCTGTCTAATATCTTCAATGAAGAAGGTCTCTTTCATTAGGACGTACGTCATTCTCGATGGTGCCGTTTTTCCGATTCCCATCACTCTCTTCATGAAGCGAGCTTTCACCGTTTCTATTTGTGCCATGTCTCTGTTTTTAAGATTGTCCCATATTATATTCATTCCATATGTTACTATTGGGGTTATGACTATCTTGAACAACGCCATTGCTGTTTCTGTTGATAGTTGCTGAAGATGGTTGATGCTGTATATTGGTCTAATTGCTGCTGCTACTTTTTGCTGTACATGTATTCTGAAGGATTTTATGGTTGTTTGGAGTGTGATGCCTAGGTAGGTGAACTGCGACACGACTTCTAGTGGCTCGCCGAGTAGAGTTAGTCTGTCATTTTCAGTGGCCTTTCCTCCCATTCTGAAGGTCATCTGCTTAGTTTTTTGATGATTTATTTTCAAGCAGTTTTCTTTTGCCCATTTTTCAAGTTTGTTTAGTGAGCATTGCAGTTCCTCTTTGTTAGATGATCCCAGTACCATGTCATCGGCGTACATTATGATCGATGTCGTGCTGCCTTGGTGATATCTACGATGTCTGCTGTCATGATAATGAAGAGCACCGGGCTGATGGGGTTGCCTTGCAGTACACCATTTGTTTGCTTTATTTTATTTGAGAGTGTGCCTTCGAAGTATAACTGTACGTAATTGTAGTCCAGGATGCTTGACACAATTGTTGTTAGTGGGCTTGAGTCTTCTAAGAGGAGTCTGAGTTTTTGAAGGAGTATCTCTCTATTGATGAGGTCGAACGCTTTCTTGTAATCAATGAATACAGCAAAGTATTTCTTTTTATTGTGTCATAAGGCGTCTTCAATCTGCTCAATGAGGTAGTTCGCCGCTTGTAGTGTGCCTCTGCCCTCTCTGAAGCCACATTGGCACTCCGGTATGGGTCTATCCACTGTGTTTGTGATCTTGTTCGTTAATATTTTTGTAAATATTTTGAACGCAGCATTTTCGAGTGCAATACCGCGATACGAGTCTGGGTTCTTGGAATCTCCTTTCCCTTTATATAAGATTTTTTATGATTGATGTCCTCCAGGCTTCTGGGATTTTTCCTAAGCTTATACATTTGTTGTATAAGTTGTGCCATAAGTCTTCCATTAGATGCATTGATTGTTTTAGGTGTTCAGCATAGATGACGTCGGGACCTGCTGCTTTCTTGTTCTTAGCTGACGTTATGGTGTGAATTATCTCTCTGGGTGTTCTAAGATTGCTTCAGTTTGTGTTTCTTGCGCTTTGATTCCTTGTTGGTGGTTTAGTAAGCATTGGAAGTGATTTTCCCACGTTTCCATGGGTATTTCATTCGCTGTTGTTGGTCTTGGTTTCCTGAGCACTATGTAAGCGTCTTTTCTTGCTTCTTCGGTTAATCGTTTTGCCTCTTCTTCAATGTAGTTGGCTTTCTTCTCTTTCATTAGTTTCTTGTATTCTTGTTTATGTTTTGCATACCTGGTCAGGTCTTCATTCCGATCTGTGGTTCTTTCTAGGTGCAGTGCTGTGATCGTTTCTTTTCGTTTGTTGTAGCAGTCTTTGTCGAACCACGGCTGCGATTTTCTTTTCTTGTTTGGACTGCTACATGCTTGTATGATTTCCGTGATTTATGCGACTCCTTTATCAATCTCGTCCTGAGTAATTAATTGATTTGCTTCTTCTATGTTTTCTTTGTTGCGTTGTAGTTTTTCTATGTCTATCTTCCTTGAACGTTTGTGTGGCGTTGTTATGGATGTTGGTCGTGATTGGTGTAGTATCGCCGTTTTACTATTAGTATGATCTTTCTTATCGGCGCCATTGCTGATGTCCATAGGCCTTGTTGGTTGGTTATAGTCATGCTATTGCCTTTGTATAGTACGAGGTCGATGGAGCTGGATCCATTAGGTGCTATATATGTCTTCATTGTGGGTTTGTTTACCAGTGTGAGGCCTTTATCTGTTAGTGTGTCCATTATGAGGTTCGTTTTGCTGTTTGGTTTGTCTATCCTACAGTTCATGTCGCCTGCTAGGATTATTCTTTCATTCCCGTCTACATGCGTGAATGCTTCTTCTATTTTCTCGATTGCATCGATTGCTGTTGTCTGAGGGTTGTGATGATTTGGGTTTTTACTATCAGCATGTTTTCCTCTTTGATTACTTGTTTTATTGTCTCTAGGGTTGGTTTCAGGAATATAGATACCCCCTGCTGGCCTCCCTTCTGTGGGTTTTGCTAATGTGTGTATTCCATAGTATCCTTGTAAGTGGTATTTATCCATTAGAAATGTCTCAGTTGTTATTATTGCGTCATATTTTGTTATTGTTTCCAAAGGTATATACGCTATTGCGTTTTTTTAGACCTTTTATGTTCCACAGAAGAAATGTAACCTCATTATTCGAGGTCGACTCCTTCGTCTCGGTATGTTTTTTGAAATCGAAATCTTCTTACGATTACTCCCACAGGCCAGAAATCAGGCTGTTCTGCCTACCTTAGTTGGTGGAGTGGGAAGCTCAACTTGAATGCTTTTGTATCCCCTAATGTGTTCGGTTCTTCGAATGTTATTCCCCCTTGAATTCCATTTCTTTCCAGGTATCGTGTAAGCGATTATGTTGTTGTAATCTTTCTAAGCTTTCCTATGTAGAGCCAGGCTTTTTGTCAGCGGCTTGCAGTCCGCCATCCGTTTTTCTGGTTCCTACTACGGTATTCCTATTTTGTCGTTGCCTTCTTGATCTCACTACTTCCCATTCCGCATCTCCCTCTTGTCCTTGTTCTTCCTCCCCCTCTCTGCTTTTTTGTTGTTGCCTTCCTTCGGGGAGGAGAGCGATTGGTCTTCTTTCCGGTAGTGCCAGCCGGTTGTTTATGCTATTTTGTATGTTTTCCTCAATGATTGAGGCCAGCTTGTTAGAAATAAAGTCCATTATGTATTCTACTTTTGCTTTTATTCCCTCTTCAGCTTCTTTATCGGTGCTTTTCTTATTTGTCAGTTTCCCTAATCCATGATTTTCATTTGTTGTCTGGTTCGGGACCTGTACTTGATTTCCCTCCTGTCTGGTAGTTGCCACGTTATCTCTAAACAAAGCTTCCTTCGTCTCCTCGAAAGATGTCGATAGCTTCTGACTGCCGCTTTCCTCTTCACGCGAAGGGCTAACAGATGGCGCCATTTGTCCCTCGGAGCTGCTGTCTCCTTCCCCTTGCTTTCCATCTCCTAGGCTTCCTCTAACCTCGTTGTGAGGTTTCTCGTTTTCTGTATTCTTATCAACTAGAGCATATTTCACTGATATAAAACAGTTTCTAATATCTCTTACCGCTTGCTGGATGTTTTCATTCATATCTTTGTTCAAGTATCCTGTCACCCTGTATAATTTTCTATAACTCGAAGAGCACATTCAAGACGTTCTTCTACACTGTCCGCCATCTTAAAACCATCTTAAACCCATAATTTACGTATTGGTAACGCACTAAACTGTATAGTTGCAGAGTAAGGAATATTTTCGCATAGGAAACAGGATCTCTAGTAAGAGATCTATAGATAACAACTATAATGGTACTTCTATAAGATTTCATCTTGTACAAGGTATTGTAAGTTATCACACACACACACAGGTTACAAAAACTTTCTCTAAACTTTTCTCTGAATGCTAAAAGTATAGTGCCGGATAGGAATGAACATATTGGTTTCATATGAGAAGTATCTACAGTAAAACAGAGTGTGTACATATACAATGTAATATAGTTATTATTAATATTATTGTTATAAATATTATTGTTATTAATATATATATACATTCTGAGAGTTTTGAAACATAGTTTTTGCGAGATATTTAATATAATTATTAATGTTTTAATAGTTATAAGATGCTACAATATCATTTCATTCCCTAGATAGTGTGGATCAATTGTGGGAGGAGATCCCAGATGAAGTCATCGCTCAGGCTCCTACGGGGAAGAATGTTTTATCGTGTGAGATGAGGAGCCTCCTTCTTCACTTGGAATAATTCCCAAATCCCTGGAGTTAACCATCCACGGCAGCAAAGGGATTCCGTTAAGAACATCCGAGTTTCCCTTAAGGTACGAAACCATCTTCGGTCACAACCAGGAGCATACAGAGATGACCCTAGTGCTCCCATGTGGAAATACCTTGAAGGATATGGTTGGGGATGAGTGCCAGCACAACGAGATGTCGCATAAAGAAGCCTGCGATGGGGCCAGACATTTTAGCCAATGCAGAGAGCCGAAGGAGGGATGCCTTAGCGTTTGGAGTGCGAAATGCGACAGGAGATGAAAAATGTTCTTTGCACTTCAAACAGCTGTAAGTATTATTATTATCACAGACTCCTCCATAATTTAACATCGTAACATGTTGTTATAATGTGCTGATTTGTGGGATTCAGACGAGGGAGACATTCTTCCATGGCATCTGGTGCGATCAGGGGCCTAGATGTACAAATCCAAAGCACAATACCAAAAGAATTTTGGGAACTGTTTAAATATGCAAATATGTATTAAATGTGTGTGTATGTGTTATAAAGAAACGAGTATAATGTTTTATTTCAAACCAAGCTCTTTCATTAGATATTACGAGTGAAATTGCTCGGGGGTCTTAACCATAAATAAGCTCCATTCCATAAATCCTACATACATCACCTTCAAAAAGGATGCTCTCTCTCTCTCTCTCTCTCTAGTTTATTTTTATAGGTGGTAAAGAAGAGGAAGACCTAAATGAAAGAATAACTAGTTCCACGCAATCCAACATCCCATTGATCCCTTCGTCACGTAAATAGAACTTCACTCGTATTTCAAGTATACACAGGCTGTGATTACATCTACTAACAAACGAAATATGTGCTTAAAAGTAACCCATGCCTAAAAAAATGTACGTAACGTTATCACGCTGCACCGTATGGTTTTGGAGTAAGGAATATTTTCATACATGAATCAGATCTCTAGTAAGAGATCTATACATAACAAAAATAAAAACAAACAAAAAAGAGCATACTCTAAAGTATATCTGTGCAAAATGTTATGCTATTGGGGCGCATGTAAAGGTGTAAATAAACAGAACCTTGCAAGTTTCCTCGTATGTTTATACTATCCTTTGTTGAATAGTATTTGTTGTAGAAAATTATTAAAGCTATTCATCCTTAGCATTTCCTAGAGTTCTTTGTCTGTTTCTTACACCTTGGTATTTTTAAAGATGTTCGCTAATGTACAGGGTTGTATTTCTATTACATTGATTTCGCTGAGACAAAGAACAAGAACAAGAACAAGACAAAAAAGCCCGTCCAGACTAGTTCTGACTTGAAAAAAGCCAGTCCATACTAGTTCTGACTAGAAAAAACCCAGTGCAGACTAGTTCTGACTACACAAAACCCAGTGCAGACTAGTTCTGACTACACAAAAGCCAGTCCAGATAAGTTCTGACTAGAAAAATGCCAGTCCAGACTAGTTCTGACTAGACAAAAGCCAGTCCAGACTAGTTCTGACCAGAAAAAAACCCAGTCCAGACTAGTTCTGACTAGACAAAATCCAGTACAGACTAGTTCTGACTAGACAAAAGCCAGTCCAGACTAGTTCTGACTAGAAAAAAGCCAGTCCAGACTAGTTCGGACTAGACAATAGCCAGCCCAGACTAGCTCTGACTAGACAAAAGCCAGTCCAGTTATGACTAGAAAGAAAACCATTCTAAACCAACCATAAGCGATACATACAGATCGATGAGAGAGTTTGAAAAAACTAAGCGAATGGTTTCGCAGTAGCCAAGTTATATTTGTATTATAACTGAATTAACATTTTAACATTGTTAAACGAAATGTTCTGGAACAAATTTGTGAGTGCCGAAATGATCTGATGCATCATTTTTTAGTCTTACAGGTAAATCCTTGTTCTCCGTCTCGTTTCGTCTCGTCTCGGTCTCGGTCTACTTCTCGGTGTTGGTCTATTTCTCGCTCTTGGTCTCGTTCTTCATCTCGGTCTCGTCTTGGTCTCGGTCTCGGTCTCGTTCTCGGTCTATTTCTCGGTCTACTTCTCGTTCTCGGTCTACTTCTCAGTCTATTTCTCAGTCTACTTCTCGTCCTCGGTCTATTTCTCAGTCTATTTCTAGGTCTACTTCTCGTTCTCGGTCTAATTCTCGGTCTATTTCTCGGTCCACTTCTCGTTCTCGGTCTATTTCTCAGTCTATTTCTTGGTCTAGTTCTCGTTCTCGCTCTAGTTCTCGTTCAATTTCTCCGTCTACTTCTCAGTCTATTTCTCGGTCTACTTCTCGTTCTTGGTATACTTCACGGTCTATTTCTCGGTCTACTTCTCGGTATCATTCTTGTAGGATTCGTCTTGTGTATTTACCACAAGAACAAGAAATAAACACCATTACCAATATATCATATGTGCTTCAGGATTTGGGAAGAAATGATACATTTTTATTACGAGAAACTACAGAAAACAGGTGGCTCAAGTTTGCAGATTTTAAAAATTCATAGGTCATCACTAAGAATATTCTATCTGCCTAGGACATGTACGGATGGAAATTAAAAAACATATACATTTGTATAACTTCTCTTTTATTGTATCACTCATCCATTATTCATAATGCAAACTTATAGTGTAAGACATATTATATGACAACTTTTGTTAGGTTAGGTTAGGAAAGGTTAAGTTAGTTTAGGTTATGTTAGGTTAGGTTAAGTTAGCAGGATCAGAAAATGTTAAAATTATATCTAGAGAGATTGATAAAATGTGCCAAAGAACTTAGCCTTTTCAGATCCTGCTAACCTAACCTAACCTAACATAACCTACACTAACCTAACCTTTCCTAACCTAACATAACAATAGCTGTGATATATTATGTCTTACACTATAAGTTTGCATTATGAATAATGGATGAGGGATACAATAAAAAGAAAAGTTATACAAATGTATAAGTTTTTCCATTTCCATACATACAAGCCCTAGTCAAATAGAATTTTCTTAGTGATGACCTATGAATTTTTAGAGTCTGCAAACCTGAGCAACCTGTTTTCTGTAGATTCTCGTTATAAAAATGTATCACTTCCTTCCAAATCTTTAAGCAGACATGACTATAATGGTAATGGAGTTGTTCTTGATCTTGTGGTAAATACACAAGACCAAACCTACAAGAATGATACCGAGAAGTAGACCGAGAAATAGACCGAGAAATAGACCGAGAAGTAGACCGAGAACGAGAAGTAGACCAAGAAATAGACTGGGAAATAGACCAAGAACGAGAAATACACCAAGAAATAGATCGAGAACGAGAAGTAGACCGAGAACTAGACAGAGAAGTAGACCTAGAACGAGAAGTAAACTGAGAAATAGACTGAGAAGTAGACTAGGAACGAGAAGTTGACTGAGAAATAGACCAAAAACGAGTCCGAGACCGAGACCGAGATCAAGAACAACGAGAAGTAGACTGAGAAACAGAATGAGAAGTAGACCAAGAACAAGAAGTAGACCGAGAAATAGACCGAGAAATAGACCGAGAACGAGACCGAGACCGAGAGGAGACCGAGATCAAGAACGAGACCGAGACCGAGACCGAGAAATAGACCAAGACCGAGAAGTAGACCGAGACGAGACGAGGCGAGACGAGACGAAACGAGACGAGACGAGACGGAGAACAAGGATTTCCCTGTAAGACTAAAAAATGATGCATCTGATGATTTCGACACTCATAAATTTGTTCCAGAACATTTCGATTAAAAACGTTAAAATGTTAATTCAAGTTATAATACAATTATAACTTGGCTACTTCGAAACCATTCGCGTCGTTTTTTTCAAACTCTCTCATCGACCGTACATATCGCTTATGGTTGGTTTAGACTGGTTTTCTTTCTAGTCAGAACTATTTTAGAATGGATGTACATTTACCGGGCTATGTGACCATGGTCGTGGTCCGTCTCGCGGTGTTGCCGACCATCTGACTGAACACAGCTCCGGGGATGCCCAACGCAGATCGAGGCGAAACGTCAGCAACACCGCGAGACGGACCACGACCACGGATACGTACCCCGGTAAATGTACATCTACTTTTTGCTGGCCGTGAAAGCCTAGCTTCTTATATTTTAGATTGGTTTTATTTCTAGTTAGAAATAGTCTGGACTGGCTTTTGTCTAGTCAGAACTAGTCTCGGCTGGCTTTTGTCTAGTCAGAATTAGTCTGGACTGGCTTTTTTCTAGTCAGAACTAGTCTGGACTGGAATTGGCTAGTCAGAAATATTCTGGACTGGGATTTTCTAGTCAGAACTAGTCTGGACTGGCTTTTGTCTAGTCTGGACTGGCATTTTTCCAGTCAGAACTAGTCTGGGCTGGGGTTTTTCTAGTCAGAACTAGTCTGGACTGACTTTTGCGTAGTCAGAACTAGTCTGCAATGGGTTTTTTCTAGTCAGAACTAGTCTGGACTGGATTTTTTCTTGTCAGAACTTGTCTGGACTGGCTTTTTTGTCTTGTTCTTAGTCTCAGCGAAATCAATATAATAGAAATACAACCTTGTACATTACCGAACATCTTTTAAAAGTATCAAGGTGTAAGAAACATACAAAGAACTCTAAGAAAAGCTGAGGATGAATAACTTTAATAATTTTCCACAACACTTACTAAGTAACAAAGGATAGTATAAGCATACGAGGAAACTTGCAAGGTTCTGTTTAATTATACCTTTTATAGCATAGCATAAAATTTTGCACAGATATACTTAAGGTATGCTTTTTATTGTTATCTGTAGATCTCTTACTAGAGATCTGGATTCATGTATGAAAATATTCCTTACTCCAAAACCATACGGTGCAGCGTGATAACGTTACGTACTTTTTATAGGCATGGGTTACTTTTAAGCACATATTTCTTTTGTTAATAGATGTAATCACAGCCTGTAAACTTGAAATACGAGTGAAGTTCTATTTACGTGACGAAGGGATCAATGGGATGTTGGATTGTGTGGAACTAGTTATTCATTCAGTTAGGTCTTCCTCTTTTTTACCACCTATAAAAATAAACTAGAGAGAGAGAGAGAGAGAGAGAGAGACTCCTTTTTGAAAATGATGTATGTAGGATTTATGGAATGGGGCTTATTTATGGTTAAGACCCCGAGCTATTTCACTCGTAATATCTAATAAAAGAGCTTGGTTTGAAATAAAACATTATACTGGTTTCTTCATAACACATATACACATATTTATTACATATTTACATATTTAAACAGTTCCCAATTTTTTTGGGTATTGTGCTTTGGATTTGTACATCTAGGCCCCTGATCGCACCAGATGCCATGGAAGAATGTCTCCCTTGTCTGAAACACACAAATCAGCACACTATAATAACAAGTTACGATAATAAATGATGGACGAGTCTGTGATAATAATAATGCTTACAGCTGTTTGAAGTGCAAAGAACATTTTGCATCCCCTGTCGCATTTCGCACTCAAAACGTTAAGGCATCCCTCCTTCGGCTCTCTGCATTGGCTAAAATGTCTGGGGTCATCGCAGACTTCTTTATGTGACATCTCGTTGTGCTGGCACTCATCCCCAACCATATCCTTCAAGGTATTTTCACATGGGAGCACTAGGGATATCTCTGTATGCTCCTGCTTGTGACCGAAGATGGTTTCGTACCTTAAGGGAAACTCGAATGTTCTTAACGGAATCCCTTTGCGGTCGTAGATGGTAAACTCCAGGGATTTGGGATCTATTCCAGGTGAAGAAGGAGGCTCCTCATCTCGCACGATATAATATTCTTTCCCCGTAGGAGCCTGAGCGATGACTTCATCTGGCATCTCCTCCCACAATTGATCCACACGATCTAGGGAATGAAATGATATTGTAGCATCTTATAACTATTAAAACATTAATATTTATATTAAATATCTCGCAATTACTATGTTTTCAAAACTCTCAGAATATATAATAATAATAATAATAATAATAATAATAATAATAACTTTATTACATTATATTTGTACACTCTCCGTTTTACTATAGATACTTCTCATATCAAAACAATATGTTCATTCCTATTCGTCACTCTACTTTTAGCATTCAGAGAAAACTGTAGTAAAAGTGTTTGTAACGTGTGTGTGTGTTATAACTTAAAATACCTTGTACAAGATGAAATCTTATAGAAGTACCATTATAGTTGTTATCTATAGATCTCTTACTAGAGATCCTGTTTCCTATGCGAAAATATTCCTTACTCTGAAACTATACAGTGTAGTGCGATACCATTACGTAATTTAGTGTGTAGGTTATTTTGAATCGCATATTTTGTTTGTTTGTTAATATTTTCAAATGTATTTCTCATCATAAAATAAAAATTTAAATCTTTTTCACAGACTATGTAAACGTGAAAACGAGTGAAGTTCTATTTACATGACTGGGACTTAGGGTGAGACAAGTTTTATCGTGAGAAGAAAAACAGTAGTGAGTCTAATTTAGTACTAATTTTTTCCTTAAAGGAGAAAAGGTATTTTGAAGGCGTATTAATTCTTCATAATGTAATATTAGATTGTAACACAGAAGACCACAGAAGACCGGTGGAATTGTAAAGTACGGATATCAATGGTGTGGTAGGTCTAGTTATATCTCCTTGCAGTACATTCAATTAATATAAAACACTTCACGTATCATGTCTGTGAGGGGTTCTGTTTGTGTTGTAGAAGATAAACGGTGTACTTATAAGGATAATATATTTATATTATTATTATTATTATTATTATTATTATTATTATTATTATTATTGTTGTTGTTAAAATTACCTAGTGTAGTTATATTTTCACGTTTATAATATTTATTAGAAGTATTTCAGATAACGGAAGAAGTGATTATTATTATTATTATTATTATTATTATTATTATTATACACTCTGGGTAGTAGTGTTTGATTTATAAAATAATTCTACCTATCAATCTACATTCTCGAAATATATTATATTGTGATCTAACAGAACATATTTCCATTTAATGGAGAAAATTAATATTTGTAAGGAATATTACACCTGGGGTTTATAAATTTTCTAAGACGTTGTTAACAACTAAAATGAATTTTGAAATAATAGTTGCGCTATATTAAACTAGACTAGTGTACTACACACATTGAGGCTGCACTATAGACACTGTAGAAAATATTTTATGTACTTACCCATGAAGCTATTGATTATTCTTGATCGTTGAAATATACTTTAACACACTCAATCTTCACTGAAAGCTCTTCTCCTGAAGGGGATACCATTTCGTTTTTAGAAACATCTACAATAAGAATTATGCAATAATTCGAAGTATAAAATTCCAGACGCCATTTTTTCTGACATCTGTAATAGGAATTTAAGCTATATAAAC
Organism: Ectobius pallidus; assembly: GCA_964059195.1. NCBI lineage: Eukaryota > Metazoa > Arthropoda > Insecta > Blattodea > Ectobiidae > Ectobius > Ectobius pallidus. Next base: position 31,862,285 of record CAXKWD010000009.1, read on the forward strand.
GTTATGATGTTAGCCATGCCCCTGGATAAAATAGTCCACCCCAAAGTCGAAATATAATTTTCAATTTCCCACACCTTCCACTATTTGTAATTTTCAAATTGGGCGCCATCCGACATATTGAATCATGTGACCATTACGTATGCTGTAATGTCATAAGTGAGAAATTTAAAACGAGTTGTCGCCATATTGACTTATGACGTAAGCATCCTACCTGTGACGTATCCACCAATGAGATGTAATGATGACCTAATGAATTCTAGCCTCACGACAGGAAAAAATACATTTTCCCAGTGAAAAGTTTAAAAAATGCTGATGATGCATTGAATTCTAGCCTCGCGACGGTGGTGGAAAATCCTCCAATGAGAAGTAATGATGACGTAATGCATTCTAGCCTTGCGACGGGAAAAATATACATTTTACCAGTGAAAAGTTTTAAAAAATGATGAAACCATCAGTAATTAGATATTCATTTCAGAACAGCACTTTTCTCAAAGCCTATCTTCCGGTTAATGGTATGAAATTGCATACTTGCGAAAATAAAATATTCATTTTCTCACAATAAATGCTGATAGTTGTGAATTCTAACCTCGCAACGGGAAAAATATATATTTCCGCTGCAATCATCAGTTATCTGATATTTAATTCCGATCAGCACTTTTTTCAAAGCGTGTCTTCCGGACAGTGGTATAAGATTGCGTGCTTGCGAAAATAAAATATTCATTTTCCTACAATAAATGCTGACAAATGTGATATGTTATACGCTATATGAAAACGGATGCTATATGATTTTTAATAATATATCATAGGGCATAAGGATCGTTCAGAGATGAAACATCGGTTTATTATATGAAAATATTAATAGAAATAAGTAATACACAAGACATAATGATTCATGTATTTAATTATTAAAGGGACAAGCATGAAGTATCGTTTAAAGAGATTGAAAGAAGTTGTGTTTTAACATGCGAGTGAGTGATAAGATTTATGCACACACACAGATATCAATGAATTCTGATTAGGTCACCATCTTGCTGTACAACAGTGATATAAGGTAAGTTCTATATGTTTAAATCATTCTGCGATGATATAACACTTGAATATAATACAATATCGGCTGTTAATATATCGCAACAGAATAGCATTCTTATATGCATTGATTAATAAATTAATCACGTCATTAGGATATATAAATTAAAGGGAACGGGACTGTGATGCTATATCATTTCGAATGTAACTTTAAAGAGATGAAGGTGACATGAGTGCGAGATAAGAATACTCTCTACAATACTAACGTCAGCAGGAATCTTGCGAGTTGAGAGTTCTAAATGTGTAATCACAATCTCTAGTGTACGCCAACGTAGTACAACATGATTAAATCATTATGCGATGTAATAACGTATGAATATAAGACTCAATACATGCTTTTAATATAATTTACAAAACGACTATGTATAATGATGTGTCCATTACGTTGTATAGCAAAGTTTTGCGTATACAGACCGAGGGTTTGAGTCAATAGTACAAGGAGATTAACATTTTATTCAACTACTGAGGCTGAGTCCATCTCAGGACCAGAAAAAAGATGATTTAGGGAAATAGACATCTTAGGTCGAAATTGTATGATAAAATATAGTTTTAAGTCGTTAGCTACCATAATGACGTAAGCATTCCACCTTCCCCTCCCACTCCACTGTTGAGATAGGTCATAGCAATCCTCCATATTGAATTATGACGTAAGCTATCCACCTGTCACATGACCCAATCCACTTGTGACGTAAGCAATCCACCTTCCCCTCCCACTCCATTGTTAAGATAGGTCATAGCAATCCACCATATTGAATTATGACGTCTGCTATCCACCTGTCACATAACCCAATCCACTCAATTCACCTGTGACGTAAGCAATCCACCTTCCCCTCCCACTCCACTGTTGAGATAGGTCATAGCAATCCGCCATATTGAATTATGGCGTAAGCAATACACCTTCCCCTCCGTGACGTAAGCAATGTCACCATCTTGAATTACCAATTTTCAAATCACCCGCCATCTACCAATATACAAATTTTAAATTTCCCACCTTCCGAAATTTTAAAATGTAATATCCAATTTCCAAATTTACCATTTTCAAATCACCCGCCATCTACCAATATAAATTTCATATCGTGCGCATTCAACCATTTGTCTTTTGAAATCATCCGCCTTCTACTAATATACATTTTTTTTTATTTCCCTCCTACCGCCAGTTGTAATTGTAATATACAATTTCCAAATTTTCCATTTTCAAATCAGCCGCCTTCTACCAATATACAATTTTCAAATTTCCCTCCTTCCGCCATTTGAAATAGGAACCAGAAACGTAGCCATTTTGATAAAGTTTTTAAATTTATCGCCATTATGAAATTGAATTTCGCGCTTGGTCCATAGGACGCAATTTTGAATCACGTGTTGTCATAGCCACGCCCACTATGACGTCTTACAATCCGCCACTGACTTACGCCGTGACGTCATAGCCACGCCTCCGTGACGTCATCATTTCCCCCTCCCGTTTCCCCTACCACTCCAATTGTCACGTGACCCAATTCACTCAATCCACTTGTGACGTCACTGCCAAAACCACACTGCTGGCTTGCTCTCAACAATCAAAAACAAAAATTTACCCCTCCGCGAAAGTGATACTGGCGCTCTGAACACGGTCGATTGGATGCTTCTCGTGATCATAACTTTGAACTAATATTGGTTGTCGTATTAGAAGTATCCGCGGGCCACAAAACTCTGAGAGCGGGCCGCGAGTTTGACATACCTGCTTTACATAATTCACGAGATACAAAACAATTATTTGGAACATTATCCTTGCATGAGTCATAATAAGAAAAACGTTTAATTACTCATGCCCATCCTTCATCGAAACACTAAAATCAGAATGCAAATGTATATTTATAAAATACCCACTAAGTCTATTATTTTTGTTCCTGTCTCTATCCGTACCATAGAAGTTTAAGGGCCTGTATGACAGACTCCTGATATCGTATTTATCTACCAGATAGAGAACCTATCTGGAAGTTGGCCAAGAATTGCGTATTATGGTCTCCTGACAAAATCTGTCTGGCAAGACAACTTCCAGATAAGCTATCGGGAAGTCACGTATCGGGAGGAATTGTCGGCAGGTGGTAAATGCCATGACCAAGACGGCTTTCACAAAAAGGAAATTACTTTTAACTGGAAACCTAAGATTGGAGTTGAGGAAGAAATTGATGAAGAGCATTGCATTATACAGATCAGAAATATGGATATTTACAAAAATGGAGAAGAAGTAGCTACCTTGGTATGTTCTGAAATGTGGTGCTGGAGTACCAAATGAAGAAGTCGTAAACCCCCCCCCCCCCCAAAAAAAACAAGCAAACTGAATAGCAAACTTGAGAAGAAGTAGTCTGCTGTTTAACTCCATCGAAGGAGAGGAAACTTCAGGTTTTGGAAGAAGAAGGATCCAGCTTTAAATCCACGATTTAAAATAGAAAAAATACTGGTTACTGAAAGAGGAAATCAAAGATATGAGAAAGAGAGCCAAAATTTTCATGCCACGTATAAGGACCTTCCCAAGATCAGAATAGTATACTTTATGTATTAAAAATGAAAGAAAGAAAAGAAAAAAAAAAGAGTACTAAAGGTAGAGGAAATCTGTTTTCCGTCCTGAAATTCGATATCGAGATATCTGTGAATAGCTTAGCTCAAAAACGACAAATTTGCGAAAACGAAGTGTTATTTTCGGTTCACTTTCTTCCGAGGATGTAACTCGAAGCTTGGAGATGAAATTCTTATAAGTTAGTACTCTACACTAGATAGATTGTTTTTCGCAATTTTATCGAAAATAGATATAACGATTTTGTTTACACTTTGTGTACTAACTACCAAAAGCTTTTATTAGAAATATTGTTTTCTATAAAATTCTCCCAAGGATAGTTAAAAGATAGCTGTCGTTTGCACGAACTCATGCTGCAAACAATACACTTTTCCGTGAGGCTGAAGTAATTGAGTACGCACTTCCTGGAAGATGTACTCAAGTTCTCTGCAAATTAATGTCAAACGGGAAATTGTATTTCTCTTGCTTAGAGTAGAGAAAGTTATGTGAGTGTATTACTTTATTTTTTATTTTTTTATTACCAGGGCAATCTCTTAACCCATAACCATGGACGTGAGGTCTGTGTGACCACTGTAAAAATATAAACCAATGGATACCGTCTTCACAGGTGAGCTGTTTACACTTACCTTCCCTTCTCAAGATCCATTACCTCCGCATATGTCAGTGTTAGTGGAGTCGTCTGTGAGACCTCACGTCCATGGTTACGTAAGTTTTTCTCAGTTTACTATTTCTTGAATAATAATGAGTGAACGGCCGGGACCATAAAAAACTGTTAGGTCGAAAGTTTCAAGACTAATGACAGTTATGATGATTTTTTTTGTCTAATGGCTTCAATGGGCATGCCCATCGCAATAAGCAATACTACGTGCTTTGTTGTTACCTGCTGTGATTATTTTAGACCAGCGTTTCTCAACCTTTTTGAACCCGAGGACCTCTAAAATGTCTAAAAAATTTTACGGACCCATAATTTTACATCCCATTTTTAAAAGAAGGCCTATATTCTTAATATTTGGGGTATTAATTATAACGAAATATGTGAAAAAAATTTACTTCTTTACTTTCCACTTGCTTTATGATATTTTCATTATGTCTGCGGACCATCTGCATAATCTTCGCGGACCACTAGTGATCCGCGGACCATAGGTTGAGAAACGCTGTTTTAGACCCATTACTACTGTCTTTAACTTGTGAACTTGTTCCCAGTTTATTATTTGTTTATCATTATTTTTATCACTTCACGTGTCATTTCCACAAACTTCATAATAGCACTTAACATCGATTATTTTATTGTACTAAAGTTTATGGTCTGAATAACTGTTTTAAAAGTTCTTCGATTTTTGTGACCAACTTCTCTTTTGGTGTTTGGATTCGATAGCTTTCTTCATTACGTCTCTTCAACACCGGTATATTACGACACCAGTATATAGAATGTTCTACTGTTTGTTCTTCTTGTAGGCAGACGCAGGTAGGATCCCGTATTATTCCGAGCGAGTGTAGGTATGATTTCTTTAATCCATGCCTTGTAATCATAGCTGTTAGTGCGAAATTTATATTAACGCAGTATGCTCCCTTTGTTCTGTTGGTATTATTCCGAGCCAGTGTAGGTATGCTTTCTTTAATCCATGCCTTGTAATCATAGCTGTTAGTGCGAAATTTATATTAACGCAGTATGCTCCCTTTGTTCTGTTGGTCCACTCTTCTTGCCACTTCTGGAACCCTTGTTCTATAATTTCATTGGCTATTGTTGTTTCAGACTTTTTGTTGTATGCATAGTCAGTACCATTATCAAGTGCGAGTCCTAAGCTAGCTACTCGGATAATGCATTCCCGACATATCCTACATGGGCTTTGATTCACTTCCGTTTCCTGAGGCTTCTGAATTTATTTTTAATTTCTTCTATTATATGATTGCGTTTTGAATTGTTTGAGTAATTTCTCTGTCTGTATATATTGCAGTAATTCTTTCTTGTATACTTATGTACATGTCCTCAATTGTTGCCAATGCTCTAAGGATTTCAACTTGTTCTGCCTGGTTGTTATAGCATCTATCGTGTAATTTAGCTTTGATTCTACGCATAACCTCACCTTGCCTAAGCTGGTGCTCCAACTTTTCCTTGGATTTTGCTTCCATCCATCTATATCATAATATTTGCCTCCATTGACTTCTTCTAGAGGTGTTTTGTAAGCTGGATGGCACCAATTTGCTAATTGTAGAGGTGCGTCATAATCAGCAGATTCTGGTGTCATTCCTTGTGTTATCTTGAAAGTTTTAGCTATTTCTGTAATTGTAATGTAGATTGGTTTCACAGCAACGACACATGATGCTTCAAACGATATTGTTCTCTGTGCTTCGGCTATTTTAATGTTTATTATTCTCTGAGTTTTTTGAAGCATTTTTCTAGACTTTCCCTCTCTAGTGCCTACTTCCAGACTGGTGATCCATACGTAAATATAGTTGGCTAATATTTAAAAAAAATCATCTGCCCTAAATCGAGGGCAACCACAATAACCCTGAATTTAACTAAATATATTTGAAAAGTGTATATTTTATTATAATACGGGTTTTTAAAAAGCAGAAAAAATAAATTGCGAACAGTTTCTAAAATATGATATTGCAGTATATGAATTGAATCATTGGAGGTTCTCTCCTGCTTCAATTTGAGTTACTAGGATACGCGTACCCTTAACTTACAAATTATAGTTCTACATTAATTAATTTCATATTGACCAAGGATGGATAATATAACTTATATATATGCAAATAATCCATCTTATACCCTCGATAATAGAGAATTACATTCCATCTATCTTTACCAATCACTGAGCTTCACATGCTTTAGTAATTAAAACAAGGAGGACCGGCAGATTGCCCAAAATCCTCAAAAGTGACTAGCACAGAAATATGAGAGCTCATTCTTTGAGCTAGAAAAAATCCTGGCCTCAGCCTGATTGAAAACAGTACTTCACTTGTAAGTGGTGGTTGCGTTCTCATTTTGGAGTGAGTCTGAAATGTTGTCTCAGATATCGGCTCATGCGATAGACTGTAGTGTAGATATGCGTCTGAGATGATGCAGTAGGCCTCGGTGAATGCTGGTTATGCTCTTGCTTGCATAACTCTGGTGAAATCCTGGATTAGCTGCTGACACTGTGGCAGCGGAATGCTATAGGTGTCATCAAACTATTTGGCCTCTGGAGTTTTCAAATAGTAAAGCTAAGAGCGAGTCACTCACCATGTGCTGTTGTTTTCAATCCACCTTCCTCCTGGATTATCTGCTCTCCAGAAGTACATTCGCTGTGCGCAGAAAATTGAGCCGCTCCCTCGAAAATTAATTTTTTCTTTCAATACCGGTAGTAATATGGAGATGGTGGGAGGTGTTTTGTGCCAAATCTAAAATTCATGAATAGTACGCCGAATAACGCACTTATCAAAATCGTCAATGCCGGTAACACGTTTAGTTCCTTTTCGGTTTTACCGGGCGTGCTGAATGATGTTTCTTCACCATTATGTTTTTTTTTTTTTTTTTTTTTCATCTACCAAAAACCTTCGAATTGTTCGGCGGAATATACCAGTTGCTTTTTCCACTTTTCCTGAATCCTTAACAATTCCTTTCTGTACTCCTCCGGTACTCTAGCCTTAGCTTCATCTGCTTTTTGCTTCATATACTTGTATATACTTAAAATAATCTCCCTGGTTTGTCCCCTTTTTGTGCAGTGTTTGAACAGATACTACTGATGGCATTGCTAAAACTCGCAAACACAAATCCTAAACACACACTCGTACAAAAATCTTCTCTTCCATAAAAACAAAAAAAAAGTGTGCATGGAACGCCACGCGACAGAAGTGAAACTTGTTTTAATTTTTATTTTTCCAATTTTCGATTATTGCATTTTTTCAATTTTGCATTATTGGACTTTTCCACATTGGGTTTTTGGACTTTTTAAATTTTGGATTTTTAAATTTTGGATCTTTGAATTTTTTAATTTTGGATTTATTAAATTTTCAATCTTTGAATTTTTATTTTTTGGATTTTTTAATTTTGGAATATTGGATTATAAATTTTTGGATTGTATTTTTTTTTTATTTTGGATTTTTAAATTTTTAATGTTATGTTTTTTAAATTACAAAATTATGATTTTTTTTATTTTGGATTTTTCATTTTTAAAATTTTTTATTTTTGAATTTTTAAAATTTTGTGTCTTTAAATTTTTTAATTTTGGATCTATACATTTTTTATTTTTTGGATATTTTAATTTTGGATTATTGAATTTTTAATTTTGGATTTTTATATTTTAAATTTTGGATTTGCAATGATTTTAATTTTTAATTTTTTAAATTTTGGATCTTTATATTTTAAATTTTGATTCTTCGAATATTTAATTTTTTAAATTTTGTATTTTCGTTTTTTATTTTTTATTTTTAGATTTTTCAATTTTGGATTTTTGAATTTTTCTTTTTGGAATTTTTGAATTTTGGATTTTGAATTTTGCATTTCTCATATTTAAATTTTAGATTTTTGAATTTTGAATTTTTGGATATTTCGATTTTTTAGTTTTGAATTTTTTATTTTTTAAATGTTGGATTTAGGGATTTTTAATTTTGGATCTTTGATTTTTTAACTTTGAAATTTTGGATCTTTGATTTTTTTTTTATTGATTGGAATTTTTTTTTTTCACTTTTAAGCGCGGTAAGGAACCTCCGGGTTCCATAAAATTCCTTTAGCTTGCTTAGTCTATTGCCATTGAGCAAGTAAGTATTATTATTGTTATTGTTATTATTATTATTATTACTATTATTATTATTACTATTATTATTATTATTATTATTATTATTATTATTATTATTATTATTATTATTATTACTAGTACTACTACTACTTCTATTCCCATTTGCAGGTCCTCGTACTAGGTCTGAAAAATTTCCTTTCCATCACTTTCTATCAGTTTCCCCTTTGAATATTTTATTTTGTCCTTTAAATTGTATAGCAGTTGAGTCCTAATCATTGAATTGATTGTTTTTTGTGCAGTCCGTTCCGTCACACCTCACTAATTTCGTTACGGTTTTGAGTGTGGCAATAATTTCGTGACAATTTTGGGGCGTTACACAGCTCTGGATTTACCCCTACCGGGCTAAAGAAGATTCACTTCAAAACAAACTCCCGTAAAAACAAGTGCTACTTTCGTAGTTTCAAATACGTAACGGAGTATCCTCAGGGACTGACTGGGATCGCTTATGTTTTGTTTCCGGTGGTTGTGGAGTTAGGGTAGGGGGAGTGAGGTCCTATCATTGAGCTCTATTACATACTGGAGGTAGCACTGCATGATGAAAAATCGTGACGGCAGAGTTCGCGGTCCGCCATGAAAGTGAGCGTATAATTTAGCTCCTATCCCGTATCTCCTCCTAACAAACTCATGTGTATTAAGGGAATTATGAAGATGTATTGGCGTTTTTAAAACACTTTTATGAATGAAACGCTCCAATATAAACTACTTGATGCTTTTTAAGTACATAACAAAACTAATTTCATATCGTAATGGTTTGGTAAAAGTATTTAATCTCGATCAGGCGTGAATGTACATTGGTAAACAGTTGTAAACACTCGCATTTTAAATATTAAAATAACTTCACAATAGGCCTTCATTTTGCGATATTATGCTTGATTTCGATATATAAAGAGAATAGACAAAATCTGTTCTAAGTGCTTTGGAAATGTATAAACCGTGACCTTCAACTGTACCGTTACTGTACTGGTTACAATTCACATTATTTATTTATTTTGTTAATAATTCCTGTAGATTAGTGTAAAGGGAAGCCACTGAAATGAAATTTCAAAATACTTTAAGTCAGTAGGCCTACTTAGAAGTTCATTTCTTCGAATCTGAAATTTAATTAGCCATGCTATTTATCTTCTTATTCTTGCGACAGACAATTGTCTGTAGCCTTTTGTTGTTTCTCAATTCTGTTTGGATAGGAGATGGTGGGAGATCATCTGTTTGCGTCTGTTTATCTATTTTCGTATAATTTTCAGCGAGGTCTTATACAAAAACATCTGCTTCCTCTTATTTCTGCAATTAAAAACTAGCATGAAAAATTTAGGCCTACATGCATAAGAATACTACGTTTACATGACTGACATATTGCATAATTTATATTCCTACTTGGTACCTAAAGTAGGCCTACTACTAACCACATTACGAACCAGAGGCGTACCGAGGGGGGGTTTGTACCCCACCCATTGATTAAAAAAAGGAAAATTGTACAATTTTTTTAATTCTGCTTATAAATTGCTTAATACGAGTATAAAGCGTGGGAAGCTTACTCGTTATTGTGCATCTTAATTTTTAAAGTTTTCCGGGGGAGGACGCCCGAACCCCCCTCTCCCTGGGGGGTATTCTATACCCCACAGATGTTGTACTCCCCCCCCCCATATGGTCGGCCTGTTTACGCTTTGTTACAAACCAGTTGTCTTTTTGGAACAATAATTTTTTGAAGGTGTCCTGGAAAATTGAAGACTGATGGTACAGCATCTTTTAGTAATTTTACAAGTGCACCAGACCTTGACTGATAGCAATCAGGTGTAAAGTGTCTGCTGCTTAATTTACTGTACGCTGTGGGTGACCAATATTCTCTGCGGATTGCTTGAACCCACTTCTTCGGAATATCAGGCCAAGAAAATGGAAACCTGTACAAATAGGCAAGAAAAAGACAAGCGTTCGTGGCTAATCTACGATTGAGGTTAAGTTAGATTTGGCCAGTATCCTCAAATGTTCCAAACAAAAATAACCTACTTGTGAAACTTAAGTCCACTTCTATTTCTCTGGAGCTCTGTGTAGCCATATACCACGCAATATTCGACCATTTTGTCATGAAAAATATCAAAAACACATTCATAAATATATGTTTACCATACGAAGCACACTTCACCAATACGCTCGGCGGTGTAGCCAACTTAACAAGTGAACGTCACGATTTATGCAATTCCAAAGCACAGCTGTTGTGTATCCTGTTTATATATTGAGATCACTGGGTCCTATACACTTTCAGCGGCATGATTTACAACCTCTACCGACAAGGGTTCGTCTGCTAGCTTACACAAATTTTTCAGAGGCCAAATAGTTTGACGGCACCTATACCTCCAATCGTGCATGGCTGGTAGGCTTCGAGTAGGCGGCCCTTACAGTCGCCTTGGCGGCCTGTAGCTGTAGGCTGCGGTGAATGATGTTCTCGCTGCAGAGACGGCGTGAGCAATGTTCTCGCTGTGGAGAGTGACTGATTAATGTTCTCGCAGCGGAAACTGCATGTGTACTGAACACGCAGTGGAGACTGACTGAGCAGAACTGACTGAGAAGAACTGAACTAGTCATACAAAATGTGAACACATCTCCACTACAAATTACATGAGAACATATTCAGAAATTCTTGAGTTGTAGTAATAAGAATTTTCTGGAAACTTCTACTTTCTTCCACTTTCTTAGGTTGATATAGGCACACATTTACCTGTAATACTAGAATACACAATGTGAATACGTATTCTTTAACAAATAATGAGTTTTACATAGTGTTTAATATTGTTTCGATGTATCGAACATTGGTTAAACATAGTAAAATATTTGTTTCTCCCTGGTAAATGTAATATAATATATCGATACTTATCGAAAAATCAGAGTATCTGAATACAAACCTAGGTTATGGCAGGGTATGTTCAGAAATTAAAGTCAAGGAAATAATGGTCTAAAATCACAAGATTTTACAGTACTAAAGAAGTAAAAATTGTATTTACTCCCACAGTAAATGAACTTACTCCACAAGTGGCGGAGAGCACCAACACGGAGTACGTTACCAACGTAGTAAGTTGTGGATTAAATAAGGCCAATATTTACTCCTACTCAGGGGGTAAAGTTCTATAGTAAGTGTGTTCTGTGGCATTGGCGTGAGTTATGAGTTACATATCACATTAAATGGATTATATAGATCATACTGAGGATAACTTATTGAGAAGAAGAAGTTGGTGTACCAAAAATGAGAATAGTTAAGGAGAGGAGAGACCCGTTTACATTGTACAATGCCCACGAATACAGACAAAGGTTTGGGTTCCATAAGAAATATATAGAAATGCTGCTTGATACAGTGGAACCATTTCGACACAATTCTGACAGGAACTCCGCTCTATCCCGAAGACTACAATATCTTTGTGCGAATCTCCCGTACAGGTGTTTTTAAAATTGTGGCAGGTGTTTTAATAAATATTAATCGAACCACACCTAGAAGGACATTTAATAACGTAAATAATTGTAAATGTAGAACCCACATTTGGCGTTTGAAAGAAACGTTGTCAGATTCTCACTACATTCATGAGATTTCAACCAGCCAAATGGGGAAATATCATTGCGGAGAGTGGTCCAACTAGGAAGACGTCCACCAAAGGTGAGGGGGAGAGTGAGTGGAAGGGATGTTTGCATTGCACAGTACCAAGAGCGCATGTGCGCTCAAATGTCTTCCTAGCTGGAGAGGCCTTTAGATGCTGCAGTTCTCCATAACTTCGGGTTAGAAAAGGACGATGTATTTCAAGCTAATCCTATGCATGTAAATATTGGTGATGTATAGTACATTCCAATAAATGAATTCCTCCGTTCTTGGAGCTACCCAGATAACACTTCCCCCCTGCTGCTTAATCGTAGAGATTACTGAACAATAGGTGATTCTCACTGTTAAACGATGTATTGTAATTATTGTAAGTTAATTTTATTATATTACTCTTCTATAGCTTAACTTAAAGCACAACATTGCTAATGCCAGAGTTAAAATAATAATTATAAGAGCTAAAAGTTCAATAGTTTCACCCGCAGTGTTAATGTATAATGTGTCCTTTTTTCTGGCCCAGGCGTAAAAATGGCAAAACAGGCCACATCGGAAGAAAATTTGACTGACTCTGGGATTAGCGAACAATGAGAAGACACATTGTAAAAACATTCCTTAAAGACTCCCCAAGTCTCGAATGGTGGAATGAGACGAGGCATTTATGTTTGGGAATAAACTATAGCTGATACTACAGGTTTATAGTATACTGCTAACTATTTTAACTAACCCTGTGGACAGGAAAGTGGGAAGCATATATAGAAGAAAAATGACAACATGAGTGCCGAAAGAAAATTGTGAGGGGCACTGGAGGTTGAAGCTGCCCAGGATCTAGATAAGTAGTCACTGAAATTATTACTAAACACACAACCACCTACATAATTATTATTGGAGTTCATAGCTTGCGAAATATTGTATCGCTATTTTTTGTTTAAATCTTACATTACTCAGTTGTAATATTATTATTTTTATAAGGTAATATTTTTAAGTAAATGTTCTGTGCATTTGAAAAAGGACAGAAACAAATGCCTCTTATTAGTTTCGTTGTTATCCTTTTATTCCCCATCTTTTCCATGATTTTGTGTAATACTCATTAATATTGTTAAACAGTCAATAAGTATTAATAATTCAAAATATTGAGATTTATCATAAACAACTGTTGAATAATTGATTTATCGTTTTGGGGAAGAATATGTAACTTTAGGCAATTAGTAGGGTACCTTATGTCATCCCGTGGGCTCCTTCGTGAAGAAAGTAACACCTATATTTTCAGTTTCTATGAAGTCTAAGGATACCCGAACCACTTGAGGCTACTCTGGGGGTCGCGTCTGAGTCGCGTGATGACGTCGTCAAAATGGTGGACATCAATAACATGTCGCGTTTCACAGAAATGACCATAAAGTGAAAACTATTTGTGATAGAGACTTGCAAAAAACGGTTTTGAAATCACAATAAAATGCTCTAAATTATTGTTTCTTACACGTATGAAGGTAAGACGGCATATTCTACCGAAAAATTACACTTTTTGTTGGAAAATTGAAAAGAATGGTCCTGTAGAATGTGTTCTCTTGAAATTTCAATAGAAGATGATGCCCTGCCATAAATTACATGCAAACAAATTTTCGAAGACTTTAATGATGATTCTATTCCCGTTTACCAGAAGTTTCCAATGCCAATAGTTTTAATTCTGTGGTAGTTTTTGTAAAACAAACAGCAATCTCCAAATTTGAATATGCTCTTTCCTGACGAAGGCAACACACCTAGATTTTCAGTTTCTATTAAGTCTAAGGATACCCGAATCACTTGATGCTACTCTGGGGTCGCGTCTGAGTCACGTAATATCATCAAAATGGCGGACTTCAATACCGTGTTGTGTTTCACAGAAATGAATATAAACCGAAAACTATTTGTAATGGAGACTTGTGGAAAAATGTTTTTTTGAAATCGGAATAAACTGCTAATGTAATAATAACTTAATAAATTTCGCCTTTGTTGTGTTTCTGCATGCTACATATTAAAATCTTGAATTATGATTACACACATGAAACGGATAGAATATAATTAAACTGGTAACACTTTTAGCCTACCCGTAGACTGCTCGGAGTGTATTTCTGTTTTCTGTGACTTTCTTAATAAACGTAAATTTCCACAAATGTGTAAGAAATCAAATAGGAGAGTGCATTGCAGTATTCAACAGAATAACTTTCTTCTCATTGCCCCTATTGAAAAAGGGGTTCATCCTGATGAGATTCACTATCATCATCACCATCATCGATCTCCGCCTCTTCATACTTGTCCGAACTGTTTTCACACTTCTCTGGATCGCCCTCACATGCACACATTTCAGAACAGGGCAATTTTATCCAAACACATTTGCAGCTATTACATCTCGACTTAACACATGCACATCTGATTAGTTCGAGCACATCAGAAGGAGCAGGTGGGTTGGTGCACATGATTGGGACCCATCGATTGTTCTCTTGAGTCCAACTAAAATCTGCTGGTGACGGCAAATTCGGATCCGGCAGATCACACCTATTCCATTCCATTGCCTGTAGATGTGCCCGAAGTATAGCTGGTTCAAGTGATGTTTGTGTGGGAGGAAGGAACTCTGTCCCAGATTGCTTCCGGGTAAAAAACCGCCACCTCAGTTCACCAACTTCCTTTATCTCTATTTTGGGAACATACACTTTACATATGAACGTTTCAACAGCCGCCGACGTTTCCTTACCCACAGTTTCCGTCTTTCCCAGATTTGCCAGACCAATGAGAACATCATTGTCAGCACCTAGGCAGGCGTTCCAGAAGGATATTTTCCCTTTTCTAGAGAAGGAACCAGTAACATCTGCTCCTGATAGTGCATGGAAACCTAGAAGTGAGTCGGACCGCCATCGTCCTAGTTCCTCATAGATTGGTGACAGGGGAACACTTCTCCTTTTACTGGCGTGTCCAGTTACGACACATGTCTTTTGGTAGTATTGGATATTTATTTAGTGCCAAAATAAAGACATCAGTATCAGGAGAGGAGATTTTCAGCTCTCTAGCACCCGAATTTGCTGCATGGATAGCATGCAATATTACTTTGCAGTCAGCTTCTTCGTGAGTAGGCCTACGTACTGCTAAGGAAACCGGCATCCATGTGTGTCCCTCGTGCAACTTGTTTCCATGCAACCATTACATAGCGGTTGGTGGCTGCAGCATTTTATAGAATACACTCTGAAAGGAACGTTGAAAGCTAAACTTTTGTTTTCTCGTGTGAGAGAAGCTTCTTCACTGTCGCAGTTTGTATTAAAGCTTTTGCTTCAATGTGATAATGGATTGGCACAGTATGACCCTGACGAAGTTCTCTTGTGGTCCTTCTTAGAGAGTCCTTTATATATGTTCAAATACCAAATACCGTATGATCTGTATTTTTTGTTTAAACGACTTATGAAATGATCGGCAAGTTCTGAAGAGTTCTTGATTGTTGGTGGCTTATCGAGTGCGTGTAGCTCTGCCATTCCATGAACAATTGCAACACTGTAACGAAATCCGGTTGTTGGCTCCACTAATAAACTTGACACTGTGCTGTTCGTGTCTTGTAGTTCGCCGGTAATACTGTAACGCCCGGTTAGAGGCTGCACTGTACTTGTGGGTAGTGTGTTAATTGGAAACTTTGATGGTAAAGCCTCAAGTATCCCTAATAGTTTGCTCTTGTCGTTGCTGTGCAAGATAGACCCATCTGGGGAAAGCAATGACCGAGGAACAACTGACAGCTCGTAATTGTTCACTACGTTTCGCAGATCAAACTCCGGTCTTGATTTTGCAACAATCAACATTCTTGAGAAAATATTTCTGTCCTCCTTCAGTTCCATAATGCCACCTCTCACAGGAATTCGTACCCTCTTCGAAGCTTGACAAGTAACACTATAGCCAGTGTTTTGTTACCTTCTTATCAAACCCTTCCCTAATACGTTAATAAATAGTCAAACACAGAGAAAAAATTTACATGCCATGCAGAAACCAACAATGATTATGTAATAATATGAAGCCTAGATCTTATCTTCATCAAATTCCTTTCTTAACAAAATATTATCTTCCATAAACTTTGCCGAAATTCGCATAGGCCAAACATGACTTGACGTAAACTGATTCCTTAGGTCTTAGAGCCTATTCTGAGCCTAAAATGGTCTAAAATGAACCTGAGCTAACCATCAAAAATAGTTTTCGGTTCATATTCGTTTCTGTGAAACACAACAAGTTACTGAAGTCAGCCATTTTGATGACGTCATCACTTGACTCGGACGCGATCCCCAGAGTAGCATCAAGTGATTCGGGTATCCTTAGACTTAATAGAAACTGAAAATCTAGGTGTATTGCCTTCTTCAGGAAAGAGTATATTAAAATTTGGAGAATGCTGTTTGTTTTACAAAAACTACCACAGAATTAAAACTATTGACATTGGAAACTTCTGGTAAACGGGAATAGAATAATTATTAAACTCTTCAAAATTTTTTTTTGCATGTAGTTTATGGCACGGCATCATATTCTATTGAAATTTCAAGAGAACGCATTCTACAGGGCCTTTTTTTTCAATTTTCCAACAAAACGTGTAATTTTTCGATAGAATATGCCGTCTTAGCTCCATACGTGTAAGAAACAATAATGTAGAGCATTTTATTGTGATTTCAAAACCGTTTTTTGCAAGTCTCTATCACAAATAGTTTTCACTTTATGGCCATTTCTGTGAAACGCGACATGTTATTGATGTCCACAATTTTGAGTAGCATCAAGTGGTTCGTGTATCCTTAGACTTCATAGAAACTGAAAATGTAGGTATGTTATTTTCTTCACGAAGGAGCCCACGGGATGTGATTTTCTTACATAAAGTACCCTACTAAATATAAATATTTGAATAAATAAATATTTGAATATCTAGCCTAGGTAAATTTATATTGTACACGATTTTCATGGCACTTAGCCTATATTGCTTCTATTTGTTAATTTTTTAGTTATAACTTTAAATTTTAGTGTATATTATAGTATAATATTATAAGTATACACACATCCAATTATATTATAATTCTTTAATTCACTTTGTTTACTTGGCATATTATTGGACGCATTTATGTCTTATGGTTTAATATAGGTACTTCAATATTGTATTATTATTCTACTTTTAGCATTTTGTATTATGTATGATATCTATTGTATTTGTTTTTTGTAGATTCCTTTTTAATGTATTTTGTATTTAACCTGGTTGAGTGGAAGAAAAGGCCCTATGGCCTTAACTCTGCCAGGCAAAATAAAACATTATTATTATTATTATTATTATTATTATATTTTAGAACTTTATTATTCTTATGAGAGAAATAATTTTTAATAATGACAGTGAATCAATGATGAAAATCAACTGGAAATTCCAATTGTTTGCATTAATACAGAAATAGTTTGCACAAAAATTGTAATCACTGTACCCTAACGTACTAAACTGAAAATATTCAGCTGAAGGAATTGAAATTAGTAATGAATAAAACACTACCTTTAGGCATATTTTAAAATATGACGATTGTCATTAGTAATAACTCGTACAACCCAAATTCATATTCATTGTTTCAGCGAACCTTCCCTTTTCATTCTCTGGCACTTTAATACCGGCAATTGAAATGCCCGTGTTCTGCTGCGCTGCACTAACGTTTCTGCTCTGTTCTGCGCAGAATTCGTCTACTTCTTTAGTAAAAATCGTTTACTACTTTAGTTACAACTAAAGAAGTAACTATAAATTGAGCTCTCCAACACTAATTAAAAGAGTAAGTTATTAAAAGAGTAGCACTAAAGTAGTAAATCTAAGAAGGAACCTGACGTAACAAAAACCGTCTGTCTTACTCTTAAGTCATAGGAGTAATCTGCTAGAGTGAGACAGATGTACTGGTCTTTTTTACTTCAAGTTTCCATCTTAGATTTACTACTTTAGTTTGGTTTACTCCTGGTTGGTGCACGCCACCCTAAGTGTTCTGGTTTTAAGTTCTATTTTACTGTATTAAATATTATGTTACATGTTCTGATAAACACATTCATTTGATTTTAATTTAATTTATGGCATTGAGATGACTTTTAAATAAACTAGAAATAATTTTCATTGCGTGGCTATTTATTTACTCTTATATTATCAGTCCCAAGACTTTTTGGGTGGAACGTAATTCTTTATCAACGAGGGTAAAAGGTCGGTTTTTACATCTATAGGTTTATAGTTCTGCGCTTAAGATGTGTGGGTGTGTGTGTGTTTTTTTTTCATTTAAGCACGGACATCATTCGATTTGTATCGAATAGCTTCATTAATATGGGGGCAGACATGTCGATATTATTCCCCCTACAGTGTAGTTGTCTGAATGGCATTGAGTCTGATCACGTTATCAACAAACCAATAAAATACAACAAACTCAAGTGTCTAGCAACTGCATAATGTGAAATAATTGATAATAATTATCAATATTAAATTATTTATCTCAACGATATTACCGCTGTTCGAATAGGCTTGAAACATCGGGTACATTATAGAGAGAGAGAATGTCAGACTGACAGACAAGGTCAGGCAATCAGACAGACGGATAGAGTGAAGAATGACAGATAGGCTAAGTAATACTATTAGTTTTATTATTATCATCATTATTATTATTAATACTCTTAATAGGAAGGATATAAAATAGACATTAAAATAAATTTAAAAATCTGATGTGATAAACTCAGATAGACTATCATGGCCAATGTAGCTTTCTCATATAGAATAAGGAACTGCTTATTCAGTTATTTCAAGTGTATTGTTCGTCATACAAGACCGAAGCCTGAGTTTGTGTTCCTTGTCACCCTTCAGAGCGTTTTTAAGAAAAAAAGTTTCATATATTAGTTTTAGCTCTTACTATAAGCAAAGGTTAAACAACATCATTAGAGCAGTTTTGACAAAATAAGTGGTAGTGAAAGCAATCTTCTTGTCCCCTGAAGATATTTAACCCAATTAAAAACTTTGTTTATTTAAGATTTTTAAGTTATCGGTCTATGTTCACAGTTACACAGACATTTTTCTGAAATCTGAAGTTTTTTGTGTATTTCAAGGTCGAACATAATTTTTTTTTATCTACAATGTATACGGTTTCGACAGAGAAAGTAAAAGGATATAAGTGGATTTATTTAAAATACTGTTCTAGCTTACCCCTAAGAGAACAAGATCGTGTCCAGAAGAGGCCATCAAAAGACAAAACTACACAATAGTCAAAATTACATAGTCTTATTAAAAATATTTGATTATTTGATTAATGTTAAATATGGGAAAGTAAATTGAATTTAGAATGTTGAGGATAAACTTAGTCTACTTAGTTACATAGCCTTGTAACAATAGACCTTAGATAGAAGCACTGAATACTTCAGCGATGTTCGCCCGGAAGAGCATTCCTGTATGATCGTATTGATCCAGACGTTAACTCTGAAAAATGGGCAAGCGTGGCTGCATTCGCGTATGGGCCATCGGAAAAAAGGTAATTGAAAACCTAAAGAAAATTCTTCCTCAATGATTAGCCCTCACAGACTTTTGACAATCAACTAAGAACCAGTCTCTTTATACGCTCCGCCTATCCATGCATTTGTCATACGTGTCCCTTAGAGTATAATTGCACCAATTAGTTCATATTATAAATAATTTCAAACAATTAGTGATGTTCTAAACAGTTCAGGAAAGAAAACAAGGTAGACCTAGAATTAATTGGCATCACCCGATTTTAGCTTGTGCAGATGATGTTTGTCTGTTGGGCCAGTAGGAATTAAGTAAACAAGCAAGTAAGAATGATAGAAATAATGAAATGAAAAACAACAGAAACTACACGCAAAAATGAAAACAAGAATCCACGCAAAATAGAGACAGAATGGAAGATAGGCTAATAATGAAAGAAAAGTAACACCTGCTTCCTGGAGAAATCACATTTCGAGAATAGAATATAAAATAAAAGTATATTTTTTTATTATGCTTATAAATAAAGTTCAGACGAAGTTTTAATTACGGGAATTGGAATTGTATTGATTAACTGAAGTACTACAAGGCAACGACGGTCTTCATTAATTATAAAATTGAGCTGATGCCTTTGTAAAAGGGGAAAAAGCTGTTGCTGGAACATGAAAACATGAGGCAGGAGGCAAGCATCGTATAGATAGCAGTGCCTGCAGGTGAACGTTGCTATGGTTACCAAGGTACTGTATTTGTTTTCCAGAATCCAATTGCAAGCGGAATTCCTTACATATTCTACTTCTCTCTGGTTACAAATATTGTACGCAGCTAAACATTTGAATGCGTGAGATTAAAAGTACTCGAAGTACTTTTCGGTAAACTACAAAGAAAACGGTTTACTACAAAACTATTATTATAAGAATATACTATTACATGTTGGTTTGTAAGTATATTAGTCACCATAATATCATATTTACTATCAAAGAATATTAGTATTTTTGCAGCTGGCTCAATTTAAACGCAATGGAATCTTTTTCCTTTTTGATCTCACTGGGACATTCTTAATGAATGAATTCATTAATGAATGAATGGAGTTTGCACAAAATGTAATCTATTTTAGGAATATACTTCTTAAAACAATATTGTCATTACATTTAACACCCATAAACATTTTTTAATTATTCATATTGTAAAACAATATCTTTTTGGTCGGTTATTTTGTATATTTCTTACAAAGAATGTCGACTATATCTTTTGTAACACTAGTCGCCCGGAGCACTTGTTATTGGCAAAGTTAAAATGTCTTCATAAAACTGTTTGAACTGATCACGTACATATTCCACATATCTAGCTTCGATTTTTAATGGGAACTTTACCACCATATGCATTTTCCGAAGGAAGGTTCAGATTTCCTCCTCTAAACAGTCTAAAGCAGTGATTCTCAAAGTGGGGTCCGCGGACCACCGGGGGTCCGGGATGGTGTTTCAGGGGGTCCGCAGGCGGTTCAAGAAGAAATAGGATATCCCGTAATTTTATCAAATTACATATCTTCTAAAGCAACTTCACCGTTCACATTAAGGAGTAAACTCTGTTTATCATTGATAGTGTTATTTTGTCTACTGAATTAAATACATTTGAATCAAAGTATTTATTTAGTTTTTTTTCAAAACCCAGAGGGGGTCCGCGAAATTTTAATTATTTTCAAGGGGTCCGCGGACTGAAAAGTTTGGGAACTACTGGTCTAAAGGATACAGTAAGCAGGCCATCAATGTTATTTTTAGCTGCGACATACTCTGGTTCTTCTATTTTGAAAGTCAGGCGTTTGTACTTACTTATTTTGAAAGACTCTTTTGAGCCTTGAGTCAGACTCTTAGAAGTATTTTCTAAAATGAATAGGCCACAAATTATTGATTTCTTCATTTAGTACTTTTTTTTTTTAAATTTTCATAAATTTTCTTCAATTAGTACTGTTTGAAAACCAATGGCGACTCGTTGCCGGAAAGTTAGGTGAAGAGAAAAAATGCCACATGCTTATGTTAATAACCAAAACACCTATGTCTTGTATACTAAATCAATCCTACAATAGTCCTTAGTAGTATAACAATGGGGTGAGAACCACAAATGAACCACATTTTTTGTGGTCATCAGACCGCGTGCCGCGGGGCGCAAGCGGCATTGACCCGAGTGGACTTGTTCAAGGTTTTTCCATTGTTTGATAGAAGAATAATGATGAGACGAGTTGGAATGTCGTTTATGTTAATTATATGGCCAGGTGTTCTTTAAAAAATTGGAATCGTTTGTTGTAGATGGCGACTGTGATAAATCAAGTCGTTGTTTGTGTGCGATGTAACAAGGAGATCTGTATGTTTCCTTATATGGGAATGGCAGGTGGTAGTGACTTAAAAAGTATTATGATAATGATGGGTGTTGTTCGTATGTCCATTTTAGGATGCTTTGAATAAAATTGCGTTCTTAGTCGGAGGTATGCATGTTGGAATGTCGTTTATGGTAATTATATGTGCAGGTGTGCTTTTAGAGACGGCAGATGGTCATGATTTATAATCGTATGAAAATGATGGGCGTTGTCCGTATGTCCACTTTAGGAGGCATTGAATAAAATTGTGTTCTTTGTTGGAATGTCGTTTGTGGTAATTATATGTGCAGGTGTGCTTTTAGAGACGGCAGATGGTCATGATTTATAAAAGTCGTATGACAATAATGATGGGCGTTGTTCGTATGTCCATTTTAGGAGGAGGTGAACGCGGATTTATGATCTGTGCTATTCCTTTGAGTTGACAGGCGGCCATGTCATGTCTTCTAGCGTTGTGTGATAAATAAGGGTGTGGTTGAGACGCTTAGGAATGCAGTTTTCGCATGGGAATGACGCGAAGTAACGAGGAGAGCTATTCCTCTGAGTTAACAGGCGGTTGTTGTAATTGTTTGAATCCTTTTCACGAGTTGCTATTGGTTTTCCGGATCCTTGGTGGGATTTGTACGTTTATTATTGGTCAAAATATTTTCAGTGGGGATATGTGCAAATAGGACATAACAGTCTAGAGCGCTATATATTGAAGTGGAGAAATACAAAATATTATCAGTATCACAAGGATTGTCCCAAGTATGGATCTACGAATTTTCCCCAGAAGGCCGAGTGATAAGTTGTCTTCGCCATAGTCACCAACAATAATGTAAGTAATAATATTTTATATTATTATATACATCCAAGCTAAATCTTAATATTTTATATTATTATGTATAACCAAGCTCGATTTTTCAATAACGAAATAAAATCTATTTTAATTAATAATAAATAATCTTATTAAAACATTTCAGATGATTCAATTTTAATACCATTTTAGCAGTATAAAATTCTCTAGTTATAGATATTGATATGTATATCCAAGCTCAATTTTTCAATAACGAAATAAAATCTATTTTAATTAGTATTAAATACTCTTATTAAAACATTTCAGATGATTCAATTTTAATACCATTTTAGCAGTATAAAATTATCTAGTTATAGAAAGTTTCCTGAATAATTTCTTCAGAAAGTTTCCTGAATAATTTCTCCACCATTTTAATTCCATTGAAACAGGCAGAACAACGTTTGTCTTACATTAAAAATATTATACTTGAATAGTAGAAAATACTCTAATTATAAAGTCTAGAACCAACATATATCATTCGACTTATACATACACTTTTTAAAAATTGCAATTCTATTTATTGCAGGGTAGTATCGCCGTCGCCATCGCCGCCACCGCCGACGGCCCAGTCGCCCGAGCCGCAGTTCCGTGACATGGGCCATGCACAGCCGAGGTCGCCGCCATCGCCCGAGCCTCAGTACTTCGACGAGGTGCATGCACAACCGAGGTCGCCGCCATCGCCCGAGCCTCGGTATGTGGACTATGCGCAGCAGAGGACGCCACCATCGCCGAACGCATCACCTGAGGCTCGAGCTACGTACTTCCTGCTACAGAACCTGGAACCACTTCCGGTCTTACGCCAAGTGCATGGGGAAGAATATCCATGTGGACATGTGTTCGCGCTCCATGGAGCAGAACACCACATGGTGGAATGCAATGGGCTCCGCCATACTGTTAGGTGCGATAGCCCGTTGCAGGATCGGTCGGATATTTGGACCAGGAACTGTAACGAGTTATGTATGGAGTTCCTACAAATATGTTTTAAGGTAAGCAAAATATGCATATATATTTGCTTTGTGGCCTATGTCACCACATCTATAAAAAAATGCTTGTGTGTAAATAGTAGTTCTTAATTCCACATCAATCTGTGTTTCAGATCGGGCGAAATTTGTTACGATCGATGGATGGAAATCCCCGTCCTATGTGAATATGTGTGGCTATGTGTAAATATATTAATGTGTGTAAAAATAAAAAAGTTACTTATAATGCTTTCTCATTTACGAGTCCATGGCAATATCCTTAATATATGAATAGGCTCAGTATGGGAAGTATTGAGAAATAGGAGTTCTAGAAAAATAAACCTTTCCATTTATATCCTGCAATAAAACACAATTTTTCATTGGATATTGTATTTTATTCAAGTACATACATTGACACTGACATTACCATTCAATCAACCTTATATCTATTCAAGAATTTTGATCGCTTGGAAATCCTATCCATTTTACATATGCTTTATTGCCCTTCCTTTTAAAAAAATTTTCCACGAAATAAGTAGAAGGATATTTAGTTTTTTGTAGTTCTTCAGTATAAAAACCACCAGTAATTGTATTCCCTTGAAAATCCTTCAACAGAAAAGTTACAGGCCGTGTTAGCTGCACTTTAGTAATCTTATAGAGGTCAGTAGTCCATGATGGTAGGTAGCCTTTAGTAAACAGTGCTTTGTGTTTCGAAATACGTACAAAGTCACCAACTTTTAATTTAGGTTTACGTTTCAACGTATTCTTATAGCTGAATATTGTAGAAAGTAAATTGTTATTAGTAACATTAATAGGTTTCATTCTAATTGTGGAATGTTCTGTTCGGTTGTATTGATGTACAAAATGCTGTAATATATCAATCCATTTATATGACCCCTGTGCAGAAAAATAAGTGAATAATTTACCTTTTAAAGTTCTTATATGCCTTCATCGTTCTATGTACGGAATTGTGGTTTATTCCGTTCTTTTTCATTAGTGCTTGGAAGTCCTTGTTATAAAATTCTTTCCCTTTATCAGTTTGAAAATTTCTTGGCATCACAGGAAGTTCTCGTAGAATACTCTTCATCTGACTCGTAACCTGCTGTGCCGACTTGTCCTTCAAAGGCCTTGCCCATGCATATTTTGAATATACATCGATTACCACCAATACGTATTTGAATCCTCTATTCTGCTTAGCATATGATGTCAAGTCCATTAAATCACTTTGAAACAAGTCATATAAACCTTTCGCAATAACATGTCTTCTATGAAATGTTCTTCTTGCAGGCTTATGGATTTCACTCGCAATTGCATGTTTGCTCATGTTGATATATATCCTTTTAATTTTAATTCCTCCTGTATCTCTTTTATCTCGTTATCATGAGCGGTATTGCCTGCTTGAGACGAAGCTATCAACAGTTTAAGTCTATATACCAATAAATTAGGATTGTTCCAGTACTTATAGTCGATCTTATGATTAATATGTACATCCTTCCAGGGAAATATGAGACCACCTTTTTTCGTCTTTGTCTGCTTACCTTTTTCTTCCTTATACATTGGAGTGATAATAATTGTCATTTTGCGGTGAAATGACGTCATAAGAGGTCCATCTTTCACATGTCCTATTCTATGCACGTTCGTATCATCTAAAATAGCTTTATAGTTCTGAAAGTCATCATCATTGTAATAATCGGGTTTTAATCTAAGTATTAATTCAAGCAGCCCATGCGTCACATTGTATGATTTATCATTTACTATTAGAATGTCCCCAGTTGGATTAAATTCTGATTCCACGTTTCCAAGCTTCAATAAGCCGTCTTTATATGTTGGGCCAAATACTCTATCAACTCCTTTCTTATCATCTGATGGGCTCATATACGAACTCAAGTAGTCATCGACTAGCGCTCCACTTCGCACTTCATCCGCAGGTCCAGTTTTTTCAGGTGTATATGTAGAGGTGGACGGTCAAGTTTTTTCAGGCGTGTGTGCAGGAGTGACCAACCCAGCATATGGTTCTTCTTCCTCATCATCATCCTGATTTGTATTATCTGTGTCGGTATCCTGTGTGGTAGATTCATTAGGTCGACCTCCTTTCTGTAAATTGATCAGCTCCTTCAGCGGAAGTATAACGGGCTGTAAGGACTTCGTGCTCATATTGAAATTATCCTGTTCCTGTGTCTGTAATGCAAGGAGCTTTTGTCTTATACTTTTGCTATGTCGGATGATGTCGCGTAGGACTTTTTATGTTCGTTAAGCAACATCTCTATGAAGAGTAAATAATGTTGTCAAATATTACGATATATATTTGATCGGATAATCATAGTTTCCAAGTTTCGTACGACTTATAATTGTCAGGAAGATCGGATGTATTTCTTTATGACGGTGGTCAGTTGCGTGAAAAGATAGTTGATCTGTTGTAGTAAGCGAAAGTGGAGAGTCATCTAAAATTAGGTCCTTACCGTTAAGTGTATGTATACAATCTCGGAAGGAATGCTTGGATGGGATATATATCCAACAATTCACAATTTATTGGGAAACTGAAATAATCATCTCCAGTGCTCAGGGTATAAGCAATCGTACCAATGTTTTGATGTTGGATTCACTGGATGTAGTTAAAGTTGACTTGATACATAGTATAAAATTATTCATAATTACTTCCAGCTTTTGAGTTAGAATTTGCGTCTGTTGAACAAGACATGAAATTTGTCCTTCTAGGGTTGTAAGAATATCACTAGTAACAAACGTATGACTTTGATTCTGAAGCTGTGCTAAAAGACATTGTTTTGTTACCACATCGTCCTGTAATTGTGGCGGTGCTACTTGTGTTAGCCGCACGTTGTTAAAAACTATGTTATTTTGATCATCCTTACTCAAGATATTATTACCATTGACATCGATATTCAGTTTCGATAATAGATTTTTCTGAACGTCCTCCAATTCTTTTAGAACATAACCTTTCGTCACAACGTCATATGCTTCCTCAGGAACCGCAACTCCAGTTATTCGCACGTTGTTAAATACAACATTTCCATAGATGTCCGTGTGAAAGGATTCGGTAGGATAAATATTTCTCCCTCTCGTAATAAACGGACGTGGATAAAGCGATCTGTCTCTGCAGATAAACTGTTGCCCCTCTCGTATGTAACTCATATTGTGTGTGTGTGTGTGTAACATTCAAACTTCGTTGCAGTTATGATGCGATATCTCAGGAGTCAATGTTTATATTGCTTTCTATAGCTAAACAGTATCTACCTTAATTTTTTTCCTTTGTTCTATTGATGGTAATGAATCCGTGTTTACTAACAGACCAACACTTTTTACATATTTCTTGCAAACGTGGAAATGACATATCACAGTTAACATAGTCATCATAGGCATGTTTTAGATTCATAAGGTCCATTTGAAAGATAATGATAAAGTTACAATTATTTCTTATCAATTGTTTAGGTATCTTGAAATATGTCTGCATTAAGTAGAACACATCAATATGCTTATGTCTTCCCATACTAAAGTATTCCTGCATCATTTTTGAGGATCACAAGCAACATCGTCAAAGATAAATAGCGAATGAGACTTCGCTTCCGTAGGCGGTGGACCTGTATTATCGTTTGTGTGATATTTTTAGTATTCAATGGTCGGCGTACGTGTTAAAACATCATCCAAATTCTTGTATGCGTTTTGATACGATGTGGGTGAATATATATACATATATATATTCTTAAATTTCAACCCATTTGGATGATAAATTAGGTTCAGTAACAAGTTCGTCTTCCCACATCCACTCGGACCTGCAATGATACATCATATTGTGTTTGGAAACAGTACGGAATGCTTAACTTCATGTGTTTGGGGGGTTGTGCATATATTTGCTATCGGTAAGGATATGCTCTGCTTTTCCGGTAGTGTGCTCAAGTTCAGTTCATTGGATTGACAACATTGTTCATGTCGTTTGAAGTTATCTCTCCGCTTTATAACAGCCTTGCAAATACCACATATGAACATTGTCGTAGAGTGATGTATTAGAAACTGACGTGTAAAGGTAAATGTACGTAATATTTAATATCTTTCATATGACCTAAAATATTGTCAGGTGTAGGATTCGAACCTTCGACCCCTCGGGGACAAAACTAATAGTCTGGCGCCATAGACCACTCGGCCAACCTGACTTAAGTGATTGTGAGGAGGAGGAGAAGGATGAGGAGGAGGAAGAGAAAGATTACTAGGTTCAAACTTGTCTTTGTCATAAATGTAGAATAATTGATTAATTGAGATAGTAGAAGGTCTATGACGGGGAGGAACAAGTCGGAACTTGCACATTATGTTGAAATGTGGGTAGAAAAAACAAATAAATACTTGCATCGTACGCAGCAGGAGCTTATATCATGTCTGGACATGTTCGGAGAAGGACCTCTGGAAAAGGAATTTTAAATACTATCATAAACAAGCTTCCACTCGAGTTACATATACCAGGATATAACTTTTGTGGTCCAGGAACAAAACTAAAACGTCGTTTAGCACGAGGAGATACGGGTATAAATAAACTTGATGAGGCTTGCAAACATCACGATATCGCATACGCAAAGCATTCTGACAAATCATCGCGTCACATCGCTGATTTAGAACTTGCTAACAGGGCGTGGGAACGTGTAAAAGTGCCTGACGCTTCACTTAAAGAAACGGCAGCAGCATTATTAGTGAAAAATTTAATGAAAGGGAAAGTAAAAATGGGAGCTGGGGTAAAACTGGTGAGAAAAAGAAAAACGTCAAACGTACAAGCTCGGCAAATTAGTCAAATGATGATAGCTAAAAAACAATTAAACGAAGTAAAAATCCTAAAAGAAGGAGTCTAAAAATTCCTAAGAGAGGTGGTATTTTACCATTACTTCCAATATTGGCCGGGATTTCGGCACTTGGTAGTTTAGCCGGTAAGAGTGCAGCTATTGCAAATGCTGTAAATACTGCAAAAATTAAAAGTCGTTACAAGAATCCGAACGTCATAATCAGACAATGGAAGCCATCGCACTAGGTAATAAACGACGTGGAGCCATAGATCCGATTAAAAAAACTGACAGTATATGGTACCAATCAACTAGGTAAAGTTTTGGATAACAAATTCGCAGGAAAAGGCTTGTATTTACGTCCATATCCAAAAGGTGCAGGTTTAAAAAATAGATGTACAAAGCTAAATAAAAAGCTGTAACCGATATCAACATTCTTAAGTATGTAAAAAAATTACGCATACCTAATTTTAGAGGTGTATTCATGCTCGATACGTTACCCAGAAACCCTTGGCTTAAAGAGAATGTCATAGTAAATTTAGATAGCCACAGAGGAACACACTGGGTAGCAATTAAAAAGGATGGTCCATATGCGTATTATTTCGATTCGTTTGGTAATTTACCTCCTCCTAAAGAAATTGTTAAGTATTTACGACGACCGAGCATAAAATATAATGCAAATTCATATCAAAATTTTGATACGGAAATCTGCGGTCATTTTGTGTTTAGCATTTTTATTATAATCATTTTACCCACAATTTGCTAGTTATAAAAGGCATGTCCTGAAATATTGGAAAACAGTCTCTGAAAGGTACATCATGACATCATACGTATTTACGCTCACAGGGGCATCGACAGTTTTATCACAGGATTATTATCCTACGATAAATCTGGATCCTGAATTGACCTATGAAATAGCATTACTTAATTTAAACACCTATCACGCAATACCTAATATTACAGGTAAGAATAACAGTTTTGCTATAGAACTCAAGGACGGAAACGATCTCCGTCCCGATACTGCTGTGAAAAAGTACACACTTCATATTCCTACGGGTACATATGAAATTGATGATATTGAGGCTGCAATGATTACCGAAATAGAAAAGCAAATTCACATGGTACAAAACAAGCAAACAGGACTTAGAGGATTTTATTTAAAAACCAATGCTTCCACATTAAAGGTGGGATTAACATCGCCCGTGCCGATAAAATTTCAAGTACCGAACTCTCTGGGCTCGGTTCTAGGATATAATACTACCTTGTCAGAGGATAATCAAAGAGAAGATTATTTGCATAATAACATGGTCCAATCAACGTATCCTCCTAATATATTTGCAGTAAACGTTATAAGAATCGAGTGCAATTTGGCGACGGGCTCATTCACGAATGGTAACTCGACTCATACATTACATGAATTCTTTCCCACAGTTGCACCGGGCTTTATGATATCTTTAGCGCCATCAAATTTAATTTATATGCCCCTAACACATACAACATCAATCAACAACATCACTATCAAGTTACTGGACCAGGAAGGGAATATAATCGATAATAGTGGTGAAGAGCTATCGGTCCGTCTGCATATTAAAGCTCGTAAATAATGGGACTTGGTTTTAGTGGTCCCAAAAATAGTATTAAAACTAAACCTATAACCAAACCCTTCAGTTCAACACGTAGTGTCAAGCAGTTAACACTGGCTAACAAATCCTTCCTCCAACTGTTAGGATATCGAGTTAATAGAAATGGGTTCGATAGACGTCGCTGAGGATACTGCCTTTTCGGAGTCAGTTACAGAGTATGAATATCACTATTTTAGTCCCACTAATATTACCGCTATTAACGAAAGTGATGAAATTCAAATACAAATTCATAGCCAGGAGTCACAACTACTTCAATCTCGGAGCAATATTATATTAACCGGTGAAGTGACAAAAGCTGATGTTACTGCATTTACTGGTAAACTGGCTATGAATGGTCTAGTCAATCTTTTTGATGAAATTCGACTCTAGGTCAATGGAGAAATTATAGACAGAACACGATATCCTGGGTATGCAAGCCTTATGAAGGGATTGTGCTCTTATGATGGTCAGAAATGTAAGCAACTTGAAAATATGGGATGGTGTCGTAACATATCAAACGAGCCTAAAATATCAGATAAGGGGAAATTTAACGTCAATATTCCATTAAGTCATGGATTGGGCTCGGCAGGAGATTTTCAAAAGATTGTATTAAACGCTCGATTGTAGCTTGTATTGCAGAGAGCAAGAAAAAGTATGAACGTGACGGTGGAAGAAAGTAAAGTTAAGCTGACGGAAGTGATATAAAACATGCCTATACATCGAGTATCAGATCAACAGACATTGAAATTATCAAAATATCTAGAAAAGGATTCCGCTCTACCAATTGCCTTCAGAGAATGGCAGATGTTCGTACATCCAAATGTTCCCGAGATATTGAAATTGACTTGGAATATTTCTACAGTCCCACAGCTACAGATGCCAAGATATATCATCTTCGGAATACAAACCGACCGAGAAAAAGTAGGTGGGGTTCCATCAAAGCTCGATTTAAACAAAATAACAGATATACAGTTATATCTACAGGGCAAGAAGTAACCTTATCAATTCTTCGATATTGATGCGAACAATAGTCGATATGCCATATTACATGATCGATTCTGTGCATTCGCAAGCTCATATTATGGACACTCCTCTGGTCCGATGTTAAATAGAGAGGAGTTCGTGACAAAGGCTCCTTTTTTCTTCATCGACTGTTCCAAGCATCAAGAGGAAATAAAAACAGAGGCCGTAAATATAAGAGCTGAAATCACTGTTTCGGAAAACTTACCTGCTAACACTAAGATCTACTGCCTCGCTATACATGACAGGAAACTGAAATATAAACCACTCCCAGGTATTGTCACAAACATTATATGAAGATGTCTGATTGTGAGTTGGATGTCCAAGGATTCTATACAGCTAATAATAAATTCATCGCCAAGGAGGTTGCTGTGATGTGCGGTGATAAATTGGCAAATTTCGTGTTTCTTCCTCCTGATGACGTTGTTCCAAACGTCAAATCAAAATACTTTCTTGAAAATGTGTTCCATGGGCTGAAGTGGGATATTGGAATTTTACCTTATAACAAATTTAAGCCCATCAAGAGTGTGTGAAATATAATACGGATGTGTATGTGAAAGCATTGTCCAAAAAGATTATTTTTGAAAGTGTTTTAAACCGATACATTTCAGACTTAGAATTACATGGCTGTCCTAGCTTCGAGTCATTGAAGAACAATCTAGATGAGCAAAGCAATCAGTTAAAGTGTATGTTTCGTTGTGTTAATACTACAAAGTGTGCTTTAACCGATGTTAACATTTTACAGTTTTGGTGGAATAAAAAAATAATAAGGCTTTGTATTAAAATACTTTTTATTATTACTTTCCATTCTTTTACACTTTATCAAGCTGTCCTAGCCACTCTCCTTACACATTTAGATTGTTTACATTTGTCAGTTCTTCATATGTTAAAGTCAGATTATCTGTTTGCGTACACGCATCACTTGAATTCCTCTTCTCCTAGCAGTCCCTTTATCACATGTCTTCATGTTTTCGACACTTTTAAAAAGTTTACATTGATTATCACAATACTTCCAATCACTACAAGGTCCCCATGATATGGCCTTATCACAGTAAATCCAATGTCGAATTCCATCGCACGTCTCTGAATGAAACAGTGCATTCAATGTAGTTCATACGTCGATACTACTATCTCGTATGAAAACCTTCTTTCTCTATCGTATCATAATATATGTACCTACATGATCCCCTCCCCTCTCCTCCTATAGGTGAACATCATGATAGGATTGCTAGGGTTAATAACAATATACAAATACATATGTAATTTCATTATTCTCACAACACATACGCACATCCACAATACACACTGGTTTACATTTAATATATATTGTTAATCTTTGCCCACATAAATTGGAATACTATTGTAACATGTCAATTTACTTCGAATGTTTGACTTTTATATATATATATATATATATATATATATATATATATATATATATATATTTGATCTCTTGTCACATATGCTGACAAATTTCTAGTCCATGTGTACCAATTCTACTTTAATGAAGTGCGCGTTCCCAACATCTTGCATGCCGCGGCTCACAACAGCAAAACGTCCACTGTTTAATTTTAAAATGTTATCGTTATTGAACGTTGAAAAACGTGCGGGTAAAAACACACTGGTACTATCTACCACGTCTAACACCACACGGCGTCCATACTTAGTATTCACGGCTCTTGCCCGCTTGATTGGATACTTGGCATCGACATTGAAGTCTTCCAGTTTCCGCATAACGTCGTCATATGCGCCGCCACGTCCAAGTTGGTTAAATTCCTGAAGAACACTCGATCCGGCAGAAGCATCTTCACTTGCGCTATGGTCAGGTACACTTTTTGCAGAGTTCTCTCTTGAGTACTTATCAGTCTCCATACTTTCGATGCTTTTTGTTTTGGCAGCAGATCATCTTCCACGTTTCGTGTCCACGACTTCAATTGGACCATATGCTCCTCGGTTTCTGTCGTAAGTTGCCATAGTAAGATTGTTGTAAGATTGTTTGAAGATGATGTAGTCTTGATCGCGTTCCTGCTAATACAGGCTCTACTGAGCTTTGCTCCTGCTTTATATCTCTCCTGTTTAAAGTAGTGGGGGATGATTTATGAGGCCAGGTGTTTTCTTCAATGTCGGCAAAAGGTTAACAAGTATAGAAATGGTGGGAGAAAATTTATGGAAGCAGGTTGGAGACAGGTGTGGATATTCTTCGAGGTTAACAATTGTTTGGGCGTTGGCCGCATATTTGCAATGATTTATGAGGCCAGGTGTTTTCTTCAATGTCAGCAAAAGGTTAACGATGGGCCAAAATTTATGGAAGCAGGTTGGAGACAGGTGTGGATATTCTTCAAGGTTAACAAGTTTTTGGGCGTTGACCACATATTTGCAATATTTATGAGGCCAGGTGTTTTCTTCAAGGTTAACAAAGGTTAAGATGTATGGAAACGGTGGGGATAATTTATGGAAGCAGGTGTAGATATTCATCAAGGTAAACAGGCGTTAGGGAGCAAGTTTTTTCCACGTACCTTTTAAGGTCTGAGCATTGGTCACATCTGCCAACTTTTTAACGACCTTTGCAAACTAAAAATTTTACTGTTGTTATCTTCTCCGTATCAACATGCTTATGAGAATATGGTGCATCTGTAAACTTTTGGCTAATTTCCCCGTCACTCCGAAGTGGGCTGGAACGCCATACTTGTTCCGTACATCGAATTCAATTCCGGTGTGCTGACTGGATTTCCCCATCACTCTGAAGTGGGCTGGGATGCCATACTTGTTCTGCCCATCGAATTCAATACCGGTGCGAACTTCATCATGTTCGAGTAAGTTGCAAACAGCTATTCGCACAGGATCCATTTTCCATGTAGGTAACTTCATAGTGCATTCCCCATATACCTTTCCCAGAATTTCGGATTCTTTAGCTTCATCTGTAATGATTACAAAATCTCCTATATCACCAAGTGATCGTATCTCCTCTTTCTCTGCCGTGATGCGGAATTCTTCATATTCTCCGTCTAGCTTCGAAATTCTCAAATTGGTAGAATTTCTTTTCGGGTTATATACTTGTAGTGTGAATTTAATTTCCTTGGGAACATAATCTGAACACTCGATGGTATATGTAAGCACATCCCCCTCCTTGACTATTCTTTTTACTTTTGGAGTTGATACAAATCGATACTTCCCAATTTCTCATTCTTCTGCGGATCTATATCAATATATAGTTCGTTTCCCACTTCCATTGTTTTATAGTTTTATTCCTCACCGTTGCACACAGCAAACTGACCGGAAAAGAGCCAAGACCGAGGTATTTATAAGCAGACGGTTAAATAAACATGTTCAATCATGTAATATGTCTGTGACCATATTGTAATGTATCTATCCCATTTCGCATTATTTTACGTTTGTTATCAGTGGCATCGAGAGTTTTTTATTTACACATATTGAATGTACCTCATGTTTTTTTGATCTGATATATCGATTTTCTGAATATGTGACAGTGTTTTGTTTTAAACAATTAACATAGTCGGAAAAGCTATTTCTTTCTGTACTGTGCTCTTCTTTACTCCTTTCGCTTTTTCTATTTCCCTACCGCCACATATTTGCATAGCATACATTTTAGCTTTCAGCGATACAAATTTATCAATTTTTTCCCCTGTTAATTCGTCCTTAAATTTCCCTAGTACTCCTTTATTATGTATAGAATACAATGGATGATTCTGCCTGTAATTGCTAGTGTCAAGATGTTCAAATATGTTTAACAAGTCCCTATGTAAGTTATCAGTATGTATGTTGTAAACAAAAGAATCTGTATCCATATACCAAAGTTGTAGGTTTGTGTCATCCAATGGCTGTATTACATCATAATGAAATCTGTACATGTGTGTTTTTGAAATATCCAAAATGGACATACCAACATATACGGCTTTTGTGGAGATCAATTTAGTTTTTTCTAACAAAACTCTGACCAATGTTTCATCATATTTCGTACGGTCCACGAAATTACATTTATTTATCAAGTTATTTAATTGTTTCATATTGGAAGTTAACCTAAAGTCAATGCGATTTATAATATTCTCCATAGTTTTACCAAACACCGCATTATTCATTAACTTAAAAAAATTCTTTTCAAAGTCATTTGTAGTCATAGTTCGTTTCATATTGTTCAGATCAATGTATGGTTTCAACCACGTGGATTGGCTGAATTCGATAGCACTGTGTATTTTTACACACCTAAGACCATGTTGAAGAGCCTGCTTTAATGATCTATAATGAGTAACATATTTGTTTTTATTATTTAACGTTGATATTAATTTAGACTGCTTATCACCTTGAACGCTCATACTTTCGGCGCAGAACGGCAAGTCTTGGTGTTTCTCATGCAGATGATCTGGGAATTGAATATCTACTTCTAATATGTAGCGTTTCGAAAAATCATCCGGTATTGTTTCTATGTCTATCGCGGCGATTTCTTCATCCGTCAACCATCTAAAATCACCATATGGTAGACACTGACTCATTGCCCAGCCGTATAGATTGTTCGCATCCCAATACATTATTGAATTGCTCTGACTTGATTCTACATATCGGGTTACGCTTTGACAAATCCCACAACTAATCCCCCTTTCAACAGTTAAAATCATGTTTATATCTGACATTATAGATAGTTCGATTGCTGTATATTTTAGCATTGCAGCATATGCGAACCCCGGTATTGTATAATAATGAACGGTATCCAATTCATATACATCTAAACACATCTCTCGGAAATTTTCAAAGACTTCCGTTAGAATTAGCACGTCAGTGTTTAGATAGATATCTGAATATTGGCCCAAGTTTTTCAAATTAAACTTCTCCCAAACTTTCTTTGCATGTGAATCATCGTCCGTGATATGATACCCCGTCATTCTTTACGGGGCAGGCTCTCTTCAGAAAATACATGGTCTGATGTTATATAGTCATATGGAAATACTCCTTTTCGTACCACTAAATCAGTGTTTTCTCTAAAATACTTTTGTGTCTCAATAAACTTGTTTTGGGTAGGTTGTAAGCAAGAGATGATAATCTACTGTTTAAAAACCTAAAGGAATCTATAAATCTCAATTTGAGATATGTATCCTTACTTCGCGGGGTACATATTTTGTAAACGAAAAATATTTTTCCTGGTTAGTAGGAATGACATCTATTCTGCCTTCATCGAAACCTAATGATTTTACTATGAAATTTGCATCATAACTTGAAAGATTATATAAAATTACAGGAATAACTGTTTGTGTTCTGTATCTTAAATCACATTCATTATGTGCAGGGCCTCTATACTTCCCCGTGATATGACAATGATCCTTTACTTTACGTTTAATTTCTGTAAAGTTTTCTTTTTGACAAATGTGGCATTTGGATGCATTATCAAATTGCATGCCTTCTTCTTCTATCAGAGGAAGCATCGCAATAGTCTGCTGTAATACCTCTTTTTCGATTACTTTAATATCTTGTATAAGATTGCTAATGAAGTGTTTTTCTACATCTTTACCTCTGTATAACTTTAGTGTGGAATATATACCTTCGCTATTTTTATCATATAACAGTAGCTATATGGTACATGTTTCTGATACTGCATCGTCCAACTGCTTTGAGGATCTCCTGTGCAGTCCGCAACGGGGATTAAACTGCATTCGAAATCTGCATAAACTACGAATCTTATTTTTTTACTGTGTTCGTGGTTTTCAAATCGAACTATGCACTTTTCGGGTACTGGTATTTCATATTTAATAGGCTTAAAATACATACAAAGTCTTTTGTGTTCTGCCAGTTCGACAATCGAAGATTTCGTCTCACTATCTTTAAAATGCGAGATGCACTGCCTGCATATTCTAAAGTTTTTATAGTTCTTCGAAAGTGTGATTGGCGATCAAACTAATGATCCCAAGTTGTTTATGGAACAGAAATGAGCACGTTCTCCATCGGTAATGTAACGTATATTATGATGGTCGTCGGCTTCAGTATCGCAAACACTATAGGGATAAATTTCATGATCCATGTATGGATATGTATTTGTGACTACATCTTCAATTGCGTATATATTTATAGAAATGTTGTTTCTTTTTGCAAATTTAGATATTTGTTTTAGTTGATGGGAAATGTAACATCGGTCCAATCATATTTACTTTCCAGGTCAGGGCGGTGTGTACATGAGCTTGTAAGATCTTTGTTCTGATTGATATATTTAGAAGGATATAGTATTTAAAACACATATCGTCACAATTCTTCGCATTGATAACTGATTGTGATTGTTTATATTTCATAGGCAGGTCTATATACGAACTTGCTTTGGCGAGGGGGAAATGCTTATTTATCCGCAGTACTATTTTATGTACTCTTTAAAATGCCAACCCGAGCCCTTCATAGAACAATCTTCTAATTCGGCACATATTTTAGCAAAATTATTTCTTATGATCTGATCCACATCACTACTTGTAACCAATGCAGTATTTTTTGTTTTGAAATTTTTCATGCACGTTTCGCTTTGAATATTTTCGAATTCGCATTCAACGAATAAGTTAAACTTGACGTTTTTAAACAATTTTATATCCTCTTTTAGTTTCTTTATCATGTCATTGAAATAGTATTCCAAGTTAGTTTGAATGTCCCCAACTGGAATGTTATAGGCAACATATGTTTTTAATCTGGATTTAAATGCAGTTTGTAGCAATACCATTTTACCCCCATTATCACTCCGTCTGACCTGTGTATGATCCTGATGACTCGATCCAGGCTGTGGGCTTGATATGGGTCCATGGTGAATAATTTTCTGGTGGTTAAGGCTTGATACGGGCCGTGGGATTGGAGTATGTTCATGTTGATGGCTCGGTCCAAGCTGAGGGCTTGAAGGTCTGCATTGTCTGGGTACAATACCATGATCTTGATGATTAGTATCAGGACGAGGAAAATCACGCTGACAGGGCTCTGGCTGTGCGTTGATCTCTCGACCCACTGCGTTCTGGAAATAAAAAATAATAAGTTTTCAATAATCTTTTATTTTCCCTAATATAAATTACATCTGTAGTAATGTTAGCTTCTTACCTAATATTCCCACAGTGCTCTCTCTGAACGTGATCCGACAGTCCCCATCTTGATATATATTTATGTCATATTACACAGGTCACAGTGATAGTTCTGACGTTCATGGGCTTCGACACTATGTCGTCGTAAACTCCTATGTGCCATGTAAGTACGATTACATATATTACATATGAATGTTATGTCGGTATGCTTTTCTCTTACATGTCTTCTTAGAGACGTGTTATATTTATATGATGCGGTACAATGCTCGCAGCTAAATCTGTCCATGATGATAGTGTTGTATCGAATGACTTATGTGCAGACTTAGCAGAAGCTTATAATATGCAGAATTTATTTAATCTTAACCATTCTGAATTGTGCATGTGCGTATGTCTGTGTGTATGTACGTGCTTATGATGTGAGAATGTAGAAGCCATGGAATGATCCTATTATATACGCCTCACACACCTGCTAGCAGTTTAAAACTAAAAAACTCCATTCCTAAGCATCTCAACCACGCCCTTATTTATCACACGATGCTAGAAGACCATGACATGGCCGCCTGTCAACTCAAAGGAATAGCACAGCTCATAAATCCGCGTTCCCGTCCTCCTAAAATGGACATACGGACAACGCCCATCATTATCATACGATTATAGATCATGACCATCTGCAGTCCCTAAAAGCACACCTGCACATACAATTACCATAAACGACATTCCAACATGCATACCTCCGAAAAAGAACGCAATTTTATTCAAAGCATCCTAAAATGGACATAAGAACAACGCGCATCATTATCATAAGACGTTTTAAAACACTACCACCTGTCATTCCCATATAAGGAAACATCCAGATCTTCTTGTTACATCGCACACAAACAACTACTTGATTTATCACAGTCGCCATCTACAACAAACGATTCCGATTTTAAAAAGAACACCTGCCGATATAATTAGCATAAACGACATTCCAACTCGTCTCATCATTATTCTTCTATCAAACAATGCAAAAACCTTGAACAAGTCCACTCGGGTCAATGCCGCTTGCGCCCCGCGGTCTGATGACCACAAAAAATGTGGTTCATTTGTGGTTCTCACCCCATTGTTATACTACTGTCCTTTAAGGCTGCAAACTTGTCGGTGATATCATCATAGAATGACTGCTTTTCTTCTTGCTGCAGTAGAAGTTCTTTCTGAATTGAAATATTCGCTAAACAAGATACTTGGCAGATTAGTTAGTATCTGGCAACATTTTTTATTCTTCATTTAGTAGGCCTACGTCGTGATCTGACAGCTGGCACAATGATGATTTGATTTTAAACAATGCGGATATGAATGTAGTTATTATTTATAAAATCTGATACATTTTATTCATGGAATACTCGGGATTATGAGTTTCATGAGATAAATTCGATCATGCTTCTCCGCCGCGAATTTATCGATGTTTAACGTAATAATTAGTCTCCTAATCAGATTATTCAGAATATTCTATTCATGCGATGCGGACTTGATATTGACTAATAATCTTTAGCAATGCATCGGATATCGACCAATGACTGTTGTTTATCTTATAAGTTAATATGCTTGCAAGGGTCGGAAAGATGCAATTTTATCTGATAAACTTCAGCTCGTTACTGGATACTTCAAGGCATTAATATGTAGTGATTAATATGTCACATGTCGTATGATTACCTATGAAAAAATATGCATTGTAGGAATGAAACGTCGTGATCCAGCGTTGTCGTCCCATGGCGTCCTATTGGTGACGATCTCCGAAGCTGGTTCAGTGTTGTGACACGTGACAGTAGCCTTTCATCACAGTAGTCTTGGTATATGGTGACACATATTAAATAAATTCACTTCTAGTCTCATCCCTATGCCTCACTTTTGTGCTAATAGAATCGTGCGTCAATAAATAAGAATTTTTTGCGTTAATGACATTTAATTTTATGAGGAAGAATCCAAGCTCCTCTACCGTTCATATTTCAATGAAGTATATGATTGCTTATAAACACCTTTCAAATAATTAATTGGAAATTTTTAAAAATAAAAATTCTAGCTCTTTAGAGTCTATGCAAATAGTCTGGAAATTTTAAACAAAATTGTTAGAGTCGTTTTTTATAAAATCGTGAAGAATGAAAGTCTGTTCTAGCCTCGCCCAAAGATGAAAGACTTGAAAGCCTGAGTTTGTACAAACGATATCTGGCTTATAACTACCCTTCAAAGTATAAGGATACCGTATAAAAGTAAGGAAAATTCGTCAATCTCCCCAGAAGATATCTAATCCAAATACTTTTATTTATACACGATGTTTAGTTCTCAAGCCACACAGACACGTTCTTGAAAATATTATTAGACAGAGGAGAATTCAAAACAGGTATTTATGTTAAAAACATTGATTTCGATTATTTATTACCTTTGGTACGGGTAGAGGAAGTGAAATAGGTGCTTTGTTATTATTGGAGCTGGTAGCAGAGGAGTAGGTATGAAACCCGCCACACACTGCCATTTACAATCGTAACAGCTTGCTGTGGTAACCACGCGCCATCATGAAGCCGAAGGACGACCACGTTCTGTATTCAAGTGCAAAGGTCTCAACAAGAACCTGGACTCCTTCATGGGTAGTCTGATCCCCTCAGCATGGATGTGGGATAAGCGAGAAAAATGTTGCTTGCACCAGCAAGCTTGCTGCTTGGAACAGACTACCCATGCAACAGGGGAAGTGAATAACTTGTTCAGCTTCATGCTTGCACGGGAGCTCACTGCCTCCTAGGTGCCTAGCTTTGTCACCAGTTGTGGCGAGCAATGCAAAAGTACACAAATAAATTTATACTAAAAACCAACATTCGTGATATGGAAAATAAACTAAAATATGTATTGTAAAGGAAAAGTACTGGTGAAGTGCTACTTCACCTACTTCCCCTGAAATGCCGCCACTGGTGAAAACTAAATAAAAGGACTATTTTTTTGCTATGATAGGTTCATGACATACTTCTGAAGAATAAATACGATCGATGCCCCAAACAACTCTTTTTATGACTCCAGGAATGTTTTCCTTCTAAAACTCACTCTGAACTTCAACTTCCATAAGAGTCATAGAAATTAGTAGAGTCGTTTCCTTCTTTTCAGCTCTTGCTGTGACTACGTAAAAGCTACACAATGGTATCTCAGTTTAATTTGACCAAAAAGTGGAATCTTTTCCATCTTAATCCCATCCATTCATTTGCTCTGATTACAACCGAAACTTGGCCTGACTGTTATTTACTCTTCAGCCAGTATGAGACAATCGAAATATGAATGACATTTAGCACTAAATGCGACACAAGAAATGAACAAAATTTGATGCGATGTCTGAATCAAAGATATTTTATACTAGCCTATTTGCCAAATATTCTTTACCAAAACCAGTTTTCTGTATAGAATGATGTGAAGAAAAGTGGATTCGGTGATAACTGCCACTGTTATTTTGAGTTTAAGGCTGTATTAATAAAATCTAGAAGACTACGAGATAAAAAGAAAACAGGAAATGTTGAATATGAAGCCAAAGATTTCAGGAGGAACTTTAAAGGTTTTTTTTTAGTTTTATAATAACATACTTTTTAAATTTATAAACTTATGTTTTTAATAAGCTTAAGCTAATTTATTTCATCAGACGCAGTGTCGTGATTAGCATTAATGACCACGGAACAGCAGGTCTGGGTTCGATCTCAGTAACTCTTCAGAGTTTTCTGAGGTAGACACGTCTGGAATGGGATTCACTTTGCGAGGTGTTTTTGGAAATAGTATTTTCATTTGCCGGCTTTTCTGTAAGTAGAATAGAACAAGAGATTTCTGGAGCGAGTTAAATACTATTGGAGGTGTTCTATACGGTTAGGGAAGTAAAACGCTGTTGATTTAGTACGCTACGTTCATAAGGCAATAACTCCGGAGGATTAATAAAACTAAACGTGCGAGAAAAAAAAGAAGACAAGGGTCGTTGAAGAGGATTAGTGAGAGGACGGAATACGCGTATGGCTTTTCATATTGTCTTCGGAAATTTTTTCACGCTTAATTATTCCCCTTGAAAACCAACCTTTTCCACAATATACCTTGAAATCTTTTAAAAAATCTTTAGCGATTTTTTTGACCAAACTCAGATAAGCCGATCCAGAATTTGACCCCCAACACTCTTCTACCTGGAACATTTTATGTGTGGAAAATGTCAATAATAACATTTGTTTGTTATATAAAATTTGGTCACCACTAGATTAGAAGCTTGTGACGCCTATACACTAGTGGCCACTGAATTTCTTTAGGGATTCAAACCTTGTGACACCGCCACTGAATTGTAATATAAAACATTGTGACGCCAATACACCAGCCGCCACTGCAGATTATATGGATTAAAAGCCGGTGACGCCAATACACTAGCAGCTACTGAATTCTGATATTGATTAAAAGCTTGTGACGCTGATACACCAGCCAGTACTGAATTGTGATATATATTTGAAAGCTTTTGTGACGCCAATAATTAGTATCGACTGAATTATTGTATGGAATTAAAGCTTGAAACTCAATACACCAGCCGCCACTGAATTTGTTATGGTTTAAACCTTGTGACGCTGATACACCAGCCGCTACTGAATTGTGATATGGATCAAAACCTTGTGACGCCGATACACCAGCCTCTTCTGAATTGTGATATGGATTAAAACCTTATTACTCTGATATCCTAATGTCCACTGAGTTGTGATAATGGATTATCAGCTTGAGAAGCTGATACACCAGCCGCCACTGTGAAAGCGATAAGCATTAATAGCAACTTATGTTGGATATACCTAGGTACACAAGCAGCCAGGCTAGCAACTTGTTGTATTTGCAAATATCGAGCGGGTTGGTCTGGATGCTGCGCCGCATTGCAGCCCAGGGTCAAGGCCACCTGTGCCCGACATGGAATGTCCTGTCTTCTTATTTTGGTCTAATTATCTGCTATCTGTAAGTATTATCGTAGTTAACACTTATGTGTATATTATGCTGTGCCGTGTCAATGCCGTCTTTACGCGGCGGATCAGC
This sequence comes from Ectobius pallidus, assembly GCA_964059195.1. Classification (NCBI taxonomy): domain Eukaryota; kingdom Metazoa; phylum Arthropoda; class Insecta; order Blattodea; family Ectobiidae; genus Ectobius; species Ectobius pallidus. The sequence continues at coordinate 31,905,431 of CAXKWD010000009.1, forward strand.
TCAAACTCAAGATCTCAGAATGAGGAGTTTTGGTACACTTTCTTCTCATATATGAACACCGCAGGTAAAAGGCACTATTTATTTATATGTGTAATTATTTGTTAAGGTTCGTGTGCAGTCTCTTATGGGATGTTGACTAGCAATTTGGAAATTCCCTCCATCCAGGATGCAATTTAAAATAAAGAAGCTGTTGATTGGTGAGACTAACTTTTTGAATACTGTATCCATTACATTCTTCTTCGAGCTGGATCTCTTTTCCCAATAATTTTAGTTGTAATAATTTTAACATATCATATTTGCTGTTCCTTAGCATGTGGCAAATTATTGCAGTTTTGTTTAGAACATACCCTACCATTCGGCATTCCATTCATTCTTTTCATTATTTCTTAATATCTGTCGATTTAACTTGCAACATTCTCTTACACGAACAATTTTCAGAAGCGTTTAGTCTCTTACATAAATATCCTGTAAGAGTCCAAGATTCCGTTCCATATAGCAAAGCAACATAGCATTTAAGTAGTTTTTTTTTTCATATTTCTAATTTGAAAATTTTTATCGTTTTCAATCTTCTGTTATTCTAGTACCCAAATATAATTAGCCTATTCATTCTATTTCTTCCGCTCTCAGCATCTAAAAATTATATAAGTTTACAAATTGTAACGTTAGCATTAATATAACTACCGTAATGTTTTGTTCGACCTCACTTCAATACGCTTATTACGTGTGACGAAACGATATCGTAAGGATACTCATTTTGAAACTGATCTTCATTATGACATCGGTGTGGTATCGATTTATTATCGAACACGGAACGATCTTGATACTTTGAGAGTAACTGCTTAATAAATAGTCTGTATTTAAAATAAAATAAATTCTGTAGTGTTAATTTTAATATCATACTAAAATAAGTTCATTCCGTGTTGTTAAAATCCGTTGGTTTCAAAAAAATTACCAAAAGGAAGCTTCGATTTGACCGACGACATGAGTTGCGTTCGTCGTAGAAGACAACTACAACAACCATATGATGCGAAGGTAATGGCGACTCCTTGCCTTTGTTTGAGTGAATGTAAAATATAAAAATCTAAATTTTTAGACTAATTTTGATCGAATAAAAAAAGTATTATGCAACTTGCCTATATGGTATTTAAGATACCGTATGAAAATTATGAAAATTGTGAAATTTCTATTATTCGTTTTATAAACATACTCGTAACTCAATAAATGTCATTATAGGCTTGTTGCATACACTATTACTATTACATATTTCGCATATTTGATTAATTTTTAGATTTCTCTCATATTTACCGTAGTTGTTTCTTTGTAAAACATTATACGAGTATTTTGTTTCAATTTTAAAACAGACTGTACGATGATAGAGATTTTTTTGAAGCAAAACTTCTTTAGGCGCGCTAGGAGTAAATCGAGAGCTAACCCAAAGTGGCGTTACGCTCTAGCATTACGAACAAAATCGTCACGAAAGTAGTGGGGGTAAGTAGCAAGCATAGAGTTGCTATCGAAAGAGTATGGCCACGGGAGCGCGCGGGGAAAGGTATCAGGCATTGAGTGGGGGGCTATTACAGTTTCGAGCCAGTGGCGTGGTGAGCCCTTCACCATTATAGATGGCTTTACTCGTTGCGTGAGCATCGTTTACACGTCACTAACTTTCTCGGAAACTTAACCAAAGCGTCCCGTTCACGTAAACAAACACAGTGGCTACGATCAATGACAGTTTCGGCATTAGTTCATCACAACTGTGTTATTGTTTTATACGTATTCGATTTAAAATGCCGAATTATATCTATTCCTCTATTTCACTCTCAACGTTGCCAAAGAAGTATCACTTCTGTCGCGTGGCGTTCCACGCACGATTTTTCCTAAACTGGAAACATAGCCTATAAATATTTTCCAAGGAAAGGCCTTATTTTCCAAGTTTTCATTTCTAAGAACTTTTGATAAAGAAAACTATTTCACCCCAACTCTTCTTTCTTCTGGTAGTGATTTCAAGAGCCTGTACTTTTAAAGGTGCAGGGTTTATAGGCACCCTCATATTTGTACTACTACTTTTTAGTACAGAATCTTGAAATGTTATCATATTCCGTTCTTTTTATTTTTAGTTTCTTTTTTAATTCAACGTAGTTTCACGTGAAACTGAATTTAATCAGCGGATTTTATGCCATAAGATATGTTAATAATATGGCATATAGTCGGTCATAGAAGAGAGATCTTATATCTCTGAAATTAGTCACTTTCAGGTTATACTTGTGAAATATTCAGAAAAAAAAACAGTACGCCTACTATGTTTCTTGTGGAGCATCTTAGGCGAACAACTATCGATTTTGGCGCTGTAATCGATTGTAGTTGAACTATTTACATGCTTTAATGCTGGAATTGAAATGTTTTTCTTGTCACCTGGAAAGTTACCACTTTGGAGACATAGACGATATTTCAATATCACGTTCTTGATATTACACTTTAAACTTCATATTTTACTTCTTGGTATTAAACAACTATGTGGACCAATGTAAGGTACACCCCGTAGTTCCTATTTAGTAGTGTTAATAGTTAGTGTAGTTAGTGTATTTAGTAGTGTTAATCTACCCAGGCTTATACAGTATGTGTGCAAAAAATGTAGATGTTCAAATAATAAAATAAAAATGTATTATGCATGTTGATATGAGGCCTACATAACATACTTTCTCTAGTAATGAGACGCGTGGATACAACATAGCAGCTACAGTAAAGCCATGAGTATCAGGCTTCGCATTTCTTTTGTTGTAAGATGTGCATTGAAGTAGTCAGCTTATAGGACTACGAAACAAGATAATACCATTTTCCACATTCCCTCCCTCCAACTAAACTTGAAGTACGTAACTTGCCTCAAATCGCCACTTACGTATACAAGACAAGTTCGATAGTCATAGCACTATCAAGACACCGCATTGGCTCTTAAAAGACTGAGGAAACAGATGCAAGACGATGCTAGATCTAGCGAGAAAGTGAGGCGATATAATCTTCACAAAGAAGCGGAAGCAGCCAGGTCCTTTACAATACGTCATTATGCAATCCACTATACATCAAACCACTTGTTGCCTTCCTCTGGAACTCTGCCAACTCAGAGTAAAGCAGTTATAAACGGAAATAACATTTTTAAATTACACAATTTCACTAACTATAAAAAGGGAAATATCTGTAAACTAGTTATTTTGCCTAGCCTTAAAAGCATCCATTGGGTGCTTTATATAGTAGACTAATTTGTGGCGAATATTTTATTTTCAGTAGTTTACACATTCTATGTATTAAGAATAAAGCTAGGGTTTCTATGTAGTATCGTTTGGAAACTATGTACTTAACATAAGTATGTAGTGGAAAATTATGGAATATATTCAATAATATTTAAAATCATAAAAATATATAATATCACATATTTAGAAGCATTTTATTTATCATGATTAATCATGCCTTAGATTTTTCTTCACAGTTAAAAATTAAAGACTATTCTAAGTTATCTGGAACAATGATTGAGCCTCTCTGAAAGTATGTTCTTATAGGTGAAAAGTTACCTTTCAATGTCAACGTGATGTAACGAGGCAATTTGAGGAAAATAATCTTTTCTGAGAAAATCTCCTCGGGAGGATCAATTATGTCTCCATTTAGAGCCTGACACGTACACTACGATATGTTGAACATTCAGGGCAGAGTTAGAATTTCCAAACTTACATAGAATAACAGTAAAAATCACTCATTATTTGGACAAATATTTCTGAAAACTCCAAATCACAAGTGCTAGTCCCATTAAAACAGCATATAGACATTGATAAATAGAGGTGAAAAGAGGCACTGCTTATGCCTCGATCACCTTTCAGTCATGTGTAAATATCGGTTTAAAAAAGAAATATAGTTTCAGAAAAACCTGCCTTAAACTTAAGCCGCCCTTGTGCGATGTTGTGAGAGGAGATTGCCATGTTCTGTTGTGAAAGGCTTATAGGCATACAGTTAATTAGATTTTTTAGTAAAAACTCATTTAAGTTGTTGCTTTACTTGTGTGGACATTAGAAGTCATCTTAAACCTCCTATTGTGGCAAGTGACAATAGACATAGCTTTTTTGACAATGCAAGTCTCTTTTCATGTACAACTGTTTGATGTTTTTTTTAATTTCAATCAGATTATTTAGAGCACTGAGAAGCTTTTTAAATTAAAAAAAAACATTAAAGATATCAATAAATAAGCAAAAAGGCATTTTAAATATGCAAAAATATGTGTAATGAAACTTCACTAAAACAATCGTCATGATATGTACTTTGGACATTTATGGTTTTCTACACTAAAAGTAAAGAGTAAAATATGTAATGCAAAAATATGTGTATTGAAACTACACTAAAACAATCGTCATGTATTGTACTATGGACATTTATGGTTTTCTACACTCTAAAAGTAAAGAGTAAAATATGTAATTACATAGAAATCCGAGCTCTAGTTATGAAGTTCTCAAGTGCTACCAAACAGTATCACAGTGTCACAGTCCAAGCGTAATTTATTTATTCAAGTTAGAATGTAGAATTCTTAAGCTAAGTTTACACTGAGGAATTTGTTGCAAGAATATGTGTTCAGGTACATGTATAGCAACCTATTTGTCCCAAGTCGTAAACCTATTGAACATATTCCTAGTTCCCGGATACAAACAGTGAATAAACTGTACCAGAAACAAGGTTTCGCCACAAGTTCTAATTTACGCTCCGAAAGCGAAAACATTGAACAGATCCCAGCGAAAATGCTCTTTGCGCATGTGCTGTTATTCATGTTTCTTGTGACATCTGAATCTGTTTGTGGAGATGACTTATGATCAATCCCATGAGATACGTTCACGCTGTTTTATATTACGAAATCGCCGATATTTTGCTATGGAGTGCTCTAAACAGAACATAAGTCGATGTAGAAGTATTCTCCCTCACATTCATAATCCCTTTGCATAAAATTTGAATTTAGGCCTAGGCCTACGCCTAGGCCTTCCTTGAAGCGATTCTGTGTTTAATGTGAAATAATTAAGATAACATCTACATGTGCTTACTGAAAAAAATTGATTAAATAGAAGAGATATTACAACAGCATCAGAATTGAATTAGACCTAGGCGGTATTCTTGGCAGATAATGTGTCTGTGTAGATCTTGAAGCATATTTTCTACGAAGCTGTCACATAATATGTGGTAAATGAAGGATAGGCACTTCTAGCACCTCTTATAAAGAGTTTAAGCACAATAATATACAATTTTAGTATGGATTATACAGTTATTTTGCGAGGTTAAACAAACCCTTTCTCTATCGACTACAATGGATCGAAGTTATCGGCTATCGTTTCAACACCTGCCGGTCGGCTTGACTCCGAAACTGCGGGCTCATAAAACACGCTCGGCTAAAGAAAGATAAGCAAGCTTGAATTTACAAAAAATTATACGTCCGAACACAGCTTTAAAGTTGAAAGATCAATAGTTAATAGTAGTGTAGTTTTGCCGATGACGTCATTGCAGGAGCCGCAGGATTGGCAGGATTGATGACGTCACCGCAGGAACCGATGACGTCACAAGTGGGAGTGGCTTATGACGTCACCGCAGGAGCCGCAGGATTGATGACGTCACAAGTGGGCGTGGCTCTGACGTCATGACCGTTGTCATGATCACGTGATTCAAAATGGCGTCGGTTCCGGTTCCTATTGCAAATGGCGGACCAAGCGCGAAATTCAAAATTTGGAAATTCATAATAGCGGTATATATGAAAATGGCTACGTTTCCAGTTCCTATTTCAAATGGCGTAAGGTTAGAAATTTAAAGTTTGTATATTGGTAGATGGCAGGTGGAATGTTTTAAGTCATAATTCAAAATGGCATCAATGCTTACGTCATCAGAGGAATGCTATGACCTATCTCAACAGTGGGATGCATCACGTGACAGGTGGGATGACCGCAGGAGCCGCAGGATTGGTAGGATAGATGACGTCACCGCAGGAGCAGCTGACGTCACAAGTGGATTAGATCATGTGACAGATGGAATGTTTTACATCATAATTCAAGATTGCAGCTAACGTCTTAAAACTATATTTAATCAAACAATTTTGATCGTAATATGATAATTTCCCTAAATCCTAACCCTGAGGTTGACTCAGCCGGGAGTAAATGTGGTCGGTGCCTAAGGCTGACATCCGTTCCGAATGTCAAAAATCAAGGTCTCCTAATTTATTATTATTATTATCAGACGCCATCGAAAGTGTAGAGATATCGATATTTCAAACCTTCAAGTATTTTTTTTATAAATATGGTAGCTAACGTCTTAAAACTATATTTCATCATACAATTTTGTCATAAGATGATAATCCTACTATATTAAGGAAAAATATAAACCCCACTGCCATAAAGGTAGGTGTAAAGACACTCAAGGCATTGTCAGATGGAAGAATTTTGATCGAGACTGGAAGGAAGGAGGAAACAGAAATCCTTACCCAAACTATTAACGAGCGATGCAACCAGACATTAGAGGCAAAGGTCGCCAAATTAAGAAACCCAAATCTTATCATATTCAACATTCCCAGTGAAATTTCAAAGGACAATGTTGACAACATAATCAGGGAACAAAATTCCGAACTAGGACTAAAGGAAGAGGACATCAAACCAAAATTTATATTCAGGGACAAGAGGAAAAACTTTAACATGGTTGTGGAGGTGACTTCAGAAGTTCGGAAAAAACTTCTGCAGCAGAAACTTAAGATAGGATGGGTGATATGCAATGTTCAGGACTACATCTCCCCCTTAAGGTGCTTCCGATGTAGTCGCTTCAATCACAGACACGCTAATTGTGAAGGAGAAGAAACCTGCCCGCTTTGCACGGGAAAACACAAACTGAAAGAATGCCAAGCAGCGGCTACAGAGTTTAAATGCGTAAACTGCTCCATATTCAATACACATTACAAAGGTGACAAAATCGATGAGAACCATTCGTCCCTGGACAAAAATTGCCCTAGCCTGCTTGCGGTTATAAGGAAGTACAAAGAAAATACCAATTATTAATGGATTATTCACACAACAATAAAAATAGGAATAAAAACCTTCAACGTAAACCAGCATACACTACAAACTCACCATTAAACTGCCTGCAGCTCAATTTGCAGCATTCTAGATCAGCGACAAATAACTTCACACCCTTAGTTACAGAACTACACACAGACATAGCTTTTCTACAAGAACCCTACCTGATAGACAATAAACCAAAGGGGTTCCCATCCAAACATAGGCTGTTCTACTGTGGCAGAAACAAGTGCAGGGCAGCAATATTAGCTCTCAATAAATCATTAGATGCACTCATTATAAATCAGCTATCGGATGGAGACGCTGCAGTTATAGAAGTAGCAAGTGGATCTCAAAGTTTCATAGCTGCAAGCATGTATGTTGATATCCGAAATAATATTGAAGACGACCTGTCCAAATTAGAGAGAATTATGGATTTTGCTTAATCATAGCAGTTGACAGTAATGCCAGATCACGTCTATGGCACGACACCCTCATTAATAGTAGAGGAAAAATTTTAGAAGATTATCTTATTAGTCATGATCTTTATATCATGAATGAAGACAACGACGTACCAACCTTCCAGTCAAGCCAAGGTTGTAGCAAAATTGATTTAACCATATGCAACAAGGCGCTAGTTTCAGAAGTAAAAAGCTGGGACGTGGCAAGACAAGAAAACTGCTCCGACCATCATTGTATTACTTTTACAATAGGATCACCTACTAGAAAGACATATAATGTTCATTATGGAATACGGTATATAGTTAAGGAAGAGGACTACCAGTTTTTCGATAATAATTTCTTAAATTTAGCGAGAAAGCAAATATTAAAAAACGACGCAGTTGAAATGCAAGAGCTAGACCGGTTGCTGGAAAAACACGTCATTAAACACCCAGACTCAGAAGGAAAGGTTAACCTAATTCAAGATATCGTAACAGCAGCTTGCAGGAACTCGTTCAGAAGTCGTGCTCCCGGAATGAAAGAAATAAGTAGTAAATCAGTACCATGGTAGAACGATCAGCTCACGATCCTGAGGAAAAGAGTCAACGCTTTAAGGAGGAGGTTTCAGAGGACCGCAGGAAACGACAATCTGCGACAGGAAAGGAAACAAAAGTACCTTGAAACAAAAAACCTATACCAAAATAAAATTCGTCAAGAAAAGTTCAATTCATGGAAGGAGTACTGTAACATCACAACTACGAAAAATCCGTGGAATGCAGTTTACAAAATTTCCTCTGGCAAAATAAAAAATAGCTGTACCCTGTCCACCCTTAAAAAAGCTGATGGAAGTTTCACGACAGGAATAGTCGACACGATGAACCACATGATGGACCATTTCACACCGGAAGATGATGAGAACTCGGACAGTGAGTACCATAAACTTATTAGGATGAATACTATACATCCTCCGGATACTGAAGATGATAGGCCTTTCACAACCGCTGAAATCGAAGGTATAATTCGAAGCATGGATGGACATAAAGCTCCAGGAGAGGACGTCCCCGATGTGTGATGTAATAAGTCGTTGAGCGAGCTGCAAATTGGACTTGTTTATCCGGTAAAGGAAGCTCGTTCCGTGTATACAAGGTATGGAAGGAGAATCGTTATAGATTTAATGATTGGATGCAGCGTTTTTCTACCACGAAGGTTTGGAAGGTTGAGTGAAGATCAGCTTCAACAGATGAACGAGGAGAAACTTTCATTGATGTACTACGCTAAGGAGCCGAATTCACCTGGTTACTACTATTACGTTTTCGGCTTTGTGTAACATGGAATGGATGTTTCACGTAGAACACTAGGAAACGTCTTCAGATTTTAGACTCAGTGTGAAGTGTGTGTGTAACAGACTAAAAATGACTATACAACACGACAAGCGGCACCATACGTCCATCGACTTCTCTAGAAAGGTATGTAATATTAACATGAACCATTTCCTATTCTTAACCATCGTAAGCTAAATTCTTATCTGTTTTTATTTTTCTATGTTTCAGAAGTTGGAGACTCTCAAGATTATGAACGAAATTCATTTTATAAGTTGGAGACTCTCAAGTGAAATTCATTTTGTAAATATTTCAATAAAACCAAAGTGATAAAAATGTATTCTTTTGTAAGTTATTTCATAACTGGATTTTCTCAAAAATGATATACGTTTGACAAAGTCCAGTTTTCCCTAACCTATCCGATTCCTAATTCCTAGGATGAGGAGCTGTGAAATAAAAAATACATCTCAGGTTTTTTAGAATTTCATTCACTTTATTACAATCTTACTGGGATTTCACCCACAGCGTAAGCATAATAACATTTCGCAATGCACATTTCATATTAGGTTCATTATGAAAAAGACAATTGGTTTCACAGTCTCTTAATTTGTCAAGCTTTGAAACGCCAAGGTCGTCCATGTTTATAACAGGTCTCTGCAACAGTTTTTCAAAAAACCTAACCTTTTCCAGTCCTTTACAATGAAGAACATCCACTGGTATAAAACACTTTCAAGAACAGGCTTCAAGTCGTCGTAGGGTAAGTATCCACTCTGCCACGGAATTTCATGGATGTAGGATTCGATGTACCGCTCCGACTTTGTATCTGGGTAAATGTTTTTAGGTGGTTGGAGAACAAAATGTGCAATTCTGTCATCCACCGAAGACACTGCAACCTCTTTAGCTATAAATTGTTTGCACCTTCACTGATATCCCTGACAGTCGATTATAATCATGTTGTCACACGACATTGGTAACGATGTTGGTTAAAGCAGTATACTCTACACTTCGATCGTGTAGAATTAAGCAATAAGCCTTTGTGTTTGCTGGTATATTGTTTGCTGCAGAAATTTCAATTCTGGTGGTACAAGCCCCCGATTTCAGATCTTCGTTCTGCTTGGTGCAGTCTACGACAAAGACTGGTGTATGCGTGATAAAATCGCTTCTTTTAAGGAGAGGATTGGATGGTTTTTGATAGTACGACAAAATGTGTCAAGGAACTTAAACCTTTTGAGCAATGTAGATATAATTTTAAAATTATCAGATCTTGCTGACCTAACCTAACATAACCTAAACTAACCTAACCAAAGCTGTGATATAATATGCATTACACTATAAGTTGAGTTATGAATGATGGTTGAACGTTCGTGATCCCTCTGAAACTGCATTCTAAATACAAGTGTTGTAATCTTCGTAGTCCTGCTAACATTAACCTTTTGCTCTATACCTATGACAAATATTCATGATTCACCAAGTAATATGTGTAAGATATGATTAAAATGATCTTTTTGTTAGACGTCCTGAAGAGTTGATGTATGGTAAATATACAAGTCCACTCCTAGAAGAATGAAACCGAGACCGAGAAACAAGGACAAGAAATAGGACAAGAACAAGAAATATAACAAGAACAAGAACAAGAAATAGGACAAGAACAAGAACAAGAAATATAACAAGAACAAGAACGAGAAATAGGACAAGAACAAGAACAAGAACAAGAACAAGAAATAGGACAAGAACAAGAACAAGAAATAGGACAAGAACAAGAAATAGAACAAGAACAAGAAATACAACAAGAACAAGAAATAGGACAAGAACAAGAAATAGAACAAGAACAAGAAATTGAACAAGAACATGAACAAGAACAAGAAATATAACAAGAACAAGAACAAGAAATGGGACAAGAACAAGAACAAGAAATAGGACAAGAACAAGAACAATAAATAGAACAATAACAAGAACCAGAAATAGGACAAAAACAAGAACAAGAAATTGAACAAGAACATGAACATGAACATGAACAAGAAATATAACAAGAACAAGAAATAGGGCAAGAACAAGAACAAGAACAAGAAATAGGACAAGAACAAGAACAAGAAATAGAACAAGAACATCCCGATACGCTGTCTAAAATCCTGAGGCATATCCTTTTTCGGACACTTTGATTTTTAGCAATAAATAATGGATCTATGGTAAATAGAGTTAGTTGCTTTTCATCCTTGAAGCTGTGAAGGTGAGGTTCCGAAATGAGTGACGAGTACACTTCTGATCAAAGTAGTGATGCTGTATGCTCACAATCGAAACTATCAAACAGTAAATATGATAATTTTTTTGTAGTTATTTGATGGAGCTGAGCAACCGTATGCTCTGTGCAAACTTTGCATTAGATCGGAGCATAAGAAAGTTGAATTAAAAATAAAAAACCATAATACTTCCGGTCTGAGGAAGCATCTGATAATGGTACATAAACTCCTCCCACGAGTAAAAGATAAAAATATACCGATAGATAATGTGGAACATGATAAATCTTTACGGAATAAATATTTAGCGATAAAAAAATCCAATCTTCAGTCTAAACAAGAAATTGGTGAAATTATAAACCCGATAACTCTACCTCTGGAAGAGATCGTGCACAACAGTGATTGCGAATCTGAAAAGATGGAAATGGAATACGAAACGTATCACTCCTCTGATCAAACTGTGCAGAAGCATTATAAATATATGTTAGAAAATGTCTACGGACAAGTGTCAGCGTCTTACATCCAAAACCTCGTTCGGCATAGGCCGAGAAATGATGATGATGATATTTACGGTATGAGATCGGATCCCGATAGGCAGGTATTCAGCATTGGTAAATTCCCCGTTACCATTAAAAATGATAACCTCTATGTTGGTGACAAGAGATATATAGTTTGTTCTGGGTTACTTGAACTATTGACGAAAAGTAATCCTAATAAACATTTATATGACTGTTATGACTTAGCCATGTATAAGGAGATTTTGGAGAATACTAGCGCGCACAAAGTAAATTATGACGAAAGCGAAAACATTCGAAGAGATAATACTCGCAAATATCTACAAGTCATTAAGAAATTGGATAAGGAAGAAGAAGAAGAAGAAGAACAAGACGAGGAAAAACAAGATGATGATGAAAAAGAAGAACAAGATTTAGACTCTTCCAAAGAGGCTTCGTCGCACCGTAGAGGAGAAGTACATCCGAATCGTAAATGTGACTATAAATGCTGGTCCGACCCGAATGAACTTATTGATAGATTGCGGCTTCTCGTGTCCTCGTCAGCGGCAGGGAATAATTCTCATCACAGCGAGATACAAGAAATCATATCTGAATTGAGGGAGAGAAAAATCATAGAATGAAAAAGCGGGAAATCGCGTACGAACTTCATGCACCAGCTAGAATAAATTATCAAAGACGTCATGTTAAAATGAAAGGTCTAAACGATTTGTGGCAAAGCGACTTGATTGAAACGATTCCATATCATAGAGAAAACAGAGGTTTCAAGAATATTTTGGTCTGCATAAACGCATATTCCAAGTTTGCTTATGCGAGACCGTTGAAGACAAAGTCTGGCAAAGATGTTACCGCAGCCATGCAAGATATACTTCAATCTGTAAATATTCCATCCAAAAATTGACAGACCGACATGGGAAAGGCATATTATAACTTTCATTTTAAAGTGTTAATGAAACAATATGGCATCAATCATTATTCTACATACTGTAATGTTAAGGCGTGCATCGCTGAACGCTTCATCAGAACTTTGAAAACTAGCATGTATCGAGAATTTTCTTCAAGCGGAGTTACAAATGGGTGGACATGTTGCAAGAACTCATTAGACATTACAACGATAGGTATCACTCTACCATTAAAATGAAACCTAACCAAGTAAAGGACGATAGTCTACTTAAAACAGTGCATCGCTACAAGGAATGCTATACGAAACTAAAGTTTGCTACAGGTGACTACGTAAGAGTTTCAAAACATAGGAAATTATTTAATAAAGGATACTTACCGTCGTGGACTACGTAGATTTTCAAGATACAGAAGATCCAATCGACATTTCCTCCTACGTACCTGCTTCAGGATTTGGAGGGTAGCAGCATTGAAGGTGCTTTTTAAACCGAAGAAGTCCAGAAAACTAAGTTTCCAGACTGTTATTTAATTGAAAAAGTGTTAAAGAACAAAGGACAGAAGGTGTTTGTAAAGTGGTTAGGATTCCCAAGCTCAAAAAATTCATGGGTTAATATTGAGGATATTGTATCTAACTAAGGAAAATAAAAGATAGAAACATTTTTATAACATTTCTTTTATTTGTAACCCACATGAACTCAACGTTATCATATTTTACTGTCTTACACAACATCATATATACATTTTATTCTTTCACACCTGTTCTTCAACTTCATAAATCATATAAAATTACAAATATTGTTTAACATACACCATATACACAAATATACATTTTTACACAAACCATACACATAAATATACATTTTTTGACAGTTTACATTTCTAAGTAGGAGGTTCCTCATCATACTCCTCCTCCCTGATTTTGTAGTGTCCGTGAGCGAGAGTGTCCACACAATTTTCCATAATATGACGCTTATCGTCGTTGCCAGATAAAGTTAATTTATTCATAGAAATCGAAAATACATTATGCTTATATGATCTGATGGATCTGTTTAACGAGAATGTTGACTGTCCGCTCTGTAGACAACCAACATAATCTTCAAAGTTGACATCTTTGTCAATGACGTTTTTCTTAAAGCCTTTTAATTTTTTGATTACCATATCATTAAATTTTATGGCGTACATTTTCGCTCGCAGACCTACGAACGCCTTTATGGAGTGACCAGCTCCTTCATCCTTGAATTTCCCGACCACCGCCTTGTTTTCGTTTGAATACAAGGGATGTTCAGGTGGGTAGACGCTAGTATCCAGCTCATCTCGGAAATGCATCATATCACGGAAGAGGTCATCCGTTTCAATTCTATAGACGAAACTGTCAATGTCCATGTAGCACAATTTCATACCTTCTTTATAAAAATTTTTCATCGTGTCATAATGGAAGTCAAACATCCTACTTTTAGAAATTTCCAAAATCGACATGCCAACATAGATGGCCTTAACAAACACTAAACTAGTTTTTGCAAGATGGACACCAACCAAGTTTTCACTATAAATTGTCCTATCCATAAAGTTACTTTTGGCTACCAGCTTTCGAATTTCTTTTTCACTTGATACAAGCTTAAAATTTATGCGTTTGCTCACATTTTCCATAGTCTTGCCAAAACAGCGTTATTCGTTAATTTAAAAAAGTCTTTCTCGAAGTTGTTGGCTGCAGCCCTACGCTTGGCCGTGTTATAGTCAATGTAGGGTTTCAACCAGCAGCTTTGTTGAAATTCTATAACTCTATGGATCTTGGATAACCTCAATCCGTGTTGCACGGCTTGCATTAGTACCGTGTGATGAATGACATTTTTCTTTTGAATCTAATGTGGTCAATAATTTTTTTGTTTTTACCACCTGGAGGAATTTTCATCTCCGCACAGAACGGTAGATCGGAATGAACATCGTGCAGATGGTCTGGATACTCAATGTCAACCTCAAGTACATATCCTAATTTAGAATTGACCGGTATGGACATGATATCAAAGAGTCGATTTCATCTTTTTTGTCGAGCCAACGAAACTCACCTGTTGGCAATGCCTGTGACATTGCATACCCATAGAGTTTATTGGCATCGACGTAATAGAGAAAAGATTTTTTGTAGACTCATCAAATTCCTCACACAATTCGTTGTTTGATACAGCGTGCCTTGTGACACATTGACAAATTCCTCCTCGTACCCCTCGTTCAAACAACTGAATCATATCCATATCGGTCAAAAGCGGTAATTTTACCTTTGTGAACTTTAGCATCGCAGAATTTGCGAAGCCTGGAACAGTGGACTAGTACAAACAATCCATTCCATACGTCTCAAAACACATCTGTCTAAAGTTTTCAAAGACATCTGTTAGAATCAAAACATCAGATTTCAAATACAAGTATGAATATTCACCTAATGAGTTGATCGAAAAAGAATTCCAGACGTTCCTCGCGTGAGAGTAGTCTTGGTCAGAGACGTTCTCATTCACGAGTCTATCATAAAATGCATCTTTCGGAGGTAATTTCTTCTCCTTCAAAATTTCAACAGAGGTGACGTAGTTGTAGGGAAACACTCCCTTTCGACACACCAAATCGGCGTTTTCACCAAACACTTTTACTGTTTCCATAAATTTATCCTTGGGCAGATTGTTTGCCAACTTTTCCAGGCTGCTTGCCATGAACCGAAACGAATCTACAAATCTCAACTCCACACCTCCCCTTCTCAAATAAGAGGAGGGAATACATTTT
The DNA here is from genome assembly GCA_964059195.1 of Ectobius pallidus. Taxonomy (NCBI): domain Eukaryota; kingdom Metazoa; phylum Arthropoda; class Insecta; order Blattodea; family Ectobiidae; genus Ectobius; species Ectobius pallidus. Next base: position 31,920,649 of record CAXKWD010000009.1, read on the forward strand.
GAAAATGTCACATACTTTTCTTGTGTATTGCATATGACGTTAATTCTATTCTGATCGAATCCAAGTTCTGTCACAATAAAATGAGCGTCATAGTTAGATATGTTATGCAATACAACAGGGACAAATGCCTGGTTTCTATAGTTTAAATTACAATTCCTGCGAGCGGCTCCTCTGAACCGACCACTAACATGGCAATGGTCCCTTACTTTACAGTTCACATCGGTAAAGTTACCCTCGCCACATATATGGCAAATAGTAGCACTATTGTATTCCCTAATTTCATCTTCTGTCAGAGGGGTCATGGGCTTATTTACACTATTCAAGATCTTATCAATTTCCTTAACATCAGCGACGAGCGAGCGCATAAACTCACCGCTGGCGTCCTCCCCTCTAAACAGTCTCAATTGAAAATATACGCCCTCACCATCTTTAATAAAAAAGCACGAACTCAAAGGTTTATGCTTCTGATAAGGAGTAGTCCAGCTTTTCTGCGGATCTCCAAAACATCCCGAAATCGGTTCCAGCAAACACTCGAAATCCGCATAGATGACAAACCTAATCTTTTGCGAATATTCGGGCTTGTTGAATACGACTTCAGGATTTTTAGGAATTTCGCATCTGACTGGGCTGAACGAGTTGCATAACGCCAAATGTTCTTTCAACCTTACATCAGCAGACTTGCCAGCATACGATTCGAAATGTGTAAAACACCGTTTGCAAACTCTGATCTGGTGACCGTGAGATGTTACAAAAGGTCTTACAAAAGCGTTAAAATCTGAAATGACTATATAGTGGGAATTTTCCTCATTACATACATACAAAAGATCTCTGTGATCATCTAGCTCCTTTTCAACAATTTTGATAGGAAACACGAAATGAGAAATATTTTTCCCATCCCGTTTTTCCTCTAGACCGAAAATATTGATCGAAATATTACTTCTTTTTGAAAACTTTTCGATGACGTGAATCGAAACGGGGAATTTCACACAGTTCCATTCGTACTTGTTATCCAACTCTGGTCTGGTAAGATAACTGGCCCACATTTCCTTATCAGACTCAATAAATTTTGCTAAAACACAATACTTGAAACAAAATGCATCATCATTATGAATATTAATTAATGAATTAAGATGCTGGAATTTATCAGGGTGGATCATACGCCCACGCCCTGCAAATGGCGTGTACTCATTGATACGAATTTCAATCTGGTAGATTTTATTGTAAAACCACCCAGACCCTCGTAATTCACTGTCCTCCATCTCAGACTGAATTTTAGAAATGTGACTTGATACTACTTCATGAATATTAGATGTTCTGAGCAGTGATTCATTTTTTGTCTTAAAATTCCTCAAACATGAATTTAACTGTAAATGGTGAAATTCACACTTAACGAATAGGTTAAATTTAATTGCTGTAAATTTTGACAGTGACTCTGACAGAAGATTTTCAATTTTATACTGACACGACGACAGGATAGATTCCATATCGCCAGCTTGGAAATTTTTTGCTGCGTATGTTGCCAGTCGTGACCTAAATGCTGTTTCAACAGGTAAAAACTCACATGATTCCGCCGATGGTGAGTTGGTCACAGCGCCGCGAGCCATTCCACCTTGATTCTGTAATAACGAAAAAACAGCAACATTAGCAATCTAGACTTTTGTAAGCGGATGGAATAATAGAATACTAAGATGTTTCTCTGTACATACCTGTGGAATATCACGCGTATGCATGATGACACTAGGTCTCGACTGGCGGATGGACTCTGGATTCTATAACAAAGGAAAAATAAAATATTAAGTTTTATGATAAAAGAAATTACGTTTGATGTCTTGTTTTTAACCATTCTGTACCAATATAAAAATAATATTAAGTTTTATGATAAAAGAAAAATAAGTTGGATGTCTTGAACAATAATAATAATAATAATATCATCACATACCTGTAAATGTAAACCTGAAGGTCCAGGTTGATACAGCGCCACATTTGGATGGATGGCTGATGGCATAGGTCGCAACTGGTGGATGGACTCTGGATTCTATAACAAAGGAAAAATAAAATATTAAGTTTTATGATAAAAGAAATTACGTTTGATGTCTTGAATTTAACCATTCTGTAACAATATAAAAATAATATTGAGTTTTATGTCTTGTACTGTGATAAAAGAAATAAAGTTTAATGTCTTGTTTTTAACCGTTCTGTACCAGTATAAAAAGCAGATTGAGTTTTATTCAATGTACTATGATAAAATAAATAAGTTGGATGGCTTGTACAATAATAATAATTCCGCTACATACCTGTGTTTGTATACCGGAAGGCCCAGCTTCCTCTCCCAGCATCGATGGACGGGATGTTCCTGCTCCTACGTCCCCGCTATGCGCTGGCAGATGGAAGCGCCCGGTGTTGGTGTGTCTGGCGTTGACCACATCATGACTCGTGTCATTCCCCGCTCCGACCTATAAAAATAGAATAAGAACATACGTTACAACACTACTAACATATGCATACGTATTTACATTGTGAAAACGTGTGCGATAATGTAATAAAACGTACCTGTAATCGGTCTCGCCTCCGATGCCGTAGGTCCCGGCTTCGGCAAGGGAATACAGGCGGCCTGCCTGGTGATACAACCCAATGCGATTGGCAGCGTCCCTTGTTGCTGGGTGATGGTTCCTCTCCTGGTGATCACTTAAGTTTCGTAGCGATGAGAAGTTGTGGTGACAAATGTTGCATGTAAATTCAACACTGGAATGTTTATTGCGGACATGTGATGATAGGTTGTCCTTACGTGTAAAAGATATGCCGCAGGTGTTACACTTGTAGTTAGATTTTTTATGTTGTGTGTTGACATGTCTGTTCAAATTATGTTTAAGCCTAAATTTGGCATCACACTCGGAGCACTGAACAAAGTTTACGCTTTCCATTTTTCTGAAGAGATCTGTAGTCGTCCGCGGTTGAATAAGAAGTGACCATAATGCATGACGTCATTGGTTTATATAGTAACGCTATGAAATAGCCTCGCGACGGTAGGAATAAAATCCTCCAATGAGAAATAATGATGACGTAATAAATTGTAGCTTCATGACTGGACAAATATATTTTCCACCAATGAAATGATGAAAGTTTAAAAATGGTAATGACGTAATGAATTCTAGCCTCGTAACAGGACAAATATATTTTCCACCAATGAAATGACGAAAGTTTAAAAAATGCTAATGACGTAATGAAATCTTGCCTCGCAACAGGACAAATATATTTTCCACCAATGAAATAATGAAAGTTTAAAATGTATAAATCAGCAGTAATTAGATATTTCACTTTTCCTCAAAGCGTGAAGCCTATAACATCACATGCTTGTGAAAATGCATGATCGTTATTTCTCACAATAAATTGTTGACGTATGTAAATTATATCCTCGCAACGGAAACTTGATGAATCAGCAGATATCCGATATTTAATTCTGAAAACGTGCCTTTTGGGCATTATATGCTGACAAATGTGCTATGTTACGCTCTATACATTTATAATAATATAAGGTTCCTTCACAGATGAAACATTGGTTTAATATATAATACACAAGACATATGTGGAGGATTCTTCATTAGTGAGAAGCCCTCTACCCGGTCAGGAATCGAACCCAGACCCATTCTGCGATGAAATATTACAATATCAGTTTTTAATATACCGCAACAGAATAACGATGATTAATAAATTAGTCATACAATACATAATGAATGAGCATATTTAAAAATTAAAGGGAACAGGACTGTGATGTTATAATATTACGATAGAGCTTTAAAAGGAAAGAATTTCATTGAATGAGAATGTTACACCTGAGAGTAGATACTATGAACTCTTGCGTCAGCTGTATAGTGATGCAAGGCGAGCTGAGACTGTGACTTCCGTTAACTAAGCAATTCTCTCTGCAATGAAACAGAGTTAGTTCTATATGTTTATAATACGGTATCGGCTTTATAAAAACCTGTAATTATCAACATAATATTATTCCCTCATTATACCGAGGGTTTGAAGCTCATTCGATACGTAAGATCATGTACCGGTCACATTAACAAAATTTACGACTTAATATTATACACTGACTGGTAAGAACGAGGCTGAGTAGACCTCAGGGTTAGGATTATCATCTTACGATCAAAATTGTATGATGAAATATAGTTTTAAGACGTTAGCTACCATATTTATAAAAAAATACTTGAAGGTTTGAAATATCGATATCTCTACACTTTCGATGGCGTCTGATAATAATAATAATAAATTAGGAGGCCTAGATTTTTGACATTCGGAACGGATGTCAGCCTTAGGCACCGACCACATTTACTCCAGGCTGAGTCAACCTCAGGGTTAGGATATAGGGAAATTATCATATTACGATCAAAATTGTTTGATGAAATATAGTTTTAAGACGTTAGGTGCCATCTTGAATTATGATGTAAAACATTCCACCTGTCACATGATCTAATCCACTTGTGAAGTCAGCTGCTCCTGCGGTGACGTCATCAATCCTGCCAATCCTGCGGCTCCTGCGGTCATCCCACCTGTCACGTGATGCATCCCACTGTTGACATAGGTCATAGCTTCCTCTGATGACGTAAGCATTGACGCCATTTTGAATTATGACTTAAAACATTCCACCTGCCATCTACCAATATACAAACTTTAAATTTCCCACCTTACGACATTTGCAATTGTACTATCTAATTTCCACCTTTTGCAATTTTCAAATCACCCGCCATCTACCAATATACTAATTTTAAATTTCCCACCTTACACCATTTGCAATTGTAATATCCAATTTCCACCATTCGCAATTTTCAAATCAACCGCCATCTGTCAATATACAATTTTTAAATTTCCCACCTTCCGCCATTTGAAATAGGAACAGGAAACGTAGCCATTTTCATATATACCGCAAAGATGAATTTCCAAATTTTGAATTTCGCGCTTGGACCGCCATTTGCAATAGGAACCGGAACCGACGGCATTTTGAATCACGTGATCATGACAAAGGTCATGACGTCATAGCCACGCCCACTTGTGACGTCATCAATCCTGCGGCTCCTGTGGTGACGTCATAAGCTACGCCCACTTGTGACGTCATCGGCTCCTGCGGTGACGTCATCAATAGTGCCAATCCTGCTGCTCCTGCTATGACGTCATCGGCAAAACTATACTACTTTTAATAAACCATTCTTACCGTAAAATTCAGAATTAAAAATACTGACTGCCCAGATAAATATAAATCCCCGCTTTTTACTGGCGACTAACGTAACTCTATAGCTCGGAAGATTTAATCAGCATTAGTACAGTGTAATATTGTAATTTTCTTCCGCAAATTGAGTGTTTGTGGGTTACAAACTTGTTCTGGGTGAATCAACCTTTAAAGCGCACCACAGACTCACGAACCTTACCCAAATCATGCATAAATATTTAAAAGATTGATCATTAAAACGCTAAAATCCTGATTTCGTTGTGCATTTCACGATTAAAATGCGATGCCCAGAGAGAAAACAACCTCAGATTCGAGTTCCCAAGCCCCCTTCCAAAAAAAACACGCATAATAAGTTTAGTCTAAATCATTCAATGCCCTTTTTTCCGGTTGATATGAGAGCAAAGTCAATTTCAATTGAATACGGTCTTGTTAAAAAGTGGCTTTGGATGTACACGGAAACAGGAGTTCAAATAGCATAGATTAATATACAGGTATATGGTACGGAAAACAAGCATGTACCCGCGGCTTCTTCCGCGATTCTTTATTCACCTGCTAGATTTCTTATTTAAATAATGTAATTTATAGAAAAGTAATTAGCCTATAACACTTACATCGTTTTTAGAGAAATTCCATGAATTACATAGGCTAATAATTTTATTCTTAATTATATTTTTTTCCGTAACACAAGTAAATAATTCCGTAAGGACATAAAGATTCGAAATGAAACGATTAAATTATAGGCCTACCACAGACTCGTGAACCTTAACCAAATCATGCATAAACAGTTAAAACAATTGATGATTAAAAAACTAAAATCCCGGTTTCGATGTACATTTCACGATTAAAGTGCGATGCCCGGGGGGAAAAGATATCAGATTCAGAGTTCCCTATCCCAAAAAGTCCTCGCATGGTGAGTTTCTTAAGTAATTCAATGCACTTTTTTCCCTCGGTTGCTATGGCATTTAATCTCACAATTGAATACTGTCTTGTTAATAGATGGTGTTGGCTGTACGTTCAACATACATACAAGAAGTTTGGTTTTTATACAGAGTGTTAATAAACACCACCCGTGTGTAGAGGGTACATAGACAAACAACTTTTATGAAGAGTTTTTGCTCTATTACGTAAAATATGTAAGCTACAGGGCATTAAAATAATTTCAATTTGGTGCTCATAAGTCAATAATGGAAGCGAAATAGGGTAAAATTTTTAATTAAATTGACTTCACACCTTCTTAGTGATCGATGAAAACCTGATTCATATCACTCATCAACAGCTATATCACAATTTAGAGTTTCATAATCTGCAAAATTTACGGACTAATTACATGACTGACCACCACTGCATAACTCCAGTGTTAACAACGAAGTTCCTTTGTTTCACATCATTTCAGATATTATAAGTTAGTGGCGGCCATGCCATGGGATATTTTATGCCATAAGAAGAAAAATAGAATCCATAGAATCTCCTAATATAAGTTCCTTGTACATGTCCCCTCTCTACACAGGTACACTATTTTGGTGTTGTTAATTAACACTCTATATATTAGATTTTGCATTGCCTCATCAATTAGTATTTCTGAAGCATTCAAGAGCAGTTTTTTATTCATAGGCTCTAGATCAACCGTTAACTGATGTAAAATTTATCAATTCTACCTCACAATTGTAAAAATCACACAGAATCAAAAATACTCCAGATTTAAATAATAGAACAAAACAAATAGCATGGAATGTGGAAGTAATAGACCAGGGTTTTCGGAGTTTTCCGGGGATATGCTGTAATTGATAATGGGCAAACAACTGAGACCTTAATCTAGATGGCAATACCAACAAATAAACATATGAGTCAGAAATTCTTTTTGAATATTAGAAGCAAATAACAAAGATTAAAAAATAAAACATTGTCATTTTCTCCGTATATGCGTGGTATTCCGGGTTTTCCGGAGATATGTTGTAATTGGTAAGAGGCAAGCAACTGAAACCTTAAATTAGATGACAATACTAACAAAAAATATGCGAGTCAAAAATTTCCTGGGCATATTAGAAGCAAAGAACAAAGACAAATTAAAACAAAGTCGTTTCTCCGGATTTCCGTTGTTTTCCGGGGATATGCTGTAATTGATAAGGGGCAAACAACTAAAAACTTAATCTAAATGGCAATACCAACAAAAAATATGTGATTCAGAAATTCCTTGGGCATATTAGGAGCAAAGAACAAAAAAAAATTAAAACAAACTAGTTTACTCCGGATTTCCGTAGTTTTCCGGGGTTTCCGGGTAAATGCTGTGATTGATAAGGGGCAAACAACTAAAAACTGAAACTAAATGGCAATACCAACAAAAAAATGTGAGTCGGAAAATCCCACGGGGGGATGGGGGGTATACAGTAGCCCACGCTCTAAAATGGATATGTCCAAATATTCTCACAGAATATATAGTAGTAAAAACTATAGTCGATCACTCTGTACTCAATTACACATTCAAACTAGCAAATGTTGACATAACCACTTATAAATTATTAAAATTGTATTAAATTTATATATCATGTTTAACAATTGGTTGGTTAGTTTAAAAGATGTGCACTATCATACCATTGTCTGTGGCATCTCTATTATGCATATGTAAATTTGCCAACCACTTCTCAGAAAATTATTGCCATTAATATAAAATAACTCGCAGGCGCACGGAAGTCCAGTAATTGTAGATTAATTGTAGATTAATATTAACCATACTGGTGATAGTTCATGGTAGTATCGCGTTGCATTAATTGAACTTTGTGGCATTTTTTAGTATCACAGTTGTACTCAGGCAATCCGGACGTCGAAATTTACAGTTATAAATAGGGACTGATGATGATGAAGATATGATCGAAATGAACATATCCAAGAGAGAAATAAATGCCACAAAGTTCAATTAATGAAACGCGATACTACCATGAACCATCATCAATTTGGTTAATATTAATCTACAATTAATCTACTGGATTTCAGTGCGCATAAGAGTTATTTTATATTAATAACAATAATTTGCTGAAAATTTACATATGCACAATAGAGATGCAACAAACAATGGAATGATAGTGCACAGCTTTTAACCTAACCAACCAATTGTTATACATGATATATAAATTTAATAAAATTTTAATTATTTTAACAATTTCTAAGTGGTTAAGTCAACATTTGCTAGTTTTAATGTGTAATTGAGTACAGTGGGATCGACAATAGCTTTTACTACTATATATTCTGTGATAATATTTGGACATATCCATTTATAATAATTAAGGAATCGCGCACAATGTGCATTATCTTAACCTAAGACTACCTACTGACAAACACCCAGTCCTGAACCCGGAAGGGGATCTTTCACTACTGAAAAATCCCCGACCCGGCCGGGAATCGAACCCAGGCCGCCGGAGTGGAAGGCAGGCGTGCTCCCGACTCACCCACGGCGGCGAACACATACCCATTTATACGATATATCAGCGCCATCGTCCACCGCTGTGGCAAAGGGGATGCGTTCGATCCTCCCACGTAGCGGGCCCGGGTTCGATTCCTGGTCGGGACAAGTTACCTGGGTGGGGTTTTCCTCACCTGTGAGACAAATGTCTGGTAACTTTAGGCCCTTGTGGTCCCCAGATATTATCTGGCCGTCATTATCATCTTCATCCCATTTTCGCCTTGTTCGGAGTGAGTGTGTGCGTGAATGGTGTGTCTCGTTCTATGTGTTCGTGTTGTATCGGAGGTGGCCCCGGCATTGGGCTGATCACTCATCCGGAGGCCCTCCGTGCCCTTGTCTGGTCAAAAAAGTATGTATGTTTTCCAAAGATAATCCCTCTCCCGACAGGTTGCGGCCCTGTAAGGCCCGGGCGGCTTGGGTCGCTTAAATCCTAAAAGGGTGAGGTAAAACTAAGATAATGGAAGAGAATCAGCGCCATCAAGATATGGAACATTGATGAAAATTGTTAATATTACATATTAGAGTTTTGTAGAGGGGCATATATGTGAGATTAGGATATATTATAATTATACTATTGTACATCTGAAAAGCATAGTAAAGGTTGCATAGATTGAACTAAAAAAATCTAATTATTTGTGGTTAGGTGGACAGTTTCTTTATACAAACAAACGGAAAAATTAAATTCATCAATATCTAGTAACAAGTTACAGAAGATAGTTGAGATAATATTGTGATAATATTATGGGAGAAAAATTCCTCTGACATTGGGACTTGAACCCAGGACCTTTGGCTACCCGTGCCAATGCTCTGACCAACTGAGCTACGCCAGAGTTCAATTCACAGCGCCATCTGGCGGGAACCTAATCTAGAGGAAATATTTCCAGGGAATGTTCCCGGAAATGTTCCCACAATTTCATAAATTCCCTAGAATTTATGATTTACGAGCAAGATAACTCAGATACCTATTTGTTACTTAAATTTAATCATGATAAGGTTAAATAAAACTAAAAACTGTCATAAGTTCAAAGATTAATATATAATTAATGAAAGAACATAAAAAATTAACATTAATTATTTACGTATAAAATACTGTAATACTGGGTTTTCACATAGTTAACAATGAAAATAAGTGAATTAAAATTTGCCCTGGTTCTTGAAGGTCAATACAGAAAAGATTAACAAAAGAATTCATTGAAGAGATTGACTATTAATTAGACACAAATTACAGTAATAATCATAAACTGTACGAACCCAAACAACTTTTAGGAATAGGCCTACTTGCTTGCTTTAAATGTGTGACCTTGACTTCATCTTAGAAGTTGGCCACTTCCATTGAAATCCTTTAGATTTTCATCATCCTCTTCTTTTTCTTCTTGATCAGAAAGGATGCCAATATCATCACTGTCATCATGGCCTTCATCATCATCATCTTCATCATCATCATCTAGGTTTTCTTCTTGGTCCTTCCCTTCACCTGAATCGTCTGGATTACCAGCACTTCGGGTTTGAACTTCAGTAGATTCACTCTTCTTTTTCTTCTTCTGAGGTTGAGCATTCATCAGTTTCCAGTTGTATGGAAAGGTAAGTGAGTTTGGCTGCTCGCTCCGATGATAGGCGTTCCTCTTTTTAGATTGCATCCATGAAAACGTACTGAATGTACATTTTGTGGCGGCAGAAGTGACTGCAGCTCCTAAGATTTGGATGGCCACATCTGCCAAGTTGCAGGTTCCTCTTAGCCCTCATAAATCACGAAAGAACTAAATTTCCCCCTAAACTACGGTAGGATTAACCTAGATCGTGGGACCAAATAAGTATTAGGCTGTAAACTAATTATATTTAAATTTGTGTTTGTGTAATATTGAAGGTTTTGGTTTCTGGCATTTTATTTTAAATACCAACACAATCTATTAACAATTATGTTAAATTACTTAGGCCTATTTGTTTAAATAAGTGTGAGGTATCACTTTATAACTAAACTAAACTCCGTGGCGCGACATCCCTGAAGGGACAAGGCCTACCACCCGACCACTGCGTCATCTACCTATAGGCAGATGGCAGGATTGGGGGGCATGTGGTCAGCATGCCGACACCCACGGCCGTTAATGGTGGTTTCCATGACCGGAGCCGCTACTTCTCTATCAAGTAGCTCCTCAATTTGAAACACGAGGCTGAGTGCACCCCTACCAGAGCTCCCTACCTCAGAAAAATCCGAGGAGATACCGGGGATCGAACCCGGACCGACGGATCTGTAGTCAGCGACGCTAACCACAAGACCACGCCGACGGTCATCATTTTATAACATATAAGTTTATAAAGAAAACGTAAGAGATTATCACGAATTATTATTTTTTTAAAGAAGATGACTTAGGGTACATTGTTCTGACAATAAGTGAAAAATTATATCATAGGAAAAGGTAATACTTCCCTAGTTTACTGAAATAGTTTCATTTTAAGGTACCTGAACCGTTAATAAGCAGTAAAATATTCAAAACTAACGATTTTTATAAATGCTCACTTTTGGGAATATTTCCTGTCCAAGGAAATTTTATAAATTCCTTCCCACTGGGAATATTTCCGGCCCACATCACTACTGTGCCATACAAATGTCTTTTTGTCTATCTAAACTTTAGTTTATAAAAAAGTTATATAACCTACTTGTTAAACATAAAACTTGTTACATGTTACATATAACTTGTTACATGTTGCATATAACTTGATACATGTAATAAGTTTATTAAACAAGTTACATAGTGTAAACCCAGCTTAAGAGTGATCACAGTACGCGCAATATTAGACTAAATCACCAGAGACAGAAACTTAAAGCAACCTTAGAGCATCCCACACCCACTATATGAAAATGTCCTAACCTGAGATACTAAGGAGCGTCCCATACCACCCCAAAGTAGAGATATAAGAAAAAGAGAATACAGTAGAAATACCTTGAAGCGTCCATACCACCCCAAAGTACAAGAGTTAAGTATCATAATCGATTAATTACCCATATTATAAAATAAATAAAATAAAAATAGCCTTTAATCCCTAAAGGGCAATGGCCTCTTATAAAAGGAGGGTAGCTCGATTGTTCTTCCCACATTTGAGCTAAGAATGTGGAATTTTCCTGTCTTTGTCCTTGTGAGTTCGTTTGTCTTGTTCTCTGGTCACTTTTAGTCTACACTTTCTCCTTTTCACTCCACTATTCACTTATTTTCACTTTCACTGTTTTAGTCTGTTCTTAGTATTTTATGAGGTTTACGTGTTCCTTCCAGACTTCTCGGTTCCTCGCCATCCTAGTCCAGGCGCTGCCATCGTTCCTCTTTATTTCGTCCGCCCGTCTCGTTCTTGGTCTTCCTGGTCCCCTCTCTCCCTCTCTTGGATCCCACATCGTTGCTATTTTTGCCCTGCGGTTGTTGTTCATTCTTGCTGTGTGACCTGCCCATCTCCACTTCGCTACTTGGGCTGCTGTCGCGGCGTCCTTTACCTGTGTCTTGTTCCTGATTTCGGCGTTTCTTATTCGGTCTCTTACTGATATATGTAATATCTTCCTTTCCATCTTCCTCTGAGTAGTCTGTATTGATGTCCTTTGTTGCTGGGTTGTTGTCCACGCTTGTGCTCCATATATCAGTGTTGGGAGTATGCAGCTGTCTAGGATTTCGCGTTTGAACTTTAGCTGTTGCGACTTGTCCATTAGGATGAAACGTAGGCTCCAAAACTTTCTCCAGGCTAGTGAGATCCTCCTCTTTATTTATTTGTTGTTGCTGTCTTGAAATGATATGCTTTGACCCAAGTATACGTATTCCTGGACGTATTCTAGTGCTTCCGATTCCATTTGGATCTGAATTTCCTCTCTATTCGTCATTGTTTTTGTTTTCCTGGTGTTGAGTTGAAGGCCTACCTTTTTGCATTGGGTCCGTATTTGTTTCAGCATGTTCTCTAGGTCTTCTGCAGACTTCGCAAATAAAACGACGTCATCCGCAAACCTTAGGTTCGTAAGTCTCTTTCCCTCTATGTCTATCCCGTAGTTTTCCCAGTCCATTCGGCGAAACACTTGCTCTAATAGGCTTGTGAACAATTTAGGGGATATTGGGTCTCCCTGTATGACGCCTCTTAATAATGTGAATGGTGTCCCTTCCTCATCCGTTTTGATCTTGGCTGTGTTTTTGGAATAGATCTTCGCTAGTAGGCGTATGTATTTTCTTTCTATTCCCTTTTTCAGTAGTGCCTCAAGTACGCATGGATGTTCTACGCTGTCGAACGCTTTTGTGAAGTCTATGAATGCTATATATAGCCCTAGTCTGAATTCCTGTGCCTTTTCTATGATCTGATTTATGGTTTGCAGACGGTCTACTGTAGAGAAGCCTGTTCTGAAGCCTGCTTGCTCAGGTGGTTGATTATCGTCTAGTTCTTTTGACATTCTTCTCGTTATTATCTTCGAGAATAGCTTGTAGATGTTTGATGGCAGACTGATTGGGCGATAATTGTTTATGTCATCCTTTGATCCCTTTTTATGCAGCAGTATGATGTTGCTCTCTTTCCACTGTTGGGGTATTTCTTCTTTCTCTATAATGTCGTTGAATATCTGTTTTAGTGGTTCCCGGAGTATTTCTTCGCTGATTGTAATGCATTCATTTGTTATTCCGTCTTCTCCTGGCGTTTTTCCTCGTTTCAGTTCACTGATGGATGTTCTTATTTCGGACGCGATGATTGAGGGTACCTCTTCGGCCTCTAGGTTCCTGTATTTTTCCATTTCTTCTTCTCTGTCTTCTATGGTGCTCCTGTATAGGCCTTCGTAGAATGTGGTCGCAGCTTCGACAATTTCTTTCCTTGACGTGATTTTGTTTCCTCCTGGGCCTATTGTTCCTGTCATCAAACTTTTGTCCTGGAATATCTCTTTCTTCATTTCTCTTGTGGATCTTGACGTTTCTATTATGTATCTTACTAGCTTTGTGTTGTACCTTCTTAGATCTTCTCTTATTGCCCTCTTCGTCTCTTTGTTTGCTTTGTTGTATTCTGCTTTCTTCTCTTCTGATTCATGTTGTTGTTCTTTTAGCTGTTCTCTTTTTTCTATCTGCTGTATCGTGTCTGCGCTTAGTTTTTTCTTTCTTTTTGGTGTTTCTTGGTTTTTCGCTTTGTTTCCTGCGCCTTTCAGGCATTTCTCTAACAAAGAGTATTTTTCTGTTGTGCTTTCTGTTGAAAAGTTCGTTCTTCTGATGTTTTCCTCTAGAGCCAATTTGAACTCCTCTTCGTTATGTTCCGTGATATTGATTTGTTGGGTTCTACATTTTCTTCTGCTTTTTTCCCCATTGTTATCGTTGCTCTGACCATTCTGTGATCTGTATCAAATTGTAGGTTGCTAATAACTGTTAATTTAGTGATGTATTCTAGCTTGTTTGTCATTATGTAATCTATCTCATTTTTTGTTTGACTGTCTGGCGATCTCCATGTACATTTACTCTCTTTATTACCGGGGTGGAAGGAGTTCGCTATCTTCAGATTGTGACTCTCAGCGAACTGGACTAGCCTAGTTCCTCTTTCATTCCTTCCGCCTATCCCATGTCTTCCTACAGTTTCCTCATTTTCATGTTCTCGTTTTCCTATCTTACTGTTGAAATCTCCCATTATGAAATTTATCTCCGATCTATGTTTGTTGTAGGTTTCGTCTAACTTTTCGTAGAATTCGTCTATTTCGTTATCAGAGCTATTTTCTGTTGGTGCATATGCTTGAATTACTGAGATATTTTGTTTTCGTACATTTAGCTTAAGGACTGTCATTCTTTCTGAAATCGGGATTATTTCTTCTATTTGTTCCTTAAAGTTCTTGTGTATTAGAAATCCTACTCCCCTTTGACCTTTTGTTTGTCCTATATAGCTCAGCCAGTCTCCATTCCCCTTCTCTATTAGTGCTTCGCCGTGTTTGCGTATCTCGCTGAGTCCTATGATGCTATATTCCAGTTTTTCAATCGCATGTTCCAATTCATATTCCCGTTCTGTTGTTCTAAGAGTTCTTACGTTGAGAGTCGCTATATGGAATGTGTGTTGGTTTGTGTTCTTTCTGGGGTCTTGTTCTCTGCTGTCTTTTCCGCTATGCGTGCAGTTTGTTGCTTCTCGTAGTTTTTTTGTCTCTCTCTCTCTCCTCCCACCATTTGCCGTTGATTTGGATTTTTCGAAAGCCTATTTTAACTTCGTTGCCTTTTTCTCTCTCTAACTTTGCTCGCTTTCTTATTGCTGCGTGTACCTCGCGTCCTCTTTTTGTCATGTCGTCTTCTATGAAGCATTCCTGTCCCTCGAGTTTTCTTTTTTGCTTTCATTATCTTCATTTTTTCTTCTAGAGTCGTCATTGTTGCTAGCGCTATACCTATTCCTCTCCAGTCTTTTCCTATGTACCGCACTCGTTCTGGCTTTGCTTCTACTTCCAGTTTCCTTATGATTTGTTGTACCTGCTCCACCACCTTGTCCTTTTTTTCTTCAATTTCTGCACTTTTGAGGATTATGTTGTTTCTTCTCTCGTTATTCTGTCTTTTTTCCTCTTGGTCTTCGGTTCTTTGTAGCCGCTGCTGCATTTCTCCAAGTGCTGTTCTTGTCATTTTATCTGTGTTCTCTACTTTGCGTTTCGTGACTTCTTGATCCTGGTTCCATATTTCTTCTCTCTTCTTAAGGTCGGATTTCAATTCCTCTATTTCGTCCCAAATACACACAAGTCCAGTCAGGTGAGAATAAGTTTCTTTTAAACTAAAGTCAATAACAGACTGAATAACAAAATTCCCAAATACACACAAGTCTAGTCGGGAGAGACTAACTTTCTTTTAAACTAAAGTCTATAACAGATAGACTATGAAATTATTGAATTCATAAACCTCACATAAGAACTGATTAAACTAACTGCTGAATCACTCTGTATATTGACTACAATAAAATAAAAATTTTATTCAGTATATTTGACCACATGACTCACTGTACTAATAAATGGGATATCACTGATAATTAACTAACTGGATTGATTGATTCCAATATTCGTTGTGAAATATCAGACTAAAATAACTGACAGAAAAATTCACTCTATATACTTGACTATATGACTCACTGTACAAATAGACTGGAAAATGACTCATAATTAACTAATTAATTAATTCCAACTTCATTCTGATATAAAATGTCACTCTATAACTGACCATATGACTGACTAACTGTACTGATAAACAGGGTAATCACTCATAATTACTAATTGGATTAATTAATTCTAACTTACTCTTAAATATGTGATTAGAATAACTGATAGAAAATTTCACTCTGTAACTGACCATATGAGTTATATTTATGAGTTATAGTTATATTTTGGTCGAAAATATCTATATTAATAAAAGGAAGTGTCTGTCCTCCTCCGTCTGTCTGTCCGCGATGCCCAGCGAAATCTACTGAACGCAGAGATCTGAAATTTTATACATAGGCGGACTAAGGGTCGTATTCAAGAACGCGACTTTGGAAGACGACTTCCTAAAGTAGACTTTCAGAGCAAAGTTTAACTTTGGTTAAAGTCGAATTCATAGACGTTAGTTGCGAGACTTTGACCATGACTTTGGAAAGTCGAGATTTGACGATGTTGTTATAACGTTGGCAATCGTATCCACTGCCTTTTAAATGAATTATGTGTACAAACTGTTGAAATTGCTGTACGTCTAGGAGGCGGTGGGCAGATCTCGGAACAAAATAACATCGACGTGCGCATTAAACTCAGCCATTTTGCAAAAGCGTAATTGTATTCTGACAATGATAATAACAATAATAATAATTCTTTATTAGCTGTCAGGATACAATGTCCATAGTCTTCTTAATTCTATAAGCATATTTTTGGTTATTACAATAAAATAGCGACTGAATAATTAAAATACACATTTATAAATTTCTTAAAATTAAGTATTAATAGGCTATGTTCATTGTGAGTATTTTGTAAGAATGTTATATAGGGTTCTGATTAAATTTCCACAGATCGTTAAGGAATTCTTGTACGTCGGACAATAAATAATATTTTAGAAGTAGAGTTTTAACTTGCTTTTTAAAATGTTGAATCTTCGGAACTTTAAGATTGTTAGGTAGTTTATTATACATAATAAAGCCTATATGAGAAATGATGTTCAAGCTCCTGGTATTTCTATGATAATCTAATGAATATTGTTAGCTGTTCTTGTCTGTGAATTCATTCCTATTTTTGTGTATAAATGTCACAGTTTCTAATATATAGAGGGATGGTAGGGGCAAGATTTTTAATGTTTCGAATATCGGTTTACTTGGTGTCCTGACTGGTAATTGGAGCATAACTTTTAGTAGACCTATTCTTTTTTTGCAGTTTGAATATTTGCTTAGCTTTTGTTGAATGTCCCCCAAAAGGAATGCCATAACTTAATACTGATTGGACACAGCTGAAAAATGCCTTTAATACATCTATTGTCGATACCTGAGTACATGAATAGCATCACATAACTGGCTAAGTTTGTGCTATATGTGGTTCCCATGTAAGATCCTGGCCAATCCATAGCCCAAGAAATTTTGTAGTATTTATTTGCCCCAGTGTTGTGTTATTAAGTCTAACTTGCAGGTTGCCTATAAGATTTTGTGAATAAAAGAGCATAGGCCTATGTATTGTCTTATCGGTATTTAGAAAGAGTTTGTTCTCTTTCAAAGTTTTAAGCTACTATTTGTTTAATTTACCTTTTGCTGAAGTGAATGGAGATCGCTGTCACAAATCTGAGTTTCAGTTCTCTTGTGAAATATTGTGAATTATTCTGAATCATGAAAGTCTCGAAGATGCCACCAATGACTGACTATGAACAGTGATCGAAGTGGCTCCATCCGGCATTGAGATTCAAGGTACACAGAGGAATGAGCAGGAGTTTTCTAAAAAGAATACTGTCCAGAAGCAATGCGAGGTGGCTTCACAGTATTTAGAAGAGAGGAAACAAATTGAAATAGAACAGCTGAGAGAGCTCCATGAACTAAAAATGCAGCATGCAAAGGAGTTCCATGCTGCAATGATGAAGCAGTAACAAGAAATACATTATCTCACTTTGCAGAACATGAAGGAATTGCACCAAAAAGCAATGAGAGATTGATTTCCTTTGCCAGTAGTTTCCAATTTTATTTAATTGTCCACACACACATTATATACCATACATAGCCTACATAAAATCAAAATATTACATACAGCTTTCCAATTCTGGATTATGCCACCCTGAAACTGCTCTTTTAAGTAGCACTAAAGAGGCTCTGGTGATTGTTTTTAATTGCACTTTTTAATAGGGCAGTATAACATGCAGCACAACAGTGGACTGCATTAGCTACGTTGAGCAGCTTGCTAGGGGAAAGGTTACAGGCAGGCGGGAAGCAGCCATCACCATAGCAATGTGCAGCGGTGAGTGGAAGGAGGGCCAGAGTTTAGCAGGTATTTGGGCATAAGCTCACAAGCTCCCCTTCCACCCAATAAAAAAAAGACCATTGCACCAAACATAATATTTCACAACTATGTTATCTCTACTACATTTCTTGCCAAGATATGGGAGGTGTTGTATGCTTCCTCTGCAGGTGTTGTGGGGTTGAGGAGGGGTGTCATCAAGAATGACCTACAAGCATAAGCCACTGTCGCCAACAAGGATTCCTTGTACTAGGCCCCTTTCAAATCTCACTCAGTTTCTACTGTTGTTGAAGATTCTGTTATCATGGGTGGAACCAGGCCATCCAGTAACGAAATCAATAAATTTCCTCTCGTGGTTGACGACAACCTACAACAAAATACAATTAACATGAGCATGATAGGCTATATGATTTGGGTAATACACATCAAAGAAAAAAGAAGTAAAACATTGTGTTCCACAAGGATGTCTTATTTAAATTACTCTTCTTACTTTCTTCTTACTTTACTTTACTTCTCAATGATCTTCCAATAAATACCAGATATTATTCTGTTTGCAGTTGACACAAATGTTTTAGTTTCAGGAGAAACAGAAAAATAATCCAACAAAGAAGTGATAGGCCTATGTTGTTAAATGACTTGTATAGGCCTAAGTGGTATTGCATTTTTCATCAAAGTTAAGAATTCCTTGACCAACTCAGGCAGGCAGCACCGATAGGGATAAATACGTCCTCACTATTACAGATTTAATTACATGCAGACTGAACTCAACAGATGGTCGAATAGACTAAAGATTATAAATGACAGGCTGATGTGTTCTTTCATATGGGATAATATGATGGTACATAAAGAATGATGAATATCATCTTGTTCATAGGAGTTACTGACATTTTTAACTTGTAGGCCTATGCTAGGTTAAAGAAATGTACCGTACCATAAGCAAGTGTGTGGATGTTTTCCTGAATGTGTGAGAATAAGTGAAAATATAGGCTAGGTAATACTTAGCATTTAAGATCTTATGTGTCCAAATAACTTGTATACTGTAGGCTACATGTATATAAAGTATTGGATGAATAAAAATTAGGCAAAAGACAAATTTTTCCCAGTTTCCCTTTTGCATAACAGATGGCGTAGCTAGTAGTTAAAATGGTGAGACATCTAGAAGGTGACATTTGAATCCTAAACCCCAGTTTCCCCTTTGGCACAATAGATGGCATGTGACATTTGAACCCTAAACCCCTCCTACCCTGGCGGACCCCATTAGAGTTGGTGGGAGGAGCCTAGTGCTCAACCTAAAATTGTTTTTTCACAGAAATTATTTGGCTACTCACTTGGCAATTGAGACTGAAGATACTTTTCCGGTTACGGAATATTTCAGCATGTTCACCATCAGGATTCATTATAGGAACATCGATGGTTCCCACAACCCCAGGAAACCTGAACCTTTCATACACACGCTAGCTGACACTCAGCTTGATCCAGGAACTTGACAAATTGTGACCTTTTCCCAGCAATTAGTTCAGATATCTTTCTTATAATCCTGCTCACAGTTGGCTGGCTTTTTCCACGCATGTCTGCAGAAACTAATTGAAAATTACCTGTAAACAATTAAGGAAAACAATAACTATTAGGGTCAATTTATATCATAACCTTAAATGTTTGTAAGACCATGTAACATAACCTCTATAAAATGAAATACACTATAATATAAATATGGCCTTTTATCCTTACCTGTAGCATAATATCGTAACGATACTAGTAGTTGTATTACTGGCGGAACAGGTAATTATTCGACTAAAATTATTCAGTCCATCTTCAAACATGGTTACCAGGATATCCAACACCGTCTGCTTATCAAACCTAGGCTATATCTAGCTTTGAATTCGCTATCCAAATTCAATAGGGTTTTGCGCTTCTCTAATAATACGCCGAGGAACAGGTGCAGCGTCGATAATTTCCTGGATGCCACCAATATTCTCAGCAAATTCAACAACTCTCAAAATGTCAGCCATATTTATTGACGTGAATACGCGAAAGTCAAAGTCAAAGTCCAGATTGCCGGTGACTTCGAAGTAAAGTCACAATCGAAGTTTACTTTCATCAAAGTCTCGACTATGAATACGAAAATGGCGACTTTGTTCTTTGTAAAGTCGACTTTCATCCAAAGTCTTGTTTATGAATACCGGCCTAAAGGGTCGGAATGTGCACCTCGAAGCCGGAATTTTAATTTTAGCTTTCGTTCGTGAGTTATGAGTGAAAAACGGACAGAAAACTTGTATTTATTGCGTTTTCGAAGCATGAGTTTTCAGTAATACAAATCAATTACACTAGGCTTTGGCTATTTTTGTCATACCTTCGACATAAAAGCATCGCGATCTCTTGAATGTTGTAGCTCACGCTGGTCGATTCATTTGTTTTTAATGTCAAGGCACGCAAACATAATATGAAATTTTCAACCTACACCGAAGAGGATTATTATTATTATTATATTTATGGTTATTATTATTATTATTATTATTATTATTATTATTATTATAGGGATAATCAATATTAGCCTAAATATGGTCAAACGTTGTTCGATTTGGACGGAACTCCTATACAGGGGTTTTCTGGGCCAAGGAACTCGAATCTGAGGTCGCTTTTACCAGGTGACGCTATCTAATCGTGATATGTAGTCCACATGATTTAGGTGTTAATATAATGATTTAACTATTATGCTCTTAATTTTTAATTTTTGAAATAATTATCGCGGGCGAAGCCGCGGGCACATGCTATCTTAAAATAATAAAAGGACGTGTTTGTCTGTCTGTCCACGATGCCCAGCGAAATCTACTGAACGCAGAGATCTGAAATTTTAAACATAGATGGGCTGAAAGGTGGGCGAATGCGCATCGAAGCCGGATTTTTAATTTTAGCTTTCGCGAGTTGTGAGTGAAAAACTGGCAGAAAACGTGATTTTAGCGCTAACGAAGCATCAGATTTCAGTAATAGGCTACATTTCAATGTCAAATCAATTGCAGTTGGCTTTGGCTATTTTTGTCATACCGTGGTAATAAAAGCATCGCGATCGCTAGAATGTTGTAAGCCCACGCTGGTCGATTCATTTGTTTAGAATGTCAATGCCCGTAGACATATGAAATTTTCAACCTACACGGAAGAAGGTTAATCAACCCAACATATGGTCAATCATTGTTCGATTTGAACGAAACTCACTATACAGGAGTTTTCTCGGCCAAGGAACTCGAATCTGAGGTCGCTTTTACCAGGGGACGCTACCTAATCGTGGAATGCACTCCACGTGATTTAGGTGTTAATAATGATAATGATTTAACTATGCTCTTAATTTTTAGTTTTTAATTTTTGAAATAATTATCGCAGGGGAAGCCGCGGGCACATGCCGTTCGTCTGTCTGTCCACGATGCCCATCGAAATCTACTGAACGCAGAGATCTGAAATTTTAAACATAGATGCACTGAAAGGTGGGCAAATGCACCTCGAAGCCGAATTTTTAATTTTAGCTTTCGTTCGCGAGTGAAAAACTGGCAGAAAACGCGATTTTAGCGCTGTCGAAGCATCAGATTTCAGTAATACATTTCAATGTCAAATCAATTGCAGTTGGCTTTGGCTATTTTTGTCATACCGTGGAAATAAAAGCATCGCGATCGCTTGAATGTTGTAAGCCCACGCTGGTCGATTCATTTGTTTAGAATGTCAAGGCCCGTAGACATATGAAATTTTCAACCTACACGGAAGAGGGATAATCAACATAGACCTAAATATGGTTAAACATCGTTTGATTTGGACGAAACTCACTATACAGGGATTTTCTGGGCCAAGAAACTCGAATCTGAGATCGCTTTTACCAGGCGACGCTATCTAATCGTGGTATGTAATTCACGTGACTTAGGTGTTAATAAATATAATGATTTAACTATTATGCTCTTAATTTTTAATTCTTGAAATAATTATCGCGGGCGATCGCTTGATTTTGTAAGTCCATCCTGGACGATTCATTTGTTTAGAATATCAAGGCCCGAAGACATATGAAATTTTCAACCTACACGGAAGAGGGATAATCAATATAGGCCTAAATATGGTCAAACATTGTTCGATTTGAACGAAACTCACTGTACAGGGGTATTCTGGGCCAAGGAACTCGAATCTGAGGTCGCTTTTACCAGGCGACGCTATCTAATCGTGGTATGTAGTCCACGTGATTTAGGTGTTAATAAATATAATGATTTAACTATTATGCTCTTTATTTTTAATTTTTTAAATCATTATTGCGGGCGAAGCCGCGGGCACATGCTAGTTTAAAATAAAGCATTTGAAGAAAACTCTGTTACTAAATATGGGAGCACATGGGTGGGTGTTCAACAAGACAAACTATAATTAACTTACAGTAAGAACTGACGTCACAACATGGCGGTGACCAATACATGAAAGAGTTACGGCAAGTACTTTACAATATTAAGCATAATATGTGTGAGCTCCATAAATTCTTTAGGAACTTAGGGGGAAAATATCAAAAGCTGAAATTATTATAAATAACTCTGAAATACTAATACTGTATACGGGTAACTGAAATATCTAAACGAGATAGTATAATTTATGAACACGTAGCAACTGAGTTTTAATAACAAGAATATCCGAGAACTTTAATTTAAAACCGATAAAGAAAAAGGAGGAAAACCACAAAATCTGAACTCCAGAAGTAGTTATTGTCAAGTCATCGCTGCGATCGGCCAACATACACTACAACGTCGGCCAGGATTCCAACCCCAACTTGAGTAGTCAAAGCCGACGGCAGTGCGCAAGGCCAAAACAACGAACAAGAAAATAGTACAGTAATCTGTCGCCAAGGAGGAACTTGTCGGTCGCAATATAAACACTTCAGGCGACATTTGTATAATTTTGTATTTTGTTTAATGAAGCTATTATACATACAATCTCGGAACGGAATTAGTCATGCCTAATACCAGCTTCAACGTTACATTGAGATCACCATTGCCACTGCTATGGTTAATAAAGTAATATCATATTTATAATTATGAATTACTAATTACACTGACTTAATAAGATTTTACTATCAAAAGTTAACAGAAAATTAACAGAATAAAATAACAAATCAGGTAATAAAAATAATAATATCAAAACAGTAATTTAATAGAAGATATTGATCATTTTACAGTATTAAAATACAATATTATTGTTAAAATATCAGGGTGGAAAGATGAAATTGTTGAAGCTAGTGAAAGCTGAAGTTAAAGCCAGACAAAATACTAGGAATTAGTCAATAGAAGTCCAAGCAGTGCATTGAGAATCAGTAGGTAACTGGAGACAGTGATTGTTCTCAGAGTGAAGTTCTATTCATTACAAAACGAAAGAATAGATTACAAGTCTATCTCAAAAGGAGTTACTCAGAATATGCAATGAGGAAAAGAGAGATGTATAGGATTCTTGGAACTGAACGAGAGTAGCTAGAAAGAACTTACTAGAGAACTCGAGAGAGTTAGTTTGTTTAGCGTCCGGGTAAGCAAGGGAAGTAAAAACAAATAGAATTAAAGTTTACAACATGAAAACCTAAAAATTACTATAAGATGGAAAATGATTTGTTCAAGGTTAATGGGAGGGGACAGTGGATTTATATGATAGGACCGTATCAACATTAAGGCTCAAACAGTGGGCAACCAATTATGCTTCTTTGTGTAACAAAACCACGATGATTGGCTTCTTAGTTTTTTATAATTTTTGTGGCTACATTTTATAATCTTTGACATAATACCTTAAATACTTCTTATCTATATGTAAGATAGAAAAGAAAAATAATAAAATTAAAAAAACTTCGTTTTATTGAAACACATTACATACAAGAAATATCAAAAGGTATACCGTTATGTAAATATAATTTTATCATACTTCAATCATACAAATATTTGGAAGTGTGACTTAATGTAATTAATGTGTTTTTAACCTTTTCTCCAAAGTGCACAGATATATTAAGGGTGATTTTAAGGTATACAACATGGACTATATTATAATTTACTATATATAATAAATACTCATTTCAAAAAAAGAAAAACATTTGTAATATTGATATCAGCTCCAGGGCTGGCATGTAAATGTCAATATCTGTGCCAGCAGCCAATCCTTTATAGGTATCTTTAATTACTAATGCTTACAGGCGGACAATTTTGTTACGTTGAGCATTAGTGGAATGAAATTTAACATTTAATTTATTTTAATTTATAATTTAAAATAATTTTAAATTAAATTAAATTTGCACACCTAAAGCAAGGCGCGTCATAATAAATTTGCAAACATTTGACAGAGTTGTAGTCTACTGAGACCGTGATTTCTACACTCATTTGTCCAGACTTTATGTATTTCTGTTACAACTATTTCCGTTACATGCGGTTTTAGCAAAAGACCCCATAAGATCGATTTTAAAGACTTTACACGTCAAAACAAGAAATGTTATTTAAAAGTTTCATTTACAAAAGTTAAATGATATAATGTTCATAAATTTAACCAAAATATTTATAAACGTGCTATTATGTTTTTTCAACCCAAACATATGTATAAGAATGTAGTTAATTAATATTGCTTATTAACAGAGTTATCAAAGGCATGCCTATGGGGATGTCCAGAAGTCGTCTCACTATAGTAAGTTAACAAATTGGGGTTGCCGTACG
The DNA here is from genome assembly GCA_964059195.1 of Ectobius pallidus. Taxonomy (NCBI): domain Eukaryota; kingdom Metazoa; phylum Arthropoda; class Insecta; order Blattodea; family Ectobiidae; genus Ectobius; species Ectobius pallidus. Next base: position 31,945,422 of record CAXKWD010000009.1, read on the forward strand.
TAAGTTGTAGGCTTGCCAAATCTACCGTAATGTAAATTAATTTTCCGTCACATGAGAAAGACCTGATATCTCCCGGAATTGTCACATATCTATCCATATTATGCATTATTTATTATTTCGTTTTCTAACGCCTATATACTTTTCCTACCTCAGAAAAAGTCGAGGGCGTATTGGGATACTCAGATCAGCTAGACCAGGGGTTTCCAACTTCGAGAGGTCCAAGATTTTATTATTGGGCCGCATATATTTTGAGGGAAAAAATTATACAACTTGTAAATATTGAACTGAATAGAAAGTAAAGTTTATACAGAGTGTTACAAAAAGTTAGGCCAACTTTCGGGAAACATTCATTGCATATAGAAGGTTATGAGCACGGGTACGAAAATCCTTTATTTCCTCGTTAGGGCCCTACACCCGCACCACTTAGCAGAATAGGCCTACTCGGAAACCAGCTGTAGAAAACAGAAAATTAATTGAATTGGTACTAAAAACAGAACAATGGGTAATAGAACATCAACTGTGATGTACAAAATGTCCTCCGTTAGCACGGATAGATCCATCAACCCGCCGTCGCATGGACTTCCTGAAGCGCTGATGTATCCCTGGAGTATCTCGTATTATCTGGCAGCCTGGAGACTACATCTTGCTTACACAAGAGTGTATACAAGAATTTTAAATGTCCTCACAAATAAAAATCAAATAGATTCAGGTTAGGCTAGAGTGGGGGTAAGGAATTGGTCCATGTTTTCCTATCTATTTATCACGGAACATTCTATAAAGAAACAGACGAACAGAGGAGCAGAAATGAGCAGCAGCTCCATCGTGCATGAGGTACATGTCTCGTCGTATTCGTAATGGCACATGTTCCAACGGGACAGTTAATTGGTAAACCTATTTTGATTATAAAATGAACCAGTATTTCACATCAAAATACTGACTCGCGTTGTTTAACTTAACCTTAAAAGTTGATCACAAAACAATGAAATTACAAACTAAAATTAGATACCTAAATTTTTACTAAAACGGAAAACTTATTTATAATGTAAATTACTTTAATAAAAAGCTGGACCACAGTAGGCCTATGTGATTATTAAGGTATAAAGTATATTACTCAGCGGATGAATATCTCAAATATAAGGATACAAATTTAAATTAGTACGAACTATTAAGTTCATAAGTTACTGTGATATATACATTAGCGAGAGAATCCAAGTTTTGGATATCTGTCCTATTTTAGAGTAAATTAATTTAATTTTAAGTAAACTCCTATAAATAATAAACAATAAACTCTATAATTATTGTTATTATTTTAATTTTATTTTTATTATTATCTAACCAAAAACTTCCCAAACCAATTAATTATACATATTTTTCCTTCAAATAAACGGTGAACTTTTAGACGAAAGTAACTGCTTCGCTCCAATTTTGACTTTTGCAGTATTACGAAAAACCTACTCAGATTATGTTGATAATAATAATAGCCTAATGATGATGATGATAATAATAATAATATTTTTTTATTAAGGAATATTCCACAATACAATGCTTTTCCTTCATCCTACAACAATCTTCAGCCTCCATAACACCTTGTCCATAGCATCTTCTTCACTTAATCCTTTTCTCGCCATACTCTTTTTCACCCCATCCATCCAGCACTCTTTGGTCTTCTCTCTTCTTCTCTTGGGTATTCTATCCACTGTCATTCTGAGTACATGTCCATACCATCTCAAGCGTCCTTCTTCTACAATTTCCAAAATATTCTTTTCAACTTGCATTATTTCCCTTATTCTATTATTCCGAATTTTTTCTTTCCTGGATTTTCTTGCTGAACGCCTCCAAAAATCCATTTCTAATATAATTAATTTTTTATTTCCTGGATTTTCTTGATGAACGCCTCCAAAAATCCATTTCTAATATCATTAATTTCTTTGCTTGTTGTCTACTTATGGTCCAAGTTTCAGCGCCCTATAATGTTGTACTTTGGAATACTGCCTGATATATTAATTTTTTAGTTCTATGTAAAATATTTTTACTCCATAAGATTGAATTTAGCATTCCTATAATTTTCTTCCCATCCGTTATTCTTCTTTGAATCTCTAAATTTGTTGTTGCATCCTTTTGTATAATAGACCCTAGATATTTAAAATATTCAACAGGTGCAATTTCTTCTGTATTAGATATTAACTTTTCTTCCAAATTCATTGCCAAATATTCGGTTTTATTGACATTTATTTCTAATCCCCGTATCCTGTACTCTTCTACCAACTTTCTGATCATATACGACGCACCATCTGTATTCTCAGTAATTATTACTTGATCATCCGCGAAAAGTAGATTATGCAGGTAGTAATCTGGATGAATTTGAATTCCCATATATCGACATTATTCCTAGTCCAGTTTTGAAGAGCCATATCAATATATATTTTGAACAATGTCAGAGAGAAACAACATCCTTGTAAAAGTCCTTTTGACGTATAAAATTCTTCTGATAATTGGAAACCCATCTTTATTCGGCATTTGTTTTGTGAGTATATTGATTTTATAATATTCATAATTTTGTCACTTATACCTGTTTTCTTCAAAACGTCCCAAAATAACATCCTTGGCACACTATCATAAGCTTTTAGCAAATCGATGAATATCATTCCCACATCATGAGTCAGAGAATAAAATTTATTCTCAGAATATATTGTCTACGCATGATCGTCCTGAAGTGAAACCACTCTGTTCTTCTTGTCCTCTGTATTCTTTCTCCAGCTGATGTTTAATAATTCTTGTAAATGTTTTCATAAATGGATTTATTACACATATTCCTCTATAATTAGTGCATTCCCTGTTATCCCCTTTCTTATATATAGAACTTTTAAATCCAAGGTTCATCTCTTCTGGTATTGACCCCCTTCTAATATTTTCCTGTATAAAGCTGTGATTATCTTAATCAGTTTCCTTCCCCCATATTTTAACAGTTCCAAATTAATTCCTCCAGGACCAGTCGCTTTCCCGTTTTTTCCTTCCTTTAAACATTTTTCCACTTCATCCTCTGATAATTCCCATTCCAAATTTCCACGTCTAAATGTATGTTCTTCTTTAAATTCTCCTCTTTCCTCGTTGGGGAGGGATTTATAGTATTTTCCTATTTTTTCATAGATATCATTTGTATATGTGCCTTATGATTTGTGTTTGTTTTAAGGCTCCTCAACATTGACCATGTTGCTACGGATTGTTTAAATCCCAACTGGCTATTTATGTCTGCACATCTTCTTTCCCAATACTCATTTTTTGCCTTTCTTACTTCTTTCAGTACATTATGTTTTTGTTCATCATATAATTTCCTGTCCTCCTCTTTATTTGAACTTAACCAATTCTGGTATGCTTTCCTTTTATCCTCTACTTTTGCTAAAAGATCGTTTGTCATCCATTCATTTATTTTCCCTTTTTGTTTTTCCGTACCCAATACCTCATATTAAATCTTTTTCACTACATCTGTAATATATTTATACATTTCTTCTGTGTTCCCACTGTAATTCTCATCTAGTTCTTTATCTAATCTGTGTGTATACAGTGTTCTTATACTATCATCCTGTAGTAAGTGAATTTTGAACTGATCATAATTTATTTCCTTCCCTGTATTAAGCAACTCTTCCGCTTTTTGTCTATCGTAATTTTTCTTCCATGGGCAGTGTATTCGTGCTTTTACCATGAAGTGATCAGATCCACTTTCAGCTCCTCGATAAGTTCTGACATCTAAGACTTGAACTGAACAATTTTGTTTTGTTTTGTGAACAATTTGAACTTAAAATATTGAATGGTTTTTTCAGCACAGGAATGTACATACATATACGTGGATCAACAGGTCAAGAAATAATAATAATAATAATAATATATTTTCAACACTCCATTTCCTGATTTTTATCATAACAATAATACATATTGCATATATTAACATTAGAGACACACCGCTCTCCCCCACAGCGTGAAACTTATATTACAACAGCGTGCATGCTCCTGCTTGATGGAAATCGTAAAAATATTTAGGACTATTATTAGAAAAATTAAATTCAGAAAAGGAAAACAGTGAAATATGTTAAAAGAAAATTATTTTAGGTTATGAAATTATTTTAGGTTATGAAATTATTTTTAGGTTACTTTGGATAATTTTCTAATAGTAATTTGCGATAATATTTGCTTCAAGTTTTTCAATGAAATAATTAATACGATTATAAATATTGAATCTTACCCAAAGAATAAACACATAATAATGAACATATAATCAGTCTAAAAGTAGCCTTTTCTGGCATATTTATATGAATAACCGAATTTATGTCCGCCGCCATGGGTATATAGGTAGAATACTTGCCTTCCACCCTGGCGGTCTAGGTTCGATTCCCGGCCGGGTAGTGGGTTTTTCAGTAACGAAAAATCCCCGGATTCAGGACTGGACATCACCCAGGAAAATTATAGGCTATATTAAAAAGCCTTAAATTAAAGTGTGGTGACTGCTAGAATAGAGTATTCACAAAGGATCTATTAAGGTCTATTAAGATCTATTATTTATTGTTGAGAAGCCAAAGGGCTTACACTACCCCTCGTTAATCTAATCTAACCGAATTCATGACAAATGACAAAGCACTCTTTCATTTAATTAAATTTAAGTGAAACTTCATGAAATTTTGTATAGGAAAAACGCAAACTGCATTGGGAAGAAATACGAGTACTATTGAAATTAAATTAAAAGCATTACTTTCACTTGCATACTGATGTTATAACAACCTTAATAAAATTTCATTGTAATTTTTCGGAAATTATCTTCATTCACTTCCCCATTAAAGTTGAAATTTTATACATTTGGTGTTTAAAACGTGCTCTTCAATTTAAAAGGATAAATACCCATCATGACTTATTTATTCTCTGAATTTATAATTTTCCAACTTTTCACTACGGTATTTTACCAAACTGCTGTTTATCAAAAATTACATGTAGCTTATTCACAAGAGTCTACATATATTTTTACAAGTAGTTTTCATCATAAAGGTAATATCCAGAAGTAATGAATCCTTTTGGATACATCGATTTTACTAAAAAATAAAGGCAAAGAAACTGAGAAATAAATTATATTTTATGCAAAATATATAAATTTGTATAGACTGCAATTAATTACATAGAATAAGGAATTACGCTTTTGCATATTGAATTGTGTGAGATAGTGATTCTAGCAAAATAAAAGGTTAACGAGGTGTAACGTGAAGTACATTATAAGAGGAAGATCTTTTTGATATTTTATTATTTTTTCACTTTTTCACTTAAGTGAAAGATATGATGAAATGGAGCTGCGGTGAGCTGATAACTCGAGAAAGAGGAGCCATGCAAAATAGCATAGTGTATCTTCTAAACAGTGGAAGTCATGATTATAAAAATACGTTTATAAATACTTTTTTTAGGAATATGAAAGATAAAATTAAGCCTTAGAATAAATTAAATGTGGTTGCATCTTAAACGACAATATCTTTGATGACTTTGTGACAATTTAGAGACAATATTTATAAAACCCCTTGAAAGGCATTAATGAATCTAATTTTCAAATGGTATAGTTATTATAGAAATTGAACCCTTAAAATATTTACAGCTTTTTTATGGTCATTTGAGACCACGTCAAGTAACCTTAAGGATCCTGAGAAACGTTCTGTTTAAACATCATTAGACATCTATTGTAATTATTAATAGTTACTATAATAAAAGTATAAATTCCAGCTGAATATTAAGGAAGGAGAAAAAAGGCAGGAATTAATTACATAGAATGTCTTGTAATTATTTATTAGCTATGATATACAAATTTATATTCTGGAATTAGCTTATTTTCATTCTTAGCCCGGGCGGCGTGGGTCGCTTAAAGATTCCTAAAAGGGAGAGGCAAAGCTAAGGTAAAGAAAGAAAATAATAAATTATTTAATTAATTAATTAGGAAGCAAAATTAGCACACGTTGAACGGCCATAATACTAAAGTTAAGAAAATAAACCTGACAATAAACTCTGTGCATATAAACAGCAATTGTAACATACATTCCATATGATTAACTACGCATCCTATATCCTTCCGCCGTATTCAAGTAGAATTTATACTTTTATTAAGTGCCAGTATGGTACTTTATGAGATTGTGTGTGGGGAGGGAAAAGTCTGTCCGTCTGTCTGTCCGTCCGTCCGTGTGTCTGTACGCGCGATAACTCAAATACGCTTAATCGGATTTTAATGAAACTTGGTATATACATTTATAATGTTCATGGGAAGAAACCTATTTATAATGGACCAAATCGGTTGACCGGTACCGGAGTAAAACCCAATCAAGTATCTATTTTAATGGCGCGATAACTCAAATACGCTTTATCGGATTTTTATGAAACTTGGTATACGAATTTATAATGACCCTGGGAAGAAGTCTATTGATATTGGACCAAATCGGTTGGGCGGTACCGGAATAATGCCCAATTTAGTGTCTTTTTAAGGTAATATATCACAGAGGCGCGGATAACTCAAATACGTTTTATCGGATGTTCATCAAACTTGGTATACAAATTTATGACTTTCTTGGGTACAAGCCTATTGAATTAGGGCCAAGTCGGTTGACCGGTACCAAAATAACGAGTATATCAATATTAATTTTGTAATGAATATTCTTTCATGGCCCACAATATATTAAAAAACCTAACAAATTGCCAATCGTATACTGATATTGTTAGCAACCTTGATTGATTTGTTTCTTCATAACGATGTCAGTGTAAGCTAAATAATAATTTAAATAATGTAAATAAACGATTTATAACAACTAGCCGTTGAATATTGATATTATATTGTGTATTCTATGATTATGTACACTACTGATATTTACATTAGGCTATATTTTAATGTGAGTATTTTTATATTTGTTTCTGTGCAGCAATATACCTAATGTAATTCCTGACAGATAGATTTCATATTGACTTTTTATTCATTCATAACCTTTAAGGCTGCTTTAAACTTGAAACAGACATATCAGCGAATCGTAGGCCTATTGCATCATTATTAAGTGCCAGTATGGTACTTTATGAGATTGTGTGGGGGACGAAAAATGTCTGTCCGTCCGTCCGTCCGTCCGTGTGTCTGTACGCGCTCTAACTCAAATACGCTTTATCGAATTTTAATTAAACTTGGTATACGCGTTTATAATGTCCATGGGAAGAACCCTATTGAAATTGGACTAAATCGGTTCACCGGTACCGGAGTAAAACCCAATTTAGTGTATATTTTAAAGGCCCCATAACTCACATACGCTTTATCGGATTTTCATGAAACTTGGAATACCTATTTATAATGTTCATGGGAAGATGTCTGTTGATATTGGACCAGATCGGTTGGGCGGTACCGGAATAATGCCCAATTTAGTGCCTTTTTATGGTAATATATCACAAAGGCGTGGATAACTCAAATACGCTTTATCGGATTTTCTTGAAACTTGGTATACGAATTTATTATGTTTTTGGGTACAAGCCTATTGAATTAGGGCCAAATCGGTTGATCGGTACCGAAGTAACGCGTATATCAATATTAATTTTGTAATCAATATTCTTTCAAGGCCCACAATGTACGCTTATTAAAAAAACTTAACAAATTGCCAATCGTTTATTCATATTGTTAGCAGCCTTCATTGATTTGTTTCTTCATAACGATGTCAGTGTGGCTAAATAATAACTTAAATAAACGATTTATAACAACTAGCCGTTGAATATTGATATTATAATGTGTATTCTATGGTTATGTAGACTACCGATATTTACATTAGGCTATATTTTACTGTGAGTATTTTTCTTATCGTTCCTGTGCAGCAATATACCTAATGTAATTCCTGACAGATAGATTTCATATGCTTATTATTCATTCATAACCTTTAAGGCTGCTTTAAATTGAAACAGAGATATCAGCGATTCGTAGGTCTATTGCATCATTATTATTATTGCCGGCACATTTTGTTTTTGGAGTTAACTCGGACATCTATTACAAAAATAACTTTTATGCATGGGCCTATCATAATTGCGTGTATCACTGATTAAAAAAAAAAAACATACTGGCACTTGGTTATATCAGTTTACCTGATTTTATTAAGTGCCAGTATGGTACTTTATGAGATTGTGTGTGTGGGGACGAGAAATGTCTGGCAGTCCGTCCCTCCGTGTGTCTGTACGCGCCATAACTCAAATACGCTTTTTCGGATTTTCATGAAACTTGGAAAACACATTTATAATGTCCATGGGAAGAACCCTATTGATATTGAACCAAATCGGTTCACCGGTACGGGAGTAATGCCCAATTTAGTGCCAATTTTAATAGATTATGGTGCCATAACTCAAATACGCTGTATCGGATTTCCATGAAACTTGGTATAAGTTACGCATTTATGACGTCCATGAGAAATACTCTATTGAATTTGAACCTAATCTGCTGACTGGTACCGGCGTAAAACCTAATTTAGTGTCTATTTTAAAGGCGCAATAACTCAAATACGCTTTATCGGATTTTTATGAAATTTCGTATACTCATTTATAATATCGACGTGAAATGAATCTTTTCAAGGCAGATATGAAGGCTTCGGTGGATAATGATGACACCAATTCCAAGTGGAGTGCCTTCGTGGCCATGCACACAAACAACGCTATGTAGGCTTTAGAGACAGTTCTAGATCAAGCCAAACCAGTCTTTATGTTAAATGGTCCAGCATAATCTACTCCAGTGTGAGTAAATGGTCTTGATGGAACAATGCGTACCTCTGGCAAGGAACCCATGATTTGCTGTGCTGGCTTGGGCTTGAAGCGGAAGCAAACCAGACATTCTTTCAGTGCTAATTTCACTGTTCGTAACCCATTCATTGGTCAATATTTCTGGCGCAAAGCATACAGAAGAGACTGCGGGCCATCCCTAACAATAAGAAATGTCAGGTGATGATTCTTGGGCAATATTATAGGATGCCTCTGATTATAGCTCAAATCCGCATGTTGAATGCGTCCTCCTACCCGTATCAAACCATTTTCGTCAATAAACGGTGAAGGAGAAGAGATGCGACTCTGTTTGTTGACTGCTCGTCCATTTTCCAGTTGATGCATTTCCTTGGGAAAAGCCTGCCTTTGAAGCACTCTAAGAATGCAGATTTTTGCCTTGTCCACTTCTGCCAAAGAAATAGGACCAAGCTACCACTCGAAACAGTTTACGAAGTGAAGAATATTTAAGTAGCAGGTCATCTTGGCTGAAGACTGTCAGATACGTTTCAGCATGCTTTTTGGTTTCGGGGACATGTTCAGGCAATGCATCAGTAAAGATGGGCCAGTCATCCTCAACGTGATTCAGAAATGTAGGTCCAAACCACCACAAATCGTTAGACTGAAGTTCTTCGGGGAATAATCCTCTGCTTATAACATCTGCAGGGTTTTCCACCGAACGCACGTGGTGCCATTCATGACTCTGAGTAGCATTCTGGATTTTAGTAACACGATTGGCGACATAAATAGACCATTTCTCTGGATGTCGTGCCAACCAAGCGAGAACAATGGTTGAGTCAGTCCAAAGGTAAGTCCTACCAGGAACAAATGTTATGGCAGACAAAATCTTTACGTACAGTCGATCAAATAAAATGCGTCGGGCGGTATTTGATTAAGTATCATGAACGAGCATATGCGCATGTACAGGAAGACTTAAGGTTAGGTTCACACACGCCTCTTGTCTATCCATGTATTTCCTTGATTATTTAGTCAGTTTTGTTCCAAAACAAACATGTATAGAAGGCTGTGGCTATATGCCTCAAATCCGCCATATTTTTTGTTGCAAATTTTTATAATATTAATAATTAATAGATTCGCGAGGAATATGTTTATTCAAGGAGCATTTTTTAAAGATTTTATTTTATAATACCGGTACTTCTAGTGCAAAATCAATAACTTACGCTCAACTTCTGCAACCAATCTAGCATCGAAATACGCGCCCGGCCAGATCCACGTTTCCTATGAAAACTTCCGGTCGCATTATAGTAAAGTTCCCACCTCTGAGCTGCTCTTTCATAAATATGGAACCTTCTCGCTGCTTCAGAGGCCGAAAAATGCAGGTCAATTACAGCCCTAACTACACTTTCTCTCACTTTAGCATTTGTATGTGGCGATGACAAAGCAAAATGAATTATGACAATACATTAAGTTGAATATCGTGTGTTGCGCTTTCCGCGTTGTTCATGTTTTCCCTCGTTGTTCATTTTTTCCCTCCTGTCGCATGGCCTCATATGTTCCGAAAATGACCTGTATTTTATGTTTTTTATAGGAAACTTGTGAACTAATGCGTTAAAACTTTAATTTTAACTGCATACGATCCCTATACAGGGCATGGAGGCCCAGAGGGTTCCAGGAGGTTGAGGCTCGCAGATTTTGGACATTCGGCACTTGAAGGTGGTAAGGTTGTCAGCCTTGCGCACCGGCCGCCTTTGCCCCCAGGATTGCTCCTAGTACTCATTTCTGGTAGAGGCTGAGTTGGCCCCAGGGTCATAGTGCCACCAGAAGGATTAGGCCATTTGGAAAATCTCAACAACCTCATCGGGAATCGACCCCGCGACCTTCTGGTTTGTAGCGCAGCGCCTCAACCACTACGCTACGGCGGGTAAGGGAATTATAATTATTATTTCATTTCATATCTCTGACCAAAATACGCTATAATCATAGTCATGTTCAAGGCAGTTGAGGGGATGCTCTTAGCTCTTGTCATGTCCGACATCGCTCAGAATCTCGTTATCCATGAAAATTTATAGAGTTCGATATTTTCATGAGTTTCTCAAAGCTTATAAGAGAAATTAAAGAGTTTCATGGTTGAAAGACTGATATTCCGACATTTCCATTATCGAATACAAAACAATGCTGGCTGCCTTTCACTCAGTTCCATGGCCCACCCATGTCACGAACTGTGGCAGTGGTGACGCAACTCGGCTGTCTCTTGTCTCCGCTACACAACTTCTACTGGCTTAAACTATCCGTCAGGTTTTTCTATCATATTATATAGATAGAGGAAGTTGTCGATTTTTCATCATTAAGGCCCACTGAATCCAAAAGTTCAGGGAAAAGTATGTATGTGTGTCTCAAACATAGCTCAAGAATGAAAAAACCAAACCAAAATTTACATTTGTGTTAGATATTTTCTGCGGATGAGACTCGGAAGTTAATACATCTTCACAAGAAGAAACTTGTAGATGAGGTGTTCATACTAAGAACTAACACTTTTGTTATAAACTTTTAAAAAATTGTAAAGGGTAGTTATAAACCAGCCACTGTTTGCACAAACCAAGGCTTGCGTAGCGAGCATTACGCCTTTTCGTGAGGCTCTTGCACTTTTTGCAATACGGCCTGTTATTCTATATCTATAACCTATGATGGCGTTTTCTCATTACTGTCTTTAACGATTTTATTAATTTTTTACAATAAATACAGTAGTTATTTATTTATTCATGTAATACTTTAATACTTATTGGCCCCTGTCCTGGATTCCTATCACAGGCCTCTATATGAACTATACAATTTGCAACGTATTAATTTATAATCACATAGGTTATCTAAATTATTTATAACTTAATCTGAAGAATATAGGCTATATATACATAAAGAAAGAGACAGAAAACTAATAAAAACAGTATTAATTTCCATTGCTTTTTGTTATCACTGTTCGTAGGAATTTCTTGAAGAGTAGTTATAAGCCAATAGCTTTGTCACAAACTTATGGCCAAAATATTCTGTTCTGAAGTTTCTCGTTCTTGCGAGAGAGAGAGAGAGAGAGAGAGAGAGAGAGAGAGAGAGAGAGAGACGGCGGAATGCTCACTATAACTAGCCGTCACTTCTGCTATGCCGGAATGTAAGGCTGTCTATTAAATTTTCATAAAGCCTAGCTCTCCTCCTTTCTGATTATCTCTATATATATAAAAGGCTTTGTCCTGACTGACTGAATGAATGACTGACTGACTGATTGACTGAATGACGGGAATCAACGTACAGCCTAAACTATAACAGGTAGAGACTTGGAATTTTGACAGTACCTTCGTTGCATAATGTAGGTGCTCACTAAGAAAGGATTTTGAAAAATTCTGATTCTAAATGCCAAAAATTAAATGTTTTTGAAAATACTTAATCCCATTTTACATATAATTATCAATTCCAAATCACAGAATATATTGTTGCCAAATGGTATCAGGTGGGCTTGGAAAAAACAAATGAAATGCACTTTTGACAAACAAGAGAAGTTATCAAAATAATTCATGTTATAAATAAATATTACAGAATGAAATCCACTAAAATAATGGAATCACATAACTTTCTCTACCCTGGACATAGAGAAAACAAAACGAGGTATGGTAATGTGTATATTATTATATTATATCGCAGGTTTTTGGAGAGAAAAGTATGAAAGTGATAATGCTTCCTGTTTAATTTCATCTCCAAAACGGTTTTATGGTAACATAAGAGTGGGAAATTTCCCGCCTCGATATTACAATTTTATGTTACTGGAATTTCTGTTTCTTCTTATTTAAACCTCTACCAGGCTTGCTGTGCACTGTACAAGCGATGGGATGCAAAATTCTAGATCCTCTATGAGCCATAAAAAACTATATCAAGCGTTTTCTGAGGGAATAGTTTGAGTGTAATAAGTCGTTCTTCCTATTTCAAATTATAAATGCCTATATAAGGACCTAGAATTTAAAATTGAAAATCCTTCATAAGTTAATTTCCAATTACAAAATACAAAACCCGGGCGACGCCGGGTCTTTTAAGCTAGTTATTTTTATAAGAACCAAAACTTCAGATCATCTGATTTCTAGCAACTTAAAATGTCGCTCCATCTATCTAGAGCTTAATGGCAGTAAAAAATTTCACTTCTTTAGTCTATCTTTATTAATGTTTTTAATTAGCTTATCCAACTTGTCTTCATACGTCTCATTGATTTCCACTTTTCATTATGCCACATGTTTGAAGTATTCAAAGCAATTCATTTAGATTTCATCTCCCTACCAAATGATAATGTTTGCGTAACCATGGGAACCATGAACAAATTACATCCATCTGTTGACATGGCAACAGTGACGCTCGGAGCTTTGCGTCTGTTAATGGAGGACATAGCCTATACCAGGCCTGTCCAACCCGCGGCCCTCGGGCCGCATGTGGCCCGCTCTCACAGTTTTTTGGCCCGCGGATACTTCTAATTACGACAACCAATCCCGGTTTGAAATTTCGCGCTTTGGCGTTGCGTATTACCGACTGTAAGGGAATATTTGTTCAAGGTTATGATCACGAAGAGGATCCAATCGGTCGTGTTCAGAGCGCCAGTAAGGCTGCCGCGGAGGGGGAAATTTTTGTTTTTGATTGTTAAGAGCAAGCCTGTTTCTAATTTATTTGCTTACGCGAGTTTGTGTACGCTTTTCTATCTGTTCCTGCAAATTGTTAGATGACACTGTTGTTAGATAAACCGAGCAAACAGGAGCAACATTAGCAACATTAGCAAGAAAATGAAACTTTGCTATTGCAAATGTATTTGGTGAAAGCAATTTAACTGCAAAATTTGCAGCTGTTCCCCTCTCTCATCAAACAATCTCAAGACGAGTACAGAGTATGGGAGGACAAATAACAAAGAAATTAGAAGATATGGTTGGAAAATGCAGCTACTTTTCACTATGCTTGGTTGACAGTATCGACCAGACTGACACCAGTCAACTTTTGATTTTCATACGAATGATCAACAGTGATTTTTCAACACAATAAGAACTTCTTCAATTATGTTCTTTATACGTGGATACACCAAGGGTAAAGATATATTTAAAGCAGTAAATGAATCAGTGGAAAAATATGGCGGTTTTGAAAATTGTTCTTGTATTGTGACTGATGGTGCACCATGTACGAGAGGAGGAGATAAAGGACTGGTAGGACTAATTAGGAAAGCTGGGTTAAGTTTCCCCATGTCCCATTGCATAATTCACCAAGAGGCGTTGTGTGGGAAGTCAGTAAAACAAAGCGATGCAATGAATATAGTGGTTACAGTTCCAACAAGATACGTGGTGGCAATAAGGCACAACTTCACTGCAGATTCTGTGAATTTTTGGAGGAGCTGCAAGCCCAATATAGAGATCTATCACTCCACGCAAATGTACGCTGGCTGAGTGCAGGTAAATGTCTTCAGCAATTCTTTACACTCAGGAATGAGATTCCAGTATTTGTAAAGGACAGTACCAAAGACAGTGAAAATCTTGTTCGACGGGTTAGAGATCCAGACTTTCTAAGGAAGCTTGCTTTCATGACTGACCTGACACAATACTTGAATGAGGTTGAACCGGAGACTTCAGGGGAAAAATCAAAGTGTTTCAGAGTTAGTTGGTCATGTTATTGATTTAAAAAATAAGTTAAAATTTCTGAAATCAACTTTATCAAGAAATGATTTAACACACTTTCCATGTTGTCAAGAGCTGTCAGGAGAAATTGGAGATGGTAATTTTTCCAAGTTTTGTGAAAATATTGAAGTTATTATTCAAGAATTCAATCAAGGATTTTCTGACTTTGAAAATATTAAGGGTAAACTGCTCCTTTTTAATAACTCTTTGAATGTGGATATTGAGAACCAGCCATCCATGTATCAACTGAAGCTCTGCGATCTTCAGGCTGATCCTTTTCTTCAAACCAGGTCTGAAAGAGGGCTCAACTTTTTCAAGCTACTTCCAGAGGGCAGGTTTCCTCAGCTTGTTTTGCAGCTTTCCTTAATGTTTGGAAGCACTTATCTATGTGAGAGTGCTTTCTCCAAGATGAAATTAATAAAAAAATAAATATAGGAGCTGTCTCACTGATGATTCCTTGGTACACCTACTAAGACTGGCAGTTACTAACATAGAAGTTGACATCCATACTTTAGTGAAGGAGTTTGATGATCCTCAGTGCTCAGATTAAGTTCTAATTTCGGCCTACAGGTAATGAATCCTATTTCAACAATTTGGTCTGCTGTACTTTACTTATTTTATTTATTTGAGTGAAACTTTTAGTGTGTGGCCCTAAGCATCAATTGTCGAAATATTTTGGCCCCCAGTACTTCTGAAGTTGGACAGGCCTGGCCTATACTGACTACTTCTAAAATTCTATGCTATTTTCAGATTTATTCAATTTTACTATTTTATTTGCTTTCTTGATTACAAGATTGCCTAAATGACAAAGCTTACTATACTTCTATTAACAAAGAAGTATAACACACCCTACAGCTTGAGAAAAAATTCAACTTAAAGTTATAAGTTACCAGATATTGCAAATTCAAGAATTGTATCGTAATTGAAGTAGATAATGCATAACCTTCAGAAAATCAATTATACAAGTGATGGCGCAGTAATGAGACAGATCCCTTCAGTGCCAGTTACAGTTACGGGTATTTATCGTTTCAAAATGGCAGCTACGTTTCATGCACTAAAATGCCGTTTCCTTGATAACATCCACAAATATCAAAATTCTTTAGTGATTATTTTTCTGTCTATTTGTTAATATCCTATAAACAACACTATCTACAATCATTCATTTAACATTAATGGTATTTAAAAATATATATAGGCCCTAAGATATTTAATAATGTAAAAAATCTAAAAAAATTGATTTATTACAAATACTTATACTGTACAAATTCCAAACATGTTTGCAAATGGATAGAAAAAAGAATAACTAAAAAATATTGCCATTTGTTGAAATTAATACGGAAACGGCATTCCAGTGCTCGAAACGTGGCTGCCATTGTGTAACGATAATTACCCATAACTGTAACACTTTAATTAATTATGAAAATAGTATATAATTGTAGAGGTAGTCAATAAAAAATATGCCAGATTACAAGGTTACAGAACAATTAATTGCTGAAAAAAATGAATTTCACCTATTTCTTACCTATGAATTACACCGAAAGTTACATGTCCCCCTTAAATGCTAGACCCTACTATCGTTGCACAGTGCTAAGCAAGTAAGCCGTAAGCCTACGTCTCTATATTTCTTTCCTATCATCTTACTGCAAAAATTAGTATATATAATTTCAAATAGTGAAATGTGACCACTGAAATGTGTATTAACTTTACCATTTTGCTTCAGAGAGACTGTCCTCCTTATGGATGGATAGGCCTACAATACTCATTTTCGTTTCATCATGTCCAATTTTTTAGAAATGGTTTATTTAATCCCTGTTAATATCAGTATATTGGAAATATTTAATAGTAATTTGAAACCGTATTAATAGTAGCCTTTGTAATTGAAATTATAGGCTACAAAACAAGACTTATAAAAGTTCACCCTTATGAGAATCATAATACTATACCACTGTATGCTCCAAATACAGCATTAATTCTGGACCACGACTGCACGATTCCATTACTAAGTCTCTCCCAGAATTTTCTAAATTAAGCATTAAAAACTTTAATAATATTAAATAGTTATTATTTAGTTATTATTTAATAATAATTGTGTTTGTATTATTTATATTTGTAATTGTAATAATTCTTTTTGTATTATTTATGTTTGTATTTGTAATAATTTGTATTTCTGTAATTTGTAATAATTACAAAATTAGCAAATTTACTAAATAATAATAATAATAATAATAAATATCTGTAAACTTATCTCCATCGTCTTATTTTGATGTTTATTTGGATTTCTCAATCTTATAATAATGTATTACATATTTATTACCTTAAGCGTTAAATTATTCTTTCACATGTTTAATTTTGTAATGTCTTTTGTCGCTTTACTTTGATTTGATATTTACATTACCTAATGTGTTAAGCCTTTGAAACTGTCTTAGTGTGTTTTTCCGACATATGTACTATTTGTTTCTGGAACTTGTCCAGAGCATGAGCATAATTTTATTATTTATGAACTGACAATTCCATGTTTTGTAGGAAGTTTATGGATTAACTATAAGAGTAAGAGGCGATTCCAAAATCTGTCTTTATTTTAAGTTCCCACTTAGTGGCTGCTCCGCAGGATATGGACATTTAAGTTGCCTCATCCTCATGCAAAGCCGTATTGTTCGCCAGGCAAGGCTTAAATACTCAGTTTGTGGAATATATCTGTAGGTTATATCTACCATTCCAAGAATTTCTTCGAAAAATGATTCAAATTAAGTTTTAAAATGTTATGCAGTTAGTACAGAAAATGTAAACAAAATTCGTTTCAGCGATTTTCAAGAAATTTTCGTAAACCCGGGGTTTCTCCTTGCAATCTGGCGAGAGAAAGTCGTCGATGTGCTTGGTGCCATATTCATGAAAAATGGTTAACTTCGTTTTCGATCTATGGTGTTCATGTCCAAACATGGTAATTTTGTACAGTCGGTCAAATAAAAAACGTCGGGACTCGTATGCAGTTAAAATTAAAGTTTTAACGCATTAGTTCACAAGTTTCTTTTAAAAACATAAAATACAAGTCATTTTCGGAACATATGACGCCATGCGACAGTAGGGAAAAAATGAACGAGGGAAAAATGAAAAACGCGGAAAGCGCAATACACGATATTCAACTTAATGTATTGTCATAATTCATTTTGCGTTGTGTCATCGCGCCACATACAAATGCTAGCTTGAGAGAAAGTGTAGTGAGGGCTGTAATTGACCTGCATTTTTCGGCCTCTGAAGCAGCGAGAAGGTTCCATATTTCTTAAAGAGGTGGGTACTTCACTATAATGCGACCGGAAGTTTTCATAGGAATCGTGGATCTGGCCGGCGTATTTCGATGGTATTAGATTGGTGGCAGAAGTTGAACGCAAGTAATTGATTTTGCACTACAAGTACCGGTATTATAAAATAAAAGCTTTAAAAATGCTCCTTGAATAAACATATTCCTCGCGAATCCATTAATTACACAAGTCAACAGCCAAAATGTATTCGAGATAAAATTAACCATACATTACTAATTTGGGGTCGCTAAACACGAAAATGACATCCATTTTTGTCTGTTAGTTCTCATTTCTACAATACACAGGTCAGGTTGTTTTACTAAAAACACGATTTTAGCCGAGTAACTTTGTTTGAAACAGACTGTACCGGAAATTTAAGGGTCAATTTATGGCTCTAGCATATAAGTCAAACCCTCAAACTGATATTCCTTTATAAATTCAGTTCAGTTCTTGCTTTGTGAGTGAGAAACCTGTCTATCAGTGTACTTTGAAATAGTTAAAATAGGGAGTGATTTAATTGTTATTGTGAGTGATTATAATTATAATTATAAAATTACATATATGCGTATATATTATCCTTTCTGTAATAGAATTGGCATGAAAGGCACAGAATGCCGCGTAAGTGTGTTAACAATCCAAATAACTTTTGTTTTATCTGTGGAGGAGTGACTTTTATATCGCATAAGGTACGGTTAACTCCTATTGTTAAAAAGGCCTATCGTCTCTATTTTGGTTGCAATGTTGGTGATCAGGACAAATAGCTTGCACCCCATATTTGTTGTCGTACTTGTTCCACAAACATACGCTAGTGGCTAAATGGAAACGGGTGATAGGCTATATGAATTTTGCTATAGGCCTACCAATAGAAACAGGGTTATACGAAATATTGTTGCTTTTTATGTAAATGGGATAGTCGTGTGAAGGACAAACACTATGCAACAAAGCAAGAACCAGGTATTAAAACATTGTTTACAGATCACTGGTTGACAAGACTGAAATAATATTACCTGCATTGCACATTAAGTTGGGACTAAAGAAAAACTTTGTAAATGATATGAATCAAAATGGAGAAGCATTTTAGTATCTCTTTCATAAATTTCCACGATTAAGTGAATCTAAAATCGGAGAGGGAATATTCATAGGTCCCCAAATAAGAAAACTAATGACTGATGAACATTTTCATGGACTTCTAACCGGCAAGGAGAAAACTGCATGGGTAGCGTTCACTAGAGTTGTACTTAATTTCCTTGGCAACAAAAGGGCGTCTAATTACAGAACATTAGTGGACAATATGTTGATGGCTTATAATAGAATGGGGTACAACATGTCTCTCAAGATGCATTTCCTTCACTCTCACCTGGTCTTCTTCTCTGACAATCTTGGAGCAGTAAGCGACAAGCATGGTGAACATTTCCACCAAGACATCGCTACTCTAGAACGATGTTATCAGGGGAAATGGAACACGTCTATGATTGCTGTCTGTAGTAAGAGATGCTCCTAAGATAAAGTACACTAGAGAAGGCAAAATACCACGTTTATGAGGTATGTGATTAAAAACGACGTATATTTTGTTGCACGAACAACAATGAAGGCTATATAGCCGATATCTTCTAAACGAGAACTAATAAAAAAGATTTACTGCCATTTTCGAATTTAGGAGGCCAAATTACATAAGGTTTGATACATTTTATTTCGGATACAAAAAACTTTTTAAATTTTGTTGACTTGTGTTATTAATATTATAAAAATTTGCTACCAAGAATATGGCGGATTTGAGGCATATAGCCACAGCCTTCTATACATGTTTGTTTTGGAACAAACTGACTAAATAATCAAGAAAATACATGGGTAGACAAGAGGCGTGTGTGAACCTAACCTTAAGTCTTCCTGTACATGCGCATATGCTCGTTCGTGATACTTAATCAAATACCGCCCGACGCTTTTTATTTGACCGACTGTACTTAGAAAACACAAAGGATAATTAATACTGAAAACTGTACATTGCACTTAATACTTGCTCTACCTATGTATGTATGTACGGAACCCCGGGAAGGGGGAGAGGCGGGTTGGGAGCGACCCTAAGCTCGTAGGCCACAAGTCCAGGCCCATTGGGCCAACACCTACATCCAGCAGGAACCTGAAACCTAGCCATGTGCACCATGCCCCCAGGGTCCCTCAGCTGAAATCCATGCTCCACGCCTCCGGTCCCTCAGAGAAAGCCCGCAGGGTCGCGGATCGCGACACATCAGGAAGATCCTAGATGCGCAGCGCACGACCAGCAAACCACTGACCACAAGTCACGGGGCAGGACGGGAGAGGCCCGCCGCGCCGAAGACGCTGCAGAGGGAGATAGCCCGAAAGCCGGGAAAGGAAACGGGATTATAATGAGGGAGGAATAAAGGTGAAGTGGTGAGTTGGGGGAATGAGAGGGGGAAATCCCCCAAAAAACCCTAAGTTCAACGGGATTTAAACTCGGTACCGCTTGCATGCCAGGCCCATGCGCTAAACATGACCAACCGCGACAGCCTTGTTCTACCTATAGTGCAACTAGAGGACTTTAAAAAATGTGTAGTTCTCATTTGTGTAATTATGATTATAGAAATAAATTATTTACTACCGGTATATAAAACATTTATTACTATTGAATAGACTGTGGGCTGTCGAGTTTTCCTATTCAGAATATTTACAGGCCTATAATCTTTAATTTTTATTTTTACTATTACCTTTTTACTCTTCGTATGTTGGCAACATGGAAAGCCTGGGCAAATATTTTAAAACAAAACGTTAGAAATGAATGTCTTAAAATGTTTTGCGAAGACTTATACAATTTTATTTCTTATGCACTTTCGTTGGTATCTCGAATTTTCAAAGTGACCCGAGCAGAGAGATTACATCAAAATAATACTTGAAAATACTGAGCATAATGGGGAAGATCTGGCAACAGTGCATGCATGATGTGGGTTGCTGTGATCTCGATTCAGCAAATGTCATAGCTCCCTGCAACTAGCTCTATCCTCATTGTTTTGTTATACTTACAATACGAATTTCTAGTATGCACATCTGGGTTTATCTCTTAAGTCTCAACTTCTTATGTTTTGAATAAAAATTACCAATAAAAACGCACATTTACCATACCCCGTCCAGTGATTTAGCCCATTATGAAAGGGAGTTGCCCCCTGTGTGGTGTCCATTGTCTCAAAGAATTATGGAACTTATTCAAGAATCTTGTTTCAAAATATTTTACATAGTATGCATAGTATACCTACAGTATATGTATATATTTACTTAATATATACAGTGCACGCCCCATATTGTGATCAATTCGGGACGCAGCTAATCTGATAATATTAACCGATTGATAACAGTAGCCGAAAAAAATTCATGAAGGTTATTTATTCATATATACGACAATACACTACAGAAACAGAATTAAAAGCTATTTATTCATAAAATAATACGTAACTGTGAATCATTGAACCAGTCATAATACAGTAATGGACTGCAAGGAGCTATTTTTTTCAATCAGTAACAAAGTTTTTAATTTTTTTTTTCCCCTTTAGGAGTTCATTAACTAAAACTTCGTACTCAGTTACGAGTTACGAGTGTTTTTGGAAGTCTACACTGATACGTGGTGAACCACGCGTAGCAAAACATCTGACGCCTGTCTGTTCAAGTCTTTTCATTTTACACTAGCCATCACTGCATGTCAACACTTTTATCTTCATAAATCAAAAGCTGCAACTTAATTGAAGGGTGAAACATGTTTTATACCTAAAAAGAGAAAGTTAAGTAATGCCACCCCTCGAACTGGTCATCCTGTGAGTTGGAAACACTGCCTTTACTTCCAATAGGCCTACACTATAGTATACAATTAAGTTAGAAACGAAACCCATAAAAACAAAATTTTGAATGACGTACAGTATTTGGAAATAAAGCCGAAAAAAAGGAAATGTGATAACATAAACCGAATCTCTGATCACAATAAATAGAATTTTTTCAATATATTAGTATTAATCCGTACGAAACTTCCAAAAAATAACATTACCCGATTGATAACATTATCCGCGATTACATTAGGTGGCGTTCACTGTATAATTTATGTTGTCATTATCGCTTTATCTAAGAGAAAACTGTATCAATAGAAATAAATGAGGCATTATTCGAAAGATTTTTCATCGGATTGGTTGGCAAGCGTTTCCGGTCTCTTCTTAATCATCGTACTGGTTAAGAAATGTAGAGGCAGAAAGAAAAGGCGGGTTTCTCTGATCAACTGCTTCCACCGATTATTACTCTTTCCGTTCTCCTTACAAATACTTATGGTTGCGTCCCAGTGACGCAGTGCTATATAGCATTAATGTTAATGCTTCAGTAACATTGTTTTCAAACAGACAGAATATTTTAAAATATGAACTTAGTTAATAAATTAATAATTTGATAATCAATTCAAAATAATTATTAAATACAGTTCTTTACTTGCATTATTTTCATAAACCTACGCTACTTGTCGGGCAAGCGCAACATTCAGTAAATATAACAATTTACCAATTAATTTTCATACTTTATATTTGGATTTTAAAAAATTAAAACTAAACAGATATCGTAGTTAGGGTGAGAGCAGGATGCCCAACTGCAAAGCAGGATACCAACTGCCCTTCTTGCATTAAGGTAAGTAGTGGCAGGTAGATTCTATTTCAGTGGCAGTTAAGTTAGGTTAGGCTAAGTAGGTTAGGTTAGGTTAGGTTAGGTTATGAACAGTGGCATTAGTTTAGTAGGGCATACCGAATTCACGCGTTTCGAAAATGTGCCATATTATATCTCCTGCGTGGTTTGTCGTGTTGGTCAACCTGTTTACCCACATAAGATGGCTGTCAGTAATATGTTACTACTTATTATTATGAATTACGTGTTTTAAGGTATGAGCATTACTGGATGTATTCTTTTATGCATCTATTTGCGACCTAATTATAATCCTTGTACCTAGGGACACATTTTAACGTTGTTTCGTTTAGTAAAAATTAAAACTGTAATGCTTAGGAGATAAGGCTACACCCGTAGTTTATTTAATATTTTCACTATAACTTACATTTGGAAATAAATACAGATCTTATTTACTGTAAAATTATTGTATAGTATATTGTAACAGAAAGAATAATTATTGGTTCACTGTGTGAGAGTGTAACAGATTTGCGTTCGTCCCAACAAACACAATTTCGTAACTCATCATTGTGCCAGCCTTTAACCCATATAAGTCCTACTGGAATTTTTTCCCAGATGTGTCACGGTTTATGTGAAAATATGAAAGCTACTTTACGAATAAAAAACCGGGGAACAGTGAATTAATAACAACTTATTTAGATGATAAAATCAACATGCTTTGACGAGAAATACAATGTTCAGAAAACTGTAGGCTATTTGCAATAATTAAATCATACAAAATCTTTGGCCTGGAAACATTCTGACATTTAAAAATAGTACACTGAACACATTAAAAACCCCTAAACCACTGATAATGCTGGCCATTCCATCTCGTCAAGATAAAATAACGCAGAAAAGAACATAATAAGTCAACAAACTAAAAATAAACTGAATTTTGGAAATTGGTATATTGCGACTCACCCGAGTCCCCCACTCCTACTCTCAATCCCTCCCCTAGCGGCGGCATTTGAACTACTAGAAGCGACGGTAGAGCCATCTCGTAATGAACTGATGAAACAGAACAAATAATTTGTTTCTTCTTTATTCTCTTCTTCTCTTCTTTTCCCGTCTCCTTCCTCTCTTCTTCTCACCTCCTCTTCACCCTACCTACCTACTTGAGAACTCTTCCTTATAGTAAATTATGGATCGACCGGGATTCGAACCCGGGACCCCTAGCATTATAGCTAGGAGTCTTGACCACTACGCTACGAGTGAATATTGAACACTGAAGGAAGCTTTCGTATATTAAAGTTATGTTAGGGGGATTTCACGAGTTTTAACGCAAGAATCAGTTTTTATAAGTAGTGTTGGTACAAGGGAATTTTCCTGCATCAATTAAGCCTCATTTTATGTTATAATACGGCGTTTTTTTTTTATAATTATGAAATATTATGTATGGTACAAGGGTATTTTTTGGAAGGGTCTTTTTATAATTGTGAAATATTATGTGGAGGTGCAAGGGGCTTTCCTTATTGTGAAATATTAGGTGACATATCAATTGCAATTATGCATTACCGGCGTTGAGCAACGGCTACAGGCATGAAGGTATGCGTTGCTGGGAAGCGGAGCAGGCCGCACGCGCGAAGCAGCTGAGAGGGGTGGAAGCAGCCAGGCAAGTGGAGAGTGGATAGGGGAGCAGGGTGAGTCGTAAAGTACTAACTTGCCCTGAATTTTATTGTAAATCGCAAACAAATAAACGGAAAAACTGGTGGGTTGATTGACTACCTTTAACTCAACATATTAAACATAAAATAGAAGAAATATAAATAAAAAAAACACCAAAGAAATGAAAAGACTAACAAATTAAACCAAAGCCGCATCGCATACCTTTCTTAGGATGGGTCTGCCCAAGGAAGAGGTCGGTGAACACCCAGCTCCAAATTTAGGTCTTGCTCGATAAGATGCCCCGTATAGACTGATTGGTACGCTTAACAAGCCGCGAACCCCCAACTAGGGCCCGGGGGTTAATACAAGAAACGAGCTCGGAAAATAAGCGTAACAAAATTCACATAGCTAACAGAAACCTCCACTTGGAGGCCCTTCGCCCCAACATAGGGGATATAGGGAAACAGATTACCTTGAGACTCAAATTGATCTGAATTCCCGTTTTCATGACAATTTCAACACGGTAAGTGTATTCAGATCTATTTGAATTCTCCATGAAAACGTAAGTTATTAATTGAGCACTGAAAGTGACTTGCACTGAATCCTTTGTAGAAAGTCATGATTTATATGTGCAATGAAGTTTATTATTCCCTTTAAGAATTTTCGTATACAATCACACTAATTTTTAACTTAAATTTCCATCCTAAAACTAAAGTGTGTTTTATGGTCCGGAGCGTCTTATAGTTCGAAAAATACGGTAATAACTAGATAAAAGCATAATGCAACTGAAACATAACCAGCAATGTCTGAATAAAGCGAAACACTTAACAAGCGGCGAGATGAGATGGCAACGAGAATGAAATGTAATTATCCATATTAATATTTAAAAGTGGCCCAAATTATAAGTGCCACATCATTGTCACTGTCCACGTCAGAACTGTTACTACGACGCTTTCAATAATGTCCTTTGTGGAGGCCTCTTCTTGGAGTCTCTAAGGGTGCGCCACACATTTTTCTAATCTTTGATTGTAACACTGTCAAATAACCACAGCATCGCATGACTAGGCAATAACTGACATTCGTACAGAACGAAGTAGAACGGGGGCGAGGTTCAGGTACACGAAACATAAACAGCTAGGAAAGCAGTGGAATGGGAAACCCGTCTACACTGCCAGAAAGCCGCCTATTCTTTCTGCCCCTACTAGCAATAGCTTTGATATTGGGAATAATTATGGTGTATTTAAATCAGGCACGCGAAACTCGCCGAGTACGGGTGGCATATACGTTTCCCCACCCTTCTCAATACGATAGAGTTGACGTCAGTCTGTGGACATCTGGAATGAAAACCAACCGCAATGGATTTTTAAAGCTACTTTGAAAGTAACGGCATGCACATAACACTATAATAATTGTTAATATTATGAACTTCAATTTACTGTTCAGTTTGGTATTTTAGCTTTTCTCCATGTTTTGTGTTTTCACTATGTATGTATTTTGTTTTTGTATTTGGCAACACTGTTTTTAAGTATTATGTGTGGTGTCATCTCAAGTTGTTGTGTGGCGACAGTTAACAGTCTGCTGTTCATTAGTGAAGTCATAACATTTTTAATATTAAAGTTGAAACAGGTTATGGGCCCAGAATCGTGTCCCGCTACGCGCTCGAGGATAAGTAACGAGTGTTAAACCAAAGGAAACGTGTGCTATTGATGAACTGTTTTTGGTTAATTAACTAAGAAGTAGAAAGGTTAGAATATGCGGAACTGAACAGAAAAACCAAAAGAGAAATACGAAAGGACCTAAGAGAGTACACACTAAACCGAACACGGAACATCCTAGAGAACTCAAAATCCATCAAAAGAGTGAAGAAGGAACTAGAGCGTGATAAACACTGGATGTTGGGAGTAAAGGACACAAGAGGGGACACAACGAGATCAAGACAGGAAATAAACAAAGCAGCAACCCAATTCTATAAGGACCTTTACGATAGCAACACAACAACACAATACCACAGCTATCGAACGGAAGAAGAAAAAGTACCTACAATAATGAAAAGCTAAGTCGAGAACGCTATAATACAACTCAAGAATAATAAAACACCGGGAAGCGACGGAATAATAAATGAGTGCTTGAAATGGGGGAAAGATGCATTAACAACAGAAATAGCTGAACTTTTTAACAAAATTCTCCAAAATGAAGAAATACCCGAACAATGGCAAGTAAGCGAGATAGTACTGATCCACAAAAAAGGAAGCAGAGACGACCTAAACAACTTCAGACCAATAAGCCTGCTACCCAGTCTATATAAACTATTCACAAAAATACTCACGAACAGACTAGCAAAAATAATGGATGAAAACCAGCCACCAGAACAAGCAGGCTTCCGCGCAAACTACAGCACCATAGACCACATACACACAATAAACCAAGTGATTGAAAAAACACACGAGTTTAACCAAAGATTATATGTTGCATTCATCGATTATAGAAAGGCGTTTGATTCAATAGAACATAACTTCATGCTGAAAGCACTAGAAAATATAGGCATAAACCCAAAGTACATAAGGATCTTGTATGGAATATACAGGAACAGCAAAGCGATAGTAAAGACAGAAATCGAGGGAGAAACGTTTAGAGTAAAAAAAGGAGTCAAACAGGGAGATCCTATTTCGCCCAAGCTCTTCACATGCACACTAGAGGCGATTTTCAGAGGACTGAGCTGGAACAAAAAAATGAAAGGGATAAACATCAACGGAAGGCTACTGTCAAACTTAAGATTTGCTGATGACATAGTGTTGTTCGCAAAATCCGCCACAGAGCTACAGGAAATGCTAGCAGAACTGAGTACTAAAAGCGCAATAGCGGGACTACAAATGAACCCTACAAAGACCAAAGCAATGACAAATCACATAGAGACACCAATAATAATTGATGGTACACCAATCCATTACTGTAGCGAGTACATATATCTAGGCCAAGCAGTCAGTCTGACAGAAAATGGGGACAATGAGATCGAAAGAAGAATAAGGCAAGCATGGGGGAAATTCTGGGGACTCAAATTCTTACTCCTAGACAAAGACATTAACAGAGAACTAAGATTGGAAGCACTACAGACCTGCATCATACCGACACTAACATATGGAAGTCAAACCTGGACGCTGAATAAACAACAAGAACTGAAGATACAAAGATGCCAGCGCAGAATGGAGAGAAAAATCTTAGACATTAAACTAGTAGACAAAGTAAGAAACGAAGAACTGAGGCTAAGAAGTGGTATCGAAGAGGCACATAAACAGGCAAGAGAGCTCAAATGGAGGTGGGGAGGACATGTGGCCAGACTACCTGCAGACAGATGGGCCTATGCCACCACGATCTGGGACCCAAGAAGAGGGAAAAGAAGAAGAGGAAGACCGAGAAGGAGATGGGCTCAGGACTTCATAGAAGTGATAGGACCTCAATGGTCACGAATAGCAAGGGATAGGAGGGAGTGGAAAATCACAATTTTAGGTTTAGAATAAAATGTTGACATAATTTAGAAATTAAAAGTGAAGTGAAGTGAATTAGGGAAAAGTACAGGACACTCATTCTAGACTCAAAATGGAACACAAGCTACACACAGTAACTAACAGTTAAAGTAAAAGCTCAAATCCGAGCATGCACACAGGAAATAGCTCACCCCGTGTGTACAAACTGAGCTAGCCCTACCGAGAGTAGGAGGCCCTTGCCTGAAAAGGATTCAGTGGCTTTTTCTAATTTCTAATTCTAATTTCTAACTAAGAAGTTATGGAATTATTTACAACAGATAAACTCCTCGGTTCAGGAAACTGGGCCAGGTGAAATGGATGGCAGAAGGTCTGTTAATGGAAAAAGAAAAGGCATACGAGGTGTGTTCTGGCGAGATCGAAAAACCGGAACCGGTTCCTACAGATGCGACGGTGAATGTTCGTGAGAAGTACGAAAGTGACCTAGCCAGTTTTAATAAAGGTAATAGAGCTGCTCGAGGAATATTTTCAAGGACTTTAGATCCCAGAATATGTGACCTCATATCTATGTGTAAAACTTCAAGAGAAATATGGGTGAAACTGCATGAACTCCTTGAACAGAAAAATAAATAAGCTCAATATGCATGCCAGTTGCAATTTTCATCGTTTATGCGAGATCCAACAACTACAATGGCTATGGATATAGCGAAATTGGAACGCATAGTATCACGGATGTCCGATGTAGACATAAAACCAAACGACTTTGTCGTAATGAGTAAGCTTTTGGAAACATTATCTAGTAACTTTGAGCCACTGAAAATGGCTTGTTGTGCAAGATCTGAAGAGCTACAGACACTAGTGGAGTTGAACAAACTGTTGGTTGCAGAAGAGCAGAGAAGATCGTCAGAATCTTCCAGAGAAACTGAACTATCTGCTTTACTAGCTAAAGCTGGTCTGGGAAAAGCTCAGAATGGTGCAGCAAAACTTGGCAAGCCTACAAACATGCTTCAGATGTGGCAAAAGGAGCCACTTGAAAAGGGATTGTACAGCAAAGAAAAATACTGTGCAGGATAAAAAGACTAAAGATGAAGAAGTTTTTATTAGTGAGTGCCTTGTAGCTGATAGTGATGACACATGGGTCATTGACACAGGAGCCTCACAACATATTACCAATAGAAGTGACTTCTTTCAAAGTTTCACAAAATACAGGTGTCCATTAGAAGTAAGAGTGGAAAATAGCTCAACAATGAAAGCGTATGGTCATGGCAAGATATATGTAAAAATGCTGGTTCATGGTAGCTGGAAAGACAGTATAATGGAAAATGTACTGTATGCACCAGGTGCTTCAAGAAACGTATTCTATGTAAGTCAAGTTCTAGACCATGGGTCAAGATTCAACATGTCCAATGACAAATGTGAATTTGTAAAGCCAAAAGGTGTTGTTGCTGTGGGAATACGACAAGGTCACTTGTTCAGATTGCTATGCAAGGTAATATTGCCTGAGGTAAACAATGCAACAAACATTGTTACAGTGTCCTCTTCTGAAGCTCAACTGAATGAAGTAAACTCTCTTCAACTCTGGCGTGAAAGACTTGGTCATTTGAACAAACAACATGTGAAAAAGTTTCTTTACTCTCAAGGTATAGAAGTGAATAATGATTACGAGTCTTGTGAAGCATGTGTGCTTGGTAAGTAGCATAGATTACCATTTAAAATTCGTCAACAACGTGCAAAGGCTGTTGGTGATCTTATACACACAGATCTCTGTGGGGCTATGGAAGAACAATTAATGGGCGGTTCTAATTATTTTGTATGTTTTACTGATGATTATTCTAAGTATAGGAAAGTGTACTTTATTAAGCATAAATCAGAAGCTGTAACTAAATTTGAAGAATGTTTTGCCTTTTTCAAAAATCATACGCAGAAGCCAATCAAGGCGGTTCTCAGTGATGGTGGATTAGAATATGATAACAACGTTTTCAAAGGTTGTTTCAGAAAATGGGAGCAGAATTTCAATACAGTACACCCTATACAGCCCAACAAAATGGATCTGCTGAACGAAATAATAGGACTCTTGCTGATTTAGCTCGATCAACCATGATTGCAAAAGATTTACCAAAATCATTGTGGGCTGAAATAGTCAATGCTGTAGTACACATTCTGAATAGTACTGGAACATCAGTAGTTTAAGGAAAATCACTTTATGAAGTTGTTTGTGGTAAAACTCCAAGATTTGACCACCTTCAAATCATTGGCACGGACTGTTTTGTTCATACTCCTAAACAGAAGCAGAAAAAGTGGGGTCCGAAAGGTCGGAAAGGAATCCTAGTTGGATATTTAGATGATGTTGATGGCTATCAGGTATGGTTCAAGGGTACAAGAAAGATAGAACGTACCAGAGAGGTAGTATTCTCTCCTGAATCTGCATCAACAACAGCCATTGTTGCAATTGATCCAGAAAAGCCTAACATTCATGATACTCGTCCTGACTGTAATGGAACTGAGTTTGATCCAGATGAAATTTATGAAGAAATGCAAAATGATCGACAGTTGAGGAATAGAAAAGAATTAAAAGCACCTGAACGTCTTATTGAATGCTGTATTGCAGAACAGCTAGAACCAGAACATTACTATCAGGCACTTAAGTCAGAAAATGCAAGTAAATGGCAAGCTGCAATGGACGAAGAGATAACATCCCTATCAGAAAATGATACTTTGTATTTCACACACCTGCTAGAAGGAAGAGGAGCTATTGTAAACAGGTGGGTATACAAAGTAAAGTATCATGCAAATGGTGACATTGATCGCTTCAAAGCTAGGCTGGTGGTTAATGGTTTTTCTCAAAGAAAAGGAGTGGATTATTCTGAAACATTCAGTCCAGTGGCATGATTTGAAAACCTTCATGCTTTAATAAGTGTTGCAGCAAATGAAAATTTAGATCTGACACAGTTTGATGTCAGAACTGCGTTTCTGTATGGGACCTTACAGGAAGAAATCTATATGAAACAGCCTGAAGGCTACGATGACAACTCAGGTCGAGTGTGCCGACTAGTCAAAAGTCTATATGGACTGAAACAGTCCCCTAGATGTTGGAACAAGCTGTTTAAAGAATTTCTGGAAAAGTTTGGCCTAAAAGAAAGCAATGCTGATCCGTGTTTGATTTGCAGTAATGACAAAACAACAGAAGTTGTTGCTAGCATTACATGTTGATGGTGGACTTGTTGCCACAACACCCCAGATTAAGAATCAATTCCTTGAAGAATTGCAGCATGAGTTCAAGGTAACATACAAAGATGCTGAATATTATCTTGGCGTAGAGATAAAAAACTGAGAAGTGGTGATATTGCTACCAGTCAACAAAGTTATGCTGATAAAGTTTTGGAAAGATTCAACATGAGTGATGCTAATCCTGTTTCTACTCCCATAGAAAAAGGCAGTCTTTCAGGGGAAGATACTATAGGAATTGACTCTGAAAAGATACCTTACAGACAAGCTGTAGGCAGTTTGATGTGCATGGCAATTGCTACACGACCAGATATTGCCTTTGCTGTGTCATATTGCTCTCAATTCTTAGATAAAGCTGAACACAAACACTGGTCAATTGTGAAAAGAATACTAAAATATATAAAAGGAACGACTAATTTTGCATTAGTGTTCAAGTCTGGTTTTCACCCTGGTTCCTTGGAGGCATATAGTGATGCTGATTATGCCAGTGATAAAATACCCAGAAAGTCAGTTTCTGGTATTGCATTTAAATACAGTGGAGGAGCCGTTGGCTGGGCAAGTCGTCGACAGCAGTGTGTGTCATTAAGTACTACAGAAGCAGAGTATGTAGCTGCAAGTGAGGCATCCAAGGAACTTGTGTGGTTGAAACGCCTCTTTGATGACATTGCCCCGCTGACATCAATTCCTACTCTGCAAGTTGATAATGCGAGTGTTGTTCGTTTGGCTAAAAACCCAGAGTTCCACCAACGTACCAAACATATTGACGTAAGGTATCATTTAGTACGAGAAAAGTGTTTGGTTGGTGACATCATAATCGACCATATTGATGGTGAATATCAGCTTGCAGATATTCTCACCAAAGCTTTCCCTAAAAAACTCTTTGAACTGTTGAGAACCTTCCTTGGCATGGAGAGAGTGACCCAATTGCAAGGTCAAGGGGAAGTGTTAATATTATGAACTTCAATTTACTGTTCAGTTTGGTATTTTAGCTTTTCTCCATGTTTTGTGTTTTCTCTATGTATGTATTTTGTTTTTGTAATTGGCAACACTGTTTTTAAGTATTATGTGTGGTGTCATCTCAAGTTGTTGTGTGGTGACAGTTAGCAGTCTGCTGTTCATTAGTAAAGTCGTAACATTTTTAATATTAAAGTTGTAACAATAATAAAATAGCAGCAGTATCGTAATATCAGTAATCGTTTTGGTCATATTCTGAAAACGAACGCTGACATCTGTTAGGTTACATCAGCTTGTCAATATCAGTCTCAGTATCAACATCTGAACATAATCTCATAGCACTATAAATGAAAATAAGTCGGGATCAATGGTCTTAATAAACACAACAGAGTCCCTAAAGTCTGGCCGTTCTAAGAAAGAAACCTCAAGTAAACAAAAACCAATATGCCTGCCTCACTCTAGCACATTACTCGCATGACCTAAGAGTGAGACAGATATACTGGTTTTTATTTACTTCAAGTTTTCTTCTTAGGTCGTCTCTGGTATAGTATCTGTCCCAGAGGAAACAAAACAAAAAGAAAGAAACAAAGAAAGTTTGCATATTTTCAGAAAGTTTGCATATTTTCAGAAAGTTTGCATATTTTCAGAAAGTTTGCATATTTTCAGAAACTTGTTCCTCAATATCCGTAGCCATTTCTACTATCCTGTTAGCATCTTCATCTTGTAAAATAATAAGTTAATTGCTCAATATTAATGCAGAAATTGATTCTGGTGAATGCTATAAATACTGCACAACAGATTAATACATACATGTCAGCACATGCTTCCCACAGTTTGTGCGACAATATTTTAATATTAAAGTGCAAAACAAATTGAACTGCGTCCAGCAGACCAAACATCTGATTTTATCGTGATAGTGGTTAGACCTCCTAATCACTATGAAACATGCGACGTCGGTTTGAAGAACTTATATTAGTACACTCAGAACTGTATCCACCACTGATAGCATTGCTATATCTTTGCAATGCATTAGAACAAGTGTTAGAACAAGAACAAGTGTTAGAGAAAGAGGAACGAAGAACTCCCTGAAGTTATAGAAGTGCATGACTGATTTCAAGAAAGATTCAATTTTGACTATAAGAATCTTTATTCCTGATGAATATTTTTAAGTTCATGAAAACAAAATACCTCTAGAGTACCCTCTTTCCTTGATTGTGTAATAGTCCCTCAGGCCACCCCCAAGGCTGAGTGGTTAGACCGCTCCCCTTCCACCGCTGGGACCTGGGATCGAATCTCGGTAGATCCATGTGGAATTTTTATGGACAATTGGGGTCGGTATGGGTTTTTCTCGGGGTGCTCATGGTTCCCCTGCCATGTATCATTCCAACAGAGCTCCATTCATTATACTTTGACCATTGGTTGCAATAAAGGAATGTAATATTCCCTCTTAGTATGTTTGCACTTTGTATTCTGCACGGAATTCACCGGATGTTGCAGTGCAGGTTATGCGGTCCGTCCCGAGACTCTGATTGGCTGGTTAAGATTATTTAACTTATTTCGATTGCGTTGTACAATGCTGCCAATAGCTTTACACGTGGGATGAAAAGAGCGCGCAGTTAGTGGCAGGTAGAACGAGGTTTGCCAATTATTCTAGGTTGTGATAGGTTAAGGTATTTAAGTTTAGTTTAGATTAGTGACAGATGTTCTAGCGACAACACCATGACCACCATCAACATCGTCAGATTGACTCATGATGAGATCGATTCTGCGCACAGTTACCCCACCTGCCGCATGTTTATTCTTGAAACCAAGATTTTGCTGTCACATTTCTTTTCTGTACGATAACTTGACAAACTCGAAGAGTGAGGTTAAGTAGGGACTTCCGGAGGAGATGCACGGACGCCTTTGAGAACTGTTATTAGTTCCGCTCGGCTGCACAGATGTGACTGTGGAAATAACCTTCCATAACGGTTTTTGTAATTAAATATTCTTCACACGTAAGAAATTATACATGTCTACGGTGCTTCCAGCGTTTTCATAATATAATATAAACCCTCTAAATAATTACAGCACACCTTTGGAGAACTATTGAAATTATTAGTACTTTTGTTATTGTTATTTTTAAGTATTGGTATTCAAATTATTGTGAAAACCCTAGTACCGGTACTAAATAAATATTGCAATCAAACGATAAAACATTTTGGTGTCTTGATTCCTATAGTACAGTTACCCCTGACTTGATTTTTCATTTTATATATCCTGAGGTTTCTGCTTGTTGATAAGATTCTTCCGAGACGTTATCTCGGAGAGGAAAGAAATTAGATTACTCGTCTTAATTTGGTTACCCACAAGAGAACATCAAAGGAAGGGGATATAATGGGATTCTTCTTTAATTCCAAGCTCCGGTTGGTATAGCCAATGAAAGCTGCAGAGGAAAAACATGAGTTCAGAATCTTGAATTTGCTTTTTAATTTCATGCAGTCGGGGACCTTAACACTCCTTGCAAACAGAAACGCGTAGTTTGTACACGGTGACATTGCTTGATGGGCATCCTACGATTAAATGAAAGGATATGCAACTCGAATTGATAAAGAAACACTTGGATAAGATGCAGGGGAGATCTTTTAGCTTAGAGAAAAGTAACACGACAAAGTTGCGGGGAGCTACTCTCATGGTCGCGATTCAAAGTAACCATAACAACCATTCTCCCCACCCCTACTTTGCATATCTGACCTACTTATTCTGTTCGCTGCCCTAATTTGCCTCTTGCTGAAAAACAAAACAAGTGCTGATCTTAAGAATAAAATTATGAGAATAGCAATGTTAAACAAAATGTTAATGAATAAATGAACGGATTGTTTGCTAATTATCTTAAGTTATAATTGGCATACAAGATGTATTCGATATATAACATCGAACTATAATATGAGGTAAATAGAAAATGAAGGAAATGTCATAGCTGAAACTATTAATGCTTCCCTTTAAGTATTATGAAGATTGAAGAGGTACCTGTCAGACACCTAATTGGAAGAGCAACTATATCGGGTGCTCTGAAATTCTCCTTACTACCTCCTAGAGGGGACTGAGTGGACAATATTTTGAATAGGAACCCATGTCCGGAAACGTGCCGTTATCTGCAGATCCAAACTAAACGTTATCTCTCGCTCCAGCCGGAGTAACGTATTATTCTTTATCCAAGATGTGTACGGAGCAAAAGTGAACAACAGACTTTCCTTGACTAACTGTGTCCTTTCGTTTCATTGGTTAATCGCACCAGCACACTTCACGATAGTGCGACAAGCTCAATTAGATGTTTACACTTAAATAACATCAAGTCATGGGATTACTGGCAACTGTAGCCTACCCTTGTACATTTTTTTTTTTTTACTTTCTCGCAAAGGAAGAAAGTATTGTGATTGTGACAAAAGATCGAAATCGAGGTAACACCGAGAAAACATGTTTTACAATTACTAGAAACCGAATGGCATCTGTCTGGATATCTGTAAACAGTTAATTGCTTCTTTTCTTTGATTATGAAATTCGTTAGAATTTGATCAACCCTCCTAGAATTGGGTTCCCATAACTGATTTTTGTTAATGGAACTTTTCGTGAAAACTTCATTCAAAATTTTGAATTCTGAAAAACTTACTCTAAAGATTTTAATAAAAATGTAAGCTTCTAAATTTCCATCAATGACTAATAAAATATTGTTATGTTCGTATTTCTATATAAATAATTTATTCATGTTCATTTTCGATTTTTTAGGCTATCTCCATTATAGTACAAAACACATAAAAAACCTAGCTTAATCGAGTTGTAGAAAAAATTAAAATGAAAATTAATTATTGTCATACAATAGTACATTATAATGCAACAAGCCTATAATGGCGCTTATTAAGACACGAGTATTTCATAATTTTCATACTAGTGTCTTAATTACCATTATAGGTAAGTTGCATAAGACTGTTTTTGTTCGAGCATAATTATATGTTTAAGTTTTTGTTTTTAGAATACCTCGTAAGCTGTTGTAGCTCTTGTCTTTTCAGATAGTTGGTAGGCTCAGTGGCGCCAACTTATATGGGCTCGTGGAGCTCAAGCCCACCCAATAATTTTCCGTGTATTATCATAATTACTTATTGCTATTACCACAGTATAAGTATTAATACAGTAAAGAAACTGTGTTAAAAGTCCTATGACAACATGTTGGCTGGACGACACTAGCGCTCCATGCGGAGAATAGGTAAAACTACATTCTCATCATATCAAATGACTTGGGAAAATACATAAACACATCGCAAAATAAGTTATGTTAAAAGAGAAAAATACAGAATATTTTTATTTAATGCAAATCTAATTTTAAATTTAAGAAATAATAAAACAGCTACTGTATTATATTCTAGTCAAGAAGAGGTAAACAATACCTAAATAGGCTACTGTTAAGGACTGTATCTAGGCCTAGTACCCTTTAATATAATATAATTTATATATTTAATATAATTTATAATTCAAATGATATTAAATAGCCTACTTATTAATTACGTAAATTATATTATAGGTCTGTCACGTTGTTCATCCTGCACGTCATTGTAGACAGTGTATTTTGATTCTTTGCCTTTATGGCAATATACGACTTCAATTTATTGTAGGTCTATGTAGCGTCAATTACTGCAGGATGGACTCCATTAAACAAAACAAAAAATTCTGGAGCATTTGGAATTGAAGACACCGTCGGTACAGCAGTTTTAATTAACGAGTTTTAATAGGAATTCATAAACTGCCTGTTTTCGGCGTGTGTCAAGCATAGACGGTAATTTCCACTCAAATAATTTACATATTTTTTTACTAGGTTTTCTTGTCGACCATTAATGACCTATTTTATACACCAGAAATCATTACTACAGAATAAAATATAAAAGTATTACATTAAAGTAACTTGAAACATAACCACACCAGAATCACGACTAAGCCAGTAGGTCTACAATAAATATTACTTATTTTCGTTCTTACCTTTCTGGATGTTTCAAGAAAGTGAAGAAATGCAATTCATGATTTTGTCTTTTATTATTACTGAAATTTACAGCAGAATAATAAGGTTCTTTCGAATATCGCGTGTTCTAATAAATACAACACTCCTATTTATTTAGATACTTCCCGGAGTAGTTTCTGTAGTCTTACTTTATGGCCGCTACGATCGCTAGTAAATACTCGCGCATGCTCGAATGGCAGAAAAACGGACTGAGTTTCTGTACTGTATTAATACTTATACTGTGCTATTACTAAAAATCCTGTTTCTTTGTTGAATCGCTGTACAAAGAAAATCAGGCTATTGTTGATATATATAGTACGATCTTATTTTGTTCCAATTCACTCGCTATAGTTTGAAATCGTTCCTCAGTTCATTAAATTTTTACTACTTTCAGTGCAGTTTTCACAGCCACCGCCGAAATATCTTTTTACGCTTTGAAAAGACGAAATACATTTTTGCGTTCAGAAAAATCTTAATTACATTGTTTATTTTCTAAGTAGGCCGATAATAAAGAAAGCACGGAAAGTCAGATAATATAAATTAGATAGCGCTTTAATGAACATGGCAAGGAAATGTGATATAACCTAACTCAAGATTCTGAAGTAAAATGTATTGGTCACTGTTTAAAAAGAAAAGAATGTTAGAGTGGAACGAACATGTAGAAGGAACAGCAAGGGACAATAAAGCAGAAAAGTAATGTAACTTATAAGGGGCTTTGGTATATCCAAATGGGAAAATCTATATTAATAAAAGGAAGTGTCTGTCTTCCTCCGTCTGTCTGTCTGTCCGCGATGCCCAGCGAAATCTACTGAACGCAGAGATCTGAATTTTTAAACATAGGTGGACTGAGGGGTCGGAAAATGCACCTCGAAGCCGGAATTTTAATTTTCGCTTTCGTTCGTGAGTTATGAGTGAAAAACGGGCAAAAAAACGTGTATTTCTGCGTTTTCGAAGCATCAGTTTCAGTAATATATTTCAATGTCAAATCAATTACAGTTGGCTTTGGCTATTTTTGTGTCGCCGGCTTGGTCTAGTGGTTAGCGTCGCTGACTACAGATCCGTCGGCCCGGGTTCGATTCCCGGTACCTCCTCGGATTTTTCTGAGGTAGGGAGGTCTGGTAGGGGTGCACTCAGCCTCGTGATTCAAAATTGAGGAGCTACTTGATAGAGAAGTAGCGGCTCCGGTCAAGAAAACCACCATTAACGGCCGTGGGTGTCGGCATGCTGACCACATGCCCCTCAATCCTGCCATCTGCCTGCGGGAGATGACGCAGCAGTCGGGTGGTAGGCAAAATCCCTCCAGGGATGTAGCGCCACGGAGTTTAGTTTAGTTTTTAGTTTTTTGGCTATTTTTGTAGCATCGCGATCGCTTGATTTTCTAAGTCCATCCTGGACGATTTATTTGTTTAGAGTGTCAAGGCCCGCAGACATATGAAATTTTCAACCTTCACGGAAGAAGGATAATCAACATAGGCCTAAATATGGTCAAACATTGTTCGATTTGAACGAAACTCACTATACAGGGGTTTTCTGGGCCAAGGAACTGGAATCTCTGGTTGCTTTTACCAGGGGACGCTACCTAAACGTGGAATGCACTCCACGTGATTTAGGTGTTAATAAATATAATGATTAAACTATTATGATCTTAATTTTTTAAATAATTATCGCGGGGGAAACGCGGGTACATGCTATCTTATAATAATAAAAGGACGTGTTTGTCTGTCTGTCCGCGATGCCCAGCGAAACCTAATGAACTCAGAGATCTGAAATTTTAAACATACGTGGACTGAAAGGTGGGAAAATGCACCTCGAAGCAGGATTTTTAATTTTAGCTTTCGTTCGCGAGTTATGAGTTAAAAACGGGCAGAAAACGTGGTTTTAGCGTTGTCGAAGCAACAGATTTCAGTAATATATTTCAATGTCAAATCAATTGCAGTTGGCTTTGGCTATTTTTGTCATACCGTGGAAATAAAAGCATCGCGATCGCTTGAATGTTGTAAGCCCACGCTGGTCGATTCATTTGTTTAGAATGCCCAAGCCCGTAGACATATGAAATTTTCAATCTACACGGAAGAGGGATAATCAACATAGACCTAAATATGGTTAAACATTGTTCGATTTGGACGAAGCTCACTATACAGGGATTTTCTGGGCCAAGTAATTCGAATCTGAGATAGCTTTTACCAGGCGACGCTATCTAATCCTGGTATGTAGTCCACGTGATTTAGGTGTTAATAAATATAATGATTTAACTATTATGCTCTTAATTCTTTATTTTTTAATTTTGAAGTAATTATCGCGGGCGAAGCCGCGGACACATGCTAGTATTACATAAATCTTACACTTCTACTTATTGAATCAAATAAAAGTAGAGAAAAATTACTTAAGTATGCAATTTATAAGCATTGATTTTCACAAAAGCTGATAAAAAACACTGTTGTAAACAATTATCGGATTTAGGGAAAATCTTTCTCTACCTAGTCCAGGTTTTGTGTCAAAATATAACACGAAATAGGGTAAAGTCGCATTGTAAGACCCACTTTGAAAACCAACTTTCTTCTCATAAAACACCTAATATCACACGTATTTTGTTATAGATAGTTCTCTGGAGAGGAGATGTTGCCTCGACGAATGATTTGGTCCAACCCACTCGCCCTAAACGTTACACTTTCTTTTATAACACGATCTAGCTAAAAGTAACGTGAATTCCGCCATATTTTTATCTCCTTCTGATAATGAAACTCGTGATTGGATGTTAGAGGTGTGACGTCACACCAGCTGAACACGTAGAATTCTGGGAAACAGGTTCACCAATACAACGAACCTCGCGGGTGATACAGTATGTCACATTTACGAAACGGTAGAATTCAGAATGCCCTATTACATTAATATCATTAAGATGGGCCCCTTTACATGGCGACTTTGCCCAAAATAGTTCTGTAACGATAACATCAAAAACTACCGCTAAACTTGAGAATAAGGTGACCGCCGTCCCAGCCGGGCTGTACCGAGTGGGACCAAGTCTACAATGTAGTCAATATTACAAACAAGACTACTTCGGCAGATAAACGACGATTGTAATGATGTTTTATGAAAGGTGTGGAAAGGAGAAAGGCTTCTGCATTTAGTTAAATAATGACAGGTAAATTCTAGGTCAGTGACAGGTTATGTTAGGTTAGAAACGTTATGTTAGTTTAGCAGCAGTATTCTGAATAGCGCGGGGTTCGTGACATATTTTGCAAAAGGTGTGGAAGGGCAAAAAGCTTCTACATTAAGTTAAATACTAACAGATAAATTCTAGGTCAGTGACAGGTTATGTTAGATTAGGAAGAGTTATATTAGTATTACAACTGTCTTGTTGTATAGAAGTATTTCTTATAGTATTAATTACTTCAGTGGTGACCCCGATGGAAGAAGTACAACAGACTACAGCTGGAACGGTTCAGGAAAACCAAGAGTCCGTAGTGGCCCGCGTTTCTATCAAAGTTCCTCCGTTTTGGAAGCCTGATCCGAGGATATGGTTCATTCAACTGCAACAGAATCCGGAAATGAAAATAGTAAAACTCAATTTGCCGGATAGTAGAAAGCAATTATACTGTGACATATCGACAAAGCATATACGCCCTTATATTCCACACAACTTTCGACAAGCAGCCTTTTCATCTGGTCATCGCCTTTCTTACCCAGGAACAGAGCAACAACCAAAATGATCACTGAACGATTCATCTGGCCCAATATGAAGAAAGACTGTCAACAGTGGACACGAGCACGTATCGACTGCCAACGATAAAAAATGCATCGACACATCAGATCTCCAGTTGGACAATTCCTAGTTCCCAACGACAGATTCAAACATATAAATGTCGACATTGTTGGACCTCTACCTGTGTGCCAAGGATTCAGGTATCTCCTCACTGCTATAGACAGATACTCTAGATGGATGGAAGCTGTACCAATAGTAAACCAAACAGCTGACTCTGTTGCACAGGCACTAATTTTTCACGATTCGGTTTTCCTGTAAGAATAACTACCGAC
Source organism: Ectobius pallidus (assembly GCA_964059195.1). Taxonomy (NCBI): domain Eukaryota; kingdom Metazoa; phylum Arthropoda; class Insecta; order Blattodea; family Ectobiidae; genus Ectobius; species Ectobius pallidus. Next base: position 31,986,157 of record CAXKWD010000009.1, read on the forward strand.
CAAGGTCGACAGTTTGAAAGCCAATTGTTCAAATCCCAAAGCAAGTACCTAGGTTTTCAGAGCATCAGGATAACCGCATACCATCCACGAAGTAATGGTCTGATCGAACGCCAACACCGCACCCTGAAAGCAGCACTCCAACGCCATCTTCTACGGTTATCGTCGTGGGTAGACTCATTACCTCTAGTTTTATTGGGCATGCGATCTATAGTAAAAGAAGATTTAGGTCACTCAGCCGCCGAACTGGTCTATGGCACACCACTCCACCTTCCAGGAGAACTGTTCACCGACCAGCCTACCGTAACTCAGTCTGACTTCGTGAGACATCTCCAGGAGACAATAAGAGTACTTAAACCAAGTCAGACATCAACCCTTGGCAAAAGACCTGTTTTTGTGTCCAAACATCTCGCCGACTGCTCTCATGTTTTCATACACCATGGACCCCCATTATTCTCACTCCAATCTACGTACGATGGGCCCTACCCAGTAAAGAGTCGAACTGATAAGTTCTTCGACATCAATATCGGGGGGTTAATGAAGCGAATCTCAGTGGACCGCCTGAAACCAGCCTTCCTGTTGGAAGAAGGTCCCCTTACTGTTACTAATCCTCAACAAGAAACTCGTACTGATGTGACTGGACATTGTACCAGATCAGGACGCAAGGTCCACTTCCCTGCACATTTTCTAGGACACCATCGCTGTCACTAGGGGGGAGTGTGTAGTGTATTGTGTAGTGTAACATAACATTCAGGTTACTCCCAAAGGAAACAGTCATGTATAATGGAACTCATCCCTCAGTGTTCTGTTTTCCTTCTTTTGTTTTGTTTTTCTCTCTTGAGATTGTTCACTGCCTTCTTTATTTCTTTATTTAAGAAATATAGAAGGCAGTGGATTGTTGGAAAGAAAGATAAGGCGGAAATAATCGCGGTAGTTTGTGTACAGCAAAGAATACGATTAAGTTTAATTATACAACTGTAGAAGTATTTATTATAGTATTAATTACTTCAACGCCACGACATTTTATTGTATAACTAGATGGTTACCCGTCTTTCATACAGGTAAAAAATATATTTTGTGTGGTTCTTAGCATTACGCAAGAAACAGCTCGAGGAAGGAGAACATATTACGACCAATGCCGCCAATTTATACAGGCCCGTGGGGTCAAATCCTCTCAATAATTTGTCGTATATTATTATTGTTATTATTATTATTACTATTACTATTATTACTATTACTATTACTGTTAATTATATAAGACAAGAGTGTGGGGGACTAGACAAAAAGCCATATTGGAACGAACACACATAAATAACGAATTAAGAAAATCGGGTTATATCAGCAAGGCTTAATAAACCAGAAGGAAGAAGGCGTTCGGATCGACCACGAAAAAGGTGGTGTATTTAGAGAGAACCGGCTAATGGTCTAGGGAATGAAGAATATGATATATGATGCTCGGGACGAATTTCTTGAGATAACTCTTGTCAGGAGAAACACATCTTGCAAAACGCCAAACTCATTATTTTGGTTTAGTATTTAACTATGACAAAAAATTAAAAATCTTATACCCAAATAAAAGTTTTGGGAATTAGTATAATATATTGTAGAACATAATAACCTACAATAGATTATGCAAATTATGGTGTTCAGGTACGGTAGGATATTTAAACAAAGAGCTTTTTTAAGAAAATCCGAAAAAAAATGCATTCTTTTCATGTAAAAGTGTTGTAAAACTGAAGAGATACCACAGCGCATCACATCCCCGAAAGATACTCAACCCAAATAGAATTTATGTAATGCACTCGCGTAGCTTTCATTACCCTAAGCATGGACAATACACCTATCTCACTTCACATTCTGACAGACCTATAAGTTAGTGTAAGAGGCTGTATTACAATGAGTGCGTATTCAGTTGTTTCAACATAAGGCAAAGCAGGCAAGACTGAATTTCTACAATTGAATTTAATATTTTATTCTTGCCTTGAACAACAGAAAATTTTTTCGAAAAAAAAAGTTTCAAATATAAGTTCTAGCTTTTAGTATAAGCACGTCATGTACAAAAATTAAACAAAATCGTTAGAGCTGTTTTCGAGAAAATGGCAAAAACTAAATCATCTTCATGTAAAGTAACATTAAAAATAAGAAAAAATCGTCCACAATCTTTGTGTCACATGCCCAAAACATACTAACCCAAATAATAAATTTTTCGTTCTCGTTCTAGGCTGTTCACACACACAGCATCAATAAAGAGATGACATGTTATCAGAATTCGGGCCCTGGTGTTAAGGGATTTTGCATGGTTACTATAGTGAAGTAAATATATCTCACATACACATACATGTTTCTGTATGTGTATTTATGTTAAAAACTCACTTCGATTTCAGGGTCGAACACAATACTTCCTCTACCCTACCTGCAGTACCTATGGTACAGGCAAAAGAAGGATAAATATTATAAACTTTAAAGAATTTCCATTAACCAGGCTACAACACTTTCCTGACGGCTGAATGATAAAATGTGATTGTTATTAGTTATTACAAACAACAAAATCGTTTCTCATGAAGTTCTATATTTATCCGTAGTCATATCACTTATATCATATCATATTGTCATATCATATTGTAAGTCCATTTCATGAACCAAATAAGGGGTGGGAATGTGGAAATTTTAAAATCGTTGAGCCCAACCAACTAAAAGTTGTCGCCAATGGGCAAGCTGCAAGGCTTCTGAGTTCAAATCCCAAACCTCGAGGCCGCGAATTTCATTTGGGGGTTTCTTGGTTTCCTCATTCGCAAAGGCAAACTCAAGGGGAAGGACGTTTGCGGTAATTTTCAGGAACGTAATCTTTTTGCGTTAAAAATGGCAACCAGTTTGCAGCATGGTTTTGCTAGTTCCAAGGGCATGTTTGCGACAAGACTGAGCAACACGTGCTGACTGACCTGGGGTGTGTAAATTCTTATTATAAGACATAACCACATTTTCCTTCCCAATTTTTCTCAGGCTTAGGATTGTACACGGCTTGGTTAAGAATGTGGATGTACTTCGGTGACAATAACACCACCACGTTTGGTGTTCATAAAAGTCTACAACTTGAGCCTCAACATTTTAATGTACTGCAAGAATCAAAAAATCTCATTCTCACCCACAATGGCATCACTGAGACGTTCGTCGACAATCACGTACCGGTATACATTGCAACAATTATTTGTGCAACAAAACCTAATATTGCCGTTTTTTTAAACTTTGCCAAATTTACACTTTTCAATGATTATGCTCTTATTTCTTCTTTTGGTTTCAATAACGCTGTCAATTTGTACGTCCATGTTGCTGTATAAAATATTAGTAGTTACTGAACAGACAAATAAGCGTTACGATATAAGTGGTGCCAAGTTTAATTTATAAGGCTAGTTCAGAAATATCAACGTTCTTCTTCATTGCAAGTGTGTTATTATTGTCGTTAAGCGAACATACGAATCTGGTGCTGTTACTTTTTGGACACCCTTTCAGTTTACCAGGCTTAAAAGCTGTTTTTGGATACCGAAATCGGGTCCTCCAAATCCAACGCAAACTGGTTGTGATTTAATACTCCTGATTAGACGTCCTGCCGCAAACGTGCTGTCCCCCAAATTCCAGACTGGTAGGATTTGTTTACTTCCAATAACTCATCGCCACTATGTCACACCCAATATCATAATAGTTTAAACTGATTATCAGATTCACTCGAATACTTTTTACAAGAACCTACTTTTAAACCCAAATCTTCTAAACATTCTAAACACATGATATGACCTGCATGCAGTTAAAACAAGTCAATTAAACTAAGTAATAATAATAATAATAATAATAATAATAATAATAACAACAACAATCATAGCAATCATATTAATAATAAAACAGGGAGCTTAAATATAAATTACCATATTGTCCTGAACAAATCTAAATTTAAAAAAGAAACACATTCAGATATTGTACTACGTAAATCCACAAAAATATCCCCACATAAAAATAGCAATGATTAAAATGGGCCTAAGTGATATATTATATTGACTTTGTTTAATTGTCACTCTCTTTTATGGTTTATTTTCTTGGTCTAGGAAATCTAAATCTATTGAACAGCGGAAGAAATTATTCAATCAGTTAATTGTATGTATGATGCTGTAAGGAGAATATTATATGAAAAGGTTCAGTAAGATCCGTAATATTCTGTTTAAACTGGATGTTGTACATTAATTTTTTAATGGTAGATACCGGTTTCTTTCATCAACTTTAAAAACCTCAACGAAATTAAAAGGCACATGTGAGAAAGTATATGCAATATATTTTGCACCGTTAATTAGATTTGAGCTAATATATCAAATACAGGACTTGAGGCTTTCATGATGCTGACTGATATCCTGATCTAAGCTCGAGTTTTAAAATTCTGATAACCCGTGAAGCTATAATTACATATCAAATATGCACAGAATTTTACCACCAACCATAACAACAATAATTACCCTACGCTTTTTATAAGAATTTTGTCGATGGTCTCATTATGTAATGGTCAGAATTCTTGACTTTTAACGATAACTATTAATTTTGAGGTTCTGGGTTCGATTCCCGGGTCAGCCATGGAAATTTTATCTTTCATACATAGCTTTCAATCGCCAGCATGATATTATTATTATTTTATTATTATTATTATTATTATTATTATTATTATTATTATTATTATTATTATTATTACGGACTTAGGATTGCAAACACCTTGGTTAACACATCCTCAACTCATTTCATCGGAATAACGTAGCCTCGCCTAACACGTGACACAGTCTGACAAATGGGGCTAAACTTCCGCCAAAGTAGTGATGTCGATTTTAAAAATATTTTTAAAAATTAGTAACAACAATACTCAACAATAGTCCACCTGCTTAATGAAAAATTCAAAATTTTGTTGCTAGGAAAGCTTTGAAGACCCTCCCAAACTTTTATTCATCCAGTACATGAAACTGGTAAGGTTATCACCGACCGGATTACTGCTGGTACTCATTTCTGTTAGAGGCTCAGTGGACCCCAGGGAAATAGTGTCACCAGAAGGATAAGGCTACTGAAAAATCCCAGCCACCTCAAGGCGATCGAAGTTATTCGGTTCGATCGCCTTGAGGTCGCTGGGATTTTTCAGTAGCCGGTTTGCGTAGCCCATCAAAAATAGAAAATCCCGGTTTATGTGATTATCATACTGTATTCCTATTATAGCATATTGACTTTCTTCTTTGGTATAGGCTATGTGAACAATGTTAAGAAGGTTAATTCATGTGATTATCAGGGCTCGGTCTAGGGTCACAAAGTTACTAGAATTAGGTTTGGAATGCACGTAGCATAAATGACGTCATGAATTAGGTTTAGAATACACGTAGCATAAATGACGTCTTGACTCGTGGGGTGACAGCGAGGAGTATGCTTCATAACAAAGTTCATTACTTCCTTGGGTCCGTCCATACATACTTGACTTGCGATTCTGTAAGCAAAGAATCCATTGTATCCTATTTATTTTATTTTATTAATTATTTCAGAATTCATATTAGTGTTAATTCTACTATTTTGGAATTCACAGTACAGAAGAACAAGCCGAAGAATTGAGAACGTTATCTTCAGAAGGAACTGAGAGAGATTCGGAACGGAATATTTGGATGTGAAAGGAAGCAACAATGCATTTTGCAATTTGCACACAAAATATATACGGACAGCTAGATATCGATTGTTTGAAAAACACTGTTATGGCAAAAGGCAGATGGTAAATATTAAATACACATTCAAGGCAGGCCTTCAATATCAAAATCAGACAACTGAACGTTATCGACATTTACGTATAAACAACATCACATTCAACAAGGTCGAAAATAAATGTTGTAAAGGGTTTCCTGAAAAAACATGGCTAAAAAGTTTCTCGGGAATCGATCCTAAGAAAAATTCCTTAATACCTTATGACAATCACTGAATCAGATTAGAAAAATGGTGCAAGACCTGAAAAATTTAGGTTGTAAATATATTTTATTTTCTTCTCACGAGCCACAAATTATTTCAGATTATTAACACAAGTAAATTATAACGTAAATTGAAACACATAATGCTAGGCAAATCATTAACTAAACTATAAATGTAATGCATAATTATATTTATGACTGTAAATGTGAACAATTATTTTGTCTCCTACTATGACTGTATGTTTACATGTTGAGGCATCGAGTAGCACCACGCTCCATCTCCACTTTGCCTCAACCTTCATAAATCAATGGTCCAGGAGTTCGTAACTTTCTTGGATTGGGTAGGCCTACCCTAGACCGAGCCTTGATGATTATTGGGGACCGGATTTTTAGGTTTTTAAAAACACTGTTTTAGGTTTTCCATTAGGTGAAATAGTTTTTTTTTTAGGTTTTTTTCCCAAAATATCGTTTTCGGGTAGAATAATTGGTTTAATGAATTTGAATGTGCTACATAGGATTGAATACATAAAACTTGTAAAGTTTAACTTAACAAAATTGACTTAAATTTGTGTAAACTTGCTTTAAGACAATATTATGCAATTGAAGAAGGAGAGCATAAACAATCAAAAGAAGCAGTGAAAATAAGATTGCCTCACATTTCCTGGTTACAGTATATCACTAAATATCTTTCGAGATTCTCAACTGTGAAGTTCTTCCTGTTATCTCTTAGTTAATAGTTAATACTGTATCTAGACACTACCCTTCTCAGGATTCGAATCCGATGCTTCTAATTTAGTGAGTAAAATACTTCATGGTTGGATGTGGATAATGTGAAACTGATTATTTTCCTTTTTTCGGTTGTTACGCATGCTAACCGCACAACAGATCAACTAGGGACGAATACTTCCACCGTTCCTAGAAAGGTAAATAATACGGTACATGTTTCTGGCAGGATTGACAAAATATTACTTTGCCATCTGTAGTGAAATTCAGATCGTCGCCAATCCACTGCCGTAATAAACTCGATTGCATTTGTTTCGGCATAATTAACACGTCTTCTTAAAACTCACAGTGTGACCACTCAATATGAATAACAGGGCATTACTAAAGGAAAAAAAGGGGAAAAAAAACAAGCGCTTTAATACATAGAAATCTTTGTCCTTGTTCATACACAGCAACAATGGGTATTCGTACGAATATTTTAAAAGGAATACGCCGGTACTCTTTTCCTCTCTTGATACTGTCCATCCTAGACGACAATGGGTTGAATGAAACGCTGGTGGTATTAATTTCTACCCGACCAAAATTATTCTCTCCAAGCAAAATATCGATTTCTCAACTGACAAACAAAAAAGACAAAAAAGAGCCTAAATGAGATATTTTAGGTTTTATATCCCGTTTAGGTGTATTTAGGTTTTTATACCCCATTTAGGTATTTTTAGGTGCCACAGAATTAATGTGGGTGAATCCTGTGGACATGATTCGAAAAGGTGTATGGGCGCTTTTTGTTTTGGAAGTAAGGAAAAAAATAGGTAAAAACCTAAGAATCCGGTCCCTAGTGATTATAATGAGTTAACTATGATCCTGCAAATGTATGCGCATACGCAGCTATATGGATGAGGATTAAACAACTGAATGCGCACTAGTGTAATACAGCCGTTTGCTCTAATTTGGATTATGAAGGATGTAAGTGTTAAATTATTATTATTATTATTATTATCATTATTATTATTTAATTAGCCTATAGTATAGCAATCCTTCGCACATATTACTACCTTCGTAGGATATGTTGCCAATGCCAAAATTAATTTTGTAAATAATCTTATATATTTTTAATAGCGCCTATTTGAGTGTTGTATCGGCTTTATTTTTTCCGAGCGGGGTGCTCCTGTTAGTTGCGCGTAAGTTCTACTACGCATTCCTTCACTTACTGTTAGACCTTCGATCCTTCTTTCATGGTTTAAGAATAGTGATCCCCTCGCTGGAGGGCCTCTGAAGATTGATGAGTGAAATTAATAATGCTTTAATTTAAACTTCAATATTTCATAGTTTTCTAAATACTTTTTTCTATTAATTAAATTCTAGTTTATATATATCGTTAGCTAAATTCATGTCACCAGAATGGAAAATAAGATTGCAAATTTAGTATTCTTATCTGTTACACAAGTAGTTCCTATATTGAATAATGCTATGAGCTTTGGAGGAGATATTTCATGGGCTTTCATTGTAGCTTTCTTCATTGCGTGTAATATGCGCCGTGTCATTGAACGAGTTTCATTTATAGGTCTTCGTAAATATATGATGCTTCAAGTTTACATATACCATGACCGAGCAAAAAACACCGGATTTCAACTAATCTATATGAATTAAGAAAATAAGTAATACATTCCAAATTAAAGATGTATCATTCAGCTTTGATTCCTTTTTCACGATATTAATACGAGCTTCATGTAATGTTAGCATAATGTACCACTGCCTGTGAAGACTACAAAATATATCGTAGTGAAGAATGTGATTCCATCTTAGGTTCACTGCCCTACTAGGGAATTCAAAGGTTACGTCTTGCATTCATTTAAGTATGCTCAGATCTCTCAAACTTATAATTTATGCAGCTTATTTAATTCAAACATTAAAATTGTTATAGTAATTCTGTATGTTCTTATTAATACGTTTCTTGGGGTTATTTTTCTTTATTATTCCCATCCTACCAGTCATGCATTAGCTTCTTACGAGCAATGTAGGCCTATCAGAGCTTTCTTATAGTGGATATCATAATTGTTACTTATACAATGCCATAGTCCGGGAAAAATTATTATATCATAATAAAATCAGGTAAACTGATATAACAAAGTGCCATAATGTTTTTATTTTAATCAGTGATAAACGCAATTATAATAGGCCCATGCAGAAAAGAAGTTATTTCTGTAATAGATCTCCGAGCTAACCTCCAAAAACAAAATGCGCTGACAATAATAATAATGATGCAATAGGCCTACGATTCGCTGACATGTTTGTTTCAAGTTTAAAGCAGCCTTATAGGATATGAATGAATAAAAAGTCAATATGATATCTGTCAGGAATTTCATTAGGTATAATGCTGCACAGGAACTAATAAGAAAAATACTCACATTAAAATATAGACTAATGTAGATATCGGTAGTCTACATATCCATAGAATGCACAATATAATATCAATATTCAACGGCTAGTTGTGTTTTAAATCTTTTATTAACATTATTTACATTATTAATTAACCTATACTGACGTTGTTTTGAAGAAACGAATCGATCAAGGCGGGCTAACAATATCAATATACGATTAGAAATTTGTTACGTTATTAAGTGTCAGTATGGTACTTTATGAGATTGTGTGGGGGACGGGAAAATGTCTGTCCGTCTCTCCGTCCGTCCGTGTGTCTGTACGCGTGATAACTCAAATACGCTTTGTCGGATTTTAATGAAACTTGGAATACGCGTTTACAATGTCCATGGGAAGAAGCCTATTGATATTGCACAAAATCGGTTGACCGGTACCGGAGTAAAACCCAATTTAGTGTCTATTTTAAAGGCGCGATAACTCAAATAGCCTACGCTTTATCGGATTTTCATGAAACTCGGTATACTCATTTATAATGTCCATGGGAAGACGTCTATTGTTATTAGACCAAATCGGTTCACCGGTACCGGAATAATGCCCAATTTAGTGCATTTTTATGGTAATATATAACAAAAGGCACAATAACTCTAATAAGCTTTATCGGATTTTAATGAAACTTGGTATACGCGTTTATAATGTCCATTGGAAAAAACTTATTGATATTTGACCAAATCTATTGACCGGTATCGGAGTAATGCCCAATTTAGTGCCTATTTTATGGTAATATATTAGAAGGAATTTAACAAATACAAATCGGTTATCCTGGCAACATATTGTTTTACACAGATCATATACGGGTTTGGAATTTGCAATACAGTTAGCCATGATATCCTTTGCTTTTGATTATCAAACTAGTCAGATGTTTATTTCTTTGATCAAGTTGAATACTGTTTATATACAGAAAGTATATTACTGAGAAATAATTAGGCCTACGTACATTAAGTGGAGTTCTTCTCCAGTGTATTTTGTGAAATGTTGACATATTTTAAGAATTTCTTATATCAGTGTATAAGAGTTTGAATTAAGGTTAAATATGTTCTTCCACAGGCCCTGCTTAATGAATCGATCTGGAGCTTAACTCTGAAATAGATTACAAAAATAACTTATTTTGTTTATATAATTGCAATTTCCTTATAACTGATTAAAATCATTCTGGCACTTTGTTATATTGGTTAACCTGATTTTATTTTAATATATTGTGGGTCAAATTAATATTGATATACTCGTTATTTCGGTACCGGTCAACCGATTTCGTCCAAATTAAATAAGCTTGTACCCAAGGACGGCATAAATGCGTATACCAAGTTTCATGAAAATCCGATAAAGCGTATTTGAGTTATCGCGTCTTTCTAATATATTACCATAAAAATAGGCACTAAATTTGGCATTACTCCGGTACCGGTCAACCGATTTTGTCCAATATCAATAAGAATCTTCCCATGGACGTTATAAATGCGTATTCCAAGTTTCATGAAAATCCGATAAAGCGTATTTGTGTTATCACGCGTACAGACACACGGACGGACGGAGAGACGGACATACATTTTCCCGTCCCCCACACAATCTCATAAAGTACCATACTGACACTTAATAACGTAACAAATTTCTAATCGTATATTGATATTGTTAGCCCGCCTTGATTGATTCGTTTCTTCATAACATCAGTATAGGTTAAATAATAATGTAAATAATGTAAATAAATACTTAATTATGAATAATAAATATTGATTCTTGAAACTTTAAGTACCTGTCATCCGGTCTCTATTTATTAGTATTAACGCAAGTAAAACACAATACCACATCTGAGAATATTTAAGTGAGCTCTCCTTTCTTTTGTTCCAGGTGAGTGGGCGACAGATGTCGCGCTCTGCTTCAACTTTATAGACACAACACCTGCCTTTGTCAAGTTGAGGTCGCCACAGACATCGAAATGTAATGTATCCGTTCTTCTGTGAAAGACACCTGCCCAATTTGAATCTGTTTCTATTTCTGTTAATGAATAAACAACAAAATCATACAGCCTTCGTATAAACAGTAGATTTTTCGAAATGCTAGGCCTAGCCTTACCAAGCGATTAACCTCGAGAGGCGAAACCAGCATATATATATGTGTGTGTGTGTGTGTGTCTAATTATTATTATTTTTTTTTTTGTTCGTCTGACTGCCAAAACTACTGGGTGTAATTATTATTGTATGTATTTTGTATCGATTTCGCTTGTGCCTACGGTGCAAGTAGTCCCGCGTTCTAATCCTGGTGTGGACCTACACTTTCTGCCGAAAGCGACGAGAAACCACTGTGACATTATCTGGCTTAAAAACTCCTATGAGGAATACGGCTTCCATCCAAAGATCGTGCTCAATGCCTGTATGGAACAAGATGAGTTTGAATCTTCACAGTCCTGGGAAATATTTTCGCTGTAGCCTAAACGTAGAGAAGTATAAGGGATTCGTTTAGCAATAATTAACTAAAATAAATTGTTCATAATAACACTTACATAGAATAGGCTAATATTTTCGACAAATGTTATTCATTCTTTTTCCTTCAGTGTTTGACTGGTTAAAGTGCAAATACGTAGAAACAAATTTTATAACAACACAATTTATAATTGGTCACGGAAATTTTGAACACTGTCTGGAACTATTCAAAATAGAAACCAATATCTGTATTTGCAAAGACACAAATCAGACAGTATCACATCTTATATTTCAATGCTTTGCTTTGGAAGTCCAAAGGCAAAAAATTATTACTCAATCAGATGATTGCCAAAATAGATTTGAACAACCTCTGACAAATGTTTTACATAAGAAATACTGCTCCAAGACGTTATATGAATATATAAATTTTATTTTTAAGTAACTTTGATATAGTATTAATATTTATTGTTAATTAATTTTATTTATATCTGTTATATTGTTAATATGTAAGTATAGAAATCAAGCAAATTGTAAACGAACGTAAATTTCATTAATTGTACTTAACTAAAACCCTAGCATACCGAAAGGTGAAATAGGGTTTATTATATTTGGAGATTCAACAACAACAAAACAAATGTTATCCATTATCATTTGCCCGGAACGTTTGAGATTGCTCTGGGCTATGGAGAGTATGGCTCCATCTAAATAGATCATTTGCTTTCTGGATGTCTGTCCACTCTCTGACACGACATCTGCTTCCAATCAATACTACGTTTGCCTTCTATTTTCCCTTCATAATCAGTTAAAAGTGATTCGGCTGAATCGGATTGATTCGGCTCGAAATGTACTGTATAACAACCACAGAAATTTGCGAATACTATGGACTGGCAGTTATGTAGTTTGCCTGCATGTGTGTGTGGACGGCATAACTCTAAAACAAAAAAAAAATCGTACAAAAACAAAATATTTTTGCAGTCCTTCTGTTAATATATAAACGAAATTAATTGTTTAAACAAAAATCATTTATAAATGTTGATTCTAACGCCACTAAAAGTATTTTTTATCATTTGACAGTCTATCTGTATGGTCGAGTTCTTTTCTCAATTTCTGATCATGTATCTTTAAGATGTATATATCTTTAAAAATATATAATCTTTCTTTCTTTCTTTCTTTCTTTTTCGTAGTTTTACCTCTCCCTTTTTTAGGATTTAAGCGACCCAAGCCGCCCGGGCCTTACAGGGCCGCGACCTGTCGGGAGAGGGATTACCTTTGGATCACATACATACTTTTTTGACCAGACAAGGACATGGAGGGCCTCCCCGGATGAGTGATCAGCCCAATGCCGGGGCCACCTCCGAGACAACACGAACACATAGGACGATACACACCATTCACGCACACACTCACTCAGAACAAGGCGAGGATGAGGATGAAGATGATAATGACGGCCAGATGATATCCGGGGACCACAAGGGCCTAAAGTTACCTGACATTTGTCTCATAGGTGAGGGAAAACCCCGGAAAAAACCTCACCTAGGTAACTTGTCCCGACCAGGAATCGAACCCGGGCCCGCTGCGTGAGAGGATTGGACGCATCCTCTGAGCCACAGCGGTGGACATATAATCTTCAGGTTTAAATATATAAGGCGATCTATAAGGTGAAGGTCTATAATATTAATTATCCTTACAACACAGATGTTAACCTGAGTAAAAAAATTGGCCAACTTAACCCTTTAAATTGCGAAGATAAGTGAAAGAAAAGTCATTAAATGGCGTCATTTATGACAACAGCCCACTTAAAATATTATAATTTGAGGTTAACTTCCGTCAGGTGGCGTGTGTGACATTTCTGGTAGTCTATCTTGGAATTCAGGCCCTTGGTTCATGCTGCAGCTGCTCCTGGTGTAACACTTGACCCCCCTCACAGGGATGTAAAGAATATTTATAGAAAGAGTTTACTGAAAAATGAAACATCTGGTTTAACATCTTTTTACATTTATTACAAGCATTCCTAGTTCATACATATATTTCTTATTCAGTTTTAAACATAAAATACATGTTTGCAGTCCTCAGCAATACACACACATAATGGTATACAGTTCATTTGCTTCTTTTTACGGCTGCAACTAAATATCGTGCAGCGAGACCTACAATTGCACGATGGTACTATGTTATTAGGCACTGCCTTTTTGTAACATACTTTGGTAGAAGTTCATTGTTATTTTTTTCATAACCAAGTTCCGTCAAGTCTAATGGCTCGTACGAGGGGTTGAAAGCGTTCTTCCATATGAATTTTTGGGCTGATGCACGTAAAGCATCTGAAGCGCATGTAATTCTGTCTAATGTCACACCAAGTCCCACAGTTCGAGATATGGATATGTAACGTGCTTCGGCTGCTGTTAGTCCTGGTTTATTTATTAGTTTTAAATATAGTTGTTCCAGAGCTGTTGATTGTGAGTGAGTGAGAGGTAGTCCATTTCCCAGTGGCTTAAGGACGTCTTGTGCGTAAGGTTGTTTAATTTCATTTTGGCCTTTTTCTTTTAAGGTATTTTGCTAGTTTTGTCGCAACCAGTAAAATCGTGTAGTGCTGGTAGGACAGTCATAATTTTTTTTTCTCCCAAAGAGTCAGATACTAAGTGGCAACCTATTATTCTTGATTTTTTTTATGTAACTTTCATCCATAGGCCCGAGCAGTTATAATTTTTAAATTTTGTCCAGAAATGAATTGCCAAAACAAGAATTTCAGTAGGCCTATCTGAACTATGAATCATTAGCTCTGATCCAGGTTGTACAGCATGAAAAGCACGCACGTATATTCTGGTGTCTGCTGCAGAATGATTTGATCTTAGATCCAAAACCTCCCTGGATTTTGAAACATTTAGTTTCGTCATCAAATCTTGCAGATATCACCAAATCTTGATTTTTCATTCAATTTAACATAGTGCTTTGTACTTTTGCATAGGAATCTTACAAGTTTTTGTTGATTAAATATCAAGATATTTTTAGGTATGTGAGTGGATGGTCCCAAGATTTTCAGTTCTACAGGACTGGAACCTTTTGCATGTTTTTCGCTTCCATATTCTTATAGAAATTTCATCATATCTATCGAAAACAATGTCAATTCTTTGTACGTTAGGTCTGGAATAGAAAGAAGTTATGTACTTGTAGAAAGCTCCTGCGAAGTCCTCAAACGTTGCGTATTTATGTTGTTGAATGATGAACACAAGAGCATCCAGCCAAAAATATGAATCGTACAATGACCTGACGAAAGAACATACAATAGTCTACATCACAAGCGCAACTAACTTCATTGTCAATAACATTCATAAGAAAGTGCTTATCAGGTTTTTTCATGAACCCATGCACATCAGTCAAGGCACGAGGATATTCTGCTAGTTCATGACTAGCAATAGACTTCGGGTAATATTCACGTTGAATCGATAACATTACAATCTTATGGACGTCAAGAGATTCTTTTGATTTCTGAAGTTCCTTCTTAATGCCTTTTTGGCAGTTTTTGTCTTTCTGCTTAAGAGCGTATTTTAAATTCCGAAAACTTGCCCTCTTCATATGGCCGAAGGCACTCTTTTCTTTTCCCTAAAGCATAAATAAAAGAATTCTTCATGAAGATTTTCTCCATGTTCTTCAATCTTCAAAATACAAGACGGTTCACTTTCGTCTACCAATTTACCATTACGTACATTATGTAAACTCAGTACTTCGTCTTTTTCTGTAAATATATTTTTTTCCCTGACAGGCTTCTAACCGAACTCTTTAAATCAGCCTCATCTCTCTTTATTCTAGAGGGACTCCATTCAATATGCCTAAATAAATCCTCGGCTGCTCCTGTAGGATCATTGTACATGTCATAAAATTCCAGTACATTGTGAATAGCACTCTTTGTTGGATACAGAAGTATCCATTTTCCCATTGCATCTTTTGTGTGTGTGTGTGATCCCAATGAATCCATCACCGACCGCTGAATCTTATCTGTGATTGCACACAAGTGAGATCACAAGCTACAGAGTTGAAAGTTCCTGAACTCTTCTTGACTGACAACATACCACTTTCAAGATCAGTTTTAACGCCATCTGGAAGTTGAAGCATGTCTTGTAAGTACATCGTGATACCACGAGCATAGTTGTGATGGTTCTTAGAAAAAAAGTGTGGTAACATTTTCCTTACAGATGCAATTTGGAGTTCAAAATTGCAATCTCTGTCGGCTTTCAACGAGTCCAACAGTATTTCAACCATTTCACAATATTTCATATAGTACTGCATTATATCGTTATTAGCGCTTCTGTGTGCCATGAAACCATTGAAGCTTTTAAAGAAATTTGCATTTTCCAGATCGCATTCTAAAAGAGAGTATGTCTTACTGAAATCAGCCACATTGTGATCGGCAATAGCTTCCCGTAAGATTTGGACTTTTGAAGATATAAACAACTCCTCCAAAACTTGAGGTTCAGCATATTTAACAAATTGCTCAAGCTGCAAATAAGTAAGAGCTTCTTAGAGGAGCTTGTGTGTTCTAACACCTCTACCGTAATGATTACCGTTTAATATGGATTGTAACGTATTTTCACCATATAATCCTGCTTCTTCTGTCAAAATAGATTAGACTTGACGGAATTTGGTTATGAAAAAAATAGCAATGAACTTCTACCAAAGTATGTTACAAAAAGGCAGTGCCTGATTACATAGTACCACCATGCAATTGTAGGTCTCGCTGCACGACATTTAGTTGCAGCCGTAAAAAGAAGCAAATGAACTGTATGTGTGTGTATTGCTGAGGACTGCAAACATGTTTAAAACTGAATAAAAAATATATGTATATACTAGGAATGCTTGTAATAAATGTAAAAAGATGTTAAACCAATTGTAAATAGTTTCATTATTCAGTATACCCTTTCTATAAATATTAAAAAAAATACTTTGCACTTAAATAACTTGCAAAAGGTAGAAGATATCAAAAAATGTGTAATAACATTTTTGGTTGTATTTTTAATTTCCTTGTATTAAAAAAATAGAACCGAAAGATTGGACCAGGGGTCACGGAGATAATGGCGTAAACATAATGTGGCTCATCCGCCATCTTTAATGGTGGCTCAAAATAACCTCGACCACAATATTTGGTGGCAACCTGCATTTCTACATACTGTAAGGTGTCATAATTAAGAATCAAGAAAGAAACTGCGTCCGAAAAGTTTTGCATACTCGTGCGCCAGTTCGGCCTGGTCTGGATATTTTCCGTGAAGCACTTTAACCTTCCATTGTTGTTCGCTACCCAATGAAGACTCTGCAGCTAAACTAACGTCCTCTCTTTGAAGGACTAGTGGTGTAAATTTGCTGATAAGTTGAACTACGTATTTAGTAATTTTATACTGGTTCTTAGAAAAATATTTTCTCATGTTCCCCACCGGTTCAGTTCCTAAATATTTATCAATCCACGTCTCCCCTGGGATCGTGGGAGGTAGAGACGTATTGCAGTATGTACAAGTTGATACCTAATTTAAACAAGAGTTTTCTTGTTAATGCATTTAATTCATGTAATTCTGTATCTGAATATTTCAATATTCCAAATGGGTAGGTTATGACAGAAATTGCCCATGTATTAATGGCTTGAATCATGATTTTCCCATTCAATTTTGTGTTAAGTAATTCTGTTAATCTTTACTTGTATTTTAATCTAAACTTATCTTTCATAGCTGTATGATATTTCAATTCCAAGATATTTATATTTGTCGTTTTCGCTCAATACTGGGAATTGAATACTATTTTCTACGTCTGTTTTTATTTCTTCCCCTCCTTTGATATGTATATGTGCACATTATTATTATTACTATTATTATTATTATTATTATTATTATTATTATTATTTAAGAAATTAACGAGTAGTATAAACACCATCAATTTTCTATGTAAACAAAAATTTATGTTGCCATACAATGGAATATAAAATTGAAAGCAAAGTTTTCAAACTAATTAATATATATATACGCATCAAATTTCGTACGTAACCCTTCTGTTGCAGTTCACTATTAGTTTTAACGTAGAAAGCAAATCTGATCAAAATAACTTATTTTGTATATTTCACCCCAATGTATGCAAACAAACCTAGGAAATAATTCAACTAACTAAATAAAACTAAAGTACGAGGAGTTAACTTAATTAAACTGAAAAGTGTAACCCTATTTATTCCCGCATAAAAGTTGTCCCACTTAATTGCCTCAATCAGCATATTAAGCGTGAGCTTACATGCTGTGAAATACCCCGTGATAAATATAGAACGTCCCTTTTCTTAAGTTCTTATTTTCGACCATAAAAAATTCACTTCCCTTACTAAAAAGTATATTTTATAAAGCATTAAAATGGTCATATTATACTTTGCGCTATTTTAAGCATGAGCGTGGAAGAGTTTGTATGCTTCGTGGTGAATGGTGCACTTCTCTTTTCATACGTTTTATCGCCGTCGATTTGATCATATAAAATATCCCTTGTGATATAATTATTTCTGTTAGAGTGTCTTCAAAATTTTCATATAGCACATAAATAATGTAACATTCGTAAATATGACCACATAACACCGTCACTGGAATCACTTCGATGGGTACGCCTGCGTGAGCGAAGATATTTTCACTGTCTCATACTGCTCTATAGAATCCTTCATACCTCAACACCTAGCTATCTTTCCAGTCGCTTTCATTACCTTTCTTCCTACCATAACTTGGGCACGCGCTCTCAGCTTGACCCCTTACTATCCATGCCTCTTTACAGAACTACACATTATTCGAATTCGTTTACAACAACAGCTATTCGTCACTGGAATTCACTGCCTAGCCATCTCAGGAGCTGCCAAACGACTTCACAGTTCAAGCGCCATTTAATAAATTTAGTATACAATAACATTTAGGAATTGATGCTAATTAGTAATATATTTTAATTTTCATTATATTTTGTAATAACTAAGAATGTATTTGTTTAGACTTTCATCATTTTTTTTTCTTTATTTTTAGTCATTTGTATTACTTATGTTCTATTTTTTTTTCTTTGTATTTAATGTTCGTTTCTTGTATTCATGTATATCAGTTCTATGTTTTATTATTAATCATTATTATTATTATTATTATCATTATGTATTTCATGTTTTTGCCCTGGCTGAGTGGTAGAGAAGGCCTTATGGCCTTAACTCCGCCAGGTTAAATAAATAAATAAATAAATAAATAAATGTCACTTACCATTTCCTATGGTTTTTATTGTAATATGTGTTGAATAGTAGGCCTATTAATGCTTTGTAAAATGATGCTGTTATTATTCATATTTTTAATATCCAAATTCAGATTCTATACAAAAATTCCAGAAATGGTGGCCTTTATTAGAGAACAGACCTCAGAGCAAACTTTACATACATGAATACAGAGCTTTAACTTGCTAAGTATGAGTAAATATGAGTGAAATAGCTCCCTACCAAATATTAGTACTATATTAAAAGTTAAAATTGCACCGCGAGGAACATTTTATGTAAAACGATAAGTAAAATGATAATTGCTAATATAACGAAAACTTCACCTATGAAGTTAACATTTTGTACACGCAGAACTATTACAAACGTCAATAACAAGTCTGTATCTTTAAAAATATGGAATTAAGCATTCTAGGAACAGTCCTCTGTTATCGTATCGTATCGTAATCGTATTAGTAACAATTCTTCCAAATCGGAGTCTAGTCTGTACTGATGCGAGAAGAGAAAATAATGTCGGATGAAAGTGACTATCACCGGTGGTCGTGTTTAGCTTTTAGTGGCTGACACCGATGACGGCATTTGTGGCTGACTCGACCACTAGAAACTCCTGTGTGCGCCACTATATATATAGTGAATGCCGCTTATTGTGATCACGTTGAATGAAGCTAATTTCATAATATTAACCGATTGATAACAGTAACCGCAATAATTAATTGGTTATTTATTCATACATACAATTTTGTTATTTATTCAAATTCATACATTATTTATTCATACAAAAACATTAGTAAAAACTATTTATTCATACATAACTGTGAATCATTGAACCACTCATAATACAGCGTTAGACTGCAAGCAATTATTTTTGCAATCAATAAGAAAGTTTTTAATATTTTCTGTTTTCCCTTTTGGATCCATTAACCAATGTTTCATACTCATAGTATTTTTGGAAGTTTACTGACCTGTGGTGAACATCGCTTAGCAAAACATCTATCGCCTGTCTGTTCAAGTCTTTTCGTTTTACAGTAACCATCACTGCATGTAATCTTCACAACTCAAAAGCAACAGGAAATCAGAGGGGTAAAACATGTTTTACTGCTTAAAAGAGAAAGTTAGGGAAAGACCACCCCCTCGAATAGGTCATCCTGTGAGCTGGAACAGTACCGTTACTTCCAATACAACACAATACAATGAGTTAGAAACAAAACCGTTAAAACCCAAATTTTGAATGACGTACAATACTTTGAAATAATGCCGCAAAAAGGAAAATGTGATAACATAAACCAAATCTTTGTTCACAAAGACATAATTTTTTCTATATATTATGAGTATTATTCTGTACGGGACTTCATAAAAGTGATAACATTACCCGACTGGTAACATTATCCCCGATTACATTAAGCGGCGTTCTCTGTATTATCAAATTAGCTTCATCCGAAGTGATCACAAAAAGCGGCATGCACTGTATATGTATATAATATATGGTGCTTTTCCTCTGGTTTTGAAGGGTAAGTATGCAAAATTTCATCAACATTAGAATAAAACTGAAGATTTGTACGAAGGAGAAAACTTCTCTATAGTCTGTAGACAAATCTCGGGGCCGGCGGACGTATCATTTGTGGTGGACAAAGCCGTGACCTTTGGGTTTTTTTTCTCGGGGATCCTCCCGTTTCCCCCGTCATTCATTCCACCAACACTCTACACTTCACCTTCCTTTCCCACCTCATTATCATCTCGTTCCCCTTTACTGGTTTTCGGGCTAGCTCCTGCTGCAGACTCTGCTGCGGGCCTCCTCCGTCCTGCCCCGTTGCTTGTGGTCAAGAGTTGTTGGTGGTGTACCGTACCTTTGGGGCTCTCAGAAGGACCCTGGGTTAGTGGCGCACGCCAGGGTGTGCCGCGCCTATGGGGCTCTTGTACGAGGGACCCTGGGTACGGTGCACGTGGAGTGGTATCTGGTCCTTTTGGATGTAGGGGAGCTCCGTGGGGGCTCGTGGTGGAGTCTGGAGGGGGTCTTAGGGCATGCACAACATTCCGTCTCCTCGGGGGTGCACAATTGGCCCGCCTATGTGGCCTACGTGCGCGAGCCCGTCAGGGCTCAGCCCCTGAACCATACATACATACATACATACATACATACATACATACATACATACATACATACATACATACATACATACATACATACATACATACATACATACATACATACATACATACATACATACATACATACATACATACATACATACATACATACATACATACATACATACATACAGTCTTACTAATAATCCATTTGTAACATTTATACCAGGAATATACACAGCTGAGGAAAGAAAGTGTACTAATAATTGTTGCATAAGGCTGAATGTGTGCAACCTTTACACAGCCTGGCCCCCTTGTTTAAACTTGACGTAAATAATCAAGATGGCCGATATGCGTAACAGCCGGTCGCTTCGTAGATGTCTGAGATTGAATTTTGAGGTTATGCATCCATTCTTAAGGTAACTTGTTATGAAATATTCTGGGCTACTTTTGCGGAATTATAAACATTGTTCCTTGTTTGCGGGACATATTTCCATACTTGTACCCATGATTACAGCTTTCTGAAAACAACATAATGAAATACTGAAACTACAATTAATCTGCAGACGATCCATCGTTGTTTGCCCGCTACACCGATAGATGGCGTTCAGCAGTCCTTTCATAGCCTGAGGCTAGGAACGTCATGAAAAGCGTGACGTATTTGATGACGTTGGACGTACAAACACTGTGTAAACTCGCAGTTATTATTGGTAATGCGGCTTATGCAGAACTTGCACGGTGAACAACCAAACAACCGTTCAACGCAGGTATAAGCAGCTTTTATTAGTAAGGCTGTTAGTCTATAGACAAAATAATATGAACCCTGAGCTCTTTTGATTAATAATGCCGGGAAATGACGAAAAGTTGACGAATGATGTGGTATAAAATCAAAGAACACTTAAGTATGAACTTTATTATTATGAAAGTTCGAAAGTTTCAGAAGGAAGATTTTTCTGTGACAGCATAGGCGAAAATGCAACATTTTATTGTCTTCTTTTGCTAGATGTTAGCAATTCTTTTTACTGGATATCTCCGTACGTGCCAGAAACACAATAACAGAGGTTAAACTCCTTTCTTTACGTAACTGCACAACGATCTACAGCAGGTTTGGCAACGTTGATCATAAGAAGGTAACCTACCTACATGAGAAAATCACAATGTCTATAAGGATAAAAAGAAGTTACGAAGAAAGAGAGATCGTTCCTTGAAGACGGAGACAGAGGGAGACAGGTTTATAGATTGCACGAACTGGCTAGCATCGGAGGTCTGGCTTTTCTGTTCAGTTCAGTCAGAGACTGGTGAACGATGACGAAGGTAACGATGTCTGCTGTTCCTTCGTCCGGAGGGATTGTTATAAATATAGAGAAAATCAATTGATACGACCAATGTGCGCGTCTGTGTGCCTTTAATTGTTCTGTGCTATGCAACACCATATCGATACTACAGCATGTTCCACAAGCTGACGTCAAAAGTGCTTTGTGTAATGAGTGATGTGATGAAAGTAATTAATATACACGTGGACGAATTATAAAAATGTTTTTATTAGTAAGGAAAATTTGACTATTTATCATTACTGACGAAGTTTCGTAGAAATGGTGCATTATCTAGAAAAATTCATTAGCATTGATAGAAATTATGTAATTAAAACGCGAATAAATACATGCTTTTGTACTCGTGAATCGTGTTAGTACAAATAGTGCGAGCTGAAATCCAAGTGATATATCATTGAACAATGAACATTAATTAGCCTTTCATTAATGCAATAAAAATGGACGCAGTTTTGTGGCGATGTCACTTTCACTTCAGTGCACTGCGTTATTTAAAATACAAGCATCGTGACGATCGGATGAATGCTTGGTGACAAGTGTTGCATCTTGCCATGCGCACAGGAAGTTCCTTCAACTTACAGTATGTCACCTATCACAGAAAGGTAAGAACTCAGTAAAAATCAAACATCCTATTTAAATACCACTGACGGTTCCCAGTAAATTAGTCTTTCAGATGGGTGGTCTCTTCGTATGGGAATACATCTATATGTAATTATTACTAGCTGGTTACACGTCCTTCGTAGAGTAAAAAAGTATTTTGCTGTTATAGCGTTACCCGAGAAACACCACACAGAAGTAACTGCTCCTTGTTTCCTAGTTCCTCCGGAGTTTGAGATTGACACTAAGACACATGCTTATCTGCATCCAGTTCCAAGCATCTAGGCCTATTTCTATCTCCCTTGCCGCACTAGAACTGATTTTTTACTTTAGGCACTATAGTTAGAGGAAGTATTGTCAAGTTTTTAACATAAATACACGTTTTGAGTTTCCCTGAATAGAGAAATACTATTTTTGGAATCCTGTCTATGTATCTGTGAACAGAATAGCTAGAGAACGAAAAATCCTATCCAAAATAAATTTTATATCAGAGTTAGATAACATCTGAGATATGACAAGATTGACAGCGACTTTCTTTTAATTTTCCACCACTATACATGAAGATTTGTTTTGCGATTTTCTTTAAAATCTGTATATAATCAAGATATCTGTATATAACTAAGAGCTAAAGCCTGAAACTTTCTTTTTAACTTTTTTTTTATTCTGAAGAGTGGTTATATCCGTTATTAGCCAGTTATCGTTGTTACAAACTCAGGCTTTCAAGACTTGCGTGGCCTTAACATGTGGCTCAGACAACTGAATAAAGACAAAAACGCTCTACCTGCAATGTAGCCTCTGGGTACCTCAATGTACCTCAAAAGGCCTGGCGTCGCCCAGCTTTTAAATTTATAATTCGAAATTAACTTATGAAGGACTTTAGGCCCTTATGTAGGTATGTAGAATTTGAAATGAGGTAGAACGAATTATCACGCTCAAACTATTCCCTCAGAAAACGCTTGATATAGATTTTTATGGCTCATAGAGGACTTAAATTTTGCACCCCATTACTTCTACACACCATGCCTGGTAGGGGTTGAAATAAGAAGAAACAGAAATTGAGGTAACATAACATTACATTGCCTTTACGGGATATTTTATTTCTCACTCTCATGTTACCATACAACTGTCTCGAGGTTGAAATCAAAAAGGAATTCGATGTCGCTTTCATATTTTCCTCCCCAAAAACCCAGGACATAATAAATTACTGCTTGCATAGGACTAAAAATGTTCCACCCTGTTTTGTCTCCTTTTACATGCTTAAGTGCCTATCATATACATTCATATTTCTCAACTAAAAATACGAAGTCTAACGCTATGAATGCCGTACCAGTGGATAGAATGTTTTACCTACTTCTGATATAGCATACTCTTGGCACACTCAAGCTGAGACAACTGAAAATGCTGTCCCTGCAATACGAACTCTTATTCTACATCAAAATGTGAAGTGAGAAAATGATATTCCCCATGTCCAGGGTAGAGAAAATTAGGCCTATGGGGCTGTATTAGATTGTGCATTATTGTCATGAATTTATTTCTTCATTATTTATTTATACCAATGAATTATATCGATAGCTTCATGAGAACTGTACATGCAATGTGATTTCCATTTGTTGAATTATTTGTAATATTTTCAGAAATTATATAATTTTTCAAGGGAAGGAGTGGTTTGTTTGAATTTTAATTTTAGATGAGAAGTGAAGTGAGAAATTTATATCGCCCATAATTAAGGTAGAGATTGCTATGCGACACTTCAGATTCTTTAACATTTTCATGCTTCGGCTGAGGTCAGACACGATCACTGGATTTACCAGAAGTCGTGCTTCTGTTGTTGTGTCACGACTTATGTTCATTTTAACTTATGCTGAATGTTAATTATTATTTTATTAGGTTAAATAGTCTAGATGAGTATACGACTATAGCCCTATGTTCTCTCTGGGTATAAGAACTGCGTTTATGCGAAGTTTCAGCTCTATCAGGTTTATATGTTTTGTGCCAAATTATTACAGATACATGTGAACCACTAGATTTTTATATACGCTTATGATATGGCGGAGCTTTAAAATGCAAAAGATTATGTAACAAGTCGTTTAATTATTATTTATTATTTTTTTATTTTAAGTTAATTTAAATTTAAACTTCCTCGCCCGTTTGTGTGAAGCAATTGTGAGCGATTGCGCTGCTACAGTTCGACATTGCTGACTCGGAAATATTTGCTGACTGACGTGTGAATCACTATAAGATTTTTTAGTTACTGAACTCAACATTCTGAAAGACGAAAATATTATTTGAACTTTCTCTCTTTATTTCACATATTTGCATATGAACTTCTCGGAATATCTTTTGATATGAATTGTGTATTGTTTGCAGGATTTAATTAAGAGATAACTGTGTGAGTGAGACAAGGACTCTGTATTCATGCTAGTTGTGTGAGTGAGACAATGAATCTGTATTCATGCTGTGCGGGCGCTTTAGAGTTATAGCAAATGAAAAGGAACTCAAACACACGAGACCTCTCAAAGGCTAGTCCTATTCTCACATATTTATTTCTTATGACTTATGAGTTAGACTATAACCCGGATTTTATTAATGTAGATATTAAATTCCTTAATATGTGTTAGGGAGAAAAGTAGGAATTTGACAAATTACAGAGAAAAAGGTTTTATTTCAAAGTGTGTCTTTCATTTACCATTTCGATATGCAGTACATGCTATTGCATATTTCGATTTATTTAAATAGTATACAGAAAATACTAACCATATTAAAAATAATGGGCCTACTTCTCTTTTTGTTTTGGAGCTTTCACTGCAGTCTTCACAAAGAAAAAGTTTTTTCAACATTTCTTTTCATCTCGACAATGCCTTTCTTACCTTCGATCAATTTTCCATTCATATGACATCATTCCACTTTCGACCAATGAAGTGTGTTGCTTATAAATTTATTGGTAAAATCACAACCTGTAGTGGTATTACCGTTGATAAATCTAAAATGTCATTATTTCATAGATTTTAGGCTTACGTGTGTCTTTTTTTCTTATTTTGGTTATTTTAATTCTTGCTAGGTATAATAACAATTCTTAAAAATAATATAAAACAATCTTTTCGAAATAGTGCTTTCACCAAACTCTGCAGGAATAAAATGTTTCATTCAATACTGTTTGTATCTTAAAGATGCCTTTCTTACCTGCGATAAATATTCGGGATGAATCTGGATAGTCCTTATTCCAACATGTTTTACATTTACTTTTATTTATTTATTTGCTTTCCTCTGGTGAAGTTAAAACTCCAAGGCCTTCTCTTCCTCGGTGCTCCTAACGTTTCGGCGCTCCTAACATTTAAGATTTTATCATATAAGACCTATTCTACAAAAGAAGTGTATAAGAATAATATATAACCTTGCACCTAGGGAATCTTGTAGGGATGTATTTATTCTGAACCATATACTAACTATATACTCATTATATGTATATCGTGTAATTATGTTTATTACTGAAAGACAACCAATAAAAAATAATGAAATTCATCAATACAATACCAGAAATAAAGAAGACTAGCACAAGACAATACATACCAAACAAATATCAAATAAAGATGTCAGCGTGACAGGAGTTAAACTATACAACAAATTACCAACAACATTAAAATCACTATCTGGCACAACTTTCAAACGCCAATTTAAAAAATTTCTTATTAATAAATGCTTGTATGATATTGAAGAATTGTAGAAATAATTAATAACGATAAGTTGCTATAGCAGATAGAATTGTCATATAATTGCAAAAATATGATAATAGAAGGTAAAAAGGTAAAGTGATCCCTATACAGGCCATGGAGGCCCAGAGGGTTCCAGGAGGTTGAGGCTCCCAGATTTTGGACATTCGGCACATGAAGGTGGTAAGGTTGTCAGCCTTCCGCACCGGCCGCCTTTACCCCCAGGATTGCTCCTGGTCCTCATTTCTGTTAGGGGCTGAGTCGACCCCAGGGCCATAGTGCCACCAGAAGGATTAGGTCAATTGAAAAATCTCAACAACCTCATCGGGAATCGAACCCGCGACCTTCCGGTTTGTAGCGCAGCGCCTCGACCACTACGCTACGGCGTACCCCAATATGATAATAGAATTAATGATAAATGTAAGGTTAATCTGACTAATTTGTATACTGAATTGTCATGTAGCTATCTGACTTATAGCTACCAGCACTATTGATCTAGTGTTTTATTGTATTATATTGTAATTGTTTTTATTGTATTATATTGTAAGTTAATAACGAAGCTGAAATACTACTTAAAGCTACCACCACTATTGATCTAACATTTTTATTATATTATATTGTAATTGTTTTATTGTATTATATTGTAATTTAATGACGAAGCTGAAATTCTTAAGGAATCTACAGCTATTAATAAACTGAAACTGAAACTGAAACGTATAACTAACAAAAATCCAATTACTGCCCCCTTCAACAATTTTTTCAAGTCTGAATATATAAGTGAAACAAATTACATATAATTATGATCAAGTAGTTAACTAACTTAATCTTGAATGGGCTGAGTGTTCTTTTATATATTTGCATGAAGAATTTTACAAACAGTCTGTCCCGATAATGAAAGAAAGTATTGTAAGCAGTGAAAGGTAGGATAGAATTCTGATGTTCCGAGGTCGTGATATTGTGATACATATTATGTTCTAATTTATTTTTTTTTTTTGTAATTTCGTAATATAATTTTTTATATTTTACAAAGATTTAAATATTTTACATTTTCATATTTTGAACTACAATAACAATCTTATAAAATAGTATATTGAACTGTTTTCTTAAACTCCTTTTCTTATAGGTCTGACGATATTTGTTTACATTGCAACAACGCCTTTGGTTATTATGGTGAAAGGTTAATTGCTGTATGTGTTGAGTTCTACACTAGTTCCAGAAACCCAGGAAGATTGAGGTCCGTAGATCATAACCATTAAAGGAAAAGAACTCAATCACAATAATGGGTCGAGGACAGGATAACATAGCGAGTCCCAAACAAAACTCCGAATACTAATAACAACTTTAATGCAATTCAAACAGATCATGCTTCATACAACTTGAAAAATATATAATTATATTGGTTTGAAAGTTTCAACTTCCAAAATATATATATATATATACCCTAAAGGAGAATGATTATTACCACTGCCAAATTCTAAACATTCAACATCCTCACATATCACATAACAATGTCCAAACTTCCAAAAACCATGAACATGATTGATAAACCGCCCAAAATATCCTAAATCCAGAAACTTTTATTGAAATATCCCTGCTAATCTAAAATAAGGGCTAATAACAACCCACAAGTAACCCGAATTTCCTAGTATCAATCAGACCCAATGTTCAAAAACCAAAGTATGAGTAGAATATGCCTATTTCCTTTAAAGACCTATATACTTCTTTCAAGGAATTGTTATCAAAATGATTTACTTTCACGACGACCTCTACAGCATAAGTTGAAATTCCTGGGTTAACTACCACACCCTGACATGAAACGTTAAAGCAATAACTCCAAGGATTATCTCAAAATACTTGTCAAGGAAACTTTACACAAATGGCATCCATATATCACAGTACTCCTTCATATAGCTACCTGAGTTCAAAGCACAAAACTAATAATAAGTCTGCTGACCTCTTAAATTGAATAGCTTGGAATCTACAGATGAATTACTTCAAAGTAATATATTTCAACACAGAATTTTAATGAATAAATTCAAAATTTGGTTTGCTACACAGGCTAATATGAATTATAAAAACCAATTCTCAAAACACTTCAAAATGATTGGCAAGTTGAGTTCACTTTAATTGTATACTAAATTTCAGAGTGCTACTTCACGTAGCAACCTAACCTGAATGCACAAAATGATTATAAGTTTTTTGGCCTCTTTAATTAACTAGTTTTGAAAGCCACAGTAGTATTACTTCAAAATAATATATTTCAATACAGGAGCTTAATGAATATATGCAAACTTTGGTTTGATACACAGGCTAATATGAATTATTGAAAATAATTCTCAAAACACTTCAAAATGATTGGCAAGTTAAGTGCGCTTCAATTGTATACTAAATTTCAGAGGGCTGCTTCACATAGCAACCTAACCTGAATGGGCAGAAAATACTAGTATAAGCCTACTGTGAAAATATAAAAAAATTCTCTAACTACTTTAATGAAGAGGGAAATTTTCTTTGAATACAATATCCACCTGGATGACAGATTACCTATTTGGTTAGAAAAACAATCTAGGAAATCCCAAGGAAATTCCTACGTGGATACGAATTTAGTAGTTAAATAACCAACCTCACAGAGTGCACAGGATGAATAATCTTCTGGTATGCACAATAAATAATGACCACCCACCAAGATTAAAATTTGACTACAAAATAAGGGAATTCTAACAATGAATAGCCTAAGGTAACCTGAAAACCCAATTCACAGTAAGATTCATTAACAAGCTATGTCATATAGCTACCCACAGTACTAATTCTTTGTATTAATTAAGATCGTTTTTTTTATCTTTCCAATCGAATGAATATAAGAACAAGAGACTGGAATCCAGATAAATACATTACAGGCATGCTACAGATCAGGCTAAAGAGTGAAACCAAAGTCCCCAATTTTTTATTTTAAGCTGTGTCAAGGACAAGGTCAAACTATCAGACTGCTGACTAGAACAAAGCAAGATT
The DNA here is from genome assembly GCA_964059195.1 of Ectobius pallidus. Taxonomy (NCBI): domain Eukaryota; kingdom Metazoa; phylum Arthropoda; class Insecta; order Blattodea; family Ectobiidae; genus Ectobius; species Ectobius pallidus. The sequence continues at coordinate 32,015,653 of CAXKWD010000009.1, forward strand.
ACAGAATCTCTTAAGTAATCTAAGCATACTTTAAATATTATAACATATGGTTACTCCTCCTATATAATATAACTAGGTTAAAAGACCCGGCGTCGCCCGGGTTTTGTATTTTGTAATTGGAAATTAACTTATGAAGGATTTTCAATTTTAAATTCTAGGTCCTTATATAGGCATTTATAATTTGAAATAGGAAGAACGACTTATTACACTCAAACTATTCCCTCATAAAACGCTTGATATAGTTTTTTATGGCTCATAGAGGATCTAGAATTTTGCATCCCATCGCTTGTACAGTGCACAGCAAGCCTGGTAGAGGTTTAAATAAGAAGAAAAAGAAATTCCTGTAACATAAAATTGTAATATCGAGGCGGGAAATTTCCCACTCTTATGTTACCATAAAGTCGTTTTGGGGATGAAATTAAACAGAAAGCATTATCACTTTCATACTTTTCTCTCCAAAAACCTGCGATATAATATAATAATAAATACATTACCATACCTCGTTTTGTTTTCTCTATGTCCAGGGTAGAGAAAGTTATGTGATTCCATTATTTTAGTGGATTTCATTCTGTAATATTTATTTATAACATGAATTATTTTGATAACTTCTCTTATTTGTCAAAAGTGCATTTCAATTGTTTTTCCCAAGCCCATCATATAAAATTTGGCAACAATATATTCTGTGATTTGGAATTGATAATTCTATGTAAAAAGGGATTAAGTATTTTCAAAAACATTTAATTTTTGGAATTTAGAATCAGAATTTTTCAAAATCCTTTCTTAGTGAGCACCTACATTATGAAACGAAGGTACTGTCAAAATTTCAAGTCTCTACCTGTTATAGTTTAGGCTGTACGTTGATTCCTGTCATTCAGTCAGTCATTCATTCAGTCAGTCAGGACAAAGCCTTTTATATATATAGAGATTTTCCAAGTGGAAAATACCAGCATAAACTAAATATTCCAAAGTTAATTTTCCCCAGGAACATGACATCAGGGCAATAGCCAGGATAAAGGCCACCCAAACTTCTACAGTGCATAAATAACTACAACATGACTCATCTGCCACCCAAATTCAAAATAACCCATAGTCAAATGAAAAATGGAAGACTAAATTTAGATTTCGAAAACTATCTAGGATTTCCAAGAATAAATACCCATTAAGTTAATTTCAAGAGTAGCGACATTTTTAGACATAAACTAGCTAGTTAAATGTAAAATTCAGGGAATTCAAAACAGCATAGATTTCTTTCTTCAAAAAATGGAGTAACCCGTTTACAATCTCAACTGTCATTTTCATGAATGGAGAATTTAAAATGGTGACTGAAATGACGATATCCCTATCACTTTCCTTACGATTAGACCATGGGAAACAATCCTCTGTTTCGAATATTAATCTACCCATGTCTTGCCAAATCTCAGATAAATAGATCGTCACAGATAACTGTAATATATATAAATTATATATGTAATTTTATATGTATTGTACATAATGGTGGATCTCAGCGTAAGATAATCTAGGTTCGTAACGTTTCTGGTATCAAAGAGTGAAGTCGAAAATAATTCATATTTAACTTAGCCAAAAGGGCTATAATCAAAATTCAGCAACCTCATCTATTATTTAACGTAGAAAGAACACTCACCACGTATCGCTGCATCCCAGACCACTCACCCTTCACCTTGAACAAATCACAGCGACTGACTACACGGCAAGAACTCAGTGACAATTCAGCAACGTCCAGAGCGCAGCACCGAGCGGCAGGCTAGCAAACAAATACGACGCGGAAAGCGACATGAGGCGGATTATTCAAAATTCGCGTCAACCTCCACCCTCGCCAGAAATGTTTGAAAACCTTATGAGTATCAAAACAATTTAACACATGATACCAAACGAAACCAAAATCTCTCATCTGAGACCACCATAGATTAAGTCTAATACCTTATAATATGAACCTAACCTGTTGAACCTACTTAAGATGATAGAACACACATACACACATATATAATACCAGAAATATTAAACATCTCTATAAACGTCCAAAACTTGCTGTGTCCATAAAACATGCTTATTATTCACTCTTACACATTTATGTTTAGAATAGTTTTCTTGATTTAGTCCCTGAAAACGAAAACATGTACGATTCATATTACAGTTATTATACCTGGTGTCTTCTTCGTCTGAATCCAAGCCATGATTTGTTCAATTTCTTTAAATAGCAAGGAATCAGTCATTATACTTAAATTTGACCCCTTTTTTATGACAAACACTAATTTTCGAAGAATTTCAATTCAGCTCAAACACATTATAGCATAGTCAATTAATAATCAGAATCATAATAACACTCTGGTGTAGAAAATTATAGAATTAGCACCCAAGATTTCTATTACTGCACTATATTTCTCCTCGAGGTCGTCAAATAGGATCGTATCACCAGATGATGGGAAAAATAATTTTACTCTACTTACACCATGAATAACCCATCATGAAAAAACTTCACAAGGCACATAGGTTACTGAGGAGGATGCCTCATCTCCTCAGAAGCATATAATTTGTAGTAGACTTTAAGTAAGCACAGTCGATGTCCATCTATGGCTGCTACAATATCACAGTCTTTAGTCGAAGACATGAAGAAGAGATATTGATGTGGGTGAAGAATAGCTCAAGATCGACGACTGCTGAATCATAATTTGAAGACGAGGCTCCGGCCACCATATCTAGTGACAAATATCAAGTCGGGGAGGCCTTCCCCATGAACCACGTAGAATAATGCTCAAGGTACGGTACCATATACCCAGAGCACAGCAGGAGCACAAACCACATCAGATGCGAGGCGAGCAGAAGTCCAAGGCTCACAATCCAGGAATATTGTAGGAGTAGCACATGAAACAGAGTGTTACTAAATTAGAGTTGAATTAGCACCAGGAGGAAGGAAAACTAGTACACTTCCCCTCATGTGTTATGATCCCTAATAAAGTTTTTATTTAAAGTGGCCACTAATAAAGGATGTCCATAGTAAATGTTCATTTAATTTTGTCCATTGCATTAAGTGCATTTTCTTATAATTTCTTGTTCACCTTACAATGACACCATAGCAATAAATTCTATTAAGTCCATTTATGCGGTGTAATAATAAGACATCACTCCATTCATACATTCGAGAGTAGAGAATGAAGTAAATGTAAATCTCTTGAGTTATCTTTCTTGATTTGGTTAAACAAGTTTTGAAGAGTATAGAAGGTTCGTCATTTGTTGAGGAGATTGACTTTTATTTGTTTGAAGAGTTTTCCTTTTTTTAAGAGTTTCAAAATTTGTCATTCATTGAGGAGTTTTTTTTAAGTTTTTGTCTGAAGAGGCCTCTATATATATGTGTTATTATATGGAATTGTTTGAGGGCCCCAAGTTTATTTGAGTCTTTTTTCCAAGGGAAGGGAAGTGAACCAGGAATACGGCAAGTAAGGTGAGCACCCTTTCTACGCTAAAAACTACTACTTAACATATAAATAATAAGTTGCTGAACAATAATTAACACTAAATATTTAAAACCAACATGATACCAGAAACTTTACCATAATTTTTTTGTTTGCAAAATTACATAAAATAGTTACCATGTCTAACAAATAACTTATAAACACCAATATTCGGTGGAATAACTGTACATACAGTTCAAAACAGAATCTGACATTTTACAAAGGTTTCATTTGAGAAGAATGACATCTGCGCTTAGATAAATCTTCAACATTTTCCAGTAAGAATGAGACTCCATTGTGGAGTTCCTCAATAATACGGTAAGGTCCAACATAACGTAGGGCCAATTTCTTTGCAAATCTTGACGAAGCTTTACTTAATAGGTAGTTTCTACACATTACCACATCTTTCACTTTAAACTTACAAGGAATTCTACCCTTATTATATGGTACTGCCCTTCTGCCATGACTAGCCATCAAATTACGTCTAGCAGCCTTCCAAGTTCTAGAGATATCATTAGGAGAAAAGTTGTCTGGAAACAAACCCGAAATCCGCCACAGGTTGCTTAAAGGATGGTTGGGCGCAAAGGTGAACAGCAAGGAAAATGGTAAAAACCCATGACTGTCATGCACAGCTGCATTAAAAGCAAATTGTAACCAATGAAGGTTAGAATCCCACAATGAATGGTCAGTATGGTGATACGAAATTAAGGGATTCTTTAAATTGCGCGTGACGCGTTCAGGATGGCTGGGGTTCGGATAATAGGGTGTAGTCGTGATAAAGTTAATACCCATGCTGAAACAAAAATCTTTAAACAAATGTGAAGTGAACTGAGGGCCATTATCAGACACTATAATCTGGGGAAAACCACAAACCTGAAAAATGAAAGATAGTGAAGCATTAGCATTTTCTGTTCTTGAATCTCTTAGAGGGAAAAGCCAGAAAAACTTAGCGAAGGCATCAACCACCACGAAGATATAAGTGTTACCTTTCTTGAACGTGGTAACTTCCCCAGAAAATTAATGAATAACTTCTCAAACGGCTTTTGAGGGACAGAAGATGATAAGAACCCAATACGAGAGTTTAAAGTGGGCTTAAAGATGGCACACTGATGAAAAGAGCGAACCCGATCACGGATATCCAAAGCCATAGACTTCCACCAGAACGAGGCACTGACCTTAAACATTAATTTCTTAACACCCAAGTGTCCACCAAGAGAGGAAATATGAAAATATTTGAACACCATGTCATAAAGAGATGATGGAAGAACAATCTTCGCTCTTTTCTGTTTACCAACTATAATTTGCAAAACCCCATTCACCAACCTATAATTACTTACAACAGACCCTTTCGCGATACGATCCATAATACTGGACAACTCCGGTTCGAGACGCTAGTGCTGAGAAATATAACCTTACGCTAATGGAAAATTAGTCAATAATAGAGCTATCACTTCCTGATCTGCACCATCTTCAGCCGCGACCGGTTGAGTTGCAGCCTGCTGGTCAGTAGAGGAATACCCCTCAATCATTCTTGAGGGCAAGTCGGCAAAAATATTGTCCACAGATTTTATGTGGACAGGAAGAAACTTGAAAGCCGATAATCGGACAGCCCAACGAGCCAATCTACCTGTTTTTCTAGGCCGTGCCAGACACCAAGATAATACTTGATTGTCACATTGTAAAATGAAATTTACATGATCAATGTACATACAGAATTTTTCTAAAGCAAAAATCACCGGAAGGGCTTCCAACTCGTAAATAGAGAACATTTGTCCCTGCTTATTCAAGGAGCGAGACGCATAGGCGACAGGTTTGCGTCCATCGGGAAATTCTTGCAATAAGACGGCTCCGAGCCCAGCAGAGCAAGCATCCGTTTGGACTTTAAAGGTTCTTGAGAAATCGGCCATAGCCAATATGGGAGGGTTAGATATAGCACGCTTAAGGTCCTCGAAGGCAAGACGTTGCTCCTCACCCCAAATGAATGGAACACCCTTACCTCGGAGTCGATTCAAGGGAGCAGTTCTGGCAGCGCAATTATGAATGAATTTCGCGAAGAAGTTTATCATTCCGATAAAGCGGGCAACAGATTTCACATTAGTAGGAGGTGGAAAATTCCTTATAGAGATGGTCCTATCTGGATCGATAGCCACGCCCTCGGTCGAAATAACATAACCAATGAAACTCAATTGAGAGCGTGCGAAACAAACTTTAGTAGGCTTCACCGTCAGTCCAGCCTGCTCGAGTCTACGAAAAACTTCCCGGAGGTGCACAACATGCGATTCAAAATCCCTACTGTAAACCACCAATTCATCCACGTAGTTTACACAAACTGGAACTTGATATCGGAGAAGATGGTATCTAGTAATCTGGTAAGCACTTGAGCCCCAGTCGCCAACCCGAAAGGCGGGCGATTAAACTCAAAATGGTTCCAATCGGTGGAAAACGCAGTTAGATGGCGTGAAGACTCTTTCAGAGGGATTTGATTATAGACACTGTTCAAATCAAGTGAAGAGAAAACATTAGCCCCAGAAAACCAATGCGCCGCAGAATGTATGTCGGGTAACGGCATAGACTCAATTATAATATTTTGATTAAGAGTTCTGTAATCAATGACGGGCCTGAAATCATTCTCTCCCTTAGGAACTAGAAAGATGGAACTTGAGTAAGGTGATGCAGAATATCGAATGATACCTTGTTTAAGCATTTCATCTATCTTACGCCTCATGACTAAAAGTTTAGGCGGAGCTAACCTGTAAGGAGGGAGGTGGACAGGAACATGGTCCGTAACTTGCAGCTCATATTCGAGAACATTGGTAACCCCCAATCTATCAGTCAAAACATCAGGATAATCTTTAATAATCTTCGTAATCTGAAGTCGTTGTTCCAGAGATAAATCCTCTAGATCAATATCTTTAGAATCAGTATCATTATCTACACCCATGAAGAAAGCACAAGCAGGAGAACGGTCTTTAACTGTAGAAAGGGAAAACGGAATAAGATGTTCCGTTTTAAACCTGAAAAATATTTCCTGCAATTGAAAATCAAGAACTAAACCTGAGAAAGCTGAAAAATCAGCTCCCAAAATAACTGGACATAGTAAAGATCGCTTAACAATAAAGGAAAATTTCCATGAGAAATTATATATATTCAAAGACAACTGAATTAATCCCAATTTGTGAATACCAGAACCGTCGGTGGGGTGGTAAAAAGGAAACTTTGGGCTTCGGGGGCAGGGTCCTTATGTAGATCTTTATCTTTACGGCAGTCAAACGTTTCCCCACAAAACGTTAAAGAAGTTGAATTTAAAGAAGTATCTTTAATAACATTCCTTTGAACAATAACAAGAATAGAAATATATATATATATGTATTATACAATATTCAGTAAAACCACTAGAATGAGATATAACTGCTTAATTATGCAAAACCAGAACAAGATCAAGAAAGGCTTCTCTCTTAAGAAGGACTATTTCTCCCACACACACTAATAGGGACTCAAGTAGACTACTCTACTCTCACCAGGGTTAGAATTATTTGATAAGAACTGGAAAAATCCCGTTAGGCAGGCCTACAGGCGGAGGTAGATTTCGAAGTGCTTTGGTTTAATTTATTGTCGCTGCATAGCACTCTTCTTCTTTAGCCTTGGCATGGTAAACCTACAGTAATAAGAACTGAATTCGGTAAAGAGGAAGAGCCTACAATCATTTGTTTTGACAAAAAGAATAGGATATAATATTCTGGGAGGCCGTGCGCAAGATCAGCAATGAATAAAATTAGCAAAGCCGCTAAACAAGACAAAATTATGATATTATAATAATTCTTTTAAGTGTTATTATTTTCAAACATTAAAATCTCGCGTCATATGAGAGCTATCAAGAAACTATTTATTGATTTGTAGAGTACTCATCAAGAGCTTTTCAACGATACCCCACTAGACGTGGTTTCAAAAGTTTCGAATTTTTATCCCCCACCCCCACCCCCACCCTCACTCGAACCCCCGAATCGTTGGTGTCACTGTGAACTCCATAGGGAGTACTCTAATTTATTAAAACAAAGTTTCCCTCGATACTTCATAGGGGCCGAGATATAAAGTTTTCAAAATTTCAACCCCCTCCCCGACCACCCCCTTGGGCCAATTTTGCCCATTAACGAACTTGTCCGAACTATTGGGCCTAGAAATAACATAATAAAATTTGGTTCAAATATCTTCAAAATTACGGCCGCTATCGTGTAAAGATATATATATATAAATATATATATAAATATATATATATAAATATATATATATAAATATATATATATATATATATATATATAAATATCACAATTTTTTTTTGAACGGGCGGTGGTTTCGTACTTAGGGGAGCATGAAACGTAAAGATATGAAAGAATTTTTCGAAAATCATAAAGTGGTATCCATTGCAATAGGTAGATTTTTCTTCGAAAATCTACCTAATAGCCCAATATAGCTCTGTAATTATATTATACTTATTTTAAATATAATGTAAGGATGAATGCTTAATTCAATACCGAATTATGGTAGGCATATCAAAATTTAACAAAGGTTATGCTAAATTACATATCTCACACGAGAATGGATTTCCTCCAGTATGGCTGTTATAATCCACATCAAATATTGAATTTAATTTATACTCCTGTATTTCCAATTTTAAATATTCTCTTAATGGTTCAAATGCATCAAAGGCTATACCTAGCATTGACAAAAACTAGTAGTGCCAATAAATATAATTACATTAATTCAGTGAAAGGGAATAGTTAACTCAATGCAGAATTATGGCAGGCAAATCAAAATTTAACAAAGGTTATGCTAAATTACATATCTCACATGAGAATGGATTTCCTCCAGTATGGGCTATTATAATCCACATCAAATAGGGAATTTAATTTATACTCCTGTATTTCCAATTTTAAATATACTCTTAATGGTTCAAATGCATCAAAGGCTATACCTAGCATTGACCAAAGCTAGTAGTGCCAATAAATATAATTACATTAATTCACTATAAAAGGGAATAGTTAACTCAATGCAGAATTATGGCAGGCAAATCAAAATTTAACAAAGGTTATGCTAAATTACATATCTCACATGAGTATGGATTTCCTCCAGTATGGGCTATTATAATCCACATCAAATGGGGAATTTAATTTATACTCCTGTATTTCCAATTTTAAATATACTCTTAATGGTTCAAATACATCAAAGGCTATACCTAGCATTGACCAAAACTAGTAGTGCCAATAAATATAATTACATTAATTCACTATAAAATGGAATAGTTAACTCAATGCAGAATTATGGCAGGCAAAACAAAATTTAACAAAGGTTATGCTAAATTACATATCTCACATGAGAATGGATTTCCTCCACTATGGGCTATTATAATCCACATCAAATAGGGAATTTAATTCATACTCCTGTATTTCCAATTTTAAATATACTCTTAATGGTTCAAATGCATCAAAGGTTATACCTAGCATTGACAAAACCTAGTAGTGCCAATAAATATAATTACATTAATCTCTATATATATATATAAAAGGCTTTGTCCTGACTGACTGACTGACTGACTGAATGACAGGAATCAACGTACAGCCTAAACTATAACAGGTAGAGACTTGGAATTTTGATAGTACCTTCGTTTCCTAATGTAAATGCTCACTAAGAAAGGATTTTGAAAAATTCTGATTCTAAATGCCAGAAATGAGTGAAAAACGGGCAGAAAACGTGCATTTTTTGTGTTTTCGAAGCGTAATATATATTTCAATGTCAAATCAATTACAGCTGGCTTTGGCTATTTTTGTCAAACCTTGGAAATGAAACTTTCGCGATCGCTTGAATGTTGTAGCTCACGCTGGTCGATTCATTTGTTTTTAATGTCAAGGCACGCATACATATGAAATTTTTAACCTAATCCCGAAGAGGATTCTTCTTCTTCTTCTTCTTATTATTATTATTATTATTATTATTATAAGTGGGATAATAAATATAGGCCTAAATATGGTCAAACGTTGTTCGATTTGGACGAAACTCATTATACAGGGGTTTTCTGGGCCAAGGAACTCGAATCTGAGGTAGTTTTTACCAGGTGACGCTATCTAATCGTGGTATGCAGTCCACGTGATTTAGGTATTAATAAATATAATAATTTAACTATTATGCTCTTAATTTTTAATTTTTGAAATAATTATCGCGGGCGAAGCCGCGGGCACATGCTAGTTCACTATAAAAGGGAATAGTTAACTCAATGCAGAATTATGGCAGGCAAATCAAAATTTAACAAAGGTTATGCTAAATTACATATCTCACATGAGAATGGATTTCCTCCAGTATGGGCTATTACTCTAGAATTCTCCTCAAATACTGAATTTAATTTACACTTCTGAATTTCCAATTTGAAATATTCTCATGAGGGTTCAAATGCATCAAAAGGCTATACCTAGCATTGATAGAAACTAGTTGAGGCCACCAAGTTTAAGAAATGCTTAATACTACCATAGCACTTTTACTGTTTAATATAGGAAAGGCATAAGGGGGCAGGAAAGCACAGAAGCAGTCCTCGCTATGTAGGCTTCCAAATGCGGGAAAATAGGGTGATTACTAGCCCGAAAATCTTACATGAGGAAAACATACAGGCTCCACAGAATGTTACCTAAACTTGAATATGCATACTTCCTCTTCCCGACATAACTAGGCTGAATTATTGACGGCTCAAAAAACCAACAGGCAAAGAAAACTGGTATGGTAAGGTTAATGTTAGCATTCCGCATCACAGCGACCAACAAATCCACTGAACGCGTATAATAAGATCCGCTACGCAGGCAGCATGGAGATCCAATATCAAATGAAAGTTTTCCGTAATGACTATGCAATTTCACAAAATATTACTTTAAGTCGCCTTGAGATTAAATAACTTTACCAGTTAAGCAATATTACAATTTAGGGGGGGAAAATCCCTGAAATTACAGGTTTATAATGCTGATGGCTAAACTATCTGAAATGTGGCATAAGAGAAAACTTAATCTCGAACATTGCATGTTTCATACTTCAACAACGTACTAATTTAGGAAATTACCGATATCTTCAAAAGATAACGAACTGGCAGTTGCATAAGGCAACATTACAAGAGATTTTCATGAATACTCACTACTCACGCCCACCGAAGGAAAACTCCAAGCAGCAACCACTCACTTCAATAACTCCACCGACACTGCCTGCTCGACAACATCGACTACTCAGCAAGGCCAATATAGGTGGCGCCACCAAAGCAGAAGCAAAGGTACAAGAGTACTACCTAGCGGCAGAAGGTGAAGTGAAGTGGCAGATTTTTTAAATCTGGCACAAAGGGCTGCAACAACATATGGAGAAAGATCATTCAAAGAAAGTCCCAATAAGGGAAGAACATCGCTCCTAATACAATACCTACTAGTACCCGAATCAATTAAAGCAGGGCAGGAAAAATTATTAAGCGACACATCCACCAAAGGAAGATTCTGGAGAACTCGGCCATAACAGCCCATGGACTGAAATAATATTCGATCCCGATCCCTATTGGATTTCAAATTAAAAGCATGATGCGAGGGAGAGTCCTTCTCAATAAGTCTGGAAACTAAATCACTCCGTTGGGCATCTCTCCCAATAACTTCTGGCTTGTTGATAACTATTAGAGACCAAATGCCCCACAAAATTCGCCTTACGCAAGTCGGTTAACCTTTTCTTGTAGTCTTTCTTTAAATGTCCTACACGAGAGCAATAGAAGCAAGAAGGAGGTTTTCTCCCATGCTCGCTGGCTCTATTAGTTACTGGAGGAAGGGGAGGCAAAATTTTTACATCAGGAGTAAGACGACAAGCGTCAGCACTCTCAGCTTCAGCAACGGTCGGCACAAGACGAGACAAATCGGCAAACGGCAAAGGCTTGGGAGAAAGTACAAGATAAGAGCGAGTAGCGGGATTCAAACCAGAAAGAATCACATCAACAATTTGCTTCTCCGGTTCCTGCACTTGAAATACCAGGGCATGGAGTTTAATATCCAGAAAATAATCTGAAAAAAGCTCATCAATCCCTTGAGGGCGATAGTAATATTGTTGTAACAAATCCAGTCTCGGACGGGAAGGAATAAACTCCGCAAGTAATTAAGTATGAAATAGCCGAACAGACTTAGATACAGCCAAAACTCCTAACAAGATTTCAAGAAGACGTCCTGACACGATACCAATCAGTAATTGTAAAATGAACAGGTCCATAATAGAAAAAGACTTTGCCAGCTCTGTAAACTTAACGAAAACCGCAGGAAAGAAATAGCATCTTCGATGGTAGAAATCACAAAGGGAACCTTACGGTCCAATATTTCCTGAAGTGGATGCGGCAACTTAATTGTTTCAAACGGGCTTGAAGATACTTGCAAGACCGGAGGCTGAGTAACTGACTGAGACGCGTCTTGAGTTCTGGAAATGCCGCCAGATTGCTGATTATCTTCGGCTAGAGTATTAGGTAAAGAGCTCGCACCAGAGCCTAACAGCCTTACCATAGGTTCAGAACTTGAAGGGTTTATCTCAGCAGGCAAAGGAGAGTCAATATTAACTGAAGTGACGGAAGACTGAGGCTTATCATTAACTCCCACAGGCTGATCTAATATCATGGCTAATTCCTCACCACTACCTACTAGAAAAGTTAGTAACAAAAGCTCTCTAAGTCTATGCAATTCTGCAAGGTCCAAAGCAGGATCTGGAATTTGACCCAACAAGGACAATCTATTCTCAAAATGCCATACCCTGCGTCGCAAGCGTTGCTTGTGACGCAAGGAGGCCTCCGAAACAGCAAACAATTCATATGCTGTATCAACGAACTCGGTAACCTTACTCTTAACCAGACGAAACTAAGTAAATGCTTCTTGAGAAGAAATGAACTGAGTCGAGGGTAACTGATATGCAGCAACTTCTTTCAATGTAGTTAATAAAGTAGGAATATCCGCTGATTCATCAACTTAAATTCCACGGGCTCTGATTTCAAATAATAATTCATCCCTTCGGAGAAATTGCCAACTTATTTGGGTATGTAACTTCATTACGAAAAGAAAACTGCAAAATAGCAAATAACTATAATTCGAAAGCTTGAATATAAATTCAGGGCAAAAGAACTAATAGATGCAAGGCATCTAAACCTCCACCACCCCCATGAAAGAAATGCTACCAGTGCAACAACGCCTTTGGTTATTATGGTGAAAGGTTAATTGCTGTATGTGTTGAGTTCTACACTAGTTCCAGAAACCCAGGGAGAATGAGGTCCGTAGATCATAACCATTAAAGGAAAAGAACTCAATCACAATAATGGGTGGAGGACAGGATAACATAGCGAGTCCCAAACAAAACTCCGAATATTAATAACAACTTTAATGCAATTCAAACAGATCAAGTTTCATACAACTTGAAAAATATATAATTATATTGGTTTGAAAGTTTCAACTTCCAAAATATATGTATGTATATATATATATACCCTAAAGGAGAATGATTATTACCACTGCCAAACTCTAAACATTCAACATCCTCACATATCACATAACAATGTCCAAACTTCCAAAAACCATGAACATGATTGATAAACCGCCCAAAATATCCTAAATCCAGAACCTTTTATTGAAATATCCCTACCTATCTAAAATAAGGGCTAATAACAACCCACAAGTACAGTAACCCGAATTTCCTAGTATCAATCAGACCCAATGTCCAAAAACCAAATTACGAGTAGAATATGCCTATTTCCTTTAAAGACCCATATACTTCTTTCAAGGAATTATTATCAAAAGGATTTACTTTCACGACGACCCCTACAGCATAAGCTGAAATTCCTGGGTTAACTACCACACCCTGACATGAAACGTTAAAGCAATAACTCCACGGATTATCTCAAAATACTTGTCAAGGAAACTTTACTCAAATGACATCCATATATCACAGTGCTCCTTCATATAGCTACCTGAGTTCAAAGCACAAAACTAATAATAAGTCTGCTGACCTCTTAAATTGAATAGCTTGGAATCTACAGATGAATTACTTCAAAGTAATGTAGGCTATTTCAACACAGAATTTTAATGAATAAATTCAAAATTTGGTTTGCTACACAGGCTAATATGAATTATAAAAAAAAAATCTCAAAACACTTCAAAATGATTGGTAAGTTGAGTTCACTTTAATTGTATACTAAATTTCAGAGTGCTACTTCACGTAGCAACCTAACCTGAATGCACAAAATGATAAGTTTGTTGGCCTCTTTAATTAACTAGTTTTGAAAGCCACAGTAGTATTACTTCAAAATAATATATTTCAATACAGGAGCTTAATGAATATATGCAAACTTTGGTTTGATACACAGGCTAATATGAATTATTGAAAATAATTCTCAAAACACTTCAAAATTATTGGCAAGTTAAGTTCGCTTTAATTGTATACTGAATTTCAGAGGGCTGCTTCACATAGCAACCTAACCTGAATGCACAAAATTATTATAAGTTTGTTGGCCTATTTAATTAACTAGTTGGAAAGCCACAGTAGTATTACTTCAAAATAATATATTTCAATACAGGAGCTTAATGAATATATGCAAACATTGGTTTGATACACAGGCTAATATGAGTTATTGAAAATAATTCTCAAAACACTTCAAAATGATTGGCAAGTTAAGTTCGCTTTAATTGAATACTAAACTAGCTTAAAAGGCCCGGCGTCGCCCGGGTTTTTATATTGTAATTTGAAATTAACTTATGAAGGACATTCGATTTTCAAACTCTACGGTTTTGTTATAATATGTAGGCCTACATATAACTTGAAATGAGGAAGAACGACTTATCACACTCAAACTATTCCTTCAGAAAACGCTAGATATAGCTTTTTATGGCTCACAGAGGATGTCGAATGTTGGATTCCGTTGCTTCTACACACCATGCCTGGGAGGGATTGAAATAAGAAGAAACATAAATTCCGATTACACAAGATTGTATTGTCGTAATGGAAATTTTCATTTCACACTCTCACATACAACCGTTTCGGAGCTGAAATTAAAAAAAATAAATAAAAAAATCAATATCACTTTCATACTTTCCTCTCCCAAAACCTGGGACATAATATACTGCGGGCATAGAACTGAAAATGTTCCATCCTATTTTGTCTTCTTGTAGATGTTTAGGGCCTATGATAAACATCCCTATACAAAGCCTACAGCTATGAGTGGCGTATCAGTGGATAGGATTTTTTTACCGACTTCTGATATAGCATACTCACTGGCACACACTTAAGCTGTCCCTGCAATACGACCGCTTATTCTACATCAAAATGTGAAGTGAGAAAATGATATTTTCCATGTCGAGGGTAGAGAAAGTTATGTGACTGCCTCACATTGTGCTTTATTTTCTTGGATTTCAATCTTCAAGAATTATGTTCACAAATGTACTAATTACATCGATAGCATCAGAATTTGATAAAGCCCAGTATTATGTAATTCCCAAAGCCCTATGTGAACACTCTAAACAATACATTGTTGTCATGATAACTGAATTGCATTTCATTTTTCAGTATAATGTATTCAGAAATTATATGAATTTTAAAGGGAAGGAGTGGTCTGCTTGAATTTTAGTGTTCACCGCGTTACTTCCCGGGCTTAACTGGGTATGTGTGCAAAATGTCGTGCAAATTGGTCAAGAAAGGTACATTTGTATACGGAATATACATACCCACATATTATCTATTCATTTTGAGAATGCAAGTGCATATAAACACTGAGTTTGTATCATTCTGCCCTTAACGGCATTCGATTGGTCATGTGTTACGTTAGTCATCTCTTTCCCGCGGTTAACGAAAACAAATTAGTGGGCCGTGTCTCCTTCCATAATAATCTATCCACGAGGGCTACTCTCAGAATTGAAAATAAAGACGTGTGTATTCCTTATTTCGTTCAAGCTGAAAATGAGTGCTACATTAATACTTTTATAGGCCTATACAGAAGGCATATTAATGTGAAATAATTAGGCCTACTTACTCGGAGTTCTCCGGCAGTGGCGTAACTCTCAAATCCGAATAATCTGACATCATCTCCAAAAGTACAATCATTAACTTCACTTCTTTTCGCAAATTATTTCATTTCAACGTCCAGCTTTAACTTATAAAATGTCGTTCTTTTCAAATTAGGAGGTCGAAGTCCTCATGAAGTTTACCCACAATTGGAGGTATGTTATCAAAAAATAATTGATAAACTTTTGCTCGAATAGTACTTTTCACAAAGTCATCAATGTTATATAAAACACTACGCGGCTTTTGGGCCTTTATTGGAGGAGTTTTCACTACATCAGAGTCTCTGTATTCACTACCCACTTTCCAGTCACTTTCCAAATCGGTGAATTCCAATGTCAATTTTACAATGTCCTCTATTGCAAGTCTTGGATATTTTTTTAAGAAATCCACTAAACACATTCAATATTATTTCCTTTTGTCCACTTCGCAAAGATTTACCTCTCTTATTTTTAATTAGGCTATGTCACTCGGACCGGGTTAAATTTCTGTAATTATGATTAATGCTTCTCGAAGACTGGGTTATAAATTATAAGTGCCACATTTCGCTATCCACTGAAATTTATATGTTTTCAATATTATGCATAACAATGACTCGCAGACTGAAGGGTTATATTACAAATGCCACAATTCGCAATACATTGAAACATTTGTAGTAAGTTGATATTGTTATCTTAATAATTTCGTCACAAATTATGAGCTTTTACTGTTATAAAAATCAAATCTAATACCGCACTATATTCTCTTGTAGCATGATGTGTGCTGCGGTGTGCACGTGCATTTGTTTACACTTTCGATTTGGTTTGGTTGCAAGACTCACACTTCTTTTTTTTTCTTTTTTTTATTTATTATGAAAACATGTGAAAACGGAACTCTCAAACTGTGAACATGTCACACTTTTTTTGTCACACTTCAATTTTTTAAATCTTTTTTTTATGTAAACAATTGACAGCAGACTCTCTAACTATGCCTCATTTCACATTTCCGACTTTTCCCGTGGATTTTCCAAAAATGTTCTTTCATACAAACCTTGTCCTGACAATTACGAACACAACAAAAAAGAAATCAGCCAAATCGGTTTAGCCGTTCTCAAGTGATGCGGCAACAACCCTTTTGTAAATTCATTTTTATTAATATAGATAGATTTCAGAGGGCTGCTTCACATAGCAACCTAACCTGAATGGGCAGAAAATACTAGTATAAGCCTACTGTGAAAATATAAAAAAAATCTCTAACTATTTTAACGAAGAGGGAAATTTTCTTTGAATACAATATCCACTTGGATGACAGATTACCTATTTGGTTAGAAAAACAATCTAGGAAATCCCAAGGAAATTCCTACATGGATACGAATTTAGTAGTTAAATAACCAACCTCACAGAGTGCACAGGATGAATAATCTTCTGGTATGCACAATAAATAATGACCACCCACCAAGATTAAAATTTGACTACAAAATAAGGGAATTCTAACAATGAATAGCCTAAGGTAACCTGAAAACCCAATTCACAGTAAGATTCATTAACAAGCTATGTCATATAGCTACCCACAGTACTAATTCTTTGTATTAATAAAGATATTTTTTTTTTATCTTTCCAATCGAATGAATATAAGAACAAGAGACTGGAATCCAGATAAATACATTATAGGCATGCTACAGATCAGGCTAAAGAGTGAAACCAAAGTCCCCAAGCTGTGTCAAGGACAAGGTCAAACTATCAGACTGCTGACTAGAACAAAGCAAGATTACAGAATCTCTTAAGTGATCTAAGCATACTTTAAATATTATAACATATGGTTACTCCTCCTATATAATATAATTTTCCAAGTGGAAAATACCAGCATAAACTAAATATTCCAAAGTTAATTTTCCCCAGGAACATGACTTCAGGGCAATAGCCAGGATAAAGGCCACCCAAACTTCTACAGTGCATAAATAACTACAACATGACTCATCTGCCACCCAAATTCAAAATAACCCATATTCAAATGAAAAATGGAAGACTAAATGGAGATTTCGAAAACTATCTAGGATTTTCAAGAATAAATACCCATTAAGTTAATTTCAAGAGTAGCAACATTTTTAGACATAAAGTAGCTAGTTAAATGCAAAATTCAGGGAATTCAAAACAGCACAGATTTCTTTCTTCAAAAAATGGAGTAACCCGTTTACAATCTCAACTGTCATTTTCATGAATGGAGAATTTAAAATGGCGACTGAAATGACGTCATCCCAATCACTTTCCTTACGATTAGACCATGGGAAACAATCCTCTTTTTCGAATATTAATCTACCCATGTCTTGCCAAATCTCAGATAAATAGATCGTCACAGATAATTGTAATATATATAAATTATATATGTAATTTCCTATGTATTGTACATAATGGTGGATCTCAGCGTAAGATAATCTAGGTTTGTAACGTTTCTGGTATCAAAGAGTGAAGTCGAAAATAATTCATAATTAACTTAGCCAAAAGGGCTATAATCAAAATTCAGCAACCTCATCTATTATTTTAGCGTAGAAAGAACACTCACTACGTATCGCTGCATCCCAGACCACACACCCTTCACCTTGAAGAACTCACAGCGACTGACTACACGGCAAGAACTCAGTGACTGAATTCAGCACCGTCCAGAGCGCAGCACCGAGCGGCAGGCTAGCAAACAAATACGACGCGGAGAGCGACATGAGGCGGATTATTGAAAATTCGCCTCAACATCTTTTTTTTTTTTTTTTTCATTCCGTCTTTCTGTTAACATTATTGTGTTAATTAATTATTATTACGATATTTTATTTTTCATTTTTATAATCATAATTATAACTGATATTGTAATTAATATTATAACTTGAGACTTAATATTACTTCAACGTTTGCTTGTACTATGGATGGTATTTTATAAATAATGTCTCATAATTCTTTTGTATTCCTCTCAACTATAACGTTGGTGTAAATTATTCTTAATATCCTTTAATATGTCAAACATGTTGAAATGTAATAGGCTACGGGAATTGTCTCCGAATACGGGGTTCTGCATTTTCGGGGTATCAAGACCAAGGGGTATTCCTGTAATGCATATGCATTCATGAACCACAGATTATTGTCTCTGTTGGACATTACATGATAATATTATAGGAGAAATATTCCTGCGACTCTAGGATTTGAACCCAGGACCTTTGGGTATCCGTGCCAATGCTCTACCGACTGAGCGAAGCCAGAGTTCACTTCACAGCGCCAGATTGAGCCTCTCTCCTATGATTGATTGCCCTGGTCTACCTCACTGACAGACAAGTTATGTCATATGCAATACTGTGAACCACACTAATTAGTGATTTTTGATACCTGGGTTAAAATCCCAGTGTCGGAGGAATTTTTCTCCTATAATATTATCATTCCTATAGTGTTAAACGAAGTATTAAACAAAAACTTGTTATCAAGAACAAGTGTGAAGAAAAGCAATAAGAAAAGGAAGAATGATTAATACGAAGGGATACTAAACCCCACTAGTCTGTGCGCATTTTCTGATACTCTTTAATGAGAAGCACTGGTTTCACTCGGGGCATAATTATTGTGTTTGCAGTTAAGTACCTGGCTTTTACAGATGTAAAGTGTTGACTTTGCAGTGTGTACACATATTGTACAGCACATTTGGTAATCTGGAGTTACATTAGGTTACAGTGCTGTTTAAGACAAGGCTAGTGAGACACATAATAATAATAATAATAATAATAATAATAATAATAATAATAATAATAATAACAATAATAAATCAATAACGACGACGACGATAATAATAATAATAATAATAATAATAATAGTAATAATAATAATAATAATAATAATAATAATAATAATAACTGTACAGTTGGACAATTGTCCCGTGGAGGCTTTTTAGTGTTTATCCCAGAATGTATGTCTGTCAAATGTATGGAATATAATTACAATAATAATAACAATAACAGTTATATCGTACTTAGAATGAAACATGCTAACATCTATAGCGAGGGGTCTAGAACGAATTTTCCACTATAGATTACCTTCTACAGATAATGTTTTAGGAGAAAAATTATTTTGATTTGAACCCACGACATTTGACTTGTCGGACTAATGCTCTACCAACTGAGCTAGGCTGAGTTCAACTCACAGCGCCAGATGGAATCTCTACCCTATGATTCTCATATTACTTTATAAACTAATAAAATCCTACAAACAAAGCTATAGTTAAATTTTTAATTATGTGTTCAGCTTCTGTACAACTTCTGTCAAATCATTGTATAAAAAACCTTTTATTGCTATTATTCGTTATGTTTCGCACATTTAAGGGTTAATTATATTAATAAAACATTCTAACAATCTCACATACTGTTTCCCAGAAATAACATGAAGAAAAATATGTGAAGATAAATTAACGCTTCTCTGTTTCGATAAATTTGTTCGTCCTTATGTAAGAGAAGAGAAGTAATCGTTAATTCACAGAGAACTGCTTCTTGTTCTATTACAAAGCTTCCTTTAGTCGTGTTATTGCAACAATACAGTGTTGCAAAATTTGATCGCTATTATTTTTTAAATTAATGAAGTCTTCATTATTTACATAGCTCCCTTCACATTGCGACATAATTTATAATTGGATAGTCGTATTCCCAAAGAAAGGTACTCAGAATATTATATACCGTAACGAGTTAAGGGTAACCAAAGGAAGAAAAATCCCAACTACTGTAATAGTCGTTCCTTCTTCTTCTGCGCATCATCAACCCGTGTGACTAGAACTCCCCTAGGAACTCTCACTAGTATAGTTCAGTTGCTAAGGCCGGTATTCCACTATCCAAGTTATTTGATCAAATCGTCTAGAAAAAAGAAAATGGCCGCCCGTCGCTTCAAGGAAACCGTATTGGACGAGCATTTGAAGACTTTCTGCATGTCGTTACATTGGATCAAAGATTTCCCGGCATTCATAGCATAGGGGTCCAAAATGGCGGGTAAACATCGACTGTTTTGAGAAATAAACGGCACCAAAATAGTTTGATACCACATTCTCTTCAAGTAGGCCTATATATGATCATTCAATATTTAATCCACATTTCAAAAATTATGTACCGGTACTACATGCTATAGTAGTAATATAGGGATATATTTTTAAAAGCCCTGCAAGCTAACCTAAACTCGTCTCACATAACCAATGTATAAACAATGATTCAGCCTGATTTTGTCATTTAGATATTTCTCAAATGCGGGGTAACTGCTACAAAAACATTTATAAACTAATAAATTTATGCCATTATTATACTGTTTTACGATTCACCATCGAAAATCAAGCCTTCTGTATATAGCCTGCATTTTCTACTTAGTACGAGAAAAAAGACCCAATGTATATAAGTTACTGCATTATAAATCACAAACATTCAAACAGCACTTTCATGGCAGAGCATTTATACTATTTAAGCCACATTTCGAAAGCGACATACCAGAAGATATAGGCTAAATATTGGCATTGCAAGCGAACCTAAGCTCGTGGCATAGTTAACATAACCTTCAATTTAAAGAAAGTAACGATTCGGCCTGACTTCCTTGTCATTTAGATATTTCTGCAGTTATGCTACAAAACATTTATATAAAACTAATAAACTAATGCCATTATAAAGAATTTTTTAATGATTTAATCTTAAAATTCAAGCTTTCCCTATACAGAGAAAACTGGTTTTGGTCAAAGCTATTGGATGTAGTGTACTAGCGCATCTTTGATTCAAATATCGCCTGACAAGTTCTTCATGAAGTTCTTGTCCAATGAATTGGATAGTGGAATACCGCCCTAAACGCTAAAAGCATCACCATAGAAACCTGAAAGGCTTGGGTTGCGTTAGAATACCGGTGTCAAGGAATTTTTCTCATCAAATGAAATATTATAGAGAGTAAGGTGGCCTACCAGGTAGCATCGGGATTTGTTTTAGGGAGGTCCCGGGTTCAAATTCCCTGGCCAGCCAACTTATGTTTTTTTCATATATTCTCCAGTTCAAATGCCGGACGGGATATTCGCTTTACATGACTCATCACCCCTATTTCACTTAATATCACAATCAGTAAAATTAAAATACAACAGTTAAAATTGTCACAAGACATGTCACAACGATAATAGAAATAGATAAGCATCCAAAGTTATTATCGAACTACTCAGAACGTTAACATGCGGTACATGAAAGGCATGCGATTCATTATTGTTCTCCGCCGCCTTGTCACTCGATAAGAATGCGCTGTTGTCACGTGTAACTTAACGCCCACAGACCAGTCAGAGTATTGCATGCTATTTTTTGCACGATGATTATTTATACCAATTTAATTATATTAATTGTGATATTACCTGAACATATTATGTATATACATTCTTGAAGATAGATGTTTATTTCAGAAAGTGATTCGCATTTGTTGTTGTTTATGGGAACCGAATATTTGTGCTGGGGGGCCTTGTCCATAAAGGCTTGTATTATGAGGTGTGGCGTAATGTTCATAACAGCACGGAAACTCTTACCGCACATAGCAACAAGATTGCGTGTGAGAATGTCAACTTACGATCCACGGCAACAATATTCGTAAGTACCACTAATTAGTTAAGTCGTGAATTTTTTTTTTTTTTTTTTTGTCTGGTGCGTACATTCCTAAAACAAAGTTTAATATCCAAATCTAGGTCCAAATTTTATTTCACATAAAAACACATATTTTACAAAAAAAATTATGTGAATAAATATTTTCAATATTTTCTCCATAAATACATATTTTAGTATTTTTCCGGGTTTTTTAAGTAATTTTTTTCCCGATCCTCATATCAAGGTCTGACAACCGCAAATTCCAAATTTAGTTTACATAAAAATACATGTTTTACAAAAAAGTTATGTGAATAAATATTTTCGATATATTCTCCATACATAAATATTTTAGTACTTTCCTCATTCTCTTTCAACATTTTTCAACAAAAATTTGTATCTCGAAAGAATTCAACACACATGCTTAACTTGCAATGAGGTGAGAGTGATTCACTTGCACTTGCTTATCGGGGAAGAACAGAACCCAGTCTCAACATTGCATAACTCAGTTAAAGAAATACAATATGTTGAAAGGCAACTTAACACTATCTCAGGTTCGAAAATAGAAGTTCTAAGAACAAAATTTAAAGGTATTTTTGAGAAAAATGGGGGCTGCCAAACCCTCTGCAAAGTCGCTCAATATAAGGCATTATTCTCGGATAATAGGCAAGGACATGTGATCCATAATCTAGAGATGGCATTTGTTGTGTACTGCATTTTACATCTGCAATTGGTGAGTTTCATAATTTGTTCTGGTGTTTTTGTTTCTTTTTCTGAAAAATATTTTTTTTTTTAGTTTTAGCACATGTTTTTTAAATTTTAGCACATATGTTGAACATTTTTAGCACATAAAAAATAAATATTTTTAAGTTTTTTAGCACATAAAAATCCGGTTCATCCGACAAACATCAAGAGTACACCAACATGTTGCAAGAGATCTTGCAACTGTGCTAAAGTACTCACGCGGAGTTGACATGTAGCTGTCAAAATCATTCTTAGATTCTGATTAATTGAAATTCCTGCGGTAACAATCTGATTGGCGCGGCAAGAAATAAAGAACATTGCTATCTCCTGTATTAGGCCCCTAAATATCAAAGGCCATTCCTCATGTCAACCATTCTAGTAGCTCGATAATACACTGGTATATCCAACGATCCTAAACACGCAATAAGATCTATTTTATGTAGATAAAACCTGCAAAAATAAAAACTGAATTGAAAAAAACATACATTGTAGGCCACATTATAAAAATATTATTATATTAGTTATTTGTTCGTAACACTAAGTATTGCCAGGTTAGGCATCCCATTTTCACCATAATACTCTTCTTATTGTCTGTCTTGATATAGAGAGAGAAATACTTTATTCAAGTCATCTGCCTGGCAATCCAGGTGACCATACAGATCCAGAAAAAACAAAGAAAAATAATCATACATTACATAGTAACATGAACTGAATTGAAACGGAACATAAGAACTCTAAGTACCATATAAATGAATGTGCAATAAAAATAGCGAGTCTTCTAAAACCCTAATACATATTTTAACAACAATGTCATTAGAAATATTGAGAGACTGATGAAATGTATTAACAAAGGTGAAACTTGCACCTCGTGCTCCAAAAAGCAGACCCTTCACCTCCCATGCATTGACAGGTAAGTTATAGCTCTCACTAAGGTGAGGGATGCATGGTTGGTATATGGCCTCCTTTTCCGCACTCACACGCTTAGCTTGTTCCCTATCCTCTTCCAAGCGAACTGTAGGATCCAAAATAAATGAATTTTTATATGATTATTATTTTAATTCCTGAAGCTCATAATTCAGGCTTCTAGTATCAGTTAATATACAGAGGAGCTAATTCATTCACATAACTCAAGCGAGCACATGCCACCCTATGGCTGAATGGTTATACTACCTTCCTTCCACTCTAGGAATCCGGGATGAGTCTCTGTGGATCCAAATGGAATTTGGAGTGGAGAGAATGGGTCGGGGAGGTTTTCTCGGTGTACTCCGGTTTCCACCGCCATGTATCATTCCACCTTTAGGCCTACTCTATTCGTCATAAATAACAGCAGATTTCAATAAAAGTAATTTAAAAGAGGGGGCAAAGCGACTTATTGCTCTCTGAATCCCCTAACTTATGAAAACCGGTTCCTGAGAATGATCAGAGAGGTCGTAGCTGTGATTCGCCATTGTCCTAAGGCTAGAGTCGAACCATTGCTATGCAGGTTTACACGTAAAGGACACTATCAATCCAGTATTATTAACACAGCCAGACAAGTCTGTGACCTTGAAAACAGGTGCCGACGGTCACTTTACTGGTAGTGGTTCAAGTCAATCTGTTCTTCTTTACAATGCTTGTATTTGTAACAACAATGCACTCTCGTACCACGGTAAACTATAGTCTAGGTCTAGAGGTTCATTAATTTCGTCATGAGAGCTCTTTATTTGTAAATTATTCTTTCTTTCTTGCTTTCTTTATATTAAATGCACCTCTCCCTTTTAGGATTTAAGCGACCCAAGCCGCCCGGGCCTTACAGGGCTGCAACCTGTCGGGAGAGGGATTATCTTTGGATCACATACTTACTTTTTTGACCAGACAAGGACATGGAGGGCCTCCCCAACAAGGGTTTGCTTTGGGAACAAACCTAATTTAGCTTACACACATATAAGTTAACCCAGGACATTTAAGAATGCCGCAGGGCAAAGAGCGCTACTGTTGATGTTTACGTCCGCATATAGGTCCTTGCAGGGAGTGACAGGAGGTTAGACGAAGTAAGTACCATCTGTGACAAAATGTCATTCACAGTGGTGTGCCGTGATTTAGAAATACTTGCAGTTTTGGCCTACCTTTAAATCCTCTGTTGGATTGTACATCCATACTGTAATTTAAATACAGATTGTGTTATATTTTGTTTCTTTATACAGTTTGTAATGTTGGCAACAGAGACTGCTGTGTTTTGTTTTTAAGTCTCTGTGCAAGATGTCTGCCATTTCCGTTTCTATGTCACATATCACTCTGTCTTCCTCTGTCTTCCTCTGTCTTCCGACCATGTGGTGTAAAGGTGCAAGAAGGAATAAATGTCTTTATACATGAAGTGTATCCGTGTGTATCATTGTAATAAATGTACATCCACTCCAAGAATCCATCAGGGTATGGGCCCAGGACGATCAATATCTGCCCAGGACGATCAATATCTGCCCAGGACGATTAATATCTGCCCAGGACGATCAATATCTGCCCAGGACGATTAATATCTGCCCAGGACGATCAATATCTGCCCAGGACGATTAATATCTGCCCAGGACGATTAATATCTGCCCAGGACGATCGATATCTGCCCAGGACGATCGATATCTGCCCAGGACGATCGATATCTGCCCAGGACGATCAATATCTGCCCAGGACGATTAATATCTGCCCAGGACGATTAATATCTGCCCAGGATGATTAATATCTGCCTAGGACGATTAGTTATCTTCTAAGAAGATATTACCAAGACGGAAACTTCAAGAATCATGGCGACGGAAGCAGAAACTGGTGCCACTACGACAACTACTGTTTTGTCTGTATCTGGAGTACCAGGGATTATCAAGCTGGAAGGACGTAACAATTTTGCAACCTGAAAATTCCAAATGAAGTGTTTTCTAATTGATTGTGGTCTTTGGGGTGCTATTGAAGGAACTGATAGCAATACTATTCACAATCAAAGGGCACTTGCCAAGATTGGAATGGCGGTGGCAACTCCTATACATTCTCGAATCTTGGGGATCACGACAGCCAAGGCAGCGTGGGATAAACTTGGAAAAGATTTTGGTGAGCAGGGTGTTGCGGGTCAATTAATTCTGGAGAGGCGACTCTACAGAGCCAGACTTGATGACTTTAAATCAGTGGACGAATATGTAAACCATATGCTTACTGTTCGTGGTGAACTAGCGGATTGTGGTGTAGTCTATACTGATGAAAAAATTGGTGCTATGCTTTTGCATGGACTTCCAGACTCTTGCACTTCACTCATACTTTCATATGGTGCTGCAAATACTAAAATGACTCTGGAAAGTGTGTTAGCTTTTCTTCATAACTATGATGAGGCAACAAGGGAGCGACAAAGTGAGACAGCTCTTAAAGCAAGGTCAATACCAAAGAAGAAAATTAGTGTATTTGTGCCCACTTGTTATCACTGTCACAAGCAAGGTCATAAGAAACCTGACTGCATAGAATGGAAGAAAATGAAGAAGGAAAAGAACAAGGGTGGAAATCATCAATCAAGTTCTTCGAAGAATTCTTAGGTAATAATGCCAAAGATATAGATTTATTGACTGTAGCTATGTCAGGCTTCGCTATGTCTAGTGCAAATTTAGGTAGAGATGAATGGTATTTTGATAGTTGCTGTAGCAAACCAATTACTCATAGAAAGGATCTTGTAGATTTTGTGAATCGTGACGACTCACGAGAAATTTTAGTTGCAAATAATACTGTCTTGAAGAGTAAAGGTGTAGGTGATGTTACTTTAATGATAAATAACAAAGGCTTAACCAAGGCTACTATTTCAGACGTAATATTTTGTCCGGATAGTGCTGCTAATTTATTGTCAGTTCATCAAATTGCAAACAAATGTAATATAATAGTATTTGATGAAAAAGGAGTAAATGTTTTTCCGAAAAACATAGAAATTATAGGTGAGAGCATATTAACCGGTAGTGTAGTAAATGGAATTTACAAATTAGATAGGGAAGGCATATCTACTGCTACTGTGTATGATAATGTTGAAGTGAATAATAATATGGCAAATGAAAGTAATTTTGCTGCATTATTGTCAGTTGAAAATTCTCAGGAATTATGGCATCAAAGAATGGGTCATTTAAACTATAACGATTTGTTGAAGTTGAGAAATTTAGCTGATGGTATCACTTTCACTCCATCTAAAAATGAAACTTGTATTCCGTGTATAAAGGGAAAACACAGTAAATTGCCATTTAACAAACCAGCCACTAGAGCAACTCAATTATTGGAATTAGTTCATAGTGATGTATGTTATCCAGAGAAGGATGCATTGTCTTATGGTCAAGCTACATGTTTTGTTACATTCACCGATGATTATTCCAGAATGAGTTTTGTATACTTTATGAAAAAGAAAAGTGACTGTTTTGAAAAGTTCAAAGAATTTAAATTGATGGTCGAAAATCAAACAGATTGTAAAATCAAAAGGCTAAGTTCAGATAATGGTAGAGAATATGATAATGCTGAAATGAAACAGTTTTGTAGTGATCATGGTATAGTTCTAGAATTTACTGTTCCGTACACTCCAGAACAAAACGGTGTTTCAGAAAGGCTTAATAGAACGTGTGTTGAACGTGCTAGGGCTATGTTAATTAATGCTAAGTTGGACAAGAGATATTGGGCTGAGGCTGTAAATTGTGCTATTTATCTAAAAAATAGAAGTCCCTCTGTAGCTTTAGGTAACAAAATTCCCTTAGAACTTTGGACTGGTAAGAAAGTTGATTTATCCAATATTAGATTGTTTGGATGTAAAGTCATGTCATTAGTACCAAAGACTAAGCGAAACAAATTTGATTCTAAATCTGAAGAAATGATCATGGTAGGTTACTGTGAAAGAACAAAAGGTTATAGGATTGCTGATCCAAACCGTCCCGGTTATGTCATTATATCCAGAAATGTTGTTTTCATTGAAAATAAATTGGGTTGTATTCTTGATGGAAGTAATACTGTTCCAGAATTTGATGAATTAGTTCCAGAATGGGATGGGAATAATGTCATTGAGAAAAAAGTAATTGTTCATAAAAATGTCAGTAATCAGAAAAATGATGATATCTTGTCTGAAACAGATAGTAATGAATTTCAAGATGCAGAAAATCAGGATTTAGAAAGGCCAGAAAGAATTAGACAAAGACATGAGCATGAGGATTATGTTATGTATAATTCTGAAGCTCTAAGTACTGTAGGTATCACTCCTAGTTCAGGGATAAGTGCTATGAAAGATCCAGATTGGAAGCGTGCTATGGAGAAAGAATATCAAGCTTTAGTAAAGAATGATGTTTGGGAATTAGTGGATAGGCCTAAAAATCACAATGTTGTAAAAAGCAAATGGATATTTAAGGTAAAAAAGGACGCTGATGGAAATTATGATTGTCATAGAGCTAGACTAGTTGCTAGAGGATTTTCTCAGAGAAAAGGAATAGATTATGAGGAAACTTATTCACCGGTCATTAGCCCTGAAACTTTAAGACTAATTATGGCCATATCTAATGAGTTAAGTTTTGACATGGAGCATATTGATATAACTACTGCTTTTTTAAATGGGAACTTAAATGAGACTATTTACATGGAACAACCAGAAGGTTTTGCTGTAGATGGTAAAGTATGTGCATTAAAAAGGAGTATCTATGGTTTAAAACAAGCTAGTCGTTCATGGAATGAAAATATCAAAGATTTCTTTAAGGAAATGGGATTTGTTCAATCTGTGTGCGATCCATGTGTTTTTGTTAAGAGAAAGGGTTCATTGGCCATTTATCTATGTTTATATGTGGACGAAAGTTTTTGTTTTTCTAATTGGGAGAGTGAAAAGCAAAAATTCTATGAAGCTCTAAGAAGGAAATATGAAGTAAAATTTTTGGGAAAAATAGAAAATTGTCTAGGAATGAGAATTAACTATGATCAGGAGAATGGTATTTTGAAACTTGATCAAAAAGAGTACATGTTAGAATTATTAAAGAAGTATAACATGACTAATGTAACTCCAAAAGGTACTCCTATGTCAGCTGGTCGTGAATTACCAAAGCATGACATAAGAGATGAAAACATTCCATATCGAGAACTGATAGGATCTTTGATGTATTTAGCAATATCAACCCGTCCAGATCTCATGTATACAGTATGTAAACTAAGTCAGTATAATAACTGTTATGGAGAGGAACATTGGACTGCATGTAAGAGAGTGCTAAGATATATTGCTGATACAATTGATAAGGGTCTTGTATTTCAGAGAAGTGGAAATTTGAATGTAAAATGTTTTGTTGATGCATCTTGTGAAATGTATTTAAATTAGAGAGGTGTGTTGGATTGTACATTCATACTGTAATTTAAATACAGGTTGTGTTATATTTTGTTTCTTTATACAGTTTGTAATGTTGGCAACAGAGACTGCTGTGTTTTGTTTTTAAGTCTCTGTGCAAGATGTCTGCCATTTCCGTTTCTATGTCACATATCACTCTGTCTTCCTCTGTCTTCCGACCATGTGGTGTAAAGGTGCAAGAAGGAATAAATGTCCTTATACATGAAGTGTATCCGTGTGTATCATTGTAATAAATGTACATCCACTCCAAGAATCCATCATCCTCAATTGGAGCTACTGATTCCATGAGTTACGTATACTAATATTTGATAATGCTGTCCGCAGCGAGACACAATGACCACTCAGATTATAGGCGACTGATATTTCGTGCTGAGTGTACTCACAGTGCGATTACACCACTGTGGAGGAAGATAGTACGTAAACACACAGGCAGAGATATTTGTCCTGAGTTATAAAATGCATATAAAAATAAGCTTCACTGGAAGACACCGTAGAGACATCTAGGCATCTTAGTTGGAACTACATCAGCTAGCGACCTAGGCCGATAAAACTACTTGTTAACAGTCCGTGAAGCAGCCGTTTTTGAGACCGTGTACTAAAATAGCTAATTACGTATCAAGTACACAAAGCAAGACTAACGAATCTAGTACTTCGGACGAGGCGTAGCCTAGTTCTGTAATGTTCTCTAAACGTTCTCTAATTTTATTACTAATGAGCTCAGTTTTTCACTGATTTTCAATGATCCAGCGTAAACAAAGCAAATAGATGCACTTGTAGCAATAGTGCATGTTTATAAACTTGGCATGCTATGGATTTGTTTCTTTATCTTAAGAATGTTTTTAAAATACCGTTAAGATAATTTTGATTAAATTTGTGTAAATTGAAATTACACGTCGTTTTTATCTTATTTTCCGCAACAAAACTTATCATTCCTGTTAAAAGTTATTAGTATAAGAGGCGCGTCTGAACACGTTCTTCACAATTCGCAGTGTGTCTAGTGGTCATGGTCACGGCATAGAAATACAGAGTTGGAATGTTCGCGTTTTTTATGAAAATTATTTCTTGAAATATAAAATATCTTAATGACATTATTTACGATCCTTCTTAATAATATTAGACTATATACGTAAAATGCATATGAAAGTAATTTTCACTGGAAGACACCGTAGAGAATCTAGGTGTCTGGAACTACATCAAAACGAAAAACTCTCACATAGTTGACAAGAGCATATGTCAGCTACTTCAAACTACGTGTCTTGAATTAATGGGAATAAAGCTATTTTTACTTCCTCTACCCGTACCATAGGTACGTCTCGCTCCTAACATGGTTGGCGAAATAACGGCTGAGGGAGGCTCCACTGCTATGTCTACGTGTAAAAGATGCAAAGCCAAATTGAATAGTGGCTTGAAGTGTATAATCTGTGGGAGTGTTTTTCATAACAGCTGTGCAAAACGTGTAAGTAGTATTAAACTAATAGACGACAATTCTGTGCAGTGCTGTGTAAACATGGAAGAAAATCCTCTACAACCTGAGAGTTCAGAAGTGGATGCTAAGAATGAGGAAAACGACACGGAAATGTATGATTTACTACAGGACCTCTCCGACTCAGATAAAAAGCTGGATATAAGACTCGTGAAATTCATCCTCAAGCAGAAAGACAAGGTCATTTTTGAGCTTCAAGAAAGAATTAGCTTACTGATGCGGCATGTTAATTTACTAACTGAGCAGCGGAATTCTAAAATAACTGAGGACGGAGAACAAACAAGAGTGTACAAACAGACCATAGAATCTTTGAGTGAAGGTGAAACTGGTACGATTCAAGTTAGAGATAAGGTAAAACAAGACAATAACTTTCAGAGCAAGAAAGCGACAAACGTTGAGGATACAAAAGCACAAGGAGGTAACCAATTAGTGAAAAATGTACTACACAACGCACAGAAAAGCCGTAATGCCACGGAAACGACTGATATCGCCGGCTCAACAAATCCCAGTTCATTGGAATCAACATGGACAAGAGACACTTGGAGTCAAGTGGTGCGCAGAAAAAGACGTGCTATCGTGGTAGGAAACAGCGATGGCGAAAGTGCAAAACCCAATAAGTTACAAGGAGTCCCAAAGTTTGTGCCTCTTCACGTTTTCAGGCTAGCACCTGAAACTCAAGTACAACAAGTGATAGATTTCCTTAAACCTAAATTTCCTGAGGTCACATGCGATAAGCTAAATTCCAAACATCCCGAGCAGTACGCCTCTTTTAAAGTCAATGTATATGAACAGAACGCGGAATCAGTGATGAACTCTGAACTATGGCCAAGAAATACGTGTGTTCGTTATTTTTTAATGCCTCGAACAAACAAGGACAATGTAACCTAACTGGGCTCAATGACAAGGCAAACAGTACGATTCATCCATTGTGCAATGGTATGACCAAGGCAAATAATATTTTAAGCATATTTTATAATAATGTACAATGTTTACGTAACAAGATTGATTTCCTCAGTGTATTCTTACTAGCGCTTACTTTCAATGTACTATGCTTTGTAGAACATTGGATGACTGAGGAGGAGCTCACTTTAATTAACTTTGAGGGTTATGCTCTGGCCAGCTTTTATGCAAGAACGAAGTTTAAACATGGGGGTACAGTTATATTTCTTAGGAACTGTCTTGATTTTACTGCCTTAGACTTACTTCAGTACTGCGTTGAGAAGCAGTTTGAAACCTGCGGCATTTTAATAAAATCATTTAATGTAATCATTATTACAATATATAGATCGCCCTCTGGCCTTTTATCAGTGTTCCTTGATAAGTTGGAATGTTTACTTAGTTTTTTATCTAAACTCAAAGCACATATAATAATTACAGGTGATTTCAATGTAGATTTTCTAACGGATTCCAATGATAACTTCTCTTTAAATAATATCTTTAGATCTTACGATTGCTATCTGACTGTCAGGGAGCCAACCAGAGGTAAAACTTGTTTGGACAATTTGTTTACCAACATTCCCCCTGATCTTTTCAAAGTTCAGGTTGCTGACTACGGGTTCTCCGACCATAAGTCTATCTCTAACAGTGTATATATCAACAATCGACGCGATTCTGACAGGAATGAGTCTTCAAACCCTCCTTTGCGTAGGATAACGTACCCAGTAATAGGTCAGTTTGTTAATGTGTTAATTAATACTGACTGGAATGTAGTCTTTGCTTTAGGCGATCCGCATTTGTGTCCCTTTGACAATTTCTTTAATTGGTTCTATGAATTATTTTGTTACTATTTTCCATTAATCGAATGCAAAAGTACAAAAAATACTTCCAAGGCTCCTAAAAATAACTGGTATAACGAGGAGTTACGCAAAATGAGAAATAAAGTTTTATTTCTGTACTCGGCAGCAAAAAATTCTAGTGATTTTCATGTAAAACATGTTTATAACAAATCCAAACAAGAGTACAAAACTGCGATAAGGAACTCTAAGTTCGATGCAAATGTGAATTTTATTGAGAATTCCACGAATAAATGTCGCTCGGCTTGGAAGCTTATTTAGTCCACATCTGCAAAACACTATAGATCCGGAGTCGACATCACTGCTAATGAGTATAATAAATTTCTCATTGATCTACCGGTAAATATTAATTCTAAATTATTACCTCCTCAAACATCAGCTATGGAACTCCTGGCTAGTAATGTCCAAGTTGGTAGGTCTACTACTTTTAGGTGGAGAGAAGTGCAACCCGACCAAGTATTCAATATCATACGTGGCATGAAAAATTCTAATACTAGAGACCATTATGACATGACAAACAATTTTTTGAAACAAATAGGTTATTATATTCTGAGTCCATTAAGTATAGCCATAAATAACTGTTTACTAACAGGCATTTTTCCGGAATCCCTTAAAATATCGAAAGTTATACCAATATATAAAAAAGGAGATAAATCTGATCCCAATAATTATAGACCGATTTCTCTTGTTCCTACCTTTTCAAAAATATTTGAAAATACAATGAAAAGACAGCTCTGCGATTTTTTTAAAAATAACAGCTTATTCTCAAGCAATCAATATGGCTTTAGAAAGAACTTGAATACTACTTCGGCACTCCAAAAATTAGTAGAGTACATAATTGAAGCTTTTGAAGAACGTAAAATTGCATATGCCACATTCTGTGACCTAACTAAAGCGTTCGATTGTGTTAATCACGAATTACTAATTAAAAAATTAAATATTTATGGTATAAAGGATAAAGAGTTAGACATATTTATTTCATGTTTGAAAGACAGGAAGCAATACGTCTCAGTGGATGGGAAAAAGTCAGCTGTTATGTGTCAAAAATATGGCGTGCCACAAGGATCTGTGCTAGGGCCTGTATTGTTTTTAATAATGATCAATGACTTGCTATATAACTTTCCTGCTCATACAATTGCATATGCTGATGACACTACATTCTTGCACAGTCATACGGATTTCAATGAACTCGAACGTACAGCCGTGATTATCTTGGATGCAGCGAAGAAATGGTTTAATGCAAATAGCTTTTTACTAAATGACACAAAGACAGAATTTTTATTATTTTCCTTAAAGAAAGTACCGGAACAAGATAATTTTTTTAAGATACTTGGCATAGTTATAGATAGTACTCTTACCTGGGATAAGCACATTGAATTAATTTGCAGGAAGTTATCTCGTATTTTATTTCTTCTTCGTAATCTAAAAGAACACGTACCACTTACATATGTCAAAGGGGCATATTTTGCATACTTTCAAAGTATTTTACAATATGGACTCCTGGTATGGGGCAATAGCTGTCTATCTCATAAGGCATTCATTTTACAAAAGAAAGCATTGAGAATATTAACAAATTCATCACCCAGAACTCATTGCAGACCATTATTCATAGAACAGAAAATAATGACTTTGACTAGCCTATATATTTTAGACGCTGTTCTGTTCGTAAGGGATAATTTGACTGCCATTCCGGTCAGAACTGTTTCTCACACTTACGAATTAAGACACCAAACTCACTTTGAGGCACCAAGATGCAGATTAAACAAATCGCTAAGGAATTTCTCAGCAATGACCACTAAAATAGCCAACAAGTTCCCTAACGACATCTATCAATGGGATAGAAAAATATTAAGAAGTCGTATCTCTGATTGGCTAACCCAGAGGGCTTTCTATAATGTTAACGAATTTTTAAATATACAGGTAGATATGCAGACCTAATTTTAACTCTAGGACAATGTCAATAGCATTTTTGCTCGATGACATGCTAATTCATTATTATTATTATTATTATAGGTAGAGGAATTATTGTTTTCTACCCCCAAATTCGAAGTTGAATTTTTTTACATAAATACACGTTTTGAGGCCCCTGAATCCAATAATACTATTTTTGGAAACATAACTGTGTATCTGTGTATCTGTTTGGATGTCTGTGAACAGGATAACTCCAAAACAGAAAATCCTATGAAAATAAAATTTCTAATTTGGGTCAGGTACCTTCTGAAGATGTGAGCCGAAGATTGGCGGCAAGTTTCTCTTATTTTTAAGGGGACTTTACATGAAGAAATTTTCGTTTTTCGCGATTTTCTCGATAATGGCTCTAACGATTTTCTTTAAATTTTACACACGTGTTGCTTATACTGAGAGCTAAAACTTTTATTTGAAACTTTTTTCGAAAAAAATCTCTGAAGGGTAAATACAAACCACCCACTGTTCACCCACTCTTTGTAGAAAGTGTCTTACTTGGTGAACAACTGAATATGCGCTCTTTCACGGCCTCTTATTCTATATAAGAATGTGAAGTGAGAAAGATGTATTGTTGCCCATGCATAGAGTAAAGTAGTATCTGAGGGAAATATTCGATAAATTTCGGAAATTATTATTAACGGCGGAAAGTTCAAAAAACGTCGGCAGTCACTTTTTTTTTTAAGTTTGTTATATAGCCTGCGTTTTTAGTCGCATCATTCAAAGTAGAGGCTATCAGGTATTTATAGCATAATTAGCGTAAAATTGTGTCTTTCGTTTCTGTACAAGGATAATATGTGAATACTGGCAAAACAAATCCTTTTACCACAAATATCATTATATAGGCTATTACATTTATTTTGTCCTTGTGGTGATACAAGTAAGAGGTCATATCATATGAATAGAATTCCTTTTAATAATATTCTACAACGTTTCGCGTGCTTAACTATGTGGATACTTTTATGTATTATTTTTAGACTGTCAGATTTTATTTGGGTTATGAATCCTTCGGGGATGCGATGTGGCGTGGTAATGACATTATCTTCATTTTTACAACCAATTTACATGAAGAGAATGTCATACATATTATATTGTATTAAGATGCTAACTTTTATTTGGGCAGAGGAAGTTATGTGACTTTCACGTCAGATTTTTATAGGCTATCTAGGAATCCTGTTTTACGGTAAATAAAAATGTTAAACTTCCGTATTAAAGTTGAGTTAATTTGAGTGTTATTTCGCATTAAAACCAGCCTTTCGGCTCATGTGATGTGAAATATTGCAAATTTCTCTGGGGAATTTTGGCCTTTCATTTTGAAGATTTTAAGTAACTTATTTCTTACCAATTGACTATTACGTTAACGAGAATGCTTCGACGATATGAAATACTGGGCACGAAAATATAGCTATTTCTGTACTGCAAAAGAATAAAATAAATTATCTAGGAATGGTATTTAGACCTAAACTCAAATTTCGGGTTTAGTTTCCCACTGTACTGGATTTCCACACGCGAAGTTCGGCGTTGGTATGCGGGCTCTGGCTTGCAGACGAACACTCCCATTGGCTGCCAACGACATAGCCTGTCTTTGGTCTGTTCCATACGGTGCTGTCAACAATTTTTAGCGCGCGCTTTTAAATTCCCGCGCAGACTGGATTCCCGGGTTTTCTAATTATCCAGAGCCCCCAAGAAATAAAAAAGTTAGGTTAGGTTAGGTTACATTAGGCATGTTAGCTCAAGTTTAAAGAGGGTTTGGGGGCCACTGGTTTTCTAGACAGTGATAGCGACTGACCACCACAGACCCTTATCATGTTAGCAGCCCTGATTCCAGCACCACGTGACCCATCGGCTTCTTCCCAGCATGCACCTGCGCCGTCTCGAGCAACCGATTCTGATGTGAGCACTTTCTTTCCGAGCGCCATTTTAGGTTAGTTTTCTGTGAACTTCTTACCGATTTTACCTATATTTAAAATATTCTTAGAAACAAAATGTGATTGATTGATTGAATTGTCCCCTTAAGGGTGAAAGGCGGGTTGGGACGACCCTAAGCACTTCGGCCTTGCGGCCCATTGTGCCAATCTCCGGGAATGTAATGATGTGCAAGCCCAACGGCCCCTCGACAACAGACCCCACCGCGAGCCCCCACGGAACTCCCCTACATCCAACAGATATCTCTACCATGCCACGTGTGCCACTGCCTCGGTACCTCTTACAGAGCCCCCAGGTTGGCAGCACACCAGCCAGCAACTTCAGGACCACAAGCCACGGGGAGGACGGGAAAGGCCCACAGCAGTTGCTGGGGCGAGGGTAAACCGGAAACCGGGAAAGGAAACGGGATGATGAGGGCGAGTTTTGAAGATGAAATTGAGAGTGTTGGTGGAATGAGAGGGGGAAACGGGAGGACCCCCGAGAAAAACCCCCAAAGGCCACAGCTTCGTCCACCACGAATGACACGCCCGCCAGAACAAAATGTGTATATATATATATATATATATATATATGGATTCTAAAACTTCTGGAGAACAATATTACATTAAATTTGGCCGTTTTTCGTGTGTAAAAAAATATATATTAACCAGTCCAGTTAAAGTGGGAAACTATCTCCCAAATTTCCTAAAGTAAAAATGAGTTCGCATTAAACTCTTTACATACCAGATTATTTAAATTTAAATGGAATTAGTTATTTTCTTATTTCCTTACACTTATATCACTGGCATGCCTGCCAAATCGGCATTTACTTGGTTCATTGAATATATTATATTGCGACAGGTCCTTTTTTTAATATAAAATGCTTTTCCAGAACTCCATATTTGCTTGAAAAATGAAATTTCATACTAAAACACAATTTTTTGCGTTTTCGTATTATCATTATTATTATTATTATTATTATTATTATTATTATTATTATTATTATTATTATTATCATCATCATCGTCATCACCATCATCATTAGACCTTGGTCACTCAAAGGGTCCCTGAGGTTTAGGCCATTCCTTTGTTCGTGCTATACAATTACACAATGAATTGCGGTTTTGGTCTCTTGTTCATACATGTATCGGTTGGACAGTCTGTCCTGGATCTATTCTTTTCAGGTTTCCGAGCTTATTCTCTTTCTATGTGCTTCAGTCTTGTTATTGTTAATGGCAATACTCGCCTTCTTGCAGTCTTAGGAGGCTTTCACACTAAACCGATCTAGCGACAGCAATCAACCGACTGATATAACGAACCAATGGTAACCTTTTCAGGACCTTCTATATTACCGGACCTGCTACTAGCATCCAAGATGGCCACCCATTCAGAGATTGGCTTGTATGATGTAAATAAAAACATTATGCAAGTAAATTGCGTCTGTTTTTAAATCTTACATGGTAAACAAATAGTACCTTGCCTTTTTAAATAATCAGTAAGAAATGTAAGAAAGAAGGAGTAGGCCTACGCTTAGAACGATTGACAATGGTTAAAACTAACTTACTATGGGTTATTGTGTTATTGCATATTGTCGGCTAGAGGTTTCAGTTGACTGTAAACACGTAGGCCTAATATTTGTGAGAGACAACTAATTTAAAAACAAGTAAACTATAATACTGATCACTATCGAGTAAGTATATAAATATAGGAGTTACCCAGGGATCTATCTTAGGCCCTTTCCTTTTCATTGTCTACATGAATGACTTACCAGCAGCTTTACCTGAAAAAATTATTTCTTATGCCGACGACACAACCGCTTTGAAAGCCTTTGGTGAGAACACAAGTAACATGGCAAATACATTGCACAAATTGTCAGAATGGTTCAGCGCAAATGGTCTTAGTCTTAATTTGAATAAAACTAAGACTTTTATATTCGGTCTTTATAATAATGTTGGCAGTGAAAATCACGTCAAACTTTTAGGTATTATTCTAGATTGTAAGTTCTCCTGGAAGGAACATATTTCTGCCTTATGTAGCAAACTTATTAAGAAGAATGGTGCAAAAATACGTTGCACAAACTTTCTCGTATATACGTGTTAAAGGCTAGCACAGAAAAAATTAAATTAAGAGACAATTAAATTTTACTTATTAGATTTTCATAAAACTAACAAGTAGGCCTATCTAGAACGGACAGCATCAGCATCGATCTTTATGTTCAATGCTTTTACCGTGAAATAATAATAAGAATAATAACATTAATAATAATAATCAATGACAGTAAAACTGCATATTATTAGTACTCTACTACTACGGGAAAATTCAAATATAAGTCGCACCTTGGGATAAATCGGTCCCACCCAACCTATCTTCACCGATGCAGTTTCTTTTATACCACGATCTAGCGAATTCTTCTGTCCTAGTATTATGAAGAAACTCGTGATTGGACGTTGGAGGTATGACGTCACACCGCTAGACGAGAGGTGACAGGCTGACAAACCTTGCGGGAGATATATTATGCCACATTTTTGAAACCTACAAACAGTGTATCGTACATTATTCGAAAATGCAAGGGCGCTTCGCTACGGCTGCCGCCTCCGCTTCGCGCACTTAACTATGTGGTTAGTGTTATGCATTATTTAGCTATATGCAACAGTATACAAGGGCAGTTGGTCACTCTGCTTCGCTCAGAAACAAAATACATCACACAGTCCGTGCAAATGTGAATATCGAATGGGGAAGCTTAAGGAGCGACTTATATTTGAATTTCG
Organism: Ectobius pallidus; assembly: GCA_964059195.1. Lineage (NCBI taxonomy): Eukaryota > Metazoa > Arthropoda > Insecta > Blattodea > Ectobiidae > Ectobius > Ectobius pallidus. Next base: position 32,054,776 of record CAXKWD010000009.1, read on the forward strand.
CCACCACTACTACTACTACTACTACTTAGGTTATATTGCACGCTGTAACTCAGGGGTGCCCACCCCAAACTGCATGACTCCCCCCCCAACTTCATTGCTCACCCCCCAACCTGATTGGCTGTCGACAAGGGCGCCCATATGATATTTTCTAGTGGGGTAATTTTTTTAATTAATTATTTTTTTCTCTTTAACTACTTGGGCCACTTTGTAACATTATATTAATAATATAATAAGTGCAACAATGACGTAACCAGAAAATAATTGAGGAGAGGGTCGAAAGTGGCGGGGGGTCGGGGGTCCATCCCCAGAAAATTTTTAAATATTTATAATGAAAATCACATTTTATGCTATTTTAGCACAGAAAAACTAGTTAGGAAATTTGTTTACCATACTCTAAGACATGCCAATGTAAATAAGAAATCATTAGGCTTGTCTAAGTGGGGGGATTCACCCAAAAAAATTTTAAATGCTGAACTAATGAAAATCACATTTTACGCTATTTTAGCACTCAAAAACTAATTAGGAAATTTGTTTACCTTACTCTAAGACGTACCAATGTAAACAATAAATTGTTACTTAAGTTGGGTGTCCACCCCTGGGAAATTTTTAAATATGGAACTAATTAAAATCACATTTTACGCTATTTAGCACTCAAAAACTAGTTAGCTAGGCAGTTTTTAATTTTAGCATATAAAACGCTAATTTTGCAACAATTTTCAACCCCCCAGCAAATTCATAAAACGCTAATATTTTGCCCCCCCCCCCAGAAATTTCAATGACGCAGTCTGCGTCTTAACCCCCCCCCCCTGTGGGCACCCCTGTTTAACTGCATGTAGGTCATACCACGTGTTTAGTATGTTTGCGTGAAACATTAGTCTATATCAGCGTTTCTTAAACTTTTTGAACCCGAGGACCTCTAAAATGAGTGAAAAACTTTACGGACCCCTAATTTTACATCCCATTTTTCAAAGTAGGCTATATGTAGGCCTATATTCTTAATATTTGGGGTATTAAATTATAAGTCGTTATAACGAAATACATTTTTTTTACTCCGACGGAAACACAGTTATTGAATTGGAATGAAACTATTGACAGTAAAATTATATTTTGAACAGACTTTAATATGTATTACCAATTTGATAATATAATTAGGAATTATGTTATTACTCACTTTTAATGAGACGGGCAGAGTTCCTGGTCAAATTTAGTCGATATGACCTGTATTTTCGAAGATTTTAAAAACTTTGACATCTAGTGTCCATTTTATGTGAAAAATTTCTACTTCTTTACTTCCCACTTGCTTTATGATATTTTTTAATTAATTATGTCTGCGGACCATCTGCACCGTGTTCGCGGACCATAGGTTGAGAAACGCTGGTCTATTTTAAAAACTCATTCGCGTCATGTTTCTATTGTTTAGTGATGTCTTCTTATGTGATATTCAGTTTAAACGATTATAATATCCAGTGACATAGCGGCGATGAGTTATGGAAAATAAGCAAATCCTACAAACCCGGCGTTTGCCTTTGCGAACGACGGAACCATGAAAAACCCAAGTCAATTTGGGCGGCCACGAGGTTTGATTTGAACTGAGGACCTCTTCCCGGTTAGCCCATAGGCCTACCACCTCGCTGTAATTGGTTTTAGTGTGTTCATTGCGACTGAGCTAAACTGATTGCATTTCACAACAATAAGTACATTAGGCCTATAGTTTTCTTGTTACTAGGGGCAAAAAAATGTCATTCATATTTTAATTGACATTTGAGGAGCTTGTTTCCAAAAGGTACCAAATCCAAAAAATTCGAAAAATGAGTTAAAGGTGGCAGCACATTCTTAACCAGCCTAACAACCATAATCAGTGGTTAAAATCGCCAAAAAGTACCAAATTCCATTGCTAGAGGGCTTGGAAGATTGAGTTTTGTAGCAAAAAGTACCACATCCCTCCACAGTTTCGTGACAAAAAGTACCAAATCCTTTCTCACGTTCCATTGGTGAAATATTATGGTCGAACCACCGCCGTCTCGAGAATTACACTGCCTGTCCTATGCTTAATTTTAACATGGAGTTCAGAGTATTGTTAAATTGCCTAATTTCTCCAGTAGAGGCGACACAGTTCACACCCAGATAGCATGAAATTCCAGCATATTTCAGTTTCCGAGTTTATACTTCAGAGGGCAACACAGAGTATACGGTAATGTAAAGGGTATTGCAGCTGGGTGTGAAAGGTGCTGCCATCTGTAATGTCGCCGCGTACGCAAAATTAGCCGTATAGGACAGGCAGTGTATACACGAGTAATACAGTCCAGAAGGCAGTGGGTCGAACAATTACGTAATAGAGCGTTCTTGCTTCTCATTGGCTAAGTGACGTCACATGCCTGTAGTTTCTTGTAGAAAAACTTGTCCACAAACATAGAGCTAAAGCTTTCTTTCAAAATATGAACCAGTGTCTACCAGATGCCTGCTGACAGGTCCTTTGGCATTGTGGAGAAAAAGTTAAGGAAAATAAAAACCATCTTATTACCCGAGCAATATGATGAAATTTTTGCAACTGTAGGAACAGTTCATGTTCTAGGTCCTGATTTTAAATGGGTGAACTGGCATTCAGTGGCATTCAGTGCCAACAACTTGTGTGTGGAAGAAAATGGCAGTGAAAATGTTTCTGTTTTAGGTAGATTTCGAAGAAAAATCTACCTATTGCAATGGATACCACTTCATGATTTTCGAAAGATTCTTTCATATCTTTACGTTTCATGCTCCCCTAAGTACGAAACCACCGCCCGTTCAAAAAAAAAAATTTGTGATATTTATATATATATATATTTATATATATATATATTTATATCTTTACACGATAGCGGCCGTAATTTTGAAGATATTTGAACAAAATTTTAATATGTTATTTCTAGGCCCAATAGTTCGGACAAGTTCGTTAATGAGCAAAATTGGCCCAAGGGGGTGGTCGGGGGAGGGGGTTGAAATTTTTAAAAATGTATATCTCGGCCCCTATGAAGTATAGAGGGAAACTTTGTTTGAATAAATTAGAGTACTCGCTACGGAGTTCACAGTGACCCCAACGATTCGGGGGTTCGAGTGAGGGTGGGGGTGGGGGTGGGGGATGAAAATTCGAAACTTTTGAAACCACGTCTTGTGGGGTATCGTTGAAAAGCTCTTGATGAGTACTCTACAAATAAATAAATAGTTTCTTTATAGCTCTCATATGACGCGAGATTTTAATGTTTGAAAATAATAACACTTAAAAGAAATTATTATAATATCATAATTTTGTCTTGTTTAGCGGCTTTGCTAATTTAATTCATTGTTGATCTTGCGCACGGCCTCCCAGAATATTATATCCTATTATTGTTGTCAAAACAAATGATTGTAGGCTCTTCCTCTTTACTGCAGGTTTGCCATGCCAAGGCTAAAAAAGAAGAGTGCTGCGCAGCGATAATAAATTAAACCAAAAGCACTTTGAAATCTACCTCAGCCTGTAGGCCTGCCTAAAGGGATTTTTTTATGATGAGTAGGAACTTTATTGTTTATATGAAGCTAAGACAAGCTCCAGAAACTTGATTCTGTTAGTTGTGTATTTTTGTTTTTAAAATCAAGTAGGATCAAGTAATTTTTTATTGTTTTGCTCTTGTTTTTTTATAGGTGTATCACATTAACTTATAATGTAGTATAATTAGCTGCAATTAAGGATATTAGGTAGGCCTAATCAGTTTAATCTGTTTTAATGAGTTGTAACTATTTCTAAAATTGACATTTTCATGCCAAAAAGTACCAAATCCAAGTTTGTTTTGTTGATAAACAGCTTAATAATGAATGAATATCTTAGTTTCTTATGTAAATATGATTCTTAGGTCTATCTGCATGTGTAAGGAATGAATTATCGATATCAGTATAATTTATCAACTGTATAACGTTTTTTTCATTTCCTGTAAAATTTGTTCAGATGGATTTGGTACCTTTTGGAAACAAGCTCCACATTTATGTTCTGAAATTCGCATTTAAGCTGTCCTTATTTAGTTTTTATCTTGATATCCATTAAATGTACAAAGAAATGTGTTACACAAAAAATGTTCATTTTAAATTTTTCTACAACTTTACTGTGATAGGTTTTCATGTATCGCCTACTGTAATGGATATAATCTAGAAAAATTGAAAATGGATACGAGAAAAGTACCCCTTAAGTCATTTTTGCAGAAATACGGATATAGCCATTTTATTAGTCACAGATAAGAGTTTACAATTTTAAATTTTTATTAGAATCGTTACAGCCATTTTGTCAAAAAACAAATTTTTAAAAACAGTATTCATGAAAAGTCTCCTTAATATTTCAGTTGTAAATCTAAATTTCTGGGCGGTTCGACAAAATTTCGAAAAAGTCCTTAATTCAAAAAATGAAGTAAATACAATGAACCGTTTATCCGCTGTGCTTGTCCACGGACAGACGGACAGACGGACAGACGGACAGACGTCATTCCAAAAATATTTTTTTCGGTTTCTAGGCTTCATGAAACGTGCTCTCCCGGTGTTATCTCGACTTCGATTTTTTGTCACGATCACAATACTTTCTCTATACTACGTATATGCGAGAAAGTAAAAAGCTAATCCCAGCCAGAGCGCTATTGAATTCGTATCATGGATTTTTCCAGTCTCACTTGAACTATGGCATTCTATTGTGGGGAAACAGTGTTTCAGCAAGTAACGTTTTCAATATTCCAAAAAGGGGAGTCCGTGGCCCTAGAGAACATTGTAAGCCTATATTTAAAGAATTTGGCATATTAACTATCACCTCTCTTTATGTATTTTCAACTGTGCTATTTGTGTATCAACATATACAAGATTTTGTTCCTGGCAACGCCATACATTCCCATGAGACTCGTAACAATTATAACCTAACTGTACCAAGAAGTAGACTAACAAGGACTCTAAACAGCCATACTGTCATGGGCGTTAAACTTTTTAATAAAATTCCTTTTAATGTTAGGAATACTAGAAACATTGGTGCCTTTAAGGAAAGGTTAAAAGACCTGCTCCTAAATAAAAACGTTTATACTGTGCAGGAGTATCTTGATTGTAACTTTTAATTTGTTTGTAATTTACATATTTGACTATGCCTATTTTAATCATGTATTAATCAATGGCTATAATACATTGTTATTATTATTACAATTAGGATTTAAGATATCTTACCTTAATTATGCAAGTAAGACCCCCCCAACTGCAACCAAATAACATGCTGTCTTGTCTTCTTTTTCACAACACTGTTCACTGATGCTGATAGTAAATATCAAATATATACACAACTACAATAGTTAATCAAGCTTATAATTATTCTTGTGGTTGGCATTGTTGTCATTGGCTACGGTTATCATTGAAAATTATAAACACATTGACCTAACTTATATAGGCCTAGCTGCAATAGGGAATAGGGAACACCATACGGACAATTATAATTACAAGCGGTAAACTCTATTTATAAGTATATGTATAGCCAATAGATCACAAATATGATTATCGAACTCTCAATTTACCATTAATATAGAGAAACATCAAATATTCCATTCAATTTCCATACACAAATATATTATGTCAAGTTTACAAGTCAAGATCAAGTGCAGCTGAATAATTATAATGAAATACAAGAAGAAGATAATATTCCTAATTAAGCATCTGGCTAGTTAAAGTCAATTTAACTTAGGTAATTAAGCAATGAACAGAATTAGGCCTATACTGAAACAGTGAAATCAGCATGTTCAAGTATGTGCATGAAACAACTTATAATGTGAAGCTATCGGCAGGAAACCTCATTACTAAATTTATCACCTATTTATTTAAAAGACAATTTCATTTTAACATCAGCAGAAAATATAATTCAGAGGTCTACAGTAAGCTAATGACGTCACAATATTTTATATGCTATATTACGTTCATTTATAGGATACAAACTGTATAGTATCCACGGCAAAGATGACCAGAAGAGAAAAATATACCACAAGAAAAATAAGCTGAAAGAAATACTACCAAAAGTTGCTCACATTACATTTTAATAGAAAGCGATACCGGAAATATATCAACGAGAGTTGACGAGTTTATCGATAGATTCGCGATTGCGCAGCAGGAGCGAATTTATCTGATGCAACTCGTCAACTCGAGTTGGATTTATTAAGACTATTCAATGAATAAAATGTAATGGATTATATAAATAATAATTACTTTCGTACTTTATTCATAAAAACAAAACTAACAGTTGTGCGATCACGGCATACTGTGTATCAACCATCCATTAATCCATTCGAGCTACCTTGGTGTAATCAGTGTCACCAATAGTGCATATAAGACATAGTTAACTTCATTCAGGTAAGCTAACAGCAGAACAGAATAAAAGCACACGAACTGGCTTGCACCGAATCGAAATTGTTTTCTTAATCAATGTACATTTCTATTATTTCAATTTCCAAACAAGTTATGTTGTATAAAATAATCTATTTTCGTACCGCTAAGTGGCAGCATCTGGGTATTAATCACTGCACACACTTCTCGCGTCTCCAGTAACGAGCAGACTATTTTATCACGATAAAATACCCTCCAAGCGATTCCTACAAGAATATTGCAAGATAAACGGCCGTGATTGGTCTATATCCGAGGAATTGCTAAACGTCATTGGTCAATATCAAACACGCGGCGTATGATTTGAATAGTCATATAAAAATAAACCCGAGCAGCAATAGTGACCACACGCAGTGAGGAATGTAAACATATTCACACGCAGACTAAATTAACTCGCGCAGACAATACAGAGAGAAAAATCGTTGAATCATAATACAAGAATCATAATCAAGCCAAGATGGCGGAGGACACAGAAGTGAGAATTGAACGTGCTTTACGAATCATAGAAAACATAGCTGAATCAGGAGGCTATGTGAAGAAAGATACCAAAGAAGCAATGCAACAAGCGGTGAGTGACATAAGAATGTGTTTTACTGAGATAAAAACAGACCAGAGAAAAGATATTGAGCGGAAAGAGAGGCAACAAATAGAGGTTAAAGAAAGACACAGAGAAGTCACACAGAGAGACGAGAGCCGCCCAGCAGGACTAGTAGTGGCATCTACCGACGCAGAAGAAGAACCAAGATCCAGTGATGGACATCCCCCACCACCTAGCGGAACGCGAGAAGCAGAGCAGGCCGACTACGAAAGCTTAGTAGATGCAGGAAAAACACTACAAGGGTACAATACGGCCACAGAAACAGATATAGAGAGCAAAATCGCAGTTAAAATAAACCAACAACTGCAATCCATGATGGAAAACATCTCGAACAACATAAGGAAAATGATTAAGGAGGAAATTAAGAACACAAAACAGGAAACCCAGGTACCGCAAAAAATTGCTGAGAGAATGAAACAGAACACGCACAAAGATCAAGAGAGTAATATACCGTTCGACCCTCCGGGCACACCAGAAAAAAACCGCAGAACCCAGACGACGACCGAAACAGAAACAGAGCGAAGAGAGATCATCGGAAGGAACGAAGAGAATACACTCACAGAAAACTAGGACGAGGACACCCGGAGAGAAAGGAACGGATACGAACTGGTAAGGGGGAGAAGGGACAGGACAGGAAGAAGACAAATAATCACCATAGGGACAGACGACTCGACAAATTCAACACTACAAGCGGGAGAACGTACTGCGTGGTTATACGTGGGACGCCTTTCACAACAGACAACAGGTACGAACATAAAAGAATATCTCCGGAAAAAAGGAATAGAGCCACATAACATAACATGCGAAGAACTGCGGACAGTAATAGGAACGAACAAGGCCTTCAAAGTAGGAATACCGTACCAATACCTAGAACAAGTGGAGCACCCAGCCTACTGGCCTAGAGGAATATTAGTTCGGCCCTTTCGAGCACCGAGACGGAGGTACCCTGGAGGGACAGCACTGGAATAGAAGGGAGCAAAACAACAGCAAAGATAGAGAGACTGTTAAGATACTACTATGGAACATAGAAGGTCTTAAAAACACTATGAACACAATACCGGAAGACATCCTTTAGCAGTATGATATATCCATACTAACAGAAACAATGATGACAACAGCATGGGAAGCAAAGAAAGCCTACACTATAAGCGTTCATGCGAAACAGGGACTTAGAGGGAGACCGTATGGGGGCATTACATGCCTCCTCAATGCACAGCTATCGCCTTTCACGATCCTACACCAAACGGACAACATATTACTGATAACCACGAAGCTGTGCACGATCATGAGTGTGTACTTCCAACCAGACATGACTGCTAGCGACATAATAGAAGAAATCTCAACCGCAATGGCAAAGACAACACCGAATGAGACACTCATACTAGCGGGCGACTTAAACTGCCGGACAGACAAGAACTCCTTAAAAACCACACAAGTATTAGAATACCTAGAAGAGGAAGGGCTAGCCCTCGTGAACGACAAAAAACAGATGACATACCTGTGCCCGAACGGAGCCAGTGCCATAGACTTAGTGTTTACCAACTTAAAGGATATCAAAATAAAATCACAGGAAATCAGGGGAGAGCCACTGAAGAAACATTTACAAGTAGTAACCACCTGCGAACTTTACAAGAACAAAACACACCTAGCCAAGTCACCACAGAGCGTACCTAGGAAAATAAACACAGAACGCATAGACCAATCGAACATTGAAGAAACACATAAGCAAATCGTGGAGGGAAACCTGGATGAGGCAGTGCGACAACTAGAAAGGACCGTAAGACAAGCAGTAGTAACACCAACATACAGACCAAGAAAGGCGAAGAGGTGGTTCAACGAAGACTGCTACAGGGCTCGCAGACTGACCTTGGGAACATTACACATAGCACGAAAAACACCGACCAATGAAAACCTACAGACATACCATACCAACAAGAAGCAATACAAGCAGTTAATGAAGTCGACAAAGGAAAACACCCAGAAGGAAGCAGAAAAGAGAATTATAGAAGAGGCGGAAGCCAGCCCCTACAAGGCCCTGGAACCCAGAAAACCCAAATATCCAAGAAACATCCCGATGGAAACCTGGGAAGCGCACCTAACAGCAGTTCTTCAAAACAAGGAGACGCGACCCACACCAAGACCAGTAAATGATATTGAAGGAGACCCAGCGCTGTTTACAGAAGCAGAGATAATATCGGCCATTAAGGCGACGAAGAACAACAAGGCATGTGGTCCGGACTTGATATACAACGAACACCTGAAAGACTCCACCGGAAAATTAGGAAAATGCATAACTGCACTATTCAACGCATGCCTGATACAGGGTACCGTACCGGAATCATGGAGAAAGGCAACAGTTAAAATGTTGTACAAAGGGAAGGGAGACAGCGGGGACCCAAACTCGTATAGAGGAATTGCCTTAGAGTCAGCTATACTGAAATTACTGAACAGACTAGTGTGTGACCGCATAACCAAGGCAGCAGAATCTCGAATACCAGAGGAGCAATTTGGATTCCGCAAGGGTAGATCGGCAACGCAGGCAATCGGTTGCCTGCAAAAAGACATTGAGGAAGCTCTGATGACCCCAGGAGGTAAACTATATGCTGCATTCCTGGATTACGCAAAGGCCTTCGACAACTTGAACAGACAGATACTAATAGACAAACTGGAAGACATCTTAGGAGACAACAACCACGAACTGAGACTCGTCAGGAACTTGCTGAGCAGCAACCTCATAGAGATATCAGACAACATCACTAAATCTAAAGAAATACAACAGACGAACGGGGTCTTGCAAGGGGATCCCCTCAGCCCGATACTGTTCACAATAGCCACAGCTGACGTTATAACAAGAATTCCACCTAACGTAAACATCTACCTCTATGCAGACGATATGGCACTGACATCCACAAGCCACGAAGACCTACAGAGAGCTTTTGACAGCGTAGCAGACTGGGCAGGAAAAAACGACCTAAAGCTCAATGAGACGAAGACGGTCACGATGACATTCAGAAAAGGAGGGAAAGAGGCACAACTGATTTACAACGGAAAAAACCTGACATCAGTGAAGCAATTCAAATACCTAGGAGTAACGCTGCAGACGACAGGAACAACATTTACAACGCATGTCAAGGATAGAGTGAACGCCGCACTGAGAGCAATGAGCGACATCAAGCACCTCCAGGAGATGTCACTGCAGACAGCATTGAAACTGTTCCAGTTGAAAATAGTACCGGTAGCGACATATGGACTAGAGAATATATGGCATCATCTAAGTTACAAGAATCTGGCAGACATAGAAAAAATTAAGGCCACATACCTGAAACGAGTCCTAGGCCTATCGAAGTTCACCCCCTCACGACTCACATATGTGATGACAGGAGAGTTGCCGCTTGTAGAGGACCTGAGACTGCAGCTTCTTCTGCAGTCCACCCCCAGCTACGAGAGACTGTTACGGGACATGCAAGAGAAGCGGAAAGAAATATGGGATGACTTCTACAGCACGGACGCGATGATATGCAAAGACTGGACGAAACCTCTATACGACCTACGACACACAGTGACCAGATTCGCGACGCACGGCTTCCATTTCAAAGTGTGCAAAATTAGGAAATACCACCAACCAGGAAATGCGTGTGAATGTTCGTGGTGCGGAAAAAAGTGTGACAGGTACCACGCAATGTGGTGTGAGAAGAGACAGTTATCATTGACTCAACTGAGCGCCGAACAATAGTGTTATATACCAATGCATATTTTGTGCTTTACATTAATTATTATAATACAAGATGCTCAAAACTAGTTAATGTAATACTCAATAGGCCAATTATGATTTAGAATTAACTGCCAGAAATGTACTCAAAACAAACTAGAAATACCAAATACCAATGACAATCACTGACAAACAACAATTCAGAACCATGAATACTGGAATTCCAAGAAAACAGTATCTTGACTGAACAATATTAAAGCACTGAGATATCCGCTAGACTATAAGCCCCAGTAGGGAGCGCTCATTTTAATATTATTTTAGCTTTACCTGTAAATGACAATTATTATTAATTTAACTTCAATGCATCACGGAGAAAATCAATATGTGAAGAAGCAAATATATAGGTGTAATGTCTAAAGAATTTGAAGTAATCAGGGAATACTAGAATAACATTTCCGGACAGATCAGAGCTATATCACGCTACAACTGGTCATCTTTGAAATGGTATTTTATTTATCATTAATAAGACCTGAGGTATGGAGATTGAATGGAAATTCTCAATAACATAACATCAAATACAGTGTTTGAAAGAGATTAACGATACCTGTCAGCTTGCCAATAGAAGAGTAACCTGAGAGAAGAACAGGCCTATGATATTACACGACAGCACGAATCCTCGCATATTAACACGATTGGATCTGAAGATATCATATTAAATCACGAACTGAAATACAATCTATGTTCCATGTGAGAAACACCAAGAAATACCAGCTTTATGTTTAACCAGAATTTACATAATTCAGCTAAATGCAATTTGAAGTATTAATATGACCAAGCAGAAATTATACTTAATCTCACATGGTGAAGAAGAACTGCAATAACTAATTTTAATAGATGAATTGCATTACTCACCAGAATAGTCCTCAGGGAAGACTTCCAAGAAAACTTTAGTCATTTTTGAGATCCAATAACACACTGCCGAGCAGCGGTAGAACAACTCTTTAGGAAAACTACGGACTTGATACCGGCGCAAGCGCAGAAACAGGTTTTTCGGACTATAGAATTTTCTAGACACGAGAAAAGCTGTAACATGCGCAGAGCGCACCCGTTACACCATTATGTTAAATCCACCGTAGACATCATACTTGGACCTCGTGTGGCCCTGCTGCCACCTGTTGGGAGTCGCTGACAGTAAGGTTCCCATTACAAAACGTTTTCCAGTTAAGCTATCTGGAAGTCACGTATTGGGAGGATTTATCGGAGGGTGGAAATACAGGCCTTTATCCTCTAATATGCAGTGGTCAATAGGCCTAACCTCGGGAACATTTTTAATTTCATCAATAAATCCACAGGTGCAAATGTCCGATGAATGTACGATGAACGCCATCCCCCATTTTTTTTTTCTTTCTTTGCGATGAGCCTCTGATTGCCGTTACTTTACGAACAGGTTGATGAATTTCAGCGGGAGTATTCGAGTTATTAAATAATTATTGTAGCATGGATTTCAAGAAGTGGAAATTATAATATAATTATGATGGGCAGGGAACTAATAACTAGTGCTACAATTCATATAAATCATGTTTTGAGCATATTAAAATCCATAAAACATATTGCATATTTAAATACGGTACCTAACCTCAACGGGCAATTATGGATAACCTGTGCTGTCGGTTTACAGATATTTGAAAAACGACATTAATTAATAGATTTTCATGTAGAGTATTTTTACTTTCTTTTCTTTTCTTTTCTTGAAACAAAATCAACTCATCATTTTCATTTTCAGAAGACTCACACTCTGATGAAGAGCCGTTAGTTATCTAAGTTAAATAAAACTCAGTTTATTTATGCTAGTAACAACTGTCGTCCACTTCTCTGTTCCGCCATGTCTGTCATCTAAGAAGCATCGTACATAAATTTCGATGATTCTGATTGAGTCTGGCAATCGATGACTTTCATCACCCAAACAGCGGGGAGTTTACAAGCAGGCTGATGCTTTCCCGGTGGATTGTCCGCTGACTTTACAAACACCCTGATGAAAGTCCGATGGCATCAATGGAATTAATCGATGATTTTAAACACGTGCCCACAGTAATATCATACTGGCCGAATGCAAAGAGAAGTGTAGTGATGAAAAGAAAGCTTCTTTTGAGTTCTTTAGTGAGCAACTTCAACTAACAATGGCAAAACAGTTAAGGTATTCTCCTGACTTGCTTGTTTTCGCCTGTAGTCTGTTTTTCATTCCCAGCAGCTTATAAATTTTTAAGAGAAATCTCATACCTGGTGTTACCACATCCTACGTACTTGAAAGTTTTTAATTTACGTAGTCTTAACGAGTCTCTAAAGAAGTATTTGCAAACCAAGTGTGAATTAATTCCACCCCACGAACGGTTAGTAACACTTGAGATTGATGAGATTTATGTGAAACCAAAGACTTCGTATAAAGGGAACAAAATCATTGGTATGACCCATAATACTCCTGACATTGATGCTGCAACAACTATTCAGACATTTTTCCTTAAATCTGTTCTCTCAGAAGTGACAGATGTAGTTGCTCTTGTGCCTGTGAAAAATTCAGATGCTGATTTTTTGTGTCATGTTAAACATCAGGTTTTGCAGTTGCTACATGAAGTAGGCTTTGAGACAGTTAGCATTATTACAGATAACAATTCTGTAAATGTGAAATTATTCAAATTGTTGAGCCAAGATAGTACCATTCATACATTCATTGTCAATCCATTTGATGAGCAGAAAGAAATATTTTTACTCTTTGACACAGTGCATATATTTAAGAACATAAGAAACAACTGGTTGAATGAAAGAAGTCAAACTTTCATTTTCCCATCATTTAACAATGAGCAAGTTATTAAAAATTGCAAGTTTGAGCACGTGACCAAAATATATGAAGAAGAAAAATCATCTATAGTGAAACATGCTCCAGGCCTATCCTATAAGGTGTGTTACCCTAGTAATCTCGAGCGACAGAACGTTAAATTGGTTGTGCCATTGTTTGATGACAAAACTATTGAAGCAATTGATGCTCATAATGTAATGTTAGGTCCCAATGCTGAAGGTACAAAGGAGTGGCTACAAATAATCAGGAAGTGGTGGATGACAGTCAATGTGAAACATCCAAAGAAGGGTAAGCATCTAAGGGAGGTGTATTTGCTTATCCTATTAGAAGTTTAGATCAACAAAATATGCAGTTTCTAGTGTCATTTATTTCTTGTTTGAAGAGGTGGAACGATACTGAAATTGAAAGTATTCCTAAATGTCTTGGTAAGCTAAGTAAAGAAACTTACACAGCAATTCTCCATACAACACAGACAATCATTGAATTGGCTGAATATCTGCTGAAAGTTTTAGGCTTTCACTATGTCTTGCTAGGTACTTTTCAGACTGATGATTTAGAGAAAAGATTTGGTAAATATAGAAGAATGAGTGGATGCAACTACCATGTATCTGTGCAGCAGATTGTTGAATCTGAAAAAAAATCAAAGTTACCCGTTTACTGAAAATACAGTCAAGGAAGGGAATGTGTATGGGTGTAAAGGATCTGATTCATGATATCAATAACGCTTCAATTCCTAGTGAACATGATGTCGAATTAGGCCTTTTTGAAGAGACTGAAGAAATAGTGAAATAGTAGAAATAGATAATGGTACTTTGGGTACAATTATATTCATTGCTGGATATGTAGCTTATAAAGTAAGTAGCAAAAGTAAGTGCAATCACTGTCGTGATATGCTTGTGTCAGGACCTGATTTGCAATATATCTTTCCTCCTGAAGTAGAATATCTGAAGAATATCAATCGTGGTGGAATGAAATATCCCTCAGTGATATCCGTGGAGATAGGTGTCTTTGTGTACCAAATTTTCCAGACTCTCATTTCAGACAAATATGAACATTTGTTTATCAAAAGTAATAATCCCCCAGGCATTGTGAATTCCTTAGTAATAGACAACCTAGATTTGGAAAATCTACCTGAACAATGTGAGTGTGGGAAGTTGTTAACACAAATCTGTTTTGCATGTGTTGGAATATGGGTAAATGTTCTCTTAAACAATTACTCTAAAGTGAAAACAGATCTTTGCAATCAAAAGTTGATGAAGAAAGGGACAAAAAGAGGAAATAACTCTAGTGAAAACAAGCAAAGAAAGGTTAGGACATTCACAGCCAAATAAACAATACAGGCATGCTTTTTGTAAATAAATGGTGATTAGGGTTGTGTAGATTAAACAATGATTGTGAATAGTTCAGATAAATTTTACCTGTAAGTTTTTGTATTTAAATAAATTGTGATTAATGTTCTGTAGATTAAACAGACTAAATACAGGGTCTTTATTATAAGTTGAGACCGGGCGAGGGAAGGCGCGCGCAGCCGGTCTGACCTTGATGCAACATCGGCACGTGCAGTTATTGTTAAAGTGTCAACATGGTGAGACCCATTTCGCTGGAGCATCGTATTTTTGTGTGTAAACATTATTTTAAGTACGAGTCTGCTGGACGTGTACGTGATGAAGATAAGATTTATCGAACAAATCCTCACACATTGGAGGAGCTGAAAGAAAACATTACGAATGAAATTAGGGTGTTGTGGTTAATCATGTTTACAACTCATATTGTAAGTCATAGTTGGCAACATTGGAAGTGCATTGGGAAGTATTGAGTTGTTATGTTGGCAACTTGTGTTCAAGCAGACAGAGGGATGGTGTACGTGATGAGAAGGCAAGCTAGTATGGAACAGGCAGTTGAGTATGGAACAGGCAGTCAAGTATGGAACAGGCAGTCAAGTATGGAACAAGAAGAAGTTGTGTATGGACCTTCAGTAAGTGCAGTAATTGAAAGTTGTAAGAGGCAGATGTGCCTAGTAAGTCTGCAAGTTAGTAATGTTATTGAAAGTTGTAAGTGAAGGACATAACCAGCCAGCAAGCAGCAAGAACCTTAATGTTGTACGTGACATTTTGTATGAAGAAAGAAGTGAAAGTTATTTGTGAACTACACGACATTTATGTGTATTATGACATTATCTATGCAAGTGTTATTTGCAAGAAGTGTTGTATAAACTATATACTATATACTGCAAGTCAAGTTGACTGCAAGAACGATTATTTATATCAGTTATTTATTTTTGATTCAAATTTACAAGTTTCACAGGGCGTATTAATAAAATATAATTATTCAAGCATACATGTGCGTTCTATCATTCATAGTATACATATGGCGTATTTCTAGGCTATTCCGCTATTATCCGCAACAGGTTATGGGCCCAGTAAATGCCCAGGAAACGCCCAGTGTATGTGAAAAGACAATGCCCAGGACACGCCCAGTGTATGTGAACAGACAACGCCCAGTTTCGTGAATAAAACGGCCCCAGTTTATGTGAATAGAACGGCCCCGGCCTACATGAACAGGACTGCTGCAAAATTGAATATCGAAGAAAGAAAGTGTGAAAAGCAAGTTAAAGATAAAGTGAAAAAACTGTTATAATCTGACTTACAAACGACCTCGAGCAGTCACGGCTACTAGGATCGTAGCACAGCATTTCCACAAGAAAAGCAGCAAACACGAAGTTAATCTTGTGCAACGTCATATTTGTGATTTGTAAAGTAAGAAAAGAAATTGTCAACCATGGATACAGTTAAATCTCATCTGGAAATGTTAAGTGAGGACTCACAAGGAGTAGTAAATTATGTGTCATGGCGTTTCAAGTTAAATTTAGCACTCAGAACAAAGGATTTATATGATGTCGCAACAGGTGATCTAACCAAGCCTTCAGGTGCCCGCACTGATGCAGAAGTTAAAGAGTGGTTACAAAAAGACATTGAAGCTCAGTCAATGATAGGATTAAATGTGTCTAGCTCCATTGCAAGAAAAATTGCTAATTGTCAAACATCAAAAGCAATGTTAGATAAATTAGTTACTTTGTATGGAACAAAGACTGAAGTTAATTTAGAAGTATTACGTAGAAAATTTTTCACCTTTGTCTATGATGAAAATAAATCAGCAGCAGAGAACTGTATGGAAATTGTGATGATAAGTGAAGAATTATCAAGAAATGATGACCCCATGCAAGAAAGCTGGATCATGACCAGAATATTAAGCATATTGCCGACAAAACTAGCACACTTCAGAACATCTTGGGACAATGTAACTGGATCTGATAAGACAGTGGAAAACATGATTGGAAGATTAAGACTCGAAGACGAGAGACTCAAGGAAGTAATCCAAGGTCAAGAGGACATACAAAATTCTCTCATAGTAAGACATTCTCGAAAGCAAGGACAGTTATCACAAAGCAAGCAAGATAAACAATCAGTGATCTGTTACAAGTGTGGAAAGAAAGGACATATTCTCAGGGAATGCAGAGGCAAACCATGTGATAAATACATAGCATATTGCAAGAAGACTTACCCCTGCAACAAATGTGGAAAGAAAGGACACTACGCAAAGGAGTGTATATTCAGAAATGAAAAGAGCAAAAGAGAAAGTGCAAGCCAAGATGAACGACGAGAACGTCGAGGATTTATAACAATCGCACTTAACACAGCAGACCTGGACGAGCAACACAAGGAAGAAATTATGGAAATATGGTATCAAGATTGTGGAGCCAGTCAGCACATGACTCCAAATAGAGAGTGGTTCACTCATCTCACCGAGTTGGAAGAACCCATCTCAATTGTAATAGGAGACTCATCCAAACTAGATGGTATTGCAGTTGGAAATGTGGAACTGGAAGCATTTGATGGTGAAAAATGGTATCCAGTTGAACTAAAAGACGTTTTATATGTACCAGATCTGAATTTCAACCTTTTCTCAGTAGGAAAAATGCTAGATAAAGGCTATTTGCAAAGTGCAGACAGTGAAATATCCAAATTTAGCACTTCAGATGGTAAACAAATCGTCGCAGTGGCAAAACGTGAAGGAAATCTCTACAAAATGATGTTGAGGAGAGAAAAAGAAGAAAATTGTTTAGTTACATCCATCAGGACATGGCATGAGAGACTTGCACACCAAAATATCAAATATGTGAGAGACATTCTGAATAAGCAAGGAATTAAGTACATAGATGACTGGAATGGAGTTATATGTGAAGGATGTGTATATGGAAAGCAACATAGGATTTCTCATCCAACAAACCCAAAGAAAGCTACACAACCACTGGACTTGGTGCACGTGGATATGTGTGAAATGGAAGTACCATCGTTAGGAGGAGCAAAGTATTTTCTATTATTCAAAGATGACTTTTCTCATTTCCGAACAATCTACTTCATGAAAAATAAGGATGAAGCACCAAAGAAATTAGAAAGCTATATGAAGTTGGTAGAAAATCAACTGGGAAAGAAAATAAAAACTCTTAGGTCTGATAATGGAAAGGAAATAAAGAATCTCAAAACAAATGAATTACTTGAAGCACTAGGAGTTCTACACACATTCTCTAATAGTTACTCACCAGAGCAGAATGGAAGAATCGAGAGAGAGATGCGGACTATTGTTGAAGCAGCTCGCTCAGCAGTACATGCGAACAATCTAGATAAAAGATTTTGGGCAGAAGCAGCAAATTATGCAGTATTTACCATAAACCAGACTGGAACAAGCACAGTTGAAGGAAAGACCCCTGCAGAACTGTGGTTTGGACGCAAAATCGATATAAATAAATTACGAGCATTTGGATGTGAATGTTTTGTATTAATTCCAAGTCACAAGAGAAGGAAAATGGACCGAAAATCTCAGAAAGGAGTTTTTGTAGGATATGACATAAACTCACCATGCTACAGAGTGTACATACCAAGCACACAAGAAGTTATCAGCTCAGATAATGTGATCTTCAATGAATACAAAGAAAAAGAAAGAGAAAGTCAAAGTACAGAAATCAGCATGAATTCACCTGATAACCAAGAAGCACAAGAAGAAGAAGAAGAAGAAGGCAGAACAGATGAAAGAGGAAGTCTGCGAGATCGCAGAAAATTGAAACAACCTGCCAGATTCGATGATTACGTCATGGACTATTCTGAAGAAGAAAATAGTACTACTAATGCCATAATTGGAGAAGTCCAAGATATATCTACTACCGAAGCACTGAAAAATGAAAACTGGAGAAGTGCAATGCAGGAAGAGTATAGCTCATTGATGAAAATGAAAACCTGGAAGCTAGTCAACTGTCCAGAAGGAGTAAAACCGTTGTCATGTAAGTGGATACTTCGAGAAAAAGCGAATGGAAAACTCAAAGCCAGATTAGTAGCTAGAGGATTTGAACAAAAGGAAGGAATTGACTACACAGATACATTCAGCCCCGCAGCTCATCATGCATCAATAAGACTAATTTTAAGTCATGCAGCATCTGAGAAGTTGAAGTTAGTACCATTCGATGTCAAAGCAGCTTTTCTATATGGACATCTGGAAGAGGAAATTTACATGCTTCAACCAGAAGGATTCAATGACGGATCTAGGAAAGTATGCAAACTGCAGAAAAGTATTTATGGACTCAAACAAGCTCCGAAGAAGTGGAATGAAAGAATATCAAAATATCTTGAAAGCATAGGACTGATAAGTACAGATGACGACCCTTGTATCTACTACAACAAAGAAAAGAATATTCTATTGTCACTATTTGTAGATGATGGATTAATCGCAGGCAAGGATGAAAGAGAGATCTACAAAATTTTGAACAAGATCAATCAGGAATTTGAAATCACTTTCAGTAAGACAGTTCAGAAAGAAATATCGTACCTTGGCATGGAACTGAAGATTGAACCAGGAGGAATTTTTGTGAGCCAACCCTGGTACACAAAGAAGATAATCAAGAAGATGAATCTTGAAAAATGCAACCCAGTATCAACACCGATTGAACCTGGAATGATAACGAAGAAGGAATGCTACATGAATGACAAACCTGTATCAGATAGCATCCCTTATCGTGAAGCCATTGGAAGTCTACTATACCTTGCAACGATGACCAGACCAGATATTAGTTTTGCTGTAAACTACTTGAGTCGCTACTGCACGAAGCCAATGATGATTCACTGGAAGATGGTAAAACGAGTTTACCAGTACCTGCAAGGAACGATTGAATATGGAATCTACTTTGATGGCAATACAACACTTGTAGCCTACACAGACTCGGATTATGGAGGAGATACAGACACAGGACAGTCTACGAGTGGTGTACTAGTGGAACATATTGAAAGCAGTTTCCAAATTGCAGACATTCTAACGAAACCATTGTGCAAGAAAAACTTTGAAAATCTTCGTTGTAAAATGATTAAGGAGGAGTGTTGTGGTTAATCATGTTTACAACTCATATTGTAAGTCATAGTTGGCAACATTGGAAGTGCATTGGGAAGTATTGAGTTGTTATGTTGGCAACTTGTGTTCAAGCAGACAGAGGGATGGTGTACGTGATGAGAAGGCAAGCTAGTATGGAACAGGCAGTTGAGTATGGAACAGGCAGTCAAGTATGGAACAGGCAGTCAAGTATGGAACAAGAAGAAGTTGTGTATGGACCTTCAGTAAGTGCAGTAATTGAAAGTTGTAAGAGGCAGATGTGCCTAGTAAGTCTGCAAGTTAGTAATGTTATTGAAAGTTGTAAGTGAAGGACATAACCAGCCAGCAAGCAGCAAGAACCTTAATGTTGTACGTGACATTTTGTATGAAGAAAGAAGTGAAAGTTATTTGTGAACTACACGACATTTATGTGTATTATGACATTATCTATGCAAGTGTTATTTGCAAGAAGTGTTGTATAAACTATATACTATATACTGCAAGTCAAGTTGACTGCAAGAACGATTATTTATATCAGTTATTTATTTTTGATTCAAATTTACAAGTTTCACAGGGCGTATTAATAAAATATAATTATTCAAGCATACATGTGCGTTCTATCATTCATAGTATACATATGGCGTATTTCTAGGCTATTCCGCTATTATCCGCAACATAGGGGCATTACAGTGGAAGAACTCACTCGCGTCAGCCAGAATGTGGTTTCCAGATACAATGCCTGTATAACACAGGAAGGACGACACTTCCAACATATGTTATAAGGTAAGATATGTAATACTTTATATAGCCTACACTTTAAGCAGGGAAGCCGCGCGCGCGTCACCGGGGGCTAATGCGGACTCCGTAGCGGAGAGTGAAAACACCGGTCGCCCGGTCTCAACTTATAATAAAGACCCTGTAGTTTAAATAAATTATACCTGTATATTTTTTGCATAAATAAATAGTGATTAAGGTTCTGTAGATTATATAACAGTTGTAAATAGTCCAAATAAATTTTACCTGCAGGTTTTTTGTATAAATAAATAGTGATTAAGGTTCTGTAGATTAAACCGTGATTGTAAATAGTTCAAATAAATTTTTCCTGTATGATTTTTGTATAAATAAATAGTGATAAATCCAAGTAAATAAAAAAATTGTAGATTGAACAGATTGTAAATAATTGGGTTTCGGATTGTCTAGTAGAACATGTAGGCCTATAAAGTATGCTATTTCCTGTAATAACATATTTCTGTTGTAGGATTTAGTATTACTTGAAATTATGAAGGAGATAAGAATGTGTTAAACTTATGTATTTTTTTGTTGTCTAGTAAAACATTTAGGCCTATAAACTATGTTATACCATGTACTGTAACAGCCAATCTCTGTAGTAGGATTTAATGTTACTTGAAATTATGAAAGAGAAATAAGAATGTGTTAAACTTAAGTATTTTTAATTACATTTTAGGTTGTACATTAGAATTTATGTGAGCTAATGACATGCAATGAAAATAAATGTGAAAATTACGCAAAATTAATTTGTTCAACAATATAATTACTACATCCAAGCCTCTCGTGAATTAAATTCTTTAGTTCATTAAACACCTTGAATGCTAATAATCTGTTCACAAGTGACATTATTGGTAATGAAGATAATATGGACAGAAGTTTAATTTGTAATGAGACTAATATTAGCGCTCCCGAAACACGAAACCCCTGTAACATCCGACTGGTAGCGTGACGTCACGAAACCTGCCTGACGGCCTGGTATAGATCACGAAGGCAGTGGTACGGCCTGCACTAGTTGTTTTTTCGGCATTTTCGAGATGCCGAGATGGACTGAAACCAGTAGCCGTAACCTCATGTTTCAAATTAAGAATGCAGCATTGGTTATAGACGGATTTTTCTACACCTTCCCTCCTGTTCTTTTAAGGTGGCACTATTATGAGTGCAGTAAAATCACTTCTGAGAATAATATTATTCTTGCAGGCGGCATTGTACAAAGACTGTAATAACCCAGTAAGAACTAATACTCCAATAATTCTACCAACAATGGTTCAGTTCGCAGCCGCCGCTATCGGCACAGAGTGATCGATTTCGTTGACGCGGCAGTTGTTTATAATACAGGCAAATGCGTTCCGCTAATTTATTGACTATTCACTTCTAAAGAATTAGAAGAGACCATTTGAAGTTATAAAACTTGACCGTTTTTATTTTTAACATATAAAACGCTAGTTTTGCAACAATTTTCAACCCCCCCCCCCAGAAAATTCATAAAACGATAATATTTCTCCCCCCCCCAGAAATTTCAATGACGCAGTCTGCGTCTTAACCCCCTCCTGTGGGCACCCCTATATATATATTCCTTTTACTTTCTCGCATATAGGCCTACATAGTATAGAGAAAGTATTGTGATTGTGACAAAAATCGAAATCGAGACAACACCGGAAATACATGTTTCACGATGCCTAGAAAGCGAAAAATAAGTTCTTTTGGAACGACGTCTGTCCGTCCGTCCGTCCGTGGACAAGCACAGCGGGTAAACAGTTCATTGTATTTACTTCATTTTTTTTATGAAGGACTTTTTCGGAATTTTATCGAACCGCCCAGAATTTGAGTTTTATAACTGAAATATTAAGGGGACTTTTCATTAAATAATTTTGAAAAATGTTGACTAACGATTTTAGATTTTCTATGGCTAATAAAATTACTACATCCGTTTTTCTGCCAAAATGGCTTAGGGGGTACTTTACTCGTAACCATTTTCAATTTTTCTAGATTATCTCCATTGAAGTATGCGATACACAAAAACCTACCACAGTAAAGTTGTAGAAAAAAATTAAATGAACATTTTTTGTTTAAAACATTTCTTTATACATCTAATAGATAACAAGATAAACACGAAATAAGTGCAGCTTAAATGCGAATTTCAGAACATACATATTATCAAATAAAATATGAATGCTCATAGTAACATAGTAACATGAAAACTATAATCTACTTGTTGTTAAATGCAGTCAGTTTAGCTCAGTCGTCATGAACACAACAAAACCAATTACAGCGAGGTGGTATATTACAACTAATAGGGAAGAGGTCCTGGGTTCAAATCAAATTTCGATCACCTATTGTTCTCCTATTGTTCTCCTACATTTCAATGTATCCTGTATTTTTGCCTTTGAGATTGAGCAAAGCATGCAAACCCATAGTTGTTGTTATTATTAATATTATTATCATTATTATTATTATTATTATTATTATTATTATTATTATTATTATTATTATTATTATTATTATTATTATTATTATTATATTATTATTGTGCCAGTATGCTACTATATGAGATTGTGTGGGGGACGGGAAAATGTCTGTCCGTGTGTCTGTACGCGCGATAACTCAAATACGCTTTATCGGATTTTAATGAAACTTGGTATTCGCGGTTATAATGTTCATGGGAAGAAGCCCAGCCTATAGATATTGGACCAAATCGGTTGACCGGTACCGGAGTAAAATCTAATTTAGTGTCTATTTTAAAGGCGCGATAAATCAAATACGCATTAGGCTAAGGCCACACGGGATTGTTTCCGCGCTGCGGCTCTGCAGGAAAATAAACAAAATATATAGATTACATTGAGATATGTGAGACGGGCCACATGGGAGTGATTCATCGCAGAAAATTAGTCATTTTGCTGCGTCTTCAAAGTTGCCCGCTCAGAGAATGGGCTGGGGTCCATTTCTTTGTTGGTTTTCACTTTGACTTGAGTGGCCACACGTGCATCCTTTCAAGCAGCTGTTGCAGTTCTGTTCTCGCCATCATTTCGAATATCAATTTCAATAACAATGGAACATTTAGATAGTGAATTAATTGTACTGGAAGTACAGAAACACCCTTGTTTGTATGATATCCGGGTTCATGATTTTTAAAACCGGGATATCAATAACTGCAGTAGTAGTCCGAGAAAACTGGGAAGAGATGGATAATGAAAACGAAACTAATATTGTTTTAAGTATAATGTTTGGAAAATTATCCATAATTTATTCTACCAATTTTAAGGAGGGTTTTAGAAAATAGTTCATACTCCTAAAGTATTGCAGCCACAGTTATGAAAATTTTTACTCTCATTTTGTATGCTATGGTAATAATTATTGCAAGGCAATTGATGATTTTGCATCATTTTTATATGAAAGTTAAAAGATAGCTCTAAAATTATATAAATGTGTATCATTAAACAATTTATTAAATAAGGGCAATTAGTTTTTGCGTTTTTTGCTTTATTTTGCACTTTTCGTCATTTACAAGAGATAGGTAATTTTTGGCCATTTTTAGGTCTTTTTTTGCATTTTCACGTCTTTTTCTGCATTTTAGGTCATTTTCGGCATTTTTAGGTCTTTTTCGCCATTTTAGGTCATATTTCAGTCGAGGTAAAGAGGAGCTTTTCCATATAGGCCTACAAATCGTTTCAGGCAACAGACAACAGTTTTTATTCGAGAATATCCGCCAAATATACATAGTTCATTTTAATTCAAGTTTAGTGTAAACACCATATCAGTTTGTCTTGTAGCAATAAAGAATTATTTTTTCTTTCTTTTTAAATTGCACATATTTTGTAGGGGCAAGTAGATGGGCACGCCAGTTCAGAAAGTTTTTTTTTCGCTAAGGGTGTCCAGGTTGTACACATTTACTTTTTGTTTAGTAAGTTTGTTTTATATTGTAAATTCAATATAACACACTGTCATCCGTTAAATTGGTTTTAGCAATTCATTACTTAAAAAACTAAATATAAGTAATAATGGAAAATTTATTGGTCATTGTTTAAAATTTTATGTCATTTTTCAGTAATTTTAGGTCATAAATGCAATTTTTATTTTGCATTTTTTCACTATTTTATGGTAATTAAATGCCTTGCCGTAGTAATAATATACCACTTAAAAATACATTTTTGTGTCATTAGTATTTTTTTTCTTTATTTTAAATTTAATCGCCACACTTATATACCTTTTCTATGGAAACCACTTAATGGATAACTATGAAACTTTGACTTCTTAATTTTGGTTTACAAGACTAATATTTTATTAAATTATTAAACTTAATTAAAACCTGCTTACTTTTAAATGATCCATAAAACTTTCTATTCAGGCACTTTTTAAATTCCTTTCCATTATTTACTTTTAAGAAAGCTAATTTTCGGTATAAAATTCGTGTTAAAAGTCAGTCCTCTTATTAATGCAAATATTAGTTTAAATTATTTTTCGTCTCGTTTTGCTGGAGCACGGGAGAGTAGGCCAACATGCAACTACTGCATTAACAAAAATGATGAGTCGTCCATAACTTGCACCCACACAGCCGCTAAAACAATGACAGGAATAAACAGACCATGTTTGTTTACCCTACATTCTCAGCGTGAAAAGATGGGTCGTGTGGCCATGAGTGCTGCAGACTTTCCGACGCTGTATTTCCACGCAGAACCGCAACAACAAAACACGCCCGTCTGGCCCTAGCCTTACCGGATTTTCATGAAACTCGGTATACGCAATATAATGTCCATGGGAAGAAACCTATTGATATTTGACCACATCGGTTGAACGGGATCGGAGTAATGCCAAATTTAGTGCCTTTTTTATTGTTAACAAATGTAAATCGGTTATCCTGACAACATATTGTTTTACACTGATCTTATACGGATTTGGAATTTGCAATACAGTTAGCCATGACATATTCCTTTGCATTTGATTATCAAACTAGTCAGATGTTTATTTCATTGATCAATTTTAATACTGTTTATATTAGTCCAGTCAATAAACATCAAAAAACACCGAATAGAAAAAAAAAAATTGTGTAGTTTTTAAATTTTTCAGAGATGTCGGAGGGAGTCTCCTGAATAACATACTAAAAGTCCCCGGAGGTGGGGGTTGAGCGGGGGGCATGGGGGGCCCGCAGAAGGTCCCATGTTTAGGTTTTTTGCTTATATCTAAACAATGGTGCATCGTAGAGGAAAAATTGCTATATACAAAATTAAAGCTGATAAAATTTCCTATAAGTTTGATCCTCCACATTTCTTCCTATTTCCAATAGTTTTCGAGATATCCGCCAACGAAAATAACAAATTTTCGAAAAAAGCTCTTTCGCCTCGCGCTTTTAGACACACTTTGTCTTCTAGCGCTTCATCCTTTAGGTAGGCCTATATAGAAATGTTCTCATGAAAGAAGTTGTAGGGAAAAAAATTAACTTTAAAGTGAGCAGTCATTTGTTATTTTGTCTTCAAATGTTGAAAAATTTATAGCCTAACAATTTAAGTTTCGGTCAAATTTCGAGATTTCGAAAGAAAACCTTACATTGCACTTTCTCTATATTTAGGGGTTATATCTTTGTATATAAACTGTATATTGTGTATTTACATCATGCAACAAGTGGAGAAATATCACACAACCATTAAAGTTGAATTTATTAAAAATCCGATCACGGTACAAGCACAGGACATGTAATGGAAAATACATTATATTCCAGGCAAGAAAGGAAAAATAAGGACAAAAAAATCATGTAGTTTTGAAATTTGGCAGAGATGTGGGGGGAAGTGTCCTAAACAACATAGTAAAAGTCCCCATGGATAGGGGGTGAGCGGAGGGTAGGGGGTACTTTTCAATGTCATTTCTCGCAGTTTTCCCTAAACACACAAAAGCTATTTGGCCTAGCAAAAAACAGTTTATGCACAAAATTAAACTACATAACAGTTCTTATAAAATTGATCTGAATGATATTTTTGTGTATTTAATAGTTCAGGAAATAGATGGATATGAAGTTTGACATAGTTCTGGAAATTCTGTTTTACATACACTTATATAGGCCTACATTATATTGTTTAACGAAAATGAAAGCAGATGATAAAATAAATTATCATGATGCCAAGCAAGTAAACTAGTTCTTAGAATAATATTCGTACTAAAGGTAAACATCAAAAATAAAACTCATAACTATTATTATTACTATTATTATTATTATTATTATTATTATTATTATTATTATTATTATAAAGCTTACAAAAATCTCATGGTATGAGTGTACGTTATAAGAAACATAAACCAGGCCTATTAACCCTTATATTTTTCTTATAAAATATCATTTGGAAAAATTGTGAAGAGTTAGATACATTTAGTAATTATAAGACCTAGTAGGCCTACCTAGTACTTTAAATAAATGTTTAGTTGTCTATTTTTTTCAGTTTCCAATACTGGAATCCTAGTACATCGTATGATAAGTTAGGGTTATGTTGTTCTATCTACCGAACATTCAGTATTTATACACATATACAACATTAATTAAAGAGTGCATGAACAACTTACTTTGCTTGGACGTCATCAATTTTAAACTTTTCTTCTCCTTCTAAAGGAAGGCCTATACTTGTTGGTGCACGTATCATGACAGGTTCCACAAACGGATGAGCATTTAATACCAGTTTTTCTGCATCCATATCTTCCACCACACCGAATTGCACTGTGACAAAATATGATGTGCAAATATTCTCAGAACCCACATAGACAAGTAAACATTTATTTAAAGTAATAGGTAGGCCTACTATTCTTACAATATCTAATAAATATATCTAATTCCTTTCCATCTTTCAAAATTCTGGTAATTTTTTTAATGAAACATACAACGGCTAAGCTTTATAACAAGAATAATAATGATAATAATAATAATAATAATAATAATAATAACGATAATGAGTTTTATGTGTAACGTCACCATTAGTAAGTGTATGTTTCTAAGAACTAGTTTGCTTGCTTGGCATCATAATGATTTAATTATCATCTGCTTTCATTTTCGTTAAAAAAATAATATATAGGTGTATGTAAAACATAATTTCCAGAACTATGTCCTACTTCACATCCTTCTATTTAACCAACTATTAAATGCACAAAAATATCATTCAGATCAATTTTATAAGAACTTTTATGTTAATTTTGTGCATAAACTGTTTTTTGCTAGGCCAAATAGCTTTTGTGTGTTTAGGGAAAACTGCAAGAAATTTCATTCAAAAGTGCCCCCCACCCCCCGCTCACTCGCAATCCATGGGGACTTTTACAATGTTGTTTAGGACACTTTCCCCCACATCTCTGCCAAATTTCAAAACTACGTGATTTTTTGTCCCTATTTTGCCTTTCTTGCCTGGAATATAATGTATTTTCCATTACATGTCCTTTGCTTGTACCGTGATCGGATTTTTAATAAATTCAACTTTAATGGTTGTGTGATATTTCTCCACTTGATTCATGATGTAAATACACAATATACAGTTTATATATAAAGATATAACCCCTAAATATAGAGAAAGTGCGATGAACGGTTTTCTTTCGAAATTTGATCAAAACTTAAATTGTTATAACTTTTGAACATTTGAAGACAAAATAACAAATGACTACTCACTTTAAAGTGAATTTATTTCCCTACAACTTCTTTCATGAGAACATTGCTTTATATCTAAGGGATGAAGCCATAGAAGACAAAGTGTGTCGAAAAGCGCGAGGCGAAAGAGCTGTTTTCGAAAATTTGTTATTTTCGTTGGCGGATATCTCGAAAACTATTGGAAATAGGAAGAAATGTGGAGAATCAAACTTATAGGAAATTTTATCAGCTTTAATTTTGTATACAGCAATTTTTCCTCTAGGATGCACCATTGTTTAGATATAAGCGAAAACCCGAAAAATGGGACCATCTGCGGGCCCCCTGCCCCCCGCTCAACCCCACCTTCGGGGACTTTTAGTATGTTATTCAGGAGACTCCCTCCGACAACTCTGCAAAATTTCAAAGCTACACGATTTTTTTTTCTATTTTTCATTCGTTGCCTGGACTATATACAGAAGATATATTATTGTGAAATAATTAGGCCTTCGTACATTAAGTGGAGTTCTTCGCCAGTGTACTTTGTGACATATTTTAAGAATTTCTTATATCAGTGTATACGAGTTTGAATTAAGATTAAGTATGTTCTTCCACAAGCCCTGCTTAATGAATAGATCTGAAGCTTAACGCGGAGTTAGATTACAAAAATAAATAATAAATAATATTTTGTTCATATCATAATTGCAATTAACTTATCACTGATTAAATAAAAGCATTCTGGCACTTTGTTATATCAGTTTATCTTATTTTTATTATTACTATTATTTCATGGTAAAAACATTGAACATAAAGATCGACCCTGATGCTTTCCGTTCTAGATACTTGTTAGTTTTATGAAAATGTAATAAGTAAAATTTCATTGTTTCTATAATTTACTTTTTTCTGTGCTAGCCTTTAACACGTATATGCGAGAAAGTTTGTGCAACATATTTTTGTACCATTTATTTTTGTTAGCATGGCAATAATTAACCGAATACTGTGTATGAAAAATTTAGCTTTGAGACGATCCGGGAATATACTACAATCCTGAGATTACGTTTCAGTCAGAGTTCTATCAATATTCATTAGTTTTTAATCATTTTATAACCATGTACCTGTATGTACAAAGTTCAAAGAAGAAGAAAGTCAAATAATAATGACAAATCGAAATACTTCAGGTCTGAAGAAGCATCTGTATGAAGAAAGATATCAATAGTAGTATGCCAGTCAATAAACGTCGAAAAACACCAAATAGAAAAAAAAATCGTGTAGTTTTGAAATTTTGCAGAGTTGTCGGAGGGAGTGTCCTGAACAACATACTAAAAGTCCCCGAAGGTGGGGGTGAGCGGGGGGCAGGGGGGCCCGCGGAAGGTCCTTATTTTAGGTTTTTCTCTTATATCTAAACAATGGTGCATCGTAGAGGAAAAGTTGCTGTATACAAAATTCAAGCTGTTAAAATGTCCTACAAGTTTTATTCTACACATTTCTTTCTATTCCCAATAGTTTTCGAGATATCCGCCAACGAAAATAATTTTTTTTAAAAAAGCTCTTTCGCCTCGCGCTTTTCGACACACTTTGTCTTCTAGCGCTTCAGTCCTTAGGTATACAGCAATGTTCTCATGAAAGAAGTTGTAGGTAAATAAATTATATTGAAAATGAGTAGTCATTTGTTACTTTGTCTTCAAATGTTCAAAAGTTATAACAATTGTAAGATTCGGTCAAATTTCGAGATTTCGAAAGAAAACAGTACACCGCAGTTTCTCTATATTTAGGGGTTATATCTTTGTACATAAGCTGTATATTGTGTATTTACATCATGAAACAAGTGGAGAAACATCACACAACCATTAAAGTTGAATTTATTAAAAATGCGATCACGGTACAAGCACAGTACATGTAATGGAAAATACATTATAGAAAGGAAAAATATGGACAAAAAAATCATGTAGTTTTGCAATTTGGCAGAAATAGGGGAAAAGTGTCCTAAACAACGTAGTAAAAGACTCCATGGTTAGGGGGTGAGCGGGGGGCACTTTTACCGGTAAATGTAATTTTACTCAGTATTCCCTAAATACACAAAAAACTATGAGTTCTAGCAAAATACAGATTATGCACAAAATTAAACTACATTAAAGTTCTTATAAAATTTATCTGAATGATATTTCTGTAGAATTAATAGTTCAGGAAATAGAAGGATATGAAGTTTGACACAGGTCTGGAAATTCTGTTTTACATAAACCTATATATTTTATTTTTTAACAAAAGAGAAGGCAGATGATAATTAAATTAGCAAGATTCCAAGCAAGCAAACTAGTTCTTAGAAAAATATACTTACTAATGGTTAATGTTACATATAAAACTCACTATCATTATTGTTATTATTATTATTATTAATAATATTCTTCTTGTAAAGCTGAGACGTTTAATGTTTCGTTAAAGAAATTACCGGTATTTTGAAAAATGGTAAGGAATTAGACAATTATATTTAAATATTCTAAGAATAGCAGGCCTATCTATTACTTTAAATAAACGTTTACTTGTCTATGTGGCTCCTGAGAATATTTGCACATCATATTTTGTCACTGTGCAACTAGGTGTGGTGGAAGATATGGATCCAGAAAAGCTAGTATTAAATGCTCATCCGTTTGTGGAACCTGTCTTGATACAACAGTATACCATTAGAAGAAGAATAAGATGAATTTAAAATTGATGACGTCCAAGCAAGATAAGTTGTTTAGGCACTCTGTAATTAATGTTATGTAATATGTGTATAAATACTGAATGTTCGGTAGATAGAACAATATAACCGTAACTTATCACACGATGTAGGCCTACTAGGATTCCAGTATTGGAGACTGAAAAAAATAGACAACTAAACATTTATTTAAAGTACTATGTAGGCCTATTAGCTCTTATAATTTCTAAATATTTACAATTTCTAACCATTTACAATTTTTAGAAATGATATTTTCAGCGAAAAATAGAACGGCTAATAGGCCTGATTTATATTTCTTATAAAATACACTCGTACCATGTGATTTTTCTAAGCTTTATAATAATAATAATAATAATTATTATTATTATTATTATTATTATTTTGTGTGTGATGTTTACCTGTAGTACAAATCTTATTCTAAGAACTAGTTTGCTTGCTTGGCATCTTGCTAATTTAATTATCATCTGCCTTCTCTTTTGTTAAAAAATAGAATATAGAGGTGTATATGTAAAACAGAATTTCCAGAACTGTGTCATATTTCATATCCTTCTATTTCCTGAACTATTAATTCTACAGAAATATCATTCAGATAAATTTTATAAGAATTTTAATGTAGTTTAATTTTGTGCATAAACTGTATTTTGCTAGAACCCATAGTTTTTTGTGTAACTTATTTAGGGAAAACTGAGGGAAATTACATTTACCGGTAAAAGTGCCCCCACCCCCCGCTCACCCCCTATTCATGGGGACGTTTACTACGTTGTTTAGGACACTTTCCCCCACATCTCTGCCAAATTTCAAAACTACATGATTTTTTTGTCTATATTTTTCCTTTCTTGCCTGCAATATAATGTATTTTCCATTACATGTACTGCGCTTGTACCGTGATCGGATTTTTAATAATTTCAACTTTAATGGTTGTGTGATGTTTCTCCACTTGTCTCATGATGTAAATGTACAATATACAGCTTATGTACAAAGATATAACCCCTAAATATAGAGAAACTGCGATGTACGGTTTTCTTTCGAAATCTCGAAATTTGACCTAATCTTACAATTGTTATAACTTTTGTACATTTGAAGACAAAGTAACAAATGACTAATCATTTTCAAGATAATTTATTTACCTACAACTTCTTTCATGAGAACATTGCTGTATACCTAAGGGCTGAAGCGCTAGAAGGCAAAGTGTGTCGAAAAGCGCGAGGCGAAAGAGCTTTTTAAAAAAATTGTTATTTTCGCTGGCGGATATCTCGAAAACGATTGAGAATAGAAAGAAATGTGTACAGTAAAACTTGTAGGAAATTTTATCAGCTTGAATCATATATATATATAGTAACTTTTGCTCTACGATGCACCATTGTTTAGATATAAGCGAAAAACCTAAAATAAGGACCTTCCGCGGGCCCCCCTGCCCCCCGCTCACCCCCCACCTTCGGGGACTTTTAGTATGTTGTTCAGGACACTCCCTCCGACAACTCTGCAAAATTTCAAAACTACACGATTTTTTTTTCGATTTTTCGTTCGTTGCCTGGACTACAGGTCTGGTTTGGAAGAGAGCAGTAGAGCAGGACGCAGCGGGCTATGAACGGTATTTATGTCCGTCACATAATAGGTGCTTACTATGTAAGTACACTATCAGTATCATATACCTATACTTAAAAATAACTAAAACCGCTGCAGGCCATAAACAAGCAAAAGTAACTAATGGCTATATTTAGGCTAAATTTAGGCTAAATTTAGGTGGGTACTTATAGATGAATAGCTTTTAATTGTTTTGTTACTGTTTACACGGTTAAAGCAACTAAAATTAGCTTTCGTTACTTTCACAAGCAATAACACACATGTGATCGGTGTAACTTTAAATAATGTAAACGCCATCAATCACAGTAAGATGCGTAAAAGAAAACTGCAAGACTCTTGCAACAAGACCAAGACCGAGTATGCAAGACCAAGACCAAGACCACCGATGCAAGACCGAGACCAAGACCAAGACCAGGGTTATCTTTGCAAGACCAAGACTGAGAGTGCAAGACCACTCTTCGACGGCGCTGTGAGCAATGATTCGGAAGGACTCGTTCAAGGATTTCTTGACCAACAGTGAAGATCAGGTGTCTATTTTTCATCTTCCGCCGCCGCTCTTCGTGCTTCTTGATGAAGGACACAAATGAACAATGCATGATACATTGTGCATCAGAGATTGCCGTTGGTTAAGTTAAATGTTGCCAAATTAGCGGTAAAGTTACCGTATACAGTGTAAAACTGAGAGGGGAAAAATCTGATGCTATCCATTTCTGTCTTCGTCTCATCACAAATTTTGGGAAGAATTCCTGTATTTCGCAATAGTAAAACGATTGAATATAGACTTAGAAGAGTTAAATTAAGATTTTCACTTTATCAAAGATAATAATAACAATTTGTAAATCCGCCTACTCACGAAAGCTGAAGTATCTCGAAATATTTTATTTGTCCAGTAGCAGATAAAAAGGCTTCCCACGAATTTATTTCGGCGCTGCTGCAATGACCTCGGTGTAAGGTGAGCCAGAAGCTGCTCTGATTACCTGTGAAATATTAGTCTGACCCACTTTTAACTACAGAATGCGAAAACGTTAACCAAGACAGCCTGTGCTTGCCCGTATGAATAGGCAGTAGGCTTAATAATACTAAGAGCTGGGACTTGCGGATACAGAAATCACGACCACAGTAATCTTATTAAGAATCACGTCAGCTACAGAAGTGAAATAAAATATTATTGTATTCATTTTAACAATTTGTTTGGGACGATAAAAGGAAAATTACATGTTAAAGGAAAAAGGAAATAACACAATCAAGCAGTTGAAAATAACAAAAGGAAAATAACACATATACTGTTGCCCGAAGAGATATTTAATTAATACATCTCGGCTGTATAGATTTGGACCAAATCTTTAAAATGAATTAATTAATAAAATTCTAATAGGAGTATTAAAAACAGCAGGTACGTAGTGACAGTAAAAAATATATAAAATTTCGAAATATGTAGTTATGAACTAGCCTAAACAATAATATGCTATATCTTTCTTTAAGATGTCAAAAAATTGATTATAGGCTTTACTTACATGTTTGTAGGCCTAAGAATTTTGTATTTTTCATACAATTGTAACTAGCCCACTTTAAAAAGCCAAGGTTTACTGGCACTATTCCTAAGCACGAGCTGAGCTTATTCACGAATATGCTAATTTAAGTAGACCCTCTACATGTATTATGCCCACGTATAAAATGTAAATAAATGTAAGAAAACTTATTACAGCCAAGAAAAATCCAGAAACATTATTAGAATAAGAAAGTTAAAATATATACATATAAAACTATTTTCTACACGAACTGATCGAAATAAGTCTGAGGACAATGGGGTGGGTTTCAAGTCGACCGAGAGGGGTGGCGTCTTGGACTTGCATTCGGGAGGTTCCAGGTTCAAATCCCATTGCCAATCAATTTGAATTTTTACGATCGGTTTCCCTATCAGCGGTAGCTGAGGCATACAATCTTGTAGCCGTGGCGAAGGAGGCTTAGGGTTTGAGTACCGCTTCTGACATGGGTGTTTGTTTAATAGTTAGAAAACGGCAAACAGATGAACAAAGTAAATGACAAAAACCAAGGAGAATTTGTTTGGACAATTGGCCGAAAGGCGGTTAAACTTATTAAAAAACGATCTACCCATGTGCCACTGTTGCCATGGAATTGGTCCCACACAGATTTCACCTTACTCAGTAGCAAATTGGCTTCTTGAAACTCTCAGGGGTCTTGAAACTACCTATAGAATGAAGCCAATAAAAATATATGATTTAAAACAATACACATTAAAAGAACTACAACTGTTTTGACACGCGTGGTAGTATTTATTATTAAGTGTTCCGTTCATGGGTCGGCCGCGGTGGTCTAGGGGTACCGTGCCCGCCTCTAGATCCGCAGGTCGTGGAATCAAACCCGGCCGCGGTCGATGGTTTTTTCCGGACGTAAAAATCCGGGCACGGAGTCCTCCGTGAGAGACTTCAAACTTGAAGCTGGAGGGCCCGTGTCGTAGATTTACGGCACGTTAAAGAAATCCAAGCCTAAATTAGACCCTCTGGACAAAATTTCCCGGCCTTTCACAGAGTAGTAAAGGTGGGCGTTTAAATCAAAATGGCCGCCAACCGACGCCGCCCCCAGCGTCGCGACGCCATGACGTCATGGGTATCATATGAAAGCGCGCGATGTGCCCTTTCGTCCTATGGTGTTCCGACGCCCTAGTTGTGCCCTTTTGGCAAAAAGACGTCATGGGTATCATATGAAAGCGCGCGTTGTGCCCTATCGTCCTATGATGTTCCGACGCCGCCCCCGACGCCGTAGTTGTGCTCTTTTGGCAAAAATACGTCATGGGTGTCATATGAAAGCGTGCGATGTGCCCTTTCGTCCAATGGTGTTCCGACGCCGCCCCCGACGCCCTAGTTGTGCCCTTTTGGCAAAAATACCTCATGGGTGTCATATGAAAGCGTGCGATGTGCCCTTTCGTCCTATGGTGTTCCGACGCCGCCCCCGACGCCCTAGTTGTGCCCTTTTGGCAAAAATACGTCATGGGTGTCATATGAAAGCGTGCGATGTGCCCTTTCGTCCTATGGTGTTCCGACGTCTCCGACGCCGCCCCCGACGCCCTAGTTGTGCCCTTTTGGCAAATGACGTCATGGGTATGGTTTGGACGCTATTATACACGTTTCGAAACAGGGAGAGACGCCTTTTCATCCTGTGCTAACCCCTTCTCCTCCAGACGCCCCGTTTAAAAGTTAGGACCTTATGCCATCCGACGCCTCCCCCCCCCCGACGCCCACTTAGGTCCTTTGCTCCATGACGTCATAGGAATTTTTCAAACAAAGGGATACGTTCTTACGCGTTATTGTATTCCCTGGTTCATACCTACGGCCGCCCCCCACCCATACTTAGGTCCTTTGCTCTATGATGTCATGGGGTTAGAATTGAAACATGTCACAGCATGCACCAACGTGACGCTATTATAGCTAGATAGTGTAATAGTGACATACGTACAATATTGCGCAAGGGCACATGATAGTTATGAAAAGATAAAATAGGTTTATACTTACATAACCAATTCTTCTTCCTTTCAGCATCCTTTCTTCTTCCAGATGAACACTGTTACTATTACTATCGACTAAGTGAAATGACTTTGTAAGGAATAGGAATTGGTTGAGGTTATAGTTTCATTTCAGAACGTCACAACCTTATCCCGTAACATAAGGTTGTCACGCTCCTATGAAATAAAGTGTATAAACAAATGGTTTCACAGTAATAGAGCTGGATGATTTATTTCATCGGTAACCATGTCTAATAAAGACAGAATTTCACAACTTGCAGGAACACTTTGTTTGTTGTTTATATAGTTAAACACTTCGCTTTGCATTAGTACAAACTTATTCATAATGTCATTTATTATGATAGAATTCATAACGAGGTAAGTAATGTCATCATTACGTAAAACAATACGAGCACTATCGTATTGCATCACACATTCTTTCAAGTCTTTACGTGTCTGTAATTTGAAAGAGTCTTCTTTAAACAGATAAGGTTTAGAATAACACATATTTTCACACATTTTAGGTAAATGTAACAAGAACGAAGACAGGAGGTAGGGCGACAAAATAACACAATACATTCCTCTTTTGATAATACCTTCAATACATTCATTACCCAGAAGAAGAATTATTTAATATCGATAATGTATATGGGAATGAATTAAACATTACAATATCCCTATGTTCAGTACCTCAACACAAACACTTGCGAAGTAATAAACATTCATAGCAATAGTTATATGGTTTTAGGAAACATTACATTACATTACATTACATTCCTTTCTTTTTTTTGATAATACCTTCAATACATTCATTACCCTGAAGAAGAATTATTTATTTAATATCTGTAGTGTATATAGGGAATGAATTAAACATTACAATATCCATATGTTCAGTACCTCAACACAAACACTTGCGAAGTAATAAACATTCATAGCAACAGTATCATTTGAGGGAGAAACATGTACCTAGGCATTAACCAAGGATAGGTTATATGACTTTGAATTGGGGAAAGTTCCTTTATAAATCAGATCAACCCTGGTTTCACCACTGTTTATTCCGCAGATCTCTGTTTCGCTAAATACATCTGTATATTTTTTAGGTAAGAATACCGATAACATATCTATACTTTCGCTCTTTCGGATATGTAATAACACGCAACGGCCATATCTTGTTTCCTTTACGGCCGCATAAACAATATTGTAAGGCACGTTCTCTACGAGCTCTGACATTCCTACACACCTTGGTAAAGACGATGCTGAGTTAAATTTCGCAACTAGAGAGGCCATCTGTAAAAAAAAAACAAGAACGAAGTCTGATTAACTACTTTAATTATATTAATAATAATAGTACCCCACAAAGTTGTAAAGATTATATCATAAAATAGTGTAGATGTAGTCTTACCTTATAAGTTTTTAAAGTAGCAGAAGAAGAAGATGACTGAACAACTGTAGATCCGCTTACACACTTAACATGAACCCCGTAAATACATGTCTTTTATACAAAACTCTCCGAGCAATACTATGACGTAGTAACAGAGACCTTGAGATATATATTTTTTTTCATGCTTTGCGTGTAAAGATGTTTGGAAGTGTACCTCTGGAATGCATGTATCAAGGAATGTTAAGGTAGAACCTTTCATCTCTGTCTGGGAATATGATTGTATAAACAGATTCTCTCATGTATCCTAATAGCGAAAACATGTCGTTATGATGGTCGCATTCCAAACACATCTTATCTCTAGCGAAAACAGCAAAACACGGAAGTATAGCTCTGGAATGCATCCCTAAGTTAGTTTAAAGATAACAATATGTGATACAATCAATATCTTGGGAGAGAGTTTTAAAAACGTGTTGTCATTAGTGTTAGTGCTTGAGCTGTCTGTAAAGATACATGTTTCCATACATTCCTAAGTTAAGATAAGACCCCCGTAAATACATGCTTTCTAAATAACTTTTCGATGATGTAGTAAGTAACTAGACAGATAACGCAAACATAGCAAATACATTACGACACAGGAAAATTCCAGGAATGCA
The DNA here is from genome assembly GCA_964059195.1 of Ectobius pallidus. Classification (NCBI taxonomy): domain Eukaryota; kingdom Metazoa; phylum Arthropoda; class Insecta; order Blattodea; family Ectobiidae; genus Ectobius; species Ectobius pallidus. The sequence goes on from CAXKWD010000009.1 coordinate 32,092,966, forward strand.
TCCCTAAGTTAGTTTAAAGATAACAATATGTGATACAATCAATATCTTGGGAGAGAGTTTTAAAAACATGTTGTCATTAGTGTTAGTGCTTGAGCTGTCTGTAAAGATACATGTTTCCATAAATTCCTAAGTTAAGATAAGACCCCCGTAAATACAAGCTTTCTAAATAACTTTTCGATGATGTAGTAAGTAACTAGACAGATAACGCAAACATAGCAAATACATTATGACACAGGAAAATTCCAAAGCTTCATACTTTCTAAAAATAACATTTCGAAAGCTAGTATAAATAGAGACATCTTACTTTTCACTTCTCAGTGTACTACAACGCTTTCTACATATAAGGTGAGTGTTAGTGTGCTTTTAACTACCATACATTTATATGTTAATTATACTGTTACATTCATGTGTTGTATTTTTCCATTACAGATTCAGTCATATTTGAGTGTATCAATAATAATAATAATAATGTCAGCCCCTATCTATATTATTTCCTCTGATTCTGAGAGCGAAACGGATAGTGTTACACTATCTGAATCAAGGCCGGAGATTTATACAGTCTCTAGTTCTGATTCAGATGATGCAATAGAGACCGTGACGCTGTCAGACTCGGAGGACGACGCAGTTGTTGAATCTGATGATGAGCTAGTTTCAAGCGAGGAAGAGTTGGATATGATGTCTGGCAATGAGGGGGAGGGTACTTCTTCGAATTCGGAGAATCGACCCTCCCCATTGTTTACAGTTGTCGAGAGTACTCGTAAAGAGTACAAAAAGTTCAACTCTGCCGGCTTGCAGCTAGTGGTCCGACTCAAAGAACCAGCTGAAAATGCAGGACCCAACCCCTTTGAGACGGCTCTTAAAGCCGTTATAGACCATGCCCTAGTCGATACGAGAGACCATGACATGGTAGGGATCTCGATTTTCAATGAGGAAAACGAGATCGATAAGCCGATTGGTATCTCCTTTAGGCGTAAAGATCAGATCAGTGTAGATGTGATTTCAGGCGTCGTAAGTAAAGTATGCCAGTCGAACGCCCGTTTCAATGCCACCGACCGTTTGCGTTTGGTTCTGGACATTGTCCGTATGCCTAACGGAAACGGGGGACGTGGCGACGGTATTCCTATGAAGGGGCGTACGACTGGTGTACTTGCCCATTGGAAGACAAGCGTAGTCTTCGTACAGGCAGTCGTGAACTGTTTAGCATTTGCAATAATAATCGCTATTGCTAGAGTAAGCGATCGTAAAGCTTATAAAACATATATTTCTCACAACATGACAAGCAAAAGACTCAAGGCAGAAGTGGACGATCTGATCAGAAACTCTGGTGTCGATCTCTCGCGAGGTGGAGGTATCCCTGAGCTGGAGAAGATTCAGGCTCATATTAAGGATAGATATAGACTTGTAGTTTACAGCGGCTTTAATCTCGATTCTGTACTGTACGACGGTGGTAATGTGGGGAAAGAAATACTTTATTTACTCTATGACCGAGACACCTTGCATTACCATACCATAACAAACTTGACCGCTGCAATGGCTAAACGATTCGTTTGTCCAGGCTGTCTTAAAGGCTTCACTAAAGGTGCGGTACACTCCTGTCATTACGTCTGCTTTTGTTGCCGAACGGTGCCTCCTTGCGATTCTAGCAAGAAGGTGGTGAAGTGTGCCGATTGTCGTAGAGAATTTCGCGGACCGGGATGTTTCGAGAATCATAAGCGTACCAAGGTTCAAAGGCGCACTGTATGCATGGCTATGCAGAACTGTCTAAACTGTGGCAAGTTTACGACATTTAAGCGGAAACATGAATGTTTCAAAATTTTTTGTGGCGTATGTAAAAGTAATCAAGCAGAGACAGGACATGAATGTTACATGGCACCGCTGAAAGAAACTAAGCGTTCACAGAGCGTTCTGTATGTGATATATGACATAGAAACAACACAGAATACCCGTATCAAAGACAATACCTTTCTTCACGTCCCCAATCTGATTTGTGCACAGCAGTTTTGTTCTCTTTGCGAGACGTCGCAAGACGAAGAGTGCGCCAGATGCGGGCAACGCAGTCATTCTTTCTGGGAAGATCCCGTCCGTGGATTCATGGACTATCTGAGAATGGATAGAGAGTTCGATAGGATCATTGTTATTGCTCACAATGCTCGAGCGTTCGATCTCCAATTCATTCTCGACTACGCTATTAGGCAACAGTGGACTCCCGACTTGATTATGTCTGGATGCAAGATCCTTTGCATGAAGATGCATCATCTAACTTTTCTAGACAGTCTGAACTTCATTCCGCTGCCTCTGCGTAGTTTCCCTCAGACCTTTGACCTTAAAGAAGCTGTTAAGGGCTACTTTCCACATTTGTGGAATACGGCACAGAACCTAACAGTATTCTCCCACAGCACCCGGAGCAAGATCTTTACGGGCCGGACACCATGTCTGTGAAAGATAGAGAAGCTTTCAAGACTTGGTTCGAGACCGTTAAAGATCTGCCGTTCAATACCCGTGTAGAACTGGAGAGGTATTGCCAGGCCGATGTTACTGTACTGAGAGAAGCCTGCACTCTCTTTAAAAATCTGTTCAAACAAATTGCCAATATAGATATTTTCCTAGAGTCTATCACTATTGCATCGGCCTGTAACAGAATATTTAGACAGCTATTCCTTAAACCTCAGACCATTGGCATTGCTCCCTCCTGTGGCTATAGAAAGGCAGACAGGCATTCTAAAAAATCGTTGATGTGGCTTATCCACGAAGCCAAGGAGAGGAATGTATTTATACGTCATGCAGGTAACGGACGTGAGGTACGGCTTCCCGAACTTCCCGAATGGAAGGTGGACGGTTTCTGTGAAGAAACAGGAGAGGTTTTCGAATTTCTCGGCTGCTATTATCACGGCTGTCTCTGTCAACCAAACCGAGACGTACCCTTGATGGATTCTTCAGAATCCCTTGCCGAGAGGTACGAAAACACCATGGGCCGACTGGACAAGATCCGATCAAAGGGTTATACCGTCCACGTGATGTGGGAATGCAAGTTCGATGTTATTCTCAAACAGTTCCCCGCACTGAGAGACGACCCCTTGGTCTGTGATGTCCCGTTGGTCCTTAGGGACTCTGTCTACGGAGGACGTACAGAAGCCATGCGGCTTTATCGTAAGGCGGATGAGACGAAAGAAGAGAAAATCCTATACAGCGATATAATGTCCCTTTACCCATCCGTCTGTAAGTACAACAAGTTTCCTATCGGTCACCCCACTGTTCACGTTAGTGACCAGTGTACAGATATAGATTCAATGATGAAGAAAGAAGGCCTAATTAAATGTACTGTCCTACCACCGCAAGGGCTCTACCATCCCGTTTTACCTTTCAGGTGGAATGGTAGGCTCTTGTTTCCCCTTTGCCGCACCTGTGTTATGACTGTCGAACAAGGTAGCTGCAAACATGCGAAAGAGGAAGAGAGAGTGCTCACTGGTACATGGGTAGTTGATGAAGTGAGACTAGCTGTAAATAAGGGCTATAGGGTGATGGCAATCCACGAATTTCTCGAATACGATGTCACGCAATACTCGCGTGAAACTCGTGACGGAGGGTTATTCGTGGATTACATCAACCATTTCCTCCAGATTAAGACAGAATCCAGCGGATACCCTGGTTGGGTGAAAACAGAGGCCCAGAAACAGGAATATATCGATTTGTTTTACGAACACGAAGGTGTTAAGTTAGACCCCAAACAAATCGTGAAGAACGCTGGAAAAAGGACCATTAGTAAGCTTTGTTTGAATTCCTTCTGGGGAAAGCTCGTGCAAAGGTCTAACATGGGTAAAACAAAGCTTATTACGGAGCCTAAAGAGCTGTATAGGTTCCTCACGACACCCGGAATTGAAATTCAGAGACTACTTTTTGCAAATGATGAAGTCGTGTGGATTAATTGGATCCCTATAGAGAAGGAACAGGACTCTCTTCCTCATACTAGTGTCGTTCACGGTGCTTATGTGACATCGGGAGGTAGAATGAACCTCTACGGCTACCTGGACAAGCTAGATCGTCGAGCCATCTACTGTGACACGGACAGTGTAATTTATACACAGACGCCTGACGACGCTAAAAGGTACACTGTGCCTTTAGGTGACTATTTAGGCGACATGACCAGTGAACTCACAGACTACGGGGAGGACGCGTACATTTCGGAATTTGCAAGCGGGGGCCCTAAGAACTATGGTTTTAAGGTTACCGTTCCTTCCAACAGCACCGCAAATACCTCTGTGTGTAAAGTCAGAGGTATTACTCTTAATTATAAGACGTTGCAGGATGTCAACTTCGACGCCATTAAAACCATGGTTTTAAATGGTGATCCTGCAGCAACTATCTCTGTGAGGACAGAGAGGAAAATTAAGAGAAAGCCAGGCCCACAGATCGTGTCTGAAGCCGAGAATAAGATATACCGACTCTGTTTTCGAAAAAGACGCAGAGTTGGCGGAGGGTTCGATTCCCTCCCGTTTGGGTATAAATAGAAACGAGACGAGAGCACCATCTCAGTATGGACTCGTCGTCGTCTCTGGAGTGTGCGTCAATTAGAAAATTATTGGATTTTAGAACGCTTATTCATCACACAGGTGAAGAGTTGGAGGTGTTGTCCCCTGAACTTTTAACGACATGCGGAGCCGAGAGCATATATTTAGTGTATCATAAATTACCTGAAAGTGTGCAACGTAACGATCTTTTAAAAAAGTGTCTTAGATGCTTTAAACATTACCCAGATTCTCCTTACGATTGCTTGGATGGACCCCAACCTATGATTAAACATTGTTATGGTTGTAATAAAATTTGACCATCCCTTTTCTTTGATTGTATCAGGTCCGTCATTTTCGGGAAAGACAACTTTCTGTGTAAAACTTATTAATAATTTACACCATTTGTGTAACGTGAGTAAATACGAAAGTATTCTGTGGTGCTTTAGTGAAAGTAACGCTGTCCCTCCCCAGACAAAATTCAATACTACCGTGACATACCACGAAGGTCTTCCAGACTTTAAACAAGAACATTGTACTAAACCCAGACTCGTTATTCTAGACGATTTACTGGACAAAGCGTATTCGACAGAAGTGAGTTCTATATTTACAAAAGGTTGTCATCATAGAAACATTTCGGTTATTCTCATAACACAAAACCTGTTCCATCAGTCTGCTCACAGCAGAGACATCTCTTTGAACACAAAGTATATGGTTTTGTTTAGAAACCTGAGAGATAAAAATCAAATTACTTTTCTAGCAAGACAAGTGTATCCTGAAGATTGGAGGTCTTTCTATAAAGCTTTCCAAGACGCAACAAGAAAACCTCACGGTTATTTACTAATAGACTTTTGTCAAAGAACAAACGATTTACTTAGATTTAGAACTAAAATATTTCCCTCGGAGGTTACAAAGGTTTACGTCCCTGTAAAGGATGAAAAGGATAAAATCCAATTACCATATGTTACAAGTTCTTAAAAAGGCAACTCCCAAGGTACGAAACGTTATTCTAAAAAGTGCAAACAAAAACCTGATACTTGCTATTATAGACTGTGTTCTTAATGTTTTGAACGGTCAGTGTAAATTATCTTCGTGTTCTAAACGTAAGCTGTTTAAACATAAACATTCCTTAAGACATCTTCTAGATAGGAACGTATCCTTGTCTGAGAAAAAGAAAACTTTGGTACAGAAAGGAGGATTTTTAATTCCTCTCTTGTCGTCCGTGTTATCCGTCTTGGGATCTTTAACATAATGTTACAGAAAATGTTTCTGGTTAGTGCTAAAGAGTACAAGCGTTTGAAACGTTGTGTCGAAGGTTCAAACCCGGCAGTTGATGTTACGGATCCGTACAAAGAGTTGGCTAAAATACGCGAGAGTGAAGATCCTATATTCAAGAGAAAACAGAACAGAATACTTGAACAGGAAGTAGCTGAATCGAGGAAAAGAGTTAGAGATTTATCACCCGAAAAAAAACCTATCTCCGAGGACGAAGCTAAACGTAACGTTATAGGTGATGTAGCAGGTAAATATTTATCGGCTTATGTAACATCGCCAAAGATTGTAGACACACAGTTTGGAATCTATAAAAAGAAAGAGACGGGAGAGTACATGATAGGTAATTTTAAAATTCAATTGTTAAACAATAGTTTGATCATTAACGGTATAAAATACGATGCGAGTGCAGGTTTATGGGAGTTGCTTACTAGGAAGAAGGTGGATATGAATCTTGTTACGCAGGAAGACCTCGACACGTACAAAGACATTTTAACTAGGACCGAAGGACATAAGAGCGATATTAAAACCGCTAGAACACTTAAATACAAACAAGTCATTTCAAAATTGTTTCCATCGAGAGAGCTTAGGTGGAGTACCTATAAACAACGGAGATGATGAAGGAAACATTACACAAGTTGTATTACGACCCTGAGGCATCTACGGGTTTTTCCACTCTTGCTAAACTTTCACAAGCTTCTAGCATTACAGATAAAAATATCGAGCAATGGTTAGTTGAGCAGGATGTTTACTCCTTACATAAACCCATCAGGAGAAAGTTTCCTAGGAATCCGTATTCTGTAAATAACCTTTCCGACGTGTTTGAACTTGATCTAGCCTATGTACAAAGCATTGCGAAACATAATGACAACGCAAGATATTTACTTGTTGTTATCGATGTGTTTTCCAAATACGTATGGGTTGTACCTTTAAAATCTAAAAGAGGTAAGGATGTGACAGACGGATTTAAACAGGTGTTGGAGAAGTCCGCTAGGAATCCTGTCGCTGTAAGAACCGATAGGGGTAAAGAATTTCTAAACAAATCTTTTCAAGACTTGTTAAGGAAAGAGAATATCGAGTTTCAAGTGTGTAGGAATCCCGATGTTAAATGTTCCGTCGTGGAAAGGTTTAATAGGACCCTAAAACTAAAATGTACAAATATTTTACTTTCAAGAACAGTTACAAGTATCTCGACGTGTTGGATAAGTTTGTGAAGGGATATAACGATAGCGTACACAATACAACAGGAATGGCCCCTACTAAGGTTATCGATAAAGATGTTTTGAAAATATGGCGACGTATGGCAAAGAAACAGATTCGTGTGAAACCGAGACCTGTAAAGTTTTCGGTAGGGCAAACGGTAAGAATAGGTAGAGAGAAAATGAAATTCTCTAAAGGTTTCGAGCAAAACTATTCTACAGAAATATTCAGAATCGTCAAGGTCATTAAACATTCTCCTCAACCTGTATACGAACTAGAAGATCTCAAGGGCAGTCCTGTTTTCGGACAGTTTTACAGTTATGAGCTCACACCAGTAACTATAGGGAAAGACACTGTTTACAAGATAGATAAAATTCTACGCAGTCGTAAAGTAAGGGGTAGTACCGAACATCTCGTTCGCTGGAGAGGTTACGGTCCCGAGTTTGATTCCTGGGTTAAAGCTAAGGATTTAGCGTAATGGGAGAAGAATTTTACGTTACTCTCCTGAGCGATGCATCGTACAAATCATTTCCTAGTAATACCCTTGCTAGTTTCCAGGTGCAGTTGGCACAGAGCATAAAGCTGGAGAGGAATCATTGGGATGTGGGCTTGTGCGAAATTAGTTACTCTCAAGGGAATGTATCGGAAACGAAAGCTTCGACACCAAATGAAACATCGGAATCGAAATCTGTGAAAACAAATCTAAATAGGAAAGAACTTGTTTTTATATACTGTAATATAATAAAACCGCAACTTGTAGGAGATGCGTACGTTAAATGTCTTAGAATTATTCAGTTTCCTTTAAATACAGCAACTCATGTCTTTCCTGAAGTTTATTATGTTCCTGTCGAATCTTCCGAATTTCAGGTGATAGGTATAGAAATGACAACAAAACTAGGAGAACTAGCTAACATTCTACAGCCATTCTACAGCGGCAGCCCCTATGTTCAACACGGTAGTGGAATAGGTAGTTTCTTGGGAGGATTATTTAGAATGATAAAACCAATTCTCTTTTCGGGTGTTAAAGCGGTAGGTCGTGAAACTCTTTCGGCAGGAGCAAATATTTTAACCGATATAGCTAGTAGAAAGGAAGGTGATAAGGTAAAAGATATTATTGCTAATAGAGTAAACGAATCAACTCAGAAACTCGTGAATAAAATGAAGGGTAGGGGTAGAAAGAGAAAAAGGGCGTCTCCTAAGATGCGAGATATATTTAGGGATGTAAAGAGGAGAAAGTAGTCAGTCGTGTAAAGATGTTTGCCGTGACAAAGTCAGAGTTCGACCTTTTCGAGAAGAGCCCTATTCAAACATCGGTGGTGGGAAATGTTACTACATTATGTAAAGCTATTACTCCCGTGGAACAGAGCGTTCTCGAATTCGTGGTTGCTGCAGACAGCGAACATTATACAGATTTAAATGTACAACTCATGGTGGAGGGAAAATTCGTTAAAAGCGACGGGGCAGATATAGGTGAAGGCGATAAGGTTACAGGAGTAAACAACTTGCTTCATTCACTTTTCAGTCATCTCAGCGTTTCCTTGAACGGGACATCAATCACCCCTTCGGAGGATTTGTACAATTACAGGTCTTACCTTGAAACATTGTTTGCATACGGTGAGGATGCTTCTAAAACTCATCTGACAAACGGTTTTTGGTATGCCGATAAAGCTATCGAAGGTTTGACAGAACCTAAAGAATTGGCGACATTAAACGGAACGTTGGGACCTAATGTTAAAAACGACGGTTGGACCGAAAGGTACAACAAGTCTAAGAATTCTAAAGTATTAGTCATGATAGGTAAACTACACGGTGATATTTTCAATCTGTCTAAACTTTTACTGCCTGGAGTAAACATGCATATAAGACTTACGAAAGCAAAGAGAGAGTTTTATCTCTTGGGTGAAAACGACAATTCAAAAGTCTTCTTTAAGTTTCTCGATGCAGGTCTGTACGTGAGGAAAATTAAAGCTTCGCCCAGCATTCTACTAGCACACATTAAAACTCTAGAGAAAGGTCATAATGCTCACTATCCTATCACAAGAGTGGATTTGAAAACATTTACGTTTAGTTCAGGAGCAAGCTCCATTTCTATAGATAATGCATACATTGGTACTCTACCTAAACGAGTTCTCTTCTCCATGGTGAAAAATTCTTCTTTCTCCGGCACAGTGGAGTCCAATCCCTACGAGTTTCGACATTTTGCTTTGAGTTCTTTTGCTTTGTACGTTAATGGACAACAGATTCCATCAGAAGGATTACACATTTCCACAGATCATGAGAAGACTACTACTCTAGCTTACGATACACTTTTTAAAGGTTCGGGGATCCTTCATAGCAATAGCGGGATGCTAATCACTCACGATATGTATATAAATGGGTATTTCACACTGATGTATGATCTTACGCCTGATGTTTCGGCATCGCATGGTCATAGAAGTTTGCCCTGTAGTGGGAACATTAGAATAGAAGCAAAGTTCGATAAGGCTTTAGAACAAGCCATCACTTGTATCCTCTACTCCGAATACGATAACTCTATCGAGATCACTAAAGATAGAAGAGTGATTACAGATTTTTAGAATAATGAATAGTAACCAAATAAACTATGCTTTACGTCACGTAGAAACATTCGGTGGGGTTTACCCTAGCGATATGTTACCATCTGTTGTAACGCATAAGCCTAAGATTTATGTCATTAACTTTGATCCTCATTCTTCGCCTGGTTCTCATTGGGTTGCCGTGCTTTTCAAAAATCAAAATTTTGCCTATTACTTTGATTCTTTTGGTCTACCACCCATCATTCCCGGGATAACAAAATTTATAAAACAAAACTCTATACAATGGCTGTACAACACTCAAAGACTACAAGGACTGACAACAGCTGTATGCGGGCAATATGTCTGCTTATTCTCCTACTTCATGAATATGGGATGGAGTATGCAGGAGTTTGTAAACATGTTTACTACGTCTCCAGACATAGAGGTCGTCCGCATCTTCCACAAATTCCTTGGAACTCTCTGTGGAACGAGGAAGGTTGGAGGTCAGAGATGTTTTCCAGGACATGTGCATTGTAAGTATTTATCTACATGGATTTATTGTTAGCTTGGAAAAGTAGGTTGCGCTTAAGTTAAAACTTTTACTTTCTGATTTCAGAACGAAAAGATATAAAGCAGCTCGATTTCATCGGACTAGCTCAGTTTCGTTGCAGTGTCTGGAACGAGAGGTCCTCCTAGTTCTATCGTGATGTCTTCATCATCAGAGACTACTACTACTAGCAAGAGCAAAACCAGCAAATGTAAAAAGGTATGTATATTCATTACTCATATGCTTGTATTGTATTGTTTGTTTGTTTATTTGATTGTTTTGTTTTCAGGTTTCATCATCAGGCCCTGTATAAAATTAGATTTCTTACGGGTATTGTTTTATGTGTTTCAGGTTTCGTCATCAGGATCTGTAAAGAAACAGAAGAAGATGATGATGATCGACAAGGTTGTGAAGGAAGCTGTGTCGGCAACACTCCCAAGAGTTGCTCCTACAGTGCTAGCCCGCAGAACCTACTTCCTCAACAACAGAAAGGACCGATACATCAGTTTTGGATTCTACTCCATTGTGAATTACACTGGATGTGCCGAAATTGGAACTTCTAAAGGTGCTTGTGTTATTTTGTCGCCCTACCTCCTCTCTTCGTTCTTGTTACATTTACCTAAAATGTGTGAAAATATGTGTTATTCTAAACCTTATCTGTTTAAAGAAGACTCTTTCAAATTACAGACACGTAAAGACTTGAAAGAATGTGTGATGCAATACGATAGTGCTCGTATTGTTTTACGTAATGATGACATTACTTACCTCGTTATGAATTCTATCATAATAAATGACATTATGAATAAGTTTGTACTAATGCAAAGCGAAGTGTTTAACTATATAAACAACAAACAGTGTTCCTGCAAGTTGTGAAATTCTGTCTTTATTAGACATGGTTACCGATGAAATAAATCATCCAGCTCTATTACTCTGAAGCCATTTGTATATACACTTTATTTCATAGGAGCGTGACAACCTTATTGACAATAATAATAATAATAATAATAATAATAATAATAAGGTTGTGACGTTCTGAAATGAAACTATAACCTTAACCAATTCCTATTCCTTACAAAGTCATTTCACTTAGTCGATAGTAATAGTAACAGTGTTCATCTGGAAGAAGAAAGGATGCTGAAAGGAAGAAGAATTGGTTATGTAAGTATAAACCTATTTTATCTTTTCATAACTATCATGTGCCCTTGCGCAATATTGTACGTATGTCACTATTACACTATCTAGCCATAATAGCGTCACGTTGGTGCATGACGTGACATGTTTCAATTCTAACCCATGACGTCATGGAGCAAAGGACCTAAGTATGCGTGGTGGGATTTTTGCCAAAAGGACACAACTAGGGCGTCGGGGGAGGCGTCGGAACACCATAGGACGAAAGGGGACATCGCACGCTTTCATATGATACCCATGACGTCTTTTTGCCAAAAGGGCACAACTAGGGCGTCGGGGGCGGCGTCGGAACACCATAGGACGAAAGGGCACAACGCGCGCTTTCATATGATACCCATGACGTCATGGCGTCGCGACGCTGGGGGCGGCGTCGGTTGGCGGCCATTTTGATTTAAACGCCCACCTTTACTACTCACGTCCAAGTAATACCATAGTTTTCTGGGGGTTGTGAGGCGATAGACTTACCACCTGTCCTCTGCCCTCTCTCGGAAAATAAGCGTAACAAAATTCACATAGGTATCAGAAACCTCCAATTGCAGGCCCTTCGCCCCGACACTGGGGATATAGGACAGAGTCAGTCAGTCAGTTCCGTTCATGGACAGGTCTTTGGACATAGTCTGCAAATTTTACTGTCCATCTCAATCAGTCCTTGGCTTTGTTTTTCAGTAACCAGTAATTTCTTCTCTCTTCGAAAACGTGTAGCAGCTGGATTCGTCTTCTGCCAAGACTTGGAGTTTCAACAACTTTCCTTCAGTGACGTCTTGCAGCACAGAATTTCCTCTCAAGATGTGATCTATTCAGTTTTGGTTTCCTACGAAAACCTGTCATCTCAGAACTTCTTCATTTGTCATTTTGTCCATTCATTCTTCTCCAGCATCACATTTCAAAAATTTCCACGTACTTCATTTTTCTTAGTGTCCAAGTTTCCATATTCAAAATATGTAAATAAGTACGAAAACTGAGAAATGTGTACGAAAATATTATTTAAAATTGTAATTGTCAGTGTTTGCATTTCTTTCCATTCTCTTAATAGTGTTTTCTTTTATGCTGTCTCTGTGACAGAGAAGTTATAGATACAGCATTTTTTGGTATGTGGTATTCAACAGATTCCATATTTTATGGAATATGGTTGAAATTTCTTTTTGAAAATGACTGCTTTTTTACTAACAAAAACTTTACTTATTAACAGAGCGAGACAAATAACATGGCATGAGTTAAAATGAATAGTGAAATGATATAGTCGTCCAAAAAAGGAACAAGAAAATCCTTACCTATGGCACACTGTAATTAATTATGTTATATTTTTAAGGCAATTTTTTTTTTTTACAAATAATATCTTCTCTAATAATAACGTAACTTAATACAGTGAACGCTGCTTAATGTAATCGTGGATAATGTTATCAATAAGGTAATGTTATCACTTTTATGAAGTCCCGTACGGATTAATACGGATATATTGAAAAAATGCTGTTTATTGTGATCAAAGATTTGGTTTATGTTATCACATTTTCCTTTTTGCGGCTTTATTTCCAAGTACTGTATGTCAACTGTATTGTGTTGTACTGGAGGTAGCAATTCTGTTCCCAGCTCACAGGATAACCAGTTCGAGAGGGTGGCATTACCTAACTGTCCCTTTTAAACAATGAAACATGTTCCACCCCACAGTTAAGCTGCAGCTTTTGATTTATGAACATAACAGTGTTGACATGCAGAAATGACTAGTGTAAAATGAAAATACTTGAACAGACAGGCTTAGATGTATTGCTACGCGGTGTTCACCACAGATCAGTATAGACTTCCAAAAACACCCGTAACTTGTAACTGAGTATGGAGTATTGGTTAATGGACTCCTAAAGGAAAGTAAAAACAATTAAAACTTTGTTACTGATTGAAAAAATAGTTGCTTGATGTCTGTTACTGTATTAGTTTATGAGTTGTTCAATGATTCACAGTTACGTATTATTTTATGAATAAATATTTTAAATTCTGTTTTGTAGTGTATTTTCTTATATATCAATAAATAACCTTCATTTAATTTCTTCGGTTACTGTTATCAATCGGTTAATATTAGCAGATTAGCTGCGTCCAGAAGCGATCACAAATAAGCGGCTTGCACTGTAATAATATTTGGTTGTATTTTTGACCGCTAATGTAAATAAAAGAATAAACTCTTTAATATCAAATGAACACTCTATAAAATAACTTGTTTCACGAAATAGGAGAAAGTTAACACCGAAAACCAGACTACTTATCACGTAGGCAAAATAATAATGTAAGTAACACTGAATTTTTTAATGCCAGTGAAACTTTTGTTACTTTTTTCTGTCAAATATCTGTCAGTTAGGCATAAGGAAGTGGCAAAAACGGAAACATTTAAAGTTCCATGAAAACCCATCGAAGCTGGGTTTAATCACGCCAAGACCCAGTTCTGAGTCGCGGCCCGACGGTTAAGAAACGCTGCCATGTAACTTACCATCACTGGAAGTGACTTCCTCTTGCAGCAACTCTATCAATCTAGAGATGAATCAGTTACAGTCTACGCCCAATAAACAGGTTTCGCGACGCCTGCAACTGGAAATGTCAGTTCACCACTCACACAAACACGCCTGAGGGACGGCCTGCGTGTCAGGGGCTATCACGATCCATTTCATTTGTAGACAACGGAAGAGCTATACAGGAAGAGTCAGATGATGTCATCGATAAATCTGGATTTAGAGGTGATTTCACTCAAATGTCTGTGCGTGAATGTGTTCGCCCCTCCCCACTCTCTCTCTCTCTCCCTCTCCCTCCGTGTGTGTGTGTTGGTCTATGGACAGTATAGCTCAAACACAAAATCGTAGAAACTGATTTATTAAGAACTAACACTTTTATTTATAAGATATCAATCGCATCAACAAGTTATAAATCGGGTCTGAATGAGGCTTAGGCAATTGAAAGCGCACTCCCACAATGCGACTGCCGCTTAATCTATAACTCAACATAAAGGGTACACCCCTAGTCTAGTAGCACAGATCGTTGGGCCAATGTTGGGCAATGATCGCCATGTTTCGTTGGTCAATGGTTAGGAATGTCCGTCGGGGTTCCGTTGGCAAAGAGCGTTTTACCCAACCAATTGCCAACTGTAGCCAACCAATATCCAACAAAATCCCAACAGTTGGGAATGTTCGTTGGTGATCTGTTGGGCCATCATTGTAATGCCAACAGAATGCCAACTGTTGCCATCCGAATTCAAACATAATTCCATCCATAAGCCAACCAAAATACAACGATTTCCCTACATTCCTCCATTGGGTTCTGCTTTTTGCCTTGGTTACATGTTTATTTTGTCACAATTAGGTAGTTGATAAAATATTTACCCCAGCAACTGCAATTTAAGAATGACTTATAAATCCATGCAAATCTTTCGTACTTCACCCCTTTTGATAATAGTCCAAGAAAACCAAGTATTTAGCTAACTAATAAATTCACTCATACAGATTCACAAAACACAGTATACAGTTCATATGTTGCTCTTAATTCAACCGTATACTGTATTTTGTGAATGTATACGACTGTATAAGAATGAATTTATTAGTTAGCTAAATGCCTATTTTTCCAGGGCACTTATTAAAAGGGGCGAAGTGCGAAAGATTTGCATGGACTTGCTAATCATTCTTAAATTGCAGTTGCTGAGGAAAATATTTTATCAACTACCTAATTATGATAAAGTAAACATGAAACCAAGACAAAAAGCAGAACCTAATGGAGGAATATAGGGAAATCATTGGATTTGGATGGCTTATTGATGGTTATACAGTGCTTTCACTGTACGACTTGGCCTGCAATCGCACGGGCCGCTCCACCGTCACAGATAAACCGCATGCGGGGCCAGGCGCGTGACATATCACGGTACTCCCGGCGAATCGTATATATTTCCGTAATTGTAATCACAATAAAATATGAAAATATAAAATAAAAATACAAAATTACCTTATCACAGGAGATGTTGGAAATGCCGTCCTTCTCCATCATTACATCTACGGCACCTTTTGAGGAAATTGCTATTCACACGCAGTAGTTCTAATGTATAATTATGTCGTGGCATTTTTAAAACACTTCAAGCAAAACTAAAAACTACTTGAACCATAAAAAAAACACAAACACTGCTGTAATAATTATTCACGTGTGAACGCAATCAGATCACATGCTAGACTTCAGCGGTGAGACAACGAGGCACCACTTGGGTGCTTGATGCATGAGTCACGGATAGTCGGCTCGTGCGATTGCCGGCCAAGTCGTACAGTGAAAGCACTGTAATACTAATGGTCGAGAACTTCATCCCATGAGGGGACAAGGCCTACTACCCATGTTGCATCGTCTTCCTCCATTCTTCTACATTGGCAGATGGTGGTCTTCATGACTGAAACCGCTATTTCTTTATCAAGTGGCTCCTCGTCTTCATGAGGCTATGTGCACCCTGGTCCAGAATTCTATATCTCAGAAAAATGGTGATACATGGTATAACATAAGGAAAGAATCTTGGCTATAGGCTAAATAAAATTCAGAGAAATGAATAATGAATAGTTTATTGTTATTGCTGCTTTACAAGTTATGGATAAGTCAGATATATATTATGAACTACATAACATGTATTAATAAACTTCATTTTTATGCAATGTGAGAATAGTTGATTTACGTAAGTTGATCTTTCCACCTTATGCCCTCAATATAGTCTAGGAAATCCAAGAATGTTACCATTAACGTTTACAATATTATATGGTGTTAATCTTTATATTCTCATATAAGTAACAATGTGCAATCTTTTAGCCTACTGTGATTACTTAATTTGTTATCCAGCTGTCTTGTGACCAGTTATAGCATCACCATTATTAGGCCTATACGTTAGAAATATAATCAACTCTATCAAGTAACTTCCATTCTATTTGCCTGTATAATTTAAAAACATAGTTCATAACAGGGTTAAAAGGCGTATTTACATTATGTTTGAAAAACAGTCTAATCTGATGAGCTTAACCTGTAAGAGCTTTATTTCCAAAATGCTGTTCCATCTATTCCTATAGACCTATGCACTTAATAGATTAGCTTATTCATTATCAAATAATATGTAAAAGACTTCAATATAGGCTTAAAAAAGCTTTAACAATTTGTGTAAAATCTCTTCAAAATTCATAATAATTCTATCTATTGTATTCTTAATTTACATTCAATTACAATTTTGATTGTAAGATACAGTTTGTAACATAATCTGAGTGTGTTCGAAAACAGGCTGCTTAGGAAAATATTTTGGCCTATGAGAGAGATGAAAATGGGGACTGGAGGAAACTGCATAACGACGAGCTTCATAATCTGTACTCGCCACCAGATATAGTAAGGGAAATTAAATCACAGGGAATGAAATGGGCTAAACATGTTGTGTGTGTGGGGGGGGGGGGAAGACATCTAAAAAATGCTGAGTGGGAGACCCAAAAGGAAATGACCACTTGGAAGACTTAGACGTAGGTGGAAAGAAAATATTAGGATAGATTTAAGGGAAATAGGATTTGTGGGGGATAGTAGGATGGAATTAGTACAGAATTGGGTTGAATGCCAGGTGCAAGGGTATTTTATTTTTATTGTGAAATATTAGGTGACATGCCAATCGCAATTACGCATTACCGGTTTTGAGCAGCGGCTACAGGCATGACGGCATGACCTGCGGGGAAGCGTGGCAGGTGGTATGCGGGAAGCAGCCAGGCGAGTGGAAGGGGAACGCGTGGGGCACAAAGTTCCATTATTCCCATTTTATTCCATAATCTAGTAATATTTTACTTTTTAAGATCATTAGCGAAATTGATTAGGCCTACACACAACATTTTAGAGTTCATTTTAAATTGAATTCTACAAACTGTAGCCTATTGGGGTTATAACCAAAATTGTGACTGAATGTAAGCCTAAATTAAGAATGGAACAGATATAATTCTTTAGAAATTTGTGAAGAGATTTTACATGATTTCGTAAAGATGTTTTAAATAAACTAATCTATTAAGTGCACATATAGGCCTATAGGGATAGATGAAACAATTTGATGGAAAAGCATTCTAGCAATCAAGTTAAGCTAATGAGATTTAGACGGTTATTCAAACATAATGTAAATGCATTTTTTAACCCTGTCATGAACTATGTTTTTAAATTATACAGGCAAATAGAATGCAAGTTACTTGGTAGAGTTGATTATATAACTAACGTATTAGGCCTAAAGCTCTATCCACAATGTGCAGTTGGCAGTCTGTAGTTGGTAGTCAAAGTAAAACATGTCGTGAGTAATGTACGCCATTCACAGAGTACAGTTGCAGTCAGCAGTTGGTATTCGGCAGTCGAGAAATTCATCATCGATTACCAACTGCAAGTTACATATTACGAGATTGAAAATTATTTACTAGTACAAAGAAATAGATTAGGTTACTATGAAAAGCAAGATGTATTTATTATAGCCTACATATTATGCACTATAAATGATTCCTTCCCATTATTTTTACTGTAAAATGTTTCCCTAACCTCAATGTTAACTTCATATTGTGGGCAGCTCTCAAGCGGCCAACTGCACATTGTGGATAGAGCTTAATAATGATGGCATAACTGTTCACAAGACAACTGGATAACACATTAAGTAATCAAAGTACCGGCAATTAAAGGCTAAGAGTGCACATTATAACTTATATGAGAATATAAATGTTACTGGCAACATTCCCTGGATTTTTTAGACTATATAATGAGGGCATCTACATTTTAATAATAAATCAAATATTTATACCTTAACATTTTTACTGGGTAGGCCCTACTTCTCGAAAAACTTGGTTCTGACAAATAATCATGCATGCTCCATGTAGGCTACTTGCAAGTTTGAAATCTTGAAAATCCCGCAATTGATGTAGATTTTGAACTGTAGAACTGCTGATCTTGAACTGCGTTTCAATTCAGTTGGAATTTCGTTGCTTATATGATGCTCCTTTTCTGCTTTGATTTCCTTCTGCCTTTCTTTATGTAAATCATCTGAAACAAATAAATTTGCAATAGGAAATTACGGAACTGTAACGTTGAACGAACCTTCAATTATAATATGAATGCAACACTCATAATACAGTATTGTGAAAAAATGATAACGTTATTTTCAGAGAGCAACCAAAGGGCTTACCTAATATTATGTATGTCATGAATGAGAATAAAAACTGCGTTAACTTCTTTACATATCAAGATGGCGAATGACCGTTACCTTCGAAGTGCGCTTGTGCCGATGACCTACGAACTACGCCGGAAATTGCCGAAGACTGGTGAGAAGATAATTTTAGTATGTAGCACGCACAACTAGCTCGAATAGTTAATGAATTAACACGGTTTTATTTTATAGGAAATGAAAATTTAATGCTTATAATGTTATTTCAAAACTTTTTAATTTTAACATAAATTCGATCATATCCCAACGAAATGTATTGTTGGGCCAACAATCATAACCCCAACGGTGTGCTACTAGGGACATTGTTATGTATTTCACTTTATATTTTTAATTACACATTTGTTTAAATCAATACTAATTCGTGATAATAAGTCAAGCCTTTACAAAACAACCGTCAATAATAATGTGTTATGGCTGCGAAGCCAAATCTGCGGAAATGCTGGACATAACGAATAAGTATGGTTCAGTCCACGGATGACATAGGTAAAGTTTGGAAATCTATTTAATATGGATATTAAAGTACAGTGGAGCCTCAATAATACGAACGTCCGTCATGTGAACCGTCTATTATCCGAACGACCTCCTTTTATATACAAGTATTTTTATTTACCTACTTATTTTTACGTTTTCTGGATCTTTGTGATCCTTTAATACTATTACATATTTACAGAGAAGATAACATAGTATTACAGATCAAACAGTTCATAGCCATCACAAAATTATTTACATAATACTACATGATGGATGTAAGGGATTGGGCCCTTGGACATATAAATAAAGTAGGTAGGTGATGGAAATTGGAACCTAACCTCTGGTACTAGGTAGTGGAGGACCAGCTTAGACATTAAGCATAATATGGAGAGCAGTGGATCATAGGATACGCTTGGATACAGGGATCCACTAATCTTACCTTGAAGTAACTATAACATGTCCTATAAACTATGGAAAACTTTATTGTAGACACGTGATAAAACTCTTGCAATAAATAATATTTCCTTGTCACTGAATATATTGAATACTTAACTTGAATGGCTCAAATATAATTTGGCGCCAAAACACACGTGTTATAATACAAGGATGTATAACTTGTTAATATATATTGGTTGACTCGTAATTATTGATATTTATGTTAAGAATTTGTTAAGAATATATATTGGTTGGCCCGTAATTATTGATATTTATATGTGAAATAACAATAAATTGAGCAATAATATTTAAAAATATTTAAACTTTGGAGAGATTGCGAAAGGGTGAAAGGGTGAAACACAGTTTGCACACGCGCTGCACAGAATCTAGCCTAGCAGAACACAAAGGTGCTTGCACATGAACGAAATAATTGTGAACAATACAACCAAAACACTGCTTGAAAAGTGTTTATTTAGTTTCTGTAAGAAGAAACTTAAAATATGCTTTGAATCGTCTAGTGTTGAACCTAAGACAAACGATTGCTGAAAAACCCGCGAATACTGGATCGATACTCCGAGACGAACTGTCCGGTGTGAAATCTGATTGAAGACTGATGCCACGCTAAGCAGGCTTGCTAATAGGAGCCTATCATCTGCCGGGTGATGTAACTTGGTGCAATCACAAAAATGCTGATCCTAACACTGGCATACGTGACTATTCATGCATGTACCACAGCTAAGTTACTGGGTATAGAAAATGAGCAGGCATTCAAATGAAATAAACCAATATGCTAAATATTATAACTGGAGCTTGCACGAACAATGGATATACAAGAAGAGCTTACTGAGGTGGTATACACAACTAAAGGACTAAAACAAGGAGATGGGCGGGCCCCACTTCTCTTCAATCTTGCTCTGGAACATGTAATAAGGAAATTGAAAATAAATACCGGATGGTACTTTAATTCACAAATCCTTGCAATTGGTGGCCTATGCTGATGAGCCCTAATGAATTAAGTCTATTCAAGTCTATTGGGGCCAGTTTCATTTTTAATGGCCATTAATTATTTATCCAATATTATACACTCTGAAACGCTCATGTATGCTGATGATACCACTTCAATCATAACTGATGATAATCTCACAAACGATAATAATATCACAAATTTAATGAATAATATTGGTGACATTACAATCTCAGCCTTGCCTTGGTTCTGTTCAAAAGGTCCGTTTTCGAATGAGTGGAAGACTTCCTCTTGTTCTTTTCTCCTTAAATCGTTTTCAGATAATTTGATAATATGTCTTTTAACAAATGTTTCATTTTTAGGAATTAAACTATATTATCAGTTGAGATGGGATCTTCACATTGAAAAACTTGCGGCAAGGTTGTCTTCTATATTTTTTTAACGAAACATATAAAAATTGTAATCCGACGTCTTATTTGAGGTAGGTTTATTTTACTTTTTTCAATATATTTTCAGATAAGGGATTATAAATTGGGGAGGTTCTAATAAAACTAATGGCATCTTGCTAATGCAAAAGAGAATTCTTATAATTATTTTGAGGTGTGATATACGGGAACATAGTAAACCATTATTTGTTGAATTAAAAATTTTGAGTGTTATAAATCTGTATTTATTACCTTAGTTCATTTACATAATAATATAGATGATTATAATTTTAAAAAGGATGTAGCCTACATGTGCATCAAACAAGGTTCAACAATAAATTGAATCCACCTAAATTTTAGGCCAAGGAAAACAATGAATTCTAATTTATATTTAGAACCTAAATACTACAACATGTTGCCCGTCCAAGTTCGAAATTATACAAAAAATAAACTGTCAAAAAAATTACAACTGCATGATAAAAAGGATTGAGGAGTTTCTAAAGATTAATCCTAAAAAAAATAGTATTTCAACTTATTTTATCTTTTAATGTGTTTAAGACGATGTAGTTTCTACAGATTTTTAGGTAGATTTCGAAGAAAAATCTACCTATTTCAATGGATACCATGTCATCATTTTCGAAAAATTCTTTCATATCTTTACGTTTCATGTTCCCCTAAGTACGAAACCACCGCCCGTTCAAAAAAAAAAAATTGTGATATTTATATATATATATATATATATATATATATATATATATATATATATATCTTTACACGATAGCGGCCGTAATTTTGAAGATATTTGAACCAAATTTTATTATGTCATTTCTAGGCCCAATAGCTCGGATAAGTTCGTTAATGAGCAAAATTGGCCCAAGGGGGTGGTCGGGGGAGGGGGTTGAAATTTTTAAAAATGTATATTTCGGCCCCTATGAAGTATAGAGGGAAACTTTGTTTGAATAAATTATAGTACTCCCTTTGGAGTTCACAGTGACACCAACGATTCGGGGGTTCGAGTGAGGGTGGGGGTGGGGATGGGGGTGGGGGGATGAAAATTCGAAACTTTTGAAACCACGTCTTGTGGGGTGTCGTTGAAAAGCTCTTGATGAGTACTCTACAAATCAATAACTAGTTTCTTGATAGCTCTCATATGACGCGAGATTTTAATGTTTGAAAATAATAACACTTAAAAGAATTATTATAATATCATAATTTTGTCTTGTTTAGCGGCTTTGCTAATTTTATTCATTGCTGATCTTGCGCACGGCCTCCCAGAATATTATATCCTATTCTTGTCAAAACAAATGATTGTAGTCTCTTCCTCTTTACCGAATTCAGTTCTTATTACTGCGGGTTTGCCATGCCAAGGCTAAAAAAGAAGAGTGCTGTGCAGCGATAATAAATTAAACCAAAAGCACTTTGAAATCTACCTCAGCCTTTAGGCCTGCCTAAAGGGATTTTTTTTATATTGTTGTGCCAATATTTGTGCTTAACAACAAAGAAATATTGTGGTTATTATATTAATATTATTATTATTATTGTTATTATTATTATTTTATGAACTCTAGATTTTGAGTAAAAGAGTATTATAAAATGTTGAACTATAGCTTAGTGGCCCAGAGGTGAATTTAGTCACCTCATGTACTGGTTCCACAAATACCTTCTGCCATTAAATAATATTGGTGTTATTATTTGCTGTTATTGTTATTGTTGTTATTATTATTGTTGTTATTGTTGAGATGGGCTACACTCATATTGAGTCCTATTGCCACAGCGGCAGCTTTCATTGTTATCAGCTTATTAGTATCGTCATCTTTATTATTTCAGCTGTGCTTTTATAATCCTTTTGGCTTCGAGGCTATATAAGGAGTTCGAGATCTGTGTCTGTACAGTAGGGTAGGCCATGGAACTATTGCTTGTCAATTGTTTCTATTGTCGGTGCATTTAATGGAGTAAATTTCAACTGATATTAATTTAAATGGATGGATTAATTGAAATGGTGAGGATGTGAGGATGATTCATTGTACGTAAATATCCAATTCGGCATTTGCTTTTACGACTGGGAAAACCATGAAAAAACCATGTGAAATTTGCAAGCCACGGGATATTTACCTGCGACCTCCCAAATGTGAGTCCAAGACGTTACCATCTCAGCCACCTCGCTCGGTGTCATCTTTACTATTAATCTACCTAATTGCACCATTTAAACATTTCGGAAGAAACGCAGAAACTATATATTCCGAAAATAATGGTGCATGAAAACCACGGTTAAATGTTTAAACAAAAGTCCCGTACATTTTACTCGATTGGTTTCGCTCTATCTTGATTAAATCAATTTCAGATCTGACAAGTACACGTGCGGGAACTGCTCTGCCAAAACATTTGGATTGCAGCTGACATAAATGCAATCGTGTTCGAGTTTCTGTCTGTCAATCAAAATCCCTCTCCCCCAAGTTCAACTCCATATTTATAAAATGTAAACCGTATAATATGTAGTGTATTTATATTACGGTATGTATGTATTTCTCCGGTAAGATGCATTATGCTATAATTCTTTTATTCAAAATAATATACCGTGATATCGCTACAGCAACAATGATGTCGTTGATCGACTTCTGTTATCCCTTTTACTTCTTCCACATGTACTGTATTCGTACATGTTTCCAATAAGTAGAGTAATATTAGTTTTGTAAATATATTTATGCAGGGGAATGCATTTTTCTTCGGAACAAACATACAAATTCCAAAAAATCCAATACCATTCTTCTACCAAGTGAATACTTTTCTTAAGAAAAAAAAGTATATTGTATCTGAACTTAATCATTCTGCTTAATGCTCTAATTTTTTAACGTCAGCAGAGGAAATAATGAGGAATAAATATTTCAGTTGTAGTTTTTCAATCAAGTTGGTACTTTTCGTGCAACACACAACACTAACACAAAGATTATCACTATTATTTGCACATTTATACTATTTACATACACCCATTATAACCTATGTGCGTGTCTCTGTGAACAGCTTAGCTCAGATACTAAAAACTATCTTACGTCGAAAGAATATATTATATTCGAGTTAGGTACCTTGCAAGATGTGAAGAAAACCGTAGCCCTTACCACCACTTGACATCCTCTTTCAGATGAGTTAAACATTTTTATGTCAAAACGCAATATTGCACTTGGAAATTGTACAGAGAATTTATACTTTTCAGTCGAAACTTAATATTTTTTCCTAGCTCACCGTTTTATCAGAACTTAATATAGGGTAGGTGGCGCTATTATCGGACACTTCTAACACTTTTGTATTCAACAGAAAATCTAAAAGCCTCAAGAAGTTGTGAAAATTAGCATTAGATGGCAGGGTTACTAATGCCTCCATGTGCTGAGAATTTTCCTGCACGCGTAAATATCTGCTTCGAAAATTACTACTCTAAACAAGTTCAAAAGTGATTACTAGATTTCTTGGCCATTATAAAAACAAGAATTTTAGAAACTGCAATTGTAAGAAGTATCAGCTATTTGTGGTCAAGTTATAAAAGAGTTATAATAACATTCTCATAACATTTACATTCAAATTTGTTTCATTCGGAAATGGTATTCGCGCTGGCAAGAAATTTAAAGTAAAACCTTCTTCTTCTGCCTTTCATAGATTAGGCCTATCGACCTGTACTGGCCTCAAATCCATCTTTTAACTGGACGTCCTATGTCCCCTCTTTCCTTTGGGTTTATATTGTAAGGCCATCTTTGGAATCCTTGTTTCTTCCATTCGCCCTAGATGTTCCTTCCATTTTTGTGTATATTCTTCTATTTTCTCATTTACTGCAAAAATATCCAGAAACTAAAACCTACCGTGTTCTTATTCTCGGGCACGATTTTGGACCTATACTCGGACATTTTATTAAGAAATATTTAATTTTCACCAAATGTTCTTCTTCTTCTTCTTCGTTCTTGTTTCTCGACGCCTCCGCCGGTCTGAAAGACTGGCCACCGCGTCCCGCCCCGGTAGTATACTCTCCGTAACACCAACACTGATGCTACTGACAGAGTCTTAAATGGGTGGTGTAGGGGTCGGATTTTTGTGATGTAGAGGAAAAGGTTAAATTTTCATTTTGGTTTTTGTGATGTATCGGAAAAGGGCTTTAGTAATTGGAATGGATCGAGATAGAAGTAAATTAGCCATAAGTATTGGTCCAGAGGGATGAAATTGATATATCGTTTTTATGAGGGCGTCGGAGTGTGGTTTGGTAAGCTGGCATCCAAAAAATTGATGGTCGATTGTTCCTCGCATGCCGCACCCACAGAGGGGGGAAAAATCCGAATGAATATGTTGCAAATATACCGGCACTTGGGCAGTGCGAAATTTCAATCTGTAATAATAAGTGAAAGCTGGGATCGGGGTGCGGGATTCCCGTCTTAAAAATTTGCGTATTGCAATTATTTTCTTTCGGTCAGATTCCTGCTCCGGGGTGACCGCAGATTCTCGAGTTTTATATTGTTCCATGAAATCCAAAGCTATGTCGGTAGGTGGGGTAAGAAAATTGTCGGCAACTGCTTGTCTGTCTACGGACATTTTTGCAAGGCTATCTACCGTTTCATTGCCGGGAATCCCTGCGTGAGATGGTACCCACACTAAGTTGACCCGTCGGTTCTTCTGATGTAAGGTGTGTAAAAGCGATCTGGTAAAAATTGCGTAAATGTTGTCAGATGTCGGGAAAATTCGGCTTTGCGTGTGTAATACCGCTTGATTGTCCGTAAAAATGGTCACTTGTGGGATATTTTGTCGGTTAGAGTCTTTGAGAGCTAAGTATAATCCTATGGTTTCTGCTGTATAAATAGACGTTTGTCGATGTAATTTCACTGTATGTCCGTATTGGGATGTGTCATTGTAAAAAGCTGCTCCAGTATTGTCCGTGGTCTTAGACCCGTCCGTAAAGTAGATTTGGTGTCGGCGGTCAATTGTCCGTTGTGTAACATACTGACTATAAGTTCGTATCGGATCTTCCGTGGACTGTCTAAATGTGAGAAGATCAATATGTATGTTTGCTGGAAGAGGAAGTCGGTCCATAAGATACGTGGGATGTACTGGTGTAGCGTAGGCATTATTGCATTGTTTAAACTTGTGTACGACCGCAGCTAATTGTTCCATTGGCAACTCCTTTGGTCGTGGATGAGTGCTTGTGAGTTGATGTAGGTATTGGAGCTTATGTAACAGTGGATTTTTTGTGTGGAGCATCAGATGCGCCGCGTAGGTGATTGATTTCTCCTCACGTCGTCTTCCCGGTGAAAAATAAGGGAATTCCCTTTGCATGTCGGCCATGGCCGGAAAACCATTGATGCGAAAAATCGTTTTAAAAATCTTGTAAATAACTGAACGATAGCTCCATACCACTTGTGCCGTAAGCGGATGGAAGGCCAGCCCTCCATACTCTATGCGGGATATGAACAGAGGGACGATTAAGTCGAGGAGTATTGTTGGATCTGCGCCCCAGTTTTTCCCCGCTATTGCTTTTAAGAGTCTGACGCGATTGTTACAGGTCTGCAATTTTCGTTTAAAGTGCGCCGCGAAATTTAAACGGGCGTTCATTAGAATTCCAAGGAAAATAGCTGTGCGTGAAGATGGAACGTTTTGATGGCCTATAGTAATGGAATAACGTTTAGAGGTTGTTCCGGGGCGGAAGATTTGAAACTGTGTTTTTTGTAAATTAATGAACAAACCTAAGTCGTTGAGAGCAAGTATACATTGTTGCGCGGACTGACCGAATTGTTCCAAGTCTAGGTGTAGTCTGTTGGGCTGTATTGTACGATATATACATACAGTGCTTTTTTCCTAACAAAAAAGATGGCGGTACTCACCGAAACTTTTTAACTGAATCACACTTCTCCCAGAAGTCATTTTTCTGAGTTAATGTCGAATAGTCGGGCCTATCATGGCCAGAAATGTTTCTCCCCTGAATTGCAGTAAAATTACCGGTACTTGCGACGTTCTCTAAAGATTAATTTTATTCACTGTTTGCAGGTTTATGAGATACTTCAAAAACATTGTCATGCAGTCTTTTATTGAGCACCGGTTCAAAATCAAATCAGAACAGAACATTTATTACAAATTAAAAATTATTACAAATTAAAAAATACAAATTGATACAAAATTATTACAAATACAAATAATATACACACAATTTGTACAATTTGAAAAGAGTATTATTTGCCCCGCATGAGCATAGCTCGTGTTCGGGGTCAGTTCAGTCATACTAAAATTATATTTTGAAAATTATATAAAAATAACAAAAAACATACATATTATAGTTTTAGGTAAAAAATAAGAATAAAAATAAATAAGATTGCTTATATGAAATAAATGCATGAACAAAGATACGAAAAAATAAATTACAGTAACATAACAGAGTTACAAACAAATTACCCAATGTTAAAAATTAAAAATTTACAGTTGAGAATGATTAACATAAAAAGTGGTAAAAGTACAATTACAAGTTAGATTTAATCAAATCGAGTACTCTTTTTTTAAACAATTTATTGTTTAGTGGTATCATATCAGGGTTTCTTCTAGTAAAATTGTTGTACAGCCTTGGTCCGAAATTTATACTATGCCTTAGACCTACTTCTGTAGCACACTTTGGTTCGAAAAGAGGACAAGAGATATTATACCTCCTTGTATTATAGTAGTGATTTCGTGTTATGAACTTTTCTTGATGTTTATGGAAATAATTTAATAAAGTGTAGGAGTATAATTGTTTAATATTCAATACGTCAAAATCTTTATATAAACTTTTAGATGGATAGTCCATTGATTTTTTTAAACATATCTTGATTATTCTTTTCTGCAACAACGACAATGGGCGAAGTGTAGTCTGACATATCCCACCCCATCCTATTATTCCATATTGTATAACTGATTGGACTAAACTTAGATATATTAGTCTTAAAGTACTCTGTGGCATAATGTTTCTTAATATAACAAATTTATATATAGTTTTCCGTAGTTTCAGACACAGGTATTGAACATGTTTTTCCCACCGTAAATTTTGATCAATGATAACACCTAAGTATTTTACTTGTGTTGATGAACTTAATTTTGGACATTTACAATTAAAAGGGATAGAACAAGAGATTTCATGTAAGATTATATTGTGTTGTGCATTTATCGAGGAAAGTCCTTTAGAGTTTAGTGAAAATGGTAAATATGTTGTTTTATCAATGTTTAAAGATAGAAGGTTTTCATCGAGCCATTTTTTTATTTTGTTTGTTCCAATGTTAGCATTACTAAAAACGTGCTCCCAACTGTTTCCAGAAAATATGATTACTGTGTCATCAGCGAAGGAATACACATTGCCTTTGATGAGATTTATATCTAATTTAAGAAGATCATTGATATATATTAAGAAGAGCAAAGGACCTAACACAGTTCCTTGTGGGACGCCGATATTTAGCACTACGTTTTCACTTTTTTCGTTGTTAACTTTAGTGATTTGGTATCTATTTGATAAATATGATCGAAATAGGTCTAAGGCAATACCTCTAACACCAATATTTTCTAATTTATTTAGCAAAATGTTGTGACTTATAGTGTCAAAGGCCTTTCTTAGGTCCAGAAAAACACCTAAGCATTTTTTCCTTCATCTACTGCTTTAATAATTGTGGATGTAACGGCCATTATAGCATCATCTGTACTCATATTATTCCTAAAACCAAATTGTGATTCCGCTAATAGTTTATTTTTTTCTAAAAAGTTTGTTAGTCTATTTTTTATGCATTTCTCTAATAATTTTGCAATGGTAGATAATAAGGATATTGGCCTATAATTATTTAAATTACATTTGTCACCAGATTTGTACAATGGAATTACTGTCGCATATTTTAATTCATCCGGAAAAAAGCCTTGAGCTAAGCATAGGTTGAAAATATGAGTAAGGGGTTTAGAAATAAATCTAATAATTGCTTTCATTATAGTTGATGAAATGTCATCACTTCCAGGAGTAACGCTATTCTTAAGGTTTATGGCAATTAAGATCAATTCATTTTCAATTATTGGCTGTAGGAACAGAGAAGCTGTTGGATTTGAATGTAGATTATTATTGCGAGTAGATTGTGATGAATATGATGAAATGGAGCTTGTTATTTTATGTCCAATCTGAGAAAAATGTTTATTGAATTCATTAGCAATTTCACTATTATTGGTAATGGTTAATCCTTCTTCTGTTACGATTTTGTTTATATTCGTATTTTCTCGTTTTAATGTATCTGTAGCTTCATTGATAGTTCGCCAAAATCTTTTTGGGTCATGTGAATATTGTTTGAGCTTGGTTTCGTAATAATTTGTTTTAGCCTTTTTTACAATCGTATTTAAAAGGTTCCTGTATTTTTTATATTGATTTTGTAACATCAAATTTAACGGTTCACTTTTAACTTTTCTTGCAATTTTGTCACGTACTCGAATTGATTTTACAATGCCAGTAGTAATCCAGGGTTTTATTTTTTTATATTTACAAGGTATAGATATAAGTTTGGAAATTCTACTATGTTCAATATGATTTTTTAAAATGCCATGAAAATATGAAAATGCTCTATTAGCTTCCGTAGCAGCATATATTGAGCACCATGTCTCGTTCCTTAGCCTGTCGGACAGTTGTTCTATTTTGATATGGCTTATGGTAGCAGGGGTATATTCTAAGTTGCAGCTATGGTGATTATGTGGAAACGAGAATGTGCCAATTGTTGTGAAATGGTCTGTGATATCACTCTGGTATACACAGCTATTAAAATCCAAATTGTTCATAGATTTGAGAAATATGTG
Organism: Ectobius pallidus; assembly: GCA_964059195.1. Classification (NCBI taxonomy): domain Eukaryota; kingdom Metazoa; phylum Arthropoda; class Insecta; order Blattodea; family Ectobiidae; genus Ectobius; species Ectobius pallidus. Next base: position 32,122,519 of record CAXKWD010000009.1, read on the forward strand.
GTCTAAGCAAGACTTCTTTGTGTTGCCTAAGCGCGTTACCGCTTTTAAATATTTTGTAAAACCAAATTCATTTAAAATATTCATATATTTATGTCCATCACTATCTAAGCCTATTTGATCGTCCAATATTTGGATATTGATATCACCCACAATTATGTGATCATAATTTCCTCGATTTCGTTTTAAATAATTTTCTAAGCCAACTAAGAAATTGTTTTTCATTTGGAAACTAGGTGATCTATAGATAGCTGTTAATATGAATTGACAGTTTTTTTAAATTAAACGTTAAATGCAAGTTATTTGCGTCAGCGATTTCATCATCCATTAAGGTCACATCAATAAGATTGTTGACATATACTATTAGACCATCACATTTGTTATATTTATTTGTCTTTATGATTTTTTTGTATCCTTCAACATCATAACCAGCATCATTTTCCAACCAGATTTCTGTCAATATTATTATATCAAATTTAATTTCGAAATTTTGCAACAATACACAAAACATTGAGAAGTGCTTGTTTAAACTACGTATGTTCATATGTAGTAATGTTAGGTCGGCTTTAAGGTTGTTAATGTAAGTGTTACAGATATGTGAGTCATCAAATACAAGTGTTTTTTTGTTTTCATTATGGTTGTCAAATGCTGATAGTAAGGCGTTTGCGTCCATAATTACAGTTTAAAAACAGGAGGTAAGCAAAAATGTTACAAACTAGTTAAGTCATTGTTACAGCTAATCCTGTAATAATTACATATTTTGCTCATTTCACTTCTCTACTTGTGAACCACATGCAAACCTTGATCCTACAATATTGTACTAAACAACTGTGAATTCACTTGTCTCTACAACACAAATGAAGGGTTTCCTTCTCAAATTATATGTAACCAACGAATGCAGTCAAATTTAAACACGCACTAACCCCTGATTAACTATGGTGGTTACCTATTTATTACTTGTTTGTTACTACATTAGCATTAACTGCACTTGGTTATCTGTTAGAATGGCCTTGGCAACAGGAGCAGCTTGCTAAGGGCTGGAAAAACCAACCCCAACTCTCTTGTAGTCCAGTAACCACGGCAATTTACAGAAACTATAATGTTCTTGTATGTAGGCTATTTTGGACGTAGAAATCTAACAAAACCAACAAACAATCTTGATTTTAAGTAATAGGCCATAATTTTATAGAAATTGTGAAAGGAATATTCCGGGTAATATCCAATTTTTTTGAAGGAAAAAAAGGTGCCGGTACTGCGTACCGTTGCGTACCGTCACAAAAAAAGTACTGTATACATATATCATCCGCGTACTGTAGACTCCGAAGGGGCACATTTGTCTGTGTGATAATGTCCTGTACATATAAGTTGTATAATATAGGACTCAAGGACGAGCCTTGCGGTAGTCCAGAGTATGTCCGTCGTGAGTCCAAATTATTATATTTTTTCGGTAGTCGTATCGACCGAGACTGAAAAAGGTTATAAATTATCTGTAAAAAAAATAGGCGGAAAATCGTATCGAGCTAGTCTATGAATTAGTAAGGGGATGTGAACAGAGTCATAGGCATGTGTGATGTCTAGATATAGGGCAGCTACGTATTGTTTTTTGAAAAAAGCGATGGCCACGTCCGTGGTCAAGACATATATGTTGAATTCTGCATTATAGTGCCTACGGAAACCGAATTGCGTCTTGGGCCAGAGGTTATTGCGTTCAAGATAGAAAGTAAGTCGGTCCGTGAGGATTTTTTCAAATGTTTTACGTAGCGTCGGTAATAGAGTTATCGGTCTGTAGTCAGTGGCTTTTTGTCCTGTTGTATTGGGTTTTTGGATGGGCGTGACAATCGTTTCGTGCCACGTGTCCGGTACCTGCCTTGACCATAATATTTGGGTATAGGCTTTCGCCAATTGGTCAACAAAAATATGTGGGAGACCTCGTAACATTTCGTAGGAAATATCATCCAGTCCAGGGGCTGAGGCCTTGGATTTCGCCTGCCATATCTGTCTAATTTCGTCTGGGTGAAATGCCCGTAACAATGGATGGTGTGGGTGCGTGTCTACAGGTGGAAAAGGAAGGTCAGGACCTTTCACGGTCGCTGGCGCCACCATGTCTAAAAAGTCTCGTTGTAGGTTTAGATTACATGATATAGGAGTCAAAGTCCGTGCGTCAGGGCGTCTTTTAAACCATGCTATTTTCTTCCAGATATGTGATGTAGGGGTGTCTGGATTAATTCCGGAGCAAAATTTTTTCCACGCGTTTCGTTTCGTTGTGAGCAATATACGTTTGGTGTTGGCTTCTTGCCGTTTATATTATTATTATTATTATTATTATTATTATTATTATTATTATTATTATTTCTAATAGGAGTAAATTAGTATTTCGTCTAGTTTTGTAGATATGATCACTGGAAGAGTATTTTATACGATGTTTGTGAAAATATTTTAATATACAAAATTTGTAAATTTGGTCCAAACTTAAAACATTAAATTCCGAAAATATTAGGCTAGTTGGGTAATCAATGTGTTTTCTTAGACAGATTTTTATTATTCTTTTTTGTAAAAGGCATATTGAATGTAGTTTTCCATTGTTGAGCGGAGGCGATACGAATGCAGTAGTTTTCGGCGTGCGTTCACCGCAGCGGCGCATGTTTTATTCCACCACACCGGTTGATGGGGGGATAGCGGAACTTGAATGGTGTGGGGGTGATGTGTTTCTATGTAGTCGGTGAGGATGTTCTCTAGTTTCTTGTAGTCTACGTTCTCGTCGTCCGTCTGCTGTAAACTATTTGACACCTCTTGTTGTAGTCTATTCTTGTCTAGTTTTCCCGTCCTCGTCTGTGTGAATAATGTCGACCAAACGTTACTAGGATGTCGAATGGTCAGGATTAAGGGAAAATGATCGCTATGTGTCCGGAATTTTACTACAATGCGCATATGGTAAGAGTTTGTCGGAGATTATTAGGAGATCTGGTGTGGTGTCTCGTTGTTGTGTGTTTCCCATTCGCGTCGTCATATGAGTATTGAGGATATGCCAATTACGACTGTTGCATAGCAAAATGAGGGGGTGCTGATGAAGTCGCCACTCGAATGGCGGGGGGAAATTAGGAATATTGAAATCACCACAAATGATTGTTTCGTATCCCGGTAGGGTAGGCAGTATAGTACTCCAATGATCCGTCGAAATCGGTGTCCTGTCTGAATTATATATAACGAAGAGGGAGAGGTTATGAAAAGTGAGGTGAATCATTTCCATGTATGGTAGTGGTTTAAGGTGCGTAGAATAAGATTATATAGATATCATGGAATGAACAAAAATGATTACACCTCCACCATGGGCGTTTCTATCCTGCCGAATATGGTTGTATCCGGGTAAAGAGAAAGAACAGTCGGGGTATAGATGGGATTCTGTAATGAGGATCAGATGGAAAGATTGAATTCGAATCAGTTGGAGTAATTCTGTCTTTTTGCGTGGGAGACTGCGGGAATTCCAGTAGAGTATTTTGAGATCTCTACCTTTGGTCATGCAGAAATTAGAAAAAAAATGGCTTTGAGATAGTTTTTTACGTCTTCGATGACTGGGCGGGACTCGTCAGGTACTTCACTTAGCATAGTCGTTAAAGCCGTCGTCCTGACAGAACGGAAACGTTGTAACTGTTCGGAGTCTGAAGCTGGAGGGACGGTTGGTATTCTTCATAATGGTGGAGGGTGTGGGAGACCCGCTGTAGTGATCGGCCTCTGTGGATTTTGTACGACATTTTCGTTGGGTATGACTGTCCGTGTCTGTTGAGGAGGTGGCCTTCCGTCCGGACAGATTAGGAGTCCTTTGTGAGCCACTTGGTTGACTTCTGCCTGACCATCTTGTCCTTTTCTTTTGGGGGACTGCGCTGGCGCCTGGTGGCTGGCAGCCGGCTCAGGAGCGCTCCGTGGTAGGTTTATTGTCGGTTGTGGAGGTGACTTGGACCTCTGGTCGAGCAGCGGGAAAACATTGCCTGTACGGAAAATCTGCCTTGTTTTTTCTTGTAGGATCTGGGCATAAGAGGATGTGCCTACAGCAATTTGTCGAGCCTCATATCTGGAGACTGGGAGGGTAGAAAGTTTTTCCGAGATCGCTGTCTCCAGTTTATAAGCAGGGCAGTGTTGGAGGTCAGTAGTGCGGTGTTGTCCTTTACAATTTAAGCATTTGTGTACGTCTAGTGTGCAAGGACCGTCATGACGGTCTAGCCCACAGGTGATGCATTTTGGGAGTGACCTACAGAATTTCTCTCTATGGTTGAGTTTGCCACATTTGCGGCATAACGAGGGTCGTTCCTTATAGGGTTCAACCTTACACCTTTGGTGGTATAGGTACACATATGGCAGGCATTGGCTTCGAAAAGTTAACTTAACAGTTTCCGTAGGTTCATATGTAGCTACCCCTTGGTCATCACGCTGTCGCCGATTAAACCGGTAGACATTGGTAATTTTATATCGTTCTGTTACAAGAGTGTCCTGAGTAATTTCTTCAGCAGTAACACCGAGGTCCACACCTCGAATGACTCCGGATACAAAACAGGTTGTACTGCGGGATGAAAGATTCTGTGCCATGTAGCGCATCAAAATTGGATTCTAAGAAATGATTGGCCGCACTATATGTCTGGAAATGTACGTCGAGTTGTGATTTGAGTACTTTATCTATGCGACTAACTTCATAGTTTTGCTTAAAAAACCATTTCCCCACTTTCATAGGGTGAAGGAGGCCTAGTGCCTGACTGGGATGTTTTACAGTAACAAAATAAGGACCTATATCTGAGGAAATGTATTTCCGTTTGATGCGAGTCTTCGCGTCCGTCCCCATTTTTGGTTTCGTTGAGTCGTTGTGTGCTTCAGGAGCTAGAACATTGGTTAGGTTAGTAGGATTGGTAGTGTTTGTTTCCACTACTGGATCATGATGCAATGTGGAAACCCCTGCCATTTCCGTGTCGTTAACTTCCATGTCTTGGTGGTGATGTGTTGTGAGAGGCTCCACCCCTTCCTCCATCTTGAGTTAATCGTTTGCTATATGTCTGAGAACTGTCACTTGTCACCCCCCGCGGGGCGACACCACGATATAAGGAAACAAAAACTGTATTCACTATGCAGTAATTTGAAGATTGTAAGAAACGGCACTAATCAGACGAGTTGTCCGTAATGCAGTAGGATACTCGGCGCACAAACTACCTTTACACGAAAAACCACACTTGATTCTTTTCAAACATCCACACTGTATGAAAGAGAACGTGCAACGACCAAATGTTTAATGGGGAATGTACATGTTTGTGGTAAAAATTAAAAGAGAACACCTCGGGTTCGATTCCCGATTTTTGACCGACATTTTGCTGTGTTGGTAATGCTAGTGGTAGGGGGAATAATGCTGGCGCTGGTATGCAGTAGAATATTTAGTTAGGTTTGAAGAACACAGCGCAGCCAAAACCCTACCAAGTCAATCCCCCCTTGGGAAAATTACTATGCACTGATAATTAACACATAACCAAGGATAAATAGGGATGGCAGAACACACACAAGCTATTACGATTAAAAGTGGAAGGTACTGGAATAGTTAGCCCAAAAAATTCAAATTTACGTAAGAAAAGAATTAAGTTTCAATATATATGTTTATTACAAAAAATTGAGCAATCACAGAAAACAATAAATAATATATTAGAAAAATGTCTGCAGAATGAAATAGCACATTAGATTTTATACAGAGGAAAATTGAATAAACCATATTTCATATTAATCCAGCATTTGATATTACTATAGGCAAAAGTGTTTAAATATTCAATGAGTAAGAAATTTAATATTCAGTACCATAAGTAAGCGAATTTCAACATAGGCCAGAATAACGAGAATTGTTGCAATGAGGAATAGATCTGTAATTATGATTATTAATGAATTTGGCTGAGTATAATTTATATATATATTGGTCATAACCAGAACAGAAAGAAAGCTGAAATAGAAAAACGAAAATACTAGAAGAAGAAGAAGAAGAAGAAGAAGAAGAAGAAGAAGAAGAAGAAGAAGAAAGAAAGAAAGAAAGAAAGAAAGAAAGAAAGAAGAGAGAAGAAAGAAGTCGGCGAACATTCATTCATCGTCATACATACCTCACAGAATCACCCATTGTCTTCATGATAAAAAATAAAGAAAGAATAAAAATGCCGAAATAGAAAATTACTGAAATGTCAGGTGAGCGAGCAAAACGTTAACTTTACAAAATAGACTTTACTTCAAACTGAGTTTACTATAAATCGAAATATATAAATAGAAATACAAAATTAATAATGAAATAAATTTACATAATGAATCATAAATATACTTCGCTCACCTGACGACCAAACATCATGAAGACAACGCCCACACAAGACGATCCATTCACGCAGAAGAAGTCAGATCAGTCGCCGACGGAGGACAGAAGAAGAATAGATGCAGCCAAGAAGCGTTAAGCGCCCACGTGAACTTTGGCAGCCAGGCAAAATTGGTTGCACAGAATAGACGAAGGAAAAGATGGCAGCACTAGCGTATCAAGAGTAATTATGATTTAACTACATTAGTTTTGTCTGGTATTTACTTTAAACAGAATGACAACAGTGAAACAAATACGTGCGTGTACTAAACATATGATTTGATTCTTCATAATGATAATAACTGTTCAGTTCAAAAGAAAATACGTTGTGACCACAACAATTTGCTCAAATTTTTACGCTGAAAATATATAGCCTATAAGAGTTTCTGAAAAGCTAATTTGTGGATTAAATATGTTAGTAGGTGCAGAGGAAATAATATTTATTTTTCTCATATCATGTAACAGTCTTTATCAGATAGCGTCCGAAAATTTAGGTACCCAGAATTTATTATTATTATTATTATTATTATTATTAAGTGCCAGTATGGTACCGGTACTTTATAAGATTGTGTGGAGAACGGGAAATGTCTGTTCGTCTGACCGTCTGTCCGTCCGTCTGTCCTTCCGTCCGTCTCTTCGTGTCTTTACACGAAATAACTCAAATACGCTTTATCGGATTTTCATGAATCTTTGTATACGCATTTATAACGTCCATGGGGAGAAGCTTATTTATATTAGACCAAATCGGTTGACCAGTACTAGAGTAATACCCAGTTTAGTGCCTATTTTAATAGTAATATATTAGAAAGGCGCGTTAACTCAAATATGCTTTATCGGAATTTCATAAAACTTGGTATACGCATTTATAACGTCCATGGGAAGACGCCTATTGATATTAAACCAAATCGGTTGACCGGTACCGGAATAATGCCCAATTTAGTGCTTATTTTCATGGCAATATATTAGAAAGAATTTATGAAATGCAAATTAGTTATCATGACAACATATTGTTTTACAGTATTCATATACGACTTGGAAATTGCAATAAAGTTAGCTATGACAAATAACACTATTATTTCACATATGCTTATCAAAAGCAATTGTTAAGCTGAACGAGGTGGCCGAGATGGAAATGTGATGGACTCGCATTCTGGATGTCCTTAGTTCAAATCCCATAGCCGGCCAATCTGACATATAACTTATATATATATATATCGTTTTTTATGTGAATGTACGAGTGTCAAGATATCACAAATCTGTATAGTTCTGCTGATGCTGCACGATGTTAATCAGATTTTTTTTTAAATCTAGACCTTTGTTCTTCTGTAATTCCTGCTTTATTAACCTATCTGAAAATCGATTTTTAAAAAATACTTAATTTTCTGCATATCATAATTGCAATTATACCTGGGCCGTCGTAAGTTTGCACTTTTCAGTTTCAACTATATGCCTACTTACGTTGGCTGCACTGCACTGCGGTTCTAATGACTGACAAACAGAAGCCATTCGGCTTCGAACATTTCATTCTTGTATTTTCTCATTTTTCCGCTCTCTATATTAATGGTATTCATACAAATACAGATACAAATACAAAATTAATAAAAAACCGTATAGTTCCTATACAAAGGCTTATGATATAAGAGAAAGCATAAAGGTTTATTTACATAATATTCTCACTCATTTGGCAAGCTTATAAATGGCGCAACGATTAAGATGCTTGATCGTGGAATTGGAGGTTCTTGGTTCGAGTCCCTTTGCTGTAATGTTTTTCATTCATTATATTTTTAAGATTTAAATGCAGTCTTTGATTTTTCATTTTTAAAATTACCTGCCTTACACTTTTTGTCAAATCTATAAGAGCAGATCGAGATTTCACGTACTTTGCACCCTGGGCAAAACTTTGTTATTCGCCCTTTTTAGTTTTTTTACTTTTACCACCTACCCCGAAGTTACTGTTTTGGTGTTAAGTTTGAGTGTTATACCGAAGAATAAACCAGTAGTATCCCGATAGCATTGTATTATTGCAAGTAAACCCAGGATTCACAACATTTATTAAAAAATAAAAGTAATTATGTTTTGGAGAAAAATTAATTATTGCTATTGCAGTTTCATTTCCAAAACAATTACCAGAAACCCCTGAAAATATTGTAGTATGTAATATAATCGATCTTTAAAATTTTCAAAAATATTTAATATAGGTTATTTGGTAATTATAAAACATATGCTAATTTAGATTAAGTTATGTTTATAAAACATATGTATTACAGGCATAGGCGTACGAAAGGGGGGGTTCAGGGGGTTGAAACCCCCCCCCCCCCGAAATATCTGCAGTATTTTTAAAATTATAACATCATGTAACAAAATTAAAAAAACACTGTTTCGGTTGTTACCAATTTTACAACTTTGTAGGCCTACATATCAAGGCATTATTAAAGATGTATCATTTTTTTTTTTTTTTTTTAAGATTCGAATTTCAAAATGGCGTGGTGTTGATAGTTCTTCAGCTTCACAGCAGTGACGTGTTACTAATAATTAAATTTCCCTTCGGAATTGTGGTGTGATTGTTTGGATACCGTAATTTCATTTGATTTCAGCTTAATTTATGCAAAAATTTGAATAACATAAAAACCTATATACTGGAATGGATTTACGAACTTCCTACCGGCAAGTCTGCAATCAATTTGTCGATACTGATATACTGATTCGTAGACTTGGTACTTGGTACTTGCGTAAGCTGGTTACAGCTTATAAATCTGCCAGTGTCACCACTACTCATAGTTCAGACTTGGATCTCGATATTACCTGTTTTCAGTAAAGGTCCTAGTGATCGGCATATAGAGCTCATGTAGATTCTAGCCCATAGTGTGTATAGGGTACGTTTTTAAAATCATCGATTAATTTCATCAGCCTATAAATAGGCTATTTATTAAGTCACCGGGCATTTCACAGTGAAGCATCAGATTGTTTGTAACCAGCCCTTGAGGTTAGGTACCGTATTTAAATATACAAAATGTATTATGAACTTTGATATGCTTATAACATGATTATAAGAATGAAATCACTCTGTTATTAGTTCCCTGTCCATCATATATTATAATTGACACGTCTTGCAACTTACACCACTCAAATACACCCACCGAAATTCATCAACCTGTTTTTTTTTTTTCCATTTAGCCAGCCATTGACCAATTTTCCTGATTTATTTATGTTGTTTGCCGTTTTGTTTCCCATTTTTTCCTTATTACACACAAACACCCATGCCCGAGGTGGGACTCGAACCCACAGCCTCCTACTCCACGGCTCCAAGGCCTTATCTACCACGGCTAAGGGACCAGCATCAGTTCGTAAAGTCAACAGTAATGAGTAGGGCAAGGCATTTAATGACCATAAAATAGTGAAAAAGTGCAAAATAAAAAAATGCATTTATGACCTAAAATAGTGAAAAAATGACCCGAAATAAAAAATGACCAATAAATTTACTATTATTACTTATAATTAATTTTTTAAAGTAATGAATTGCTCAAAACAATTTATGACAGTGTGTTATATATGAATTTACATTATAAAACACACTTATTTTGTTACTAAAGAAGTAAGTCAATTTATATTACTTGGACACCCTTAGCGAAAAATAAATTCTTTCTGAATTGGCAAGCCCATCAAATTGCCCCTAACAAATATGTGCCACTTAAAAAGAAAGAAAAAAAACATTTATTGCTACAAGACAAACTGCTGTGGTGTTTATAATAAACCTTAATTAAAATGACCTATGAACACTTTACGGAGATTTTCAAATAAAAACTATTGTCTGTTGTCTGTAAGTAACGATTTGTACACGGAAAAGGTCCTCTCTACCTCCACTGAAGCATGACCTAAAATGCCGAAAATGACCTAAAAATGCCGAAAATTACCTAAAAATGCTGAAAATTACCTAAAAATTGCCAAAAATTACCTATCCCTTGAAAATGATTAAAAATGCAAAATAATGCAAAAACAAATTGCCGTTATTTAATCAATTAGTTTATGATACACATTTGTATATATATTGAGCTATCTTTTAACCTTCATATAAAAAAGATGCAAAATCGTCAAATGCCTTGCCAGTATTGACAAACACAACACAAATTCCTCGTGGCATAATCGGCATTAATCTGAGGACTTCTCCACCAATGGATTTCAGATTACTTTAAAAATGTGCCCTATACATCATAAAGTACTATGATAATTTGTCAAATAAAGTTTTTATTTAGACTCTAGAAACGGGCAGATACCTCATGAAACATGGAGTCAAAGACTGTGCTCTATTTTAATTATAGAGTATTAATGATGACAATACAACTGTATAGTTATTTTTAAAAAAGAGTATTAACTTACAATGTGTACAAGAACATGGAACTGAAATAACTTTACATTGAACCCTCCCCCGAACAAAATTTCACCGTACGCCCATGATTACAGGTACCATATATTAAAACAAATATTTTAGAACAAAATAGTTATTTATGATCCAAATGTTAAAACGAGATTTTATTTTGCGAGTTGGCTATGTTTGCGAAAGGAGCCCGTAAGTGCGAATGCCGCAAATCTACGAGCAAAATAAATTAATTTTATCACGTGTATCATATACTATTTTTTAGACAATCGTTAAAATTTGTCAAATAATAATAATAATAGAAGATAGATTTATGATAAAGAATTACACCCTGTGGAGCGAGCCATATTGGAAAGCAAAGACAACCTGTTACTGATTTTCTACAATTTCTGAGAACTTTCACATTTAAAAAGGCTTAGTGAATTTTAATTTTGTTAATTTTGTTTTTCTCAAACTGAGTCTATTTAATAATCATATGTAAATATTTTTAACAAAAAGAGTTTTTCTATGTGAAGCAATCAGAGTTGGTTACTCTGGAATGTTATAATTTCATACCACCCAGTAACATAATTTTCTCATTTTAATTTAATTTAAGGTAAAAAGTGCTTTTAACATCTATTCTCTAAAACAAATATTACCATATTTCTACTTTCCTGAGAAAAGTACCTGACCCCAAAATAAAATGTTGTTTTCATACAATTTTCCGTACACACATACACACAAACACACACACTGAGACACGCACACAGACATGTTTCCAAAATAGTATTTTTTTATTCGGGGGCCTCAAAACGTGCATTTATTTTAAAAACTAAAGTCGGAATTTCGGAATCGAAAACGACACTTCCTCTACCTATAGTACCTATGGTAATGGGCAGAGGAAGTAAAGAAGGAGAATCGTGCGAAAAGTGGAACATCTTGTCCCTCTACCTGAAAAGAATTTTAGTAGGTTTCGCCGCTAAAGGCGATCTTTAAATTCGCCGAGGGTTTCACTACTGATAATAAGGTTTTATATGCTACAAATTATATTATACAATAAAATATAAGACAGCTAATTTTAAAAATAAAAAATCATAAACTGTATTTGTGTCTTGAAAATAGTATGTTAAGAAAAAAAAATTGCACCCTGCCTAGAATCGAACCCCAACTTTCTGCATAACTATCCAGCACCATAACCACTGAGCTACGACAACAAGAACTAATAAAGTGAATATTTATCATGTGAAGGTGTACGATGTCCCACACATTTGAGAAAGCACCGATATAATGTATGTTTAAGCATGTCCTACAAATGTGAAACAAACAGTTAAATTTATATTCAAATTATGCATTTGGAAGCAAGTATCGCATGCAAAACACAATCGAGAAAGACAGTGAGGTCATCATGATTTTAACTTAGATCAATAATGAACGGAGGCTAGGTTCATTACAGCTTTAATTACTACGAAATTACTTAAGATATGGATTAAAATCTGGTGTCCGGAAATAGGTAAACTAAAGTAAGGTACGTCGGAATTAATCCAATTCACCACCTGGTTAGTAGACCGGGAAAATATCATATAAAGTAAGGTACTTTCCTGGAATAGGTACTGTCTTCCTATTTTCTGGACATTTTACACGAGTATTTTCTAGCCGCAATTAAACTGAAGCAAAAGTAGGATTATAGAAGGTTCTCCCTATACAATGAGTCGTCGTCAGTCCTGATATGGTAACTTACTTGGCACAGCCCCTGTAATTATTTCAAGTTGAAACGTCCGACAATAAGGCCACCTATCTTATTCAGTTGTTGATATCACACTCACTACTTTTTTTTTTCAAAACTATATTTCCATTAAAGTTTAAATTTGAAATTTGCGCAATCCTCTACATGTGTTTTCACATTTCTTAGTCGGCAGCGCTGCACCTTTCCAAACGTTCGAACTAATGGGCCATTCACAATGAAAATTAATCGTAAACGTACCGGTAACTTAAACTTAATGGTTAAGAGTCCTGTTTTTCAATGGGGCAATCCACAATGCAACACGTAAACTATAAACATAACGTAAAATTACACGTTAACTTAGAACCTTGCAAACTCCAAGCATTTATGTTACGTTTATGTGAAACGTAACGAAACAACGAATCAGAACTCCTTGCTCAAATCGTTAATTAGATTGCAAGGGAAGGAAATATAAGTAGTTAAGAGGTCTGTGGATGAGGAACTCGTAACGCTAAATCGTTGTCGGTATGATAAAAGCAAAATAATGCAACTCACTGTACAAAGAATTGAAAGAAAATATATGGACATTAATTTCCCAAGAAATTAACTATTGTATTAAATACAGTCCATGTATACTGTTCAATTTGTATTTATACTGTAGACCTATAACCTTACACTTTAATGATTTCAATTTCTATCTATTCGCGTGCTTAGATACAAGAAAGCTACATTAGTTTCGTCTCTGGCAGCCATTTGATCGGTTGTTCACGTTCTCATTTGTGATTGGTTGTAACAAACGTTTAAGTTATCGTCGTGAATGCTCAATGTCTTGCTAAAGTTTGCGTTAACTTTTATGTTCTTAGGTGTGCGGTTAATTTTCGATGTGAATGCACCATAGTCCATAACAATTGAAAGTGCTAAGAGGTTTGAATCTATGTTTCCTAACTAACACAAGACAGGTTCAGTGTAGCTTCTTAGTCGTATTGAGTTTTTCTGTTGTGTGAAATGGAAGGTACTTTAGAAGACACTGGAAGAGGATCTAGGAAACGTGACTTTTTTCATTAAAATTGTTCAACTTTTCAGACACCAATTTGCTTTCTTTAAATTCTTCTATTTCCTTTATCAACAGTTAATTTTTGTTCTCGTTTACGAACATTCTTTTCAAAACTTAATATCTCAAGTTTTTTTATAACTTAATATATCGAAACTGTTCTTTTTAATTGACGGGCACTGAAAATAATTTCACAATTAAATCTTTTATTTCCAAATCATTATTCAAAAAGCGATTATTCTGTAATTTTCCTGTTGAAAAGCTGATTTTTTACTAACCATAACAAACCATAACAGTTGATGTTCGAGGGTTGGAAGTTTAATTGTGGCAACACATCAATAAATCAATGTGAATTACAGGAAGTTCAAATCGCTTTTATTGGATGATGGTTGGATATTCAGCATACTTCAGAGCAAATAAGAGCCTTCTATCACTATGAATGCCTTCACAGTAACCAGAAGAAAATGAGCTGGCTCTATCAACTGGTCTAAAATGAATTTTTGATCTGACAGAAAGCCAATGATTAAAAATAATTCAATACCTTAAAATTATTCTTGATTCATAATAATTCCACACAGAAAAGGAGCAAGATGGGTCAAAGCCTGTCATTTGTTCTTCACTTCCTTCCGGCGGAGGTTCAATCATGCGTTACACTCAATCATTGAAGATCGGTTAAAAATTTTACTCATTATTATGATAATGAGTAAAATTTTTAACCGATCTTCAAACAGTTCATTATGTTATTGTATATTATTGGGCTGAAGAATAATTTTAAGGTCTTAAATTAGTGTTAGTCACTGGCTTTCGGTCAGATCCAAAATTTATTTTAGATCGGTTGATAGAGCCAGCTCAATTTTTTCTGGTTACTATGAAGGCATTAGTAGTGATAGAGGGCTCCTATTTGCTCTGAAGTATGTTAGATATCCAACCGATATCCAATAAAAGCAATTTGAACTCCCTGCAATTCACCTTGATTGTTTATACCAGCCCTTAAAATGCTCTCCACTATTGAACTTCCAACCCTCGTATGTATGTAATATTTCACTTCTGTAATTGGGTAGGCCTAAATAACCGGTGGCAGAACAATAATTACAATAAGAATAACTTACAGAGAAAACATCACTTAGCACTATACTTAACACAATCATAGTTAATTAATTCTTCAGCGTAGTTACTAACCACTGATTAAACATATTTCAGTTTATTTTTAAATGTTTCCACCTTAGAGGACCGTCTTGAAAAATTGCTTCAAGTAGGCTATTTCAGTCTACAATTGTGCGATTTACAAAGGAAAATTAATTTACAAATTTACAATTTGTTTCTCCTGTAAAATTTTCCACTTTTGGAAAAAAAAAAAAACACTTAATTAAAGTTCTCGAAACGGCCCTTTTTTTTCTTTTGTAATAACTGTTCTACTGTATCAACTTTTTTATTTGAAATACATCCTTCAAAAGGTAAAATAAAGTATTTTGCACTGTTCTTAGCGTTACCCGAGAATCTGCGAGGAAATAACCGTATATATTACTTTTCTATTTTTAGATGTTTTCAATTTTTTTGTTCTTTTGTGGTTGTGTGGAACAGTTTGTGAATTACATAATCTAAAGGATGCAGCTTTATACAGTATTTTTCAGCGTCTCTATCTGGAGTATGTGTATACACATTGTTGTTCAAGTGTCTCCCTAGGCAGCATGTCTTGCTGTATCTATTCTAATGCCTGTAGCTGGGTTTGATTCGACTCATTTTCTCGCAGATATTCCTACTTTTCTAGAGTTTTTAGAATGATTACCATGAAAGATTATATTTTTAGCATTACCTTTTGTTTGGAATGGATAGGCGCCTTTATTCAGGTGGGAACGACCCCTAAGCACCGAAGCCGCAAGAGCTTATTGTACCTACCTCAGGGATGGAATGAGTTGCGTGCCCACAGGCCACCCCGGATCCGCAGAGCCCCCTGTAGACCCCCACGGAGCTCCCCTACATCCAACAAGCCTTATTACCATGCCATGGGTGCGCCACCCCCTTCGGTCCCTCCAACCGGAGCCCCGACAGGTCCGCGACACACACCACCAAGATCGGGAGAACGGGAGAGGCCCCCAAAGGGCTCTGACTGCCGAAGCAAACCCAATACCAAAAGTGGAAACGGGATAAGAATGAAAAGGGGGAAAGGGGAGATGAAGTGGAGAGTGTTGGTGGAATGAAAGGGAGAAACGGGAGAACCCCGAGAAAACCCCCCAAGGCACGGCTTCGTCCACCACGCATGATACACCCCCATCACCTTTTGTTTTGTTGTGGAAAAACACACAACAATCGATTTGACAACGGTTTGGCCATGTAACGTTACCGCTAAATATCGGTTGTTTCCGCCAACTTTTAAAATTCGAAATGGTGAAACATTTCGAACTGGCTATAGCCCTATATTCCTTCCGGGTATACGAACAATGCTCTTGCAAAATTTCAGTTCTATTTGTGAGTAGATTTTTCGTGAAAGAGCAACAGACAGACGCAAATGAATGTACCAGTACATTTATATAGGCATATATAGGATAGTGTATGATTTCGCAGAAGTATCTTGAATATAGGTTGTAAGTTAGCTATTACTTCCGCGATATTTATGCTTCAAACCTCTCTCGAGAACAACACAGCTTTCCATGAGGCTGGGGCACTACCACCACTTACTATGATTACGTGGCAATTTTATTGTTAAAGTTGGAATTTCTACAATTTTGACTTGTGTAATAATTATGTCATACCAATTACACTTTTTGTGGAAAAATGCCATTTTTAAAATTCATATGTTATAGGCTACAAATTTTTTTATATATTTGACTTCCTTTACAACGCCATAAATATATTTAAGGCCCTGTCCTCTGGCTTTCTCCGCTGGCCTAGTTTTTCTGCAAGTTGGGACACTCAGGAGGCTGAGAGGAGGCGATGACGGGAATGAGATGACCAGTGAGGTCCTGGAATTTACTTAACACGCAACTCCCAATCCCGAACCCGGGCTATACAAAAATCCAGAATCCGACCGGGAATTGAGCCCGGACCGCAGGGATGGAAGGCAGTCACGCTATCGTCTTAACCATGGCGCGGCACCAGACTGAACTTTAAATATAAATCAAACCATTTTTTGCTTGCTTTGAAACTTTAATTTTGTATAGTGTTTCGGGATCTAATCTCGGTGGATCAGTGTGGAATTTGTGGTATTCAACATGGGGTCGGGGCAGGTTTTCTCGGAGTCATTATGTTTCCCCTGTCATACGTCATTCCGCCGTTGCTCCTTACATCATAATATGACCATTTGGTTGCACTAAAGAAATTATTAGTTAGTAGAGTGTATACAAAATAAATTAGTTTATTTTTTAATTTTAAAACTGCTTACCTTTTAAATGCCATGTTTAGTTTCGATAACCTCGCTTTATTATATACTAACTGGTTACCCGTCCTTCGTACGGGTGAAAAAGGTTTTGCATGATTGTTATCCTTACCCGAGAAACATCAAGAGGAAGTAACCGTAATTCTTTTTTTTAGGTGTACCTGAAGTTCTTTCGTCATTTCAATCAGTTTATTTTTTTATTTTATAAGTACTGTTTCCATATTTGTCATATGTGTGTATGCTATTATCAAATATTTTATCAATAGCCAAAACGACTGTGCTAGAAAATAGGTCTGATTAAGCCTCGCAACAGAGTTTAGACTCAGATGATTAGATTAGATTAGATTAGATTTATTTGCCACAGACATTGTACAATGTATTAGCAATAACAATAAACACAAATGAGATAGAATATACAAGTACACATTTCACCAGATAATGTCATTGAAGTCCTTGACACTGTACAGGGTGTTTGACATCAGGTTAGATTTAATTTTCCTTTTAAAAGCTGCATATGATAACTCCTTAATTTTGTTCGGCAATGAATTAAATAATCTGAGGGTAACATATTCAAAACTTTTCTGGGTGGTGCTGAATTTACATTTATTTATATATATGTTTTCTTTGTTTCTGGTAGAGTAGCTATGGACAGTAGAGCATTTATTATACAAGTGTGCATTCTGTTTTATATAGAGAAGACAGCTCAAAACAAACACTGATGGTAATGTAAGTATATTAAGTTCTGTAAAGAGTGGTTTGCAGGATGTTGTAGGCGATACTCTAGAGATAATTCTTATTGCTCTTTTTTGCAAGATGAATATTTTGTTGGCATAAGGATGTCCTCCCCACAATAGGACTCCATAACTGAGATGGCTGTGTATATGGGCATGATACACTAGCAAGAGTGACTTAGAATCTATGTTATGAGTTAGTACTCTCAACATAAATAGACCTCTACTTATTTTCTTGGCAACATAGTCAATGTGAGAATGCCACTCCAAATTAGTTTGGATATATAATCCTAAAAATCTTACAGAATTCCTTAGTAGGCTATTGGAGCGTTGAAGATTAATTGTCAATTCAACAGTCTTACTAGCATTAAGACTCAGGTTATTAGCATCACACCATTTAGTAATGTCAGAAGAAGCATTGTCAATACAGATAGAGTCATTTCTGTCACATGATACAAGTGCTATATCATCAGCAAAAAGATAGGTAGTGAGACAGTTCTCCTGTACTGTAGAGGGAAGATCGTTAATATATATTATAAAAAGGACAGGACCCATGACAGAGCCTTGAGGTACACCATACTCTACCAGCTTATAATCTGATACATTATCATTAAAGAGAACAGATTGATACCTATTACTCAAATATGAACGCATAAGTTCTAAGCTAGATTCGCTGAAACCATAATAAACAAGTTTATGAATTAATATGTCATGGGAAACTGTATCAAACGCCTTGGATAGATAAAAAAAATGGCTAACAACATGATCACCCTTCTCGATGCCTTCAAAACATTTTTAATAAATTCAAGTACAGCTTCAATAGTACTATGTCCCATTCTAAATCCATATTGTGAGGGTGTAAATATAGAGTTTCAAAATACATGGTTATTTGTTTGTTTAGTAATATTTCAAAGACCTTTGATAGTACTGGTATTATACTTATAGACCTATAGTTTCCATAATCGGATTTACTCCCTTTCTTATGAACAGGGATAACTTTGACAACTTTAAAAGCATTAGGAAAGTACCCCTTCTCAATGCAGTTGTTAAATATATGGGTTACAGGTTCACAAATATAAACAGATGCTAATTTCAAGATTTTAGAGTTTAAGCCATATATATCAAGACATGAACTATTACTTAAATTTAGTATGACAGAGTAAACATCTTCAACACTTACATGTTTAAATAGGAAACTGATCTGAGGCTTGGATAAGTTGTTCATGAGATTCATTGGATCTAAATCACTTGGTATGTTGTTGACAATGTCATGAACTTTGTCAATAAAATAAGAATTAAAATGTTCAGCGTCTAGGTCAATATTTGGAGTAGAACTCCTATCACTCTTGTTTAGCAAATCATTAATAATTGACCAAGTAGATTTAGGTTTATTGATTGAAGCATTGATTTTATTAGAATAATAATTTATCTTACCGGCCTTAAGGGCTTTTTTATACTTTTTTTGTAATTCACTATATCTATCTTGATATTGTTTCTTGCCATTGTGTATGTACATTTTGTAATACAGAGTACATTCTTCTTTTAATTTATGGAGGTCATCATTGTACCACTCTTTGTTATTCCCTCTTTTTGGTCCAATACGTGATCGTACAAAAGGGAATGCTGCATCAGTGATCTTTGAGAAGACTGACAGAAAATAATCAACTTTATCACTTAGATTCGTTAAGCCATACAATGTTAACCAGCTGACTAAACTTAATAAATACATGAAATATGGTACATTAGATGCATTAAGTGATCTTTTAAATGTAAATGCAGGGTTAGATGGCTGAGTTCTGCTGGGCTTTAGATTAGTGTTGAAGTGAATGGTATCATGGTCTGATAGAATTGTATGAACTACTTTGGCTGAACATTTGTTGGTATCAATATTCGTAATAACATTGTCAATACAAGTTCCTCCAGACCCATTTTTGTGAGGTCGAGTTGGTTCATCAATCAAATGCCTGACACCAAAGCTGTCGAAGCAATTATATATTTCTTTTACTTCGTTGCTATCAACACAGAGGTCTATGTTAAAATCACCAGTTAAGACAATTTGTTTGTTCACACTGTGTTTGTAAACTAGGTTGAACAGATCATGTAGTTTTATCACAAAATTATCGGTGCCATGTTTACTGTGGTCAGGTATTCGGTAAAAGCACACACACAGGGCATTAAATGAATTAAGCATCAAACAGGCTTCAAATTCAAACACAGAAGATAAAGTAGAGAGGTCAAATTTAGAGACCTCAAGTCCATTTTTAACATAAATAGCTGAACCACCATGCTGGCCACTTCTATTCCGGCAAAAGAAATCAGATAGCACATATCCTGGGACATCAAGTATGGCCAATTCATAGACGCATAGCCAATGCTCTGTTAAACATAGGACGTCAACTTCCCACTCAGAAAGTAGTAGAGAAATGTAGCTTAGCTTATTCACAAAACTCTGCACGTTCCAGTACAATATACTCAAACCAGATATTGTTTCTACTTCATAGTAGTTCTTTGTATTAGAACTGCTTTGTGTGTTCCACTCCACAACCTCTAGCTTTCTGAATCCATTACTTTGTCCTTTTTGTCATTTTTGTGTTTTGCTGTCCCCATTATTTTTCCACTCCTGCTCAGGCCTTAATTTTCTAAAGAACTCAGTCACTAGACAATCATCTGGCCAATGATCAGCTTTGAATACTGTTTCAAATATTTCTTCATCGACTTCTACGTGGAATGACGAGTAAGAGTCATACTTTGTATGCAGTTTTGTAACTTTGAATTCTAGGTTGCTGTTATGACCATGTTGAACTATTTCTTCAGTTGATGTTTCAGGATCAAATCTGGACACAAATATCGCCTTCTTTCTCTTCGGTTTGACTACAGTTTTAAGGCTATCCGATTTGTTGGTACCGGTCAGCAGTACCTTATTTTCCTTTATTGCCCGTTTTTTTACGACAGTGGCCCAGCTATCGGTATCATCATTTTTTGTCGTTTGCTCGCTGTCTAGGTTTGGTACTCCTGTTTCCACCACCAAACTTCCATCTTTTACTGCTTCTGCTGGAATGTTGCTTCGCTTTTCAGTAGGCCGTGATGCAAGTTTTGCACTCTGATGTCCTGTTTTCGTTGATTCATTTTTGCTGAGTGACGGTTTTTCAATTATTTCTTTCATGGTTGAAATTTCAGCATTCACTTTTGTGAAACCCTCATTCATTTTTGTCACAAGTTCTCTTTTAAACGCTTCCAGATTTTTTAGCACTGCCATTGCACCGCGGCAAGATTCGCACATGTATAGAATGCCTGAACTTCTGTTTGCTGCATTTAGAAGCCTAACTTCATTGTCTTTTATGTTAACACAGTTATTATGAAACACATTTTGACAGATGCCATCACAGATGATAAAACTATCCTTCTTTTTTACAAGAATTTTGCATTGACCACATGAACGCTCATCCTCTTCCGCCGCCATGTTGTCTCTATGGCTGGGAGACATATTGACACAGTGAAAAAACAGTGGAAATTCATACTTCAAGTGTAGTTTCTCTAAAGTGTATAATTCTTTAAATATAATGTCCATCAATCGCTTCTTTATTGCCACTTAACCATTTCTAGAGCGCACCATTTTCAGGAAGGTAAGGCTTTAACACCAATTCAGCAATCGCAATTGCTTTACATTAGTTAGGCACTGGGGTACCATATCACAACATAGCTAAGACGCATGGGGATTTGAAAGCAAAATATATAATGTCGAGTAAGATAGAACAACATTTATATTTGACCAAATAGCGTCACATACTTTACTGTAATCTACATCATAAAAGTAATTATAACTATTGATGCTACAAAAATGTCTTAATAAAAGCTGAAAAGGCTCAAATGCTCAAATAGTATTTTTTATTACGATTCTTTGTTTTTTTCCTGGCCCTATTACTTTCACCCAATAAGGATTCAGTGCAACTAGGGGGGGCCATGGAATTCGACTGAGATAATATTTTGTATATCACCATAATCTTTTAATCACACAACACAGCAAAGTGCTAAAAGAAGTGTAGGAAATTCATAAGTGTTCATATCTGTTTATGAAACAAAATTGATCATCACGCTGGTAATTGCAAACCCCGAATTTATGCTGAAAACTTTATTTTTTATGAAATAAGAGAAGACAGGAAAACAGGCTCTTTGGTTTGTTTAACAGTAGGCCATAACTATTGATTTTCATCTGTTTATATTATCCTGACTTGGTTAATATTGTAAACTTACATTGAATTTTAATCATTGTACTCGTAATATTAGATGAAATATAGAGAATGAATCAACGACTATAGTCCTATAATCTTTCCAGGTATAAAAAGCTATGATCATGCAGAATTTCATCATTACTAAATCGGAACAGAGAGAGATGAATCATTAGACTGTTATATAAATATAAGATTCACTAATAATTTTAAACGCGTAGTTTAGTATTAAATCATATTTTTAAAATAAAAGCACGAGAAAGTCGAGCTAAAAAAATTTAAGCACACTAAAAATATATTATGTAAAACATAACTTCCTCTGCCCAAATACACGTTTTACCTCTTAGTATAATATATTATATATGACAATCTCTTTATGTCAATTGATTGTAGATCATTTGAGCCGTTTTATATAAAATCGCGAAAAACGAAATTTTCTTCATGTAAAGAGGTGGTAAAGGTAAGAGAAAGTGGTCACCAATTTTCATGTCACATACCCAGAACATACCCAATCCAAATGTAAAATTTTGTTTCCATACGATTTTTCGTTCTGGAGGTATGCTGTTCAGACACACAAACACACACACAGACATGTTTCGGAAAATACTATTTTCGGATTCAGGGAACCTCAAAACGTGTATTTATGTAACCTTAAAACTTGTATTTATGTAACCTCAAAACGTGTATTTATGTTTATGGAATGGGCAGAGGAAGTAAAAAATGGAGTCAACTTCCACCTGGTCTTTGAGATTGTCCCAAACCTGGACAGTGTAGTCGTATTTTTGGGTAAAAAATGTACTATAACTCACATAACTTCCTCTGCCCAAATAAAACTTTGACTCTAAGTATAATATTTAATGTATTACTTTATATTCATGTAAATTGGTTATAAAAATGAAGAGAATGTCGTTACCATAATCGTATCGCATCCCCGAAGGATATAAAGCCCAAATAAAATCTGATTAATGCACTCACGTAACTTTCTTTACTCTAAGCATGGCCAAAACATCTTTATCACTTCACATTCTGATATAGAATAAGAGGCCATATTGCAGAAAGCACGTATTTAGTTGTTTCAACCTGATGCAGGGCTTTTTAGTTCATCAGGCAAGACTGAGTTTCTACAAACAGTGGGTGGCTTATAACTACCCTTCAGATGATTTTTGCTAAAAAAAAGTTTCAAATTAAAGTTTTAGCTCTTAGAATAAGTACTTCATGTACAAAATTTATACAAACCCGTTAGAACCGTTTTCGAGAAAGCTGCGATAAACTAAGTTTTCTTCATGTAAAGTCCCCTTAAAGATTAGAGAAAGTTATCGCCAATCTTCGTGTCACGTCCCCAAAATATAAAACATTTTTCATACTATTTTCCGTTTTGGAGCTAGCCTGTTCCTAAGACACACAGACACACATACAGACATGTTTCGGAAAATAGTAATGTTGGATTCAGGAGACCTCAAAATATGCATTTATGTTAAAAACTCAACTTAGAATTTGGGGTCGAACACAATACTTCGTCTACCTATGGTACGGGCAGAGAAAGTAAAAAATAGTTTGTGACCTTGGAAATATCCTTGTACTGATTGAAGACGGCACGGACGTATTCGCACGGGATGCTACGTATCACAAGAGTTAGTATTATCCGTTTCCTACCAACAGACCGGCTCAACCAAACAACACATATCATAACGTCGAAATTTTTTAATATAAAATTTAAAATTCAACTAAATTTGGCTAGACTTCAATACAGACGATAGCAGGGGAGTCAATTGTCTATACAATACAAATATTTTGTTTAGCTTGTGTTAAAAAAAAGAAAGAAAGAAAAAAAAAGCTTGATTCATTTAGCAAAGGTTGGCCTAGTATCGCTAAATATAGACAAGGAAGATACCGTTTGTTACCGCAAACAATTAAAACAGCCATAATGTTGAAACGGTGGAATGTTTTGAAACTGCTATAGCCCTATGTTCCTACCGGGGTTCATGCAAGTTTTCAGTTCTATCAGTTGTGTCGTTTTTGTGTGAAAGATAAACAGAAGCACAAGGAATCACTAGATTTTTGTGTAGGCCCATAACATCAGCTAAGTACTGCATCTTACGCATATACCGGTACTGATGATCCGATTTTACACCTCTGAATACCGAAATGATAATGCTGTATGTCACATTACATAAGTATTATGTTAGTACCCTTAAGTTCTTTTTCCGTCTTTTTTTTTTTTCAAACCTAGCTTGATGGACATGACACACTCCAGTGTAGAGGTGTACATATTCTGATTTTAGCTTGCTTGCCCCTTTGAAATTCTGCAACCAGCCACAGCTTTTAACTTGCTTGACAAGAGACCAAGCCAGATTACAACGATGAAAAGAAATACTGTCGCTATGAGTCACAAGCTCTTCATAACCTGGTGGGTTTCACGGGGCCTAAAGAAACTGCAAGGCCTGGCGGAAAGAATATGAAACTGGGTATATCAGTGCACTTGTAAGTCGTGCAGTTACGTAGTTGAGGAACTTCAGATAGTGCAAGTAAATGGAGAATGGAGAATTTTACCCTGAAGGAAGCCGAGGAGAAACTAAAATGTGGAGAGTTTGAATTATCAATGAACAAAGGTACTAGTCCGGCATGGGAAAAATTTTCAAACATTTTCGAGAAAACCTCAAAAAAATCAATAATAACAATAACAATAATAAAGATAATAAATGTGTAAGACGCTAAAACGATTTTTAATACTTTATCCACCTTTTATTTATCTGCATGATGAATTTATTCTACCAGCATGTAGAAAAGCAAGAAAGTATTACCTACACTTAGCAACTACAGTTGTTTAGCTGATAGGAATGTCGCAAGCTTATTCAGACTTACATGGGTTAAATTCAGCCCGACTCATTCAAGTCTAAAGAAACCTGCCTGCTTGCTAGCTGCGACGCTGACAACTTGCTTGCCTGGCGTGCAAGTGGGTATGGGCAAGCTAAAATCGAGATTTGTACAACTCTACGTCCAGTGACACTATAATTCAAGATTGTTTTGGAACAATCCTGACTTGCGCATGTACTGATCTGTTTAGACTTCCCGCAGACTTCTGTCGCTGACATTTGAATAATAAACAGCTATTCCTACATAGGGCACAGTATTTACATAACTTAATCATCGTAACAATTATTTCTGTAATACTGTAAATAATTCTGTTACTTTCTCTAAGTGTAACTTAGTACAATTGGAAAAGAAATTATTGTCTTTTACTTTGAAATTTAATTTGCTATTTTTAGCATTAATGCATATTTGGAGGTCCTATGAGTATAAAAATATTTTCAGAAATAATATCTGTGTAGCCTACATTTCCCTGACCAACATAACTAAGAAACGAAGGATTGGTTTCAATTTAATTATTCGAGGACAAGTCAATAAGTAGCTTATTCATAATTTTTACAATTTATAAGATTGTGGGGGAACGGGAAAATGTCTGTCTGTCCGTCCATGTGTCTGTAGGCGCGATAACTCAAATACGCTGTATCGGATTTTCATGAAACTTGGTATTATATCGTCCATGGGAAGAAGCCTATTGATATTGGACCAAATCGGTTGACCGGTACCGGAGTAATGCCCAATTTAGTGCCTATTTTATGGTAATATATTATAAAGAATTTATCAAATGCAAATCAGTTATCATGACAACATATTGTTTTAGAGTATTCATATACGGCTTTGAAAGTTGCAATACAGTTAGCTATGACAAATAACACTATTCCTTTACATATGCTTATCAAACTAGACCGTTAAACTGAGCGAGGTGGTCGAGATGGACTCGCATTCTGAAGGTCCCTGGTTTAAGTCCCGTAGCAGGCCAATTTGACATGTTTCTTTTTTATTTATTTTTATGTGAGTGTGTGATTGTCAAAATATCAAAATCTGTATAGTTCTGCTGATGCTGGACGATGTTAATCTGATTTTTTAAACTTGATCCGTAAGTCCTGCTTGATGAATCAATCTGGAGCTTAACTCGTAAATCTATTTTTTTAAACTTAATTTTCTGCTTATCGTAATTGCAATTATAACTGATTAAACAAAATCATTCTGGCACTTTTTTACATCAGTTTACCTGATTTTATTTGAACTTCAGCAGTGGCCTTCCATAGAGCATTGTGCTCGACCCTGAAATTATATCTCGAGTTTTCAATGTAAATTCACGTTTTGGGATCCACTGAATCCAAAAATATAATTTTCAGAAAGTTGTATGTGTGTTGTGTGGGTGTGTGTGTCGAGAACGAGAATTCGTAGAAAGCATTAGATATTTTCTAGAGATGCGACATGAGATTGGCGATTATTTTCTTTCACTTTTCAAATCTTTAAAATTGGTCTGTAGGGGACCCACTAACTAAAACCATGTTGTTGTTTTCTAAAGTGCTGCATTTGACGCCGAAGTATTTAGCATTACGTGGGGATGAAACCAAACCCGTAAGTAACGTACATGTGGTCCAGAGACTCGCCCACCCCTTTTGTCCGTCTCCATAGGCAGCACGCTCAAGACGTTACGAGTCCCAGATACAGCCTATCTGACTTTTCACTGCAGCTTTGTGTTAAGAAAATATATTTTTCATTGCTGCATTTTCTCGAAAATGGCTCTAAAAGATTTTTTAGTTCACGCTCTCTAAAACAGCTGCTTTTCGGACTGGTAACACGCCGAAAAATTGCATTTTAGCAACCAAGGCCGCTAAAATTGCATAAAAGTGCATTCAAACTGCATTCAAAATGCAGTTTTAGCGACCTTGTCCTTTAAAGTCGTCATGGCAATCTATAAACAAAATCCAGATTGCATTGGCCAGTCACACCAACTTTAACATGGATTTAATCATATAATTGGTCATAAAACAACAAATTTAAGCCAACATGTTTCTTTATGATAATCAGAAACTTTACCAGGGTTTTTTTTCGCAAAATAGGGTAGCCTATTTCATCATATAACAACAAAAATAAGCCAACACGTCTTCGTTAACAAGAGAATCATTTGCTTACCCTGGCGGTTGCACCAACATTTAATTGTAATATATTCCTTCTCATAATCTATTGCTGCCGTGATGTTGCTGTCACCAGCTTCAATTCAATGTTTCTGGCTTGGATTGAAATTTCCTCTGAATTATCATTTATATTTTCACAAGCTTTTCATAAATACTAGTTGGTATTCAATATTGTTTACAAACAAGGGACTCATATATTATGCATCTATATCACATCTGGT
The DNA here is from genome assembly GCA_964059195.1 of Ectobius pallidus. Lineage (NCBI taxonomy): Eukaryota > Metazoa > Arthropoda > Insecta > Blattodea > Ectobiidae > Ectobius > Ectobius pallidus. Next base: position 32,149,553 of record CAXKWD010000009.1, read on the forward strand.
ATTGGTACGTACGGTCATTGTTGTTTTATTATTTAGATGACCATGAGAATATAACTTTAACAAATGGCTGACTACCTTTCATTGTAATTAATTATACGGTATTTTTGTTTTATTTCATATAATTTAGAGAGCTTTTACTAAAAAATATTGTATGCACCATGTACGCAAAAACTTGAGCGGACTCATCCAGTATTTCAGCCTCGGCTTTCGCCTCGGCCGCTATACTAGATTCGTCCGCTAAAGCGTTATTTTGCGTACTTGATACTTAAATAGCTATTATTTAAATTGTGTGCACGATGTGTTTATACTAAGAGCTAATGAATTGAAACATTTTTTTCCCTAAAAATTATCTGAACCTTTTGTACAGGCTCGGGTTTTAAAGTCGTGAATCAGGCCTAAACTAGTGAATTCATGACCCCTCATATTCGATATCAGAATTTGGAGTTTAAAAGTTGGATTACCTAAACTAGGTTAGAGAAAGTTATTATTTCTGTTGGATTATGACCGTAAACCACTTGAGGGATGTGCGGAAGCCTAACAAAGACAGAAGCCATAGTTTCTTGTCGGTGGAATATCGACCGGGTCGTCGTGAATGTTTGATAACATGTTGCCACAACACGACAATCCGGAAATTACTGCACACACTTTAACAACCCACAAATTTACCTCAAATATTCATCTATTCACGACTAAACAGCTTCTTTGAATACCCAGCCTAAGGTTTCCAATATTTACGGCAAAAAAGTCAATTACAACTACCTTCTCTCTTCGAAAGTTCCTTTGTATAAAAAAAAACACCAAAACAAATTTTCTTTGGATAATCAACTTATTTTTCTACTTGTGTATAAAATAATTCCACCTATTCCCTCTTATTAAGTGTTCTTGTTACAATATCAGCTCAATAGCTTTGTCATATCTAAAATGTATACTTTTCAATATTATAAAACATTACTAAAATCTATAGCTGTCAACTTTATAAAACACTTTTCGTATTTTGTGGACAATATATTTCGGCTATTCCGCCATCTTCAGGTCCTAAAAAAGTTATAAAATATATTAGCTGATTGTTAATTGACTACGCGTAGGCTATACAATCTTTTGTATAAAGTTTGATTCTACTGTTGTAGCGCAGGGGCAGTTTTTTTTTAGCGTAGGTTTTGCCATATTCTCAAAAATCGCCGCAAGATGGCATCTAATCTAACCTAACCTAACCTAACCTAACTTAACCTAACTTAACCTAAAATGGCAAAACCTATGCTGAAAAAAATAACTGCAGCGCAGAGATGCGTTCGCAGCGGACCTGGGTTCCTGGTCTGGGCAAGTTACCTGGGAGAATTTCCAAGGTTCTTCCTCACCTTCAAGACGAATGTCGGGCAACTTTAGGCACTTGAGGTCCCCGAATATCATCTGTCCGTCGTCATCTTCATCCCATACGCGCCTTGTTCAGAGAGAATGTGTGTGTGTGACTGAAGTGTCTCGGTGGTGGCCTCGGCATTGGGATGATTACTCATTCGGGAGCCTTTCATGTTCTTGACTGCTCCAAAAATAATCTCTCTCTTTCCGGGTCGCGGTGCTGTAAGGCCCGGGCGGCTTGGACAGCATAAACGGCCTACAACAGGAGAGGTTAAACTAAGCTGAAGGAGAATAAGAAGAAGCAGTAATTCACATTATGTGGCAATTAATTAATAGTAATTTTCACTTAATATTCCAATATCTAAAGAACCTGGACGATATCATCAGATAATTGTGTTGATTTAAAATAAAAATCTGACAGTCTTATCACCTTCACTAGTCGGATGTCTTAAAATCTCAGAGCCTCAACCTCCTAGAACTTTCGAGCCTCCAGGGTATGTATATTTTATTTTTTAACACTTTTAATATTTTATTATTTGCTCCTGTACTTCATATATATCAGTATAAATTTCCAATTTACATGGGTTTTTTCTGAACTATTCATAACTGAATATGAAAGGACGTAAAAATAGTTTAAGAAATTAAGAATAAAATAAAATACAACCATTAACAATAAATTGGAACTATATGTGTATGATTTATGGAGATACTTAATGCACACTCCCGTAATGCGGCTGAATACACTTTAAGGAAATTTGAAGGGTGGACAAAGTTATGATTTTATTTTATTTTATTTTATTCAGTCCATCGGAACATATTACATGTTATGGGACACGTCGATATAATTACAAATAAGAATATGAATTTACAGTTATAAGCAGGGCCCGGATTCAGATGACCTAAAATTGTTTAAAAATGACCTATAAAATGACCCTAGATTTTAAATAAAATGACTTAAGGCAGCGATTCTCAACCTGTGGGGCGCGACCCCTAGGGGGGGGGCGCGAGCAGACTAGAGGGGGGGGGCGCGAGAATATCCAAGAGAAAATATTATTTAAAAAAATTATTAACTGACAGAAAAACATACACATAGAAAACAAAATACATTTCGACATATTAAAAAAAAAGTAAAACAACTTACTAAATAAAAACTCACTTTATCAAAACATACTAAATTAAAAACAAATTAAATAATTATTAGTGACTTCCTTGGGCCTGTCTTGCAGAGCAAAGTTTTTCGAAGGAAGGCTCAATATTAGAAATAGCCACTCTCAGTTCTGTTTCTATATTTAGCCGAGATCTATATTTTGTCTTTAACGAAGCCAAAGCAGAAAATCCAGTTTCGCAAAGGAAGGATGTTGAAAATGGCAATAGAATGCGAAATGCTCTGGTTTTTAGTGCAGAAAAATCATCATCTACTGCTGCCCAAAGTTCAAATAGTGATTTATCACTAAATTGTTTTTTGGTTTCGCCACTTGTCGTGAAGTCTATGAATTATTCTTCTTCATCAATTGCAAGTCCTTCGGGACTCTTATGAAATGGATCCCTCACCCACTCGCAACTTTTTATCAAGTTATCGTCTGCAAGAAAATACTTTTTAAAATTATTTTCTAGCGTGGCTAAATGATTTTCAATGGTTACAAAAAAACTTTTACATGTTCTTCTTCAGCCTTTTAAGTTTTAATACAATCATCCATATTTGCAAACATTGTTAGGTTTTTTTGCTTTAAATTTCTGCTCCACAAATCCAATTTTCTGCAAAAAGCATTAACTTTATCACTCGTATCCAACATATGTGTATTTGCTCCTTGGAGTTGAAGGTTCAAGATATTTAATTTCTCGAATATGTCGACCAAGTAGCTTAATTTTATCACAAATAAACCATCGCGAAAATTCTCGGCTTCCGGTCTGTTTTCTTCTTCTAGAAAAATGGCGATTTCTTCTCTTAATTCATAAACACGTTGTAAAAATTTCCCACGTGATAACCATCTTGCCTCGCAATAAAATAATAACTGTGAATACACCGAACCCATGTCTTTACAAAGTGCGGAAAAGATTCTCGATTTCAGGGGCCTCCAGTATACTCAGAATGCATTATTGTTGTATACATTTTATTGTAAGTGGAGGGGGGGGGGGTCGCGATGAAAATTATGATTGAAAACTGGGCCGCGAATACTGAAAGGTTGAGAAACACTGACTTAAGGGGAGATGGTAGTTACCGCTAGCAAAATGAAAGAAAATATAGCGTATGTTCAAGAAGCCATAACTCAGGTGTTAACAGTCAGATTTAGTTGAATTTTTTTATGCTTTGCAAGTGCACTCTGCAGTTTAAAATAAGCAGAACATGGTTGTTCTAGAACTCGCTGTTTGGTAGGAAATAGAATAAAAATGAGATATGTAACTGCGGCACACAGATATGTAAACTGCGCCACGGACATATGTAGCCTATGTTGCGGCAGTAGTTATAAACAAACAAAAGTTAGACCTAATATGTGAATGTTCGTTTCTACCTGAAAACGATAAAGTTACTAAATTCTGTGATAATAACTATATTACAACTATATTATATCTATAATAACTATATTAGAACTATATTAACTAACTTGATAACTATATTATATCTCCAGAGTCCAGACGCCCCGTTTCCACCCTCGGTATGGGCGAATGAACATTCCACAGAATGCAAAGAAACGACTAATGCAGTACAATCATTTTACGCAAAATATAATTCGATGTTTTACCACTCTTTTCCCAACATCTTCCTTATGTTGAATGCACTTCTCCAATTCCATACAAATGCCTACATAAAACTGAGAAGTATTGAACAAGAGATACCTGTAAGAAGAACAGCTAAAATAAATGACAAGTATTCTTGTCTACTCAAGTGGAGAGAACGATATATAAACAATGAAATATCCCGTTTTGATTTTATTAAGAAGTGCTAATGCAAAAAAATTAGAGTAGTGTTTTAACAACTTTATAAATGATGAAGCGTTCATGCAAAAGAAATTAGGGTATTGTTTTCAACATTTTTTTAATGACAAAGTTACTAAGCCTAACTTTTTAACCACACCTATGCAATTTCATAGCCTGCCTAAGTCTGGAGAAGTGGGAAGGAAAATATTAGTGCGTTAGTATGACGGTGACGCCATTTAAATGCCGGTGGCGCAGTTTACATATGTCGGTGACGCAGTTAACATCGTGTAGGTTGGGGGAAAAGGTAAAAGTGGCGCAGAATACCTTTTCCCGTATGATAACTGAATTGGATTTTCATTAATTCAGTATAATATTCTCAGAAATTACATAAATTTTCAAGGGAAGGAATGATTTGTTTGAATTTTAATGTTGACCGCGGTACTTTTCGGGCTGCAAAATTTAGTGCAAATTTGTCAAGAAATATAGATGTGTATAGGGAACATACATACATACATACATACATACATACACACACACACACACGCGCGCGCGCGTTTTCGATTTTATATATTAGATTAATTGGTTTCTTGTGAAATATTTGAGACCAGCACTTATTTTAAATTAAAGGTAAAAGGTCTGATATCGATTAATGATTTTAATTTTCATGTAATGTGTAAACCTAACAAATTTATCAACAGAACTAAACTCCTAAACAAATAAGAGTTTTAGTATGCTGAGAAATTTGGAGGAATCACCCAGATGACCTAAAAACTCATCATTTTGCACTTTATTCTTTTTAATTTCCGGGATATTGCATACCCTCAACACCCCCAGCAATTGCAAACTTTCGTTAAGTCTGCACTAATAAATTCTGGGTGTGCCCCTGCTGTGAACTTCACCAGCTTAAGCAAGGTACGATGACATCTTCGTCGTAATTAAACAATTTAAACAATGTACATGGATTTTAATTGAGAAAAACAACGATGTTCGCTCCAGGAAGATCGCCGCAGACATAGCATATTGTAGTTTACTGTAACTGGAGAGGTACTGGAAATGGCTGAATGTTGTTGACCTTCAATAAAATACGACACCGCGCGACAATGAGCCTTTAAGTTCCGGTTGTCTGCTTCCAAGGAACTCACTAGTGGTAATGTAAGTCATGGGCATTCTTACATGCTTTAATTATTTATTAATAGACTTCGGATTTGCAGATTGGAAGGGGTATGGGTAGTAGTTCACATCACAATAAATATACGCCTATTTTCTTCTTATGATCACGTTTATGAGATCATTAGGTTTCGAGGTTCCGCAGAATTGCAACAGCGCACTGCCAGATAGCTTGTATCGCATAGTAATGACGTATATGTGTTTGCATCTGACACGCGTATAAAAACAAAGCATAAGACTTTCAACTCCTTATCTTTGTATTCAATATGCCGCAAACTTCTTTTTAAAAAACGCGAAGGGGAAATTTGTTCCTTATTTTTCCTCTGCTGATGTGATGTTATAAATTATAAGTGAAGAATAAAATCTTCTTGGCTTCCGGGTATCTGCCGCGTCATGTTTAAGAATTCTGCCGACGTTTCGACCATCTTGCCGTGGTCTTTATCAAGGCTACTGCAGCTCGCTCCAAAACGTCTCCTGTATATATAGAGGCAGTGTATATTTCCTTCCCAGCCAATCACATCTCACTATACAATGCTCTGTTGTGATTGGTTCCAACACATGGAAGGAAAAACGGTCCTTTTCAGGAACAATTGTTTCCAGCAGGACGCAGATGTTGGGACCATATCCTTGATATGGCAAGATGGTCGAAACGTCGGCAGAATTCTTAAACATGACGCGGCAGATACCCGGAAGCCAAGAAGATTTTATTGTCAACTCGGGCCGCGGAAGCCTACGATCTTATATTATAAGTGAAGAAGTTGGACAAAAATTGTATTCGAATATTTTGTTTGTTTCTACCGAAGGAATGCGCTGCTAGAATCTGCGCATTTACACTCCTTCTCAGTATAGGTAAACATTTATTTTACTTTCTTGCATATTCGTATTTTTACCTATTATTTAACTTCTTCCAAATAGAACTGCTCCATAGGACAAATTATAACAAAACAAGAATGCTTTTAAACCAACAATCAATAATGATAAAAGTGGATCTGCTACGATTCTTTATACAGATGGCTCCGTAGAATATACACTGAGTATTTCGGTGCTAAAAGAGATACTGGTCAATGAGAAAGTCTCTACAGAACTTCACAAAGTGACGTGTGATCGTGCTCCTTGGACCAATCACTGCAACTTCCTTCAGATCATATTTATGTTTTCAATTAGTGGCAGTGGACTGATAGATGTTCAGTTTCTCAGCATGGACGTCCTAGTATGATAATATATGCATTTTACAATTTGTTTGCAGTGTATAGCTGTTTGAAAGCTTTTTAACAACAGACAATTTTTATCACATTTTCAATAATATGGTTTCTATAAGTTTTAGTACAATTAATACTCCATACTTTTTTTCATGTCGCTTAAAATGCCTTATCAGCAATTATATTTATATTTATATAGACAACATAAACAGATAGTATGTAGTTTGATTATTACCGAGAGTGTGATAACACAAGCTATAATTTGTCAATTTCTTTTCCTTCAAGCAAGCATATAGGTGTAAACGTTTATAAGTCCTTTCATAGCAATATTGTCATCAGGTGTTAGATGGGCTCTACTTAGGTGCTAAGTGCTCTCTGCAGGCAGATCCCTTAATCTTGAAATATAAGGCTTGTTATTATTATGCAGAATTGGAAGAGAGTTGATGTGCTGTAGCTCTGTTTCAATTTGGGATCCAAATAAGCCTATCTCCTTAAATTTCCATTGTTTAAGGATTTCCTTTAGTGCAGATTGGACCATTTTATTTGAATCTTAAAGGGATTTGTTGTCTGTGTCACAGGATTGGTCTGAAACTTGATACAGTAGAGCAGACTGTTTAAAATGAAAAATTTTTTGTCAGCTTTAAGTAAGGGAGTGGATGTAGTGATCTCGAGAAGCCAAATTGAGATAATGTTGAAAAGATTATGTTCCTTGATGCTTAGAAACCGTAAAAAGTGTTTTTCTAAAAGATTGACTGTTAGTTCGCCTCTGTTCGTAAGTGCGAGCTTGTCGCGGACAATGTTTGTTAAAGCAATTAAGTTGAACAACAATGTATGGCATAGCTGATCTCAATGAGAAAGCCAACTATTTTTTATCAATTTTATCAGCTATTGCAGATAGAGCTTTTCCTTTTACTGTTTTTAAACCTGGACCTGTAGAGAGGGGAAAAGATAACAAGTGAGCTCCACAGTTTAAAAGAAAAATGTATGTTCTACTACGAATTGTGTACACAATATGGTATGACCGAACTCAAGAATACTTATAACAAGGTCCGAAATGATTACAGGAACCTGCTCAAAGTTACTAAGATAAATTACTATTCTAAAATAATAAGTGACTCAAATAATTCTTCCAAAACCACGTGGTCTGTAATTTCAAATTTACTAAATAGCGATTCAAGCACAAAACAATTGATGTTGATTTGGATATTGACAAACTGAATTCCTTTTTTACCGATCAAGTTGATCAAATTCTTAATAACATAAAAGATAATGATAATCCCATAGATATAATGTATAATAACACAAGACAGACTTGTAGCATGTTCAGATTTACCCATGTGTCGGTTGAAAATGTTTATTCTATCATTTTAAAGCTCAGTAACAGTTCTTGTGTTGATATTTATAACCTCAACTCTAAAATATTAAAACTAGCTGCCATGTTCATATGTGAACCTCTAACACACATTTTTAATATCTGTATTGACAATGCTTCATTTCCTGATTCTTTTAAAATAGTTAAAGTTATTCCTATTCACAAGAAAGGAAGTAAATCTGAATACGCTAATTACAGACCTATTAGTATTATTCCAATTGTGTCAAAGGCTTTCGAGATATTGCTAAATAAACAGATAATTAATTACTTTGAAGATAGTCTATTATTTTCGCCTAATCAATTTGGCTTTCGAGCTGGCCATAGTACTGTTGAAGCCATAATGGCGTTCACAAAGAGAAGCTTAGATGCACTTGAATGTGGTGACTTGACATGTGGGCGTTTCTTTGACCTCACAAAGGCATTCGACACAATCTCTCATGAAATTCTGATGAGTAAACTTGGTTTTTATGGTTTTGGCTCCAAAAGCATTAACATTTTGTCTTCATATCTATCTGACAGGCAGCAATCTGTGTACTTACATGGGAAACATTCTCATTTTAGATATGTTAAGTATGGTGTCCCACAGGGCTCGGTACTGGGTCCAGTTTTATTTTTTATTTACATCAATGATCTTCCTAATAGCATAAGCGATGGATGCCTGGAAACTTATCTTTTTGCAGATGATCTAGCCTTGAATATCTGTAGTTCAAGCAATGAAAATCTAGACAGTAAACTTGAAATGATTTCTATACAAATACAGGATTGGTGTAATTCTAATAAACTTAGTCTCAATCAGAATAAAAGGGTTAGCATCAAATTTAGTTTACGCAGATCTTCATATCACATTGATTCTTCTGTTAAGTTCCTAGGCATTTATCTCGATCCCGATTTAGGATGGAAGTCCCATATCAAATATGTAGCAAGTAAAATTAGCAAAGGTCTGTTTACGCTAAGAGCTCTTAGTCACAGTATTAGTAAAACAACTTTAACAACTGTTTATTATAGTCATATATACAGTCATCTAAGCTACGGAGTCTTGCTGTGGGGCAACCATGCTTACACAAACAAACTTCTACTACTGCAAAAGAGGGCAGTGAGGATAATATGCGGAGCTCCCCTGAAAGCACACTGTAAACCACTTTTTATCGAACTTGGTATTCTTACCCATCCATGTATATATGTTTTTAATTGTCTTATTCATGTAAAGAAGAACTTGTCTGATTACATTCGATGCACATCTCTTCATAACTATCCTACTCGAAGCAGTAGTTATTTATATATAAATAAATGTAAATATACCAAGACTCAGAATAGTTATGAGGTGATGTCATTGAATTTATTCAATAGTCTGCCAGAAAGCATAAAGAGAATGACTTTAAGTAATTTTAAAAGAACAATCAGAAGATTTTTATCAACTAACCCTCTCTACAGTGTTGAAGAGTATTATAATATTGAGTGGTTTTAATTATAGTTGTAAGGTGTATTTTATTTTCTTGACGTTGCTATACATTGAAAATGTCTCCAGCAATAAATCTCTATCTATCTATCTATCTAACCATCTATCCATCTATCTATCTATCTACCTATCTAATGAGACGTATTTAATTATAATTTTGGATGACGAACTTCGCTTGATTCTTATTGTACCTCGCTGAATATGGTTTCTGGTTTACATCATTTTGATTGTCCAAAAAAATGTTTTGATAAAAATTTAAATTCTGACACTTAACCATGAGCAAAAGCTATATGCCTATTTTTTCTATACCGTATATGACCTGTTTAAAATATGTTACACAGACTCTCTCAAACAGGTCTACCTAGACGAAAGAACCCGGTATGTAAACCTACCATTTAAAAATTAATGTACAACCTCCAGGTCAAATATATTTAGGGATCTTACCGAATTTGGCATAATAAAATTCTCCTTATAGCATCACACGTATTAACTGAATAAACAATTCCCCCGTCTAACCGTTACAATTTCCCCGTCTAACCGTTACAATTTCCTAGCCAAGAAAATAAATCATAAGAGAAACTGAAAATTAAACTAAGTCAACTACTATTATGACTTATGCCCATAATTATTGCTGTTTTAATTGGGGATATTTTTATGGACCTACATAGTACAATATCTGAAAACTTTTCATTTTTTGAATTCAGATTTGTACAAATACTAGGGTAGGCTATATTTAGACCCGCAATTTTCTTTATTATTAATATTATTATGATTATTGTTATTGTTGTTATTATAATTATAAATGTTATTGTTATTATTTAGCTTATTTTGCAAGCTTTAACTGTATATAGGTCATATCACGAGTTTAGAATATTTGGGTGTGCCAATAGACTCTTGTAATAATTCACTTGTGCGCATCTGTTTCTATTGTTCGGTGATGTCTTCTTGACTTATGATATTGGGTGACATAGTGGCGATGCGTTATAAGTAGACCTGCGATTTTAGGCTATAAAAAATTAGTTTTAAGCACCTAAAATAAGCTTTTAAAACAAGTAAATAAGCTTTTAAAAGAGATACTAGGCACCTAAATTATGCTTCAAAAATGTGTAAATAGACAGAAAATATACTTTAAAATACTACAATATGCTCTTCAACTGTAACGTAATCTTTTTTACTGTAAAAAACGTGGTATACCTATTCCTAACAGAAATAATTACAAAATTAAGACAGAATTAAAAATACATTTATCAAAAACAGTTTTGGTTTATATGAAAAATTGACACAGTATGTCTGTACACCTGCTACTTGTCGTTTTGAGCTAATCCTCCCCCATCTGTCAGCATTCCCTTGGCGACAACTGTTCGGGAAAATCAAGTTTCTGTGTAAAACCCACCCTCTGCTGTTCTGCTCTTCATTCAGGGAAGTCCATCAAATGATTGTAAAAGTTACAGAAGTTGAATTTTATTTTAAATTTACAGAATAGGCATTTTAGGCAATAAAATAGTAAAACTAGGCACCAAAGGCCCAAATAGGCATTTTAGGGCACTATAAAACTCTATAAATATAAGTGATTTATCATGAAATGTCAACATATTTAACAATTTTCATGTTATTTCATAAGGAACAAAATAGGCATTTGCCTTAAAATCCCAGGTCTAGTTATAAGGAAGAAAAAAAGTCCTATAATTCCAGCGTTTGTCTTTGCGAATGAAGAAATCATGAAAACCCCAAAGTCAGGTTGACCGGGCACGGGATTTGAGATTTAAACCTAGGACCTCTTACCTCTTCCACGTTGCTTGGATTGGTTTTTGTGTGCTGGTATACTGCATTGAACAACAATCAATTAATTGTAGTTTTCTTGTTTCTATGGGAAACAAAAGGAAAACATCATTCATATTTTAACTGTGTTCTGATATTGTGCAATGAAGTCATACTTATTTCGTTTCTTTCTCGGTACCTATTAATACGTATTATAAAGAAATGTATATGCCAAAAAATGTTCATTTTAATTTTTTCTATAACTTTACTGTGCTAGATTTCCATGTATCTTCTACAGAGATAGCTTAGAAAAATCGAAAATGGACCAAGTAAACTATCAATTATAAAGCGATTGAAGAATAAGAAATCAGCAGGAATAGATGAGGTCTCGGACAGTGTTATTAAAAACTGCCACAGACACATTGTACATCCATTAAGTTACATAGCAAATCTATCATTAAGCTGTGGTCAGTTTCCAGATGAATTAAAAATTGCAAAAGTGAAACCACTGTATAAAAAGGGATCCAAAGAGGAAATAGAGAATTATAGACCAGTAGGCCTATCTCTACTCTCAGGTTTCTCAAAAATCTTAGAAAAGGTTATGTATGCAAGACTTATAGCATTTATAAAGAAATATAATATCCTAACTAATATACAACACGGGTTTTGTCAGGGAAAATCCACAAATACTGCGATAATTGATTTTCTTCAAGAAGTATATGAGGCCATTGATAGGAACGACACTAGTGTAGGACTATTTGTAGACTTATCAAAAGCATTCGATGTAATAGATCATAACATCTTACTCAACAAACTTCAAATTTTTGGAATAAGAGGATTAGCATTAAAATCATATCTAGAAAACCGCAAACAAGTTGTAGAAATCGTGCACAAAGATGAAAGGACACACATAATAAATAATGTACTGTCAAGTGAGAGGTATATCAGGTATGGGGTTCCACAAGGTTCCATCCTTGGACCGGTATTGTTTTTAATTTACATTAATGATCTAGATATTCAGTCAAATCACACAAAGACAACTCTTTTTGCAGACGATACCAGCATCCTTTTAACAGGTGAAAACAATGAAATTGCTAGACTTAATATGACAGAATCAATAAGTAAACTTCATAACTGGTTCGAAAGGAATAGACTTATAGTTAACAAAGAGAAAACAGTTGCAATAAACTTTCAGCATGTACAAAATAAGAATACAGAATTTCCTAACATCTCATATGAGGATAAAACTATTAGTTATGTAGATTCAACAATATTCTTGGGGGTATGGATTGATCAAAATCTTAAATGGTTCAAGCATGTTGATGTCCTCTCGAAAAATTTGAGTAAAATTTGTTATGCCCTCTGGTCAGTGAGGAAAGTATCCAGCCTAAACACAGTACGCTCACTCTATTATGCCTACTTTCACTCCCTCTTAACTTACGGAATAATCTTCTGGGGAAATTCAACTAACAATGAAGCTATATTTAAATTACAAAAAAGAGCTATAAGAATAATGATGAAAGCAAACAACACAGCCAGCTGCAGGCAATTATATAAAGATCTTCATATATTACCCTTCCCCTGTATCTACATATTAGAGACACTTATATTTGTAAAAACTAATCTTTCTTCATTCCAAACAAACTCAAAGGTACATTCCTATAATACAAGAAATAAAAATGATTTAGCGAGTATACCACATAAAACTAGCTTATTTGAGAAAAGCTTCACATATACAGGACTCAAATTATACAATGGTTTACCCCAATCCATTAAAGAAATACCTGCACTATGTAAATTTAAAAGAAAGGTATGTGAATTTCTCCACAGCCACTGTTTTTATTCAATGGATGAATTCTTTGACCACAATCATTCATAAGCAGTTTTATTTTTCAAAATTTTTTATTTATCTTGATTTCAGATAGCCTGCTAGAGGATTTGCGGCCGGATAAACCCACGAGTTCATATAGTGACAGTGTGAAACATGATATGGACCAAATGGCCTCATGTAGTGATGACTTATGGAAAAATGACTTAATCATTAAAATCTCCATGTACTGTAGAACTAGGACAGGTGTTGAATTATTCTGGTAATAGGGCCATGCAACAGTTAGGACTGGCTCAATCTTTCGGAGAGCGGTTTGGTTGACTCTGGTTCCCTGTTGCTAGGGTTTTGTAGGTGGAGTGAGCTCGCTAAGGCTGGAGGAACTTTCATCTACTTTTCCTGTTCTAAATTTTATACTTATTTATTTACCTTCATTATGTTACATTGTCATGTAATTATGAGTTACTATTTGAATACTACATTAACAGGTATTTATCCTATTCCTAATTATTAATTTTTATTACTAGAAGAGATCATTCAGTATTTATAACCTATTGATATAAATAATTAATTAAACAACAGGATAACTCAGCACCTTTGTATTTGTATTTTTATTTTTTGTATTTTTATTTTTTATAATTTTACTTATCTGAATTATAAAACTGGTACTTAGGCTATAAATTAATATAAGTCAATAATTTGCTAATATCTATATTTTATACTCTGTAAAGAAATTTTCATACTGTACATATTTCTTCAACTGTAAGTTTATATTTGTATTTGTAATTATATTGACGTGTCCCATAACATGCATATGTTCCGATGGACTTATTAATCAAATCAAATCAAATCAAAATCCCCTAAGTAGCCTAATTTTTGCAGAAATACGAAAATAGCCATTTTATTAGTCGTAACTACTCTATAAGTTTTGAAAAATTCATTTTTATTAAAATAGTTAAACCCTTTTTCTTAACTAAATTTTGAAAAAGTTTCCATGAAAAGTCCCCTTACTATTTCAGTTATAGAAACCAAATTCTAGGCGGGTCAATAAAATTCCAACAAAGTTCATAATCCAAACAAAGAACTAAATGGAATGAACCGTTTGGCTGTTACGGATTTCCACGGGTAGATGGACAGACAGACAGACGTCATTCCACGTCAACTTTTTTTTTCTTTTTTTTTTTCAGGAAACCCGAACTTTGCGCCCCATGCGAGTCCCTCAATCCAACTCTCTAACTCCCTCCCCTAGCGGCGGCATTTGAACTACTAGTAGCGACGGTGGCGCCATCTCTTAATGAATTGATGAAACAGAAAAAATTTCTTCTTTATTCTTTTCTTCTCTTACTTTCCCGTCTCCTTCCTCTCACCTCACCTACCTATTTGAGACCTATCCCTAATAGTAAATTTTGGGTCGACCGGGATTCGACCGGGACCCCTAGCATTAGAGCCAGGAGTCTTAACCACTACACCACGAGTGAATGTTGAGCTATGAAGGAAGCTTTCGTATATTAGAGTTATGTTAGGGGGATTTCATGAGTTTTAACGCAAGAATCGATTTTATAAGTTGTGTTGGTACAAGGGAATTTTCCTGCATCAATTAAGCCACATTTTATGTTATAATACGGCGTTTTTTATAATTATGAAATATTATGTATGGTACAAGGGTATTTTTTGTATTGTGAAATAGCCTATTTTGTTGCAAGGGTCGTTTTTATAAATGTGAAATATTATGTGGAGGTGCAGGGGGGATTTTATTGTGAAATATTAGGTGACATGTCAATTGCAATTATTCATTACCGGCGTTGAACAGCGGCTACAGGCATGGTGGCATGCATTGCGGGGAAGCATGCGGGAAGCAGCCAGGCGGGGAAGCGGCCAGGCGAGTGGCGAGTGGAAAGGGGAGCAGCATGGGGCGCAAAGTTCCATTATTGCCTTTTTTTCAATTTGTAGGCATCGTGAAACATGTTTTCCAGGTGTTAGGCCTATCTCGATTCTGATTTTTCTGTCACGATCATAATACTCTCTCTAAACCACGTATTGCGAGAAAGTAAAAATGGGTTAGTAGTTGACTCTTGTCCATTACGAGTTTTCTTTGTCATCTTAACTATGGTTATGATACATATAAAGCTTGCACGGTTAAGTTATGCATACAATCAAAATGAACATTTTACGTTCATCTTAATAAAGTATTGGATACAGCAGATTGAATTATATACTTTAATAAAGCGATAGAAAAGAAATTGTAATGTCATGAACATTTTCAGATTAATATGCAAAAAATAAACTATTGTGTTAACCGTTTTCTTTGCGATATTATATATTGTGGATAAATTATTTAGTTTCGCAAATTTTGTGTTGATATCTGGATTTTCATTCTTGAACATTCAAAAGATTTGCAGCCTGAGTTTGTGCAAGAATTTACTAATTTGTAACTACCCTGCAGCGAATGTGGCCTATACAAAAAATACAATGTGTGAAATAAAATGAATTTAAAAATAATAGTTGGAGCTATTTTCGAAGAAAACCCGAATAAACGAGTTTATCTTTGTGTAAAATGTTAGTAAGAGAAAGAATAAGTCGGCATCTTGCTTCTGTTTAGTTTTATGCTATATTCCACTTAGAGGTATGCAGTTCACAGACGCACACAGGCCATCACACGTCACACATAAACCTAATTAATTACATTTTTGTGATTTAAGGGACCTCTAAACATTCATTATTGCTAAGTCTCGATATCAGATTCCGGGGTCGAACACAATAGGGTACTACTACATAAAATATTAAATTCTGAAATATATACGCAAAGATCAGACGAAATTTTGTTAGGATGGAACAAATAATTATTTCTGCACGAACATGAGCAATTTTTTAAAGAGTAGTGGGATTTCTTGATAAGTAGAGATGAGGGAAAATAAGAAAAACCTTGTGTTCTTATAATGTGTTAATTTTCCCTTTAAAATTGTTATTTTATTACTTAGTACTTCCTTTTTCAAATACCCTTCTGTCTGTCTTGTTTTCCTATTGCGCAGGGCCTCCAAGTAGAGGTTTTTGTTACCTAGTTGAATTTTGTTATGTTTCTTTTCCGAGAGAGGGCAGAGTGACAGGTGGTAAGCCCATCGCCTCACAAACCCTCCAGAAACCAACGTATTACTGGGACGTAAAAGGGCCAAGGGATTTTGTCCAGAGGCTCTAATTTAGGCTTGGATTTTCTTTACGACCCAAGCTTAAAATCCCAACCCGGAGGACTCCGTGCCCAGAATTTTTACGTCCTGAAAAATCCATCGACCACGATCCCGCGACCTTCGGACCTACAGGCGGGCACGCTACATCATTCAGGCCACATCGGCCGACTTTCAAATACGCTCAATCTCGCCCATAACCTATCGAGAGAGAGATTGCCTGTGAATCACGGTCTTACTTTTTTCACCAGCCAAAGCCAAAGCCAAGGGGCAAACTGAGTATGAGGACAGTACAGATGAAGGAGAAGCAGAGGAACGAAGGGAAACGACACCGGACGAAGATGAGAACGCCGGTCAATGGACTCAGGTAGTTACCAGGAGTAGAAAACCCCGAAGCTCGCAGAGACCAATAGTTGGTACAAAGGAGGAAGATAATGGCTTGCGAGCGGGAGAAAAGACTGCCTGGTTCTACGTGGGATGTCTGAAAAGGAACACCATCAGCGAATCAATAAACCTCTATCTCAATAAAAACGCAATTAAAGAGGGGGTCACCTGTGAAGACCTAAAGCCAAAAGGGAATTTCAAAGCATTCAAGGTAGGAGTACCGTTTATGAACCGCACCGACCTGGAAAACCCACTATTCTGGCCGAAGGGGATAATAGTAAGGAGATTTCGGTTTCGGAGGGGTTACGAAAGGAGAGACCAGGAAGAAGGGGGATCCCTTGAATAGGCCTATAAAAATCCTCCTATGGAATATCGAGGGTCTAAAGAACGCATTGCCATACATACAGGAAAATACGCTTGAGAATATAGATGGAGTGATACTTACCGAGACATTTCTTTCGGAGACTCTAGAACTGAAGTCATTCTATGCAACACACGCATTAGCAAAGCCGACGGCCGGAAGGCCCGCAGGAGGAGTCACGTGTTTCTTCAAACGGACTCTGGGAAAACTCAGGGAAATCGCTAAAGAAGAGAACACAGTGATAGTCAAGACCACGGGACTTACCATCATAGGATTATACATCCCACCTGGAGAGTCAACAGAAAACGTAATAGAGACGGCATCTATCGTGACAGAGAAAACAAGGGAAGAAGAAAATGTAATTATTGCAGGGGATTTCAACTGCAGAATCGACAAGCCTTGCGCCAAGACAGATCTACTTCTTGAAACCCTGGAGGAGCAAGGCTTCAAATTGGCCAACAAAAAAGAGTCGCCCACATATATAGCCCCAAATGGGACCAGCTCGATCGACCTCATTTTCTACAGAGGTGATAGGTTGATACTGGAGAAGCAGGAGGGACTATGGACATCAGCGGAAGCACCCATAAGAAAACATATACCAATTGTGACAACATTCCAGACTAAACCGGAAACAACGGCCGAATATGTAACAGAAGAAAGCAAAGTGTCAAGAAAACTAGATATTGAAACATTGGAAAACAGTGCAGGAAAAATAGAGAAAGCAAGACAACTCGTGGAGAAGGGAAAACTAGATGAGGCCATAACATTAACGACAGAAACAATACAGACAGCCACAATGGAATGGAGGAAGAGACAAGCGCAGATTTGGTTCGACAGGGAATGTTAT
Organism: Ectobius pallidus; assembly: GCA_964059195.1. Taxonomy (NCBI): domain Eukaryota; kingdom Metazoa; phylum Arthropoda; class Insecta; order Blattodea; family Ectobiidae; genus Ectobius; species Ectobius pallidus. The sequence continues at coordinate 32,167,370 of CAXKWD010000009.1, forward strand.
AAAGAAAGGAAGGACACACTAAAAGCCCTCTACAGAGCCAAATCCACTAAACAGCAAGAAGACCTGGCACACTACGCCGAGAGGAGGAGAAACTACAAGCGACTAATAAAGCAGAAAAGGTAAGACTACATAGACAGAGAAGCACTGAAACAGGCCGAAGACGCAAAGAACAACCCCTTCATAGCCTTAAAGAAGAATAACCCACCAATGACGGGAGAAATACCGATGGAAGCATGGGAAAACCACTTCTCTGGCATCCTGAACCAACAACGGAAAGAGGTGGCATACAACACGCCAACACGACAGACGACCACCTATGGTCTGATAACGAAGGACGAAGTAAGGCAGACGATAAAAGACGGAAAAATCAGAAAGGCGGCAGGACCAGATCAGGTATATCCAGAACATCTCAAGGATTCGGTGGATATTATGCAAGAGTTCTGGGTGGACATCATGAATAAATGCTTAGAAACCGGAAGAATACCAGAAAGTTGGAGAACAGCAACACTGAAAACCCTTTACAAAGGAAAAGGAAGCACAGGAAACCCTGACTCGTTCAGAGGAGTGGTAATGGAAAGTGTTATTTTCAAAGTATTCACAAAAATACTGAACGAGAGACTACTGGAAATCACTGACAACCAAATCCCAGAATGCCAATTCGGCTTCAGGAAGGGCAGAAGCACGCTGCAAGCAGTCACACACCTACTGGACCAAATTGAAGAATCCCTAAGACATACCGGAGGAAAATACTACGTTGTGTTTGTGGACTTTAGAAAGGCTTTCGATCTTGTAAACAGAAGGAAGCTGATCGAGAAATTGCAGACGATGATTGGAATGAACCACCCACTAGCAAGAATAATTGAAGAGCTCCTGAGATACAACTACATACATATCAACAATAGCGTGGAAACCTCGAAACGGATCACCCAGACGAACGGAGTGCTTCAGGGGGACCCTATCAGCCCCACACTGTTCAACATATACTCAGCAGACGTCACAAGAATAATCGAGGAGAACTCAAAGACAACTCTGATCCTGTACGCGGATGACATGGTGATTGGGTCACACTGCAGAGCTGAAGTACAAGAAGCAGTAAATAAACTGGAAGTATGGGCCAGAGAAAACGAAATAACAATAAACCAGGAGAAAACTGTTCAAATGACCTTCAGGAAGGGTGGGAAAGGAGCAGCAAACGATAGAATAAGGCTCTCAGGAAACCCAATAGAAACAACCAACAAATTCAAATACCTAGGAATCACCTTACAGACCACAGCTTCGACATACAGCCTTCACATTCAGGAAAGGACGGCGGCAGCAATCAGAGCAACATACCGCATTAAGAACATACGAAATCTGTCAATTGACACAGCCATGACACTATTCCGAACTGTAATAGCACCAATCGTCACATACGGCATTCAGATTGTGTGGGAAAAGCTGAAATTAGGTGATCTAAACAAAATCGAAAGAGTCAAAGCAGGGTACATGAAAAGAGCACTGGGAGCTGGAAAGACTGCACCGTCACGCTTGGCCAATGAGATGATGAAAGAAACCTACTTCGTAGAAGACATAAGAATCCAGCACCAGATGCCGTCAACAGGCCCTTTCCAAGAACATCTGAGGGCCCGAAACAGGAAAAGAGAAGAATTACAACTGGAGTTTTACAATTCGCCCGCAATGGTGGAGAGGTCATGGACCAAAGAATGCCAGACACAAAGACACGTCATAACCAGACTGTCAATTCACGGTTTCCATCACAAAGTGTGCTCCAACAAGAGGTTCCACAAAGCAGAGTTGGACTGCGTGTGTACATTGTGCGGCAAACACTGTGACACTTATCACATTCTCAATTGCACACAGAGAACGAAGTCAATCACGGAGTACAGCAAAGAGTCAAACTAATGCTCAATCCGAGCGCATCTTTCTCTTATTATTAAAGACATGGGTGATCAGCCCAATGCCGGAGCCATCTCCGGGCACATTATTAATACCATTACAACAATTTCCTAAACTGAAGTAATTGGTTTTCCCCAGCCTTAAATCGAGATAAAGAATAATCAGTGTTAAACAGGGAGATTTCTCCATTTTCAGTTTCGTTCAATGCTCAATTTTCATGAAAATCTCATTTTTTTTAATTCTTGGAATGTCCACCGCTGTGGCATTCGCTCTCCTCACGCAGGTTCGATACCTGATCGGGACAGGTTGTGGGTTTTCCGGTTTTTTCCTCACCTGTAACATGTATGTCGGGAAGTCTACCTTTATGCCCTTTGGCTCCCGGATATCATCTGGCCGTCATTATCACCTTCATCCTGGGCATGAATGCATGTGTGCGACTGGTGGTTCTCGTTCTCTGTGTTCGTGCTGTCTCGGAGGTGGCCCCGGTACTGGGCCGACCAATCATCCAGGGAGGCCATCCATGTCCTTATCTGATCAAAAAAGTGTGTATATGATCCAAAGGTAATCCCTTCTCCCACAGGTCCACCCGGGTGGCGTGGGCCGCATACACGTCCCTACAACAGAGAGGTTTAAACTAAGATTGGACTCCTGGAATAATGTATGCAGCGAACAACAATGCTGATAGCTTACAGATATCATGGCCCCTCTTCACACTGTACTGTCATGATGGTTTTCCACAAACTGAGCCCTCCCTATGGGAAAAGTGGAAGGAAGTGCAAGGTTACCACCCTCGGATGAGCTAACCTAACCTCAATATGGGCTCGCCCAAAGGATAATTGGGTTCCCGGGAACGACACTTAAAATAAGCAAAGCAGAAAATCAAGTTTTTAGTTCTGTCTGTAAATTTAATTTGGAGATGCCGTCGATTTTTTTGTTTAAATCTTTTCTAAAAACAAAATTAACAATATTAAGTATAGGACATTCAAGTTTTATATACCCAAAAATTTCATTACAATACAGAAGATTAAAAGTGGAAACAAGAATTACAATCGTTTTGATTTCATTTTACAAATATAAATAATTTGTTTCATAAATAAAAAAAAAGTCCGTGTGAATAAAAATTTATATACAATGTGAATTTAAAAAAAAAAACAAAGATATGCCGGAAGGGCAATTGACAAATAGTTACAGGATCTTTCATGAAATAAATTTATGTGATTTTACACGTTTTCTTAAATAAAAGAAAATTCTTTATCATAAAGAGAAAAAGAGAAAGACAATTAAATGGAGATAAGCCCTAAGATTCTACGCTTGGACTGCCTCCACGGTCCAAGAGTAGGCTCTTCTGAATGGCAAAAAAGGGGAAGCGACTTTAGAATAAAAGGGACCATTAACTTAAAAATCTATTGAAATAAAAGACAGAGAACTCTACTAATAATCAGAGGTGTACATATTCTGATTTTAGCTTGCTTGCCCCTGTGTAATCTGCAACCAGCCAGAGCATTTAACTTGCCTGACGAGATAACAGGCTTGGATCGCAGTGACTGTCTAAAATGTCATCACTATGAGTCACAAGCCTTCTACAACCTGGTGGGTTCGACGGGACCTAGAGAACTGCTAGGCCTGACTGAGCACTGCAGAGCAGTGCGCAAGTAAATTAACTTATTGTTCTGCAGACTATTTCATTCTCCTTTTGCTTATTTTAAGCTCACTTGAACCTGGCATGTATAACACAACACCTGTATTTAGAGCACCTGTTCTCAAAACTTTAAACAATCTTAGTGTTTTTATAAAGTTATAATCTCGCCTAGATTTTTTTATGGCTATAGAGGTCTATGTGTAAGCTTTTGTAAATATCGTCCAAAGGATTTAGATTGGTATCGAGAAAATACAAATAGGGGAGGAAAAGGAAAGCATACAGATATGTATAGAGAATTGATAATAGGGTTTGAAGTGAGAAGGGTTAGTTTGTTCGAATGTTAACATTATTAATTTTCCTCGTTCTCAATTAACGGTGTGTAAAATTTTGTGAAATTCGGTCAATGATAGTAGATTTTGTATAGATGTTATGTTATTATAACGAGGTTGAATGCGGAACAGTTTTGAAGTTAGAATTTTAATGTTGCATTGAATTTTTTACTGGTTGCACATGATATGAGTGTAAACTTCGTAAACATCTGTTACAGAATGTATATTTGCATAGATAAAAATGGTAGAAATATGTATAGAGTGATTTATTTGAATATTAATGTTTCCTCGAATTTCTCACTGGCTCTGCAGGGTCTGTGTACAAAATTATATAAAAATCGGCAGAGAATGTAGATTTTTACACATATAATAGGGTGTTAAAACACATAAGGGATAGTCTGTACCAGTAATAATTTTGCCTAAAATTGTTCATTATTCTACAGCTGCGTATGTGTGTACGATTTCGGTAAAAAAATCTATGAATTTAGGTTTGTATACAGAACATATAATAGGCGCTGAATACAGGTAAGGGAAGGATAGTTCTTATATTAAGGTTGCCTGGGAATTTTTGTTGGTTCTACAGAGTTTGTGTGCAAAACCTCTTAAAAATTAATCAAATAATTTAGATTCATAAAGAGATAACATAATATGGTTAGATAGGGTAGTTTGTTTTAATATTCAAGTTCCCTAGAATTTTCTTCAGGTTCTCAAATACGGTAAAACTCGGTCAAAGAATATAGATTTGTATATCGTTTCTTAGGCCTACAATTTTCTCCTGGTTCTAAAGCTCTGTGTGTGCAATTTGGTAAAAATCGGTCAAAGAATGTAGAATTGAATAAAGATCACATAATAGGGGTTGAAAATAAGTCTGGGAGGCTTGTTCGAGTATTATTGTCGCCTACAACTTCAACCTGGTTCTACATTCCCTGCGTGTAAAATTTGGAGTACAACGGTCAGAGTAAGTAGATTTTAATAAGGAAAACATTGGGACAGGTTGTGATAATAAGGGAAGGGATAGTTTCTTTGAATTTTAATTTATTGAGTTTCCTTGTAGAAGAGTGTTAAGCGCAGGGTTACCATATTTCTTTCAGTAAAAAAGAGGACACAACTGATGTGCAGCACATTTATTAGCCTTTTTTACAGTCACAAATCAGCCATCACTTATTTTTAAACCATTCATATTTCTCTGTTGAGCCAATTTTACGTAACACTTCTGGAATTCCTTTTATGTAGGAATGAAATTTCTCACAAGACATGCTCTTAAAATTGTACTGCACAATTAGAATATTTCTAACGGACTCTGGTTTCAGTCTGTTTCTTTCTTTAGACCACTGATTCTGCATAAGAGAAAACACTCTCTCAACATTGCCATTGTGAGCAGGAATGGCAAAGCAAAATTGCGCCACTTTCAATAGTTCTGGATGTTTCTTAGCATTACTGTCACTGCTGAAATAGCCTGCCCATTTTGCATGAGCTAGCAGTGAAGAAAATCCCTCATTATTTTCATTTTCAGCAACAAATCGTTTAAGGTGACAAAAATCATCAAAACATTTACCATCATCTACATGTACTCCTTTTGAGATCACATACTGAATGACAAGCTGAAATTTGTCCCAAGTTAATGTGGGATTTAAACACATACAACTAAGTGGAGAAAATTCTTGAAACTGTTGAACCCACATATTTAAATAACCTAAACATGAAGACTGCAGTTCTTCAATTTGCTGATTGAACTTAACACATTTATCTACATAACCACTTTCCTCCAGTTGTGAAAGCATAATTTTTATTTTCAGTGGTATAAACTTGGAAGTTAATCTATCTTCGATTGATGTTTTTACGTTAAGGAGTATAGATAGCATTTCTACTACAGAAGTACCCTCTCTTTGTAATGCATCAACATTGATTTGAAACATGTGCATAAAAGAGTGAAGAAATAGCAAATATATTTCACTGAAATCATTTTCAAAAAAATTCCTGATAATGACAGGAGGTTTGGACTGAGACAGGAAGAAAGATTTCACAGCTTCAAACATTCCTATCAACCTTCCCACAGCAGGAAAAATTGATAACCATCTTGTAACACAGTGATACATTAACTGCTTGTATTCTACATTTACGAACTCACAAAATTCTTTGAGTGATTCTGTTCTAACAGTATAGACAGAAAAATAGTTGTATATCTTTAAAATTACTGACTGTATATCAAAATCTAGAGCATCCATGCCATGTTGCAGACAGTTATTAAGGATGTGAGCAGGACAACCTACACCAATTAAGTTGGCATTTGTGTTTTTCAATTTGGCAAATACATTATTCGTGCTTGTTCTAGCCACCCCACCAAACATTGTGTTACAATTATCACCAGAAAATGCCACTGTTTTTGCTCGGAGTCCAACATTTTGCAGAGAAGATTGTATGTAATCAGCTATTGCCTGTGCTGTTTCATTTGGTTTGCTCTGAAAGTCTATTAGTTTGGTTACTATCCCACCATTTTCCAAATCAAAATACTGTATAAGCAGTGGAAACATTTTAACTGCAAGATGATTGCTTGCATCAGTGGCTACTCCGCAAAAAGGAATATTTTCCATGGTATTTAGAACACTTTGAACAGAATGTGGAGAAATAACTGAATTCACTATCGCTTCTGTCTTCGTTCTTGCAGATGACATCTTCCGTGCTATTTCAGAATCTGGAAACAATGATTTCATCAGGAAACTGGTACAATCTGTAGAACTGTAGCTATTATGGTGTTTCACGCAATGGAACGCTAATGTTCCTTCTGCTGCACGAATTTGATCACTTGAATTTGAAGATGGTTGCACAAAGAAATTCGTAATCTTCGACGAAGAAGTTTCACCACGCAGGTTCCTTTTGTGCTTCTCCGAATCCACGTGGGCTTCCAAATCCAGAGATCCTTTGTTCGCTACAGAAACATAGGTGCCTCCACTACAGACAATACATTCCGCTTCCGAATCATTGCGACCACTGCGGAAGCAAGGAAACTTCTTTGTGAGTTCGTCTGTGAATTTACACTTTCGTTTCGGCATCTTGGTGTAGCCTAATCTCCACTGTATGCGACGCCATGCAATGGAACACAATGCTTTATGCCACAAACAAAACAAAATCAATTACTTCTTCTTCTTCTTCTTCTGTGCTTACTGAATAGTAGAAATGCGCACAATGTGCATGATTAGGGCCATTTTGAGCAGAATGCAGTGAAAGCTTACTGAATTGTGAACTCGTTCAATAGTCGTTTCCGCTTGATTCGATCGATGTATTCTTGTTTAGAAATCGATCTATAGCTTGTTTGAAGTGTCCTTTGATGGTGGGATGAAACTGGAAAGGTTCTTGATTCATTCATTTAAACATTTGACACGGAATGTATGAAAACCCGGACATTTCGATATTTCAAGAAAAGCCGCCCGGACGCTCATTTCATTATCAGAAAAGAGGACATGTCCGGGTAAAAGAGGACGTATGGTAACCCTGGTTAAGCGCAAAGTTCGGTAAAAATCAATCAAAGCATAAAGATATTTTTAAAGAATACCCACCAAATCAAATTTTCATATGCTTTTAATTAATAATAACAATATTAATAATAATAATGGATAGAATATTAATGCACATCACTATATCCCACCCCCCTATTTATCTAAGGCAACAAACGTCTTATCTTGTGAAAAAGTAAGAAGGAGCTACCCTCACTTAGCGACTAAATGACTGATGATTAGCTCATAGGAATGTCACAAGCTTATTCAGACTTGAATGGGCTGGATTCAACTTAACCCATCCAGGTCTAATGAAGCCTGCCTGCTTGCTAGCTGCGACTCTCGCAACTTGCTTGCCTGGCGTGCAAGCGTGTATGGGCAAGCTAAAAGCGAGTTTTGTACACCTCTACTAGTAATATACTTCATTAAATAAAGAAAAGCAGAAATGTTTGAGGAGCAGCATCTATGAGGACGCCATGCAGAAGGAAAAGGCGAGAAAGCCAAAGAATACAATTACTTGAAAAATAATATATGCATGCACAACAAATACTACCGAATACAACCCAAAAAACAAAATTTTAATAAGCAGAGGTCAAAAAAGCAGGGAAATTACAGAATACAAAATTCAAGTAAGAAATGTGCCATCGCGAAAAGAGAAATAAGAAAACTGAAACGTGAATATGGGACAACTACATAACCACTATTGAACACGATTGCCATGGGATGCAAGACAGAGCCTACAAAATAATGAAACATCTAAATTCAACTGAAAGAGACACGGCAAAAATAAATAATATACCAGAAGAAAACTGGAATACATTTTATCGTAGCCTATGGACGAATATGGATGAAGATGATATCAATCCAGCACTATCTGTATTAGCAGAAATAGATCCTATTGAAATGAACGAACTAGATAATGCTTTGAAAACATCAAAAAATAAAAAATCCCCGGCATCGGATGGTATGAATATCGAACTTCTGAAATATATGCCTGAAGAAGTAAAAAAGAGATTTCTATAAATACTTAACATTTGTTGGAGGACCTGTGCAATCCCAGATGAGTGGAAAAGGGGAATTGTATGCCCAGTTTTTAAAAAAGGTAATAGAAATGACTGCCAGAATTACAGAGGTATATGCTTACTAAATGCAGCCTATAAAGTGTTTGCCAAAATAATAACTCGTCGGCTAAATATCATAAATGAATATTTGCTGACAAAAGAACAAAATGGTTTTAGAAAAGGGCGTTCCTGCTCAGACAGTATATTTGTAATTGAACAGATCATTCAAAAAAGACGAGAATTTAATCTCCCCACCTACCTTCTATTCATCGACTACGAAAAAGCTTTTGATAAGGTATCACTAAGGAAACTGTGGGAAATCATGTGTAACAGAGGCTTTCCAGACCACTTGATAAGAGCAATACAGAGCCTGTACTTTGGAACACATATTTCAATAAATACATTAGAAAAAAACAATAGTGAACTGATAAAAACAAATCAAGGAGTTAAACAGGGTTGTCCGATGTCCCCAGCATTATTTAGCATTTATATTGACCATGTCATTAAGCAATGGCAGGAACAATTAAACACTCATTTTAAAATCAATGACGAAGTCTTGAACACACTGTTGTTCACAGATGACCAAGTGATTTTTAGTAACACGGAAGACGAATTACAAATTGCCGCCCATAAATTAAATCTGCTAGCAAGCGAATATAAAATGAAAATTTCTGATAAAAAAACAAAAGTAATGGCTTTTGAAGGGACAAACCACAAACGATGCAAAATAATGATAAACAATATATTAATAGAGCAGGTTAAGAACTTCAATTATTTGGGGTTCAACGTATCATATTGTGAAAAGAATGATATTGATATAAAATTAAATAGATTTTACAACATGTGCAGAACAATAAGAAGAACATTGAAAAATAAAACCTTGAAAACCACACAGTTGAAACGCGTCCTATAATATGAACATGTTTGGAAGGACTAAATAAATTCTATTCTATTCTACAAAACAATGGCGGTCCCTACACTGACTTATGCTTGTGAAACTGGACACTAATAGATCAGATAAACAAAGAATAGAGTCTGCTGAGATGATGTTCTTACGTTCAGTAGCAGGATATACATTACTAGATAAGAAGTACAATGAGGAAATAAGAAGTGAACTCAACATTTATAACCTGTTAGACAGAATTAACAACTTAAGATACAACTGGCTCCAACATATAGGAAGAATGGCACCTGACAGATTTCCAAAGATTTTACTTCAGTACCAACCCAAAGTTAGAAGGAATGTTGGTCGGCCAATAACAAGATGGAGAGACTCAATCTGTTGATGTGGAAACAGGCCTAGGGCCTAATTCCATGATGTAGAAGAAGAAGAAGAAGAAGAAAATTCAAGTCCAATGGGAGTTGAAGCCTACTGACAATGCACAAAGGCATCACAGTAGCCTACATGACAGTACATGGTATGGCTGGAGGAACAAATCTACAGTAAACCCCTGATAGGGATCTTCAATTACAGTAATTATTGTGCCTATACTGACACACATCTTGGTTCATGATAGTACGTGACTTTTTTTTATTTATTAGCTACTAACAGCATGCTCCGATGCATTGCAACACTACATGCTTCACATCTGGATGGTAATTTGTTGCATAATATACAAATTTTTTACAGATGCACTTTCTTATACCCAAGTAATGTATTTATGAACTCCTGAATTTCTTATCTTAGCATCTTTGAGATGTAAGTTGCACTTCTTAATATTATTTTAATACCACGTGTCTCACTGCAATGTTATAATACACTAAAGTCTATAGATTTTGAAAATTGAGAGAACGCTGAGAGATGCCTTCTGATAAGTTGTTCCAGTGTTGGAGGCCAAGTCTGTCCTTCTCGCAACACCGCTGCTTTCAATTTTCTTATTCGTGTGTTTATGAGTTTGCAGTCAAATATAAGGTGATGTATACTTTGATCTTCCGCTATGCTGCAGATGCATGTTGGTTCTGGAGTAATTTTGAAGCGGTGCAAGTATGATCTTGTGAAACCATGGCCTGTTACCAATGCTGTAAATTTGGGTTCTATTGGTAGTTTTATCTTTAATATTGTCTTTACTGATGGGAAAAATGATCTGCATATTAAACCTTTTGGGGAGGTTGACCATTGTTGCTGCCATGTAGTTAAGGTTTTTTCCCTTTCCTCTGTTATTATTGCCTCCTTTGGTATTTTGTTGCATGCTATTTCTGCTTCGTCCTCTTTTGCTGCTCTTTTAGCAAGACGGTCGGCCATTTCGTTCCCCTGTAGCCCGGCATGAGCCTTCACCCATCGGAAGAAGACTGTCCATTGCTTTCTAGTCAGGTTCTGAATTTCTTTCCTGATTTTCTCAATTAGTGGATAATGTTTATTTTTATTCTGCAGGGTGTCTAGGGTAACTTTACTGTCAGTGTTTAATACAGCTATCTTCTCCACTGTATCCTCTAATTCTTGTAGCTTCTCCAGTGCTTTCAAAATGGCTACTTGCTCGGCCTGATTATTGGAGCACTTATTGTACAATCTGAATTTGGCTTCATAGATGACAGTGCTGTCCTTGATTATGACAACAGCTGCTCCCACCTTTCCTTCAATCTTGCTTCCATCTGTGTAAATTTGAAGTGTCCTTTTGATTGTATCTGATGGCTCTCTGATGCTCGGTTCCTCCGCTGGGTGGGGCCATTGAATCATTGGTATGGGTGTGTCATAATCATTACTATGTAAGGTATTGTATATTCGTACCTTCTCTTCAATTACCAATCCAATGGGTGTAGTTCCAGCAAGTATGCATGAGGCCTCATATGATATGGTACGAAAGGCTTTGGCTATCTTGATATTCATAACTCTTTGGACCCGTTGGTATTTTTTCATGTTGTATTGCTTAGTTAACGCCTCCTTCCATACTGGTGCTCCATAGGTTAGGATGGGTTCTATTGCTCCCCTGTAGACGGTGCCCAATGCTTGGTGTTCTAGCCCCCAGGTGAGTTTTGCTGATCTTGCCAATATGTTTATGACTGCAGTGCACTTTTGAGATATGTATTCTATGTGCTTGTTGAAGTTAAATTTACTATCAAGGTAGATTCCTAAATATTTTAATTCAGTAACTTGTTCCAGTCTTTTATTATTTAAGTAAATTTGCGGAATTCTATCTTCTGATCTTCTCCTAGATATTACCATCATCTTGGACTTAGTTTCGTTAAACTGCATTTTATTCTCCCTTGCCCAGATTTCAATTTTGTTAACATCTTCGTTGGCACAGTTTTCTGCTTCTACTACATTTTTCCCTTCCGTCATCACCATCAAATCATCTGCGAATGCAATGACTTTGGTGGGATGACTGAAGTCCAGATTTAGCATAGTGTTGTATAAAATATTCCAGAAGCCCGGGCCGCTACATGAGCCTTGCGGGCACCCCATGGTCACTGGTTTCTCTATTTTGAAGGTGTTTGTGCCTAGAACTGCTGTTCTATTGCTGAAATAATTTGTTGCCAGCCGAAATAAGTTTTTCGGACAATTGAAGTCTCTCAGGTTGTTTAAGATACCTGGCCACCATGCCGCGTCAAGTGCGCCCCGTACGTCTAGGCTAACTAGGATTGTGGTTTTCTTTTTGCCCAGATTGTCTTCAATATTCTTCTTTAGTGCCATGACTGCATCTACAGTTCCTCTTTGAGGTAAAAAGCCATACTGATTGGTGATTAGGCCTCCTTTGGATTGTACATGATAAAGTATTCTATTAATCATTAGCTTATCCGAAGTTTTGCCTGCTACATTCAGTAAGCTGATTGGCCTATATTTTGAAGCGTCTTTAGCATTTTCCTTGCCAGGTTTGAGAATTGGTACTAAGCAAGATTTCTTCCATTGTTGAGGGAAGCGCCCCTGTTGTAAGCATGCGTTGTATACTTCAGTAAGGAATGATGGGAATTTTTCGAAAACATGTAAGAGAATCTCGCTTGTCAGTCCATCTTCACCTGGTGCTTTTTTAGGGTCAAACTGCTTGAGAACCGCTTTGATTTCATTCTGCGTAAATGGTTATCATCTTCTGTGTTGATGGGCTCCTTGATCTTTTGTCTGATGTGTTGATGAATTGCACTGTCCATTGTAGCTTTGTCATCAGGAATAAATACATCCAACATATATTCTATCGTGCTCTCTGCGTCCTCAGTGAAAGTACCATCTGGTTTTTTGAGGGTAGTTAGCCTTGATGTAGTTCTTGCCTTCCCCGACACTATTTTGTGCACGGAATTCCAGGGATTGGTTCCTTCCGTTGCTGTGCAGTATTTTTTCCATGATTTAAGTTTCTCTTCTTCCATCTTTCTTTGGTTTGTTCGGTTGCCTTCTATATATTGATTTTTCCTTTCATTGCGTAAGGCTTCATTGTTCCTCATTCGCTGATAACGTCGCCTTAAGGCGTTGACTTTCTTCCTTAATATGTGTAATTCCGTTGTCCACCACGGAACAGTTTTTCCTTTGCATTTTCTCCCTCTGGAAATTCTGAAGGCTGTGTTACATGCTGCTATTATACAGGAGAGACAGTCGTGTACAAGTTCTTCTGCATTGTATTCTTTTGCTTTATTTTGCAATTCAACATCGAGATTTTCGAGTTCAATTGCCACCAATAAATATTGAGGTAAACTCCTGGGCCAGTTTGGTGTCATACATCATGAAGTCTTCTGGTTTGGTTACATAGCGCACTCCAAGATACGTCATCTCATGATGTTTATTCTGTGAGTTTGTTATTCAGAATTGTAGGATGTTATGGTCACACCAGCTTTCTTCCACTCCGCAGGCCCAATCGATTACGTATCTGACTTAATGATTATTAGTTATAGTCAGGTCGATGCGACTGCTTCCTCTAGTGGAATTAAAAGTTGGTGCTTCAGTATCTTGATTCATTATACAAAGATTTTTGTTGAGTATGAATTCTTCCATATTTCTTCCTTGTTCATTAGTAAGTGTGTCATACCAAGTTCTGCTTCTGGCATTGCTATCCACAGATATGATTAATCCTCTGCCCTTGAATTGTTCTATTATGTCTTCTAGTGTGTGAATGTCTTCCCCAATGTTTCTCCTTATGTCGAAATACATACTGACACAGAAGAATTTTATTACCCCTGTTCGTACTTCCGCGACAACATGGTCCTCATTGGATAGTTGCGTGATTAACGTAGCATCTATTTGATTGTTAGTTATTATGGCAGATCTCTTGGCTCCATTGCCAGCGGCGAACACTTTAAGTGATTTTGGTATACCAGCTATGTTGTTGTTGATAATGTATGGTTCCTATAGTATGTGACATGGCTATAGGAACAAACCTTATTAGCATATTAGCTTATAGATGGGTTTCTATTCGAGGTGCTCCATGTGGTTATAAACATAAGCTGGGAATCTAACCATATACCGTAACTTGTTAGATAGTGTCATATACAAAATGGTTTGCAGCATTGGATAAGCCTGTGTTGGAAATACCAATTAAATGAAAGATTGTTAGTAGGTCAGGTAACCACATGAAGTAACTCACACACAAACACATCTATGTGCTGCAAGTAAACCCTTGATATTTCTTAAAAAATAAAATTCTTTATTTAGTTAAAAAGGAAATGAATCTTCTAAATTCCATTTATGGTTTTTAAAATAAAATCACTTTTCTTAAAAGTGAAATCTGTTTTTGTTAAAATGAAATTAGTTATTTTAAAAAAAAAAGTTACTTCTGGCCTTTGTTAAAAATAAAAAGCTAAATTTTCAAACAAATCTGCTGATTTTGTTAAAACTGAAATTGATTACTTTTTATTAAAATGGAAACTGCTGATTTTTTTGTTAAAATTAAATTGACAATTGCAAACACATTCGGAAGCTCAACTCATTTAACAACTACCTTCAGTTCGCCTATGTCACATTTGTAATGTTGCTGTCATTTTATTTCAGCTCCTGTGATGGTGGAAAGATGGAGGAGCAGGTGGAGAACCTTGAGGAGGCTAGAAAGATCATCAAGAATCTCCGAGAGAAGTATAGAGCACAGTCACATCAACTGCTTGCTTGGCGACGGAGGGTCATAGCACAGGTAACTCTCTTTCATATTACAGTATTTAAAACCATTCTAGGATGGAATGATGTGCATGCCCACAGGTCTCCTGACTACAGATTCCCTAATGGGACAGAGCTGGAACAAATAACTGGATAATGGGTAACTGCATAGAAAATTGATTGCAGAGAAGATAAAACATTTAACTATTATTTGAATACACAATTAATTGGATATTATGTGCAAATATTTTGATTTTTATTTTGACTAATCATATATAGTCAATTAATTATTAATAGTTAATTCTTATTCTCTGAGTCTATGCTTTTCTGTATTTGTCATGCAGATAATTCCATGTAAACAGTCACCAGAGACAGTCACATGATTGACAATCCTTTGGAAATATGATGAAATGTTTTGAACAACCTTCTTGCACTGGAATGTACCAGTACTTGTCTTCAACTAAACTCTGCAGTTTTTAATCTGATAACTACAAATAATTGGATTATAGGATAAAAATCTAATTATCTGGATAACTGTTAACCTGTTAATTGCATAATGGTTATTTGAGCAGTTAATTATAATTTGTTCAGTTCACCAATTAACTTTCATCCAGACAATCCAGCTACAAGCCCAGTGCTGTAGTCCCAAAATTATCAGATGGTATAGGCCTACTCTAAGTCAGGACATGTGACATGCAAACTTCGGATGCAGAGAGGTTTTCCTCATAAGACGAAAAATAAATGTGCAGCCAACACAAAGAAAAGCTTTAAATTATTGGGAGTCTAAGGGTACGGAATGACCTAAACATAGGGAATCCGGGATCATCCTCCAGAAAAAAAATAAATAAATAAAGTGCAAAATTATGAGTTTTTAAGTCTCATCTGTCTGTCCGTCCGTCTGTCCATGTGTCTGTACGTGCAATAACTGAAATATGCTTTTCATGAAACTTCGCATACGCATTTATAACGTCCATGGGAAGATGCCTATTGATATTGGAACAAAGTAATGCCCGAAGTAATGCCCAATTTAGCCCCTATTTTTATGGTAATATAATAGAAAGACACGATAACTCAAATACGCTTTATAAGATTTTCATGAAACATAGTAAATGCATTTATGACGACCTTGGGTACAAGCCAATTGAATTTGGACCAAATCAGTTGACCAGTACTGAAATAACGAGTATATCAATATTAATTTTGTAATGAACCGTAAACTGGGCCAACTTTAGCCCTTGGGGGCAACTTTGTCCCACACAGAGAATAAAAGTTAATTTTTTTTTTGTAGAGGTTACATAAAAGATGACAGAATGAACTGTGGCATAATAACTTTGCTGTTTTCTGGAGAATCTATATGGATTACTAGGAATATTTTTCACTATCCTTTCATGGTAGCTCTGTCACAATTAGAATCAGCTGTTTTGTGGAGGGAAGATTGTGTGAAAACTTTATAGGCTGTGGGCCTGGATTTGAACCAAAAAATTGCAGTAAGTATCAAATTATTTACTTTATATATTTATAAAAGACATGGCATTTTAATAAAGCTTGATTTTAAATATATTTTTTTCATATTCATTCTAATTCATACCATGTATCATTTTAGAGGTTATTTGGGACAACTTTGTCCCGGGCCAAAGTTGCCATAGTTTTTTCATAAAAATTGTGTTGTGCTTGTTTTTTAGGGATTTTCTCTCAAAACACATTCCAGAACAACAGAAATGGGGAAAGAGAGGAAGGGAAGCAGGAGAAAGCTAGGGAGTCGGGAATACAAAAACTATTCTGACGATAAGTTACAAAAATGTTTGCAAGATATAACAGAAGCTCGTTTGTCACAGAGGGAAGCAGCAAAGCACTGGAATGTTGAGTCTGGAAACGAATCACCCCTGCAGACTTAGATACTGGTATTACTATTCCAGTGATTGTCTCAGAACCGAATAAGAAGAGAACAAGGGGAAGGCCAAGGATACCGGTAGTGGCAGATGATATCACCTCTAGCGAGGACTCTCATTTCAGTGTTGATGACACTACAAGCAATGATTCAGAATGTGAGAAAGAGGACCATGAGTGCCCAGCTCATGAAGCTGATGATTTATGGAAGGAAAATGACTATCAACTACAGAGGGAAACTCTATCCAGGCAGAATTGTTGGTTTTGCCACGTAAGATGGGATAAAAAAAAATTAAAGTGAAGTGTATTGAAAAACAATGAAGTTCTGGAGATGGCCACAAGAAGGGCAAGAGGATATATTGGCTTATGATTTTGCTGATATGAAAACAAGAATAGATGATCCCATACCAAGTAGGAGAGGATACTATTCTGTCGCTAAACTGAACAGTTTCATTTCTTTTTATAATTTTGTAAGTTTTTAGTTTTTATTGGACTGTTTTTATGTTTCACTATTCTAGTTACTAGCATTTCAATAAGTACTGTATAATATAATTTTTATATTCCAGTATAGCCTAAGTATTATTTTCTAGATTATTTTCTCAATAAAACATTATCACTTTTTGAATAAAATGTTGCATAAAATTTATTTTCCTATTTTTTGTGTGATAATTTCACTTGTAAAATGTGATTTGAATGGGTCACATTTTCACTTATGCACAACATTGATCCAGTGATCAAAATGTAGTCTTCAAAGAAGAAAAACTGTAAGTGGGCTAAAGTTGTCATGTGATGGGGCAACATTGGCCCATTTAAAAAATATTCACAGAAAATATAGGAAACAATAGTAATCACTCATTGTGTATCAGAGTGTACTCAGAAAACCCTCACTCTTATTTAAGATATTACTGATATTCTTATAAGAAAAAATACAGGAGAAGAGAGGCTTAAATTTCGAGAAATTGAAAAAAGTGGGCCAAAGTTGGCCAAAGTTGGCCCAGTTTACGGAATATTATTCCATGGCCCACAATATATTAAAGTAACGTAACAAATTGCTGATCGTATATTGATATTGTTAACCTGCCTTGATTGATTCGTTTCTTCATAATGATGTCAGTGCAAGGTAAATAATAATTTACATAATGTAAAAAAAAGATTTAAAACACAACTAGCCATTGAATATTGATATTATATTGTGCATTCTATGGATATGTAGACAACCGATATCTACATTAGGCTACATTTTAATGTGAGTATTTTTCTTATTCGTTCCTGTGCAGCAATATACCTAATGTAATTCCTGACAGATAGATTTCATATTGACTTTTTATTCATTCATAACCTATAAGGCTGCTTTAAACTTGAAACAAACATGTCAGCAAATCGTAGGCCTATTGCATCATTAATATTATTGCCAGCACATATTGTTTTTGGAGTTTAACTCAGAGATCTATTACAAAAATAACTTCTTTTCTGCATGGGCCTATTATAATTGCGTTTATCACTGATTAAAAAAGCATTCTGGCCCTTTATTATATCAGTTTACCTGATTTTATTATTAATATTATATTGTCTGTAACATCTTTAAATAAATAAATTAAATTAAATTATTGTTATTATTAATATTGGGGGTATGCCTTAGCATAGTGGTGCTGTGCTACAAATCAGAAGGTCATGGGTTCGATCCCCGATGAGGTCGTTTGAGTTTTTCAATCCTTCTGATGGCACTATGGCCATGGGGTCAACTCAGCCTCTAACAGAAATGAGTACCAGGAGCAATCCAGGATCATTCCTGGGGGTAAAGGCAGCTTGTGCATAAGCTGACGACCTTACCACCTTAATGTCCCGAATGTCTAAAAATCTGGGAGCCTCAACTTCCTGGAATCCTTGGAGCCACCTTGGCCTGTATAGGAAATACTTTACTTTTATCATTTATTTTTTTTCATTTTCTTATTTTTTTAAAATTTATCATAAGTTTAATGTTAGACCTACGGTACTTAATTTTAGATTTTTGTTCAACCATTCTTTAATATGCTCATCACACGTGACGTAACAGTTTCTTTGACATACTTTAAAGTACAAACTTTCATTATAACATTGTTGTTAATATTCCAACTATCTATTAACATCATACACAGAACATCTTCAACCCTTGAAAGCAGCAATTCGAACTGCACAATAAACAACCTCTATTTAAAATAAAATCAATTCCATTCATGTTAATTTTAATATTATAATAAATTAAGTTCACAATTGAGTGTTTTATTGCGTTGAGGTTAAAATGCCAAGAGAAGCCCTGCTCCCTGCAGGCTTTTGTCCCCTCCCATCTATCACAAAAGACAAGAACTTACTAACAGGTGATCATCAAGATAGAGTTGTTTATTTTATAAATTGCAAGTGTTCTAATAACTCAAACTTTATACATTTAAATTATGATCGAACAAAAACAGTCGTATGCAACTTGCCTATAATGGTAATTAAGACACTCGTATGAAAATTATGAACTTTGCTCATTCCATAAACATACTTACATATTAATGAATGAAATTACAGGCTCGTTGCAAACTTTTCTACATTTTCACAGCTCAAAATGTTCCACATGATGGAGCTTTATAAATTTTAGCAAGCATTCTGAAAAGATAGCTGAAGAGAAATTGGCATTATTTTCTTTGAACTAAAAATATTTTTGTAGTTAGGCCTACAGTTTATTTCTTTTAATCTGGATTGTTTACAAAAATTAAATTTTATGATTTTTTTTTAAAGGAAATTCTCATAGGAGTACAAAGGAAATGATGACTACTTTTATACAACATGTTTGAGAACATGTCTATTTTAATTATTCTTTTAAATCATCTGAAGAGGCATATGCACATGATTATAACTTCTTTCAAAATTAATAACTTATTAAGGTTATAGTTATAATGATATGAACCTTGAACTCTTTATTAAGTGCCAGTATGGTACTTTATGAGATTGTGTGTGGGGGACGAAAAATGTCTGTCCGTCTGTCCGTCCGTCTGTCTGTCTAACTGTCTGTCCGTGTGTCTGTATGC
Organism: Ectobius pallidus; assembly: GCA_964059195.1. Classification (NCBI taxonomy): domain Eukaryota; kingdom Metazoa; phylum Arthropoda; class Insecta; order Blattodea; family Ectobiidae; genus Ectobius; species Ectobius pallidus. The sequence goes on from CAXKWD010000009.1 coordinate 32,186,727, forward strand.
GCCATAACTCAAATACGCTTTATCGCATTTTCATGAAACTTGGTATACACATTTATAATGTCCATGGGAAGACGTCTGTTGATACTGGACCAAATCGGTTGGCCGGTACCGGAATAATGCCCAATTTAGTGCATTTTTATGGTATTATATAATAAAAGGCCCCATAACTCAAATATGCTTTATCGGATTTTCATGGAACTTGGTATACGCATTTATAACGTCCATGGAAAAAAAGCCTATTAATTTTGGACCTAATTGGTTGACCGGTACAAGAGTAACGACTAATTGAAGTCACATGTTTTTTTAATTTTTGTCTACCGGTATAATTTGACAGTTAACACTATTCCTTCACTTATGCTTATCAAACAACACAGTCAAACCTGAGTTGGTCAAATGGTAACGCCTTGGACTCGTATTCTGGAGGTCCCCGGATCAAATCCCGGAGCCGGCCGATTTGACATGGGTTTTTTAATTTTATTTTTTATTTTTATGTGAGTGCACGATTGTCAAGGTATCACAAATCTGTAGTTCTGCTGACGCTGGTCGATTTTAATCTGATTATAAAAACTTATTTTCTGCATATCATAATTGCAATTATAATTGATTCAACAAAAACATACTGGCACTTTGTTATATCAGTTTACCTGATTTTATTATAAAATATGTAAAAACAAATCTGTGACAAATTTTCAATAAAAATGGTAGTAACTTGTGGAATTTAGTATTTTCAGTTGCAAGTAAGCTAACAAATGTTTTCTAAAAAATTTTAACTAAAATTAAGTAAAATAAAATCAGATAAACTGATATAACAAAGTGTCAGAATGCTTTTGTTTAATCAGCGATAATTACAATAAGATATGAAGAAAATAAGTTATTTTTGTAATCAGTCTCCAAGTTAAGCTCCAATTCAATTCAGTTAGCAGGGCTTACAGAAGAACAATGGTGTAAAGTTTGATTCTTAACCAATGGTCACTCGTAGCTAAAATTAGTGGAGGTGCTGTTCTAGAAATTTTTAGCCTTTGTTTTAAAATTGTGTAAAGGAAACAAACATGTATAAAAAGAAAATTTATTCAAAAGCTTGATAAAATCCTAAAAGAACAAAATCAAACATTTTTAATTTGTTACAGTTCAACCTTCATCTATTTATGAAAGCCATTCTTGTTGTTTCAACTTCTCATCTCTGGATGAGAACTGCAAACATTTTTCTCCATTGAAAGCATTGCAAGTGCATTTAGTCTTTCCAAATTCATAGCACTTCTTAGAAAAGTTTGGCAAGTAAACACTTTACGACCCACCCAGCTCCCCTTTCCATCGGCCTGGTCGCCTTCTCCGCCAGCCTGCCTGTGTGCTCGCTTCCCCTACACCTACCACGCATCATCCCGCTCGCATCTTCCCCGCTATGGCTCATGCCGGCCGCTACTAAGCGCCGGTAATACAGCTTCCTGTGTTAAGCCGCGGCTTGCAAGAGACCCTTGCACCATACATAATATTTCACAATTTTTAAAAGCTATTATAAAACACAAAATAAAATTTCACGAATTATAGAAAATGTCGAACAATTAAAAAATACCCTTGTACCAAAAATAATATTTCACGATCTTTAAACACCGATTTGAAAGAAGAAAAAAAATTCACAATAACAAAAGACCCTTGCACCATACATAATATGTCACAATGTTTAAAAATGGTTATAAAAAACAAAATAAAATTTCACAAATTATACAAAATATGTAACAATTAAAAAAATACCCTTGTACCAAACATCTCCCCATCATATTTCACGATCTTTAAACAGATAAAATAATATTTCACAATAACAAAATACCCTTGCAACACCAACAAACATAATATTTCACAAATTATAAAAAAATAATAATTCACGATAAAAAAAAATACAAAATGCCAAAAACCCTTGCAACAAACATAATATTTCATGCCAACAGGATATTTCACAATTTTATATATTTATAAAAAATCGAAATTTACATAATTTTTCCCAATTTTAAAAAACGCCGTGTTGTGACATAAAACATGGCTTAAATGATGCAGAAAAATTCCCTTGCACCAACACTACTCTTTTCATAACAAACAAACCATCTCAAAATTAGAAAACCCGATTCTTGCGTTAACACTCGCTAACACCAATAGATAACTAAAATATATCGGAACTTCCTTCAGTGCTCAACTGTCTCTCGTGGCGTAATGGGTAAAGCTCTTGGCTACGATGCTAAGGGTCATGCGTTCGATCCCCGTTCGATCCAAAATTTAATGTTAGGAATAGGTCTCGAACAGGGAGGAAGAGAAGAAGAGAATAAAGGAGAAATAAATTATTTTTCTCTTTCACCATTTCCATACTAGATGTCGCCACCGCCGCTACTCTCCTAGTAGTTCTAATGCCGCCGCTAGGTTTCCCACCCTAAACCCCTACTTTCCAGTCGGGTCCCGTTAAGAGAGTAGTGGTGGGGGGCTCGGGTGGGTCGTAATGTGTTATTTTCCCAAAAGTTTTTATTCTTTTCAATGTTGAAAAGCAGCATTCCGCCTCTGATATAGTCATGGGAACTGTCAAGAGGATTTTTATCAGTTTCGTAATTTCACTAATTTCACGAATATATTTCTTGTCGTTGCTTATGCCTGAGATTAGAATATCAGGTGTTGAACGACCTCTTTTCTTATCTGTAGGCTACATATACATCTGCGCTCCTCTTGCGCTCTGTTCCGCACGCGTGCTGCTCGGAACGCAGATTGGTACGGCATTTTGAGGTGCACGCGAACTGCTCGCATGCCGCTCACCACGATCCGTCTCCTGTCGGTTTTTTCGACGAACACAAAGGATTTCTGATTTCACATTGGGACGTGTTTTTGGTAGTTGCGCTCCACTCGCATGCCGCTCGCGCTCCTCCTGCGCTCCACTCGCGTGCCGCTTGCATTCCTCCTGCGCTTCTCAAGCTTAACACCTGCAACAATTAAATGTCAGGCTTGCAGGGTTAAAATGACATTTGAATAATGAAGATAATATCACTGATTGCATCCATCCAATCTTGAAAAATCATAAACTGCCAACATCCAATAAAAAATAGCCCATTTATTGCTATCATCTGTTTATAAATTTAAAAAATTCTAAATACAATTTACATTAGTGTTAACTATATTCTCACAAAACTACAAAGGAAATGCACAATATCCTTGTAAACAGTACCCTGGGCATCAAACACTAGACAACAAATGTTTGATGTCTGTGCTAATCTCTATAATTTTTTCCTTCAGATATGGGATTTTTTTTCTCTTAATCTGTTTCTTTGTTCTCAAAATGTATTGTTGGATCAGGTTAATTTTCAGCCCAAATAAAGAAGACATTCTACCTTAACTCAAAGCTTCTCGGTACTTAAGGCAATTTTGTTTCTGATTGTGGGGTTGTTTGTTACTAATAGGAAGGAAATTGACCTTAAATCCACTTTGAGGAGGAAATAAGGTGTTTTCCTTTATCATAACGCACATAAGGCTGATTTCCATTTTAACGCAGCTTATTTTGGAGATGAGACATTTTAGATACGCCTAAAAAAGGGCTTAAGGAAGTAAAAACTGGGATTTTATTATTTCAGTAGATGCAGAACAACATTACATGGTGGATATGCATGTAACTCATTTTCGGCAAAAACTGGAATTAAGGCTCTTTTGCCTAGCACGGCAGTGTTGATGGGCTGTGATATATGAATTACGGAAACGCGCACAATGTGCATTATCTTAGTGATATATCATAATATATTAGCTAGACTACACACAAAATATTAGGCCTAGTGATGACAGCTGGTCACAGTCCATAATAGATCAATGTCTCATCAACAGGCCAGACGCAGAATGTATAGTGCAAGTTTTTGACCCGGGATACTCCGATCACCTCGCTCAACTAATAGATACATATAACTCGCACACAAAAGTCTCTCAAAGTACAACTCCACCACCAATTAAATACAAATATGCCAGGAAACTTAACAAAAAAGGCATGGACTACTTGAACATACTCCTAGAAAAAGAATCATGGGAAAGCATCTACCAGCATGAATCAGCTAATTATGCATGCGAAGATTTCTTAAATATTTTAAAACACCAAATGGACATCGCATCTCCCATCACGAAGGTTAAAATACACCAACACAAGAATTCCTGGATAACGCCTGGTATTAAAACCTCTAGCAAAAAATTAAAGCAGCTATCAAAAATCTCAAAAACATCCCTTGACCCTAATATAACCCTGTACACCAATAAATACAAAAAAATATACAATAAAGTATTAGTAGCAGCAAAAAAGAAGTACAATGATAACTATATAAATAAAGCTAGCAACAAATCTAAAGCAATGTGGGATGTAATTAAAAAAGAAATATCTCTCAGTAAAGTCAGTACTGACCCCAAACAATCCACATTATTTGATGCCTATAAGAGTCAAGTTTCCAATCCTACAGTACTAGCTACAGCCTTCAATGATCATTATTGCACCATAGCCAAACAAACTTTACACAACCAATCCTTAAAACCTAGAGCCCCTCTTGCTAAACCCAACTTTAATCTAAACGATAAAACAATATTCTTATACCCTGCAGAAAAAAGCGAAATAATTACCATTATCAAAAACCTAGCTAGAAAAAACTCATTAGGTACAGATGGAATCCCTCCCTCCTTAATAAAATCATGTAGCAAATATCTTGTGGATCCCTTATGCCACTTAGCCAACCTATCACTCTCGACAGGTCAATTCCCAGATATACTAAAGACGGCAATCATTAAACCCATATACAAAAAAGGCCCTAAAGATATGCTGGAAAACTATCGTCCAATATCCCTTCTATCACCCATCTCCAAAATCCTAGAAAGAGTAATGCTAAATAGAATAGAGTCCTTCATGTCCCACTGTGAAATAATATCAGAACATCAACATGGCTTCACTAAAGGAAAATCAATCGAATCCGCAGTATACAAATTTATCGAATATGTCAGATACACTCTCGACTCCGGCCACAGCTGCATTGGTCTATTCCTCGACTTATCTAAAGCTTTCGACATAATAAGCCATGATTTACTACTAAATAAATTAGAAAACTATGGGGTAAGAGGAACAGCATTAAGCTGGTTCAATTCTTACCTATCCAATCGCTTTCAAGTCGTCGAAATCACCCATTTCAACAAAACAAATCTAACACTAGAAAAATACACTTCGGAAAAAAAACAAATTCAATATGGAGTCCCACAAGGCTCAATTCTTGCCCCTTTTCTCTTTATATTATTTATTAATGATCTACCCTTAAACAACGATTCAGAACTCACCACACTCTTTGCAGATGATACTAACATTTTGGTTGGAGGTAAAAATGAACATCAGCTTAAATGCAAAATAGATACGGTGGCACAACAATTAATAGATTGGTTTAGAACAAATGGCCTCATTTTAAATGAAAGTAAATCAGCAGCTATTTCCTTCCACCACAAAAGAAATAACAATCCACCCAAGCCTATCATTACATTTGAAAATTCCATCAATTATACATCATCCGCAAAATTTTTAGGCATTAACGTAGATGAACACTTGACATGGAAACCCCACATCGAAGAAATTAATAGAAAGTTAGGAAAATTTACCTACGCAATGTTCCACATTAAAAAATTCACAAACTTACCCACAGTCAAGACCCTCTACTTTGCGCATGTTCACAGCATATTAAGATACGGAATCATATTCTGGGGAAACAGCACCTACAGTACATCAGTCTTTAGACTACAAAAGAGAATCGTTAGAACAATAATCGGAGCAAACAGAAATGATACGTGCAGACCAATATTTCAGGATTTACATATCATGCCTCTGCCATCTCTTTACATGTATGAACTTCTGCTACATGTCAAAAAACACATGGAGGACTTTAAAAAAATCGAAGCAATCCATAATCACAATACTAGACACAAAACCAACCTATCTATACCTTCTCATAGTACATCCTTATTCCAGAAAGGAGTAATTTACACTGGAATCAACCTATTCAACAAACTACCTCACCATTTGAAAAACATACATTGCGCAAATAAATTCAAAAAATCACTGAAAACGTTTTTTAATAATGCATGTTTTTATAGTATTGAGGAATACTGCAATCATGTCCGCACTACTCAATAAGTCACACTCACAACTCCTTCAGAGACTCATTAATTAGATATCTAAAGTTTTGCTTTTGAAATATGTATTATGTGTACTATCTGTAGATAATTGTATTATTAGGTATACTAGTTCTAGATCTCTGTATTATTTGTAGATTATTGTATTATTCTAATTTGTACTGGGTCGAGTATCTCGATCTACACTGTCCCATATCAATGTATATTGGTCACGAGGACGTAAATAAATAAATAAATTAAATATTGTACAAATATAAAGAAAAAAGAACTCGTTATATTGAATGTTGTTAATAATATCAAGAGGAAATAGGGGATGCTGCAGTTCCATAGTGCCTATAATGCGAGCCACCACTGTTCTTAACCTTAATTCATACTCATATACACTGATATAAAAAATTCTTAAAATGTATCAATATTTCACAAACTGTACTGGCAATAATATTAATGATGTAGGCCTAAGTGTCAGGGTTGTTATGAAAAAGCCGGCCTGATTTTAACTGGCCGGTTTTAACCGGTTTTATCCACTTGAAAAAAGTCAGGCATTTTATCCGGCTAAAATCAAATTGAATAAAAATAATTGAAGTTCCTTTCATGTTTTTATTTCAAAACATCACAAATTTAAAAGTTACAAGCTCAGAACCTGTTCACGCAAGCTAAGTGTTTTCCAGCATATTTTTTATGCGCAGTGAATAGTTTTAATTCAAATCATCCGCTAGGTTCTTGCGCCAAGTATTAAGTTGAGTAGGCGTAGATTACATCATTTCCTGAGCACGAGTTCTTTGTGTCGGGTTTTCCCCCTGTTTGGATGCCTTGAAGAGCGTCAGGAAGCCTCATCAGTATAAAGCCTGCAGTTAAACGAACAAGTCGCGTTCTAACACTGCTCTGATTCTCTAGTAACAAAGGCCTCTTCGCGCCCTTTGTATTTTCTCTAGAAATCGTAGGAATAAAACTTTCTTACAAGTTTTATTAATTTCAAGTAAATTACTTATATAGAATTTACATATTCTCCGTATTAAAAGTTCATTAGATTCACTTATTAGTTCAACGTAATTACATAGCGTGTGACGTCATCACTCACCAAGAAGCTATAACACGTGAGCAATCAAGTGCTAATAACTTAAAATACATTCATTCTATAGTAAATTTTATTACCTTTAATTTGAGATATAATTCATTGGTAAATTACAAAATTTACTAAATTACTTCTAGTGGTGCAACATTATTCGCGCCAATTTCCAATTCATTGTTTCTACGTGTTTCGTGAGTTATTATTCAGTGTTCATATATTGTTTCGTCAAGTGTTTACAAGTATTAATAAAATGCAAAGTTTTCATTACATTCCAGATTGTTAAACCAAATATGATTCCTGTGATCTCTGTTCCCAGTGTCCTCGTGATATAGTCCACTCTTGCTCTAAATTGGTCCTCCGCTACTCAGAGAGTTTTCCCATGTATTGCACATACATTGTTTCACTTCATTCCGAACTTTTGTTCCTCTAAACCTAACCTACATTTTATCCTTGGACAGGACATGTTACGTCCAAACCTAACATTGTCCTCACGGTCCTGATACCAAACATTGGTTCCTCACGGGCAGGATCATATTGGTACAATCATATTTATTGCATACTTGTATTCGCAAATACCGTTTCTCGAGTTCGTCTCATTCATCTGTGCTTCCGCGTCGGTCAGTTCGTGAGTTCCAGCAACCCTGAACTTCGCATCGAGGACAGCATCAAGCAGCAGTGATACGACTCATCGTGGGATTCCGGTCACCAGCGAACATCAAGAAAGCAGTGGACAGCTGACTCACATATTATCGTACAGCAGTGGTAGAATTTCAATCTTCAAGAACAAGTAATTTCCACATTTCGCATTCAACATGGAAAGTGAATTACGAGCTTTAATTAAAAGAAGAGGAATAATTAAAAGAGAACTTACTTATCTTCAAAGGGTCTGTGTAGATGTCAATGAAGATACTGATGTTTTTATGTTAAAAGTGCATTTCGACAGTTTAAACGAAATCTGGGACAGATACATTGGTATTCAAACTCAAATTGAATCTGTTGTGGAAGCAGAAGAAGATTTAGACTCACATTTTGAACATAAAGAGGTTACAAGAACCTGTTACAAGGAAATTAAAGCAAAACTTAGTGCTCTCATATGCTTACATGAGCAGCCAGGACGTAGTGTGAACTCTGTGAACAGTCAACAATCTAATCACAGTGGTAATTCTCATCACACATGTCAATCTTCTATTTCACAGTACAACAATAGGAATATACAATTGCCAAGAATTCAAATTCCTATATTCAGTGGAGATGTGACTAATTTCAAGCATTATCACGACACTTTCAGTAGTTTAGTGGTAAACAATGATTCATTAGATCCCATACAGAAATACCACTATTTGCTGAGTTCTCTGAAGGGTCAGGCTCACGCGCTCATTCAGAATCTTCCAGTCACTAATGAGAATTTTACTATAGCATGGAACTTTGTGCTCTAGATATGATAATACTCGAGTTATTGCCACAGCTCACATCAAAAATCTACTTTCGTTACCAATAATGAAAGATGAAAACGTTACAGACTTGCGAAACTTACTAAATCAGTTTCAAAGCAATCTTAACGCCATCGAAGCTCTCAATATTGAAATCCCATTACACGAAGTCATGTTCATTCAATTAATATTGGATCATCTTGGTGAGACTACACGTAAAGAATGGGAAAGTAAAATTGACTCACAAAGGTTCACATCGCTTCAAGAGTTGATGAACTTCCTGGAAGCCAAGGCTCATTCGTTAGAAGTGCTATCCAATTCTAACAATGTGCCAAGCCCATCCAAAGAAAAGAGTGAAAGACATACACAAAAGAAATCTGTAAAAACGACTCGTCAATCTTATGTTGCCATCAAAGGTGATACATGTCCTTGTTGCAAGGAAAGTCACAAGTTATATAAGTGCGACAAGTTTTCACAGTTGAGTGTAGATCAACGTTGGGATTTTGTGAAAAGCAAAGGTTTATGTGCAAACTGTTTCGCCAACAATCACAAAAGAGACCACTGCAAACTCAAGTCCTTCTGTAATTGTGGAATGGCTTCACACAGCAAATTATTACATAACACACGTGACAAGAAAAAGACCTCTCACCAGTCAAGCACTGGGGAAGGCACTGACAATTTGCCTGCCAGTTATTGTTCTATAAAGGAAAAATCCAACCAAAAGGAGATTTTGTTAGCAACTGCAGCAGTGCATCTTGAAGATAAGCAAGGAAATCTAGTGTTGTGCAGAGCGTTACTAGACTCAGGGAGCCAACTAAACTTTATAACTGAAGATTTAGCCAAGAAGTTGCAGCTGTCAACAACGAATGTCGATACTCACATAAGAGGCATAAATGGCACCTCTTCTTGCAGTCACAGTGTTAAGGTTAATCTGCGATCCAGAATCCAGAATTTCCAGGCTGAAATGAACTGTCTAGTAATCCCTCACATTGCAAACAAACTTCCTTCAGTCCGTATTGATCCCACAAAATTCAATATTCCTAGTGAAATTACATTAGCAGATCCTAAATTCTATATCCCTGGTGATGTCCAGCTCCTCATTGGTGCTAGCTTGTTTTACCAACTATTCACTAATGAAAGAATAGTCATTCCTAATAACCCTATTCTTAGTAACACGGAACTAGGTTGGATAATCAGTGGATCTGTTCCCAAAAACTCAATCAAGTCTAAGAAAGTCACATTTGCTCAACACAATTTATTTGTGACTGTTGACAATGTTGACACGCAGTTGAGACGTTTCTGGGAACTAGAAGATTTTCCTAAACCAGTGTTTACTAAAGAAGAAAGAGAGTGTGAAGAGCATTTCATACAAAACACTATTCGTGCAGATGACGGTGCTTTTGTAGTGAAATTACCCAAGAATCGATCTCAGGACTCCTTGGGCGAATCCAGACAACAAGCAGTGAAACGCTTAGAACATCTGGAAAGAAAATTTCAAACTAATTCTGTCTTGCAGGAAGATTACAAAAAATTCATGCAAGAATATGAAGAATTGGGACACATGAAGAAGGTTTCACTTCCACGGCCAGGTGAAAAATGCTTCTATTTACCACATCATGCAGTAATCAAGCCCTCGTCTACTACAACCAAGACTAGAGTTGTGTTTGACGCTTCTGTAAAAACATCTTCAGGCAAGTCCCTAAATGACATTCTGAAATTAGGGCCTACAGTGCAAGATGATTTATCATCAATTATAACTCGTTTTCGAACCTATAAATATGCATTCTCAGCTGACATTTCTAAAATGTACAGACGCATAAAAATGCACGAAAGCGACCAGAATCTTCAAAGGATTGTGTGGCGTTCTAATGCAAATGAGCCCATACAAGACTATGCATTAACTAGCGTGACTTATGGTACTAAATCAGCTTCATTTTTAGCCATAAGATCCCTGCATCAGCTGTCGATAGAAGAAGAAGATAAATACCCTCTTGCTTCCCAAGCTGTTAGAAATTCCTTCTATGTGGACGACTGCCTGACAGGACATGATAATCTTCAAGAAGCGCTACGCCTTCAAGAAGAATTAATCCTCATGCTTGACAGTGGCGGATTTCCATTGCGAAAATGGTGCTCCAATCATGAAGCTTTATTGGAAACTGTTCCGTCATCTCATCGAGAGACCCAATTGCCTCTGTCTCTTGATAACAGTGAAAATGCACATGCCCTTGGTTTACTATGGCATCCTGCAACTGATAATTTCCAGATTCAATCCCATCCTTCTCTTCAAACTCATACTCGAGTTAAACTTACCAAGCGTACTATCCTATCAGTCATATCCTCCATCTTTGATCCTTTAGGCCTTGTCAGTCCTATTGTTATCAATGCCAAAATCTTCATGCAATCATTATGGATTGAAAAGCTTGGTTGGGACGAGGAAGTACCGTCACACATAGCAGAGAAATGGATTGAGATCTGCGACATTTTAGGTACAATTCACACGATGCGTATTCCACGATTTGTTCTCACACATGGTACACTTCAAGATATACAGATCCATGGCTTCTGTGACTCTTCAGAAAAGGCCTATGGTGCATGCATATATCTCCGTTCGGTGAACAGTGAAGGTGAAGTTACAATTAACTTGCTATGTTCCAAATCTAAGGTTGCCCCTCTTAAAAGGCAAACCATTCCACGTCTTGAACTTTGTGGAGCATTGTTGCTATCTAAACTGTACAACAAGGTGTTGAATGACCTTAACATTCAAACCTCACAAAATTATCTATGGTCAGACTCAGTTATTGTTCTGTCGTGGATAAAATCAGATTCACGAAAGTGGAAAACATTTGTGTCCAACCGTGTGTCACAAATACAAGAACTTTCTGAAACAGCAGCCTGGCGACATGTTTCTACAGAAAACAACCCAGCTGATCTCGTTTCAAGAGGTGTATCTTCTGAACAATTGTCTGATATTGATTTGTGGTGGCACGGTCCTAATTGGCTGGCTCAAAACACAACATCATGGCCTGAACAACCAAAACAATTAACCGTTCAGGAGTCTTCCGAACAACTGGTTACTATCTGTATGGCAGCTACAACAGCAGAAGATAGTTTTCTCACAAGATTTTCTGATCTTAAGCGCCTGCAGAGAGTTACTTGTTATATGTATAGATTTATTTCTGCTTGCCGTCATGAAAATAAACATCATGGGCCTCTCGCAGCAGAAGAATTGCAAAATGCTTTACAAGTTTGTGTTAAAATTGCTCAGAAAGAAGCTTTCTCTCAAGAGCTGAAAGATCTTAGCCATAGCAAGCAAACTTCAGTGAAAAGCTCTATCCATGCATTAGTTCCATTCCTAGATCAGAACAACATTATAAGAGTGGGTGGACGGTTGGAGAAATCAGATCTTACACATGATGCAAGACATCAGGTTATATTGCCATCTAGACATCACTTAACAGTTCTGATTGTAGAATATGAGCATCGCAAGCTATTACATGCTTCGCATCAGCTGCTTATAGCTTCATTACGACAAGCCTACTGGATACCTAGTATTCGAAGAGTAGTGAAATCTATTTTGCATAGATGTCTCACCTGCTTTAAATTAAAAGCAGAAAGTGCTCAGCAGTTAATGGGAAATCTTCCTAGCTATAGAATAACTCGTGCTAGACCTTTTCTCCGCACAGCAGTCGATTACGCTGGACCCTTCAACATAAGATATGGGTCTCCACGCAGTAAAATTACTGTAAAAGCTTACATCGCTATTTTTGTTTGCTTGGTAACAAAGGCCATCCACATTGAATTAGTTTCTGATCTAACATCAGATGCTTTCATAGCAGCCCTTAGAAGATTTACAGCACGTCGGGGACTCTGTAAAGAAATTTTCAGTGATAATGGCACTAACTTTGTTGCCGCAAACAACAAGTTAAGGGATCTCAGATTGCTATTGCAATCAAAAGACTTTCAAACTACAATTCAAAATTTCACTGCAAACCACGATTATAGCTGGTCGTTCATTCCTCCAAATTCTCCCCATTTCGGTGGTTTACATGAAGCAGCAGTGAAATCTATGAAGTTTCATCTCAGGAGAGTTATGGGAGCTCAAATTCTCACATATGAACAGCTTTCTACGCTTCTATCTCAAATCGAAGCGTGCTTGAATTCTAGACCACTTGTTCGTCTAAATGATGATCCAGCTGATTTGTCATACCTTTCTCCTGGTCACTTCTTAATTGGAGAACCTCTCACTTCTCTACCTTCACATCCTATTACGGAAAATAAGAGGTATGTAGAAAGATGGCAGCTGTTGCAAAATCATTTGCAACACATATGGAAACGCTGGTCATCCGAATATCTTCATTCACTACAACAGAGGCAGAAATGGACCTGTTCCAGTGACAACATTCAAGTTGGTACTGTCGTCATCTTGAAGGAAGACAACATTCCTCCTCTTCAATGGAAGTTAGGCGTGATCACCGCTACTCATCCAGGAGAAGACGGCTTGGTTCGAGTGATTACTGTGCGCACTTCCAGTGGTGAATATAAGCGGCCCATAGTCAAGGTGTGTCCTCTACCCCAAGACGAGTAGCATATGGCACTTTCTATGATCTTATATTCAAGATTCTCCACTTGAAGTCCATTTCTCATCTATCTCTGTGCCAAATCGTATTCTTGCGATCTGTGTTACATGTATTTTTCTTTCTATCAATCTTGCTATTTGAAAGATCTCTCTCTGTCTTTCAGTTCAAGAGTTTTACCTACTCTAGCTTGAATTTCTTCATGTTGACATTCATTTCGAGGGGTTGAAATGCTTTGTCTATGATTAGCTCCTTGTCTGTTGTCCATTTACTCCTTTATAGCACTTTCCCTTTGCTGCATAGGCTAGTTTCTCCTTTGTAGCACTTGCCTTTTGCTGCGTAGATGTATCATTCCTTATAGGCCAACAACATTCAATAATCAACACGTCCCATTTCTCCCTTGTGCTTGTATTATTGGTGTTTTGGTGTCCCTTATCTACATTAATCCTCGGTCATAGGATCGCTATCCTAGCCACAACTACTACATGGTTTATATAGTCTTTGATCTTGACGTATGATTTCTGACTACTAATCCTCATACATTAGATTACTAGACAAGCCACTACTTACTACATGGGTTTTTTATGTTCTTTGAGCATAATGTATGACTGATCATAATAATTGTCATACTTATCATTGAATTTCTACTGCATTCCCATTTTCTACATTCTATGTTTACTTATGAATTATTGCTATCATTCATTGGAATTCTCTCTCACCATGTTCTTGATAATTGCCTACATTCTTTATAATTATCAGGTATCTTTTCCTTGTTCCAATGCATACTCCGATAGCAATGTTCCATCCTATTTATTTATTGAAGCTTTTCTTGTGTCGCTGCTCGTCTTGGGTCACCCTTAGCTGCCTTCAAGACGTCTTCAGCTTCACTTCAACTCACATGTCTACGTTTCTCCTCTGATTTATGTTGTGTCGTGTGCTTCAATGTAAATAGTGAAATCAGTGCTTTCTATTCAATATCATATTCTTGCAATATATGTAAGAAGTAATTTTCCAACACATATCACATGTATACATCCAATTAGAATCAGTGATTGTTTTGTGTACATATAAGTGTCTTTCCATTATAGCTTGCATTCCTGTTATGTTTTTATTGACGTTATAAGTCAAAGGCGCGGAGTATGTTCACGCAAGCTAAGTGTTTTCCAGCATATTTTTTATGCGCAGTGAATAGTTTTAATTCAAATCATCCGCTAGGTTCTTGCGCCAAGTATTAAGTTGAGTAGGCGTAGATTACATCATTTCCTGAGCACGAGTTCTTTGTGTCGGGTTTTCCCCCTGTTTGGATGCCTTGAAGAGCGTCAGGAAGCCTCATCAGTATAAAGCCTGCAGTTAAACGAACAAGTCGCGTTCTAACACTGCTCTGATTCTCTAGTAACAAAGGCCTCTTCGCGCCCTTTGTATTTTCTCTAGAAATCGTAGGAATAAAACTTTCTTACAAGTTTTATTAATTTCAAGTAAATTACTTATATAGAATTTACATATTCTCCGTATTAAAAGTTCATTAGATTCACTTATTAGTTCAACGTAATTACATAGCGTGTGACGTCATCACTCACCAAGAAGCTATAACACGTGAGCAATCAAGTGCTAATAACTTAAAATACATTCGGTATAAGTGCACTTGAACTAAGTTTTCGATTTTCATGAAAACCAATTTTTTTATCGATGTGAAAAACCACTCTAATCGTTCAGGAATTTTCACAGAATTTTTTGACACGTCACACACCTTTGTACTTGCCACGAAGGCTTCAAAAAACAGTAATTAAAGTCGTGATTTTCCCCATATAAAATCATAGTATTCTCTACCACGGCTATTTGATGATTAAACCCACATCTGACTTTGGAGCAGTACCAACCTGACAGCTAGTATCACACTGCATTTACACAAGTTAGAATGGAAGCTTTCGTTTCGTATAATTTCCGGTCGGGAAAACAATAGGAACTTCCTCAATGACAAGTTATAATAAATAAGAGCGCTGGGGTTACGCAAATTCGAACGGAAGCTTAATTTTATGTAATACATGGAGAGAAACCATGTTCGAGTATTTTATGTAATAACTCATATTTCCTTCGTGTTTTAATGAAGTAGAATAAGGAAACTTTTTCAAATATTAATTCGTGATCAATTAACATTAAAGTGTCCCCCCGCCTTGTGTTAGTCGGTAGCACGCTTGCCTTCCACCCGGCGGCCCGGGTTCGATTCAGCAGTGAAAAATCTCTTTCCCGGGTTCGTGACTGGGTGCTTGTGTTGTACTTAGGTTTAAATGTGAGGTAGGGGACTGGCGCACCCCGGAAATAAATTCGCCGCAAATATCCCCTTAAAGGATCTCCAGGAGACGTTTGCGCGATCCGGTTGGGCTACTACTACCACTATTAAACTAAGACAAATTCGAATTGATGCTTGATATTAGAAAAAGCATTGTTTAATTGCTGTTTTGCTTCATGTTTCATGAAGAGCTAACAGAGAAACATTTTAAATATTACTCAATTTCTTTCTTCACATTGTTCTTATTATTATTATTATTATTATTATTATTATTATTATTATTATTATTGTTGTTTTCTAAAATACTTGTCTTCAACATTGTCCTTTCATAAAAAAATAATAATCGTAATTTGGTTTGAAACATTCTTCCATCCTTTCATTTATCCATCCGTTCATCCATTAATTCATCCGTACATTCATTCATCCATTCAACCATAAATAAATATTTAAATTCATCCATCCATCCAGTTACTAGTTAATAAATTATTTCCACCATCCATTCATAGACTGATGGATGAATCTATGGTTGTATTGTTGAATTATTTAATGAAAAGGATGAGTGGGTGGATAAATGGATGCATGGATTTATTAATGGATAGCTGAATGTTTGTATCGATGGGTGGATGAAATAGTTAAATGAATTATTTATATAATAAATTAATTAATGGACGGATGAATGTTTGGTTATAGGGGTGGTTGGCTTGATTGATAGATGAATGGCTGGTTGGATGGTTCATTCATCCATCCATCAAATCCGTATGTTAATTAAATTTTGCATTAATCTATTCATCCATCCATTGATTAGTTCATTGATTAACCAATCCACCCATCCATTAATTGATCAATTAATTCATCCGTGAATCCACCCATCCATTCATCCTTTCATTCATCCATCAATATATTTACTAAATAATTAATAACAGTCCATCCATTCATCCCCTAATTAATCCAACAAACCTAACACCCACCCATCCATCAATTCAGACATCAATAAATATATCCATCCATCGAATTATCCATTCATCCATAAATTATTTTTCCAACCATCCAATTATTAACAATGAGATAATTAATTTTCATTTTTAACTAAAATTATTAATCCATCCATTGTCTATTAATTCATCCACCCAACCATTCATCCACCCATCTGTTCAATCATCCATACATCCATCCAGTCATTCGTCCCTTAATTAATTCATGTATTCCACCATTTAATTATCCATACATTCATTCATTCATTCATCCACCCATCTATCCACTCATGCATCCATCAATAAATTCATTCATTCATCGATCCAACCAACCATTAATCAATCCATTCATTCATTAATTTATTTATTAATTAGCCCACCTACCCATTCATCCATCCATTATTAATTCATTCATCCATAAATATATCCATTCATTCATCCGAAATTATTGATTTCACCCACCTAACCCACCATCCATCAAATGCTTTATGGATATATAAATAAATGGATGGACGGTTGAATTAATTAACTAATTGGATGGATAAATGTATGCATTAATTGATTCATCAATGGATGGGAGGATGAATTAATTAATTATGTACCTAATTCATTAATTGATAGATGAAGGGTCGATTGCTTGGTGAATGAATTAGTTAAATAATGGATCGATGAATGACTTCTGTAATAAGTGGATGGATCAATTAATAATTAATGGATGGTTGGTTAGATAACTGGATTGATTGATGGACAAATGGATGGTAGGATGAATGAAAAATGAATGGATGTATAAATGGATGGATTGATACATGGCTGAATGAATTATTGGGTGGGCAGATAATAGTTTTCATTAATTTCATAATTATAATTGTTATAAATAACTATTAAACGTATAAATAATATAACAGTAAAAATCTGGTTTGACATGTAATACATGTTTTCTATATTAGTCGATCGTCCTGAACGCGAATTTCCAATAAATACATTCCGATTTAAAATTAATGTTAAGCAATTTTCTTAGTAATAATATTAACAATATAAGAAATATAAATTACATGGCAATAAAAATGTTATTGTAGATGATATACATGTTTTTGCATGTATTTCACCACTTCTGAACGCGTATATGACAATAATAATAATAAGTTCCTTCCGCACTTCGAGAAAATTCTGATTTTCCATTAATATCACACATTTTTCGCAGAAAAAGTAGGAAGTATTTAAATAAAAATTCATTACATAGAATAATTTTTTTCCCGACCTAAGTTATATGTCTTATCTATAATTTGACCATTATGAACACGAATATAATATTATAATAATAACCAGTTCCTTCCGCACTTCTTGAAAATACCGATTTTCCATTAGTGTCACACAGTTAACGCAGAAATAGTAGGACCGTTTCAAAACAAAAATTCATTACATGGAGGGAAATTTTTTTTCCGACCTAAGTTACATGCGTTATCTATAATTCGACCCTTCTAAACACGAATATAACAATAATATAAACCAGTTCCTTCCGCACTTCGAGAAAAAACCGATTTTCCATTAGTGTCACACAGTTTCGAAACAAAAATTCATTACATGGAAGGAAAATTTTTTCCCGACCTAAGTTATATGTCTTATCTATAATTAGACCCTTATGAACACGAATATAACAATAATAATAACCAGTTCCTTCCGCACTTCTTGAAAATACCGATTTTCCATTAGTGTCACACAATTAACGCAGAAAAAGTAGGACCGTTTCAAAACAAAAATTCATTACATGGAAGGAAAATTTTTTCCCGACCTAAGTTATATGTCTTATCTATAATTTGACCATTATGAACACGAATATAATTATAATAATAACCAGTTCCTTCCGCACTTCTTGAAAATACCGATTTTCCAATAGTGTCACACAGTTTACGCAAACAAAGTAGGAAAGTTTCACACAAAAATTCATTACATGGAGGAAATTTTTTTTTCCGACATGTATTAAATGAGTTATTTATAATTAGACCCTTCTGACCACGAAAATCACAATAATAATAAGCAGTTTCTTCCGCACATCGAGAAAATACCGATTTTCCATTAGTGTCACACATTTCTCGATGGAAAAGAGGGAACTATTCAAAGAAAAATTAATTCTGTGTAGGATAATTTTTTTCCAACTTGAAATACGTGTGTTATCTATAATACGACCCTTCTGAACACGAATATAACAATAATAAATAGCAGTTTCTACCGCACCTCAAGAAAATACTGATTTTTCATTAGTGCCACACATTTCTCGCAGGAAAAGAGGGAACTATTCAAAGAAAAATTCATTCTGTGTAGGATAAATTTTTTCCAACTTGAAATACGTGTGTTATCTATAATACGACCCTTCTGAACACGAATATAACAATAATAATAAGCAGTTTCTACCGCACTTCGAGAAATTCCGATTTTTCATTAGTGTCACACATTTCTCGCAGGAAAAGAGGGAACTTATTCAAAGAAAAATTCATTCTGTGTAGGATACATTTCTTTCCAACTTGAAATACGTGTTTTATCTATAATACGACCCTTCTGAACACGAATATAACAATAATAATAAGCAGTTTCTACCGCACTTCGAGAAAATACCGATTTTTCATTAGTGCCACACATTTCTCGCAGGAAAAGAGGGAACTATTCAAAGAAAAATTCATTCTGTGTAAAATAAATTTTTTTCCAACTTGAAATACGTGTGTTATCTATAATACGACCCTTCTGAACACGAATATAACAATAATAATAAGCAGTTTCTACCGCACTTCGAGAAATTCCGATTTTTCATTAGTGTCACATATTTCTCGCAGGAAAAGAGGGAACTATTAAAAAAAAAATTCATTCTGTGTAGGATAAATTTTTTTCCAACTTCAAATACGTGTTTTATCTATAATTCATCCCTTCTGAACACGAATATAACAATAATAATAAGCAGTTTCTTCCGCACTTCGAGAAAATGCCGATTTTCCAATAGTGTCACACATTTCTCGCAGGAAAAGAGGGAACTATTCAAAGAAAAATTCATTCTGTGTAGGGTAAATTATTTTCCAACTTGAAATACGTGTGTTATCTATAATACGACCCTTCTGAACACGAATATAACAATAATAATAAGCAGTTTCTTCCGCACTTCGAGAGAATTCCGATTTTCCGTTCGTGTCACACAGTTTACGCGTAAACTGTGTGTCACGAATGGAAATTCGGAATTTTCTCCTAGTGCGTATGGAACTGGTTATTATTTTTGTTCTATTCGTGTTCAGAAGGGTTGAATTATAGATAACACATGTAAATCAAGTGGGGAAAAAATTTTGCCTGCGTGTAATTAATTTTTGTTTGAATCATTCCTACGTTTCTTGCGTAAAATGTGTGACGGTAATGGATAATCGGTATTTTCTGGAAGGGCGGAAGGAACTGGTTATTATTATTATTGTTATATTCGTGTTCTGAAGGGTCGTATTATAGATAACATACGTATTTCAAGTTGGAAAAAAATTTATCCTACACAGAATTAATTTTTCTTTTAATAGTTCCCTCTTTTTCTGCGAGAAATGTGTGACACTAATGGAAAATCGGTATTTCTCGAAGTGCGGAAGAAACTGCTTATTATTATTGTTATATTCGTGTTCAGAAGGGTCGTATTATAGATAACACACGTACTTCAAGTTAGAAAAAAATGTATCCTACACAGAAAGAATTTTTCTTTGAATAGTTCCCTCTTTTCCTGCGAGAAATGTGTGACACTATTGGAAAATCGGCATTTTCTCGTAGTGCGGAAGAAACTGCTTATTATTATTGTTATATTCGTGTTCAGAAGGGACGAATTATAGATAAAACACGTATTTCAAGTTGGAAAAAAATTTATCCTACACAGAATGAATTTTTCTTTGAATAGTTCCCTCTTTTCCTGCGAGAAATGTGTGACACTATTGGAAAATCGGCATTTTCTCGTAGTGCGGAAGAAACTGCTTATTATTATTGTTATATTCGTGTTCAGAAGGGACGAATTATAGATAAAACACGTATTTCAAGTTGGAAAAAAATTTATCCTACACAGAATGAATTTTTCTTTGAATAGTTCCCTCTTTTCCTGCGAGAAATGTGTGACACTATTGGAAAATCGGCATTTTCTCGAAGTGCGGAAGAAACTGCTTATTATTATTGTTATATTCGTGTTCAGAAGGGTCGAATTATAAATAACACATGTAACTCAAATCGGAAAAAAAATGTTCTCCATATAATAAATATTTATTGATATCGTCCCCGCTTTTTCTGTGAGTAGAACACTGCACACATCCCTAGCGTCTGACTGTAACGGTTTTTTTTGTTCGCCAGCACCACAAATATTATTATTAGCTTTCGGGATTTTAGGTTGGTAAAATGCAATTTTAGGTGCCTAAAGTAAGCTCTATATAATTATGAAATAGGATTTAAAAATTGCAAAAATGATCTATTAAAAATCGTGAATTCCATTGAAGTTGGTATTTTTCTTAAACATCCAATTATAATACATTATTATACGAGTATATTTAAGAAGGTCCACCGGCGTGGTCTCGTGGTTAGCGTCGCTGTCTACAGATCCGTCGGCCCGGGTTCGGTCCACGGTATCTCCTCGGATTTTTCTGGAACGGGGTGCACTCAGCCTCGTGACCCAAATTGAGCAGAGAGGAGTAGCGGCTCCGGTCATGGATACCACCATTAACGGCCGTGGGTGTCGGCATGCAGACCACATGCTTCTAATCCTGCCATCTGCCTATGGTAGATGACGCAGTGGACGAGTTCTAGACCTTGTCCCTTCAGGGATGTTAGCGCCACGGAGTTAGTTATATTTAAAAAGGCAAAATTCAACAAGTAATAGGCCTATAAACAATATTCATTTCTTCCATATCTTGTCCACAATTGGCTACACCCTTGGGTAGAGAGGAGCTTTTCATGTGCAAATCGCTTTTTTTCAGACAACAGACAATCGTTCTTATTTGAGAATCTCCACCAAGTGTTCATAGTTATTTTTATTACAGGTTTATTGTAAACATCGCAGTTTGCTTGTAGTAATAGATAATTATTTTTTTTTTCTTTTTTAAATAGCACATATTTCCTAGGGGCAATTTTATTGTCATGCCAGTTCAGAAAGAATTTCTTTTTCGCTAAGGGTGTCCAAGTAGTACTTACTTCTTTAGTAACAAAATATGTGTGTTTAATACAGTTCTGAATAATGCAGCAGAATAAAATCATATCAATTAAAATGTGCATCTACAGCCATAGGAAAGTCGCTCATTTATGACAACATCTTCTCTAGTGTTCCTACAAATGTAGAAACTCTGCCTTACTGACTGCACCACCCAGGAAATATATTTTCGTTTCGTGTGCGTCTACAGCCATGGGACTGTCGCTCATTTATTGTGTGTACACCTTCTGAACTGTTCCTGACAATTTTGAAACTCTGCCGTACTGACTGCTCCACCCAGGAAATATATTTTAGTTCCGTGTGCATCTACAGCCATGGGACTGTCGCTCATTTATTATGTGTACACCTTCTGAACTGTTCCTGACAATTTTGAAACTCTGCTGTACTGACTGCTCCACCCAGGAAATATATTTTACTTCCGTGTGCATCTGCTCATTGGTAATCTCAACTTTAACGTAAGTTATGATACGGTTGTGGATTGTGAATTTAACACATTCGAATTTGATGTAAAATCGAAATTTTCTCCTTAAAGGTCTCAAAATAATTAGGCCTTAGTGTATACGATGTTAAATTGCAGCCTGCATACTTATTTGTCCGGAGATATTATTCATAGCGTTGATATTAACGCGGGAGGTGGAGAAAAGGCATTCAGGTGTGGTGTGTGTAAGAGGTCCTTTACCGGATTTATTGCTTTTGTTTTGATTTGTCATTGCGCTCGTATGAGTTTCACGGCATTCAGGTCTAGTCAGTGGCGGACGCAGACATTTTTTTCGGGTGGGGATTTGAATAGGTAGACGGAATACTAAAAAAAATTAATCAACTTACATATACAATTAGTTTATAAAACTGGCCACTTAGAGTATATATATATATATCCTTTTTTTCAAATTTCGGGGGGTTTGTAACCCTCCTATCCCCCCCTGCGTCCGCCACTGGGTCTAGTGACTGTTAATATACACATAAGTAAGGTAAATGTAATACGGCATTAATATATGTGTCCAAAAATAAAATACGTAGTTATAAAAATGTTGGAAATACAATTTCACTCATACTGAAGAGTGATCATTTTAGTATCCTGTATGTAACGAAGAGAATCCTATAGCAAACATGACATTTACTAGCACATGCACTAAATTCAACTCAACACAAGTAGTTTCAGGGATTTATTTGGAATGTTGGCAACGCTCGTATCAACGGGGCCGTTACAGAATGGATCATGACTGACAAAATGTATTTTACGGCAAAATTCATGCAGTTATTTCTCTTTATTTTCATTTACGAAGCATTTATAAAGACATGTTGCATGTGAAAAAATTCTGTGAAAAATCCTGAACGATTTGAGTGGTTTTTCAGATCCATAAAAAATTTGGTTTTCATATAAATCGTAAACTTAGTTGAAGTGCACTTATACCATACATTCATTCTATGGTAAATTTTATTACCTTTAATTTGAGATATAATTCATTGGTAAATTACAAAATTTACTAAATTACTTCTAGTGGTGCAACATTATTCGCGCCAATTTCCAATTCATTGTTTCTACGTGTTTCGTGAGTTATTATTCAGTGTTCATATATTGTTTCGTCAAGTGTTTACAAGTATTAATAAAATGCAAAGTTTTCATTACATTCCATATTGTTAAACCAAATATGATTCCTGTGATCTCTGTTCCCAGTGTCCTCGTGATATAGTCCACTCTTGCTCTAAATTGGTCCTCCGCTACTCAGAGAGTTTTCCCATGTATTGCACATACATTGTTTCACTTCATTCCGAACTTTTGTTCCTCTAAACCTAACCTACATTTTATCCTTGGACAGGACATGTTACGTCCAAACCTAACATTGTCCTCACGGTCCTGATACCAAACAGAACCTGTAGTTGGCCTACTTAGGCCTACTGAGTGCAAATGCAGAGCTACCAGTTTTATCCACTTGAAAAAAGCCAAGCATTTTATCCGGCTAAAATCAAATTGAATAAAAATAATTGAAGTTCCTTTCATGTTTTTATTTCCAAACATCACAAATTTAAAAGTTACAAGCTCAAAACCTGAAGTAGGCCTACTTAGGCCTACTTAGGCCTACTGAGTGCAAATGCAGAGCTATCAGTTTTATCCACTTGAAAAATGCCAGGCATTTTATCTGGATAAAATCAAATTGAGTAAAAATAATTGAAGTTTCTTTCATGCTCTTATTTCCAAACATCACAAATTTAAAAGTTACAAGCTCAGAAACCTGAAATTGTATTTAGTGTAATTTAATACAGTGAGTCCCATGCAAGAGTTGGCCAATGACACGGGTTTCTGCGTTGCGGCGGGCACAGCAAATAAAGCCGCGATCGGTGTAGTGATTCAGGTTCTCACATTTACAGTTAAAATTACAATGAAAATAACCATGTACCTCATCACAAGAGATGTTGAAAATGTTCTCCTCTTGCATCCACACAATACTGGCACCATTTTAAGAAATTTTCTTTTACACGCGTAAGTTCAGCTTCCGAAATAGAGTTAATTTTTCTTGTGATATTGTCTTCAAGTTCTTCTAATGTATGGGAAATTGAAATATACACTTTATTTTTGAAGCTTCCCCATAAATAATAGTCACATGCTGTTAGAAGAACTTAAAGACAATATCACAAGAGAAATTAACTCTGTCTCGGAAGCTGAAATTATGCGTGTGAAAGAAAATTTCCTAAAAAAGATGCCAGTATTGTGTGGATGCAAGAGAAGAACATTTCCAACAGTTCTTGTGATGAGGTACGTGGTTATTTTCATTGTAATTTTAACTGTAAATGTGAGAACCTGAATCATTACCCCAATCACGGCTTTATTTGCGTAGATATTTCACCCGATCGCTCGGAAGTTGGAGCTGTGCCCACCGCGTCGCAGAATCCCGCGTCATTGGCAAACTCTTGCGTGGGACTCACTGTACCACTTCACTGTGTAATTCCCAGCAATAGTTAATTACCGTATTTACTCCAATATAATGCACCCTCGAATTTAATGCGCACCCTGATTTTGAAACTTAAAATCATAAAAAAAGAGTTTGTTAGCGAATGTAATGCGCATCAATAGGAGGATATTTTATTTGGAATTTTGTCATAGTATTTATAGAATAATGAACCAACACATAAACATTTACAGTTAACTGCCAGTTTTAGGCCTACAAGTAGGCCTATAGGCATGACTCATCATTATTCATTAATGTGTTCATCACTGGAATCCTCGGAGGAGCTTATTTTTTATTGCTAAATGGACAAACAAAACGTTAAATGAATGTTTCACAATAAAAGCTGATACCACTCTAAAATGAGTTTAAAATCGACAATGCACAATATTCCACATTTGCACTATAGAACTGACAAAAACAATTTTTTCACTATGTTTCAGAAATTAAATTTCATATGGTGTAGGCTAACAATAAAATGAACAAAGTCGAGAATTATAGCAATGCATTGTTATGTAGATCAATATTACCTCCGACCTACGAAACGGATTTGTACTAGAATTTAACGCGCACCTCAGTAGCTTTTGATGTAGTAAACCACAGCATCCTCCTTGAAAAATTGAATAATTATGGTATTAGAGGAACCGCAAATGCCTGGTTTTCCTCTTATTTGAGTAATAGACGGCAAATGGTCCAAATCGACTCCCAGAATTCAGACCTTCTGCAGGTGAATTGCGGTGTCCCTCAAGGATCCTTGTTGGGCCCACTACTTTTCCTTATTTACATCAACGACCTCCCGGTTTATCTACCGCTCTCCAAGAACATTCTTTATGCTGACGACACCAACATCCTAATTTCTGATATAGACAGCGCTCAGCTTCAAGCTAAAGCTAACAAAACTTTGGAAAATCTCCAGGTTTGGCTAAATTACAATAGACTGCACCTCAATATTTCCAAAACTAATTACATAAATTTTTGCCCTTTCTCCCTAGCAAACTTACAAATTATGTTTAATAATGTTTGCTTAAAAGAAGTTGTTTCCTCTAAATTCCTGGGTATTTGGGTTGACTCCAAGTCATCCTGGAATACACATATCTCCCACCTCGCTGAAAAAGTATGTAAAATCACTTATGCTTTGAGAATTTTAAGTAGATTCTGTAATATTGAACTGCTCCGTACTCTTTATTTCGGCAATATCAACTCTGTAATTTCCTGTGGCATCCCTTTCTGGGGAACCTCTCCCAATCTAACTCGGATATTCAAACTCCAGAAGAGGATTATCAAAATTATGATGCATGTTTCCAACCGCACGCATACCAAGCCTCTTTTCAAAAAATTAAATATTCTTCCTGTCCCTTGCATCTTCATTCTAGAGACTGTCTGCTTCATACATTCTAACAAACCGAAATTTCCAAAGAACTCCCATCACCATAACCACGACACGCGAGGAATTAATGATTTTCACCTCACATCCCACCGAACCTCCAGAAGTTTAAAATTCATCAATCACACAGGTCTAATTCTGTACAATAAACTTCCCCACTCTATTAAGCACACCAGTCCAAAACTTTTCAAAACCAAAGTGAGAAATCTTCTTATGGAGCATGTTTTCTATAGTACTCAAGATTTCATCTCCGCCAATTTACTGACTCTATAAATTTATTTTTACTGGATAATAATTTATGGAGTAATTGGAGCTACGTGATTCCTCCTGATCTCTCCTCTTTCTCTTTTCCTCTCCATTTCTATAAGTCAAAATTGAATCACAAGTAAAATTCTAAATGTCCGTGTCTTATTGTACTCTGTATTATTTTGTTCTAATGTCTGCATTTTGTATGAGTGTGTACTGTATGTATATGTATAGGTATGTATAGGGATGTTTTGTTTAATATTTTTTTTAGTTCTTAAGTATGACGAAGCCTTTGGATTCTTGTAATCCCTAATGGTGAATAAATATTATTATTATTATTATTATTATTATTGAAATCTACAAATGGACAAAAAATAGGGCACGTTGCTTTATTCTGCCTGTTGATGTATACAAGCTTCTGGGCTTTTTCATTGCCTAGTCTGTTTCTCAATTTTGTTTGTATTAACCCAAATGAAGAAAATACTCTTTCGATTGATGAAGAACTGGCCGGCATACGATGTAAAGATTCTATGACTCGAAAAAATTCCAGCGATAGGTGATTACGCTTCAGATTTGTGTAATTGATGGATAAATAAGTATAAAAGATCCCTGTAGGTAGGCCTACAGGGCACAGGCTAAGGTAGATTTCATAGTGCTTTTTATGAATTTACTAGCTTAAAAGGCCCGGCGTCGCTCGGGTTTTGTATTTTGTAAATGCGAAAATAATTTATGAAGGACTTTCGATTTTCAAACTCGAGGTCTTTAAGGTCTTTATATAGGTATTTAGAATTTGAAATGGGGAAGAACGACTTATCACACACAAACTATTTCCTCAGAAAACGCTAGATAAGCTACAGCTTATTATAGCTTATAGCAGATCCCCGCGGCTTCGCCCACAATAAATAATAGGAAGATTATAAATTAAGAGCAAAATAATTAAACTATTATATTTACTAACACTTTGCACACGAAACATTCATAGGTCTAAATTAAACGATTGATAGGCCTAATTAATGAAACAACTGTAAATCCGGCTTTGAAGTGAATTCCACGATTAGAAAGCGCAGCATGGGAAAAATAACCTCAGATTCGAGTTCCCTGGCCTAAAAAAACCCTGCATAATGTTTGTCCATTTAGGGCTATATTCACTATTCTTCTTCCGTCTAGGGTGAAAATTTCATCTGTCTGCGTGCCTTGACATTATAAACAAATGATTCGGCCATGGTGGGCTTACAAAATTCGAACGATCGCGATGCTTTTATTTCCAAGGAATGACGAAATTAGGCAAAGTCATCTGCAATTGATTTGACAACTGAAAACTGATGTTTCGAAAGCGCAAGAAATGTACGTCTCAATCCCGTTTTCACTCATAACTCGCGAACGAAAGCTAAAATTAAAAATGTAGCATGCCTTTGCGGGAATGTATTCAACAACTTCCCAAAGTTTCATTGTGATCGGATGAATGGCATAGTAATGCATAAAGGACAGACACACATACATTCATTTTTATGTAGGCTATATAGAAGATCTATATAGATTACCCGTCGAGCGTTGCTGCAATCTCAGAAGATTATGAGAATTGAAATCGATTAAACTCACGATGAAAAAAATGTGTGTAAATGTATTTGACAGACAGACATATATTCGTTTTTATTTATATAGATGAAGAATGGAATAAGCCTACTGAGGCCATAGTTTCTATATTCATTTGTCCAGACTTATAATTCCGTTACATTTCAGGCAGATTTAACGACCCTACATAAGAGATTTTACCGGTACTTATGATTACATATAGAAATGTTGTAGCCTGGACCCCGAACTAAGCAACTTCCCCGGAATTTTCTGTAAACCATCTTTCATAAGAAGCATATTCCACGTTAAATTAATATTTAATATTACCTTATCATCACCTTATCATTAACTTCTCTGGCGTTTATAATAACATGAGATATCCATTGCCTTCCAAAGCGATCGCGATGCTATTGTTTCCAAAGTATGACAAAAATAGCCAAAGCCTACTGTAATTGATTTGACATTGAATGGTAACTTATTACTGAAAACACAAAACACAAAAAATACACGATTTTTGCCCGTTTTTCACTCATAACTCACGAACGAATGGAAAAATTAAAAATGTAATATGCCAGAAACCTTCCCGGGAATGCACTCAACAACTTCCCAAAGTTTCATGGTGATCGGATGAATGGTGTAGTAATGCATAAAGGACACACACACACACACATACATTCATTTTTATATATATTGATTGGGGTAAGTGTAGAATAAAAACTGAAATATTTTTTATAAAAAGAAAGTTGTTAATTATGTATTAATTGATATCTTTTATTATTTCATTTTTAATTTTGCCAAGGATTATTGTTCTAAAGATATTTAACTATTATTTTTAATATTTCAAACTTTATTTCATTGGTAATTTTAGCCTCAGTTGGTCCTCATGAATTCATTTCGGCATGCCTATTGGCTGAGGTATATTTTAAAGTGTTTTTGACTTTCAAAAATTCAAATTTTTTATTTATTTATTTATTTAGATTTGTTCATCTTAACATAGTACAAAATACATGTTTATGAACATCTGCATTTGCACCCTTGCATTCATAACAAGCACTCTATAAAAAACTCAATATTCACAATACAAAGATATGCATAATAAATGTTACATAATATACAACATATATACAGGCGTGTACATTATGTACATTAAGATAAATCATCCTCCAAGAATTCCTCGACATCATAGTATGCTTTACTTATGAGGAAGCTTACAAGTAATTGTTTGAATTTTTTGTTTGGTTCAGTATTTCTCATGTATGGCGGGAGTTTATTGAAAAATTTAGTGCCGATGTAGCTTGGTTTTTTTTTCAAAAAGCTTAAGTCTATGCCTGGTGATAGCCAGGTTATTAGCACCTCTAGTTTGGTGATTGTGAACATCCGAGTTTTTTGCTACCGGAGTTGAGTTATTATATTTTAAGTACAATATGGATCGTAGAATGAATATCGAAGGAACAGTCAACAGCGATAGTTTTCTAAATGTTTCCTTACAAGCACTATTATATGGCAGTTTACCCATGTATCTAACTGCTCTCTTTTGCAATGTAAGAATTTTCCTAATGTTTTCCTTAGATGTATTGCCCCATAATTCAATCCCATATGTAATGTGTGAGTAAATGAGTGCAAAATACACAATCCTAGTAGTATCCATTGGGAGGTATTTGACAATGTTTCTTAATACAAATAGTCCTGAACTGATTTTACTTTCGATTTTGTTGACATGACTGTTCCAAGAAAGGGATTCATCAAGAGTTAGACCCAAGATGTTTACTTCGCTGACTCGTTTTACCTTATCATCACCAATCATTAACTGTGGTTCGAAGGATGCATTTTTACACTCAAAATATATAAATTCACTTTTATTAGCATTAACTGATAGTTTTATGTTATGGAAGTACTGAACCAAAGAATTAGTGGTAGTATTTATTTCCAGTTCCATTTCTTCCAGGTTTTTATTACCATAACATAGATTAGTGTCATCTGCATATAATGTGAGGCCAGTGCTTCCAGGTATAATCGTATTTAAGTCATAAATATATAGTATAAACAGTAGAGGTCCCAATATTGACCCTTGTGGCACTCCTGTTGTAATGTTCCTGGCAGAGGACTGCCCATTTGAATACTCTACAAATTGTTTCCTATTAGTTAAGTATGATTTCATCAATTGATGACCTATTCCTTTAAATCCAAGGTGATACAGTTTGTCCAGTAAGATTTTAGTATTCACACAATCGAAAGCTTTTGACAGGTCCAATAGCACACTAGCTGTGAACTTACCCTTATCTATGCTATCGGCAATAAATTCTACTATTGTTATAACAGCAGATATTGTTGATTTGCCTTGAGTGAAACCATGCTGGAATTTCGGTGTCAGATCAAATTTTTTCAAGAAGTTCACAATTCTTAGATAGATAATTTTTTCAATAATTTTGGATATGCTGGGTAATATAGAGATCGGTCTGTAATTATTTACATCTTCACTATTTCCTTTCTTTAATATGGGGATAACTTTAGCTATTTTTAGTGCATCGGGGAATGTGCCAGTTTCAAATATTGTATTTACAATTGTTGCAATAGGGTCAGCAATTGACAATATGGTTGCTTTTATCACTTTGATCGGGATGCCATCATAACCACTACTATTGGTCGACCTTAGTTTCTTTACAATGCCAATAATTTCATTTACTGTCGTAGGACCAAAGAATATTGTTCTGTTTGATGTATTGATTAGAGCAGTTGCGGGACTGTTACTTGTAGGTCTCACACTGTTAGCAATATTTTCACCAATAGAGATAAAATATTTGTTAAATACATTATTAGGAATGTCAATTATTT
This sequence comes from Ectobius pallidus, assembly GCA_964059195.1. Classification (NCBI taxonomy): domain Eukaryota; kingdom Metazoa; phylum Arthropoda; class Insecta; order Blattodea; family Ectobiidae; genus Ectobius; species Ectobius pallidus. The sequence goes on from CAXKWD010000009.1 coordinate 32,217,393, forward strand.
CACCTTGGTGCTTTAATTGAGTAGCTTTAGGAGTACTATTGTTATTTTTGCCTCTAAAATGATTTATAATGTCCCAACTAGTCTTACTTTTGTTATCCGAGTTCAAAATTAGGTTACTAAGATATTCTTTCTTGGCAGCGACGACCTTGCTATCATAGAATTGTTTAAACTCTGTGAAAGTTGATTTGTTTATTTGACCAGTAGTGAGTTTGGTGTTTTGAATGTTCAATAGTATTCGAAGTTGTTTTATTTCCTCAGTTATCCAATTTCCCATTGTTTTACTTGCTTTTTTACTCCTTCTAAGAACCTTGGGGCAATATATATCGATGTAGGATTGGAGTAAGGACTGGAAAGCATAGTAACTATCATTGACATCCAATCCTGCACTGATCTCATTCCACTTCTCTTGACTCATTGCCTCATTTAGGTTATTTAAATTTGGTTCATTGAACAAGTTACTACGATTTTTATGACAAGATTGATTGATATGTACAAGGGGAGAGTGTAGATCAAATATTCTTATACCTTGTGCACTATGATCGGATAGAGATGTGTGTATGACATATGTGTCAATAGCATTTACAGGGAGGTTGGTTATTATATTATCGATTGCTGTTCCATTATTTCCATTAATTCGAGTAGCTATCCCAATAGTATATCTCAAATCAAACTGTTTTAGGATGTTCATTAATGATTTATAATTAGGTCCCTCTTTGTTGAGAAAGTTAACATTAAAATCGCCTGCAAGTATTATATTACATTTTTCATTGTGCATTAGTTTGTCAAGAATTTCTGTTAATTTATCCAAGAATTCCTTAAAGCTGGCATTTGGGGATCTATATATCCCAACGACTTTTATAGTAAGAGACCCAATAGTTACTTTGATGCCGGTGCATTCTAGATAACCTTCACAACTGTATTTATTTGAATTTAGATCTGTGAATTGTCTGATGTTTGATCTACTTATATATATAGCTACCCCTCCCAATTTCATATGTGTTCTGCAGTAGTAAGCTGCTAATGTTAAGTCACTTAAACTTGCATAGTTTATTTCCGAGCTCCTTAGGCCATGCTCGGTAAGGATTAATATATCAGGGTATTCATCCTTGATGAAGAGCTCTAACATATCAATTTTATTTTTTAAGGAATTTATATTCTGATGTATAAGTTTCAGCATTGGCCTACTTTTTATTTCTTGTTTCACCGATGGTTGGGTAGTTCTCGCAGACTCAATTATAAAAAATCATCCCTTAGCTTCTCAGGTAGCCTCTTGTTTCTATTGGAGGATCTTCCTGATGTTTGATTTTTCACCTTCTCATTGATTTTGTTGTTTCTTTTGTCTTGGGTATCTCCTTCCATTGGTGTTGACTCGTTTATCCCTTGAGATGGTGCATCCTGATTTGGTGTTCTGCTTGCTGTCTTTAGGCTATCAGATTCCTCATTGCTATTACCTCCTATATCATAATATCCCTTTCCTTCTGTTGGTGTTCCGTTTATTCTTTCCTGGAGTACAGCTTCCTGATTTGGTACCTTGTTTTCAGTTACTGGTATTCTGCAGTCCTCATTGCTTTCCTCTCCCAAATCATTATGTCCATTTTTATCCTTTGGGATTCTGTTTTCTCCTTCCTGGATTACAGCATCATGACCAACTTTTCTGTTTTCAATCATTGTTAATCTAGATTCCTGATTACTCTTGCTATTGTCATCAATATCATGATGAGTATTTTCTACAGTTGGTCTTCTGTAGTTTCCTTCCTGGGATACAGCACCCAGATCCATTAATCCGTTTATTGTTTTTGATGAGCAGGGTGATTGAATTTCAATAGATCTATTGTTATATTTGCCCTGGCATTTCCCAACCCGATCTGGTGTCCAGTTCACAGTTGTTGATGAGCATGATGATGGAAGACCAGTCTTCACCCTGTTAACATTACTTCTACATGCTCGGGCATTTACTTCCACTTGTGTTGATTCATCTCTACCCCAAGGTGGGGCATCCAGAGTTGGTATTCTGTTTTCAGGCTCAATTAGACCAGATATCTTCATTATAACCCTATTTAGGAAACTTCCAAATTTTGATTTCCCTTTCTTATTTAGATGGATGCCATCCTTACCCAAATCATTAGCCTTAATTCATGCATTCCCGTCTATAAATACACAACCTAGATTCCTACAAATCATATCATATTTCATATTTTCATATTTATTTAATCCATTTTGACCGCAGTTCTGCGGTATAGGATACAATATAACAACAATATAACAAACTATTATAGTACAAGGGTACAAGAATAATATTAGAAATACATACATTGAAATATAAAGAGATACAAAGAAATACAAAGAAATACAGGATCAATACAACACTACAAAACAATAAATAAATAAAAAGTGCAATGTGTAGGTCAAATAGTAGGTACTGAAAGATTATTTAAGATTATTATTTATAGGTGCCATTTATTGCATCCACATGGCGAAAGTCCTCATCTTTTCTCCTCAATATACCACTGATACATATCTTTGCTTTAGGGAACTGTTCCATAGCCACTAACACAATGTGCTCCATTTTGTTCATAATTTCACTTGGTGATCATGAAAGGTACATATTGTTAGTACCCGCATGCACAATTAGCACATCCGGATCATCCCTGTTTTCACGTATCTTCTTATCTAGATGTTCTATATTGGATCCAGGAAAACAATACACAGTGGCATCATCAATAAATCTGCCTAAATCTCTAACCATAGAGTCACCAAATACAATTGCAGTCTTTTTCTCAAAGTAATCTACAAACAAGTTATCACTATTTATACTTTTATGTCCATTATTTTCGCTTTGATCACAATTCGGGAGATGTTTCCTCTGTTGAGTTAGGCCTATCATTGGTTCATATGTTAACGAGATGTTGGAGTTGAGGTTCGGTTCTGATATTTGTTCCAGTGGCTGGTATTTATTCTGGCTTATAATGCTACTAGTGTGATTTGCCTGTGTTCTTTGGCTTCTTTTGCGACTCAGTGACTTCCTATTCCTTACTTTGTTCCGTGTTTCAAAGCCTATATTGATGTTGCCGTCCGTCCAGGTTTCATTCAGGTTAGGTTGTTTTGGTTCGTCCTCAGTAAATAAGCAGTCCCTCAGAATATTATTTCCCACTTTTAGATCCTGTATTACAGTTCGCAGCCTGCTGATTTCTGTATTTTTGGACTCTAGATCCCTTTTCAGTGTATCAATTACCAGTTGTAGCGACGCCATTCTATCGTGATCTGTGCGTGTCTGCAGGTTGTCTCCAGTATTTGTTTGTAGCCTTGTTCTCTCCTTATATGAGTGCTATCGAGAAACTAGTTGTTGATTTAAAGATTACTCATCAAGACCTTTTCAACGATACCCCACAAGACATGGTTTTAAAAATTTTGAATTTCCACCCTCACTCCCACAACCACTGAATCATTGGTGTCTAATTTATGCAGACAAAGTTTCCCTCTGAACCCCATAGGGCTCTAAATATAATTTTTTTCAAAATTTCAACCTGCTCCCACCTCCCCCAACCAGGAAAAATTGATTTTAGCCAGCTAAATTTGATTTTAGCCGGCTAAAATCATGATTTTAACCGGCTAAAATTGAAAAAAAAAACACTGGTCAGGTCTTTTTCAATTTTATCCGGCTTTTTTACAACCCTGCTAAGTGTAGGTCTACAATTTGCTGACATGTTTGTTCCAGGTTTAAAGCAGCTGTATAGATTATGAATGAATTAAAGTCAATCTGAAATCAATCTGTCTGGAATTAGCCCTACATTAGGAACATTGCTTGCACAGGAGCATTATAACTGAAAAGTACTCACATTAAAATATAATGTAGATATTGGTAGCTGTACTTACAATAGAATCCACAATATTATATCAACAGCATCCGCACTTAATTTTTCAATACCTAGATAAGTGAGTGACAATGTGATACTTTATGTTTAGTATATAATGGGCCATGCAATGTTATTGTAACATTATAAAATTAATATTGTGTTTGTATGCTGTCAATTGGAAAAATAATAATATTTATGTAAAGTACCAGCTGGATAGAACTTCTGGAAATGAAAGCATGCTCTTTAATAAATAATTCTGCCTATTATTTCTACTTACAGAAACTGATACATCTGAACTTGACTTGTTTATATCATTTACAGAAGCTCAGCCGCTGATTGGCTGTCCATGAGTCAATCAAAATGCTTTGGGTGTTCAGATAACACAGATTATATTATAATAGATGTGACTTTTAATTAGTTGTTATTTTGGTACCAGTCAACCCATGTGGTTAAAAATGAACAGGCTTCTTCCCATGGACGTTATAAATGTGTACACCAAGTTTCATAAAAATCTATTGAGCATATTTGAGTTATCATGCTTACAGACAGACAGACATTTTCCTGTCCACCACACAATTTCAGAAAGTACCATTCTGGCACTTAATAAACACACGTCATCCTGCCTTGTAGTGCAATACCACACCTAATTGCACTATGATGTACTCCTTTCAACATCTTATTATTCTTTACAATAATTTACTTATTTAATAAACCTTTTTGTGTGCAGGAGGACCTAATAACAAGACTGAATCAGGAACGTACTGAACAACTCAAGTCACTGTCAGCCCAACTGATTCTCTTCGAGTCCCGACTATGCAGGAAGCAAAAGGACATCAGTGCTTTGCTAGCACAAAGAGAGACTGTCATCATGCAACAACAACATGCCATTCACTTGCTACAGCAGCGACTCTCAGAGGCTGGTCTTGATACTTCTTATATGGAGGTCATGCAGTTTGACTCACCGAATGGAGAAACCAACCTCGATTCACTTAACGATAGTGATAGTGCAGTCATTATGGAAGACAATGTAGGCAGTGATCATGATGTATTGCCACGGTTTCGTTCTGGAGTTGATGCCATTACAGTCATTCGCAGTGTATCAGATGCTGTGGAACCTATGAATAAGTACTCTTCACTACGACGTTCTAACGGCTTCCTTAGGAGGCCAGAAATATTAGAGACAGTCTACAGTGTTGAAGAAGATGGTGATGGTGAGGTATCACCTCAACAAAGCCCTTCAATGTCAGAGACTAAATGGGATAGTGCTAGTGAGAAGAATACCCCTACAGAAGACAAACCTCGACACAGGGGAGGTTGGGGTAATGGTGGGAGGTTACAGGGCTTATACGGTAGTTTTGAGAGACTCAATGAGCCTCCCAAGAGGCAACTTAGTCAGTCAACAGAAGAGCCACAGCAAAACCAAGTCACGACTTACAATCGAGTGATGAGTAATCACAGATCTGTCACTAAACCTAAGGATGTCAAGTACAAAAGAATTAACAAAGCAAAGTCTAAATCCCTGGAAGAACTAAGGGGTCGCCTGCGGAACTGGGTCGACAAGGGGAACAAGTTGGCATTATCGCTCGATCAGTCATATGCCTGATGCTGTACTGTGATATGCGTAGGTTTATTGTTTTGTTTTCTGTCTTATCTGTCATTGCCAAACTTCCTGTTTACACAGGAATAATGAAGTTAATAGGCAAAGTAATCATAAAAGGAACAGAACGGTGAGCTTTTTTTTACAGTTATTGTGCATGATTGCAGTATGTGATAATATGTCTTTGTCTATTGCCAACTTATGAAATTCCTGTGTTCTATACCTGTATCATAGGAAATATCAATTTACTTATAGAGAACATGGAAATCAATCATTTTGAGATTTAATCATGTTCATTACTAAGCTCATAGCCTAATTTGATTTTAAAATTTTAACTTATAAAATTAGTTGTGGTACCACAAAAATACTTGATTTATCAGTTTTATCTCAGCATTTACATGCTGCCAGCATACACATGCATGTACTAAAAGTAATAAATATTACCAATTCAAACTATTCTTTCATTTCATATGTAGTTTATTCACTTTACTGCCTTCATTTTGTAATACGAGTACATTCATATATTTATAGACTGATAATTACTGTAAATGAATAAGGATGGCATAAAATGTTAAATACAGCTCTGATTCCATAACTTACGAAGATGTAATTCAAGGAGAGGGAGTTACGAGAATTGTAAAGAAACTGGGTCAAAAGTGGAATTTTGGTTTGTTTTGCTGCTAACTTGTCTGTTTTCACTTGTATCTCGAAATTTTTAATTGATAAGAAAAATTAATTTGGTATTTTAAAATTACAATAAATTTTAAATTTCTCTCGGGAAAATTCCGATTTCATGGAGAAAAGACACTTTAGAAAAGAGCCTTTTAATTCATGCTTGCTCACTTACAGTTGGCTGGCTAGTACTCAAGGGACAATCTATTTCACATTTGTGCATTAATTTGAGTTGACTAAGTTATTGGCAAAATTCATTTTGCATCTTCAGCTACTTACCAGCTGTTGGGTTTTGTGTGCTAAGGGAATCTCTATGTACTCCTGGTGGTGGTTTTATGTACTTCATGATCAAAATTCATGAGTCTATTTCTAAATTTTTTCCTGTTGGTGTGCTGCTACCTTTCTGTCTTGATAAATTTTAGGAATGTATATTACATTATTGGGATATGAGTCATAAAAATTTTTACAGAGGCATAAACTCTTGAAATCATTCCTCAGACCATAAAAGCTTTTGATTTGGGAAAAATCTACATGAAAAAATTTGAAAATAGACTAATGTATTTTGACATTCCAACTGAAGTAGGCCTACATAAAACCACCACCAGATTCTCCTAGCACACAAGGCCCATAGGCGTGACCAGAACAATTCAGTAGGTTGTACCAAAATTGAACCTAATGAGCAGAGTTGGGAAGAAAAAAGAAACACCAGTACAGACTTCTTCCTTAGCCTTTACTCCAATGTTAGGCATCTTTACTCAGATTCACTACAAAATGATCCGTTTTCTTACAACATACATTAATTTAACTTTACTTCACAGTACAGAACTTACTTGATTTATGTATAGCGTAGAGCTTTATCACTGGTACTCACTACTAAATTACTAAGTAGTGAGTACCAGTGATAAAGCTCTACGCTATACATAAATCATTAAGATTATCGCTACAGAATGGACAAAACTCAAGAACTTACTTCTTACTTTTACAACAGACTTGACAATTGTGAACGAGTGGCAAATTATAATGAACAATTCATTGTAGTGAACAAACGAATTATGATTTAATTAAATTAATTAATTAATTTCTTTGTGAATCATTTATGAATGCAGTGATTCAGTTCAAGACTTAAATCGAAACCTGTGTGAATTGAAAGTCTTCTCAATCTTCGAATGCCCTAATTCAGTGATTTCTTTTCTCTTGCCAGTATTCTGAATCACGGTTCATTCTTTTCTACTATTATGGCAAGAGTGCTGGGGGAAGGAGTGTAAGGCTCGCTGTGGTGCTTGCAGCAACTGAAAAAATTATAATACTGTACGTGAATGTTAAATTTTTTTGTTGAACTGAGGCTTTGAGAGAGTGAGCCAACATGTGAGCTATGGTTATAGGAATTGGCATGTGCATTGCCAACTGTTCTTCACTTCAGCTACTTTAAGGTTTAATTTTAAATTATTTCAATAGATGAGAGTCATTCGGGCTTTCAGTCAGGTGAATGGACTTATTAATACTGAGCTTGCAGCTGCTACAAGCTCTGCAGACATCTTCTGGAATGAGCCGCCCCTTCGCAAGACAAACAGCACCACAGGTCCATCGATTGTTAGGATTCTCCAAATTTTCAAAATTTAGTGAAGTACGACTGAGCTTGTAATTATTATTAAGCATAAAAATAGAAAATGTATTTTTAGGCCTGGTATCACACATGATGGAGGAGAGAAAGGGATGTACGATAAATGTAATTTCAGTTTTCAATCAATTTATTGTATAAATAGAATGTGTGCCATATATATAGAACTTTCATTAAAATAAATTACTAGAATAAACTGTAAGTTTCAACATTATATTATTAACTAGGGCTCCAAAAATCATAGGCCTAATGTGCAGATCTTTGCATTGTGAGGCTAATAAATAATACGGAAATTCCCAAGCTTATCCGCGAGCAGAATAGTTGCAAGCACCAGCAAAAATTAAACCAACCCTGAACTGCATTTGAGTGAACTTTAAACCCACCCAAGAAAATATATCGATAAACCCCAAACAGCGGACAGAATTTCAAAAGCCAAAACCAGAATTCCAAATCCTCCGAAAGAATATTTAAAAACAAAACACGAAACCAGAACAGAATTTTGATATCCGAAAACAGGTGAGAACTGAATTTAAATTTACAAAGCAAAAACATAAATAAGAACAATATATAAATATATATATATAGCTCACCTGAAAACCAAATCTCTTTGGCAACTGCCCACTTAGAAAATTACTTAATTACACAACATGCTGAGTGCTCAAACAACCAGACCAAGTCGGTCGTTCAACCTTCATAATCATGGCGGACGATCAGGATCTCATCTCTGAGCTGAAGGCAGGAACAGAATGCTCTAAGCTAACGGGAAACACCCCCTAAGCTTCACAAGATCAGTGGCGCTAGTCTCGCCGGAAAATAACTTTGCGCGACATCTTTACTAATAGAGAAACTTGCGCGCGCGGAACAATATGCAAATCTCTGCACACCAGGCTTATGAACCTTATTCACGGTTCAGGGAGGAAGTTCCATAATTTTTGTTCAGAAAGGAGAATCTTTCTTTCTTTCTTTCTTTAATTATGCCTGTTGGAATCACCTAGGTGACACAGTTGTCAATTTTTACATTCAGTGGCTGTACAATCATAGAATTCATGTAAACTATAAAATGCCTTATCCAATAAATAACACTTCAGTAAATACTTAAACTTATTAATACAAGGTTCATTAAGAATAAATGCTGGAAGTCACAATTGGCACACTCTGTAGTTCCACCTATGGCAAAGCCCATCAATGGGAACCTTTTTGTGTTGATAGCCACATTTTGATGTGGTTCAAAAACTTATCAAATCAAATCAAATCAAAAAAGGTGGCAGCTTGGCCAAACATGGGTAAAATATTTTTCTATGTTTTATTAAACATAGGGGCCTGAGTTTTTAAACAACAAACAAATTCCAGAAAACATGTGGCAATCCTCTGTATAAAACAGAGGTGTACACATGTGCCTTACGAAAACTATGAGTATAAAAAAAAATTAGATTAGAAGGATTGTAATAGTTAATAGTTTATGAGTTCCTTCATATCTCCTCTCTCAACACTTTCAGATCCTCAAAATTTATTCATTATCTTAATGATTTTTAAACAGAATAAAACTTACCAAAACAAAGCATTCTCATTAGGGCCTATCCACAACAAGAAAGTCAAGTTTCCAGTGTCTTCACCGCATGGATAAAATTCGCTTACATACAGTTTTCAGAATCAGAGGGTATGCCAAGCAAGAAAATTACCCATTTTTCTTTCGAACTATGATCCAAAATTACTTATTTACAAAGTACGGACAGTATTTGATTAATACAACTTATCAACTTGATAAAAATATTTTTTATCGCAAAACTGTTATGCTATTTACATACTATTGTGTGTATCTGTTTCCATACAGAAAGTTCATACTATAATAATAATAATAATAATAATAATAAGACTTTATTGTTCCGTATAATGTATGTGTACATTTTTAGAACATTGTCAACTATTCATGCATACAGCATACATACACACACATCCATGTGGCACACTTATATACAAATTGAGCCAGGAGAGTGCTGAGCATGGCTTGAATGCTTGCCTCTAGTTTCTGTTGTCATCAATGAATTCTTGGATGCTATAATATGCTTTATCCACTAAAAATTTTGCTAGCTTCGCCTTGAAACACTTTTGGTCATAGTAATTTTTTAGTTCCTGGGGCAGCATATTGAAAAGTTTGGCCCCTTGATACTTAGGTGATTTTTCAAACAATCTTAATCTGTGGCTAGTTACTGTGAAATTTTCCTTATTTCTTGTGTTGTGGTCGTGTACGTCCGAGTTTTTTATGGGGGTATCATATTTCCAGATGTGAATTATGGATCTGAAGATGTACAGGCCAGCTAGTGTATTTATTTGTAACTCTTTGAAGCTGGATCTGCATGAGTCTCTATAGTTCAGTTTTGCTACGTATCTAATGGCTCTCTTTTGTAGGACAAATATTCTTGAAAAGTTTGCTATAGATGTTGAGCCCCATAGTTCAATTCCGTATGTTATATGGGATTCTATTAGTGAAAAATATATTAACTTTGCAGTTGCTTTGGGGATGAGTCTGCTGAGATATCGTAGTACATATAAACCTTTGGTGATTTTTGTGCTTAGATTATCAACGTGTTCAGTCCATGTAAATTTTCTGTCTATTTTCATTCCTAGCAGTTTTACTACTTCGCTGCTATGGATAGAGACGTTGTTTATATCAAGTTGTAGCCGGTTATTCATGCTATTTCCGAATGTTATGAGTTCGCATTTTGATGGATTGATGTTCAGATTTAAACTTGCAAAGTATTTGATTGTTAAGTTTGTATTTTCATGTATGTTTTGTTCTAGTGCTTGTAAGTCTTTATGTTTAGCTGTAAGCGTTGTATCATCTGCATACAATATGACATCATCTTTATTAGGTAAAATATTTACGATGTTATGTACATAGAGTATAAATAACAGTGGACCTAGGATTGAACCTTGTGGTACACCCCTAATTATATTCTTCAGGCATGATTGAATGGTTTCTTCATTTGTCGTTATTTCTACCAATTGTTTTCTGTCTGACATATATGATTTGATTAAGTCATAACCGATTCCTCTTATTCCTAACTGGTATAATTGGTTCATAAGTAAGCTTATATCTACATTGTCAAAAGCCTTGGTTAGGTCCAATAGAACTCCTGCTGCATAGTTGCCGTCATCAATGTCCGTTATAACTTTTTCAATTATTTCAGTTAATGCAGTTATTGTGGATTTATTTCTTGTAAAGCCATGCTGTTTGTGAGGGAGTATTTTAAATTTTTCTAGAAAGCATAATAGCCTGTTATAGATTACCATTTCAAAGATTTTAGAGTTGGAGGGTAGAATAGAGATGGGCCTATAGTTGTTCATATCCTCTCTCTCTCCCTTTTTAAATACAGGGATAACTTTGGCAATCTTTAATTTATTAGGAAATATCCCTTGATTTAAACAGGAGTTAATTATAAACACCAGTGGGTTTACTAATTCTGGATTGCAAAATTTATAAACAGTTATGGGTATGTTATCTATTCCTGTTGTAGGTTTAGGTTTAAGAGACGTGATAATGTTACTTAACTCTTTTTCATTTGTGGGATACATATATATACTGGACATTTTTCTGCTGATATTATCGATATATTGTTTTCCCGGTGGACTAGAGTATGTTGTAGACATTTTAATGTTATGACCTGCTGTTGTGAAATGTTCATTTAATGCTGATGCTACCTCTTCAGGTTTTCTAATGGTGGAGTTTCCTGTCTTTATCTGAATTGGATGCTGATTGTTTGTATCCTTACTGTTTCTAATATTGTTTATTATTTTCCAACTAGTCTTACTTATGTTTTTGCTATTTATTATTAGATTGCTAAGATGCTGTTGCTTGGTTTTGACAACCTTGTTGTCATAGATTTTCTTGAATGCTTTCAAATTATCCCAATGCTGCTCATCATTGGAGGTATTTGCTTTGGCTATAGCAATGTGTAGAGCAGTTCGCATACTTTTGATTTCTGGTGTAATCCAGTTTGCCTGTTTAACCTTATGTTTTCTTTGTCTAGTGAGAGGGCAATGTATATTAACGTGATAATTTATTGTGCTATAGAATTTGTCCAGTTGAGTATTGGGATCAGCTTCAAGTTTGACATCATTCCATGTTTCATTTGCTAGTGAGTTCTTCAGCTGTGTTAAATTGTTAAGGCAAAAGTTGTGTTTCAGTCTATGTTGGTAGTGTGATTTATGTGCTTGTTTAGTCAAACCATTCACACTGATGCTTTGAGCTGTGTGATCTGAGAGACAAGTGGTTACAACCTTGGTATTAATGTTAGAATGATTAATATTAGTGAAGATGTTGTCAATAGCTGTGCTAGATTTTCCTGTTATACGTGTAGCATCTTCTATGACATATCTGAGATTAAATTCCAATGCTAGATCTATGAAGTTGTTTCTATGTTTACCTACTCCGATAAAATTTATATTAAAATCTCCTATTACAATTATGTTAACAAGTATATTTCTACAGATTTTTTCAAGCATGAGTCTCATTTTGTCCAGAAAGACCTCAAAGTTTCCCTTAGGGGGTCTATATATGCCAACTATTATAAGTTTGGTTGTTTTTAGGTCTACTGAAAGGGCCGCTAGTTCAACATTCTCCTCAATAGCATATTCCGTGACATCAATAGTGGAACAAGATTGTACTAGCTTCTGATTTACTAGTATAGCTACCCCACCCCACTTCTTATTTGTTCTACTGTAACTGGCTCGTACTTTCATACCTGCAATGAGATTAATTTGTAATTCTGTTTGATTCATGCCATGCTCAGTAACAATTAGTATATCTGGTCTTTCTTCCATTACAAATACATTGACCCGATCTACCTTATTCCATAAAGTGTTTACATTTTGATGTATGATTTACTTACTTACTCAATGGCAATAGACAATTCCTCAGCAAGCTAAAGGAATATTAGCTTGCCTTTCAACCCTATTCTGTGCTAACTCCATCCAATCATCCCTTGCAAATCCTACTTACCTTAAATCTATCCTAATATTATCCTCCCACCAGGGCCGTAGCAAGGTCCTTCTGCGTCCTTGGCGAGTTTGACAAATTTGCACCCTCCAATACTGGGGGGGTCTGAACAATATATTTTTTTTTAATTTCTGTAAAATTGTTTATTATTTTAATACACTGTTATTGTCAAAGAAAACCTAAACCTCAATTTGAAAATGAACTATGTGTTGGAATTTCAAGGTAGGCTACTAAAACCTTATTTTCAGACGAATGAACTATTTAAAAAAGAATTAAATAACAAAATCTAGTATCAAAAGTAAATTACATAATAGGCCTGAGGCCTACTAATTTTCAGACGATTGAACTACTTAAAAAACAATTAAATAATCAAATCTAGTATCAAAATTAAATTACATAATAGGCCTGAGGCCTATTAAAATGTTTAACACACTAATATAGGTAAAGGTATTTTTTCAAATAGTTGAACCACTTACATCTCAACAATAATGTACATTTTAATTTTTATTGTTATATCATTCCATACTGTTCATGATTTATGTTATACTCTGTCAATAAAAAACATGTTAATTAAAGAACGTTGCATGACTGCTTTTTGTTAGTAGACAATCGGCATAATACTACAGATAGTTCACATGCAGTAATTTTTAATAACCTGGAAGATTTCTTCCATTAACGTGGAATGTTTATTGCTTGATAAATTGCACCAGTCTAAAAAAAAGCGGGATTTTTCATGGTTAATTTTGCGCCCTCTCTGTACCTGCGCCCTTGGCGGGGGCCCACCTCGCCACTGCCTAGCTACGGCCCTGCCTCCCACCTACGTCTAGGTCTTCCAGGTGGCCTTCCCTTCGAGTCTCCCAGTCAATACTTTTGAGAAATGTCTTTCCTCCCCCATGCGTGCAACATGTACAGCCCATTTCATCCTCCGTGATTTAATTACCCTTACTATATCTGGTGAAGAGTACAGGTCATGAAGCTCGTCATTATGCATTTTTCTCCAGTAATAATTTTCATCTCTCTTAGGCCCAAATATTTTCCTAAGCACCCTGTTTTCGAACACTCTCAGATTATGTTCTTCCCCCTGTAAGCGGCCAATAAATTTCATAACAGTCATAATTCTGAAATATGTGTAATATGAGAATATGATAGGAGAAAAATTCCTCTGACACTGGGATTCAAACCCAGGACCTTTGGTTATCCATGCCACTGCTCTACCACCTGAGCTAAGCCACCCACTCAGCACACATACGTAAAATATATGTAAAAATTGCGTTATCCCTAGATCTAGGTAATGTATATCACACATATTGGTTAAATAAAATCTACGTATAATATACGCTCAAATGTCCCACTTTCTGATGTATATTGTACGTCTATTCATGTCAATACAGACATTTAATATATATCAATTATACCTACAATCGCGTACATACTATTGATGTACAATATCTAAAGTAAAAAATATGTCAAGTTGATCTATCAAACGTATATTTTATATATAGGCCTAATTTATGTAGCCTATATAGGGCCTTTGGTTCATAAATGTACACTGCTCACATACATTTTACATATACTATCAATACATGAGATATCAATAACTAAAAATGTCATCAAGAACACTTTTTGTGCTTACTATCTTGCAGTTTTTTGGGACTTCTTGCTGAGGTATTTCGCAATTATTTATTGTAAGCAAAACACTGAGATCGCTCATAACACCCACTGAACCAAGAATCTTCGGAACATCATCATTAACATCCATTAAGCACAGCACTAGCCTTTCTACTGCCATTATGCTAATCCACTGCCCTTTAAGTCCTTCTGTTACACTTAGGAAGTACCGGTACTGCATCACATCTTCCAAACAATGCAGAGCTTGTCATTCAGCATAACTTTTAAGTTCTTTTAAGCTTTCTGCAACTGCTTGGTTTAAATTTTCTTCTTCTGCATCAATTAATCTTCTGCATGATGGACCTGGTCTTGACAAGTACTCAGGCAGATTAGGAAATATTGATGGTACTGCACCAAGTTTCAGTTTAGGGCAAGTTCTAGGAAATGTTTTTATTTCACCGTTAACTACAAATGTCTCTGTTCTTATCACACTCTCTTCAGGAAAGTGCTTCACACAAATAACAGGCTTGCTTACCCCTGTAAAGTCTGTAGGAATCTTTCTATGCCATGTCTTCTTAAGTTCTTCGTCTTTTGGTAAAGAAAATGTACTAACACTTTCATGTTGTGACTTGTAGTTACTTTTACAGCCAGCAACACTACAGCACCTAGGCATTGTGAATTCCTGAAACAATTAAGAAATACTTTTGCAGCGTTATCGTAAATTATTATGATCAGAGCTAATTACCACAGCATCAGTATTATAAATCAGTTTGCAAGTTGTTGAGGTTATGATAGGCCAATTTATGTATGTGAAACAAATCTTGCACAGGGACTTACCAGTACTGTTTTATGTGTAAATGTTTTTCTTCTGCCTCATTTAATCTTCTACATGAAGGACCAGGTCTTCACAAACATTCAGGTAGGCCTAAATTAGGAAATGTATTCTAGGGTACTACCCTACAGATCACTGCACGTTGCATAATATTTTGTCAGCTTTAAATACACACACATGTACATTTATTCTTCGTTTCTATGTTATATACATAGGGAGTAGTTGCAACAGAACAGTGCAATTCTCTCCACACACAATTTCTTGTTAATAAAACACTATAAAAGAGAAACTTATACACAACCACCAACAGCCAACAGATACAACCTTGAATCAGCAGATCTACATTGCTGACGTCACAGACAAGATGGCCGCCAGTCATAAAAAATAGTCCTACTGAATGTACGGATGTAATCATTTTAAACCATTTTTTAAATTAATTTCTGATTAGCGTGAGTAAATTTTATTGCGTTCCCTTAATTTAACCAAATCGATTTACTAGAGTAAAACACAATAAACCGGTGTTTACAATGTCCAATTCTAGACGTAAAATTTACGTATAGTTGGTACGTAATTTTGATGTTACAAATGAACAATCAAATCGATTTTGTTTTATATTTAATCCTACTTATGTAACAGTAACTTTAATTTTGATGTATATGAATATAAAGCAGGATTAAATTACAACAGTTTTTATACATGTATATATTGGACATAAAATATACGTATAATTTACGTTTTGACTTTGACCAAACGTAAGATATATATGTAGCTCTAAAATATACGTATATTATACATATCATGCTGCATGGGCAGTTTGCTTCACAATGCCAGAAGGAACCCTCTCCTATGACTGATTATCCTTAATAGTCTGTGAAGCGAACTCTGGCTTAGCTCAATTGGTAGAGCAGTGGCACAGATAGCCAGAGGTTCTGGGTTCGAATCCCAGTGTCAGAGGAATTTTTCTCCTATAATATTCTCATGTAATGTCCAACAGAGACAATAATCTGTGGTTCATGAATGCATATATCCATATGTAATATGCTTTTGAAGCAAAGAACTATGAACCTAGATTACCAGTACTGGTACTTCTTAAGAAAACTGATGTCAAAAAATATTTACGCATTTAGGCCTATGGTTATAATCACAAGATAACCATTACTACTTTATTGCCTTATATGGCATTCCAGTTTCTTTTAAATTGCGTTGATTTGATGAAAACAACTTTCCATCGCTAATGGGTTACATTATTTAAATACTATTGTTTTCCATACAGAAAATTCATAAAAACTATAATTCTATATATATTATATGTATATAGGATATGTAGAAAACAATCAACCATAACGTAAGTTATTTCTCTAATACTGATGACAATAAAAACAAAATATTTACTCAATTAGGTCCAAATATTTTCATTTCTATAACTACTTTGTCATATTATACAATCAGATACTACTATCTGCTTTGTACACAGTAAATTCATGACAGAATTCTGAAATATAGCCTATGTAGAATATTTGAAAAGCAAACGACAATGGGTCGGCCGCGGTGGTCTAGAGGTAGTGTGCCCGCCTCTAGATCCACAGGGCGTGGGATCAAACCCGGCCGCAGTCGATGGATTTTTCAGGACGTAAAAATCCTGGGCACGGAGTCCTCCGGGTGGGACTTTAAGCTGGGAGTCCCGTGTCGTAGATTTACAGCACGTAAAAGAACTCCAAGCCTAAATTAGACCCTCTGGACAAACTTTCTCGGCCCTTTCACGTCCAAGAAATACTTAGTTTCCAGAGGGGGGTTGCGAGGCGATGGGCTTACCACCTGTCCCTCTACCCTCTCTCGGAAAATAAGCTTATCAAAATTAGTATAGGTATTGAAACCTCCATTGGAGGCCCCTTCGCCCCACCTGGGGATCATAGGGTACCAGATACAGACAGAAACGACCATGGGCTTAAATTATTTCTTAAAAAATATTTACAATAATTAACCAAATATTTATGCATTGCCACCTATGGTTATAAATCTAAAGAAGAAAGCCGTTTGTTCTTTATGCATTACAACAAGTTCTCTTAAATACATTTCATAAAATTTAATTTCTTCACCATAATCATGATGAATCGTAAAGTAAACTCTAAAATATTTTTTTAAGTATGTATCACCAATCAGCACTTATAATTATCATTTTACCCATGAGTTCTTTTCAACATAAGTTGATCAATTACTTCAAAAATATATATATTTTAAAAATTGGACTTTCTGGTGATCTCACTTTCTCCTTGCCAGAATCTAGGTATCTGACTTCTGGAATATAACATAAACTTTATAAATCCCAAAATTTTATAACAAATTCAATATCATTCACATTTAGTGTTACAGTATACATAAACGAGAAGGTAGGACTTTTCTTAGCCGTGCTGCGCTCTTGTGGTCAAATTTGTAACTGAACGCAAAAGGTTCCCATTTAACTGAAAATAAAGTACAGAACTTAATTGTGTTAGTCAACTCAAATTATTTCACAATAAACACTGTTAGTAAGTTACTTTATACTTTTTAAAATTTAAATAATGTTGAAATTCATTGCTCATAGCAAACTTCAAATACAATGGCACTGTGAAAACTGGAGAGTGTCAGATTCATAGAAAAGTTATTGTAAAAGTATTTTTCTGAGGAATCACAACATGCCAATGAACAGCACCAACAGAAACAATTTACTCAATACAAACATAATGAGATTTTTATTGAATGCACTTAATTTGTGGGAGGTGAGATTTGGCTGTGGTTATCATGGATGTTTTTGCTGAAGCAGTTGCTGTAATATTAAATGAGTTAACTTTTGACTTTCCAAGTGTAAATAATGTTGAACCTATCGTATTTAAAAAGAAACAAAATAATAATATATTATGAAGTTCATGGGTGTTTGTATATCTTATAATGAATGCACTAATGGTGAAGTGAATGTCATACCATGTCATGAAGGAGGATTCTGATTATTGAGGCAAAACCCACCACTGTCTTTTCTAGAAATCTAGCCAAGTGATTCAGCTTGACACAAGAGTTTTCTCCTATGACATCGTTTACGTAAACAATGGACAGGGAATGTTCAGGGTAGATGGTTAATTAATACCAATCTGGTGTTCACCTTTATGGGTGGAGAAAACAGTGAAAAAATTTACTTTCTGATTGGCTGTCCATGGGATTTGAACCCACAATCTTCTGAACATGAGTCTGCAGTAATATTACATTGGCCACCTCACTTGGTTTTTTCTTTTATACCTCTTTACGAATATAGCACCTTCTTCCAAATAATTTCATCTGTGAGTAATAGAAGCCTGAACCTATTCCTATATGACCAATTCTTCCGCAAATCGCTTTTTTTGTTGCTTATTCTGGTACAGTGTTTTTTTTAGTAATATTCTTCCTATATTTTAATGGCTTGTGATTCCTATATACATATTTCTTTTGTTAAAAATTCATTCCACCCCAATGAACATTGCACAATATTAGACAAAAATATAAACAAATCATAGCTTTTGTTTCTTTACTAACTATGTAAGCTTGTAACGAGTATATTGGGGTAAAGTAGCTTAAAGATAGTACAATGTGTTTCACGTAAGAGTTGGCCAATCATACGAGTTTCTGCATTGTGGTGGCCACAGCTCTAACTCCCGAGCAATCAAATGAAATATCTATGCAATTAATGCCGCTAACACTGTAATGACTCTGGTTCTCACAATTGCAGTTAAAATTATAATGAAAATAAAATCAGGTAAACTGATGTAAAAAAGTGCCAGAATGCTTTTGTTGAATCAATTATAATTGCAATTATGATATGCAGAAAATATTTTTTTTTTAATCAGATTAAAATCGTCCAGTTCAGCAGAACTACAGATTTGTGATATCTTGACAATCACACACTCACATAAAAATAAAATAAAATCCATGTGAAATTGGCTGGCTCCGGGATTTGAACCACAGACCTCCAGAATCACGAGTGTTAAGTTTCGTGTAAAACTTAAAGGTAGTAAGGAATTTGTGACGTAGGAATGTTATTGAGTCACTGCCTCTAGATCATGTGTTGTTTTTATATCGATATATTCAAGAGAGAATCGTTTATTTTAGAACTGTAAGTTTGTTAGTTTTTTGAAGTCACTCTGTCTCTATATAATCCAGTCTCTTTCGTGGCAACGCCCCATTCTTCTACTATTCTTCAACAAGTCTTCAACCATTCTTCTAGCAGTCTTCGAACATCATTCTTCGACCCTTTTCTTCGCCAGTATTCTACGCCCATTCTTCGCCATTCTGCTACATACATTCTACGACATTCATTCTACATCTATTCTTCGTGCTACCTGGAACTGCCGGGATTTCGACTACTTCTGCTACTTAGTCTACTTTGGAAACAGCACTTCACTTCTTCATACAAGGCGACGTGGAATAGCTGCCTCAAATAACTTCTTTTCATGGAAACGCCCCTCGGTATTCCGAGGTTGTGGAATCATATTGCTCTTCTAATTCACGAGGGTTTGCTGAAGGCAAGCCCTCATAAAAGTAAGTCCATCATTACATCAAATTTTCTATTGCAATCAAGGCATTTGTTCTAGAATATACTTACGAGAATTCTGCATTTTTTCAATTCTATTATTTCGATATTTTTCTACTGTACTGGGAAATCACAAGAAAAAGAAAAGGGGTTGAGTGGAATGAATTGTATGTTTGTTACTTTAAGAAGTATTGTAATATAAAGGAAATTCAATATATATGATAAATGTATTAAGTTTCTATGAACACTAGAAATTTGTTAAAAGGAACAGTAAATACTTTAATTAATAAATTATTACTACAAAGAAAAGTCATACTCTTGCATGAATTGAAATTTATTCCCTCCCACATGATAGAGGAGAAAAGACGTTTTCTTGTACAACCTAAAACTTACTACACCTTCATATTTTATGTTAATTAAACGTAACACATAAACATGGCGACCCTGCCAGGATAAATGCATAAGTTTGTAATATTAGTATACTTGACATGTCTATATTGTACTTTAAAGTTGGGTTATTTCATGTGCACATAACCCAACAATTTGTATGATCACTTGCTAATGCCAGACTGGGTAAGTTTCAGCTCTGGTATATACTGTATGATAAAAGCTGTTTGGAAGAGAATAAAACATCGCTTCCAGTCTACACTGTGGATGACTTTGCATTTCCAAATCATCATCAAAACTACATTTTGAAGAATGAAGAATGAAGAAAGAAGTCATCTCTCCACATCAGTCAGCATTCATCATTATTCTTCATGGGTGAGAATATATGTGAAGCAGGCATTTAAATAAACTTTCTTAATTTTAAAAGAGAACTTAACTTATGTCTATATCTTTTGTGACTTCTAATTAACTATTAATATAGGCCTACTGGCACATCAATGATCCCTGTATGTGGGATATAGAAAACTTGAATTTTGAGTATAAAACTTTTATTTTTATTCTTAATAAGAATTTCAGTTATAACATTAATCACAATTTGAATAAGGTTAAATGGTGTTTTGAAGAAAATTAACTTGAACTTTTTTAATTTGACTAAAACTGGACAGAGAATTTTGTAAATCTGCTTCACCAACGATCATGGTATTTGATAATTTGTACACACATTTCACACATATGTTTTGTCACACAAGTGAATACTATTATGCAACTAGCTATTCAAGAAATTGACCATTAAGGTGTGTTAGGAATTTTCTTAAGTTATTAGGGAATTAACTTAGAGCACTTTTCAAATTATTTCTTACTGCAATTACTCATACCATCATGTCTACCGAAGAGAAAACTTGGGAACAAAAAGCAGCAACAAGAGCTCACTACAAAGCTAGAGTCACTACATTCCGAAATAATTTGAAGAAAGCAGATCCCGCTATAGTTACTATAAACTGGCTAGAGCAACAATTAGAAAGTTTAAGAAGAAACTTCGAGAATTACGATGCCCTACAAGTGCAATTTGAAGAAGGCAACCCCAAAGAAGCAGAGCATAGAACAGAATTTGATGCTAATTACAGTGCTGCATTAGCAGAAGCTAGAGAAATGACTTTCAAGATAAAAGAATATGAAAGAAACTTAGGTTCTCAAGCTTCACTTTCTTCCACTGCAACTGAATCCCAAGCTGTTCAGCCAACTCATCCAATATCTGCTGTTCAGTTACCTAGAATAGAAATAAACAAGTTCTCAGGGAAACAAGAAGAATGGCAGACTTTTTTCGAATTATTTACTGCGCTTGTTCATACAAACGAACAATTAACAGAAATTCAGAAACATCATTTTCTAAGATCTTATCTTACAGGATCAGCAGCAGAGACTTTAACAGCATTACCTATTACAGCAGAGAATTATAAGGTTGCACTTCAGCAACTTAGAGAGAGATACGAGCAGCCACACTTCACCATAAAGAGACATGTAGCTGCACTTTTCAATTTGCCTCCAGTCAAAACTGAAAATGCTAATGCATTAAGAAAACTTTATGATGGAGTAATCCAGCATTTGAGAGCTTTAGAAGCCTGTGGAGAACCAGTTAATCAATGGGACTCCTTGCTAATTCATTTAGTGACTTCAAAGTTGGACTCTACTACTTTGAGGGAATGGGAAACTCAGGTGGCCAAGGACAAAATTACAACGTTTGCTGCAATGAAACAGTTTCTCTCCGAAAGGTGTAGAGTACTTACTGCTTTAGTCAAACCTTCAGAAAGACAATTTCTTAAGCCTCAGAGATCTACTAACAATGGATCTAGAGCCTTTCAAGTGAACACCATACAGAAAGAGAGCAACTTCAAGCAAAAAAATAATCATGCAAGTAACTACAGAACTACTAACTTCAAGTCAAGTGACGAACCTTTCATAGGAAGGCAGTTCAACAAAGGTGAACGAAAATACACTTCAGTCAGTTGCACAAAGTGCAACGAAGAACATATGCTTTTCCATTGCCAGAGATTTAAGGAATTATCTGTAGATGACAGGAGAAGACATTGCCAAAACCTTAAACATTGTTTCAACTGTCTTTCTAAGAATCATCTCTATCAAAATTGCCCTTCTGAAAAAAGGTGCAACCACTGTCAGATGAAGCATCATACTTTACTTCATAGACATGGAAAGACTACAGAGGATAATAAAAATGAAACAGTGAATGTAGCTCAAAGCCTAGCCCAGAAAACAAATACTAGAAGAGGGGCTAGTGTTTTACTCTCCACTGCCAATGCGAAGGTTCAAGACAAACGTGGAAAATGGATAATACTACGCTGCCTCTTGGATTCTGCTGCTACCCATGACTTCATCACAAAGCAAGCAGCCGAAAGGTTACAATTACCCACAAAGCCAACAGAAATACTAGTTTCTGGAATTAATGCTACAGAATCTGAACTACTTCATTACACTAAAGTTAACATACAAGACGCCTTTGACCAGAATTTCCATTTGAATTTGAACTGCTTGGTCATTAATCAGATTGGTACTAACACCCCGGTCAAGGACTTGAATGTTGATCATCTCGACATACCTTCAGACTTGCAACTTAGTGATAACCAGTTCAATGTAAGTCGACCAGTAGACATTCTTCTTGGAGCAGAATCCTTTTGGAAAATACTCATGAATCCAAAACAAAAACTTGCTCCAGGGGTCTTCGCTAGGAAAACAAAACTGGGTTGGATAGTGACCGGCAAGATCCAACTACCAATGCCTATTAGAAGACACACAGCTTTCTTCACAAATGAAATCATGCCTCAGGACTTAAATAGATTCTGGGATCTAGAGGAGGACAGTCAAGCTACATTCTTATCCGAAGAAGAAATTCTTTGTGAAGAACATTATAAGTTAACCACTACTAGGAATCTGGAAGGAAGATTCGTAGTTGAAATGCCTTTTATCAAAAATGCACCCAAACTTGAGAAAACTAAAGATATAGCTATAAAGAAATGTTTTGGTATTGAAAATAGATTCAAACGAGAGGTTAAGGTTAAGCAACAATATTGCGAATTTATGGAAGACTATGAAGCTATGAATCACATGTCAGTAGTTAGCTCAGAAGAAGTTGAAACTTCAGAACCAGTGGTTTATTTGAGTCACCATCCTGTCTGGAAAAACGACCAAAAGAAAGACAAAATAAGGGTTGTCTTTAACGGATCAGCTCCAGATATTAATGGAAATTGTTTGAACGACATTCTACTGCGGGGACCACCTGCTAAAATAGATTTAGTGGCATCAGTCACTCACTTTAGATTGCATCAAGTGGCTGTAGTAGCAGATATAGAAAAAATGTATAGACAAATACTTGTTTCGCCTCGACAAACAAACATGCAACGAATACTATGGAGAGCTTCTCCTATGGAACCCTTGCGTTCATTTAAACTTAGTACAGTCACATATGGACTTAAACCTTCAAGCCAACTGGCTATCCGAACTCTGCATGAGCTAGCAGAAAAGGATGGAAGTAAATATGACCCACAAGTATCTAATACACTGAAGAATTGCTTCTATGTAGACGATTACTTGGATTCATTCGAGGAGATAGAGAAGGCCAAGTGCATCACATCACAATTAGAATCCTTGCTTAAGGATGGAGGATTTCCATTAAAGGATTGGTGTTCGAATTCTAAGGAATTTCTAGAATCAAAATCAGCATCAACTCTTGCTTTGACACCACTAAACATATTTAAGGAGCAGAGTTTAATTAAAACCTTAGGCTTGTACTGGAAGCCTTCGACTGACACATTCACCTATAAGGTAGAATTACATCATTGCGAGATATTCACAAAGAGGAATATGCTTTCGGAGATAGCCAGAGTCTTTGACCCTCTGAATTATATCTCACCTGTCATCATGGTAGCCAAAATCATGATGCAAAAACTTTGGCTCTTGAAGATAGACTGGGACGAAGAAGTACCTGATAACTTCAAGCAGCAATGGCTCAGTTTCAAAATTTCCTTAAAGGATTTAGAAAAGATTAGGATTCCGCGCAAGTTATGCGGGAATACAAAGATGAAAGCTCCTCAACTACATATTTTCTGCGATGCTTCGGAAAAAGGCTATGGTTGTGCAGTTTACATAGTCACAACTCAATCATCATTGATATGTACCAAATCAAAGGTAGCTCCTCTTAAAACAATATCTCTTCCGAAATTAGAACTGTGTGCAGCTCTAATGGGAGCTCAGCTTTACGAAAAAATATGTAATATGCTAAGAATTGAAATTTCAAATGCATTCTTTTGGACAGATTCTCTTGTCACTCTAAGTTGGATAAACAAATCCCCTCATCATTGGAACACGTTTGTGGCTAACAGAGTCCAGAAAATTCAAGCTATCACTTCTGAAAATCAATGGAAGCATGTCTCGGGTAAGGAAAACCCAGCTGACATAATATCACGAGGGTGTACACCTGCTGATTTGATCGGAAACAAGTTATATTGGAATGGACCTGAATGGATTTCATTCCCAGCTCACGAGTGGCCCTCGTATGAAGTCGAAGACCTCATAGATGTTCCAGAGTATAAACAAGTTTCAGTTCAACTTACAGTTTCAACTAAAACAAAAGAAGAACATTTCTTCACAAAATTTTCCCAGTTCAAGAAATTAGTGAGAACAATTTGTTGGATTCTGAGATGGAAAAATAAAAACTGCATTGGTAAACATCTCACTTCAGAAGAAATGGGAGAAGCTACTACAAGAGTATTGCTTCTCACTCAAAGGGAATATTTTTCTAGCGAGATGGACGATCTCGAAAATAAAAGGCCTATTCACTGCAAAAGTAAGTTACTCTCACTTAATCCTTTCTTAGACAAACAGGGATTATTGAGAGTAGGTGGAAGGATTAGTAATGCCGATTTAAGCTTTAATTCTTCACACCAGATAATTTTGCCAGCTAAAGCTTATGTCACCAAACTCATTGTACGACACTATCATGACCAGAATTTACATCCTGAACCTAGATCATTGCTCTACTTATTACGAGAGAAACCCTCAATAGAAGAGGGAGATTTAGTAATGATAAAGGAAAATACTCCTCCTTTCGTCTGGAAACTGGGCAGAGTGAAACACTTACACGAGGGAAGAGACAAAAGAAAAAGGGTAGCTCTTCTTTCAACCCGCACTGGTCAAATGGTTAGACCGATCACTCTTTTGTGTCCACTTCCAATTAAGGAATCAGAAGTGTGACTAGACAGTAAATTGCTGTAAAGTGCAATTCATAAATCTTAGACTTTCCTAAACTTTAATTAGAAAAGTAATATCCAGTGAGTCTTCACTAAATTATTAAAATATATGTTTTTTAAGTTTATTATGAACTTCGAAAGAACTTACCCATTTAGTTTCTTTCTTGTAAAAAAAAAAAAAAAAACAATTGTGTAATATTTGCCAATCTCACAAGTGAAAACATCAGTGTTGTCTTGTGAACTTATGTATAACAGGAAAAGACCTTTGTAAAGTGTAATATGAGTAATGTGTGCATTGTGTGCTATTGTAAGTATGCATGTGCTTTCTTTTTCTTTTTCTTGAGGCCCCAGTATGTTAAGTTTCGTGTAAAACTTAAAGGTAGTAAGGAATTTGTGACGTAGGAATGTTATTGAGTCACTGCCTCTAGATCATGTGTTGTTTTTATATCGATATATTCAAGAGAGAATCGTTTATTTTAGAACTGTAAGTTTGTTAGTTTTTTGAAGTCACTCTGTCTCTATATAATCCAGTCTCTTTCGTGGCAACGCCCCATTCTTCTACTATTCTTCAACAAGTCTTCAACCATTCTTCTAGCAGTCTTCGAACATCATTCTTCGACCCTTTTCTTCGCCAGTATTCTACGCCCATTCTTCGCCATTCTGCTACATACATTCTACGACATTCATTCTACATCTATTCTTCGTGCTACCTGGAACTGCCGGGATTTCGACTACTTCTGCTACTTAGTCTACTTTGGAAACAGCACTTCACTTCTTCATACAAGGCGACGTGGAATAGCTGCCTCAAATAACTTCTTTTCATGGAAACGCCCCTCGGTATTCCGAGGTTGTGGAATCATATTGCTCTTCTAATTCACGAGGGTTTGCTGAAGGCAAGCCCTCATAAAAGTAAGTCCATCATTACATCAAATTTTCTATTGCAATCAAGGCATTTGTTCTAGAATATACTTACGAGAATTCTGCATTTTTTCAATTCTATTATTTCGATATTTTTCTACTGTACTGGGAAATCACAAGAAAAAGAAAAGGGGTTGAGTGGAATGAATTGTATGTTTGTTACTTTAAGAAGTATTGTAATATAAAGGAAATTCAATATATATGATAAATGTATTAAGTTTCATTAAGTTTCTATGAACACTAGAAATTTGTTAAAAGGAACAGTAAATACTTTAATTAATAAATTATTACTACAAAGAAAAGTCATACTCTTGCATGAATTGAAATTTATTCCCTCCCACATGATAGAGGAGAAAAGACGTTTTCTTGTACAACCTAAAACTTACTACACCTTCATATTTTATGTTAATTAAACGTAACAACGAGTCCAAGACATTACCATTTCGGCAATCTGGCTCAGTTTAATGGTCTAGTTTGATAACCTTATGTGAAGGAATAGTGTCATTTGTCAAAGCTAAATGTATTGCAACTTGAAATTCTTAAAATATGTCAACATTTCACAAAATTCAGTAGCAAAGAACTCCGCTAATTATTTCAAAGCAATATACCTTCTGTATTTAACAGTATTTATGTAGTACTCAATTTAAACTTGATCAATGATATAAACAAACATCTGACTGCATTGGAGTCAAAGCCCTCATGATTAGAAATGCGGCATTGTAGTACAGATATGATTTTAAAAAACATGTGAACTTTAATTAGTCATTACTATGGTACCGGTCAACCAATTTGATCGAAATAAACAGGCTTCTTGCCATGGACATTATAAATGCACATAACAAGTTTCATGATAATCCAATAAAGCATATTTGAGTTATCATGCCTTTTTTAATAATTAAAATAAAAAGGCGCTTAATTACGCATTATTCCGGTACCGGCCAACCGATTTGATTCAATATCAATAGATATCTTCCCATGGACATTATAAATGTGTATACCAAGTTTCATGAAAATCCAATAAAGTATATTTAACATAAACACTAAATTGGGTTTTACTCCGGTACCATTCAACCAATTTGGTCCAATATCAATAGACTTCTTCCCATGAACATTGTAAATGTATATACCAAGATTCATTAAAATCCAATAAAGCGTATTTCAGTTAATGCACGTACAGACACATGGACGGATGGACAGACATTTTCCCGTCCCCCACACAATCTCTGACACTTAATAACCACGTACCTCATCACAAGAAATGTCCTCCTCTTGCATCCACACAACACTGGCATCTTTTTAGATTTTTTTTTACTTTTTTTTTTTTTTTTTTACTCACTCAGCTTCCAAGATAGAGTTAATTTCTCTTGTGATATTGTCTTTAAGTTCTTCTAATGTATGGGGGATTTACCTATACACTTCATTTTCCAAATTCAAGTTCGGGTGAAAAATCTACCTAACTGAAAGAGAAATCAACTTTATCTCAGAAGCTCTCAAAGAATTTAATCCAAGTGATAAGTTACACTTGAAAAGGTGCCATTGTTGTGTGGATGCAAGAGGAGGACTTTTCCAATTCCTCTTGTGATGAGGTACTTGGTTATTTTCATTGTAATTTTAACTGTAATCATAAGAACCTGAATCATTACATCATTAGGGGCTTTATTTGCATAGATATTTCACCCGATCGCTTGGGAGTTTTCTTTCAGGTTTTGTCAATTTTGAAAGTGTGTAATGTTAATGATGGGAATCATCCACAATGTAAGCACCCACATAGTCCCATATCATTGCTTGGATGACATATCACACTTTTTTCCAGTTAAGAAATACAGTGAAATTTATTTTTAACATTCCACTTTTGAGAAATTTCTGTTTTTGAGGAATAAAATGTTAATTTCTTTCATGATTAACAGTACCATAAGTACGCTGTATTTAATTCCCACTTCTGAGAAATAAATATTGTGAGAATTTACAAATATTTGTAAAAGATGAAACAAATCAAACGTGGGGAAAGGAGAAGTCACTTCAAATAACTCAACAAGAGAGGAAATCACTGATTATATCAATGTCTAGAATAGGTAAAATTTATTGATATATACTCTTGGTATATCAATATAATGACTGATCTTGATAAACTGATTTTTGCTGAAAGTGGTGACTAAGGACGGCAGTCATGTCTATCTCCTATACCATTAGGAAGAGATCTTCGGTGTTGTAGGTGGAAATTTTAGTAGCCCTATGCATTGAAGTACACTTGTTGAATTGTGTTATTAATACAAAATGTGTTATGACACTGTAATTAAATTTTTACATTTCAATGCAATTTTTTCGTTAGAGGAAAACCCTCCTTTAAAGAAACAAAATTCAGTTACCCTACATTTTCTTAAGAAGAGATTTCACTGTATTTTCAGGAGAGTACATACCTCATTTGATTGATTTCTCCTCATATTCATTTTGTATTAAGGTTAAGTGCAAGTGTTCTAGTGAACATGATGACTAGGGTTAGGATTTTTAGGTCCGCACCTTTTCTCATAGGGTAAAGAAAAGCTCTTCGGAAAGATACCACAGTGGGAGATTTTATCTATAGTCTAGAATGGAGACATTTTTGTAGCACCTTTTTTCCCTTTTTTGGTACCTTTTACCCCTTTTTTCTCAACAGTGCCCATAATCCCCTTTCTTCCCCTTTTTCATATACTGTAGCTTATCAATATTCTTCTAGAGTGCATTTTATCATTATAAAGCGTTATGAATGACTTGTGAGTTTCATTCCATTTTACTTCCAGTAAAAGCGGGACTGAAAGCACACCTGCAACAACAGAAAATGATACATGTGTGCGTGCAAACCCTCTTTCTCTCACTTTGCCGAAACAAATAGCTCCCTACAATGGAAATGCATATTTCATTCCATCAACAATAATATTGTGTGTGCGCGCAAATCCTCTTTCACTTTGCCGAAACAAATAGCTTGCTACAATGGAAATGCATATTTCATTCCACCAAATTATAATTTATTATAAAAAAAATATTGTGTATACGCAAATCCTCTTTCTCTCACTTCCATCTTCTTGACTTCACCAGTCAGTAGTCTGTTAATCGTGAGTGCAAATCTGTGATTAAATGAGTGTATTTTTGCCATGCCTAAGGTGTCCAGAGCCCGGTTATTTTCTCTGTCTCAGGAATTCAAACAAGATTCCGTAGAAACAGATGGAACTGTAATACAGTGTAGCATTTGCGATTCAGGAATTTTGTTAGATGAAAAACACCAGCGAGACCGCATCAAACAACACATTTCCACTTCTAAGCATCAAAAGAACAAGACACTTCAAGCAAATAAATCGCGACAACCTTTATTACGGAATGCGATTGAACAGTGTTCATTGAAAACTCAAAATTTGAAGAAATTCAACATTGATTTATGTGCTGCTCTTACACAAGCGGGAATTCCACTCAATAAGGTAAACCATCCGACTTTCAAAGGATTCCTTGAAAAATACACAAAGATGTCAGTGCCTGATGAGAGTACTATAAGAAGAAACTACATGGAGCCTGTTTACCAAGAAACCATAAAAACCATCAAGGAGAAAGTGACTGACTGTGATGTGGGAATCATATTGGATGAAACTACAGACTCAATGGAATGATATGTTTTGAACATTTTAGTTTTTCCCCTATCAGGGGAGAACGTTAAGCCCATGTTGTTTAAAATGTACGAACTGGAGAAAGCCAACGCCAGTACAGTAATGCAATCAATCATGGACTTCTGTCAAAACCTGTGGCCAAGTGGTATCGCATTTGAAAAACTTCTTCTGGTGGTTACAGACCAGGCTCCATACATGGTTTCAGCAATTAACCAATTGAAACCTTTGTTCCCTAAGTTAAAGCATGTGACATGCCTAGTCCATGCCCTTCACAGGGTTTGTGAATCCATAAGGAATGAATACGACATTGCAAATGAATACATCTCTGCCCTGAAGAAGATTCTACAGAAAGCTCCGAGTCGTGTTGTTGCCTACAAGGAAATCACTGGCCTCCCCCTTCCAAAATTCCCGGTCATTACTCGCTGGGGATCATGGATTCAGTGTGCTGTTATGTTGTGTGAGAATTTTGACAAGGATTTTGTGAGGATTTTGTGCTTTCATTGGATCCAGCAGATGCAGGTGCGATTTCCAAGGCCCAACAACTTCTGCTACCAGAAAAAATACAGAATTTGGAGACAGAACTATTTTGTGTCCATGGTTACAAGTACTTGACTGCAGCTATCAAACAATTGGAAGAACAAGGTCTCGAAAAGGAAAAACAATGGGATATTTTCACTTCAGTGAGGGACCAGTTAGAGGGCTTTGCTAAAGACAAACTTGAGTCTAGTCTTCAGAAAAATCCGGATGTTGAGGAATTTGCCACATGTGTAGAGTTGCCATTCCGAGTGAATACAAAGTTTGCCCCACTGGTTTCTGTGGATGTCGAAAGAAGCTTTAGCATGTACAAAGACATTCTATGTCCTAATAGAAACAGGCTTATTTTTAAAAATGTAGAGATGCTCAATGTCTTGAAGTACAACAGCTTCCTGTATTTTACTGTTTCTGGTGAGTGATGATTTGATGTGTTTTTTCGCAACTCAATAACTGTTAATAGAAGATAGATTTTTCTGAATTACTTGAGTAATATAGCACCTTTTTGTCCCCTTTTTTACCATATTTTAGCACCTTTTCCCTCCCTTTTTTCATATAAAATTTGCACCTAAAAATCCTAACCCTGATGATGACATACACCATGGGACTTTGCATAGTTGGTCTTGGACAGGAAAATCACTCAATTTAACAGTTTTAGTTCCTTAGCTACAACACTTTTTCTAAGAAGCTGCATTTTGCCATGCCCCTTACCCAGCTGCCAAATTTATATATTTTTATTCTTCCCTCTCTGCTAGAAGTTCCCGTATAGACTATTAGATGCCACTAATACACTAGCAAGAAAGTGGAGCCATATTCTGGTGTAGGAATGAACTGTTTGTATTTGCTGTTTTCTTGTTTATCCCTGCATTAAGTTGTCCATGTATTTTGATACAAGTTTTGCTTTCTACAGGCTAATGAAGTGCTTCTGAAGCGAATTCAGAATGATAATTTCAACTGGTTGTTATGCTGGAGGGGGGGGGGGAGCATTCATATATACCATTTGGTTGCACTTTATCATGGCATTCTGGAGAGAAATTTTTGCAATATGATTGCATACAGAAGACAGAATACAAAAATATTTTGTAACTAAACACTTTGCTCTGTACAGTATGAGCTTGTATTTTGGAAGCAGAACAAATAGACGGAGAAACTCTGACTGTTCTATTTGTTCCACTTCCCAAATCTCTTATTGACTTCCCACTCCACCTAGCATTACTTTATTTCTCCCATATAATACAGACCTTTTCCCAATTAGCTCACTTCTCCCGGATGGCAGTGGAGCAAGCTGCCAAAAGCTTGGAATCAATCCTCCTACTTACCTGATTGGAACCCTGAGAAACCATTATTCATTCTGAACACCAGGAAAGCCTCAAGTCACACAAAATACTGTGTATTAATCAGGAAAATGCTAATTGGTATAACAAACATCAATGTTTTTGTGTCAAATAGGTTTATTTACATCTTGTATTTTGGAGGAACAAATTGCTTAGTTAGATTGCTGTGTTGTGCTCACAGCAAATTCATAAATGCTTGTATTGATTTTATTAACTATTGTTAACCAAAGACAAATGTTTAATCTAACATTCTGCTAAAGAAAAGTGATTTAGTTGCAAAACTCTTAACTTGTGTAACCATTACAATCACTAGCCACTGCCTTTCATAGTGGTTCCTAAAGCTGCGTCTCCATTGATATACATTTAACACCAACATGTCAAGATCAACAAGTTGATCTTGACATGTATATTGCAATTTCGCATTCCAATTGACTTGACATGCAAACCTAGTGTGTTGCACTTAACATTTGCAGATGTTAATTTGTTTTCCGAAGAAAATGGACAACATGTCAAGTCAGTTGATTATTCGGTCAATATCGGCTTTAAGAGAGCCTTGAACAAGAAAACAGCATCAGTTTGGTATCCCTGCTGTAAAGGACTGGAACATAGTGGGCTTACTTAAATTAACTGACTGAATAAAACATTACAGCTGTGAAAAGTTGTGAATTTTCTTTTCAATTGCTTTGTATTTCTGCTCTAGTACTTGTGATACTGGGATGAGCTGCAAAGTTCGCTTGTATATATCAGTATGAATTACGTTCATGTTCCTTATAAATATTTATTGTAGACCTCTATTCCCTTACTATATAATAAAATTTATAAATACAGTCAAACAATAGGGCACTTTTAAATAATTTCATATAAATGTTATTACTTGTAAAACTGGACCAAGTCCAGAGTCAAGCTCTTGTATACAATCTTACACTTTCAGTATTTCTATCAAAGTCTCTATTTCTTGTAAGACCATACTGTGCTTTTTTTTTACAATCCTGTCAGATCTCCAAATTCAGGACAGTTGAATGTAAACAATAAAAAAATCTTTAAATAAATTTTCAAATACGATTGTTTTGTTGTATTTATTTATTCTTATGCACTCTAGGTCAGGTTTTCCATCCAGTCACATGCTGGGTTATTGGACAGTCTGATGGGATGTATCACAAGATAATACAATAATAATAATAATAATAATTATTATTATTATTATTATTATTATTATTATTATTATTATTATTATTATTATTATTAATCTCGATGTTGTAGAGTCCTATTTCATCTTAAGGTATATTAGAATTGTAGGTAATGCAAAAGTACATAATATGAACTAGAACAAACATTTGAACTGCTATACATAGAATAAGAACAAGACAAAAAGAGAAGACTATTTCAATTAAAGCTACAAGAAATTATAAATGTTTAAAAATATGTTGAATAAATTTCAAGAATTCAAACAGAATAACATCTTTTACAATATATACTATATAAAGGCTTCTGAAAGTGATCCTTGCATTCTACTGGAGAAGGTGCAAATTTAAACCATAGCGTGCTCTTTCAAAAACAGGGGATTTGAAAAGGTGTTCTAAGTTTGCCTATCCTCTGCACAGCAACATTGCAAACCAAGATATTAGAATTTTAAATCTTTCAAAATATACATTGAATTTACCATAGCCTGACAGAATCTGAGTTTGTAGAAGATTGCATGTCATATTACATTTCAGTTAATTATTATGCTGAGGGGAAGAACAACTCCCTCGTCAAATATCCATTTTTACTGCTTTACCAAAGAATATTCCAGTAGATGAATGTATCATTTCTTAGTGTTCTTTTAATGTGGGATATTGGACACTTGTTATATTGTGCACTTAAGTCTGAATTGGCTGCAAGTTTGGCCACTTCATCAGCTCGTTAATTTCCTATCACACCTGAGTGACCCCTTACCCACTAAAAATATATATGATTATTATCATTTAGAATGCTTTTCAAATGGTTACTCTTAGCATGTTCAAATTGTGTTTACCTTTTATACAGTTCAATGCTGCTTGTGAATCACATAAAATATATGCACTTGCATTTTTGTTTATACACCACTCAACGACGTTTGCTTCAGTTTTATTTGTTCATTATAAATTTCGTTTTCACTGTCGTAAACTATAAAAGAACATCCTACTTTCATATCTTCATCCATAAGGCGTGATCTATAGGTATTAGTGTAGGTATATAGGATATAGTGTAGGTATGGTAATTATGTTATCTGTGACAGTTAGTTTGAGTAAAAGAAGTAATATATTCTGCCTGATGTCCTACTGCTGTATGGTGTGCAAGTCTTTCATTTTCCATAACAGGAATGTCAAAGTCAGTTCTGTACTTTTTAATATCCATGACAGTGGCTCTATAAATTCCAGTAAAATGAAGAGGTTTGATATCACCAATAATGAGAGTTGCATCTAGAGAGAGGGTTCAGTAGGCATGTGTGATACGTAAAACAAGCCCTCACTGAATTTGGGCCAACTTCTGTTGAGCCCATTTCTTGTGTAGAACCTCTTCGAAAGAACTAAATCAGTACAGCACCATCGATTCAATTGCTCCATGGTATATGAATTTTAAAATCTCAAAATTTATCCCCCATGTGGGTCATGCTGCCATAGATAAACATCTATACAGTCTTATGGCCTTTATTTTCAGATGTTTAAAATGAGCCCTGTATGTGAACTTGCTATCTAGAATGGCACACAAATATGATATTTAATCAACTAGAAATTACAAATTAATTTTATGAAGACCAGGGAAGAACTTCATTGAGTGGGGGTGGTCTTAGCAAGACCAGAAGAGCATACCTGAGTCCAACCATCCAGTAAATCACTATGGTCTACAAAATTTACGCATCAGACTTCACATTAATTTTAATAGTGAGTATTCAAAAGTGCTTTTAATTTATAAATATGTTTCAGTGAGAAATAAAAAGAGTGCATGTATAAGTCATTCTCCAAATTACACTATATACGATAGTCTATTTAATACAAGTGTTGTAAGTCAAACAAAAATATCAGTAATGGCTTTTCTTCCAAGAATTAAGTACATAAAATAGAAAATATTTTAATTCATTTGAACAAATTTTTTAAAAGGTTTGAAATACATGCCACTTTTTAGTTAATCGTTTTAGTAAAAAAATATTACCAAAACCATGAAATGGCCTCAATATGCACCTCTATGACCAGTAGGAAAAAACTGCATAAACAGTACCAGAAATATGATATATGATAGCGAACACTGGTCACCAGGAATTCTATCAATAATTCCAAACACAATGATTCGTACTTATTAGATTAAACCAGGTCTTTCTAACTCGAGCACTTTGCGCTGGGGCACACCAGCGCAGCACTCAGCAGCACCGGTGCTCTCCTTCCCCATGTAGCAGCCGGTGCAACTGCATGTGTGCATCAGAGACAGCATAATGGGTAGCTGACCTTGCTTTCTTGGCGGATATAACGTCTTTAAATTATTTAAATATTTAGTTGCAAGGGAGAAATTAGTTATGTGTGACAGAATTAAGGCTTTCAAAATGCAATTTATTATTTAATGATCAGCTTCAAACCGGAAATATTGATAATTTTCTGTCATTAAAATCTTTAAATTTGTTATTTACGAAAACCTTGGAGAGTATGAGACGTTACAGAATTTTCACGATGAATTCAATGCCCAATTCAAAGAAATTAATGATATGGTACTTCAACTTGAAATATTTATGACTGAAAATCCTGAAAACCACCATCATGTTTCCAAACAGAGCTAATAAAAGTACAGGTCTACCACTAGATCGGTGATGCACTTTCATTTTACAAAGATATTCATCCACAGGAGTTTCCAAAACTTCACGCACTTGCCTTAAAATTTACGTCAGTGTTTGGTGCAAATTATGCATGTGCACAGATGTTTTCAATTATGAATTTAAATAAAAGTAAAACAAGGACTTCTCTGTCTCATGTTGCCTTAGAGGCCATACTTAGAATTTCCATTTTCAAATCGATTGTATCTAATATTGGTAAATTAGTTGTGGCAAAACGATGTTAACGATCGACTTAAATTCTAAATGTACATAAAGGCAAACACAATATATGTAGAGAATAAATGGTGTGTTTATATGTTCACAAAATTGTTATTAATAATTGTTTTTGTAAGTTGAGTGCTGGCTGGACCTGTAGAGCTGCCTCTAGTGCTACACCGGTGCTGCTGCCGGGGCTGGCCTTTGCCGTGCCAGCACCTCAGTTGGAAAGGCCCAGGCTAAACTATACAGTAATTTATAATAATAAGAATTAATTTCTATTGTGAACAATAACAGTGATATTATGACAATAAATTTGTTGAATCATATAGCCTTAGATTTTCTACTAGATATAATTTATATGTGTTTCACATTTTGCCATTACCT
This sequence comes from Ectobius pallidus, assembly GCA_964059195.1. Lineage (NCBI taxonomy): Eukaryota > Metazoa > Arthropoda > Insecta > Blattodea > Ectobiidae > Ectobius > Ectobius pallidus. The sequence continues at coordinate 32,253,587 of CAXKWD010000009.1, forward strand.
GTGCTACTATAATTAATAAATCTTCATGCAATTTTGTTTGTCTTAGTGAGCATATAACGAATTATTTTGTGTAATTTAATATGTGCATGCATTTGCGAGCACTACCATATTGTTTACCATCATCGTTCGTCAAATTATCACTAGAGGAGCTGTGATTCAATCAGTGTTACCAAATTGCTACAAATTACACTGAAACCAGCTCAGCATGTAAACTGTAACGACGCAAATAGCGACGTGCATAATCAACGATAGGAGACCATTCCTAAACAAAGGAAGGGTTGGGGGACCGCAACTAATCGATATTGAACATTTTCATGATTATCGATACTGCCCTGAATTTTATTTGAATTACAGAAAAGGAGAGGTGCGCATGCGTCGACGGTGAATCGACGAGGGAGACGTGCGGAACCTGAAAGACGGTTAGTAGTACGTGCCTGACCACGAGAGAGAAGAGTTGAAAAGGCAGAAGGGAGAAGACGAGATTGGGATGTGTGACAGCGGTAGAGGCGTTCTGGCATAATGGTGTGTCAGACTTTCATCTAAAGGAAATTCTGGTTGGGAACTTCCTTGACTTGGCTATATGGAGATAGTCATTAATCAGAAGAATACACCAAGTCGGCCAGTACGAGACACCGCTGCAGCGAACATCAGCTGTGAGAGTGAGTCGTGACTGCTCGCTCTGAATAAGAGCAGATATGGACATCAGGAAGTAATGGAAGACAACTCAGGATCGGAGGATAAGTTGGACATCACTGGTTGAGTATACTCGTCTAGACTTTTTCTTATTGTTTGGGGAGTGAGAAAATTGAGATATCCCTTTTTTTTGTAAGGATGGTTTCTAAGTCATGTATGGCGATTAGACACCGTATGGAATAATAGAATAGAATAGAATAGAAACATAGAAGTGAGAATTCTAGAAGTAAAGTGATGAAATCCAGTAATCCAACTATTTTCTATTTCTGGTCTAAATTAATTATAAAAGAGCAGTCAAGAGCCTAACCGCTGAAGGCTACAGATAGATCTCTTCACTTTAGGTTTTTTTTGGGTGATTGTCCCACGAATGAATACATAGCTAGGGGCAATTGGTGATGCTCATAGAAACTTTGTTATTTTTGAGACAGGACGCGAGGGGAGTAAGGAAGAAAAGTAATTAAGGGGCTTGCTTAGTACTTCTTACGAGGGCCCCTCCCTCTTGGGTTTCGTTCAGGTGACGGGTGACTATCTATAAATAGATTTCATGCTGGCCTGTAATGTTAAGTTATGTTTTTTTATAGAGATTTATCTACAAGCGAAGGTAAATGGAACATGGTAGAGGGGGATAAGAAGTGGAAAGATTGAAGGGCAAAAGAAGGCCTACGAGTGGTAGTGCAGTAGGTGTGTACCATTGGAAAATTTACATGTTAGGGTAGAAGTAGAAGTCACTACAGAGGTTATAGAGAAGCTTACTAATCTGGGCGTGAATTAGTTTCAGTTAGAATTCTAGGGAATTTAGAGACAAAAGAAGATTGGGTGCCCATGCTGAAGAGTAGTAACTTAAGAAGTAGGAAAACTAGAATAACCACCAAGTGAATTAAATCAATGGTATAAGCTGAAGGGAACTCTACTTAAAGAAAGAAAGGGGTTAAAAGATAATAGCTGATGACTGGTCAGGTTAGAAAGAGGAGAGTGAGTTGAAAGATAATAACAAATGATTGGTTAGGTTAGAAAGAGGAGAATAGGTAATTACGAGTAGTGTACTGATGATAAGTAGTTTATTAACAAGTACTAGAGATTGTAAGGGTGAGGTGAGGGAGCGCCGGAAGTATCCCGAATCAAACAAATAAAATCTGGTAGTAGGCAAGGCCTATACTAGTACATATAAAGAAAAGAAATTTATGAGAGATTGTGAAAGCCATCGATGTTGGAGGCGAACAACGGCCCCACGTGCCTCTAGGAGAGAGTGTCAGGGACCTCTGACATCGATTTACAAAATTCTATTTTTTTTCCGGCCCATTAATATTTTCCCGGTTGCAGGAGAGGAGTCAGATTGTTTGTAACTCAAGATCTAGACGTCGCTCCTGTATCGGTGGTCTATCGCCACAGTCACTCTGTGGGTATAGGCCTAAACTTCTATTTCTTTCTTCGTGAGACTGTCTTTCCTATCTATCTTTAAATACAATTCTTCCTGGACTAAGCTGACAAATAGACTAATATAGGAGACATAGGTGGGATTATTGAGTGTAATCTGTAGAGTAAGAACTGGGTTATGAATTGAAAACCTTTATTTATTCAAGAAAAAAAAACCCCAGTATAATATATATATTGAACTACCCTGAAGTTGCAAATGTAAATGACTACACAAGTCAGTAGTAAATTAGAAGAATAATACAAGACGTTCTAGTAGATACCTGAAAAACAAAGAAAGAAAATTAAAGTAATTAATTAAGGATTTGTTATTGTTGAACAGAGAACGTACTTATGTAGTTAAAATTGGGTATACTAACCTTGAATAATCAAATATTATCCTACCAATAAAAGTGTTGAATGGGTAATGTAGTGTAAATGTAATTTATTGTATATAAGATTGTTATTGTTGAAAAAAAGAAAAAAAAAATAATATATTAAATAAATTATGGTTATTGTTATGCAAAGTAAATTAACGTGAAGTTCAGATTTTTGACCCTTATCCTTGTAATGGTTTGAGAGTAGCTGGTTTTTGTGCTAAGTCACATACTTTGGTAGTGAGTATTGAAAAAAGGAGAAAAAGAAGAAGCAGAAAAAAACGAAAGGTAAATCCGAACCCAACTCCCGTCTCCACTGTTAATTAAAAGCTAGTCGAGAGGCATGTAGGTACATAGCCTGTGTATCTATAATTTAATTTGTGTCTGGGCTGATACATAACAAAAAGAAAAGAGGAAGCGTATTGATGATGGCGCCCGTTAATATAAATTTTCATCAATATTATCAAGACTGGGTAAATTGTTAAAAGAGAGAGAAAGTAGACTGAGAGTAGGAAGTTTGCAATCACCCGGTGTCAAAGGTAGTTGTACTGAACGTTGGAATGTGGACTATGCAGGCAGTGTTGTGATGACACGACAGGTGTATGAGTGACCTTGTTTTGTAGGAGTTCAGTAAACTTATATACTACGATTGAGAATAATCACATATTAGTCGTCACAGATTTTGGCTAAGAATTTTGGCGAAGATTTAATCCAAGAAATTAAGGAACTTTATAGCATAAAGTAAGAAAAGCCCGTCACAAAGTTTGGCGCCCAACGTGGGGCGTGTTGTGTTAAAATTACACCAAGTTTTGTCGCCCATAGCGTGAGGCTGAGTAGTGTTAAAACAAAACAGTATTGCTAATTGTTGCAACTTAATTTAGTTAAAATTGTTAAGTAAAAAGAAACCTTTATTCAGTTGAAGTTCCATATTATGATAGTCCATAGCGTGAGGCACTGATAGTTTGATATCCTAACGTGAGGCGAGATAGGGTTAAAATAATTTTGGGAGTTAGGTTAGTATAACTGAAATTTATTCTCAAAAATAAATAATAATAATAATAATAATAACATATTTTTGGGAAAAGAATAATGACTATTGACAAGTAAGGACTTCTATAGATGACTAAGACCGACGACTGAACTATTGTGTGTTCTAATCTTTTTTTTTTCCAGTGGTATTGTTAATATATAAATATGGCTACTTATGTTGATCCGTATGCACAAATAAGAGCAGCTGAGCTAACCCAAGCTATTAGGAAGTTGAGGAAGGCGGATTTAGAGGCAGAATGTGATAGAGTAAAGTTACCGACCACAGGTACAAGGGATGAGTTAAGACAACGCTTGTTAGATTATGCCCGTAAGAACCCTCAGTCATTTCAAGTGTTAATTACGGCTTTTGCTCTGAGTCAGGAAGTTTTGGAAGAAGATTTGGTTGAACATAATATAACGATTCCACAAGATTCATATGGAGATGTAGTGTATACATGGGTTAAGTTAATGCGTAGGAAGGCCATGGCGGTAGCTGATTCGGAAGAAGTTGTACCAGTAGTACCATCGTTTACAATTCAGTTAGAGCCACATAAACCAAATACTTTGGATCTGGTTCGTAAATGGAACATTAAATTCAAACCTGGGGATAGTATTTACTTATTTTTGGAGAGATTGGAAGATTTAAAACAAAGTTCTAAGTTACAGGGTGCAGAGTTATTGTCAGTATTACCCGAAATTTTACAAGATTCAGCTTTACTTTGGTACAGGAACAGATTAACAGATTGGCCTACATGGGAAGCTTTTTTGAAAGAATTTAGAGAATATTATTTGCCTATTGATGAGGAAGACTCGCTTTTGGATGAGATTAGACAGAGAACGCAAGGTCCTAAAGAATCGATTTTTGATTATGTTAATGCTATTCAAACGTTAATGAGGAGGCTGAGTACTCCAATGAGTCCTCAACAAATGATGAAGACTGTTATTAAAAATTTGCGTCCTGACGTAAAATTGTACATTAGACCTGCAGAGATTCAAACTATAACAGATTTAATACGTGTAGGTAGACAGTATGAACAAATATTGTTAGATTCTGAGAGATATATTCCTCCTCCAACGCAGGTTAGAGCTACAATTAAAGAAACGGCTTATAAACCTCAGAGACAAGTTGTTATACCTTCAGTTCATACAGCGCTAGGAATTCAGGGAAAACAGGAACTTCCATCGTCCGAGTTACAAAAGAAACCCAATGTTAGTTTTTCTGCAAAGACGTGGGATAAGGAACGGAATTCAAGTCATGCAAATGATTCCAGAATAGTTAAAGCAACAGAAAATAAAGAGAGACAGGATGAGTCGAGGGATAATGGTAAAAACACCACTTTGCATTTTTCAAATAATCAGCGATGTTGGAACTGTGATAAAATAGGACATAGGCAGTTCGAGTGTAAGGCACCTCGTAGAGTTACTCCACGCACTACGATTAAATGTTATAATTGTAATAAGCTTGGACATAGGTCTATTGATTGTAGGATGCCCCAAGAAAGAAAAGTTAGGCCTACAAATCCCTTAGGACAATTAACTAAAAATCAGGCTTGTGTGATGTTAAATATAAATCCTACAGATTTAGTTAATGGAGATAGATGTTTTGTTGAAATTTTGCTGGAGGATATTACATTTATTGCTTTAATAGATTCCGGTTCAGATAAAACTTATGTGGGAGAGAAGGGTGATTTTTTGTGTAAAATGTTAGATTTAGCAGTAGAAGAATCTGAAGTTAGGGTGGTGCAACTAGCAGATAAAACTTATAGTTCTATAACAGGAGAGAGAACTTTTGAGATGAAATTGCAGGACAGGATTTTTCCGATAAAATGTAAAATTATGCCAAATTTAGCAGTAGATATGATTCTGGGCATGGACGTTTTGAAACAAATTGGGTTAGTAGTAGATTTGCAAGATGGGACTTGGTATTTTAAGGATGAACCAGCAAAAATTTTTCAATTTGTTAAGGCTATAGATTTAAAAGAAGAAGATCAACTACATAATATTCTTACTTTACCTACACCTCAGGAAAGGGACAGATTGAATGTGTTTTTGGAAAATCAGTTACAGAAATTTGATCAGTGTACTGGACTTACCGATCTGATTTCTCATGTTATTGATACAGGCGATGCAAAACCTATAAAACAAAGATATTATCCAGTATCACCCATTTTGGAAAAAGTTATACACGCGGAAATAGATAAAATGTTATTGGAAAAAGTTATAGAGCCTTCAAATTCACCTTGGTCGTCTCCGGTAGTTATGGTAAAGAAACCAGATAGAACATGGAGGTTCTGCGTAGATTTCAGAAAAGTAAACAATTGTACTAAAAGAGATAGTTATCCTTTGCCATACATTGAACATGTTTTGAGTAAATTACGACATGCTAGGTATATCAGTACAATAGATTTGAAAAATGGGTATTGGCAAGTTCCATTAGATGAAGCAAGTAAAGAAAAAACAGCATTTACCGTACCTGGTAGAGGATTGTATCAGTTTCGAGTTATGCCTTTTGGAATCCATAACGCACCAGCCTCGTTTCAAAGATTAGTTGATACTATATTAAGAGAAGAGATAGGAGAGAAATGCTTTTGTTATTTGGATGATATAGTACTTATTAGCGAGACATTTGAAGAACATTTGTCCTTGTTAGAAAAAGTCTTAGAGAAATTAAGAAAAGCTAACCTGAAAATTAATAGGGAAAAATCAAAATTTTGTAGAAGTGAATTAAAATATTTGGGTCATATCATTACTCCATTAGGAATTGCTGTAGATTCAGATAAAATCTCGTGTATCCTTGAGTATCCAGCCCCTACAAAAGTCAAGGAAGTACGAGCATTTTTAGGATTGGCATCTTGGTACCGACGATTCATTCCATTTTTTTCTGAAGTTGTAAAGCCCCTCACTGCACTTCTGAAAAAGAATCAGAGATGGCGTTGGACTAAGGAATGTCAGGAATCTTTTGATGAATTAAAATCGAAATTATCTAGTAGTCCTATATTGACTTGTCCAGATTATACTAAACCCCTAGTGTTACAGACCGACGCTAGTTTTTCAGGACTAGGAGCAGCATTAATTCAGACAGGAGAGGAAGGAGAGGAAAAAGTAATAGCTTATGCTAGTAGAACTTTAACAGTAGGTGAGCAAAAGTGGGCAATAGTCGAGAAAGAATTGTTAGCTATATTGTGGGCAGTTCAAAAGTTTCGTCCTTATTTGGAAGGTTATCATTTTAAAGTATATACTGATCACTTTGCTCTGAAATGGTTAAATACATTACAGAATCCGACTGGACGATTAGCTAGGTGGAGTTTATTGCTCCAGGAGTATGATTTTGAAGTAATACATAGGCCTGGTAGATTACAAAAAGTTCCGGATGCTTTATCTAGAATACACGAAGGGAAAGTTCAAGAGAAAACGGTAGAGGAAGAATTTTGCCTCTTGTTGACTGATAACTCTGAAGTAGTGGAATGGGAAAATATACAAGATGCTTGGTATATTAAGCGGAAGGAGCAAGTACAGAGTAAACCTAAATTTTGGCCAGATTGGAAGGTCGTAGATGAGAAGTTGTACCATTTAAGATTAGATCAGTTAGAACAAACTTTAGAGGGAACAGTAAATAGGTGGAAATTAGTTATTCCGCAAGATTTTAGGATTAAAGTATTGCAGGAATGTCATGATGCACCGACTGCAGGACATATGGGGATAGCTAAAACTTTCTTTAGGATAGCAAACAAGTATTATTGGCCGGGAATGTTTAGAGATGTTGCTAAATATGTTACTGCTTGTGAAATATGTCAGAGACAGAAAGTGTTACAGACGGCTCAAGCAGGACCAATGCATTTTTACCAGAAAGAGAAACCTTGGATGACTGTAGCTACAGATTTGTTGGGACCTTACCCACGTTCCAAAAAAGGAAACCGATACGTGATTGTATTTCAGGACACCTTTACCAAATATGTAGAGTGTAAAGCGTTAAGGAAAGCAACCAGTAGAGCAGTTACGGAAGCATTTTATGAATTGATTATCCTTAAATGGGGAATTCCGGGATATTTGCTGATGGATAATGGACCGCAATACACTAGTAAATTAATGCGAGAGATAGCTAAAGCTTTTAATATAACTCCTTGTTATTTACCTGTATATTCGCCACAAGGAAATCCAGTAGAAAGAGTCAATAGAGTATTGAAAACAATGATTTCTAGTTATATTCAAAAGGATCAGACAGTTTGGGATGTGTATTTGAGAGAATTTAATTTTGCTATAAATACGGCTAAGCATAGTTCCACTGGATGCACTCCTTATATGCTAAATTATGGGAAGGAGCCTGAAATTATCAGTAGGATTGAAAAGGTGGAAAACCAACCGATTTGTAAAGAAATTCCAAAACTTTGGGTGGACAGACTCAATAAATTGAAAACGGTACGTTTAATGGTTAGACATAACTTAGAAACCGCCTATAAGAATTCGAGTCATTATTATAATCTTCGGAGGAGAGAGGTGAGATTTCGTCCAGGAGATCTAGTGTTAAGAAGAAACTTTAAATTAAGTGATGCCTCACAAGCTTATACAGCAGGTTTAAGTGCGAAGTTTGTCGGGCCCTATATTATAAAGAAAAAGTTCAGTGAAAATAGCTACGAACTGACGAACCGTTTTGGTAAAAAGTTGGGGAAGTGGCATGTCAAAGACTTGAAACCCTTTGTTCCTGGATAAACATTCGTTAAGGCTGGTAAAAGAGACATGCACAAAAAAAAAAAAAAAAAAAAAAAAAAAAAAAAAAAAATGTGACCTGTGTCAACATTATTTTTTTTTATGGTGAGTGCGGGAAGAATGTAACGACGCAAATAGCGACGTGCATAATCAACGATAGGAGACCATTCCTAAACAAAGGAAGGGTTGGGGGACCGCAACTAATCGATATTGAACATTTTCATGATTATCGATACTGCCCTGAATTTTATTTGAATTACAGAAAAGGAGAGGTGCGCATGCGTCGACGGTGAATCGACGAGGGAGACGTGCGGAACCTGAAAGACGGTTAGTAGTACGTGCCTGACCACGAGAGAGAAGAGTTGAAAAGGCAGAAGGGAGAAGACGAGATTGGGATGTGTGACAGCGGTAGAGGCGTTCTGGCATAATGGTGTGTCAGACTTTCATCTAAAGGAAATTCTGGTTGGGAACTTCCTTGACTTGGCTATATGGAGATAGTCATTAATCAGAAGAATACACCAAGTCGGCCAGTACGAGACACCGCTGCAGCGAACATCAGCTGTGAGAGTGAGTCGTGACTGCTCGCTCTGAATAAGAGCAGATATGGACATCAGGAAGTAATGGAAGACAACTCAGGATCGGAGGATAAGTTGGACATCACTGGTTGAGTATACTCGTCTAGACTTTTTCTTATTGTTTGGGGAGTGAGAAAATTGAGATATCCCTTTTTTTTGTAAGGATGGTTTCTAAGTCATGTATGGCGATTAGACACCGTATGGAATAATAGAATAGAATAGAATAGAAACATAGAAGTGAGAATTCTAGAAGTAAAGTGATGAAATCCAGTAATCCAACTATTTTCTATTTCTGGTCTAAATTAATTATAAAAGAGCAGTCAAGAGCCTAACCGCTGAAGGCTACAGATAGATCTCTTCACTTTAGGTTTTTTTTGGGTGATTGTCCCACGAATGAATACATAGCTAGGGGCAATTGGTGATGCTCATAGAAACTTTGTTATTTTTGAGACAGGACGCGAGGGGAGTAAGGAAGAAAAGTAATTAAGGGGCTTGCTTAGTACTTCTTACGAGGGCCCCTCCCTCTTGGGTTTCGTTCAGGTGACGGGTGACTATCTATAAATAGATTTCATGCTGGCCTGTAATGTTAAGTTATGTTTTTTTATAGAGATTTATCTACAAGCGAAGGTAAATGGAACATGGTAGAGGGGGATAAGAAGTGGAAAGATTGAAGGGCAAAAGAAGGCCTACGAGTGGTAGTGCAGTAGGTGTGTACCATTGGAAAATTTACATGTTAGGGTAGAAGTAGAAGTCACTACAGAGGTTATAGAGAAGCTTACTAATCTGGGCGTGAATTAGTTTCAGTTAGAATTCTAGGGAATTTAGAGACAAAAGAAGATTGGGTGCCCATGCTGAAGAGTAGTAACTTAAGAAGTAGGAAAACTAGAATAACCACCAAGTGAATTAAATCAATGGTATAAGCTGAAGGGAACTCTACTTAAAGAAAGAAAGGGGTTAAAAGATAATAGCTGATGACTGGTCAGGTTAGAAAGAGGAGAGTGAGTTGAAAGATAATAACAAATGATTGGTTAGGTTAGAAAGAGGAGAATAGGTAATTACGAGTAGTGTACTGATGATAAGTAGTTTATTAACAAGTACTAGAGATTGTAAGGGTGAGGTGAGGGAGCGCCGGAAGTATCCCGAATCAAACAAATAAAATCTGGTAGTAGGCAAGGCCTATACTAGTACATATAAAGAAAAGAAATTTATGAGAGATTGTGAAAGCCATCGATGTTGGAGGCGAACAACGGCCCCACGTGCCTCTAGGAGAGAGTGTCAGGGACCTCTGACATCGATTTACAAAATTCTATTTTTTTTCCGGCCCATTAATATTTTCCCGGTTGCAGGAGAGGAGTCAGATTGTTTGTAACTCAAGATCTAGACGTCGCTCCTGTATCGGTGGTCTATCGCCACAGTCACTCTGTGGGTATAGGCCTAAACTTCTATTTCTTTCTTCGTGAGACTGTCTTTCCTATCTATCTTTAAATACAATTCTTCCTGGACTAAGCTGACAAATAGACTAATATAGGAGACATAGGTGGGATTATTGAGTGTAATCTGTAGAGTAAGAACTGGGTTATGAATTGAAAACCTTTATTTATTCAAGAAAAAAAAACCCCAGTATAATATATATATTGAACTACCCTGAAGTTGCAAATGTAAATGACTACACAAGTCAGTAGTAAATTAGAAGAATAATACAAGACGTTCTAGTAGATACCTGAAAAACAAAGAAAGAAAATTAAAGTAATTAATTAAGGATTTGTTATTGTTGAACAGAGAACGTACTTATGTAGTTAAAATTGGGTATACTAACCTTGAATAATCAAATATTATCCTACCAATAAAAGTGTTGAATGGGTAATGTAGTGTAAATGTAATTTATTGTATATAAGATTGTTATTGTTGAAAAAAAGAAAAAAAAAATAATATATTAAATAAATTATGGTTATTGTTATGCAAAGTAAATTAACGTGAAGTTCAGATTTTTGACCCTTATCCTTGTAATGGTTTGAGAGTAGCTGGTTTTTGTGCTAAGTCACATACTTTGGTAGTGAGTATTGAAAAAAGGAGAAAAAGAAGAAGCAGAAAAAAACGAAAGGTAAATCCGAACCCAACTCCCGTCTCCACTGTTAATTAAAAGCTAGTCGAGAGGCATGTAGGTACATAGCCTGTGTATCTATAATTTAATTTGTGTCTGGGCTGATACATAACAAAAAGAAAAGAGGAAGCGTATTGATGATGGCGCCCGTTAATATAAATTTTCATCAATATTATCAAGACTGGGTAAATTGTTAAAAGAGAGAGAAAGTAGACTGAGAGTAGGAAGTTTGCAATCACCCGGTGTCAAAGGTAGTTGTACTGAACGTTGGAATGTGGACTATGCAGGCAGTGTTGTGATGACACGACAGGTGTATGAGTGACCTTGTTTTGTAGGAGTTCAGTAAACTTATATACTACGATTGAGAATAATCACATATTAGTCGTCACAGATTTTGGCTAAGAATTTTGGCGAAGATTTAATCCAAGAAATTAAGGAACTTTATAGCATAAAGTAAGAAAAGCCCGTCACAAAACATCTAGTGAATTATAAATTTCGTCATTTATGTGCTTGGGATTTAGAAATTTCATACGAATTTATAAAGTAGACGGTGAAAAATCGTGCAGTAAATGAATGCAAAATTTTTCATACATTAGTTTACAAGTTTTCCGTAATGACGTCTCAACGTAAAGCATCCTAAACATTCCCAGATATCACTATAACTACTGATCGGAAAACTGCGACTCATATGTTACTACAACATCTGTCCATAACCTCACTTGTTCATATGTCATTCAATACATCGACTGTTTGACCAGACAATTAAGAGAAATCCTTTGTTCTTCATTAGTAACTTCAATTAATGAATTTCATGGTAAAACTGACCATAATGTAATGAATTAATCTTATTGGCGAAACCTATTTTAGCGCGGAAAATCTCATCGTATCAGAATTAAGATGACATAATTTGTTTATGTTATATCAATTACGCAATCAACGCGAATAAAAATCGCTTGGGGCGATTCGCCAGTAATTCTTCTCAAGAACTGCATGCAAGTTTGTCGCGGATTTTGCGCCAAAGAATCATGGGTGCCAGTTAGTTCCTACAACAATAACAGTCGCCATGAACTTTCAATAACTGCACGTGGGCTGCTACTCGTGATGACATGGAACAAAGAAGTCATGGACCTTCTAATTAGTTTTTGATAATACAGTCCATACACTACGCTTCGCCTACATATATTACTGCTACAATGTAGTGCATTATACTACGCTTCGCCTACATACAATTTGTCATAACGTAGTACATCGCTCATAACCTCTAACGCAGTTAAGTGCTTCACAACACAACACTGTACAACATGTAACAATTTCATCATTCTCCTTGGCAAGGTTGTGTAATTTATTTCACCAAACCATGGTGATGGGAATCATTGTTCACTGAACATGCCAACGCTACTAACATCAAGATTGTGTCACAGTCATTGAAATGAATACTAACTGGAATGCCTTCTGAATGAGAGGAAAGTGAGGATTCTTGTGCGACTAGTCATGTCTGGTCTTGCATGGAAGAAACCAAGTACCTGCACGCGAGAAACCATTAAGTTAGTAGGATCTTCTCGATTTCTTTGACTTTTTTAAAGTGAAACTTCTTTAGCCGCGGTAGGAGTAAATCGAGAGCTTGCGTTACGCTCAAAATCGTCAAGCAATTAGTGTTACGCTCAAAATCGTCACGAAATTAGTAGGGTGTAACGGAACGGACTGCATAGGAAACAATCAACTCAATGATTAGGCTTATCCAAAATTTAAAGAATAAAAAATAAAAAATTTAAACATTGAAAATCCAAGATTTAAAAAATCTAAAAATCCAAAATTTAAAAATTCAAAGATCCAAAATTTAAAAAATCCAAAATTAAAGTCCAAAATTCCAAAATAAAAAATTTAAAGATCCAAAATTCAAAAAATTATAAATCCAAAATTTAAAAATCCAAACATCCAAAATTAAAAAAACCAAAGATAAAAAATTTAAAATTCCAAAATTTAAAAAATAAAAAATCCAAAATTTAAAAAAATAATAAATAATAAATCCAAAATTTAAAAATCCAAACATCTAAAATCTAGAAAATCAAAGATCAAAATTTAAAAATCCAAAATGTAAAAAATAAAAAATCCAAAATTTAAAAAATAATAAATCCAAAATTTAAAAATCCAAACATCAAAAATTTAAAAAAATAAAAGATCAAAAATTTAAAAACTTAAAAATTAAAACATTTTAATACCCAAAATTTAAAAAATCTAAAAATCTAAGATTTAAAAAATCCAAAAATCCAAGATTTAAAAAATCTATAATTTAAAAATTCAATCTAAAAATCCAAAATTAAAAAATTGAAAATCCAAAATTTAAAAAACCGAAATTAAAAATTAAATATTAAATATATTCAATATTAAAGAATCCAAAGTTCCAAAATTTAAAAAAATTAAAAGATAAAAAATTTAAATAATCCAAATACCAAAATTTAGAAAGTCCAAAAACCCAATATAAAAAAAGTCCAACAATCCAAAATTGAAAAAATCCAATAATTCAAAATTGAAAAAAATCCAAAAATTAAAATAATTTTCACTTCTGTCGCGTGGCACGCACAATTTTTTTAAATGTTAGAACTGTTCATCCTTTTCATTGGAAAAAATAAATCAATAAATAACCGAGCAAATTATTTAAATCTATAATTTTCCCCCTATACATATTCCCTGTTGCAACATAGCAGCTTACTGCTTTCAAAATTAGGCCTATTATATTCTTTGTAGGCTGATAGAAGTTTATGCAATTAATTACAACGTGTTTCTCATATCAATATACATGAAAAATAAATTAACGTATTTATTTGTGTATTTTTATAAGTGGTAGATGTTTGGATATTTGCGGGGATACTGTGGTAATTCTATTCAACCAGTAGATAAATATAAAATGAAAAGGGGGAAATTAAACATTTAAATAATTTTCTCGGCTATTTATTGATTTATCTTTTGCAATAAAAAGGATGAAAAGGTCTAACATTGTCTTAAAATGTCAATGAAATCGAGAAGGTCCTACTAACTTAATGGTCTTTAGCGTGCAGGTGCTTGGTTTCTTCCATGCAAGACCAGGCGCAACTAGTCGCACAGACAGGACACACATTTGGCAGAGACTTTTCAATGGTAGCAGTCATTCCAGTTAGTATACAGTTCAATGGTCACTGTCAATCACGCCATCACATCAACCTCAAGATAACAATATCTCAAGAAGGTTTATAAAAATTTATCACTCGTTCAATCCAAGACTGTGCTTCAAATCAGTGTTAACAATCTTCTTTAATTTTTATTTTTTTAAACTTTATTTTATATGTGTAATCAATGAATGTGTCCAAATTGCTACATCTTGTATCAGTGATCAGGGCTTTCGCCGCTCACTTCATTAACAAGTAGCAACCTCCAGCATTTAGTTAATAAATTACTAACCCCAAGGTTTGTGAACTTTTTATTCTTTTGTTTACGATGTAGGGTCCAAATTCATTTTTTATCCTTTTCCCCTTTCCTTCACATACAGTCCGTTAACCAGAGGCCTAACCCCTACAAAATTAAACAACTATACTGTGAGTTAAATTCTCAAAGAATTTAATCCAAATTCAAGTGATAAGTTATGAGGCAGGTATCAGTATTTTATTATTATTAATTTGATTTCAAATAATGAAATACGTAAATATGCACAGTTTCCCAATCCCTAGTTTTGAAGGCCAGCTGAATTCAATGTGGATGCAAAGCTTTTACATTAATAGATTACGTTTTTCTGAACAACAGCCTTAGCGAAAGATTATTATAATACGATGATGTAGTTATAATTGTAATTTTGCTAAACTCAGTATAAAATATGAATATATCTACTTCCTTTGCCCATACCATAGGTACTATGGTGTATTGTTTTTGACCCCCAAATTTGAAGTTGAGTTTTTAATATAAATACACGTTTTGAGGTCTCCTGAATCCAAAAATACTATTTTCAGAAACATGTCTGTGTGTGTCTGTGAACAGCCTAGCTCCAGAATGGAAAATCATATGAAAACAAAATTTTGTATTTGGGTTAGATCCCTTCTGAGGATGTGATGCTTATTTTTAAGGGGACCTCACATGAAGAAAATTGAGCTTTCCACAATTTTCTAAAAAAAGACACCGATATATTTTTTTAAAATTTTGTACACGGAGTGCTATACCAAGAGCTAAAACTTTTATTTCAATCATTTTTTGGAAAAAAATCTCTGAAGGGTAGTTATAAACCACTGTTTGTAGAAACTCAGTCTTGCCTGGCGAACAATAGAGCTTAGCATCAGGTTCAAATAACTGAATATGCATTCTTTGCAATATGGCTTCTTATTCTTTATCAGAATGTGAAGTGCTAAAGGTGTATTGGCCATGCTTAGAATAAAGATAGATACCGTACCTGAGTGCATTGATAAGATTTTATTTGGGTTGTGTATCCTTCAGGATGCGATACCGTAGGTATCATTCTCTTCATTTTTACAACCAATTTACATGAAGAGAATTAAGTGAGATTCCAGAGGGAGGCATCTCCCCCACATGCCGACATTCATGCTGGTGATCATCACAAGAGTGAGCACGGTGCTGTCACACTGACTTTGCTTTGCTCATTACAGTACTTCGTATGTATCTACTCCAATAAGTCCCTTATTTATTCTAAATAAAATCAGGTAAACTGATGTAACAAAGTGCCATAATGCTTTTGTTGAATCAATTATAATTGTAATTATGATATGCAGAATTTTTTTTTTTTTAATCAGATTAAAATCGACCAACATCAGCAGAACTACTGCAACGTTTAATAACTTGTTTATCTGTATAATAATCTGTATATAATAGTCTTCTTAAATAATTTAAGCTTGCTTTTATATTGTTGCTTTATTTATGTAAGAAATGTTTTATGCCTTAGTAGTCCAGGCAACGAGCGAAAAATAGAAAAAAAATTGTGTAGTTTTGAAATTTTGCAGAGTTGTCGGAGGGAGTGTCCTGAACAACATACTAAAAGTCCCCGAAGGTGGGGGTGAGCGGGGGGCAGGGGGGCCCTCAGAAGGTCCCTATTTTAGGTTTTTCGCTTATATCTAAACAATGGTGCATCGTAGAGGAAAAGTTGCTATATACAAAATTCAAGCTGATAAAATTTCCTACAAGTTTGACTCTACATATTTCTTTCTATTCCCAATAGTCTTCGAGATATCTGCAAGCGAAAATAACAAATTTTCGAAAAAAGCTCTTTTGCCTCGCGCTTTTCGACACACTTTGCCTTCTAGCGCTTCAGCCCTTAGGTATACAGCAATGTTCTCGTGAAAAAAGAAGTTGTAGGTAAATAAATTATCTTAAAAATGAGTAGTAATTTGTTACATTGTCTTCAAATGTTCAAAAGTTATAACAATTTTAAGATTCGGTCAAATTTCGAGATTTCGAAAGAAAACCGTACATCGCAATTCCTCTATATTTAGGGGTTATGTCTTTGTACATAAGCTGTATATTGTGTATTTACATCATGAAACAAGTTGAGAAACATCATACAACCATTAAAGGTAAAATTATTAAAAATGCGATCACGGTACAAGCGCAGTACATGTAATGGAAAATACATGCACTATATTGCAGGCAAGAAAGGAAAAATAGGGACAAAAAAATCATGTAGTTTTGAAATTTGGCAGAGATGTGGGAGAAAGTGTCCTAAACAACGTAGTAAAAGTCTCCATGGATAGGGGGTGAGCGGAGGGTGGAGGGGGCACTTTTGCCAGTAAATGTAATTTCCCTTAGCTTTCCCTAAATACACAAAAAACTATGGGTTCTGGCAAAAAACAGTTTATGCACAAAATTAAACTACATAAAAGTTCTTATAAAATTTATCTGAATGATATTTCTGTAGAATTAATAGTTCAGGAAATAGAAGGATATGAAGTATGACACAGTTCTGGAAATTCTGTTTTACATAGTATATTAGCCTATATATACTATATAATATATTATATTTTTTAACAAAAAAGAGATCAGATGTTAATTAAATTAGCATGATGTCAAGCAAGCAAACTAGTTCTTAGAATAATATTTGTACTAAAGGTAAACATCACACATAAAATCATAATCATAATAATAATAATAATAATAATAATAATAATAATAATAATAATAATAATAATAATTATTATTATTATTATTATTATTATTATTATAAGTATAATTATTATTATTATTTATTACATTTCTTCACATCACATATGGGTAGTAAAAGGGCACGGGATGCACCAAGTGCCTCACAATAATATAAAACATTTACATATAATTGTAATACAAGAGCTCAATATTAATGTCTTCATTCTTGCGACAGGAACGATCGCACAATGTTGCATGTAGATAGGATGACAGAATGCTGCATGCTTTTGTAGGTGTTCGGTGGAAGACCCAGTTCTTGCAGACTCTTGTGAAGTGTGTAGGGGACGAGACCATTGACCGACAGGATCACAGGGACTATTCGTACTAGCATAGCCTTCCAGATCCTCTTGACCTCCTCTGCGAGCTCTTTATACTTGCAGATCTTTTCATGGTGCTTCCTGTCGATGTTGATGTCGTTAGGTACTGCAATGTCTACAATAAATGTTGTCCCTGTTTTCTTGTTGACCAGTATAATATCTGGTCTGTTATGGTTGATTGTTTTGTCTGTCACCACACCAGTATCCCAGTAAAGCTTTCATGACTCGTTCTCCAATAGGCGTACAGGATGGTACTTGTAGTAAGGGATACGTTCCTGAATTAATTGGTTTTTGTGGGCTAGTGCCTGGTGTATGATTCCTGCGACCTGCTGATTATTATTATTATTATTATTATTATTATTATTATTATTATTATTATTATTATTATTATTATAAAGCTTACAAAAATCACATGGTATGAGTGTACTTTATAAGAATTATAAATCAGGCCTATTAGCCGTTTTATTCTTCGCTTAAAATATCATTTGGAAAAATTGTAAATAGTTAGAATTGTAAATATTTAGAAATTATAAGACCTAATAGGCCTACATAGTACTTTAAATAAATGTTTAGTTGTCTATTTTTTTCAGTCTCCAATACTGGAATCCTAGTACTGTACATAGTATGATAAGTTAGGGTTATATTTTTCTATCTACCGAACACTCAGTATTTATACACATAGGCCTATATAACATTAATTAAAGAGTGCCTAAACAACTTATTTCGCTTGGACGTCATCAATTTTAAATTAATCTTCTTCTTCTAATGGTATACTGTTGTATCAAGACAGGTTCCACAAACGGATGAGCATTTAATACTATCTTTTCTGGATCCATATCTTCCACCCCACCGAGTTGCACAGTGACAAAATATGATGTGCAAATATTCTCAGGAGCCACATAGACAAGTAAACGTTTATTTAAAGTAATAGGTAGGCCTGCTATTCTTAGAATGTTTAAATATAATTGTCTAATTCCTTACCATTTTTCAAAATACCAGTAATTTTTTTAACGAAACATAAAACGTTATAAGAACTTTTATGTAGTTTAATTTTGTGCATAAACTGGTTTTTGCTAGAACCCATAGTTTTTTCGTGTATTTAGGGAAAACCGAGGGAAATTACATTGACCGGTAAATATGCCCCCACCCCCCCGCTCACCCCCTATCCATGGGGACTTTTACTACGTTGTTTAGGACACTTTCCCCCACATCTCTGCCAAATTTCAAAACTACATGATTTTTTTGTCCCTATTTTTCCTTTCTTGCCTGCAATATAATGTATTTTCCATTACATGTACTGTGCTTGTACCGTGATCGGATTTTTAATAATTTCACCTTTAATGGTTGTGTGATGTTTCTCCACTTGTTTCATGATGTAAATACACAATATACAGCTAATGTACAAAGATATAACTCCTAAATATAGAGAAAGTGTGATGTACGGTTTTCTTTCGAAATCTCGAAATTTGACCGAATCTTAAAATTGTTATAACTTTTGATCATTTGAAGACAAAGTAACAAATGACTACTCATTTTTAAGATAATTTATTTACCTATAACTTCTTTCATGATAACATTGCTGTATACCGAAGGGCTGAAGCGCTAGAAGGCAAAGTGTGTCGAAAAGCGCGAGGCGAAAGAGTTTTTTTTTTATGTGAGTGCGCGATTGTCAAGGTATCACAAATCTGTAGTTCTGCTGACGCTGGTCGATTTTAAACTGATTAGAAAAACTTATTTTCTGCATATCATGATTGCAATTATGATTGATTCAACAAAAACATACTGGCACTTTGTTATAACAGTTTACCTGATTTTATTATTTCTTATAATCAGAGCCAAGGGCAAAAATCTATGAAATGAATTCAGAAATACTCAAAGATAGGAATATCAAATATATCTTAGAAGATTCTGGATGAAACAGAATGACAAGAACAAAGGCATCCAATCTAATCTTAAGAAAATATCACAGACCTCAATAACAGGATTACAGAAGTTAATGTTTCATGAATATTTGAAGTAATGAATGAAGCTTAAACAGACTCAAACCTAGCAAACAAGAAGCATGAACTTTACATATATGGGTTTACTGGAAGGCTAATATATGGTTCAAATCTAGCCAAATTACTGTAATAAGTCAAAATTCCAATTATCTTTTTTTTATATGAGGGAATAATGCTACAGCAAGATCTATAGTAACCAAGTTAATATTCAAAGTGTGGAAATTTCCAGAACTGGATTAACCCAATTAATAAGAAATCTGACGTCAACGTCATATGACGTCACACATCAGCTCATGAGTAGAAAACCGGTTTAACAGAGTAAGTAGTGACGTAATGTGTAGGCTTTGTGGTGAAAGTGAATATATCATCATAAATAAATGTTTCCATTATCCATGGGAATTAAGCAGTAATGCATCTTGTAAATAGCTAACATTACTTATGGCTATTCTTTTTCAAGACCTCCGTTTTACATAAACCTGTCGTGGAGGCCAAATAGCTACAAATTTATGCCTGCCCACTTTTCTACTGATTAAAGCATTTTACTAGACAGAACTAAAGTTTCTTAGTGCTGAAGGCACATATTATGTATTTGTACTATAAATCCATGGTGAAATATTGCAACTTACAACGAACGACGACAAGGTCCCCTCCAGCTGACAGGCAAACGACCTCACAGAGCAAGTGCCAAGAACTGAATGCTCTGCTCAGCATGGGTTAGTCCCTGCCGACGCCACGCAGAGAGTAACACAAACACCAACTACCAAAACAATTGCAGCGAGAGGCAGCGAGACCGCGGGAAATTCAACCACATTATACTACAGATCTGTGATATCTTGACAATCGCACACTCACATAAAAATAAAATAAAATTTTTAAAAAAGTCCACGTCAAATTGGCCGGCTCCGGGATTTGAACCACAGACCTCCAGAATACTAGTCCAAGATATTACCATTTCGGCAAGTTGGCTCAGTTTAACGGTCTAGTTTGATAACCATATGTGAAGGAATAATGTTATTTGTCAAAGCTAAATTTTTGCAACTTGAAATTCTTAAAATATGTCAACAATTCACAAAATTCAGTAGCAAAGAACTCCGCTAATTATTTCATAGCAATATTAGTCCAGTCAATATAATGAAAAATATTCCGAAGTTAATTAAATTTTTACAGGTCATTTGGGGGTACTCTAAGATGTCTATCCTAAGTTTTCGACTTCGAGGACCTTTGCTAACTTGGGGGAGGGGTAAAAACCTCAAAATGTTTGAACGTTTTTCAATTTTTCGCTTATATCTCGTAAACTAAGCATATTTTGTGCACCATAGTACAATACAAAGTTGTAGAGCATTAAATTTTCTAAAATGTGGTTGATAAAACGAATTTGTAGAGCCAATATTAACCGAGATACGGCCGATCAAAGTTAGACAAAGTTTCTCGAAATGTAAAAAATATCCGAAAAACGAAGATTTTGACCCTATAACTATTTATTACCATCATTTCCATGTTAATTATGTTAATCACTTATTAATATCAACAACTTGGAATATCTATGACCCCCTTCCTCCACCCCTCCCCTCTCCCAGTACTATAGGAAGTCTTTCTTTACAACTTCTGCAGTTTTATTTGAATCTCTATGAAATTTTGCATACTTAGCCTTCAATACACGAGGAAAAGCACTGTCTACATTTCATGTTAACAAAAACAATATTTTTGCCCTTATTGAAGGCCTTTAATATTACATAATGTAATGTAAGCCCTATGTGGAGAAAGGAAATTTTGAAGTCTTGAAGTTGAAGAGGAATGATAAGGTGGTTACTCTGGCATCTGTTTCCTGTTCTCTGAAAATCAAGGACAAAAAGTTCACAGTAGACCCAATCACTCTATTCCAACGAGTGTGCATAACCAAACAATCAGAGGCTGACCTCAGGAACTTGTTCAAGTATGAACTCGCCCCTTCCCCGTGTCTCTCTTCGCAGAAGAAGGGATGCATAAAGGCCGAAAATCAATGCTGTATGATTCATTCCTTCCTATCGTGGCTGACGACGTAGACTTTGGCGGCAGAAAATGCAATGTCATTGATGGTGGGTTTCTGTTGCATAGGGTTGTTTGGACCAAGTCAAGTGAAACCACATTTCAGATAGTCTGCCAAAACTACGTGGATTACGTCCATAGGCATTTCGGTAGCAATGTCATAGTGGTTTTTGATGGTTATCCTGTTGGGATAAGCTAACAAAGCACCAAAGCAGCTGAACGTTATCGGCGTTCTTTGCTGCACTCCACAACAAAGTTTGTCTTTTCCATGACAACTTTGATTAGCACGATTTCGCAGGCGAAATTTCTTTCCAATGATACCAACAAGATGAACTTCATAACCATGTTGAAGAGCGAAATGGAAGCCAAGGGGATCCAAGTGAAGCAGGCAGTAGAAGACACCGATGTAATGATTGTGGATACTGCTGTCTTAGCTGCTGACAAATATGATAGTGTCATCATAACAGGGAAGGTCTTCTGGTGCTACTCACTGCTTTGGGTTCTTCCAAAAAGGACGTCTATTTCCAGAAGAGTGGAAAGGGTAACAACTGTAATGTATTCATCCCACTCGTTCAAGTACGAACCACAGGATATTTTTTTCCTGCATGCGATAAGTGGGTGTGACACCACCTCTGCACCCTTTGGAATTGGAAAGAAGAAGGAGCATGAGGAAGACGTGTCCATGGACCCCGACAACGATGACGACGACGACGACGACGACGAGGAAGGCCCGGCAGCCCCCAAGCGCTCCAAGGTTTTCGTAGCCTGATATACTATGTATTAATTATTTGAAATTATTTTTACGTTGGTCATAACACCTGCAATTATCTTAATTATTTATAATTATGCTCTAAATTATGATGTTTTCAAAATAAATTGTGGCGTGGTGCTGTCCCAATTTACTAATTTTAAACCCAGAGAAGGAAACTGATCCACAGAGCAAAAGAACAAAACGGATATTCAGAATTATAACAAGAGTGTAACAATAGTTTATTGAATAACCAAAGAATACATAATAATACCTGATAAATGCAATGAAATATGAAAATCTAGAACTAATGCATATAAGTAAGAACAGACAAGAATGGTTATCAAAAAATGGCTGATGGCCAAGATTAATTGAATATGAAAATTAATTGAGGATAAATACGGTCGGCTTTCCATCACATAAGGTCAAAAAGAATACGTAGATGAAATATAGTAGGCCTAGAATATAATAATGAAATAACCAAAAAACTGGTGGGCAGAAACAAATTTTGAAACAACGAAATATTACTGAATTAAGATAAACTAAACGAACTAAAAATCCCACCAGCAAAGAAAACGAAAATATCAAGAAACTAGAGCCATACCTGATATTAAGTTAACGCCGACAATAGGGCCACCACTGGATGGCTACACAGCAGAAGATGTTCATGGCTCAGAATGACTGAAGAGAAGAAACATGGTCTGGCTCCCGGCGCTTACTCTGAAGGAGAAGTTGTCTGCCAGTCTTCACGGCGGGATCTCAATGTAGGCATGTTGCTTGAGCGCCCGCACGGCGCGATCTAGTCCGCGGAACTTAACATGAACACCAGGTAAACAAAGCAGGGGGCGCAAACAAATGCCGAACGAGAGAAAGATCCAGAAGGGGCGAGATTACAAAACCGGAATAAACAAAACAAAACGCACCTCTGAACAAAATATAGCGATGGAAAGCCGAGATCATGTGAGTACCTGATAAAGAATTATTAAAATATTTAATTTTCAGAATAATGAATAAAATGTTTAATTTATAAAATAGGGTGCCGAGAATATATCATCGGCACATCCTCGTGCGGCCCGGGCAAAAAAAAGTTTTCAGAAGGAAAACGTTTTCAGAAGGAAAACTTTTTTTTAATTATTATAAATATTATATATATATATATATATATATTGAAAATTTGCACTTCTGCCTTATCATCGAGCATAAGAACTGTTTTTTTTCACCAAAACGTATTTAAATGGTCCACCAAAATTATCACTGTCTTTAATATGTTGCGGAGTCCAAATCCACACCAAGAGCACATCAAACACAGGAAAATGGATCAGTGACCAGAGCATATGTGTGATAAAGAAGTCCATTTCTAATTCCATACCAACAGTTCCTGGTACTATATATATATCTGGTGAGTAGATGCTGTATGTAGCTGCATGTAGAAATTGATGACGTGCTGAATTACTGAAGTTAGTTGTAGATAGTGATGATGTAGAGTATTTGCAATTTGAAGAAGCGGCATCTGGAGCAATGTCGGACCTGATTATGTTTTTCAGGTCGAAGTACGTAGCAGGCGTCCCTGCTTACAAAACTCAGAAGCAGCAAGGCAGAAGAAGTGGCCAGAAGAAATTGAAAGTAATATATGAGCTCGGCAGAGTGCAGAACAGAAAATGGGCCGTAGAGGATGGCACAGCACCGAAACAACATAACTGCAAAAGAACAACACACTATGAATGACAGGTACTCACAAGGGAAAACCAGATAATACAGTAGAATGTGTAATAAATTCAAAAATTTCCATGTAATACTGTAGAATGCGTAATAGATTCAACATTTTCCATATAAGGTCCTGAAGGGACAAAGACATTTTATTTTAATTACATAATAAATAATAAATTAGTAATAAATTAATAAAGAAATTAACAACAATAAACTTCAATTAATGCATTAAATTGGCAAAGCTAATTTGTTTTAAGAAAAATTTGGCCATTGGAATTATATTTTCAATTTTAAGATAATACTAGTGAGCAATTTAACACTAAGATAATTTACATATAATTATAATTACCAATATATACATTTAAAACAATTGGCTAACAATCAGGCAAAGTAGGCAATGCACTAGTCGTCAATAGGCCTACATGATTATCTATATATATATTTTACATTTAATTATATGGTGCAACAATGGCAAAACCATTTTATTTATTATAATTTGAAAAAAAAAGTCTTTAGAGTTTAGTTCGAAATTTTGTTTTAAGTTAAATAGCACCAAAACATTGCCACATTAAAACCAGAATTATGTATATAAAAAAAAAATGAAATGATATGAAAAGAGAAAGGATGGGATGGAATGAAATGAGAATGGGGAGCGCTCCCAAAGATATAGAAATGGAAAAATGAAAAGGTTTTTTCAAAAAGAAGAAAGGCGGATAATTGGTAGGAAAGATTACGCCGAGATGTATTTTCTTGTTGATACTGTACTTATCCAAAACATTCAGACGTAGCGCCAAGTGGATATGAATAGCCATTTGGAGAACGGTAGGTCTCCTTCGAAGAAAGATTTGACATATTGGTCTGAAACCATAAGAAAAAAACAAAACCCCCGAAAAGGGCGAAAGCGAAAACAAAGTTTATGCCCCAGAACAATAATACGCAAGACGCTTTTAATCAGTAACAAGATTCATGTATAGAGAGTTTTCTTATAATACATTCATTTACTTTAACATAATATTCCTCCCATTTCTTTATTAACATAATGTTTTTTTTATATCAATATTATAATACTTTTGTTTCTCTTTTAATTTAGTCATTAAAAACACCAAACTCACTGCAATCAAATACAGGCCATTATTATCAAGAAAAAAAAATGACTAAACAAAATATTTTACGACGCTAACACTCTAATGAGGCATAAACTTTTCCTTTCTTCCTTTATTGAGGTTTTGACACACAAAGATTAGTATATGACCAATAAAAATCATGTTTACGATATGGTAAAACTATTTCAGTCTTAAGTTTATTAAAATAACTGTGACCAAAAATTAAATTATTTTAAATAGTTTTAAATAATCGCAGCCAATAGATCATTAGCATTAGTTTTGTATATAGTTTGTACTTTATATTACAAAAGAATGTCCAAGTGAAGTTCAAGATTCAGCGCAGAAAACCAAAATGACTATACCTTTTTGTTTTAATTTTGTTCTTCTTATAGAGAAAAGTAACTGAACTAATAATGGTTATTCTATTTTCAGAAAGGAGCAGCAAATATGCTAAAATGAAAGAAAACCAAAAAAAGACCAAAGATCAGGAAAACCGACGGGGAAAAAGCCGAGAAAAACCCGAAGAAACGCTGCATGTACTAGGAATGAAAATGCAAAAATGGCAAATATAGGCAAAGCTGTAGAAGATAGATATAAAAAAAGGAGCAATAAAGGAAAGTATAAATGAATATACGGCTAGAATGAAAGTATACAAACTGCTTTAGAAAATATTACCCCAAGAGAAATCCGAAAAAATTACGTCGCAAAAGTATGGATATACTAAGTACGAAGCCAAAATATTACCAGAAAGCAAATTACCAAAATACCATATTACTAAAATATTCCTTATACGGGACGCATAATAAAATTGGAAAATACTCATAACTCGCATATTCATATTTGATACGATGTTAGGCCTAGAAACACTGAATGACAAATAGGTTTAGAAGGATAAACTGACAGAAAATTTAGATTAAGATCAAAATACAATGGGTCTAAGAAAACTTTACCAAATCCCCAAGATGACAGGTTAGCTTAAATAGAAATCAAGAAAAACCCCCCATTACAAAAACGCTCTCACGGACATACAAAATCCAGAGCAACATCACGGACCAACTACCACAAAAGCCGTCCAAAAAACATCAGAACTACGCTGATGAGACAAGGCTTAGGGCATGTTACGACCGGACAAATATACTTAAACAGACTATCATAAAAAACTATTCTGCCAAATAGAACCAACCGAAGGGACAGCACAAAAACCCACAGAAATACTCTAGTGAGACTGACCCACACGACGGCCCCTTTACCCAACATCACGGACGAAATATTCCGCCCGGACGCAGAGAGCAAGAAATAGAAATAAGCATAGTCTTATACAAAATACAAAACCCCACGCGGTACAAATTCTGACTAACAAAGGCTAAAAGCCAACAGAAAGACCGCGGATGGTATGCAACCATAATCATGAAAACACAAGAAGCTAACCTGGAAGGGTATCAGGAACAAAGCAAAGCCTAGACACACGAGTGTATGAATAAATAGCCAAAAAGATTAAAAACGAAAAACGGGAGCGATCTGCAGAATGCAGCGCCCTCTCTGTGGCGCAGAGCGAACTACGCTCTGCTACCACTATTTGTGGCGTGGTGCTGTCCCAATTTACTAATTTTAAACCCAGAGAAGGAAACTGATCCACAGAGCAAAAGAACAAAACGGATATTCAGAATTATAACAAGAGTGTAACAATAGTTTATTGAATAACCAAAGAATACATAATAATACCTGATAAATGCAATGAAATATGAAAATCTAGAACTAATGCATATAAGTAAGAACAGACAAGAATGGTTATCAAAAAATGGCTGATGGCCAAGATTAATTGAATATGAAAATTAATTGAAGATAAATACGGTCGGCTTTCCATCACATAAGGTCAAAAAGAATACGTAGATGAAATATAGTAGGCCTAGAATATAATAATGAAATAACCAAAAAACTGGTGGGCAGAAACAAATTTTGAAACAACGAAATATTACTGAATTAAGATAAACTAAACGAACTAAAAATCCCACCAGCAAAGAAAACGAAAATATCAAGAAACTAGAGCCATACCTGATATTAAGTTAACGCCGACAATAGGGCCACCACTGGATGGCTACACAGCAGAAGATGTTCATGGCTCAGAATGACTGAAGAGAAGAAACATGGTCTGGCTCCCGGCGCTTACTCTGAAGGAGAAGTTGTCTGCCAGTCTTCACGGCGGGATCTCAATGTAGGCATGTTGCTTGAGCGCCCGCACGGCGCGATCTAGTCCGCGGAACTTAACATGAACACCAGGTAAACAAAGCAGGGGGCGCAAACAAATGCCGAACGAGAGAAAGATCCAGAAGGGGCGAGATTACAAAACCGGAATAAACAAAACAAAACGCACCTCTGAACAAAATATAGCGATGGAAAGCCGAGATCATGTGAGTACCTGATAAAGAATTATTAAAATATTTAATTTTCAGAATAATGAATAAAATGTTTAATTTATAAAATAGGGTGCCGAGAATATATCATCGGCACAAAATGATATACTTCTATTACTTTAATTCTTGATTACTAATTATTAATTTTAAACTACTTGAGGTTAAAGATTATGGGTTAACAGGAATTCACAGTAGGGTGATGACCAGGCACGAAAAAATGTAAATAACTGCAAATCACAACAATAGGCTCTTGGTCAGCAGACCCCTCCCCCCCGGTGACATCACATTGTATGAGCTACGAAAGGGTTTTTGGTGTGAGACGGTTCCTTAAAATGCATTTCTTTCATTAAAATGAGGCATCTTCACGTTTAGGGGAGGGGGAAGGGTGGGAAGAGGGGGTGGAGGAAGGGGTCATAGGTATTCCAAGATGTTGATATTAATGAGTGATTAACATAGTTAACATGGAAATGATGGTAATAAATAATTATAGGGCCAAAACCTTCGTTTTTCGGATATTTTTTTACATTTCGAGAAACTTTGTCTAAATTTGATCGGCCGTATCTCGGTTAATATTGGGTCTATAAATTCGTTTTGTCAACCAAATTTTAGCAAATTTAATGCTCTATAACTTTGTATTGTACTATGGTGCACAACATATGATTAGTTTACGAGATATAAGCGAAAAAATGAAAAAGTTCAACATTTTTGAGGTTTTTGCCCCTCCCCCAAGTTAACACAGGGTCCTCGAGGTCGAAAACGTAGGATAGACATCCTAGAGTAGAAATTTCATTAACTTCGGAATATTTTCCAAGTAAAAAGTGAATATCGACTGGACTATATACCTTCTGTACATAACAGTATTCATGTAGTACTCAATTTAAACTTGATCAACGAAATAAACATCTGACTGCATTGGAATCAAAGCCCTCATGATTAGAAATGCGGCATTGTAGACATGATTTTAAAAAACATGTGAACTTTAATTAGTTGTTACTCTGGTACCGGTCAACCAATTTGGTCCAAAATAAACAGGCTTCTTTTCATGGACATTATAAATGTGTATACCAAGTTCCATGAAAATCTGATAAAGCTTATTTGAGTTATCGTCCCTTTCTGAACTATTACCATAAAAAGGCACAAAATTGCGCATTATTCTGGTACCAGCCAACTGATTTGGTCCAATATCAACAAACGTCTTCCCATGGACATTATGAATGCGTATACCAAGTTTCATGAAAATCCGATAAAGCGTATTTGAGTTATCGTGCCTTTAACACATACACTAAATTGGCTTTTACTCCGGTACTGGTTAACTGATTTGGTCCAGTATCAATAGGCTTCTTCCCATGAACATTATAAATGTGTATATCAAGTTTCATTAAAATCCGATAAAGCATATTTGAGTTATCGTGCATACACACACATGGACGGACGGATGGACAGACATTTTTCCGTCCCCCACACAATCTCATAAAGTACCATACTTGCACTTAATAAACTGAAGACTGTATATATATAAGGATGTAAGTACCACTGTTACTGATTTTTTATTTAATAATTGGATTATGTCCCAGGGCCAATAGTAGGATGTAGGGATAAAGTGCCATTCCTCTTTATGTGATTCCTAGCTTTCCCAATAAATTACTTAGTTATGTTCCATCACTCGTGGCATAAGAAGTATGACTGTGCCTGAGCTGATTGCTCATTATTACAAAATGGTTTATGGAAGTATATACAGTGATATCTCAGTATAAAGTACATCAGAAAAACAAATTACGTATACTTTATTCTAAAAAGTATGTTATACTGAAACAAGCAAATCTTGTCGAAGCCAAACGTTTAACAGTTTAACCAATCAATACAAAATCATAGTGATTCTACAATAAATAAGAGTTACTCCACAACACTCAATGCCTTTGCCGAACGTTCATACATTTGAAGAATTTGTCCTTCATCCTTTAACATAGTTGTTGGTTTTATATCATAAACATTTGCCTCATCAATTAGTTCATTCCATCCTCAACTTTTCCAATAATCTCTGCCTTTCGTTCTATGCTAAACTGGTTTCCTTTCGTTGTCTCCATTGTCACAAATATACAATTCAAATAGTATAGTATGTTCACTACTCTAATTTATTTTTAATGCACACACACAAAAGTAACATCTCTAGTTTTCAATATTTAGAAAAACATGAAATAAATTCGAAGATGCTACAGTATACAGTAGATAAAGGCCTGTAGCCAGGGGAGGGCTAGAGTTGGTGCCCCCTTAAATTTTTTCTTGCCCCCCCCTAGATATTCTACATTTAAAATCATAAAAATTTATTCAAGCAGTAGTTCAGAAATTGTCTTTAAATAGCTTTTGAAATGTACAGTATATCACGTTTTATTTGTGATATTTTTTTCAGGTAAGTAGTATTATGCCACGGTTGTCCCGGTTTCTTTGCACATGGGACTGGGCGTAGTGACGTCACAATATGGTGGCACTTCCGGTTCCGGAACAAGATGGTGGCACTTCCTGTTCAGGAACAAGATGGCTGAACGTCCTGTTCCGGAACATGGCGACTAGCGCGAAATTCAAAAGTGCAAGAGTGTGCTAAGTCGAAATTGTACATTTAATGCAAAAGTGAGCTAAGTCGAAATTTTATTTTTAAATTGGTGGGATATTTGAAAATTCGAAATGGCTACCAGGATGGCGGCTAGCGCCAAATTCAAAATTAAAAATACAAGAGTGGGTTAAGTCGAAATTTTAAATGCAAACGTGAGCTATGTCGAAATTTGATTTTTTAAATGGCGGGATGTTTGAAAAATTCAAAATGGGGATAATATTTAAATTTTGCCGCGTTAAAGCTTTTTGAAAATGTAAGAGTGGGGCTAAGTCCAATATTTGAATTTTGAAATACTACTACTACTACTACCGCTACCACTACTACTACTACTACTACTACTACTAATACGACTACCAACACCATCACCATCACCACCACCATCACCACTACCACCACCATCACCACCACCATCACCACTACCACTACCACCACCATCACCATCACCATCACCACCACCATCACCATCACAACCACCACCATCATCATCACCACTATCACCACTATTAGCACTACTACTACTAATACTACTACCACAACCATTACCGCTACCATCACCATCAACACTACTACTACCACCACTACTACTACTACTACTACTACTACCATTGCATTGTATAGCTATTATCATCTCTTTGTTTCCTTCTTTCTTTTCTTCATTTCTTTCTAGTAATATGAAATTATAAGGATCTTTGAGGATGGGTTTAGGCTTATTGAAAAACGGCACATTATTATTATATTAATAAGAAGGTCTCGTTTTTGTAAATAATTACAAGCGTATTACATTAAGAATAGATCTTGGATATTTATTTACTTATTTGTACATCAAAAACATATTAATATTAACACTGAAAAAAAGTGTTCATGTTTGTCCTCTCTATTTTGTACATCAAAAACATATTACTATTAACACTGAAAAAAAAGTGTTCATGTTTGTCCTCTCTATTGTATCTAAAAGAGCACTGTAATGTTCTACAACATTATCAGACCTTGATTGTTTATTTCGTCTGTTACACAATCGTATAAACCTAAATCTTCCCAAGACGATGGAACAGATTGTTTGTTTACAAGTTTCAATATGTCGTTCTGCATTATAGAGTACTTTGACATAATGTTCGTGATGATGTTAGTATGTATAGAGAGAAAATTAATTTCGTCGCACTTTAAAACAATACGTGTTTTCTCGTATTGAATATAACACTGTTTAAAAGTCTTAGCCAGTCGTAGTTTAAACCTTTCTTCAATAAAATGGTAAGGTTTAGCGTTAAAAATATGTTCAATTAGTTTAGGTAAGTGTAATAAGAAAGAACTCAGTAGGTAAGGTGAAAACACAACACACGCTCCTAAAGAGTTTCCTATTTCCGCACAAGCACTGTAGTTCAATGATGTGTAGAACCCGAAACTTAGATATCTGTCCTTGTTTCGGTTGAGGAAATAAATCCTACGTGCCAGTATAGAAGGAACGACTCCTGACTGCTCTACAGTCGTATCGACGGTTGTGTTTAGCGCTTCCTCTAGAACAGCATTTCTCAACCAATGGTGCGCGGACCACTGGTGGTCCGTGAAGATGGTGCAGATGGTCCGCAGACATAATTAAAAAATATCATAAAGCAAGTGGAAAGTAAAGAAGTAAACTTTTTTCACATATTTCGTTATAATGACATAATTAATACCCCAAATATTAAGAATATAGGCTTTCTTTTAAAATTGGGAGTAAAATTAGGGGTCCGTAAATTTTTTTAGACATTTTAGAGGTCCTCGGGTTCAAAATGGTTGAGAAACGCTGCTCTAGAAGTTTCTCCAAGTCTATCACCGTACGGTAAAAGGCAGTAAAGAACATCTCGTACGGTGGGGAGGTTACAAGAAGGTAGGTCTGATCATTTTGATCACAAAATCACAATCATAAATTACGAATAATTGTTTTAGTCTGCCAGTGAGAGGGTTATATGTTTCCCTGACTTTTTCGCCTATTTCGAAATAGGTCTATTAAAAGCAAAATACGCCGCGAGTTTGATATAACGAATATACGTTTTCCTGCCTATTTGTCATGCATAAGGACTAATTCTCTTGTAAAACTAATACATAGGGCTAATTGTCATGCATAACAGCGTATTACTTTTAGTATTAATTAAAATACTGTGTTTTAACAGAGGAGCAACAATTGTATATTTTACATACCCATGCCGGCGATGATGAGTTGAAGACTGATAATAATTTTATTTTTCATGAGGGACATGGATGTGAAATTCCTAACCGGTCATCTTATAAAAACCTTAGAATGTTATCTTACATTTATATCTGATCATTGTAAAATCCGAGTTTCAGATGTGTTCTATTATCGAAAACAAAGTAGCGCTAGTATCCGGGATGTATACATAGGAAATGTACTACAATGAATGTACTACAGTGTGTGTGTGTTATTCACATACATGTCAAAAGTTATTATAGAACATACCGGACTTATAAACAGGATGTTGGAAACAAGGAATGATTGAAAATAAAATCAGGTAAACTGATGTAAAAAAGTGCCAGTATGTTTTTGTTTAATCAGTTATGACTGCAATTATGATATGCAGAATATGTTTTTTTTTTTAAATTGATTTCCAAGTTAAGCTCCAGATTTATTCATTAAGCAGGGCTTACGGAAGAAGAAAGGTCTACCATCTCGGCCACCTGGGTCATTTTAACGGTCTAGTTGGATAAGCGCATGTAAAAAGATTGTGTTTTTTGTCATAGCTACCTGTATTTTAATTTCCAAGGCCTTATAAGATCACAATAAAACAATAGGCTATGTTGTCAAGATAACTGATTTTCATTTTTTTATAAATTCTTTCGAATACGTATATTGCCATAAAATAGGCACTAAATTGAGCATTACTCCGAAACAGATCAACCGATTTTATCCATTATGAATAGACGTCTTCCCATGGACATTGTAAATGTGTATACCAAGTTTCATAAAAATCCGGTAAAGCGTATTTGAGTTACCGCGTCTTTAAAATATACACTAAATTGGGTTTTACTCCGGTACCGGTCAACAGATTAGGTTCAAATTCAATAGGGCACTTCTCATGGACGTCATAAATGGGTATACCAAGTTTCATGGAAATCCGTTACAGCATATTTGAGTGATGGCGCCTTTCTATGAGAAAGGCGCCATAATCTATTAAAATAGGCACTAAATTGGGCATTACTCCGGTACCGGTGAACCGATTTGGTTCAATATCAATAGGGTTCATTCCATCGACATTATGAATGTTTATACCAAGTTTCATGAAAATCCGAAAAAGCGTACTTGAGTTATGGTGCGTACAGACGCACGGACAGACAGACAGACAGACGGACAGACATTTTTTCGTCCCCCACACAATCTCATAAAGTACCATACTGGCACTTAATAATTACACCCTTGTTTCAAATAAATATTAACTAATAACATTAATGATAAACATTTTAGTTAAATCTAAGGTGAAAACAGCGTATCTACTCTTAATATATTTCTGACTGTAGAACACATTCACAATGCTCTACTGTGAAATTCAATTGTCTCAACCTCATTCAAAGTTGCAATATTTGAGAAAGGACAGTTAAAATCCGACTTCATGAATCAGATGAGTGGTTTTCAGAGAATAACGGCAACGTAAAAATTGTTTCAAATAAAATATTTTTGGTTTTAATTCAATATAGGAATAACAAATCATAGTCTAAATTAAAATATATTAGACTTGTGTATATTTATTCAAATGAGAATTTAGCAATGTATAGGGCGCCCTAAAATTATCGCAAGCTATATTATTAAGTTTCTAGAAATGTTTTAATGATTATAGTTTTAAAAAAATGCCTCTTTTATGCATATTATCTCTACGGTGTAATTTTTATTGGCTGTTATCGACAGGTTATTTCTTAGATCAATATTAAATAATTTCTCTTCCTCCTTCCAACACTTTAAATTTCAGTGCGTGTTTTGCTTTCCAAACGAAAACTCCTTTTCACCTTTCCTGTACAATATGTTTCTCAAACATAGCCTTACCCATCTTTAGACCGAGTGTTACAAACTAGACCTACTGTATTGCACTTTACTGTTTTGACGTATTATGACTCTATTCAGTTTCCGTTTGAAGGTAGAGAGCGGTACAACTAGAAAGACTGATATCGCCTGTTAGGGGAGAGTGAGTGGAAAGGAAGTCTACCATTGCATTGCAGTGTACCAACTACCAAGAGCGCTTGCGCGTTCAAACGTCTTACCCGGTCAGATCTCTTTGCTATTACAGGACAGTAACCTAGATAGAGTGGGTGCCACTTTTAAATACTTTTTTTTTCTGAACTGCCTCTACCTGCTGCCACTCTAATCCTCTTTGAATAGTCAATAAGTGAATATAAAGGTAATTTTCTGCAATCCAGTATAATGCTACCAAATGCGTACAACAGCAGTGCTTCACTAAAGAAGTAGCGAATGACAGCGGCAACATTGGGGAAACCCACGTGACTACAACAGCACTTGTTCTTTGTTGGTGCCGAAGTCTGTGCAGATTTTCCGATTAGGGAACAATGCTATTATGTTCTTTTGTAGTTAGACGACGGTATGGGTCGAGGCCTTCTTATAAGAAACCAGAAATACCTGAATATATTATATTTCCGTGAAATAATTCAAAAGTTTCTACGTAATGTGTAATGGTCTTTGCGGTTGTTCTGGAAAAAAAAGGTTGTACGGGTTACTACAGATGGAGTAACAATTGGATATTTGACATACCCTTGTTGCCTATGATGTCCTGAAGACTGAAAGCAGTAGCGAATTCACCGAGCTAATATTACAGACTCATTGTTGCAACGTAGGGTTTTGTTGGGGGTTAGGTTAGGGATAATGTCGTTATACGTCGCCACACAACCAAGTAAATCTTAATAGACCTTCGCACTTGAATAAGGAAAGCGTGATAAGGACTCACCCGGAGGACGTAGGATTCGAAGGAAAAGTATAGGGGAAAATACAAGTATATTTTTTTCAACAACCATATACTATATATATATTTCAGAAAGAACAATTCAAAACTACAACAAGCGAAGAAACAGCCTTCACAAAATAATTCAGTGAGAAATTGATCAATAATAGAATAATAAGTTACCACGAACTTTTCATATCAATTAAAAGATCGCAAACTCAGGGATATTTGAAAACACAAATGACAGACAAATGATTTAATAAATAATGAAAAAGTTATCAAACAACAGGAGATTATACCTGTTATATCTTGCCGACAACCTATACTATAACCATGTCAGTAGTATAATATTAACAACCATGTAACATTAAACTAGGATTACCTTCAAAGTACTGAAACTCTTAACAGATTACGTCTATAATAATGAACACTGGACGTTTGAAATATAGATGAGAGTAATTCTACGGTACTAGAGGCCTTGGGCTGAATCACCGAAAATTTACCTTTTATAACGAAAGAAAGGAAGGTAAAGTGAGCCGTATAAACTTCAGGAAATCCAATATGATACGAAAATTATACAATGTGCCATAAATATATATATGAAACGGCAACTGCTAGTTAAGTTAGCACAGTCAAAAATACACATTCACAATCTATTTAAAGACAATTATTTACATTTCGAATTTCCAACTGGTATGTAACAGACTTATTAAAAAAACAAGTGAAATGGAAAAGCCGTCAGTTATTTCTTAAG
The DNA here is from genome assembly GCA_964059195.1 of Ectobius pallidus. NCBI lineage: Eukaryota > Metazoa > Arthropoda > Insecta > Blattodea > Ectobiidae > Ectobius > Ectobius pallidus. The sequence goes on from CAXKWD010000009.1 coordinate 32,289,254, forward strand.
CTTACCACAAAAAAAAACAGCTTGCTACTAATTATTAATAGAACTTTGTTTCCAAATGTTAATTTACGTAAACTTTATGAAAAGGCAAAGTACGCTAACATATTATAGTTCATATGACAGACCTAGAATAAATATATCTTCAGCACCAGTTTGCTAATTATTAATAGAACTTTGTTTCCAAATGTTAATTTACGTAAACTTTATGAAAAGGCAAAGTACGCTAACATATTATAGTTCATATAACAAGGCTATAATAAATATATATTCAGCACCAGTTTGCTAATTATTAATAGAACTTTGTTTCCAAATGTTAATTTACGTAAACTTTATGAAAAGGCAAAGTACGCTAACATATTATAGTTCATATGACAGACCTAGAATAAATATATCTTCAGCACCAGTTTGCTAATTATTAATAGAACTTTGTTTCCAAATGTTAATTTATGTAAACTTTATGAAAAGGCAAAGTACGCTAACATATTATAGTTCATATAACAGGGCTAGAATAAATATATCTTCAGCACGAGTTTTCTAATTATTAATAGAACTTTATTTCCAAATGTTAATTCACGTAAACTTTACGAAAAGACAAAGTACGCTAACATAATATAGTTCATATGAGAGGCCTAAAGTAAATATATCTTCAGCACCAGTTTACTAATTATTAATAGAACTTTGTTTCCAAACGTTAGTTTACGTAAAATTTATGAAAAAGCAAAGTACGCTAACATATTATAGTTCATATGACAGGCCTACAATAAATATATCTTAAGCACCAGTTTGCTAATTATTAATAGAACTTTGTTTCCAAATGTAAATTAACGTAAACTTTATAAAAAGGCAAAGTACGCTAACATATTATAGTTCATATGACAGGCCTACAATAAGTATATCTTCAGCACCAGTTTGCTAATTAATAATAGAACTTTTTCCAAATGTTAATTTACGTAAACTTTATGAAAAGCCGAAGTACGCTAACATAATATAGTTCATATGACAGGCCTACAATAAGTATATCTTCAGCACCAGTTTGCTAATTATTAATAGAACTTTTCCAAATGTTAATTTACGTAAGCTTTATGAAAAGGCAAAGTAAGCTAACACATTATTGTTCATATGACAGGCCTACAATAAATATATCTTCAGCACTAGTTCACTAATTATTAATAGAACATTTTCCAAATGTTAATTTACGTAAGATTTATGAAAAGGCAAAGTACGCTAACATATTATAGTTCATATGACAGGCCTACAATAAGTATATCTTCAGCACCAATTTGATAATTATTAATATAACGTTTCCAAATGTTAATTTACGTAAACTTTATGAAAAGGCGAAGTACGCTATATAGTTCATATAGTTCATATGACAGGCCTACAATAAGTATATCTTCAGCACCAGTTTGCTAATTATTAATAGAACTTTTCCAAATGTTAATTTACGTAAGCTTTATGATAAGGAAAAGTAAGCTAACACATTATAGTTTTTATGACAGGCCTACAATAAATATATCTTCAGCACCAGTTTGCTAATTATGAATAGAACTTTTTCCAAATGTTAATTTACGTAAGCTTTATGAAAAGGCAAAGTACGCTAACATATTATAGTTCGTATGACAGGCCTACAATAAATATTTCTTCAGCACCAGTTTGTTAATTATTAATAGAACTTTGTTTTCGAATGTTACTTTACGTAAACTTTATGAAAAGGCGAAGTACACTAACATATTATAGTTCATATGACAGGCCTACTATAAATATATCTTCAGCGCCAGTTTGCTAATTATGAATAGAACTTTCTCCAAATGTTAATTTACGTAAACTTTATGAAAAGGCAAAGTACGCTAACATATTATAGTTCATATGACAGGCCTACAATAAATATCTCTTCAGCACCAGTTTGCTAATTATTAATAGAACTTTTTCCAAATGTTACTTTATGCAGATATCATGAAAACTCACAGTATTTAAGTCACGTAGAATTTTTTCTTTCCATAGGCCTTACTAACATATACGTGTGCAACACCAGTTTACTAACTATTAATAACTTAGAACTTTGTTTCCAAATGTTAATTAATGCAAATATCATGAAAGATCAATTTATGTCAACTCATTTAACATCATTTACGGCACTTGACGGCAGTTGCTGACTATAATAGATATCCTGAGGTCGAATCATAGTAAATTATAAAACATTAATAGAAACAGGCTTTTACTGATCTCTGAAGGTTTCTACGTGATTAGCTTTAGAGTACAATCCCCGTACAATTTAACAACACGAACCTAACCATCATAAAGTAAGTTTAGATTCTTTTGACAAGAAAACAGCAAATAGAATTTTCGCAACCGCAGATAGGTAAAAGTTAATTAAATTTTGAGTTTAATTTCCACTTACCAAAGGGAGGAGTTAGGAGAACTCGCCGGTTCCACAGCTCAACGCACTCTGAGCTCCAAAGTTAATAGGAGCCCAGAGGAAAAGAAATGGAACGCGCATGCGCAGAATGACGAAGTTATAAGTAACTCTGACAGCAAGTAGAAAGAAATAAAACGGAGAAAAATGCAATACAATTGCAGTCTCCCCCGTCCGCCAAGAATTTCTGCATAAAATTCGACCTCACTCAGTCTAAAAGCTAAAACTAATACATTACTTTATACATTTACAAAATTAGGGGATACATGTCTGAAACAGGCATAAGATTGGTTAATGTCCACCCATTTCACATAAACGCAAAAGGCGTTTTAAATTAGAGTATATACAATTTTTTTTACATCAATGTCTTTTTACCACCATCCTTTTTCTTTTCACCTTTCTTCTCTCTTGTCTCTTCTATCTTCTATCTTTTTATTTTTATTGTTCTTTCTTCTTAGTGTTCTTGAAATTAATGAGTATTTCAAACGTTCACCCTTAAATAAAAGGAGCAGACCCCAAAATTTCATTATTATTTTTAGACAGTTTTCTTTTCGATTATTGATGTGCTAGAGCCTGTAATACATATGTATGTCCAAGGCTCGAAATACATTATTGACGTGAAAATGCTCACTTAATAATATGAGAAGTGTGAGTCCATGGATGATCACACCTTAAAAGTACATACGATTCTTAACTCAGTGATAAAGCCTTTTTTTGCAATAGTAGCCTACTTTTACATGGCAGGCACTAATAGACCAACGGATATGTGTAATTGAGTCCTTCATATTAGAATTGCCTTTTTTGGGGGGCAACCTTACGACACAGTGCGGTCCATACAGTTTTTCTTTTTGTCATACAAACGGTCGAATAAAGGTACCCAACCAAACTTGTATATGTCAATTTACATGGGAAGTCAATATAATCAGTTGATGGTGAAGATTTTTCACTGAGATGCGAAGACGGGAGGCTCAGCAGACAGATGTTGGCTGATAAATCAAGAGCGGGGTCGCTCCGGCCACACCAAGATGGTAAAGAAGAATATGAGCCGTCGCTCAATGATGCGAACCCAAACAGGACACTGGACAGGCGTGAGCGCTCACAACCAGGCTAGCGTATGAGAGCCAGTCGCGTCATCCACAGCCAGGAACTTCTTGAATGGTTATTATCTATAACATAAATCAGGAGAAGCAGACACGTATCCATCCTAAATATAATAAAATTAAAATGTGTGTAGCGCCGTAAGTGCCCCCTAATAAACTAATATGCTTTACCTTATAGGTAAATTGTGAGAGTGCGTTGATGAAGAGTGGAACCGACTCACAATTTAATAATTCAAGAACATTATATTGGCAAGAAACTAAGAAAATTGTACGGGATCGTAACTCAAAGCCATAGCAAACTAACTACATGCAACCTTGCATGAGGTAAATATTTGAAAGTTAAGAAAAACATATAGGCTATATCAGCAAATACCAAGAGCGCCAAAGCTGGGGCTACACACTACAATGACTTAATATCTTTTCATAATCACAATAACACATCTAAATATTGCACAGAAAATTAGCACCAAAGCTAAGTACCATTTAAAGTTAATAAATGAAAACTAACCCATATGTGTCTGAAAGGGTTTGATTTGAGTAACATGATATCTGCGGAAAGAATAATTTTGCAAGTCTTGCGTAAGGAAACTAACACCTCCCTGCAATATTTCTACAATCTTCAATGGACCAATATAACGGGGGGCTTGAGCCACAGTAAAGACTAGTTGGCGTTCTATAATTTTCTGTAATGGATGGGAATTTTTAATTGCGCAAAAGCGGGTTGGGCTACTGCAGGTTGAAAATTCACTGGCTCACTGCCCTGGACTACTGCAGGCTGAAAATTCACTGGTTGGTTCAAAAGATTTTGATCAAAGAAAGCAGATTCAGGTTTATTAACTACTGCGGAATCATCGCTGGCTTGAAATTAGGTATTAGGTTGATCCAATAAAATACCTTGGGTGGGTGGGGCCACCAAAGAAACAAGGTCAGCATCAACCGTGTCCTGCGACGAAACAGCAGAAGAAAGCAAATCCTTGAGCTGATTCAGTTCACCCAGATCTAGCATGGAGTCAGGAACCTGCATAAGCAAGTTTAAACGATTCTCTAAATGCCAACCCCTGTGACGTAACCGTCTTTTTTGCTTACTTGAAGCATCAGGGTCAGATCGAAGGTCGCCAGCGGTATTCACAATTTCATGAATCTTAGTTTTAAAAACAGAAAGCTCTTTAGAAAAATCCTGAGATGATCCTAGGACATAGCTCGCGGGTTTTGTGGAGGCTACCTGAAGTAACAAACCCAGAAGAGCAGGGACATCTAAAGTATCATCTACACAGACTCCCCTACAACGAATTTCAAAGACTAGTTCGTCTTTTCGGAGGAGGTCCCATGATAAATTGTGGAAACGGGCCATTGTAATCACCCAAAACAAAATGATTATGAACAACACAAATAAGAAATTTTCAATAACAGAAATGTATAATTACTGACTTCTGTCGAAGATGAAAGAGAAACCTGACTTGAACAGAGGGGTCACCCAAAAGCAATCCTTCATAAGGTAAAATAGGGAAAATAACACATTACGACCCGACCAAGCCCCCCACCACTACGAGAAACCTAGCGGCGGCATTAGAACTACTAGGAAAGTAGCGACGGTGGCGACATCTAGTAAGGAAATGGTGAAAGAGAAAAATAATTTACTTTTCCTTTATTCTCTTCTTCTCTTCCTTTCCCGTCTCTTTCCTCTCTTCCTCTCACCTCCTCTTCACCCTACCTATTCCTAACAATAAATTTTGGATCGAACGGGGATCGAACGCATGACCCTTAGCATCGTAGCCAAGAGACTTATCCATTACGCTACGAAGGACAGTTGAGCAGTGAAGGAAGTTCCGGTATATTTTAGTTATCTAATTTAGTTGGCGCTAGCGAGTGTTAACGCAAGAATCGGGTTTTCTAATTTTGAGATGGTTTGTTTGTTATGAAAAGAGTAGTGTTGGTTCAAGGGAATTTTTCTGCATCAATTAACACGGCGTTTTTTTAAATTGGGAAATATTATGTAAATTTCGATTTTTTATATATTGTGAATTTTTTTTTTTCTTTCAAATCGGTGTTTAAAGATCGTGAAATATGATGTTTGGTACAAGGGTATTGTTTTAATATAATTCGTGAAATTTTATTTTGTTTTTATAATCGTTTTTAAACATTGTGAAATATTATGTATGGTGCAAGGCAATCATAGGAAGCTGCATTACCGGCGCTTAGTAGCGGCCGGCAAGAGCAATAGCGGGCGGAGGGGAAGCCTGCCTGGCGGAGAAGGCGACCGGGCCGATGGAAAGGGGAGCCGCTCGGGTCGCAAAGTGTTTACTTGCCGTAAAATAGATAGCTAATACAAAACTAGAGCGAAGGCAATAAAGCCCACCCCTCCGGCCAGCAAATATAGGCTACCACTGCAACGTAGGGTTTTGTTGGGGGTTAAGTTAGGGATAATGTCGTTATACGTCGCCACACAACCAAGTAAATCTTAATAGACCTTCGCACTTGAATAAGGAAAGCGTGATAAGGATTCACCCGGAGGACGTAGGATTCGAAGGAAAAGTATAGGGGAAAATACAAGTATATTTTTTTTCATCAACCATATACTATATATATTTCAGAAAGAACAATTCAAAACTACAACAAGCGAAGAAACAGCCTTCACAAAATAATTCAGTGAGAAATTGATCAATAATAGAATAATAAGTTACCACGAACTTTTCATATCAATTAAAAGATCGCAAACTCAGGGATATTTGAAAACACAAATGACAGACAAATGATTTAATAAATAATGAAAAAGTTATCAAACAACAGGAGATTATACCTGTTATATCTTGCCGACAACCTATACTATAACCATGTCAGTAGTATAATATTAACAACCATATAACATTAAACTAGGATTACCTTCAAAGTACTGAAACTCTTAACAGATTACGTCTATAATGATGAACACTGGACGTTTGAAATATAGATGAGAGTAATTCTACGGTACTAGAGGCCTTGAGCTGAATCACCGAAAATTTACCTTTTATAACGAAAGAAGGGAAGGTAAAGTGAGACGTATAAACTTCAGGAAATCCAATATGATACGAAAATTATATCAATGTGCCATAAATATATATATGAAGAAGCAACTGCTAGTTAAGTTAGCACAGCCAATAATACACTTTCACAATCTATTTAAAGACAATTATTTATATTTCGAATTTCCAACTGGTATGTAACAGACTTATTAAAAAAACAAGTGAAATGGAAAAGCCGTCAGTTATTTCTTAAGCTTACCACAAAAAAAAACAGCTTGCTACTAATTATTAATAGAACTTTGTTTCCAAATGTTAATTTACGTAAACTTTATGAAAAGGCAAAGTACGCTAACATATTATAGTTCATATGACAGACCTAGAATAAATATATCTTCAGCACCAGTTTGCTAATTATTAATAGAACTTTGTTTCCAAATGTTAATTTACGTAAACTTTATGAAAAGGCAAAGTACGCTAACATATTATAGTTCATATAACAGGGCTATAATAAATATATATTCAGCACCAGTTTGCTAATTATTAATAGAACTTTGTTTCCAAATGTTAATTTACGTAAACTTTATGAAAAGGCAAAGTACGCTAACATATTATAGTTCATATAACAGGGCTAGAATAAATATATCTTCAGCACGAGTTTTCTAATTATTAATAGAACTTTATTTCCAAATGTTAATTCACGTAAACTTTACGAAAAGGCAAAGTACGCTAACATATTATAGTTCATATAACAGGCCTAGAATAAATATATCTTCAGCACCAGTTTGCTAATTATTAATAGAACTTTGTTTCCAAATGTTAATTTACGTAAACTTTATGAAAAGGCAAAGTACGCTAACATAATATAGTTCATATGAGAGGCCTAAATTAAATATATCTTCAGCACCAGTTTACTAATTATTAATAGAACTTTGTTTCCAAATGTTAATTTACGTAAACTTTATGAAAAAGCTAAGTACGCTAACATATTATAGTTCATATGACAGGCCTACAGTAAATATATCTTAAGCACCAGTTTGCTAATTATTAATAGAGCTTTGTTTCCAAATGTAAATTAACGTAAACTTTATAAAAAGGCAAAGTACGCTAACATATTATAGTTCATATGACAGGCCTACAATAAGTATATCTTCAGCACCAGTTTGCTAATTAATAATAGAACTTTTTCCAAATGTTAATTTACGTAAACTTTATGAAAAGCCGAAGTACGCTAACATAATATAGTTCATATGACAGGCCTACAATAAGTATATCTTCAGCACCAGTTTGCTAATTATTAATAGAACTTTTCCAAATGTTAATTTACGTAAGCTTCATTAAAAGGCAAAGTAAGCTAACACATTATAGTTCATATGAAAGGCAAACAATAAATATATCTTCAGCACCAGTTCACTAATTATTAATAGAACTTTTTCCAAATGTTAATTTACGTAAGATTTATGAAAAGGCAAAGTACGCTAACATATTATAGGTCATATGACAGGCCTACAATAAATATCTCTTCAGCACCAGTTTGCTAATTATTAATAGATAACAGTTGATTTGTAATTAACAAGGTATTCGCATGTTATAGGTAGTGATGTCATCTTGTCGATACTTTTAATGATGCTTTTAGGTAAAAGTTCTCATCCTTGAATAGCCGACCCTTATTAAGGTGTTAAATATGTATCTTGTTATATGTCACAATGCTAAGAAAAATATAACATTCTTGATAAGAATCAGGCTATAATAATAATAACAATAATAATAATAATAAAGATGTTAATACCTGTTATTACATAGGTGCGTATTCTGTTGACAGAGATGACGCTCTATAACTCAAATACGATTTATTGGATTTTAATGAAACTAGATACAAGCGTTTATAATGTCCGTGGGAAAGAAACTATAGATATTAGAACAATTGGTTGATAGGTATAGAGTAGTGGCTTATTTGGTTTCTATTTTAAGATAATATATTAGAACGACTCTAACAAATGCAAAACAGTTATCGTGATAGCCTTATGTTTTACAATGATCATATTCCTTTGCAAATTTGTTTATCGAAATAGTCACATGTTCATTTTCGTTGACCACCTTGAATACTGTTGTATACAGAAGTGAAATAATATGACCCTCGTACATTAAGTAGAGTTCTTCGTCAGTGTATTTTGTGAAATGTTGACATATTTTTAAAAATTCTTATATCATTGTATTTGACATGGTCTATGTTAAATAATTTCTCTTCCTCCTTTCAACATCTTAAATTTCTGTAGACTATTGTCTTATTTTTGCAAAATAGTGCCCTGTCTGAAATTTAATTCTTTTAGGCAATAACATTCTAGCATGTTACAAACTCAACATAAATAATTTGATGTTAATTCACACATTTAACGTTGGTTTTTATTACGGCACAAACACTATGAAAACAATTAATTAGAAACATCTTAGCCTAAATAGTTTTTCTTACGAAAGTGTTTTATCAGAGTAGGATCGTGATTCCATATATTTATCTGTAACTCAAACAAACAAGGCGACGTTTTCATAATATTATTCCTATGGATGCAAATGTTCACCAAAATTTTATTTTGTTGAAACATACATTTTAACTTTTTGAAGTGAAACCACAGAACAATAAAATGTTGTCCATAAATTAGATTTCAGGGTAAAATTTTATGAATCATTAAAATCGGCGAGGGATATGAAGAGGTGCATTTTTAAAGTTCTTGTTTCAATTGAATTGGATTCAGAGATGTCAGAAAAAAATGGATTCCTGCGCTAGATACATCGTAATCCGAAACACTCAATAATAGCAAATATCAACTCTCTGTTTGCATTCTTGAGAATAGTCTTCCGTAATGTAGGAGACTTTTTTTTTTTAAGAACTTGTAATGTGTTGTAATGAGATTTTATCTTTTTCATGATTTACAGGTACGTAAACTAGGCTACTGTAACTTCAGAAGGAAAGTTTTTAGTTCTAAATCTACGCAAATTACAGAGTCATTGTGTTGAAAAATATACTATGATTTACCATTTGTGTTCTCGTCGCACTGCTTGATTGAAAACTGTTGCAGGAGAAGACAAACAAATTTATAATGTGTGTTTGAACAAAATAAAATTCTGCTAAACACCTCCATCCATGGAAATAATTTTTGGATAGTGTCTTTCTGTTATTTTAAGTTGAAGACAAAGTTGTGCAAAGACACAAAAAATGTTATGGTATGTGTTTGAAAAAAAAAAAAAATTCTGCTAAACACATGCATCCTTAAGAATATTTTCTGTTCGTAGAACGCTGACCCTGTTTACTAACGTACTTACAGTTTACTTTTAGTACAATTATACAGATCCTGTTGAGACATGTTCGTAAGATTCATACTTTTCGGAAATTACTACACAACACTGTACATAAACAATTATTATAATAAGAGCTTTTTATTATTTATTTCATCAGAAACATTGTCATACAAGGACAGATAGTCCCCATGATGTAGGAATATTTTCCTTATTGATATAATTAACTATTTCAGTCTACATGAGAGCATATTTAGCTATAATGTTTGTAAAAACACTAGAGTTCACCATCAAATAATTATTATCACAATATCAAAGAAATGCGAGCCTTTTCAAACTGTATATAACACTTGTTTTAACTTCTTAGTTCTCTGTAACATAAAGTTTTTCTTCTTTGAATAGGTAAGGTTTTAAGGCCTACTCAGTTTTCAACTCCTGTTCTCAACGTCTCAAGATCGTTCCTTGTTCGATAATAATCGATAACTCACCGATGTCATAATGAAGAAGAGTTTCGAAATGAGATCATTATGATACCGTTACGTCATACGTAATAAGTGTGTTATAGTAGGCCCGAACAAAAAACATAATTATACATCAGTAACATAGCCTATCTTTTTTTTATTCATATGCAGCTTATATCTGTCTAATGCTCTAATCGTTGTGTTCAATTATTGTCTTTTATCAAAGAAGTTACAGGTATGAAGTCGCTGTGTTTAATGATTAATTACTGTTTTTATGTATAGAAAATGTTCAATGTGAATTTAAATTAGAAACAAGTGCACATAGATGCAATGAAATGAAAGTGATAGAAACAAAACGATACAGAATTATGATTATAGACATTTGCGATTGGTTGAATTCCGCATTTTCTTATACTGGATTGGTACCTGATCAAGGCTACAAATAGATTTTGTCGCATACATGTCAATTATCAGTGTTAGTGTACACTATGCTGCTTATTGAAAGGTAAGATGTGACAAAATTTTGGAGAAGTTTTCGAACAAGTGAACAATTTTTCCCAAAAAAGATATAGCCCGAGATAAAGGGTGTTGTCTACATATCTGGAAGCTCATGTTTATACTAAGTAAACAGAACATGAAGCGTCCTATGCTTGTAATCCACCAGAGCTAGGTCAACTTAGAGGAATACAGTGAAATGTACTCATTAATCACACTCGTTGTCACAGGTGAAGTAGCGCTTAAACATGTGCAGAATATTCTTTATACTTATGTTTTTACTTGAGAAAGGGAAATTAGGATGGTACAAGTATTGCCAGAAAGCTCAGTGTCAAATGATATACGCTTGGCGATATTATTATACATAAATCTACTGTTATTTTCTTTTAAAGTTGCCTACGGTGTGTAATGTTCAACTACCTCTGTCATTTCCCTAGCATCCAGATTTTTTCGAAGTTGCCCATGTTTTGTACACACTTACAGAAACCTACCCCCTAGTAGCCGCAAGACCTTGAAGTAGGTGGGGGGCTTGCGTGTATCTGCGAACCTGTGGGCTGTACTGGAGGTGGAAACACCGCAGAGTTACTCATGCCAGGGTGGCCACAGGGGAGATACCAGACGAAGTAGCGGCTAATCAAGCCCAACCCTAAGGTGTAGTGCAATCCGTGCTGAAGGGGTGAATGGCACAGGGCTAATGTGTCTTTAACGGGGCCTCTGGAAACCAGGCGACCTCCAGAGTATAAGCCTTACCCAGGCATGCGGGGCTCTACCTGGGCGGACTGTATAATTCCCTAGCTTCTCGTGGTACCAAAATGGATACACGGAAGGAAATTTCCAAAACAACCTCTGAGGACCACGTAAGTGAGCCCTCAGCACAGGTACCCACTTCATTTGATGAGGAAGCTCTTCTAGAGCAAGCCTCTGATATGGAGATGGGCATCGATGTAAACTCATCAGGGGTGGTCATGTCAACCTTGGCTGGGGAAAAAGAACCTAAGAGACCTACTCCGGGCCTAGACGAAGCCACGGTGAAAATGGACAAGCTCAAGGTGAAAACAAATAAACAACTTCTAAGGACCACATATAAGAACCCTCATCATATACAACCATTTCCCTCGAAAAGGAAGCTGTCTTACAGCAAGCCTCAGACAGGGATATGGAGTATAAGCCACCAAGATCTGGGTAGTAAAGCCTTTTGTAGACCTTGGGAGAATTGTTCTTCAAACCAAGGATGGTACTAAAGGTCCTCCAGATCAATCTTCAGCACAAGAAGGCGGCCTCGGCTGCCTTCTGTAGAATCTTCAATACTGAAGAAATAGATCTAGCTCTGATTCAAGAGCCCTGGATTAACAGGGGTCGTATTGCAGGGCTAGGAGAATGCCAAGGGAAGTTGATATACTGCAACAAGGGCACTCATATTAGGAGTTGTATCCTTGTTCGTAACGGTATTCAATGTTTACCTCTTTTGGAATTTTGTTCTAATGACATCACCACAGTGAAGATAGACTGCCAAGTAGGAGGAGGGAACAAAGGCCTTATACTGAGCTCTGTTTATCTCCCCTATGACGGTAGCAATCCTCCCACAAGGGAATTAGAGCAGTTGGTCGCACACTGTACAAGGAGTGGCGAACAGACCATCTTTGGGTGTGACGCCAACTCTCATCATGAAATTTGGGGAAGCAAGGATATCAATAAAAGGGGTGATTATCTTTTAGATTTTCTGCTCTCCAACAACCTAAACATACTCAATGTCGGTAACAAGCCTACCTTTGCTAACCGCATAAGGCAGGAAGTTATCGACATTACTTTCTGTACTGGGTATATTTCCACACAGATTACCGAATGGAGGGTCTTGGATGAACCATCACTTTCGGACCATAACTACATTTCCTTTAATATTAATGTAGTAAAAAGAACCAATCCCTACAGGAATCCCAGGAGAACCTGGTGGGATCCCTATAAAGAGGATCTCTCAGGTAGGATTGGGCAGATAGAAGGGATTAGATCTTTTGGTGATATCGACAAGGTCGCCTATTTGATTCAAGAGGCTATACTTGACTGTTATCATGATAACTGCCACATGCAAACGAGGATTAAATCCACGAAAGTGTCATGGTGGACTCAGGACCTTGAATATAGGAGGCGCAGAGTAAGACATCTCCTTAACAAGGCTAAAAGAACTAGAGACTGGAGGGAATATCATATAGCCCTCACTGAATACAATAAAAGCATACGTAAGGCCAAAAGATCTTCTTGGCAAGCCTACTGTCAGGAAATATCTAGCCTGTCAGAGGCAGCCAGATTACAAAGAGCACTGGCCCACGGTATAGTCAATCCCGTAGGAACAATATGTAAGCCTACAGGTGGTTTCACATGCTCGGCCGAAGAAACACTCAAAGTACTCTTTGAGGCACACTTCCCCGAGTGCATACATGAGGATGACAAGACATGTGAATTCCTAGGACACTGTGAAAACTCTAGACCAAGAGCATCACAGGAAGAATGGGAACTAGCACGTCAAGTGGTCACAACACACAGCGTCAAATGGGCAATAAATAAATTCAGCCCATTCAAGTCGCCAGGTGGAGACGGCATCTTTCCTGCATTACTGCAGAAAGGACCTGACTCACTTTACATTCTTCTGTGTAACCTCTTTAGAGCCAGTATAGCTTTTAGTTATATTCCTCAGGCCTGGAGAGTTACCAGAGTAGTATTTATTCCTAAGCCCGGGCGAAATAAATACACCGAGTCTAAGGCTTTTCGACCAAACAGTCTTTCATCATTCCTTCTGAAGGCTTTGGAAAGACTGGTCGAAAGATACATTCGAAGAAAAGTACTATCAGATACTCCTCTTCATAGAAACCAACATGCCTACCAGCCATCCAAGTCTTGCTTAACGGCGTTACACAGCCTAGTTAGCAGACTGGAGGATTCCATGGCATGGAAGGAAATAGCCCTAGGGGCCTTCCTAGACATAGAGGGAGCCTTCGATAACACCTCCTATGACTCTATGATCATGGCTGCTCAAAAGTATGGAGTCAATGACACTCTTTGTAGTTGGATAAACTCCATGCTCGGGAGCAGGAAAATTATAGCCAACCTTCTTGGGGCTACAATGGGAATTGTCGCCACGAGGGGATGCCCACAGGGGGGGGGTTCTTTCTCCCCTATTGTGGAGTCTCGTGGTGGATGATCTTCTCAAAGAAATGACCCAGGAAGGATATTACATACAAAGCTATGCAGATGACATAGCACTTGTTGTCTTTGGGAAATTTCCCAATACAGTCTCAGACATGATGAATCGTGGTCTGAGGAAAATTCACAACTGGTGCAAGCAGGAAGGCTTGTCTATTAATCCTAGCAAAATAGTTGTAGTCCCTTTTTCAAACAGGAGGAACTTGAAGGACCTGGGTAAACTTAAACTAGGCAATTCAATCCTGGAATACTCCGAATCAGTTAAATACCTAGGCCTTGTACTAGATAAGAAACTGACTTGGAACAACCACATCGAAAACACCATTCGTAGAGCTAGATGGTCACTTGTGACCATCAAACGCACTATTGGAACAACCTGGGGCCTAAAACCTTGCATAAGCCATTGGCTATATGTTGCAATGGTCAGGTGCCAGATATCTTATGGTGCCATCGTTTGGTGGCGCAAAACATTACAAATAACTGTAGCAGAAAAATTTACCAAGCTACAGAGACTAGCATGTCTGTGTATTACGGGGGCTTTCAGAAGTACTCCTTCCATTGCATTGGAGACTCTGTTGAACCTCCCACCCATGGACATTTACTTACAAGCGGAGGCCAGGCTCACTGCCCATCGCTTAGTGCAAACAGGGAACTGGAGGAACAGCAGCTCAGCAATTGCCCATACCTCCATATTAAGCTTCCTGGACATTACAGAGTTGAATATGAGGTCAGATCTCATGAATACTCAACACTGTTCCTTTCCTCCTTTCAAGACCACTCTTGGTTCTCGAAATGACTGGAGTGGAGGAATTACACCTGATAGAGGACGGGACCAACTTGTGTGGTTCACGGATGGATCCCGCATACGGGATCAATCAGGTGCAGGCATATTTAGCCTATCTCCAAGGACAAACGTCAGTATAAGCCTTGGAAAATACTGCACAGTTTTTCAAGCAGAAATAATTGCTATCTTGAGCTGTGCACTCAGGAATTGAAGAGGCTACCGTGGTAAGCGAATTCTCATCCTCACAGATAGCCAGAGTGCTTTAAAGGCGCTCTCCTCAGACCAGGTAAAATCAAAACTGGTATGGGAATGTTTGAATTCCCTCACTGCCCTTTGTAGCATCGCTACATGCATATTTAAATTCGAGCAGTACCTGGAAGGACTATTGCGTGGAGTACACAATTTTTATCTTACACCAAAGTATAAAATATCAAATAATATATAATAAATAATCAAATAATGTATAATATATATAATATGTAATATGGTAATTTTGTACGAGTATTTTCCGTATTGGATTTAGCTATTTGAACAAGTGGAGACAATTAGTTTATTTTTTTATAAGAGTTAGTTTGTCTGACGCACTTAAATGGTTTTCTGTCTGCTGGCATGTTGATCTTTGCGACTGGCTTTGCCTGGCCGCTGACGTCATGCACCAGCTGCCTTGCCTTTGTCTCGCGCTAGCTTCATTCTATTCTTCCTTCAGCTGTGTTGACGAGTGGAACTGTTTCTTGCGAACATGGGTTGTGTGTCTGTTACTGCTTCACATGTGTCTGCGTTCTCAGGTGAGCAGAAATTCTTGGTTTAATATTGTCAAAGTTGCATATTGGAAGTAAGTAAGTACTTTATTTTTGTATTGTTTTCTTGCATTATAACTTATTAAGATGTGACCAGTTTTCTGCTCGACTGATTTCGCCACCATAACTATTTTCGGCCTGCATTCTAAATTACTTTTGTCTGCCACGTGTGCAGCTAGTATGAATGTTAGGTATGAATGCAGATGAATGTGCTCGTCAGCCCTTTCTTTCTTTCTTTCTTCTTCTTCTCAGCTGTTTTCATTCTTCATTTCCTTTCTTCTCCACTTCTTATGAGATCTCATCATGTCTAATACATGCCGTATTGCCGAGTTGGCATTGCTAAGTCAGACTAGTTTGTTGTTCGTATGCTCACAGCCCCATGCTACTAATCTTAATAAAGAAAGTATATGCTAATAGAATAAAGAGAATTAACTTAAATGTTTCAAAGTATTATTATAAATGTCCATTGGTGAGAAATATTTTTCTTATTTTCTATATATTTATACAAAAGTATTTTCTTTGATTGTATATTTGGCAAAGATCTGCCACACTAGAAATGTTAAAGTCACAAGCTATTGATGTAATAAAACTATTATCTCAGAAGGTTCATCTTTCATTAATATTAATATTTGATTAATGTCTGTGGGCTAAAACAAAAGAATATTATATCCAGTACCTTCCACTTCTCCTTTGATATATGACACGTAGTATGGCCTATTCCTATATATGTATTCCTTGGTTGAAATCAAGGGGAATTTTCTGGCTGTGTTAATGTTTATCAGCCAACTGGCCTCAGCTGCTATTTTACATCATAGCACTACTACGTAACATGGTAGCAGAGCGTTCTGCGGTCCATGGCGCCCACTTTACTACATAGCATGCTAGCAGATCGATCTGGAATTCCAGTGTGTTCTGCGGCCCCGGCCGCCCTCTCTTGCTTTACTCGTACTTGTTGGATGGATGTTGTGGACCGGTAATTTCCTGGTAGCCGAGTCCGTACCACTCTTCATACAGTACAGCATTTTTCCACTCTGTACTTCCTTTTTCTGTAATTCTTTGCCCACTTTTTGCCCATTGCCCATCTGAGTGCTTGTGTCTATGTACCTGTCTTCACGACTTGCTTCGGCACGTTGTGCTTTGGGGGGGGGTGATTTTTGCCTATTTGTACTTATATATCTCTTGTTTATTTTTCATGTAACCATGGTGCGAGAGAAAATCTCTTTCGATTTGCTTCGAAAGGATGAATTACAGTATGAGGCTACCATCCGTGGCATTTCTGGAGTTCAGTCCATGGGGGTTGAAGCTCTTCTCACTGCCATTCGTGAGGTTGTACAAACTGAAACACCTTCTACCACGTACTCCATACCGGAAGTTGAGCATGAGTTTCTGTGCGATCAGCTGCACGCAGTGCTTGCTCAGTTGGATGAAGCTGTCTTTGATCTCCAGGATCATTTCTCAAGTAAGCGTTATAAAAGAATCTTTAATAGAGTTCTTCATTTTTTTAATAAGACTCAAGATTATTTGAACAGTGAAAGTGATTTACCTAAAATTGCTTCTTATAAGATAATTCTTGAAGCTTTTTCTGAATATAAGACTAAATTGCTTCATTTAAAGAGTTTTAATTCTAATCTGGTTACACTTCAGTCAGAAGCTAACCCCATGCCGGATGTTTCACCTTCAGTGAGTCAGGCAGGGGCATTTCTACCTACTAATGTTATTTCTTTCGGCTATTCACCTTCAGTGGATCAGACCGGTGTGTCATTGTTAAATATTCCTAATATGGGGCAATCTACTGTTACTGCTGTAGCGGAAGGCCCACTTCAGCCGAGTGTGTCCATACCTCATAATGTCATTAGTTCTGCTTCAAATTCAGTGCATAATGCTAATATTAATGCCCATATTTCTATGTTTGCTAAACTGCCTCACCCTATTGCTATGTTACTTCAGGGGAATCCCCAGTTTTCTGTCGATGCATTGGAAAATATTTTGGAATTTTTGAAATTCTTGTTTTACCTATCTCATCACGGTAGGGTTTTGTATATGACAGATACTCAGTTATTACAAGTAGTTTTTCCTTATGTAAGCGGTCAGCTTACACAGTATGTTTTGAGGGCGATTCAAACTGCTATGTCTATTGAACAATTTCATGCCCTGCTCTTGAAAGATTTTGTACCTCAGCGCGTTCTTGGTGTTTTGGAACAAAAATATTTCTATCGAACACAACGTTCGGATGAAATGTTTGCTGAATTTGCTCAGGACATTAAATTGTATGCCAAGCTATTAAGATTATCTCATTCAGAGAGTTATATTGTGAGAACTATTGGTCTTGGTTCTAGTCACTTGGAAATTCGGTCTCTGTTCCTAAGTTTAACACCCCCTACTACATTTTTTCAGCTTGACCAAGTGATTTCAAATTTTACTGAAATGAACTTAGCGTGTCAGACACCAGTTTTTCCTACAGTCATTTCTAATGCTTTACCTCCTCCTGTGCAGACGCAACCCACTCGTCGTCCTATACAGTGTAGTTTTTGTGGTAAAATTGGTCACTCAGTTCAGTATTGTTATGCAAGACAGAATAATGCTTCTCGTACTTCAACAAATCAGAGTTCAAATGTTCATGCCGTTAATAGGTCCAGACTATTTGGTAATTTTTGCCGTAAGGTGGGACATAATGAGAGTAACTGTTTCCAGAGATCTCGTGCGCAGCCCAATTTTCGTAGATCCCAGTCTGGTAATTTATGACTAGAGTCGCTTGCTGTACCTGACTGCCCTATGGTGTGCGCAGCTTCTAATATGTCACTCCCATATATTTCTTTGATTCTGCATAAATATCCTACATTTGCTTTATTGGATTCTGGTAGTAGTTATTCACTGATTAGTTACAGTGTTGTACAATTTGTAATATTTTCTAGAGCATGGGGCTACTATGCATTTTTGGTTGAGCATGGGGCTGTTATAAAGATAATATATGTATTAGAATACAAAATTAGTTACATTGAAAACTTTAATGAAGTAAAGTTTTGGTAGGAAGGAAATACCCAATATATCTTTAAGGAAAAAGAAAATACTAAGTATAACTTTAAAAAGAAATATTGTCAATTTTCTAAGAAATAAAGAATATATATATTTTCCTTTGTTTAAACTATCATCGAAGGTATGCACACCAAAGTCTAAATACATAAATAAAGGAATTCCTAATTAAAACCTTAAAGTCAATTTAAAATACGTATTTTTTTTTTTTTTTTCGTCAAATAAAGTTTGAGTGCTTTATATATATATACTAGTGTAAGTGTGCTCCACTGAATATTGGTACTGTGCGAGTGCTTTGCACTTTCAGCCCTCTCACCGTGGGACCTCATCTGTACAGCCTGACAAGAAGTATTCTCGCTCACTCCGACCGTGCATGGGTATTCTAGGCACCCAGCTTCTTCTTGACCTTAACGGGTCCGGCATTGTGTTGGTATTGAATCAGCTCCTGTCAAATTATACAACTCAAATGCAAGCCAATGACTATCTGTATCTTCTGTTTCTGCGATGGACTGATGTATCAGTGAGTGTTTTCCTGGAAATGGACTCTGGGACCTCCACTGTTCAGCAGCAGACAAGTATACTACACAAAACAAACTAAACACGAGTCTACTATCACCCATCTTCCACAATGTTCATAATCTGTATAACATTTCTTCTGGATTCACTACTGTGCTTCTCAGTGACTGTTTTGAATTCTGGGGCCACGAGTGGCCTTTAGGGGGGCGAGTCTGTAGCATCGCTACATGCATATTTAAATTCGAGCAGTACCTGGAAGGACTATTGCGTGGAGTACACAATTTTTATCTTACACCAAAGTATAAAATATCAAATAATATATAATAAATAATCAAATAATGTATAATATATAATATGTAATATGGTAATTTTGTACGAGTATTTTCCGTATTGGATTTAGCTATTTGAACAAGTGGAGACAATTAGTTTATTTTTTATAAGAGTTAGTTTGTCTGACGCACTTAAATGGTTTTCTGTCTGCTGGCATGTTGATCTTTGCGACTGGCTTTGCCTGGCCGCTGACGTCATGCACCAGCTGCCTTGCCTTTGTCTCGCGCTAGCTTCATTCTATTCTTCCTTCAGCTGTGTTGACGAGTGGAACTGTTTCTTGCGAACATGGGTTGTGTGTCTGTTACTGCTTCACATGTGTCTGCGTTCTCAGGTGAGCAGAAATTCTTGGTTTAATATTGTCAAAGTTGCATATTGGAAGTAAGTAAGTACTTTATTTTTGTATTGTTTTCTTGCATTATAACTTATTAAGATGTGACCAGTTTTCTGCTCGACTGATTTCGCCACCATAACTATTTTCGGCCTGCATTCTAAATTACTTTTGTCTGCCACGTGTGCAGCTAGTATGAATGTTAGGTATGAATGCAGATGAATGTGCTCGTCAGCCCTTTCTTTCTTTCTTTCTTCTTCTTCTCAGCTGTTTTCATTCTTCATTTCCTTTCTTCTCCACTTCTTATGAGATCTCATCATGTCTAATACATGCCGTATTGCCGAGTTGGCATTGCTAAGTCAGACTAGTTTGTTGTTCGTATGCTCACAGCCCCATGCTACTAATCTTAATAAAGAAAGTATATGCTAATAGAATAAAGAGAATTAACTTAAATGTTTCAAAGTATTATTATAAATGTCCATTGGTGAGAAATATTTTTCTTATTTTCTATATATTTATACAAAAGTATTTTCTTTGATTGTATATTTGGCAAAGATCTGCCACACTAGAAATGTTAAAGTCACAAGCTATTGATGTAATAAAACTATTATCTCAGAAGGTTCATCTTTCATTAATATTAATATTTGATTAATGTCTGTGGGCTAAAAAAAAAGAATATTATATCCAGTACCTTCCACTTCTCCTTTGATATATGACACGTAGCATGGCCTATTCCTATATATGTATTCCTTGGTTGAAATCAAGGGGAATTTTCTGCTGTGTTAATGTTTATCAGCCAACTGGCCTCAGCTGCTATTTTACATCCCACAATAGTCTTGAACTAAGGTGGGTGCCTGGGCATCAGGGAATTCTAGGAAATGAAAAAGCAGATCAACTGGTAAAAAAGGGTGCACAGATACCCTTTGTCGGCCCTGAACCCGTGGTAGGAATCAGTACAAATACTGCTAAAACCTCGGTTAAAACATGGACCAGGGAAAGACACCAACTTAGGTGGCAAACCTATCCAGGACAAGGACAGGCCAGGAAACTGGTCCTGGGTCCAAGCAACACTATCTCCTCATCTATCCTAAAATTGGACAGAAGAGGAATAAGGAAAGTGGTTGCGTTAATATCTGAGCATGGTCACTTCAGAAAACATTTACGCAAAGTGGGACTCTATGAGGCTGATCCCATCTGCAGATTATGCAAACAGGATGAAGAGACGGCCTCACACATCCTGTTTGACTGAACAGCCCTGGCAAGAAAGAGGTTCACTCTCTCTATATCCAGGGAAGACCTAGGGAATGAAAAGGACATTGGATCCAAAATACTACACCTTGTCCAAGGAACAGATTTTGGGAATCAATGAGATCTTCTCGCCCAATGGGACGAGGCGCAAAGCATAAGCAAGCAGGAGGAAGGAGTTATCCAATACCCTGCTTGACTGCACTGCCCTGGCAAATATCCAGGGAAGACTTTGGGAAAGGAAGCCAACAAGAGCTTCTCTACCAAAAGGGGCAGCACAATAAGCCTTTTAGGCTGACGTGCGGGAGGTCTCTAAACTCTCTTCAAGCCCCCCGTTATCTAATCGAATATACAGAAACCTACAAGAAGATTAAAGGGATGCGTAATAGGATTCCTAATCATATTGTTTTATTATAAATTACTTTAGCGCTTTACTTAAATTACTTACGTAGGGAAATAATATAATCGCAACTATGTAACGATAACTTGAAACGAAGTTAACAAAAATCTTCATTATATTGAAAGTTGAATTGCAGTTTGTTTCGTGTACTATTAACACCAAGACATTTTCAGTCACAAGCTTAAATGAATGTTCTGATTCCAGTTTTAAAATGATCACATAACTTCTCTCTACTACTAAATTTATATTCTAATTTATTCCGTCATGAAAGTTATTTCCATTTTCAGTTGTATGCAAAGACAAAAAAAAGGTTATAATGTGTGATTGAGCAAAAGAAAATTCTGTTAATAAAAAATTCTGTTAAACACATGAATCCATGGAAATAATTTTTTGGATATCGTCTTTCTGTTCTTTTAAGTTATGTTAATGACAAATCAGTTTATACGCAAAGACAAAAAAAAGTTACAATATGTGTTTGAGCAAAAGAAAATTTTGGTAAACACATGCAACCATAGGAATATTATTATGAAAATGTCACACTGTTGTTTGAGTTAGAGGTAAATATGTGGAATCAGTTGTATGCAAAGACATTCCACAACATTGTCTTTAACTTAAAAGAACAGAAAAACACTATCCAAAAATTATTTCCATGGATGCAGGTGTTTACCAGGAATTTTATTTTGTTCAAACACACATTATAATTTTTTTTTCTTTCTTCTCCTGCAAATGTTTTCAAACAAACAGTGCGACTTTTTTCAAAAAATATTCTTAAGGATGCATGTGTTTAGCAGAATTTTCTTTTGCTTAAACACTCATAATAACTTTTTGTCTTCTCCTGCAACAGTTTTCAAACAAACAGTGGGACGTTTTTTCAGAAAATATTCTTAAGGACGTATGTGTTTAGCAGAATTTTATTTTATTTTTCAAAAACATATTATAACATTTTTTGTGTCTTTGCACAACTTTGTCTTCAACTTAAAATAACAGAAAGACACTATCCAAAAATTATTTCCATGGATGGAGGTGTTTAGCAGAATTTTATTTTGTTCAAACACACATTATAACTTTTTTTTGTCTTCTCCTGCAACAGTTTTCAATCAAGCAGTGCGACGAGAACACAAATGGTAAATCATAGTATATTTTTCAACACAATGACTCTGTAATTTGCGTAGATTTAGAACTAATAACTTTCCTTCTGAAGTTACAGTAGCCTAGTTTACGTACCTGTAAATCATGAAAAAGATAAAATCTCATAACAACACATTACAAGTTCTTTAAAAAAAAAAGTCTCCTACATTACGGAAGACTATTCTCAAGAATGCAAACAGAGAGTTGATATTTGCTATTATTGAGTGTTTCGGATTACGATGTATCTAGCGCAGGAACCCATTTTTTTTTTCTGACATCTCTGAATCCAATTCAATTGAAACAAGAACTTTAAAAATGCACTTCTTCATATCCCTCGCCGATTTTAATGATACATAAAATTTTAACCTGAAATCTAATTTATGGACAATATTTTATTGTTCTGTGGGTTTCACTTCAAAAAGTTACAATGTCTGTTTGAGCAAAAGAAAATTTTGGTGAACATTTGCATCCATAGGAATAATATTATGAAAACGTCGCCATGTTTGTTTGAGTTATAGATAAATATATGGAATCACGATCCTACTCTGATAAAACACTTTCGTAAGAAAAACTATTTAGGCTAAGATGTTTCTAATTAATTGTTTTCATAGTGTTTGTGCCGTAATAAAAACCAACGTTAAATGTGTGAATTAACATCAAATTATTTATGTTGAGTTTGTAACATGCTAGAATGTTATTGCCTAAAAGAATTAAATTTCAGACAGGGCACTATTTTGTAAATAAGACAATAGTCTACAGAAATTTAAGATGTTGAAAGGAGGAAGAGAAATTATTTAACATAGACCATGTCAAATACAATGATATAAGAATTTTTAAAAATATGTCAACATTTCACAAAATACACTGACGAAGGACTCTACTTAATGTACGATGGTCATATTATTTAACTTCTGTATACAACAGTAGGGTAATTCCGGGAGAGACGGCCACGCGGGGGAGACGACCAATCGCTCTGATTTCAAGGCCGATAAACATATTTGAACGTAACTTGGTAGGCGGCAAGCTTTTGGTACTAAGAGTCGATTGTTGAACACCTGCGCTGTTTATATTTAGAAATTCGCGATTTATATAACATTATTGTTTTCTAACTGGCCATTTATTTTTTGTATATTGAATGAAATAAGCAGAAGTCCGACATTATTACTAACAGTTAAACGATACTTACTGTGTGAGGTGAGCGAACCTTATATATTTCACTTGCATTGCGTGTTCTGTTCTGAACATTTCCATTTTTAACTAATGACTATGGTCATCTCACCTTTACAAATAGGAGAGATGGCCCACTGTTTTTACGGGAGAGTTGGCCAACAACTTAAGAGCCATATTTTCAAGATCTTCTGATTTTTTCTAACACGAAATGTAAAAATTTTCACTTAAGACTAATTTCCATCGATTCTCAATTACTTATTTATTTTTATTGCTAGGGAAATGACATAAAAAACATATTAATACGTACACCTTAATGAAACATTTTTGAAAATCCAATCCAGAAAGATGTATGTAAATAGCTACGACTTTGACAGTGTACCCCTAATTAAATAAATTCTTCAATTCATTTTCAAAACTATTTATTTATTTATCTATTTAAAAGCGGTCATGGAAGTCGGCATGCCGATCAGGTGCTCTCGATCCTGTCATCAACTAACGAAGTCGAAAGATGCAAATAAATGATGTAGAGGTTAGATGGTGTGCCCTTCTCCTCCATCGGATGTAATAGCATGCAGTAAAGTTAGTTATCTTTTCAGAAATGTATCAGAACTTTTCACTTACTCAGAATTGATTCTATTTTCCAAAATATGTTTATTTTTACGTTGTAATAACTTATTTTAGCACTTAACTTTATTTTGTTTGTATATATTTATAGAAGTACAGCTACCTAGTCTTTCTACTTTGTTACTATTCGAAAACGGTGTGACCGACTGTCCCTATGTCCTATGGCAATCTCCCCCTGACACCTCGGGTGAGATGGCCAACGTACCGTTTTTTAAAATGTTGGGATTTCTCACCCTAAATTACTTTTTTCTCTCCATAAAACATTATGTTATGAAAATGTGACATCCAGGGACCTGACTGAACATTTTGCACACGAATTATCTTGAAAATCCTTCAAGTTATTGAGCATTTAAAAAAGCGTGGCCATCTCACCCGGATTTACCCTATTCAAGTTGGTCAACGAAAATAAACATGTGACTATTTCGATAAACAAATTTGCAAAGGAATATGATCATTGTAAAACATAAGGCTATCACGATAACTGTTTTGCATTTGTTAGAGTCGTTCTAATATATTATCTTAAAATAGAAACCAAATAAGCCACTACTCTATACCTATCAACCAATTGTTCTAATATCTATAGTTTCTTTCCCACGGACATTATAAACGCTTGTATCTAGTTTCATTAAAATCCAATAAAGCGTATTTGAGTTATAGAGCGTCATCTGTCAACAGAATACGCACCTATGTAATAACAGGTATTAACATCTTTATTATTATTATTATTGTTGTTATTATTATAGCCTGATTCTTATCAAGAATGTTATATTTTTCTTAGCATTGTGACATATAACAAGATACATATTTAACACCTTAATAAGGGTCGGCTATTCAAGGATGAGAACTTTTATCTAAAAGCATCATTAAAAGTATCGACAAGATGACATCACTACCTATAACATGCGAATACCTTGTTAATTACAAATCAACTGTTATTCATTTCTGAAAATTGATAAGGATGATGAACCTAGACGTCTCTAACAACACTGTTAAACAAAAGTTTATGCTGAACGAAAGTGTCTCAATGAAAACCTATATCAGAGTCATGACAGGAAAAACTTATATCAGATAGGTCTGACATCTATCCTTTTTTGTTGTTAAGAGATGATATAAACACTGTAGGGAAAAAATGCCTAATATTTTTGATGTTTGCAGAAATGATGGATTTGAAAATAACACGAAAAAAATATATAGGTAGGATTCTCGTGAAGCGTCGAAATAAAGCGGTACAAATTATTAGAATTGCCTGTAAAGCATTCGAACAAATGGAAAAAAATATATATATCTGTGAGCAGATACAAATAATATTAAGGTAGAAGAGAAGTTAAATGTGAACTAAAATCAGGAAATGTTTCTTTTTAGGCGTTTCAGAAAACTTGTATAATGCAATCAGGTACAAAGGTCTGGTTGTTAATGTTTAACTATGTATGGTTATAACAGAAACTCCTTAAAATTACAAGAAAATCGTTACTTTATTTCATTGAAAACTGAACTAAGCAATATTTGTAACGTTACAGAAATGTCTACATTTCTCATATGACTACCCTGGAAACAGCGTTTTCCAATGTTATATCGGTTCCTGGGAAGTCTTGAAATTGTATGTGTATTCTTTAGAGTAGAAAAGTTTTATTTACCGGTGTTATTATTACGAATTGTTTACCATCGTTATAGATACTATTATTAACACACATCCGGAATTAACCCTATAAATAGGTATTGTATGGAAATAATTATATCCTTGACATGACATACTTTTCGAGATCCAAACCCTATTGAGAACAGTAACGGAAAATCATAGTATAATTTCAACACAATTAGTCTGTAATATTAGCTCGGTGAATTCGCTACTGTTATCAGTCTTCAGGACATCATAGGCAACAAGGGTATGTCAAACATCCAATTGTTACTCCATCTGTAGTAACCCGTACAACCTTTTTTTTTTCAGAACAACCGCAAAGACCATTACACATTACGTAGAAACTTTTGAATTATTTCACGGAAATATGATATATTCAGGTATTTCTGGTTTCTTATAAGAAGGCCTCGTCCCATACCATCGTCTATCTACAAAAGAATATAATAGCATTGTTCCCTAATCGGAAAATCTGCACAGACTTCGGCACCAACAAAGAACAAGTGCTGTTGTAGTCACGTGGGTTTCCCCAATGTTGCCGCTGTCATTCACTACTTCTTTGGTGAAGTACTGCTGTTGTACGCATTTGGTAGCATTATACTGGATTGCAGAAAATTACCTTTATATTCACTTATTGACTGTTCGAAGAGGATTAGAGTGGCAGCAGGTAGAGGCAGTTCAGAAAAAAAAAGTATTTAAAAGTGGCACCCACTCTATCTAGGTTACTGTCCTGTCATAGCAAAGAGATCTGACCGGGTAAGACGTTTGAACGCGCAAGCGCTCTTGGTAGTTGGTACACTGCAATGCAATGGTAGACTTTCTTTCCACTCACTCTCCCCTTACAGGCGATATCAGTCTTTCTAGTTGTACCGCTCTCTACCTTCAAACGGAAACTGAATAGAGTCATAATACGTCAAAACAGTAAAGTGCAATACAGTAGGTCTAGTTTGTAACACTCGGTCTAAAGATATAAGGCTATGTTTGAGAAACATATTGCACAGGAAAGCTAAAAAGAAGTTTTCGTTTGAAAAGCAAAACACGCACTGAAATTTAAAGTGTTGGAAGGAGGAAGAGAAATTATTTAATATTGATCTAAGAAATAAACTGTCGATAACAGCCAATAAAATTACACCGTAGAGATAATATACATAAAAGAGGCATTTTTTTAAAAACTATAATCATTAAAACATTTCTAGAAACTTAATAATATAGCTTGCGATAATTTTAGGGCGCTCTATACATTGCTAAATTCTCATTTGAATAAATATACACAAGTCTAATATATTTTAATTTAGACTATGATTTGTTAGGCCTATATTCAATTAAAACCAAAAATATTTTATTTGTAACAATTTTTACGTTAAATTCTCTGAAAACCACTCATCTGATTCATGAAGTCGGATTTTAACTGTTCTTTCTCAAATATTGCAACTTTGAATGAGGTTGAGACAATTGAATGCGCAGTAGAGCATTGTGAATGTGTTCTACAGTCAGAAATATATTAAGAGTAGATACGCTGTTTTCACCTTAGATTTAACTAAGATGTTTATCATTAATGTTATTAGTTAATATTTATTTGAAACAAGGGTGTAATTATTTTCAATCATTCCTTGTTTCCAACATCCTGTTTATAAGTCCGGTATGTTCTATAATAACTTTTGACATGTATGTGAATAACACACACACACACTGTAGTACATTCATTGTAGTACATTTCCTATGTATACATCCCGGATACTAGCGCTACTTTGTTTTCGATAATAGAACACATCTGAAACTCGGATTTTACAATGATCAGATATAAATGTAAGATAACATTCTAAGGTTATTATAAGATGACCGGTTAGGAATTTCACATCCATGTCCCTCATGAAAAATAAAATTGTTATCAATCTTCAACTCATCATCGCCGGCATGGGTATGTAAAATATACAATTGTTGCTCCTCTGTTAAAACACAGTATTTTAATGAATACTAAAAGTAATACGCTGTTATGCATGACAATTAGCCCTATGTATTAGTTTTACAAGAGAATTAGGCCTTATGCATGACAAATAGGCAGGAAAACGTATATTCGTTATATCAAACACGAGGCGTATTTTGCTTTTAATAGACCTACTTTACCGTAATCTTTTCGAAATAGGCGAAAAAGTCAGGGAAATATATAACCCTCTCACTGGCAGACTAAAACAATTATTCGTAATTTATGACTGTGCTTTTGTGATCAAAATGATTAGACATACCTTCTTGTAACCTCCCCACTGTACGACCATTTTGAACCCGAGGACCTCTAAAATGTCTAAAAAAATTTACGGGCCCCTAATTTTACATCCCATTTTTAAAAGAAAGCCTATATTCTTAATATTTGGGGTATTAATTATATGTCATTATAACGAAATATGTGAAAACATTTTACTTCTTCACTTTCCACTTGCATTATATTTTTTAATTATGTCTGCGGACCATCTGCACCATCTTCACGGACCACCAGTGGTCCGCGGACCATTGGTTGAGAAACGCTGTTCTAGAGGAAGCGCTAAACACAACCGTCGATACGACTGTACAGCAGTCAGGAGTCGTTCCTTCTATACTGGCACGTAGGATTTATTTCCTCAACCGAAACACGGACAGATATCTAAGTTTCGGGTTCTACACATCATTGAACTACAGTGCTTGGGAAAATTTAGGTTTATACGATTGTGTAACAGACGAAATAAGCAATCAAGGTCTGGTAATGTTGTAGAACATTACAGTGCTCTTTTAGATAAAATAGAGAGGACAAACATGAACTTTTTTTTTCAGTGTTAATAGTAATATGTTTTTGATGTACAAAATAGAGAGGACAAACATGAACACTTTTTTCAGTGTTAATATTAATATGTTTTTGATGTGAAAATAAGTAAATAAATATCTAAGATCTATTCTTAATGTAATACGCTTGTAATTATTTACAAAAACGAGACATTCTCATTAATATAATAATAATGTGCCGTTTTTCAATAAGCCTAAACCCATCCACAAAGATCCTTTCAATTTCATAATACTAGAAAGAAATGAAGAAAAGAAAGAAGGAAACATATAGATGATAATAGCTATACAATACAATAGTAGTAGTAGTAGTAGTGGTAGTAGTAGTATTGATGGTGATGGTAGCGGTAATGGTTGTGGTAGTAGTATTAGTAGTAGTAGTGCTAGTAGTGGTGATAGTGGTGATGATGATAGTGGTGGTGATGGTGGTGATGGTGGTGGTGGTGGTGATGGTGGTGGTGATGGTGGTTGTAGTGGTGATGGTGGTGGTGATGGTGTTGGTAGTCGTATTAGTCGTAGTAGTAGTAGTAGTGGAGTAGTAGTAGTATTTCAAAATTCAAATATTCGACTTAGCCCCACTCTTACATTTTCAAAAAGCTTTAGTAGTAGTAGTAGTAAGTATTCTGCCTTCCGGCAGGTTTTCAAACTTGGTACGCGAATTTTTTTTTCCAAAACTGTCTATCCTCTGCTTCCTCCTTCAGCATCCAATATTTCCGCTTTTCCCTTAAATCGTCCAACAGCTAGTTCCTTTTCCTTTCCGGAAACCAAATTGGTCTTCTCCTATTACGTCTTCTATTCTTCTTTCCAGTCTTCTAGTTAGTATCCGTGCCACAATTTTTCCTACGTGACATAGCAAGCTGATAGTTCTGTGATCACTACACATCTTGGCACATTTCTTCTTCTTTAGTGCAATCATAGTTACCTCTAGGAAATCTTGAGGCCATTCTCCAGTGTCATAAATTCGGTTGATAAGTTTGGTAAGTTTCCTCATCCCATTTTCTCCTAATTCCTTCAGTAGGTCCACTGGTATGTCATCGTCTCCTGTGGCCTTTCTATTCTTCATTTCTTTTATGGCCTTTTCTACTTCATTCTTCAATATGCTAGGTCCTATATTATCTTTATCCACTAGTTCTTCTGTTTCCATCTCGATGTCTTGTGGTCGATTTTGCTTGTCGTAAAGCTTTTCTATGTAATTTTCCCATATTGTAAGAACTTTTCCAGGGTTTGTAATTAAATTTCCATGAATGTCTTCTATTCCAAAAGTCCGTATCCCTTTATTTTCTTTAGATTCTAACTCCATCGCTTTCTGATACATTAAATCATATCTTCCTTTTCGTCGAAGCTCCATAATTTCATCACACCTTTCTTTAAGGTAATTTTTTTTTGCTCTGTCTGTCTCTCTTCTTAGTTCATTATTCAATCTCTTATATTCCACAGCATTAGTATTTTTGTATTTCCTTCTTTCTTCCATCTTCTTTAACATCTCTTGTGTTACCCACGGTTTCCTATTTATTCTGTCTATTTTTCCAACTTTGTTCTTCAACGTGTCCAACAAAACATTTTTTACACTTTCCCACTCACTTTCAACAGATTCACCAACATTTTTTATTTCATGTAACTGTGTTTCCAATGACTCTTTAATCGAGTCCTTGTCATTTCGCAGTTTTCTAAGTTCCATCTTGGATTTCTTTTACATGTCCGCCTAATCCTTTTCAGCCTAGTCTCTATGTCTGCTACAAGAAGATTGTGGTCTGTGTTGATGTCAGCATTTGGAAGAGTCTTCACATCTTTCACACTGCCCCGGAATCTCTGCTTGATGAGAATGTAGTCAATCTGGTACCTATTAATATCCCCAGGGCTTTTCCAGGTGTACAACTTTGTTTTCCTCTTCTTGAACCAGGTATTGGTTATCACCATATCATAGTGTTGGCAGAAGTCAACAAGCCTATTACCTCTGTCATTGCGCTTCCCTAATCCATAAGGACCCACAATTTTTTTCTCTTGTCCTTCTCCTATGACACTGTTGAAATCTCCCATAATTATGGCATTCACTTTACCTCTTCCTTCTTGGTACAATATTTCGCCTATGTCTTCATACATTTTATCAACCTCTGCATCGTTGTGATCTGAAGTTGGCATATACACTTGCACTATCAAAACATCCACTGGATCTGCATTTATTTTTACATACATTATACGATCACTAACACACTCCACTTTTGTAATACTATTCACTAGTTTATTTTCCACCACTACAGCTACGCCTCTTTCGTTACAATTTCCACCCGAATAGAACATCGTATAATTACCACAAACCACTTCACCTTGTCCAGTCCATCTCACTTCACTTAAACCTACTATATTCACACCACATTTATTTAATTCCAGTGTTAAGTTCTCCAGTTTTTCTGCATGTCTAAGTGTCCTAACATTCCATGTTCCTATTTTAAGCTGCTGTCTTCTATTGTTTGTTCTTTCAATATCGATCACTCCCCCTGAAACACTTCCCGCCCGGAGATCCGACTGGGGAAGTATTTTACCTCCGGAATATTTTGCTTCAGGAGCAGCCATCATATTCGCTAATCCCAAGTGTCTTCAGGGAAAAAATAATGTGGTAGTCTTCCCATTTCCTTTCCACATCGTAGTACCACGGCCGCCACACCCATCCATCAGGTTGCGCCCGAAGATTTTCGATCAGTAGCCATCAAGAACATAATTTGTTCTATGCCTCCAGTCGATAATAATGTCGCTGCTGCCCGGCATTATTCATCATAACCCTGACAAGGGGGTGGTTTTGGTCCGCCCCGGGTATTTTATTTCCCCGGTACCCTCCATATCTGGTGGGCATTCCCCTATCCGCCACCTGGGGAGGCGCCCGATGGGAGACCATCTACTCCGCACGAGCTTTAACGCGGCAAAATTTATATATTATCCCCATTTTGAATTTTTCAAACACCCCGCCATTTAAAAAATTAAATTTCGACTTAGCTCACGTTTGCATTAAAATTTCGACTTAACCCACTCTTGCATTTTTAATTTTTAATTTGGCGCTAGCCGCCATCTTGGTAGCCTTTTTGAATTTTCAAATATCCCACCAATTTAAAAATAAAATTTTGACTTAGCTCACTTTTGCATTAAATATACAATTTCGACTTAGCACACTCTTGCACTTTTGGAGTTTGAATTTCACGCTCGTCGCAATGTTGTTCCGGAACAGGAAGTTCAGCCATCTTGTTCCGGAACAGGAAGTGCCGCCATCTTGTGACGTCACTACGCCCAGTCCCATGTGCAAAAGAACCGGGACAACCCTACCTACTTAGGTAGATTATGACGATAACTACAATATGGAAACCACTGCTATAACTAGGGATAGGAATTTTTCGCGATCGCGAATTTAACGATTTTTATTAAGAACTGTATTATGAATGATAACTAGGTTCAACACACACAACAGTACCCTGAAAAATGTTTTTTCTACTCGCGAATTGATGCGAATTTTGCATGAAAGTGCGAATTTTTACTTTAAAATGCTATTTTGGCACGATTTTTTTCTTTTTTGTGAGAAAGAGGCCGAAAACGAAAAAGCCGGCTGATCTACCGTAGCTGGTTACCCTCTTCCAAGCACCGCCACCTATCGATTATCTCGAGTCGCCAGGACTATCGATATATGAATCGATTTAACATCGAAAATATATCGATTTTAATAAACATCGTAGAAAAGGCGTAAAAATGCGCAAAGAAGTAATGTTAATTTTATTATCTATGTTTTGCGTTTTTTGTCATTTTTGTAGCGGTATTACAGGATATGCGTGTATTATGAGTAGTTCAGAAGTTAGAAAAAAATTCTGTAACATATTATGGGAATGCAAATAATGGTAACAAAGTGGTTATGAAAAATACAGAGTAATTCAAAATGCTCTCCGGGGTTTTAAAAAACCATTGCAGAGTGGTTATTGAGCATATCTTTTCTAACCATGGATAGTAACATAAAGAAACTCTGGATATTTCATTTATACTCGCAACAATGGAAGGTAGTTTCAATTTTCGGCCGCCAGGTAGCATTAAATGAAAATGGATTGGGCGTGGGAGTGATCGTGACAACAGGCTGATGCCGTGGCTTCCACAATCTCCAGACTTTTCTTGTGGTTTTATATCAAAGATGCTGTCTTTGTGCCATCCTTGCCTAATGATTTGAATGATCTGAAGATGCGTATCAAAGCCAGCGTCAACACCATCGATCTTGACATGTTACGTCGAATGTGGCAAGAACTGCAATATCGCATTGATGTGTGCCACGTGACCCAAGGTGGACACATTGAACACCTGTAG
This sequence comes from Ectobius pallidus, assembly GCA_964059195.1. Taxonomy (NCBI): domain Eukaryota; kingdom Metazoa; phylum Arthropoda; class Insecta; order Blattodea; family Ectobiidae; genus Ectobius; species Ectobius pallidus. The sequence continues at coordinate 32,322,324 of CAXKWD010000009.1, forward strand.
GAGGCAAACCAAACTTTCACAGTTGCTGTTTCTTTTGGTACTTATTGCATCAATGTATGTTTGGTAGTTTGTAATGAAGCAAATGGTTACGTGCATAATAGACGGTAGGAAACCATCCCTAAACAAAGGAAAGATAGGGGAGACCTCAACTAATCGATATTGAACACTTTCATGATTATCGATACTGCCCTGAATTTATTTGAATTACAGAAAAAGGAGAAGTGCGCATGCGTGGACGGCGAATCGACGGGAGAGGAATTGAACCTGAAAAACGGTTGAGAGAACGTGTCTGACTACGAGAGAGGAAGGTTGAAGAGAGAGAAGCGGGGAGACGAGACTGGAATGTGTGACAGCGGTGGAGGCGTCCTGGCATGATGGTTTGTCAGACTTTCATCTAATGAAATTCTGAATGAGAATTTCACTGACGCGACTATATGGGGATAGTCGTTAGTCGGAAGAGTACATCACGTCGGCCGGTACGAGAGACCGCTACAGCGAACACCAGCTGTGGAAGGAAGAGTGGGTCACGACTGCTTAGTCTGGAATAAGGGAAGATGTGGACATCAGGAAGTAGATGGAAACAACACAGGATCCGAGGATAAGTTGGTCACCACCCGTTGAGTATAATCACATAAACATTTTTTTTGTTTTGGGAAGTGGGAAAATTTTGAGGCATTGTTATTTAAAGCCTGTTTCTAAGAGATGTGTGGCGACTAGACGCCGTAATGAATGATAAAGAGTAGGGTTAGAAGTATAGATGTGATTAGTCTAGGGTGAGGTAATAAAGTACAGTAATCCAACCAGTTTCCATTTCTGGTCTAAGTTAATTACAAAAAGAGCAGTCAAGAGAGTAACCGCTGAATAGTAAAGATAAATCTCTATACTTTGGGTTTCTATGGGTGATTGTCCCACGAATGAATACATAGCTCGGGGCAATTGGTAATGCTCATACAAACTTTGTTTTTATAAGACAGGACGCGAGGGGAGTAAGGAAGAAGGGTAATAGGGGCTTACTTAGTATTGCTTACGTGGGCCTCTCCTACTTGGGTTTCGTTCAGGTGACAGGTGATTATCTATAAGTGGATTTCATGCTGGCCTGTAATGTTGAGTTGTTTTTTTTTAAAGAGATTTATCGAAGAGCGGGAATCGTATGGAATATGGTAGAAGGAGATAAGAATGTGAATATTGAGAGGCAGAAGAGGGCCTATGAGTAGCAGTAAATTAGGCGCATACCATTGGAAAATTTACATGTTAGGATAGAAGCAGAAGTTCACTCAAGGGTTATAAAGAGAGTTACTGACCTGGGGCGTGAGTTAGTTTCAGTTAGAATTCTAGGGAATTTAGAAACAGGAAAATTGGGTGCCCATGGTGGAGAGTAGTAACCTGAAAAGTATGGAAACCAGAGTAACATAAAGTAGGTAAATTAGAGCAATGGTATAAACTGAAAGGAAACTCTACTTAATGAGAAAGGAGTTAAAAGATAACAAATAATAACTGGTTAGATTAGAAAGAGGAGAATTGGTAATCTTGTGTAGTGAATAGATGACAAGTGGTTCAGTAGCACGTACTAGAGATTACCCCAGGAGAAAAAAAAAGGTGAGGTGAGGGAGCGCCGGAAGTGTCCCAAATAAAGTAAATATAAATCTAGTAGTAGGCAAAGCCTATACTAGTGGAGTATAAAAATTTATAAGAATCTGTGAAAGTCATCGGTGTTGGAGGCTTACAACGGCCCCACGAGCCTCTAGGAGAAGAGTGTCAGGGACCTCTAACATCGATTGTCAAAATTGTGTTTTTGTTTGCGGCCCGTTAATATTTTCCCGGTTACAGGAGAGGAGTCAGATTGTTTGTAATTCAAGATCTAGACGCCGCCCCTGTATCGGTGGTCTATCGCCACAGTCACTCTGTGGATATAGGCCTAAACTTCCGTTTCTTTCTTCATAACACTGTCTTTCCTATCTATCTTTGAGTACAATTCTTCATGGACTAAAATGACTAGTGGACAGGTATAGGAGAAATAGGGGGAATCATTGAGTATAATATGTAGAGTTAATGACTGAATTATGAATTGAAAACCTTTATTTATTTGGAAGAAAGTACAATATATACATTGAAATATTTTGAAATTGCAAATGTAAAAGACTACGCAAGTTAGTAGTAAATTATAAGGATAATGCGAGACGTTCCAGTAGTCACCTGGAAATAAAGAAAGAAAGGAGATTAAGGTAATTAATTAGGAATTTGTCCTGTAGAACAAGGAACACATTTATACAATTAAACTGGGTATACTAACCTTGCATATGGGAATTGAATATTATTCTTCCAATAAAAGTGTTGAATGGTTAATGTTGTTCAGATCGTGTGACCTGAAGATTTTAAAGATGAGTAGTTGTTAAAAAGGGGAAAACCCAAGAGAAAATGTAATTTATTGTAAATAAGATTGTTGTTGTTGAAAAAAAAAAGAAAAAAAATTAGATAAACTATGGTTATTGTTATGCAAAGTAAATTATCGTGAAGTTCAGATTTTTGACCCCTATCCTTGTAATGGTTTGAGAGCCGCAGATTTTTGGGCTAAGTTACATATTTTGGTAATGGTCATTGCAAAAAAAAAAAAAAAAGAAATAGAGAGGAGTAGTATAATAATAGAAGGACAAAGCCGAACCTATTCCCATCTCCACTGTTAAAATAAAAAGCTAGCCGAGAGGCCTGTAGGTACATAGCCTGTGTACCTATAAATTTAATTTGTGACTGGGCAGATACAAGATAAAAAGAAGAGGGGAGAATATTGATGATGGCGCCTTTATATAAATTTTCATCAATAATATCAAACTTGGTAGACTGTTAAAAAGAAAGAGAGTAAACTGGGTGTAGGAAATTTGCAATCACCCGGTAGGGAAGGTGACTGTGCTGAACGTTGGAATGTGGACCACGCGTGCCGTGTTATGATGGCATAACAGGCGTATAGGTAACATTGTTTTGTAGGAGTTCACTGAACTTCTGTACTACGATTGTAAATAATCAAAGAGACTACCAATATAAGGGAACTTTATAGCATACAGTAAGAAAGTCCGTCACAGAAGTTTGGCGCCCAACGTGGGGCTCTTTAGAGAGGTTTTAGAGAGGCTTTAGAGGCTTTAGAGGTTACAGGGGCCAAAGGAGAAATTTAGGGCTTGGTTAATATAAATAAAAGAGAAAAAAAAAGGAGCATAGTTTGATATCCTATACGCGTGGCTTTAGGAGAAATTTGAGGCCGTAGTGGTTGCCCAACGTTACCGATTTTGACGTTAGCAGGTATAGAGGTTATAGAGATTATAGAGCCTATTACGTGAAAGAAATTTGGGAGTTGGGTTAGTATAACTTGAATTTTATTTTCAAATATAATAAAATATTTTTGGGAGAAGAATAATGACTGTTGACAAATTAAGGACTTCTATAGATGACTAAGACAGACGACTGAACTATTGTGTTCTAATCTTTTTTTTCAGTCAGTGGAATTGTTAATATATAAATATGGCCACTTATGTTGATCCGTATGCACAAATAAGAGCAGCTGAGTTAACCCAAGCTATTAGGAAGTTGAGAGGAGGCAGAATGTGATAGAGTTAAGTTACCGACCACAGGTACCAGGGATGAGTTAAGACAACGCTTGTTAGATTATGCCCGCAAGAACCCTCAGTCATTTCAAGTACTAATTACGGCTTTTGCTCTGAGTCAGGAAGTTTTGCAAGAAGACTTAGTTGAACATAATATAACGGTTCCACAAGATTCATATGGAGATGTAGTGTACACATGGGTTAAGTTAATGCGTAGGAAGGCCATGGCGATAGCTGATTCAGAAGAAGTTGTACCAGTAATACCATCGTTTACAATTCAGTTAGAGCCGCATAAACCAAATATTTTAGATCTGGTTCGTAAATGGAACATTAAATTCAAACCTGGGGATAGCATTTACTTATTTTTGGAGAGATTGGAAGATTTAAAACAAAGTTCTAAGTTACAGGGTGTAGAGTTATTGTCAGTATTACCCGAAATTGTACAAGAGTCAGCTTTACTTTGGTACAGGAACAGATTAACAGATTGGCCTACATGGGAAGCTTTTTTGAAAGAATTTAGAGAATATTACTTGCCTATTGATGAGGAAGACTCGCTTTTGGATGAGATTAGACAGAGAACGCAAGGTCCTAAAGAATCGATTTTTGATTATGTTAATGCTATTCAAACGTTAATGAGGAGGCTGAGTACTCCAATGAGTCCTCAACAAATGATGAAGAATGTTATCAAAAATTTGCGTCCTGACGTAAAATTGTACATTAGACCTGCAGAGATTCAAACTATAACAGATTTAATACGTGTAGGTAGACAGTATGAACAAATATTGTTAGATTCTGAGAGATATATTCCTCCTCCAACGCAGGTTAGAGCTACAATCAAAGAAACGGCTTATAAACCTCAGAGACAAGTTGTTATACCTTCAGTTCATACAGCGTTAGGAATTCAGGGAAAACAGGAACTTCCATCGTCCGAGTTACAAAAGAAACCCAATGTTAGTTTTTCTGCAAAGACGTGGGATAAAGAACGAAATTCAAGTCATGTAAATAATTCTAGAATGGTTAAAGCAATAGAAAATAAAGAGAGACAGGATGAGTTGGGGGAAAATGGTAAAAACACCACTTTGCATTTTTCAAATAACCAGCGATGTTGGAACTGTGATAAAGTAGGACATAGGCAGTTCGAGTGTAAGGCACCTCGTAGAGTTACTCCACGCACTACGATTAAATGTTATAATTGTAATAAGCTTGGACATAGGTCTATTGATTGTAGGATGCCCCAAGAAAGAAAAGTTAGGCCTACAAATTCTTTATGACAATTAACTAAAAATCAGGCTTGTGTGATGTTAAATATAAACCCTACAGATTTAGTTAATGGAGACAGATGTTTTGTTGAAATTTTGTTGGAGGATATTACATTTATTGCTTTAATAGATTCAGGTTCAGATAAAACTTATGTGGGAGAGAAAGGTGATTTTTTGTGTAAAATGTTAGATTTATCAGTGGAAGAATCTGAAGTTAGGGTAGTGCAACTAGCAGATAAAACTTATAGTTCTATAACAGGAGAGAGAACTTTTGAGATGAAATTGCAGGACAGGATCTTTCAGATAAAATGTAAAATTATGCCAAATTTAGCAGTAGATATGATTCTGGGCATGGACGTTTTGAAACAAATTGGGTTAGTAGTAGATTTGCAAGATGGGACTTGGTATTTCAAAGATGAACCGACAAAAATTTTTCAATTTGTTAAGGCTATAGATTTGAAAGAAGAAGATCAACTACATAATGTTCTTACTTTACCTACATCTCAGGAAAGGGACAGATTAAATATATTTTTGGAAAATCAGTTACAGAAATTTGATCAGTGTACTGGACTTACAGATTTGATTTCTCATGTTATTGATACAGGCGATGCGAAACCTATAAAACAAAGATATTATCCAGTATCACCCATTCTTGAAAAAGTTATACACGCTGAAATAGATAAAATGTTATTGGAAAAAGTTATAGAACCTTCAAATTCACCTTGGTCTTCTCCGGTAGTTATGGTAAAGAAACCAGATCGAACATGGAGGTTTTGCGTAGATTTCAGAAAAGTAAATAAATGTACTAAAAGAGATAGTTATCCTTTGCCATACATTGAACATGTTTTGAGTAAATTACGACATGCTAGGTATATCAGTACAATAGATTTGAAAAATGGGTATTGGCAAGTTCCATTAGATGAAGCAAGTAAAGAAAAAACAGCATTTACCGTACCTGGTAGAGGATTGTATCAGTTTCGAGTTATGCCGTTTGGAATCCATAACGCACCAGCCTCATTTCAAAGATTAGTTGATACTATATTAAGAGAAGAGATAGGAGAGAAATGCTTTTGTTATTTGGATGATATAGTACTTATTAGCGAGACATTTGAAGAACATTTGTCCTTGTTAGAAAAAGTCTTAGAGAAATTAAGAAAAGCTAACCTGAAAATTAATAGAGAAAAATCAAAGTTTTGCAGAAGTTAATTAAAATATTTGGGTCATATCATTACTCCATTAGGAATTGCTGTAGATTCAGATAAAATCTCGTGTATCCTTGAGTATCCAGCCCCTACAAAAGTCAAGGAAGTACGAGCATTTTTAGGATTGGCTTCTTGGTACCGACGATTCATTCCATTTTTTCTGAAGTTGTAAAGCCTCTCACTGCACTTCTGAAAAAGAATCAGAAATGGCGTTGGACTAAGGAATGTCAGGAATCTTTTGATGAATTAAAATCGAAATTATCTAGTAGTCCTATATTAACTTGTCCAGATTATACTAAACCCCTAGTACTACAGACCGATGCTAGTTTTTCAGGACTAGGAGCAGCATTAATTCAGACAGGAGAGGAAGGAGAGGAAAAAGTAATAGCTTATGCTAGTAGAACTTTAACGGTAGGTGAACAAAAGTGGGCAATGGTCGAGAAGGAATTGTTAGCTATATTGTGGGCAGTTCAAAAGTTTCGTCCTTATTTGGAAGGTTATCATTTTAAAGTATATACTGATCACTTTGCTCTGAAATGGTTAAATACATTACAGAATCCGACCGGACGATTAGCTAGGTGGAGTTTATTGCTCCAAGAGTATGATTTTGAAGTAATACATAGGCCTGGTAGATTACAAAAAGTTTCGGATGCTTTATCTAGAATACACGAAGGGAAAGTTCAAGAGAAAACGGTAGAGGAAGAATTTTGCCTCTTGTTGACTAATAACTCTGAAGTAGTGGAATGGGAAAATATACAAGATGCTTGGTATATTAAGCGGAAAGCACAAGTACAGAGTAAACCTAAATTTTGGCCAGATTGGAAGGTCGTAGATGGGAAGTTGTACCATTTAAGATTAGATCAGTTAGAACAAACTTTAGAGGGAACAGTGAATAGGTGGAAATTAGTTATGCCGCAAGATTATAGGATTAAAGTATTGCAGGAATGTCATGATGCACCTACTGCAGGGCATATGGGGATAGCTAAAACTTTCTTTAGAATAGCGAACAAGTATTAATGGCCGGGAATGTTTAGAGATGTTGCTAAGTATGTTACTGCTTGTGAAATATGTCAAAGACAGAAAGTGTTACAAACGGCTCAAGCAGGACCAATGCATTTTTACCAGAAAGAGAAACCTTGGATGACTGTAGCTACTGATTTGTTGGGACCTTATCCACGTTCCAAGAAAGGAAATAGATATGTAGTGGTATTTCAGGACACCTTTACCAAATATGTAGAGTGTAAAGCGTTAAGGAAAGCAACCAGTAGAGCAGTTACGGAAGCATTTTATGAATTGATTATCCTTAAATGGGGAATTCCGGGATATTTGCTGATGGATAATGGACCGCAATATACTAGTAAATTAATGCGTGGGATAGCTAAAGCTTTTAATATAACTCCTTGTTATTTACCTGTATATTCGCCACAAGGAAATCCGGTAGAAAGAGTTAATAGAGTATTGAAAACCATGATTTCCAGTTACATTCAAAAGGATCAAACAGTTTGGGACGTGTATTTGAGAGAATTTAATTTTGCTATAAATACGGCTAAGCATAGTTCCACTGGATGCACTCCTTATATGCTAAATTATGGGAAAGAGCCTGAAATTATCAGTAGAATTGAGAGGGTAGAAAATCAACAAATACAGAAAGAAATTCCAAAACTTTGGATAGAAAGATTTGATAAATTGAAAACGGTACGTCTAATGGTCAGACATAACTTAGAAACTGCTTATAAGAATTCGAGTCATTATTATAATCTTCGGAGGAGAGAGGTGAGATTTCGTCCAGGAGATCTCGTGTTAAGAAGAAACTTTAAATTAAGTGATGCCTCACAAGCTTATGCAGCAGGCTTAAGTGCAAAGTTCGTCGGTCCCTATATTATAAAGAAAAAGCTTAGCGAGAATAGTTATGAATTGACAAATTGTTTTGGCAAACAGTTGGGGAAGTGGCACGTCAAAGACTTGAAACCCTTTGTACCTGGATAAACGTTCTTTAAGGATGGTAAACTAAACACACACAAAAAATGTGAACAGTGTTAACATAATCTTTTTTATGGTGAGTGTGGGAAGAATGTAATGAAGCAAATGGTTACGTGCATAATAGACGGTAGGAAACCATCCCTAAACAAAGGAAAGATAGGGGAGACCTCAACTAATCGATATTGAACACTTTCATGATTATCGATACTGCCCTGAATTTATTTGAATTACAGAAAAAGGAGAAGTGCGCATGCGTGGACGGCGAATCGACGGGAGAGGAATTGAACCTGAAAAACGGTTGAGAGAACGTGTCTGACTACGAGAGAGGAAGGTTGAAGAGAGAGAAGCGGGGAGACGAGACTGGAATGTGTGACAGCGGTGGAGGCGTCCTGGCATGATGGTTTGTCAGACTTTCATCTAATGAAATTCTGAATGAGAATTTCACTGACGCGACTATATGGGGATAGTCGTTAGTCGGAAGAGTACATCACGTCGGCCGGTACGAGAGACCGCTACAGCGAACACCAGCTGTGGAAGGAAGAGTGGGTCACGACTGCTTAGTCTGGAATAAGGGAAGATGTGGACATCAGGAAGTAGATGGAAACAACAAAGGATCCGAGGATAAGTTGGTCACCACCCGTTGAGTATAATCACATAAACATTTTTTTTGTTTTGGGAAGTGGGAAAATTTTGAGGCATTGTTATTTAAAGCCTGTTTCTAAGAGATGTGTGGCGACTAGACGCCGTAATGAATGATAAAGAGTAGGGTTAGAAGTATAGATGTGATTAGTCTAGGGTGAGGTAATAAAGTACAGTAATCCAACCAGTTTCCATTTCTGGTCTAAGTTAATTACAAAAAGAGCAGTCAAGAGAGTAACCGCTGAATAGTAAAGATAAATCTCTATACTTTGGGTTTCTATGGGTGATTGTCCCACGAATGAATACATAGCTCGGGGCAATTGGTAATGCTCATACAAACTTTGTTTTTATAAGACAGGACGCGAGGGGAGTAAGGAAGAAGGGTAATAGGGGCTTACTTAGTATTGCTTACGTGGGCCTCTCCTACTTGGGTTTCGTTCAGGTGACAGGTGATTATCTATAAGTGGATTTCATGCTGGCCTGTAATGTTGAGTTGTTTTTTTTTTAAAGAGATTTATCGAAGAGCGGGAATCGTATGGAATATGGTAGAAGGAGATAAGAATGTGAATATTGAGAGGCAGAAGAGGGCCTATGAGTAGCAGTAAATTAGGCGCATACCATTGGAAAATTTACATGTTAGGATAGAAGCAGAAGTTCACTCAAGGGTTATAAAGAGAGTTACTGACCTGGGGCGTGAGTTAGTTTCAGTTAGAATTCTAGGGAATTTAGAAACAGGAAAATTGGGTGCCCATGGTGGAGAGTAGTAACCTGAAAAGTATGGAAACCAGAGTAACATAAAGTAGGTAAATTAGAGCAATGGTATAAACTGAAAGGAAACTCTACTTAATGAGAAAGGAGTTAAAAGATAATAAATAATAACTGGTTAGATTAGAAAGAGGAGAATTGGTAATCTTGTGTAGTGAATAGATGACAAGTGGTTCAGTAGCACGTACTAGAGATTACCCCAGGAGAAAAAAAAGGTGAGGTGAGGGAGCGCCGGAAGTGTCCCAAATAAAGTAAATATACATCTAGTAGTAGGCAAAGCCTATACTAGTGGAGTATAAAAATTTATAAGAATCTGTGAAAGTCATCGGTGTTGGAGGCTTACAACGGCCCCACGAGCCTCTAGGAGAAGAGTGTCAGGGACCTCTAACATCAATTGTCAAAATTGTGTTTTTGTTTGCGGCCCGTTAATATTTTCCCGGTTACAGGAGAGGAGTCAGATTGTTTGTAATTCAAGATCTAGACGCCGCCCCTGTATCGGTGGTCTATCGCCACAGTCACTCTGTGGATATAGGCCTAAACTTCCGTTTCTTTCTTCATAACACTGTCTTTCCTATCTATCTTTGAGTACAATTCTTCATGGACTAAAATGACTAGTGGACTGGTATAGGAGAAATAGGGGGAATCATTGAGTATAATATGTAGAGTTAATGACTGAATTATGAATTGAAAACCTTTATTTATTTGGAAGAAAGTACAATATATACATTGAAATATTTTGAAATTGCAAATGTAAAAGACTACGCAAGTTAGTAGTAAATTATAAGGATAATGCGAGACGTTCCAGTAGTCACCTGGAAATAAAGAAAGAAAGGAGATTAAAGTAATTAATTAGGAATTTGTCCTGTAGAACAAGGAACACATTTATACAATTAAACTGGGTATACTAACCTTGCATATGGGAATTGAATATTATTCTTCCAATAAAAGTGTTGAATGGTTAATGTTGTTCAGATCGTGTGACCTGAAGATTTTAAAGATGAGTAGTTGTTAAAAAGGGGAAAACCCAAGAGAAAATGTAATTTATTGTAAATAAGATTGTTGTTGTTGAAAAAAAAAGAAAAAAATTAAATAAACTATGGTTATTGTTATGCAAAGTAAATTATCGTGAAGTTCAGATTTTTGACCCCTATCCTTGTAATGGTTTGAGAGCCGCAGATTTTTGGGCTAAGTTACATATTTTGGTAATGGTCATTGCAAAAAAAAAAAAAAGAAATAGAGAGGAGTAGTATAATAATAGAAGGACAAAGCCGAACCTATTCCCATCTCCACTGTTAAAATAAAAAGCTAGCCGAGAGGCCTGTAGGTACATAGCCTGTGTACCTATAAATTTAATTTGTGACTGGGCAGATACAAGATAAAAAGAAGAGGGGAGAATATTGATGATGGCGCCTTTATATAAATTTTCATCAATAATATCAAACTTGGTAGACTGTTAAAAAGAAAGAGAGTAAACTGGGTGTAGGAAATTTGCAATCACCCGGTAGGGAAGGTGACTGTGCTGAACGTTGGAATGTGGACCACGCGTGCCGTGTTATGATGGCATAACAGGCGTATAGGTAACATTGTTTTGTAGGAGTTCACTGAACTTCTGTACTACGATTGTAAATAATCAAAGAGACTACCAATATAAGGGAACTTTATAGCATACAGTAAGAAAGTCCGTCACAAGTTTGGATGTAGTGGCATTATAAAACCCCGGAGAGCATTTTGAATTACCCTGTAGATAAATGGCGCGAAATTCAACACTGAAAGTCTGTTAACTTTTCCGTCAGTTTTGTTTAATTGTATTAACTTAAGTCAGCTGACACTTTCTTTTTCTTATCAGGCCTATTTCAGTTAAGAAATGTGTTACTTTAATATTATGAATATGGGGCAATTTACTGTTGTTTATTGGGGTTAATTTAATTATCTTTCCTTTACTGTTAAAAAGGCATTTGTGGCTTAAATTTAGGGGTGGCTTATATTCAGATAAATACGGTATTAGGATTCGATTAGTATTAGTATGCCATATTTAGTTCTCCTTGGAGTTTGGCATCGTGGATGCCGTGTGCAAATGCAGACTGCGAAAGATTTTTTTTCTGCATACACTAGCGTATTGAGTGACAGGGGCCATCGTTTGTCACAAGAGAACGTTGAACCTTTTAGTGAGATGTTCTTTGAAGGATAAACTTTACTTAGCCTTGTAAATATTGTGTCTTGATCGAGTTTAAATGTGTATTAAATGTGTATTATTTAGCCTTTTGTAAATATTGTGTCTTGATTGGGTTTAAATGTGTATAAGTTAATTTGATTGGATGGTTTAAGCACATAAAAGGTATGCTCTCCCGTGAATCTGCTATAGTTTTGAAAGTACCGAAAAATTCAATTGAAACCACCGAATTTCATATTTCAAAGTACCGCTTTCTTCGGTTTGAAAACACCGAAAAATTCCTATCTCTAGCTATAACACATAACTTATAACAAAGACCCTTGATATGGATCAGTTCGTATTATAGTTCACAAAATCAAATTCAAGAAAGTTAACCCTCGATATAATGCCACCATCCATTCTCTAACTTTTAGTGACACAAAGCAAGGGTGAAACTAAAATGAAATTTTAATTTTAAGATAAAAATGGTATAATACAGTGCTGTATTAATTTACTGTACTGTATTATGAAAGAAAAATTAAATAGAAAGCAAATAGAGAACTTTAGCACAAAATAAAATACTGTAGGCCTACAGTAACTCTCCAACTAAAAGTTTTCCCCCACAATAATGAAAAATGTGATGCAATAGCCTGCTTGCTAGACTTGGAAAATCTTTCACTGAATTAAAAAACTTCTCATTTCTCGTGAAGGGTAACAACAGCTCTTTTCATTTTAAAAATCTTACAAGTAAATTCACGTGTTTAACAGCTGATTGGACACTGGACTAAAAGAAGTTAAAGTTTGGAATGTTTCATTATATGAAGGGCTCTTTCTACCTGCTCCGCCCTTATGCAAGGCTGTCTTTCTGGTTTCTTAACATAGCTTCCTCATTCCACCACACTACAGTTACAGTTAGTGGAGGGGAACACACAGTTTTTTTAAATACAGTACAGTATGTTTCTTAAATAATCTTCCTAACATTCACGACAGTTTTAAAAGAATTTTGCAACTGAAAAAGTCACTGAAAGCCACATTTTGTAAAAATCTTGCGTTATACTCACTGGCATTAAATGAACTGGCACAGTAACGAGGTTTCTTATGTATTTCAAAAGGGAGAAGATCCGTTCACTTGCAATTATTGGGGCAGTGGCACTATAAATAGGGGCATTATATCGAAGATTGACTGTATTACGCTTGTCTATTCATAATTCCTACCGGTAATTAAGTGTTTAATCCGAGAGAGAGAGAGAGAGAGAGAGAGAGAGAGAGAGAGAGAGAGAGAGAGTATGAGAGATAGAAAAAGAGAAAAAAAGAGAGAGAGAGAGAGAGTATGAGAGATAGAAAAAGAGAAAAAGAGAGAGAGAGAGAGAGAGAGAGAGAGAGAGAGAGAGAGAGAGGGAGAGGGAGAGAGAGAGAGGGAGAGAGAGAGAGAGCGAGCGAGAGAGAGAGAGAGAGAGAGAGAGAGAGAGAAGAGAGAGAGAGAGAGAGAGAGAGAGAGAGAGAGAGAGAGAGAGAGAGAGAGAGAGAGAGAGAGAGAGAGAGAGAGAGAAAGAGAGAAACAAACACTACTTGAAGATCGCTTTGTTGTTGTTGTTATGGATTTTCTTAATAGACAATCTTGAAGAATTAAAAAATTAATTGAATTTATATTCTTTCAACTTAAAAAAAAATTAAGAAGAAGAGCTTAGAATTTATGGAGCAGACTATGACGTTGATCCTAAATTTCTTCCTCTTTGGCTTTCTTAGTGAGTTGTTCATTTTGGAGTGAAATATTTTTGCTCTACCTTTCCATGAGAAAATATTCTTCGTTGGCCGTTGTATATATCTCCTGTTAAAATCACGAGGAAATGATGGAAATAAGGAAATAATGTTTAAAAGTGGACTAATTCTTCTAAATAAAACATTGTTGTTGCTAAAATTTGTCCAAAAACTGGAATTATGTTTACTTTTCAAGTTAAGTCAAATTTGCATTATTTTGTGATTCAGAAGTGTTAGTTTCAGGATTTCAGACTGCATTAAAATGAAATCCTGCAAATATTTGTCAAATTGAGAACAATTCCCATTAATGCATCTTGCGAATTTTAAGGATCTCTCGCCATATTGTATTTTCTCATTATCAACAGTTGGACTTTTGAAGTAGATACGATTAATCATTCTTGCCAAAACAGCATAGGAAAAAGATTAAAATAATATATTAATATAAACTTAATAAATATTTGTGAACAAAATAAAGATGTAAAAGTATATTATTAATTTTAATGTTGAAATTTTTGTACTGAAATGACCATAGGTAATGGAACTGTAAAAATGAAATATATCACTATTTTAATGAGTGGGGATTTAAAATATGTACATAATGCCGAAAAGTACTCTACAGTATTTTTCAAATGAGAAGCGTTTTCCTTCACCGCCAATCACGTGTACGAGCTAATGAAGTATCGCTAGCAGGAAGAGCCTTCCTTCCGTCTCGCCGTCTCTGATTGGACCGCGTATCTAAGCAGGAGAAGAACAAACCGCTTGTCATCTGCAAAACACTTTAAACTGAGGTCCTTTAACTTATATCGAGATTATACCATAGTTGCAAAAAAGAAATACCATATGTTACGGACCATAAGATGCACTTTTTTACCTTGAAAACAGAGCGTTGAAAGTTGGGTGCGTCTAATGGTCTGAAGTACACTGAAAAATTAAAATTATGGTAAATATTGCCGGAATACCATAGTTATAAACAAGGTGTTGCAAACGATAAGATATTTACTAATTTTGGCACAGACTGTACATCAGTGAACTTATCACAATCGTAAATTGAGGGTAGCTGGAAGCCAGGTATACAATGCGGAAAGAAAGGAATGTTGGGTTCTTTTATACGAGAGGAGTTGTCTCCGCCGGGTGGTAAAATTAAGGAAATTACCTCTAAACAGCCTTGTCCCTTTACTTACCGTATGCTGAATTGGGGGTTAGAGGGTGTAAAAGTATTTTCAAAGGGTGAAATATTATAAGAAATCATTTCAGTTAAAATTTATGTGATGCCACCTGTACAGAAGAGATTTTCGTACACTGCAGATTTTAAATTAGAAGTTAGATACTAAGCACTGAAAGTGATTTACACTGATTCCATTGTACAAGGTTATTATTCCCTTTAAAAAATTTTGTTTAGAATCACATTAAATTTCCATTCCAATATCAAGGTGCGTCTTATGGTCCGGAGCGTCTTATAGTCCGTAAAATACGGTAACTCAATTTCTTGGAATCTGTCCATTCTTACCTCAGCTGTAAACATGAATTTTGCTTAACAGAAAAGAAGAGGAGAAAAGTCACTAAATGTATGGTGCATAAAGAAATGATTTTTCATAGTTTAGGATTGTTTGACCATACAACGTAACATTTATGAGCGAGGACTTTTATGAATTCGAAACAGGGCAAAACTTTGCAATTTATAAGGCTAAATGCCTTCAGATCAGCCCTGGAAATCCTGGCTGTAACAAAATAAGGCAGTGAGTTAATGAACTGCCACCTTCTTCTTATTAAGGCGCTACAACTTCAAAGTTGAATGTCTTGGCCTTCTCAACAATTCTTTTCCAGGCTTTTCTATTATGTATTTCTCCCATCCAGTTATTTATTTTAAGCTTCTTCATGTCATTCACTACTTCATCCTCCCATCTGTTCTTTGGCCTGCCCACTGTCCTCGTTCCTAATGGTCTCCATTTGTATATGCCTTTCACTAGCTTTTCGTCTCCCATTCTCTTAACATGTCCAAACCAGCTTAGCCTCATAGCCCTATAGTATATTGCGATACAAGTGCCGTAAGGCATGCATACTGATCGAGGAAATAGTTTGAAAAAAAAGGCGCTCGCGCCGAGATCCGTTATGCACTTACGGCACGAGTATTGCATGCTGTTTTTTGCATGATGATTATTTACATCAATTTAATTATATTAATTGTGATATTACCTGAAAATATTATGTATATAATAATATGATGGATATCGCACAATGTGCATTATGTAGTACAGAAGTTTGTCATAGAGTTTTCCCTTTTTTTGCACCATTGCAGGTGGTATCGGTCACATATTACTCCGCACAGTTTGCACCTGCAGTCAACGTTTGGGTCGTGGAACTTCTCCGTCTGGCATATTCGATGATGAAATCCGTGTATGGCGTATCTTGTGACCACATGTCGTAGGTCATATCTGGCTTGAGTCCACTCCCTGTGGGTCATCGCGTCTGTTGCATAGAAAGTTGGCCATATCTCATTTCTTTTCATGTAGAGTTCCTGCAGAAGTTCCGTATAGGCTCTGGTGTTCGGTAGTAATAGGTCAATTCGTAGTTCCTCAATGAAAAATTGTTCTCTTGCTAGCACATAGGTGAGGCGAGATGGCGTATACTTGGACAGGCATAACGCTTTTTTCAGAAATGTGGCTTTCACCTTTTCTATGTCTTCTAGGTTTTTCTTCTTTAAGTGAGTCCAAATGATCTCTAGCCCGTAAGTTATAATTGGGCCAATTTTCAGGCGGAACAGGGTGATGGCTGTGGTCAAGGACAGTTGTCTTAGATTCTTTATGCTATTTGTTGCCGTTTTGGCTGCGGTGACACGCTCGCTGATGTGTAGGTCATAGGCATCTCCACGAGTTTGAAGCGTGATCCCTAGGTACTTGAAATTTGGTACGTTCTGTAGCGGAGTGTTCTTATACAGTATCTTGTCATTTCCTGAAAGCCTTCCTCCCCTTCTGAACGTCATCTTGACTGTCTTTTTTGCATTTATCGTCAACTCGTTTTTTTCGGCCCATGTATTGAGTTTGTCGAAGGCTGTTTGAAGGTTTCCCAAGTTTTGCGAGGTAATGACCATGTCATCTGCATAGGCGAATATTTTAACGTTTTCTGTGGCTATTTCTTCAGGCACTTCTGCGGTTGCTATTATAAACATCAGGGGACTTAGGGGATCACCCTGGAGTACTCCGTTTGTTTGGTCAATATTATGTATATACATTCTTGAAGATAGATGTTTATTTCAGAAAGTGATTCGCATTTGTTGTTGTTCATGGGAACCGAATATTTGTGCTGGGGGGCCTTGTCCATAAAGGCTTGTATTATGAGGTGTGGCGTAATATTCATAAAAGCACGGAAACTCTTACCGCACATAGCAACAAGATTGCGTGTGGGAATGTCGACTTACGATCCATGGCAACAATATTCGTAAGTACCACTAATTAGTTAAGTCGTGCAAAAATAAAGTTTATTATATTTTGGTTGTGTATCAGCTCATCTAATTCTTTATTGGTTTTTATTCTCCAGCTTCCATCTCTGTCTTTGGTGGCTCCAAAAATCCTTCTTTCAAAAATTAACAGTTTTTGTTTGACTGACTCTATTAATACTGAGCCGTGAATGCGGCTCAAAGCTGTATAAACAGCGCTCCCAGTGTGTTTCTGGAACACTAAAATCTTTATTGGGTTAATTATTGAATGCGGTACGCGCCGCAAGGGTACTGGAGAGCGACTGCCGAGATCGGCAGTTGGGAGCCGACGTTGCTGGAGTAACCATGTAGTGAAATAAAGTAGTGATTTGGTGGGCGTGTCTGCAGACGAGGAAAGAAACTTCTCTTCTGCTTGGTGAGATTGTTCCATATATTTTTGATATTCACAGTATAAATTTATTTTGATAATTGACATCTCACCCTTTTTGATCTTCTAAATTCCGTAAAGCATGCAGTTTTTCAGTAACTTCTAAATTATGCAGTATTTTTCGGGTTCGTTGTTTTGGCATGTTGAAATTCACGTCCACAAATAGTTATACAGAAATTAGTCATATATCTCAGATTCTTTTCTAGTCAGTCCGTCCGTTTAATTACGCTCTCCAGTTCTTTGCTAGTTCAAGCTTTTCTAAATTATTTTCTGAATTAATGTTTAAAGTATTTCGAGTACAAAAGTCAGCACCTTACAGATAATTCAAGTTTCATATAGATTTCAGGCCAGTGTATAAAATGTATGAAGGGATTCAGGATATAGGAAATAGTGAAGTAATTGTACAGGTCATGTAGGATACAGGGTGATTTAAATTTCAATTAGCATATAGCAATAGGAATTGCATTTTTATCAGATTCGGTCTTCTTCGAGAGAATGATGTAACATTAAAAGCAAAGTATGTTCTCGATAAATTTAGCATCTGCTGTTTTTAATATATAGTCATATAAAAAGTGATATCTAGATCAGAATTGGAACTAGACTGTTGTGGTACTTTGATCTTTTGCATCTAAAGTTATATTATTAGAAGACTAAAGAATTTCAGAATTTGAATAGTGATTCAAAGTTATATTTTTAGAAAACTAAAGAATTTCTGGATAAATATAGTATTCAAGCTTACTTCATGAATATAGTGTGATTCTTATTCAAATAAATAAAGCTTTAACAATTATTTTCCATTTAAGGATTTTTCTAAGGCCTACATCAAAATAAATATTCTAGAATTTCATGGCCCTCATTATTAATTGAAAGCTGATACATAATTACTGTTCGCATATATGGGTTTTTTAATATATTTATTACTATTTATTATTCTGTATATAGATTTTACTGAATCTCAAGAGTTATATAACTTGGATCTATGTTGGATGTGATTTATCTGAATAAACCTCTTACTAAATTTTTCAATAAGAACTTTTCCTGATAATATTAGTTATCCAGCCACTTTCCTGTATGGTTCAAAGACAGTTTTCAGATCTTGTATATAGGGATAATGGGACCCAGTGTCAAGAGTTCAGCAGGGTGTTAACTGATTTGGTTAAAAATGGTCGGAACCAATCTACATTCCTAAACCGTACGCTAGCTTCCCGTACGTAAAATCATGCTAACCCGTAGGGGGCACAATACCCAGGTTTCACAAGCATAGGTGACAACTGGCCTAATATGGTTCAATACAGCCTTAGTTTGGCTTTTTTAGTTATCAATTTACTTTTAAATAGGGTTTGGTTGGCAAAATAGGCTCTATTGCCATTGCTAATTCGTTCTTTAATTTCATCTTCTATCGAGTTATTGCCATTTACTGTTGTTCCTAAATCTTTGAATTTGTTGACCTGTATAATCTGCATCTCATTAAGGTTCATATTATTTGGAGTGGAGTTTTGTTCACCACATTTCAACTACTTAGTTTTATTCTCATTTATTATAAGTCCAAATGCTTCAGATTGTTCCTTCAATTTAGTAAATGTTTCTTCCGAGGCTTTCTTTGTTCTTGCAGTAATCATTACATTGTCGGCATATGCAATGCACTACTTCAGCCTAGTCGATATATTCCCCCTCATATCTATTTGTTTTAGTATAAAATCAATGACTATGCTAAAAAGCATGGCTGATAGAGGGTCACCTTGCCTTACTCCAGATTGCGTCCTGAAACATTCACTAAGCCTATTCCTGATTTTAATTCTTGCAGTTGTATCAGTTAGTGTCAATATTATTAATTTTATTAGTTTCTTTGGTACTTCATAAAATGTTAGGCTTTCTATTACTTTATTTCTTGAGATCGAATCAAATGCTTTATTCTAGTCCACGAAAATGTTATGCAAGTCAATTTTATATTCATGGCATTTCTCAAATATTTGCCTCACTATGAATATGTTGACGATTGTTGATCTATTTGGTCTAATACCCATTTGGTACTCATCTAGTTTCCTTTCACTTATTGATATTAATCTTTTATTTAGAATTATAGCAAAGATTTTATATGCTATATTTAACAGTGTGATTGGCCTATAATTATCACAGTTTAGTCTATCGCCCTTTTTAAAGATAGGAAAAATAATTCCTTCCTTCCATTGGTCAGGTATCTTTTCCTCATCCCATATCTCAGCTATTAATTTAAACAGCTTCTGCTTGAGAGTTCTTCCTCCATATCTAATCAGTTCTGGAGCAATAGCATCGGAACCTGGTGCCTTATTTAATTTCAGGTTATTTATTATATGACAAACTTCATTGTACGACGATGGTTTAATTTCTTGTTGTGTTCCTTCATTGTCATTCCCATTAACTTGACATTGCTCAGCTTGTGTGCAATTAAAAACATTAGTAAAATATTCCTTCCATCTGTTTAAAACTAATTCAATCTGTGATAAAATATTACCACCCGCATCTCTGCAGATTGTTGGTGATATTACTTGATTTTTATTAAAATGCTTAATGTTCTCATACCATTTCCTTACTTCTTTGTTGTTAAAATTCCCTTGTATATTCTCCAACTTATCATTTATCCAATCCTTTTTCTTGGTTTTACAGACTTTATTAGCTGTTTTGTGTTTCGTTTTATAGTTTTCTTGATTAGCTCTGGTATTATACTGACTAACTTTCTTCCTTGCTTCATTCTTTTCTCGAATAGCCTCTCTACATTCCTCATCCCACCATTCATTCCTCATTGTTTCCCCTTGTTTTTGTATTGTTTTTCCAGCTGCTTCTGTTATTCGTGCTTGTAAGTTCGTCCATTCTTCATTAATATCTTCTTGCTCCGTTGAGTCTTTTACTGTATTCCAAAGCAGAGAACATCTCTGTGAGGAATGCGAGGAATGTGACCGTTACATTACGAGTTGGAACCGTGCCGTGCTATTATTAAAATTACAGAACACTACACTAGCTGTTATGAAAACATTCTCCTTACGTTTTTTTTTTATTTATGCCAGACGTTACTAACTAGTGGGATGAAACACATGCATATTCTAATCAAAGGAACATCACATAATTAGACACACTTGAAATAAGTAACAAAATATTAAAATAAAACTACACGTATGGAATGATAAGCAAATGAAGTACCTGCCGGACATTTTTTACTTTGTTAACAGAGAATCTCGCCACGTGCGGTGGCCACAATCAAGAGCTAACAGCCAATAAGCAACTGTCTAGCCACCTGTGCTGGCAGCCCTTACCTCCTCCTGCACTATCACCTCCTCTTGCCTATCACCTACACACGGCAGAGAAGTTCTTGTTTTGTAGATTGTGTTTATTCCATTTATCAATGGTTACAGCTTGAACTGCCACCTCTCAAGGTTTATAGCCGTAACTCAGTTGAAAAGAAAAATGACATTCAACAAATGCTGCCCTACCTACACTATGATGAGCAAATATAGTTTTACTTCAAGATACTACAATACAGTATAGTGCAGAACTGACAACTGAAACAATTTGCATGTTCCCATTTTTTCAATGATATTTTGTTCTGGATTTTCATCTTTTATTTTGCACAAACATTATTGCTTTATATCCACACAGATAAACTTATGTACAAGTGAATTACATGATTTTTGTACTATTTATAAATAAATGAAAATATATGATTATAAAACTGCTTTCCTGCAGTTTTATTTTTAGTACAATATTTATTTCTGATCTTCAATTATTACTCCTCCCCATAGTTAATCCCTAATACAAAAAGAAAATACCCTTTAGCCTTCCTGGTAGAACAGGGGATGTGTCACAATGCAGTATTTTATTCCAGTCTCTACCATAAGCTTTTGCTCGAAATGTCAGAAGTTTTTGTTTCACCATGGAAACTTTATGGTACAAGTGAAGAAAGTAAAAAGAGCAAGTAATATTAAAACAGTATTTAATTCTGCATAATCATAGAGTAACAAAAATACAACTATAACAGACAGTAATTCTTCATGCCACACATACTTGGCAAGAGTAGCGACAGCAAACAAGGCTTATTTAATGCAAACCCAGAAATTATTAAGCTGAATGAACAGCATGAGACAATGCTTTATAGAAATTGAACACAGTTGAGATAAGGCATATGAACACGCAACATGAACGGCTCTCAGTTTTCACTTTGTTACATCTCATGACTGTGTCCATTCTTTGCATGATATGTCGACATCAGAAGAGGAAAACAAATAACTAACTGTCTGGCACTGCCAATTCTCAAGCAGTGATATGGTCTTTCAGTCTTGTAAACCTTGTTGTTGGAACTTTATGGCACTTTAAATAAGTTACACTAATTTAGTCACAAATCTGTTAATTACAAACATTTCACAGTGTTATAAGATGATTTCTTTTTAGTATGTGTCCACCAACCAGAAGCAGCAAGTTTATTTTCATGGGGAGAGAAGAAAAGTTTTACAGTTGTTCAATCAACTGTAAAAATCACACCTCTACCTACGAATGTATCCTGAAATGATCACAACCTGACTAGGTTATATGTGTGAAAACTCAAGATTCAATACACATGTTTAAAACAGACTTAAGCATTCTATAATTCTTATTGTACATAAAACCTTGGGTATTTTGAAGTACACAAAGTTTTCATTTAACAGAAGAGTCGGCACTGGCTCAGCCTCCATTGTTTGCATTTTCTTGATATCCCATTTTGCCAATATAATTTAAACAAGACATGAGAAGTGGTGAACAACATGGCTGAGTTACCAATCTGCTCTGTCCAGTTGAAGAGCAGCTCTTGTGCAGTGCCTTGATCAAGAAACATCTATCCAAGAATATGGTGGTATAACAGACATCCTCCATTCATTCCTTTTCTATCCATGGTCCTCAGAATTTTACGTTTCAATTAGTTGCACAAAACTTTTATCTTTCACCATTATAGGCCTAATTGTGCCATATTTAAAAAAAAATATATTATAAGCATGTTAGGCTGAATGCAACCACTGTTATATTTTCATTTTATGGTTTATTACCTACTTCTTTGATATTTTGGTAATCTTGCAAATTAGAATTATGTATGAAATATAATAATTTCAAGATTATCAGCTATTAGTTTAGATACTAGTGTAAATAGCATTATTAATAGGAATCATTACTCATTTAAAAATTCCATGCCTATTCAAACTTATACACATTATGGAAACAAATGATACACTTTATAGATTACAGAACATCAATAAATCAATAGAAATAGGTAAGTATTGTGCCTTGCAAAATGCACCCTATTCTACTGTATGTAACCTAACATTTTATATGAAATCTCTTTTTGTTTTAAAAAACATAACATTGTATACTTTAATAATTTAAACATAAAACTCTATCCATGTGTTTTTAACTTTTATCCATTGGTTTAGAAATAATTTTAAAAAGTCTTCAAATTGTATTTGACACAGTGGAATTCTGTTCTATATTGTAGCAGTTGTTGTATAAAAATGTGTTCATTGTAAGTGTGGTTATTTAGTGTAAAATACTAGAAATAATAGTCATGTCAGCATATACAAAACATTAACCAATAGCTGGTACTATTGAAATTACTATATTTAATTCATGACACTTGTTGGCCGTATTAGTGAGAATTCTCTTCTCCTTGCAAATCTCCATATTTTTACCTGCATACCAGATATCAGTCCTCTCCTTAAAACCTTACATTCCAAAATCATTTCACAAAATATATCTCAGATATCCCCCAAAACAGTCAAAGCAGTTAATTTGTTTTTCTTTTACTGGCCTTGGAATGTATCTGGCTCCCCACCACCTCCAATGTCCCCAAGTACTAATATTTCCTCGCCAGGTTCTTCTTGCTCCATCTCTGAACCAAGATCAATATCCGAGCCCCCAATAGATATACTACTATCTGAGCTACTGTTATCATCATCATTATCGTCACCATCATCCCCCAGTCCCTCGTCTGGGAGCATATTCATAGCATCCCCTGCAGGCGGCATAAAAATATGCAAGTCACCACCACCATTCACCTGATTGGCCAAGCCAAGCAGATGCAGCAACCAATGAGGAAATGGATGAACATCTTCTGGTAAAATCACATCATTATCGTTATCAAAGTCATCAACAGCTGCAAGAAGGGGAATGATCTCCTGATCGATCACATCATTGTGGATGTCTGCTTGTGGGGGAGGAGGCACTTCTGGAATAGCATTGTTCCCTTCACCATCACGATTGTTGTTGGCAACATCACCATTCTCGACATTGTGGTCGAAAGGATCGGCATAAATTAATTCATTCTGAAACCTGAACAGGAAGCCATCTCCTTCGAAAGCATTGCGATTCTGAACTCTTTCTCTTTCATCGTCACTGGAATCAGTACTTGGTGGACAACTAATCTTACTTTCTGAACTAATCTCATCAACTTGTTCTGGGGTCAGGTCCATGTCCATATCCTGCACGGAATATGAATTCGGATATCCACTGTCAACTGCTGGGTCATTCTGTTCATCTACACTACTACTCTCAACTAAACTTTGGTCTTGTGAAGACTCTTGGGTCAAAGGTGAAGCATAGCCAAAATTCAATGGATGAGATGAAGAACAGACTGATGTTTCTGCAGCTACACTTGAAGAATCATCTTGAGTCTGTTCTTCGTCAGTTTGCCTGTGCAACTTGTCAGTCTTGTCAGCAGGAACACAGCAGTTCCTTGTGCACCTATAAATTAAGTTTGCATTCAATGT
This sequence comes from Ectobius pallidus, assembly GCA_964059195.1. Taxonomy (NCBI): domain Eukaryota; kingdom Metazoa; phylum Arthropoda; class Insecta; order Blattodea; family Ectobiidae; genus Ectobius; species Ectobius pallidus. Next base: position 32,346,287 of record CAXKWD010000009.1, read on the forward strand.
TTGGGGTTTACTAGAGAGTGGTACACAATGAAAATCTTCATGAGATACTTCACAATTCAAATATCTCTTCCCACTGTGTACAGGATAACTGAGTGAAGAAAGATCACGACCATTAAGTACATCATTGGATTTATTACTTTTTAAGGCCTCAGTGCAACATTTTTCTGCTGAACCACAGTAAAACTTATCAAGTTCCTGGCTTTTGTCATGCTGGTTGCATGTAGCTTCTGACGCACCCTCTAATTTTAGCTCATTCAAACATTTTTTGTCTATTCTACTCAAAGGATCTGAATTTTTACTGTGGCGACACAAGCCCTGTGTGCTTGTAGATTCCATTGTATTTACTTTGTCTTCCACGACTGGGTTTTGTTTGTTTATACTTTTATCTGCATCTTTCAGATCATGCATTTGGTTTCTCTTATCTTCTGAATGTGACTCATTATGCTCTTGAACATAACAGTTGTTTCCTTCCTTCCCTTTTAAATCAATTTCTGTATTATGCATACCACTGCAATGAATTTCTTGCTCTGAGGCTGTCAAATCCCAATTTTCTTCCCAATTGTCTGCTTTTCTTTCTTCACTATTCATGCTGTAATTCTCATATTCCTCATATGAACATTCATAATCATCGTCATAATAAGGATACACCACCACTAGTTCACCTTGATTATCTTCTTGAACATCCCATGCTGCTGATTTCAGAATGTTCCTGAAAGGAACAGAATTAAAAATCAGAAATGATAACAAAATTTGAGATATAGCACCTCAGAATAAGCAAATTATGGTTATTTATTTTTGTGGGAAAGATAGGTCATTTGTATATATAGTGCACGCCGCTTATTGTGATCAATTCGAAATGCAGCTATTCTGATAATAATAACCGATTGATAACAATAGCCAAAAAGAATTTACTGAAGGATATTTATTCATAAATCAGATAATACACTACAAAAACAGAATTAAAAGCTATTTATTCATACATACAAGATAATACGTAACTGTAAATAATTCAACCACTCATAATAGCCTGCAAACAACTATTTTCTCATCCAATAAAAAGTTTTTATTGTTTCTGTTTTCCCTTTGGAGTCCATTAATCATTACTTCATACTCACAGTATTTTCTGAAGTTTACTGACCTGTGGGGAACACCGCTTAGCAAAACATCTAATGCTTGTCTGTTCAAGTCTTTTTATTTTACACTAACCATCACTGCATGCTATCACTGTGACCTTCACAAATCAAAAGCAACAGCTAAACTGAGGGATGAAACATGTTTTATTGCTTAAAAGAGAAACTTATGGAATGCCACCCCCTAGAACAGGTCGTCCTATGAGCTGGGAACAGTACCCTTACTTCTAATTCAACACAATACAATTGTGTTAGAAACAATATCCTTAAAAACAAAATATTTAAAGACGTACAATACTAGAAAATATAGCTGCAGAAAGGAAAATGTGATAACATAAACCGAATCTTTGATCACAATAAACAGCATTTTTTCAATGTATGAATATTAATTGTATGGGAATAGAAGTATTAAAATTAGCCTTATGCCCTCATTAATAAAGCAACACAAAGAAGTGAAAAACAACTTATGTGTGGAATATCTCGATAGTATGATATCAATCTTATTGTAATGCAAGATTTTCAACTAGTGTGATAAATTCAACTTAAAATGTGATACACAGTATTAGATTGTATGTCAAAAACAAATCTAAGTTAGGTTAGAATACCAAGACAAATTAGTAACTTACATGAAATGATGTCTAAAAATTAAGACGAGTCAAATTAAAAACGACGTATATTAACCAAACAGGTTTGTTGATATTTGTACCAAATTACAATTAACAATGACAATAGGTTAAAAAAAAGAAATTACTATGGAAGGTCCAGAAACAACGTGGTTCAGTTTATTCAGTTGAATTCAGTTTATTAATAGACCGATTATAGATAAGGACCTGTTAACGTCATTGAAAGTTCACAAATATGTTTTTTTTTTACAAAATATATCCACAAGTGATAGACAATCAATAAGAAGAATAAGTAGAATAATTTTAAAAGTTACACATATGTTTTAATTATCCACATCTATTAATATAAAATAACTCACAGGAGTTAGACATCAGTTGTAAATTTAAAGTACGAGGCGTGTTTTTTAAGTAAGTACCGTTTTGGAATTTAAAAAAAACGTGCAAAGATATCGCAATAATTTTATTTTTACATGAAAGCCTGTACCTTAATCTACTTTTCTACATAATTTCCGTGAATATTGAGGCACTTGTCATAACGTGGCACCAGTTTTTGAATACCCTCCTCATAAAATTCTGCCGCCTGACTTGTTAACCACTGTATCACAACTGTTTTGACTTCGTTATCGTCTTGAAGACGCTGACCACCCAGGTGTTTCTTCAAGTGCAGGAACAAATGGTAGTCGCTGGGCGCCAGATCAGGGCTGTATGGAGGATGATCTAGAGTTTCCCATTTAAAAGATTTGATGAGATCTTTGGTCCGATTAGCCACATGTGGACGGGCATTGTCATGCAGCAAAACGATACCCTTACTCAACTTGCCACGTCTTTTGTTCTGGATTGCACGATGCAGATTGTTCAATGTCTCACAATAAGACGCTGCATTGATTGTCTCATTACGAGGCAGAAACTCCACTAGCAATACTCCTTTTTTGTCCCAAAAAACTGTGCACATGATTTTCCGGGCAGAAATTGTTTGCTTAAACTTCACTCTTTTGGGTGATGATGAATGTCGCCATTCCATGGATTGTTGTTTTGATTCTGGTGTGACGTAGGCCACCCATGTTTCGTCACCAGTAACAATTTGGTCTAAAAAATCTTCACCTTCATTGTGGTACCGCTCAAGGAAAGTCAATGCACTGCCACAACGTTGGGTTTTGTGCAAATCCGTCAACATTTTTGGAACCCAACGTTAACACAATTTCCGGTAATTCAAGTTCTCGGTCACAATGCGATACAAAACACTACGAGAATATTGAGGAAACCAGTCGCACATTGATGAAATTGTAAAGCGTCTGTTTTCTTTCACCTTTTCTTCCACTTTCTGCACCAAATCTTCATTAAAGACCGAAGGACGCCCACTCCGTTCTTCATCATGCACATTTGTGCGGCCATCTTTAAATGCTCTCACCCATTTCCTTACCATTCCATCACTCATAATGTTTTGTCCGTAAACTTCACAGATCTCACGATGAATATCGATCGGTTTTACGCCTTTAGCACTAAGAAATCGTATAACAGCCCGTACTTCACAATCGGCGGGACTCACGATTGTCGGAGGCATCTTAAACACTCAGTAAACAACGTATACAATGAAGAATCAGACTGTAATGGCGTCAGTGCGTAGACAAGAGATGTAGGTAACCAGCGCGCATGCGCGGAAACCCGACCGTAGCGCTGCGGCGGCGGAATCGCAAAACGGTACTTACTTAAAAAACACGCCTCGTATAATAATACAGTGTATCTAATTAACCAATTTATCTGATCAAAAAGTCCATTATTGTGACATTCTTATGTTAATAGTGAATGACAAATTACACACTTTATAAAATGGCTATTTATATCAAATTGTAGGACTACAGTACTTTTGATGTGTTAAAAAATAAATAAAATTAATGCAGTCAAGTAGGCCTACATTGATACCATAGTTACATGATATATGTCAATAGCTTATTTTGTTGATTCTAACCTTACTGGATTATAAGCGTGTTGATATACGTGTATACAGATTTTTGTTAAAAAAGCATAATATATATTGTAATATTAAATATCCTCCAAGATATCGTAGATATTCCACAAGTGATGTGATGAATCTGCAACTGTAGATCGTATAGTTGGAGTGGTGGATCACTTCTTAGTTAAGTTGCTAATAATGTAGAGTAGATATGTACATTTCGGTATATGTATATACCATCTTCAATCTAAAGAAATCATTAAACTAGAAATAAGACTGAAGATAAAAAGGAGATTAATGAAATTTTATTTTTAATATTTGTTTCATAAAAATGTATAATTATGTGTATGCCAAAAATTGAAGAAAACTCACCTTATGTTTAATTTAATTTCTTTACACTAAAGATGGTGTTTGTATGCGCCATAACTCAAATACGCTTTTTCGGATTTTCATGAAACTTGGAAAACACATTTATAATGTCCATGGGAAGAACCCTATTGATAATGAACCAAATCGGTTCACTGGTACCGGAGTAATGCCCAATTTAGTGCCTATTTTAATAGATTATGGCACCTTTCTAATAGAAAAGCGCCATAACTCAAATATGCTGTATCGGATTTCCATAAAACTTGGTATACGCATTTATGACGTCCATGAGAAGTACCCTATTGAATTTGAACCTAATCTGTTTACCGGTACCGGAGTAAAACCAAATTTAGTGTCTATTTTAAAGGCGCAATAAATCAAATACGCTTTATCGGATTTTTATGAAACTTTGTATACACATTTATAATGTCCATGGGAAGACGTCTATTGATATTCGACTAAATCGGTTGGCCAGTACCGGAATAATGCCCAATTAAGTGCCTTTTATGTTAATACTAGCGTGTGCCCGCGGCTTCGCACGCGATAATTATTTCAAAAATTAAAAATTAAGAGCATAATAGTTAAATCATTATATTTATTAACACCTAAATCACGTGGACTACATACCACGATTAGATAGTGTCGCCTGGTAAAAGCGACCTCAGATTAGAGTTCCCTGGCCCAGAAAACCCCTGCATAGTGAGTTTTGTCCAAGTCGAACAATGTTTGACCATATTTAGGCCTATATTGAATATCCCTCTTCCGTGTAGGTTGAAAATTTCATACGTCTGCGGGCCTTGATATTCTAAACAAATGAATCAAGGTTGGACTTACAAAATCAAGCGATTGCCCGCGATAATTATTTCAAAAATTAAAAATTAAGAGCATAAAAGTTAAATCATTATATTTATTAACACCTAAATCACGTGAATTACATACCACGATTAGATAGCGTCGACTGGTAAAAGCGACCTCAGATTCGAGGTCCTTGGCCCAGAAAACCCCTGTATAGTGAGTTTCGTCCAAATCGAACAACGTTTGACCATATTGAGGCCTATATTGATTATCCCTTTTATAATAATAATAATAATAATAATAATAATAATCCTATTCGGTGTAGGTTGAAAATTTCATATGTCTGCGTGCCTTGACATTATAAACAAATGAATCGACCAGCGTGAGCTACAACATTCAAGCGATCGCGATAGTTTTATGTCCAAGGAATGACAAAAATAGCCAAAGCCTACTGTAATTGATTTGACATATGACATTGAATGGTATTACTGAAAACGATGCTTCGAAAACGCAAAAAATACACGTTTTTTGCCCGTTTTTCACTCATAACTCACGAACGAAAGGAAAAATTAAAAATGCAATATGCCAGAAACCTTCCCGGGAATGCACTCAACAACTTCCCAAAGTTTCATGGCGATCGGATGAATGGTGTAGTAATGCATAAAGGACACACACACACACACATACATTCATTTTTATATATATATAGATATAAGAAGTCGCGATAACTCAAATATGCTTCATTGGATTTTCCTGAAACTTTGTATACCCATTTATAATGTACATAGGAAGACGTCTACTGATATTGGACCAAATCGGTAGACCGGTACCGGAGTAAAACCCAATTTAGTATCTATTTTAAAGACACGGTATCTCAAATATGCTTTACCGGATTTTTATGAAACTTGTTATACACATTTATAATATCCATGGGAAGACGTCTATTGATATTGGATAAAATCGGTTGACCTATTTCGGAATAATGCTCAATTTAGTGCCTATATTATGGTAATATACATATTTGAAAGAATTTATGAAATCCAAATTAGTTATCATGACAACATAACTTAGTCCATTGTTTTACTGTGATCTTATGAGGCTTTGGCAATTAAAATACAGTTAGCTATGCCAATAACACTATTGCTTTACATGCGCTTATCCAACTAGACCGTTAAACTGACCCAGGTGACTGAGACGGTATCGTCTTGGCCTCCCATTCTGAAGTTCCATGGTTCAAATCCCAAAACCGGCCAATTTGACTTTTTTTTTTGTATTCTGCATATCATAATTGCAATCATATCTGATTAAACAAAAACATACTGGCACTTTGTTACATCAGTTTACCTGATTTTATTAATGAGGGCATAAGGCTACTTTTAATACTTCTATTCATGTTTCCCTCATTTGCAAAATGAAGTTCATTATTAATTGTACGGGACTTTATAAAAGTGATAACAATACCCTACTGATAACATTATCTGCGATTACATTTTAAGAGGCGTTCACTGTATTTTCATTCACTATACAATCTACAATAATTTTTTTTTATATTTTTGTAAAAAAAAATTTTCAGAAAGCCCTTTTTATCCTGTTAGGGTTTATGGTAATCCCTTCCTGGCTGAATAGAGGTGTAGTTCCATTTTTCCAGCTGGGGCACCTATTAAGCAGGGCTGTGTTATCCTGATGAGATAATATAGCAATTATAATAGAGACTAATCAGTACATTAGATGTGAGAATCTAATCACTGCAAAGAAATCAGTAGTACAGAAATTAGAAACAGTACAAAACCAGGCATTGAGGCTTATCACAGGAGCAGTGAAAACCACCCCCATAGCTGCTATGCAGATTTTAACAAAAAACAATCCAATTGAACAAGAAATAAAAAGATTGGCCCTAATAAAATACGAGAAATTAATCAGAATACCTAATGAAAATTATTGGTGTAATTATCAAACCAAGCCCAGAAAACTGAAAACTCAAAATGGCTATTTTCAACTAACTCAGGAAATACGTCCCAAGCAAATAGCTAATACCAAGATAGAAAAATTGCTACAACCTACTCCCACATCAACTATAAACTGACACTTCAGGAAGATGTGAAGAAGACTCAATGTAACATAGATACCATAAAAGCTTTGGCTTTGGAAACCATACACTCTTTGTATCCAAAGTCTGAATGGCTCCATATTTATACTGATGGGTCACTGTATGATAAAGAAAGTGGAGCTGGAGCTGGGATACATTCAGAGTTATTTGACTACTATATATCAGCTGGAATTAACACAACACATTTTGATGGTGAAATTTTGGCAATAAATAGGGCAGTAACACAATTACTATATAGAATTAATATGTTTAAAAAAAGCAGTAATATTAAGTGACTCAATTGCAGCCATTCAAGCAATTGTATCACAGAAGCAAATAACAAGTATTAAAATAAGGGAAACCCAAAACATCATACAAATGCTCACTGCTCTAAATAGAGAAGTAAAATTACAGTGGGTTCCTGCTCATTGTAGTCTTCAGGGCAATGAACATGCAGATTCTCTTGCAAAAAAAGGCACCCAAATCTTACAAAAACCAAACAGCATGCTAACATATCATTCCACGAAATTAATCATAAATAGCATTATTAAAAACCAAATGGCAGAAATATTCAGAACTAAAAACAGTAATAAATCCTGGTATCCCATTTTCTCCAAAAATGATGTCCCAGAATCACCAAAGACATCACCAAGCCGTAGCACATTTTCGGTTGATAACTGGACATGATTGCATGGCTGCTCACTTACACAAAATTGGCATATACCCTTCACCAAAATGTGTGCTCTGCAATGAAGAGGATTCACACATGGATATGGACCACTTGCACAAGTGCACAGCTTTAACCTCAACAGATTTGGCTTCAACTTCAAAGTTATACTGGGAAGCTAGAAGACGAATGGAGATCATCCAAGTGTCTGGGCATTAGATACTACTACTAATAATAATAGAGACTAATGCAGGAAACTTTGCGATATATCGAAGGACAGTGTCACGAGCCCCGTTTAGCAGCAGAACCTGGCAAAACTACTGAATGGAGACATAGATAAAATGTTGAACTAAATACAGTACAGATAGTGATTTATTAGTTAAACCAAATGAGTGCTTTCTAATTTGTTAACTATTATAACCCAGTAGCTTGTTGATGGTTATATAATTATGGCAGGAAAAATTTGTGCAGTCTTTGGGTGCTGTAACTAAGAAATTCAGAAAATCTCGCGTTCCTTCTTCACATTTCCACATGATAAAAACTTCTGAGTATTTTTATTCATGTTTACTTTTCATTTTTATGGAGTCTATTAATGAATAGTGTAATTTTTAAAGCATATTCTTTGCTTAAAATAAAGAAGGCAGATTAATTATTTCATCATCATCATCGTCTTTCCTGTTTAGGTCTTCAGACCTGTTCCGTCTTCATCTTGTTTTTGGACGTCCTACATCTCTGCGTCCTTTAGGTTTATAGTTGAGCATTATTTTTGGAAGTCGTGCTTCATCCATTCTTGTTATATGGTCGTACCAGTTTCTCTTCCGTTGTTTCACTCTGTCGTTCATGTTAAATACATTCAGTTCTGTTCTGATGTCAGTATTCCTTTTGCAATCTAAGATAGTAGTTCCTGCTACTGATCTTAAAAATTTCATTTCTAAAGTTTCTATTTTTCTCTTATCTCTCCTATTTAAGGTCCAATTTTCGCATCCATATGTCAGAATTGGCGTAGCTACTACTTTGTAAAATTTCAGTTGCGTTGCTTTTGAAGTTTTCTGTCGTAAGTGTCTCCTGATGGTTCCGCATATTCTACCAAATTTCTGAAGTTTAATATTTATATCTTCATTTTGGTTATGTGTCACATTAAAACCTAAATATTGGAAGCTAGACACTTGTTCAATTATTTTGTTGTTTATAATAATTTTACATCTAAGTGGGCTTTTTCCTAAGAAGGCCATTGATTTTGTTTTCGTAGTGGATATATTCAAGTTATATTCTGACATATTTTGTAATTTGTAGGATGCAATTTGTAGTCTATCTTCTGTTTCTTCTAAAATAGCCTGATCATCAGCAAATAATATAGTATTTAAAACTTTTTTTTCCCCCCTAATTTTATACCTCCCGTTAAAATGTCTTGCCATCTCTTAATGGCATCGTCCATATATATATTAAAAAGTGCTGGAGACATCGGACAGCCTTGTATTAATTATTTATACTTAGTAAATATTACCGGTCTTTTCAGATGTGATCAGTTGGTTTTAAAGTGCAAGTGGAGTGGCTTGAATAAATTGTAGGCCTACAAGAAGGAAGGGCCATTTGTTCATTTCTGAAAAAGATAAGTGCAGATCATTTTCTAATTACTCACATTAGGAATCCATGACTCTTCAGTCAAGGGTCAGTTTCTCTTCCTCTGTCTTTAAAACAACTGCCCTATATTAGGTTTAAAAAAGAAGTAAAAAGAATATTTACAGAAAAAACAAGTCCCAATGGCAAAAGCATATCCATTGGGTCAGTGGGTAAGTAATGTTATAAACTGTAGGGACCGAATGAATCAAGCCTTCAGACGCATTTAAACAAGCGTAGGTGGTTTTTACGCCTAGCAATGTGCAAAACTGCAGAAAAAATACCGAATGGGCAGAATGTCGACCGAATGCATGCATGCAGAGGAACAGAACAACCTATTTTTACCTCATCCATTTTGTAATGACTATTGCCCTCAAAAGAATTCCAGATTGCGATTTTTTCAGTCAACATTCAGCCCATGTAACATGCATCATGCATTTTGGTCGCTGAAATTCGGCTCGTATAACATGCTCAAAATCAGCCAGTCTCAGCCCCAACATTTGGTTGCTTTTTTCCTGTTTGTGTAAAATGGGTCTAAGTCAGATGAAGTTTTTGGAATTGGATTTTAATTTTTTTTATAATTTACTGTAGGGTTAATTATGTTTGTAATTATGAAAAATGTAAGACATTAGATAAAGCTTAGAATAATTTGTAAAATCAGTTATATTTAAGGTTAACAACCTCTCCCAGTAAAAAATATTGTTAAGTAACGCTGCCTGATTTATGGATCCTATCAGTGTAAAATTTTCTGGAGGTAGAATAGTCCCTCGTTCGGATCTCTGGGTAGGGACTACACTGAGGGAGTCTAAAAATCGTAGGAACTATAGATTGGGAATGTAGAACATTAGGAGCTTGGGCCGCCTGGGGCACTTAAATCGGTAACTAGAGAATTAGAGAAATACAGGTCAGATGTAGTAGCAGTACAGGAAGCTAGATGGAAGAGTGACAAACAGGTATACCTTTTTCTACGGGAAAGGGAATGATAACCATCAATTAGGGACCGGGTTCTTCATACATAGGAGAATTAATTCAGTCATTAAGAAAACAGTTTATTAATGATAGGCTTCCTTATGTTATTCTAAGAGGACGGTGGTGTGACTCATAGTTATGAATGTCCATGCACCAACAGAGGATAAACAAGATGATGACAAGGACAGTTTTTATGAGGAAATAGAACAAACATTTCGTCAGTTTCCAGCATATCACATGAAAATTGTGCTAGGAGATTTCAATGTGAAAGTAGGAAGGGAAGATATTTTCAAGCCCTTGATTGGGAACGAGTCTCCACTTGCAGAGCAATGACAATGGGGTTAGACTAGTGAATTTTGCCACCGCTAAAAATTTAATTGTAAAGAGCACATAATTCCCACATCCTATTACTCATAAATACACATGGACCACGCCAGATGGAAAGACTCATAATCAAATCGACCATGTGCTAATAGATGCAAGGAGGTAGTCTAGTATAATCGATGTTCGAACTTTTAGGGGTGCTGTCTGCAAATCAGATCACTATCTGGTAGTTGTAGCTGTTCGGGAGAAACTTTCATTAAACAAAGGAACTAGGCAAAATTTTGATATAGAGAGATTCAATCTAAAAAAGCTAGGTGAAGAAGAAAGTAGGAATGCTTACCAAGTCGAGATTTCAAATAGATTTTCAAATAGATTTCCGAACAAGAAGCTAGGGATGACTGAATATCGATAAAACCTGGGAATGCATTAAAGACAATATTAAAGTAGCTGCAAAAGAAAAATTAGGTCCACTTGAACTGAACCCAAATAAACCGTGGTTCAATGATGAGTGCGTGAAATTAGTAAATGCAAGAAAGCAGGCAAAACTACAGTGGTTGCAGAATTCTAATGACACTACGGTCGAAAATCTCAACAATGCTAAACGAGAAACCTCTAGAACCATTAGAACAAAGAAAAGAAACTATCTCAAAGACAAAGTAAATGAATTAGAGGAAAATAGTAAAGACAAAAATTTAGGGAACTCTACAAGGGAATAAATGAGTTCAAAAAAGGCTTTCAACCTAGAATAAACATAATTAAGGACAATGATGGCACTATACTCGCAACTTTGAACAATATTTTGAATAGGTGGAAACATTTCTTTAATCAATTAATATTAAATGTACATGGAGATGTCCAAAGTGTAGAAAGTGAAATAATCACAGCAGATTCATTGGTTGCTGAACCAATTCTAACAGAAGTAGAAACAGCTATATATAGGTAAACTAAAAACACACAAATCTTCAGACATTGAGTGAATTCAACCAGAATTAATGAAGGCAGGTGAGGATAGATTAAACTCAGATATCCATAAGCTCATTCTTATGATTTGGAGGAAGGAGGAATTGCCAAAGGAATGGAAAGAATCTATTATTATACCGATCCATAAAAAGGGAGATAGGGCCGAATGTAATAACTATCGAGGAATTTCTCTCTTATCAACATCATACAAAATTCTACCTAATATACCTAATATACTGCTGCTGTCATATGCAGACAAAACCATTGGAGATCACCAATGTGGATTTAGGCGAAATAGATCAACCATTTATCATATATTTTGTATTCGCCAAATCTTGGGAAAAAAAGTGGGATTATAATAAGTCTGTTCACCAGCTATACATAGATTTTAAAAAAGCATATGATTCAGTTAGGCGAGACAAATTGTACAATATCCTCATTGAGTTTGGGATACCAAAAAAGTTAGTTAGGCTGATCAAAATGTGTCCAAATGAAACTTATAGCAGAGTCAGAATAGGGAAATTTTTTTCAGATAGGTTTGTCAATAGAAGCGGCTTGAAGCAAGGAGATGCGCTATCACCTTTACTTTTTAATTTCGCTTTGTAATATGCCATTAAGAAAGTTCAGGAGAACAAGGTACACCTAGAATTAAATGGCAATCATGCGATTTTAGCTTATACAGATGACGTTTGCTTGTTGGCCAATGACATAAACACAATTGAGAGAAATGCAGTAAGTCCTCAATGCCTGCAGGAATGTTGGATTGGAAATTAATACAGAAAAAATTAAGTATATGGTCATGGAACGTCAAAATAATGTTCCACAAAATATTAGAATAGCCGGTAAATCGTTCGAACAAGTGGAAAAATTAAAATATCTGGAAGCAATAATTACAGACACAAATAATATTAAGGCAGAAGTTAAGTGTAGACTCAAATCAGGAAATGCAGTTCAGAAACTCTTATCTTCTCATCTTCTGTCCAGAAATCTAAAAATAAAGATTTATAAGACTATTATCCTGCCAGTTGTATTATATGGATGTGAGACAGGGTTGCTTACTTTTTGGGAAGAACATAATCTGAGAGTATTCGAAAACAGGGTGCTTAGGAAAATATTTGGGCCCAAGAGAGATGAAAATGGGGACTGGAGAAAATTGCATAACGATGAGCTTTATGACCTGTACTCTTCACCGGATGAAGTAAGGGTAATTAAATCGCAGAGGATTAAATGGCCTGGACTAGTGATGTGGGCCGGAAATATTCCCAGTGGGAATTTATAAAATTCCTTAATTTTGAACAATTTAATGCTTATTAACGGTTCAGGTATCTTAAAATTAAACTATTTCAGTAAAATTTCACAGGTTTATCTAGGAATCATCATACAAAGTGGGAATTTATAAAAATCCTTAATTTTGATCATTTTAATGCTTATTAACGGTTCAGGTATCTTAAAATTAAACTATTTCAGTAAAATTTCACAGATTTATCTAGGAATCATCATAGGGTAGTATTATCCTTTCCTATGATGAGTCCAACTTTTCAAAAATAACAACAATTTGTGATATTCTTGTAGATTTTCTTTATAAACTTATATTTTATAAAGTGACACCTCACTCACATTTATTCAAACAGTACTAAAGATAAGTAATTCTCTATACAGTATATAAAAGGCAATGTTAGTAACCTATGTGTGTCCTTTATAGACAACAACAACAACAAAAACTACTGGACCAATTTAAATGCGGTTTTTTGCAAAATGATCTGCGTTGTCTGGAGAAAATTTAAAGCTATTGAAATCTTCAATGTGACAGTAAAAGAAAGTTAGGAGCCTAATTTCTGAAAACATTACACTGAATTCTTCAAATGTAATTCACTTCTCATGACAACATTGTTTGCAGTTTTTCACATAGGACTTTAACAGTTGCATTTTACTGGGCTTTGACAAATAAAATATCGGGTATGATGCATCACATAACTTTCTCTACCCTAGGCATGGAGAATTTCTCTACCCTAGGCATGGAGAATATCTCACTTCACATTTTGATGTAGAATAAGAGGTTGTATTGCAGAGACAGCATTTTCAGTTGTCTCAGCCTGAGTTTGTGCCAATGATGGGTAGCGATGGGTATCAGAAGTCTATATAAAATTCTATTCACTGATACTTTATTCATCACTGTAGGCTTTGTATTAGTTGAGAAATAGGGATATTTATTGTAAGTCCTAAGCATGTAAATAGAGACAAAATAGGATAGAACATTTTTAGTCTTAATGATAATAATAATAATAATAATAATAATAATAATAATAATAATAATAATAATAATAATAATAATAATAATAATAATAATAATTACTATAATACTATAAATACTACTTAATACTATAATACTATAATTACTATACCGGCTAAAATAATAATAACCGTGCCCAGTCAGCTTGCGTGGGGGTTTAGCTTCGAATTAAGTAAGAGCTAGGCGTAACCCTTCGTAAGACATTGGGGTGGGGGACCTCAACCCCGACACGGCGCGTCCCAATGGCTGATAGGGAAAACTCCTGTAGATATGCAGGAGAGGTGTGAATAAGGCTTAGCCAAATAAGCACTCGCGAATCAACTGAGGGAACAAGAACAAGAGCCAACGACCTCTATGGCAGAAGAGGAGATATTCCAATGGCAGAGAGGGCAGAAGAGCCGACTCAAATCCACTCTGCGTCTGTCTCCTAAGGAGCGGCTGAATATCATATTACCTGGCTGTAGGTATAAAAAGCAAAAATAAATGATGATGAGTTCTAAAACTAAGCTTCGGAAAATGCCGCTGCCTGGGGTACGCCAGGGCATCCCTGGAGCCATCGCTAGGGATGACAGCATGCGAACCGGTGGTGGTGGGAGTGTAAGCTGCTGGCCTCCCAACGGGTTACCCAAAGAAGATACAGTATCTCAAGACGAACACAGCGGAACACAAGAACTTGATTATCAAACCGCACCTGCTACGAGTGCTTTTGTACTAAGTACAACCTCTTAACAGTAAAAGCAGTATGGCCAAAAAACGTATGAAATGGGATAAAGAAATGAACGAATTCATCATACGGACATATCTCAGAATAACTCGTCTTGAAACAGAAATTGTAGGATATAGGCAACAACTACATACAACATTTCTAACGCAATACCCAACAAAGAAAGTCACTGCGCAATGCATCGCAGATCAGCGAAGGTCAATCATTAAGAATAATTTGATCCCAGGACTTGTCCTTAGTAGAATCAGAGATGAAGTAACAAAAGAGCTCCAACGAAATTCAGAAGGTATTCCACCAGGCTCAACTGTCAGTACATCACCTGAAACTGATGTAACAACACAAAATACAAGTACTCCTGAGGCAATAATTTCAGATAACTCCGACCTTTATGAGAAGACTCGCAATGAATTCCACAAGGCCCTCCTAGAATACTCTGGTACTGATCCTACACAATGACCCATACTACCAAAGCAGCAATCATCCAAAAGATTTGGAAGAATCATTGAAAATCTTAATTTGAAAATCTTGCCAGAATACCTGAAAGAGCATCAGTCATTCCCCGAACTTCATACCGCTATATAATGTGCAGCACTTGCCGCAGGTTGATTAAACAATGGGAAACCAATCCTGCTGAGCAAAAAACCTATCAAGAAGAAAATCAGAGAACCAACTTGGGAAAAACGCCTGAAAGCACACATCATTCAAATCCACCAGGACGTTAATCGCTTGCAGCAATATAAGAATGTAGTAAGAGGGAAACGTCTACAGGGTGGACCAGAAGTTGCAATCGGATATTTTGTATGTTAGTTTATGCAATAATAAAATGCACAATTGACGTAAAAACTTTATTTATTGAAGTAGCAAGTATTAAGGGATGGAAATCAGGTAAAATAAAGTTCCCTGGGCCTGTCAGCATCATTGTTAAATGTCCCAGGTTTCGGTATGTGCACCATCGTTTTCCGTGCACAGTTGAATGCGCTGCCATGTCCTTCTGCTTGCCCGCCTCAGCATTTTGGGAGTGATAGTTCTGAAGATACGGATGATCTCTCTCTTCAGTTGTTCAACAGAATCCATCCGAATCATTCCAAGATTTTATTTTAAGTAGGACCACAGCCAGTTGTCGCACAACGAAGTTCTTGAAAACTGCATTTCTGCCGATCGCTTCCTTGTTGATTTCATCGGTGAACGCTCCAATGATTCACTCAGACGATTACTGACATCATCGCCGCAATATTTTTTAGGTCTTCCGCTGCATTTTGCATCCAATACAGAGCCTGTTGAGAAGTTGAGAAAGCCTTCTTTTCAGTTTTTTCAGTTTGGCTTTGGTGGGAGCTGCTTTATTGAAATGAAGAAAGAAGTTCTCTCTGATTTCTTCGTACGTTTTGCCAGTTTGTTCTTTTTTATGAACCCACACACTAACAATGAGACGTTCCTCAATCGTATATTTGCTTGTATCCGCCATTGCTTACAACACAAACATAACACAGCGTTTCACATCGACAACAATCGCCTAATAAACCCGCGCGCAAGAAATATCTGGCTTGTCACTAAAACATAACAATGTCCTTGCTCTATCGGAAAATTGACAAACTAATGCTACAAAAAGTACATGAAGGGGCTGAATATTCCTCTCAGCATAGGAATAGTTTTCAATTATTTTCGGTTTTGGAAAATGAGTTATTTCAATATAAACATTATCCGATCGCGACATGGAGGAATCTGGAAATACAGTACTACAGGAAGCTCTTGAAACATTGAAGCAAAAACTAGCTGCACTATCCAAGCGCCTCAAAAGGTATCAAAACACCACAGAGAGAAAAATACAGAATGCTATGTTTACAAGAAATGAGAGACAGTTTTACAGTAAACTCGAAGAGAAAAAGCATAATACAATACAGGAAAGAAATACACCCAAAGAGGAAGAAATTTACAACTACTGGTCAGGAATATGGTCGAACCCAATAAAGCATAATGATGAAGCCCATTGGATTAGGGAAATGAAAGATACAACTAATGAAGTTAATCAGATGACACCCAAGGATGTTGAAACAGAAGAGGTACAACAGAGCATCAAGAAATTACAGAATTGGAAGGCCCCAGGTGTAGACTGCATACACAACTATTACTATCAAGAAATTTACATGTACTCACTTCCTCCTGGCTCAACATTTCCAGAAATTTCTAGATGACCCAGCATCGTTCCCAGATTACTTATGTACTGGTATTACATACTTGAAACCAAAAAGTGAAGACCTGCAAAATCCAGCTAAATATCGACCCATAACATGTTTATCTACAATATATAAGATATTTACATCTGTAATAGCAAATAGAATTCTGACACATTGTGAGAAAAACTACATCATTGCTGAGGAGCAGAAGGGTTGTAAAAAGAATACCAAGGGATGCAAGGAGCAATTGACAATTGACAATGTGGTGCTAGAACAAGCCCATCAAAAATCCAGGAACCTATTCACATATTTCATAGATTATAAAAAGGTTTTTGATTCGGTACCCCACACTTGGCTAATACATGTCATGGAACTATATCAAGTAGATTTCTCGATCATCAGCTTCTTGAAGACTGTGATGACAAGCTGGAACACCTCACTTCAACTTTGTCAGCGCAACATAAATGTTACAACGAGACCCATACGAATACGATGAGGCATATTCCAAGGGGATTCGTTAAGTCCATTATGGTTTTGCATGGCATTAAATCCATTATCTACACTACTGAACACAAGTGAGTATGGATTTAATATTAAGAGCAAGCAAGAAGAACCATACAAAATCAGCCATTTACTTTATATGGATGACATTAAGCTGTATGCCTCTACCAAACACCTCATTTCAATCACGAAGACCTTTTCTTCTGATATAGGTATGCAGTTTGGATTGGACAAATGTAGAACCCAAACTGTCACCAGAGGATCTTACTCAGCACAAGGGACAAGTTTAAAAGATGAACCCATACAACCATTAGAGGAGGAAGAAATGTACAAGTATCTTGGATTCAATCAGAGCACTCGTATGAAACATGCAGAGATCAAGAGAAATGTTACACAGCAAAACCTAGCACGCCTTGCGAAAGTACTATCATCAAAACTGACAGCTAAAAACCTTACCAAAGCAGTCAATACATATGCCATACCACTACTTACATACTCTTTTGGCATCATAAAATGGTCCCAAACAGAACTTCAACAACTACAAACGAAAACAGCAGTTTCACTTACCCGACACCACATGCATCATCCTAAATCTGCAACCGAGCGTCTAACTCTTCCGAGATCAGAAGGTGGTCAAGGCTTTTTATCACACAACAAGCAGATATCAAGTCTACAAGAATACTTCCACTCCAGAGCTGATGCGTCATGTCTTCACCATGCGGTATGCACAGCTGACATAAAATATACACCACTCAATCTATCGTCACTGGAAATGCCTGTCCCTGTTCCAACTACAAAGGAGACAAATGTAGCAGCATGGAAGCAAAAATCTCTCCATGGGAAATATCCTTACGAGCTGGATCAGCCTCATATCGACAAGTCTACGTTGCATGCTTGGCTGACCTATCCTGGTCTTTTCCAGAAACGGAAGAATTTGTTTTGGCCATTCAGGATCAAGTGATAGCCACACGGAACTATTGAAGATTCATCATGAATGATCCAACAGTTGTTACAGACAAATGCAGACGTTGTTCCAGAGCTACAGAAAGCATACAGCACATCATATCTGGCTGCCCACACTTGGCTAACTCTGATTACAAGCACCAACATGACCAAGTAGCTAAAATTATTTACCAGAAACTTTCTGTAAAATGTGGATTTGTTCAGACACCACCAACTGCATATTGGAAATACACACCCCCACCAGTTCTAGAAAACTCTTCTTACAAGCTACTAAGGGACCAGGATGTTATAACCGATGTCATGTGCAGCAACAACAGGCTGGATATAATTTTAATCAACAAAGTAAAAAGATATGCATTTCTCATAGAAATTGCTTGTCCAAACACTTCCAATCTACAAACAACAATAGCTACAAAGATACCAAAATACACAGAACTAGTGATAGAAATAAAACGTATGTGGAAGCTAGAATTAGTTACCACAGTCCCAATATCGTGCACAGGAGTCATTCCAAAAAGCTTTACACAGCTCCCTGGCAGCACTGAACCTGTACCACCACACGTTTGTTGAATTGCAGAAAGCTACTCTTCTCAGCACATGCCACACTGTCAGAAAGTTTCTAGGAGCGATTTTCATACTACATCAAACTGTACATGAAGATACAAGCCTCAGTTCTGGTGGTATTGAAGGACAGAACCCGAAAGAAGTAGATGAAGAAACAATGACATAATTTGTGTAAATGTATACATTTATTGTATGTTAATTCATAATGTTGTAAATATTTGTAGATGTTGGCAATCTTATAGTTAAGAGGGGGACTCCTTGCTTAGGCTGAGTCTGCCCAATATGTTACCGGCGTAAGCCGAGCCTACCTAAATGTCAATAAAAATAAAAATAATAATAAAAATTAAAATAATAATAATAATAATAAGTTAATAATAATAATAATAATAATAATAATAAATTAACACCACTAAATCTATAAGACATTGAGGAAGATGTAATTGAAAAAACGAGAACTGTGGCTGAGAAGAAAGCACAGTGGATGCAAGCTGTGCTGCACGGAAGACATCCCTACGAACTTGAGCACGACCATGTAGACAAAGAAGCATCGAATAAATGGCTGAGAACTGGGAACCTATTCAGTGAAACAGAAGGTTTTATGCATGCTATACAAGATCAAGTAATGTTCACTAAAAATTATCAGAAATTTATAGTTAAAGACCCCAACATCACAACAGATAAATGCAGGAAATGTCATCAGCGGTCAGAGACTATAGATCACATTATAGCCAGTTGCACCATTCTGTCTCAAATGGAATATACCTCTCGACATAATCAAGTAGCAAATATAATTCACCAGAAGCTGGCATACAACATGGAAATGCTACAAGAAGAAGTACCCTACTACCTGTACAAACCGGAGCCAGTCATGGAGAATCAGACAAGCTTTACTATGACAGAGGTATCCTGACTGACCACACGGTGCCACATAACCGACCTGACATCGTCATCGTGGACAAGAAACAGCACTCTGCCATGATAATTGATGTAGCTGTACCAAACACCCGGAACATAATGCAAACTTCCAAGGAAAAGAAGCGGTAATATATAGAGTTGGCTGAAGAAGTAAAACACCTGTGGAAAGTAAAGAAGGTGCAGATTATCCCTCTTATAATATCCGCTACAGGAGTTCTTCCTCATGAGCTACTCAGGAACCTAGAACAACTTGGTTTGTCGAGGAACACCTTTATCCAGATGCAAAAATCAGCGATTCTCTCTACATGCAGGATAGTTCGTCAGAATTTCTAGGAGTTGTGGAATAATGTGTACCATCAGCCTTCACTTGGAAAACTGTCCCGTGAAAGCTGTTAATCCCAGAATGTATATTTCTGTGAAATATTACAAGAAATAAAATAAAAATAATACCGTAATAATAATAATAACAATAATAATAATAATTTATTGTTCATTAATTGTGTATTATACAATATTGAACAAAATCTTTAAACTAGGTTAGCCTAAAACAATTTAAAGTCGTAGCTTATGTACAGAAGTAGTACATTATGTACAGAAGTAGTCCTTTTAGTTCGTTGGGTAGCCTGTTGTAGAGCATAGCTCCATTAATATATGGACTTTTCTCTGAAAGTTTTAAATTATATATGTTTCTATAGTAGTCTTTTTTTATGTCTAGTTTTATATATATAGTGATCTTCTCTTAAACTATTGTGTTCAGGATGTGTAGTTACAAGTAAAATAGTTCAGTATATACAAAGACTATATAGGGTTAGCATATGATTAGTTATAAAGCTATTTTCATAAGGTTCCTGTTTCTTTAGTTTAAATACAATCCATACAGCTTTTTTTTTTTGTAATATAAAAAGTCTGTCTAGATGTTATGCCACTGTACTTCCCCAAATTTCTATACCGTATACAAGATGAGGATATGTAATTCCATAGTATACCTTTTTTAGATAGTAGATAAGCCCTTTGTGAACCCATGTTGTATACATGTTAATATCTTCTTCTTCATAAAGAAGTTCAGAAGTCTGTCTGCTATTAGCCTTTCTAGAATCTTAAACAATATAGGTTTATAATTTTGCATATTACTTTTGTTCCCTTTTTTGTAAATTGGCTTAATAACTGCAATTTTTAGCAGATCTGGAAATGTTCCTTCTAACAAACTAGAGTTATATAATTCTACTAGAATAGGTAACAAACCATTTTTGCATTTCTTGAGTACAATCGATGTAGTTACAAGTAAAATAGTTCAGTATATACAAAGACTATATAAGGTTAGCATATGATTAGTTATAAAGCTATTTTTATAAGGTTCCTGTTTCTTTAGTTTAAATACAATCCATACAGCTTTTTTTGTAATATAAAAAGTCTGTCTAGATGTTATGCCACTGTACTTCCCCAAATTTCTATACCGTATACAAGATGAGGATATATAATTCCATAGTATACCTTTTTTAGAATGTTCAGGTCCAATACTGCACTTACTTGTTTTAATAAGAATATTCCTGAACTGACTTTATTGCATACTTTATCAATGTGCCCATCCCACTACCAACAATTATCCCCAAGAAGTTCACCTCATTGGCCAATGCCAGCTCTATATTGCTGATCCTGATTATTTCATTAGGATTTGACTTTGCTGCAGTTGTAAATTTTACTACATTAGTTTTTTTTTATTTATTTTTAGGTTGTTGGTACTGAAGTACTTATAGATATTATCCCATTGTTGCGTGGCATTCTGTATCATATCAATTTCCGTTTTACCCCAGCTTCCTATTATAGTATCGTCTGCATAGGCAACTACCCTTCCATTTTCCATTAATGGCATATCATTAATATATATATTAGAAACATAAACAGTCTGAGCATGGACCCCTGCGGTACTCCTACTTGCATTACTTCCTTGGTAGATTAACTAGTTATAGATCTTTCATCATGATAATTGATTTCAGTGGTAAGCACTCTATTTCTGAGATAGCTTTCTAGTAGGTCACCAGCCTTACCCCTTATTCCATATCTACTAAGTTTATTTTATAATATGTTATGTGCTACACAGTCAAGTGCACTTGATAGATCTATATACATCCCTATGGCTTTCTCCCCATTACCTACGTGTTCTAAGATGGTGTGCACAAAATCACACACAGCTCTAACCGTAGATAAGCTCTTTGTGAACCCATGTTGTATACATGTTAATATCTTCTTCTTCATAAAGAAGTTCAGAAGTCTGTCTGCTATTAGCCTTTCTAGAATCTTAAACAATATAGGTTTATAATTTTGCATATTACTTTTGTTCCCTTTTTTGTAAATTGGCTTAATAACTGCAATTTTTAGCAGATCTGGAAATGTTCCTTCTAACAAACTAGAGTTATATAATTCTACTAGAATAGGTAACAAACCATTTTTGCATTTCTTGAGTACAATCAATGTTATTCCATCCCACCCACTGGAGTGTTTTGATTTTAAATTTTGGATTATTCTTTCAAGTTCAAAGATAGTAGTGCTATGTACAAAAATTGTATCTGTTATGTTTTCTATATCGTTATTCACTGTTACCTGATTTCCACTGTTCCTATTTCCCACCTCAACAAAGTGTCTGTTAAACATATTTGCAATCATTACGGGGTCGTCTACCTTACGGTTATCTGCTTCTAAGATTATATTTTCCTGCCTTCAAGCACAATTGCTTGATCCTATGTGCGCAGTAAAATATTGTATCCCAGATTTTTGGGGGAAGAATGTGTGAAAGTGGTATTGATTTTTTGATTTTAGCCACGAAATGGTTGCATCACAACATGAAAGTGGAAAATAAAATACCCCATTAAGACAGTAAAATGTTATGTTACCAGAATTTCTGTTTCTTCTTATTTCAACCCCTAAAAGGCATGGTGTGCAAAAGCAAGTCCTATATGAGCGATAAAAGTGATACCTAGCCTTTTCTGAGGGAATAGCTTGAGTGTGATGAGTCAATCTTCTTCGCTTCAAATTCTATATCCCTGTATGTAAGGACTTACAGCTTGGAAATCAAAAGTCCTCCGTAATTTAATTTTGAATTACATCCATTATACAAAACCCGGGCGATGCCAGCCTTTTAAGCTAGTTAATAGATTGTGTTGATATTTAAAATAAAATGCCAAAAACCAAAACCTTCAAAATTAACAATTTTTAATATTACACAAACACAAATTTGAATATAAGGTTACAGGCTAAGGTCACAAATTTATCAAAAGCAAATCAGATTCTAAAAGTTGTCTATGTATTGTTTACGATTACTACTGTCATTTGTGACTAATTAATAGTCAGTTATTTCAATGAACTCTTTTGTTAATGTTTTTAATTGATCTTCAAGAACCAGGGCATATTTTAATTATTAATTACCTCATTTGTGAAAACCCAGTAAAACATTGTAAATTGTTTTGTATGTAATTAATTTCTGTTCATTTTTATGTTCTTTCATTATATTTTAATTTAGCAGTTTTGGAGTTTTATTTAACCTAATCATGATTAAATAAAGTATTATTTAACAATTATTTGTTACTTCATGGTACAAACAGGCATCTTTGAGTTACCTTGCTCGTAAATCATGAATTCCCGGGAATTTATGAACTTTGGGAATATTTCCTCGAGCTTAAGTTCCCAGGAATTTTACATCACTAGGCTGGACATATTCCACGCATGGGGGAGGAAAGACATATATCTCAAAAGTATTGACTGGGAGACCCGAAGGGAAAAGACCACATGGAAGACCTAGACATAGGTGTGAGGACAACATTAGGATAGATTTAAGGGAAGTAGGATTTGCAAGGGATGACTGGATGGAGTTAGCACAGAATAGGGTTGAACGGCAGGCTCAGGTACGTGTGGCAATGAACCTTTGGGTTCAATAAAATAGATAGCTTACTGAGGAATTGTCTACTGCCATTGAGTGAGTGAGTGAATTATATTGTGACTGATTGCAATAAAAAATTGCTCAAAAGTCAATTAAAAAATAAAAAATAAAATGAATGTAAATAAAACGCAGAATGCATTGAACTAACCTAAAGTTCTTTGTTAGTAAAAGTGGGCCTACACCTAACCAATGTTTCCTGGCTAGTTCTCCATATTTTATGGCTCATATTCCTTCATTCGTTTACTTTTGACTTAAAACCTGGGACTACCCCATTGCAAAGCCTTCCAAATGAGAACGTAACCACCAATACATCTTCAGTTAAAAGAAGCAGCCCAATTAAAAGAAAAAGAGTTGATGAGAACCCTTTGCAAGCACCAACTCTATCGGAACATGTTCAGGAATCAGGTAATGTTCTTTGTAATATCAAACAGTCACAACACAAAAGTTAACTTAAAATTAAGCTTTTGACACAAAAGTTGCTTAGGGTTTAGCATGTCATATCAAAGAAAAATGCTTTAGAATCTAAGTTAAAACCTAAAATTTCATTTAGAAAATATTAAATTTATCACTAAATCTGATGTAGTAATTTTCTGGGGGGAAATCCAGCACCCATTCACAAGCTTTCCTTAAAAGTCAGTCCAAATTCTCATCCCAAGAATAAAGGCTATACACTGACCATGACAATATTATTTCAGTGAAGTGTATGCAAAGATTGTATGCCTCTGTTTGTAAATAAATAAATAATTTTCCCGTCCAAAACTAAATTTTACCATCCCAGTGGGAAAAACTGGTAAATACCAGGATAAATTGGTAAATACCAGGCAAAAGAGGGAAAAACTTTAAAACATTATGATATGTTAACAAATTCTAACTTTATAGATTACATTCCTATTCCAATACATTTCTGTGTAATTTTTTTAGAAATAGTTTTAAAACAAATGTCATAATTATAATGTAATAATATCAAGCTTTCTGATTCCATGCTGCAATAAATAAACCTTCAAAATATTTACTTTTATTGTTTAATTGATTTACAGTGGCTGTAGTAGCCAAACCCAAAATAAATAACTGAAGTAGTACTGAAGTTCAGGGAAAAAAATCTGATGTGAAAGTCACATAACTTCCTCTGCCCAAAAAAAAGTTAGCAGTATTCACATATCCTTTTACAGAATCGCAAGACCAATTTTACGCTAATTATCCTATAAATACCTCTTCTTTCAATGATGCGACTAAAAGCGCAGGCTATATAACAAACTTTAAAAATCTGATGTGAAAGTCACATAACTTCCTCTGCCCAAATAAAAGTTAGCAGTATTCACATATCCTTTTACAGAATCGCAAGACACAATTTTACGCTAATTATCCTATAAATATCTCTTCTTTCAATGATGCGACTAAAAGCGCAAGGCTATATAACAAACTTAAAAAAAAGAACAAGTGACTGCAGACTTTCCGCCGTAAAGAATAATTTCCGAAATTTATCGAATATTTCCCTCAGATACTTCTTTACTCTATGCATGGCCAACAATACATCTTTCTCACTTCACATTGTTATATAGAATAAGAGGCCGTGAAAGAGCGCTATTCAGTTCATCACAAAAGACAAAATTTCTACAAATAGTGGGTGAACAGTGGGTGGCTTGTAACTACCCTCAGAGAATTTTTCCGAAAAAAAGTTTCAAATAAAAGTTTTAGCTCCCAGTAAAAGGAACACATGTGCAAATTTTAAAGAAAATCGTTAGAGCCGTTTTCGAGAAAATCGCGAAAAACGAAAATTTCTTCATGTAAAGTCCCCTTAAAAGTAAGAGAAATTTGTCGCCAATCTTCGAATCACATCTTCAGAAGGTACCTGACCCAAATACGAAATTTTGTTTTCATACGATTCTCCCTTTCGGAGCTAGCCTGTTCACAAACTTCCACACAGACAGACAGACAGACACACACACAGACATGTTTCCAAAAATAGTATTTTTGGATTCAAGGGGCCTTGAAACGTGTATATATGCTAAAAACTCAACTTCGAATTTTAGGGTCGAAAACAATACTTCCTCTACCTATAGTACCTATGGTACGGGCAGAGGAAGTAAAAAAAAGAACAGGTGACTGCAGACGTTTATTGAACTTTCCGCCGTAAAGAATAATTTCCGAAATTTATCGAATATTTCCCTCAGATACTTCTTTACTCTATACCTGGCCAACAATACATCTTTCTCACTTCACATTCTTATATAGAATAAGAGACCGGAAAGAGCGCGTATTCAGTTGTTCATCACGTAAGACAAAATTTCTACAACAGTGGGTGAACAGTGGGTGGCTTGTAACTACCCTCAGAGAATTTTTTCGAAAAAAAGTTTCAAATAAAAGTTTTAGCTCTCAGTAAAAGGAATACATGTGCAAATTTTAAAGAAAATCGTTAGAGCCATTTTCGAAAAAATCGCGAAAAACGAAAATTTCTTCATGTAAAGTCCCCTTAAAAATAAGTGAAATTTGTCGCCAATCTTCGAATCACATCTTCAGAAGGTACCTGACCCAAATATGAAATTTTGTTTTCATACGATTCTCCGTTTCGGAGCTAGCCTGTTCACAAACTTCCACACAGACAGACACACACACAGACACACACACAGACATGTTTCCAAAAATAGTATTTTTGGATTCAGGGGGCCTTAAAACGTGTACATATGCTAAAAACTCAACTTCGAATTTTAGGGTCGAAAACAATACTTCCTCTACCTATAGTACATATGGTACGGGCAGAGGAAGTAAAAATATGAATATAAATATAAATCCACAGTATTTGCAATACACAGTTCGGTTTCAATCAGAAGAGGAACCTTTTCCAAATATATATTTTTTCACCTTCTGTGTGATGGAAGAATCTTAAAAAAAAAGTGGAACTGATACAACCTTTCTGGAACTAATGGAACACCTTCTAGGATATCCTGCATCATCTGCATCTTTGGAGCTTATTTTATCAATGTTCTCATTTATTCATAACAAAAATAGAAACAGATTAGGCTTACAAACAGCTTCTAAATTAGTGTTTTGTTACAAGATGCTAAAGTGAAACTTTATATTGGTAAAGGTTTAGAAATTTCATTTTTAATTACATTGTAGAGAACGTACTTTAATTTTGAAGTTATTTCTCATTTTCTTGTCATACTTTATGTAGTGCAGGATGCTTTTTACATTTTTAAAAAGAAAAGTTTTATTTACATTTCTTGAAGTTTTTGAATAAACATGATGCATTTCATTTGCTTTAGTGTTCATCCTCAAAAGTTTACTTTTATGTAGATTGCAATTTCTGAGACTGGTGAAAAAGTCAGTCTACAATATGTGGAAATTATGTATTACCAGGATTTTTCTATATTTATAGAAGTACTCAATGGGATCAAGTCATGGCATGATACTTTCAATTTATTCTAGCCTGTTTTTGTTTTACAGTCATATAAAAATATTTCAACAGCTGGATGGCCTGGAAATATTAAGTTGTATATGTTGTCATTAATTACGATATATTTACAATGGTATTATACAATGACAATAAGACTCAAAAAGTAAATTTTGTTGCATTAAAAGTTTCCGCTAAACTTGAGAATAGGGTGACCGCCGCCATAACCGGGCCGTACCGAGTGGGACCAAGTCTACAATGTCGCCAATATTACGAACATGATTACATGCCGATTGAATTCAGTAGATAAACGACTGCTGTAGCGATGTTTTATGTAAGATGTGGCGGTAGAAAAGCTTCTGCATTAAGAATTCTAGGTCCGTGACAGGTTATGTTAGGTTAGGAACAGTCAGGTTAGTTTAGCAGCAGTATTCTGCATGGCGCGGGGTTCATGCCATGTAACGATGTTTTACGAAAGATGTGGAAGGGTAATAAGACTTCTAGAAGTAGTGACAGCCAAATTCTAGGTCAGTGACAGGTTATGTTAGGTTAGGAACATTTGTATTAGTTTAGGAGCAATATAGTGAATAGCGCTGGGTTTATTATGTCTCACATTGAACATGACGGGAAATTTTACTCTTGCGCCGATCGTCTCTCTCTTTTGTTGTATGCGGCTCGGAGGGGCACGGTCGCTAATGGCAGTGCATGGCTGGCTACGCTATTCTGAAGGAGTTCCAAAGTTTCAATAACAGTATATAGTCCAATCAAAGTGTCATGAATGGATGCAAAATTTCGGGTAGAGCTAATTTTTTTATATGATGTCTGGGATGGTTTGAGAGTAATTTCTGATATTTTGCCAACAAAATTTTTTGCCACCGGAGCCGCCATCTTCAAAAAACTTCAAAATTTTCTATTTTATTTCTGTTTTTGCCCATTATCTGCCAAAATACACACCTGACAAAAACGTTTTATTATCCATCCTAAAAGTAGACTAAATTTGCTACAGTTTGAGATCAAATTGAGTTTTCTACCATCAACAGTTTCGGAAATACAGCTCTCCGAATTTCAGCAACATTTTGAAAAAAATAAAAAAAATCTGAACTTTCAACTAGTGTTTGCTTGCTATCTTCTAAATGACCAAACCTATAGTAAAACTCCATACGGAAACTTAAATTAGAGGTAATTTGCAACTTGTCGAGTACTTTAAACTTATGCTACCTCTTACAGGTCACAAGATGCAGAGGTTTATAACATATGTACAGCAACGATTGAATAATTACATGTGCATACAAGTTAGGAGCAATAACGGCACAGAACATTTGTCTCTATACAAAAAGATTTATTTAGCTGTAGTTCTGGTGAAACATTGCATTAAATGACTTGTTTGTTCATAGTCTTCGGCACTTAGAGGGACCTGAGCAGTTGACGTCTGCTATTTCGTCTGTGATGTTCACAATCTGGCCAGTGTTGATAAAGTTCTCTTCAGCGTCTTCATCCAAAAACAAATTAAGTGGCTCATCAGGAGTGTCGTCATCCTCACTGTCGGAGGACAGGACTGTTAGTATGTTTTCACACGACTGTCCATTGCAACGTTTGCATATGGTTGTGCACTCTAATCCAGCTTTACGACGCCCACAAGCGTTTCAACACCCCTTCCTGCAGGTACAGGAAATACTTTTCAGAATTGATTCTGGAGCTGGCTTTAAGGGGAAAGAGGCCCCTTGGTGTGTTCACCCAGTCCAACTTCAAAGAGTCTTTGTATTCACTGAGCCATGCCAGAACTTGATGGTATGTTCGCATGGCATGAAGTTGAGCCACATCACTGGTTGGGGGCAGCCTCGCTAAGTTAAATTTCATTCTTCCTGCAGCTTTTACAAATATTCTGTGCCGAAGTTCGTCAAGTGTTTGTGTAGCAGGGTCTCCTCCATGTAAGTGAACCAAAAAATGTTGGCCCAATTCAGCCACTCCTCCTGATGTAGCTTGAGGGTTCAGAAATACACTTCTAGTTCAGGATGCTTCAAAATCAGCAAACAGAAGTGGTTTTTCCCATGGCCAAAAACTGCAGATGTTGTGTCACAACCACTGAAAGCATGGATGAACAGCAGCAGGTTGGAAAAGCTGTGGCGAAATGACTGGATTGAATAGAAGATGTCTGGAGCTTTGCCTCTTCTGCACTTTTGGAGATATGTATTCTTCATATGAGGGGATGGTAATGCAGTGAGGAGAATAAGGTGTATGTCCTCCCCAACTACAAAGACAACTTGTCGTATTGAGATGCCATTGAGAAGGCAGTTCTAACAATCAAGACATCTGCATCTTCAACAGCCTGTTTCACTTGTATTCCAGCTTTTGCCAATTCATTTTTTAGAAATTCTATGAAGCGCCTCTTGTTGTTTTCATTGTCAAGAAATGTTTCTTGTGAACTTTTCAAAACAGTAGTTCTATCAAAGACAACATCAGGAGATGAACGCGTAGCCTGTTGGAGTCTTTCACAATTCTTAGTGCTTGTTTGATTAGCGTCTGAAGGATAAACATCGAAGATAACTGAAACCTTTGAGCCATAATGTGTCTGCAAATATTTCAAGTAGGTGTCTGCAATGGCTGCAAAAGAATATTGTCGATGCCACACTACTTTAAGCAGTAAGTGGCCACCATCAATCACAAAATATTTGCTACCATCAGGAATGTCTTCTTTGGTGATTGGTTATTCTGAATGTTCATAAAATGAGGATTTGATCCCCTTGCGCATCCTCTTCTGAAAATAAAGACATGGGATATGAAGATACTTCAAACTTTAAAAATTCCTTGAAATCCTCATCAGACTGTTTGGCGATGCACAGCCTAAAATAAAACGTCATTCTTCCCACATTAAAATGCTGTACCTACACCAACTTTTCTTATTATTTTTTTTTTTTTAGTCTTTTATCATTATAAATTCTTGGAAATACTGTTTTGGTTGTTAATTACAATGTAAAACTTAACTATACGACAACACAGGCTTTACTGTGAGAAATTCCTAGTCAAAACTAAACTTTTTGTACCTTCGATAAGTTTTCTGAAATATTGTAGATACCCATATATCTGGTGACCTATAATAGGTATCAAAACGTTAAATACCCAACTTGTTGCAAATTTACTCAAGTTTAAAAGTTATCCTTCGAAATTTTACTGAAGGTTTGGTCGTTTAGAAGATAGCGAGCAAAAACTAGTTGGAAGTTCAGATTTTTTTTAATTTTTGCAAAAATTTGCTGAAATTCGGAGAGCTGTATTTCCGAAATTATTCGTGGTAGAAAATTCAATTTGATCTCAAACTGTGAAAAATTTAGTCTACTTTTAGGATGGATAATAAAACATTTTTGTCAGGTGCGTATTATAAATGGGCAAAAACAGAAATAAAATCGAGAATTTTGAAGTTTTTAAAGATGGCGGCTCCGGCGGCAAAATACTCAGAATATCATCCCAGGCATCATATAAAAATTAGCTCTACCCGAAATTTTGCATCCATGAGGCTTTCTTTGTGACAATTTGATTGGACTAATAGATTAGGCATACTCAAAAAATTTAATAATTACAATTTTTCAGTTATGAGTTTTTCCCAATTTTTCCCATGTAGAGAAAAGTAGGCCTATATATTTCCCAGGACGGTAAATACCAGTTTTTACCATGGTATTTACCAGGGGTGATAAAATTGTTGCCAACTCTGAAATAAATGCCTCAATGTATTAAAAAACGTTGTTTTTAAAGAAGACAGTGAAAGAAAGGACAAGAAATGTTTCACAAAGAAAGTTACAGCCAAAAAATTATGAATTTGTAATAAGCTGTGATTTTATTCAAACAAAACAAAGTTAAATATTTCAATCTAATTCTTAATCTGTCACCTTAAATGAAATTAAGTTGTTAGATGCTTTAAATATATATATATATATATATGTATGTATGTATGTATGTATGTATGTATGTGACAATATTTAAATTTTAATCAAATACATTTTAATATAATACAGGACATTATTGCTTCCAGAGGGGGAATACTACACAAGCACTGCCAATGGGTAGACCCGCAGCACCCAGATACCCTCCTGCTTAGAATGGAATCATAAGTTGAATGTATGTGTATTCGGAAAGTTGTTTTAATGAACAACAGTATTGAAATTTTTTATTGATTTGCACATAATATGTACAAAACTTCCTGCATTGGCAGGCTGCCGCTGTGGACAAAATAAACAAATCAATATATGAGAAGTTAACATTTAACATAGATTACATATAAGTTATCTTAATGTAGTTTAAAAATAGAAATTTAAAAAAAAAAACTTCTCTTTACAAGGTTTAAATTACTGTAAGTTATATAGATGATACCTCAAGATGTTGAACGAACCGTATATGTCATAACAACTAGTGATTAAATCTCTGATTTTGGCAGGTCAAATTTATTCCAAAATTTCATAAAGAATGAGGGTATAGTCCCACGAGCACCCACATGAGGCCAATTACCTCTATAGAGTCGAGATGATACTTTTGCTTGTAAAATGGGATGGTAGGTTCACATATCAGTTGTTTCTCGGTGTTAACCTCTTCGGGCTGAAAAGTATGATGTTCAAAACGAATGGTCAGATTGATTATGAAGCCTATTTTACTGTTTGAATGAAATGCGATCATGTTTATTCTGCGTGTGCTGTCATTTGTTGATATTCCATGCAGTTCTTCAAACACTTCCATTCCCTTTTTACGAAGTTCTTCTGCAATGAAGGCTCAAATTTTGTGATGTCGGGAGTTCCTGAGTAGTTCTCCATAGGGCATGATCCTAGGACGTGACCAAGGGTTTCTATCTCTCGGCATCTGCGGCAGAGCTTTCCGTCCTGGGATCTACCTGGAGTAGCTCGAACTGCAGAAACATTAGATGTCATTTTGACAGCTTCGCACCATTTGCTGCAGGTAAGACCATGATGATGTTTTATCCAGTTATTATTTATATAATTCAACTCCAATACCTTTATGAGGTAAGGAACACCAAGTTGATATTTCTCGGTTTCTTAAAATATGTCGTATTTGTCTCGGATCTGGTAGCCAGCTACATTTACATTGAATGTTGTCATTAGTTATCTGAAGAGATTATAGGCTCTTGGTAGTTTCACCTATTAAGTCACGGGTTATGAGTGCATAAACATTGGAGGATTTTCGAAGGATGTTGCAGGAGTTAATGTGCTGTATTTGTGCCCCATGTAGCTCTGAAAAGTCCTAAACATTTGAATTTCTTATCTGAATACATAAAACTATCGGGAATATCGGTTGGCAATTTCAGAATTTCCTTCAAACAACTCCTGATAACCTTATCAACATTGCAAAGGAATGGTATTTTATTTAGGTCACTGTTTTGAAATGGATAAATCAAATTAGGGCAGATGGCTATATTAAGGACAGTCAGTTTTTTGATCAGGATTAAGTAATGGTGAGGATGTTAGTAAGTCCACCTTTTTACTTAATTTTGTTATTTCTGTTTTAGCATCAAAAATAAGACTGTCTGTTAATGTGGCCCCAAGATAATAGAACCGTACAATAGATACTTTAAAGTCTCATTCACTCATACCAAAGCATTTAAATTTAAATGTGAGAAGATACCGATTCACAACTACAACATTTAAAGACTTCTCCCATAATACTCAGTAATACTACTGAGCCATGGACTGAAGGGTTCTGAGTTCGAACATCGATTCGGTTAAATTTTTTGTTTTGCTTTTATATTATTTTGCAATGCAAATACAGTGTATAATTTTAAAATAATCTGATAATTCATATAATTTTTTTATTTCACTGCCTTGTATTTTTTATGAAAAATTCAACTGTATGGTACAATACAATGTAATGCAATTCATCTATATATATAAAAATGAATGTATGTGTGTGTGTGTGTCCTTTATGCATTACTACACCATTCATCCGATCGCCATGAAACTTTGGGAAGTTGTTGGGTACATTCCCGGGAAGGTTTCTGTCACAGTACATTTTTAATTTTAGCCTTCGTTCGCAAGTTATGAGTGAAAAACGGCAAGAAAACATGCATTTTTTACGCTTTCGAAGCATCAGTTATTCATTTCAGTTGTCAAATCAATTGCAGAAGGCTTTGTCTATTTTTGTCATACTTTGGACACAATAGCATCGCGATCGCTTTGGAAGGCAATGGATATCTCATGTTATTATAAACGCCAGAGAAGTTAATGATAAGGTGATGATAAGGTAATATTAAATATTTATTTAACGTGGAATATGCTTCTTATGAAAGATGGTTTACAGAAAATTCCGGGGAAGTTGCTTAGTTCGGGGTCCAGGCTACAACATTTCTATATGTAATCATAAGTACCGGTAAAATCTCTTATGTAGGGTCGTTAAATCTGCCTGAAATGTAACAGAATTATAAGTCTGGACAAATGAATATAGAAACTATGGCCTCAGTAGGCTTATTCCATTCTTCATCTATATAAATAAAAACGAATATATGTCTGTCTGTCAAATACATTTACACACATTTTTTTCATCGTGAGTTTAATCGATTTCAATTCTCATAATCTTCTGAGATTGCAGCAACGCTCGACGGGTAATCTATATAGATCTTCTATATAGCCTACATAAAAATGAATGTCTGTGTGTCTGTCCTTTATGCATTACTATGCCATTCATCCGATCACCATGAAACTTTGGGAAGTTGTTGAATACATTCCCGCAAAGGCATGCTACATTTTTAATTTTAGCTTTCGTTCGCGAGTTATGAGTGAAAACGGGATTGAGACGTACATTTCTTGCGCTTTCGAAACATCAGTTTTCAGTTGTCAAATCAATTGCAGATGACTTTGCCTACTTTCGTCATACCTTGGAAATAAAAGCATCGCGATCGTTCGAATTTTGTAAGCCCACCATGGCCGAATCATTTGTTTATAATGTCAAGGCCGAATCATTTGTTTATAATGTCAAGGCACGCAGACAGATGAAATTTTCACCCTAGACGGAAGAAGAATAGTGAATATAGCCCTAAATGGACAAACATTATGCAGGGTTTTTTTAGGCCAGGGAACTCGAATCTGAGGTTATTTTTCCCATGCTGCGCTTTCTAATCGTGGAATTCACTTCAAAGCCGGATTTGCAGTTGTTTCATTAATTAGGCCTATCAATCGTTTAATTTAGACCTATGAATGTTTCGTGTGCAAAGTGTTAGTAAATGTAATAGTTTAATTATTTTGCTCTTAATTTATAATCTTCCTATTAATTATTGTGGGCGAAGCCGCGGGGATCTGCTATAAGCTATAATAAGCTGTAGCTTATCTAGCGTTTTCTGAGGAAATAGTTTGTGTGTGATAAGTTGTTCTTCCCCATTTCAAATTCTAAATACCTATATAAAGACCTTAAAGACCTCGAGTTTGAAAATCGAAAGTCCTTCATAAGTTATTTTCGCATTTACAAATACAAAACCCGAGCGACGCCGGGCCTTTTAAACTAGTAATTTATAAAAATATTTACAATCATTATCAATAGCCAAACCATTAATGCTTCCAATTTAAAGATTAACCTTAGCAGCAAAACCTATTATTATCCGATCTTGAAATTACAAAAAAAAATTACCTTGCAACTAAATTAATACAAAATTTCTTTCCTCTGAAGTCTTCAGATTATGATATTTTAAAACCTGTACCTATTGTTCCAATAGGTCTGTTATCTGTTCATTCGGTCTGGAGTGGCTGCCATTTATTATTATTATTATTATTATAATTAGAATATTTATTATTATATTTATATTATTATTATTATTCTTTTTCATCACTTGTTTGCGAGTTCTTCTGTTGCATCGGTGTTTTTCGCAAGATGCAGCATTATATTGGTACATTGAGAAATGCTCTGACTATGGATGTTGTGCCTAGAATTACTGATTTTTACATTAATTTAAGCTCTTTTGTCCCCATCCTTAGTTTTTTTAGTACTGTCATCGTCCATTAGGTACAATTCCATTTGTAGACATTATTAAAGGAAATGGTATTACCTCATCTTGTCGCCACAATTCATTAATTTCTACACACAGTGATGTATATTTATCTATTTTCTCATTGAAATATCTTTCCAAGTTATGACTGTTAGGTATACCAATCTCCACCAAATATGTTTTCTTTTCCTTTTCTATTAACCCAGATAGCGCGGAATTATTTTTAACACGTTTTCTTTTATTAAATTGCATAAAACACTTCATTTTAACTAAAGATTCATACAGTAATGAGATTTATTCTTGTAACGTACATACTTCCTGAAATAATGCCCACGCTCCTGGAAGGACGTCAGCGTAATGCACATTAAAATTTACCTATCACTGAAAATAATTAAATACACTTCTTCGAGTACTTTATTGTTGTTATTCACTTTGCTTTGTGTGATAAGCAACGAAACATGTTACACGAAGTGACAAAACACATTTCACGCACTGATTTGTAGCTTTCTTGTGGCATTGTCAGCAATGGAGCTGTTTTTTCTTTCCTATAACACTGTCTGGTTGTAGGTCGGCAACATAATGATCCAATTTTTCTAACCGAGGATGAGCCTTTGATGAACCCAATGGCCGTCCTCTTGAAGCCATTCCTCTATTTGACTCCAAAATAATAGTGACTAGTCTTCGGCGAAAGTATAGATCAGGGGAAGTCAACTACGTCTTGTGATGACGTTTGTGGAGCAAGAGCATGCGGATCCCTTGTGTGTGACGAGCAAGAGCGCACGGTAGTAGGGGTGTTTAGAGTACACTAGAGCTAGGTACTAGAGGACCTATTCACTTTAGCTCTGTGGGTAGAACAACTTCTGGTTGGAAATACGGAGCATTTTTCAAAGTTATTGCAAGTACGCGATCCTGATAGTGTTCTCTCTGCAGAACATGTGTTAGTTCTGCAAAACATTCTTCTTCAGTTCGAATCGAGGTTTCAGGGTGTGGAAAACCTTTCGCCAATGTTTAAACTTTTTGCTACCCCATATTCAGTTAATGTCAAAGACGTTCCTTGCCGGTATCAGTTGGAACTGCTAAACTTACAATGCGACGATCTGTTAAAGGACAAATACGAACGTAAAGTGGTCTTGGGTAACTTTTACAGAAATTTCTCTGAAACCAGATTCCCGAGACTTGCCGCACGAATATTATGTAATTTTGGATCGACATATGTGGCCGAACAATTTTTTTCACTAATGAAATGTGCAAAGCTCAAATCAAGAAGTACATTGTTAAATCACAACCTAAATGTAGTCTTCGATTAAATATTGCTCAAACATTACGTCCCAACATTGATAAACTTGTTAAAGAAAAAGAGACAGGAAAGTCAGAAAATTGTTACTGTAATCTTGTATCATCTAAGGTGCAGACGAGCTTGTATGGTAATTAATTCAGTTCATTTTTTTTTATCATTTTTACTGTAGTGAATTATGTTAATTCAAATGATAGTAGCCTATTGTCTATTTTTGTCAAAGAACATAGATTTTGTGGAAAGGCAATTGTTCTCACAGAATAGAAAAATAGAATTATTTATAATATGTTAAACTGCTGCGCTGTAATTAACCGATAAACTATCAAAAAAATCGATTGATGTTTCATTAACTCGGAAACACGTATTACGTAAGTTCTAACCCCCTAAATTCCCGCTGCCCGCAATACTAATGCCCCTCTCTTCCCCCCTGTTCACTGAAGCCTACATTTCACATGCTCCTCGCAGAGATATAACGCGAGCAGTCAGAGCAGAAAGCAGTGACGTCACAGAGCAAGCTTCTGTCTTCCCCTGATCTAATTTACCGCCATCTTGCCGGTAAAGTTGCCACACATTTTGTTCAGCAACAGTGCAACGTTAGGGAAATAACATTTCTTGCCTCTGATTGATACAAGGTGCAAAGAAATGTTTTGGTCAGCTCTGTCAAAGCCTCCCATGTGTGTATTATAGTTGTGGATGACTCTGGTTGATCGACACTAATTCGCTTTTTTGTTTTTGTGAGTAGCGAGATTCCTGGCGAGTTGGTAAATCTTTATCAAAGTCAGTAGCCACATTCACCACATTATCATCATTCCATCTAGTAACGAGGACGTTTCTTGTGTCATCAGACCTGAAGTCGTATGTACCCCATGGTGTTTTCTTCATCACTGTTGGTCATATCGCAATCTTTCACGATTCTATTGGCTCTCATTGCCCCTGTGGCTTCAATTCCTCTTTTATGCAGATCCCTAAGAAAGGTATTGAGGTAAAGAAATTGCCAAAATACGCTCTATAGGGCAGTTGTTCCAGCTTGTGAATATAAGTCAGCATATCAAAGTCTTTTTTCAGCATATTTATCAGGTAATGTACCAGCTTCTTGATATGGCCCGAACTAGCTTAGGTACCCAAAACTAGGTCCACCACACCAGAACTCATAAGCCATACCTAATTGGCTTTCCATGGATGAATTGTTTTGCACTAGGCCTATGTTTACCAAAGTAAGGTACCATGCTCTCATCTAAGGAGTGGTTTTGTATATGTGAACTCTACTCTACATATTTCTCATTTATTTTATCTATTAGTGGCCGTACTTTAGCAAATCGATCACCTCAAAGTAGTTCCACATTATAAATCGGAATCGATCTCTTGCCATAGTTTCGGAAATCAATATGTTATGGGCATTTGGTGACTTTTCCCAATATATGTTATCTTCCTGTGGCAGGTCAACATAACCACTCAATAAAAGCTATGAAACACTTCATCTCTTCTTTAGAACGGTTTCCAAGCCTATTTCTTTTTGCGGCGTACTGATTTGTATATGTCACCAGCAAATTTACCACATCATCATCAAAAAAAAAAAACTCATGGGACTGTTAGTTTGACACAAAGAAAGATATATTTACGTCATCTTCCCATTAATATTCACTTACAGATATTTTTTTTCAATAATGAAACACCAGGTTTTATTCTTCAAAAGAATTTCACAAACAAATTTTTAGGCCCCCATTACGCTGACGTCCTTCGGGAAAGAAGCGTTACGAAAGTCGGCTGTGGGGCCTACAATATTGTTCGTAATGTTTGTTTGGTGAATCACTATGGTAAAGAAGATATTTAAGGCAATAAATGAATAACAATTTGCAACAAAAGAATAAGAAGAAACATAGAACACAGACCCATCTATCCGAAGGTCTTTGACATATTGACGTTTGTTAGAAACGTAACTTCACAGCTAAATATCACTACTAACCTCTCAACAACGAAGACTAAAATAACATAAAGATTAAAGCGTGCAGTTTCTAGTTACGAAATATGATGCTGTATTCGGGCGAGTAATTGAAGAACTTCCGAAAAATAAACATGTTACCTACTGCTGCTGGCATCCTTCTGGAAGGACGTCAGCGTTATCTGGGTTAAAATAATGTCTGGCCTGTTGTGTGACACTGGCCTGTCAGTTATCACTGATCTGTCCCAAAACAGCTTGTAGGCTCCGTTCTCCACGACTGGATCTGGTTTATACTCATAGTTTGGTTTTATCTCTTGAGTAAGCCCATATTTAAGTGCTAGCGCTTGATGCACTATACCAGCCACCTGATTGTGGTGCTTTAGATATTCATTCAAAGCAAGCGCCTGGCAGGCTCCCGTGATATGTTGGATTGTTTCAAAGGCATTCCAACATCTTCTGCAGATATATTCTTGGGTGTTTGCCTTGATTACATATTTTAAGTAATTTTTGGTTGCTACAACCTGGTCCTGTATCGCTACCATGAAGCCCTCCGTCTCTGCAAATATATCTCCATCTTGAAGCCAAGTGTTTGATGCTTCCAGATCAACATGTGGTCTGTGAAGGTCATATGCATGTCTTCCATGCAGCTCTTTCTGAGCCCATTTGCTATATATATTTGAGATTCTAACATCTTCTGTTTCAATGTCCTTCAGATTAAGAGGCGTATAGTTGTTATCAGTCTGCACTATAATCTGGTAAAGCTGTGTATTTTGTTGTACAAAATATCGTTGAAGATTTATAATTTGCCGCTTACAGCAATATTTGACATCAACTAGACCCCGCCCCTTTTTATTCCGTGGCAATATTAGCCTCTCTATTGCTGACTTAGGGTGGAGGACTCTGTGTTTGGTCATCAACACTCTAGTTGCTTTTAATACTTTTTCCAATTCTGTATCCGGCCATTTAATTATTCCAAATGTATATGTCAAAACTGGGATAGCAATTGTGTTAATTGCCTTGAATGTGTTTTTACCATTCAACAAGGCCTTAAGGATCACAGTTACCCTGTTTAGGTATATTTCTGTTGTCTTTTTCCAGATTTCACTATGGTCAATTATCAATTCCAGCTGTGGTTGATGGATTTTTCAGGACGTAAAAATCCTGGGCACAGAGTCCTCCGGGAGGGGCTGTAAGCTGGGGGGCCCGTGTCGTAGATTTACAGCATGTAAAAGAACTCCAAGCCTAAATTAGAGCCTGCTGGACAAAATTTCTTGGCCCTTTCATGTCCAAGTAATACCTTAGTTTCCGGAGGGGGTTGAGAGGCAATGGGCTTACCACCTGTCCCTCTGCCCTGTACTCAACCCGGAACAGACATCCATTCTCGCCAAGGGTGGAAACTATTCCATCACTCCATGTGTTGTCCCTAAGTGAGCATCCATACCGAAGTAGCATAGCATGCGAATCGCACTACTTGGATGCGGGCTGCACATCGAGTTGCATGGTTCACAGTTTTGCATTCATACCGAAGTAGCGAATGCGATCTGCAGTTTAACGGAAATTATATATTTTCACTTGAACAATTGAGAAACCCATTTAAAGTAATGTAATTTACCTAAAGAGGATATAGTTTCAGCATTTTAATCCAGGCTTTTTTCCTACTAGTAGTTTTGATTGCCATATTCTTCCGCTACACAAGAGAATATGTGTTGAATTTTCTTAACAACTAGAAAATAGCTGAAAAGCCAATTCTACCCATGTGTCATCCCGAGTAGCGTCGCATGAAATAAGTCCAGATCTATTTGAAGAAATGAATGTCGCACTCTGCAAGCTGCACTATTGCCATGCTACTTCGGTGTGAAGACTTGAACTTGTTTATTTGGGATTTAAAACGAGTAACGTGCAGCGTGCATCCAGGTAGCACGTCGCAAGTGGCATGCTACTTCGGTGTGAATGCTCCCTAAAGAAGACATCATCTCAAATATTGAAGTGGCTATCAGATCTGTCCCTATGGAACTTGCTGATGAAATCAGCCAGCTACCAGTATCACCAGGAACAAAAGGCATGCCATCAGGTTGTTAAATTCTAATGAAGAAATCATTATTCTGTCTGCCGTCAAGGGCAATACTACTATCGCCATGGACACTACAGAATACCATAACAAGATTAACAATCTTCTTGACCCTTCTACCTACTAGAAACTTAGTCGTGACCCCACTCCAAGAGTTCTAAAACTCTCATCAAGGCATCTTCCATTCCTCCAGATGCTCAGAAGCACTTACTCAGATCAGAGGCCCTTCCTCCACATCTATATGGCCTGCCCAAAATTCACAAAGAAGATGTCCCTCTACGCCCAATCTGCAGCGCCATTGGCTCACCCACATATGATGTCGTGAGGTATTTGGCTTCTTGTCTCCAGCCACAAATTGGTTCTACTTCTTCACATGTCAAGGACTCTCGTCATTTCATCTCCATACTGAACGATCTTTGTGTAAAACCTCACGACCAACTGGTCAGTTTTGATGTGGTGTCTCTCTTCACCAAGGTTCCCATAAATACGGCGATAGAATATATGAGGAGCATCGATTCAAAATGCGTTTAGTCCACAAATAATGACTTTTCAGGAATGACTAAAAACTGTTTGTGGCCAAACTATCAAACGAATTTGCAAAATTTTTTTCTAGTCAGAATCAGTAATTAATATATAGTTAAATGTATTGGATGTGTCAAATCATTCTTTTCATTTACATCTTTTATTGATAGTTAAAGTTTCGAAAGTAACAGACTTAAGGCGTTTTGACCCAACACTATAATAATAATCATTTAAAAAGATGAAAGTTAGCACTTTATTTAAGAATTACAATCACATCTGATTGCACTAATACAAAGTGAACTATTGCCAAAGTACCAAATTGTCAAAATTTAAACAATTTCTGTTTTGTAAGCATGTTAAACCATGGAAAGTCCTCTTCTTTTATTATTGACTGCTAATGACATTTGTTTTGGCGTACGGTGAATGCCACTTTCATTAGAACAACAATTGCAAACAATAGATGACAAAGTTCAAAGCACCGTCTGTTTAGCACATGATCGCATCTAAAATGTGGACTCAACGTAATTTGCACCGAACTAAGTTCTGGACTGAACACGTTTTGCATCAAACCCCATATTTCAGGCTCAATTTTAACAGGGAAAGGTTGTGATTTGAAACAAAAACGTTATGTCGTATCATGCAGAACACCTCAGAGAATGTGAATCCGCAAAAAACTACATTACAATCAGAGGTGGACTTATAACACGTTTTGAACCGACACTCCTCATATATCTGATCTATTTCCCGATGACATCACTTCTCTTTTTCGCCACTGCCTAACAACTTCCTATTTCCAGTGGAATAACGAACAACAAGATGGTGTTGCCATGGGAAATCCACTAAGCCTGGTAGTCGCCAACTTCTACATGGAGAAATTCAAACAGCTGGCTCTCGAATCCGTGCCTTTGAAACCGACCAACTGGTTACGGTATGTTGATGACACTTTCGTCATCTGGAGCCATGGTGATGAACAACTAAAGAATTTCTTGAAACACATCAACAACATCAACCCCAATATACAGTTCACGATGGAAACGGAGAAGAAAAAACAGCTGGCATTCCTTGACATCCTTGTGATAAGGACAGGGGATACTCATGGTCTATAGAAAATCAACACATACTGACAGATACCTCAACAAGAATTCCAATCACCACCCCAGACAGAAGAGGGCAATGATAAAAGCCTTGGTTGATCGCGCACGGTCCATTTCAGGGCCAGCACACCTGCAGGACGAAATGGAACACCTATACAACACCTTGCAGGCCAATGGATATAAAGAACAGGAGATCCAACAAGCCGTGCGACCAAGAAATAATAGTCGTCCACAGGCTGAGCCTAAAAAATTAGAGGGAATGGCCTATCTCCCTTACATTAAAGGCGTCACTGACCGCATCGGTAGACTGCTGAAAACCCACAATATTGGAACCATTTACAAACCTACCAAAAAATTGGAACGGTTTCTCAAATCACCAAAGGACATTCGGGACCCTCTCACATCCGCAGGAGTCTACAGAATTCCCTGCAGCTGTGGAAAAGTATACACCAGCACTACAAAACGCAACATTATAACTCACATCAGGGAACATAAAAGACATTGCCGACTCTACCAGCCAGAAAAATCAACCATAGCAGAGCATGCTCTTTTCGAGGAGGGAAACCACGACATTATGTACAGTGAAACATAGGTCCTTTCTACTAACGTATAGTATTACCTGAGACTAAACAGATAGGCTATTGAAATCTTTGAACACCATAACAACCTTAATAGAAAGGAGGAAGGCCTAAGAATCAGCAAGTTTTGGCGCCCGATAATACGGGAAGTAGCAGTACTGCCGCCCAAGATGGACCTTGCTGGCAACCACACCCCACTCCAGAACCAGGGTATAAATACCGGTGCCCAACAGCATCAGAATGCAGTCTGCAGCTCGAGCTCATATGAAGACATCGCTCCAGTCGATGCTTAAGCAGCCTCTGAGGATGTCTGCCACAGTAGCGGGCAAAACGTCAGGTCCCAGCAACCTTGGATCATGGCCTAACAGTCCGGAAGTTTTCAAACCTTAGTTTATAATTGATTTGTGCGTAAGTGTTAATAAATATAATCTGAGGTCATTTTGCAAAGCGGTGCTTTCTAATCATGGAATGCACTTCAAAGCCGGATTTTTGGCTGTTTCATTATAATTATTAATCATTTAGTTTATGAATGTTTCGCATGTAAGTGTTAATAAATACAATGTTTCAATGATATTGCTCTTAATTTTTTATTTCTAAATTAATTATCATGGGCAAAGCTGGTTACCTGTCTGTCTGTCTGTCTGTCTGTGCACAACGCCCAGCAAAATCTACTGCAAGCAGAAGTATGAAATTTTAAGCATAGATGGACTGATGGGTGGCCAAATGCACCTCAAAACCAGATTTTTAATTTTTGCTTACATTTGCAAGTTATGAGTGAAAAACTGTCAAAAAACGTGATA
The DNA here is from genome assembly GCA_964059195.1 of Ectobius pallidus. NCBI lineage: Eukaryota > Metazoa > Arthropoda > Insecta > Blattodea > Ectobiidae > Ectobius > Ectobius pallidus. Next base: position 32,389,486 of record CAXKWD010000009.1, read on the forward strand.
TTTGGCACTAATATGTTTCAAGGAAGGACTCTTAATATTGTTTATAAGAAAGAATTCATCCCAGGACAGGACATTGGAAAGCACTTCATATGTTACATTTGGAAGTGATATAGGCTAACTCTTTTCACAGGACTAATTAGTTTGTTAAAAATGTTTTAAATATTTTGCTGTTAAATAAATAATTTAAAAAAAAATTAGCAGTCGAAGTAATAAGCCCAGACGAAGCCACAGGAACATGCTAGTGTATATATATGTATATATATATATAAAATAAAAGGACGTGTTTGTCTGTCTGTCTCTCTGTATGCGATGCCCAGCGAAATCTACTGCATGCAGAGATCTGAAACTTTAAACATAGATGGACTGAAGGGTGGCTGAAGCCGGATTTTTAATTTTCACTTTTGTTTGCGAGTTATGAGTGAAAAACTGGCAGAAAACATGCCTTTTTTTCACTATCAAAGCATCAGTTTTCGGTAATGCATTCAATTGTGAAATCAATTGCAGGTGGCTTTGTCTTTTATTGGCATAATTCGGAAATAAAAGCATCGTGATTTTTTCATCATATTGCATGGAATTACTGATCGCTTCAATTCTGTGAGCTCACCCTGGTCGATTCGTTTGTTTACAATGACAAGGCACACATCTGAAATTTTCAACATTTACGGAAGAGGGATAATGAATCTAGACCTAAACCATCAAATATTGATAGATTTGGACGGAACTCACTATGCAGGAGTTTTCTAAGCCAGGGAACTCGAAAACTCATTTTTCATTTGCTGCACTTTCTAATTGCAGAATGCACTTCAAAGCCCGACTTTTAGCTGTTTCATTAATTATTAATCATTTGGTAGGCCTATGAATGTTTTGCATGCAATTGTTAATAAATATAATGTATTATTTATAGCTCTTAATTTTTAACCTTTAAATTAATTATCATGGGTGAAGCCACAGGGACCTGCTGTGTATATATATATATATATATAATAAGTGTATCGGTATAAATCAAGCAAAATACAGAGTGATCCGTTTGGGTATGGATAAAATAAAAATTATTTGTTGAAATTTTGTATATACAACACTGAAAGTTGGGAGATTCCTGAGTGTTCAAGTTGACCTCCATAGCGCACTCTGCGTAACTCATAACAGTGATGCAATTCACCCCATGTCCATTGTAACATAATTTGATTGTTGAAAATTGTGATTTGTTGAAAAGCTTGAGTAACGTTTACTCTCAGATCATCAATGTTCCTGGGTTTCTGTGCTTTATTTAACAAAACCCTACACAAGAAGTGACGAAGGGTTAGATCTGAGGAGTTTAGGCGCAGAGCAATGGGTCCACCACGATCACACCACATACCGCTGAAAGTGGCATTTAGAAAATTACGTACCTCCCATGCCCAGTGAGGGGGTGCACCATCTTGCTGGAATACACACACCATGCTCACGTCAAAATTCCCTTTGAACTCTTTTCACACACTCAAATTTAGCATACTAAAGAAAACATTGTGCCCACTGTTGATTTGTAGCATCCATTTTAATCATCTACCGGCATGATATTCATTTGTCCTTTCAGGTTATGCATTGTTGATTGTCATATATGGAATCTCCCATCTTTTAACTATAAAATAACTAGCAAGAAATTTGTCCTGCAATCATATTGGCTTTTATAATAACAATTAATTTTATCCATACCGAAACGGATCACCCGGTAAATCAAGTATAAATTCCTATACACATACATATATATATGAAGCATAGCAATTTAATTATAATTGATACATACAGGGTGTTTCAAACAACTTTTACAAACTTCAGGCATGGGTTCCTTACACCAAAAGAAGGGAAAAAGTTCATATGAACATAGGTCAAGTATTTTGTTTGAGCAAAACAGGATGACTAACTGTCCTTATATATTGTCGCAAGGGCCTTGTACCCACTGTCCTTGTATATTGTCGCAAGTGCCTTGTACCCACCTCTACATATAGTTTAAATAGTTTGTCAGATTGTCATCCATAACTATAGCGCGTCTAGCAGTATGACATCACACCTCCAACATCCAATCACGAGTTTCTTCATAATACGAGGACAGAAAAATGGCAGAGAGTTTACTAGATCAAGATATAAAAGAAAGTGCACTATTCAGGGTGGGTTGAGTAGGACCGAATCATCCGAAGGTGCGACCTGTTTTTGGATTTTACTACATTAGATTTTGGTATTTATGAATGGTTATTTTTTGAAAGTTTATGTATCTTATATAAATATAATAACATTTTTGTCCAGAGCCTACGCCATCTAATGGGTCAACATTTATAAAGAACTGCAAAGAAATAATAATACATAAGTTTGCAGTAATGTCAGAAACTTGTACACAAGTCAAATGACAGTAAACTATTTATTTATTAAAATAATATTTATATTACCTGTTTAGAAAAGAACTTATCAAAATGATAAGATGGTACAAAATAGGGAGGTTTCCATTAGGTTCTGATATTAAATCAACTAAAATAAAATTAATTCCCCTATAACATTTTAAACAGTTCAAAGCAGGAAGATGACTAAAAGGAGCATGGCCTACTGATAACCGGTGAAAGACAATACTACATAGCATACACGAAAATTTATTTAATTGTTGGCTTATTTGTCACTGTTGCCAATACATGAAAAACAAACAGCCCACACATAATCTGTTTTGTAATTTTTAATAAGAATAATAACAGGACAATGTATAATTTCCTGAAATTCAGGTCAAAAATCCAACTTCTATAAAAAGCTGATGTGAAAATTCACAAAATTTTTTCTCTATCCTAACAAGCGGATGGTAACTTTGAAATATGGAACATAGGTAGCTTATCCACATGGAAGATGATATTAAAAAGTTAGCTGCCAGTTCCACCTGCAAGGCCATGAAATTCATGCTGCAATATTGTGGGGAAGCACTCTCTTCAGAAGGTATGCAGTCTGTAGTTAGGTAATGGTCTTCATAATGGAATGTGCATACAGGAAGTCAGCAGCCTAGTGGCAGAGGGGAGAGACACAATCGGCTAACCCAACACTCATCATAGTCTCATGTTCACTTCCTCCCATAGAAAATGCACTGAATAGTTAAATGTTTTAAACCTAAAGTTATTCACTAAATGTGAAACAGAAGTGGCTATTATTTATTGACTGAGCACAAATTGTCTTGGAAACAAGTGTTCCCATATCACACTCAGCTTTGTCACACTTACGTTCGTTCAATTCCAGGCAATATTTTGCAGGCACACAAACTGTGATGGATAGGCTATTCCTTGAAGTACCGGTATGTCATAGCATACCATGAATATTTAATCATAATACGGAACCTAGTAGAACATAGCTGATGAATTTCATTCCTTTTATGGTAAGTTGATTGAGTAGTGTGTAAAGAAGTCCACAATATACAGTACCACAAAGTATTATTTTACGCACTAGTTCACTTTGATCTAGTGTCTGCTACAAGCTCATTCTATTTTTCAGTAGAAATTTTGGTAAATTGAATGAACACTCCTAGACATTATAGGTTAAATATACATATCCAATTAATCAATTATGTACACCTTAACATATATTTATTAATATTACTGCTTTTCATTCATTCATACTGTTCTGCCCAGGGGCAGGTCTTTCACTGCAAACACAGCATTCTCCACTCTTCCCTTCTCTCAGCCTTCCTTTTTTGTGTCTGCATAAAGTCCATTTATTTTAATGTTGTCTTATCATCTGGTATCTTCTTCTGCCTCGAACCTTCTTCCATTTATCACCCCTTCTATGACATCCTTCAGCAGACAATTTCTTCTTAGCCAATGTCCCATCCAATTTCTTTTCCTCTACCTAACGATTTCCAATAAAACTCTTCTTTCTCCCACTCTGCCTAGCACATCTTTATTTTTAACTTTATCTGTCCATGGTATTCGCTCCATTCTTCTTCATATCCACATCTCAAATGCTTCCAGTCTTTTTTCCTCATTCCGTCGTAATGTCCAAGTCTCTGTACCATACAGCACTACACTCCACACAAAGCACTTCACTAGCCTTTTCCATAGTTCCTTCTCCAAAGGCCAATAGAAGATTTTCCTCTTCCTGTTAAAAACTTCTTTTGCCATTGCTATCCTCTGTTTTACTTCTTGATAACAGCTCACGTTGCTACTGATAGTACAACCCAAGTAATTGAACCTGTCTACTTGTTCGATAACCTCATCCTTAATTCTCACATCTATCTTCTTGAGTTCTCTTCCAATAATAACCATCATCTTCGTCTTCTTTGCATTTATATCTTCATCCCATAGTCCTCACATTTGTCAATTAGCTCCATCAGCATGTGTTTCAGTGTCATTTCATCTTCAGCTAGCAAAGCCATATCATCTGCAAATCTTATGCACTTTATTCTCCTTCCTCCTATGTTTACACCTCCCATGTTCCGGAAACAGGTCTTTATTAAATCTTCCAAGTATACAATAAAGAGAGAAGGTGATAGAGGACATCCTTGTCTTGCCTCTCTTCCAGTTACTCTTCCCTCTGATATTTTTTCTCCTATCCTGACTTCTATCCGTTGTTTCATATGTAGATTACTTATGAGTCTCCTCTCCTTCCAGTCCACACCAAATTTCTTCAAGAACCCCATGAGTTTAATCCAGTCCACTCTGTTGAAGGCCTTTTACAGGTCAACAAATACTGCATACACTTCTTTACCTTTTCCTATATATCTTTCTCCTATTATTCTTACCAATCCAATTGCATCTCTCGTGCCTTTCCCCTTCCTAAATCCGAACTGTTCTTCTTCCAATTCATCTTCCATCTTAGATCGTAAGCGTCGATTCAGTATTCGCAGGAGAATCTTTGCAGAATGTGATATCAGGTTTATAGTCCTGAAGTCTTTACATTTCTTCGCATTATTTTTCTTCGGTATTGGTATTAACATTGTCTCTGTGAATTCTTCAGGCCATTCACCTTCCTTATAATATCTTGTCACTTAAAGACAGAATTTCCTGCATCTATTCTCCTAAGCATTTAACCAATTCAATGGGGATTCCATCTACTCTGTTGCTTTCCCAGTTTTCATTTCCTTAATTGCTAGCTCAACTTCCTCACTCAGAATGGAAAATCCTTTTTTTATCTTCTGGTACATCTACTTCATCTTCTATATCCAAAATAGCTAGATGATTTCTTGTCTCAAATAATTCTTCTACATACTTCTGCCATGTGTTCAATATTCCCTGCTTGTCTGTTATTTCTTCACTGTCTTCGTTTTCAATCAGCCACATTGTTTTCCTTGTCTTCTTTCCAAAATCCAAACAGTTAACTTCACGATACATTAAATCATATCTTCCTTTTCTCTCTAGATCCTCTATATCTTCACATTTATTCTTCATCCACTCTTCTTTTGCCTTCATGGTTACTCTTTTTAGTTCATTGTTTAGTCCGCTATAGTTTCTTTTGCCTTCTTCTGCATTGATATTTTTCTATTTTCTTCTTTCTTCCATCTTCTGTAACATGCTTCCTGTGACCCCAAGTTTCTTAATATTCTCACTCTCTTTGCAATATATTTTTTCTTCTGCAGCTGTCTCTATAGAACTTCTTAGACTAATCCAATGTTCGTTGCTATTTCCAGATAGATTTTCTAATATAGAGGTCTTCTCTTGAAAATTTTCTTGGAATTTTCTCCTTATCTCTTCAATTTTAAGTTTCTCCATACCAAACTTCCTTGTCACCTTCCTTCTTCTTATCTTCTTTAAGCAAATTTCTACTTCGCCTATTAGTAAGACATGGTCTGAATTGATATCCGCTCCTGGTAGTGTCTTTGCATTCTTTAAACAATTTCAAAATCTTTCTTGTATTAGCATGTAGTCGATCTGGTAATGCTTGTTGTCCACAGGGCTAGTCCACGTGTATCTTCTTCTTCTATGTTGTTGAAACATTGTATTTCCAATGATCATTGAGTCCCTTATGCAAAAGTTTGCCAGGTATTCACCTCTCTCATTCCTTTTACCCAATCCATATCTTCCAACTGTATTTCCATCTTGTCCTTCACCCACTACGGCATTCCAGTTGCCCATTAGAATAACACAAGCCCCTTTCTTCTCCTTCTCCACTATTTCTTCTATCTTTTCATAACATTCATCCACTATTTCATCTGCTATCCCACTGTGTGGCATGTTGATTTGTCCTATGACTAAGTCCATTTTCTTTCCTTGTATCCTCACCATTATCATCCGATGATCCACATAACAGACTGATATCACTTAATATTTTACATGTGGACCTAATATTACACCTACACCATGACCCCCTTTAGACTCACCATTGGAATAGAACATTCTAAATTCTTCGCTTCTTAGTTCACCATTTTGTTCCCACCTCACTACTGATATACCCATCACGTACATTCTATTTCTTCTCATTTCTTCCTACAGATTTTCCAGCTTCCCTGCTTGCAGAAGAGTTCTTGCATTCCATGTTCTGATCCTCAATCTTTTCTTCTGTTGTTTTACCTGTATGATGTCTCCTTCTGCAGCATCCCCCTCCCGGACATCTGGGGATAGTTTACGTCCGGAGTCTTTTACTGTGGAAAGATTTATCATGCTAATTGTTGCAGCTTTACAAGGGAAAAATAGGTATGGTAGTTTCCCATTCCTTTCCATACCCCACTCTCTCTTTTGCATCTTCCAAGATCTTAAAAGATCTCAGGAAGATCCCAGGGGGCCCCTCGTGGAGGTGAGGAGAGTGGATTTGGCTAAGTTAGGCACTCCAGACTTCACCGAAATTCACCACAGAGGTTAATTATCAGTTCCATCGGGGTTTTTGACTAGATCAGAGACCCAGAAATCCCAAATAGCCTCTGCCCCTAATATTACTGCTATTGGTATAAAATTCACCATTGAGTACTTATATACAATTATGCAGACTATAATTTAATTACACAAATTACACAGTCTGATGTAATGTCAATTTCTTAATGTTATAACTTATAATCTTTTGTTAAAATTGCAGGTATTTACAAATTATCTGTATTACGTCCTAGCATTCTACAAATACGCCAATACCAGTAAATGTTACTACGGTAAGTACTGTTGAGCTGCGCTTTTTTAATGATAAGGACATGTTTTCATTACAATAAGGTTAGTCTCAAATAATGGAAGCATTTATGTAAAGAATCATGTTCAATCTATGGAACTGCTCATTTTTATAACTTCGAATGTTGAAACATAAAATTTTCGCTTATACGTTTAACGCCCGCTTAATGTAGGCCTACTACTGTGTAATTTTGAACAAAAAAATATTAACTTCATCAATTAATTTGAATGTACTGCTAATGAAACTGATAAAGCACACTCATAATTCATTTTGCAGATGAAATCCTACCATGTTTATGAGAAAGAAGATGATCCGATGACCTTCCAAGACTGGCACACCAAAATGCGCTCACAAGGGGATGGTACGAACCTTCTTGTCGAAACCCACCCTCAAATTTTGTACACATGTAGGTCATCCTAAAATGGAATAGTACACAAAAAATTAGCTGCCAGTTTGAACTGTGAGACCATTAAATTGAAGCTTGAAATTTGAAAGCGACCTAGTTGGTTTTCCTGGATCTTTGTAGCGACTACTGCAACTTACGTGACTCATTCTTATCAAACGCGGGCTTCCTTCTTCTTGCTGTAGCAGTATAAACAACGACCGTAGTGATGAATTGCGATCTGTGTGTCTGTCAGTTAATAGAAGGAAGTCACCATGAGTGTCTCTACAGACGTGTTGAATCCTATTAATGTGCTTTCAGTTGCTATAAACTATCGAACCAACACAAGTGTGAAGAAGCAGAATGTGATATGGGAGCACTTGTTTCAAAATGCATGGTGCAAAGCAAATTTGTGCATTTCCCATTCTATCAACACTAGGCACTTCACATTTATTGAATAGTAAAGTTAAAAACAAGCTGTTCTGTGCACGGGGAAGTGAATATGTAACTGTATACTGTGACTACAGTGTTGTGTTGCGCCGACTGCCCGCATGCCTCGCTCAAGACCTTGTACCTCAGCCACAGACCGCATCCCTGCTAGACGGGATGAGGCGCTCTGACAATGCTTTTTTCGCGATATTGTGACGTGATTTTCATAGACTTGCAGTTCGAACTGGCAGCTAATTTTTTGTGTACTGCTCTATTTTAGGATGACCTACATGTGTACAAAATTTGAGGGTGGGTTTCGACATGAAGGTTCGTACCATCCCCTTGTCAGAACGACCTCTGTTTCTTTACTAGGAAATAACTTGGTGCCTCTAGTTTTTGGTCATAATTATTTATCTCTGTGGAAAGGTACACGGAAGTATTTCAAGAATATCTAAACTTTTGAGTGACTGAACAATTGTGCTGTGGTGATTTCTGTTTACATAGGTAAATGTGGGATGTCCAGTAAGAGGAAAGTCGGCCTGATTATTTATTAGCCAACCCATAAGAGAGGCTTAAGGAATTGTACTATTAATGGTCACTGCCAGGAATATTAAAGGGCACGTATAGGGCAAACGAGTAAATATATTAGAAAATTAAAAGAAAAGAGAGGAGATTTAGATTTTATTGATTAGATTCCCGGCAAAGACCATCACATGTGCAGAGTTGAGTTCATGGAAATTCTGCCTTGCCACATACTCAGTACAGCCACGGCGAATTAGCTCTTGACTAGATGCTGCCACTTCTGGAAGTGTCATCCATACTGGCACCCATTCACCGTCAGTCTTAGTCCAATTCCACTTGGAAGGATCTTGGTCTGGCTGTATCGGTTTCAGAGCTTTGTCCCATATTATTCCTCTTGGTATGCTGTCCTCATTGCATGCAGTTTCAGTGCATGGTATATTTTCCATCAACCTGGGACCTTGTCTCTTAAGTAAAAATCTTCTCTCTTCATTGGCATTTTCCTAACTACAAGACCTGTCGCACAGAACGACAACATATCTCTGAATTCCAGAAAAAAGTCTTCTATATTTCCTTTCGCTAACAAGAGGAAACTCTCAGTAGTATTTGACAGACATCCACTCCTCCCATGCCTTAACTTTTCTTCTTCCGTTGAACTGTGAAACAGTATTACAGCCAATGAATGCGTGAAAGTAGGAAAAGCCTCTGATATAGGATGTCCTAGTCATCTTGAAATTTCATGGATAGGAATGTATTGGAAATCTTTTCTTGTCCCAAAGGCAATCCAAAGACTGTTTATCCAAAGTTCTTCAAAACTATAACATCTGTTTCCACTGACCGGATCTTTTCCTTCTGAAACAGGGAATGTTTGAATTCCCTGTGAGAGGAACTTGGTTTTAAAATGGTCTCCCATTTTTTAGGCCAAACAACATACAAGCGTGACACTGATGACATTTGATGTGAAACATGTGGAATGTTTTGTTCAAAGGTATGTGCTCCTGTATGAGGTAATATGTGAATGACTGCAGCTCCATCTAAGATTTTAACATCAACTTATGGCTCAGTTTTTATTTATTTTTCATTAATATAAGTCGAAAAGCACTTAGCAGACTTGACTTATTCTTACAAAGTATTGGCTTCCCATGATTTGAAAGGGAAGGAGGCCAAGGCTGATTTTCATCTACAAAATTCTTGGAAAACTCCCTCTCTTGTTTAATTCGCTATGAACAAATGGCTGGAGCGTGCATTGTCGTTTCGTAACATCTGTAACCTTGATAAGTTCTGTCTTCTATTTCGTTCCGAGCAAAAGTTGCATATCTGGGTTTAGTTTTATTGAATCCATGATACTTTTGTCAGAGCTTCCCAAACGTTCCTGAAATAATTGAGACAACTGTTTTATCCCCTCTTTTAAATTAACTTTACTGTTTTCTCTACAGTTTCTGACATTATTAATTTTGTATCAATTGTAAACAGTTTTGTACATTCTTCAGAAAAAGGAATTCCAAAATTTGCCACAGTATGAACAAGAGCATCAACTTTCTCTCTGTATTTTAATTGGAACAATTTTTCCTCTTCATGGTGCCCAAACCTGTCAGTGTATATTTCCCGACTAAAGGTCTTCTCAAAATCCTAAATATATATGGCAATCTGAGGTCCAACAATCATAAACTTCCGGAAGGCATCACCATAAAGCCTACTATTCCTCCGTCCCCTTTAGTGAAGCACTCCCCTGTTCATTATGTGATCCAGTCAGTGCCATGGCTGAGGCTTTCATGTTTTTCCTTACAACAAATCCTCCTATGTTGAAAATTTCTATCACTGTTGAATGTTTGTCTTTCAGAAGGATCATGTTACGAAAATGTACTGAAATCCATTGTGCATAATTAGCATGATCAAGGTAAAAGAAACATGGAGCAAGGCGAAAAACCGACTCAAGATATAGAGAAAAATCTCCCTCTCGAATGGAATGCACATAGGTGAGAATAATAAGAATTATTTTCCAAGTTATTTCCTGGTAAGAAACAGAAATCGTTCTGAGTGCATTTTGGTGTGAGAGTCTTGGAAGGTCATTGGATCATCTTCTTCATTCTCATAAACATGGCAGGCTTTCGTCTTTAAAGTGAATTATGAGCATGCTTTATCAGTTTCATTAGCAGGTTGTTCAAATTAATTGATGAAGTTAATATTTCTTCGTTCAAAATTACACAGTAGTAGGCCTACATTAAACGGGCGTTAAACGTGTAAGCGAAAATGTTATGTTTCAACATTCAAAGTTATAAAAATGAGCAGTTCCATGGATTGAACATGATTCTTGACATCAATGCTTCCATTATTTGAGACTAACCTTATTGTAATGAAAACATATCCTTATCATTAGAAAAGCGCAGCTCAACAGTACTTACCGTAATATCATTTACTGGTATTGGCATATTTGTAGAATAGAATAGGACGTAAAACACACATATAATTTTATAACAATAGGAAACTACCAACATACGCAAAGCGATCTGTTCCGAACCATGTTTCGCAGTAGGCAGGCCGGTTTAACATGCTTTGGTAGCGCTACACTAGGAGACTCGTGGCCGAAAACAAGCCGCACCATTGTACCTGTATTCTTCTAATGGCCCCTGTGGGCTTAACTGTACATAGAAATGGGTGTTTTATGGTATCAAATTAAAGCTTAAGAAACGTACTTTTTTATTTATTTGAGAGAGAATTATGAATACTCACTTTCTGAAAAACTGTGATAAAAATAAAAGTGAAAAGAAAAACATGTTTTATCATCTTTAACTTTTCAAAGGGTTTTCACTTTACGTATGTAAAATATCATTGCAGTACCCTGTACCACATAGTTTTACCTTTAATTGAAAAAAAAAAAAAAAAAATTGAAATTGAAATTGGATCATGGGGATAGGAGCTAGAGGCGATTTAGTGAGTGAGTGTGCAGCCGCCATTTTGAACCCCCCCTCTCCCCCCTCCACCGCAAAATTTGCGTTGGCGCTCCTTCGAAAAATACTCCACAGGGGTCAAGGAACACGTGTGTGAAGTGGGACCTTTTAAAGTAAAAAATGCATAGTTCAGACCCTTAACCACCAGACTAAAAGGGATGTCCAGTTCGATTAACTATGATTTCCAGGAATTCCTTTCAAGTTGGTATAATTGATATTTAACTTCAAGAGGGCCATCCATTCTGAAGAAGTGAGCTTAACTTTCTCTGCCATGAAGTTGTTAGTGGAAGAGTATTGAGTTATAGTTAAAGTTTATTCTTGTGTCATAATATTAACACCCTTGGCGCCATAGGATGTACCTCCTACTATTACACACTAATATTAACATAAAGCCTTGAGTACCTACAAATTATGGTCTTGCTGTATTTGCCTTACTTGTGAACAAAGCAAGAAGGATTAACACACTTTTAAGAAATTGACGTTACCTCAGACACTGTCTTGGGGTATAAATTTGTACAAATTAAATTATAATCTACTAGCTTAAAAGGCCCGGCGCCGCCCGGGTTTTTATTTTGTAATTTGAAATTAACTTATGAAGGACTATCGATTTTCAAACTCTATGGCCACGTATAATATGTAGGCCTACAAAGAACATGAAATGAGAAAGAACGACTTATCACACTCATACTATTCCCTTAGAAAACGCTAGATATAGCTTTTTATGGCTCACAGAGGATGTCGAATGTAGCATTCCGTTGCTTTTACACACCATGCCTGGGAGGGGTTGAAATAAGAAGAAACATAAATTCCGATTACATAAGATTGTATTGTCTTTATGGAAATTTTTATTTCTCACTCTCATGTTGCCATACAACCGTTTCGGAGCTGAAATTTAAAAAAATTCAATATCACTTTCATACTTTCCTCCCCCAAAACCTGGGATATAATATACTGAGGCCATAGGACTGAAAATGTTCCATCCTATTTTGTCTTCGTTTAGGTGTTTAGGCCCTATGACAAACACCCCTATACAAAGCCTACAGCTATGAGTGACGTATCAGTGGATAAGATCTTTTACTGACTTCTGATATAGCATACTCACTGGCACAAACTTAAGCTGTCCCTGCAATACAACCGATTATTCTACAACAAAATGTGAAGTGAGAAAATGATATTTTCCATGTCGAGGGTAGAGAAACTTATGTGACTGCTTCACATTGTGTTTTATTTTCTTGGATTTCATTCTTCAAGAATTATTTTTACAAATGTATTAATTACATTGATAGCATCAGAATTTGTTAAAGCCCAGTATTATGTAGTTCCCAAAGCCCTATATGAACACTGTAAACAATACACTGTTGTCATGATAACTGAATTGCATTTCATTTTTCAATATAATATTTTCAGAAATGATATATATTTTCAAGGGAAGGAGTGGTTTGTTTGAATTTTAATGTTCACCGCGTTACTTCCCGGGCTTAACTGGGTATGTGCGCAAAATTTCGTGCAAGTTGGTCAAGAAATGTAGATGTAGGGAACATACATAGCCACATACATACATACACATTTTCGATTTGGCTTGGTTGCAAGACTCACACATATTTTTTGTTTGTTTGTTTTGTTATGAAAACATGTGACAGTGGAACTCTCAAACTGTGAATATGTCACACTTCTTTTGTCACACTTCAGTTTTTTAAATCTTTTTTATGTAAACAATTGACAGCAGACTCTCTAACTATGCCTCATTTCACATTTCCGACTTTTCCCGTGGATTTTCCAAAAATTTTCATTCATACAAACCTTGTCCTGACAATTACGAACACAACAAAAAAGAAATCAGCCAAATCAGTCGAGGCGTTCTCAAGTGATGCGGCAACAACCCTTTTGTAAATTCATTTTTATTAATATAGATAGATCTCTATATATATAAAAGGCTTTGTCCTGACTGACTGAATGACAGGAATCAACGTAGAGCCTAAACTATAATAGGTAGAGACTTGGAATTTTGACAGTACCTTCGCTTCATAATGTAGGTGCTCACTAAGAAAGGATTTTGAAAAATTCTTATTCTAAATGCCAAAAATTAAATGTTTTTGAGAATACTTAACCCCTTTTTACACAGAATTATCGAAACAAAATCAAAGAACACATTGTTGCCAGTTTTATCAGATGGGTTTGGATTAAATGAAATGGAAGTTTGACAAATTAGAGAAGGTATCAATACACGGCCTCCTTTAGGAGGCCATGATCAATATAATTCATGTTATCTATATTAATAAAAGGAATTGTCTGTCTGTTCACGATGCCCAGCGAAATCTACTGAACGCAGAGATCTGAAATTTTAAACATAGGTGGGCTGAAGGGTCGAAAAATGCACCTCGAAGCCGGAATTTTAATTTTAGCTTTCGTTCGTGAGTTATGAGTGAAAAACGGGCAAAAAACGTGCATTTTTTGCATTTTCGAAACATCAGTTTTCAGTTATACATTTCAATGTCAAATCAATTACAGTTGGCTTTGGCTATTTTTGTCATACCTTGAAAATAAAACTTTCGCGATCGCTTGAATGTTGTAAGCCCTAAATATGGTCAAACATTGTTTTATTTGGACGAAACTCACTATACAGAGGTTTTCTGGGCCAAGAAACTCGAATCTGAGGTCGCTTTTACCAAGCGACGCTATCTAATCGTGGTATGTTGTCCACGTGATTTAGGTGTTAATAAATATAATGATTTTACTATTATGCTCTTAATTTTTAATTTTTAAATAATTATCGCGGGCCATCGCTTGATTTTGTAAGTCCATCCTGGACGATTCATTTGTTTAGAATATCAAGGCACGCAGACATATGAAATTTTCAACCTACACGGAAGAGGGATAATCAATATAGGCCTAAATATGGTCAAATATTGTTCGATTTGGACAAAACTCACTATACAGGGGTATTCTGGGCCAAGGAACTCAAATCTGAGGTCGCTTTTACCAGTCAATGCTATCTAAACGTGGTATGTAGTCCACGTGATTTAGGTGTTAATAAATATAATGATTTAACTATTATGTTCTTAATTTTTAATTCTTGGAATAATTATTGCATGCGAAGCCGCGGGCACATGCTAGTAATCTATATAGTTTTTTACATTGTGAATTTTATACCAATAATAGAAAATTAATAAATATATGTTAAGCCGCACACAATCGATTAATTGTATATTTATAACATTTAGGAGTTAGCCTATATATTAAACTTTAAAACAATTTCACATAATTATTGTAAATAAAACTTACACAGTTAGGACTTATGTTTTCATTTTTTGTATGTATAGTTTTCCCAAACAGTTCAATCAAGTGGTTTCTGAACACATTTCAGTAATTTTGCCTTACAACTTATTGAAATTATGACCTGTACATGATGAGCCACTGCAGGTTTTTCTATCTGTTCATATCTAATATTTCTCATTTGATATATTATATTGATACTTCACAGTTTTTCTCATTAATTTAATAAATAAATTAAGAGTTTTCATTCAAATTACCATAATTTCTACTGAGAATAGTAATCCTGTACCAGACATTGTACAAAAATGAACTGCTGCATAAAATAAGACTCTCTGGTTCTTTATACACTACTCTATGTAGGAGAAGAAAGCTGATAACGAAGCTTCAATTTAATGGTCTTACAGTTCAAACTGGCAGCTGATTTCTTTTGCACTATTCAATTTTAGGATTATCTACATGGGCACAAAATCTGAGGGTGAGTTATAAATTGGACTAAATGTACCATTCCCTTGTAAGTAAACATCTTGTAATCTCCTCACTTCTCATTCTGTCATGAAATAAGTGAGTGCAATGCAGTAGTGCCCTTTCACTTGTCTCAGCTTCAAGCATGGGTTTCAAGTCATAGTTTGTGAGAGATATGACAAGCTTATAACTATCCTTCATACAATTTTCATTTTAAATTTTAGATCTTGGTGTACGTAGTTAGTAAACAAAATACAGTATATGCACAGAACCACCGGTTTAGACCACTTTAAGAATGTTTAAGACATGGCAGTAGCAAACTTGACAACTTACCCAAGCACTGACAGCGAAGTACACCATTTTTCCACTCGAGGTAATATCCGTTTTAGTGGTATGTGAATGTTTTTACCATCATCAAAATCTGGAGAGCATGCTAAGTTTCTAATGAAATATGTAGCTTCATCTAGGATCTTTTCATCATCTGTACGATTATCAACATAGAACGGGTATTCATACATTCTTACTTCTTTGTACATGTTCTTGTGCTCATTCTGGAATATAAAACAAATATCACAGCCTACAATCCATAGAGATTTAGAAATTCCTAGCACAGAATAAGTGACTGCATTGTAGGAGTGAAGGAAAACCATATTATTGACTACAGTCTATTTTCCATAGCTAAAAGTAGATGTAAACAGAACATGTGATGGAAATGATGTCTTCTCCTCTTCAGAAGTCTAAATTCCAAAACATAGTTCTCTTTGAATAATTGCATTATACATATTATATGCACAGCTTTTTAGAATCAGTTGAGTGACATGAACACAGTAGAAATCTGAAAAATAGTGAATTTCCAGCTCATGGTGATTAAAAGGGAAAATGCAATTGTGCATTGGCATAGTTTTTAAATATTCAAATGAAAGAATAGAATCTCCATTAATTTCATTTCACATACGGTTTATTCATAACAAATTGCCTTTAGTTCTTGTATGCTTCATAAAAAATAATTAACTGTGAATCAGATGATTTATTGTGAATGCTTACATCAAATTACATGATTACAAATTTGTATGTTTGTGTTGCAATTGCATTACTTTTCTTGATATAACCCAGCTTTTTTTACATATCAGTTCACAAGAATAAACTGTTAATTTAGCGCTGAAGCAGGGCAGGTGTCTGTGAAAAGTATTCATAAAAATAATTTTGAATCCAGGTTGTTCAAATGTGGTTGTAAAACATAAAAAAGTAAACCACTCAATACGAAAATAGTGATGTGCCAGATTCGGAGTACTTCCAATTCAAATGTAATTAACAAGGTTAGGATTCTAACAATTTAAACTATATTGTATTAAACAAAACAATTACAACCCCCAGACAAATTTCTTGGTATAATTAATAACATCAATGAACATATTGAATTCAGAATGGAAACTGAAACTGAGCATTCTCTAAATTTCCTAGACTTAACAATTTTCAGAAAAGTTAGAGCATTCTCTAAATTTCCTAGACTTAACAATTTTCAGAAAAGTTAAACATTCTGAATATAACATTTACAGCCACCTTATACCGTTGCCGTAGCACTTATCTGGGGCAACTTATATAATATAAAATAATATAGAAGATACAAGCACTCATTAAAAACAATGTCACAATATTAAAATCATCTTATTGGTCCCAGATGCGTCCTTCATTATTTGAATATGCATTTCGATACATGTTGCATCATCTTCAGTTCTGTCTTGCAGAGATACAATAGTCACTCTGTCTAATGATATCATAGACAGATATCAATTATACGATTATCAATTAAACTTAAAATTTCTTATCAGAGTTGAACAGAATAGCCTACTCCTGAACAAGTTACTCATAAAACCTGAGTCTGTGGAAGAGAGGGCTTGCTTATTACTACTCCTCACAGAATTCCCACAGAAAAATGTTTTAATAAAAGTTTTAGGTTTTAACAGTTCAAACAAAACTGACTGGGCAGTTGAAAAATAATTTTTTTTCCCCTTCATATAAGGTGGTGTTAAGGCTAAGAGAAAGTCTAAATAAAGCTTTTTACATCCCTGGAAGATATCTAACCAAAATATAAAAGATTATTTTGATTTCATGCTATGGTTTTGCAGACAGATAAACTGACTGCAGTCACGATCAAACATGTTTCCATTTTTTTTAACTCAAGAAACTCAAAGTAGGCCTACATACTGATGCTGGAAGCTATCATTGAATTTCCAGCTCGAACACAATTTTTGCCCTTCCTGTAGTAACTATGGTAAGAGTGGAGAAAGTAAAAAAGAAAAGAAAATCATATAGCCTATATCATTCCTACAGTAAACTCCTGTTTAGGCTCGGAATGCACAAACTTAACTGACAAGTGGTCCCATTAGCAAGATATCATTAATGTGGTCAATTTGTTTAAAATAATTGCTGCATAATGGATTCTATAAAGTGTAAATTAATTCTGTGGTTTGGTGCATGAACCTTATAACTGACATTTTAAAAACAATTTAGTTAGTATCACTGAAAGGCAGCTCATCATTTGGTAAATAATGTCATTTGTGCCTGTTTCCTTTTTCATTCAATAGATGGAAGAATACTTGTCAAATTTTGAAAAAAAGTACTTAGGCCTACTTCAGGGCAAGAGCCTGGTAATGCAAAGAAAATGCCTGAACAAAAGAATAGAAGGACTTCTGCTGCTTAAAAAAATGTTGATGCTGGTATTCATAGAGTATAAAAGAGTAAGAAGTGGCATGTGATAAATAAACTTTACTAAAAAAAAAAAAAAAAAAAAAAAAAAAAATTGAGACATTTGAAAAAGATAATCCACACAGAATTAGGTGTAACATTACAGTGTATTTATTCCATGAATTTACCCAAGAAAAATAAAATCTTCATACCCTTTTATCTTCGAGAGATATCTTATGACTAGAATCCAGGTACTTGTGGTAGTTTTTCTTAAAAAACACTGCCATTTGGGTGCAGCATCCATAACGCTCTGATCCTACTGGTCCAACACCAATTCCAAAATACTGAACACCATAGTCAGGATACCTTGTTGTGATGTTCGATGCCCTTCAATAAAGCATTACAGCAACATAAACCATTAAAACTAATAGAGTAAACTAAGAAACAATAAAAATAATTATTCTATTCTATTCATTTATTTTATTCTGCTAATGTTGACTCATCTCTTTATGACAATAAGGGAAGCAAACTGTTTTATGTTGACTTTTTTTATGTTTAAAATTATACCATAAATTCACATTAATGTTGCACTAACTTCCATACACAATTCGTCTATGGAAATTATACAAAAGCCCTCCATTCCTTCCATTTTCACTTTCGGTTTTTTGTGCTTTTTTACAGGCATCACACCTTTCCATTCAACTTTTGAATAGTGGAACATCAGTTATCTGAACTAATTGCCAATGAGGATGGTTCGGATTTTTATTTCCAAACTTGTTTCTTTCCTAAACTGAATTCAGCTACACTTGTCACTTTCTCACACAACAGACCGTTACTTCACAACGAAAGTGAAATGGACAGTTTGCTTAGGTTTAGATACACTAGAAGGCCTGGACAATTTCAAAAACATTCAAGTTATACATGCTATTAAAAGTGAAGCAAAGGGAGCTACATGTTTTGGCAGGAGGCAATGCAGCGTTAGCAATAGATCAGATGTAAATACTAAACAGGAATTTACAACCCATCCATCAGATCAAGTTGCTCATACACTATGCAGTATAACTCTATTTTATAGCTTTCTCCAGCCCCTTCCATCTCATCCTTTCCTGCAGTATCTTGTTAAAACCTTTAAAATACTTGCTGACATGTTAAAATGAACAATGCTGACATGTTAATGATGTACAGAAAATGTGGAGATTATAAGTATGTATGCTTGTCGTAACATGTGTTGACTCTTGACAATTCAGTCTTTGGTACAACTGTAATGATGTAAATATTGTACCATCATCCTTAATGAATATTACAAGCAGGGGCGGCCAGTGTTAATGTGCTATGTGCTATAGCACACTGTTAATTTAGTTATAGTAAATATTATTTATTGCTTAAACAAAAATTACCAATATTCTATTAAAAATACTTCTTTTTTAAATTTGGTCAACTTAGACTTCCAATTGTCATACAATATGCAGTATCCCTCACAGCATGGAGCGGTCAGCTTGAGTTGCTAAGCATTATACTGCAGTGTGCTCAATCCCCCAAAAGCATTGCTTTTCTTGGTGGCCAAGGCATGGAAAGTGCCCTGAGGCGGAGTGTATATTCACTGCTGTTAGCATGAAAATCGCCTCGTTGGCGCTATCACTGGAATAGAACCTAGCCCCTATAGGTAGGCTGCATGCCTCACAAGAAACTGGCAGGTTGGGGTGGAGAGTTAACGATCTCTTGTTTGGTGATGGTTGGGGTGGATATTTTGAAGGCTGTTTTGAAAGTCTACAGGAACAGTCCTTGGTAACACATCTTATTGATGGTGGCTTTTCTTGACATGCAGTTTTTATAGAGTTCAAATTGGTTGGTTTCTATCTGTAATTTAATTGATTATTTTAGTATGAACTAAACTAACTAAACTCCGTGGCACTACATCCCTGGAGGGACTTGGCCTACCATCCGACCGCTGCATCATCTACCGTAGGCAGATGGCAGGATTGGGGGGCTTGTGGTTAGCATGCCGACACCCATGGCCGTTAATGGTGGTTTTCATGACCGGAGCCGCTACTTCTCTATCAAGTAGCTCACTCACGAGGCTGAGTGCACCCCTACCAAACCTCCCTACCTCAGAAAAATCCGAGGAGGTACCGGGGATCGAACCCGGGCCGACGGATCTGTAGTTAGCGACACTAACCACAAGACCACACCGGCGGTCATTTTAGTATGAAATTAGTAGTAATCCAGAATACCATGGCTTGACATTAAATTTTATGAAAATATGAGATAGCTTAGCTTTAAGAGCTTATCTATACATAATATTAGTCTCATTGATTTGTTTGTTTAATTCAATGTGTACATGTAAATACATAAATACATAATAATAATCCAAATACATAAATACGTACAAAGCTAAAGCACAGGTTCTATTCCCGCCCAGGATAAATTTTCCTCTACACTGGAGTTGAATTGCAAGAACTTTAACAATTACTTAAGGAAAGAAGAAACTGAATACTGAAAAACTACTCATAAATATTGCAATAATATATTATTTAATGGCAGTATAAGTATTAATTTTTTTAGTGCCGAGGGAAGTGAATTTTAACGCGCATGCCAGCTCAGTGACTGATGAAGGGTAAGTTAGTACAATCTTATGTCTTGGGGACAGAATATTTTGACCAGACACCCTCTCAATTCTCAAACTGCATTTTAATTTCTGTGCAAAGTGTGAACTGTTAGCAGGACAGAACAGACAGTGGAACAAGCATTAAGTTAGCAGCATTTAAATGTCTCAAGATGGGTGTAACAAAAATATGCGTTTGCATGAAATGGCTGCAGCAGGGAACAACTTCTGTCAACATCCCAAGCTCCTAGCCAACTCAAAAAGGTGTGAAGAAGGTCCATGAACATATTCTATCAAATATATTTGTAAAGGTTAACTTTATGGATGGAGTACCGGTAATTAAAAATTAGATTTGGGTAGTTTAGCCATTACCATACTGAAAATTTATGCAAATAATATGG
Organism: Ectobius pallidus; assembly: GCA_964059195.1. NCBI lineage: Eukaryota > Metazoa > Arthropoda > Insecta > Blattodea > Ectobiidae > Ectobius > Ectobius pallidus. The sequence goes on from CAXKWD010000009.1 coordinate 32,410,276, forward strand.
ACATATTGGCTCAAGTGCATAACCTCACTAGTCTGCAGGAGAGCTAAAAAACCTTGGTTTTGCATAACAGAGGTTTAAATTAGTAAATTAAGTTTTGCACAGGAATAGATGAGAATATGAAGACTTGTAAATAATAAAAATTGAAAATTGATAAAAGAGGAGATATGAGGTTTTGCATTTTGGCCACTGATAAACGATTTCCGTATCCTATACCACAAAGGGAGTGATTTCTATTTCCTATTCAAAATAGAAACAAGAAACTGATAAAAATACCATTCCTCAAACTGTTCCCGAGTCCATTCAAACTTATGATCATAATGCCTGAACCCAGTGAAGTTAGGAAAGAGCACGTTGAATTCAGAATTGGGCGTTGTGAACACTGCTACTATAGGCTGAATGAACCCAAACACAGTGTAGGGAACTGCTTCCAGTGCATCCGGATACAGGTGTTCGATCCTGAAACAAGTCAACATAATGATAAGTTGGATTAATAATTCAGTCACCTTCATGTGTAAAATCTAAACCCTGCCTTTGCCTGTGAAAAATGGAATGTACGGCATATTGTATGCATGTACCCATATCTCCTGCTATGAAGGAACCTCAGGGAATTGATTTTGTCGAAAACAGCAGATAAGTTAACACTTATGCAGTCATGCAGCATTGTGTTCCATACATGGTAAAGCACGGTCTTTTCAACCAGGTTACCTAAATCACATGGAACAGTGATATATTACATGTTGCATTCAGTTATAAAGTTCTGTTATAAGTTATTAAATTTTATTTATAAATCATCATAAATTATATAAAATGTTCCATATATGATGTATATCACAAGAATACAATATTCATACGACTTCTAATACACATTTCCACTATTCCACAGTACAAGAACTGAAATAGGAGCTATGACGGATGGTCCAGAGACATTCTTGTTCAAACTTATATTACAAAAAGTTCATCATGTCTAGTATTTCGATTGTGGCACAATTCAAGAGTTAATCAAGATGCTGATATTGATAAATTTTACCTATATACTCAACGCAGTATCGTATGCAAATTACATACCTCTAGTTAGGGTTGCCATAGGTCCCGAAAAAGCAGGATTGTCCCAATTTTGTGTGCCAGAAATCTATTACAAAATTACAAATTCTCGATTTTAGAGTTTACTGTGAATGGTCAAGACATGAACAATACTAAATTAATCAATTTTCCTTGTGTCAATACATTTACAATTAAATAAAGATTAGGCTATCTCATAATAACTACCATGTTTCTTTTCTAACTAGGTTATAATTAATAGAATGACACTTAAACAAGAAAAATGGATAATTTAAATCTTGTGATTACCAATTAGTCAATCATATTACTTGCTGTTTGCAACAATGCAAAGTTAACATCACTGGTTAGATGTTTGCCACCAGCCATCGTATTGTAGTCAGTTGTACGGTAGACTGCACAGAAACTTTCCAATGCTCCTGGTTTCTTCTAGTATTTTTTTTTCAAGTAAAGTTGGCATTGAATCTCCATATCATCTGTGTTCCACACCACCCCTGGGTGAGCCAATCTCTCTTATTGGTCCAAACTCATGCATTAGTATATGAGCAATGCTCAGGCCTAGGAGTGTGTGGTGAAATGGGGATAGAGTATGGGAGCATTTCATTTCAGTGGCTGGAGAGCATGCCTCACAACGCATGTCCACACCAGCTAATGAACAAGTTTGACTCTCACATTGGTTTGATGTCAAAAGCCTGGCACTAAAACATTAACCTTTTAACACAGGCCAGTTTTAGGTTCAGGAGAGGAGTGAAGGGCTGAGTATCCACCAACACGAAAATAGGATATGTGCAGGGGTGGGGAGTGTTACTTTTACCATGTCTATAACAATGGGCCAAAAGGACAAACTAAAGCTAATGATGACATAATTCAACACTTCCCATTAATTATAAAAGGACAAACTTATACTAAAATACCTGCTGAGATGTACAACAAAGTCAGAAAAATGTGACTGATTTGGTAAATCATTAAAAATAAACTTGCTTCATCATATTTTGTGCTTATTACTCCCAATGATTGTCCTGCTTATACTTGTCATATATGATAGGAAAAAAGATTCTATAAAGGTTTCTGAATCTTTAAATTTGATGATACGTATTAAAGATCTAAAGAAATTTTTAAGCTTAGGTAAATTTTCAATAATCACAGCCACCCACACTAAAGGAGGTCACTACCGGTAAAGGTTTCGGTAAAAAGCAATTCAACTCTGCTGTCAGATGATTAGATGTTGGCACAGGAGTTCAGAAAGTGGATTCTCATTTTATGTGTCTTTAAATTAAGACTTGTTTCATCAGTTTAGAAATTCACTAGACCTAGTATGTTTCTTTTCTTTTAATTACTATTTAAATGTCACTGTTGTGTCATGTAAAGTTTATTGTGTTCTATGCTGTGTTGTTTAGCAAACCCCATACGTGGAGTTAGATTTGTTAATAATAATAGATAATTTTTAAAAATGGGGCTCCTTAGAGAAGGAATTCAATTAACCACTTTTATGGTAAATATGCAGGGACATCAAATTTTAATATTTAAAAAGAGGAATTCCTCAAAAGACGGTATGTTAAAATGGAATTTAACTGTGAAAGGAACATACCTTAGGTTTTAATAAATGTCTTACTCAACAGGCAAGGGAGAGCCAGTAGGAAAAGTTAATTTACATTATTCTGCACTCATAATTAAATACGTCTATGCACAGTGGCATAAGAAGTGGGGTGCGGGCCTACCCAGGTGCCATCACCAGGGGGGGTGACAAAATAAAAATATGTGTCTTTGTAAGTAAAAATCGCTCAAGGGAATTTAAAGAAAACAATAATATTATTTGAAACAATTAAATAAGCTTAACAACTTTCTACAAGTCAACATGTATATTGAAACTTCAGACAACAAAGGTAATAAAATGTGGCTGAACTGGCCGCTGTGTAGATAAGAACAATAATATTATGGTTAGTGGGAGGGGTGTTTATTTCTGCCGATGCTTGTCTCTGCAGTTTTATTAATTTAAATGAGACTTCAACAATCGGTGATATTTTATAACACTCAAGCCGCAACCAATTCTACCCGTTGCCTGTCGAACAGTAACTCCACGTAATTCTGTGTTAGTTGTGAACTATTGCTGGAGCATCCTTTTATCTATAATAGTGAATGTGGTAAGTGACATAAACGTTATGAGTATTACAATTGAGATTTGTTAATATAATACTATAGACATGAATAAAAAAAATTCCAACCTTACCCTTACGCAAAAGTACTATAGATTAAATCAATATATAATTATATTTTTAATTTTATTACAATCTGAGATAAAAGGACAGAGAGGATGGTTGATGGGACAGGACCTAAGTTGTTACATGACCCATTACTAATTTTGGGCTGGTTTTCCATATGACTATCTCTGTTTTAATAGGGAGATGGAATTTTTAACTGCTGAATGTTACTTCGATTTGTTCTTCAGAACTCGTAGAAACCACTTTAGTTAAGAAGCAACTTTGTTTGTAACCTTGACTTTCAATAAAATGTTCTCCACTAGCTGGCGTATTGTGCAATCAACAAATAATAATAATAATAATAATAATAATAATAATATAAGGCCCTATAAAAAAGCTGAAGAAATGAAAATATCTATGCTGGAGTGCATCAACAGGTTTTATAAAGAAATCGACACTTGCTGCAAATCCATGGAAACTACATCAACTCAGTTTGCAGTTCTCGAACCCAAAAATCTCATCAAAATTTCAGAAGACCAACTTCCACAGTTTACACAAAACTTAGTGGACAACTATGATGAACTTTCTGAAGAAGGTATCCTTAGAGAAATTCTACAACTAAGGCGACACCTACAAGCTGCCGAAGTCTCAAAAGAAGATTCTTTGGAATGGTCTTCTTTAAGATCTTTGGAATTTATTGTAGAATATGAACTTTCAGACTCTGTACCAAATCTGACCTTCTTCTAACATTATGTGTTTTAGTAGCTTCATGTGAGAGAAGTTTCTCGAAACTAAAATTAATCAAGAGTTATCTAAGGTCCACCATGAGTCAAACTCGGCTCTCTGGTTTAGCCATGTTGTCCACTGAAAATAAAGTAGCAAAAGAATTGACTTTGAAGTAATTTCAAGATTTGCAGAGATCAAGGTTAGGGGGGAAAAAAATTGAAGTAGTAATGCTTACTTGTTAGGTAGATTATTCCATTAATGTGCCGCGTGTTTGATATTGACCAATAACGTTTAGCAATTCCACGGATATAGACCAATCACGATCTTTATGTTACAAAATGTTTGCTATTAATAAGAGGACGTGATTTTATCGTGACAAAACGTCAGCTCGTTACTCGACACTTAAGCATCAAAGTGCTGTGATTAATACGTCACATGTTGCCATTAAGCAGCACGAAAAGATTATTTTATACAACATAACGTGTTTCGAAATTGAAATAGGCCTAATATAAATGTACATCGATTAAAAACAATTTCAATTCGGTGCAAGCCAGTTTGTGTGCTTTTATTCTGTTCTGGCATTAGTTGACCTGAATTAGGTTAACTATGTCTTAAATGCACCATTGGTAGCACTGGTTACAACATGGCGACAACATGGTAACTCGAATCGCTTTATGGATGGCTGATTCATAGTATGCCATGATTTTGGGGCATAGTTTTGTTTTTATATAACAAAGTAATTATTACTAATTTTGTATAATCCGTTGAATTTACGAGTTACATCAGTTAAATTCGTTGCAGCTGCATCTATCGATCAACTCTTAAACTCTCGTGGGATTACCTTTGACTGTCCAAAAAATAACACCTGGAACTGTTCCATCTTTTCATAAGTTAAATGGGGGGGTGACAAAGAAATTTTCCGCACCGGGTACCACCTAAGCTTGCTACGCCACTGCCTATGCAAACACCTAATTGTGGAAATTCTACACTTTTACTTTACTTATCATTACAGTATGTCAAAATATTACACAACTACAGAGACATTATTTTTCAATTGTGCAGAGAATGCACGGTCCACCCGGCAGCAAGCTGTCGGCCAGTAAAGGCATAACCCCTCAATTCAAGTGCACGGGTTTCTGAATTAGGCGTACAGTTAGAATAATCACCTACCTTTGTCATAGAAGACGTTGAAAATGGCAATTTGTGGTGACATCAATATTGATATGAGTGACGCTAATTCTAAAACCGATGCAACTCACCTAAGAAACTGCCTAAAATCCTATGGACTTTATTGTACAAACAAGGAACCCACAAGGCTAACGAACTGCCTAGATAACATAATTACCAACGTACACAGCAATAGGCACACAGTGTATATCGTTGACCTAGGTGGTCATATATCCGACCATAAAGGTCTTCACATGGCTGTCTTGCTACGGGATTTCACCAGGTGCGGAGTGGTATCCCAGTGTAAGGTGGTAGAAAAAAGAATATATAGTGATATTGCCCTCAGTATTCTTAGGGCTAGATTAAGGGACGTCCACTGGACTGTGGTAGAATGCTTGCCAAATAATCCCCACCCGGTATTTCAAAACTTCTTTGGTACATTCATGGATATTTTCAATTCCTGTTTTCCCATGGTAAAGAGAAAAGTCTCCACAATTCCAAAGTGCAATAGAAAAGACATCAGTTGGTTCACTTCTCAGCTTAAGAACATGAGGAACAAACTTCTGGCCCTACAGACTGTTTATAACTGCACTAAATCAGCTTTGGTCAAAACAGTCTATAATGACTTAAGGAAGAACTACAGAACCGCCATTCACGAAGCCAAACTAAATGCGAACAATGACTTCATTGAAACATCACATAATAAGTGCAAAGCTGCTTGGAGCTTAATAAAAAGCAGTATACAAAAATCTGGTACAGTCCACAATGAAATCTCACCCTCAGAATTCAGAGAGTTTTTCAACGAGTCAGTAAAAGAGGCATGTGCAAAAGTGGTGCGAGATCCTACTGCTGCAACTGGATACCTGCATAATGTCCAATGCATTCAGACATGCTGCAACTGGAGAGAAGTGACCCCCTTGAATGTTATAGAGTGGTCAGGAAGATGAAGAATTCTGAGAGCAAAGATATTTATGGATTGTCTAAAAACATAATTAAAGCTGTTATCGATCTTATTGTCATCCCCCTCACTATGTGCATTAATATTTGTTTAATGATTGGTGTTTTTCCCCAGGAACTAAAAATCTCAAAGTTAGTTCCTTTATTCAAGAAAGGTGACAGAGCAAATCCAAGAAGCTATAGACCCATCTCAGTAGTACCTATTCTTTCAAAAATCTTTGAAATGATAATAAAGTTTCAACTTTGCAATTTTCTGAATAGCAATCATGTTATAAATGCATCTCAGTTTGGGTATGTATCAGAAAGAGGTACAACTGATGCTGTAAGTGAACTTGCAACTTGTGTAACCGACACTTTCGAATCAGGCAGTCTGGCCAGAGCAGCCTTGTGCGACCTAAGTAAGGCCTTTGACTGTGTTTCACATGAACTTCTATTACAGAAATTGGAGCATTATGGAGTGCGGGATATACAGTTGGATCTCTTCACCTCATATCTATCAGGTCGTGGATATATAGTTGATGTTGGTGGTACTAAATCAGCAATGAGTGGGGTTAGTGTAGGTGTACCCCAAGGTTCTGTGCTCGGCCCTATACTGTTCTTGATTATGATGAATGATCTTAGTGTGAATGTATCATGCAGGTCATTAATATATGCAGACGACACTACATTGGTAACAACTCATAGTGAACTTGAAGAATTAAACCTGGTGTGTACAAATACTCTGGAAGAAGCCAAAATTTGGTTTAAAGCCAATGGTTTTTGCCTGAATGAATCAAAAACACAGTTTATTGACTTCAATCTTAAACGTAGTGACAGTCAATCCGTAAAGCTACTAGGAATAGAAATTGACACTAAGCTAACATGGAATAACCATGTTGAACTTGTCTGTTCCAGACTAAGTAGAGTTCTTTATCTACTTCGTCGACTAGTAGGGATTGTACCTTATGAATAACTGCGGAACTCATACTTTGCCTACTTCCAAAGTATAGTTCAGTATGGATTATTATTATATGACCAGAGCTCAAAGATAGACAAAATATTATTGATTCAAAAGAAAGCAATCCGAATTATAACAGGATCTCCATATCTTGCCCATTGCAAACCGCTCCTTGTAAATACAGGTATTCTTACAGTGGTTAATCTCTATGTGTTGGATGTGCTAGTTTATGTTAAGAAAAACTTGAGTTCTTTTGTTCACAGAGAAAATGTACACACTTATCACACTCGAAATAAGAGCAAAATTGATGCACCTTTCTGTAGATTAGCAAAAAGCCAGTCAAACCATGTTAACATGGGCATCGGGTTGTTTAACAAACTCCCAACCGAATCACAAGATGTATCAGACAGTACCTACAAACATAAAGTTCATGAGTACCTTGTAAATAACCCTTTTTATACCATGGACGAGTGTATGAATTCTGATTTTAGAATAAGCTTCTAGCAATTTAAGTCTCTATGCCTCTAACATTTAGTTTTGTCTCTAGCATTTAAGTCTATATATATGTAACCCTGACGAAATCCATTGCATCTCTATGCCTAAGGATGAATAAAGGATCTAATCTAATCTAATCTGAGGTGTTATGTACATGAGCCTTTACCAGCCGATGACTTGATTCCAGGCCGCCGCACAAACTGAGGATTCTTGGCATATCGCAAGAATAATATATTGTATTTTGTTTCTTTAATTATTTATGTACAGTAGGCCTATATAAAATAAATGCACAACAAACAACTGACAGGGTGAGTGAATGACGATATGATGAGGTTAAAATTTATAACCATAGGCACTGAGGAAGTGCTTTGTTCATTACAGAACTGGCCACCAAGGAAGGTGTTTGGTCACGCATGCGCTCTTGGTACCATGCAGTGTAGACTTTCCTTCCACTCCTTCCCCCTTCACTGGTGCCACCAAAAGGACATGTAGCTATACAAAATTCTTAGGGGAGGGAGTAGAAGGGAAGTCTACACTGTATGCTACCAAGAGTGCATATGTAGCCAAATGTCTTCCTAGGTAGCTAGATCTGTACTCCTCGAGATGAAAACCTGTACGTGCCTGTGAGAGGAACATTTCCACTTAAGTTCTTCTTTGATAAATAAGCTACTCAAATTATAATACTAGAATGATCAGGAGATCAAACTTTTTAAAAATATTATTCCATTGCCTAAACAGCAATACCATCAGGCCTTTCCAACTGAGGTGCTGCCACAGTGCAGGCCAGCACCGGTGTAGCACCATAGGCAGCTCCACAGGTCTAGCCAGCGCTCAGCTTATGAAAGCCATTATTAATAACAATTTTGTGAACACATAAACACACCATTTATTCTCTGCATATACTGTGTTTGCCTTTGTGGACATTTAGAATTTAAGTCCATTGTTAACATCGTTTTGCCGCAACTAATTTACCAATATTGGGTACAATCGATTTGGCAATGGAAATTCTAAGTACTCTAAGGCAACATCAGACAGAGAAGTCCTGGTCTTACTTTTATTTAAATGCATAAATGAAAACATCTGTTCGCATGCATAAGTATACATCTGTTCGCACAGATGTAATTTTAAGGCAAGTGCATGAGGTTTGGGAAATTCCTATGGATGTAAAATGAAAGTAAATCACCGGTGTAGTGGTAGACCTGTACTTTTATCAGCTCTGTTTGGAAACGTGATGGTGATTTTCAGGATTTTCAGTCATAAATATTTCAAGTTGAGGTGCTATATCATTAATTTCTTTGAATCGGGCATTGAATTTATCGTGCAAATTCTGTAGCAACATCTGATACTCTCCAAGGTTTTTGTAAATAGACAAATTTAATGATTTTAATGAAGGAAAATTTTCAAAATTTTAGACTTTAAACTGATCTTTTAAATAATAAACTCTGCATTTTGAAAGCCTTAATTCTGTCACACATAGTGATGTGGGCCGGAAATATTCCCAGCGGGAAGGAACTTATAAAATGGGAATATTTTCCTGGCCAGGAAATATTTTCAAGAAGTGGGAATTTATTAAAAATCCTTAGTTTTGAACATTTTAATGCTTATTAAGTGTTCAAGTACCTTAAAATTAAACTATTTCTCATAAGGAAGTTTTCCTATGATATAATTTTTCACTTATTTTCAAAAGCAATGTACCTTGAGTCCATCTTCTTTTCAAAAATACAGTAAAACCTCTATGTAACGACCATCGCTGGTTCCATGAAAAAGTGGTCTTTAAGAGGGGTGGTCTCTTAATAGGGGGAATGCATTTTTATGTCTTAAAACTGAAAATACGGAACACAATGTTGTGACGCACTCTAAACCGTTCGAGCCAACCATTACTTGCAGAAAAATCGGTTACCCCTAGCTACTTAGCAATTTCTAAAGCTTTCTCTTTCATAAGCGGCCCACTAATTTGCATTTTCTTGGACCTGGCACTTTTGAACCATTCTAGAAGCAGGGTGTTCACATCTCCAAACTTCTCTTGTCTCTTCCTCTTAACACCACAATTCACGTTCTTTTCCCATTCATCAAGAATTTCGCTTTTTTATTTTAAAATCGTATTAATTTGAGTTTTTCCACACTTGAATTTTTCGGCAAGCTTTCTTTCCGATATTCCGGTTTCCCGTTCACGAATAAATTGAATCCGTTCCTCCAAGCTTAAAGCATTTCTCTTCTTACTGCACATTTTCTGTGAGTGAAGCTCACAACAATAAGACACTTTAATCTATGCAGGCCAAGAACTCCGAGCCTCTATTTACAGTAAAATGGGGTAATGTTTTCCAGGAAAAGAAAGACACGTCTATTTTCCCTACAATACATTTTGCTTGGAGGACAATGAAAGGGACTCATCCAGCACGTTTCTTAGAATCGAGAATTTCAGAAACCCCCTCATGTCCACTGAATAAACGTTTTCATAAGAAATAGAATTACCCCTCCGAGTCATTGCAATCATGTAGATAATAAAGGCAGGTCACAGGTAGGAAATTGGAATGTGTCCTATTCACGCCGCGCGCTGTACGGTACTTGTACGCTGTCTACTGTAAGGTATTTCCCAGAACGCGAAGGGGAAACAGCCCAAAGCATTGTTCAACCATATTCATATTTTCACTCCTGTAGAAGTACTGTACTGAAAATTGAAGAGACGTCTTGCAGTGCTCACATCAGTATTTCTGTTCAAATGCTGATTAATGCCTACCATCTGAGTAAATATTTTTTACGATTTTGGTCGTTAAAGAGGAATTTAACGCAAATGAAACTCTGGTCGTTGGTCGGGGAAAGGGGTGGTCGTTTAATAGGGGTACAAATAACATTGGCCTTATGGGTTTTACTGTCGGTTCCTGGAAAAATTGGTATTTAAAGGAGGTGGTTGCTAAAGAGGGGTGGTCTTTAAGACAAGTTTTACTGTAATAATTTTTTAAGTGAAACTTCTTTAGCCGTGATAGGGGTAAATCGAGAGCTTGTGTAACGCTCAAAATCATCACAAAATTAGTGTAACGCTCAAATTCGTCACGAAATTAGTGAGGTGTGACGGAACGGACTGCACAGAAAAAAATCAACTCAATGATTAGGCTTATCCAAAATTTTAAAAATCCAAAAATTAAAAATTGAAAATCCAAAATTAAAAAATTCAAAGAACCAAAATTCCAAAGCTAAATAATTCAAAGATCCAAAATATAAAAATAAAAAATCCAGAATTAAAAAAAATTAAAAATAAAAAATGAAAAAATCCAAATATCCAAAATTTAAAAAATCCAAATATCAAAAGTATAAAAATAAAAAATAAAAAATCCACATAGGCGTATCCAAAATTTAAAAATCCAAATATCAAAAGTATAAAATCCAAAAATTTAAAAAAATTAAAAATCCAAAAATTAAAATAAGTTTCACTTCTGTCGCATGGCGTTCCACACACACTTTTTTAATTTATAATCTCTTAGGTTTTCTTTAAATACTTGCATTTCATAAAGTGATACCTCACTCACATTTATTCAAACAGGATTAAAGATAAGTAATTTAATATACAGTGATACCTCGAGATACGAGTTTAATTCGTTCCCTAACCTTACTCGTATGTCAATTTGCTCGTATCTCAAAACAATTTTCCCCATTGAAATTAATTGAAATGCCATTAATCCGTTCCAGCCCCAAAAATGCTACCCCCAATTGTTTTTGTTATGTGCTTTTGAATAAGAAAAATGTATTTATAAATGACAAATATTGTATAAAAACATAATAAAAGAGAATGTAAAGCAAAAAAAAAAACTGGTTTTATAAAGTGTACATACATATTTGTTACACTTTCTTCGGACCCATGGTTATAAAAAGAAATGTGATAAAGTATGTAAATGCACAAAAAGCGCAAAGCCCTAGAAAAACATAGCAAAGATGCTTCGACAGCGAGGTAAACAAGCACACTGGGGGAATACGTGGGATAATGCGCGAAACGCACGAGGCGCAGGCGCAGTAAACTGGTGGGCCATGTGCAGTGTCGCAGCTGGCCGTTCCTCGTATCTCAAATGTCGCTCGTATTTCAAAACAAAACTTCGCTCGCTCGACAGCTCGTATCTCAAATAACTCGTATGTTAGGGCACTCGTATCTCGAGGTACCACTGTATTTGTAAATAGATTGTGTTGGTATTTAAAATAAAATGCCAAAAACCAACACCTTCAAGATTATCACTGTTTAATATTACACAAACACAAATTTAAATAAAAGTTTATGGTATAGTATTTAATCACAAGTCAGTCCCATGGTCTAGGCCTAGGCTAATCCTACTGTAGTATGGGGGGAAATTTAGTTCTTTCATGACTTACGAGGGGAAAATATTTTCCCTCCACTCCAGAAATTCATACACCAGCTAGGGTTGCCACCTTTTGGTAAGGCTAAGGAAAGACACTTGTCAAATTTATGCAGATCGCAGGTCTTCATATCTAAATTTATGCATGGAATAATTTATTAATAATAGAAAGAATATTCTATTTTCTATATTCTGTATTAAGATTAAAGTTCTTCAGTGTCCCATAAAGATTGTTTTCTGTGAAGTCAAATACTTTCCCTAAGTAATTCAAAGCTTTCTCATAGAATTTCAAAAAGCAATGTACACTCATGGACATGTTTTGAAAAAATTATGGTGAAGCGGTAATTTATGCACAGGTCCCCCTTTCACTGAATAATAAAAGACTCTTGCACCAAAGATAATATGTCACAACTATAAACAACAAAATAATATTTCATCATAAAAAAAAGACCTTTGCACCAAAAATCATATTTCACAATTATATGAGTGGGGGTGGGGGACTCGTGTGCGGCATAAAATACCTTTTTCCCAAAATTATGAACATTTGCAATCCAGACTCTGACTATGTAATGGCTTACCACTAAATTTAGGAATAATGGGTGGCACATTTAGTTAATTCTTACTCAACGAACGACACACAAAACACACAGAGAACGTGGATTCAAATTACAACTGATAACACTAGGCACGTCTTGCTGTGCTATAATTCCAGGAACTGTACTTGACAACTCAGGGTGGTGTGTCATATGTTCTGTTTACGGTACTTCCCCGTTGGATTACCCCGGGTGTGCTGATCAAGGTCATACCCCAAGAATGCCTGTATGACTTATACAAACAAAGAATAATATCATGAGCGGTGATTTCACTGCTGCCAATGCGATACATTTTAGCGATGGAACAATATCAATATCTTGATCATGAGTCGAAATTCACAAAATATGCCACTAAGAATTGCTTTCTCAAATTTTGTTTTGGAAGAATTTGGCATCCCACAATATAATGCGTCCCTCCCGGGACCATGAAAATGTTCTTAAAATGCGGGATGTCCCGCCTAATTCTGGACAGGTGGGAACGCTAACATCAGCATCACTCCAGCTTTCAGCTAGTCACCCATTTTGTTTTTGTCAAGTTATACCCATGTTGTTATAGAACCTGCTTTAAGGTTATTTTGTGTGAAGTTATTAAAGTTACAAACTGTTGAAAACTTGTATTTACTTTTGTTGTTCCTACAGTTAACATTGTTACACAATGGTGAAGAAAAAAGGTGTAATTTGGGATTTTTTCAATATAAAAGTTTGTTCAATGCACTCTTTTGTTACAGTAATGTTCTTTATTGACCTTCAAGAACCAGGGCGTATTTATATTATTAATTACCTCATTTTCATGGTTAACTATGTGAAAACCCAGTAAAACGTCTTAAAATATTTAATATGTAATTAATCTCTGTTCATTCCTTATGTTCTTTCATTAATTATATTTTAATATTTGAACTTATAGTTTTTTAGTTTTATTTAACCTAATCATGATTAAATTTAAGTATTATTTAACAATTAATTGTCACTTTATGTAACAAATATGTATCCCTGAGTTATCTTGCTCGTAAATCATAAATTCCCTATATTTTAATTTAGCAGTTTTGGAGTTTTGTTTAACCTAATCATGATTAAATTTAAGTATTATTTAACAATTATTTATTTATTACTTTTCATAATAAATAGGTGTCTTTGATTTACCTTGCTTGTAAATCATAAATTCCTGGGAATTTATGAATTTTGGGAATATTTCCGGGAACATTCCCTGGAAATATTTCCTCAAGTTTAAATTCCCAGTAATTTTACATCACTAGTCACACATAGTGTTAATTGACTAATTTCTCCCTTGCAACTAAATATTTAGATAATTTAAATAAGACGTTATATACACCAAGAAAGCGAGGCCAGCTACCCATTGTGCTGTCTCTGATGAACACATGCAGTTGCACTGGTCGCTGCTGAGTGCTCACTGGTGTGCCCCAGCGCAAAGTGCTCGAGTTGGAAAGGCCTGATCTAGACAATTATTGAAGTCAACAGTATATGATAAGAGCCAGAGGAACAATAGCAGGACTGTTCAAGAGCTTCTGCTTGCCATCTTCATTTGCAAGACACTTGAGGTGATACATCACTCAACAACTTTTACTCATTAGCCAAAGAGACAATTGAATCCTCTAGATTCAAAATCCCCTAAACGCCAAATTATATTTTCTTATTTTTTGTATATCACCAGATTTGTATGGATGGCTTAAATTGGTTTATTTATATGTGAGGTTCAAAACTCCCAGAAGTACTATATAATGCCATGTTGAAAATCAGAGTTAAGTTCAAAAACCCCTCTATCCCACTGCTTTAAACTTCAAAAACACCTCTATTTTTGAATGGCGTTTAGGAGGTTTTGAATCTAGAGGATTCAATTATTATTTAACTAGTGAACATATAACATTTCTAGTTATTTTCTTTTGTTGTTAGTGTGTTGCTACGTTTTGTAACCCCTAATTAGGGGAAGTACAATGAACTAATTAAATTATTGTGACATGACAACAAGTAGATATATCATTTAGCAATTTGATTCTACAGTAGCCTATGAGGATTTTCCTTTTTCAAATATACAAACAGTTTTTCTTCCAAAATATGCATTTGTATTGTTTGCAGTTAAACATGAAACTTAATACCGGTACAACTTTTAACTAGTGATTTTGGATTCTATTCAAGATCTGCTCATACATTGTAACTACTGCAGCTGCTTTTAGTCAGTAGGCCTATAGCCCACCAGCGGCTAAGGATATACACAAAGCCTTATGTGGTTATGATTCTGGCTATGAAACAATATGACAGAAAAGGAGAAGTGGAACAGGACCATGGAGGTAGCCTATAATTTCCAAACCAGTAATTAGCCTTAACAAGTATATGGGTGATTCTTCAAATACGGGAAAATTTGTGTTCCGAAATGATATTTCCCTTCAAATTCAACTTAAAAAAAAAATTAAAATAAAAGTTTGTTTCTACTACTTCCATACTACAACTATCACTTTGAAATGTCACTAACTTTAAATTCTGATATTCCAAAATCAAATTTAATTCAATTAAATGTCATCCACATGCCCTGTCCCATACCCCGGTTTTGTATATTCTAATGCATTTTTCCACAAAACAAAATGTTATTTCCTTTTCAACTTTTTTCCTGTCAATGAGTATGAATGTGTGAAGAATATTAACCCCTAAAAAATAAAATGAAATAAAATTGTCACCCCACCTAATGAACATAAAGAATGTCCCAAGGGTTTTTGGTCATCCACATGGCTGAAAAGAATAGAATTTTTTCTGCAAAAATGAGAAATTTGTATAACTGGCAACAGTGTTAGAAAGCCAACAGGACAGCTTGTGGTTGAATTGTAAGGTTGAATTTTGCTTGCTTACAAACAGTTTGGGATTAACGAAGGACTTTGCATCATTTTCAAGGAAAGCGTTTTTATTCCCCGTCATTAACATTGTTAGGAAAATTTAATATGTAATTTATATGTTGGTAATAATTTGTATTTTGTATGTCGATCATATTGGGCTTTGGAAATAATAAATTAGTTGCTAAGATGGCTGAAAGTCAAAATTAGCCAATTTCATTCATGGTCCTCGCAGCCCGGACGTTCTACATATGAACTACAAGAAGCCAGCTTCCTAAATACCAGGTATTTATATTCATGTTACAACGATTGCATAATATGGATGAAACCGACAAACGAACGCTAACTAAAAAGCGAGCTACACTAAAAGCAAGCATAACTCGCATTCAGCACTTCATGAACACAGAACTAGATTCTGCTGATGTTAGCCTTATTCAAGTAAAATTAAATAGATTGCTCTCTACTAATGAAGAGTTCAAGCAAGTTCAGAGTGAACTAGAACTGAATGATGAAGACATCGCAGAAGGTCACGCTGCGTATAGACAGGAATTTGAAGACATTGTTGACCGTCTAGAAGCTAAACTCAGAAAGGCAACGGTTGCACAAATTGTGCATGAAAATGACGACGTAATCACCCAGTCATCTCGTGGCAGATCCACATATGTAAAGCTTCCTAAAATAAACTTTCCCACTTTCAGTGGTGGTCTAACCACCTGGCTAAACTTCAAGGATACCTTTGAAAGCCTAGTGGTGAATAACAAGGGGCTCTCAAATATAGAAAAATTTCACTATTTACTCTCTTCCCTGAGAGGGAAAGCTAAGGAGAGCATAAGAAATATCAGCGTATCTGAAGCAAACTTCCCTGTAGCATACAACATTCGCCCAAGCTGATAGCAGCCGAATATGTCAGGCAAATCATGGAGATACCTCAGAAACTATGTTCAAATGAGACCAAAATACACCATCTTATAAATACATTCAAAGGCAGTATAGACGCACTTAATGCGCTGGATGCCCAACCAAGCATCCTAGACTTACTCCTTAATGAGCTATTACTCTCCCGTTTAGACAAAAAATTGAGGCTAGAATTTGAAACTCAACATGCACAACTCGATGCGGTAGGATTCAAGGAACTCATTAGTTTCTTGGAAAGACGTTGCCAGACACTGCAACTCTGCTCCTTGAACCAACCAGCTGCCAGTAGCCAGAGTCATCAGAGCAAACCCAGGCTACGCATTGCTCCACAGCAACAAACGTACATTTCAACATCAGCAAGATGTTTTATCTGTTCAGAACAACATAAAATGTACAAATGTCCGAATTTCCTGAAATTAAGTTGCCACAAAAGATTCAAGTTGATAAAGGACAACAAACATTGTACCAATTGCCTGAGCTCATTACACACATGGAGAGAGTGCAATTCCAAGACTGCATGCAAAATATGCAATAAATATCACCACACGCTACTACATCAGGAAGATGGGAACACATCAAACACAAGAAAAGCTAATGGCTCTACGACACAAATCTCACAAGGCAGTAATTCACGTCGATCAACATACCATTCACTGAAAAACGTTCCGAATTCACAGGTACTTCTAAGTACAGCCATAGTTAAAGTAAAGGACTCAAATGGAAGATATCACCACCTACGTGCCGTGTTAGACAGCGGATCCCAGAGCAATTTCATCTCTGAGCAAGCAGTGCGTCTGCTCAAGCTTAAGAAGAGAAAAACCACGACCATAGCTCTGCAATCGTTTGGTGATCTGACATCCGAAGCTGATTCATCAGTAAATATAGATGTACACTCGACAGTCAGCGACTTCCACTTCAATATGGAATGTGTATTACTATCTAGGATAACTGGCCATATTCCTACATTCAATATTAATTACAAGGACTAGAATATTCCGAATGATGTCATTCTCGCCGATCCAGACTTCCACATTCCTCAGAGTACTCATCTGTTAATCGGAGCTCAATTCTTCTTGCAACTTATGAAGGAGAGAAAGAAAACCCGAGAAGGATATCCTACTCTTCAGGACACTCATCTAGGGTGGATTCTTAGTGGAGAGTATCCGCAGCAACTGATTGAAGCTGGAGATCGCAAACGAAAGTCACTTTTCATTAGATCTGAACTCAGCCTAGAGAACCCGATTCAACGGTTTTGGGCTTTAGAAGAAATAGATCATATAACGCATTCACCAGAACACAAAGAGTGTGAGAAGCATTCTAAGGATACAACTGTACGTGACGAAAGTGGCAGGTACATTGTAGAACTTCCCATCAAGAAAGAAATAAATTTAGGAAACTCCAAAGACATGGCTAGCAAGCGCTTTCATTTTCTAGAGAGAAAACTTCAAGTAAAGAGCAAACTTCGTCAAGACTACATAGAATTCATGAAGGAATACGAGGCACTTGGACATATGGTCGAATTTCAATCAGACTCTGCACGTGAAGAACATGAAAACTACATGCCTCATCACGCCATCCATAAGCATTCGAGCAGCAAAACCAAAATGAGAGTGGTTTTTGATGCCTCTGCAAGAACCGAAAATGGTGTGGCCCTGAATGACATTTTGATGGTGGGACCCACTGTGCAAGACGACTTATGCTCATTGGTCATGTGCTGTCGCATGCATAGAATAGCCTTTACGGCTGATGTGGAGAAAATGTACCGGCAAGTGAAGGTACACCCAAAGCATCAATCATTGCAATGCATATTATGGTGAGAAAGCCCTGATGAAGAGCTCAAAACTGCATCAGCATCCTTCCTGGGCCCTATTTCATAAAAGTTACAATTTTACAGGTGACAGGTGACATAAAATTGTCTTACAGGTTTACATTTTGACAATTGTGTTTTTCATAAAAGCTGACAACTTTACATAAATGTCATGACAATTTTGTAGATTTGTATGACAATTTTACATATTGTTGTTTCTCAAAACTTTTGAGTTTACAGGTAAAAGTCTGACAAATATGTCAAATCTTAGGATACCTATCATTTATGAAACATTAATTTTTGCTGACATATTTACAAATTTACAAAAAATGTAGAATTGTCATTACAGAAGTGACAGGCAATCTTTCATATGTAGGCCAACAGAGTAGGTTATGTAAATGTGTGGCATAACTTGGCAAACTTTCTTGTGATTTAAACTTTGTTAATAAACTTGCTAAATTGTCTTGGTAATAATGAACACTAGTAGCAGTGATATTGGTAGTAGTGAAAGTGGTGAAGAAATAGACATGAAACCACCCAGTGTTTTTAGGCAATGGATTAACCTAACTTTCAATTTCAGTGACTTTGTATTAAAATAGAAATATAATTAAATTATTTTCGATAGTAATAATCGATTGATTTGGTATCATATTCGATGTTGAGACATTTATGTGAGAGCCATCTACAGTGTACTAAAGTAATCTTTAGGTTTGACATAAAATTGTCGCGTTTATGAAATGGATTCTTTTAGTCTGACAATTCACATTAATTTGCCTGTAATGTAAGGAAAAGTTGTAATATTTATGAAAAATACAATTGTCGTGACATATTGACAAATTTGTCAGACTTGACATAATTGTCGTATTTGTCACACCTGTAGAGTTTTATGAAATAGGGCCCTGGCTACAAGGTGTCTTCAACAGCTAGCAACAGATGAAGCTACAAGATTTCCTCAAGCGGCTTCAGTCCTCCGAAATGATTTCTACGTGGATGACTGCATCTCGGGAACAGAGACTCTAGAAGAAGCCCTAAAATTGCGTGTTGAACTTCAAGACCTTCTTCAGCTTGGAGGATTCTCACTGCGAAAATGGTGCACGAATACGAATAGTCCAGAACTATTAGAATCAATCCCAGAAAACTTAAGAGAGCACAAGCATTCGTTAACTGATGATGACAGCAGTTTGGTTAAGACGCTAGGTTTGACTTGGCATCCTTCTTCTGACGTATTCCAAATCAACTGTGGATTGAATTCAAACGACGCCAATAAACGCAGCTGCTCTAAACGCATGGTACTCTCCACCATATCATCGATATTCGACCCACTAGGTCTGGTAACTCCCGTGGTCATTCTCTGCAAGGTATTCATGCAGCGCCTGTGGCAAGAAGGATCAGGATGGGATGACCAATTGTTGGAAAGCTTACTTGAAGCTTGGATTGATTTATATAAGCAAATACCCATGCTTAATGACATTAAAATTCCACGATTTGTTCTCATTGAAGGAAACGTGAATAGCATTGAGATACATGGTTTCTGCGAAGCCTCACAGACTGCTTATGGAACTTCAATATACTTAAGATCCATGAACGACAAGGGAGAAGTTCTCACTAGGCTCCTATGTGCAAAATCAAGAGTGGCGCCTCTTAAGCAAATATCAATTCCACGCCTCGAGTTGTGTGGTGCTCTGATCTTGGCTCGTCTTGTCAAGAAAACCCCTAGAATGCTGCGCACAAACCCAGACAGTGTATACCTTTGGACTGACTCAGCAATTGTACTGGCTTGGCTACGTGCATGCCCCACAAATTGGAAGATGTTCGTGGCCAACAGAGTAGCGGGAATACAAGACATTGTTCCGGCCTCCCACTGGCGGCACGTAAGGTCACAAGACAACCCAGCAGACCTTGCTTCAATCAATGCTTCTCAAAGACTGTCAGCTATGGTGGGAAGGCCCCAGTTGGCTGCGTCTAGATCCCTTGTCATGGCCATTACAAGAAAGATGCAACGCTTCGAAAATTCCAGATCAAAGAACTGTGGTATCACTTATTGTCATGCAACATAATGACGAATTCTTAGATCTTTTTCATCCTTAAACAGACTACTTAGAACAATTGCTTATTGTCTGAGATTCTCTTCCAACTGTAAGAAGACTCGCAAAGACCGTGATACGTCCTCATTGAAACCGCATGAGGTAAATAATGCCTTCAGTGTTTGCCTAAAAATCGTGCAGTCTGTCTCTTATCAAAGGGAAATACAGTCCATCACCCAAGGTAAGCCTATTGATGCAAACAGTAAGCTAAAGAGTTTGAGTCCAATTTTGGATCAAAATGGCTATCTTCGAGTTGGGGAAGACTACAAAACGCACTAGTTGCCTATGCAGTCAAGCATCAGCTCATACTTCCTCCTCAACAACACTTTACCAAACTTGTTGTCCTGAGAGATCATCAAGATTATTACACGCTGGACCTCAACTTCTCATATCATCACTACGCCAGAAATACTGGGTTCCCAGGATTCGACAAGTCGTGAAAAAATGTACTCACTCCTGTCTCACATGCTACAAACTGAAGAAAGCAGCAGCTCAACAGAAAATGGCAGATCTTCCAAGACCCAGAGTCACTCCTTCTAGACCTTCCACCAACGTGAGAGTAGATTATGTAGATGTAGATATCTCGTCTGTAGATCCTGTGTTATGCTGGTCCATTTGTGATACGAATAGGTAATCAGCATAGCAGAGTTACTGCGAAAGCATATGCTGGAATCTTCACATGTCTTGCAACCAGAGCACACAGAAATAATTTCAGATCTTTCAACAAGTGCATTCATAGCAGCACTTCGTCGATTCACTTCACGTCGTGGTTGCCCTGCCAATATCTACAGTGATAACGGCACCAACTTCATCGGCGCATCAAGGGAACTAAGGGAGATTCAAGAGTTCTTACAAGAGAAGGAGATTATAGAAGCAGCAGGAAGAATGAGCATCGCCTGGCACTTCATCCCTCCCTCTAGTCCTCATTTTGGAGGTGTCTGGGAAAGTATGGTAAAGGCATTTAAGTATCACCTTCGACGTACAATGGGATCAACAATTCTCACCTTTGAAGAGTTGACCACACTTGCTTCCCAGATCGAAGCCTGTTTGAATAGCCACCCTCTATCCAGACTCAGTGATGATCCAACAGATTCATCCTACCTTACTCCATCCCACTTCTTGGTTGGTGAGCCTCTGACAGCCGTTCCTGATTATGACCTTAAAGACTGTCCTGTCAGTAGTCTTTCTAGATGGAAACATATCCAGAAAATGACACAAGACTTCTGGAAAATATGGCACACAGACTACCTCAACACACTTCAGCAACGTCACAAGTGGACAGAAGAACATCCCAATCTGCATCCTGGTTATCTTGTGATCATAAAGGAAGATAACCTTCCTCCTCTTCAGTGGAGTGGTCCATCTTGGTGACTTCGGTCTTGCCAGAGTTGCTAGTCAAGACTGGCACCGGCTCTATAATGCGTCCGATTAAGAAACTGTGTGTTTTACCAGAATTTCAATAACAGTGATTACATCAATTAAACACATTGACTTCGAATGCATCACAAATCTTTAATTTTGTGCCCAGATATGTTTTGCAAAAGGCAGTTGACTTTTGGTGGGGCGGTATGTTAGGGAAATTTAATATGTAATTTATATGTTGGTAATAATTTGTATTTTGTATGTCGATCATATTGGGCTTTGGAAATAATAAATTAGTTGCTAAGATGGCTGAAAGTCAAAATTAGCCAATTTCATTCAAACATGACTTCTACAAAGTAGGCAAAAAGTGAATATTAATTAATTTTGATTATGCACTATGATAAACCTTCCAATTCAAAGTACCTGACTGAAGTTGAGCCTACAGAGGTTTAGGAATGGCTTGCTGAGACCACTTGAACTCCTTTTTTGTCATCCACATGCCTGATTTTTGTGTCATCCACATGCCTCATGAAGGGGTAGGCCTATGTGGATGACTCTCAAGTCATGTACCTGATAAATGTAGGGTACTATTGTGTTTGTGGTGTCTGTGACCTGTACTTAAAATCTTAAAACTGATTAAATGAATTTCTGCTTGATTCCCCCCCCCCCAAAACCATAAAACCACTGTCTAGTTAAAATTACATTAATTCCAAAGTATACACACAAATTTGCAAATTTGGTGCAAAATCAACTGAAGCACACTGAGAAAAATATGAAATCACATAAAGAAAAGCAGATTGTTGCCAAAGTTAGCCATTAATGTGGCCTTCTGCCATCCACATGTATAAGGATGTCATTCACATGGCCTTAAAAAAATTAAAAAATAAAAATAAATAAAAATATAAACATTTAAGCTCTGCTGGTGGGTTATTATAATCAAGCAACCCCTGAAGTATTTTAGTAATTTTTTTGAGATTTTAAAAACAAAGTAAAAAATTTAAACTACAAGCTGCAGAAATGAAATTCCTTAGATCGGTTAAAGGTTGCACCAGGCTAGATAGATTTAAGAACGAAGATATACGGAAAGATTTACAAGTAATATCATTAGAAGAAAAAATTTGTAATTACAGAGATCAATGGATTCAGCATATCTCTAGAATGGACTCTAACCGAATTCCAAAAAAAATTCTCAACTATAGACCAAGAGGAAGGAGAGACCTGGGGCGACCTAGAAAAAGATGGATAGATGCAATGTGAAGCCGGAACAGGCTGGAAGCCTAATCCTTGTATTGAAGAAGAAGAAGTAAAAAATTTGGATTTTACACACTCCAAATTTTCCCGTATTTGAAGAATGACCCATATAGGCTAACAACAGAGAAACTTGTCAGGTTGGCCAGACTTGGATTTGAACCCACAATCTCCCAATTATGAGTCAGATATTAGCTACTGAGCTACGGTACTTCACTCGGTTATATGTGTGATTGAAAATGTGAATCAGGTGTCATTATAGAACAAGGATTCATTGCAGTGTGGATGAACTAACCTCTCATGTGAGGATGTTCTATGTTGCACTAGTTGGGAAAAGATTATTAAAAAGGTTCAGCAAATTCCAATGCCAGAACTCGAAATTACGCAGCTACTTGTGTGCACATCTTATGTGCAGTACAATAGTACAACATTATTACCCACTTTTGTAAAGATTGGTAATAGTATATTTTGTACTTTGCAGAAAAAAAGACATTAAGTTATGTGAAATTATCCACAATGCAAAGTTGGTAGTTGAAACTAAATATTTGATATGTGATAGTTACCAAAGAGCTGCTCACAATGTGCAGCTGACTTTTCAAGTTTAAGGAATCATCTATTATCGGTATTTCTATTGGACAATTCAAATCAATCTTAATACTATCTCAATACAATAGAGTTCCTGTTTTCATGATTTTTTTTTTTTAAGCACTAGGCCTATCTCCTTAGCCATACAGTTTTCCCTTCTGGAACGGGAAACTTCATTAAATGTACTTACTTTTGTTCAAGGAATTGATTAAGAGGTGAAATTAGTCGTTTTTAGAACTTGATCTTGTATTTTTACCCATATCAATCAATTCATTTTTATTATGCATAAAACACGCCAGCCATATTATGGTTCTGAGCAAAGCAGAATGTCCAATTGCAAAGCAGGATGACCAACTGTCCTTCTTGCATTAAGGTAAGTAGTGGCAGGGAGATTCTATTTTAGTGGCAGTTAGGTTAGGTTAGGTTGAGAATAATGATATTAGGGCATACCGAATTCACGCATTTTGAAAATGAGTCCTATAATATCTTCCGCGAGGTTTGTCGTGTGTGGTCAAGCTGTTTAGCCAGGTAGATGGCCGTCAGATTATATTATTATCATGAATGATGTATTTGAAGGTAAGAGAATTACAGTATGTATTCTTATATAGCCTATGAAAAGTTTCGGACCTAATTATAATCCTTGGACCTAGGGACATATTTTTAACTTTGTTCGGTTTAGTAAAAATTAAAACTGTATGGCTAAGGAGATAGGGCTGGTCCCTTTTTATTTTATTTTTTTTATGGTAATGAAACAATGTTTTCAGAGAATTTATGGATGCACTGCCGCACACCCATGTGAAACGTCTGCACTGCACACACAAGGACCAATGAAATGTCTACTTAGTGAATTGAAATCAACCTGAATACCGTATGGTAAGTTTTCAGGGAAGTTAATATAGTCTCAATCCAACACGATCCCACTTAGGCCTTTTAGGTGTATTGACACTAAGATTCAAATCGATCTGAATGCCTGTTTTCATGAGGAATTAAACATAGTAAGCGTATTCATATCAATTTGAATTCTCCATGAAATCAAAGTAGGCCCTAGCCTAATTATGTAGTAAGATACAGTTGCATAAATATAGAGAGATTAATTTACAACTTAGGTCTATATCTAACTTTGTATTAAATTTTTTTGCCTTTTGGGAATAAGCAGATTTATTTCTACGGATTTAGTTTAGCACTCTACTGTAATTTCACGCAACACGTTCAAAGTGGTTAAGCGACCCAAAGGTTGAACACCAACACTCCCATTGGCTGGCCAATGATCTTGTATCTTATTGGCCATTCCTGCAAAGGCTTATCCAGAGCTGCCAATAATTATATATACGCATGATCTCTAATTATTTGGTTAAGATCCCTCCCTGTTACACTTTATAATAAGTAGGCCTACTGTACTCAAAGCTCCCGGTGTGAAGCTTGGAAGGGGGTCCAGGGACCCTGATGGGGCTTTGCCTCCAATAAAGAAAAACAAGGGATCCAGGGCTGATACAAAGTAACCATTCATGAAGGGGGTCTGGTGGAAAGTAGGAGGGAAGTCCGGGGGCACAGGAGGGAAATCTGGGGCAGATATGAAGTTTTATTTTTATTAGATACCTTGGCCTTGATAGTGACTGAGCCACAGAGACCAGTTTTTTACCATTAGGTTTCCAGTAGGCCCATTGAATTATCACTTGTACATGTATTTATACTTGTAACAGGAACGTCACAAGAACATTTATCAAGAATAGCAACAAAGGCTTTTCACGAGTTAAACACGTGGTTTCTAGGTAATAAAATGACACTTAATATTGATAAAATCCACTTTATACAATTTAGGACAAAAAACAGATGTATCTCAAATCTTGATTTTAGTTATCAAACACAAATTATAAAAGAAATTAGCAATGTAAAACTTTTAGGACTACAAATTGACCAAAATCTTGACTAGAAGACACATAGAAATAAGTCCAAAACTGTGTTCAGCGTGTTTTGCTTTACGAATTTTGAACAATATATCACAACAGGATGCATTACTCATGGCATATTTTCTCTCGGTAATGAGGTACGGAATCATATTCTGGGGCAACTCTTCCCATAGGGAGAAAATATTTAGATTACAAAAACGGGCAGTAAGAATAATACGTGCAAAGAAAAAAAGGGAATCCTGTAAACCGCTATTTGAAAAATTAAAAGTCCTCACTCTTACAGGGGAGTATATAGCCTATACTCTGTTATGTGTTATGTAGTGGATAATATTGATAAATTTCAAACTAATTTTAGTGTACATGGACGTACTACCAGAAACATTAATGATCTACACAGACCAACTAACTTGTTAAAACTCTTTCAGAAGGATGCTTATTATTCTGCAATACAGATATATAACAAGCTTCCAAGCAACATTAAATTATTATGTATTCAAAGAAAAAGCAAACCTTTCAAAACATCTGTCAAGAAATTTTTAATAACTCACACCTTCTACAATTTGGAGGAATATTTCCAGCTTGCAGTTTCTGTATATTATTGATATAACATGCATATATTTTTTGATCTGACGTGTTCTATATCCTTGAGCCCCGCTCAACACAGGATCTACAGGACGAGATACAGAGTGGTGCACGAAATGTCATACCATTTAATTATCTCATAAATATTCTAACAGGGCTAGTATAAGCCGAAGTTCGTGGAAAATCCGATAGGTTTCATCACATGTCGGATTTCACCATGGCAACAGACATAAACATTAGTTTGTAAAATGGCGCACAAAGGGCATTTGAATGGTGAACATAAGGTGAAAGTTGTTCTGTTTTTCGCCGAAACGAAGAGTGTAGTTTTGACTCAGAGACGTTTTCGTGCTCACTTTGACAAGGTGGGCTCCTAGCAAGCAGACAATTTACAGATTAACTGAGTAGTTTGAAAGTAACTATTCTGTGTTGGAGAAAAAGCGGTCGCGATGTGCTAGCGTTCGTACACCTGAAAATATTGAAGCAGTTCGCGTTGCTTTGACTCGAAGTCCGTCTAAATCAACAAGAACGGCTTCTGCAGAGTTGGGAATCTCTCGTAGGTCAGTACAAAGGATTGTCCATTCAGATCTTCACTTATTCCCCTACAAAATGACTGTACTGCATAAACTTACAGATAGAGATAAAGAGCGGAGGCTACAATTTGCATTGTGGGCACTGGAAGAAGAGGCTGTACTCCACAACACATGGTTTACAGACGAGGCCTACTTTCATGTGAATGGTGTTGTGAATAAACAAAACGTTCGATTCTGGGCGACGGAACCTCCCTGCATACTGCATGAGAAAGAAATGTTTGGAGCAAAAGTTTCTGTATGGGCTGCAATTTCGAGTCATGGAATCATCGGTCCATTTTTCTTCGAAGAAACTGTCAACCAAGTTTGATACAAACCATGTTGGAAAACAGTTTTATTCCCCATCTCATGACAAAAGGTCTCCCTATGGAAACACAGTGGTTCATGCAGGACGGAGCCCGTCCACACACTGCAAACACTGTTCTGGATTACCTGCACGACACGTTTCATCTTCGTGTGATGTCACATTGCTTTCCTGAACGACATGGGGGAAAAATTTGGCCGCCTCATAGCCCAGACATTAATCCATGTGATTACTTTTTATGGGGATTCTTAAAAGACAAAGTTTACCACCGGAGGCCAGAAAATGTTGTGCAGCTCAGAGCGCATGTAATGGAGTTGTGCCATGCGTTATCTGAAGACTTGTGTCAAAAAGTGGTGACGAATGTAAGGGTTCGTTTACAAGAGATTGTGAGGCAAAACGGCGGTCATATTGAACACACTCAGCATTAAAGACAAAATTCCATGTCCTAATGATCACTTCTATGTATTCTATGTAAAGCTATAATAAAAATTAATATGTGTTATGTGTAAAATAAATGGTATGGCATTTCGTGCGCCACCCTGTATCTACATCTACATCACCATGTGACCAATTGCCCAACAATAGAACATCGGCTAGAGCATGGAGATTCATGTTTTTACAGCAGTTTTCAGTGCCTTTTTAGGTTAATTTTGTGTTTACTTCTTCACGATTTTAATTGTATTTAGAACCTTCATACAAATGTAGGGTGCTTATAAATGAAATCTATGGGTTTTAAAGGATAATATAACATCAAATTTGACCGTCTTCCATGCTTTTAAACTGAAAATATCACAAACAGCTGAGTGCTATACTATGATTAAATAATTTTCAATGATGTAATATGAGGGCTTACTCGTAGTTGTGTATTTGGAAGGCCTAGTTGAAAATGAATTTTTGACTGCAGACTACAACTACCAGCAAATGCAAATTGTAAAAGGCGTCCATTACTGTCTACATGTAGAATTTCAGCTACAGACTACCGACTTCACACAGTGGATAGACCATAAGTCCATAAAACAGAGCCATATTGACTTATTTAAATTACAAAATGCAGTAACTCAGCCTTGTCAATATTAAAGTCTTTAAAATGTTGAAATCAATTATATTTGTGTGTCTACTCTGTGCTCATCTGGTGAAGCTTAATGTAAGTAACAAAGGCCTAGGCCTACATCATAATATGTTACAATAACGTTATCACTGAGGATGACATCAAGTTGGTCGAAATATATTTGATTTCAACATGCTAAAGACTTTAATATTGACAAGGCTGAGTTACTGCATTTTGTAATTTAGACCGTAAGTGCTAATGCCACAGAATTTCCTAATTAAGAGCATTACAGTGCTTACAATTCGATGCAGATGACAGCATCACATCCAAGCAACCGGGCATCTGTATCAGCAATACTTCCAGCTAATATATGAACATTAAATGGATCGTTTCGCTGTACACGATCTAAATAATCGGCGTTTAAAGGAGCTACTCGATTACATTTGCATTCCAACATCTCAACATCAATGTCCACAGTCAATACTTCTAGCAATCCAGGAAGGTTCTTTAAGAATGGAAAGAACCCAAATTCTGAGCATCCGAAATCAACAACCTAAACAAACAAAATGAGCGATAATACATTTCATTCATATGTAATTCACTCATTTATTATTACACCGGCACACGTTTTCGTACCTTCTTTATTTTCCCTTTCCATCTTTCATCCTGTAAAACATTTCTGACCGCAATATACCTTTGTTCATACACAGGAGGATAAAATTTTATACCAATATTTTCTTCTAATTCGGCTGAAGAAGTGAGAAATTCAATGCTGTTAGACGAATTATGTACATATTTATTATGTTCTCCATCTTTTCTACGAACTTTGCACAAAATTGTTGTTAACAGAAATTTACTCACTATAAAAAAATTATGAAACAATACTATCATTTCGCTTTTGTCGTAGGTATTTCAAATTATGTTTTCAGAGTAGAAATGAAGATTATAAAACATTTTCCCCAAATTACGTATAGTGTAAAATGTCAAATTTGTGTCTCAAATTGAAAACATTACTCTCGTACAATTTCGATAGTTGTGTACCAGTATAGGTAACAATTCTGTACGACCTTGTCAAATATCCCTTCATTACGAAAAACTTGCATATTACGAATGAATGAAGGTGGGATTGCGCACAAATGAATAAAAGGAAGTGCGCATAAACATGCATAGATATGGGCCATTCAGATAGTAAGAACGTAAACTTAAACGCACACTTTAGCACGGCACTGAGCATTCGCAATGAAAACTTAAACGTAGGTACCAACCAATCACAAACGAGAACGTGAACAGCTGATAAAATTGGCCGCAGCAGACGAAAATACTTTCATGTTTCTATTAAACATGCATTCATTCATTTTTATTGTCATAAGATCAAAATATATAGTTGTAATAGACATTGTCCAAAGAATATACAAAACTATTTATATAATAAAAATAATACTATAAAATTAGAGCCTTAAATCATTCATGTCAGACATTTCATACTCGTCGATACTGTAAAAACATTTAGTTTTTAACCAATTTTTTATAACTATTTTAAAACGATTAAGTGTAGCAGTTCTAGCACTAAGTGGCAGCTTATTAAAAAGCTTAGCACTTAAATAATTAAAACTGTTTTGGGTTTTACTTAACCTAGCAAAATTTATATTTATATGATCCCTATACCTAGTATCATGGTCATGATGATCATGGAAATCCAGTGTGTAGGCCATTAAAAATTTACATCATACAACCGTATGCAGACATATAAAAATTAACAGAATATTATATGTGCTGAATTTACTACTGTAGTTAATTTCTTGGGGAACTATTGTTCATATATTTTCCTTCAATGCCGCATCTTTATATAATGGATGCCATTTATCATAATGACGGGTTTCTCATTCATAGACGCCATCTCTTGGCTACTTCCACTTCAGTCTACTGTTCTGTTCTCTGATTGGTTGTATCGTTATTTTTCGCATAAACATAACGCAGAAGCTTGGTGTTTGCAAGCTTCTACGTTACGTTTAATTTTACGTTTAAGTTTCACGTTTACGTGATGATGGTCACATTGAAAAACATGGCCGCAAGCTTCTATGTTTACGTTACGTTTACGGCAAATACTCTCAATAAGTAATACCGTCCACTCCCTGTCTTTTTCCGGGACACGCTACTACTAGCGCCGCCAGTGAGCAGGAATGGGCAGTTACTCGTCAGCTGATATAGTTAACGTTTGTCTGTTGTGTTTTGTGTACGAAAATATAATATAAATTCTAGTAAAACAGGGTGCCCACGGGGGGGGGGGTTAAGACGCAGACTGCGTCATTGAAATTTCTGGGGGGGGAAATATATATCTGAAACGCGCACAAATGTGCATTTTAGTTTGAGAAATTATTCTTGTCTTTTGCATAGTCACTTATTGATCTTATTCTCTTCTTGCATGTCTCTATATGATATCTCTCGCAAAGCTGTTCACAAAGTTCACACGTACACAGCACTTCTGGTTCATGATAGGTCTTGTTCCTACACAATAAGTGATGGAAGCCATGTATAGACAGTCTCGTGAACACATGACGCATTTCAAAGTTTGTAGATGTCCATGATCGGTCAATCATTGCCCCGGTAGCGAAGAACTCTGGCCATATTTGTGACCTTTTGGTCAGTAATGTATTTCTTAGACTTTCGTATGCTTTTGTGGATGGTAGCAGAAATTTAATTCTCATGTCTTCTATTAGGTAAGATTCTTTTGCTAGCACATAAACAAGTCTTGATTTTGTGGATTTAGCTACACCGATGGCTCTTTTGATGTACAATGCTTTCACCTTCTCCATTGTAGCCAGATTAGATTCTGTAAGATGTTCCCAGATGACTTCGATACCATATGTCATAATTGGCAAAATTTTTGATTGGAATAACAACATGGCTGTGGCCAGACTTAGAGCCTGTATATGTTTAATGTCATTCATCGCCAGAACTGCCTGCGTAACTCTTTCAGCTATATGCTTAGAAAAACAAAGGCCGCTTGTCTGTAATGTCATACCTAGATATTTGTAGTCAGACACAATTTTTATGGATTTCCCATTTATATTAATTTTGGCTTCAGCCGGTACTTTTCCTCCATTCCTGAAGATCATCATCTCTGTCTTATCTACATTAATGTGGAAATCATTTTCTTTACACCATTTATCCATGTCTATTATTGCTTCCTGCAGTTTCTGCAGGTTTTCTGATGTTACTACTATGTCATCTGCATACGCGTAGCTGGACACTTCTTCTGTCTTCTCTGTGATTCTTAGTATCTTTTCTGCAGTTAGTATAAAGAGTACCGGACTCATCGGGTCGCCTTGTGGTACACCATTTGTTTGTAATACGGGCTTTGACAGTGACAAGTTATCTGATATTCTTATTATGTTAAATTTCAAAATTGCTCGTATGAGTCTTGTCCAGGCATTTTCATTTCCTAATGTTTCTTCCAGTTTCTTTACTTGGGGGGGGAAATACTATCGTGTTATGAATTTTCTGGCCGGGGGTTGAAAATTGTTGCAAAATTAGAGTTTTATATGTTAAAAATAAAAACGGCCAAGTTCTATAACTTCAAAAGGTCTCTTTTAATTCTTTATAAAGATAAAGATGAAGAATTTCGACAGCCATGGCGTACCCGGGGGGGGGGGGGCGCAAGGAAAAAAATGTATATTATTAATTATTATCGTCAGGTATTTTTCTTTTAAGACAATTATTTTAATTGCAGAAGTTTTACCAAATCGACAACATGGCAGCAGAATCCACAGTGGATTGGGAAAGGGGGGTTCAGACCCCCAAGAGTCAAAACCTAAAATTCTATATTTTTATTTAAAAAATATATTTATTTAATTAAACAAGATTTGTTGGTGTGTCAAATATGATATAGCAGTTATTTTCTTTTCATAACATAATGAGTAGGCCTATTATGTCCACTGTTCCATGTGCTATTTAACTTTTCTTATAAATAGTAATAAGTATTATAATTTAGGTAACAATTTCATGTTTAAGTTGCCATGTCTTAGAGTATAGTAAACAAATTTGCTAACTAGTTTTTCAGTGCTAAAATAGCGTAAAATATTATTTTCATTAGTTCAACATTTAAAAATTTCCCGGGGGTGGACACCCGACTTAGGTAACTTTTCTTGTTTACATTGGCATGTCTTAGAGTATGGTAAACAAATTTCATAACTAGTTTTCAGTGCTAAAATAGCGTAACTTAGGTAACATTTTCTTGTTTACATTGGCATGTCTTAGAGTATGGTAAACAAATTTCATAACTAGTTTTCAGTGCTAAAATAGCGTAAAATGTGATTTTCATTAGTCCAATATTTAAAAATTTCCCGGGGTGGACATCCGACTTAGGTAACATTTTCTTGTTTACATTGGCATGTCTTAGAGTATGGTAAACAAATTTCTTAACTAGTTTTTGAGTGCTAAAATAGCGTAAAATGTGATTTTCATTAATTCAACATTTAAAAATTTTCTGGGATGGACCCCCGACCCCTTTTTGGGGGGGTATTCCAAACCCCCCCGGTACTTCCGACCCTCCCCGCAATTATTTTCTGGCTACTTATTATATTATTAATATAAAATACAATGTGGCCCAAGAAGTTAAAGCGACAAAAAATAAATTAATTTAAAAAATTGCCCCCCCCCCTAGAAATTATCATACGGGCGCCCTTGTCGACAGGCAATTGGGTTGGGGGTGAGCAATGAAGTTTGTGGGGTGAGCAATGAAGTTTTGGGGGTGGGCACCCCTGAGTAAAATAATAAATACAACATAGGCCTAAAGAAAATGTCCTGTTATGTAGGTGGCATGATATGTGCCGTCTATGGTTGTAATAATTATTTTGAGAGTGAAATAAGTAAAATCGTTAATTAGAGCGTGTACAAGACTGATTCATTCAGATGTTCATTGGCTTACCATCCGAATTGTTTTAAAAAAATTCAAATAAAAAAAAAAGTATATATTGTAGAAAGTATCTTGCAAATCGTATGAATTAAAATTTAAAGCTGATTTTCACGAAAATGTATTAAAGTGAAACAATTAGTTTTAATACTTATTAAAACAAAGTGTGTGTGGAACGCCATGCGGCAGAAGTGAAACTTTTTTTATTTTTTCAATTTTGTATTATTGGATTTTTCAAATTTTGGATTGTTGGACTTTTTAATATTGGGTTTTTGGACCTTTTAGATTTTGGATTTTTTAAATTTCTGACCTTTTTATTCTTTAATTTTGGATTTTTACATTTTTTTACATTTTAGATCATTGAATTTTTTTAGTTTTGTATTTTTTAATTTTTTATTTTGGATTTTATAATTTTGGATATTTATGTTTTAAATTTTGGATATTAAGATTTTTTAATTTGTTATTTTTTAAATTTTGGACTTATAAATTTTGGTTCTTTGAATTTTTTGATTTTAAAGTTTAGATTATTTAAATGTTGGATCTTTGATTTTTTATTTTTTGTATATTTTAATTTTGGATTTTTAAACTTTTTAAATGTTGGATTTTTTAATTTTTAATTTTTGGGCTTTTTCAGTTTTGGATAAGCCTAATCATTGAGTTGATTGTTTTTTGTGCAGTCCGTTCCGTCACACCTCACTAATTTCGTGACGATTTTGAACGTTACACAAGCTCTCGATTTACCCCTACCGCGGCTAAAGAAGTTTTACTTAAAAAATTAGCGTTATCGTCATTTAATTAAGTTAGTTTAGCGGTAGTGTAAATTGTGTTATTTCCCGACCTAATTCCTGCATTATCAAGCACAAAAATAAGTTACTGTGTCATCAGGACTTTGAAAAACAAATTTATTTCTGCAGCTATATAGGATCATTAAGTAGCTTCTGAGACTGCTGCCCATTCCCACTCAACAGATGGCACCTCTGTGCTAGTGGACAGTTTGAACAAAGGGAATAGAGTAGAGTGGGCGGTATTCTTATTGAGAGTATTTGGTTTACGGTTAATTTTCTATCTCAGGCCGTCAGGCAGGAGCGTGGACGGCAAGATCAGCTGATTGTTCCAGTCGGGCTTGGTCTCGGTCGGAATTGTGGAATTGTTCCACGTGTTGGAGAAAGTAATCTCGCGTATATAGTATATTGTATAAATAATTGTTTTGTAATACCTATTATGTTTGTATTGTGCCACATAAAGTGAATATTATAACGTATACTATCGTATACCTCAAGACATTATTGAATTATGCTTCAATCGCATGAATCTAACATCAATTTATTGTAAATAAGTTTTAAACGAATTAAACATGTCATATAGTTGTTGTGTACCAGGTTGCAAATCGAATTATTATAAAGGAGAATATGTGCCTTCTTTTGCTTTTCCAACAGAAGAAAGTAGAAGAAACTTATGGATAAAAAAAATTACGAGGGAAAACTTTAAAATTACGAAAAACAGTGTTGTATGCAGTGCTCATTTTCCAGAGGATGTAATAGTACGAGAGTTGCGTGTAACAGCCCCAGACGGTAAGGTTTATGTGATTGAACATTTAAAATTATATCTTTAACTTTTATCTGATGCTTGAATCTTATAGTTCATTTCTCAATTCCAGGGTCTGAACTTGTGCTCCCTCGCAAAAGAATTGTTCTCTCCGCCAAGGCTGTACCTTGCATTTTCCCTAATTTACCGAAATATTTAACCACAGAATCAGGTAATGCAGGAAGAAGGAATCCAAGTGAAAGGAAAGAGGAACATTTTCAACGGGTTGAGCAGCAATATGAAGACTGGTTGGCATCAGATAAAATTAACAGTGTTGATGAAGCTATAAACGATATTGAACGTTTGAATATTGATGATGGCTGGACTGTAAAACATGCTAATGATCAGTTATACTTTCGGAGAATTTCTTTAAATGATTCTCCTACCCTGAAACATGTAGTGATATTGCAGTCAAATTTTACTGTAAGAGTTTTGTATAAAGGTGTGGAAATAGACATAAGAAAATTTAATTTTCTGCTAACGAAAGATCTGCATTGTGACACTTATTCCAAGTTAGAAAATTTGTTAACTGCTGTGAAGAATTTTGACAATGAGGACATCAAAGTTGAAGACAAATTTAATGTTGTTATGCAGTTGCTGGCCGAATGCAAAGAGAAGTGTAGTGATGAAAAGAAAGCTTCTTTTGAGTTGTTTAGTGAGCAACTTCAACTAACAATGGCAAAACAGTTAATTATTCTCCTGACTTACTTGTTTTCGCCTGTAGTCTGTTTTTTTCATTCCAAGCAGCTTATAATTTTTTAAGAGAAATATCATACCTGGTGTTACCACATCCTACGTACTTGAAAGTTTTTAATTTACGTAGTGTAAGTACTGGTCTTAACGAGTCTCTAAAGAAGTATTGGCAAACCAAGTGTGAATTAATTCCACCCCACGAACGGTTAGTAACACTTATAATAATAATAATAATAATAATAATAATAATAATAATAATAGTAATAATAATAACTTGAGATTGATGAGATTTATGTGAAACCAAAGATTTCGTATAAAGGGAACAAAATCATTGGTATGACCCATAATACTCCTGACATTGATGCTGCAACAACTATTCAGACATTTTTCCTTAAATCTGTTCTCTCAGAAGTGACAGATGTAGTTGCTCTTGTGCCTGTGAAAAATTCAGATGCTGATTTTTTATGCCATGTTACACATCAGGTTTTGCAGTTGCTACATGAAGTAGGCTTTGAGACAGTTAGCATTATTACAGATAACAATTCTGTAAATGTGAAATTATTCAAATTGTTGAGCCAAGATAGTACCATTCATACATTCATTGTCAATCCATTTGATGAGCAGAAAAAAATATTTTTACTCTTTGACACAGTGCATATATTTAAGAACATAAGGAACAACTGGTTGAATGAAAGAAGTCAAACTTTCATTTTCCCATCATTTAACGATGAGCAAGTTATTAAAACTTGCAAGTTTGAGCACGTGACCAAAATATATGAAGAAGAAAAATCATCTATAGTGAAACATGCTCCAGGCCTATCCTATAAGGTGTGTTACCCTAGTAATCTCGAGCGACAGAACGTTAAATTGGTTGTGCCATTGTTTGATGACAAAACTATTGCAGCAATTGATGCTCATAATGTAATGTTAGGTCCCAGTCCTGAATGTACAAAGGAGTGGCTACAAATAATCAGGAAGTAGTGGATGACAGTCAATGTGAAACATCCAAAGAAGGGTAAGCATCTAAGGGAGGTATTTGCTGATCCTATTAGAAGTTTAGATCAACAAAATATGCAGTTTCTAGTGTCATTTATTTCTTGGTTGAAGAGGTGGAACGATACTGAAATTGAAAGTATTCCTAAATGTCTTGGTAAGCTAAGTAAAGAAACTTACACAGCAATTCTCCATACAACACAGACAATCATTGAATTTGCTGAATATCTGCTGAAAGTTTTAGGCTTTCACTATGTCTTGCTAGGTACTTTTCAGACTGATGATTTAGAGAAAAGATTTGGTAAATTTAGAAGAATGAGTGGATGCAACTACCATGTATCTGTGCAGCAGATTGTTGAATCTGAAAAAAAATCAATGTTACCAGTTTACTGAAAATTCAGTCAAGGAAGGGAATGTGTATGGGTGTAAAGGATCTGATTCATGATATCAATAACGCTTCAATTCCTAGTGAACATGATGTCGAATTAGGCCTTTTTGAAGAGACTGAAGAAATAGTGAAGCAGAGTGCACTAGTAGAAATAGATAATGGTACTTTGGGTACAATTATATTCATTGCTGGATATGTAGCTTATAAAGTAAGTAGCAAAAGTAAGTACAATCACTGTCGTGATATGCTTGTGTCAGGACCTGATTTGCAATATATCTTTCCTCCTGAAGTAGAATATCTGAAGAATATCAATCGTGGTGGGCTGAAATATCCCTCTGTGATATCCGTGGAGATAGGTGTCTTTGTGTACCAAATTTTCCAGACACTCATTTCAGACAAATATGAACATTTGTTTATCAAAAGTAATAATCCCCCAGGCATTGTGAATTCCTTAGTAATAGACAACCTAGATTTGGAAAATCTACCTGTACAATGTGAGTGTGGGAAGTTGTTAACACAAATCTGTTTTGCATGTGTTGGAATATGGGTAAATGTTCTCTTAAACAATTACTCTAAAGTGAAAACAGATCTTTGCAATCAAAAGTTGATGAAGAAAGGGACAAAAAGAGGAAATAACTCTAGTGAAAACAAGCAAAGAAAGGTTAGGACATTCACAGCCAAATAAACAATACAGGCAGGCTTTTTGTAAATAAATGGTGATTAGGGTTGTGTAGATTAAACAATGATTGTGAATAGTTCAGATAAATTTTACCTGTAAGTTTTTTGTATTTAAATAAATTGTGATTAATGTTCTGTAGATTAAACAGACTAAATAGTTTAAATAAATTATACCTGTATATTTTTTGCATAAATAAATAGTGATTAAGGTTCTGTAGATTATATAACAGTTGTAAATAGTTCAAATAAATTTTACCTGTAGGTTTTTTGTATAAATAAATAGTGATTAAGGTTCTGTAGATTAAACAGTGATTGTAAATAGTTCAAATAAATTTTTCCTGTATGATTTTTGTATAAATAAAATCAGGTAAACTGATGTAACAAAGTGCCAGTATGTTTTTGTTTAATCAGTTATGACTGCAATTATGATATGCAGAATATGTTTTTTTAATTGATTTCCAAGTTAAGCTCCAGATTTATTCATTAAGCAGGTCTTACGGAAGAAGAAAGGTCTACCATCTCGGCCACCTGGGTCATTTTAACGGTCTAGTTGGATAAGCGCATGTCAATGTTTTTTGTCATAGCTACCTGTATTTTAATTTTCAAGGCCTTATAAGATCACAGTAAAACAATAGGCTATGTTGTCAAGATAACTGATTTTCATTTTTTTTATAAATTCTTTCGAATACGTATATTACCATAAAATAGGCACTAAATTGAGCATTACTCCGAAACAGGTCAACCGATTTTATCCATTATGAATAGACGTCTTCCCATGGACATTATAAATGTGTATACCAAGTTTCATAAAAATCCGGTAAAGCGTATTTGAGTTACCGCGTCTTTAAAATATTCACTAAATTGGGTTTTACTCCGGTACCGGTCTACCGATTTGGTCCAATATCAGTAGACGTCTTTCTACGTACATTATAAATGGGTATACAAAATTTCAGGAAAATCCAATCAAGCATATTTGAGTTATCGCGACTTCTTATATATTAACATAAAAACACTAAATTAAGCATTATTCCGGTACTGGCCAAACCGATTTGGTCCAATATCAATAAACGTCTTCCCATGGACATTATAAATGCGTATACGAAGTTTCATAAATATCCGATAAAGCGTATTTGAGTTATTGCGCCTTTAATGTAGACGCTAAATTGGGTTTTACTCCGGTACCGGTCAACAGATTAGGTTCAAATTCAATAGGGCACTTCTCATGGACGTCATAAATTGGTATACCAAGTTTAATGGAAATCCGATACAGCGTATTTGAGTGATGGCGCCTTTCTATTAGAAAGGCGCCATAATCGATTAAAATAGGCACTAAATTGGGCATTACTCCGGTACCGGTGAACCGATTTGGTCCAATATCAATAGGGTTCTTCCCATGGACATTATAAATGTGTTTTCCAAGTTTCATGAAAATCCGAAAAAGCGTATTTGAGTTATGGTGCGTACAGACACACGGACAGACAGACGGACAGACATTTTTCGTCCACCACACAATCTCATAAAGTACCATACTGGCACTTAATAAATAGTGATAAATCCAAGTAAATAAAAAAATTGTAGATTGAACAGATTGTAAATAATTGGGTTTCGGATTGTCTAGTAGAACATGTAGGCCTATAAAGTATGCTATTTCCTGTAATAACATATTTCTGTTGTAGGATTTAGTATTACTTGAAATTATGAAGGAGATAAGAATGTGTTAAACTTATGTATTTTTTTGTATGTTTGTATGTTCATGTCCTGTAACAGCCAATCTCTGTAGTAGGATTTAATGTTACTTGAAATTATGAAAGAGAAATAAGAATGTGTTAAACATAAGTATTTTTAATTATATTTTAGGTTGAACAGTAGAATTTCTGTGAGCTAATGACATGCAATGAAAATAAATGTGAAAATTACGCAAAATTAATTTGTTCAACAATATAATTACTACCTTCAAGCCTCTCGTGAATTAAATTATTTAGTTCATTAAACACCTTGAATGCTAATAATCTGTGCACAAGTGACATTATTGGTAATAAAGATAATATGGATAGAAGTTTAATTTGTAGTGAGACTAATAATATAATACGAAACCTCTGTAACATCCGACTGGTAGCGTGACGTCACGAAACCTGCCTGACGGCCTGGTAAAGATCACGAAGGCAGTGGCCTTGTGGTGCAAGAGAAGAACTGTCTCGCTCACGAAATTCTGCAACGAGTGAAACTTACAAACTCATGCGCATTTGTGCGCATTGACACCTCTAAAACACTATCTATGGCCCATTCAGGTATCTGGAGAACCGTTGTTGAGGCCCACCAATAACTTTGTGAATTTTCGTGAATGTTGGCAATGAAAGTAGCTATGAGAAATCTGTCTTAACAAACTGCAATGAATATCATTGGCTGATGGAGTGCGGGAATGTGATTTCATAATTTCCAAACTGGGCGGGAGTTTAATTTCATGTATATATTTTGAAAGTGGGCGTTTATATTACACGTACTGTCATGTTGCAAGACGCTTATAGGGGGAAAAGGCGGATTTATAATAATAGGAGAAATTCGCAAAATGCCAATGGTTTTTAGTAATGTTTACTGTCATATATATATATATATAATAAGGAGGGTATCTCGGGGAATCCAATTAGCAAATTCCGCAATAGTTTGCCAATGTCTGATTTAAATTATGATTATAAAAAAATATGCAATCTCGAAGTAGTTATATATTTCCATTGCAACTCACCTTGTTTGTGTGAAAGTATTCATTTTAACGATTAACAGAAAGTAAGATGTAGCCCTTTTCAGAATACTCATTTTAACAAAATGTTGCTGGATTCATACTCAGTGAAAGGAATGAACTTTCCAATCTCTGTTCAAATAAAAGTTAGTCTCTCAGTATAATATAATTATTGTGTATGACATTCTTGTAATGTAAATTGGTTGTATAAATAAAGAGAATAGGGTACAAAAAAACTATTATATGTATCATGAGTTCATGGCACTTTGCTCAGTTCTAATAAGCACAGTCTTCGTCATTATTTCCTGAAAATTACAAAAAGCCAACAACATCTCACTACTTGAAGCATTGCTTGAGTGGGATGTTTTTCTCAATTGCAAATGACCTACTTGTGCACTGTTCTTTCGAATGAACTGAACAAAATTTTACACTACATTAAAAAATTTAGGCCTACATAGAGGTGACACCCATAAGTGTTCGTTAAGCTTATTATTGGTGCATATTATGTTGTCCACTCTTTAATGCAGATCACATGGATTACAATTCCAAATCTGAAACAAGATAAAGTAAAATAATTAATATTATGTGCAATTATGCAAACATAACCTCAAACATGCTTGTTGCAAAATAAAATTATGTATTTAGTTTTTATATTGATAAAAACATATTAACAAATACTAAGAATCTATTCATTAATGGATATATACTGTACCTTCTCTGTTATTACGAAAATATAGCTATTGACACCATCACGAAGTCGCCCAATTAGGATATAAGCGGCCATTGTATCACAAATATGTCGATATTTCTGCAAATTTTGCGATATTTTGGTACTTTCGAGTTGTTGTTGAGCTCACCGAGGGGTTTGGAGCCGTCGGTGTGTCACCAATATTTCCAGGGGCGGTATTCTGTAACTTTCGTCACCAACGCATTGGTGTTGTTGAGAGCTCAACAACCGACAGCAAGATACCAACGGCCAGAGCGTGAGCGATTCTGTAACTCCCTGTTGGTATCTGGAGAACCGTTGTTGAGGCCCACCAATAACTTTGTGAATTTTCGTGAATGTTGGCAATGAAAGTAGCTATGAGAAATCTGTCTTAACAAACTGCAATGAATATCATTGGCTGATGGAGTGCGGGAATGTGATTTCATAATTTCCAAACTGGGCGGGAGTTTAATTTCATGTATATATTTTGAAAGTGGGCGTTTATATTACACGTACTGTCATGTTGCAAGACGCTTATAGGGGGAAAAGGCGGATTTATAATAATAGGAGAAATTCGCAAAATGACAATGGTTTTTAGTATTGTTTACTGTCATATAGGCCTATATATAATAAGGAGGGTATCTCGGGGAATCCAATTAGCAAATTCCGCAATAGTTTGCCAATGTCTGATTTAAATTATGATTATAAAAAAATATGCAATCTCGAAGTAGTTATATATTTCCATTGCAACTCACCTTGTTTGTGTGAAAGTATTCATTTTAACGATTAACAGAAAGTAAGATGTAGCCCTTTTCAGAATACTCATTTTAACAAAATGTTGCTGGATTCATACTCAGTGAAAGGAATGAACTTTCCAATCTCTGTTCAAATAAAAGTTAGTCTCTCAGTATAATATAATTATTGTGTATGACGTTCTTGTAATGTAAATTGGTTGTATAAATAAAGAGAATGTCCTTAACACATCACATCCCCGAAGGATACACAACCCAAATAAAATATATTTATTGT
This sequence comes from Ectobius pallidus, assembly GCA_964059195.1. NCBI lineage: Eukaryota > Metazoa > Arthropoda > Insecta > Blattodea > Ectobiidae > Ectobius > Ectobius pallidus. Next base: position 32,451,728 of record CAXKWD010000009.1, read on the forward strand.
ACTCTCATAACTTTCTTTACTTTAAGCATGCACAATACATTTTTCTCACTTCACATTCTGATAAAGACTACACTTTAGAGATTTTCTTCGAAAAAATATTTCAAATAAAACTTTTAGCACGTATTCAGAGTGGGTGGCTTATAACTACCCTAAAGAGAATTTCTTCGAAAAAAGTTTCAAATAAAGTTTTAAGTCCAAGTAACTTATAAGCAACCCATGTGCAAAATTTAAACAAATCGATAAAATCGCAAAAACGAACATTTTTTCATGTAAAGTCCCTTTAAAAATAAGAGAAACTTGTCGCCAATCCTTGTGTCACATCTTCAGAAGGTACCCAACCCAAATACAGAAAAAAAATTCTTACGATTTTCCATTCTGGAGCTAGGCTGTTGACACACTTCCACACAGACATGTTTCCGAAAATAGTATTTGGGGATTCAGAATACCTCAAAATGTGTATTTGGGCTAAAAACTCAACTTCAAAGTTGGGGTCGAAAACAATACTTCCTTTATCTGTATTACCTATGGTACAGGCAGAGAAAGTAAAAAAAAATATTCAGTAGGAGTTTTTACTTAATTTATAGAACACAAGCCAATTATAAAATTATTTTTATATAGATAAAGCAAATAGTAAAGTTTAAGCAAATAAGAGTATCTTATCTTGCCTACTGCTTTTATGACATTTATAAAACCCTTGAAATAAATTAATTGCGTTTTAGGTTAACTTAAAATGAATTCATTAGTATTTAATTTACAAAGTACTTTGAAACATTACAATTGGCCTCATAGTTGTTCATAATTATATATTAATTTAAATAACACCATAATATCACTGAAAAAGTGTCTTAAGGGGCTCATACACCAAGAGACCATGCCCAAGCAGGCATTGCAGTAACTGTTCGATATCTTCAACACTATTTGCAATAATAAAATGAAATTTTGGACATTAGAAGTATACATTTGGGGGTTGAAATGAGCACAAAAATTATTACAGTGTCACAAATATGAAGGTTGATATTAGAAAATTATTTTATTTTTATTTTTCAGCATGCGATTAAGCCTAAGTAACATGATTTCATGCAAAAGTCAATCTGATTGGTGTAATATTTTTTTTTATTCACAGCTGACACTATAATCTCGAGGATAAACCATCAATTTATACTGTGGTATGCCTGATACAATTTTCAGGCATTTTAAAATTTCAATATAAAATTATTACGAATTTTTTCACATCATGTTCACAAGTGAAATAATCTTGTGTTGCAAATACATCAGATTATTTAGGTTTATCCTCTAGAACACACAAAAAACTATGGGTGTGCAAAGTTTCATGCAATTTGGACCATTACTTTAAGAGATATTGTGTTGAAAATATCAAGTTATGGGAAAATGGCTCTGAAAATTCAACATGCATTTCAACTTACATAGTATAAGCCACACCCACTTGACGGAAAATCACGAGATACAATATAGCTCATATTATTATAAAAGGAATTAGAGGGAATAAAATAGATGGTTTAAATTAGACAAAAAATTGGTAAAGCCAATATTGTAGCTAGATTTAAATAATATTTTCAATTACAATAGGCTACATTGGCAGGGAGGCATATTTTTTGTGCAGTTAAAAACAGATGCTTCTCTAAGTGTGAAAAGTTTTATAAACTAGTAAACGCTATATAGGCTACCAGTATATTTAAAAGTAAGGACAATGTACATCATATTTTGCTGAGTGATATAGTACACACACACTTACAAAGTAAACTTTGGTACAAAAAAACTATTATATGTATCATGAGTTCATGGCACTTTGCTCAGTTCTAATAAGCACAGTCTTCGTCATTATTTCCTGAAAATTACAAAAAGCCAACAACATCTCACTACTTGAAGCATTGCTTGAGTGGGATGTTTTTCTCAATTGCAAATGACCTACTTGTGCACTGTTCTTTCGAATGAACTGAACAAAATTTTACACTACATTAAAAAATTTAGGCCTACATAGAGGTGACACCCATAAGTGTTCGTTAAGCTTATTATTGGTGCATATTATGTTGTCCACTCTTTAATGCAGATCACATGGATTACAATTCCAAATCTGAAACAAGATAAAGTAAAATAATTAATATTATGTGCAATTATGCAAACATAACCTCAAACATGCTTGTTGCAAAATAAAATTATGTATTTAGTTTTTATATTGATAAAAACATATTAACAAATACTAAGAATCTATTCATTAATGGATATATACTGTACCTTCTCTGTTATTACGAAAATATAGCTATTGACACCATCACGAAGTCGCCCAATTAGGATATAAGCGGCCATTGTATCACAAATATGTCGATATTTCTGCAAATTTTGCGATATTTTGGTACTTTCGAGTTGTTGTTGAGCTCACCGAGGGGTTTGGAGCCGTCGGTGTGTCACCAATATTTCCAGCAATATATTGGTGTGATTTCAAGATCGATACTTGACACCAATAGTTACAGAATAACTTTTTCTAGTTACATTGGTGTAATCGTAGTTGAGAGCGTTGGTGGAGTTACAGAATACGGCCCCAGCAATATATTGGTGTGATTTCAAGATCGATACTTGACACCAATAGTTACAGAATAACTTTTTCTAGTTACATTGGTGTAATCGTAGTTGAGAGCGTTGGTGGAGTTACAGAATACGGCCCCTGGGGCCCCTGGGGCCGTATTCTGTAACTCCACCAACGCTCTCAAGTACGATTACACCAATGTAACTAGAAAAAGTTATTCTGTAACTATTGGTGTCAAGTATCGATCTTGAAATCACACCAATATATTGCTGGAAATATTGGTGACACACCGACGGCTCCAAACCCCTCGGTGAGCTCAACAACAACTCGAAAGTACCAAAATATCGCAAAATTTGCAGAAATATCGACATATTTGTGATACAATGGCCGCTTATATCCTAATTGGGCGACTTCGTGATGGTGTCAATAGCTATATTTTCGTAATAACAGAGAAGGTACAGTATATATCCATTAATGAATAGATTCTTAGTATTTGTTAATATGTTTTTATCAATATAAAAACTAAATACATAATTTTATTTTGCAACAAGCATGTTTGAGGTTATGTTTGCATAATTGCACATAATATTAATTATTTTACTTTATCTTGTTTCAGATTTGGAATTGTAATCCATGTGATCTGCATTAAAGAGTGGACAACATAATAAGCTTAACGAACACTTATGGGTGTCACCTCTATGTAGGCCTACATTTTTTAATGTAGTGTAAAATTTTGTTCAGTTCATTCGAACAAGTAGGTCATTTGCAATTGAGAAAAACATCCCACTCAAGCAATGCTTCAAGTAGTGAGATGTTGTTGGCTTTTTGTAATTTTCAGGAAATAATGACGAAGACTGTGCTTATTAGAACTGAGCAAAGTGCCATGAACTCATGATACATATAATAGTTTTTTTGTACCAAAGTTTACTTTGTAAGTGTGTGTGTACTATATCACTCAGCAAAATATGATGTACATTGTCCTTACTTTTAAATATACTGGTAGCCTATATAGCGTTTACTAGTTTATAAAACTTTTCACACTTAGAGAAGCATCTGTTTTTAACTGCACAAAAAATATGCCTCCCTGCCAATGTAGCCTATTGTAATTGAAAATATTATTTAAATCTAGCTACAATATTGGCTTTACCAATTTTTTGTCTAATTTAAACCATCTATTTTATTCCCTCTAATTCCTTTTATAATAATATGAGCTATATTGTATCTCGTGATTTTCCGTCAAGTGGGTGTGGCTTATACTGTGTAAGTTGAAATGCATGTTGAATTTTCAGAGCCATTTTCCCATAACTTGATATTTTCAACACAATATCTCTTAAAGTAATGGTCCAAATTGCATGAAACTTTGCACACCCATAGTTTTTTGTGTGTTCTAGAGGATAAACCTAAATAATCTGATGTATTTGCAACACAAGATTATTTCACTTGTGAACATGATGTGAAAAAATTCGTAATAATTTTATATTGAAATTTTAAAATGCCTGAAAATTGTATCAGGCATACCACAGTATAAATTGATGGTTTATCCTCGAGATTGTAGTGTCAGCTGTGAATAAAAAAAAATATTACACCAATCAGATTGACTTTTGCATGAAATCATGTTACTTAGGCTTAATCGCATGCTGAAAAATAAAAATAAAATAATTTTCTAATATCAACCTTCATATTTGTGACACTGTAATAATTTTTGTGCTCATTTCAACCCCAAAATGTATACTTCTAATGTCCAAAATTTCATTTTATTATTGCAAATAGTGTTGAAGATATCGAACAGTTACTGCAATGCCTGCTTGGGCATGGTCTCTTGGTGTATGAGCCCCTTAAGACACTTTTTCAGTGATATTATGGTGTTATTTAAATTAATATATAATTATGAACAACTATGAGGCCAATTGTAATGTTTCAAAGTACTTTGTAAATTAAATACTAATGAATTCATTTTAAGTTAACCTAAAACGCAATTAATTTATTTCAAGGGTTTTATAAATGTCATAAAAGCAGTAGGCAAGATAAGATACTCTTATTTGCTTAAACTTTACTATTTGCTTTATCTATATAAAAATAATTTTATAATTGGCTTGTGTTCTATAAATTAAGTAAAAACTCCTACTGAATATTTTTTTTTTACTTTCTCTGCCTGTACCATAGGTAATACAGATAAAGGAAGTATTGTTTTCGACCCCAACTTTGAAGTTGAGTTTTTAGCCCAAATACACATTTTGAGGTATTATGAATCCCCAAATACTATTTTCGGAAACATGTCTGTGTGGAAGTGTGTCAACAGCCTAGCTCCAGAATGGAAAATCGTAAGAATTTTTTTTTTGTATTTGGGTTGGGTACCTTCTGAAGATGTGACACAAGGATTGGCGACAAGTTTCTCTTATTTTTAAAGGGACTTTACATGAAAAAATGTTCGTTTTTGCGATTTTATCGATTTGTTTAAATTTTGCACATGGGTTGCTTATAAGTTACTTGGACTTAAAACTTTATTTGAAACTTTTTCGAAGAAATTCTCTTTAGGGTAGTTATAAGCCACCCACTCTGAATACGTGCTAAAAGTTTTATTTGAAGTATTTTTTCGAAGAAAATCTCTAAAGTGTAGTCTTTATCAGAATGTGAAGTGAGAAAAATGTATTGTGCATGCTTAAAGTAAAGAAAGTTATGAGAGTACAATAAATATATTTTATTTGGGTTGTGTATCCTTCGGGGATGTGATGTGTTAAGGACATTCTCTTCATTTATACAACCAATTTACATTACAAGAACGTCATACACAATAATTATATTATACTGAGAGACTAACTTTTATTTGAACAGAGATTGGAAGAATCCAGCAACATTTTGTTAAAATGAGTATTCTGAAAAGGGCTACATCTTACTTTCTGTTAATCGTTAAAATGAATACTTTCACACAAACAAGGTGAGTTGCAATGGAAATATATAACTACTTCGAGATTGCATATTTTTTTATAATCATAATTTAAATCAGACATTGGCAAACTATTGCGGAATTTGCTAATTGGATTCCCCGAGATGCCCTCCTTATTATATATATGACAGTAAACATTACTAAAAACCATTGTCATTTTGCGAATTTCTCCTATTATTATAAATCCGCCTTTTCCCCCTATAAGCGTCTTGCAACATGACAGTACGTGTAATATAAACGCCCACTTTCAAAATATATACATGAAATTAAACTCCCGCCCAGTTTGGAAATTATGAAATCACATTCCCGCACTCCATCAGCCAATGATATTCATTGCAGTTTGTTAAGACAGATTTCTCATAGCTACTTTCATTGCCAACATTCACGAAAATTCACAAAGTTATTGGTGGGCCTCAACAACGGTTCTCCAGATACCAACAGGGAGTTACAGAATCGCTCACGCTCTGGCCGTTGGTATCTTGCTGTCGGTTGTTGAGCTCTCAACAACACCAATGCGTTGGTGACGAAAGTTACAGAATACCGGGGTCGTATTCTGTAACTCCACCAACGCTCTCAACTACGATTACACCAATGTTACTAGAAAAAGTTATTCTGTAACTATTGGTGTCAAGAATCGATCTTGAAATCACACCAATATATTGCTGGAAATATTGGTGACACACCGACGATTGCAAACCCCTCGGTGAGCTCAACAACAACTCGAAAGTACTAAAATATCGCAAAATTTGCAGAAATATCGACATATTTGTTTTACAATGGCCGCTTATATCCTAATTGGGCGACTTCGTGATGGTGTCAATAGCTATATTTGCGTAATAGCAGAGAAGGTACAGTATATATCCATTAATGAATAGATTCTTAGTATTTGTTAATATGTTTTTATCAATATAAAAACCAAATACGAGGGTCATTCAATAAGTAAAGAGACAAATTCTATAATTTTAAAACTATTCAATGAATGTGTACAATCTTTTCAGGGGTGTTAGTTGGCAACCTTGGGATATGCTCTGCTCAGCTGTTTCATCATTTTATGTCAACATAACCTCAAATTTTTCAATTCACCATGGCAAGTCCACTAGAAGATTGCACCTTAGAAGAGCAGCGCTCAGTCATTAGATTTTTAGTCGCAGAAGGTGTAAAACCAAGTGAAATTGTGTCTAGAATGTTGATACAGTACGGTAAAAGTTGTATGACCCGTGCGAATGTTTACAAGTGGGTTGATCGGTTTAAAAGTGGCCGAACAAGTGTAGGTGATGAACCCCGATGTGGACGTCCAGTGGAAGTTTCTGGTCCCTCGTTGGAATCGAGGATTGACGGACTTATTTGTGATAACAGAAAAATTACTGTTGAAATGATAGCTGAAGAACTTCAAGTAAGTGTTGGAACTGTTCACAATGTCATTCAGAACAATTAAAAGTACAGAAAAACGTGTGCCAGATGGGTTCCCAGACAGCTTACTGACGCTCATAAAGAATCAAGGCTTTCCATTAGTCAAGACTTAAAGCAACGAAGTTTGATTGAAGGAGACGCTTTTTTTGAAAGAATAGTGACCAGCGACGAGGTCTGGATCCATCACTACGACCCTGAGACCAAAAGGCAGAGTATGGAGTGGAAACACACTAGCTCTCCAGTTCGCAAAAAATTCAAGGTTCTACCTTCCGCCGGTAAAGTGATGCTGACCATCTTTTGGGACTCACAGGGTCCAGTCTATTGCGATTTCCTTGAAGATCAGCGAACTATCAATAGCCAATACTACTCTGAGATGCTAGAACACAAAGTTAGACCAGCTATCAGGAGCAAACGTCGTGGACTCTTGTCAAAAGGAGTCATTCTTCAGCACGATAACGCCCGCCCTCATACAGCCCAGCTGACCCGTGATAAGCTTCAAGACTTGGGTTGGGAGGTCTTACCTCATCCTGCCTACAGTCCCGACCTCGCCCCATCTGATTTTTACCTGTTTGGACCACTCAAGGACGCCCTACGTGGAAAAAGATTTGCTAACAATGAGGAAGTTAAGGAAGCGGTGCAAAAGTGGCTTCGGGGTCAATCGAAAGAATTCTTCGCCAAGGGAATTAGGAAGCTGCAAGAAAGATGGGACAAGTGCATAACTGTGGGGGGTGATTATGTTGAAAAATAGCCTTAATTTTGAAAGATTGAAATAAACCGTTTTTGAGCTATAGCCATTTGTCTCTTTACTTATTGAATGACCCTCGTACATAATTTTATTTTGCAACAAGCATGTTTGAGGTTATGTTTGCATAATTGCACATAATATTAATTATTTTACTTTATCTTGTTTCAGATTTGGAATTGTAATCCATGTGATCTGCATTAAAGAGTGGACAACATAATATGCACCAATAATAAGCTTAACGAACACTTATGGGTGTCACCTCTATGTAGGCCTAAATTTTTTAATGTAGTGTAAAATTTTGTTCAGTTCATTCGAAATAACAGTGCACAAGTAGGTCATTTGCAATTGAGAAAAACATCCCACTCAAGCAATGCTTCAAGTAGTGAGATGTTGTTGGCTTTTTGTAATTTTCAGGAAATAATGACGAAGACTGTGCTTATTAGAACTGAGCAAAGTGCCATGAACTCATGATACATATAATAGTTTTTTTGAACCAAAGTTTACTTTGTAAGTGTGTGTGTGTACTATATCACTCAGCAAAATATGATGTACATTGTCCTTACTTTTAAATATACTGGTAGCCTATATAGCGTTTACTAGTTTATAAAACTTTTCACACTTAGAGAAGCATCTGTTTTTAACTGCACAAAAAATATGCCTCCCTGCCAATGTAGCCTATTGTAATTGAAAATATTATTTAAATCTAGCTACAATATTGGCTGTTACCAATTTTTTGTCTAATTTAAACCATCTATTTTATTCCCTCTAATTCCTTTTATAATAATATGAGCTATAATGTATCTCGTGATTTTCCGTCAAGTGGGTGTGGCTTATACTATGTAAGTTGAAATGCATGTTGAATTTTCAGAGCCATTTTCCCATAACTTGATATTTTCAACACAAAAGGCACAATATCTCTTAAAGTAATGGTCCAAATTGCATGAAACTTTGCACACCCATAGTTTTTTGTGTGTTCTAGAGGATAAACCTAAATAATCTGATGTATTTGCAACACAAGATTATTTCACTTGTGAACATGATGTGAAAAAATTAGTAATCATTTTATATTGAAATTTTAAAATGCCTGAAAATTGTATCAGGCATACCACAGTATAAATTGATGGTTTATCCTCGAGATTATAGTGTCAGCTGTGAATAAAAAAAAAATATTACACCAATCAGATTGACTTTTGCATGAAATCATGTTACTTAGGCTTAATCGCATGCTGAAAAATAAAAATAAAATAATTTTCTAATATCAACCTTCATATTTGTGACACTGTAATAATTTTTGTGCTCATTTCGACCCCCAAATGTTTTCTTCTAATGTCCAAAATTTCATTTTATTATTGCAAATAGTGTTGAAGATATCGAACAGTTACTCCAATGCCTGCTTGGGCATGGTTTCTTGGTGTATGAGCCCCTTAAGACACTTTTTCAGTGATATTATGGTGTTATTTAAATTAATATATAATTATGAACAACTATGAGGCCAATTGTAATGTTTCAAAGTACTGTGTAAATTAAATACTAATGAATTCATTTTAAGTTAACCTAAAACGCAATTAATTTATTTCAAGGGTTTTATAAATGTCATAAAAGCAGTAGGCAAGATAAGATACTCTTATTTGCTTAAACTTTACTATTTCCTTTATCTATATAAAAATAATTTTATAATTGGCTTGTGTTCTATAAATTAAGTAAAAATCCTACTGAATATTTTTTTTTTCTCTGCCTGTACCATAGGTAATACAGATAAAGGAAGTATTGTTTTCGATCCCAACTTTGAAGTTGAGTTTTTAGCCCAAATACACATTTTGAGGTATTCTGAATCCCCAAATACTATTTTCGGAAACATGTCTGTGTGGAAGTGTGTCAACAGCCTAGCTCCAGAATGGAAAATCGTAAGAATTTTTTTTTTTTTTTTGTATTTGGGTTGGGTACCTTCTGAAGATGTGACACAAGGATTGGCGACAAGTTTCTCTTATATTTAAAGGGACTTTACATGAAAAAATGTTCGTTTTTCGCGATTTTATCGATTTGTTTAAATTTTGCACATGGGTTGCTTATAAGTTACTTGGACTTAAAACTTTATTTGAAACTTTTTTCGAAGAAATTCTCTTTAGGGTAGTTATAAGCCACCCACTCTGAATACGTGCTAAAAGTTTTATTTGAAATATTTTTTCGAAGAAAATCTCTAAAGTGTAGTCTTTAGCAGAATGTGAAGTGAGAAAAATGTATTGTGCATGCTTAAAGTAAAGAAAGTTATGAGAATACAATAAATATATTTTATTTGGGTTGTGTATCCTTCGGGTATGTGATGTGATGTGTTAAGGACATTCTCTTTATTTATACAACCAATTTACATTACAAGAATGTCATACACAATAATTATATATAATTATAACTATACTGAGAGACTAACTTTTATTTGAACAGAGATTGGAAAGTTCATTCCTTTCACTGAGTATGAATCCAGCAACATTTTGTTAAAATGAGTATTCTGAAAAGGGCTACATCTTACTTTCTGTTAATCGTTAAAATGAATACTTTCACACAAACAAGGTGAGTTGCAATGGAAATATATAACTACTTCGAGATTGCATATTTTTTTATAATCATAATTTAAATCAGACATTGGCAAACTATTGCGGAATTTGCTAATTGGATTCCCCGAGATACCCTCCTTATTATATATATATATATATATATGACAGTAAACATTACTAAAAACCATTGGCATTTTGCGAATTTCTCCTATTATTATAAATCCGCCTTTTCCCCCCTATAAGCGTCTTGCAACATGACAGTACGTGTAATATAAACGCCCACTTTCAAAATATATACATGAAATTAAACTCCCGCCCAGTTTGGAAATTATGAAATCACATTCCCGCACTCCATCAGCCAATGATATTCATTGCAGTTTGTTAAGACAGATTTCTCATAGCTACTTTCATTGCCAACATTCACGAAAATTCACAAAGTTATTGGTGGGCCTCAACAACGGGTCTCCAGGGGTCGTATTCTCTAACTCCACCAACGCTCTCAACTACGATTACACCAATGTTACTAGAAAAAGTTATTCTGTAACTATTGGTGTCAAGAATCGATCTTGAAATCACACCAATATATTGCTGGAAATATTGGTGACACACCGACGATTGCAAACCCCTCGGTGAGCTCAACAACAACTCGAAGGTACTAAAATATCGCAAAATTTGCAGAAATATCGACATATTTGTGTTACAATGGCCGCTTATATCCTAATTGGGCGACGTCGTGATGGTGTCAATAGCAATATTTGCGTAATAACAGAGAAGGTACAGTATATATCCATTAATGAATAGATTCTTAGTATTTGGTAATATGTTTTTATCAATATAAAAACTAAATACATAATTTTATATTGCAACAAGCATGTTTGAGGTTATGTTTGCATAATTGCACATAATATTAATTATTTTACTTTATCTTGTTTCAGATTTGGAATTGTAATCCCTGTGATCTGCATTAAAGAGTGGACAACATAATATGCACCAATAATAAGCTTAATGAACACTGATGGGTGTCACCTCTATGTAGGCCTAAATTTTTTAATGGAGTGTAAAATTTTGTTCAGTTCATTCGAAAGAACAGTGCGTAAGTAGGTCATTTGCAATTGAGAAGAACATCCCACTCAAGCGATGCTTCAAGTAGTGAGATATTGTTGGCTGTTTGTAATTTCGTCATCATCATCATCATCCTATCATGTATTAGGCCTAGGGGCCCGTTACGGTCTCCATCCATCGTTTAAGGGGTCTGCCCAATGATCTCTTGCCTGATGGTTGGTAATTTAGAATTTGACGGGGTATTCTTGTGCTGTTTGTAATTTTCAGGAAATAATTATGAAGACTGTGCTTATTAGAACTGAGCAAAGTGCCATGAACTCATGATACATATAATAGTTTTTTTTGTACCAAAGTTTACTTTGTAAGTGTGTGTGTGTACTATATCACTCAGCAAAATATGATGTACATTGCCCTTACTTTTAAATATACTGGTAGCCTATATAGCGTTTACTAGTTTATAAAACTTTTCACACTTGTAGAGAAGCATCTGTTTTTAACTGCACAAAAAATATGCCTCCCTGCCAATGTAGCCTATTGTAACTGAAAATATTATTTAAATCTAGCTATAATATTGGCTGTTACCAATTTTTTGTCTAATTTAAACCATCTATTTTATTCCCTCCAACTCCTTTTATAATAATATGAGCTATATTGTATCTTATGATTTTGCGTCAAATTAGTGTGGCTTATATGTAAGTTGAAATGAATGTTGAATTTTCAAAGCCATTCTCCCATAACTTAATATTTTCAGCACAAAAGGCACAATCTCTCTTAAAGAAATGGTCCAAATTGCATGAAACTTTGCACACCCATAGTTTTTTGTGTGTTCTAGAGGATAAACCTAAATAATCTGATGTATTTGCAACACAAGATTATTTCACTTGTGAACATGATGTGAAAAAATTAGTAATCATTTTATATTGAAATTTTAAAATGCCTGAAAATTGTATCAGGCATACCACAGTATAAATTGATGGTTTTTCCTCCAGATTATAGTGTCAGCTGTGAATAAAAAAATATATTACACCAATCAGATTGACTCTTTGCAAGAAATCACGTTTCTTAGGCCTAATCACATGCTGAAAAATAAAACACTTTAATTTTCTAATATCAACCTTCATATTTGTGACACTATAATAATTTTTGTGCTCATTTCAACCCCCAAATGTATACTTCTAATGTCCAAAATTTCATTTTGTTATTGCAAATAGTTTTGAAGATATTGAACTTTTACTGCAATGCCTTCTCGGGAATGGCCTCTTGGTGTATGAGCCCCCTTAAGACCACTTTTTCAGTGATATTATGGTGTTATTTAAATTAATATATAATTATGAACAACTATGAGGCCAATTGTAATGTTTCAAAGTACTGTGTAAATTAAATACTATTGAATTCATTTTAAGTTAACCTAAAACGCAATTAATTTATTTCAGGGTTTTATAAATGTCATAAAAGCAGTAGACAAGATAAGATACTCTTATTTGCTTAAACTTTACTGTTTGCTTTATTTATATAAAAATAATTTTATGATTGGCTTGTGTTCTATAAATTTAGTAAAAACTCCTACTGAATAATTATTATTTTTACTTCCTCTGCCTGTACCATAGGTACTACAGGTAAAGGAAGTATTTTTTTCGACCCCAACTTTGAAGTTGAGTTTTTAGCCTAAATACACATTTTGAGGTATTCTGACTCCCCACATACTATTTTGGGAAACATGTCTGTGTGGATGTGTGTCAACAGCCTAGCTCCAGAACGGAAAATCGTAAGAATTTTTTTTTTTGTATGTGGGTTGTGTGCCTTCTGAAGATGTGACACAAAGATTGGCGACAAGTTTCTCTTATTTTTAAAGGGACTTTACATGAAAAAATGATCGTTTTTCGCGATTTTATAGGTTTGTTTAAATTTTGTACATGGGTTGCTTATACTAGGAGATAAAAGTTTTATTTGAAACATTTTTTCGAAGAAATTCTCTTTAGGGTAGTTACAAGCCACCCACTCTGAATACGTGCTAAAACTTTTATTTGAAACATTTTTTCGAAGAAAATCTCTAAAGTGTAGTCTTTATCAGAATGTGAAGTGAGAAAAATGTATTGTGCATGCTTAAAGTAAAGAAAGTTATGAGAGTACAATAAATATATTTTATTTGGGTTGTGTATCCTTCGGGTATGTGATGTGATGTGTTAAGGACATTCTCTTTATTTATACAACCAATTTACATTACAAGAATGTCATACACAATAATTATATTATACTGGGAGACTAACTTTTATTTGAACAGAGATTGGAAAGTTCATTCCTTTCACTGAGTATGAACCCGAGAGCCTTGAATCCAGCAACATTATGTTAAAATGAGTATTCTGAAAAGGGCTACATCTTACTTTCTGTTAATCGTTAAAATGAATACTTTCACACAAACAAGGTGAGTTGCAATGGAAATATATAACTGCTTCGAGATTGCATATTTTTTAATAATCATAATTTAAATAAGACATTGACAAACCATTTTCTCAGATGCAACATATGTAACTAATGTATATTTGTACTGTAGTATTTTCTGCTCTGTACTATAACTAGGTTTAGACTTCATCTTAAAAAATGATGACGAAACCATGTATTTTTTAAATACCAACGGTGATTAAATTTATTATTATTGCGAAATTTGCTATTTGGATGCCTCGAGATACCCGCCTTATTATATATTAGACAGTAAACATTACTAAAAACCATTGACATTTTGAGAATTTCTCCTATTATTATAAATCCGCCTTTTTTCCTATAAGCGTCTTGCAACATCACAGTACGTGTAATATAAACGCCCACTTTCAAAATATATACATGAAATTAAACTCCCGCCCAGTTTGGAAATTATGAAATCACATTCCCGCACTCCATCAGCCAATGATATTCATTGCAGTTTGTTAGGACAGATTTCTCATAGCTACTTTCATTGCCAACATTCACGAAAATTCACAAAGTTATTGGTGGCCTCAACAACGCGTCCCGAGATACCAACAGGGAGTTACAGAATCGCTCACGCTCCGGCCGTTGGTATCTTTCCGTCGGTTGTTGAGCTCTCAACAACACCAATGCGTTGGTGGCGAAAGTTACAGAATACGACCCCAGATACCAACAGGGAGTTACAGAATCGCTCACGCTCCGGGCGTTGGTATCTTGCTGTCGGTTGTTGAGTTCTCAACAACACCAATGCGTTGGTGGCGAACATTGAAATGAATACTAAGGGTCGTATTCAAGAACGCGACTTTGGAAGACGACTTCCTAAAGTAGACTTTCAAAGCAAAGTTCAACTTTGGTTAAAGTCGAATTCATAGACGTTAGTTGCGAGACTTTGACCGTGACTTTGGAAAGTCGAGATTTGACGATGTTGTTGTAACGTTGGCAATCGTATCCACTGCCTTTTAAATGAATTATGTGTACAAACTGTTGAAATTGCTGTACGTCTAGGAGGCGGTGGGCCAATCTCGAACAAAATAACATCGATGTGCGCATTACACTCAGCCATTTTGCAAAAGCGTAATTGTATTGTGATGATGATAATAACAATAATAATAATTCTTTATTAGCTGTCAGGATACAATGTCCATTATCTTCTTAATTCTTTAAGAATATTTTTGGTTATTACAATACAAATAGCGACTGAATAATTAAAATACACATTTATAAATTTCTTAAAATGAAGTATTAATATGTTCATTGTCAGTATTTTGTAAGAATGTAATGTAGGGTTCTGATTAAATTTCCACAGAGTTAAGGAATTCTTGTACATCGTAAAATAAATAATATTTTAGAAGTAGAGTTTTAACTTGTTTTTTAAAATGTTGAATCTTTGGAATTTTAAGATTGTGAAGTAGTTTATCATACATAATAAAACCTATATGAGAAATTATGTTCAAGCTCCTGGTAGTTCTATGACAATATAAATGAATATTGTTAGCTGTTCTTGTCTGGTAGTGATGTATTTGTGAATTCTTCATGAATAGGTTCCTAATTTTGTGTATAAATGTCACAGCTTCTAATATATAGAGGGATGGTAGGGGCAAGATTTTTAATGTTTCGTATATCGGTTTACTTGGTGTCCTGACTGGTAATTGGAGCATAACTTTTAGTAGACCTATTCTTTTTTGCAGTTTGAATATTTGCTTAGCTTTTGTTGAATGTCCCCCAAAAGAAATGCTTAACTTAATACTGAATGGACACAGCTGAAATATGTCTTTAATAGCCTACATCTATTGTTGATACCTGAGTATATGAATAGCATAACATAACTGGCTAAGTTTGTTACTTAAATTTGCTATATTTGGTTCCCATGTAAGATCCTGGTCAATCCATAGCCCAAGAAATGTTGTAGTATTTATTTGGCCCAGTGTTGTGTTATTAAGTCTAACTTGCAGGTTGCCTATAAGATTTTGTGAATGAAAGAGCATAGGCCTATGTATTGTCTTATCGGTATTTAGAAAGGGTTTTTTCTCTTTCAGCCAAAGTTCTAGGCTACTATTTGTTTCATTTACCTTTTGCTGAAGTGAATGGAGATCGCTGTCACAAAACTGGAGTTTCAGTTCTCTTGTCATGAAATATTGTGAATTATTCTGAATCATGAAAGTCTCGAAGATGCCACCAATGACTGACTGTGAACAGTGATCGAAGTGGCTCCATCCGGCATTGAGATTCAAGGTGCACAGAGGAATGAGCAGGTGGGCCTGTTTTCTTAAAAGAATAGGCCTACTGTCCAGAAGCTACGCGAGGTGGCTTCACAGTATTTAGAAGAGAGGAAACAAATTGAAATAGAGCAGCTGAGAGAGCTCCATGAACCAAAACTACAGTTTAAAGGACTTCCATGCTGCAATGATGAAGCAGTAACAAGAAATACACGATCTCACTTTGCAGAACATGAAGGAATTGCACCAGAAAGCAATGAGAGATTGATTTCCTTTGCCTGTAGTTTTCAATTTTATTTCAATGTCCATACACATTACATACCATACATACATAAAATCAAAATATTATATACAGCTTTTCAATTCTGGAATATGCCACCCTGAAACTGCTCTTTTAAGTAGCACTAAAGAGGCTCTGGTGATTGTTTTTTAATTTCACTTTTTAATGGGGCAGTATAACATGCAGCACAACAGTGGACTGCATTACCTATGTTATTCAGGTTGCTAGGGGAAAGATTACAGGTAGGCGGGTGGCTACAGGATTCAGCCATCACCATAGCAATGTGCAGTGGTGAGTGGAAAGAGGACCAGAGTTCAGCAAGTATTTGAGCATAAGGGTAATACATGTTGCCCACAAGCTCCCCTTCCACTCAATAAAAACAGACCCTTGCACCAAAAATCATATTTCACAATTATAGGAGTTCGCTCATAGTTGGCTGTCGTATTGTGGAATGTTACCTAACACTACTCGAAATATCTTGCAATGAGATTCCTCCTGGCTATTGCACCTAATGACTGAGGTGGTGCATGATACTCATTGCCATTCTAGTAATTTCTATCATCAGGCTCTTC
Source organism: Ectobius pallidus (assembly GCA_964059195.1). NCBI lineage: Eukaryota > Metazoa > Arthropoda > Insecta > Blattodea > Ectobiidae > Ectobius > Ectobius pallidus. The sequence continues at coordinate 32,468,508 of CAXKWD010000009.1, forward strand.
CAAGCGACCACTATCTGCTGCAATATTATCTATAACAGCAGGAATGTTGATAAACACTGAAATTTCCTTTTCCAGCATCCAAATGTTCTCTCTACTACATTTCTTGCCAAGATATGGGAGGCGTTGTATGCTTCCTCTGCAGGTGTTGTGGGGTTGAGAATGACCTACAAGCATAAGCCACTGTCACCAACAAGGATTCCTCGTACTAGGCCCCTTTCAAATCTCATGCAGTTGCTACTGTTGTTGAAGATTCTGTTATCATGGGTGGAACCAGGCCATCCAGTAACGAAATCAATAAACTTCCTCTCGTGGTTGACGACAGCCTACAACAAAATACAATTAACATGAGCATGATAGGCTATATGATTTGGGTAATACAAATCAAAGAAAAAGATTTAAAGCATCGTGTTCCACAATTACTCTTCTTACTTTATATCAATGATCTCCCAATAAATACCAGATATTATTCTGTTTGCACTTGACACAAATGTTTTAGTCTCAGGAGAAACAGAAAAATAATCCTACAAAGAAGTAATAGGCCTATGTTGTTAAATGACTTGTACACTGGTATTGCATTTTTCATCAAAGTGAAGAATTCCTTGACCAACTCAGGCAGGCAGCACCAATTGGGATAAATACAATATCCTCATTATTACAAATTTAATTACATGCAGACTGAACTCAGCGATGGTCGAATAGACTACAGATTATAAATGATAGGCTGATGTGTTATTTTGTATGGGATAATATGATAGTACCGGTACATAAAGAATGATGAATATCATCTTGTTCATAGGAGTTACTGACACTTTTAACTTGTAGGCCTATGCTAGGTTAAGGAAATGTACCGTACCGTAAGCTAGTGTGTGGGTGTTTTCCTGAATGTGTGAGAATAAGTGAAAATATAGGTAATTAAGATCTTATGTGTCCAAATAACTTGTACACTGTACAGTGAAAATATTGGCTGAATAAAAATTAGGCAAAAGACAAATTTAGGTTGTGCACCAGCGAAATTCCACCCATTCTAGCACATAGGTTCATGTGCCAGGCTTCTGAGACAATGTGCATGCCGCTGCCAGCTCTTTCCAGAGCCAACATAATATTTCACAATGATAAAAAAATTAGTACACGAAAGCGGCTATTTCTCATGTGTTAAAGCTCTCTAAACTTAAACAGATGAATTTTCCCTTCACCGCTCAGCAATTGCTCATAGTGAAGTGGTTAAGGCTGCTGGTCAAGGTTTTGTATACCAGTCGATGTGAAATTTACGGTTAGGAATATGTCCCACATAGGCACGTAGGGCAAGGAGAAGGTCAGAGGAAGGGAGGGAAAGGAAAGATAAATTGTTTAATTTTTCCCAGTTCCCCATTTGCATAACAGATGGCGTAGCTAGTAGTTAAAATGGTGAGACATTTAGAAGGTGACATTGGAACCCTAAACCCCAGTTTCCCCTTTGGCACAATAGATGGCATAGCTACCCTGGCGGTCCCCATTAGAGTTGGTGGGAGGAGCCTAGTGCACAACCTAAAATTGTTTTTCACAGAAATTATTTGGCTACTCACTTGACAATTTAGACTGAAGATACTTTTCCGTTTACGAAATACTTCAGCATGTTCACCATCAGGATTCATTACAGGAACATCGATGGCTCCCACAACCCCAGGAAACCTGGACCTTTCATACACATGCTGGCTGACACTCAGCTTGATCCGGGAACTTGACAAATTGTGGCCTTTTCCCAGCAATTAATTCAGATATCTTTCTTATAATCCTGCTCACAGTTGGCTGGCTTACTCCACGCAAGTCTGAAAATTACCTGTAAAATATGTAAGGAAAACAATAACTATTGGGTACATTTATATCATAACCTTAAATGTATGCAAGACCATATAACATAACCTCTATAAAATGAAATACACTATAATATAAATCTGGCCTTTTATCCTTACCTGTAGCATAATATCGTAACGATATTAGTAGTAGATACCGGCGGAACTGGTAATTATTCGACTAAAATTATTCAGTCCATCTTCAAACATGGTTACGAGGATATCCAACACCGTCTGCTTATCAAAACTAGGCTATATCTAGCTTTAAATTCGCTATCCAAATTCAATAGGGTTTTGCGCATCTCTAATAATACGCCGAGAAACAGGTGCAGCGTCGATAATTTCCTGGATGCCGCCAATATTCTCAGCAAATTCAACAACTTCCAAAATATCAGCCATATTTAATTATGTGAATACGCCAAAGTCTAAAGTCAAAGTCGCGATTGACGGTGACTTCGAAGTAAAGTCACAATCGAAGTTTACTTTCGTCAAAGTCTCGACTGCGAATACGAAAATGGCGACTTTGTTGTTTGTAAAGTCGACTTTCATCCAAAGTCTTGTTTATGAATACCAGCCTAACTGGAATGCCTTCTGAATGAGAGGAAAGTGAGGCTTCCTGAGCGACTAGTCATGCCTGGTCCTGCATAGAAGAAACCAAATACCTGCACGCGAGAGACCATTAAGTTAATAGGATCTTCTCGATTTCATTGGCTTTTTTGAAGTGAAACTTCTTTAGCCGCGGTAGGAGTAATTCGAGAGCTTGGGTTACGCTCAAAATTGTCACGCAATTAGTGTTACGCTCAAAATTGTCTCGAAATTAGTAGGGTGTAACGGAATGGACTGCAAGAAAACAATCAACTCAATGATTTGGCTTATCCAAAATTTAAAGAATAAAAAAATTAAAACATTGAAAATCCAAAATTAAAAAAAACTTTTAAAATCCAAAATTCAAAAATTCAAAATCCAAAATTTAAAAATTCAAAGATCCAAAATTCAAAAATTTAAAAATTCAAAATAAAAAATTTAAAGATCCAAAATTCAAAAATACAAAAATTAAAAAGTAATGAATCCAAAATTTAAAAATCCAAACATCCATAATTTAAAATATAAAAGATCCAAAATTTAAAAATCCAAAAATTAACAAATAAAAAATCCAAAATTTAAAAATCCAAATATCAAACATTTAAAAAATCAAAGATCCAAAATTAAACAAATTAAAAATTTTAATATCCAAAATTTATAAAATAAAAAAATCCAAGATTTAAAAATCCATAATTTTCAAATTAAAAATTTAAAAATCTAAAAATCAAAATTAAAAAGTCGGAAATCCAAAATTTAAAAATCCGAAATTAAAAAATCCAAGAATTAAAGAAATTTAAAGATCTAAAATTTAAAAATCCAATATTAAAAAATCCAAAGTTTTCCAAAATTAAAAAAAATTAAAAGATAAACAATTAAAAGAATCCAAATACCAAAAATTAAAAAGTCTAAAAACCCAATATTAAAGAGTCCAACAATCCAAAATTGAAAAAACTCAATAACTCAAAATGGAAAAAAATCCAAAAATTAAATAAGTTTCACTTCTGTCGCGTGGCGTTCCACGCACACTTTTTTTAAATGTTAGAACTGTTCATCCTTTTCATTGCAAAAAATAAATCAATAAATAATCGAGCAAATAATTTAAATGTTTAATTTTCTCCTATACATATTACCTGTTGCAACATAGCAGCTTACAACTTTCAAAATTAGGCCTATTGTATTCTTTGTAGGCTGATAGAAGTTTACGCAATTATTTACGTGTTTCTCATATCAATATACATGAAAAATAAATTAACGTATTTTTATAAGTGGTAGATGTTTGGATATTTGCGGGGATACTGTGGTAATTCTTTTTAACCAGTAGATAAATATAAAATGAAAAGAGGGAAATTAAACATTTAAATCATTTTCTCGGCTATTTATTGATTTATTCTTTGCATTGAAAAGGATGAAAAGATCTATCATTGTTTTAAAATGTGAATGAAATCGAGAAGGTCATAATAACTTAATGGTCTTTAGCGTGCAGGTGCTTGGTTTCTTCCATGCAGGACCAGACGCAACTAGTCGCACAAACAGGCCTCACATTTAGCAGAGACTTTACAATGGTAGCAGTCATTCCAGTAAGTATACAGTTCAATGGTGGCGAAAGTTACAGAATACGACCCCAGGGGTCGTGGGGTCGTATTCTGTAACTCCACCAACGCTCTCAACTACGATTACACCAATGTTACTAGAAAAAGTTATTCTGTAACTATTGGTGTCAAGAATCGATCTTACAATCACACCAATATATTGCTGGAAATATTGGTGACACACCGACGGCTCCAAACCCCTCGGTGAGCTCAACAACAACTCGAAAGTACTAAAATATCGCAAAATTTGCAGAAATAACGACATATTTGTGATACAATGGCCGCTTATATCCTAATTGGGCGACTTCGTGATGGTGTCAATAGCTATATTTTCGTATTAACAGAGAAGGTACAGTATATATCCATTAATGAATAGATTCTTAGTATTTGTTTGTTTTTATCAATATAAAAAATAAATACATAATTTTATTTTGCAACAAGCATGTTTGAGGATATGTTTGCATAATTGCACATAATATTAATTATTTTACTTTATCTTGTTTCAGATTTGGAATTGTAATCCATGTGATCTGCATTAAAGAGTGGACAACATAATATGCACCAATAATAAGCTTAACGAACACTTATGGGTGTCACCTCTATGTAGGCCTAAATTTTTCAATGTAGTGTAAAATTTTGTTGTTCATTCGAAAGAACAGTGCACAAGTAGGTCATTTGCAATTGAGAAAAACATCCCACTCAAGCAATGCTTCAAGTAGTGAGATGTTGTTGGCTTTTTGTAATTTTCAGGAAATAATGACGAAGACTGTGCTTATTAGAACTGAGCAAAGTGCCATGAACTCATGATACATATAATAGTTTTTTTTGTACCAAAGTTTACTTTGTAAGTGTGTGTGTACTATATCACTCAGCAAAATATGATGTACATTGTCCTTACTTTTAAACATACTGGTTGCCTATATAGCGTTTACTAGTTTATAAAACTTTTCACACTTAGAGAAGCATCTGTTTTTAACTGCACAAAAAATATGCCTACCTGCCAATGTAGCCTATTGTAATTGAAAATATTATTTAAATCTAGCTACAATATTGGCTGTTACCAATTTTTTGTCTAATTTAAACCATCTATTTTATTCCCTCTAATTCCTTTTATAATAATATGAGCTACATTGTATCTCGTGATTTTCCGTCAAGTGGGTGTGGCTTATACTATGTAAGTTGAAATGCATGTTGAATTTTCAGAGCCATTTTCCCATAACTTGATATTTTCAACACAAAAGGCACAATATCTCTTAAAGTAATGGTCCAAATTGCATGAAACTTTGCACTCCCATAGTTTTTTGTGTGTTCTAGAGAATAAACCTAAATAATCTGATGTATTTGCAACACAAGATTATTTCACTTGTGAACATAATGTGAAAAAATTAGTAATAATTTTATATTGAAATTTTAAAATGCCTCAAAATTGTATCAGGCATACCACAGTATAAATTGATGGTTTATCCTCTAGAATATAGTGTCAGCTGTGAATAAAAAAATATATATTACACCAATCAGATTGACTCTGTGCAAGAAATCATATTTCTTAGGCCTAATCACATGCTGAAAAATAAAAAAAATTAATTTTCTATATCAGCCTTCAAATTTGTGACACTGTAATAATTTTTGTGCTCATTTCAACCCCCAAATGTATACTTCTAATGTCCAAAATTTCATTTTATTATTGTAAATAGTGTTGAAGATATCGAACAGTTACTGCAATGCCTGCTCGGGCATGGTCTTTTGGTGTATGAGCCCCCTTAAGACACTTTTTCAGTGATATTATGGTGTTATTTAAATTAATATATAATTATGAACAACTATGAGGCCAATTGTAATGTTTCAAAGTACTGTGTAAATTAAATACTATGAATTCATTTTAAGTTAACCTAAAACGCAATTAATTCATTTCGAGGGATTTATAAATGTCACAAAAGCAGTAGGCAAGATAAGATACTCTTATTTGCTTAAATTTTACTATTTGCTTTATCTATACAAAAATAATTTTATAATTGGCTTGTGTTCTATAAATTAAGTAAAAACTCCTACTGAATAATTTTTTTTTGCTTTCTCTGCCTGTACCATAGGTACTACAGGCAAAGGAAGTATTGTTTTCGACCCCAACCTTGAAGTTGAGTTTTTAGCCTAAATACACATTTTGAGGTATTCTGAATCCCCAAATACTATTTTCGGAAATATGTCTGTGTGGATGTGTGTCAACAGCCTAGTTCCAGAACGGAAAATCGTAAGAATTTTTTTTTTTTTTTTTTATTTGGGTTGGGGACTTTCTGAAGATGTGACACAAAGATTGGCGACAAGTTTCTCTTATTTTTATTATTGATGGTTACCATGACGAAACTCAATCTTCAAGTCACCTGAGGAAGACTCCAGGGGAGAGTTGAAACGTTGTGTAGTGATTTTAACTTTTATCCACTTACTTGAAATATATTTTTAAACACTTCTTTTTATTGGATTTACTATTTGCTTTATCTATATAAAAATAATTTTATAATTGGCTTGTGTTCTATAAATTAAGTAAAAACTCCTACTGAATAATGTTTTTACTTTCTCTGCCTGTACCATAGGTAATACAGATAAAGGAAGTATTGTTTTCGACCCCAACTTTGAAGTTGAGTTTTTAGTCCAAATACACATTTTGAGGTATTCTGAATCCCCAAGTACTATTTTCGGAAACATGTCTGTGTGGAAGTGTGTCAACAGCCTAGCTCCAAATGGAAAATCGTAAGAATTTTTTTTTGTATTTGGGTTGGGTACCTTCTGAAGATGTGACACAAGGATTGGCGACAAGTTTCTCTTATTTTTAAAGGGACTTTACATGAAAAAATGTTCGTTTTTCGCGATTTTATCGATTTGTTTAAATTTTGCACATGGGTTGCTTATAAGTTACTTGGACTTAAAACTTTATTTGAAACTTTTTTCGAAGAAATTCTCTTTAGGGTAGTTATAAGCCACCCACTCTGAATACGTGCTAAAAGTTTTATTTGAAATATTTTTTCGAAGAAAATCTCTAAAGTGTAGTCTTTATCAGAATGTAAAGTGAGAAAAAAGTATTGTGCATGCTTAAAGTAAAGAAAGTTATGAGAGTACAATAAATAAATTTTATTTGGGTTGTGTATCCTTCGGGGATGTGATGTGTTAAGGACATTCTCTTTATTTATACAACCAATTTACATTACAAGAATGTCATACACAATAATTATATTATACTGAGAGACTAACTTTAATTTGAACAGAGATTGGAAAGTTCATTCCTTTCACTGAGTATGAATCCAGCAACATTTTGTTAAAATGAGTATTCTGAAAAGGGCTACATCTTACTTTCTGTTAATCGTTAAAATGAATACTTTCACACAAACAAGGTGAGTTGCAATGGAAATATATAACTACTTCGAGATTGCATATTTTTTTTATAATCATAATTTTAATCAGACATTGGCAAACTATTGCGGAATTTGCTAATTGGATTCCCCGAGATACCCTCCTTATTATATATATATATATATATATGACAGTAAACATTACTAAAAACCATTGGCATTTTGCGAATTTCTCCTATTATTATAAATCCGCCTTTTCCCCCTATAAGCGTCTTGCAACATGGCAGTACGTGTAATATAAACGCCCACTTTCAAAATATATACATGAAATTAAACTCCCGCCCAGTTTGGAAATTATGAAATCACATTCCCGCACTCCAACAGCCAATGATATTCATTGCAGTTTGTTAAGACAGATTTCTCATAGCTACTTTCATTGCCAACATTCACGAAAATTCACAAAGTTATTGGTGGGCCTCAACAACGGGTCTCCAGATACCAACAGGGAGTTACCGAATCGCTCACGCTCCGGCCGTTGGTATCTTGCTGTCGGTTGTTGAGCTCTCAACAACACCAATGCGTTGGTGACGAAAGTTACAGAATTCGACCCCAGGGAGTTACAGAATTGCTCACGCTCCGGCCGTTGGTATCTTTCTGTCGGTTGTTGAGCTCTCAACAACACCAATGCGTTGGTGGCGAAAGTTACAGAATACGACCCCTGGTATAGATCACGAAGGCAGTGACAAGGCGTGGTATCTTTCACACTCGGGTCGTATTCTGTAACTCCACCAACGCTCTCAACTACGATTACACCAGTGTTACTAGAAAAGTTATTCTGTAACTATTGGTTTCAAGAATCGATCTTGAAATCACACCAATATATTGCTGGAAATATTGGTGACACACCGACGACTCCAAACCCCTCGGTGAGCTCAACAACAACTCGAAAGTACTAAAATATCGCAAAATTTGCAGAAATATCAACATATTTGTGCTACAATGGCCGCTTATATCCTAATTGGGCGACTTTGTGATGGTGTCAATAGCTATATTTGCGCAATAACAGAGAAGATAAGTATATATCCATTAATGAATAGATTCTTAGTATTTGTTAATATGTTTTTATCAATATAAAAACTAAATACATAATTTTATGTTGCAACAAGCATGTTTGAGGTTATGTTTGCATAATTGCACATAATATTAATTATTTTACTTTATCTTGTTTCAGATTTGGAATTGTAATCCATGTGATCTGCATTAAAGAGTGGACAACATAATATGCACCAATAATAAGCTTAATGAACACTGATGGGTGTCACCTCTATGTAGGCCTAAATATTTTAATGTAGTGTAAAATTTTGTTCAGTTCATTCGAAAGAACAGTGCACAAGTAGGTCATTTGCAATTGAGAAGAACATCCCACTCAAGCGATGCTTCAAGTAGTAAGATGTTGTTGGCTTTTTGTAATTTTCAGGAAATAATTACGAAGACTGTGCTTATTAGAACTGAGCAAAGTGCCATGAACTCATGATACATATAATAGTTTTTTTGAACCAAAGTTTACTTTGTAAGTGTGTGTGTGTACTATATCACTCAGCAATATATGATGTACATTGTCCTTACTTTTAAATATACTGGTAGCCTATATAGCGTTTACTACAGTGAGTCCCACGCAAGAGTTGGCCAATGACGCGGGTTTCTGCGTCGCGGCTGGCACAGCTCCAACTCCCGAGCGATCGGGTGAAATATCTACGCAAATAATGCCGCGGTCGGTGTAATGATTCAGGTTTTCACATTTACAGTTCAAATTTCAATGAAACTAACTACGTACCTCATCACAAGATATGTTGGAAATGTTCTCCTCTGGTATCCACACAATACTGGCACCTTTTTTAGGAAATTTTCTTTCACGCGCATAAGTTCACCTTCCGAGATAGAGTTAATTTATTTTGTGATATTGTCTTTAAGTTCTTATGTATGGGAAATTGACCTATACACTTTATTTTTCAAGTTTCCCCATAAATAATATTTACATAGTTAGAAGAACTTAAAGACAGTATCACATAGGCCTATCACAAGAGAAAGTAACTCTGACTCGGAAGCTGAACTTAAGAGCGTGAAAGAAAATTTCCTAAAAAGGTGTCAGTATTGTGTGGATGCCAGAGGAGAACATTTCCAACGTCTCTTGTGTTGAGGTACGTGGTTATTTTTTAGGAAATAGATAAACCCAAAACTCCTTCACAAACAGAAAAGGTTAAAAATACTATTCCAAAAAATAATTCATAACTATATATATTTAAATATATAAAAATAACAAGATATACTAATAAAACAATAAATTCTAAACTCAACAAAGTCATCAATAAATGTTTTCGATTAGAAGAAAATACCCAAATACCACAAAAAAACTGAATATAAATAAATCATCATTAGTTTTAATAATTTAAATAAAATATTGGTCTTGTAAACCAAAATTAAGATAACATCTTTTAAAACTTCAGGAGTAAAACTTTTGTTCCTTCTTTAATCCCCAAAATTAATATTTTTATAAAATAACTCCTGATATGAATATACTAATTAGAATTAATATAATTACCAGACTAATATTCACCAAAATAAAGCATCCACTCGCTATAGGACTAATATTATTAATTCAAACAATCTTAATTTCTTTAATTAGAGGAATATTATCAAAAAAATTTTGATTTTCATACATTCTCTTCTTAATTTTTCTTGGTGGAATATTAATTTTATTTATTTATATAATTAGATTAGCTTCCAATGAAATATTTACTATATCAACAAAAATAATTATAATAATTATCATTCTTACCCCAATTTTGATACTTCTAAAAAAAATTTCTGATTAGAATTCAATATTCATAATCAAGAGTCAATCAACTTTATATTAAATAATAATAATACTCCTTACATAACAACCAAATTATATAATCAGCCAATCAACTTAATCACTATTATACTTGCATCATACTTATTTCTAACATTAATTGTTGTAGTAAAAATTACAAACATCTTTAAAGGACCTTTACGAAAAAACTACTAATGAATAAATCATTACGAACAAATCACCCTTTATTAAAAATTATTAATAATGCTTTAATTGATCTTCCTACACCCACTAATATTAATACCTGATGAAATTTTGGATCACTATTAGGCCTTTGCTTAATAATTCAAATTCTATCAGGAATTTTTCTAGCCATACATTATTGCCCTAATATTGATCTAGCCTTCACTAGAGTTAATCACATTTGCCGTGATGTAAATTATGGGTGACTCTTACGAACACTTCACGCCAACGGCGCATCAATATTCTTTATTTGTATTTACATACATATTGGACGAGGCATATATTATGGATCATATAAATACCTATATACATGATTTGTATATACCTATATACATGATTTCTATTTCTTACTATAGCTACAGCTTTCATAGGATATGTTTTACCATGAGGACAAATATCATTTTGAGGAGCCACAGTTATCACAAATTTATTGTCGGCCGTTCCCTACATAGGTACAGAACTTGTCCAATGAGTATGAGGGGGTTTTGCAGTAGACAACGCAACTTTAAACCGATTTTTCACCTTTCATTTTATTCTACCATTTATTATTACAGCAATGGTAATAATTCACTTACTCTTCTTACATCAAACCGGTTCAAATAACCCATTAGGGCTAAATAGAAACATCGACAAAATTCCATTTCACCCATATTTTACAATTAAAGACTTAATAGGATTTATTATCTTAATCATATTATTAATTATTCTTACACTAAAAGAACCTTATATTCTAGGAGACCCTGACAATTTCATTCCAGCAAATCCTCTAGTAACCCCAATTCATATCCAACCTGAATGATATTTCTTATTTGCTTATGCAATCTTACGCTCCATTCCAAATAAACTAGGAGGAGTAATCGCTTTAATTATATCAATTGCCATCCTATTTATTTTACCTTTACATAAATCTAATTTCCGCAGAATACAATTTTATCCACTTAACCAATTTATACTCTGAATAATAGTAAGAATTGTTATTTTACTAACATGAATCGGAGCACGACCAGTAGAAGATCCATACATTATCACTGGACAAATTTTAACCGCTATATACTTCATATATTATATTATAATACCAATTATTACCAAACTATGAGACACTCAATGTGCGAAGTGTTGGCGGTTTTGCCATAGGGAGCCACAATGTCGAGGAAAATTTCGATATGATAATTGCACGGAGGAACATAAGGAGGATGTTTGTACTTCTCCCCTTCTCAAATGTACCAACTGTCGTGGAAAGCATAAGGCTTACGAAAGGGACTGCCCCGTACGCTTGAAACAACTGCAAATCTTGGACATTATGACAGAGTACAATTTGGCGTATTTCGATGCCTTACAGCACTTTACTAACTCTAGAACGTATGCCCCAAAGGTGGGATCTTTCCCGACCCTTACCTACAGTAGGGCAAGTCAACAGATTCCAGAGGTTCCTCGTACGACTTCGTACACTAATTCTCAAAGTCAAGCCCAGAGTTCTCCTGTGTCACAGTCGCCTGCGGCAGGAGGTAAACGGATTACCTCCGATCAAGTAGAGATCCCTAAAAGGGCTCGGAAACAATCAGTCCCAGTTGTGCCAGACACTTCATCGTGTTTAATTTGGCCACATGGTAGGCCTGGGCGATCAGAACCTTCCGCCAGTCGTGTGGAAGCCTCTGCCCACAAGCAGCCCCACTCGAAACAGGGTATGGTGGATCCACCCCAAGCTCAGCCCTTCTCGGAGGAATTACAGAAGGAAACAGAACAATTTAAATCAAGAATCAATAGCCTCTTTTATTCGATGGGGCGTAACCTTAGGAAGCCAGGTATGGTGGATATGAAATATCAAATATTGCGTCATATATCTCAGTTGGCTCACACTCATTTTACATAAGCTATGATCATCTCCCAATGGAATGCTCGAAGTATTCGACGTAAATTGCCCGAACTGCAGCGGTTTGCAGATTGTCAGAGGATTGATATTTTCCTTTTGTGTGAAACATGGCTCACACCCGATGTGACAGTTTCTGTAAAAAAAACTATACACTAATACGGACAGGCAGACCTGATGGGAAGGGGGATACCGCAATTCTAGTCCACTCTCCCATACCTTACATAATAGTCCCCATTCAAGCAGTACATGACATGGTCAATACTACAGCTATTCGCATCCATGACATTCTGTATGTTTCACTCTATAAGCCTCCTAGTGCCTTAGTAAGCACTACTGCTTGGGAAATTTTTTGTCTCAATTCCAAGGCCCAACGAACTTAGATGGGGACTTTAACTCCCATCATACATACTGGCATGGTACTTATTCTTCCTCCCATGGACAACATTTATACCGAGCTATCCTCAACAGTCCACTTATCTGTCTCAACACCCACACCCCTACAGCTGTACATCCCACTACCCACACCAGATCGATCTTGGACCTCACTTTTGTTACGCCCACTTTAGCAACTCATACAGAATGGTCAGTCCATTTGGATTCCTTGGGCAGTGATCATTTTCCAATCATAATCAGGTACTACCCCCCACGGTGTAATCAAAATGCCTATACTTCCCCTGGGGGCTCCCAACTCCGACCCCGGCGTCGTAGTATCACGCGGATTAATTGGACACAATATTCAGATTACATCTCTCGACACTTTCACTTACCTTCGTCCGAGGATTCGGCTCCACAGGCATACAACAGTATAGTCCGACCGATCACTGCATACTTGAACATTTTTCATCCGATCATTCATCATTACTCACCACAACGGAGGTTATACAGCAAGTTTTGGTGGAATCCAGAATGATCACGGGCGGTTGCTCTCAGACGAAGGGCTATGGCACAATACACGCGTACACCTAATAATAATACGTATTTACTCTTAAAGCAACAAACTGCGAGAACATCTAAAATAATCAATCTAGCAAAACGAACGGCATGGAAAACCTTCTGTTCTACACTTAGCACACAGACACCCTACTCTTCCATATGGACTACGATCCGTTCGTTAAATGGAAATCCTTCCAATCCGGTCAATGACATAACCCCGGAAATTTTGGAAAACTTTCATGTGATGCTGGCACCGCCTTCAGTGGATCCACTGCCACCGGCTCTTGCTATAGCAGACGAACAGCTGCCAATTCCATTTGATAGGGCATTTCGGTTCTCTGAGTACATGGCCATCCTGAAAAAGAAACGGAACACAGCCCCAGGGTTAGATGGGTTTTCCTACCCTATGATCCAAAACTTATCCCACCATATTCATGAATAAGTATTATACTGGTTTAATTCAATTTATCACCACCCAACAATACCGCCCTCTTGGAAGGATTGTCTAGTGATCCCTATCCCGAAAATTAAACCTGTAACAGACCCCTCCTATTTTCGGCCAATCACTCTACTCTCCTGTTTTCGGAAAGTCTTTGAAGCCCTGTTACAGAATCGCATCTTATGGTACTTCGAATACAGGAGATGTCTTGGACAACACCAATCAGGATTTAGGAAGGGCAGGTCAACAGTCGACAATCTCACCATGTTGGTTATTGATATCCTTCTGGCACTTTCTACACAGACTATTGTGGATTCTGTTTTTATTGACATTTCCAAAGCCTATGATACGGTCCAAATTCCCCTTCTTCTGGATATTCTAGCCTACTTCATTTACAGTTCCCTACTAATGTGATTCATCTCATTCGACTCTTGTATACAGACAGAATTGTTTATATTGAAAATTCCACTGGTTATAAACAATCCCGTCAGACTTCCCTGGGTATTCCCCAAGGGTCTAGTCTCAGTCCCATCTTATATCTTATATACACCCACACATTGGAATCTTCAATTAACCCATACTGCCGCATCCTTCAATATGCAGACGACATTCTTCTCTATACAAGGAAACCGTCCTTGCAGGAATCCACACCGGACCTGCAACAAGCATTGAATACGTTACAACAATGGTGTGACGGGAAAGGTTTACAGGTGCAAAGTGGTAAAACGGTAAGAATTGTCTTCACTCAAAAATCTAGGTATCACACCCCCCCCCCCGATCAGATATAATGGCTCTCTTCTTCGTGTGGTTCAACAACACACATTTTTGGGGATCATTTTCGACTCTAAATTAAACTGGCGCCCACATATTCGGGAAGTAATTCATCGGTGCGAGCAGGGAAGTACAATCATCAAAACATTGACAACCACTTGGTGGGGAGCGAATGTCCAACAACTCCATTTTGCATATCAAGCTATTGCTCGCAGTAAGGAGGAATATGCTGGTTTTCTCTATGATTCAGCCTATGCAAAAGATTTGCAGAAATTAGATGCTCTTCATTTTACTCTTTTAAAAATTATTGCAGGAGCCATGAGGCCATCCCCTAACCAGGCACTGCCTGTGGAGATGGCGGAATTCCCATATGTCTACAGGAGAAGAATTTTGGCTACAAACTATCTTCTTAAAAAGCTTTCAGTTAATCCATCTCCGATTATTCCAAAACTCACCTTATTGTCTCGGCTGTACAAACCTTCTTGTATTAATAGAACGATTGCCTCTCCAGCTCTACTTTGGGCGTTTAACATTCTTCACCCACATGTTCAGGATATAGTTCGATCCCCGGGTCCCCCCTGTTATAGGTGCCCTTATGAGGTCCTACACTTCTCTTTTCCTGTGAGATATCAGATGACAGATGAAGACCGTACATTATTGTTTTCCCCAAGCACAGAGAATAGCGGTCATCTCTCCCGTATAGCAATCTACACTGATGGTTCAAAACAGGGTCCTGAGCATGCTGTTGGAGCAGCCTTCATTATCCCTTCCTAACACGTGGTAGCATCATATCGACTTCCATCCGACTCGACAGTCTTCATGGCAGAATTATTTGCGATCCGACAGGCACTACTGTGGCTTAAACATCATCCCGTTCCAAATCCGGTCGTACTGTATACAGATTCCAAGAGTGTTCTTACAGCTTTACATGAACCACAGACACAGGCACACACCGATTGGTGGATTCTTCACGTCAAACAACTGTGGTTCCAATTGTTACAATGCAGGCCTTCTATTACAATGTGTTGGATCCCAGGACATACGGGTATAACGGATAATGAAGAGGCTGACAAATTGGCAAAACAAGCTAGTCATCAAGGTCAATTTACTAAGATTTTACTTCCAGCATCCACCTTTAAACATCTTCCAATACCACATATTAGAACTGAATGGCAGAGGAAATGGGATACCTACGGTACCTCATCACACATTACATATATTATTCTGTTCAACCCACAATCCCGCGCAGACCATGGTTTTATAACCTCCAATTCCCTAGATGGTTTATAACCTCTATCATCACAATTAAACTTCACCATACAAGTTCACCAGAATTTCTTCACAAAATTAAATTTTCGGAAACATCCCTCTGTAGTTGTCACCGGGAAGGTACGATCAATCACATTCTTTTGGCTTGCCCTCAGCATGCTATTGCAAATCAACAGTTGTACGAACGTCTCCATAAAAAAGGTATCCCCTTTCCGACGTCCATTCTTCAAATACTTCACTCACCCACAGTGGACATACTTTCTATACTCTATCAACATATGAAGAAATGCAAAATTAAATTCTAACGTTCACACATCTCTTCATGATCTGGGTTCTTCTTTCCAAGGTGCATTTTCGGTTACCCAATATGTCCCGGTGCGCCTCGGAGACGACCTTTTTTCCTTCGCGTCCATTATTCCTGCACACACATACATTAACATATTCATTCCTACCGCAGCAGATAACATCCACATAATTTATTCTTAGGATCCACACCTGCGTGTTATTCAACTCTCCATAGCTGCCTCGCCGCATCATAACCAAAGACGTTCTATATATGACCTAGACTTACGCCGTAGATGTGCGCCGTGGCTAAAATTGAAGAACTCGCGCATCCGCCATCTTGTCGGCATGTGTTATGCTTCTAACACACGTGGGAATGTCAACAGTGAGATTTTTCAAATATTAAAAACGAAATGTAAGCTTAGAATTACAGCTTTTGCGTTCATTTTATTATCATGTGCTACTTCATAATTACGTGAAGTGTAGTGAGTTGTAAAACGGTGATTATTACTGCGGATACATTCCAATATTGTAGGACATGTGGGTTGGTTAGAATTGTTTCAATCTTGCCGTGTGTTTTATAGTGTTCCTGGGATTACTAAAAATATGGGACATTCTGTTGGTGCATACAACTGCACAAATCATCGTAAGAAGGGTTTGGGGATTTATTTTTACAAGTAAGTAATATAATTATAGGTTAGGTGCGGCGTCACTTTATGTACTATTATAGGACTATATTCTACTGGTTGTGAACAATAATTTTAAATTTGATATTTTCATAAGGCTCAACTTTGGAATAGGTCCTTCAAGACGTTCCAAAAATGACAGAGATTATTATAAAATACTGAAACAGTTTGTGAGTTTCTTATTTGGTAAGGAAATGTTTGGGATTTCATCTGTCATTAGGAATAACAGAAAAATATAATGTTAGGTTTCCTCTTCAAAATCCTGGACTGTTAACGAAATGGTTATCGGCTGTAAGACGTGAGAAATTTAACCCAACAGACTCTGCTCAGGTCATTTCTAGAAGTCTAATGGCAACAGGCTTCTTAACCAGATGCAGTTCCTTCTGTGTTTAATTTTCCTCCTCATCTTACAAATGTAACCATGGTTATACTTTCAATAATAGGCCTATTAAAATGCTATTATATGTCTATTTAAAGATAGCAAACAACCGCAAATTTATAGCATATGTTTGCTTGTATAGCCTAAATACAAACTGCCAAATCTAAATGCATACTCAACATTTTTATAATACAATCTATAGGCCTAAGAATATTCAGGATTATTATTTTTAGTTCATATAGGCCTATTATTTCAGATTACATCACCTCTCTAAATCAATTCTATTTAGGCCTATGAACCAATAGGTGAGCATTAGATTATATGGTTTTAATTTAATTTCTTTACATTTTATTTAATTATAATTACATTCATTCACTTAATCACAACATATTTCATGAATCCGAATGGCTATTTCCAAAGTTCTCTATGCAATTTATATTATTCACGAAAATTACTGACAAACTACTGGGAATGTCAAGATAGGCCTATGATCTTGTTATTGCGTCCACATGCGATAAATGCAGGTAATTACGTTTAGTTCTTACATTTATTTGTAATAATATTACTCTCAACTCATGTTTTATTAATTTTTTCGTTATTTACTGGTTGGTTTATGTTTCCTATTACGTTTAACAGCTGTATGTCGTCTGCTAAATGATTTCTTGCCGACAAGATGGCGGCGAGCGACCACTTCTATTTGGAGCCATTTCACGCCGTCTGCGCAGCTGGTGGTGTGGGACTTGATCATAACAGTAAATTGAATTGAAGGAAAATTGCGCCCAATGGGCAGTGTAGACTAGTCCTCGCTACAGAAGGATGTCAGAGATTCATTTCTCAGCGCACAGTACATCACATGGTATCTTTCACACTGCCTCTCACATCGTTCGCATATACACTTTGTGTCTGGCTGATGAAACTGCTTGACTCTACAAATCCTATAATGAAAGCCATGAACAGCAAAGCGCGTGACGATATGTCTAAGTTCATAGTTCCCCTTTTTCCATTCGTCATTGGTCATAGCGTCTGTACTGTAGAAATCACTCCATATCTCTTTCTTCTTCAGCTTTAACCTCTGTAGTAATTGTTCATATCCAGGAGTGGAGGGCAGCAGTAGCCTGAAACGGAGCTCTTCGATGAAGAATGACTCCCCGGTCAGTTCATACGCCAGTCTTGATAGGGTAAATTTAGAAACACGCAAACTCTTCTTTAAAAATAATGCCTTCAATCTTTCCAGTTGTTCTAGATTACTCAATTTCAGATGTGGCCAAATAATTTCTAGTCCATATGTTACTATAGGTACAATCTTTAGTTGAAAAAGCTTCAGTGCAGTTTCGATGGATAGCCTGTTTAGATGCTTTATGTCATTTATAGCTCTAATTCCAGCAATTACTCGGTCGTTAATGTGGCGGGTAAATACATTCCCGGTGGTTTGAAAAGTGACACCTAGATATTTAAAGTCTGGTACGCTTTTTAAGGGTCTTTCCTCTATATAAAACGTTGCCGCTTTTCCTCCCTTTCTAAATGTCATAGTTACAGTCTTTTCTTCGTTTAGAGCTAGCTCGTTTTCTTCAATCCATTTCATCACTAAAAAGTAGTAAGTTTGGCAAAATAACACATTACGACCCGACCGAGCCCCCCACCACTACGAGAAACCTAGCGGCGGCATTAGAACTACTAGGAAAGTAGCGACGGTGGCGACATCTAGTAAGGAAATGGTGAAAGAGAAAAATAATTTATTATTCCTTTATTCTCTTCTTCTCTTCCTTTCCCGTCTCTTTCCTCTCACCTCCTCTTCACCCTACCTACCTATTCGAGACCTATTCCTAACAGTAAATTTTGGATCGAACGGGGATCGAACGCATGACCCTTAGCATCGTAGCCAAGAGACTTATCCGTTACGCTACGAAGGACAGTTGAGCAGTGAAGGAAGTTCCGGTATATTTTAGTTATCTAATTTAGTTGGCGCTAGCGAGTGTTAACGCAAGAATCGGGTTTTCTAATTTTGAGATGGTTTGTTTGGAATGAAAAGAGTAGTGTTGGTGCAAGGGAATTTTTCTGCATCAATTAACACGGCGTTTTTTAAAATTGGGAAATATTATGTAAATTTCGATTTTTTATATATTGTGAATTTTTTTTTCTTTCAAATCGGTGTTTAAAGATCGTGAAATATGATGTTTGGTACAAGGGTATTGTTTTAATATAATTCGTGAAATTTTATTTTGTTTTTATAATCGTTTTTAAACATTGTGAAATATTATGTATGGTGCAAGGCAATCATTAGAGTAAGCTGCGGCTTAACACAGGAAGCTGCATTACCGGCGCTTAGTAGCGGCCGGCAGCGGGGTAGATGCGCGCGGGACGATGCGCGGTAGGCGGAGGGGAAGCCTGCCTGGCGGAGAAGGCGACCGGGCCGATGGAAAGGGGAGCCGCTCGGGTCGCAAAGTGTTAACTTCCCGTAAGTTTATTTTTAGATCTTTCGAAAGCTTTCGACTGTGTCAGTCATAAAACTCTACTAGCAAAGCTCGACATGTACGGGATAAAGGGTATCAGTAAGGACCTCATTGGATCCTATCTACAAGAACGTACACAGTATACAGAAATCATTCCCAAGGAAGATGGCTCTTTCAGAAAAATAAAGTCGGACTGCAGAATTGTCAAAAATGGTATCCCCCAAGGCTCAGTGTTAGGACCCCTGTTATTTATTCTTTATGTAAACAACATACCAGAACTTCCAAACCTTAAAGTAATATCTTATGCCGACGACACTACGGCTATATTGTCAGATAAAACAATGGAGCTACTTAAGATGTCCTCGACCCTAAATTCCACCTCACTCATTCAGTACTTTGAAAGCAATAATCTGACTATAAATGTAAAGAAAAATAAAGTGTTAAAATTCCAGCTACAACCAAGAAATCAGGATGAAATCTTTCAACTGAAAACAAATTACAATGATGAAGGTGTCATTGAAGAAACCTTCTCTCACTCATTCCTGGGAATAAGGGTAGATAATTACTTAAACTGGGAAGAACAAATAGATAATATCTGTAACAAGGTTAGTAAAAGTATATATTTAATAAGGCAATTGGCATACATAATGGAGGAAAATATTCTAAAGATTGTTTATTATGGGACAGTTTTTCCAAAGATTAGTTATGACATAGAACTATGGGTATGTGCAGCAAACATACACATGAATAGACTACAGAATTTACAAAAAAATGCATTAGAACAATGTTCAAACTAAATAGGATGCAGTCGTGTAGGGAAAGTTTCAGAAATAACAACATACTAACACTTACCTTGTAACGCTGTTTAAAATTACCGCGATCCCATCCCCTCCGTCTACGCTCTCTGACATAAGTAGTGTATGAATTCGCCGCTGCATACCGAGGCGAAGTGGTGACCAAGTTTCCTACTGTGTGCCAGACTGTGTTAGGCATCTGCCTAGTTTGTTTGGTAGCAGCGAGGATGGGTCAGCCTCTTCGGTTACTGTGTGAGTAGCGTGATCGTCACTACTTATTCTTCAAAACTAATTCTTAGTGCCTTCAGCACATCATGGCAGAATTCTTATTTAATTGCTGCTAATATAACTTAGCCAGGAAAGGACAATGCATATACCTATTATCAAGGTTAGCTTAAATTAATGGTCCTTATATCTATGGACTTTATGGATAAGGAACAAATCTTTGTACCAAGTTAGTTTATTGCGTGGTATCATGAGTTGTATCATGTGGAAATTCGTCCTGCCTCAGATTAGTGGCCTTGTAGTGTTCGATGTCTGTAGTTCATGATGCTGTAAGTTCTGGAAAAAGAAATTATTACATATATTCTGTTACCATATATTTTGAGGAAAATTGTCTGATGTTTCGCCGCTAGAATTATTATGATATTGCCATTTCATAGATGTTTGTTTAAAAGAATTTCTTTAGTGGGCGTATCGTCGCCATTTGCTTAGCCCGTTGCATCTTGGGTAGAACTTGTCACGTAATTGCTGTCCCAGATGATATATATATATATATATATATATATATATATATATATATAAGTCATTAACTTGGGTTTCCATTTGTTTCAAGTTTCATGTTAAATGTCACCATGCCATATGAATAAATTAATCGAGGCTGTATTCCGCATAGCATTTCATGTCTTGTCAATTTGGGTTGAAAATTGTCTTGGTTATAAATACCAGTTACACTCTGTTTCGCAAGCATATTTCAGTAATGATACTAGCTCTATTTTCAGACATTAGAATTATGCATAGTGTTATAGGCATTGATGTGAATCATTATACATGTACTGAAAGGGCTTAGTTATTTTAATAAACTGTTCTGGTTCATATAGTTCACTGTGGGTAATATACTTTCAGGCTTCAGGTAAAATATATTTGTAGCAAATATACATAGTTATGTGGAACAAATAGCAGGGTTCAAGGTTTGTCATTCTAGGTCATGCCAGAGATTATTTTGCATATTTATGGAAATGAGCCTTCTTTCAATATATAGTGATACATGCCAAGTAGATTGCCTTTTTCTAGCTTTTCATACTAAATTTCAATCATTAAATTACTGATTTATGACAAGGTAGTTTGTTCTTCCCATTCGTATTGCTGTTAAAGTATAAGGTTAGTTTCAGTATAAGTATTCTTTCATTTCTCTAAATAAATAAAAAACTATTCTGTTGTTATCTGCACCCATAGTTTGCTCAAATTTATCAAGGCTAATCTTATAGGCTACATTGCGTATAGCTTGCTTTGTTATAGTCAGTGAACCTTTAGTATTAGACATTATTTCTATAATGCCATAGTTTGATTATTTGTATTCATATTTTGGGCAATTCTGCAGGCTTATTTTCTTAGCCTACATTTTGTCTAGTTGTTTGCTATTGCTTTACATAAATATTCCACTAATATTATATTCCTATTTTCAAAAGTAAAACTTCTGTTTATACAGGTTGTTATATCTGATTAAAATTTTTGGGTGCGGTCAAATTTAATTACATTCTGGTTCTGGATTTTTCTCATAGTTTTCCTTTCTATTATTCTAAATTTTGAATTTGTAATTATGTTTTTCCCTTTGTGTTTTTTTTGCCAGACCTTTTGGTTAGGCTTCTATTAAATTAAACTTAGATACAATTTGACTACATATTAAATTTAAAGGCTGTTTTTCCAGTTCATATTGAATGGTATAGGCTGTTAGATTTTGGAGTTCATTCTGCGTTTATACTGCTTAAGAAATTTTGATTTCATACTCTGTTTTTCTAGTGAAAATCAATTTTCAAACTATTTTGGCTTTAGTTAATTTAACTTAGATAGGCCTAATTATAATTAATAGCAAGATTTTCTTAAAGCAAATTATAGATAATTTGTGAGTTTGAATTAGCTCCTTGACATTCTAAATATTCTAAATTATTGTACCTGCTATTGGAAATTAGGTAGGCCTAATTATAATTAATGTTAAAATTTTCTTAATGCAAATTGTACATAACTGGTGAGTCTGAATTAGCCTTTTGACATTCTAAATATTCTAAATTATTATACCTGCTATTGGAAATCAGGTAGGCCTAATTATAATTAATGTTAAAATTTTCTTAATGCAAATTGTACATAACTGGTGAGTCTGAATTAGCTTTTTGACATTCTAAATATTCTAAATTATTATACCTGCTATTGGAAATTAGGTAGGCCTAAGTATAATTAATGGTAAGAATTTCTTAAAGCAAATGGTAGATAATCTGTGGGTTTGAACAAGTTTATTTTTGGCATTCTAGATCTTCTGTAATTATTATCCCTGGCATTGATCTTAGGTAGGCCTAATCATAATTAGTACCCAGTTCCTACTTATGCAAATTATACACAAACTAGGTTTTGGAGATCAGGTGATTTGCGATTCTAGAATTATTCTAGTTCTGATTAGAGTCACATTCTTTCTATGCTGTTTTAAGAATTATACTTGGGTACCTTGTTATGCTCTTGTGACCTTAAGTATTTCTTAATTAATCAGAGATTTCACTCATTCAATAATGAAATTCTAGTCATTTATGGTCAATGTTTATTTATTCAAGAATACCTTATATTGTACATTGTTGTTCAAATTATACATTAAAACTTTATTCTTGGAATTTTGGGGATTAATGTTGAACTGCTATTGCCCTTTGCTCTCCCTTCCTTGTCAACCTGTTTTGGAGATAGTATCTTCGGCCTTTCTGGGACTTGTCCTCACGCTCTTCCAGCTTTTCAAGTGAGTTATTTTTATGGAGGTTTTGGTAGCTCTGTAAATAAGAGTCAGTTATTATATAAAATTTATATATATGTGATATAGCATATTAATTCCTTTTTATCAAGCAACTTTATTTCATTTAAACATAGCAACATTTATATTAAACAATTCAAATAATTACTAAATTGTGTTAAACTAAAATAACCCTAGTAATTAATTAATCTTGACCTATACTCAAAATAACGTTGCAACCTCACTGTACGTATATAATGGCTCGTGTCCACATGGGAGCTGAGAGTGCGAGAAACTCTCGAGAGTTCCGTTTCGGTATGTGGACACGCGTCTGAGAGCACTGTCTGAGAGGTAGCTGAGAGTGGCATTCAGAGAGTCAACTCGCAGGTGGACACGCCTTTGCAATCAATCTCCGAGAGCAGCTCGCACTATACCAATCTGTTTCGTATAGCTGAGAGTTCTCTGAGAGTGGATAATGTGTATAGGCCTATTATTCCCAGCAAGCCATATGATAAAATTATTTAATTTGCCTTCAGTATTTATTTATATTTTCTAAAAACGAAATCTAAATCCAATAATACTCAATGATAATAGATTATAATACGGTATCGTTTAATGTTCATATGTTCATCATGAAATAATGCAGTAAGTTCATAAGGGAATTACTGAACAATAATAACATTTTTACATTACATTCATTTATGAAACATAATGAAACACAGATAATCTCCATGGTTCACTACGGCGATCGTCGATTCCTCTACAGAATATTCTGAGGCGAAGAAGGCTGTAACGGGTGCAGTAACCCTCATGTCTGTAGATTAGAGGCATGTAGGGATCTCCTGCGGGACAAAATTCCGGAACAGCGGTGACCGTCATAGGCCTAAGTTGCAATCGTTAAGTAATAAAATAAACGAACACAATATTAGTGTAGACTACATACGATTCCAAATATTCTGCAAATCGGAGTTTAGAAACACGGCGCCTATAGCGTAATAGTCGTGGTGGTTGTCTTTGTATTCTTTTGAGGGGACCTAGATGACGTACATGAGTCTATTGCGTATAAAAATAGACATGTAACAGCGACGCACAAAATGCTTTTGCTCTAGTGCTAAAGGACCAATCAACAAGGAACACTTTTTTGGCTCTTGGTCTTCGTGGACGCAGAGGATAAATAGTAGACCTATCCGTTCATGTAGATGCAAGGAGTTTAGATCCACAGTTTTATAGGATCACTCCACTCGAATAATTGACATGCTATAAATTAAAAATCACATGCTTGATTCCGGAAAAGCACAAAGTCACAATTAGTTTGTATTTAACAAGAATCTCATATCACATTTCAATGTCTTTTTAGTTAATTTGTGGGCCTATCGAATTCACCAATACTTCATGATGTTTTGATGATATTCTGACAATATTAGATTGTCAAATTATTCTAAACGCTTAGTAATTAAATGAATGTACTCACTTAAAAGCATTCAGCAAGCCCTCATAAAATGCTTACATTAATATTAACAACGAATAATACATTGTTGTGCGTCCATCTTGTTTGTAAATGCGAGACGAAAACTCGCGCGATTTTGTTTCAAGTGGACACGGTTCTGAGAGTAATGTCGCGAGTTTTGCTCTCAGCTACTCTCAGGATTCGACTAGCGCTCTCAAGTGGACACACCATCTGAGAGTACTCTCGAGAGTTTCTCGCACTCTCAGCTCTCATGTGGATACGAGCCTTAAGACAATATTACTTGTAACAGAAAATACAAACCATCATGAAAAAAATAACGCAGTACACTCATACAATACTCGAACAAACCAGGACTACCATCAACTAGCATACCAACACAAATCAATAAACAAAGACCCATATGTAAAAGGCATCACATTTTATAACAAACTTCCAACGCACATAAAAAATCTGCAAAAAAATAAATTCAAATCTGCCCTTAAAAACTACCTAATAGAAAAGGTGCTGTACAAATTAGATGAATTACTATAACTAGACTATTGAATACACAATATAACAAATTTAAAAATTATTGTAAGTCTGCCTTAGTACCTAGCAACGATTTTATGTACATACCTAGTTAATAAGTAACTAGTTGTAAAGATATTGTAAGTTTATTACCTAAAAATGCCTCATGTGCTATATCTAGGTTTAACATTGTAAATATTCCAATTATTATAACATGCTATCTAGGTTTAACATTGTAAATATTTCAATTATTATAACATGCATTGTATCTAGGCTTAACATTGTAAATATTCCAATTATCATATAACCTATACTAGACTTAAGTTTATTGTAACTCACTGATTTAGTATGTAAGATATCATGACAATGCCAGAAACTTGTAAAAAAGTCTATTGGCTGCAAATAAATATTATTGTTATTATTATTATTATTATTATTACTAGATCAAGTGCTTTCTGAAGCTCCTCCTGAGAGTCTGAGGTTAACACCATGTTATCCGCATACATATACAGAGTGACTCTTTCTGGAATAATCTTTGCAATATCTGCCGTAGCTATGATAAAAAGTGCAGGGCTTAGAGGGTCGCCTTGTAGTACACCGGTTGTCTGCTCAATTAGTCTTGACGACACAAGTCCATCACTGATTTCTATGTAATTTGAAGCTAAAATATTTCTGATGAGACGCTTTGTGAGAACATTTCCACTTACTAGGCTATCCAGTTTCTCGACTAGGACTTTCCTCCTGATAGAGTCAAAGGCTTTCGAGAGGTCAATAAAGATTGCATGTAGCTTGCCCTTTGCGACTGCCAATGCTGTCTCTATTTCTGACTGTAAGCACTGAATTGCCTGTATAGTGCTCCTTCCCCTTCTAAAGCCAAACTGGGCTTCCGGTAGTTTATCATCAACATCACTGTTTATACGCTTGCATAAGAGTGACGTTAGTATTTTAAACAGTGTGCACTCAAGCGCAATACCCCTATATGCGTTTGGGTCTTTGACACTTCCTTTCCCTTTATACAACATTCTGATTACCGACTTCCTCCATTGGAACGGAATAATGCCCTGTCTCATACATTCATTCATGACAGAAGTAATTGCTCTTCCCAGTACTGGTAACGCAATTTTAATGTTTTCATAGAAAATCTTATCTGGGCCACAAGCCTTGTTATTCTTAGCCTTTGTTATGACCTCTTCTATTTCTTTTATTTCAAACATTTCTGTTTCCATTTGCAGCTGATCCTCAAAATAATCATTCTGGCTGCTGTTTGGCCGGGTGTCTCTATTTTGTAGCAGTCCATTCAGGTGTGTTTCCGACGAGTCTATTGTTATACTCCCGCCAAACCTAGGCTGTCTTGGGCAGAGAGCTTTATATGGATTTTGTTGGGCTGTCTCTATTAGTTTTCGTTCTTCTTCTTTCTGATGTAGCGTTTTCATTTCTCTAACAAGACTTTTGTATTCTTTCCTTTTCCTAGCATAGTCCTGAAAATGCTGTTTGTTTTGAGATGCTAGCGCTCTGTGGTGGTTTTCCTAGCTAAATAACACGTTTTATTAAACCATGGTTTTGTCTTTCTTGTTCGGTTTTCCAGAACGCCAGTCCCTTTCAGTAGCTTTTCCAATGTGGAAGCAGCTCCATCCAGGTTGCCATCTAGAGCCATTTTTGAGACCACAAGGTTATCATTTTCGGAGATTTCTTCTTGCAGAGTCTTCCTTGATGTCCTTGGGAGTTTCTGTTCTCCTTTATTTTCGTACTTTCCTATTTCAAAAGTAGTTTTCACCAATTGATGTTTCCTCTGCACCGTTGGTATCACTTCCTGTTCTTTTGTTCTCACTTTGCCTCCGTTCGTGAATACTAGATCTATAGTGCTAGCCCCGTTTTCGCATATGTATGTTCTGCTCTCTTTCTTGTTCACCATTGAAAATCCCTCCTCTTCCAAGAAAGTTATAACATCTCTTGTTTTCTGTGACGGTGTGTCGATCCGACAATTTAGGTCTCCTGCTAGTATAATACTGTCATTTCGTTCTGTAATGCTTAGTGCGGTACTTATCTCGTCGATGATTTGGTGGGAGTCGAAGTCCGGTTGAAAGTATACACATATTAACACACACAACTTGGTTTTCACCACAAGTACATTGTTAGTTTCATGACTTACTCTAAATGGTGCAAATTTTGGTTTTAACAAACATGTTAAGCCTCCTTTTGGTCTACCTAAAGGTCCTTGCTCTGCCATTCTGTAAATTGTGTAATGTTTTGTTGCATTCCACTCTACAGTAAAAAACGTTTCCACCAATAGGACACTATCATAATCATCATAGATCTCCTCAGGTGTCGAATTAATAACACTCCTTAATCCTTCAACATTATATCTTCGTCCAGCCTGCCTACATACAGCCATGACAAAATCTCCGCAGCTCGGAGTGTACCGCGTGCATCAGCAGCAGACCATATGAGAATTAATTAAGGTTGATAAGAATTAAATGCACGCCATACATTCCGTTTAGAAAGCAAGATAATAAGTTACAAAAATAAAAGACCATAGGCAATGTAACACTGACACTGTATCTGTATATCTGTACCCTATGATCCCCAGGTGGGGCGAAGGGGCCTCCAAGTGGAGGTTTCATTACCTATATTAATTTTGATATGCTTATTTTCCGAGAGAGGGTAGAGGGACAGGTGGTAAGCCCATCGCCTCGCAGCCCCCCTCTGGAAACTAAGTATTTCTTGGACGTGAAAGGGCCGAGAAATTTTGTCCAGAGGCTCTAATTTAGGCTTGGAGTTCTTTTACGTGCCGTAAATCTACGACACGGGACCCCCAGCTTAAAGTCCCTCCCGGAGGACTCCGTGCCCAGGATTTTTACGTCCTGAAAAATCCATCGACCGCTGCCGGGTTTGATCCCGCGCCCTGCGGATCTAGAGGCGGGCACGCTACCTCTAGACCACCGCGGCCGACAACACTGACACTGAACTCTTCTTAAACCACAATCACTCGCTAGATTTTTCATTGATGTCTTGAAGGTCTTCTTATGAGCAGAGATGATTGATACCGCCAATAAATGAAACTTGCTGGTTTAAAAGATCAATTTAATGACAACTTCGGAGGACCATTTGAACATTAATATTCAAGAAATGATGTGAATAATAATAAATACATATATGCAGCAATTATATGTTGCATTATAACATTCACAGTCAATGTGATGCTTGAATTCACAAATTATAAACGCAATAATAATGTTACTGAATTATATTGCGTATCGATGTAAATACAGCTATGTTGCGATGAAGTCAATGCAATATTACAAGCTGTATGAAATAATTTTAGGTCTTAAAACACTCACTTGGTAATAAGATTCCTTTGTAGCTAATATCACTCAAGAAGTAATCCTGAAGTCTAAATCAGGCCATAATTAAGATAATCAATCTTTGAAGAAATGCCTGGTAGAGACACTAAACAAATTCAGCCAATCTTCAGTGAAATAAACGTGGAAAATTGCTTCTGTGCAATTAATACCAAGTATGAAGAAACTTTAACTCGCAGGAAGCGAAATATAAAGCTCTACGATGATAAAAACCAATGCTGGTTAAGTCCAGAATGAACTATAATCCTTAAAGAGGATTGTACAATGAACGTAGAAGAAGGAATGAATAGTTTTGAATAAAAAACAATGACTTATAACAATACTAGAAAATCAATCCCATTGGGCGAAGATTATAAAACGATTGAGCAATTATAAATTTAAAGAAAAACGTGGATTGTGAAGCAATCAAAAAGAATAGTAAGAGAATGAAATAAAATATGTTTTATAATTATTCTGTACTTAAAATAATAAAAATAAACCGAAAATAAACGTTGATTTGAGTTTAATAGAGAAAAGAACTAGTGATCAATTGTTTTTTGACAATAAAAATAATAATTACTAGGAGGCCGTGAGGAAATTGGCATTGAATAAAATATCACCAAAGCCGGAAGAAGACAAGAATAAATATTAAAGGATTATTATAGATAGCCAAGATAATAAAAAACTCAATCAAATCTCAAGTATCAAACATAACTGAACATATTGCCCGCGATTATTCCACTTGTGGAATAATCTAAATAGAATGCGAAGTTATGTTTGACCTTGAGACAAGAAGACAAGAACGACGAAAACACAAAACAAATATTGATGAAATAACAATAACTACAAGAGTACATTAAGTACCTAGAAGTAAAAGACTAACTATCTAGTCTTCCGAGTCATGAATAGGTAGGGGTGTCAATTTAACAATTGGCCTCTTGAATGAACCTGAGGGGGTACGAACAGTAACCACCCTGACAAGACAATCAGGACCAGGATGACCCTTCTCAATAACACCCATAATCCATCTCAAAGGAGGAACGTTGTCTTCCATTACTAAGACTGGAGTGCCTATTGACACATTAGGCATAGTTTTAGTCCATTTAGACTTCCTTTGAAGTGAATGGAGATAATCAGATGACCACCTCTTCCAAATGCAGGTCACTAAATGATTAAGATTGTTCCAACGGGAACGGAGAGTATACCCGCCAGAAAGATCTGGACTAGGTAAAGATATAATAGCCTTTCCAATAAGGAAATGGCCAGGGGTAATAAAATTAGAGTCATTGACGTCCTCGTACAGGGTGGTAAGAGGGCGTGAATTCAATAGAGACTCTATCTGAATGAGAAGAGTAGACATATCTTCGTAGTCAAAATTAAAGGAAGGTGCCATCCTATTGAGGTGAATCTTCATAGAACGAACGGCAGCCTCATGAAGACCTCCCATATGTGGCGAATGAGGAGGTAGGAAATTCCATTTAATACGTAGGTGAGAAGTGGCATCCTGAATAATAGATTGATAATCATTAGATTGAAGTAGCTTGACGAGATTCTGTAAGTCAACCTTAGCGCCTATGAAATTACTACCATTGTCAGACGTAATGGAAGCAGGTATGCCTCGACGACAAGTAAATCTGGCGAAGGCA
This sequence comes from Ectobius pallidus, assembly GCA_964059195.1. Classification (NCBI taxonomy): domain Eukaryota; kingdom Metazoa; phylum Arthropoda; class Insecta; order Blattodea; family Ectobiidae; genus Ectobius; species Ectobius pallidus. The sequence goes on from CAXKWD010000009.1 coordinate 32,498,758, forward strand.
GAAAGAAAGGCACGAGCAGTGAGAGCGGTGACTAGCTCAATATGAACTGCCTTCGTAGACATGCATACAAAGATAGCTATGTAAGCCTTGATTTGAACCTTTGAGCGAGGACCTCCATATTTGATGAAGTACGGCCCAGCGTAATGAACGCTAACATCATTGAATGCGGACGTGTAATTAACTCTTTCAGAGGGTAAGTCAGCCATCTTTTGCTGAAATGGCTGAGGATTAAAACGTAAGCACTTAACACAGGTCCTCAAAACACTGCGGATAGTCTTACGAAGAGAAAATATCCAAAATTTCTCTCTTAAATGTGACATGATTAGTTGAGGTCCAGCATGCAACAGTTTAATATGAGTATAATAAATAAGATGCCTAGTAAATCCATGCTTAGCTGGCAATAACATCTGATGCTTGTGTTCAAACGTTAAGTTGGAATGTTTGAGACGTCCACCAACTCGAAGGATACCATCTTGAAGCATGAAAGGGCTAAACTGATGTAGCTTGCTTGTAATCGATACTTCAAGACCAGTGGAAAGAGATTGAATCTCTTTGGAATAAACTTGACGCTGAATTATTTTAACACAGCAATTGATTGAATTCTCGATTTCAATAGGCAACAATGGACCTTCAGACCGAGTCTGAGCCTTACGGCAATTATTGGCAAATCTCAAAATGAAAGCCATAATGCGAACAGTCTTTAAATAGCTGAACTTAGCTAACCAAGTGCTAAGGTCAGAAACATCAGACTCAATAATAGCTACAACCTTCAGTTCTGGAGGCGGAGTAGAATGAGAAGGAGAATACTTAGTTGGCCATTTGGAAATATCCTCAGATAACCAAGCAGGCCCAGACCACCATAATGGATTATTGAGGAGATCTGAGGGAGTAGATCCTCTCGAAATGATATCAGCAGGATTGTCTTTAGAAATAACATGCGACCAAGAATCAATAGAAGTAGTTTCTTGGAGGTCAGCAACTCTATTCGCCGAAGCATCGAACGCTACCCTCAACTTAGTGGTAGTGCTGGATGGCTTAAATACAGGGTGATGAGGAATTACATATTCGTACTTAGCAATAGGATCCTCAATAGCAGGTTCCATATGACCCAGCTCTTCATATTCAGATATAAACTTGCAATACTCTAAATGGAGAGAGGGATTAGAAGATAATCGCTTCTCCAAAGAATGAAACCTTTTTAAAGCTTGGGCTTTAGTACTGCCCAAAGTCTCTGGGGCAACCCGAAAGGGAAGCTTCACAATATACCTCCCATCAGAATCTCTCTGGGTAATGTCTAAGAAATGCTTCTCACAGAAGGACTCGTCAGGGAAAGGAGCGCAATTAGAAACCTTCTCTAACTCCCAAAATTTAGTGAGTTGATTACTAACATCTTCATTAGAAGTTAGGAAGGCTGAATAATTGGCATAGGTTTCCCCGGAATTAGCAGGTTCGAATATGGGAGACTTATTCTGATTGAATCGCTTCTCGCAATGAGTCAAATGAGTATGACGACGTTGGGGAGAAGGAGAAGGAGGCAATTTGCCTGATAAATACCAGCCTAGCTTGGAATTCTGAATGGTGGGATAGTTGGGGGCAGATATCTGACCAGGAACTATGATTTGGGAAAAGATTTCAACTCCCAAGAGCAGGTCAACATATTTAGGTTCATTAAACTGCAGATCAGCTAATTGCAGATTGGGGGGAATATTCCATCCCTGAATGTCAATTAAGTTTTTCGGAAACTTGGATGTGGAGATTTCTGGGACAACAATAGCCTCAGTATCACAGTACCAAGGAGTGGCACGAGATCTAAGTGATATCGATGCAAGCCTTAGTGTGCTTACATTAGTGGACAGCACACCAGCCAGCGTAGTGCGATGAGGTAAAGGAGACAAGCCTAACTGTTTAAATAACCTATTACTGATTAGGTTACAGTCAGAACCGCTATCTAGAAGCGCTGTAGCCTCTACAGCACGACTATTTTTGTCGAGAATTACCACAGTGGCCGTGGGAAGCAGACATTTCTGCTGTGATTTTCCAGAGGACATTACATTGACTGTATTTTCTGCCTGCGAATTATTAGAAACATAATTGTGCACATAAGTACTGTGTTTTGCGTTGCAAACACGGCAACGATGATTACTACAATTGGATTCGTGGCCGTTTGCACCAAGGCAAACACGACAACAATTGTGATCCTTCACAAATTGATCACGATGCGCAAATTTCATTGCCTTGAACTTGTCACAGCGAAAGAGAGGATGTTGCGCATTATGACAACAAATACAATTGTTTCTTGTGGGCTGATGTTTGACTTTAGCCTTGGTAGTGACAGCAGAAGTAGGCGCAGATTTAGCAGGCTGACTACGCAGGGCTGCCTCCGTCATCTGCAACACTCTGACTCTCGACTCCAAAAAGCGAAACAATTCTTCCAGTTTAGGGAGCCTACCAAGTTTAATTGAGGACTCCCAATCCTTGATTAGACTCACAGGGAGCTTATCCACAATTATACGGGAAATTATGAGGTCAGACAAGGGAACCTCAGTATTCAAAGCGTGCAGAGCATGCACGGTGCTTATAAAATGGTCCAAGTAGCGTTGAAGTGACTCTGCGGAAGACCCTACTATGGAGGGTGCAGAGAATAGATGATCTAAGTGCGTATTTGCAATCAAACGATCATTATCAAACCTTTCTGCCAAGGTTTTCCAAGCTACTTCGAAATTAGCGGACGAAACAGGAATGTTTTGTATGACAGTCATCACTTCGGAGGACAAACATGATTTCAGATATTGGAATTTATCCATATCTGAAATGTGACTGTGATTAATGATGAGGGATGTAAAAGTATCCCTAAATTCAATCCAATTCCTAGGATCGCCGGAAAAGTGAGGCAATTTTATTTCCGGGAGCTTGGGTAACGTAGGGGCATGAGAGTCAAGCGATGAACGCTGACTAGTCGATTGAGACTGTTCAGGCTCATACAATAGCTTGTTGTCAAGAATGAGAGACTCAATAAATAAAAAAGCAGCAGCATATTCAGTTTGAATATGCTCTTCTAGATGCTCAGCCTCCTGATCTGAAACATCAAAAAATTGAGGACTTTCATCCCTATATCTATCCATAAGCCTTTGAAGTTCGGAACGATGAAACAAAGCTTTACGGTAGGAGAGTTTATCTTGAATTTCAAATTCATGTATGGTTTGAAATATATTGAAAAGTTGAACCCTCAACCGTTCAAAACTAGCAAGAGCTTTAGCTTTGGCCTCGGCCCTTTCTTGCTCAGCCATAGCTTTAGCCTCGGCCTCTTTGCGCTCAGCCTTAGCCCTTTCCTGTTCGGCAATAGCTTTAGCTTCGGCCCTTTCTTGCTCGGCAATAGCTTCTTTGCGCTCAGCTTTAGCCCGTTCCTGTTCGGCAATAGCCTTAGACTCGGCTCTATCGCGTTCAGCAATAGCTTTAGCCTCGGCCTCTTTGCGCTCAGCTATAGCTTTAGCCTCGGCCTCTTTGAGCTCAGCTATAGCTTTAGTCTCCGGCCTCTTTGCGCTCAGCTATAGCTTTAGCTTCGGCCCTTTCGCGTTCAGCAATAGCCTTAGCTTCGGCCTCTTTGCGCTCAGCTATAGCCCTGGCCTCGGCCTCTTTACGGTCGGCCGTAGCCTTTTTGAAAGCACTAACTTGTTTATTATAATATCGAGTAGCTCGCTTAATAACTTCCTCGACTTCTAACCTGTAAGCTTCTTCATGCTCAGAGTAAGCTAGCTCATCAATTTCAGATTGAACTTTATCATCATAATCATTTTCAAACTGGTCTAGTTTATTTTTAAAATTCAAGAAGTCTTGGTAAGATGCTTCATCATCAATAACTGAATTAAGGATATCATTAGCCTTACGCGTAATCTTCGCCTTAATGGGAGTACGCTTAGCCTTAAGGGACTTTAACACAACCTCAGGATTATCCATGATGTGATATTCGCAATCAATTGTCCAAGAAAATCACAATACTTCACTTATTGAAGTTAGGAACCTGAGCTAAAGTCTAACTTAATTGTTGCCCGCATTCGGGACAAATACAAAGATTAATGGTTGCCCGCGTATCGGACAAAACACATGCAAAAGTGTAACTGGTTTAACAAAGGTAAGTACAAGCGTGTTAAATACAAATACCCTTGAAAAATTACACTGAAATCAGCTGTTGAAAATGGCCTCACACGTGTAAAAAACACGGAGGCGAAGCACTCAAATTAGCTTGAATATGAAAGATGTAGTATTATTTACTACGCTCAAACTGACCTTAATAGTCAGGAGAAGAACAATGTGCTTCAAATATCAATTATATTGTTATAAATAGTGCTCAAACAGCAATACCTGGAGCACCAACAGCTTGATAGAAATGAACTTATATTCAATAAGTCCGGGCGGAATGAAAAGTAGTGTCGGTTACAATAGGTGTGTTTACAATAGAGGTTCCATCCGGCCCGGTTATGGATCCAAAAAAATGTACCGCGTGCATCAGCAGCAGACCATATGAGAATTAATTAAGGCTGATAAGAATTAAATGCACGCCATACATTCCGTTTAGAAAGCAAGATAATAAGTTACAAAAATAAAAGACCATAGGCAATGTAACACTGACACTGAGCTCTTCTTAAACCACAATCACTCGCTAGATTTTTCATTGATGTCTTGAAGGTCTTCTTATGAGCAGAGATGATTGATACCGCCAATAAATGAAATTTGCTGGTTTAAAAGATCAATTTAATGACAACTTCGGAGGACCATTTGAACATTAATATTCAAGAAATGATGTGAATAATAATAAATACATATATGCAGCAATTATATGTTGCATTATAACATTCACAGTCAATGTGATGCTTGAATTCACAAATTATAAACGCAATAATAATGTTACTGAATTATATTGCGTATCGATGTAAATACAGCTATGTTGCGATGAAGTCAATGCAATATTACAAGCTGTATGAAATAATTTTAGGTCTTAAAACACTCACTTGGTAATAAGATTCCTTTGTAGCTAATATCACTCAAGAAGTAATCCTGAAGTCTAAATCAGGCCATAATTAAGATAATCAATCTTTGAAGAAATGCCTGGTAGAGACACTAAACAAATTCAGCCAATCTTCAGTGAAATAAACGTGGAAAATTGCTTCTGTGCAATTAATACCAAGTATGAAGAAACTTTAACTCGCAGGAAGCGAAATATAAAGCTCTACGATGATAAAAACCAATGCTGGTTAAGTCCAGAATGAACTATAATCCTTAAAGAGGATTGTACAATGAACGTAGAAGAAGGAATGAATAGTTTTGAATAAAAAACAATGACTTATAACAATACTAGAAAATCAATCCCATTGGGCGAAGATTATAAAACGATTGAGCAATTATAAATTTAAAGAAAAACGTGGATTGTGAAGCAATCAAAAAGAATAGTAAGAGAATGAAATAAAATATGTTTTATAATTATTCTGTACTTAAAATAATAAAAATAAACCGAAAATAAACGTTGATTTGAGTTTAATAGAGAAAAGAACTAGTGATCAATTGTTTTTTGACAATAAAAATAATAATTACTAGGAGGCCGTGAGGAAATTGGCATTGAATAAAATATCACCAAAGCCGGAAGAAGACAAGAATAAATATTAAAGGATTATTATAGATAGCCAAGATAATAAAAAACTCAATCAAATATCAAGTATCAAACATAACTGAACACGGAGTCTACCCTTGGTTGCAGTTGCCGCTCCTGTCTGAGAAGTATCTTGTCGTTCCATCCTTGCTCTCCTCTGTCCCGTCGTCTGCTTTGTGCCAACGGTCCTCCATTCTTGTTGGTCTTGTGCCCTTTGCGATTGGTCCCCTGAGGGTGTCATTCTGTTCTCTGTTTGAAGTGTTTCTCTCTGAGCTTCGTATTTGTCACCACTGACTTTCATTCTTTTGTCATCTCGTTCTAGGCCTCCATCAGTCTGACGGTTATCTGAGTCCTGTGAGTGTCCTTCTACTATTTCTCCAGTTGAGTTTCTGCGTCTTTCTTTTCCTTCTTGTGTCTTCTTGTGCCGCATTTCTATCCCCTCTTCTCTGTGTCCTTCTGCATCAGCGGAGATTTCCTCAACCATGACTGAGTCCCTCAAACCGTCCTGTGGTTTAGGGTGTCTCATTTCTCTATTTCTTTCTCTTCTATTGTTTTCCATTAAGGTGTCCGCTTGTTGAAGTTGGGTTTTTAAAATGAGAGACATTTTCTGCATCAAAGCAGTTTCCATTCCTTCCATTTTGTTCCTCAGTTCCTGGCACGAGGTTCTACACTCTTCTGCAACAGTTTGATTGGCTGCTCTCATTTCTTCTTTGAGCTTTTCTAATTCACCTTGCTTTTTGGCATCTCTCCCTGAGCGCCATTCTTCGAACAGTACCATACACTCCTTGCAGAGCCATAGCAGCCTGCACTTTGTGGATTTCAGGCTGTTGAAGGATCCAACTCCCATCCCGGTACATTCTCTGTGGTACCAACGTCCACATGGCCCGTCACATCCAACTGCTTCGCTCTGCATAACTGCCTAACAGTAAACAAACATTGTAGAACAACAAACCCAATATTATTCGTACACTTTATCTTGAGCTCTGCACTCCATAATGCTGAAAACCGTCCATATAAAGAAGGCCTCGCTTGAAAAAATGAAGATCGCGACCCGTCCCCAGTATTGCCATGCCCAAAAACTTCCCGTTGAGGCATTGGGCACGTTTTTAAAGTCATCAGTAAATCCACCGGTGGAAAAGTGCGGTGAAAGTCCGGTGAATGTACGATGAACGTCATCCGCCATTTTTTTCATCTGATGAGCCGTTGAATTTACGAACGGGTTGATGGATTCCAGCGGGAATATTCGAATTGTATAATAATTATTGTATCATGGATTTGCTAGAAATGGAAATAATAATATATGATGGGCAGAGAACTAATAACTGAGTGCTACCATTCTCATAAATAATATTTTGAGCATATTAAAATCCATAAAATATTGCGTAGTTAAATTCGGTACCTGACCTCATTATAGACAGCCTGTGCTGTCAGTTTACAATAATGTTTTAATCTACCTGGCAGAGTTAAGGCTTTATCTTCCATTCAATCAGGGGGAAAAGGATATATACAACTTACAATGTTACACGAAAGAAATAAAATAAGTTTTAAGATGATAGGCCTACTTAACTATTTACAATTGCATCAATGACCCTTAAAACTAAAAGTAAATTAAACAATAAATTATATTATGTTATGTGATCAATTAAAATACCATATACTTATAAATATTAATCTGGCCTAATTAAAATTGTATGTCCATTCCATGTTTAGGAAATCATTTACATTACAGTATAAAATGCTTTTGATATGAGCCAGCTTTTTAGGACTTTCTTAAATTTGTTAGTAGGCACTTCAACAGCAGAAAGGGCAAATTATTATAAAATGTACATTGCTTATATAAATGACTGTCAACACATTTATTTAATCTGAATGACGGCAAATCTAATTTCAAATTGTTTCTAGTTCTGTGTTCGTGTATATAAAAGCGTTGTGTGAATTGTTGTAGGTTTTCTTTCACGTGTACTAAATTTATATAAAGACTAGGAACTGTGTTTGTTTTTAATTGACGAAATATCAGGTAGACCTACACAACTATCTCGATGTTTTACTCCTGCTAAAATACTTATGATTTTTTTCTGACATAGGAACACCTTTATTCACCCTGAACTACCCCATAACCGGATGCCATATAGGATATGTGGATGAAAAATACGCTGTTATTAACATATCTTGACTAACTGAGGCTTTTAGCTTAAGGAGTAGAAAAATAAATAACTCGAGACAGCTTAAAAGTTGCATTTGTTTATTTGTTGGTCCCATGAAAGATTATTATTCGAGATATTTGGAATTAATAGATTTCTTATGTAGAGTATTTTTTATTTCTTTTCTCGTCTTCAAACAAAATCAACTCATCACTTTCATTTTCGGAGGACTCAAACTCTGATGAAGAGCAGTTCGTTAGCTTTCGCACGAAAATAAACTCAATGTATTAATGCTAGTGGCAAGTATCGTCTGCTTCTCTGCTCCGCCATGTTTGTCATCTAAGAAGCATCGTACTTTAAGTTCGGTGAGTCTGGTTGAAATCGGTGACTTCCACCGGACTTTCACCGGTGAGTTTATGAACGGCCTGATGCTTTCCCGGTGGATTGTCCGTTGACTTTACAAACGCCCTGGGGTCGAAATCTGTAACTTTCGTCACCAACGCATTGGTGTTGTTGAGAGCTCAACAACCGACAGCTAGATACCAACGGCCGGAGCGTGAGCGATTCTGTAACTCCCTGTTGGTATCTGGAGACCCGTTGTTGAGGCCCACCAATAACTTTGTGAATTTTCGTGAATGTTGGCAATGAAAGTAGCTATGAGAAATCTGTCTTAGCAAACTGCAATGAATATCATTGGCTGATGGAGTGCGGGAATGTGATTTCATAATTTCCAAACTGGGCGGGAGTTTAATTTCATGTATATATTTTGAAAGTGGGCGTTTATATTACACGTACTGTCATGTTGCAAGACGCTTATAGGGGGAAAAGGCGGATTTATAATAATAGGAGAAATTCGCAAAATGCCAATGGTTTTTAGTAATGTTCACTGTCATATATATAATAAGGAGGGTATCTCGGGGAATCCAATTAGCAAATTTCGCAATAGTTTGCCAATGTCTGATTTAAATTATGATTATAAAAAATATGCAATCTCGAAGTAGTTATATATTTCCATTACAACTCACCTTGTTTGTGTGAAAGTATTCATTTTAACGATTAACAGAAAGTAAGATGTAGCCCTTTTCAGAATACTCATTTTAACAAAATGTTGCTGGATTCATACTCAGTGAAAGGAATCAACTTTCCAATCTCTGTTCAAATAAAAGTTAGTCTCTCAGTATAATATAATTATTGTGTATGACATTCTTGTAATGTAAATTGGTTGTATAAATAAAGAGAATGTCCTTAACACATCACATCACATCCCCGAAGGATACACGACCCAAATAAAATATATTTGTTGTACTCTCATAACTTTCTTTACTTTAAGCATTTTTCTCACTTCACATTCTGATAAAGACTACACTTTAGAGATTTTCTTCGAAAAAATATCTCAAATAAAACTTTTAGCACGTATTCAGAGTGGGTGGCTTATAACTACCCTAAAGAGAATTTCTTCGAAAAAAGTTTCAAATAAAGTTCTAAGTCCAAGTAACTTATAAGCAACCCATGTGCAAAATTTAAACAAATCGATAAAATCGCTAAAAACAAACATTTTTTCATGTAAAGTCCCTTTAAAAATAAGAGAAACTAGTCGCCAATCTTTGTGTCACATCTTCAGAAGGTACCCAACCCAAATACAAAAAAAATTCTTACGATTTTCCATTCTGGAGCTAGGCTGTTGACACACTTCCACACAGACATGTTTCCGAAAATAGTATTTGGGGATTCAGAATACCTCAAAATGTGTATTTAGGCTAAAAACTCAACTTCAAAGTTGGGGTCGAAAACAATACTTCCTTTATCTGTATTACCTATGGTACAGGCAGAGAAAGTAAAAAAATTATTCAGTAGGAGTTTTTACTTAATTTATAGAACACAAGCCAATTATAAAACTATTTTTATATAGATAAAGCAAATAGTAAAGTTTAAGCAAATAAGAGTATCTTTTCTTGCCTACTGCTTTTATGACATTTATAAAACCCTTGTAATAAATTAATTGCGTTTTATGTTAACTTAAAATGAATTCATTAGTATTTAATTTACACAGTACTTTGAATCATTACAATTGGCCTCATAGTTGTTCATAATTATATATTAATTTAAATAACACCATAATATCAGTGAAAAAGTGTCTTAAGGGGCTCATACACCAAGAGACATTGCCCGAGCAGGCATTGCAGTAACTGTTCGATATCTTCAACACTATTTGCAATAATAAAATGAAATTTTGGACATTAGAAGTATACATTTGGGGGTTGAAATGAGCACAAAAATTATTACAGTTTCACAAATATGAAGGTTGATATTAGAAAATTATTTTTGTTATTTTTTAGCATGCGATTAAGCCTAAGTAACATGATTTCATGCAAAAGTCAATCTGATTGGTGTAATATTTTTTTTTATTCACAGCTGACACTATAATCTAGAGGATAAACCATCAATTTATACTGTGGTATGCCTGATACAATTTTGAGGCATTTTAAAATTTCAATATAAAATTATTAGTAATTTTTTCACATCATGTTCACAAGTGAAATAATCTTGTGTTGCAAATACATCAGATTATTTAGGTTTATCCTCTAGAACACACAAAAAACTATGGGTGTGCAAAGTTTCATACAATTTGGACCATTACTTTTAGTGATTTTGTGCCTTTTGTGTTGAAAATATTAAGTTATGGGAAAATGGCTTTGAAAATTCAACATGCATTTAACTTACATATAAGCCACACCCACTTGACGGAAAATCACGAGATACAATATAGCTCATATTATTATAAAAGGAATTAGAGGGAATTTAAATTAGACAAAAAATTGGTAACAGCCAATATTGTAGCTAGATTTAAATAATATTTTCAATTACAATAGGCTACATTGGCAGGGAGGCATATTTTGTGTGCAGTTAAAAACAGATGCTTCTCTACAAGTGTGAAAAGTTTTATAAATTAGTAAACGCTACATAGGCTACCAGTATATTTAAAAGTAAGGACAATGTACATCATATTTTGCTGAGAGATATAGTACACACACACTTACAAAGTAAACTTTGGTTCAAAAAAACTATTATATGTATCATGAGTTCGTGGCACTTTGCTCAGTTCTAATAAGCACAGTCTTCGTAATTATTTCCTGAAAATTACAAAAAGTCAACATCATCTCACTACTTGAAGCATCGCTTGAGTGGGATGTCCTTCTCAATTGCAAATGACCTACTTGTGCACTGTTCTTTCGAATGAACTGAACAAAATTTTACACTACATTAAAAAATTTAGGCCATCAGTGACACCCATCAGTGTTCATTAAGCTTATTATTGGTGCATATTATGTTGTCCACTCTTTAATGCAGATCACAGGGATTACAATTCCAAATCTGAAACAAGATAAAGTAAAATAGGCTAATTAATATTATGTGCAATTATGCAAACATAACCTCAAACATAGCTTGTTGCAACATAAAATTATGTATTTAGTTTTTATATTGATAAAAACATATAAACAAATACTAAGAATCTATTCATTAATGGATATATACTGTACCTTCTCTGTTATTACGCAAGTATAGCTATTGACACCATCACGAAGTCGCCCAATTAGAATATAAGCGGCCATTGAAACACAAATATGTCGATATTTCTGCAAATTTTGCGATATTTTAGTACTTTCGAGTTGTTGTTGAGCTCACCGAGGGGTTTGCATTCGTCGGTGTGTCACCAATATTTCCAGCAATATATTGGTGTGATTTCAAGATCGATACTTGACACCAATAGTTACAGAATAACTTTTTCTAGTTACATTGGTGTAATCGTAGTTGAGAGCGTTGGTGGAGTTACAGAATACGGCCCCTGGGGCCCCTGGGGCCGTATTCTGTAACTCCACCAACGCTCTCAAGTACGATTATACCAATGTAACTAGAAAAAGTTATTCTGTAACTATTGGTGTCAAGTATCGATCTTGAAATCACACCAATATATTGCTGGAAATATTGGTGACACACCGACGGCTCCAAACCCCTCGGTGAGCTCAACAACAACTCGAAAGTACCAAAATATCGCAAAATTTGCAGAAATATCGACATATTTGTGATACAATGGCCGCTTATATCCTAATTGGGCGACTTCGTGATGGTGTCAATAGCTATATTTTCGTAATAACAGAGAAGGTACAGTATATATCCATTAATGAATAGATTCTTAGTATTTGTTAATATGTTTTTATCAATATAAAAACTAAATACATAATTTTATTTTGCAACAAGCATGTTTGAGGTTATGTTTGCATAATTGCACATAATATTAATTATTTTACTTTATCTTGTTTCAGATTTGGAATTGTAATCCATGTGATCTGCATTAAAGAGTGGACAACATAATATGCACCAATAATAAGCTTAACGAACACTTATGGGTGTCACCTCTATGTAGGCCTAAATTTTTTAATGTAGTGTAAAATTTTGTTCAGTTCATTCGAAAGAACAGTGCACAAGTAGGTCATTTGCAATTGAGAAAAGCATCCCACTCAAGCAATGCTTCAAGTAGTGAGATGTTGTTGGCTTTTTGTAATTTTCAGGAAATAATGACGAAGACTGTGCTTATTAGAACTGAGCAAAGTGCCATGAACTCATGATACATATAATAGTTTTTTTGTACCAAAGTTTACTTTGTAAGTGTGTGTGTACTATATCACTCAGCAAAATATGATGTACATTGTCCTTACTTTTAAATATACTGGTAGCCTATATAGCGTTTACTAGTTTATAAAACTTTTCACACTTAGAGAAGCATCTGTTTTTAACTGCACAAAAAATATGCCTCCCTGCCAATGTAGCCTATTGTAATTGAAAATATTATTTAAATCTAGCTACAATATTGGCTTTACCAATTTTTTGTCTAATTTAAACCATCTATTTTATTCCCTCTAATTCCTTTTATAATAATATGAGCTATATTGTATCTCGTGATTTTCCGTCAAGTGGGTGTGGCTTATACTATGTAAGTTGAAATGCATGTTGAATTTTCAGAGCCATTTTCCCATAACTTGATATTTTCAACACAAAAGGCACAATATCTCTTAAAGTAATGGTCCAAATTGCATGAAACTTTGCACACCCATAGTTTTTTGTGTGTTCTAGAGGATAAACCTAAATAATCTGATGTATTTGCAACACAAGATTATTTCACTTGTGAACATGATGTGAAAAAATTCGTAATAATTTTATATTGAAATTTTAAAATGCCTGAAAATTGTATCAGGCATACCACAGTATAAATTGATGGTTTATTTTCGAAATTATAGTGTCAGCTGTGAATAAAAAAAATATTACACCAATCAGATTGACTTTTGCATGAAATCATGTTACTTAGGCTTAATCGCATGCTGAAAAATAAAATAATTTTCTAATATCAACCTTCATATTTGTGACACTGTAATAATTTTTGTGCTCATTTCAACCCCCAAATGTATACTTCTAATGTTAGTTGAAATTTATAACTGTGGAATGGGAAAAAATCAAAATTTAAGGACATTTTTTTAATTAAATGAGAATTTATATACGAGTGATTTTAACCTTTTCTAAGAAATTTTGGGATTGCCCTTATGATTTTATTGCTGCCATGGACAAATGCACAAGTTGAAAGTGCTTTCGGCTATTTGAACTTCAATTATTTTTTTTTTTTTTAATTTAGCGGATTTCAGCGGATTTTGAACACTGTTTTAACCACTGCCTTCTAAACTGTATTAATCGTGTATACACTGCCTGTCCTATACGGCTAATTTTGCGTACTCGGCGACATTACAGATGGCAGCACCTTTCACACCCAGACTGCTTCTTGTTTTTTGCTACGACATTGTTGATTATGTAGTGCTGTCACCGCCGTCTCATAATCACTGCCTTCTAAACCACAGCCCGGCAATCTGGGTCACGGCGGTGAAGCCTAGCCTTGCGCTATGCCGCCATCTTGCCTCACCTGAAGACACTCATTGAACTACACGTAATTCAATGGGAAACTATCACGAGAACTTAGATTAAAGTCTATTTTCACAATTTTCTATTGAAAATTTTGTATCCACTAGCGAACACACTGAAACCACATTGAAAAAAGCACGTCCTCTTGCTATTTTTCTCAAGTATTGGTTCCTATTACTTGCTAAAAATTAGGTTTTTGATGTGAAACTTCTTTAGCTGCGGTAGGATTAAATCCAGAGCTTGCGTTACGGACAAAATCGTCACGAAATTAGTTTGGTGTGACGGAACGGACTGCACAGAAAACAATCAACTCAATAATTAGGCTTATCCAAAATTTAATAAAACCGAAAATTCCAAAATTTAAAAAATAAAAGAATTCAAATTAAAAAATCCAAAATCCAAAATTTTAAGTCTAAAAATCCGAAATTAAAAAATAAAAATAAATTAAAAATATAAAATTAAAAAATCAAAAATTCCAAAATTCAAAGATACAAAATTTAGAAAATCCAAATTTTAAAAAATAATCCAAAGTAAAAAATCCAAATATCCAAAATTTAAAAAATAAAAAATCTAAAATTTAAAAAATTCAAAAATAAAAAATCCTAAAATCCAAAAAATAAAAAATTTAGAGATGCAAAATAAAAAATCCAAAATTTAAAAAAACTCTTAAGGAAGTATGAATAATACAACAAATAGCTATCAATGTATGTTTACAGTTATTTATAAAAATATAAAACATTCCTCGTAACTAAAGCATAATATTATTTACAATGCAAAAAATACGCATAAAGTGAGGTTAAGTTTATTTGCAATTTCTAAATGCTAAAATAATATATGACTATTTGCAGTGTATGAAATAGTTAACAATATTAGGTTATGGTTATTTACAACCATATAATACATTCCTAGAAACTAAAGCATGTATAATGCATGAAATGGCTAACCAGGGGTGTCCACCCCCAAACGTCATGACTCACCCCCAGACTTCACTGCTCACCCCCCCAAACTTCATTGCTCACCCTCAACCCAATTGGATGTCGACAAGGGCGCCCATATGATATTTTCTAGGGGGGGCAATTTTTTTTTATTAATTAATTTTTTGTCGCTTTAACTTCTTGGGCCACTTTGTAACGTTATATTAATAATATAATAAGTGCAAAAATGACGTAGCCATAAAATAATTGCGGGGAGGGTCGGAAGTGCCGGGGGGTTTGGAATACCCCCAAAAAGGGGGTCGGGGGTCCATCCCCAGAAAATTTTTAAATATTGAACTAATGAAAATCACATTTTACGCTATTTTAGCACAGAAAAACTAGTTAGGAAATTTGTTTACCATACTCGAAGAAATGCCAATGTAAATAAGAAATCATTACCTAAGTGGGGGTCCACCCCCGGAAAATTTTTAAGTACTGAACTAATGAAAATCACATTTTACGCTATTTTAGGACTCAAAAACTAGTTAGGAAATTTGTTTACCATACTCTAAGACATGCCAATGTAAACAAGAAAATATTACCTAAGTCGGGTGTCCACCCCCGGGAAATTTTTAAATGTTGAACTAATGAAAATAACATTTTACGCTATTTTAACACTGAAAAACTAGTTAGCAAATTTGTTTACTATACTCTAAGACATGGCAACTTAAACAATAAATTGTTACCTAAGTTATAATACTTATTAAGTTATTACTATTTATAAGAAAAGTTGAATAACACATGGAACAGTGGACATAATAGGCCTACTCATCATGTTATGAAAAGAAAATAACTGCTATATCATATTTGACACACCAACAAATCTTGTTCAATTAAATAATTTTTTTAAAAATACAAATATAGAAATTTAGGTTTTGACTTTTGGGGGTCCAAACCTAATCCACTGTGGATTCTGCTTCCATGTTGTTGATTTGGTAAAACTTCTGCAATTCAAATAATTGTCTTAAAAGAAAATCACCTGACTATAATAATTATTAATATACATTTTTTCCTTGCGCCCCCCCCCCGCCCCCGGGTATGGGCGCCCGTGGCTGTCGAAATTCTTCATCTTTATCTTTATACAGAATTGGAAGAGACCTTTTGAAGTTATAGAACTTGACTGTGTTTATTTTTAACATATAAAACTATAATTTTGCAACAATTTTCAACCCCCTCCCAGAAAATTCATAAATGATAATATTATGCCCTCCCCCCAGAAATTTCAATGACGCAGTCTGCGTCTTAACCCCCCCCCCCGTGGACACCCCTGGGCTAACAATAATAATGAAAGGCCTACTTACGAATGTATTGAAACGTGTTCCTTTCCTTGTTTCTTTCTGCCGTAGTAAGAAAAATTACACCCGAATACCACACAGGTATTCACCATTTTAGAAAAAGTATTTATACTCCTCAGTCCAATTACATTATTAGCTAAAATGCTAAAATTCACATCGCTGTAACGCTCTTGTGGCTTGTACTCGATCAGCTGCTACAGTGTAGTAATATGGCGGTCCGTGCATCAACGTGGCTTCACTGCCGCCAATAGTAAAGCATACACCATTGCCGATCTATCTCTATATATCTGTGTTCTAAACTGTATTACTTTTCGAGATGGAAAGCCTCAGAACACCAAGAGGGAAGTTCCACACAGTCTTTGTCGACTACTGTAAAGCCTTCGACCATCTAGACAGGGAAATCATCCTCTCCAAACTAGAGAAAATGGCAATAGAGTGCAAACATATAACATCATTAATACGCAACTTACTCACCGTAAACAACATCTACATAGAAGACAACGTAGCCATCTCAAAAGAAATCATTCAAACCAACGGAGTCCTACAAGGGGACCCCCTCAGCCCCCTCCTGTTTAATATAGCAACATACGATGTCGTCCAACATATAAGGCAAGAGGCAGAAACTATCAAGATTTATATCTACGCTGACGACCTGGCAATCGCATCAAGTAGCAAGTCAGAGCTGCAAAAAGCTGTTAACGCATTGGGGAAATGGGCAGAAGACAACAAATTGAAAATTAACATGGATAAAACAGTACAAATGACTTTCAGGAAAGGGGGAAGGGAGAGTCAAGAAGACAGAATCACGCTTGGAAACACACCATTAACCACAGTAAACACATTCAAATATCTCGGCATAACACTTCAGACCACCATCAAATCCTTCAGACTTCATGTGAGATCGAGAGCTGCAGCAGCCACAAAAGCAATGTACGACATTAAAACCCCAACCAAACTCTCCCTAGACACTGCAATGTTGCTATTTAACACGAAAATAATCCCAATCCTGACCTACGGAATAGAAATAATCTGGGAAAAACTGGGCATCGGAGACATCAACACCCTAGAAGCAGTAAAAGCACGGTACCTAAAGGTAGTCCTAGGCGTATCCAGGTACACGAGATCTCGGTTAGTGTATGAGCTCGCCAAGGAAACCTTCCTAATGGAAGACCTGAGGATTAAGTTCCAACTACCTTCTACAGAGAGCTGGAAAAGGTGCCTACAAGAAAGGGAAAATAAGAGAGGAGAGATCCCGATAGAGTTCTACGCCACCGAGGCTATGATAAGCAGATCCTGGACAGAATCAAATCAAGACCTCCGGCACTTTGTCAACTCACTGGCGGTGCACGGATATCATCATAAAGTGTGTAAAACAAAACAATACCATGAACCGGACGCCAACTGCGTGTGCGAGAGATGCGATCAGAACTGTGGCCGTTACCATGTACTTTACTGTGAAAGACGTGGAAAGCCAATAATAGAGTTCTGTACAAAGTGAACGACGGAGGGGAAGAAGAAGAAATGGAACACCCACACTCTTTATGCACAACTTGTGCGCATTTCTCCCTTTATTTTCGAGATGGCGGTGCTCATAATATAGTCTATCAATGCGTCTAATTAATTTACATTTATTTTAATTATTGCTCCAAAATTCCATTTCAAGGTAAGTGTCATATACTGGAATAATATTACGTTCTAAACAAATAACACAAGTATCTGTGTCTGTTTAATGCTTATTTTGATTAGTGATTGCTGCAATCTGGGTGTGAACTGTGCCGCCTCTACTGGATAAATTAGGCAATTTAACAATACTCTGAACTCCATGTGGTTTTAACGGAACAAATTTTTTGGAGTTGGCAACACTGGAGAAGAACAAGGTTGTTGGTCGTTGCGAGTCATAGTGTACGGTTGCGAATTTTCAGTGGAGCTAAGTTCATTGAGTGATCGTATCTATCTCGTGTTTTTCGGAGTTATTAGGTGTTTGGACGATATTGTACAAACTATTAGGGTTTTTTGTGGTTTGGTGTGACAGTACAATTCCTTTGGAGTTAGTGAGGACACACTTTGGTTGGGTTAGTAGTAGATATCACCTTCTTGCTTTGATTCGCCGTGTTCGGGTTGTAACCGGAAGAAACCATCTCGGCCCCCAGTGCCCTGCAAGATGGGGAGAAAAAAGAAAAAGAAGAAACCCTTTACGGTCCCAGGACAGGATAAACAGACCATGGACACAGAAACAGACACACAGATTTCTCATACATACTCTTCAAATGATCTAGGTCCTTACCAAATCTACTTAGAATCTAACAACCAAAAGGTGGGCAATTACCACCCGCTTGCATTAGGTAAAATGCTGTTTGAGGAGTCCATAGAGAAAATTACTTCAATCTCTAGGATGGGCAGAAATAGACTAAAAGTAGTTTTTCAGGATGCGCAGTCCGCCAATAAGTTGTTATCACATTCATTATTGAAAAAACATCAATTGAAAGCATACATACCATACAAAGCATTATTTGTTAAAGGAATTATTAGAGGAATTGATACTACGTTAAATTTGCTGGAAATTGCACCACATATTTCCTCCCCATATGGGCAGGTGGTGGAGCTTCCTCGTATCACGAGAAAGGTAAGTACTGGTGAATCCATTGAGGTGAAGCCTACGCAATCTGTGATTGCCTCCTTTAGAGGCAAAACAGTTCCGGCGTATGTACAATTATACAAGATGCAATTACGGGTAGAAAAGTTTCAGTACAGGGTCACACAATGTGGACACTGCTGGCGGTTCGGGCACCGAACGCAACAGTGTAGAGGTAAGATCCGATGCCCTGTCTGTACGGAGGAACATAAAGAGGACGTTTGTCTTTCTCCTGTTTTGCGTTGCTGCAATTGCAGGGGAAGACACAAAGCCTATGAACAGGAATGTCCCGCACGTCTTAAACAGCACAAGATAAATGACATCATGACGAATAATAATTTGGACTATTTTGATGCTTTAAATTTATATCATGAGAACAGGACATATGTCCCTGATGCAGGAGCTTTTCCGGTCTATCCTAATGGCAGGCCACAGCATTCGGGGGCCGTCCCGAGAACGCAACCTACCCAGGAGAAGGCGAAGTCTCCCACTGTATACATTCCAAAAGAAGCACCTCCGATACCGGAAGAATTTCAAAAAGAGGCGGATCAGTTCAAAACAAGACTGAATAGTCTCTTTTATAATATGGGAAGAAATTTACGTAAGCCAGGGTATATAGATCTTAAATATCACATGATGAGACACGTTTCCCAATTAGTTCAGACTCATTTTACGTAAACAGAATGCGGATATTTCAGTGGAATGCACGTAGTATACGCAGTAAGCTGCCTGAGCTACAACGGGTATTGGACATCTTAGCTATTGACATCTTATTAATAACTGAAACATGGTTACACCCAGAGACGCCGTTCTATCTTAACAAGTATAATATAGTTCGATCAGATCGCCCGGACGGTCGCGGGGGAACGGCTGTTCTGGTTCATTCTAGCTACAATTACTCCGTCGAATATATACCTTCTCCTCATGAAGCGATTAGTTTAACTGCAGTTCGCATTCAGGGTATTTTGTTGGTGGTTATTTACAGACCCCCTCATATTAACATAAGATCGGAAGCTTGGACCACATTATTTTCCTACTTTCCGGATCCAACTATTTTAGGGGGAGATTTCAATGCTCATCATACCGCCTGGCATAGTTCGAGGATTTCGCAACAAGGGTTAAATTTACATAGGGCCTTTAGTAATAGTCATTTTCTCTGTTTAAATTCGAACACTCCGACAACTATCCACCCTACCACTCATACAAGGTCGATTCTGGACCTTACTTTTGTAACCCCTAGTATAGCCCCACACGTAGAGTGGTCAGTTCACTATGATGCCTTGGGAAGCGACCATTTCCCGGTTCTAATACAATATTCTCTTCCGGGAACCGTTCGGGATGGAGAAGGGTTGCTGGGTAGAATGGGGCTTAGGCCGAGGAGGAGAAGACTATCCCACTTCCAACCCAGGGATTTTCAAACATATCTCAATCGCAGTTTCCATCCTTCTTGGTCACTGGATTCTCCGATACAGATCTATCACAAAATCACTCAACCGATTACAGATTGTCTGAACCAGTTTCACCCTCTCCTTACGCACTATACCATCAAGAGAACATTATATAGTAAGTTTTGGTGGACCCCAGAATGCTCGCGTGCAGTTGCGCTACGACGACAGGCAATGGCCCATTACAAACGCTTGCCAACCGGTGATAATTACCTTCGAGTGAAACGCCAAAGTGCGCTCACATCGAAATTTCTTAAATTCACTAAACGTTCCGCCTGGAAAAACTTTTGTTCGAAATTGCATACCCATACCTCATATTCTTCCATTTGGGCTACAGTCCGAGCATTACATGGACATGCACAACCACGAGTGGTTCAAATCCCACTTGAAATTTTGAAAACATTTCATGAAGTATTAGCTCCACCTTCGGTGGATCCATTAGAATTCAAGCCAATTCAGGTGGAAGCTTCCCCACCTGCACCATTTAATTCCGATTTTCAGATTGGGGAGTATTACGCGATAATCAAGAAGAAAAAGAATACTGCTCCTGGCTTAGATGGATTCTCTTACCACATGATTAAATCTTTACCGCGGACTATCCACGAGTTCCTTCTGAAATGGTATAACTTAATTTATAAACATCCTTACATTCCGCCTTCTTGGAAAGAATGTCTTGTGATCCCGGTTCCTAAAACAAATCAGGTTGATGACCATTCTCACCTTAGACCGATTACACTGCTTTCTTGCTTTCGAAAGGTATTTGAGTCCCTGCTACAACACAGGATTTTATGGTTTCTCGAACATCGGAAAATAGTGGGCCGATCCCAAACAGCAGGTTTCAGGAAAGGGAGGTCCACTTCGGATAACCTCGCGATACTGGTCATTGACATATTACTCGCTTTCTCCACTCGGTCTATAGTGGACGCAGTATTTATTGATATTTCTAAAGCGTACGATTCGGTGCAAATTCCCATCCTTTTGGACATCTTACTATATTTACAGTTCCCTCAAAATTTGATTCGGCTCATTAGTGTATTATTTACGGATAGGGTTATTTATATTGAAAATTCCATTGGCTATTACTGCTCCCGTCGAACCTCCATTGGTCTTCCTCAAGGCTCCAGTCTCAGTCCCTTACTATATCTTATTTACACGCACGCCTTAGAGTCCAAAATAACTCCTTTTTGCCGCATACTCCAATATGCAGACGATATATTGATATATACTCGACGTTCCGATATGCAGGACTCTACACGGGACCTACAGCAGGCCATGGATACACTTCATATTTGGTGTGAGGCTAAGGGTTTACAAATACATAGTAGAAAGACAGTTCGTATGATTTTCACTAGGAAATCGCACTACAACGTCCCCCAGATACAGTATTCCGAGGCTCCTATTAAAGTAGTACATCAACATAAGTTTCTCGGGGTGATATTCGATTCAAAGCTTAATTGGAGGGCTCATATTCGGGACGTAGTTCTCCGGTGTGAAAAGGGCAGGCACATAATTCGATCATTAACTACCACGTGGTGGGGAGCCAACGTCCAAACTCTACATTTGGCCTATCAGTCCATTATACGCAGCAAAATTGAATACGCAGGATTTTTGTTTGATACAGCCTATAAAAAAGACATTACAAAGTTACATTCTATTCAATTTGACCTTCTTAAAATAGTTTCGGGAGCAATGCGTTCTTCTCCCAACCAGGCTATCCCGGTTGAAATGGCAGAATACCCGTACAGTTGCCGTCGTCGTCTTTTGGCGCTGAATTACCTGATAAGACAGTTGTCAGACACTTCTTCGCCAGTCATACCAAAATTGACTCTACTTTCTCGTTTGTACAACCCTTATAATATCAATAGGAGTCTGGATCCTCCTGCTTTACTATGGGCGTTTGCCTGTTTACGCCCTTATACTAGAGATATAGTTCGCTCTAGGGGTTTACCGTGTTATAATTGTCCTTTTGCAGTAGTTTCTTTTTCTTTTCCGGTCAGATTGCAAATGACGGAAGAGGACCGAGTGTTACTTCGGACGCCTTTAACGGAAAACATTACTCAAGCCTCCAGTATAGCCATTTTTACGGATGGCTCAAAACAGTTAAATGAATCCACGGTTGGAGCAGCTTACATGGTTCCTGCCTTTAATACCTGGGCACAATACAAGCTTCCATCGGATACTACGGTGTTTCTAGTAGGTGTTTCTTTGCTATTCGCCAAGCATTATTGTGGTTAAAACGTCGGGCTATTCTCCAACCTACTGTTATTTATTCGGATTCACAGAGCGTACTAATGGCCCTCCGAGAACCACACATGACGAATCCCGCTTCATGGTGGGTTATACATGTTAAACACCTGTGGTATCAATTGTTAGAATTGAACGCACGAATTTCAATGTGCTGGATTCCTGGTCACGCGGGCATAGCGGGAAATGAAGCAGTGGATACCTTGGCGAAGCAAGCCTGTGGGCGGGGGCAGCTTACTGAGATTTTACTGCCTGCATCCCATTTTAAACATCCTATCATATCTATACTACGACAAGAATGGCAGCGTGAATGGGATACATATGGTTTAACGTCGCAGATCCACTATTATAATTTCCAAAACACAATTCCGATTAGACCGTGGTTTTATAATCGTAGATTCCCTCGTTGGTTTCTTACTTCTATCATACGAATAAAATTAGGTCACACTAGCTCTCCATACTTTCTAAATAAAATTCATGTTGCCGACACACCTCTTTGCACTTGTAACCAAGAGGGCTCGGTTCATCATCTGGTGATGGCATGCTCGAAAAATCGCACGGCTAATGATCATTTTTATTTACAACTTCAACGTTACCATGTCCCATTTCCAACGTCTCTATATGTTCTGCTATATTACCCCCCAGTCCACATTCTTCATTTGCTTTACCAGCATATGAAACGATGCAAAATTAAAATATAACACACTTCTTTATTCTGTTGGCTGAGGGTCTATTTCCAAGGTGCTACTTCGGTTATCCCATATGTCCCGGTGCGCCTCGGTGACAACCCGAATTCCATGGTCCAAAGTCTCCCGTATTACATTTCACACTAAGGTTAGACATACACTCGATTTACTATTCATATCTCATTTTGGTATTGTAGCTTTATTGGAGGTCCTATTACTCGTACGATCCATACACTCTAGGTGGTTCGTCACTTATTAGTAAGCAAATACTACAACAATAACTGATCCTGGTCTGTTATCCCTTTCTCCCTGATGAGGAGTCGACATTGTTTCTAGAACATAACACTGGCTACATGGCGATATTGAAGCCGAGGCCAAGTACATTAGAAGAAGAAGAAGAAGGAGAAGAACAAGTTAGGCAGTGAACCTATGATATATTATTATTTTCTCAATGCTACTTTCAAGTATGTGTATGTAAAAAAATTGTTGTATGTAATGGAATCAAGTGAGAATACGAAGCTGTTAAGCAGGTAATCATTTTGCGGTTGATTCTTTATTAATTCTCTGACAAAAAGACAATTTCGGTTGCTTCAGTTCTAAGCTTCTATAACCAATTGGGAGTATCTCAGGCGCAATATAGTGGCCGGCACATACATATCACCATTGAATAACCTTTTTAAATCATATTGTATTTCAGGCTTGGTAAATGTGAAGTATGCAATGACAAAGAAGCAAAATACACATGTCCAAGATGTGAGGTTAAGACGTGTTCCTTGCCCTGTGTGACCATTCACAAGGCGGAGCTTAACTGTGATGGAGTCAGAAATAAGTTTATGTATAAACACATGTCAAACTTTACTAATCTGGATCTCCTAAGTGGTGAGTTATGGGCGAAAAATAGTTTTATGCCGTGCACCGGCGAAGCTCCACCCAATCTCACCCGCCCACTCGTTTCCCCTGCTGACCCTCACTTCCGAGCCAATGCGCACGCTACTGCTTGCTTCCCCTACATCTCTTATCACGGCTATGTACTTGCTCAGTGCCGATACTGCAGCTCACTGTTGTAGCCTTTGTCATATACATATGAAGGACTCGACTTTGGAATATGTCCCTTAAAAAAAAGTTGCCGTTTCTTGCGTATTTTTTGTTGTTCAGAATTTTTAAGGCCCCTACGCGTCATTGACATTTTTTCTGCATTTTTTCTTAATTACACAAACGTTTATATCATTTATTTATATTAACAGATTAATTGCACATTCGACGGATTCTTTACTTACCAGGCACGCGCCATTTTGGATTGGAGACATCATGTACTGCTGCCAACATTGCTGGAATTGTCTACCCTAGGTCACGCTGCCAATTTCCAACGTGAAGACACTGACTCTAATGCGCAATTTCGTAACGCTACAAGTGACGCTACAGGTGAAGCTGCAGCTAGCACTTCCAATTAAATTAAATGTACCGAAATGTTTGTTTGATCTACTTGTGATGGAAATGAATGTATGCAATTCTAAAATTAGTAGGCCTACAATACCTCAAACACTAGCACAATATTTACAATAATAATAATAATAATAATAACAATAATTTATTTACAAGTAAAGGCGCTAAACCTACTTAACTTTAAACTCTAGTCTACAGGATAAACAGTCCAAAACATGTTTCACATTTTGGGACTTGAACCCATCTGCAGAACACATGTCTGGGGTTTTGGTGCATATATTGGCAGCAGTGACTTTAGATGTTGCCTCCATTCTTAGTCTCGGCACTTCGGGAATCTTCGCAGTTCATAGCATATCAACGTGAACTTTCGGACTTAGAAAATTTTCGAGGGACATATTCCAAAGTTTATCCCATATGAAGCATGTTAAATTAAGACGGCAACACAAAATAAAGCAAATATTGGTAAAATCCCATTGGCGCAGACCGTTTTTTTAGAACCGAGATTCTCTTCATAAAACACTTAGGCCTATATCACACAAATTTTGGGTAAGTTTATAGTTTGCGACTCACCCTGCTCCCCTTTCCATCGGCGCGGTTGCCTTCCCCGCCGGCCTGCCTGCATGCTCGCTTCCCCTCACCACCTACCGCACATCTTCCCTGCTATAGCGCATGCCGGCCGCTACTAAGCGCCGGTAATGCAGCTTGCTGTGTTAAGCCCGCAGCTTGCTCTAATAATTGCAATTACCATTATAAAAAACAAAATAAAATTTCACGAATTATAGAAAATGTCGAACAATTAAAAAAATACCCTTGTACCAAACATCATATTTCACGATCTTTAAACACCGATTTGAAAGAAAAAAAAATCACTATAACAAAAGACCCTTGCACCATAGGCTACATAATATTTCACAATTTTTTAAAACTTTTATAAAACGAAAATGTCGAACAATTAAAAAAATACCCTTGTACCAAACATCATATTTCACGATCTTTAAACACCGATTTGATATATAAAAAATCAAAATTTACATAATATTTCCCAATTTTTTAAAACGCCGTGTTATGACATAAAACATGGCTTAATTGATGCAGAAAAATTCCCTTGCACCAACACTACTCTTTTCGTAACAAACAAAACATTCAAAATTTGAAAAAGCGATTCTTGCGTTAACACTCGTGAATGCATGAAATCACCCCTATAGTAACTCAAATATATGAAATCTTTCTTCACTGCTCAACTGTCACTCGTGGCGTAGTGGGTTAAGACTCCTAGCTATAACGCTAGGGGTTCCGAGTTCGAATCCCGGTCGATCCAAAATTTACGGTTAGGGATAGGTCTCGAACAGGTAGGTAGGGTGAAGAGGAGGTGAGAGGAAGAGAGGAAAGAGACGGGAAAGAAAGAGAAGAAGAGAATAAAGGATAAATAAATTATTTTTCTCTTTCACCAGTTCCATACTAGATGCCGCCACCGTCGCTACTCTGCTAGTAGTTCTAATGCCGCCGCTAGGATCTCCCCACCCAAAACCCCTACTTTCCACGCGGGTCCCGTTAGAGTAGTAGTGGTGGGGGACTCGGGTGAGTCGCAATATATATTTTTCCCAAATTTTGTTATAGATAGATGTGTGGAGAAGAGATGTTGTCTCGGCGAATGATTTGGTCCAACCCATCCGCCCTAATTGATACACTTTCTTTTATATCACGATCTAGCGAAAACTTCCTTTTTCTCCGCCATTTTTCTGTCCTCGTCCTCATGATTGGACGTTGGAGGTCATATCGCTAAATGAGATATGTACCTACAAAGGTACAAGCCTCTAGCTGCTCTTAAGAAATGGTGGTTGTGATAGAAACCTCGTGCTATTCAGTATATTGCTCCTTAACTAACATAAAGGTTCCTAACCTAAGAAAACAGCGGAGCTTGCTTCGTGCTATTCAGTATATTGCTCCTTAACTAACATAAACGTTCCTAACCTAACAAAACAGCTGAGCTTGGCTGGTGTGCGGCATAAAATCGTCTGCTGTCACTATATGCAAGAACAGTTGGTCACATTGCCTCGCTCACAAACAAAAAACATCACAGAGTCCGTGGAAATGTGAATATCGCATGAATGGGTCCGCGCCATTGGGATTATGCCCAAATATTGGTAAAAGATAGATTTATGCTGCACACTAGACAAGATCTGCCCGCCGGTTCCTTCCCCTCGCTTCCGAGCCTGCACATGCACCTCACTACTGTACCATGGCTTCCTTGACAGTTGTAACTATGAATTATCTAAAATGTTTTTTCCACCTCTGTACTAGTGCTTAAAAGACTAGTTGCTGAATGTAATGCTGATTACAAATATTTATTTATTAGCTAAGATACACTGACGTAAAATCCATGTTCAGTCAAAGTTAAAAATAGCCACTGATTCACTGTTAAAATTATTACTATTGTCTGTATGATAAATGACTTGTTCTTCTTATTTGGAATAGCACCAACGTAAGTGGAAGATAATATAGTAATCAAGAAAAATCATTTATGGTTGTGGTAAAGAAATATATTAAAATTATTTTAGGTTTAAAATCTGTGGTGCTAAGGCAGAACCCGATATGTCAGAAAAATTCGATTTTTTGTTTTCTGTATCAACCTATAGAGATTTTGATGAAGAATGTGATGGCAAAACCCGGTATGTTTCTTATTTGTCTATAATAGTTTATTATGAAAAATAATATTCCGATATGTCAATTTCTAAGAAATTGTTTGGTGGCAGAAACCAATATGGTATACATATCGGGCTCTGGCATCCTCCTGCAACATTCTAGTGATGAAAATTTCCGATATGTCTGAACTGGAGCTGTGCGTATGAGTAGTGTCTCTCGTTCGTCTGCCTTGTCAGCTTCAATTTCGCTTACGTGAATTTTATAAATTTATTATTAAAATTTTCGTCAAGAGTAGTGCTTCTATGATCGTCGAAATGGCTTCAGCCACTTGAACATAAGGATGTTGTACAATGAATACAAAAGGGAGCATGAATATGCTGCATCTTATTATTTATTCAGAGAGGTATTTAAGTCCACTGGTTACTCATTTAAGCAGCCACATGTTGATACATGTAAGACATGCGATTCTTACATAATAAAAATTAAAGTAATGATCCAAAAGAAAACAGCCAGTTGATCATTGGTCGTAATCAACACAAGGAAATAGTAGATCTAGGGTACAGAATGAAAGATGTTGATAAAAACAGTGCAAAAGAAGACCCGAAAATAAGGGTTTTAGTGTTTGATTTGCAGCAAGTCTTAAATACCCCTTCTCTGTCTGCAATCGTTTCATTTTATAAATGCCTTCTCTCAACATAGCCTACAACCTAACTATCCTAGACTGCACCCCAGATGGAGGTACCACTAGCTGCTATATGTGGCATGAAGCAATCGGAAAGAGAGGATCTGAAGAGACTGCTTCATGCATTTTCAAAAAGCTTGAAACTCTGCCCTTTCAGGCATGTTGTAACCCATGTTGTGACTTACTCAGACACATGCGGTGGTCAAAATCGGAATATTAACATGTCTGCCACGTTTTCCTTTTATGTCAGTAAGAGCACCCACATAGATTGTGTGGATCAGAAATTTCTGTTACCTGGACATACTCACCTAGAAAGTGACGTAGACCATGCTCGTATTGAAAGGGCTAAAAAGAAAACCGAAATACCGATCAAGGTACCTCGAGACTGGTTCCAGTTCGTTCGAACCGTAAAGAGGGAAAAACTATTCCAGGTCAATGAAATGAGGCAACAAGAGGACTTCTTCTCATTTTCGAAACTGGTGCAGGAGCATTTGACTCAAAGGACAACGGATACGGAGGGCAAAAAAGAGAACTGGCTTAGGTATGGGAAAACTTTCGTTTTAATGCAATTAAAAAATTCCTTTGTTGACCAAGACTTTCGCATACTTGACCTGTGGCGATCGAAACGAGGTAGACCTACGATTCCTTCCTTGACAGCATGTTACAACTGTCCACTGCCCATCAACCCCCTTAAGAAGAAGGATCTCCTGAGCCTGCTTCTCCTTATACACACTGACTGTCATTCCTTCTACGAAAACCTGGACAGCAGCAACAGAGTAAAGAGCTTCCAGAAAGCAGTTAAATCGAGTAAGGTGCCTTAATAAATTAGTAAAAAATCTTATTAATTCTTTTTGTTAAGTAAATAGTGTTTAATTCCTAAAATATCTCATGTCCTATAACAATAGCCCAGCTTTCCTACCGTTCTACGTTCATGGGAACAAGATATTTCAAAGAAGGTAAGCACCGATATGTCGTTTAGTGAGCAAAACAAACATGCGATAAATCACTTTTCTCATGACAACTGAAGTAGGCAAAGGACGATATGTCTAACTTATGTAAATATTTACGTTTTGTGATGAGATTTTACAACTGTTTGACTTAAAGGACAGAAATATTCTCTCGGTAACACTATCACAAACTTGGCAAGTCAATATAAAGAAAATCTGAATTTCTGCGATCTATTGAACTTTAAAATTCCTCTCCTGAAAAATTGCAGTTTCGGACAAATCGGGTTCTGCCTTAGCACCACAGAAATAATGTTCATGTTATATTATGTTGTGGTAAAATTCTTCCAGACGTTGAAAACACTTTTATATAAGTTGATAGTGAATCGTTCTGTAATTGTCAATTAAAATTATTTTGGATTAAAATAATGTCCAAATTATAAAAGTCTTCTTCTTGGTAAAATTCTTCACTTTTAAAATCACTTATTTATAAATGTTGATTGGTAAAACGTTGTAATCAGCTTTAAAATCAGACTTGTCGTATTATTTGAGATGCATTTCAATACAAGGAAGTATCATCTTCAGTCCTAAGGAAAATTAATAAATGACAATTAATATTTTATTTATATAACTTATGTGAATAGATTTTTATATTGTAAGGATCTAAATACATACGTTCTCGGAGATAGGATGATTAAACGACCTGCTTGTTGTGTAGTTAGTCTGCTACTGAGTCTTAGTATTTTTTTTTTTCTTCTTCTTCTTGTTCTAATTTTTTCGTAAAAGTCAAAGAGTGCGTTCTTATCGATAGTGTTTTCGTTTATAATGTTGTGTTTATGGTTGTATATTTCTAATGCTTCAAGGGTATTTAATTTTGTACTTTTATTTTGTATGTGCTGAATTTCGAGACTAGGCCCTATTATCTATGGTATCAATACTATGATTATTTTTTAGTAAATGATTAGCGTATGCCGATTTATTTCTATTGTATTGAAAGTCTTTTATATGTTCTTTAAACCTGATTTTAAAGGATCTACCGGTTTGGCCTATGTATACTTGATTGCAGTCTTTGCATGTGATTTTATAAACGCCACTTTGATCGAGTAAATTATCATTATTGTTTTTTTTTTTTTGTTTTGTACCAGTTTTTTTATGTTGTTATTGGTGTTGTATGCTATTGTTAGATTTCTTTGTTTGAAGGGTTTTAATATCTTGTGTAAGTTATTTTGTTATCTGTATAATTAAAAACAATGTATTTTTTATTTTTGTTTTTATCTTCATCTGGTTTTAACGTCGTGATTGGATTGCATACGCTAATCATTTACTAAAAAATAATCATAGTATTGACACCATAGATAATAGTCTCGAAATTCTGCACATACAAAATAAAAGTACAAAATTAAATACCCTTGAAGCATTAGAAATATACAACCATAAACACAACATTATAAACGAAAACACTATCGATAACAACGCACTCTTTGACCTTTACGAAAACTTTAGAACAAGAAAAAAAAAGAAAGAAAAAAAAACATATACTAAGACTCAGTAGCAGACTAACTACACAACAAGCAGGTCGTTTCATCATCCTATCTCCGAGAACGTATGTATTTAGATCCTTACAATATACAAACCTATTCACATAAATAAAATATTAACTGTCATTTATTAATGCATCTCAAATAATA
The DNA here is from genome assembly GCA_964059195.1 of Ectobius pallidus. Taxonomy (NCBI): domain Eukaryota; kingdom Metazoa; phylum Arthropoda; class Insecta; order Blattodea; family Ectobiidae; genus Ectobius; species Ectobius pallidus. Next base: position 32,529,180 of record CAXKWD010000009.1, read on the forward strand.
CGACAAGTCTGATTTTAAAGCTGATTACAACGTTTTACCAATCAACATTTATAAATAAGTGATTTTAAAAGTGAAGAATTTTACCAAGAAGAGGAATTTTTATAATTTGGACATTATTTTAATCCAAAATAATTTTAATTGACAATTACAGAACGATTCACTATCAACTTATATAAAAGTGTTTTCAACGTCTGGAAGAATTTTACCACAACATAATATAACATGAACATTATTTTAAACCTAAAATAATTTTAATATATTTCTTTACCACAACCATAAATGGTTTTTCTTGATTACTATATCATCTTCCACTTACGTTGATGCTATTCCAATTAAGAAGAACAAGTCATTTATCATACAGACAATAGTAATAATTTTAACAGTGAATCAGTGGCTATTTTTAACTTTGACTGAACATGGATTTTACGTCAGTGTATCTTAGCTAATAAATAAATATTTGTAATCAGCATTACATTCAGCAAAGTCTTTTAAGCACTAGTACAGAGGTGGAAAAAACATTTTAGATAATTCGTAAAATTGTACTAGTTGGAAAATTTAGTTACTTCATAATGAAGTTTATAAATAAATCTTATGCCAACCAGGCTAAAATCATCAATAAGTACACCAACACCAAAAGGAAATTACATAAGACAATTGCTAATATTCACTTCAATAAAACTTGCAAAAACAAACATTTAATCCCTAAATATATTAATATCAAAACAAAACCCCCTTTAAGCACATTAAAAACAGCTCAAAACATATGGATCAATAAGGAAATTCAATTCTTACACAAGAAAAAAGCATATTTGAACAACAAACTATACCAATTACATCTCGAAGCTTCTAAACTATTCAAACACGAATGGCCTACTATTAACAACAACATAGAAATAAAGATCCAATATAAAATGAAAAAGAAATACGCAACTATAAATAAGAAAATTGCGGACCTAGAAAATATTTCACAAATAAAAGAAAAAAAACCCGAAAATCCCACATACACACAAAACACCCTAACGTTTCATCCAAGAGTTACAAATCTAACAAATTTAGAAATAAATAAGGAAGAAAAAGAAATTCTTGAATTGGGTTACAAAGCACAACTTTATAACTAATACAACACAACAAATAAAATCTCTAATCATCGATTGTGAAACAGCAATTGCAAAAATTGAACCAACTGCACAAAACTTAATCAGAGAACAACTAGCCGATAACATAAACAGAGCATATAAAAACAATAATGAGAAAACACAAAATAGCTCTAAAAATAAGTTAAAAATTATCAAACAGCTAGATAATAAACTAAAAGCAAACAACATAACGAATGTTAAAGCCGACAAAGGAAATTCCATTGTATTAATTAACACCAATGAATATATGGGTGATTCTTCAAATACGGGAAAATTTGGAGTGTGTATAATCCTTATTTTTTACTTTGTTAAAAAAATCTAAAAAAATCACAAAAATACTTCAGGGGTTACTTGATTATAATATGACACCAGCAGAGCTTAAATGTTTATATTTTTATTTATTTTTATTTCTTTATTTTTATAGCCATGTGGATGACATCCGTGCACATGTGGATGGCAGAAGGCCACATTAATGACTAACTTTGGCAACAATCTGCTTTTCTTTATGTGATTTCATATTTTTCTCAGAATACTTCAGTTGATTTTGCATCAAATTTGCAAATTTGTGTGCATAATCCGGAATTAATGTAATTTTAACGAGACTGTGTTTTTATGGTTTTGGGGGAGGGGGGAATCAAGCAGAAATTCATTTAATCAGTTTTAAGATCTTAAGTACAGGTCACAGACACCGCAAACATAATAGTATCCTACATTTATCATCTACATGACTTGAGAGTCATCCACATACCCCTTCATGAGACATGTGGATGACACAAAAATCAGGCATGTGGATGACAAAAAAGGAGTTTAAGTGGTCTCAGCAAGCCATTTCTAAACCTCTGTAGGCTCAACTTCAGTCAGGTACTTTGAATTGGAAGGTTTATCATAGTGCATAATCAAAATTAATTAATATTCACTTTCTGCCTACTTTCTAGAAGCCATGTTAATGACGGGGAATAAAAACGTTTTCCTTAAAAATAATACAAAGTCCTTTGTTAATCCCAAACTGTTTGTAAGCAAGCAAAATTCAACCTTACAATTCAACCACAAGCTGCCCTGTTGGCTTTCTAACACTGTTGCCAGTTATACAAATTTCTCATTTCTGCAGAAAAAATGCCATTCTTTTCAGCCATGTGGATGACCAAAAACCCTTGGGACATTCTTTATGTTCATTAGGTGGGGTGACAATTTTATTTCATTTTATTTTTTAGGGGTTAATATTCTTCACACATTCATACTCATTGACAGGAAAAAAGTTGAAAAGGAAATAACATTTTGTTTTGTGGAAAAATGCATTAGAATATACAAAACCGAGGTTTGGGACAGGGCATGTGGATGACATTTCATTGAATTAAATTCGATTTTGTAATATCAGAATTTAAAGTTAGTGACATTTCAAACTGATAGTTGTAGTATGGAAGTAGTAGAAACAAACTTTTATTTTAATTTTTTTTTTTTAAGTTGAATTTGAAGGGAAATATCACTCCGGAACGCAAATTTTCCCGTATTTGAAGAATCACCCATATAGAAAAAACTCAAAATTTCTTTAATGATAACAATATTATGGAATTAGAAAAAGATCCCACTGACAAATACCAGAATGCAATAAAGAAAAGTCTGAAAGAAACTGATTTAATTCTTGATGACGATAGGAAATCAGCCATCAACATGAAACCGAAACCACCCACTTTAAAATCTCTAATAAAAATTCAAATAATAGACAAACCTATCAGACCTATCATAAACTTCAAAAATGCACCCTCCTATAAAATAGCTAAGAAAATGGCAACATTGCTAAAACATAAACTGGAACTACAAAACACATACACAATCAAAAACAATATAGATCTAGTAAATAAAATCAAGAACCTCAAAATACACAATAATGAAACACTAATATCGTTAGATATAAAAAATTTGTACACAAACATTCCCATAAAAGAAACAATCTACATAATTAATCATATATTATCAAAAAACGGAGATGGCGAGAATGTCATAAAACAAATAAGCAAACTATTAGAAAACATATTGAAACAAAATTACTTCAAGTTTAATAATGAAAATTTACCAACAAAATGAAGGACTCGCTATGGGATCACCATTATCGGGTATTTTATCTGAAACCTTTCTCCAATATATTGAACAAGAATACATCAAGAATATAATTAATAAATACAACATTAAATTTTACACTAGATTCGTAGATGACATACTGGTTATATGTAGCAAAGACAAAATACAAAACATCACTAACAATTTCAATAATGTACATAAAAAGCTAAGTTTCACTCTTGAAAATGCAATCAATAATAAAATTAATTACCTAGACATCAGTATCCAGATTCAAAAAGGTAAACTCGATTTCAGTATTTATAGAAAACCTACTTATTCTGACAACTTAATACATAAAAATTCCAATCACCCGGTCAATCATAAAAGAGCAGCATGATTTTTAGACTAATAAATATCCCCATGAATAAACAAAATTACAAAAAAGAACTTCAAACAATTTTACAAATAGCCAGGAATAATGGTTATCCAGATGCAACAGTATTCAATATATTGAGGAAAACCAAAGCCAAAATCAAGAAAATTCAGAATCCAATCACGACGTTAAAACCAGATGAAGATAAAAACAAAAATAAAAAATACATTGTTTTTAATTATACAGATAACAAAATACACAAGATATTAAAACCCTTCAAACAAAGAAATCTAACAATAGCGTACAACACCAATAACAACATCAAAAAACTGGTACAAAACCAAATAAAACAATAATGATAATTTACTCGATCAAAGTGGCGTTTACAAAATCACATGCAAAGACTGCAATCAAGTATACATAGGCCAAACCGGTAGATCCTTTAAAATCAGGTTTAAAGAACATATAAAAGACTTTCAATACAATAGAAATAAATCGGCATACGCTAATCATTTACTAAAAAATAATCATAGTATTGACACCATAGATAATAGTCTCGAAATTCTGCACATACAAAATAAAAGTACAAAATTAAATACCCTTGAAGCAGTCTGGTTTTAGGGTAGGACCTAGCACGACCACAGCGTTTCTGAACATTTGTGAAGACATACGCCAAGCCTGTGACGAACGGAAAATGACAATACTTGTCTTACTTGATATGACTAAAGCTTTCGACTCAGTAGACACAGACATTCTTATTGCTAAACTCAAGATGTTAAACCTGTCAGTATGTGCAGAATTTCGAGACTAGGCCCTATTATCTATGGTGTCAATACTATGATTATTTTTTAGTAAATGATTAGCGTATGCCGATTTATTTCTATTGTATTGAAAGTCTTTTATATGTTCTTTAAACCTGATTTTAAAGGATCTACCGGTTTGGCCTATGTATACTTGATTGCAGTCTTTGCATGTGATTTTGTAAACGCCACTTTGATCGAGTAAATTATCATTATTGTTTTTTTTTGTTTTGTACCAGTTTTTCTATGTTGTTATTGGTGTTGTATGCTATTGTTAGATTTCTTTGTTTGAAGGGTTTTAATATCTTGTGTATTTTGTTATCTGTATAATTAAAAACAATGTTTTTTTTTTTTTTGTTTTTATCTTCATCTGGTTTTAACGTCGTGATTGGATTCTGAATTTTCTTGATTTTGGTTTTGGTTTTCCTCAATATATTGAATACTGTTGCATCTGGATAACCATTATTCCTGGCTATTTGTAAAATTGTTTGAAGTTTTTTTTGTAATTTTGTTTATTCATGGGGATATTTATTAGTCTAAAAATAATGCTGCTCTTTTATGATTGACCGGGTGATTGGAATTTTTATGTATTAAGTTGTCAGAATAAGTAGGTTTTCTATAAATACTGAAATCGAGTTTACCTTTTTGAATCTGGATACTGATTTCTAGGTAATTAATTTTATTATTGATTGCATTTTCGAGAGTGAAACTTAGCTTTTTATGTACATTATTGAAATCATTAGTGATGTTTTGTATTTTGTCTTTGCTACATATAACCAGTATGTCATCTACGAATCTAGTGTAACAATAGCATACAACACCAATAACAACATCAAAAAACTGGTACAAAACCAAAAAAACAATAATGATAATTTACTCGATCAAAGTGGCGTTTACAAAATCACATGCAAAGACTACAATCAAGTATACTCGTACATAGGCCAAACCGATAGATGCTTTAAAATCAGGTTTAAAGAACATATAAAAAACTTTCAATACAATAGAAATAAATCGGCATACGCTAATCATTTACTAAAAAATAATCATAGTATTGATACCATAGATAATAGGGCCTAGTCTCGAAATTCAGCACATACAAAATAAAAGTACAAAATTAAATACCCTTGAAGCATTAGAAATATACAACCATAAACACAACATTATAAACGAAAACACTATGGATAAGAACGCACTCTTTGACCTTTACGAAAACTTTAGAACAAGAAGAAAGAAAAAAAAAACATATACTAAGACTCAGTAGCAGACTAACTACACAACAAGCAGGTCGTTTCATCATCCTATCTCCGAGAACGTATGTATTTAGATCCTTACAATATACAAATCTATTCACATAAGTTATATAAATAAAATATTAATTGTCATTTATTAATTTTCCTTAGGACTGAAGAATATACATCCTTGTATTGAAATGCATCTCAATACGACAAGTCTGATTTTAAAGCTGATTACAACGTTTTACCAATCAACATTTATAAATAATTGATTTTAAAAGTGAAGAATTTTACCAAGAAGAAGAATTTTTATAATTTTGACATTATTTTAATTGACAGTTACAGAACGATTCACTATCAACTTATATAAAAGTGTTTTCAACGTCTGGAAGAATTTTACCACAACATAATATAACATGAACATTATTTTAAACCTAAAATAATTTTAATATATTTCTTTACCACAACCATAAATGGTTTTTCTTGATTACTATACCATCTTCCACTTATGTTGGTGCTATTCCAAATAAGAAGAACAAGTCATGTATCATACAGACAATAGTAATAATTTTATTAGTGAATCAGTGGCTATTTTTAACTCTGACTGAACATGGATTTTACGTCAGTGTATCTTAACTAATAAATAAATATTTGTAATCAGCATTACATTCAGCAAAGTCTTTTAAGCACTAGTAGTGGAAAACACATTTTAGATAATTCGTAAAATTGTACTAGTTGGAAAATTTAGTTACTTCATAATGAAGTTTGAAGAAATTAGGCGTGAAAATTAAAAAGGGTACAATGGAAGTACATAGAATAATATTACAATAAATCTCTGGTAGTAGGAGGACCGTTATGTTAGAGCAAAAATGGACTTAGTCTCAGATCGTGGAATTCAGGGAACCAAGGAATTATTATTGGAATACAATCTATAACATGTCATTGAAAAAACTATGCACTTTATTCACACTTGTAAACTGATGGTTAATTAAGATATGAAACTTGAATAATAACTGCTGAAACACTTAGACGAACAATGAACTAAAATGGCGCGAAAAGTGATGTTGCACCACGTGTATAAAATTATGTAAAATTGTAAATCACCAATAAATTATATATGAAAATAATTGTAGTGATGAATATAGTTAATTGAAAGTGTTCAAAGTTATCGGAACTTGCTAATTCACTTAATGTTTGCTTCACTGATGAAACGATGATGTCACCATGTAAACACCTTGTAGACACTTACAGAAGTGATCCAATAAGCATTGAACTTGACAAAATGCGTAAATTATTATAGAATAATTTAGCGTAATTAATAAAACTTGTAACTTAAGTTTTATTCCAGTAGTTCTCGGTTAAGACAAAGGGCGAGCAATGCCTTTGTTTAAACGCGGGAACAAGAGCAGCACTAACGAGCGTCCGACTCGAGTGTCTGCAAAGCTTAAACTAAAAAGTGAAGCGACGCTATAAGCCAGCGTCTCACAAGTTGCACCTGCTCCAAAGAAAGCACATGACACAAAGCTGATGCAACTATATGACGTGAAGAGGGAAAAATACAGCGGACCATTTGAATTGGAACTAGTCACTGTACATACATAAAATAATGGAAAAAACACCTGTAGCTTGCACTAACAAAGTTTATAAATAAATACAAAAAATAATAAAAAAATGAAAGTTGTAACTATGTTTTATGAGAGGTGTGGAAGGGTAAAAAGCATTTAGTTAAATAATGATAGGTAAATTCTAGGTCAGTGACAGGTTTTGTTAGGTTAGCAACGTTATGTTAGTTTAGGAGCAATATACTGAATAGCACGAGGTTTATTATGTCTCACATTTAATCTCTTCTGCGATGAAACCCTAAACCCCGCCTTCCGAGCCGGGTTCCATTAGAGAGTTGATGGGAGGAGCCTAGTGCGCAGCATAAAACTATTTTTTCCGGAGTTATGTAATAGTTTCATCGGGGACAGTTGGTCACACTGCTCCCATCTAACCTAATATGGCGCACTAAAATGCTGCATACTGATACAACTTTTGCTTGTGTGAGTGTTCAGCTGCATCGGTAGATGGAGTCAATGGGTTATGTGGTGCGAAAGTAGGACTACCAACATCAGTGATCAGTCACTGTCGCTGTCGCTGTCATGTGGATACTGGATAACCACCAGGGTACAACATCTTAACATTTTTCAACAAGACAGAGAAATTGGTCAGCGTTAAGGCGTTTAACGTCCTCCCTCCAGATGGTTGGCAGATAAATCCTCATCTCTGGAGGGAACACCACCTTCAGATAGATGTTGCCTTAACGGACGCCATGCGCCCTCAATGGTATTCGAATTTGCTCCAGTGTTGGGGGTCGACAAACTTATTTACCAGTAAACTTAATTTGTAGCGGCGCCCAAGCCAGGGCCCGCACACCAGGCAGAAACACTTCACATGGAAGAAAGAGTTGTTGACCATACCTATTTTTTCTTCCACTCAAAAAAATGGCCAAAAACCATGTTATTTTATTCTTCCAAACCTGTAGAATCCATATAGGCTATAAGCACACTTTTCGGGTCTAGTCGACAACTCTGCTTTCTTCCATGTGAGGTGTTTACGCCTGGTATGCGGGTCTGGCTTGGGCAACAATGCACCCATTGGCTGACCTTGCATATGATTGGTCCTACCTGCACGGTGCTGCCAACATTTTATTCAGCACTCTTTTCGAATTGATCCATGACACCATTTCCGACTGTTTTACGTTACATGAGAGAAGAATGAATTAGTTTGAATGAAGTCAGAAGGGGGTTTGGAGCTGAAGACCCCAAGAAAAAGAATTAGGTTAAAATGAGAAGGTGCTTTGTCGACCCCCGACACTGGAGCATGTACAAATACCATCGAGGGTGCATAGCATCCTTTTAGGCAGCATGTCTCGAGGTGGTGTTTCCTCCAGAGATGATTTATTCGCGGACCATCTTTGTGAGGGAGGATGTCAAACACCTTAACAGTGACCTATTTCTTTGCCTTGTACCCCGGGAGGTGATTATCCAGACGTCACTGATGTTGGGAGCACTACTTTCACACCACATGAACCATCAACTCCATCTACCGTCACAGCTGAACACTCGCACAAGCAGACAATATATCAGTATCCAGCATTTTAGTGTGCCATTTTAGGTTAGTTTTCAGTGAACTTTATAGCAATTTTGTTTATATTTAGAATATTGTTAGAAGAAAAATTTGTTTATAGGCTACATGTATTCTACAAGTTCAAGATTAAAATAACATGAATGTTGGCCATTTTCGAGTTGAGAAAAAAAATTACCAAAGAAAGCAGTATGGTCAACCATCCCCCACTTTTCTTCTTCTAACAATTTTCCCAAATATAAGCAAAATTTCTTTAGTAAAGTTCTCTGAAAACTAACCTAAAATGGCGCACTAAAATGTTGCGAACTGATAGTTAAGTTTGGGAAAAAACAATTTTAGGTCGTGCACTAGGCTCCTCCCACCAACTCTCTAACGGGACCTGCCTGGAAAGAAGGGGTTTAGTGTGGGGAGTAACTTCAAATGTTGCTTATCACATGTCTCTCTATTGGGTCATTCCATGTCAAGTGAACCAATTTTTTGTCAATTTTGAACATGACCATCTCCGATTTTAGTCATACTTGGTTGTCATGAAGTACCACCTGAGATATGTTAAAGTGCAAAATATCAGATTTTTATGTGTTGTAGTTTTCCAGTTATACCCTTCTGAAATATGGAAAAAAACCAAATTTTCTGCATAAGTGCAATCACAAAATGACGCATAAATCAAGCTGGAATTGACATAGATGAGTGGGAAAAGTATCAAAATGTAGCTTATATTATGAGCTTTAATTTGATACGTCACACGAGTACTTTCGAAAAAAAATATTTTCAAGGTTACCCAAAAAAAATTTGAAAACTGAATTTTTCAAAAACCTATATTTTGAAAATTTTGAAACAATTCTCATAGAAACATACATATTTCAGCATCATGTCCTACAAGTTTTGATAAGGGATCGCAATGGGATCATATTTTTTTACATTTATAACAAATACTATGCACGCTGGGTAAGAATATATGGCACCGTAATCTTGCACTTAATTCTAAAATTTCATTACAATCAAAAAGAAAAACTTACAGAAAACATGTTACCTTCCCTTCTTCAATGACAAAAACGTGAATTTATTGTCTACAGTAATTTTCTAGAGCCATGGTTGCCGCATCCATCTCTTCCTTCGAGAGGTAATAACTACGGCCAGTGGGACATGTAGGTTGCACAAGGGTGAGGATCTGAGAGAGAGGCACAGTCAGTTTATTTGGACAGTCACTTTTGAAAGTAAATGATGGAGAAGGACCTGCAGGGTGCAGAAACATCAGTTCCACTATCTGTGCTGTCTCATTTTTGTCCACAACTACACCAAGCCACCAATGATTGTTGTTCTCACATGTAACATATCCTTTTACTTCTGCTAGCTTCAGCCTCTGTTGCACACGTGGTCCTAACACTGAAAAAGTGGATGACTGTTCACTTCTTGAAAATACCTTTGTCAACAACACTTTATCTGACAATGGGATGAAACTGTGGAACTTCTGTGTGCCTGGTATTGCTTTTGTAGACAGAAATCTGTCTGCAAGTATTTTTTCCTCTTTGTTGTATTGTGCTTCATTGAAGAAGAAGAACTGCATGGAGTCGATGTTTTCCTCACTCCATGTAAACAGCTGTGCTGGTGTCATGATTTGATGCTCGTATGGCCGCTGTAGGCTTGCCTTTCCTGCAAGTCTTTTCACAGTACCACCCAGACCGTCACATACTCCTTTCCCATGGGCTGTTGCATAGAAATGCCACTCTGCCTCAATTCCAAAATCATGAACATGGTGGCATAAGTTTGAAAAGTTTTTTCTGTTTTTAAATTGCGCAGCTGCACCATCTGAGAAGTAGTAAATTTTTTTCAAATCTCTAATTACTTCCAACTTCAAATGAGAGATAAGCCTTTTCTGGAATAAATGAACAGCAGTGGTGTCATGCTGTAGACATTCAGAGATACATACAATACTTTTGTAGTGTATATTATGATCATTGTAGTAGACTGCTATAGGAAAAATAGTTGCTTGATCATTGTTCCAATGAAAAGACTGGGCTTCATCCTGTAGTACAAACGAATAATTTTCTGCAAAGTCCATACATACCACAGCTTCATTTACTCCAATATTCTGCTTCAAGTGATTATAATATTCTGCCTGTCTTCTTGCAATAAAAGAATGTCTCTTCAAAATCAACAACTGTTCACACAAAGTTTCTATAAACTCATCTGCAGTTTTGATGAAGGTTACTAAATTACATCTGTCAACAGAAACCCACTGCTTGTATGTAATGTTGTCCACCAGTTCATTATCTAGCAGCAACTGTAACTCATCTTTCAAATTATCTACACCTGGACATGAAGGACATTCATTAAGGTGGCATGCTGTGCCTGGCTCTTCACACATTAACTTCGCTAAACAGGAATTATAATTATTTATATCTGTGCCATCATTCAGTGTAATTTGTTTGGATTTCAACACTTGTAGCATTAATTTAACATTCTGATGCACTGTACAAACGCATACTGTGTGGGTACCACTTCCTCCAGCCAAGACGCAATGTTTAGGTCGTAAATCAGCAAATTTCGAAAATCCAATCTAATCAGTAGGATTTTTGTTTTTGAACAGCTCGTACACTTCCTTCAAGTTGCCCATCACTAGCCTCTTCTGTACATGAATTCTACTACTGTCACCCGTTTTCACAGAAACAAAATCTTTTTTTCCAGGCATAAGACGGCTGACATCATCACTGTTGTAGAACCCTATTACCTTCTCAATCACAGATTCATTTAAAACCTTTCCTGGTTTAGGATTTGGTGTTGCCAGAATACCCTTCGCTTTCACCAATGCTTTAGCTTTTCTTGCCATTCTGTTGCTAACCTGAAATTCATTTTGTATTTCACTGCATGACCAGCTTTTAGGTAGTACTGTTAAAATTTGCAATTTTTCACTAACACTTATATTTTCTTCTTGAAACTTTTCTTTTAGCTGACAAATGACTTCACATGATTCTGATTTATGGTCAACAGTTTTCTCTGTATTTGTACTTGCTGCTGTTAGTACCTTTTCTGTCAAACATTTTTTTATTTTACTGTATTTTTTATCACAGTATGATTTCATTTGCAACTTCCTCTTAGCAACAGGTGACTCCTCTAGAGAGCTTAGAGACTTATTAAGGTACTCTAAGGTAACATCTAAAGCTACAAATGATTCATCAACATTAGTAGGCCTAGTGGTATTGGCTACTGGTACTAAACAGTCATCTGTTGTATCTGTAACCTGTTTCTGCTTTGATAGTTCTTTCCTACAACTGTCACAAATTTTCATACCTACCACAATGGTGTCAAACATGTCACACATCCAGTCAGTAACAGGCCTCACACTTCTTTTCACACCCTGATGTCTGTCTTTCTTGAAAGGGTTGCAGCAGAAAATCTTTGCTGTTTCACTTACTTTTTCAGCCATACTGGGGAAATACACAATGCCTATTTTAATCACTGAACCCACTACTTTACATGCAGCAATACAGTCTTTGTACAGCCTTTGAAGAAAGGAAGCACACTGCATGAGAGTCAAGGCACAACTGAAGCCAGGTCCAACAGGTTACAACTTGCATTCCCTGGCTGACTCACATGCTTGCAGACTGTGTTTACTCATACCCATTTGACCACTTGCACAAGTTGGTATATGCATGTTGGTAAACAACTCCCTGGACAAAGGAATGGATTTTAGAATTAAGTGCAATATTCCTGTGTCATATATTCTTACCCAGCGTGCATAGTATTTGTTATAAATGTAAAAAAATATGATCCCATTGCGATCCCTTATCAAAACTTGTAGGACATGATGCTGAAATATGTATGTTTCTATGAGAATTGTTTCAAAATTTTCAAAATATAGGTTTTTGAAAAATTCAGTTTTCAAATTTTTTTTGGGTAACCTTGAAAATATTTTTTTTCGAAAGTAGTCGTGTGACGTATCAAATTAAAGCTCATAATATAAGCTACATTTTGATACTTTTCCCACTCATCTATGTCAATTCCAGCTTGATTTATGCGTCATTTTGTGATTGCACTTATGCAGAAAATTTGGTTTTTTTTCCATATTTCAGAAGGGTATAACTGGAAAACTACAACACATAAAAATCTGATATTTTGTACTTCAACATATCTCAGGTGGTACTTCATGACAACCAAGTATGACTAAAATCGGAGGTGGTCACGTTTTTCCATTGGTTCACTTGACATGGAATGACCCTATTTGAATTATTACCAACATCATCTATTGTGCAAAAGATGAAACTGAGAAAAATTAAATAACTTAATTCATTTTCATCTTTATTCTCTACCTTTTCTACCCTCTTCCTCCCTTTCTCTCACCTCCTCCTCACCCTTCCTACCTATTTTGGACCTATTCCTAACTGTAAATTTAGGATCGACCTGTATACGAACTCGTGACCACTAGCACTGTAACCAGCAACCTTAACCACTACACCATGAGTGATTGCTGACCAGTGAAGAAAATATTCATCTAACTTATTTAAGTTTTGAGAGCTTAATTATATGAGAAATAGCCCTTTTCTTACAAGGTAGTCCAGTCAATGAATGTCGTAAAGAGGCGTGTAGAGGACATGGGGAGGAGAAATGTGTTGGGGGTAGTTAGGAGGTAAACATACTAAAAGTCCCCACCCCTACCCCTTGCGCTTCATGGGGGAGGGGGTAGAAAGGGCCCATTCTTTGTTGTTTTTCGCTTATAATTTGAAAACGGTGTGTTGTAGGGAAACACTTTTCATATACCAAATTAAAGCTAACATAATTCTCTACTAGTTGGTTCATATACACCTTTTGTTTGTATCTACAATTGTTTTCGAGGTATAGGCTGCTGGATATCACTAATTTTCCAAACACTTATTTTTATTGCACATTTTTCTTTAAATTTGTCTTTCTAACTCCTCAGTCTTTCGTTTTACAGCAAAGTCGTCAGAAAAGAGTTGTAGCACATTAAATTTCCTTTAAGTATGTATGTAGATATTTAATTTATCTTCGACAAAACACAAGTTACAACAATTTGAAGTTGTCAAGTAAATTTTGTGATTTCTGAAGAAAATTGTACATTTTCTAATTCAAGAGTTATAACGATATATATAGTTGGATCCAAGAAACCACTTTCCTCATCCTTATAGAGATATTGTCTAAATTCTACAAAAAGTTTGTAATGAAGATTAGTAATGGGCCAATTATGCAGTTATAGCAATTTTAAAATAGTTGTTTACTTTCGAAAAAAGAAAACCTGGGAAGAAATTCCAGGTTTTAAAAATATGAAATTTGAAAATCTATGAAGGTGATTGTAATGTAACAAACATTTATATAATAAATGCAATTTATTTATTTATTTATTATTTTTATTAAACAAATAAATCAATGTGCATTTAGAAAAAAATATTAAGTAAATATATTTTAAAAGTTGGTGTAGTCCTGGCTCTCTTGGGACGAGAAGGTCTGGCTTCTAGCTGCATCTCCACAGCTGCAGGTAGCAAGCAGGAGCTGAGAATCCCCATCATCTTCCATCACTTTTTATATCGGATTCAGTGTCTGCAGGGGATGTGTGGAGGGGCTCCATTTCTTACTCAGTGTCATCTTCGTTCATTACAGGTATCTTGTTCAAACAGTTCCCCTGACAGTTTTGGCATATAAAGGGGAACAGTTCAACGAAACTTTCATGCAGCCACATTTAAGACTGCTGTAATCCTTTGTGCACTTACAAAAAAATCTTCCTTAAAATTTCTTGTGGTGCTGCGGGTCTTTGGTCAGCACTGGAACAAGATGATTTCCCTTGTGTTCCCAACCCCACAACTCTGGGGGTAATGGTTTCCTAACTAGAGCTGCACCTGGTGGTATGTCCAGAAGGCATGTTCTTTTGTTGCACCCTTGCTTGGTGGAAGTGATGAGAGATCAGACTTTACATTAGTCACAGATTTTAGAAATGAATGGTAATGGTAGGGGTTAAGGGAGCTCTCCTATTCTGGGGTGCCATACCATCTTAAAATGCATGTTCATCCAGCTTCCTCAACATCAACTTGTGAGGAGGAGGGGTTATAAAATACTTTGACTGTACAATTTTCTTGAGAAATCATAAAATTTACCCAACAATTCCAAATTGTTGTAACTTTTGTTTTGTTCAAGATAAATTAAATATCTATATACATATTTAAAGGAAATTTAATGCTCTACAACTCTTTTCCTGACGACTTTGCTGTAAAACAAAAGGCTGAGGAGTTAGAAAGACAAATTTAACGAAAAACGTGAGGTAAAAATTAGTTTTTGGAAAATTAGTGATATCCAGCAGCATATATCTCAAAAACAATTATAGGTACGGCAAAAGTGTATATGAACCAACTTGTAGGAAATTATGTCAGCTTTAATTTGGTATATGAAACATTTTTCTTTACATCGCACCATTTTCAAGTTATAAGCAAAAAACAGAAAATGGGCCTTTTCCACCCCCTCCCTCCCATGAAGCATAACGGGTAGGGGCGTAGACTTTTGGTGTGTTTACCTCCTAACTACCCCCAACACATTCCTGAAGAAAAAAATTCTCCCCCTCTCCATGTCCTCTATAATCCCTTCATTCACTGGACTAATGCCTGTTGCTCACGGTCAAATTTTTCTTTAAATTTATTGCACAACTATCACTTTTCAACAAATTGGTATTGCTAACGATCAAATTCGCCTTTTGGCAAACGTTTGGTTATTCGCGTCGGCATATAGGTCATGTTCTAATTCCAGCAAATAAGCTGTCAAAAGGCTGTCAAAAGCCAATCAGCGCAACGAACGTGAACAGCCCGCGCCCCGGGCGGTATTGTGGAGAACTTGCTGTCTGCAAGCCAAATGATTGCAAGTGCAGCCATTTTCCTTCCTCACATATTCTGCTTTTCCTAGCGTAGCAACTACATCAAAATAGCATGGGTATATACCTGTGTAGATATCGTTATTCCGAACGGATTAGTATAAAAATCATGACAAGAACATGACTCGTTGCCATACAAAAACGAAATGAAAATTCGAAGCGGGATGGCATAGGAGCCGTATTTGTATATGCACGATTCACGCTTGCTTCCATCATTTCTTCATAGCCTCGTGGCAGGATGCTAGACTGTGGTGCTAGAGGTCTCTGGTTCGATTCTTGGTGTAGTAATTTTGTTTCTTTCATAATTATTTTAAATGATCGTAAACAATGTATGATTTTAATATTTCAAAGCTTCACGCATTGTTTGCTTTCTTTTATATGAAAAATTCAAATACACAGGGCAAAGGAAACAACAGGATGTGAAATTTATAAAATTACAATAATAATTATAAATAGCTAAAGTATTAATGTTCGGCAGATTTAAAGGACAACTTTAATAAAATCATGGCAAAAACCAAATATAAGGTGCATCGTCGCATGAGAAATAGCCCTCCCCCAGCAAATTCTTCGAGGATAAACAGGCTGACAAACTGTTGGGCACAAGGCAAACCTGTGGGTACTCTCGAATTTTTTTATATTCGGTACAAGGGGCACTCTCGAATTTTTAATATTAGGTACAAGGGACACACTCACAGTTTTAATATTTTTTACAAGGGGCACTTCCGCATTTTTAATATTTGGTATGGTCGGGAGTGTCGGCGACAATATACAAGGATAGTTTGTCACAGGGGGGGGGGGGGGGTTAAGACGCAGATTGCGTCATTGAAATTTCTGGGGGGGGGGGCAAAATATTATCGTTTTATGAATTTTCTGGGGGGGGGGGGTGAAAATTGTTGAAAAATTAGAGTTTTATATGTTAAAATAAAAACGTCAAGTTTTATAACTTTAAAAGGTCTCTTCTAATTCTTTAGAAGTGAATATAGTGCCCATACCCGGGGGTGGGGGGGGGGCGCAAGGGAAAATATGTATATTAATAATTATTAGTCAGGTGTTTTTATTTTAAGACAGTTATTTGAAAGTCAGTAGAGACTTAAACAGTATGCTGAAGTTTTACCAAATCGACAACATGGAAGTAGAATCCACAGTGGATTAGGAAAGGGGGGGTTCAGGTGGTTTTGACCCCCAAAAGTCAAAACCTAAAATTCTGTATTTTTATTTAAAAAAAATATATTTAATTAAACAAGATTTGTTGGTGTGTCAAATATGATATAGCAGTTGTTTTCTTCTCATAACTTAATGAGTAGGCCTATTATGTCCACTGTTCCATGTGTTATTCAACTTTTCTTATAAATAGTAATAAGTATGATAACTTGGGTAACAATTTCTCGTTTAAGTTGCCATGTCTTAGAGTATAGTAAACAAATTTGCTAACTAGTTTTTCAGTGCTAAAATAGAGTAAAATATGATTTTTATTAGTTCAATACTTAAAAATTTTCCGGGGGTGGACCCCCTGCTTAGGTAATGATTTCTTATTTGCATTGGCATGTCTTAGAGTATGGTAAACAAATTTCCTAACTAGTTTTTCTGTGTTAAAAAAGCGTAAAATGTGATTTTCATTAGTTCAATACTTAAACATTTTCCCGGGGTGGACCCCCACTTAGATAATGATTTATTATTTACAATGGCATGTCTTAGAGTTTGGTAAACAAATTTCCTAACTAGTTTCTCAGTGCTAAAATAGAGTAAAATATGATTTTCATTAGTTCAATATTAAAAAATTTCCCGGGGGTGGACACCCGACTTAGGTAACAATTTTTTGTTTACATTGGCATGTCTTAGAGTATGGTAAACAAATTTCCTGACAAGTTTTTGAGTGCTAAAGTAGCGTAAAATGTTATTTTCATTAGTTCAATATTTAAAAATTTTCCGGGGTGGACCCCCCGCTTAGGTAATGATTTCTTATTTACATTGGCATGTCTTAGAGTATGGTAAACAAATTTCCTAACTAGTTTTTCTGTGCTAAAATAGTGTAAAATGTGATTTTCATTAGTTCAATTTTTAAAAATTTTCTGAGGATGGACCCCCGACCCCCTTTTTTGGGGGTTTTCCAAACCCCCCAGCACGTTCGACCCTCCCCGCAATTATTTTCTGGCTATGTCCTTGTTGCACTTATTATATTATTAATATAATGTTACAAAGTGGCCCAAGAAGTTGAAGCGACAAAAAATTAATTAATTAAAAAAATTGCCCCCCCTCTAGAAAATATCATATGGGCGCCCTTGTCGACAGCCAATCGGGTTGGGGGTGAGCAATGAAGTTTGGGGGGGTGAGTCATGAAGTTTGGGGGGGTGGGCACCCCTGGTTTGTCGCCATGCTGCGCGGAGAAACAAAATGTGAATATCGAGTGGGCGGAGCTTAAACCGCACGTTATATTTGTCTTTCGTAATTATCATAACACTGAAATAAATTATTTATAAGTTTTGTAAATTATCTTAATAATGTGATCTTGTCCCATCCCAATTAATCTGGATAATTGTTCTTTTAATGTAAACGATACAACAAACTACCATTTGCAGCAGAGTATGAGTGGGTAAAAATTTAGAGTATAGGAGTCTACCACTAGGTGGCAGGGTAATACTACGATGTTGCGAAGTTTAGTACACAGAGGGAGAATCATTTGCTAGTATGCATTTGATGACTCATTTTACCGTTAGCAAAGGTGGATTTGTTTAAACGTTTGCTTAAATTTGTTGTACAATAAATTTAATGAAACAATTTGACCGTGAGCAACAGGCATAAGGGTATTTTTTTATACTTGTGAAATATTATGTTGGCTCTTGAAAGAGCCATTCTGGTGCAAGGATCGTTTTCAATGCATTAATTAAGTCATCTTGTGGTTTTGTATTTTGGATATGGTGCAAGGGTCATTTTCACTATGTTGTGATTTTGTATATTTTATGTGTATATGATGAATGGTACAATAGTGAGCCGAGCACCTTCATAGCCAGGATAGGAGGAGTTTATGAAATTTGGCACCATTGGACAGGAAGGAAGAGAGGGGAAGTAGAACTGTGGTTGGGGAATGCTCTTGCCTGAAATCACACAGAGGATCGTGCTGGCTTTGTGTCACCAGTATCAGTGTGTATTTATAAAGATACCTGTACCTTATAAATCAGGAGAGTCACAAGCATCGCCACTGTCATAATTGTTCTTGTGTATTTAAATTTTTTAACAGAAACATTATTTTGTTCAACAAATTTAATTTTACAATGTGAAATATTGATTTAAATACATGCTTTTATAAACGTTAACATGAATTTCAATTATCCATGAATTTTGTAGCAAGAATAACTTATCTGCACCTAAAATTTAAAAGAAAAACATAAAAACAGTTTCTGAAATAATAACAGACTGGATACTTCTCTATCAAGTAGCTCCTCAGTTTGAATCACGAGGCTGAGTGCACCCCGTTCCAGACCTCAATGCCTCAGAAAAATCTGAGGAGGTACCGGGGCTCAAACCCAAGCCTGCAAATCTGTAGCCAGCGATTCTAACCTTGAGACCATGCAGACGATCTTTAAGCCTGAAAGAGCCGATGGGAACAAGAATGTCTTGACTGAGAGCAGACCCCCACTGAGAAGGGAATACCCGCTTTTTCGAAGCCCACTCAACCTGGGCACTTTGGAGCGGATTGCTTTGATACGTTATTCATAGCTGTAGTCTTTGTATTAGTTGAGAAATTTGGATTTTTATCATAGGCCTTAAGCATGTAAAAGGAGACAAAATAGGATGGGATATTTTTAGTCCTATATGCGCAGTAAATTATTATGTTCCAAGTTTTTGGTGAGGAATATATGAAAGCGATACTGAATTTCTGGTTTTTTATTTCAGCCCTGAAATGGTTGTATGGTAACATGGGAGTGAGAAATAAAATATTCCGTAAAAGAGATTTCAATTTCATGTTACCACAATTCCTGTTTCTTCCTATTTCAACGCCTTCCAGGCATGCAGGGTTGACAACATTTTCCCACCCTCGGTAAATAACATGGTAAAAACCGCTATTTGCCATCCTAGGAAATAGTTAGTTTTGTCCACATGGGAAAAACTGGTAAAAACTCATTATTCAAACAATTGTGATTATTAAATTTTTTGAGTAGGCTTAATCTATCCTGTTATTGCAACTTTTAATGAAACAACATTTTTGAGTCTTATTATACAATACCATTGTAAATGTATCGTAATTATTGACAACATATACAACATAATATACCCAGGCCATCCAGCTGTTGAAATATTTGTATGTGCCTGTAAAACAAAGATACTCTAGAACAGCGTTTCTCAACCTTTTTGAACCCGAGGACCTCTAAAATGTCTAAAAAATTTTACAGACCCCTAATTTTACATCCCATTTTTAAAATTAGGCTATATGTAGGCCTATATTCTTAATATTCGGGGTATTCATTATAGGTCATTATAACAAAATAAATCTAAATACTATCCGCGCGTGATTTCTTGGGCACTCGGCTCCCTAGTCCTCATTCAGTAGGTTTCGTTTAACTTCGTAGGTAGAGCTGACAACATTGAAACATGACGTATGCTATAACTTACACCCTGACATCTAGTGGCTTCAATACTAAGCTTTCATTCTTTCTCAGGATGCTTATTTATTTATTGACATTATCTTTTCTGACGCATGAAAAAAATACAATTTTGCTAATTGCTGGTTTCACAAACACGTCATTGTACATCCAACACTTTCCCCGCCTCTTTAAGAATTGTTGACACTCCCGTGAACTCTGATGTCAATTTCATGAACTGAAAGTTGAGCGAACTCTTCACAAAACGTATTAAATACGTTTAAAATATTATGCCTATAGTTTTCTCCACTTTTATATGCCTTACACCTACTATGTTTTACAACAGGAAATGGTGAAGCATGTTCTGCTAAGACTCTTCTTTATGTTCAAAACTAGTCACCCAGTGTAAAGATATTGAGCCTATATTATATAATATTCTACTCCCGGAGGAAAATGACTTATTTGAAACCAAACGCTTATGACATGTAATTAATTGTTACACAATACCGTCACTGCGTTATATTATTATACTGCATTAAAATCGTTGCATATTAAATGTCCCTACATAAAATAGCGAGGATGATTCATCGTAAGTAATTATCCAATTCGGCATCCAATTTATTGTTTGTCCACATACCTCACATGCTGTAATATGCGCTTACCATACGCGCGATTCTGCTGAAATATAATTTCTTTGGTTGACAACACTGCAGAAAGACTGGCAGACTAGCTATGTTTTCTTCCCTCCGACCCTCACTTCCCCGTAAATCCAGCGCCCAAGAAATCGCGTGCGGGTAGTACATTTTTTTTTTAATTCGACAGAAACGCAGTTATTGAATTGGAAGTAAAATTATATTTTGAACAGACTTTAATATTTATTACCAATTTGATAATATAATTAGGAATTATGTTATTACTCACTTTTAATGAGACGGTTGAGCTTGTCGCCTCTTGCAGAGTTCCTGGATATCTGGCTCAATATTAGTCAAATTTAGTCGAAGATCAGTTGGTTTCTGTATTTCATTTTTAGTTGAACGAGCGATGAAAATCCCTTCTCACAAAGAGGTTGTTGAAAACTGCATGACGATTTTCAATGCTTCTTCAGATAATTCTGGAAATTCACTTCTCACTGAAGATGAGATCCAGAATCGAGACAAATAAAGATTACGGAATTGGATTTTAGGCCCACTGTCACTTGAGAGTTCAAATAACTGTTCTTTCTTTGATAATGAGAGATCATTATCCTGACTGTAAGCCTGAAACAGATCGCGAATCCACAGAAATTTATCATATAAGTTATGTGGAAAATATGTTTCAAATTTTTGTTTTACAGTTTCGAGGTGGTTACAAATTCTTTCAACAAACTCAGACTCTACAGAAATATCATTTTCCATTGAAAATGATTCCAATGTTGGAAAAGGTGCAGATTGGCTATTTTTTATGTAACTAATCCATAGCCCCAGTTTTTTCTCGATTGCCTTTATTTTGTTGTAAACATCAAGAACAGCGAAGATTTTCCCTGAAGGGAGATATTTAGTTAATTTAATTTAGAAAAAATGTCTGGAAGATAGGATAATGCCATTAACCATGGTTCATCAGCAATGGGTGATGCAAAATCAGAATTATGTTCACTTACAAATAATAAAACTTTGTATCTTAATTGAAATAATCTTCTTAGTACTTTGCCCCTGGAAAGCCAGTGAATTTCAGAATGAAGCAAAAGGTGTGTATGTTCCCTGCCCATTTCATCGCACAATACGGAAGATAGCCTATTATTTAAAGGTCAAGCCTTAATAAAATTAACTAGCTTTACAGCATTATCTAGCACTGTTTTAAATTCTGGTGGCATTCCTTTGGAGACCAAAGCTTCCCTATGTATGAAACAATGCACCCATTTCATATCTGGAGCTACTTCCTTGACTTTAGGAACAACCCCACTATGTCTGCCCGTAAGGGCGCGGGCTCCATCTGCATATAAACCTACACATTTTTCCCACAGAATCCCTTTCTGTCTTATGTGACTATCAAGAGAGTTGCCACATGCTTCCTGAAGTGATGTGGGAACTTACTACCATTGTAGGCCTGGGCTATGCAAATCAGTGGAAAATGATTGAATTTGTCAATATCAGGTAGTTGTTTGGGTGCCAGGTTGTCTGAATTAACATAAATTAATATAACATAATTAACATAAACAAACTCAACCATAAGAAGAAAATAAAGTTATATTGATGGCACAAGATAAAACAATGTATATACAGTGAGTCCCACGCAAGAGTTGGCCAATGACGCGGTTTATGCATTGTGGCGAGCACAGCTCCAACTCCCGAGCGTTCGGGTGAAATATCTACGCAAAAAAGCCGCAATCGGTGTAATGATTCAGGTTCTCACAATTAAAATTCTCACAGTTAATATTACAATGAAAATGACCACTTACTTCATCACAAGAGATGTTGGAAATGTTCTCCTCTTGCATCCACAGAATACTGGCACCTTTTTAGGAAATTTTCTTTCACGCACATAAGTTCAGCTTCCGAGATAGAATTAATTTCTCTTGTGATATTGTCTTTAAGTTCTTCTAATGTTTGGGAATTTGACCTATACACTTTATTTTTCAAGTTTCACCATAAATAATAGTCACAAACTGTTAGAAGAACTTAAAGATAATTTCATAAGAGAAATTAACTCTGTCTTGGAAACTGAACTTATGCGCGTGAAAGAAAATTTCCTAAACAAAAGTGCCAGTATTGTGTGGATGCAAGAGGAGAACATTTCCAACGTGTCTTGTGATAAAGTGACCATTTTTTCTAAGTCTGAATACAGGACACATTTTTTCTACATGTATGCTTAAAAACTTTATTAGCCTAATTTGAAGAATGCAGTAACTCTCATTTCACATAATGTACATTTTCTTATACTATCTACTTGTATTTCTCTGTAGAATGTATTTTGGTCAAGAGTGCGACATTTCTACTGAGGTAGTTAAAACAATTCTGGGCAACTCAATCCAAAATTGTATTTTACAATCATCTGACTTTCTAAAGTTTCTACTTGCAATTGGGTTTCTTCTTTCGACCACAATTTGTTCATTATAGAAAAGCACCTCTCAGTTGGAGCATTAGACCCTGGCAAACACAAAAAATTCCACAACTTTACATAAATTATTACAAGGCACTTCATTGGATTTCAGATGCACAAACACTTGTTTCCATTTTTCTTCAACTGTCGCTTCTTCCTGTTTCCACTCAGTTACCTTGTTGTCAGAAACATATGCCTTTAAGCAGGAGAACTCATCAAACAATTCAGTATCGTTTATTTGTGATTCAGTGGTAGGTCTTGTTTGAAAGATATAAAGTAAAGTGTACTCTACTTCACACCATTCTGGCTGTTTCTGAAGCAGAATCCATTGTTGTTTTCCGATTGCCTAGAAGTGAGAAGTCCACTGATCTATGTAATCAATACATGTTGAGTAGAAAGATGACACTGATTGCTTAAACTCTGACAAAACTATGCTCCCATCTTCTTCAAGAATTTGTATCTTCTTCCTGATTACCAGGGGTAGAAAAGTTTAATTCTCCCTGGATACTAGCTTGTTTCTCAAGTCACCTATTACTCCAGCCACTTCGGTCATTGAAATTTTCCGAGACTCAATTTTCAAAGTTGCACTGTGGAAACTTACTGCCTGACTATGAAGAAAGTAGAGCCACAATTCGGCTGATTCTTGTTCAACAAAATTCTTAATGACTACTGGGTATTTTTCTTGGCTTAGAAAATATGTCTTCACTGGCTGGAAAACATTCTGATCAATCTTCCAATAGCTGGTAGTAGAGCAAGCCATCTAGTATTACTGTATCCTAACAGTTGTTGGTACTCACTCTCTACAAAGTCACACATGTTGGGATTTGTGAGGTAGGCGATTTGTATACACCTATGATGCAAATTGTGCGCCATTTTAATTTTATTATTATAAAAATACCTCTGATCTCAATGCTTGCTACCTTGTGTAATAAGGGGGCAAAATGAAATCGATACAATAAAACGGGACAATACGGGACGGCACGATTGAAATATGGTACATATAAGCGTCCCGACCAATGTAATAAGTTTAACGGGACATAACCTTCAAACACGGGACTGTCCCGTATAATACGGGACAGTTGGTCACTTTACTTGTGATGAGGTATGTGGTTATTTTCATTGTAATTTTAACTGTAAGTGTGAGAACCTGAATCATTACACCGATCGCGGCTTTATTAGCCAGGAGTTGGAGCTGTGCCCGCCGCGTCGCAAAATCCCACGTCATTGGCCAACTCTTGCGCGGGACTCACTGTAGTTCAAAATAAAGAAAAACTTTCATTCAGTATTATAAGTCAATAAACTAATTGCCCTCTTCTTGATTGCAAGACATCATCACTCAACCTTTCTGCTTTCAACAAGTCCTCACTTTGTAGATATAAGGTTTCTCTCAATAATAGTCTGATGCCTCTTGAAGAAACTTTTCTCCTACATATAATTTGGTACAGTCATCACAAAAGAAAGGCTTTGTTCTATGAATTACAGTGACCACAAGAAAAAGGCTTTCTTCCATTAATTTGTATAGTGATCACAAGAAAATGGTATTTCTACCACACCGTTCAACAATCACAAGAAAAAAGCTTTCTTCCATTAATTTGTATAGTGATTACACGAAAATGGCCTTCCTACCACACTTCAGTCCAGCAATCACAAGAAAAAGGCTTTCTTCTATTAATTTGTATATTTATCACAAGAAAATAGCTATTCTACCACACTTCAGTTCAGCAATCACAAGAAAAAGGCTTTCTCCCATTAATTTGTATAGTGATCACTAGACTTCGGATTTTAGGTAAAAACCTATTTTAATCCTTAAGTGATATTATTATTATTTATTATTCTGTTTATTTATTCTGGCAGAGCTAAGGCCATTTGGCCTTCTCTTCCGCTCTACCAGTAAAAAAAAACTACTATGGACGAAAACTTGTATATGCATGTTTCATAAGTGACTATGCCTAAAACTAATCTTTTATAGGACCTAAAACAGCCTATTTTTACGTTAGAGTCTAATATTGCCTTTTTACTTGTTTTTCCTCTAAAGTTCAAAACAAGTCATTTTTTGTTATAAATTCTAGCATTTATTTTCAGTTCGTACTAAATTTTTAGCTCGGAATGTGCAGCAGTACATGACACATTTATGTAAGGAATGTTTCGTCTTCAGTGGAAAAATTCCTTGGAATTCCAAAGAAATGTAGTGTTTTTCTCCCGACTCCCACATCCAGTAACCAAAAAAAACAAACAAAAAAGTAGTTTTCTGAATCACCGAGGGGTACAAGGGGTTGAATATGTTGGAGTGCGTAGCATCTGGGCACATGGATTAGGTTTTCACTGTTAAGGTAGTAATACATGCCCTAGTAATAGGTCTACCTGTATATAATTCTGTGTGCAATAGCCCTATATTTGTGTTTTATCATGATTATTGATTAATGGTGACTTCAATAAATATAATATTCTGCATTGCAATTAAGATATTTCAGAAAATTGGCAACTTAACGATTTTATAAGAGACTATTTTACGGTTTTTAGAACCTATTTTTCAATTTTTGGAGCCTATTTTAAGTACCTAAAACAGCATTTTTAGTGACCTAAAGTCCAAAGTCTAGTGATCACAAGAAAATTGGACAGCAAAATCAATTGTCATGAACATGTCTGATTCACAAAAAGAAAACTTAATCTTCTCCAAAACTATAACTGTTAACAAAATAACCTCCTAGGCTTTACAGACATTCAAAGCACAAAGTGTACCACTTCCTTCCTTTTGCTTTTCCAGAAACTAAAAGCTCTTCAAAACTGTTCTGAACCAAACGTAATAGATTTCTTACTTGAACTACCAGAGCGAAGAACATATAATCCAGTCACCATTCTCCTCTAGCACTGACTGTGTCAAATCCCTGGTACTATTAGTTATTCTACTAATTAGTTCCACATTAACAAATTTGAACAACAGCCTGAATGTCCATGAACATGTTCAACACAGAACCTTTATGTTCTTCATAACGGTTCCCACAAAAAGTAACTTCTCATAACTTCTAGTAGCTTCTAGTACAGACATCCAATTTTTACTCAGTCTAGACACAAAGCACATTCTACTTTCTCTTCTTGATAGAGAGCTTCTCCATTTCCTTCCACAGGATAGAAACCGCACCAGAATTCCATTTGCCTCTCTAATTTGGAATCCCCTCGCCCAACTTCTTCTGTCCCTCTTTCCAACGTCCTTACTCTAGCACATC
The DNA here is from genome assembly GCA_964059195.1 of Ectobius pallidus. NCBI lineage: Eukaryota > Metazoa > Arthropoda > Insecta > Blattodea > Ectobiidae > Ectobius > Ectobius pallidus. The sequence continues at coordinate 32,555,643 of CAXKWD010000009.1, forward strand.
CTCCGATCAACTGGCCGCATCAAAAACTTCCCCCTTTACCCCCTTGGGTTCCATAGTATCTCCTTCCAGCGCCCTCTCGATACAATCCATCATATTTTGTCACTGAAAATTTAAATCACGTGACAGAGTAAAATATTTCTTCTCCAGTTGTTCGGGTTGGCAAAGATGTTCAAAAACAATATATCGTCCTGTATGTCATCACTATGTGCATATCTAATGTAGCACATCAATTGCGCATCATTTGTGACGTCAGTAGTTTTGTCAATTTGTAACACATAATATGGACTCTGCTTAACCCATTCGATTAACTGAGATTCTATGTTACCTGCCATATCATTAATTATCTGACCGACAGTGTCATTTGATAGAGGAATCAAATCGATATCTTTTAGAAATTTGTAGCCAAACATAATTTTTACAACATCTTTTATAGATGGAAGAAGTAAATTTTCCCCATTGGAATGAGGTTTCCCTGTTTTGGCTATGCGCAGACTTAAGAAGTAGGATGCTTCCAGTGCCTTGCTATTAGTTGAACCCATGGCTGAAACTTTCTCTTTCCCACAATTTATTGTTTTTAAGCATTGCTGAAAAATCTCAGTTGGTTTGTTTTTTTACATCACAATGCTTTGTATCTAAATGTCGGAGTTTTGCAGGTTTCAACACTTCATAACACAAAATGCACTGTGGTTTCTGTTCACTTTCATCACTGCACCAAGTAAATCCTAATTCCAAATACGAAATATCATATTTCCTATTGTACTTTTTCTTTGAACTGCTTACTTCAACTTTCATAGCAGAGTCACATTTACTCACCATAACAACACTTGTTTCACAGTTAGAATTAGTTTTCCTTGCATCACTTACTTTTCTTTTCAAAGTCCCTGTTCTAAGCCACTTTTCCATTATTAAAACACTTTTTGAAAAATATTAAGACCGGAGTTAACCGACTGCACACTTTCCACAAATATAACTTAGCACATCTGAAGACCTACTGAGGAACCAGGATTGCCAGTCCAGAAGCAGGCGTAGTCGTTAAATTTAAGATTGAATTGTCGCAAAATTTTAAAATATTTAATCTGATTGGTTGACCTAAATGTGAGAATCTGGTAATTCATACATGACAATTTTTGTGAGAACGGGCTTAAAATCTTGTAAGTTTATTACTTGAAAGATCATAAACATTAGCATACTCTGAAACAGTACTACCAAGCCATAGCAACTGCACATGCTTAACACAGGTTTACCAGTATCAGACACTCGGGCACCTCCAACAATAAAAACCCTTGTTAAGAGAGCACCTCTAATAACAAATTCCGACAAAGTCTTATTTTTCAGGGTTTTGAATGAAAGAGGGAGCCATAGACGCCAGTGCATCAGGGGTTTCAAACTGTGGTTCGTAACTGCAAAAGTAAGGAAACTTGCAATAGGACTTGCAAAGTGTATTTTCGAAGATTTTAAAAACTTTGACCTCTAGTGTCCATTTTATGTGAAAAATTGTAACTTCTTTACTTTCCACTTGCTTTATGATTTTCTTTAATTATGTCTGCGGACCATCTGCACCATCTTCGTGGACCAGCAGTAGTCCGCAGACCATAGGTTGAGAAACGCTGCTCTAGAATAAATTAAAAGTGCCATGCCATGACTTGATTCTATTGAGTATTTCTTTAAAATATAGAAAAATCCTGGCAATACATAATTTCCATGTATACTGACATTTTTTTACCAGTCTCAGAAATTGCAATCTACGAGGGTTGGTCAATAAGTAAGGTCTCCAACACTCTAGCTCAAGCTCACAACGTCGGACGAGAGATTTGGCGCCACTGCCATGTCCCGCTATCTCCCCTCTTTCAAGCAAGCCATTGCTGCAGCCGTTGAACCTCTTAGTGTCCGAGATGGAGCTGTTTGAAATGGATTTCCCGATTTCCATCCCCGCCAAGTGCGCCTACGCGAAGTCATACGCTTTCTTACTGCAAAAAAAGTTCCCCCAATTGAAATTCACAGACAGCTTTGCGAAGTTTATGGAGAGGGATGTAAGGATATAAAAAATGTGCGTAAATGGGTTCGTGAGTTTAAACAGGGCCGGACAAATATTCATGATGAAGAACGAAGTGGGAGACCAACAACAGCCGTCACAGATGAGATGGTGGCAAAAGTCGATGAATTGGTGCAACAAGATCAACGCGTCACTACTCGTGAACTTTGTTTATTGCTTCCTGACATTTCTAAAGGTTCCATACAGACCTTTTTGAGTGACAAATTGATGTTCCATAAGGTTTGTGTGAGGTGGGTTCGAGGAGGCCGCACTTTGCGGGGATGGAAATCGGGAGATGAATTTCAAACAGTCCTATCTGGGACACTAAAAAGGTTCAGCGGCTGCAGCAATGGTTTGTTTGAAAGAGGGGAGATAACGTGACATGGCAGTGGCACCATCTCTCTCGTCCGATGTTGTGAGTTTGGGCTAGAGTGTTGGAGACCTTAATTATTAATTGGCAGGGACGGAAATCGAGAGATCTATTTCAAACAGCTCTATCTCGGAGACTAAAAGGTTCAGCGGCTGCAGCAATGGCTTGTTTGAAACAGGGGAGATAGCGGAACATGGCAGTGGCGCCAAATCTCTCGTCCGATGTTGTGAGCTTTGGCTAGAGTGTTGGAGACCTTACTTATTGACCAGCCCTCGTACATAAAAGTAAACTTTGAGGATGAACTCTAAAGCAAATTAAATTCATCAGATTTATTAAAAAACTTCAAAAAGTGTACATAAAACTTTTCTTTTTGAAATTGTACTGCATATAGCAACCTGCATTACTTAAGTATGACAAGAAAATGTGAAATAAGTTAAAAATTAAAGTAGGTAATTGATGTATATAAAAACACAGTGGTGGAATTTCTAAACATTTACCAATCTAAAGTTTCAGTTTCCATTTTGAACTTCAACATCATGTAGCAAAACACTAATTTAGAAGCTGTTTGTAAACCTAATCTCTTTCTAATTTTGATATGAATAAATGAGACATTTGCAAAAATATGCTCTAAAGATGCAAATGATGCAGTTTGTTTTGACTTAGTTATGCTTGAATTAAATTTTTTTCCAAGTGGCTGATCTCACGCCATCCAGCTGTTGAAATATTTGTAAGTGACTGTAAAACAAAGATACTCTAGAATAAATTTAAAGTGCCGTGCCATGACTTAATTCTATTGAGTATTTCTATAAAATATAGAAAAATCCTGGCAATTTCCATGTATACTGACTTTTTTTTTACCAGTCTCAGAAATTACAATCTACATAAAAGGAAACTTTGAGGATGAACACTAAAGCAAATGAAATTCGTCAGGTTTATTCAAAAACTTCAAAAAGTGTACATAAAACTTTTCTTTTTAAAATTGTACTGCAAATAGTGACCTGCATTACTTAAGTATGATCAGAAAATGTGAAATAACTTCAAAATTAAAGTAGGTAATTGATGTAATTAAAAGTACAGTGGTGGAATTTCTAAACATTTACCAATCTAAAGTTTCAGTTTCCATTTTGGACTTCAACATCATGTAGCAAAACACTAATTTAGAAGCTGTTTGTAAACCTAATCTCTTTCTAATTTTGTTATAAATAAATGAGAAATTTGAAAAAAATACACTCCAAAGATGTGGATGATGCAGTTTGTTTTGACTTAGTTTTACTTGAATTAAATTTATTTCCAAGTGGATCATCTCACTCTACATAATAGCTTACTTCTGCATGTTCAAACAACAGCAACAAAAGCTGGGAAAATAAAATGGCTGTACTTATATCTGATTGGTTAAAATCTTGCTGCCTATTGGTCAGTCAGTATTTAACTAATCCACTTGGTCAAAACTCATACTCAATTTCAAATAATGGCTAGTTTACGTGATGACCAGGGCCCGGATTCTAATGACATGGCATCTTTTTATTGATGCTGCATAGACATTGCCAACTTGTAGGTAAATCCTAATCATGGCCTTTAGGTTATAGAAATACATTTTTATTAGGTCATTCTTTGTCATTTTATGCAATTTTATATTTTTAGGGCATTTATTTCAATTTTAGGTCATTATTTTGTCATTTTCGTGTCATTTGCTTCCTTATTTAGTCATTTTCATGTATTTTCATTGAGTGTATTAACTTTTTTCGTCGTTTGTTTGTTTGTTTAATGCAATAAGGAAAAATTCGGTGTTAAGTGTTGTCATGTCTCAGTCTGAAATGAGAATCAAAGAAACACAATTGTTATTGTTACTATTGTTATCAGATTGACTTGGCACCAGAGTCTGCCACCTGCTTGGATTTGAGAGTGCAAACTACTGTTTACCCTCAATTAAACAACAATATATTCCAACAGACCACAAAAGGAAATGCCGAATTTTGACTCGCCAGTGCCTCAGTGCCAGTATAAATTTCCGTGAGAAAATAACATTCACAACATTACAGTTATTTACAGTTTTTACAATTAGGTACAAACTGGTCTATAACTTTGTGTGTACAATAATATTTTTTTTATAAATAAAATATCAGTTTTTAGGTCTTTTTTATAATTGTTAAGTCATTTTCTTTAAAATTTAGGATCATTTTATAGGTCATTTTTCAAACAATTTTAGGTCATCAGAATCCGGGCCCTGGTGATGACACTAGGTTTCGTAACCATGTTCATGAAAGTAATTTCATGAAACTAATTACATCCGTTTTCTTTAAAACTAATTCCACCCATTTTCTTTAAAACTAATTCCAATGCAACCTCACATTTCATCTTATTTCTGAAGTTCAAATTGTTGAAATCCCACATACACATTTGAAACACGTATGAATCCAGGCATTTCACAATTTCCTCACTTCCCCACTTCATTTTGCAAAATGCGAACAAGCTAAATATGCGTAAAATATCAAAATTACTAATTATAGTTTCGTGAAAAGTTGGAATCACCCCGAACTGCATAGTGTCGTAACTCATTGTCGCCAGTACATCTCGCACTTGCACATTCAAGCAAAAACAGTTGCAAAACTTAGTTACGAAACCTAAATTCATCATGTAAACTAGCCTTAAATCCAATAGTTTGTGACATATGGCAAAATTAATTCTCTCTCTCTCTCTCTCTCTCTGTCCTATATCCCCAGTGTCGGGGCGAAGGGCCTCCAATTGGAGGTTTCTGATACCTGTGTGAATTTTGTTATGCTTATTTTCCAAGAGAGGGCAGAGGGACAGGTGGTAAGCCCATCGCCTCACAACCCCCCAGGAAACTAAGGTATTACTTGGACGTGAAAGGCCGGGAAATTTTGTCCAGAGGCTCTAATTTAGGCTTGGAGTTCTTTAATGTGCCATAAATCTACGACACGGGCCCCCCAGTTTAAAGTCCCTCCCGGAGGACTCCGTGCCCGGATTTTTACATCCGGAAAAATCCATCGACCACGGCCAGGTTTGATCCCGCGACCTGCGGATCTAGAGGCGGGCACGCTACCCCTAGACCACCGCGGCCGACGCAAAATTAATTAAGAAAGATATATTAATATGAATATCTTTCTTGATAGCAGGTCTCTAGAGAAAAATGTGTAGCAAACTATTCAACATCCATTAATTTAGCAGAGTATACTGTTATAATGAAAATACTTCGTTGACCTACAGAGCTATTTAAAAACTAACAAATTACATTTATATAATCTTTCTATATTATAGAAATTTATATTTTTTAGCCAGAACTTCAGTTATTTATTTTGGGCTTGGCTACTACAGCCTCTATAAAAAAGTTAAACAATAAAAGTAAATATTTCTGAAGGTTTATTTATTGCAAAATGGAATCATAAAGCTTGATATTATTACATATTTCTCAAGAAATTTCACAGAAATGTTTTGGAATAAGAATATAATCCATAAAGTTGAAATTTGTTAACATATCATAAGTTTTTCCCACTTTTGCCAGGTATTTACCAGTTTTTCCCACTGGGATGGTATATATTAGTTTTGGACGGGAAAATGCCAAACCTGCAGGCATGGTGTGTAGAAGCAATCGGGTGAAAAACTGTGAGTCCTCTAATCCGTAAAAAGCTATATCAAGCGTTTTCTGAGGGAATAGTTTGAGTATGATAACTTGTTCTTCCTCATGTCAAATTCTACATAGGCTACCTATATAAGGATCTTGAGTGAAAATCAAAAGTCCTTTATAAGTTCATTTCGAATTACAAAATACTAAACCCAGGCAACACTGGGTCTTTTAAGCTAGTACTAACTATAGTACCCCATCATAGGGTAAGTTGTAACAGTGGGACTGGAGGAACATTGAGTTTTCTAATTGATTTTTTTTCCCCCTGTTGGCTGTTAGCATCAATGTCATTGTTAGTATTATTTTTGTGATTATAGGATACTTGAAGTTTATAGTGTTTAGACCTTTGTTTTTTTTTCTTTCCTGCTTTTAGATTACAGATTCCTAGAGGAAACAACTCGAAATGTAGAAACATTTGTCAAAGATCCATCAAAGCGGTATACAGGAGCAAAGCAATTGCCAGTTGTAAGTACTGCCTGTTTTAAAAATAATGTGAAGCATAATACGAGGGCAATCCAGAAAGTAGATTACGTTTTGGAATAAAAAGTAAACAAAGTATAGGAAACAAATTTTATTATATACAGATGAAAGCCACACTCACATACTACTTTTCTACATAGTCACCATTCAAATTAAGGCATTTATCGTAGCGATGTACGAGCTTGGAAATTCCTTCGTCGAAAAATTCGGCCGCCTGCGCCTTCAACCACTTCGTTACCTCTTCTTGCAGCTGTGCGTCGTCATCAAAACGCTGCATAGCCAGCCACTTCTTCATTGCTGGGAATAGGTGGAAGTCGCTCGGTGCCAGGTCGGGACTGTACGGCGGATGAGGAAACAACTCCCACGTGAAAGATTCAAGAAGTTGACGAGTGACATTTGCCGTGTGGGGCCGGGCGTTGTCGTGAATCAACAAGATCTTAGAGCTCAACATTCCTCTGCGCTTGTTTTGGATTGCTCTTCTGAGTTTTTGGAGAGTGTGGCAATACCTTTGAGAGTTTATTGTAGTGCCTCTTTCCAGGAAGTCCACCAAAATCACACCTTTTCTGTCCCAAAAAACAGTCGCCATCATCTTCCTTGCCGACATTGTTTGCATGCATTTTTTGGGTTTTTTGGGAGAACTTGTGTGCCCCCACTGCATTGATTGCAATTTCGTTTCACAGTTCACGTGTTTCACCCATGTTTCGTCACCAGTAACGATGCGATCGAGTAAAGAGTCACCATCCTTATGGTAAGCGTCCAAAAAGTTCAACGCTGCAGCCATTCGCTGAGTTTTGTGGTCCTCTGTCAAGATTTTTGGAATCCATCTTGCACAAAACTTGTGGTAACCAAGCTTATCGCTGATGATTTCGTGCAACAAACTTCGCGAAATTTGTGGAAAACTCAAAGAAAGTTCCGTTATTGTGAAATTTCGATTTTCACGGACTTTAGCATCGACTTTTTCGACAAGTTCGGCAGTCACTATGCTGGGTCTCCCACTTCGATCTTCGTCGTGAACATTGGTTCGGCCATTTTTAAATCTTATGACCCACTGACGCACTCCACCTTCAGTAATAATGTTGTCCCCATACACTTCACAAAGCTGCCGATAGATTTCTATCGGTTTACAGTTTTTTGCAGTCAGAAACCTTATTACTGCACGCACCTCGCAGCTCGCGGGATTTTCAATTAACGCAGACATTTTAAACCGTCACAGTATCTGAACAGAGCACAGCACGAACCTCTCACTAGCACCGCTAGATGCCGACTGAGCTGCGCAACGCTCTGACCCCAAAATGGCCGTGCTAGCCCCGCCTCTAGCGGACACAGACGAAAACGTAATCTACTTTCTGGATTGCCCTCGTAAATTAAAAAACTTCCCCTTGAAAACACTAGTTTATATCCCTGTATTGATCTATATACAATTAATGGACACCAGTCCAGTGAGTTACCGTACGTCCAAAAGCAAAATCTAAGTGTATTGGAGGTGATGCAGAAAAAAAGTAGATATCAAGAATTAGAGACTGAACATTATATCTACTTTGTAGGAGCCAACATAGTAACAAATATTAGACAAGTTAGATTGAAGAAAACAATACAACTAGGCAAAGTAACTTTGACAAAATTGGGGGGAAAAAAAAGTATGAAGGATCCAGTTATGTCAAAAGATAGCAAACAGAACAGTAACAGCCATGGTTTTCCCAGTATTATTGTACAGAAGTGGAAGCTAAACTGTACGAGAGCTGATAAAAAAAAAAAAAAAAAGACAGTTATGAGTATGGTGGACTGAGAAAAGTATCAACTCCTAATTAGGAGGGATCAAACCATGTCCATTCTTTGAATTTTCAGACAGATAAAAGGATCACTGGAAAAGTTATGCTATCAAAAACATAGGGAGCAAGAAAAGGGGCAGAATTAAAACATGATGACTGGAAAAGGGGGGAGGGGGAAGCTGACACAGTTAAGAGGAAAAATCTATTGGCAGCTGCAAAAGTCAGAAGAAACATAATGTCTAGAGTGGTGATGAACTAATTTATAAATGGCTGGTAATCACAACCTGCTGTGAATATCCCATTGGATAGTCCATGATGTAGCCTACCTAAGGAGTTATAATACTGATTTCTTTCTTGAAAATTCCACTAAAGGGAAGTAATTTTATATTCTTTCCAACACCAACTGATTATAGTATTCCTTCCGGCTCGGTGAAATTGTAGTTCAGTTATCAAGCTGGGACAAGTAGGTGATTTAAATTGTCCCAACTATGTGACAGGGGCATATGAAGTTCTTACAAACTTGATTGCCATGCTCAGGACTTCATGATCCAGGGTGACCATACTCCCATTTTGACTGGACAGGTGTGTCCCATCATTGTGCCAAAAAAAAACACAAATTATCCCATTTTTTTAAATTCTAGGAATAAGCTTGAGAAGAATATAATTAATACTATACTTTTAATTCCTTAAATTTGTTGAGTATTTTAATGTAGCATGTTTTCTCATTGTGACAGTGATTTGGGTTTTAATGTAGCAGCCGTTAGAGATGGGTTATTGATATCAACATTATCGAATATTGATATTTTGGTTTCAATATCCAATATTTTGACAATGATATTAAAGTTCCAATAAAATTGTAATATCGATAATGCTCTTCTATATCGTTTTTCTTAGCTCAAGAAAAAGAGTATAATTAAGGTAGAGAGAAGGACAAAAATACACATTATAACATATTAATTTATAATAAAATCAGGTAAACTGATATAACAAAGTGCCAGTATGTTTTTGTTGAATCAATTATAATTGCAATTATGATATGCAGAAAATAAGTTTTTCTAATCAGATTAAAATCTACCAGCGTCAGCAGAACTACAGATTTGTGATACCTTGACAATCGCGCACTCACATAAAAATAAAATTTAAAAAAAAACCATGTCAAATCGGCCGGCTCCAAGATTTGATCCGGGGACCTCCAGAATACGAGCCCATGGCGTTACCATTTGGCCAACTCAGTCAGTTTGACGGTGTCATTTAATAAGCATAAGTGAAGGAATAGTGTTAACTGTCAAATTATACCGGTAGACAAAAATTAAAAAACATGTTACCTTTAATTAGTCGTTACTCTGGTACCGGTCAACCGATTAGGTCCAAAATTAATAGGCTTCTTGCCATGGACGTTATAAATGGTATACCAAGTTTCATGAAAATCCGATAAAGCATATTTGAGTTATGGGGCCTTTTGTTATATAATACCATAAAAATGCACTAAATTGGGCATTATTCCTGGTACCGGCCAACCGATTTGGTCCAATATCAACAGACGTCTTCCCATGGACATTATAAATGTGTATACCAAGTTTCATGAAAATCCGATAAAGCGTATTTGAGTTATGGCGCTTTTAAATAAAAACACTAAATTGGGTTTTACGCCGGTACCGGTGAACCGATTTGGTTCAATATCATTAGGGTTCTTCCCATGGACATTATAAATGCGTATACCAAGTTTCATGAAAATCTGATAAAGCGTATTTGAGTTATGGTGCGTACAGACACACAGACAGACGGACAGACATTTTTCGTCCCCCACACACAAACTCATAAAGTACCATACTGGCACTTAATAATGGTAAATTCAACATTTTAGGCAAAATCAAGTTAAAAATTAATAGAGTTAAAACATAAATATAACAAATTGAATTGACGGCTATCAACATTTAATTAAACTTATTTTCAACATTTCTGGTCATCAATTTGAGTTTTGCTGCCCCAAGGCCATCTCAATTACCCTTACTCATGAGAAGTAACTACAAGCAGTGATGCTAACCAGTCCCTAAATCTCTATAGGGTACAAATTTGCATTAAACAACAGTAGATTTGTTCCTAGAGCACTCTGAAACCGTGAACACAAAGTTGACGCATGTGGACTGTTGGGGAACCCTATATGTTCAGAACAAGGAGATGCAAAAAGATGGGGTTATGTTCGATAGGAACAAAATGTAAGGGATCCTCAGGTCGGAACGAGAGGAACAAATGAAAGGGAAAATGATAAATAAAATCTCTGGTAGAGGAGGACCAGCCTGTTGTTAATATACAGGCACTCAGGGAGAGCAAGAAGGACTTATACGCAGGTTGCTGGGAACAGAGGTCCACAGATGCAATGTTGGAGCAAAACCTTATACATGTAAATTTAACTATGCACATTTATTCACACGATATATGTTGGTTAGATGAATGAAATAAATACATGTGAGCTGAAATGTGATTGCATAACTTGCAATAACCAATGTACTGAGATTTGGCGCGAATTGCGGCCACGTGGATGTAAATGTGCTGAATTTACACCAGTACTGAATAATGTATCAAAACACTCGTAATTCTGTCACGAATTAATGGAAATACTCTAGAAGAAGTATTCTTGATACTAAATACACTAAAATAGTTGATTCACTGCGAACGCTTGATTGCACAATGCTCTCAAACTATTACGAGCTTAATAGACTGATCTAGAAAGCTGTGAAGATTGCAAATTGATATAATTATACGAACACGACAACACTTGTAGCTTGAAGTATTGTGTACTAATTCGCGATTTAAAAGCAAAAGCCACTGCGGCTATTGTCTAGGAAAGGCGCGAAACTGGAGAAGCGATTCACACAACTGGTTCATGTGAATGCTGGAATCTGACTAACTTGGAATGACGCCGCGTCCCTACACGAGGGTACTAAAACTATGCACCTGCCGGAGAAAAGGTGCTGAGAATGTATCACTCCGCCACATCCTGCTGTTTCAGGGCGCGAATTGATATAGCGGAGCGTTTGAACAGAAAGACTAACTAGACATGAATAAAATGCTAGCAAAACAGGTAGCTTGCACGAACAGGACAATGTTAGTTTTCATATGTTGTGCAGCAAAACTGTCAATGTGTGCATGCATGAACTATGTGTTAACAGTTTCTGAGTGTTCTAGGAACAAACCTGTTATTATAGGTATTCCCATGAGAGTTTACGAGTTTATAGGTGGATTTGCAACTGCCCAGCAGGAGTGAATTTTTATGATGAAACTCGAGTTGAATTTATTAAGACTATTTCATGAATAAAAATGTAATGGATTATAGGCTACAGATAATAATTACTTTCATGCTTTGTTATATAAAAACAAAACAAACAGCTGCGAGATCAAAGCATACTATGAATCAACCCTCCATGAATCGATTTGAGTTACCATGTGGTGACCAATGCTACCAAAGGTGCATATAATCATAAGACATAGTTAAACTTACCCAGGTAAGGTAACAGAATAAAAGCACACAAACTGGCTTGTACAGAATGTAAATTGTGTTTTTAATCAATGTACATTTATATTATTCCAATGTCCAAACAAGTTATTTTGTATAAAATAATGTATTTTCATTCTGTTCATTGGCACTTATTGTGACGTATTATTCATCACACGTTGATGCCTTATGTATCCAGTAATGAGCTGATGTTTTATCAGATAGAATTGCATCCTTGAGATCCGAGGAAGGATATTATAAGATAAATAACCATGATTGGTTATATCCAAGGAATTGCTAAAAGATATTGGTCAATATTAAACATGTGGCGTATGAGTGGAATAGTCTTAGTAAAATCAATCAATATTCATATTTTCCTTCCAATATCCCATCCCTAGCAGCCGTGCACAGGAAGCTAGTGTTTATGTTTGCATCCTTTTTATATCTAGAGCACTTAGCAGACATGCAATTTATAACGAGTTACATCAAAACAAGCTGATTGTTATTCACATCTTTGTTCTTTAGTATAAAAGTTCAGTCAGCAGGTACCTTTCTCAACCAAGATTGCAGTCTGCTAACATTTATTGAATGAATCATTTTAATTTCAAGTCCACATAGTCCAGGCAACGAATGAAAAATAGAAAAAAAAATCGTGTAGTTTTGAAATTTTGCAGAGTTGTCGGCGGGAGTGTCCTGAACAACATACTAAAAGTCCCCGAAGGTGGGGGGTGAGCGAGGGGCAGGGGGGCCCGCAGAAGGTCCCATTTTTAGGTTTTTCGCTTATATCTAAACAATGGTGCATCGTAGAGGAAACATTGCTATATACAAAATGAAAGCTGATAAAATTTCCTACAAGTTTGATCTTACACATTTCTTCCTATTTCCAATAGATTTCGAGATATCCGCCAACGAAAATAACAAATTTTCGGAAATAGTTCTTTCGCCTCGCGCTTTTCGACACACTTTGGCTTCTAGCGCTTCAGCCCTTAGGTATACAGCAATGTTCTCATGAAAGAAGTTATAGGGAAATAAATTCACTTTAAAGTGAGTAGTCATTTGTTATTTTGTCTTCAAATGTTCAAAAGTTATAACAATTTAAGTTTCGATCAAATTTCGAGATTTCGAAAGAAAACCGTACATCGCACTTTCTCTATATTTAGGGGTTATATCTTTGTATATAGGCCTAAGCTGTATATTGTGTATTCACATCATGAAACAAGTGGAGAAATATGACAACCATTAAAGTTGAATTTATTAAAAATCCGATCACGGTACAAGCACAGGACATGTAGGCCTAATGGAAAATACATTATATTCCAGGCAAGAAAGGGAAAATAGGGAGAAAAAAATAATGTAGTTTTGAAATTTGGTAGAGATGTGGAGGAAAGTGTCCTAAACAAAATAGTAAAAGTCCCCATGGATGGGGGGTGAGCGGGGAGTGGGGGGCACTTTTGAATATCATTTCTCGCAGTTTTCCCTAAACACACAAAAGCTATGGGTTGTAGCAAAAAATAGTTTATGCACAAAATTAAACTATATAAAAGTTCTTATAAAATTGATCTGAATGATATTTTTGTGCATTTAATAGTTCATTAAATAGAAGGATATGAAGTAGGACATAGTTCTGGAAATTCTGTTTTACATCCACCTATATATTATTTTTTTAACGAAAATGAAAGCAGATGATAATTAAATTATTATGATGCCAAGCAAGAAAACTAGTTCTTAGAAAAATACACTTACTAATGGTGATGTTACACATAAAACTCATTATCGTTATTATTATTCTTGTTGTAAAACTTAGCCGTTTTATGTTTCATTTAAAACATTACCAGTATTTTGAAAGATGGTAAGGAATTAGATATATTTATTAGATATTGTAAGAATAGTAGGACTACCTATTACTTTAAATAAATGTTTACTTGTCTATGTGGCTTCTGAGAATATTTGCACATCATATTTCGTCACTGTGCAACTCGGTATGGTGGAAGATATGGATGCAGAAAAGCTGGTATCCGTTTGTGGAACCTGTCATGGTATGTGCATCAACAAGTATAAGATTAGAAGGAGAAGAAAGTTTTAAAATTGATGACATCCAAGCAATATAAGTTGTTCAGGCACTCTTTAATTAATGTTGTATATGTGTATAAATACTGAAGGTTCGGTAGATAGAACAATATAACCCTAACTTATCATACGATGTACTAGGATTCCAGTATTGGAGACTGAAAAAAATAGACAACTAATCATTTATTTAAAGTACTATGTAGGCCTACTAGGTCTTATAATTACTAAATATGTCTAACTCTTCACAATTTTTCGAAATGATATTTTATTAGAAAAATATAACGGAAATAGGCCTGGTTTGTGTTTCTTATAACGTGCACTCATACCATGAGATTTTTGTAAGCTTTACAATAGTAATTATAATAATAATAATAATAATAATGAGTTTTATTTTTGATGTTTATCTTTAGTAAACCTTTCTAAGAACTAGTTTACTTGCTTGGCATGATGCTAACTTAAGCATTGATCTTACAATTTTCCTTCTTCTCATTCTGACATACATAAAGCAACCTTACTAAACTAGAACGCAGCTCATATAATAGTTCGTCTGTTACTACTGCACAGAAAGAGACAGAGCAGAGCTAGGTTGCTTCTTGGATCATGTGCATCCAACTTCTAACCCTATTCCAAGCTGCGTTTAACTCTAGATGAGTGTACATACATTTGTCTGTCACATATAAAGTTCTATTATTCGCAAGATGGAGCTTTTGTAGGAAAGATAGATAGCTGAGACAATGCCTCAGATATTGACCAATCACAATCATTTATCTTATAATATTGTAACAAGGGCTCGTCGGGGTTCAAAATCAGAACACCGAGTTTATAATTGAAGGATGGAGGTTTCTTTATTTCCTACAACAATTGTCAATACAGTCAGAAAACTCCAGACTGTTCACCAGTTCACCGTCCTGTTCAGTGCTCACTCTCACTGTGCTCAGTCCTAATTACAGCACTGTTCCGTTCGCACACACTGTGCGGACTCCCAGTCGAGATGATTCTACGTCGCGCCGGTCAGCTCCACAGTCCTCGCTGCCGCTGTACGATCCACCCGTCGCGCAGAGTTCCCCGGGACGGCACTGTCTCAGCCCAGTCCAGTCCACCAGTTCTTCCGTTCACTAGTTCACCCTCTGACGCTGACTCTCGCCGCTACTCTCGGACTGCCTCTCGCTAACTCTGACTGTACCCTCGTTGACTCTCTGCTACTACTCACTGTTACTCTCATTCATTCACTGACTCTTCAATGTACTGAACTGAACTCTCCGCTCGCTCGCGGCCCTATATATAGGGCCGAGGAATATTCCAGAGCCCCGCCCGCGCATGGTCTAGAATGTCCGCACGGGGCACCGTCACAGCCCTTAGCGCGTGGCTCCACCTCTGGCCCCTCCCACAAGCACGCACCGTCACTCACCGCGCCATGCCAGGGAGTAGGCCGCACCCGTCGGCGCGCGGCTCCAATCAGCAATAAGAGGGCCGTCCCTTTCTGGATTTATCTAATTCTAGCGCTTTCGGCCCGAGTCCTTCTTCTATCAGCTTCTAGGCTTTTCTGGGCTTTGTCACATTGCCCCCTCCTTAAGGGCCTTCGTCCCGAAATGCCCCATGATATGCCGCCAGATGGTCCAGATGAACTACCAGCATCTTCCCTCTTGGCTGTCGTTGGATGCGGTAGACTACGTCGTTAATTCGCTTGATGACCCGATAGGGGCCATCCCAGGACTGCTGCAGCTTCGGCGACTTCCCTCTAGTCCTGGTAGGGCGGTACAACCACACTTGGTCTCCCTCGTGGAACCCAGCTGAGTTGGTCAGCCTGTCGTACCTCGCCTTCATCCGGTCACTAGCCAACTGTAGATTCTCTCGGGCGAGTTGGTGGGTTTCCCTCAGCCTCTCGGTCAGGTTCCACACATAGTCAGCAGCTGGCTTTTTCTCGTCAGATGGGGTGCCAAACAGTAGGTCACAAGGTAGACGGAGCTCTCTCCCGAAGACCATGTTGGCTGGTGTCATTCCGGTGGTGTCATGGATCGAGGCTCTATACGCCAGGAGGAAGGGTGGCACCCGGACGTCCCAGTCTCGTTGGTGGCTTGAGACTACCTTCCGTAAGTGCTCCTCCAAGGTCTTGATATAGCGCTCCACCATTCCATCTGATTGTGGATGAAGGGGGGTCGTGCGGGTCTTGTGTACCCCCAGCCGTTGGAGCAACTCTTTCATGATATTAGACTCGAAGTTCCTTCCCTGGTCGCTGTGTAACTCCATCGGCACTCCATATCGACAGATCAGGTTCTCCACCAGTACCTTCGCCACTGTTGCCGCTTCCTGGTTCGGGATGGCGTAGACTTCTGGCCACTTGGTGAAATAATCCATGGCCAACAACAGGTACCGGATTTCCATCATCAGTGACAGGGAATGGGCCTGCCACGTCGATAGCGATTCTTTCGAATGGAGCCCCTACGTTGTACTGCTTCATGGCCCCACGACTTCGAGTTCTAGGCCCTCTGCTGGCAGCGCAGGTGTCGCATTGTTGGCACCACCTCTCAACGTCACTGCGTTGGTGTAACCAGTAGAACCTTTTTCGTAGTTTGTCGAGGGTCCGGTTCACTCCTAAGTGACCACCTGTCGCTCCTGCGTGGACTTCTTCCAAGACCTCCTTGACTCTGGCTCTCGGAAGGACTAGTTGCTCCACAGTCTTCTTCCCATCCGCAGACTCCCAGATTCTCTTCAGGACCCCGTTTCTGACCACTAGGGAGTCCCACTGAGCCCAGTAGCTTTTGTAGATGGCGCTGCGACTGGCTACCTCGTCCCACGTTGGTCTTGTGCCTGACATGACGTCCCGCAGTATCTGCCCCACGTCCACGTCGTCCTGCTGTTGCGCACTTAGGGCGTGATCTTCCCATTCGGGGGCTGGTTGTACGGTGATGGCTCTGACCGCTTCCTGCCCTTCCTTTTCTTCCACCCTAGTGCAATGCCTGCAGCTCTCTGGGCAGGGACGCCGTGAAAGGGCGTCGGCATTGGAATGCCTCTTCCCCTGTCGGTGTTCCGATGTAAAGTTGTATTCCTGCAGCCTCTGGACCCACCGGGCGGTCTGGCCTTCCAGGTTCTGGAAACTCAGGAGCCAAGTCAGGGCTGAGTGGTCGGTCCTCAGATGGAACTCTTGGCCGTACAGGTATTTGTGGAAGTGTCTCAGTGCTTCCACGACGGCTAGCAGTTCTCGACGTGTCACACAGTAGTTCCGTTCGGGCTTCGATAAAGTCCTGCTGAAGTACGCTATCACCTTCTCCTGTCCATCTTGCTCCTGTGACAGAACTGCCCCAATCCCCACGTTGCTCGCGTCCGTGTCCACGATGAACTTTGCCCCAGGAATGGGGTACCCAAGGATGGGAGCCGTGCACAATGCCTCCTTCACGTGGACGTGGGGCAGATACTGCGGGACGTCATGTCAGGCACAAGACCAACGTGGGACGAGGTAGCCAGTCGCAGCGCCATCTACAAAAGCTACTGGGCTCAGTGGGACTCCCTAGTGGTCAGAAACGGGGTCCTGAAGAGAATCTGGGAGTCTGCGGATGGGAAGAAGACTGTGGAGCAACTAGTCCTTCCGAGAGCCAGAGTCAAGGAGGTCTTGGAAGAAGTCCACGCAGGAGCGACAGGTGGTCACTTAGGAGTGAACCGGACCCTCGACAAACTACGAAAAAGGTTCTACTGGTTACACCAACGCAGTGACGTTGAGAGGTGGTGCCAACAATGCGACACCTGCGCTGCCAGCAGAGGGCCTAGAACTCGAAGTCGTGGGGCCATGAAGCAGTACAACGTAGGGGCTCCATTCGAAAGAATCGCTATCGACGTGGCAGGCCCATTCCCTGTCACTGATGATGGAAATCCGGTACCTGTTGTTGGCCATGGATTATTTCACCAAGTGGCCAGAAGTCTACGCCATCCCGAACCAGGAAGCGGCAACAGTGGCGAAGGTACTGGTGGAGAACCTGATCTGTCGATATGGAGTGCCGATGGAGTTACACAGCGACCAGGGAAGGAACTTCGAGTCTAATATCATGAAAGAGTTGCTCCAACGGCTGGGGGTACACAAGACCCGCACGACCCCCCTTCATCCACAATCAGATGGAATGGTGGAGCGCTATATCAAGACCTTGGAGGAGCACTTACGGAAGGTAGTCTCAAGCCACCAACGAGACTGGGACGTCCGGGTGCCACCCTTCCTCCTGGCGTATAGAGCCTCGATCCATGACACCACCGGAATGACACCAGCCAACATGGTCTTCGGGAGAGAGCTCCGTCTACCTTGCGACCTACTGTTTGGCACCCCACCTGACGAGAAAAAGCCAGCTGCTGACTATGTGTGGAACCTGACCGAGAGGCTGAGGGAAACCCACCAACTCGCCCGAGAGAATCTACAGTTGGCTAGTGACCGGATGAAGGCGAGGTACGACAGGCTGACCAACTCAGCTGGGTTCCACGAGGGAGACCAAGTGTGGTTGTACCGCCCT
Organism: Ectobius pallidus; assembly: GCA_964059195.1. Taxonomy (NCBI): domain Eukaryota; kingdom Metazoa; phylum Arthropoda; class Insecta; order Blattodea; family Ectobiidae; genus Ectobius; species Ectobius pallidus. The sequence continues at coordinate 32,573,984 of CAXKWD010000009.1, forward strand.
ACCAGGACTAGAGGGAAGTCGCCGAAGCTGCAGCAGTCCTGGGATGGCCCCTATCGGGTCATCAAGCGAATTAACGACGTAGTCTACCGCATCCAACGACAGCCAAGAGGGAAGATGCTGGTAGTTCATCTGGACCGTCTGGCGGCATATCATGGGGCACTTCGGGACGAAGGCCCTTAAGGAGGGGGCAATGTGACAAAGCCCAGAAAAGCCTAGAAGCTGATAGAAGAAGGACTCGGGCCAAAAGCGCTAGAATTAGATAAATCCAGAAAGGGACGGCCCTCTTATTGCTGATTGGAGCCGTGCGCCGACGGGTGCGGCCTACTCCCTGGCATGGCGCGGTGAGTGACGGTGCGCGCTCGTGGGAGGGGCCAGAGGTGGAGCCACGCGCTAAGGGCTGTGACGGTGCCCCGTGCGGACATTCTAGACCATGCGCGGGCGGGGCTCTGGAATATTCCTCGGCCCTATATATAGGGCCGCGAGCGAGCGGAGAGTTCAGTTCAGTACATTGAAGAGTCAGTGAATGAATGAGAGTAACAGTGAGTAGTAGCAGAGAGTCAACGAGGGTACAGTCAGAGTTAGCGAGAGGCAGTCCGAGAGTAGCGGCGAGAGTCAGCGTCAGAGGGTGAACTAGTGAACGGAAGAACTGGTGGACTGGACTGGGCTGAGACAGTGCCGTCCCGGGGAACTCTGCGCGACGGGTGGATCGTACAGCGGCAGCGAGGACTGTGGAGCTGACCGGCGCGACGTAGAATCATCTCGACTGGGAGTCCGCACAGTGTGTGCGAACGGAACAGGGCTGTAATTAGGACTGAGCACAGTGAGAGTGAGCACTGAACAGGACGGTGAACTGGTGAACAGTCTGGAGTTTTCTGACTGTATTGACAATTGTTGTAGGAAATAAAGTAACCTCCATCCTTCAATTATAAACTCGGTGTTCTGATTTTGAACCCCGACGAGCCCTTGTTACAATATTATAAGATAAATGATTGTGATTGGTCAATATCTGAGGCATTGTCTCAGCTATCTATCTTTCCTACAAAAGCTCCATCTTGCGAATAATAGAACTTTATATGTGACAGACAAATGTATGTACACTCATCTAGAGTTAAACGCAGCTTGGAATAGGGTTTGAAGTTGGATGCACATGATCCAAGAAGCAACCTAGCTCTGCTCTGTCTCTTTCTGTGCAGTAGTAACAGACGAACTATTATATGAGCTGCGTTCTAGTTTAGTAAGGTTGCTTTATGTATGTCAGAATGAGAAGAAGGAAAATTGTAAGATCCATGCTTAAGGTAGAGAAAGTTATGTGAATGTACAGCTTTATAGTGAAGTTATTGACTCATCTGTTTTTAGAATTTGTATAGACTTCGTGGTGCTGCAAGAGGAAGACGAACAATTCTTCAGTTTCTGCCCCACAATTTCTCACGCAGCAAAGAGAACACAACATATTTTAACTGGAAAGAGCAGCTGATATCCTGGAGGGTGGAATGGGTTTTTCCCCAGGCAGATAACTTGAAGTGTGCCTTAAGTCGGTATGTAAGTTTTGTTTACATTTGTGCATCCTTTTTTTTTACTGGCTTCTGCTCTTTTTAAACATTGTCTTGGGTTGGAGTTTTATAATTATAAAATATCCTGCTTTTCTTGGAATTAGTATTGTTAGTTGAAAATAATCCATTTCGTTACTTTGTATATGGGTCATTCTCCAAAAAAGGGCAGATTTCAATGTTAGAATTTTTTTATTTTTTATTTTGGACCATGTAATTTTTTTATGTAATATTTCTTTCTGCAGAGTACTACTGAGGTTATAGTCCTACTCACCGAGTGGTATTTTGCATTAAATTAAAAACGTTAGAAAATGTCGCATTCACGGAGGTGAGAAAATAGTAAGAAATAGTAATTATATAGAAGTTATGTGAGAATTAGATTAAATTTACAGTATTAAATGTTATCATGAAAAAGAACAATATTTATTACCATACAAATGGATTAACATACAACTTTTTACTTATTTTTGTCTATGTTAAAATAGATTATCACCTTCAAATCAAAACTTTAAATCAAAACATGATATATTGTCATGAACTATTAGGCTATACCACTATCTCTTTAAACGAAATTAATAAATGCAGACAGTCAAATATGTCATCAATTAGAACATTAATTACACCTCCATGGATAGGACTCAAGAGTAACAGTAACGGAGGTGAGATTTTTCTCTAATTGTCCAAACAGCTTGAGAAAATTTGAAGTTAGGAAATCTTAGTTCTAGAGTTTAACTTTGCCTTCCTTATTATTTCCTTTAAAATGAGTATTCACTTGTTATTTGGCTTCAAATATTCAAAAGTTATACCACTTTTAAGTTTCAGACAAATTTTGAGATTTTGAAACAAAACCGTACATCGCACTTTCTCTTTAATTATGGGATATATCTTTGTACATAAGCTGTATATTGTGTATGTACATTGTGAAACATGTGGAGAAGGCAATTATATATTACATAACCATTAAAGTTGCATTTACTAAAAATCTGATCACAGTACATTGTAATGGAATATACAGGGTCTTTATTATAAGTTGAGACGGGGCGACCGGTGTTTTCACTCTCCGCTACGGAGTCCGCATTAGCCGCGGGCGGCACGCGCACGGCTTCCCTGCTTAAAGTGTAGGCTTTATATAGTATTACACCTTACCTTATAACATATGTTGGAAGTGTCGTCCTTCCTGTGTTATACAGGCATTGTACCTAGAAACCACATTCTGGCTGACGCGAGTGAGTTTATCGAACAAATCCTCACACATTGGAGGAGCTGAAAGAAAACATTACGAATGAAATTAGGGGCATTACAGTGGATGAACTCACTCGCGTCAGCCAGAATGTGGTTTCCAGATACAATGCCTGTATAACAAAGGAAGGACGACACTTCCAACATACGTTATAAGGTAAGCCTATATAGCCTACACTTTAAGCAGGGAAGCCGCCCACGGCTAATGCGGACTCCGTAGCGGAGAGTGAAAACACCGGTCGCCCCGTCTCAACTTATAATAAAGACCCTGTACAATATAGTCCAGGCAACAAAAGAAAAATAAGGGGGGATAGTCAAGTAGTTGTGAAATTTGGCAGAGATGTGGGAGAGAGTGTCCTAAACAACTTACTGAAAATCCTCATAAATGGGCAGGGAGCGTAGGGGGCACGTTTAAAGGTTTTTGTGAATTAAGTGGAGGGAAAGGAAATAGACATTAAATCCATGTCTGGGATACTAATACAAGTAAGAATCAGTTTGAAAAATTTTATGTCATAACCGGGATTTGAACACGGATCTTCGGCTTAACGCGCCGATGCTCTACCATTGAGCTACCATGACAACATGCCAGTACGACATCAAATTCCTCAACTGATTCAGAAGACAAGGCAGACCACGGGAGGTTTCTCCGTTGAGAACACGCATCCAATGGCGTCCTACATTTGTAGGTACTTTGAAGCCAAGTTATTATTTATATACTATTAATTAAGTGGAGGGAAAGGAAATAGACATTAAATCCATGTCTGGGATATTAATACAAGTAAGAATCAGTTTGAAAAATTTTATGTCATAACCGGGATTTGAACACGGATCTTCGGCTTAACGCGCCGATGCTCTACCATTGAGCTACCATGACAACATGCCAGTACGACATCAAATTCCTCAACTGATTCAGAAGACAAGGCAGACCACGGGAGGTTTCTCCGTTGAGAACACGCATCCAATGGCGTCCTACATTTGTAGGTACTTTGAAGCCAAGTTATTATTTATATACTATTAATTAAGTGGAGGGAAAGGAAATAGACATTAAATCCATGTCTGGGATATTAATACAAGTAAGAATCAGTTTGAAAAATTTTATGTCATAACCGGGATTTGAACACGGATCTTCGGCTTAACGCGCCGATGCTCTACCATTGAGCTACCATGACAACATGCCAGTACGACATCAAATTCCTCAACTGATTCAGAAGACAAGGCAGACCACGGGAGGTTTCTCCGTTGAGAACACGCATCCAATGGCGTCCTACATTTGTAGGTACTTTGAAGCCAAGTTATTATTTATATACTATTAATTAAGTGGAGGGAAAGGAAATAGACATTAAATCCATGTCTGGGATATTAATACAAGTAAGAATCAGTTTGAAAAATTTTATGTCATAACCGGGATTTGAACACGGATCTTCGGCTTAACGCGCCGATGCTCTACCATTGAGCTACCATGACAACATGCCAGTACGACATCAAATTCCTCAACTGATTCAGAAGACAAGGCAGACCACGGGAGGTTTCTCCGTTGAGAACACGCATCCAATGGCGTCCTACATTTGTAGGTACTTTGAAGCCAAGTTATTATTTATATACTATTAATTAAGTGGAGGGAAAGGAAATAGACATTAAATCCATGTCTGGGATATTAATACAAGTAAGAATCAGTTTGAAAAATTTTATGTCATAACCGGGATTTGAACACGGATCTTCGGCTTAACGCGCCGATGCTCTACCATTGAGCTACCATGACAACATGCCAGTACGACATCAAATTCCTCAACTGATTCAGAAGACAAGGCAGACCACGGGAGGTTTCTCCGTTGAGAACACGCATCCAATGGCGTCCTACATTTGTAGGCCGTTAAGCCGAAGATCCGTGTTCAAATCCCGGTTATGACATAAAATTTTTCAAACTGATTCTTACTTGTATTAATATCCCAGACATGGATTTAATGTCTATTTCCTTTCCCTCCACTTAATTAATAGTATATAAATAATAACTTGGCTTCAAAGTACCTACAAATGTAGGACGCCATTGGATGCGTGTTCTCAACGGAGAAACCTCCCGTGGTCTGCCTTGTCTTCTGAATCAGTTGAGGAATTTGATGTCGTACTGGCATGTTGTCATGGTAGCTCAATGGTAGAGCATCGGCGCGTTAAGCCGAAGATCCGTGTTCAAATCCCGGTTATGACATAAAATTTTTCAAACTGATTCTTACTTGTATTAATATCCCAGACATGGATTTAATGTCTATTTCCTTTCCCTCCACTTAATTAATAGTATATAAATAATAACTTGGCTTCAAAGTACCTACAAATGTAGGACGCCATTGGATGCGTGTTCTCAACGGAGAAACCTCCCGTGGTCTGCCTTGTCTTCTGAATCAGTTGAGGAATTTGATGTCGTACTGGCATGTTGTCATGGTAGCTCAATGGTAGAGCATCGGCGCGTTAAGCCGAAGATCCGTGTTCAAATCCCGGTTATGACATAAAATTTTTCAAACTGATTCTTACTTGTATTAATATCCCAGACATGGATTTAATGTCTATTTCCTTTCCCTCCACTTAATTAATAGTATATAAATAATAACTTGGCTTCAAAGTACCTACAAATGTAGGACGCCATTGGATGCGTGTTCTCAACGGAGAAACCTCCCGTGGTCTGCCTTGTCTTCTGAATCAGTTGAGGAATTTGATGTCGTACTGGCATGTTGTCATGGTAGCTCAATGGTAGAGCATCGGCGCGTTAAGCCGAAGATCCGTGTTCAAATCCCGGTTATGACATAAAAAAGGTTTTTGTGAAGTTGTGAACTCTTTGAATTTCCCGCAGTTTAGTGGCAACTCTGAACGGAATGGGTAGTTCTTGCTTACCTAACAATGGGGGATATTCTAAAAAAGTAAGCATATAGTATGAGCACTTCTTGGCGAGAAGTGTAGTCACTCACAAGTTGTATTCTAAAAAACATCGGGACGACAGAAAGTTCTGACTCACCGCTATCACTTTATGCTCACCCAACCCACACGAAATATGCACCTGCATAAACAAACTTATGAAAATAAACAAGGGTCTTCTCGCAGTGGGAGATATAAATTGCAGCCAGATCAGCATTATAAGAGGAAGACAATTAATTCTATCAGGTCTCTCTGAAGTTTAACAAAGGATGGACTTCATGGAATGGTCATTTACATCATCATATCAGATACCGCAATGGAAGAAGAAGGACAGGATCACATAATCCATAATATTTTAGGATTAAATTAGTTTAATGAAAATTCACTATAACATAATTACAACATTTAATATAATTAGTATTTTTAAAATGTTATATAAAACATTCATATAACTCCCTTTACTCTTAATATAGCCTATTCTAGTGTAGAGTACACGGCTGAATTGCAGTAGTGCGCATTCACTTGTATCATCCTCGTTTCCAAGTCGCATTATTCGCGAGGCAAGACCAAAAAATCCAAGTCTATATTGTATAAAATGAATAGCTTATAACTAGCCTTCAGAGAATTTCTTGGGAGAAGTTTTCAAATAGTACTTATTATAATATATTATAGTAGGCCTACATAATAAGCCTATAAAATTGTTAAACCTATTTCGAGAAAATTAAGAAAAATTAAATTTTCGTCAAATAAAGTGCTTGTAAAAATGAAAAGAAAGTCATTGCCGTACCTCGTGTCGCATCCCTGAAGGATACACAATCCAAATAAAATCTTAATAAATGCACTCGAATACTTTGTATAACCTAGGCGTGGCAGTACACCTTTCTTCAAATTCTAATATAGAATAAGAGGCCGTGTTGCAGAGAATAGGTATTCAGTTGTATTAGCCTGATGCAAAGCTTTACCGTTCACCAGACAAGATTGAGTTTCTATGAACGATGCCTGCCTTGTAACTACCCGTCAGAGAATTTTTTCGAAACAAATATTTCAAATAAAAGTTTAGCTCTTAGCATAAGTACCTCAATTACAAAATTTAAACAAAATCGTTAGACCCCTAGTACCTAGTACTGACAGAGGGATTAAAACTAAAAATTTGTATTTTTCATTCTTTCTGGAATGTCCATATATTCCGCGCGAATCACCCTAGTAGCATGCTGTGAGTAAAGTGAGTGTGCCGTTTTGGTAGCTCACAAATCTCCTACTTAATACTCCCGCCGCTCGGTCTTACTGCATGCGGAATTGAAGCGGGCACTAAGCGACAGAGTACAAAGAGCGTCATGTCACGTGGGTGGGGGAGTCCCCAGGCTTTTTATGCATACGACTGCAAGTGCAAACTTGAAATCTGCCAGTAAGAACTTCATACTCTTTTTTTAGAATATCCCCCAATACCTCAGTCTCATTATTTGAATATCTTTCTCCACTTTCTTGTTTTATAGCTGTGTTGCTAAATGCTGTGACAACAATTCAGAAATATGATTAATAATTACTTACGACTTACGGAATTTTCTATGTGATCTTTTGACATTTCATCTTTTTATAGCTTTTGATAAGTCTTCATATTAAAGTATCCTTCTTTATTGCAATGCACCTTCCTTAATTGATAATTGATAACAAAAGACATGGCCAGCAATAGAAATTGGTTCTAAGATAACTTCCTGTGTGAATCATATCACAAAGGATTAAATTTTCTAGTACTCTTCTTACCAATGTGATGTACAACCATGTTAAACATAGGGATGTCTCGACAATTGGCCAAAATTTCTACATCATTAAGACAAGAGTTTGGGGGTTTGTGGGAGTTCAGTCATAATGAACGTTAAACTTAAACCACAACAAACTTATTTATAGAAATCACTTTCAAAACATTGATTTTAAATTTTATAACTATAATATCTAACAGCAAATTTTCCTACACTCAAACTTACAGCATTGAGCCTTTGTAAAGTTATAGGCTACTTTCAGAAAGTTTCTTGAAGGAACAGGCTTCCCTTGTGTTCTTTCTTAAAAGGACTCTATAAACGCTTCAACCTTGCTGCAGCAATCCTGCAGAAGCATTATGTTCCTTCAAAAAACGCACAGTTTTAGATATTGGCTAGTTTCGAAACATTTCCATGATGGGACAGGCAGAATTTGTATTAGCTGGCCAGGGCAGTTTACATTTCACACAGCTAGCTTGCGTTGGAGCCCCATTTCAGAACTCAGTAAGACAGACACTTTCCAAATCTGCCTACCTCATGACGTCCTTCAAACAAGTGAAGTCGGAAGCGCTGTCTGAATGGGCCTTTCAAATAACTGTGGTCTAGTGAATTAAATTATTTTGTGTGTAACAAAAAGGCAGCTGTTCACCATATTACGAAATAAAATGTTAAAGGCTATATGGTATATCAAAATGCCAGTTGGAAAACGTTTTGAAGGAAAAAATGTATGTGCAGTTTTAATACCCTGAGGAGCCGCCACTCCTGTACATTTCTGCTTTCTGCATTCTGCATCTTGGCCTGTGTGTTAAACAGGTACAGTCTTACTAATAATCCAGTTGTAACATTTATACCAGGAATATACACAGCTGAGGAAAGAAAGTGTACTAATAATCGTTGCATAAGGCTGAATGTGTGCAACCTTTACACAGCCTGGCCCCCTTGTTTAAACTTTACGTAAATAATCAAGATGGCCGATATGCGTAACAGCCGGTCGCTTCGTAGATGTCTGAGATTGAATTTTGAGGTTATGCATCCATTCTTAAGGTAACTTGTTATGAAACATTCTGGGCTACTTTAGCGGTATTATAAACATTGTTCCTTGTTTGCGGGACTTATTTCCATACTTGTACCCATGATTACAGCTTTCTGAAAACAATATAATGAAATACTGAAACTACAATTAGTCTGCAGACGATCCATCGTTGTTTGCCCGCTACACCGATAGATGGCGTTCAGCAGTCCCTTCATAGCCTGAGGCTAGCAACGTCATGAAAAGCGTGACGTATTTGATGACGTTGGACTTACAAACCTCGGCAGTTACACACCTATTATTGGTAATGCGGCTTATGCAGAACTTGCACGGTGAACAACCAAACAACCGTTCAACGCAGGTATAAGCAGCTTTTATTAGTAAGGCTGGTAGTCATTATATTATTATATTGTAACTCCTGTTTGTACCTTCTTGGGGTATAATGTGTTTCTGTTTTTAGACACCATGAATGCGTAAATGGAAGTGCTAGTTCTCTGATGTCCTTTGAAACAAATTTCCTGCATTTAAAAAAAAAAAAAAAGAAGAAGAGAAGAAAGAAAAAGAAAGAAAAAAAAAAAAGAAGAAAGAAAGAAAAAAGCAGAATGAATTTAAAGTTGATTGTGTAATTTGTATAAAAATGAGATCCTGCTTATCGAAGTTAACCAAATCCGATTTTCCACTTTTAAATTTCTAGCTTTTGGTAGATCTGTATTCAAAGCCTCCAAAATGATAAAAGACAGGACAAAGATATAACGGTACTGTAGTTTGTTGCAGTAAAAATGTCACTGCTTTGTCTTTCTCAACAGCCAGTAGGTCGTAAATATGTGTGTTATCTTTTACAAGGAGTCTTTTAGTGAACAATAAGGTCCGTACCATAGAAAGAGAGTGTGGTTATTCCTACTTCCAGCAATTTACATAATGTAAATTTTAAATGCTTCATGGAGGAAAGTGAGGAGGTGTTTTGCTAACTAAGCAATGAAAGACATAGCAGCAAAGAAATGTTGCAGAGAGAAGATTCAGTCTAAAATATATTATTTTTTTAAGTAGACTGTTGGCATATTGTGCTGTATAATGTATTTCCATGCTGTATAATGTATGGAGGTAAGATTTATTAATAATAAGAAATTGTCTTCCTCCTTGACCACATGGATCCAGAAAAACATGCTGTAAGGGTATGTATACATCTGCGCTCCTCTTGCGCGCCGAGTGGCACGCAGATGTGTACGGCATTTTGAGGTGCACGCGAACCGCTCGCGTGCCGCTCGCCACAATCAGTCTCCTGTCGGTTTTTTCGACGAACACAAAGGATTACTGATTTCACATTGGGACGTGTTTTTGGTAGTTGCGTGCATCTCGCTGAAATTATTTTCACAGCGCTCCGCTCCTCAAGCTTTACTGTACAATTGGCAAATGAAAAAATTATATGAGAGGTTGATGCGAGTCACTTACTCACCTTTTGCGGAAGGATAGGTATACAGAAGCAGGAGCTGAGTCAGATGTTGTGTACGTTACTTTGGACTTTCTGAATTTCTTTAAAATACGCTGGAGAAAATCGATTTTTATGTTTGGCTTCTTCCTTCATGTAGGCCTACTCATAAACATTAGCAATAATCTCGCTACTTTGACTGTGTAGAGTTTCCCCTTTTAGTTTTGACAGTATAGGAGGCATTATCTGCCCTAATGTCTGCTCTATAATTAATACCTCTCAATTAAATTAATACCTAATTAATACTTCTCAAGTGGATTTTAAGCGGGAATAGCTCATAAATCCTAAATTTATATTGGATTTTACGGATAGGATATTTTGTATAAAGTGTTTACAATTCAGACTTTAGAATTCAAGACGTTGTCCGGGGGAGCCAAGATGGCGCCTAGGCTAGAGGAAGCTCAAGCTGCGATCTACAAAACACCAGTATTATCGCATTACTATTGTAGAAGGTGCAACAAAAATGTTAAGAATGGGATATTATGTGTCCAATGTGACTACTACGTACATTTCAGGTGTGGTAAAGTAGATCCTGTATTAAAAAACAACAACGAATGGACCTGTGAGGATTGCCGCGAAAAGTCAGCTACTAGTAACGGTCAGACGCAAGCATCAAATAGTGCTTGTTCGATAGTCAAAATGGATGAACCAGTGATTTTGAACTTACAACAAGAAAATCTGTCATTGAAACAGGCTATTAGTTGCCTTCAAGAAGATATCATGGCACTGCAAGAAGAACTTTGCCGTATACAATGTTCACGTGCAAGCGACACCATTTCAGATGCTACTTGGCTTAAACCTGCTAAGACATCTCAGAGAGTAGACTCCTCACCACAATTCAGTATTCCTTTGAAGAATGCTTACAATGTGCTCAGTGATCAGCAGTCGTGGCCTAGGTTAAGTTCGAAAACCAGTTATGTAAATAGGCCTCATGATGATTATACTGAACAATCAAGTAAAAAGTGCACCCCAACCACTGTCAATACCACTAATAAGGCAAACTACAAAAGTGATGTAACTAGGCCCAAGTCCAAAGTAAACAGTGAAAAAAAATTATATCAGGCGACAACAAGATGCATGAAGTCTTCTAAAATAAGGTGTTTTTCTGACAGCCAGGGAAGAAATGTGGCTAGTAAAATTCTTTGCCTAAGCAATCACTCAGTCGTCAGCATAGTAAAACCTGGAGCCACGTTCAAAGAAGTTACCAAGGAAAGTGAATCTATGTGTAGTGATCTAGAAAATGATGATGTGGCTGTCCTCATCGGGGGAACTAATGATGTTGCACATAATGAAGCGGATGGACTTCTTAGATCACTAAAGCAAAGACTTCGAGAGCTGCGCAATACGAACGTACTGATGTTTTCAGTGCCTCACAGATATGATCTACCCATTTGGTCAGAAGTAAATCAAGAAATCAAGAGAGTTAACTGCAAGATATCTAACATTTGTAATCACTTTAGTAATGCTAAGCTAGTAGATATAAGCACACTAGGATCACGGTTTCACACGAGGCACGGACTTCACCTTAATAACATAGGAAAAAGGTTTATCGCTGATAGTATCTTAAGTTTTGTGGATGAAGTTAGTATAAGTCAAAATAGATTTAAGAATCCAATCCCTCTTGATTATGTTAAACAAGGGGTTTTTTTAGGTTAGAAACCCCAAAAGTAAACCTAAAGGAAAATACAACTTGTATTGCTCATGTAGCTGAAGAAAAGGAAAACCGACCAAGGCATATCTCTACACACACAAAATGTTTACACAATACCTATCTATCTCGTGACAATAATGTCAAAATAGGCTTCCTTAATATTCAGGGGCTAAACAAGAAAAACATAATTGTAAATGATTTTGCCTTAGACAACTATGTAGATATATTATGCTTAAATGAGCATTGGAGTAAAGATAATAAAATTCAGTTCGAAGTAATGGATAATTACTGTTTAATCAATAGTTTCTGTAGAGAGCAACATATACATGGAGGGGTAGCTATATATGCAAATTAATACCTAGCTATATATGCAAATAAGTGCTATGAAGCAAGCAGTGTACAGTTAGATCTTAAATTTCTATGTATTGAAGTTGATTTTGAAGTAACTGCTGTAATTTTAGAAAATATACACCTAGTAGTAATTGTTGTGTATAGGTCCCCAGATGGTGATCCTAATGTCTTTCTTGACAGGATAGAGGATTTGCTCATATTTTTTGACAGGCCTAAGTGGATTAAATATAAAATCATTATCGGAGGGGATGTTAACTCTGAATTCGATGTAACTCTTGACAAGCAAAGTGTAAATGACCTTAAGAATCTGCTCAGACAGTTTAATTATATTTATGTTAATGATAAGCCAACTAGAAACTTAGCCTGCTTAGATAACATTTTCACTAATATAGATAGAGTCTCTGGTTTTTCTGAAGTGGTCACTTTTCCCTTCTCTGATCATGATGCTCTATTTTTTAACATAGGACTACATGATTTTGAGTCAAGAAATTATGAATGTACAAACTATAATATTAACAAAACAGTAACAACAAGACCAATAACTGAAAATAACATAATGAACTTTAGGTTGGCTCTTTCTAATTTTGATTGGGTAGATCTACTTAGCAGTGTACAAGATAGCTCTGTTCATATGATGTTTGAAAAATTTTTATGTGTGTTTCTGAGACTATTTGAACTAAATATTCCAAAAAGAGTGTGTAAAGTAAAACCTTTTTCTTTGGCAAATAGAAATAAGAGGGCAAAACAAGGTGAATGGTATACCCCTGAGCTGTCCAATATGAAGAAAAAAGTTCTATTATATTTAGATCTATACAGGACACACAAAGATGATCATACTAAGACAGTATATATTAAGTATAGAAGAGATTATAAAATTGCCATTAACGAAGCCAAAAGACTTAGTAACTTAAAAAGTATTTATAAAGCTAAGAATAAGTGTAAAAAAGCATGGAAAGTAATAAATTCCGTAGCTAAAAATGGCAAGAAAGAAGAAGTAGCACTCAACCCAAATGACTTCAATAAATTCTGTGCACTATCAGTTCAAGAAATATGTGATAGCATGAATAAGCCTTCAGTTACTCCATTAAATTTATTAAAATCTCAAAATGAAAAATTGCATCCCACTAGTTTTGGTTTTAATGAAATAACCACTAATGTAGTCTTAGACATCGTTAAAAAAATGAAATCTTCAGATAGTGTAGATATTTATAGTTTATCTAGTAATATCATTAAAAAAATAATTGACTGTATTATAGACCCACTGGTTTATTTGATAAATAGATGTCTTAATACTGGTATATTCCCAAATGTATTAAAACTGTCGAGAGTGGTTCCGATATATAAAAAAGGAGATAAATCATGCCCTTCTAGTTATAGACCAATTTCTCTTACTCCAGTTTTCTCAAAGATAATTGAAATCATAATCTACACACAGTTTTGCAGTTACTTAAGCCAGAGTGACATAATTTGTAAGGAACAATTTGGTTTTATTAAGGGGAAATCTACTATTGATGCCATGGATTAACTTGTTAAAAAAGTTTTGCTCACTTTTGAAAACAAGGGTTTTATTAATGCTACATTCTGCGACTTGAGCAAAGCCTTCGATTGTGTAGACCACGAAGTCCTCTTAGATAAGCTAGTTTACTATGGAGTCTCAGATAAAGGTCTATCACTACTGAGATCATTTCTAGTGAGTCGACAGCAGATAGTGTGTATAGGTAACAATAGGTCTGACAGGATTGAACTCAAGTTTGGTGTACCACAGGGCTCAGTGCTCGGACCCCTGTTGTTTACTTTAATGATTAATGACTTGCCACATTTCATGAACACTCAAACAATATTATATGCAGACGACACAACTTTTTTAAATTTTAGTTCTGATTTTAATGAGCTTCAGAACTTAACTCAAAATACTATAGCACAAGCTTCAATTTGGTTTAGGGCCAATGGATTTTTATTAAATGACAGTAAAACTCAACAAATATTTTTTAGTCTTAGAGATTTACCAATAGAAAATAGTACAGAAAGCATTAAGTTTTTAGGTATATATATAGATATGAAGCTGAACTGGGAACCACATGTCAATTATATTACTACTAAATTGTCTAGGGTTATATATCTTATAAGAAAACTGAAAATGTTTGTGCCAGATAACTATATAAGATCTGCATACTTTGTGTTCTTCCAAAGTATAATCTCATATGGCATATTACTTTGGGGAAATAGTGTCCATATTCAACGCATTCTGATACTGCAAAAGAAGGTAGTTAGGGTAATAACAAACTCACACAAACTAGAACATTGTAGACCTTTGTTTACTAAATTACGTTGTCTTACCATAGTTAACCTTTATATTTATAATGTACTGCTTTATACGAAAAACAATCTGTCGTGCCATAACTTAAAAAAAGATATACATAATTATAATACCAGACAAAGTAAGAAAATAAATATACCATTTCATAGATTACATAAGTCATCAAATAGTTATGAAATGTTAGGTCAAAGAATGTTTAATACACTACCATCACATCTTGCTGAATTGCCTATAAATCTATTCAAATGCAAGGTGTATACCTACCTGGTTAACAACCCTTTCTACTCTGTGTCTGAATTTTTTGAGTGTAATATAGTTTAATGGTAATATGAATACAGGTTTTAAAATGTACATAGTGGGTTAAGTCTAGATTGTGGTCCTGACTTTATCTAGTAACAAAGGGGTTTAACGACAATAAAATTCTTATTTATTTATTTTTTTAATTTATCTAAATTTAAGTTATTCTTAAAAATTCTTGTTGACTGTTAATAAATAAATATTTAATAAATATTTCGAATATGACTTTAAGAATTTATAGTTAGTAATAGTTAGTAAATGTACAAGAAACTTAATGTAGTATTTTCACTTATATTGTAAAATTAGTTGTGAATTATGTATATTTCGTGTTGTAATTTATGTATGTAATCTTTGTACTCCTGACTTTGTCTATTACCTAAATGGTTTAATGACAAGAAAATAAAATTATTATTATTATTATTATTATTATTATTATTATTATTATTATCACGTTATTAAATAAATAGCATTCGTTAAAACACTTGCATGCACCCGTGCTGAATGAATTATTATAGCAGTGAATTGTCATCTCCAAACAGAGTACAGGAAATTCGACTGTTTGTTTATTGTAACATGTGCTATTTTGCTGACGTGCTATTGAGGCTAGCTAGCCCACTGGTCCGTCTCTGAAGGACATTAGTCAATATTGAATGAGCTAGCTTGTATGTGATATAATCATGGAGTGATCCAAGGAGAAGATACTGCAGATGATACATATTTACAAATCAAAACCTCTACTGTGGAACCCTAAACATAAGGATCACTACAAAAAAAATTTTAAAGGAGGATGCATGGAGGGAAATAGGAATGGAAATAAATACGTCCTCAGAAGAGTGCAAGAAGAAAATGTTATCTATGCTTTCTTGTAACCGGCGAGAGAAAATTAAAGTTAACGCCAGCAAAGGTACAGGAAAAGGTAAGTTATAGGGTAAAATATAAATAATAACACTGTTTACACATTTTACAACTCTTGTTTAAAAATGGTTTTGTTTCGATATTTAAGCCGTAGACAAGTTTTGCAATTGAGGACTTTTTTCAAAACTCGCCTACTGTAGATCGCCTATTTGAAATAGCCCTTCTTCTAGCAGAACAGTTTTGCAAAATTCGGTTTATTCCAGTGACTGATGGAAACGTGTATTGTGCGATACGCAACACCTGCGACAGTGCACAGTATCATGTGGCAGCCAAAGTTCAATAATAATATCATTATTATTATTATTATTGTTATAGTTATTAATTTTTTTAATATAAAGATGATGTGGGCCCTATTACTAAGATTATTGACATGTTGATGGGCTGCGATATATGATATTGATATATATTGATGTGATATGATATTGTAATTTATTTATTATTATTTCCATTAATATGAGCATAATAGTGAAGTGAAGTGACCTCAGTTTTAGAGGCTACACATGCTGTGTTTGTTGAAGTGAAAACTCCTTAATGTTGAGTCCTAAGCAAACAGTTTCTTCTCAAATCAAATCAGATCACACTTGTTTAAAATATGCACTGCAATAAAAATGTCAAAATGTAGCTCTTTACATCTTCTGAGTAAAAATAAAGCGACTGCTGGTGGTTCGCAGTAGGTTCGTCGCTTTCCTATGGAATGCGGGAGGAGCGCTGTGAAAATAATTTCAACGAGCGGCACGCGTGCGGAGCAGAGCGCATATGTATACGCAGTGGAAGGTTACGTGACAATAGTAGTAATGAACAATAGTTAAACCACTTGTTACCACGCTATGTTCGTGAAAATTCTACTCTACAAGAACGAGTTTGTTACAGAAAGTGCTCGAAACTGCGCCTGCGCAATAGTTTTAAATGAACAGTGGGGGTGTGGAAGAAAAATAGAAGGGAGAGACA
The DNA here is from genome assembly GCA_964059195.1 of Ectobius pallidus. Taxonomy (NCBI): domain Eukaryota; kingdom Metazoa; phylum Arthropoda; class Insecta; order Blattodea; family Ectobiidae; genus Ectobius; species Ectobius pallidus. Next base: position 32,590,420 of record CAXKWD010000009.1, read on the forward strand.
GTGAGTAAGGGAGAGAGAAAGTTGGAAGAAGTCAGTAGATCAGTACGTGCTTAGTAAAGAAGTTAACAAGAAGTCACCGAGGAGGGCGGGCGTAGCCCATGGCGGGTGCCTAGTGCTAAATATAGACAGTTGGTAAGAAGGAGTCGGACAGTACATTCTTGAACGGGAAGTTAATAAGAAGTTGTTCCAAGTTAATTAGAGACAGTCAGTGAAAAGTCGTACTGCACCCAGCCTCATAAGTGAATCATAGACCGTTAGTGAAAAGTCATAATGGAAGAAGATTCGGAAAATGAACTGTAAGAAGGAAGTTGGTGGAACAACATCAGAGGCGTACAATTAGTTCTGTGGGTGGGGTAAGGTGAACCACATCAGAGGCATACAAAAAGGTATGTGGGTGGTGTAAGTTCAACCACACCAGAGGTATACAATTGACTATTTGGGTGGTGTTTATTTTGTAAACCAACAGAGTGAACGGTTAGAAGAGGGAAGAATCGAGAGAGAGTCTTTTACAAGCGACGGAAGAAGAAGGTAGTGGAAGTGGAGTGAGAGGCAGGCGGTGTGGCCTGATGTGGAGTCGATCGCCGGGAGCCATGATGGGTAGAGATCAGTCGTAAGGAGTCGTCAGGAGAAATTGGAAGTTGAAAGTCAACAGTAGACAGTCGGCGTGACTAGTCGACGATTGGAGTTCTGTTGCAGAAGTTGGTCCGAGGGTGTGGTCCTTGGAATAAAGACGACAGGAAGGATTCTGTTGGTTAGGCCTGTGAGGGTCTGTATATTACAGAGGTTGCTGGAGTGGATTCCCGAGCTCTGCATGATTGTTATCCTACGACGGAAGTTGGACGCATCATGGTCTGGATGAATGTGAGCCACATACTACCTACCTTGGGAACGACGTTTTACAGAAGATCTTCCCGACTACGAATGAGCACATATGGAGAGAGAAAGTGCTTTTCATATCGTCTGTGTGGGACTTCATGCAGTGGAGAGGTCATTGCCTGAGAGGTGTACAACGTGTTGACGGAAAGGCAGCGATACACATCAGATAAGTACAATGAACTATAATTTCATCCCTTCGTCTGTAATAATTCAGTGTTAAATAGACAAACTTGGACAAGAAGAGTTTAACCTGACATTCTGTTAAGAAAGCTAAAGAATTTCTTCTGTGGATAAAGATTACGTTATTTCCCTTCGTATGGTAACAGTAAAATTAGTTGGGAATAGTAAATGTATATATATATAAATTAAATTAATTCAAAAAGAGGTTTTAAATTAGACGGAGGTAAAGATCTGTAATTATTGATCTAAGATTTTGTTACGTGAAATATTGGATTTCTCTACGCATTGGTAATGGACACAAAATATTTTGTTGGAGATAGGAAGATTACAGTTAGGTTGAGAAAACTCAGAACAAGTAATTATACATGTTTAAGAAATACAGTGAACTTCTTCTAAAGAAAGAATTGTTTGAATTTAAGGGGTATTGTAATGGTAAAATTTTAGTAGGTCAAGCTTACGCAGAAAGAGTAGGAAGCAGAGAATAGGCCTACAGGGAATAAATTTTGGTGCACATCTTGAATAGATGATGAAGTACTTTTCTAAGTTACAGACCGTATTAGGAGTGAATGAAAAAGGTGTTCAAGAGGACTGGAGAGGTAGACTTGTCTGTTGGACTTCAGGATTTTGTCAGGGTGACCAGTAGTCAGTTGTCTTGGGGGGGGGGGGGAGGGGGGAAGAACGACAAAAGACTGACTTTTTCTCTTTTTGTATTGTATTGTCTTTTGAGGAAGTCTCTCAAACTAAGAGGAAAATTAATGTACTTAGTGTTGAATAAAATTCTGTTCAATTTGTTTTTGAGAAACTGGACTATTGTTCATAAGGGTAAAATAGTAAACCTTCCTGAAGCTGCCGGCAGTAATCGCTATGACAAAATCTGGAAGGTTAAAGTCAAGTATGAAAATTGTGGTTCATTGTCTGTAAGAGTGAGTGGCGCCTATTCAAATAAATGCCTCACTCTACTTATATTATACGTCACAAACATTGTTAAAAAGTGGTTATCCACCTCCACCAAAATCGAAGAACAGAAGAACCTTCTAACATCAAAGTAACATGGAACTTCAAGAAAGCAAATTGGAAACTATTTGCATCAGAACTAGATGAACATCTTAAAACCAATAAGCCACTAAAAGAAAATACAAACCCAGATAGACTGAACAAATATTTCTGCGAATCTATTCTCAAAATAGCAAAAAAAAAAAAAAAAAACATTCCGCAAGGCAAACCGAAAAAATTCACCCCATTTTGGACAGAAAACCTGAATCAACTAAAACAAGACAGAGATAAAGCAAGAATCAAAGCAGAATATAGCAAATCTCTGGAAGTCACCCAAGAATGGAGGGAAAAAGCGGCAATCCTCAAAACAGAAATCATAACAACAAAAAAGAACAGTTTCAACAAATTCATTGAAAACATTAATTACAGATCTGACAGTGCCAAGACATATAAATTCCTGAAGACTATAAACAACACACAGGACAACACTTGCCAACCCGTCATCTACAATAACAAAACACTATCAGATAGCAGAGATGTAGCAAATGCATTTAACAAACACTACTCAAATTCCCACAGAATACCCCCAATAAAAAACTGCATAAAAAAAAACTGACAAACTTATCAAAAGAGAACTTCACAAAAACAACAAAAACAATACCACACGCAATACTAAAGGATCTGAAGTATTTCAAAAATATTTCACCTTCAAAGAACTAACCATAGCTTTACACAAGCTAAAAACCAAGAAGTCCTCTGGCCCCGACAACATCCACCCAGAATTTTTGAAACACCTGGGAGAAAAAGCAAAGTCTGTACTACTATCTATTTTCAACTTATCATGGAACACCGTAGTCCCAGCAGCCTGGAAAAAAGCTATCATCGTACCAAATAAAAAAAAAAGGGGGAACCTGCACATGACGTCAACAGTTATCGACCAATAGCATTATTAAGCATAATTGCAAAAACCATGGACTCAATGATCTCTAATAGATTAACATGGTATCTAGAAACCCAAGATCTCCTGTCACCAAGACAAGCTGGCTTCCAACAATTGCACTCTACTAATGAACAAATCATACGCCTCAGTCAAGAAATAAAAGACGGCTTTAACAAGAAAGAAGTTACTCTAGCAATATCTCTTGATTTTCAGTCGGCATATGACTCTGTTTGGAGAAACAAACTACTACTAAAACTTCAGAAAATAATCATCTCCAACAACATGTTCAGATGGATATCCGGATTCATTAGCCAAAGATTCATTACCACTAAATTCAATAACTCGCTCTCCAAGTCCAAACAGACACACCAAGGCGCAGTCCTAAGCACAATTTTATTTAATATTTATATAAACGACTTACCTCCCATATTAGAAGAATCAAACATGAAAACAGCACTGTTTGCAGATGATATTGTCATGTGGGCTTCAGGAACCCAAAGACAAAAAAAAATATCCAAAATTCTGTCTTAAAAGCTTTGGAACAACTGCATGAATAGAACATATCAAATCTGATGACACTCAATACAAGCAAAAGTAACTACCAAATATTTACACTTGGTAAAAAAGAAAGAGAATTTAACATTCATTACAACGGACAATACGAGGTGCCGTCCAAAATTAACGCATAAAAAATTCTCAAAATTATATATTTGCACAAAAAAATCTGAAACACACATTTCATTTTTCTACATAGTCTCCTTCTTTGTGTAAACACTTTTGCCAACGCTCAACCCAATTTTCAAAGCATGTTTTGTAGGAGTCTTTGGACATATGTTTTATAGACTGGTACTCTGCTAATCTTAGGCTTGATCTTGAAGAAAATTGTCTTCCTCAGAGAGTGTCTTTCAGGGTGTCGAAATCACTTGGAGCAAGGTCGGGTGTAGGGAGGATGTCTGAGTGTCTCAATTCCATTTTCCAGCAGGAATTCAGTGACAATTTCTTTTTTGTTTTCGTCAAGCATTCTTGGCACCCAACAAGCACTCACTTTTGTCATTTTGAGGTAATCGTTAATGATCCTCACTACTGAACCATGAGTAAGGCCTGTCTCTTCACAAATTTCCTCTATGGTCAATCGGAGATCACTCAGAATGAGGTTATTGACACATTCTGTGTTGGCAGCCGTTCGTGATGAGCAAGGTCGGCCCGACCTCGGGAAATCGTGCTGGACACTCTTCCTGTTTTGAACTTTTCCATCCACCTATTCACATTGCTATAGTCCAGTGCTTCATCCCCACAAACTGAGACAAGTTCACGGTGAATATTGACACAGTTCTCACCTTTAGCACACACAAATTTGATGATGACACGCTGTTCTTCTCATGAAAACTCCATAATAATCAGTATACAAATAGCCACTTACAGAAACCGCCAATGAAACTTCACCCTTTGATCTAGGAGTCGGACTGATGCTCCACACGTAGCCCAAAGTTGTCGCCTTCTTCCTCCACCATCATATCTGCCGCAGCAGCAATCGTTCAGTCACAACAAAAATTTATGCGTTACTTTTGGACTGGACCTCGTACCTTCCTAGAACTCATGAATCAAAGTATCTAGGAGTCATTTTTGGCAGCAAGCTAACATGGAAAAATCACGTGAACTATATTTCAGGAAAAGCCTGCAAAAGATTCTCACTTCTGAAAAGACTAGCAGGAAAGAAATGGGGATGCTCTAGAAACACCTTGAACACTACATACAAAACATTTATACAACCAGTATTGACATATTGCGGAGAAAACCTAATCACTTCACCTTATATAAACGAGATAGAACGTGTTCAAAATCAAGCTCTTAGACTCATCACTGGTGGAATCAAAACAACCCCAAAAGATTCTATGAGATGCCTCACTAATACTAACAGCATCAAAATGATATTAGAAGAAAAAACACTGATCCAATATGAAAAACTTATCAGATTACCAGATAATAACTGGCATTCGTACAATCCTACCTGTAAATTAAAGACTCAAAAAAGTTTTATATCCATAGTCCATGAAATAAGACAGAAAATCAACGTCCCAAATTTAAAAGAAAACCTACAAATCAAACCAAACCCCCTAACATTAGTAAACATAGAGCATAATCTAAACTTAACAGAAGAAATACTAAAATCAGAAACAAGTACTGAAATAATGAAAACTCTGTCTCTAGAGACAATCAATATTAGATACTCCCCACAAGACTGGTTCCACATATACACTGATGGATCTTTGATCTCTAGGGAACAAGGAGCAGGAGCAGGTGTCACATGCAGCCTCTTCTCACTTTATAGATCTCTTGGATACGGGACAACAAATTTTGATGGAGAGATCACTGCAATAAGTGAAAGTCTTAGTAGTAGTAGTAGTAGTAGTAAGTATTCTGCCTTTCGGTAGGTTTTCAAACTTGGTACGCGAATTTTGTTTTCCAAAACCTTCTATCCTCTGCTTCCTCCTTCAGCATCCAATATTTCCGCTTTTCCCTTAAATCGTCCAACAGCTGAATTCTTTTTCTTCCGAGTCCAGTTGTTCCTTCTAGCCTTCCTTCTACGACGTCATGTAATAAGCAGTTTCTTCTTAGAATGTGCCCAATCCAGTTTGCTTTCCTGTGAAGAATTGTGTGTATGATTGACTTCTTCTCACCCACTCTACTCAGAACCTCTTTGTTTGTCACCATGTCCATCCACTTTATCTTTTCTATCCGTCTCCAGCACCACATTGGAAAACTTTCCAAATATTTCTTCTCTACTTTCCTTAAAGTCCACGTCTCTGATCCATACAAAGCAATACTCCAAATATAACACTTCACCAGGTTTTTACGTAGCTCTAGGTTCAGACTACTAGTTAGCAGAGTTCTCTTCTTCATAAATGCTTTCTTGGCCACGGCAATTCTTGATCTAATCTCCTTGGTGCAATAGGCATCTTTCGTCAGTAAACTTCCTAAGTATTTGAACTGGTTCACGTTCTCTAATTCTTGATATCCCATGATAATTCGAAGTGGCTCTTCTCTCTTCGATATCCTCATCACTTTCGATTTATCCATGTTGATTTCCATTCCATACTTTCTTCCTGTTTCCACCAGCCTGTCAATCATTCCTTGCAATATTTCTTGTTTCTTTGCCATAATCACCAGGTCATCCGCATATTTGATGGTGTTAATAGCGTTTCCTCCTATCACAAAATTCCTAACTCCTCCTAAGGCTTCTTTTGCTAACCAGTCTCCATAAAGGTTGAACAAGATGGGTGATATACAATATCCTTGACGCACACCTCTTCCTATTTCTACACTGTTGGTCACTCCACGTTCTAGATGCACTTTCACTTTTTGTCCCAGGTACAAATTGCAGATTAGTCTTCTGTCCTTCCAGTCAATGCCTATTGCTTTGAGTATGTCCATTAACTTTTCCCAATTCACTCGGTCAAAAGCTTTTTGCCAATCAATAAAGCAGACACACACTTCTTCGTTGACCGCTAAAACTCTCTCTGATATAATCCTTAGCATTCCAAGGTCTTAGGAATCTTTTATACCATATCAACAAATTCAAGAACGCAGTCATATTATCAGATTCTAAAGCAGCTATTCAAACAATTGCCTCCAACTATACATCTTCATCTCAATCAGCTGAAATCAAACACTCAACAAAAGAATTGCATTTCAATGGATAACATCTCATTGTAGAATTCTGGGAAACGAGAATGCTGATGTTTTAGCTAAAAAAAGGCAGCACAGCTGCTTACAGACCTGTCATTAAATCCACATTCCACTCTGTAAAAAGATTTATCAAATCCACATATAAGGACATCAACAAACAAAACCTCTCAATGGAATCTTAAGGCAAAAAATGGAACTCCCTGTATCAAAACCCACAGATAATTCCTGATCTACCACGCAAATCATCTGTAGCTGCCTTTAGACTGGCGACAGGTCATGACTGCTTAGCGAAACATCTGCATAGTATTGGAATATTTCAGTCCCCAAACTGCCCACTGTGCAATTCAAATGAAGAAATGAACTCGGAACATCTCAAAACATGTACTTCAGTGGCTAAATATGAGAATATCTACGAAAAATATTGGAGTGCAAACGTCTGGCATTAGAAAACAACAACAACAACATTGTTAAAACATTTCACATTTTGACAAAATTTCAGTCAATAATAAAGTAGCCCGCTTCTTCTGCTTCAAGTACAGGTTGGCATGTAATACGAGTCTTCCAGTATCTGTATGAGAATTTTCCTAATCTTGTAGAAGTGAAATTTAAATGCCGGATTTTCTAAGATGTTCTTTGTGTAGCTTGGAAGGGTACCTCTTGCCCTCTGATGTCTCATCTGTCTTCAGGGAACTGAACTTGATAGATATGAATGGAACTCATGGCTCATTCATTTTTCTTTGCCTGTTTTAGGTATCTTTCAAAGTGAACAGTAGGATCTAATATCGCGATATTGTTCTTCCTACTGATGTCTATGATGTCTGCTCTCCTGTTATAATCGTCTGCGGAAATATAATGAAACATAATGTGTGTTCTCAACGGAGAAACCTCCCGTGGTCTGCCTTGTATTCTGAATCAGTTGAGGAATTTGATGTTGTACTGGCATGTTGTCATGGTAGCTCAATGGTAGAGCATCAGCGCATTAAGCTGAAGATCCGTGTTCAAATCCCGGTTATGACATAAAATTTTTCAAGCTGATTCTTACTTGTATTAATATCCCAGACCTGGATTTAATGTCTATTTCCTTTCCCTCCACTTAATTAATAGTATATAAATAATAACTTGGCTTCAAAGTACCTACAAATGTAGGACACCATTGGATGTGTGTTCTCAACGGAGAAACCTCCCGTGGTCTGCCTTGTATTCTGAATCAGTTGAGGAATTTGATGTTGTACTGGCATGTTGTCATGGTAGCTCAATGGTAGAGCATCAGCGCGTTAAGCTGAAGATCCGTGTTCAAATCCCGGTTATGACATAAAATTTTTCAAGCTGATTCTTACTTGTATTGTAATAATGAACTTGTTCATGTACCTCCCATCCTTGTTGTTGCAGGATTTGTTGTGACAATTGTTATGCAGAAGTTCAGTGCTTCAGCAGAAACCCAGCACATGTCCAAGTATTTCTGTCTTGTTACATCTAATTTGGCGCAACGGGTAATGCCAAATGCTCTTCTGGGACCCAATCTTACTACAGTCACCTTGTGCGACATTTTCACTGCGTTGATGTTATTAAAATTTGAAATTAAATGTTTTAAGTGGCATGTGGCTATTTTTACCTGAAATGAGTGGGTATACAGAAATAAATGGCTTTTCTCCAAAATCACCCCATCCCACTTGTCTCTGATAAAAGGGGTTCTACCATATTATTAGTAATAATAATAATAATAATTATTATTATTATTACTACTACTACTACTACTACTACTACTACTACTACTACTACTACTACTACTACTACTAGTACTAGTACTACTACTGCTACTACTACTACTGCTACTACTACTACTGCTACTACTACTACTGCTACTACTACTACTACTACTATTAATTACAATTTTTTTATTTTTTTGAAGAAACATTAGTACAGAATACAAATGCAATAAAGTTATCTTTCAAAACTGGCAACAGAAACAGTAAATCAATTATTCTTCTCTATAGAAAATTGACTTCAAATTTCCACCTCTCTCTCTAGCTTCTTCCATAGACTGTGATTTTCATACAGACTGTTGGAGAAATAGAAGTTCATAATAATTAACCATGTGCAGCCAATGTTACTGTTATAGTTTTCAAGAGTGTATCTTCTTCATTTTACTTGGAACCTATGTATGCCCAGTATTAATTTTTTAACATTGCAGTGAGACGCGTGGTATTAAAATAATATTAAGAAGTGCAACTTACATCTCAAAGACGCTAAGATAAGAAATTCAGGAGTTCATAAATACATTACTTGGGTATAAGAAAGTGCATCATCAAGATCCTCAGTACATTCTAATAATCATAATTCTTTAAACAAATTTGTATATTATGCAAATTTATATATTATTATATTTATCTTTAAGCTTTAAGCATGTAGTGTTGCAATGCATCGGAGCATGCTGTTAGTAGCTAATAATAAAAAAATTTTAAAAAAATCACTGTGTCTCAAAACAAGAAGCAAATGTTCCCAAGATGCATTACATTTATCGTGCAACTGATTCTGTTTTCAGGTGTGTTGAAACCGATCCACTGTCTAAGCTGGTGAACACTTACTTAGATCCCGATCAATGTGAACCACTTTATAAGGACAAGCTGCAGTTTTACCAATCTGCTGGGCTAAGAGGAGTTGTGCTGCTCATAAAAGCAGAGATGAAATCGGGAACTAGATTCTATGAGCTCGACGCTTCCCTCACTCTCAAAGAGAATCTCATGGGAAAAACTGTCATAGAGTTTCCAACCATATATGTAGTGCTAAGGGAGCACAAGCATGTTTTTGATATTATAGGTAACTATAAATTATATTTTTTTTAAAAAGGGATATTACTGAAAATGGGGAGAGAGAAAATTAGAACAGTAAATGCTTCAGCCATAAAATTCCTTATGGAGGCCTCCAATAAAATACCCTTTTTAACTTTTTCACTGCTACTGACGTATATGCATTACTGCGAAAATCTGCATGAAAGCAGAGATATAATATTTATCATTATGCTTTATGTTAAAATATAAGGATTTTTATTCACTTGTTATGATTGCCATTCATGAAAACCAGATATTCTAATAAAATTTTCATCATCAACTTCAAACTTAGGGCCCACTTAAAGGTCAATACAGTGTAAAAATTCAGGTCTGAAAGGGTTAACGAAACTCAGAGGAACTTATTTTTTTCCATTGAGTAGGAGTTTTGTTGATTTCAAGGCTATGAAAAATTCCTATAAGCTGAAAATCGCTATAGAAGTATAAAAAAAACAATGTTAAATGTCCTGTAAATTAAGATCTTTGTGTTATTAAAACACAAAGTGAAAAAGGATTTTTCCATTAGTAAGAATGTTTATTTCACTCACATAACTTAACCACATGGTCTTCTTCAACAGATGAAATCTTTCTTCAGCTTTTCTGTCTTCATACGCTTCAGAAGATCAAAAACATGCTGCCATTTTTTTATATTTATCCTGAACATTAATGATTGCTCTCTCATGAGCAGTTATGTTTTTCCTCGGTCATATACTGCGTTAACGTAATCATGTTTGACGCACCAGAAACTGAAGATGAACAGGGTAAAATGCCAAAGTTTAGAATGAAGTTTTTTAGACAGTGAAGCTTTACTAATTATTCAAAAGTAGTCAAACATTTAAAACGCTTTTAGCTCACTTTACATACCATTACTAGGACATGTTTCAAAAGGTTAATTCCCTCTCGCTCTGGCCAAAGCGCCAGTCGACCGCTAGCCGACGATGGGAGGGAATTAACCTCTTGAAACATGTCCTAGTAATGGTACGTAAAGTGAGCTAAAAGTGTTTTAAACGTTTGACTACTTTTGAATAAAGGGTAAAATGCTAACTTTACCATGGCTATTTAGCTCATGAATCAGTGAGCAATCCAGTGTAAGAATATGTGGGATCTCAACCATTTGCAAGTGTCTATCATCATAATTTTACCAATTTATTTTTATCACTTTCATTCGATCGCACTTACATGTAATTTTATCAATTTATTTTTATCACTTTCATTCGATCGCACGGTGTGCAAAAGAAGATAGGACAATAATAATATAATTTTATGCATGGTGAAGCATTTTAAATCTCATATAATAATAAAATATACACTCTAGGACATAAAACTGACACCTGAATTTTATGTCTTAAGCCTGTCTTAAATGAACAGAAATCCGTTTAAAATGAGAATAATCTTAGGTTTTGAACACTAGATTTTGCATCACCAGAAAAAAAATGGTTTCCCCTACTAAAAATTCATGACAATGGTACACAGAAAGTCATTTACAGCATACAAGTGTTTTCTAATTTTTTTTTTTTACATCTATTTGACTGTGAGTTCTGCACTTCCGGGCTGTATGGCCGTGGTATATACAGTAAGTGTCTTGTGCTGAAGATGCCCGACGCAGCTCGCGGCGAAACTTCAGCACAAGACACTTATAGACCACGGCCCTACAGCCCGGAAGTGCAGAACTCATTAAACGCCAGCCGTGAAAGCTTAAGCACATACATTTATTTGACTTTTGTGACTTCAGTAGCATGTGTTGCCATCCCTAGCTCTAATAACTTCTACTAGGCAACGTGACATGCTTTGGGTTATCTTTTCTGGGGGTTATTTCCCCATTCTTCTTCTAAAGCTACTCAAAGTTCATTTATGGTTTCTTTGCTGAATTCTCCTCAATGTAAGTTAATGTCCCAAACATGTTCAATGGGACTTATTTCGGGACTGTGACAGTGGTGGATCCAGGGGGAGGGCCTTGGTTTTTCTTTTACATTGATTTAATTCTTTTTATTTATCGAAAATAATTACCTAATGAAATTGAATGTAATTGAATACAAAACAAAAATAAAAGCATTTATGTACTTTTCCTATCTTAACCTGAGGATTGTAAAATGCAAGTTTAATAGTATTTATATTCTAGAAGCCTTGTATCAAATGTGTAGACAGCAGTTGTTCTAGTCCCTTATCTTTAATTATTATTATAAATGATTACATTGATTTCAGACCCCTCTTTTTGGGTTATTCCAAACCCCCACATCTCCCAGTAATTTCAAATTCTTTTATGTTGGCTTCTCCTTCATTAAGTTCTGGACTGCAAGCTGGTCAGTCCATAATGTTAATGCCAACTTCCAATGGAAACCTGTTCCACAGTGTGTGCCCTAGTAGTATCTTATATCAGGACAAAATTAACACCAATAAATGGTGCATAAGGCACGACTTCTTCATTTATGCACTCTTGAAGGTGCTGTCATGATGCCTTTGGGCAAACACACAAGCTCTATGTGGATTATGATGAAAATGCCAGCCCATTCCATCGAAAGGCACACTTGATGACAATACAGCTGGTGCATGCTGCTCTCTTCATCTTTTCCACATATGTTCTTGACATCTGATGAATACAGGGCAAAACGGGACTTGTCCGTAAACAAGACAGACAGACAGTCTTCAAGCTGTGTGAGGAGGTTTAGGATACCGTCCCATGTTTCCGGAGTCTTCTTGTTATTGTCCTAACCTCCACAACAGTCTGTGAAGAGCAACAATGCCAGGCTCGCCCTATGGAACAGATTTCCATTGTACCTAATGAAGTTGGTGTCAACATTATGGATTAGCCTGCACAATGTTTCGACCTGAATCCCATTGAACATGTTTGGGACATTCTCCTGAGAGAGATTAATCAAAGAAGAACTGTTCCAAAAACCATAAATGAGCTTCAAGCAGCTTTAGAAGAAGAATGGGAAAATATCCCCAAGAAAGCGTGTGAGAATAATCCGAAGCATGTCACATCACCTACAAGAAGTGGCAACACATGCTACTAGAGGTGACAACACATGCTACTGAAGTCACATATATTTATTGTTTTATTTGGCTATCAGAAGATGTCTAGGAAACATTCCAAAATGGATTAAATAAATAAATACTTCATCATCAGTTAAAAACAGTCCTTTCGGAAAATCAACTCACAACACTAATGTCTTAATGTTTTTAGTCTACAAAGTGATTAATAACTTAAGTAATGTTTATTGTTTGTTTGTTTATGTTTATTCCGAATTTGTGTTCCCTTGAGTGGGTCCCCTCGATTACACTGTATTTCTCGGGGGGCCCATCAATAAAACTGCTTACACTAATTTGTTACAAAGTATTGTGTGTCAGAGTCGAAGTTCCCTGACTCAGCTTACTCAGCTAATACCTCTAGCCGTGCTGTAAACTTATCAGATATTACATATTCCTTATAGTAGTAGTAGTAAGTATTCTGCCTTTCGGCAGGTTTTCAAACTTAGTACGCGAATTTTGTTTTCCAAAGCTTTCTATCCTCTGCCTCCTCCTTCAGCATCCAATATTTCCGCTTTTCCCTTAAATCGTCCCACAGCTGAATTCTTCTTCCAAGACTAGTTGTTCCTTCCAGCCTTCCTTCTACGACGTCATGTAATAAGCAGTTTCTTCTTAGAATGTGCCCAATCCAGTTTGCTTTCCTGTGACGAATTGTGTGTATGATTGACTTCTTCTCACCCACTCTACTCAGAACCTCTTCGTTTGTCACCATGTCCATCCACTTTTATCTTTTCTATCAGTCTCCAGCACCTCATTAGTGCCATGGCACTTTCCTATTTTGGTCAACCTCTTTTTTCATCCCCTTACGTTTGTAATTTCTTACGGTGAATAGGCCTATTCTTGCCCTGTGCGCTTGAATATCAATCCCCATTTTGTTAGAACACTCACTTTTTTGCTTATTTAATTGTGGCTTACACTAAATTCTTCTAGCACCACTTTGCGTGACTCAGCACCACAACACAACTGCTTCCTACAGTGACTAAACTCTGAATGTGTTCTGAAGTCACATATAAAGTAAATCTTTAAAAATATTAGAGAACATTTCTTTCCTGTGAATGAAAAAAAAAATTACTTTTTGTGCACTGTTACAAATTTTTAATAAAGGCAACTGTTTTTTCTGTTGAAAATTTAAGACAGACTTAAGACGTAAAATTCAACTATCCATTTTTTTTCCCCTGAGTGTAATAACACTCATTCATACACTTGTTCGACAACACTTCATAGCACAAAACGCACTGTGGTTTCTGTTCACTTTCATCATCGCACCAAGTAAATCCTTATTCCAAATACAAAATATATTTCCTATTGTACTTTTTCTTTGAACTGCTTACTTCAACTTTCATAGCAGTGTCACATTTACTCGCCATAACAACACCCGTTTCACAGTTAGAATTAGTTTTGCTTGCATCACTTGCTTTTCTTTTTAAAGTCCCTGTTCTAAGACAATTTTCCATTATTAAAACACTTTTTGAAAAATATTAAAACCAGAGTTAACTGACCTCACACTTTCCACAAATATAACTTAGCACATTTGAAGACTTACTGAGGAACCAGGATTGCCAGTCCAGAAGCAGGCATAGTCATTAAAATGAAGACGCCACATTGTCGCAAAATTTAAAAATATTTAATTTGATTGGTTGTCCTAAATGTGAGAATCTGGAAATTCATATGTGACAATTTTTGTGAGAACAGGCTTAAAATCTCATAAGTTCATTACTTGAAAGACCATAAACACTAGAATACTCTGAAGGAGTACTACTGAGCCATAGCAACTGCAAGTGCTTAACACAGGTTTACCGGTATCAGACATTTGGGCACCTCCAACAATAAAACCCTTGTTAAGAGAGCATCTCTAATAACAAATTCCGACAAAGTCTTATTTTTTAGGGTTTTGAATGAAAGAGGGAACCGTAGACGCCAGTGCATCAGGGGTTTCAAACTGTGGTTCGTAACTGCAAAAGTAAGGAAACTTGCAGTAGAACCTGTATTTTCGAAGATTTTAAAATCTTTGACATCTAGTGTCCATTTTATGTGAAAAATTTTACTTCTTTACTTTCCACTTGCTTTATGATATTTTTTAATTATGTCTGCGGACCATATGCACCATCAATATTAATATTAGATGGAAATCTACAGTGAAGTGTTGATATCTGTAGCAAGATTGAGATCGGAAATATACACACTAAACTTCATTAAAAGGTATATTTACCCAGGATGATCATTTCAACGGGTAGCTGATGATGGTGAGAAGACCCGTTGAAATGATCATCCTGGGTAAATATACCTTTTAGTGAAGTTTAGTGTGTATATTTCCGATCTCAATCTTGCTACAGACATATGCACCATCTTCATGGACCACCAGTGCTTTAGAGTAATGTATAGTATGATATGTCCCAATCTTTTAGCGATTAATTTAATCTAATAATTTTTTAATTCATTTTTAATTAGCTCTCCTACTTCTCCATTGCACACTCTTCCTTCGTGTATTTTTTTCTACCATATATTTTTCATTCAGTGCCTCTTTCTTTATTTCAAACTTGGCAACTTGAGTCACTTTGCTTAGCCATCATAGCATCTTTGCCATACAGACTTTACTTCAAAGAAGAGAAAATGTTTCAGAACCTTAAATCCCTATCATCATATGATATTCATCCAGAAAGTAAGTTCCAATCGTCAGTAAAGAAAACAAAAGCATCTATAAGTAAGAAATATTTATTGCAATATTTGCAGAGATGCACTGGCTACTTCTCTACGTAGTCGTAGTTACTGGGGCATTTATCGTAGCATTGTACCAACAATTGTATGTCCATGTCATAGGACTCTGCTGCCAATGTCATGAGACAGAAGAGATGTGTACTGGATAGTTTTTTCACCCAATATTAATTTTCCAGATCCGTAGAAGAGAGTACAGGAGATAATAATTATAATATAAAAATAAAAATTCCAAATTTGCAGTTTTAACAAGAGTTTGCCTTATTTATTATTCAACAACCACATTAAAATTTGAATAGCGCACATTAAACCACATTGTCAATTAAAATATATTAAAGCTTGACATAACATGACAAGGGCATTCATAATTTACAGTTTTGACAATAGACACTCAATATAATAAGCCAATAGCAATTAATAATTCAGATATATAATGGCACAAAATATGATGCTTGCGTAAAGAAAGCTATATAAAGAACGGAGGAATGACCTCAAAGGCCTATAGTAACTGGCAGTGTAATTCCATACTATGCGTGTTTAAGATATATTATGTACATTTCCGTAAATAAAGAACAAACGAAACAACGTATCATAATAAGAAACAAAAAATATACAAAACAAAACGAACTGAAACTAGACAAAGAACGGATTTATAGACTGAAAAGATTATATAACAAAACAACGGCAAAGAAAGAAAGAAAAAAAAATTGGAAAAGAAAAGATTAAATAAGCGGAACCTGAACTAAAGAAAGCCCTAGAATAGAACAAGAAAAATTTGCATGGCGTGAAGCACCAAAATGAATTAAGCAAACGAAATAGAAAAAACTAGTAAGCAACGCTTAAGACTGATACATATTTAAAAAAAGGAAATCAGACCATACCTTGCATAGAATGACCATGCGGCCAGATGAATGAGTCGACTTATGTGAAGTTACATTTCAAGATGTAACACTACGAAGCACAAAAACTGGTCTACATGCGTCCTTCCAGAGAGCAGCCGGCGATCTGAACCAAGTGGAAGGCAAACGATACGGCAAAACACTAGCTCCACATTATGGCAGAAACATTAAACATGCAAGAATAGAATAAAGAGAGCAAATAACAAATAATTATATATAAAAACAATAAATAAAGAAAAAATTCCAAAAATACTTAATTAGAATGAATAACTAGAATGAACAATTAATTGCGCGAGGTCGGGACTATAGGGTGGATGGTCGAATATCTCCCATCCAAACTGAAGGAACTGGTGACATGAGCTGTATGGTGCCAAGCATTGTCATTCAAAAGCTTAATGCCTCTTGTGAGCAGTAGGCAGGAAACATTATTAGTGCATCCATTTTCTCCTAGTGCTGTTCAACAAACACTTGTGTCACAAGTCTGAAACTGCATTACAGCATTCCCACATCTCTGGATGTGATCAGAACTTACATTCTGGGTGAGCCTCCTAATACACATTATGTCTGTTGTGAGCATCCCTTTTTCTCAACTAATACAAAGCCTACAACAATGAATAACATATCAGTGGGTATGATTTTTTACTGACTTCTGACATAGCATACTCCTGATCCATTATTATAGGAGCAAAATTCCTCCGACACTGGGACTTGAACCCAGGACCTTTGGCTATTCGCGCCAATGCTCTACCAACTGAGCTAAGCCGGAGTTCAATTCACAGCGCCAGATGGAACCTCCCTCCTATGACATAACTTGTCTGTCTGTGAGGTAGACCATGAGGGCAATCAGTCATAGGAGGGAGGTTCCATCTGGCGCTGTGAATTGAACTCCGGCTTAGCTCAGTTGGTAGAGCATTGGTGCGAATAGCCAAAGGTCCTGGGTTCAAATCCCAGTGTCGGAGGAATTTTGCTCCTATAATATTCTCATGTAATGTCCAACAGAGACAATAATCTGTGGTTCATGAAAGCTTAAATATATCTATCCTGATCCATTGTTTTCACAAACTCATGCTTTAAGTCCTGCCTTCGTGTGAAGCAGAGACAATTGAATGCGCACATTAGGGTATCTTATTCTATATCAGAATATGAAGTGAAAAAATATTGACCATGTCCAAGGTAGAGAATATTATATGTGAGTGTAATACAACAAATTTTTATTTATCTGAACTTGTATTACTAATATTGATTTACATGAATTAATATTTTTGTATAAATGATAGAAAATGAGAAACAAAATATTCATAATTGTATTCTGATAGGAAATATTGTTTACAAAGAGGCCTTGTAAATATATTAACATTGATAAATTTTCACATAACTTAGCTATTTCACTTAGCTATTTTCACATAACTTCAACAACTCAAGAAAAAACTAAATCACTTGGGGTTGGAGGGTTCCCATGGTTTACTGGTTGTTGTTGTTGTTGTTGTTGTTCGTTGTTGTTTCAAGATGCTACTGCCTCCCATCATGGTGGAAGTGCTCCTGCGTCCCTCCTTATTTGTATATTGCCTGCAGGATGATGTGTCACCCTGCCAACGGGAGGAGGAAAGAATGGGATGATAGGTCAAATGGATGCGTCAGGAAATTAAAGTTTCATTTTGGTTTTCGTGATGTACCTAAATAATGCCTTAGAGATTGAGACTGATGGTTTGGATAACAGATTGTCCATGTGAAGAGGTCCCGGTCCGTGTATGTGATAAATGTCATGAATGAGTCTAGAAGAGTGTTGGGTATATATCTGGCATCCAAAAAACATGTGATTGATTGTTCCCCGTTCCCCACATGCACACAAAGGTGAATCAGCAAAATTTAATTTATATTGATACTCGGGTACTAAGGCTGTATGAAATTTTAGACGATAAAAATAAACAGTGGCTAATCATGGCGCATGTTTTTTCCTCCTCAGAAAGAAAGTCCGGGAGTCGTGAGTGGGAAAAACACTGGGTACGATGTTTCAAGTGTAGAGCTATGTCAGACGGTGGTGCCAAAAAATTGGCATCTATTTGATGTTTAAATTGTGAAAGATTGGCCAGTTGGTCAGCTGTATCGTTACCCTCAATTCCAGAGTGTGAGGGAATCCAGACCAGTCTTACAGATAACCCCTGTCGATGCATGTTATGTAAGAGTGATCGAATGAGAAAAACGTAAATATTATGATCTTTCACGAAGGGGCGAGCTTGAGTTTGCAACATGGCCTGATTGGCAGAAAAAATGATAGTGGAACGATGTTTCTGCTGATATGAGTCTTTGAGAGCTGTGTATAAGGCTATATTTTCTGCCGTGTAGATGGAAATAGTGCGATGTAATTTCCAATTTCTTCCGTATGCTTGTGTGGCATTGTAATATGCAGCCCCTACATTGTCTGTTGTTTTGGAACCATCCATAAAATAAACTTGTGTCGAACCGTCTTGTAATAGATTCCTGGTATATTGATGAAAGCAGGTGGTCGGTATGTCCTTGGTCTCTGCGAAGGTGTGCAGGTCTATATGCAAAGTAGCCGGAAGCAAGTGTCTATCCATAAGATAGTGCGGATGAACCGGTGTGGTATATATATATGATCATATTGACAGAAGAGATCGATCTTTTACGCGAAATGTTCCATCGGTAAAGGTCGAGAAATAGGATGTGTTACAGTTAATTGGTGTAAGTAACGAAGCTTGTGTAATAGAGGGTTTCTTGAATGGCGAAAAAGCTGCTCTCCCTGTTTGAGGGCTTTCAGATTCTGCCGGTACTGAAAATTGACATGTGGAAATTCTTGCATTACACGATTCAAAGACGGATTGCCATTTAGTCGGAAAATAGTCTTGTATAATTGAACGAACAATATCTCCTTCGGTTCTCTTGTGAGAGGTTTGTACAAACAAGAGATCCGTAATCCAGCTTGGATAGAAAAAGTGGATAAATCAGATTGTATAAAATAAGGTGATTGACTCCCCAATATTTCCCAGATATCGCTTTTAGCAATTTTAGTTTGTTGTAACATGCTTGTAATTGGGCTTTAAAGTGAGTGTTAAAGGTGAGTTTAGAATCAAACAATACCCCTAAGAATCGTGTTGACGTCTCCGCTGGTACCGTTAAAGGTCCTAAATCTAATGTATATCGTCGTTTGGGTGTACCAGGCCGAAAGATTTGAAATTTCGTTTTGTTCAAATTAATGTATAGTCCTATCTCCGCTAAGTAGGCGATGTGCTGTTGGACGGAATCACTAAAAAGTCTCAGATCCTCTTGA
Organism: Ectobius pallidus; assembly: GCA_964059195.1. Classification (NCBI taxonomy): domain Eukaryota; kingdom Metazoa; phylum Arthropoda; class Insecta; order Blattodea; family Ectobiidae; genus Ectobius; species Ectobius pallidus. The sequence continues at coordinate 32,609,845 of CAXKWD010000009.1, forward strand.
ATGTGTTTCGGATCGACTGATCTGTATAAACAAATATCATCTGCATATTGAATCGATCTGTTCGGAGTAGGATGAGGTGTATGGAGGTCCCGAACAAATAGAGCATATAGGATGGGGCTAAGAGAGGAGCCTTGTGGTAAGCCATACGATGTAAAGCGAATGGCCGAGTTATTAAACTTGGTCGGTAAAGTGACAGAGCGGTATCTGAAAAGCTTGTATAAGATATGAAGAAAAGCGGAAGGCAGATTATAGTAAGACAGTCGTCGAAATAAAAGAGGTATAGTGATCGAATCGTAAGCACGGGAGATATCTAAAAAACAAGCCGCAACAAATTGTTGTTTATGAAATCAATGGCCGTGTCAGTCGTTAGAAGATGGATATTATTTTCCGCATTAAAGTGGCGACGAAAACCAAACTGTGTCGTTGGCCAAAGAGAGTTCCGTTTGAGATAAAAGGTCAATCTATCTGTAAGAATTTTTTCGGAAAGTAGAAAGCAAAGTGATCGGCCGATACTCCTGAACGTTTTTGCCCGAAGTTCCGGGTTTAGTGATAGGACAGACTACTGTAGCCATCCATGATGCAGGGACCTGCCCCGTCCGAAGTATCTTGTTGTAAGAATGCGCTAAATGTTCAATAAAATCAATGGGTGGGGCTTTGAGCATGGTGTACGTAATATCGTCCGGACCTGGGGCCGACGAGCGTGTTTTGGTGTTTACAATCTGGTCTATTTCTACAGGGTGAAAATCTCAGAGAAGGGGATGAGTTGAGGAGTAGTCGTCTCTAGTAAAAGGAATTGGTTGGTCCATAGCGGAAGCTGGTGCAACCATATCCAGAAAAGAGTGTTGTAAGTCTATATCACAGGCAGTGGGTGCCACCGTGTGATTATCTGTCCGTCTGATAAACCATGCTAATTTTTTCCAAATGTGAGCGGTCGGAGTGTCTAGAGTAATAGTGGTGCAATAGCGTCGCCAGGAATTACGTTTCGTTTTATTGAGAATCTTTTTTGTTTTTGCTTCTTGTCGTTTGTAGGCCATGAAAGTCTCTGCTGTCATGTTTGATCGATATTGTTTTAACTGTTGACGCCTAGCGTTTATTGCAGCAGCACACTGTTTGTTCCACCAGGGTGGATGTTTAGCCGGAAAAGAAGGTGTAATGGTATATGGATGGTATTGGGAAAGATATGTGGTCAATAAACTTTCTAAGTCCTGGTATTCCGGTTCCGTGTTTGTCCATTGTTATAAGTGCTTGGAAATGTACGATGTTAGTCTATCTTTGTCTAAAGTGCCAGTTCTATTTGTTCAAAAGAGTTTGTTAAGTATAAAAGACTTGTGGTGGAGAGTTATGTGTATAGGAAAATGGTCACTATTGCACGTGTCTGGAATTGGAGAGCAATGTATGAGAGGAAGTAAAGCATCAGAACAAATGATAAGATCCGGCATAGAATCTTGTTGATGGCTGTAGCCTATCCACGTTGCATAGTGAGAATTTAGGATATGCCATCTTCTACTGTTACATATCAAAATAAGCGGATGTGAGAAAAGTCTCCAAGGAAGGCGGCCAAGAAAGTGGGGTATATTGAAATCCCCGCAAACTAGCGTGTTGTATCCCGGTAAATCCGGTATTATGTCTTTCCAACGGTCGAGTGAGATATTACTGCGTTCTGAATTATATATGGCAAAAAGATATATATTGTGAAGAATGATATGAATCATTTCCATATGTGGAAATGGTTTTAGATCTGAGGATATATGCAGCATGTAAAGATATAGGCTATATATATATATATATATATAAATATCACCAAAAAAAAATCTGATGTGAAAGTCACATAACTTCCTCTGCCCAAATAAAAGTTTGCAGCATTTACGCTAATTATGCTATAAATATCTTATAGCCCCTTCTTTGAATGTTGCGACTAAAAACGCAGGCTATGGGGAAAAAAACAAGTGACTGCAAACGTTTATTGAACTTTCCGCTGTTAAGAATAATTTCCGAAATTTATCAAATATTCCCCTCAGACATTTCTTTACTGTAAGCAGGGCCAAGAGTACATTTTTCTCACTTCACGTGCTTATATAGAATAAAATGCCTTAAATGTCCGTGTATTGAGTTGTTCACCAGGCAAGTTGGTAGGTTACAACCACCATTCAGAGAATGTTTTTGAAATGGTATAAGCAATCCATGTACAAAATTTAAAGGAAACTGTTAGAGCCGTTTATGAGAAAATAGGAAAAAACAAAATATTCTTCATGTAAAGTCTCCTTAAATATAAGAGAAGGTTGTCGCCAATCTTCACAGCCTCAGAAGGTACCTAACCCAAATACAAAATTTTGTTTTCGTACGATTTACAAGAAGCCGTATTGCAAAAAGCATGTATTCACAGTGGGTTGCTTATAACTACCCTTCAGAGAATTTGTTCGAAAAAATGTTTCAAATAAAAGTTTTAGCTCTTGGTACAAGCAATCCATGTGCAAAATTTAAAGAAAATCGTTAGAGCCGTTTTCGAGAAAATCGCGAAAAACGAAAATGTCTTCATGTAAAGTCCCCTTAAAAATAAGGGAAATTTTTCGCCAATCTTCGAATCACATCTTCAGAAGGTACCTGACCCAAATACGAAATTTTGTTTTCATACGATTCTCCGTTTTGGAGCTAGCCTGTTCACAAACTTCCACACAGACAGACACACACACAGACATGTTTCCAAAAATAGTATTTTTGGATTCAGGGGGCTTTGAAACGTGTATATATGCTAAAAACTCAACTTCGAATTTTAGGGTCGAAAACAATACTTCCTCTACCTATAGTACCTATGGTACGGGCAGAGGAAGTAAAAAATTTTGAACGGGCGGTGGTTTCGTACTTAGGGAGGCATGAAACGTAAAGATATGAAAGAATTTTCGAAAGTCATGACATGGTATCGATTACAATAGGTAGATTATGGCTTATTCATTAATAGTCAGTGAGAAGACCTACTAACAGTAGATGTAAAATATTTGAGTGAAAATTACCGGCTATGCTTGGAACACATCGAAAACAGCCAGTTCATGAATTCCTATAAGAACTTGCTAATTAAAATTCCTGTACAGATGGTGTACAACTAGTGTGACTGAAAAGCCCAGACTTGGTAGGTTATGAAGGTAATCTTTGAATATAGGGCCTCAGTGTCAATTAGTATTCCTGTAGACTTCTTGCCAGGGAGGGTTCTATAGATATTTAAATAGCCATGCAAGCTTTGAGCTAAATAGGATTTTTTGTTTTGTTCAATGGACATCCTGCGGTAATTGAGGATAGGTAGATCAATCATTAAAGTCATATGTTGCCATGTAAGATAGAGAAACAAAATACACTCTCGACAATGAAAAGCAGGATGAACAGCATGACAGCCTATATTCAAACACTACTCTTTAATATCATTTATTATTTAAATGATGATGATTTTAAAGAAAATACTATGCCTAAATAACGGTTAACAACAGCCTATTTGGGTATTGCTTACCTGTTCTTAATTAAAATGCAATACCTGTTTTATTATTTCTTCAATTTAAAATTCAGATTTGCAATAAAGAAGAAAATTGTGCATTTTTCTCTCTTAATATAACATATTTTGTGATGTGTTTATGTATTTTCCCAAGTCATTTGATATGATAAGAATGTAGGTTTCAGTTACTTGCCGCATGAAGCGCTAGTGTCGCCCAGCTAAAATGTTGTCATAGGGTTTTTAACACACAGTTTCCTTACTCCATTAATACTTATACTGTGGCTATACCGTCAGAACTTAAAATAAATCCTAATTTCCTACTGCTAGGACCACCCTGATTGTTAATAATTCGACCAAGTAGATATTTGTTGAAAGAGTGGCTAATTATAAAGAACAAAAAATTGGGGTACAAAAGTTGCAGAGATAATTTAAAATTAGGACCATTAAGAAATGAAGTATGATTATATCACAAAAATTTCCCTTTTCTGCTTTGGTTAATCCGATCAACTAATTGCTAACAAAATATTGACCTCTGCAAGTGACCCCTTTCTTCCAATTGAGTGTACCAGATCATTTATTTTCAGAAAATCAGCAATGCGTGTAACTATAATAAAACCATAATTTTATTAAGTGCCAGTATGGTACTTTATGAGATTGTATGGTGAACGGGAAATGTCTGTCTGTGTGTCTGTATGTGTGATAACTTGAACATGCTTTATTGGATTTTCATAAAACTTGGTATACACATTTATAATGTCCATGGGAAGAAGCCTGTTGATTTTGGACCAAATCAGTTGACCGGTACCAGAGTAACTACTAATTAAAGGTCATATGCTTTTTAAAAGGCAAATCATGACTAAACTACAAAGCCGCATTGCTAATCACTGAGGGCCTTGACTACAATACAGTCATATTTTTGTAAATTTATTATATCATGCCTTAAATTGTATTGGAAGTTAATACAGTGAAGTTATATAACATAATAATTATATAAGAGTTGAATTTTTACAAAAAAACTTCACTTTTGGTATAGTTTACCTGTACTAGTTTCGGCGCCTTCGCAACCATTGTCAACAGCTATACTTCAACTATAGCTGTATATAGCTGAAGTATAGCTGTTGACAATGGTTGCAAAGGCGTCGAAACTAGTAAAGGTAAACTATACCATAAGTGAAGTTTTTGTGTAAAAATTCAACTCTTATATAATTATTATATCATGCCTTGCTTTAGATGTGAGGCATTTGTTGTAATTTCTTTCTGTTGCTATCAAACTTATTCCTTCACATATGCTTATCAAAATAGTTGTTGTTTTCTAATGGCGAGACACTAGGAATCCATCCATGAGTCTTCTTCACTCCAATACAATTCTGGGAGGTTCTTCTGTTTCTGGAGATTAGGGTCCAATTGCTGACATTGCAGTAAATGTTCTCCATTCATTTTTGTAGTCTGATTTTTACAAATGGTACGAGGGCTGGTCAATAAGTAAGGTCTCCAACACTCTAGCCCAAGCTCACAACGTCGGACGAGAGAGTTGGCGCCACTGCCATGTCTCGTTATCTCTCCTCTTTCAAACGAGCCATTGCTACAGCCGCTGAACCTTTTAGTGTCCGAGATGGAGATGTTTGAAATGGATCTCCCGATTTCCGTCCACGCCAAGTGCGGCCTCCGCAAATGCACCTCGCACAAACCTTTTGGAACATCAATTTGTCACTCAAAATGATCTGTATGGAACCTTTGGAAATGTCAGGAAGCAATAAACAAAGTTCACAAGTAGTAACGCGTCGATCTTGTTGCACCAATTCGACTTTTGCCACCATCTCATCTGTGATGGCTGTTGATGGTCTCCCACTTCACTCTTCATCATGAATATTTGACGGCCCTGTTTAAACTCACTAACCCATTTACGCACATTTTTTTATGTCCATACATCCCTCTCCATAAACTTCGCAAAGCTGTCTGTGAATTTCAATCGGCGGAACTTTTTTGCAGTAAGAAACCGTACGACTTGGCGGGGACGGAAATCGGGAGATCCATTTCAAACAGCTCTATCTCGGATACTAAAAGGTTCAGCGGCTGCAGCAATGGATCATGTGAAAGAGGGGAGATAACGGGACATGGCAGTGACGCCAACTCTCTCGTCAGAAGTTGTGAGCTTGGGCTAGAGTGTTGGAGACCTTACTTATTGACCAACCCTCGTACAATGTTCAGATTCATATATTTCCATGCGATACAGATGAGCCACCAGGCAGTCATGCCCAGTGCTTAGTCTGAAGGTTGCTGTTGCCTCTTTCCTAGGTTTTGTTTTGGTCTCCTGCCATGCTCCTCTGATATTTTTCCAAGTTTTGCCTTGGGATAATTTTAATGCTTCTTCGTGGAACAGGTCTCTGGTTCGTTTTGTTACTAGTCTTCTTACTGTGTTAGTGTCTATTGATGTTGAATTGGATTAAGTGCCGCTCCCTTCTTAGCTAGATGGTCTGCAATTTCGTTCCCCGAAATATTAACATGTGACGGTATCCATTGGAAGGCTATTGTTTTTCCTTGTCTATTGAGAAGTTTTAGTGTTTCTCTTGCTTCTTTTATAGTTCTAGATATTGGCTGGCCGTTGGAAGTTATCGCCTGGATTGCTGCTTGTGAATCGATTAGAAGGACTGCTTTTTGGAAGGCTTTTGGTCTAAGCAGAAGTTGTTGTAGAGCTATGTTGATTTCTGTCGTTTCTTCTTCAAAGCTTGTTTTGTTTTTTTCCTACAGAAACATAGTGAGAGAATAATTCACAGCTTATGCCTGCTCCTGCTCCAAGATCTTTACTGGACAGTGAACCATCTGTGTAGACTCTCAAATAATCATTCGCTGGATACCTTTCTTCTATAGTTGCCAGTGCTAGCTGTTTTAGCTCCTGTGTGAGATGCTCATCTTTTTTAACATTATGAATTAGTGACAGGTTAGTATTGAACGTCTGGTAATGTAGCGGGTTGACTGGCGTACAATATTTTTCAATATTTTGTGGGATATTAAGAAGTTGTAGGTAATTGTTTGCCGTTGTGACAGGTGATGATTGGGTTTTAAGCTGGTGTTCTGGACTATCTTGGATCCAAGTGGTATTAGGTAAAGCCTTCAATTTTGTGGTAGAGATGGCTGCCTGTTGTTGGATTTCTGATGTGATCGGTTGGTTGTCTGTGTAGAGTTGTAGACATAGAGTTGGGGTTGTCTTGACTGCTCCACATACCAATCTGAGTGCGTTATTTTGTGCTGTTTCAAGTTGTTGTATAGTTGTCTTTGTTGCTGTAGCTAGTACCTCACCTCCATACTTCAGTATTGGTTTTACATACGTTTTATATGTGTTCATTGTATTTTGAGAACTTCCCCATGTAGCCCCGACCAAACGTTTCAACAGGTTTGTTCTTTTCTTAGCTTTGTTAACCATTTCTGCTACATGGTTTTTCCAGGTCAGTTTGTTATCCATGTACACTCCTAGGTATTTTGTATTTTCGCTTTTTGGGAGCTGTTTATTGTTGATCAGGAGGTTGAAGTCATCATTATTGTGTCGCATTGAGAAGAACTGGTACATTGTTTTTGCAGTGTTGATTTCCATGTTGTTATCCAGAGACCATTTGTTGAGGGTCTCTAGGGCTCTGTTCATTGTGTTTGCTAATATGTTGTGTTGCTTTTTGTTGTTTTTAGCTGATGTCCATATGACAACATCGTCTGCAAACATCCCTATGTTGACATTTGCTACCCTTTTTACTACTCTTGGAAGATCATTTATATATATGTTGAACAAGGAGGGACTGGATACTGCTCCTTGAGGTAGTCCTATTTTAGTTTGTTTATATTTTGACTCTGTTTTGCCATATCTGACTTTGGTCATTCGTTGGGTAATGAATTTTGAGAACCATGTGAGCATATTTCCTTCTATTCCCGTACTTTTTAGTTTCTGGAGTAATTGTGCTCTCTGTATAGAGTCATATGCTCCTTTAAAATCTACAAATACTGCCAGGACGCTCTCTTGCTTATTAAGACTTGTTTTAATGTTTTGAGTGAGCTTTGTCAGTTGTTGGGTTGTGGAACGATTTTGCCGGAATCCTGCTTGTTCTTCTGCAAGGAGATTTTGGGTTTCTAGATACCATTTCATTCTTGCTGTCACCATTCTTTCTTGTATTTTTGCATCAACTGAAGTCAGTGCTATGGGACGATAAGAGCTGACTAGGTTTGCTGGTTTTCCAGGTTTAAGTATTGGAACTATGATGGCTTTTCTGCACTGAGAAGGGAGCTCAATCCTGGTGTTCCAAAATTTGTTATAAATTAGTAGTAGCAACTGTAGTGCTTTTGGTCCTAATTTCTGAAAGTATTCTGGGAACATTTCATCCGGGCCACCAGGTTGTTTTCTTGTCTGCATATTTTGAATAGCTTCTCTAAGTTCTTCTATAGTAAAATCTGAATGGAAGATGTCAATGTGTCTATTGGAGGATATGTTCTTATTGAGCTTCTTTTTAAGGGATCTTTCTTTTATTTTGAGTTCTGGAGACAGTTTGTGAGCAGATGCATAGTAGGAGTTAAATTTGTTAGCTATTACTTTGTCATCAGTGACTTGTTTGTTGTTTATACAGAAGGGTTGAGAGGTTTTCTTTGGGTATTTGTTATTGAGTTCGTTTAGCACCCTGTGCGCTTTTCGCCCATCAGTTTTGTAGTTGAGTTTCTGGAGGAATCTGTTCCAGGTTGTTCTCTTAGATGATATGACCATTGTTTTCATTTTGGCGTCTTCTTTTCTCCAGTTTACAACATCTTCTCGTTTCGTGGTGATTTCAGCTTTTTCTCTGGCCTGGTCTCTTATCAGTTTTTGCCGAGATAGTTCTTCAGTCCAGAATGACTTGTATTTACTTTGTTTCCCTCTTGGAATGTTGTTTTTTGCACTTTGATAGATAATCTGCTGCGTGTGGAGACTGGAGGGTAAGAATAGTCCCAACGTAGTTCATGCATGTCGTAAAAGGCGACTAAAATGGACACCCAGTGCCTGGGGGTATAACTGGGCTACCCTGTCTCCTGGGGATATAAATAAGGAGGCTGGGAAGGTAACCCATTAAACCACTCCACATTGGGCTTATCACCCACGTGGAGGTAAAAACGATTCAGAGGAATAATAGTAGCATTGGACTGGACGAATCCACACGAAGACGACCGCAATGGAAAAGGAATATGAGATTTGGAACATGGAATATCAAGACAATCACTGGCAAAGAAGTAGAATTAATACAGGAAATGAAGAAATATAAGCTGGAAGTATTGGGACTTAGTGAAGTGAAGAAGAAAAGTAGTGGGTTGAGAAGATTGCAAGAGGGGTATGTCCTAAGATACTCTGGAGTTGGAATGGACAGTTGGGCTAAGAAAGGCATAGGTATAGTAACCAGTGAGCGAATTGAAACTAAAGTGAGTGGATGGGCACCAGTTAACTCAAGAATAATGGTTATCAACCTGGACATTGAAACAAAGGTGTCTTTTATTCAAGTATACGCCCCAACAGAAGACTCCAATTTACTCGAGAAAGAGGAATTCTATGTACAACTACAAAGGACTGTGGATAAGGAGGTTGCATGTGGGCGCCACATAGTGATAGGAGGAGACTTTAATAGCAGAACTGGTCAGAACAGAAGGATAGCATATGGAAGTATGGGCAGATATGGAGGGGAGAAGACCTTGAATGAAAGTGGTAAACGCTTAATTGAATTTTGTGTTGAGAACCAACTAATACTGGGAAATTCCTTTTTCCCTCATAAAGAAGTGCACAAAATAACGTTTGAGGCAGAAGGAAGAAATGCCAGAAGTGTTATAGATTATTTTATATACCCTCATGGTGTAAGGAATAATATCATGGATGTGAAGGTTATAAGAGGAGCAGAACTTGCAACTGATCACAGATTATTGGTAATGGATACTAGGTTCAAAAGACCAACAAGGCCTAGAACCAAAACGTTTGAGGTGATCAAGCTGAAGGAACTACAGAAAGAAGAGAAAAGGACCCAGTATGCAGAATTGGTGAAAAGGAGAGGATGCAAATAAGAATGAATGGAAGTGAAGAAATTAGTAATATGTGGATTGGTTTTAAATCAGTGATACTAGAGACTGCAGAAGTAGTGTGTGGAAAAGCAATAATAGATACAAGAAAGAAAAGAACAAACTGGTGGAACGAAGAAGTAAAGGAGAAGGTTAAAAACAAGAAAGAAGCCTGGAAAAGATATCTACAATCCCAGACAGAAGAAAATAGAGAGGAATACCTGAGAAGAAGGAATGAAGCAAAACGAGTAGTGAAGGAAGCTAAAAATAAAGCTTGGGAAGAGTTTGGGAACATGGTTGAATGCAAGGCAAAAGAGAATAACACAAGAAGTTTCTGGAAAACTGTGAAGGCTATAAGAGGGAAATATAGGAAGCAGACAAGGACAATCAAAGACAGGAACAAACTTGTATCAGAGAAGGCAGAAGTGCTTCAAGTCTGGAGAAGGCACTATGAGGAAAAATTCCAGAAAACTGAGGCAGAACAACAAGAAGACGGGATAAACTATGGACCACATGAGGAGGTGCAAACCCCAGAAATTGAAGGAGAAATACAAGAATGGGAAGTTGAAATGGCAATCGAACGAGTCAGGACTGGGAAAGCAGCAGGTTCGGACAGAATAGCCCCAGAGTTAATCAAGTATGGAGGTCCAGAGATGGTGAAGCAACTTACTAAGTTGTTCAGATGAGTATGGGAAGAGAACAGAATACCAGAGGAATGGAAGAATATAATTATCCCACTACATAAGAAGGGAAATAGCTATGAATGCAATAATTACAGGACCATCTGTTTATCATCCACAGTGTATAAAGTATATACTCGTGTGCTGGAGAGGAGGCTTAGGAAGGTGGTGGAAAATGAGATAGAGGAGGAGCAGGCGGCTTACAGGCCAGGACGGCAGACACAAGACCACATCTATACAATCAGAACAATTATAGAGAAGAGTATTGTCAAAAACCAAGACTTATATTTTGCATTCCTGGATTTGAAGGCAGCTTTTGACTCCGTACCAAGGCAAAGGGTATGGGAAGCACTGGTAGCAAAGAAGGTACCTGTGAGACTGCTGAATGCAGTGAAGAGCATTTATGAGCAACCAGTGGGAATAGTTCGCATGGATGGGGAATTTTCCGGAGAATTCCAAATGGAGAAAGGAATAAAGCAAGGAGATAGCCTTAGCCCTCTATTATTTATCATATTTTTGGATGAAATAACCAAAATATGTAAGAGGAGAACCCACAGGACAAAGCTTGGTATGTGGAGACTAAGACCAGTATACCTCCAAGTGCTTCTTTTTGCAGACGACATAATTCTAATTGCAGATAAACCAGAAAGACTCCAGCAGGCTGTGGTAGAATGGTATGAAGAATTAAAAAGAAAAGGTATGGAAGTGAATATAAATAAAAGCAAAGTAATGTGGGTATCCAAATTGGATAGACAGGAAGAAGAACTTAATATAGTCTGTGATGGAAGACCTCTTGAGAAGGTAGAATCGTATGAATATCTAGGCACCATAATAAGCAGCAATGGTAAAATTGAACAAGAGGTGCTAAATAGAACGAAGAAAGCAGTCTCAGCCTACTACCAAATGAATAATACGATAGTAGAAAAGACTGAGATAAGTTATGAAAACCAAGATGCAGATTTATAATACAATTATGGCCCCCATCACACTATATGGCATAGAAAGTTTAGCACTGCAAAATAAACATTTGAGCAAGCTTACAGCCACCGAAATGAAGTATATAAGGCGAGCAGTGGGTAGGACTAGAAGAGAAAGAATACGAAATGAGAGAATAAGAGAAGAGTCTGGACAAAAGAAGGCAATAAGTGAGGTGATTGAGGAACGTCAACTGAAATGGTTTGGACATGTCAGGAGAATGGGACAGGAAACAAAAGAGAAGCAAGTCTTTGAAATGAAAGTGGAAGGAAGGGCAGGAAGAGGTAGACCGCGTATCACATGGGAAGATAGGATGGAAAGGATCGGATAGAAACTTGGGAAAACAGTGGTGGAAATGAAGAGAATGTGTGAGAATAGAGAGGAGTGGAGGTGATGGACAGAACGAGGATACCCCGACGCCTAATGACATAGAGAAGAAGAAGAAGAAGAAGAAGAAGAAGAAGAAGAAGAAGAAGAAGAAGAAGAAGAAGAAGAAGAAGAAGAAGAAGATGGATGGATGGATGGATGGATAATCTTAGTAAATTTTGTAAACATTTTGTTTGGGTACTCATTTTCTTGTGGCCCTATTTGGGAAACTTGCTCTTCTATTTCCTGTGTGAAATTATTCCATCTTGCTTTCTTAAAATTCCATGTGGTTCTGGGCTGAGGCCTTTGTGTTTGGTTCTTTGTGGTAATTTGTAGCAGTGTGGCCCTATGCCCACTCCCTAAATCCTCTAGGATTATTCTTTCACAATTTTCCAGTATGTCAGTTGTAACCATAACCAAATCCGGATTCGTACAGCTTCCAGAATAGTGTATGAATGTTTTCTTGTCATCTGGTTTATACAAAAGTTCTAACATTTGGCTACTTAGATAGTCCCCCATTATTTTACCCACAGTGTTATAGTAGTTATAGCCCCATAGCCCCAGTTTGGTGATGCTGCGTTAAAGTCTCCTATAACTATAGTGGCTGCAGATACTTAGGTTGTAACTTTAATTCTGGCAACTATTTATTTAATACTAGTATATAAGTGATACACCTATGAAACTTCTGCAGTCATTCAATGTAGTACCCAGCATTGTCTACAACTGTTGCCAGCGATGTGGAAGTCGTAGTATCCGTGTAGCAGCCCCTGTTCTGTTGATGTTTCTGACGGACCACCCTACTGCCTGCAGAATCTCGGGAAAAGTCTGGAATCGAATGTCACAAAGTGGTTCCTTCAGCTTAGGGATTAAATCGTAATCACAGGGGCTTAAGTCCGTTGAATGTGGTGGATGGAAAAGCACTTCCCACCCCCCGCGATGGTACAGATCAGCTACAGGTTGTGCCGTTTGCGCCCGAGCATTATCCTGCAAAATGATTGGAGGGTTCTGCAAAAAATGTGGGTGCTTCCTTCGCAGCACTGGTCTCAGGTTATTCTCCAAAAAAATGACGGAAATACTGCGCATTACCATTGTCTTTGCGAGACGGCATGTGTTAGAAAGACGCCATCGCAGTCGTATGCAAGAATAACCATCACTTTGACATTTGTAGGGGTACGACGCACCACTGTTTTGTGTGGTAACCCCTGATGACGCCACTCATTGCATTGGCACTTAAGTAGAGGCTTGTATGACATGGCCCAGATTTCATCAAGTGCAATAATGCGCCGTAAGAAGGTGTCACCATCATGACCATAACGCTGCAGGTGAGTTTGAGCAGAGTCTTATCGTAGCCATAGCTGAGCCTCTGTCAAATTCCAGGGACCCCACCGAGATGCAATTTTTCGCGTTCCCAGGCATCTCTTTAGAATTCGAAAAAGTCATATGCGACAGTCCCATCTCCAGGGCTAACTCACGCACCATCTGTCGTCGATCCGTGTCTAGAAATGCGGAAACAGTTTCCACGTCCTCTTCACTAATACTGGGACGACCTGGCCTAGCCATGTGTTCCACGCAGTCATGCCCCTCGTTAAAGGCTCTAACACATATTGCCATAGTCCTGTATGGCAATGCCATCTCCCGACATGCTTCCACAAGACCTTCATGACATCGTCTTGCTGTACGACCATGGGCACATTGAATTTTCAGCCAAGTTTGCTTTGTAAACATGGCGAAACACAACACACAAAAAATAGCTTAGAGCGGCAACTCACAGGAGACTAACTTCCTCTCTCCAGAGGTCATGCGCTTTGAGACGTACGGACGAGTCCATTTAATGTGAGGTAGGTCAGACACATATTAACATGTGACAGAAGTTACAACAATTAACTCCGTCTGGTTTCGCTTTCACAGCAGTGTTGCCACAATTGAAGTTACAGCCCACGTATATCAAGTATATCTAGATTCAAATTCTTGTTCTCTGGGGGGCTGTAAATACAGTACATGGTATATTTCAGATTATGTTTCCAAATTTCTGTTTGTACTATTTCTGCTGTGTCTTTATTCATTTCCTTGATGATTTTGAATTTTGTCTTCAAGTCATTTTTGGTAGCTATCAACATTCCACTAGCTATCTGTCTAGCTTTAAAAAAGTGCATGGATTCAATCTGTAGTATTGGATATTTTCTTTGGTTATATTAGGCTTCATTCAGAATTAGTACATCTACTTGGTTTTCTTTTAGCATATGTTTTAGTTGGAGCATCTTTGCAGATGATGGTCTTCCTGCATTCCACTGCATGATCTTTACCAGGGGTGATTGAGATTGTTTAGCTCTTAAAAGAGCTTTTTCCTTGTAATTGGAATGTCGATTGCCGTTGCTGTTGCTCATTTGGCACCACCCAGGGGGCACGTGGAGTTTAAGGATCACTGCAGACGCGAGTAACTTTGCCCCCCTGCTTATCAAAATAAATAAATGTAAATAAAAGATTTAAAACACATCTAGCCATTGAATAATTAAACACAGTTGCTGTTTATGTAATATTGTGAATTCTATCGAAATGTACGGCTACCGATATCTACATTATATTTTAATCTATTTTTCAGTTTAAATGCTCCTGTGCAAGCAATAGACCTAATGTAATATGCTTATCAAACTTTAAACCTTTGCTCTTCCATAAGCCCTGCTTAATAAATCAATCTGGAGCTCAACTCTGAAATCGATTACAAAAATAACTTATTTTCTGCATATCATTATTGCAATTTCATTGATTAAACAAAAGCATTCTGGCACTTTGTTACATCAGTTTACCTGGTTTTATTGTTTATGATAGGCTTAGCAAGATATTACAAGTTCATGCTTTCACAAAAGTTATTATTATTCCATTTCAGATGAAGAGGAAGAAATAGAGAGTGAAACTGCAATAAGCAAGAACAACTTGCTCTTCAACAGTACTGAATTATCAGACAGTGAAGAAGAAGAAGAAAAAGAAGACAATGATGGAGAGAAACTGGTTCAGCAGAGAGAAGGAAGGAAGAGATTTCGTGGTAGAAAAAGATTTCAACATAAGAACAGAAAACACCCAAGGCTGAACATTCCAAACTATAATACATTAATAAAGCAAAACTCTACTTGAGGGAATCTGTTGTTACGCTATTGTTCAGTGACTGTATAATAAAGTTTTTCCGTGCTTACCAGAATATTAATTTGACTTATAGGATTGATCCTGGATTACTTGAATAAAGTAAAGTAACCATACTCCCAATTTTGTGTGGGAGGATTATCAGATTTGCAGCTATATGCCTGTATGTATGAGTGTTGTAGAATGACTGTTTTATGCATTGGATATACAGGGTGTTAATGAACAACACAATATTTTCCCTGCATGTAAACGGGACATAGATAGATCAAGCAACTTTTATTAGAAGATTGATTTATCTATGGATTCTATTTTTCCTATTACAGCATAAACTCTCCCAAGGGAAGGCCTGCCACTGACTCCTAACATTTGAAATGATGTGAAACAAAGAAACAGTGGATATGGTGTAGTGGTTGCGGGTCAACTGTGAAAAATGACAATCAATATCTTCCAACCACTAGGAAAAGAACAAAGTTATGAATTAAAAAACTAATGATTAGTCCATACCTGAGGAACTGAGGGGAAACGTTTTAGTCCCCCATCCTGCTGTGACGTATGTAACCTGCTCTTCATGTTCAGTGTCACGTCGAAACCGCTTTATGCTGACATCAAGGGCGACTGTAGTGGGAGACATTACCCCACCGCACAGTGGCACAATGTGCCACAGTTGCGCACCCGTGGATTAGTCTCTAAATTTTGCAGATTATGAAATTTCTAAATTATGATTTAGCTGTTGATGAATGATTAAGGATTAGTTTTTATCAATCATCTAAGAAGGTATGAAGTTAGTTTAATAAAAATGTTAATCCTACTTCACTTCATTATTCACTTATGAGCACCAAATTGTAAAGATTTTAATGCCCTTTAGCATAGGCCTACATATTTTACATCTGTAAGCATTGATCTCCTATAATTGATCCCACTCAAGTTTGATCCTGTTCAAAACAAAGGGGAGGAGAACTCACAGAGAGTTCGTGGAAAATTCGCATCATGTGACAAAACGTGATTGGTTAATGTCATTAGCATGCGTCATTACCAGGGTGTGGCTTAATAGTAAAGAAATAGTGTTTGTAAGTTCATGCAACAATAATATCAACATTTACACATGAAATAACAAACTCTCTCTGGCGTCATCATTATAGTATATCAATTAGCAGACAAAACAAAGGATTCATTGTTCACGACGACCCTGCGGGAATAAACAAATTACCACTAACACGGTGATGTCATGCGTTTTCATGTGCGGACTATGACAGCCACGCCTCTTTGTTTTGAACAGGATCGTTCTTAAGTGGGATATAATATAATAAAAGATCCTTGTCTATGTCCTCTCTATACACAGGTAAAAAAGTAAACAATAATTAACAAATTTAGGCAATATAAGAAACACAACTAGCAGGTGTTTGCATTTATTAATTCAATTGATAGATATTTTTAGATCATTTATTTAACAACAAAATAAGTAAGACATTATGTTTATTAACACTGATATCGTTTTTAATGCAGATCTCTGCGTGTTGTAACATTGTAAACAAAAGAAATAATAATGGAATCAAAGCAATCAACAATTTAATGCATTATGTTGAAAAAATATATTTCAGTGATGTCCTTCTTTCCAAGTTGCTTGGCCATGTTATGTTGTTCAACATATCGAGAGCCAATCAAAATGCTTGGAGGCTTCAAACATCTCAAAGTGTAATATAGATATAAAGTAACCTGGGCTAGGTGAAGAGACAATGAGTTGTATAAATAAAAAGAAGCAACTGCTACCGATCCACTGCTCATGAGCAGGGCCCTATTTCATAAAACTCTACAGGTGTGACATATACGACAATTATGTCAAATCTGACAAATTTGTCAATATGTTATGACAATTGTATTTTTCATAAATATTACAACTTTTCCTTACATTACAGGCAAATTAATGTAAATTGTCAAGACTAAAAAATCTTTTCATAAACACGACAATTTTATGTCACCTAAAGATTACTTTAGTACATTGTAGAGGGCTCTCATATACGCGTGCGATAATCGATCTCAGCATTGAATGTGATACCTAAGCAATCGATTATTACTATCAAAAATAAGTGATTTATATTTCTCTTTTAATGCAAAGTCACTGAAATTGAAAGTTAAGTTAATCCGTTGCCTAAAAACCCTGCGAGGTCTCATGTCTATTTATTCATAACTTTCACTGCTACCAATAACACTACTACTAGTTTTCATTATTAGCAAGACAATTTAGCAAGTTTATTAACAAGAAAGTTTAAATCACAAAAAAACACTTTGCTAAGTTATGCCACACATTTACATAACCTACTGACTTGGCCTACATATGAAATATTGCCTGTCACTTCTGTAATGACAATTCTACATTTTTTGTAAATTTGTAAATATGTCAACAAAAAGTAATGTTTCATAAATGGTAGGTATCCTAAAATTTGACATATTTGTCAGACTTTTACCTGTAAACTCAAAAGTTTTGAGAAACAACAATATGTAAAATTGTCATACAATTCTACAAAATTGTCATGACATTTATGTAAAGTTGTCAGCTTTTATGAAAAACGGAATTGTCAAAATGTAAACTTGTAAAACAATTATATGTCACCTGTCACCTGTGAAATTGTAACTTTTATGAAATAGGGCCCAGGTTGAGAATCACGCACCCACTCTCTGTTTGGTATAAATAAAAGTTTCCTCTTCCTGCCGAGCTGCTGCTCATGCAACTTGTAACAGGTGCTCCACGTCTCCATTACTTATCACTCAACACATAGTGGCTAAGCAAACAAACATACCACTTGATTTAAAATTTAAACTTCAGGATAGCCATCAAAATGGTTGAAGAAAGTAGTGATTTTCAAAAGCAGTTCCTGCAAGTTTTAAAATGTTATAAGGAAATACTGAACAAAGCTCAACTCACTGAGAGCAAAAATGATAAAAACTTTAACAGTAACTGCTCTCAAAAGTCAGAACAAGACTTGAGAATAATACTGGCGGAAAATAAAGTTTATAACTTGAAGACTAGGATAAAGCAGAAATCAAACCTAAGACTCACTGGATATAAGCCAGTTGTCTTAAAAAATTGGGAAAAGGAGTCTCTGGACCTGCCATGAGCAGAATTAAATCCGTCCATAGCCAGAACAGCAGGCAAGAGATTTTGTTAAAATACTGCATTTACTCATTTATTTTCAATTAATTTATACTATAATGCAAAGAATTAGCCTATGTAGCAGGTGGTTTAGAATAATTATCACTATCTGCATGAACCTCACCAGGTAATTCAGAACGTGGTAATTCAGAACGTTCCAGTCTTGTAGTCTTCAGATAAGGTAACTCGAAAAGCTACAGCAAAAAGAAGGAACTGAGATAAGTTGAAGAAATAGCTGGACTTATGGAAGGAACTGCAAAGGATGGTATTAGTGAAAGTGAAATGCTTGAAATAAAAAAAGTAGAACCAGAGAAGGAAAGGAAAAATTGGAAGAAAAAGAAAAATCGGAATAAAGATAGAAAGAAATAAAAACTACTTTGTTACAGAAGGATCCTTGTGCCTAAAATACTGCGGGCATTCCCGGATGACATCTGTCGCCAGTGGATAATCCACGTGAAGAGGGAGAACTTACCGGAAGGGAATATTCTCAAACTAATGAGTTCTTGGGCGAGGAAGTGGACGGCGCCCTGTCCGCTCAGAAGATCTGTGGAGACTCTTTCTCTTCCAATATCCCCACAACAACAGCACTGCAAGTCAACACCAAGAAAGCATTGGGATTGCGAAAAGGCAAGTCTACACCTGACCCGTTTTGTGTTTTTATATAAAATTAATAGAAAGAGTTGTTCCTAACAATAGAAATTTTAACTGTGAGTTAGGCACATGAAAGGCTTCTTGTATGCAATTTTTGAGATTTTTTGAAGGGTACCCATAAGAGATATTTAAACCCAAAAATAGTCAAAATCTGAAAAATGCTAATATTTGAGGCCATTTTAGAAATAAGGGATGTATTTTTAGACCCTGATTTTTTCCTCACACACAAATCACATGCAGGTTTGCACATAAAAAACTTTGAATGTTTACAATCACTTCCTTCTCATATTAAATTTGGCCCAAAAATTGATTTTTTGGGGAAAAATTTACCCGAATTTCAAACTCATATTTTCATATAAAAAATTTTGTGTTGAAGAAAACAATAAAGTATTTCTGAAAGTACGCTTCAATAGTTACAAAATGGTTCTTAATTTAAATTTCTAACTCTTATGGCTGTTGAGTTATGAAAATATTTGTAATCAGCTACATTCGCAAAAAATGTGTTACACCAGGATTGAAAAATGGACACCCCTGGGAAACCAAGAACACAAGATTTTTTTGAAAACTTGTTTTGATATCTTGAAACATGTATGAACTCATATACAAAAAATTATTTTTTTCTAAAATGGTCATGCAACCACTGCTGGATGATTTGGCATGGAATAACCCTCCAGCTTTGTCACTAAATCCATAGTAGATGAGCTGCAGCTACAGGTTGTCAACTGCCGAGACTTAGCCATAGAAGCCTTTGAGTCGTCCCCTACTACACCGAGGCCACGCAAACTTGTGAGATTTTCAATGAAGAGTATCTGGACAAACGCTACAGTTAGTATCACTGGGTTTGAAAGCACCTATGCCTTCTCTCCCCCTCCAGCAGTACCTCACGATGTAAAAGTCCTAGCGCACACTAGGAAACTGCAGCTATCGAACCCCAAGGAGCACACGGAGGATATGACCCTTCCAATCGAGGTACTATTGGAAGCGACCACTACTGGGAGGAGGTAGGGCAATTCACCCATCCATATTTCATCAACAGTGGTACTTATCCCCTCCAAGTTTGGTTGGATCCCAAGTGGAAATCAATCAGGCATCACCATGGGTTCAGCAATTGTGAATTACATCCACTTGGAACAAGTGCCTTCTTACCTGGATGACACACTAAGGAAATTCTGGGACCTGGAGACTTTGGGCATCTTAGAGAATCAAGATCGACAGCGCAGCTCCAAAGACTCAGCAATACTTCAGGCTTTCGAGGATTCCTACTTTGTCGAGGACAAATGACGGGTAGTCTCTCTTCCCAGGAAAGAGGGTATTATTTCGCCCACTAACCGCTGTAATGCAGATAGACGGTTCCACAACTTAGAGAAGAGATTACAGGGGAATGAGCAACTCAAAGAAATATACCATAATAAGATGATGGACTATATCGCCAAGGGGCACGTGGAACTTGTTCCAACAGAAACTGAGCTGCATGATGAGTTCTACTCACCCCACCAACTCGTAAAGAAAGAAAAACGTGTGAAGACGAAATGGAGGATCGTCTTTAATGCATCTGCTCGTGAAGGCGATGGTCCCTCACTCAATGATTCACTGGAGATGGGACCAAATCTGTTACCAGAGGTTCTTTCGATTCTCCTGCGGTTCCAGACTTACCGTATGGTAATAACACAAGTCAACAGCCAATATGTATTAGAGATAAAATTAACCATATATTACTAATTTGGGGTCGCTAAACACGAAAATGACATCCATTTTTGTCTATTAGTTCTCATTTCTACAATACACAGGTCAGGTTGTTTTAGTAAATACAGGATTTTAGCCGAGTAACTTTGTTTGAAACAGACTGTACCGGAAATTTAAGGGTGAATTTATGGCTCTAGCAGATAAGTACAACCCTCAAATTGATATTCCTTTATAAACTCAGTTCAGTTCTTGCTTTGTGAGTGAGAAAACTGTCTATCAATGCTGCTTTGAAATAGTTAAACTAGGGAGTGATTTAATTGTTATTGTGAGTGATTATAATTATAATTATAAAATAACATATATGCGTATATATTATCCTTTCTGTAATAGAATTGGCATGAAAGGCACAGAATGCCGCATAAGTGTGTTAACAATTCAAATAACTTTTGTTTTATCTGTGGAGAAGTGACTTTTAAATCACAAAAGGTATGGTTAGCTCCTATTGTTAAAAAGGCCTATCATCTTTATTTTGGTTGCAAGGTTGGTGATCAGGAGAAATCTTTTGCACCCTATATTTGTTGTCGTACTTGTTCCACAAACCTACTTGAGTGGCTAAATGGAAACGAGCGATATATGAATTTTGCTATACCAATGGTGTGGAGGGAACAAACTTAAAGTTGCTTTACTTCACAATGGCAACAAATTACCCAGTATTCCCATCGGGCATGCAGTTCATATGAAAGAGACATTATGATAGGTACAAGTGGTGCATATGTGCAGATTTGAAAGTGGTGGCAATCATAGTAGGTCTTCAACAGGGTTATACAAAATACTGTTGCTTTTTATGTGAATGGGATAGTTGTGCGAAGGACAAACACTATGCAACAAAGCAATGGCCTCTCAGACAAAACTTAGAACCAGGTATTAAAAACATTGTTTGCAGACCACTGGTTGACAAGACTAAAATAATATTACCTGCGTTGCACATTAAGTTGGGACTAATGAAAAACTTTGTAAATGGTATGAATCAAAACGGAGAAGCATTTAGGTATCATCATCTTCTTCTTCTTCTTACTATTACTATTATTATTATTATTATTATTATTATTTTATTATTATTATTATACTGCATAATATGGCAACTGATAAAAATTAGAAAAAATCCTTCAGAACAGCAAAGAAACAGCTGTAGCAGTGTCAGCTATGACTGAAATGCTGACGAAGATTCTGGCTGAGGTATCGGATTTAAAAGAAGAAAACAAGAGCCTTAAGAGAGAAGTGAATGAAATCAGGGAACTTCTTAAAAGATCTTCACCTCGATCTCCTCAAGAAGCCAGCACTAGTAATCTCCAGCAACATAACAAGAAAATGGCCAACATTATCCAGCCAGCCAAATTTTCTGAAGTTGTAGCAGCCGTTAACAGGGAGAAAACCACAACTTCAACAAGTACAGCAAGCTCGTCTATCAGAGAAAACAACTTCAACAAGTACAGCAAGCTCGTCTATCAGAGAAAACAGGGCCCAGGAAGTGCTACTGGAAGTGGTAGTGCTAATACTAATACTATTACTAATAATATTGCATTCCATGGATCCAAGAAATTTGGATGTGGAACAAGTCAGGTGTTACAGTGTTACAGTGATCAGTGGCAAAATCGCTAATAGTGGTGCAAATGCTACTGGCAGCATAAATGCCAAAGCTAGTGTATATGCAGTTAGTAATACTAGCGGTAACAGTGCAAGTTTTCCTAGTGCTGCCTCAACCAGCAATCATGTAGAAAGTAGCAATGAAAATTATTTTACCGTAGTCATGAGAAAGCAAAGGGCTAAGAAGGCTCCACTAATAGGGGTGAGAAATTCCTCCTCACTGCCAATAGTGCACAAAGCAATGAAACGCAAGGCACTTTTTGTATCAAGATTCGAGAACTCAGTTAAACCTGAGGACATAACAGAATCACTAAATAGCCAAGTCAAGTTAAGATCAGTAAAAGTAACAAGGTTAAAAACTAGATTTAACTCCTATGCTAGTTTTCATGTATCAGTCTGTGAGGATGATTTCCCCCTCATAAATAATACAGGCATATGGCCTAGTGGGGTACTCCTGCTGCCATTCCAAGGCCACTGACGAGAAGATCAAATACATTCTGATTTACCGGAACAAATTAAAGTCAACAGTGAGGGAGACAACTCCACTAAGGAGGTAACTCCTGAAAAACCCAGTAATAATAGAACCTCACCGAAAAAGATTCTTGATACTTTATTGGCCAGAACATCTTCAAAAAGCAGCCTTGGAGGGGGCTCCACTTCGTAACCCTAAAATATGGTAAATAATTGTGATTATAATAATCACTTCATGTTCAGTGGGCATAATCCATGTCAATTCAGGCAGGGGCTTACCTTCATAGTCTCAGATGTTAATGAATTTAATATATGTTAAAATTCAGGACAAAGTAAGAAACCCATTTTCTTTGTTTTGCCCCAAAAAATTCCTGGGCCGAGATACATAGACCATGGGCCACTAATATGAAACCCTCCCCCCTCCCCGTGGGAATTTCCGACACATATATTTTTATATTGGTATTGCCGTCTAGTTTAGGTTTTTACTTGTTTGCCCCTTGAAAAAAATTAAAACGAACTCATTTTCGTGGTTTTCGGAGTTTTCCGGGGATATGCAATAATTGATAAGGGGCAAACAACTGAAACCTTAATCTAGATGGCAATACCAATACAAAAACATATGAGTCATCAATTCCCTTTGAATACTAGGAGCAAAGAACTAAGATTTTAAAAAAATTAAACAAAGTCATTTTCTCCGGGTTTTCGGAGTTTTCTGGGGATTTGCTGTGATTGATAAGGGGCAAACAACTGAAACCTTAATCTGGATGGCAATACCAACAAAAAAACATATGAGTCAGAAATTCCCTTTGAATAAAAAAATTAAACAAAGTCATTTTCTCCGGATATCCATGATTTTCCGAGTTTTATGGGGATATGCTGTAATTGATAAGAGGCAAACAACTGAAACCTTAATCTAGATTGCAATACTAATACAAAACCATATGAGTCACCAATTCCCTTTGAATACTAGGAGCAAAGCAGGGGCGTGGCGTTAATGTTGCCTCTGTTGCCGCCGGCAACAGCTTATAAAATGAATAAAGTGTATCCAAATTTTACATTATTTTTTCAAAGAACAATGGAAAGTGTAAGTAATTTCACTTTCAGATTTCAGAGTTTCTTCATTTGTGACCGATCCGCCGAGACCGGTCGAAGACAGCATCCTCCAGTTCTAAACAGCTCGTTACTTTGCCAATGGCGCTTACCGGCAAACTCGAAGCTTATAGTCTCGTGTGAGATGTCAGTGACCCTGCGCGCTCAGTTTGCTGTTTATAGCACTTATTGTTGCCAGCCAGTGTAAAGGCAAACCTTGATTTTTAGTGTTAATTCTTCACGTATAACAATGATATGGTGACTGATTTAATGCTAAAAGTACAATAAGAAGAATGGCATCACAATTTGCGGGTATAAGTGACTGTGATTGTGTGATCGAAAACGTTTTAAAACGCTCCTTGAGTTCACGTTCTTTTGGTGAAAAATGTCACATAATTTCATCAGGAAGGCCAACTCCGGATCTTAAACCTTTAAAAACTAAATCACACGGGGGTTTCGAGAGGCATTTTATTAGCTCTTGGTACAAGGAGTTTCCTTGGCTGTGTGGTTGTGACAAATTAATGAAACTATTTTGTTGGCCATGCCTGCTTTTTTCCAATGAAAAGAATGCATGGACAACAGATGGCATCAGTAACATGGATAGTTTCCGCACCTTGAGGGTTCGTCATGAAAATTCCAAAACTCATATTTCATCCGTTGTAGCGTTAGTAAAGTTTGGAAAAACAAGAATTGACACTTCTTTGAGTGAGGCATTTAAGAATTCAGTTGAAAAGTATAATGAAGGTGTGAAAAGGAATAGGTATATAATGGGTCGATTGATAAATGCTGTTTGCTATTTAGCTCAGCAAGCACTCCCATTTAGGGGTAGTGACGAGTCCGAACATTCGGATAAAAGATGTAACTACGTAGAACTCTTACGCCTAATTGCTCAAACAGATGATAAGTTGGAGGAACATCTTCGGACTGCGACTGTGTTTTCAGGAACGTCAAATGACATTCAGAATGACATTATTGAGTGTATTTCTCGTGTTTTGATTAATGAAATAAAGAACGAAGTGAGTGAGACAAGTTTTATATCAGTAATCATGGACGAAACCACTGATGTATCAAATAAATCTCAATTATCAACGGTTCTTCGTTACGTCACACCAGAAGGAAGGGTTGAAGAAAGATTTGTAGGGTTTTGTGACGTCAGTAGTGACCGCACAGCAGTTAGTTTGGCCAAGCATTTGTTCGAAATCATGGACGAATTCAAATCTGGCGCGAAACTCATAGCGCAAACATATGATGGTGCAGCCGTGATGGCTGGAGAGCATAACGGTTTACAATCGATTGTTAGAGGGAAATATGAACAAGCTTTATTTGTGCATTGCTATGCCCACAAGCTTAATTTAGTTTTGCAGCAATCAACCAGTCAGATAAAGAACTGTAGAATATTTTTTCAAACAGTGTCAGGACTGTCTACAATTTTTTCAAAATCGCCCAAAAGAACAGAAGCTTTAGACACTGAAGTGAAAAAACGCATTCCATCAGTGTCTGCCACGAGATGGAACTACAAAAGCAGAATGATTGATGTCATTTTCAGCTTGAAGACTGAACTTGCCGCCCTATTTAAGTTAATGGCAGAAGATGAGGATGAATGGGATGCTGAAACAAGAGCTTGTGCATCAGGCTACTACCAGAACCTCCTAAGCTTTGATTTCAGATTCTTGCTTTTGGTGTTTTCGCTTGTATTTCCTAAGTCTGATTTTTTGTTTAACATCCTTCAGAAAAAGATTTTTGATATTGCTTTCTGCAAACAAAAAAATCAATTACTTTAAAAACAGTATGAAAGACTTGCGTGAAAATTTTGACGAATTAATTTGGTCAAGAATAGAATCTGATCAAGACTGCCACGAAACACCAATACTTTCAAAGAGATCGAGACTGGACAAAGGAGAAAATGACACAAAATCATCGTATCGACGAATATTTTATGAGATCATAGATACGATACTTGGCCAAATAACCAACAGATTCTCGGATATAGACCAACTACTGTTCCTGTCATTGTTGGACAGTGCTTCATACGCCGAATATGACAAGACTTTCCCAGAGTGTGCGTTTAAGACTTTTCTTACTTATTACGGACAGTACTTCAACTCAGTGCGATTAAGGAACGAACTCTGTTATTTGTACTCTTCCCCTGAATTTCGAAACAAAGCAGTCTACGAAGTTCACCAAGAGTTGTATGCCATGGAACTTAAAGAAGCTTTGCCACAGGTGTATAAACTTCATGAATTAATTTCGACTATTCCTGCCACCAGTGGATCAGCAGAACGATCTTTTTCAGCGCTCCGCAGAATACACACTTATCTCAGAAACACTCAAACTCAAAATAGACTTTCATCTCTGTCTCTGTTATCAGTGGAAAAGGGGTTGCTTAATAAACTTAAAAAGCAAAAGCAAGCAACGTTTGAAACTTCTGTCATTGATGTTTTTTTGGAGAAGAATCGGCGGATTGAACTGAAGTACAAATAGACTCTGTAAATTAGAGAGATTGTAAATACATTTTAAATAAGGTATGCCACTATAATTTTTACTTATATGTTAGTTCTTGTTTGTTTTGTTTTATACAGTTGCATACAACCTATATAATATTAACTTGGAAACCCACGGAATTCGCGACTGGCACTCCCCAAATTAAGTCTGAAGCAACTGGCAACACTTATGAATCATCCACGCCACGCCACTGGAGCAAAGAACTAAGATTTAAAAAAATTAAAACAAAGTCATTTTCTCCCGGTTTCCGTGGTTTTCGGAGTTTTCTGGGGAGTTGCTGTAATTGATAAGGGGCAAACAACTGAAACCTTAATCTGGATGGCAATACCAACAAAAAAAATGTCAGAAATTCCCTTTGAATATTAGAAGTCAAAGAACAAAGATTAAAAAAATAAAACATTGTCATTTTCTCCGTATATAATGTATGTGGTTTTCCGGGGAAATGTTGTAATTGGTAAAACGCAAACAACTGAAACCTTATACTAGATGACAATACCAACAAAAAATATGTGAGTCAGAAATTCCCTGGGCATATTAGGAGCAAAGAACAAAGAAAAACTCATTTTCTCCGGATTTCCGTAGTTTTCCGGGCAAATGCTGTAATTGATAAAGGGCAAACAAAGACAAACTAGATGGCAACACCAACAAAAAATATGCAAGTCAGAAATTCCCTGTGCATATTAGGAGCAAAGAACAAAGAAAAACTCATTTTCTCCGGATTTCCGGGGTTTCCGGGTAAATGCTGTAATTGATAAGGGGCAAACAACTAAAAACTGAAACTAGATGGCAATACCAACAAAAAAATATATGAGTCGGAAATTCCCACGGGGGGGGGGGGATGGGGGGTATACAGTAGCCTCCGCTCTAACAGGCCACCAAAGATGGCATCTCAGATGCCATTTCTCGAGTGTGATTTTCGGGAAAACTTTAAAGTGCTCTATTTCTGGAACGGTTCAAGATATTTTGTTGTTAATTTTTTATTTGAAAGATACTAATGTTCTGCTTCAAATTATATCCTAAGTTTTGAAATGCATGTACAGGGTGTTTTGTTTTAGCCTTTTGAATTTTTTTGTGATAAATCAAAAATTTTTTTTCTCAAAAATGCCAGTCCCAAAAATTCTGATTTTGTTACTGTTGATCAGTACCAAACAGTACTACATTCCCTGAAAAGGAGATCTTCCACTTTTCAGTTTAACAGGTTTTATGAACATTGTGCATTTTTTAAGTTCTGTTGCTAATTTCTTTATTGCAGTTTTGTTCTTTGGAACCATCCAGATTATTCCAGAATGCAAGAGAACCTTTTAAAACATTCTGGAACAATTCAGATAATTCCAGAATGTAACATAACCTTCCAGAGGACCTGCATTGTTGGCAATAATCGTAGTTTAACATAAACTGCCGTGGGGTGAAAAACGTCAACATTTTTTAAATTATTAAAATATGAAGGAGGTGAGAAAACAAGCTGAATTTTTGGTCACATGATTAACATATATTGTGTAGAAAAAATGTCTTTACCGTAGGTATATGCCCACTCAGTTAATTTGTTAGTCAAATATTGGTCTAAAAGCAGGGGCGGCCGGTGTTAATGTGCTACTGTGCTACAGCACACTGATAATTTTGTTAAATAAAATTGATTATTGATTATATATTATATTATATTATATTATATATTATATTGATTATTTACACAAAAATTACAGATATTCTGTTAAAAATACTTTTAAAAAATTGAGCTTAGATTTCCAACCGTTATACAGTATGGGGTATCCCTCATAGCGTCAGCTTGAGTTGCTAAGCATTATACTGCAGTGTGCTCCGTCCCGAATAGCGCTGCTCTGCTTGATGGCCGAGGCCTGGAAAGTGCCCTGAGGCGGAGTGTATATTTGCCGCTGTTATCATGAAAACCACCTCATTGGAGCTATGAATCGAGTAGAACCTGGCCCCCTATAGGTATGCTGCATGCCTTACAAGAAACTGGTGGTGAGTTGATGACCTCTTGTTTGGCAGTTGGGGTGGATATTTTGAAGGTTGTTTTGCAAGTAGGAACAGTCCTTGGTAACGCATCTTATTGATGGCGGCTTTTCTTGACGTGCAGTTTTAATAGAGTTCAAATCGATGTAAGCCAGGTTGGTTTCTACAATGTAATCGATTGTTTTAATACGAAATTAGTAGTAGGCCCTAATTCAGAATACCATGGCTTGACATTAAATCTTATGAAAATATGAAATAGCATAGCTTTAAGAGCTAAATCTATACTTAATAGGATAATTTATACTAATAGCCTCATAGATTTGTTTCCTTAATTCAATGTGTATATATAAATGTATAATAATACTAATACTGACAATAATAGCAATAACAATAATAATAATAATAATAATAATAATAATAATAATAATAATAATAATAATGCAAATACATAAATACGTACAAAGCTAAAACCCGGGTTCCATTCCCGCTCAGTATAAATTTTCCTCTGTAGATTACCCAGTGGAGTTAAATTACCTAAGGAAAGAAGAAACTGAATACTGAAAAACCACTTATAAATATTGTAATGGATTAATTTTTAGCGACGAGGGAAGTGAATTTAACGCGCACGCCAGCTGAGCTTCTGACGGAGGGTAAGTTAGTACAATCTTACGTCTGGGGGAAGGGACATACTGACCAGACACTCTGTTAATTCTCAAACTGCTTTCTATAATAGTTTCTGTGCGAAGTGTGAACTGTAAACAAGATAGAACCGAATAGTGGAACAAGTATATTTCATGCTGCGTGTATGTAGATGTTCAGTGTTATTGCTGTGACTGTACAGAAAGAATTCAGTAGATAGTTTAATAACTTGTCCATCACTACTTTGGAGCCCAGTAGCTCAGAAACTAAAAGAGATACACCTTTTCTGATGGCAGATTCTGAAAGCCATACACACAAGCACACAGTCATACACACAAGCCACAAACAACCCTCTTCATAGTTTGTGAATCTGAATATCCTCGGGTCATTCCATATGAACTCAACCAGATGTTGACAAACTCCGATTTGGCTAAAAGAAAAAAAAAATTGTGCTGGTACCTTGACATATATAATGAACAATTGGCAAATTCTAGGCCAAAATTCCTAAGGGTTCCTATGCTGTGACTCTTTAAAAAAAGGTCTGTTGTCCATTTTTGACACTTATAAATTGTGCATGATCCTTTGCATCCACATTTGGGTGCCCATATCTCTGGAATGGCATATTATATCTGCCTGAAATTCACTACACTAGGCAATTTGAACCCAGGCTTTCATAATTCGCCGTCAGAAAAGGTGTATCTCTTCTAGTTTCTGAGCTACTGGCCTCCAAAATTGTGATCTTTTTACATAAAAAAATGATAATTTCAATTTTCACGAGGCAGCTGTCATCCTAGTATGATTCACTACAGGCTATTGACGCTGGATTCCTTTTATTTGAGGATGTGGCTATCTGCAGAAGGCTTCTTGACTATATCAAAGTCTTACTTTAAAAGTAAGAGGGCTCTAGAAAGGCCTCCGGCTCAAAAAATGCACTTTTAGACCAATATTTGACTGACAAATTAACTAAGTGGGCATATACCTACGGTAAAGAAATTTTTTCTACACAATTGTACATATATGTTAATCATGTGACCAAAAATTCAGCTTGTTTTCTCACCTCCTTCATATTTTAATAATTTAAAAAATGTTGACTTCCTCTCCCCGCGGAAGTTTATGCTAAACTACGATTATTGCCAACAATGCAGGTCCTCTGGAAGGTTATGTTACATTCTGGAATTATCTGAATTGTTCCAGAATGTTTTAAAAGGTTCTCTTGCATTCTGGAATAATCTGGATGGTTCCAAAGAACAAAACTGCAATAAAGAAATTAGCAACAGAACTTAAAAAATGAACAATGTTCATAAAACCTGTTAAACTGAAAAGTGGAAGATCTCCTTTTCAGGGAATGTAGTACTGTTTGGTACTGATCAACAGTAAAAAAATCAGAATTTTTGGGATTGGCATTTTTTATAAAAAAAAATATTTTTGATTTATCACAAAAAAATTCAAAAGGCTAAAACAAAACACCCTGTACATGCATTTCCAATCTTAAGATATCATTTGAAGCAGAACATTATTAACTTTCAAGTAAAAAAAGAAACAAGAAAATATCTTGAACCGTTCCAGAAATAGAGCACTTTAAAGTTTTTCCGAAAATCACACTAGAGAAATGGCATCTGAGACGCCATCTTTGGTGGTCTGTATCTCGGCCCAGGAATTTTTTTGGGCAAAACAAATAAAATGGGTTTTGTACTTTGTCCTGAATTTTAACATATATTAAATTCATTAACATCTTAGACTATGAAGGTAAGCCCCTGCCTGAATTGACATGGATTATGCCAGTGACAATCATTTCGGCCTAGAACTTTATTACAAAAACGTTCGTGGCCTACGAACTAAAGCCACAGAATTATTTGACAACATTCATATAAATGAACCTAGAATCATTTGTCTTACTGAAACGTGGTTAAATGAAGATCACTATAATCACAATTACTTTCTTAATACGTATCAAGTGCATAGATCAGACAAAAACTACTCCCTCGTCAACCAAACTCACGGGGGTGGCTCCCTAATCGCTATTAGCAACAGTGTCAGGCATAAACGAAGACCAGATTTAGAACAAACTGAAGAATGTGTCAGGATTGAAATCTCATGTAAAAACGACCAGCCAATTCTTATTGGTTGTCACTATTTCTCACCTAATACCAGTATTGCTGCATTTCAACAATATTTCCTTTTTCTAGAAAGCAATCTTAGACTGCAACAATTACCAGACCATATTGCTTGGTGATCTGAATATATCAGGTTTCAAATGGAATTCTGGTGATTCAGCTAACTTATACTACTATCATAAAGTTAAAGGTGAAACAGTACACCACGCTTGTTCCTTCTTAAATCTGTACCAAATTAATGACACTGTGTCTAGTAACAACTTATTAGATTTAGTTTTTACTAACATGGATGAAACCACGGTATCAGTAGCTGATTATGCCCTGGTAAATATTGATATCCCTCATCCCCTCATCATCATAAATATAAAACGGAAAGTAAACACACACACACACAAACTTCAGTAAAAACTTTATGCTACCATCAAGGAGACTATCTTAAACTATATAACACCTTAGATCAATCAGACTGGTCGATTGTCTATAATCAGACATCACCTGACACTGCTGTAGAAAATCTAACATATTTAGATAAGGACGCTATTAACAAATCAATTCCTGAAAATGATGTTTTCAAATCAAAATATCCTGCCTGGTTTTCGAAGGAGCTTAAACTATATATAAGGAAAAAGAAACATTTCTATCGACTCTACAAAAAGCACTCCTCTGATCATTACTATCAAATCTTTTCAAATTATCGTAGATTAGTCAAAATTACTCTTAACTCTGATAGACAACAGTGGTATAAATCAATTGACAATGAGCTAAGGACAAACCCAACTCAATTTTGGGGCTATGTCTCAAAATTACGAAATAAAAGTCACCCCTACGACTCTAGTGAATATTTTTGCAGAGCATTTTGAGTCTATGAATAAACCAATTTTAACATTGAAGTGACTAGTTGACCTTTGAAAAGCTGAATACGAAGAAGACAAATTACCAGAAGATTTTTAAACAATATTCATATAAAGTTTGCTTCTAAAACATCAAAAAGTTCTGAACTATTATATTCGCAACCAACTACGAACAGTGTTCATTGTTATGCCATTTAACTTTTCATCAACCAATAAATTTTAATATGTAAACATCGAAATATTGGTCATCTGCATTTCATACCTTAGATTTGACCAACAATGCATATATACATATCATTCATTAACAAATATTACATGTATAGCCACATGTCAACATAAAGTATATCTTCACGAGATTGACATTGCTAAGAAGCTTATTATAAAATTAACCAGCTCCAAATAGTGACAAGGTTAGTCCATTTGAACTTTGTATCAACTAAAACTTTTAAGGGGTAAACATCGAAACATTGTGTAATTATATGTCTTAATATCTTAGTTGACTAACAATATATGTATATATTTTTATTCTCAGACTTTTAATAAATGAATTTGTGTAGTTCATGAGACACGCAACAAGCAAATTTTAACATTAATATATCAAAGTCTATATGTTCGACCACGTGTCAACTTAAAAGATACTCCTGAGGGTGTACAATGAAAAGAAGCTTATCTCATAGTTAGATAAATATTCAACTGCCTCATAGTCTTTGCATATATAAATAAAATCAGGTAAACTGATATAACAAAGTGCCAGTATGTTTTTGTTGAATCAATTATAATTGCAATTATGATATGAAGAAAATAAGTTTTTCTAATCAGATTAAAATCGACCAGTGTCAGCAGAACTACAGATTTGTGATACCTTGACAATCGTGCACTCACATGAAAATAAAAAATGAAATAAAAAAAATCCATGTCAAATCGGTCGGCTATGGGATTTGATCCAGGGACCTCCAGAATACGAGTCCAAGACGTTACCTTTTGGCCAACTCAGCCAGTTTGACGGTGATGTTTGATAAGCATATGTGAAGGAATAGTGTTAACTGTCAAATGGTAGACAAAAATTAAAAAAACATGTGACCTTTAATTAGTTGTTACTCTGCTATCGGTCAACCGAATAGGTCCAAAATTAATAGGCTTCTTGCCATGGACGTTATAAATGCTTATACCAAGTTTAATAAAAATTCGATAAAGCATATTTGAGTTATGGGGCCTTTTGTTATATAATACCATAAAAATGCACTCAATTGGGCATTATTCCGGTACCGGCCAACCGATTTGGTCCAATATCAACAGACGTCTTTCCATGGACATTATAAATGTGTATACCAAGTTTCATGAAAATCCGATAAAGCGTATTTGAGTTATGGCGCTTTTAAATAAAAACACTAAATTGGGTTTGACGCCAGTACCGCTGGACCGATTTGGTTCAATATCAATAGGGTTCTTCCCATGGACATTATAAATGCGTATACCAAGTTTCATGAAAATCCGATAAAGCGCATTTGAGTTATGGCGTGTACACACACACAGACAGACATTTTTCCGTCCCCCACACACAATCTCATAAAGTACCATACTGGCACTTAATAAATGGAGCTTTTTATGTCAGTAATAAGTGTGTAACTGTTAACATAATAAACTAAACTCCGTGGCGCTACATCCCTGGAGGGACTTGGCCTACCACCCGACCGCTGCGTCATCTCCCGTAGGCAGATGGCAGGATTGGGGGGCATGTGGTCAGCATGCCGACACCCACGGCCGTTAATGGTGGTTTTCTTGACCGGAGCCGCTACTTCTCTATCAAGTAGCTCCTCAATTTGGAATCACGAGGCTGAGTGCACCCCTACCAGACCTCCCTACCTCAGAAAAATCCGAGGAGGTACCGGGAATCGAACCCGGACCGACGGATCTGTAGTCAGCGATGCTAACCACAAGACCACGCCGGCGGACTGTTAACATAATAGTTAACTTTTAATTTCAATATTAATAGAGGTTATAACCTAATCAGCTAACTCCAAACAGGGACTATGTATTTCATTTAAGGGGAGATGATAGTTACCGCTAGCAAAATGATAGAAAATATAGCGTATGTTCAAGAAGCCATAACTCAGGTGTTAACAGTCAGATTTAGTTGAGTCTTGTTAGAGTTTGCAAGTGCACTCTGCAGTTTAAAATAAGCAGAGAATGGTTGTTCTAGAACTCGCTGCTTGGTAGGAAAGAATTTTTTAACACATAGGTGATAATTTTGTTTTACAGTTACTTCCCTTGACATAGGTACACTTTATTCAATTTCTGTAGCTTAGATTTTTGTGAAACTTTGGGAACTTACTAGCAACAGGTATTACTATTTACCCTAGCACAATCAGTCTAATATGTACATTATTACTGCATAAAAACTGCATGAAAACTTCACGTCTAAAAAAAAAAAGACTTTTTTTTTTAATAAAAATAGTTGAAAATTCTGTATAGTCAAAACTTTTCCCATAATTCTGCTAAGGGAGATTTGTCATCCGTCTATAATGAATTCCTGAAAGTTTCATTATTCTAGCATGAATAGTTTTTCAGAAAATGGTACCTGAAGTACAAAAAATGTAATTTTACAGGAGAGCGAAAAGAAAATGGCGTGCCTTGTGGTATTTTATCCATTTTAGAAAGCTCCAGGTCGCTCTGCTTGGCTTAATAATAACGCAACATATAAAACCTATATATATCAAAATGTTCACAAAACTATGATCTATTACATGAGCCTAAGAAAAAAAAACGATTTTTTTGTCACTGGTAACTACCATCTTCCCTTAAACATTTTATCAAATAAAAACTTTTTATTGTGTAAATAAAATAAAACTGCTTCATACTGTTTGCTTGTATAAATGAATGTATTTTTATATCACGAATAAATTTGTAACTGGTAACATCAGATGTAACTTTTCGTATTCAGCAACACTCGGTCCTCACTAGTCCCACAAAATTACTATTGTCCTCTTCACATCGTGAAGGCACTACAGCTCTTATGGAGAATCTGTGCGCTGTTGGCGGATATGTCCATTTTCACAATATGACCAAAGTGAAATAAAAACATGCATTCTGTATGAAATTTTATGAAGAACATGATGGTAGACTTGATAAGCTTATATTTTCGTTTCCTTTTGTTTAAATAATAAAAATTGGGATTTTTTGTTTAACCGAAAATGTTAACATATTTTTCGTTCCGAACAGTAAAACATACAGTAAAATTGAAACAATTGTGACGAAAAAATCTCAATTATTCGTTTGTTCTTATAGACAATGCTGATTCTTAGAATTTACCAATATTTTAAAAATTGTGATTACAAAAAAAATAAATTGTCAGACAAGGTGAGAGTATTTTTCATTTTTGCACTGAAAAATGTCGTCGCTGTCTAAATTTCGTTCTATAGGTCCACTTAAAAACTTCCAGCAACAAAGTTGTAGGGAAAAGTGTGAGGTTATTTTTAATCATCATTCAAAAGTCCCCCGAACAATATTAACCATGTATCCTTAGTTGTTTTCTCTGATGAACAGCACGCGAAGTAGAAAGATGTAATCTCATGTAAGGTTTGGCCGGTGAGCTGTAATTTTCTGTTCATTTAGTTTTTGCGTTGTAATATTGCGCTTCCCTTCACACCATACCTTCTTCTTCTTTTATTATTATTATTATTATTATTATTATTATTATTATTATATAACCATCATTACTATTAGTATTATTATTAGTATTATTAGTAGTATTATTATTATTAAATTTTAACATATTATTGGAAATTCCGTTTGCCTACAGCATATCAAGGGTCATGTAACCGCTGTATTATCTATCTCCATCTGCTGACTTCATTCTTAGATGGCAGGTTTTGGGACTTGTTGTCAAATTGCCTCTTCCCATGGACATTATTGATGTTTCTAACCGGAGTAGCTACTTCTTTATCAAGTTGTAATCAAGTTTTGAGGCTAATTAGTGATTTCAGAAACATTTAGGAGATACTGGGTATCGAACCCAAACCTGTATATCAGTAGTCAGCAAGTCAACCATTATACCGTACAATGCAAGCTTTTGAATATTATTATTATTATTATATTAGCCTTTAATCTTTTTATCACTTAACATTCTGGTTCACTGACAAACGAAACCTGAAAACACCAATGAGGATTCGAACCATTGTCACCTGAACTAATTACAGTAGTCATCTCTTAACTCACGACATGTTAAGTTCAAGAAAGCCTTATTTTTACAGCTTTTCTTATGCTCTGAAAGCATTTCTTTATGAGTGTATCTTCTATCTACATTTTGAGCTGTTAAGCTGATGCCATAGTTTTTCAGTCGACTAATAGGTTTCAATGATCACTAAAGACATGCATTCATGCTCTTTCAAATGACAAACATGCACAATGCAAGACAAAAGAAAAACCACTACAAATATGCAGCATCAGAATTCAAACTTACATGTTTCTTTTTCTAGTGGCACAATGTAGGCCACTTTCCAAACGGTGGGCATTGTGATTTACTTACACTTCACAGTTCACCATAGAACATGGCAATCGACAAAGAAACCGTGTACTGTAATGATAATTAATTAGGATAATTTAGACCTAGACCCAAAATGAACTGAAGTTAGCTATACTGCATTCTTATATAATAATTTTAGTCTCAGGACAGAATCTTTAAGGGAGGGATTTGAAAAGATCATATAACATTGTACTGAAATCTGCTGGTGTTTATTGTGTTCTAAGATTTAGCTTTAAATCTGTACATAAGAGTTGGGGGTTTGGAATTCCAAAGTGACCATGTAAGAAATTCTCAGGTAGAAAAATTGCAAACCGTCAGGTCTATTTCGGGATATGGTAAGATAAGGAAAACCAAACTCTTAAGAAATAAATTACAAAATGCTGTATTATGGGATTTAATATAAAAATACACTGAAACTAGGCAAATGAGCGCAATATGCAAGATAAACTTCAAAATATGCTTTATTGTCTAAAACACCAAAAAGATGCATTATGCACAAAATTGTCCCTAAAAAAGGCCTAAACATGCACGGATGAAGACTACTTATTTGGAATCAGTAAGTCATGACATGGATATTTAGCAAATTTGAGAACT
The DNA here is from genome assembly GCA_964059195.1 of Ectobius pallidus. NCBI lineage: Eukaryota > Metazoa > Arthropoda > Insecta > Blattodea > Ectobiidae > Ectobius > Ectobius pallidus. Next base: position 32,646,403 of record CAXKWD010000009.1, read on the forward strand.
GTAACAAGATTATAATATATATTACAAAAAACATGCATTTGAATGGAAATCCTGTCTCTAATGATTACACCGTCCTGTGTATGTCAGTACTGTCAGCAGTCAAGTAAATGATTGCTACAGGGTGGTGTTATTTCACAGAATTAAACTCTGCTGCATGAACTGCACAAGCTTATTTTATTCACAGAATTAAAATAAAATATTACAACTCACAAAGCTAAATGAACAGAAAATTACAGCTCACCGGCCAAACCTTACTGTGCGATTACGCCTTTCTACTTCGTGCGACTTTCGCCAGAGAAAGCATCTAAGGATACAAGGCTAATATTGTTCGGGGGACTTTTGAATGATGATTAAAAATAACTTCACACTTTTCCCTACAACTTTGTCGCTGGAAGTTTTTAAGTGGACCTATAGAACGAAATTTAGCCAGCGACGACATTTTTCAGTGCAAAAATTAAAAATACTCTCACTTTTTCTGACAATTTATTTTTTTGTAATCACAATTTTTAAAATATTGGTAAATCCTAAGAACAGCATTGCAAACGAATAATTGAGATTTTTTCATCACAATTGTTTCAATTTCACTGTATGTTTTACTGTTCAGAACGAAAAATATGTTAACATTTTCGATTAAACAAAAAATCCCAATTTTTATTATTTAAACAAAAGGAAACGAAAATATAAGCTTATCAAGTCTACCATCATGTTCTTCATAAAATTTCATACAGAAATGCATGTTTTTATTTCACTTTGGTCATATTGTAAAAATATGAATGAAGTTCATCAATGAAATTCTTGGTATGTTATGCAAGTCAATTTTATATTCATGGCATTTCTCAAATATTTGCCTTACTATGAATATGTTGTCGATAGTTGATCTATTTGGTTTGAAACCCATTTGGTAATCATCTAGTTTCCTTTCAGTTATTGATATTAATCTTTTATTTAGAACTAGCTTAAAAGGCCCGCTGTCGCTCGGGTTTTGTATTTTGTAAATTTGAAAATATCTTAGAGGTCCTTATATAGGTATTTAGAAATTGAAATGAGGAAGAACGACTTATCACACTAAAACTATTCCCTCAGAAAACAATAAATATAGCTTCTTATGGCTTATAGCAAATCCCTGCGACTTCGCCCACGATAATTAATCGGAAGATTAACAATTAAGAACAAAATAATAAAAATATATTTATTAACACTTTGCACACAAAACATTCATAGGTCTAAACTAAACGGTTGATAGGCCTAATGAATGAAACAACTATAAATCCGGCTTTGAAGTGAATTCCACAATTAGAAAGCGCAGCATGGGAAAAATAACCTCAGATTCGAGTTCCCTGGCCCAGAAAACCCCTGCATAGCGAGTGTCGTCTAAATCAAAAAATGTTTACGCATTGAGACCTATATTCATTATCCCTCTGCTGTCTAGGTTGAAAATTTCAGATATCTGCGTGCCTTGACATTATAAACAAATGAATCGACCTGCATGGGTTTACAACATTCAAGCGATCGCGATGCTTTTATTTCCAAGGTATGACAAAAAATAGACAAAGCCAACTGCAACTGATATGACAACTGAAATGTATTACTGAGAACTGATGCATCAAAAGCGCAAAAAATGCACGTCTTCTCGTTTTTCGCTCATAACTCACAAACGAAAGCTAAAATTAAGAATGTACTATGCCAGAAACCTGCGCGGGAATGTACTCAACAATTTCCCAAAGTTTCATGGCGATCGGATGAATGGTTTAGTAATGAATAAAAGACAGACACACATACATTCGTTTTTATATATACCGGTATAGATTATAGCAAAGATTTTATATGCTATATTTAATAGTGTGTTAGGCCCATAATTGTCACAGTTTAGTCTATCACCCTCTTTGAAGATAGGACAAATAATTCCTTCCTTCCACTGGTCAGGTATCTTTTCCTCATCCAATATCTTAGCTATTAATTTAAACAGCTTCTGCTTGAGTGTTCTCCCTCCATATCTAATCAGTTCTGGAGCAATAGCATCGGAACCTGGTGCCTTATTTAATTTCAGGTTATTTATTACCTAGGTATATGACAAACTTCATTGTATGACGGTGGTTCAGTTTCTTGTTGTGTTCCTTCATTGTCACTCCCGTTAACTTGACATTGGTCTACTTGTGTGCAATTAAAAACATCAGTAAAATATTCCTCCATCTGTTTAAAACTAATTCAATCTGTGATAAAATGTTGCCACCCACATCTCTGCAGATTGTTGGTGGTATTACTTGATTTTGATTAAAATGCTTAATGTTCTCATACCATTTCCTTACGTCTTTGTTGTTAAAATTCCCTTGTATATTCTCCAACTTATCACTTATCCAATCCTTTTTCTTAGTTTTACAGACTTTATTAGCTGTTTTGCATTTCGTTTTATAGTTTTCTTGATTAGCTCTGGTATTATACTGAATAACTTTCTTCATTGCTTCATTCTTTTCCGAATAGCCTCTCTACATTCCTCATCCCACTATTCATTCCTCATTGTTTCCTTTTGTTTTTGTATTGTTTTTCTAGCTGCTTCTGTTATTCGTGCTTGTAAGTTTATCCATTCTTCATTAATATCTTCTTGCTCCATTGAGTCTTTTAGACTGTCATATAGTGCTTCCTTGTATTCATTTAGTTTATTCTTGTTTTGCAGATTGTGTTTATTCCATTTACCAATGGTTACAGCTTTCCTTTTTTGGTATTTTAGTGGTAAGGTTCGTTTAATTACAGCTCTAACCAAAAAATGGTCCGAGTCAATGTTGGGCCCTCTTAATGTTTTCACATCCTCGATTAAATCTTTTTTTGCTATTACTAATTAGGACATGATCTATTTGTGTTAATGTATTCTTATCTGGTGATAACCATGCTCCTTTATGGATTTTTAATGCGGGAATTGTGTACTCATTACTATCAAACTGTTTGAGGTTGCAAATTGGTATAACAATTCACCATTTACATTTGTGCTCCCATGCAGCGTGTGTTCTCCAGTTACTGTTCTGAAATAGTTTTCTGTGCCTAATTGGGCATTCAGGTCTCCGACTATTATGAGGGTATCGCTGTTTGACACATCATCTGTAAGCCTTTGCAGTTCCTCATAGAATTTTTCTCTTCAGTCGGGGCATATGTATTTATTACTGTTATGTTATTGTATCTGTTTCTTATTCTGAGTTTACGTATTCTTTCATTGACAGGCACAAAAGTGATTATATCTGGTAGTATCTTTTTCATTACCAAAAAGCCAGTACCAGCCTGACCTGTTTTATACTGAATAATTTTTTTTTATTTATTATTCCATTGCCCTTCCATCTCATTTCTTGCAATGTCCATTCTTAGGTTGGAGATCTGTTCAGCCAATTCTTGCATTTTCCCAGGCATCAATAACATCTTCACATTCCAGGTCCCAAGATTCAATTTGCTCATATTCCATTTGACTCGCTTTGGTCCATTTCCAGTTATCCGTCCGGCTATTTCTTGTTGAGAGTTACGAACAAGGTTCTTTTTCCAGAGCTAGGTTGCCAGCCTAACGCCCAACCTGGAGGACCAGGTTATTTGATTTCAGTGTTTTCTTCACCTAGATCAGTCACCTTCTCTACAGCTACAGAGCCTGATCTACCCTTCCCTAACTTGAAGTGTCTCTTCCGCTGCCTCTGCCATTGGCACTCTCACTCCTCCTCTGCCTTCAGCACCATTGGACTTCCTCTTCTGAGTTGCTTCTTAGTCTGGATCCTCCCCTATGGCCTGTCCGGCATGGGAGGCCCTACCAGCAGCTAAGCTACCACCGGCATAGACCATAGGATCAACGGACCATGCAGGCTCTCCCACCAACTGCAAGGTCTTGCAACTACCAGGGAGAGGCATTTAGGTATCTCTTGCATTTTCCCAGGCATCAATAACATCTTCACATTCCAGGTCCCAAGATTCAATTTGCTCATATTCCATTTGACTCGCTTTGGTCCATTTCCAGTTATCCGTCCGGCTATTTCTTGTTGAGAGTTACGAACAAGGTTCTTTTTCCAGAGCTAGGTTGCCAGCCTAACGCCCAACCTGGAGGACCAGGTTATTTGATTTCAGTGTTTTCTTCACCTAGATCAGTCACCTTCTCTACAGCTACAGAGCCTGATCTACCCTTCCCTAACTTGAAGTGTCTCTTCCGCTGCCTCTGCCATTGGGACTCTCACTCCTCCTCTGCCTTCAGCACCGTTGGACTTCCTCTTCTGAGTTGCTTCTTAGTCTGGATCCTCCCCTATGGCCTGTCCGGCATGGGAGGCCCTACCAGCAGCTAAGCTACCACCGGCATAGACCATAGGATCAACGGACCATGCAGGCTCTCCCACCAACTGCAAGGTCTTGCAACTACCAGGGAGAGGCATTTAGGTATCTCTTTCATAAATTTCCACGATTAAGTGAATCTAAAATCAGAGAGGGAATATTCATAGGTCCCCAAATAAGAAAACTAATGGCTGTTGAACATTTTCATGGACTTCTAACAGGCAAGGAGAAAACTGCATGGGTAGCATTCACTATAGTTGTAGCCTACTTAATTTCCTAGGCAAAGAAAGGGTGTCTAATTACAGAACATTAGTTGACAATATGTTGAATGCTTATAATAGAATGGGGTGCAACATGTCTCTCAAGATGCATTTCCTTCATTCTCACCTGGTCTTCTTCCCTGACAATCTTGGAGCAGTAAGCGACGAGCATGGTGAACGTTTCCACCAAGACATCCCTACTCTAGAACGCATTATCAGGGGAAATGGAACACGTCTATGATTGCTGACTACTGCTGGTCTGTAGTAAGAGATGCTCCTAAGATAAAGTACAATAGAGAAGCCAAAAAGACCACGTTTATGAGGTATGTGATTAAAGACTAAGTATATTTTCCTGCACGAACAACAATGAAGGTTATATAGCCGATACCTTCTAAACGAGAACTAAAAAAAAAATTTACTGCCATTTTCGAATTTAGGAGGCCAAATTACATAAAATTTGATACATTTTATTTCAGATACAAAAAAACATTTTTAATTTTGTTGACTTGTGTAATCGGGGACATAGCCCAAGCGTTCCCGCAGCTAAAATTAGATAAGAGGGACAGAGATCTGACCAGATTTTTCTGGTACAGTACAACTCAAGATGGCGAAGGAAAACATGAAGCAACAAGTGACGTCACCATCTACCATTTCACACGCCTACCCTTTGGCCTCACCTGTAGTCCTTTTCTCCTTTCAGCAGCACTCGGGGAACTCGCCCACCTACACAAGCTCACATTTCCTCATGCCGCCAGTCTCATTGATGACAGCACCTTCATGGATGACTTTGCAGCCAGCGGGGGAGATGACAACCAAGTTATTTCCCTGTGTTACGAGGAGCTAATGAACACATATAGCCTGCCAATGATAAAATGGGCAACAAACTCCGAGCAGTTGAGATGTATTTGGGAAGCTGAGAGTCGAGAAATCGAGTCCGACACACAGGTACTGGGAGGAAGATGGGACTCTTCATCCGACGTCTTCTACATAGATCACCGCAACATCACAGAAACGCTCCTGGAAGGACCCACCAGCAAGAGGCAACTTCTGACAGTGACACCCAGATTTTATGACGTACTCGGCCTCCTGACACCTGTATCCATCATGGGAAAATGGCTCTTTCAGGACACGTGGTGCAGAGGAATGGAATGGGATGAACTCTTGCCACCTGATTTAGGAACTCGTTGGGACATGTGGATCTCCAGTCTTTCAGAGTTGCCACAAATACTCATTCCTCAATGGATCAGAACTTCCAAACAATGCAACCACCAACTTCACGTCTTTTGCGACGCTAGCACAAGAGCCTATGGAGCAGCCATTTATGTACGCTCTACCAAAGAAGACTGCTTCTCCATCCATTTAGCCTGCAGCAAGAATAGACTTGCACCAGTAAAGAAGGTAACGTTGCCAAGATTGGAACTACTAGCTGCTCTCGGAGCGCGATTGCTGAACTACCTCAGCAAGGCAACTGGCTACGATACTTCTAAGGCAACTTTATGGACCGATTCGACAGTGACATTGGGCTGGATCCGCAGCGACCTCAATCAGTGGAAGACATTAGTCTCGAACTACATCACCGAAATACAGATCTTGACCACCCCCTCCCAATGGAGACATTGTCCTGGTGAGGAGAACCTGGCGGATCACTTATCGAGAGGAGGTCCGGCAAACCAGTTAAAGACACTTCATGCTTGGTGGCATGGGCCCACTTGGCTATCACAGAGTCCATGCTACTGGCCACACCAAAATTCTGCTGGTGCCCCGTTACTGGAGGAAAGTCTACTTGCCATGTTCTCAACATTGAGATATCTCCATCTATTCTGGACCCTTCGCGTTTCAGCTCATACTGGAGGATGCTTCGTGTTTCAGCTTGGGTCCTTCGTTTCCTTCATAACCTTAGAGGAAATGAGGACACCAGAGAGCTCACAGCTACCGAACTGAGGAATTCACATGCATACTGGATCCAAGTAGCACAGAGGGACTGTTTTTCTGCAGAACTGCATGCACTGCAGAGTAGTTCACCACTACCTAAGGAGTCTAAAATAGCTCGCTTCAACCCATTTTTGGAGGACAGCCTTATTCGCTTGGGTGGAAGCTTAAAATTTTCAGAGCTCTCTCGAGAGCAGCGACACCCCCTGCTCTTGGATGGATCACATCCTTTTCTACAGTTACTTATCTGCGAGATGCACATTAGACTTCACCATCTAGGAGTGCAAATTGTATTGTCAGAGCTGTTCTGAATTTTGGATACTTCGTGCTCGACAAGCAGTTAAGAAGATATTACGCACCTGTCTTCCCTGCAAAATGGCGCACAATCCCTTGGGTTAAGCTATGATGGAAGCTCCACTACCAGTAGACCAAGTAACGCCACTGAAATCATTCCATGTCACGGGCATTGATTTTGCAGGCCTACTCTTTGTCAAGGTCGGAGGTACACACAGGAAATGCTACATAGCACTCTTTACTTGTGCAACCACGAGGGCAATACACCTGGAACTGTGTTCTGACATATCCACTGACACGTTCCTCCTTGCGCTTCAAGATTCGCAGGAAGGCGAGGCCTCCCTCACACCGTCTACACCGACAACGCCAGATCATTCCATGCCGCCAATAAGGAATTGGCTTCTATATGGACATTTCTCTCAGCATCTTCTAATCACCAATATTTAGCCCAACACAACATACAATGGAAGTTCATCACACCTAGGGTGGCTTGGTGGGGAGGATGGTTGGTACGACCAAGAGATGATTGCAGAAGGTTCTGGGGAAGACACAGATCAGCGAGGAAGCTTTGAACACTACCGTAGTCACCACAGAAGCCGCCATAAGCTCCAGGCCCATCTTGCAGGACGTAGACAACAGTGAAGTGTTAACACGAGCCCATTTTCTGACAGGACAGCAGCTCACCACCATACCCACAGGGCCAGAACCGGAGATAAAAAGAAGCCTAACAAAAGAGCTGGTGATGCATCAGAAGTTAGCAGACGACTTCTGGAAGCGCTGGACCAAAGAATATCTGTTAGAGCTCAGAAGCTTCCATGAAGTTCGGCGTCCACACGGCAGTTCGCCATCTCTGAGAGTCAACGACGTGGTTCTTCTCCAAGAAGATAGTCGTCCAAGGCACATGTTGAAAAGGGCTCGTGTCGAGGACCTACGAACAGGACGAGATGGAATAGTAAGAACCGTCATACTTCGCACACCCGGCGGAGAGAGGATAGCAAGACCTAGAGTTGGACCAGGGTGGGGAGGATGTGGCAGAATGAAGACATCTTTGCCATCTAGGACCAACCCATTGAACTGTTTCACCCCCACCATATATGGCCATCCTATTGAACTGTTTGTACTTCAACCTCCTACTTCCATGCTTGTATCAGTCAGAAAATAATTTATATTTTAGAAATTTCGTTCAAAACAAGTTTACTTCTGATGTATGTTCACATTTCAACATTCAGCAGCCATTTGAATTTCCAATGTAGCCAAATATCAGTATTCTCTGTGAAGAAGAGTACTTGAGAAAGTAACTGACCAATATCTAAGATCATATATACATATTTCATCTTCAAAGTATGGTTTTGTTTCTCTTCCTGGTGCTCATACAAATACCTCTGTCATTAGTGGATGCCTGAAACTGGCCAAACAAGAAAGAAGAAATTCAGCATATTTAGGGTGACCATAATATTTTGAGCCGAAAAAAAGACACCCCAAGTAAGTCAGTATACAACCCCCCCTCCAAAAAAGTATAATAACTAAGAATACATAAATATATATGAAGCGTCCAATTCCAAAACTGTCTCAATCCAGTTTCAACAATTTTCAGGAAACGTCAAAAACTGATAACTTTTTTCTTAACCGTTTGCAGTGTTCCATTTTTTTAAATTTTGCAGTTGAGAAACACTTCTTCTAATGAGTGATATTCCAGAAAATCAGGGATCGATATTTCAGGAGTTATTTCATATTTTTGTTTGGATTGAGAGAGTTTTGAAACTGTACGCTGGAACGAGAGAGTTATGGAAAATTACACAATTCTTTTTCATTTCTAATATTTTAGAAGAGGCTTCTTATTAATGTAAATACAATAATCTATTACTGCAATTTCTATTTTGTCTATGACATTGAACTCAAATATTAAAATTAAAGGTCATACGGAATGAATACATTATTCTGTTTGGTTATTACACTTCAGATCAAATTTTTCCATAAATAAATCCTCATTTGCATTTCCTTCTCTGTTTGACCTTGAATCACCCTCTATTGCACTCTTGTAAAATGATAAATCAGTCATTTTTCTCCACTCGGAACCAAAGTGTTGAGATCGGATAGTTTCGCTTCCTTCTGATTCTGAGATTCTGGAGTCATCTGCGAAATGATTTTTCTCTCTTTAACACTGATTTGAATGCTCCTATGTCTGTTAAGTAAGTTACATTCCTTCTCACAATCACATTTTTTCCAGATGCAGTTTTTCTTAGAATGATTCGCTTAGCTGCGGAAAACTGGAAATGCCTCTGCCCAGGATGTTTGAGAGTAGCTTGCACTATTTTTCTTCCAATCAAAGATAACAAAATCCTCTCTCAGTTCCTTCAGATTTGCACTTTGTGCAATAATGTCTCTATATTCACATGGTTTGTTAATAGTATCCCTCTTCCTAATGACATTTTCTATTCTCCCCAAAACTCTAATGGCTGGAAGAAAAGAGTGGCCGACAATAGGGAAAATAACATGGAGTTCTTTACAGTTGGTATGCTATTGTAGAGCCAAGACATTAACATTCCCATTACTGTAATATTTTTATTTTGTCCTGGGCGCCCGTCATGACCTTTGTTTCTCCCGCCTACTTCTTGTGTTTTTCTTTATTTTTTCCCCCCATTTCGAAGGATCTTTCAATTTCTTCCGTCCTTTACCACTAGGTGAAATCAATATATTACTTTCCATTTCTTAAGAATAGTGCTAAATTAGCTTGTAATTGTGAGCAATGCACAGAAAGCACTATCGTCTTATTTACAGAGAGTCTGTACTATTTATTACCTTCTAACAATGGGTATATGAGAGTGACAACATTCATAATTATAATTTGTGCTAATACACTGCTGGAAACATAAAATGAAAGGTTATTTGTAAGGAAATTTAAAAGACGGATGGAGAGAGTTTTGTTATCCAAACAATGAATATTACCAATCCTTGCTATGGATGGAGGAAGTTTTGAAAAGGAAATTCATGTATGGACGAGACAGTTTTGTAACAGTACATGGGATGGAATGAGAAAGTTTTGAAACTGTTTGTCGTTTCTGAAGCTTAATTTTGGAAGGAAAGAGGAAGTTTAGGCACAACATTCATTACTACATTGTTAGATATATGTAGGTAGATGACGAAACCGCCACTATCTCAATTTTTAAAAAATGGATTGAGACAGTTTTGGAATTGGACGCTTCATATATATATATATATATTTTTTTTTTATTATTATTATTATTATGGAACTAATAACTTTTTATATTGTTTAAGACTACATATTGTATAAACCATAAAAATTAAGAAACATTGAAATCTTCTGAGTGACATGATATCTTACATAGTCTTTCTGCCTCTCCTGATCCACCTACCATGAAGTTGAAGAGTGACTGATTTTCAGACAGACAGATTGCTTCAGGTCAAGATGTTTCTTTTGAAATTACTATGATATTATGTTTCATTCTAAAATGCTAACAGATTACAATATTGGTCAGGCAAGTTAACTCAGAAGTTGACAGCATCTTTATACTAAAGACCACGATAACAAACATTATAAAGAGTACAGCTGAACTGGATAATAACAGAACCCTTTTTAAATAATATATTTTAAATAGCACACCTGCTAAGAAGACTTTTGCAAGAAGACTCATGCAAACATAAATATTAATTTCCTGTTCACAGCTACAATTTAAAAACCCGAACCATTGTCGCCCTGGAAAAACATGCTACAACGAAACTACCCAACAAAAAATTTCAGGTATTAAAAGTACAGTACTGATATCTAAAACTATGATATCAAATAATTTCTACAGACATATAAGTATTAGTGTATGTTCTATTCTCAAGCTTATTTCTAGAATGTTACAAAATCAAGACAGTTTTTTATTTATTTATTTATTTTTTTTGTAAAGTACTGATGGGACAGCCAGGACACACCTAAAAACAGGACTGTCACAGACCAAAATGCATGCACGTTCTTCCTCGAATGATAGTGTGACAACAGAAGAGTATGTGCGGAAGATGTGCATGTAATTGCCAAACACGCACAACTTCTCTCTCAAAAGAACGGGGAGTGGAATGTCTGAATTTTAGAAACGCCAGCTAAGAGCGTGCGGTATTATTTAAAGTTCAGTACAGAGGAGTTGATGTGCTCTTGGAAAGTTTTGTTTGTTTGTCTTCTGCCTTTACATACACACATGCTTCCATGTGAAAGAATGCAGCGTTGCACAAATGACGCACTGCAAGCTTTCTTTTGTTTGTCTATTGCCTTTACAAGCACATGTTTTCACGAGCATTTGACTGCGCACCTGCCTAAACCTGAGCGGTAAAGTTTGTGTGTGGAGGAAGCTATTGACTTAAGCCGGTATTAACAAAACCAAAAATATATCATTGCATAAAGGAGTCGCTGAAAGATCACCATTATCGCCAGGACATTTTAATTTGGCCACTGATGAAACTATTAAAGACTTAGAAGATTCTGAAGTTGTAAAAGAATATGGCTTTGAATTAAGCTCTGATATCAACAATATTTCTATCTTACGGTTCACTGATGATATTGTTCTGATCGGTAAAGATGAAGAATCTGCACAGGCACTACTAGATATAGCTTTAAACATTTAAATACGATAGGACTTAAAGTCAACCCTTTAAAATGTCAATTAATTAGCATTAAGCCAGGATACTGAAATACCATTGGGAGATCTCGTAGCATAAAAGGAGATATCCTTAAATACGTTGGAGTTAATTTTCGTGATGTGATTGTCTGGATAAAAATAAAATAATAAAAAACCTGGACGTCGACTTAAGTACCCTAGCTGCATCCAACTTACTGAAATCAGAGCAAAAGTTAAATATTCTTAATCAATATATCTGGCCAGGAATTGTATGGCCAATTCTAACTAACCTCTTAATTAAGTCCTTACTTCTTTCTTACAAAACATTGATAAATTAATTAGAACAACTGTCAAGGAGATAATAGGATTACCTTCTCGATTGCCCTACTGAAATGTTGTATGCTCCTAAGAATCTTTGAGGATTGGGATTATTTTGTGCAGAATGGGAATCAAACCTTCAACATTTTAATATTGCACAGTGCCTGTCTCTTAATACACAAATGTGAATGAAGAAAAACATCAAACACTTAATCAACTTGACATGTCATGCAATCAAGAAACTCTTACTAGAACAGGTAGATATGTTTGAGGAACTAATTACTTAGATCTTTAAAGCTTGGTGCAGTTTGCCACATAAAGAAAAAGGTATTTGGTGTACAAGGAAATCCAGAAAACTAATACATGGATATCAAACAGAAAAGGCTTTTCTTCATCTGAACTGACAAATGCAATTAAAATGTTGAGTAATGTTACTGCATTATGGTCTGTTCCTGGACAATCACAACATTCCACCTTGTGTTGCCATCTGGGGTGTGAAGAGCCAGAAACTCTTGGGCATGTTCTGGGATTTTGTCCGAAAGCAGAATTATTGAGAAATACACGCCACCACAAAATCAGGTCCTACATTGAAACTGCTCTCAGAAAAGCTAGATGGGAAGTACAAGAGGAAGTCCACTGTGTTTTGGAATCTGGTAGTAATAGAAGGGCAGACATCATAGTCAACAGGCATTCATTCCAGATCCTACTGTCGGCTTGGAACAGAATTACTAACAGGCCCCACGTGTCTGCGAAGAAAAGGAGTCTATTTACCGACCATGTATTCCTCACCTACGTGAGAACTACGTTGTACCCATTTCAGTATGGGAGGTAAAAGGAATTCTTTTTGGAGCTCGAAGCACAGCACTTGCATGAACACAGAAGACACTCTAAAACTACGGCCTTCTTGCGGAGGACATAGTTAATTGATGTTTAAAAATATTGTTACGTCATGTAATACCTTTCTCAATTCTTGCCATGAATTTAGTTCAGATGGCTTTGGTTTTCATTTGTCATTTTAAAGGCTTACAGTTTTAATCAATTCAAGGTATGTCTTGACAATTGTTGCTTTAACCTCAACACCAAAATGATTTTATTTATTTTAAAATAACTACTCATTTTATCAATTCTGTCTTTATTTGTTTTATTATATAATTAGTATAGTGTGTTTTTTAATGTATTGATTAATTAACCTAATGTTTAGGTCAAGCTATTATTATTGGGTTAGCGATTTTTAATTATTTCAACCTTCAGTTGTTTTTTTATTGTATGCCAATATCACCTCTTCAAAATGGACAACGTTATGGATGTTCCATTCTTCATATTCAAGAGTAATGGGCTCTGTTCAATCAACAAACCTTCTTGCATGTCACACAGTGCTAATTTCGGGAAAAAAGGCCTTTCAACTTCATCTTTATTGGATTAAGAGATCCAATTACCTTCAACATCACATTCAACATAATTTAAACATCTCAAGGATTCATCTACGAAGTTGTTAAAAGTGCTTCATTCAATTCTCTGGACATTTGTGCCATCAAAAGAGAAATCAATCATTCAATTCTGTGAGTAATCTTATAATTCACAAAACCAAAGGTACGTTTCCAAGGACTACGATTAGTTTTAGTTCGGTGAGATTAGCAGTCATAAAGGGATTTTATGTAACTGCGACTTGTGAATAAATACAGACGATTTATCTTTTAGAAATAAAGTGTTAATCGCTTATTCATAACATTGCTTTGAACTAGTGCTGTGAATAGTTTAAATTCAGCATTAAGCATTAAATATACAATCTTCTAGCAGTTTGAAAATAAAAATTTCTACAAGCTATTCTTTATTACGTCAATAACTGGTCCTCCGATTAATACAGTCTGCCAGTGCATTTATATATGTGTACCTGGATACAATCAGAACTTCAAGATTCAAGAAGTGCATCTACAATTTCAAACCTCACGTTTATGTTATTCGAGCAGCGTCATCATCCATGTGTGCATAAAACTTGTATGTTATTCTATATATTCAAGATTGGAAATGCAGAAGATTTTGTGTTTCCAATCTTCTCCTCAAACTATTTCTCCCCGCATGTTATCGCCGGGAATCGAACCCACAACTAATTCTTTACGGCCCACTAACAGAGGAAGGGTCGCCTGGCGGTAACAAATATTAAGAGACTGTCTTTTCAATTTACACAATCACTTATATAATGTAAATTAGTTTTAAATTCAATAATAATATTAGATAGAAATCTATAGTGAAGTGTTGATATCTGTAGCAAGATTGAGATCGGAAATATACACACTAACTTCACTAAAAGGTATATTTACCCAGGATGATCATTTCAATGGGTCTTCCCATCATCACCAGCTGAAATTATCATCCTGGGTAAATATACTTTTTAGTGAAGTTAGTGTGTATATTTCCGATCTCAATCTTGCTACAGATAGTTTTAAATTGTTTGCTTAATTGCTGATATGTTTTCTTTTAAAATTGTTACTTTCTTATGAAAGAGTAATGTAATTGTTTCCAGACTGTCAGGGTCTCCCAGTACGCTGGGCAGATGTTCTAAATATAAACATACAAGGTTTCACTGAAGAAGAAATTTAACTTTTGAGCCTGATAACTAAAGCCCGGATTTTCATGCACTATCAAACTTAAAAATATGCATGCATTGATGCACTATCGTATCTCGAAATGTGCACAATGAAGGGCGAAATATGCACTATCAAAAATCCGCACGGTACTGCAATATATTTCAATTTCTCTTAAAACAATATACGAGTTTTTCCAAATTCTTCTCACTTAAACTCGTTCATTGTTGAACGCAGAAAAGGATCTTTCTACTTCACAAGAAGTAACAGGTGCATACTTAAGGGAAGAAATTTGACTGAGGGTGAGATCGAATTCCATGTCTTTTACATTTTTTCCACATAATACGTCTTTCACTGCTTTAAAAAGTTTAAGATCAGGATTTGAACTAAGTACCTTCTTAAGTTTTTCCCTAACTGTCACGCCCATTTCTCCACAACACGATTCTAAAGATAATTCAACGTCTTCAACAATGGCTAGTGACTGACAAATTCAAGCAGTGAACATTCTGTTTAGCAGTTTTCTTTCAATGGAAGGTCGGCGAGTCGCCAATTTCTTATTTAGGGTAAACAGTAGTTTGCACTCTCAAATTGATGCCGGTGGCAAACTCTGTTGCCAAGTCAATCAAATAACAATGATAATACAATACAACATTTTTACGTTTCACTGAAAAGCCAAGATTTTAGGGAGGCATATTCATATTATGCACAGTTATGCATGGTAACTTGATATTATGCACTAAAACCAGAAAATGAGGGTTTATATGCATTAAAAACGTCTGAATATGCTATATTAAACAAAAAAAATCCAAAACATGCATTATGCATGAATTTTGCCATAAAAAGGCCGAAATATGCAAACATGCACGGAAAAAATATGGTTATTTGGAATCCATTCGTCATGTAATGAATAACTACAAAGTTTGAGAAGTCTAACCAAAATATATAAAAACATGCATTTGCATGGAAATCCGGGCTCTACTGATAACATACTTAAATGGATATGAAAATTTTGATGAGGAAAACCTGAGTGAGGGCTGAAAATGGACATGTGTGAACCCGGTTCCCAGTACATCATGATGCTGAAATCATGACCGCTTCCACTGCTACAGAGAAGGATGACAACGAAGAGAGAAGTGAAAGCAGGAATGAAATCAGTGATCTTATCAGTCTTACTGCTGCCTTGCAGTGTATTGACACACTTCTAGATTATATGTGTCAGAGGGTTTCAGTACGACAATGACTGCTGCAAGGAAAATTCATAGTGCCGTGTGAAAAAGCATTAACCCCTCTTGGATGCAGACAAACATTAAAGATTATTTTAGAAAGTAAATGTGTATGTTAATGCTAATTATTAACCTTACCAGTGTTTGTAATGGACCAAAAATATATGCTTGTAAGTAAAATGTTTATTTTATTTACATTTTTGTAAAAACAAAATTATTGTGTTTTTTTTAAATTTATTTATTTATTTTCATGTATCTTCTCCCCCAGATTAAACTGAATACCCGGGAGTTCACTGCAACTATACATTTGACAAAAAAATAACTCTTGCATTTGAGCATGCAAGGAAAATGAACTGTATATCAATGAAATTCCAGGAGCACAATTTTCTTTGCATTGTTTTGGGAAAAGAGAACTATTTGATTTGTAAGCAATAACCCAGGGTTGTACAAAATATGCTAACTTAAAACCAACAAAGACTTCCAAAGGAGCAGGAAAGGTAGTTTTGTATTTATTGCAGGAGATAAGGCATTGTATGCTGAATGTTTGAAACTATGGTTCAACTATAATTAACTTCATAAGTCATTACAAATATTTTATTATGAAGTCACATACATCATGAAATTGGGTAGGGCTACCCTATAGTAAACACTAGCCACTATTATTTACTATAGTAAATACCAGTCCTTCATAAGGGTGAAAAAGCATTTTGCTTGTTTGAACAGCCATACCCGAGAAACCACGTATTTCGTTTTTCAGTATGCCTGATGTCCTTTCAGAGTTTGATTCAGTTTGTTCATTTTTGGAATATTGCAAAATAAATAGGCTACTTATTCCATATCAGAGTCTGGCGTGAGCAGCGATAAAGAGTGCTTGTGTTTACGCGGAGCTCCGTGAGGTGGAAAGGACTGGTCAAGATGGGTTTAGATTTAGAAACAAACAGGGCGAGAATAGGAAGCTACGCAGGCTGGAACAAAAAAAGTATAAAGTATAAAGGAGATATCTCAAAAGAACAGCTATGGACAGCAGTAACATTGGCCATGCTGTTAGTCATCGGAAGCATTGAACTGAACCCAGGACCTTTATCCGAAGAGATTGCACAGTTAAAGTCCATGCTAAATAACATCGCAGCGGACATCATAGAATTAAAGAACATGGAAAAGAATTTGGAGTTGAAAATCGACAGTATATTCAAGGAGGTAGGGACTATACCGCGAAACTGGAAGAAAGAATAAAAGACGAAATAGCTGAATGTAAGAAGAGGTTCGAGATGACAGAAAGAAGAGGAGAAACAGAAACAAGAAAAATGAACTTAATTTTGTTCGGCGTAAAAGAGATAAAAGAAATGTGGTTAACAGAGATAGTAGAGAAGCTATTTGAAGACGATCTAGGACTGAAACTAGACAGCTGGGAGATAGTAGACTGTTTCAGATTGGGAAAGCAAGGCAATAAAACGAGGCCGATACTGATCAAAGTAGCCACGATGAAGTTCAAATGGCAAGTTCTCAGTAATGCAAAAAAATTTAAAGGGACACAGATCTTTATAGAACAGGACAATGGATCAGAGGATAGACAATTTAGAAAAGTATTGTTAAAGAAATGAAATTAGCCCGAGAGGAAGGTAGGAAAGCATTCGTAAAAAGACTCGAATTATGGGTTGATGGAAGAAAGAAAATCTGGAGTCAGCAAAATCGCAAAGCAATCAATGACCGGAGTGGAAAAGAAGATAAAATTACGGCGCGTGTAGAACAGGGGCAACATAGTGACAGGCAGACCGCCGACAGTGCCTTAACAACAACGAGCGGAGGGGAAGTGAGAGGAGGAGGAGGAGTACAACCTGTGAGCGGCATGAGAAAGAATAACTAGATACCTTGCGAAACTGGAGAAGTTTAAAGGCGCAAACTATGGCTCAGAATAGCAGAAGGAATGTAGAAGGCTTAAAATCAAAGATTTCTAGCGGAGGAGTGTACGGGGTACTGAAATTAGGTAATATAATAACTTTGTTCGCAAAGCAGATCCGTGACTGCTTGAGAGTTTGTTGTACTGCGCATGTCCAGTCTGTAACTTACCCGTGATTTGCACTTTACGAACGGTTACAAGAATTTGGAATCGATAGTTTCTGCATTTAATCGATATGATATGCAAATAAAATATATATTTCCCTTTAACATGTTATACATGCAATATATATCGGCAATATTAACTATATTTTGGGAAACTTTTAATTATCTTCCATTATTCATACATATAAGTAGCCTATGCTTATAAATCTGGCGCAATGTTATTGGAGGGAGGAGTCAGGCGCGTGAAAATAGGTTACTGCGCATGTTTCTGATAACAATTCATGGTAGAGCCTCAGTGCTTTAGTTGGAAAATATTTTATGGGGGTACTCACCTTCCATAGAACGCATATCTATTGCGAATTTAATAGTGTTTGTCATTATTAACAAATACACTCTCGTGAATTGGACATTTAATAAGTATTTTAGGACAATATCGTTCCTGTACTGCCAGTACGACGTACCGGAGCACATATTTTTCCCGGTATGGTAGAAGGAAAATAATTTTATACCGGTACGCAGTACCGGTGCGTACCGGCTCAACTAAAGCACTGTAGAGCCTGCAAACTTTTCTTATAGTACAGAAACTGTCCATGAGAACACAGCAAACAGAAGATTGAAATCAGAATCACGGATTCTTGCTTTGGGAACGCATATGGAGAAAGAGTGCATGTGCGAACGATGTGTTCCTGGTTTCTGACTGCTTTGCGAACAAACCTAATAGCAGTGGTCGAGACCTGGTGTGTGGAGGGAGAAAGTGTGCAGTTGAAAGGCTACCGTTACATAGGAAAACATGGAACGCGAAAGGGCAATAGGGGGAGAGCTTCAGGGGGTATTGGTGCTTTTATTACAAATAGTAGCAATATTAACATATGTGAAGAGAAGCCAGAAGAGTCCAAGGAAGTGTTATGGGTAAAGATAAGAAAGGTGGAAAATAAAGAGGTGTGTATAGGTCTAGGGATAATATATAACCCTCCAGAAACATCAGAATTTTATAATGCAAATTTATTTAAAGCACTAAATGAAGAAATCAATTATTGAAAGCAGAGGTATCCAAGCATGCAGTTTATTATTGTTGGGGACTTGAACGCGAGGGTAGGAATAGAACAAATAAGAACTGTGACAGTAGAAAATTACTGTGATTGGGAGAAAGAGGAACTGACAAGGAATAGTAGGGATAAGGTAGTTAGTAGAGAGGGTAATAAGCTGATTGAATTCTGCGAGGAAAATAATTTAATAGCGTGTAATGGAAGCAGGGGAAGTGATAAACAGGGTGAATTTACATTCACAAATGCTAATGGACAAAGTGAGATTGATTATGCTATGTGTAGTGAAGGAATCGATGAGAGACTTGCAGATTTTAAGGTATTAAATGAGGTAGTGGACAGTTGTCATTTTCCATTAATGTTAAAAGTGAACATAAGCAGGAAAGAAGCAACAGAAAGTAATTCATTAATGGGAACAAAAACTATAAGATGTTTTAAATGGAAAGAGGAGGCAAGGGACAAATTTGGGCACAATATAAATACAGAAGAGAGTGAAATAGTAAGGGTGGGGGTCATAGAGGCTATATGTTCAGGGGATATACAGCTGGCATCAGAAAGATTAGAATTAATGTTAAGAAGAGCAGGTGTTACAATGGAGGTGAAAAATAAGGGGAATTTAAAGAGGGTGGGTTGGTTTGATGAGGAATGTAAAAGAGTAAACAAACAAGTATTTAGGGAATTGACACGATGGAGAACAAAATTGAACAAGGATAGACAAACCTTTGTGCTGTGTAAGTGGGGTTATAAATGTTTGATGGAAGAAAAAAAGAAAGAATGGCAAATGAAGGTGTGCGAATAGGTCTAGGAAGCAGTGAAATCTAAGGATACTAAGCAGATATGGGGGATTGCAAAGAATCTTTGCAAGAATAAAGGAACAGTGAATTTGATAACACCTAGAGAGTGGATAGAGTATTTTGGAAAACTAGTAGGGGCAGGAGGGAGAGAGCCAGCTAGGTGCGGAAGCTAGAAAGATCGCTGTCTGGATAAAGAAATATCAAATAAAGAGGTAGAATTTCAAATCAAAACTTTGAAAGGGAACAAGGCTACGGGTGTAGATGGTATACCGGGAGAATTTTGGAAGATGTTAGCTTGTACAGATAGGGGATGGGTATAATAACTGATTTACTGAACAAAGTGAAGGAAAAGAAAATAATGCCAGAAAACTGGAAGACTAGTATGATAGTTCCATTATACAAGGGAAAAGGAGATGTACAAAAGCCAGAGAATTACAGGGGTATTAGTTTGCTATCCATATTAAGAAAAATATACACAGGTGTAATGGCACAAAGGCTGCAGATGTGGACTGAAGCAGAGGGTAAATTGTCTGAGTTTCAAGCAGGATTTAGGAAAGGAAGAAGGTCAATCGACAATATGAGAAAATTGTAAGGAATTTTTAGCCTTAACCCTCAATAAAAAGATTAAACAACTAATGAAGCGAGAGACCACGTAGTATTACAAATATATGTGATAAATTAACATGTGATATAAGACTTCTCAATAATGTACACTGTAAATATGTTTTTAATGAGTCTTATATATGAATTTTTATAATATCTCATTAAGCTTAATCAGCTACTAATTGTGTAAATATTTTATAAATAATTGGTACTCTCCTGTGATTTTAATGAATTCATACTTTTTATTTATGTGACGAGTATTTGGAATAAACAAATCAATATTAATTGTTTTACTAGCATTGACTTAGGCCTCTTCAATATATCGAACAGGTGTTCTATATCTATACTATTAGGCTATTTTATATATAATGTTGCATACGTATAATCTAACTTATTAACGTTTAAATGGAATCAAACATTATATATTTTAAATATTATGTGCCATATGGTTTTTCTAACCTAACTTTCTTAATTGTTTCTTGACTATATAGTAATATGCTGTGTTGAGACTTTTTCTCTAAGTTGGCTACCCTGCGCGGTAGTGTCTTTCGTGTTGCATGTTGGTACTGGGAACTCTTGTGTAGAAGACAACATGGCGAACTGCTAGTTACCAGTGCAGAATGGTGCGCTGGCTTGTATTGAAGTTAGACTAGTTTCACAGTAATTCACAATCATCTGTTTATGTTCACTACTATTGCAAGTATAATATTCACGTTTGTATAAATAAATCAACTAGAGGACTTGTTTGTTTGACTAATTGTGTTGTGTTTAACTTCTGTGAAGAAAGCCAACCTTGTATTCTTGGGCCGACATCACAGCCACCATTATACAGTCCACTCAAATTGAAAACTTGTCTCTGAACACAACATAATTCTTGGTCCTGCCGGCCGTGATGGGAATTTGTGCAAACTTGGATCTCACGCCGTGATTGGAAATTTGTGCAACTTGGAACATTGATTGTGATTGTGAAAATTTGCATATTGCAAATTAGATTGTACTGGAACGTTACGACATTGTGTTGCAAGCTGTGTTGCCGCCATAAGCTAGCGTCTACCTTGTTTGAAACGCGGGAAATATCTGCAAACAGTAATTGTAATTGAACATTGACACCATGTGTGTGATTGAATTTTGATATTACTTGTGTGTAATATAAATAATAAGAAGATATTGCACTTGAAAATTCTTGTATTATTTGTGCATAAAATAGACAATTACGAACAATTATTAATACATGGAACTATAACACGGTGAAGTGTTTCATCATCATTGCATTATTAAAAAACGTGTCGCAGCACAGAAGGGTTAGCAAACTGTGGAACTGTACCCGTTGAAGAATAATTTCAAACTTTGTGAGCTGTAACATCAGTGATTGTAATTGAATTATTGGTACTTTGAAGGTTAAGTTGAAAACACATTCAGCAATATTACATCGCAGATGACGTCACGCTCTGGGAATCTTGCCAGACATCTTGGACAAAATCTACGACTTCATGGAGCTGTCTGATGTTACCATTAGTGATACAATAATTCAACCAACTGTAAGTTTGTTCCATTTTTGTCTTGCTTGTCCTAACTTGACTAGGGTAGACATCCTGTCTAAAATCCTAAAACCTACTTCTAATACTGAAACAAAGAAGTACTGACTTGCTTGTTAATTTTGTTTGATGGACTTGAATTCATTAAATATTTAATTGTTCGCTATTGCGCTGTTGTACATTTCATAGAAAATTGTTTTTTCATTGATAATAATCAACTGTCATATTATTCATCATGTCGTTTGAATCGGAAGCAAAGGCTATTCAAAAACGTGGCTTACTAAAAAGGTCATTAACTCATCTTGAAAAGTTCTTGAATATCTCTAGCAATGAATTGATATCCAGGCAAAATGCATTGTCAGAAACTTGGAAAGAATTCAATGATGTTAGGGAATATTTAGAATGTCAGTTAGATTCAAAAGCTAGTGAAGCTCATTTTGAAGAGCATGAGGAATTTGAAAATAGATATCATGCAATATTCGGTAGAATTCAAGACCTGATTGATGCTGGGGAAAGACCCACAAGTTCTAGTAATGCTTCTGTCATTTCGAATAACTCCACTCGAAGCAGTAGTAATTTGAAACTACCACCCATAGAATTACCTTGTTTCAAGGGAGATTTGACAAAATATTTGACATTTAAGAATACATTTGAAAGCTTAGTTATCAACAATACTTGCATCGATAATGTGCAAAGGTTGCATTATTTGCTGTCTTCACTTCAAGGTGAACCCAAAGATTTATTAAGTAACTTGGCCATTTGTGATAGTAACTTTTCGGTTGCTTGGAATTTGATTGATGAAAGATACAATAATAAACGGTTGATTGTTTCGCAGCATGTGAAACAGTTGCTCAATCTTCATAGTTGTAGTAGTGGTACTTGCAAGTGACTACCGCAAATTGACAAATGAGGTAAAATCTAATCTTAGTGCCATTGAGAATTTGGAAGCAGAGATTCCACTTCATGAAATCTTGTTGCAGGAATTGATTCTGAATAAAGTCAAAGTTAATCATAGAAGTGAATGGGAAAATAAATTTGCCTCCTCTGATATTCCGACATTAGATAATTTAATTGATTTCTTGGAAAGGAAATGTCAGACGTTGGAATTAACAGAAGCTAACAAAACTGTTGTTGAACACAAACGTGAGTTCAAACCTAAACTAAAGGCACTTCATATTGCTAACAATAGTACCTCCTTGAATTGTAAGTTTTGCAAACTTGAAAATCATAATATTCTTGATTGTAGGAAGTTTAAACAAGCAAATATTGATCACCGTCGTGAATTTGTCAAAGAAAATAAACTTTGTTACTTGTGCTTTTCAACTTCTCATATTTCCAAACAATGTAAGCAACCTAGGTGCACGAAATGTAATGGAAATCACAATTTGTTGGTTCATAAAGAACAAATAACTCCTAATAATAATTCAAATATTGATCGTTCTGCAATCATTTCGCCTGCAGCAATGAAAGTGATTTCAGGATTAGGCTCAAATGTTTTGCTGAGTACGGTTTGTGTTGGAGTGAAAACTAGAACTGGAGAAGTTTTAGTGGTTAAAGCCTTGTTGAACTTAGCGAGTCAATTATCATTTGTAACCTCCAATCTTGTCAAATGTCTTGGTATTGGAACAAAATCTTGTCGGTTACCAATTGTTGGTATAAGCAATTCAAACGTTTCTCCTGTAAGCTCCACTTGCAATCTTGTTTTATGCTCGCAGATATCAGACTATACTCTGAATTTGAATTGTGCAGTAGTAGACACTATCACAAGTCAGCTACCTGCTCAGAAAATTGATTGTTCGACTTGGATCATTCCCACTGATATTGTTCTAAGTGATTTTACTTTCAATCGATCCTCACCTATAGACATTTTGTTGGGAGCTGATGTTTATTATGAAATTGTGTCTGGTAATACCTTGCGTAGGGAAAATTATCCTACATTGCTAAACACTAGATTTGGTTGGGTACTGTCTGGTACTTTTCCTGAGTCATGCGTTAAACCTAATGTCAAGGCTCGTTGTACTAACTTTGTGAAACTTGACCCTCTTGACACAAAGTTGCAAAAGTTCTGGGAACTTGAAGAACTACAGCAGCCAGTTCTTACTCCTGAAGAAAAAGCTTGCGAAGAACATTTTGTAAATAATGTTCAAAGAGATGAACTTGGAAGATTTGTTGTCAAACTTCCAATTCGTTCAGAAGTATCTCCTGTGGCTGAGTCTAAATGTAATGCCATTAAAAGACTTAAGCAAATTGAAAGAAGATTCTTGAAATCTCCAGAGTTAAAGGAGAAGTATGTTGATTTTATGCATGAATACATTGACTTAGGTCATATGGAAAGTGCACCCACTGAAAGTTCTGATTCGTTGGATTTTTACTTGCCCCATCATTGTGTATTGAAGGATTCTAGTACTACAACGAAACTGAGAGTTGTATTTGATGGAAGTTGTGAATCTTCAAACGGAATATCTTTGAATTCCATGTTAATGGTCGGACCTACCGTCCAGCCTGATTTGTTGATTCAGAACTTATATTGTTGCCCTATCAGCTGACATTGCAAAAATGTATCGATGTGTATTGGTCCATCCTGAACATCGAAGTCTTCAGAAAATTGTTTGGCGTGAATCTACTGATGAGGAAATTAAGGATTATCGTCTGACTACTGTTACATACGGTACCAGTTCTGCTCCTTTTCTTGCTACAAGGTGCTTAGTTCAACTTGCTGATGAGTGCAAAGACTCTCACCCCATTGCTTCAGAAACTATTCGATCTTGCTTCTATGTTGACGATCTATTGACTGGTGCAGATTTAGTTGAAGAAGCTAAACAACTTCAATGTGATATCACTTCTATATTGGACAATATCAGTTCCATCTTAGAAAATGGACGTCAAATTGTCCAGAAGCTCTTGCTAATGTACCCTTGGAAGACAGAGAACTCTCGTCGCCTTGTAATCTTACCAATGATGAAGCTGTTAAGACTTTAGGTATTGTTTGGCACCCTAAGTCTGATGAATTTCAGTTTCAAATAAATTTGAAAGAAGCTCCTAATCTTGTCACTAAGAGAAGCATTCTTGCCATCATCGCATCCATATTTGATCCTCTTGGATTGTTAGGTTGTGCAGTAGTCAAATGCAAACTTATTCTACAGGTTCTATGGCAATTGAAAATCGATTGGGATGAACCGTTAGACTCACACACTAACATTCTTGAAACTTGGAATGCTATCTACAGTGAACTTCCTCTTCTTAATAAACTTCGAGTTCAAAGAAAGGTAATGCCCTTTGTTAAGAACAAGGTTATTTAATCCATGGTTTCTCAGATGCTTCAGAAGCCGCATATGGTGCTTGTGTATATGTCAGAACAGTGTCTGACAGTGATGAAGTTTCAGTTGTATTGTTGACTTCCAAGTCAAGAGTTGCTCCGTTGAAACAACAGTCTATTGCACGACTAGAGTTGTGTGCTGCTCTCTTGTTGTCTCGTCTTATGGCTAAGGTCATAAAATCATTAAACTTGTCTGTTCCATTCTCCACATATTGTTGGACGGACAGCACTATAGTCCTGTGTTGGTTACAGAAACCTCCTAATTGTTGGAAAACGTTTGTGGGTAATCGAGTGTCGAAAATTCAATCTCTCACGTCAGTCTCAGAGTGGAGACATGTATCTACCCATAGTAATCCAGCTGACTACTTGTCCCGAGGAATTGTACCTTCACAAATGTTTTCGCTTGATGTTTGGTGGCATGGACCTACTTGGTTGCGAGAATTGTCTCCAACATATGAAACCTTTGTTGCTACTAACATACCATCATCTGTTGAGGCAGAAACTAAAACGTCTTTGAATGTGCTATTAGTTAATGTTCATTCGCCTGACTTGGAACGTTTCTCATCCTATTGTAAACTGAAACGAGTCTACAGTTATGTTAGGAGATTCATTACTAATGCTCGCTCTGCAAAGGACTCGTCATATTGGCCCACTCACTCCTGAAGAGTTGAACGGTGCTGAATTGAAAATACTAGGCTTGATGCAAGCTAGTGAATACATGAAGGAAATTCATGACTTGAAGACTAACAATGTAGTTGCTTCGATAAGCAAACTAAGGTCTTTAAACCCCTTCCTTGATGATAACAGCTTATTGAGAGTTGGTGGTAGACTTAGGAATTCACAGTTGGAATACAACAACAAACATCCTATTATCATTCCACCAAAGCATTGTGTTACTAAGCCGATTATCAAACATGAACATGAAAGGCTTTTGCATTCTGGCCCTCAAGCTGTATTGTTTTCCTTGCGGAATAAGGTTTGGATTCCACGCGGAAAAACAATTGTGCGCAGTGTGATTCATTCATGTTACAATTGCTTTCGTAACAAACCTCCAGTTACTACTCACATAATGGGTGACTTACCCTCATATAGAGTTCAAACTTCATTACCTTTTGTTAAAGTTGGTGTTGATTATGGTGGTCCAATCATCATAAAGGGTGACAACACCAGGAGTAAAGTAAAATTAAAATCATATATTGCTCTCTTTGTTTGTCTCACTGTGAAGGCAATACATCTTGAATTGGTAAAAAGTCTAACGACTCAAGATTTTCTTGCTGCATTCAGAAGGTTTGCTGCACGTAGAGGTTTTCCTAATCTAATTCTCAGCGACAATGGTACAAATTTTGTTGGGGCCAATAATGAGTCGTTGAGATTTTTTAGGGATAACAATTCTGAAATAGAAGAACGTACAGCTAATGAGAATGTAAAATGGAAATTTATTCCACCCTCTAGTCCTCATTTCGGTGGGCTCTGGGAGGCTGGAATAAGGTCAACTAAATCATTGTTGAAGCGAACAATTGGAAATTCCATTCTTAACTTTGAGGAATTATCCACGCTTTTGTATCAGATTGAGTCTGTGTTAAACTGGAGACCTCTTTGTCCCATGAGTGATGATCCAGATGACCAGTGTTATTTGACTCCTGGACATTTCTTAGTAGGAAGACAATTGACTGGTGTTCCTTCACCTGACATATCCAACAGTCCCTTGTCCTGTCTGACAAAGGGGAATCTAGTTCAAAAATTGTATCAGGACTTTTGGAAGAAGTGGTCAAAGGACTACATGCAATCGCTCCAACAGCGACGCAAATGGTCGTCTACTGGATCTTGGAAGCCAGCAGTAGGAGATCTAGTTCTCCTACGAGAAGACAACCTGCCTCCACTTGTTTGGAAGACTGGAGTTGTGAAAGAACTGCATCCCGGTGGTGATAATGTCACACGTGTGGTTACGGTGAAAACAAAAACTGGTTTGTTCCGTCGTGCCATAGTGAAACTTTGCCCATTGCCTAAAGATGTTGACTAATTATTTGTAAATTTACTCTTTAATAATCCAAGTTCATTTTATTTTTGTTTTAATCATTTGTTTTGTATTTGTTGAGTGTTGAATCCCTCAAGGGGGGGAATATGTTGAGACTTTTTCTCTAAGTTGGCTACCCTGCGCGGTAGTGTCTTTCGTGTTGCATGTTGGTACTGGGAACTCTTGTGTAGAAGACAACATGGCGAACTGCTAGTTACCAGTGCAGAATGGTGCGCTGGCTTGTATTGAAGTTAGACTAGTTTCACAGTAATTCACATTCATCTATTTATGTTCACTACTATTGCAAGTATAATATTCACGTTTGTATAAATAAATCAACTAGAGGACTTGTTTGTTTGACTAATTGTGTTGTGTTTAACTTGTGTGAAGAAAGCCAACCTTGTATTCTTGGGCCGACATCACAGCCACCATTATACAGTCCACTCAAATTGAAAACTTGTCTCTGAACACAACATGCTGATTGATATTTCATTCCAATTTTCCTAATATAATATTGTAGTTCATCTAATACTACATGGTCTCTCGCTTCATTAGTTGTTTAATCTTTTTATTGAGGGTTAAGGCTAAAAATTCCTTACAATTTTCTCATTCTAAATCACCCTCATATACAAGATGAAATTTATTAATATAATGATTTTGCAAACTATTTAAGTAAATATTTTAGTACAAAAAGAGGAAGAGTATACATGTTTTTTGCAGATTTTGAAAAGGCTTTTGATTTAATTAATAGGGAGGCATTGGTTTATAAATTAAGAATTAAAGGTGTGAGCGAAGAATTTATTTCTGGAAGGAATAAAAATGTGTGTACGATGCGAAAAAAATGTAATTTCGGAATCGATTGATCAACAATTCGGTTTACGGCAGGGATGCAAATTAAGTCCAATATTGTTCAATTTATTTATAGATGACATTTTGGAAAGAGTAGAAGAATGTAATCCACATTGCCCGGTAATCGGAAAAAGACAAATTTCTGGTCTCCTATATGCAAATGATTTGGTAGTTGGAGCAGTAACAATAATAGGGCTACAACGGGCAATTGATGAAATAGCAAATTTTGTTCATAATGGGGTTTAACCATAAACATTAAAAAATCAAAGGTAATGGTTTTCAAAAAAGGCTGTAAACTGAGGATCCAGGAGAAGTGGTATATGTAGTGAAGGAATTTGACTATTTGGGGATGAGAATGTCTGCAAATGGGGGGTGGGAGGCACATGAGAAAAAAAATGGTAGTAGTAGGTAAAGCAGCTATGAGAGCGGTTAGAATATGTATGTATAAAATTCCAAATATTTCAGTTTTATGGTTAGAGAGAATATATGAGGCAATGGTGGAAGCAAAAATGTTATATTTGGGTTGAAATATGACCTTGTACATAGGAATTTTTATACAGAAGTGCTAGGCCTACCTAGGGGATCACCAATGGGAGTGGCATTAGCAGAGCTAGGAAGGGTAGGAAGGAAAGGAATGATAGTAAAAAGAATTTTGAAATATTGGTATCGCAATATAAATGTGGGTGAGGATAACGCATTGAAAGAATGTATGAAGTATTTAAATGAAGGTAGGAGGCATGATAATTGGGTGGAAAATTTAAAAGGATACTGGAAGAAGTTGGAAGGGGGGATATTTGACGAGAAGAAGGTAATAAGTTAGGATTTTGGAGGGAAGTAAGAAAAAGAGTAGAGGACATGGAAAGACAAGAGATCTGGGTGAGCTTTGTAAACAAAAGTTCCTTGAGATTATACAGAGTAATTAAAACAGAGTGGGGAAGGGAGAAATATGTGGATTGTTGTGATAAGCAAGGAAGAGAGGGATATGCATGGATGAGAACAGGGGTGATATTTCTGAAAGGGTTAAGGAAGGACAGAGAGGAAGGTTGTGTACTATGTAGTAAAGAGGAAGGAATATCACACTACTTAACGGAATGTGGAGGGGTAAGAAGATGGAGGGAAGAAATTTGGGAGACAAAGTGGGATAAATTTCATAATGAGATAATAATCATCAAGATGTTGAAATTCAGAGGAGAAGAAAAGACTAGGAAAAATGAGAGAGAAGTGGATGAGAAAAATTAGGAAATAGATCAAGAGTAAAATAATCAAGAAAGGTGTGGTAAGTTAACCAGAATCCCCAATCATACATTAAACCCAGGGGTTTCTTAGTGGGTAGTGCTAGACTTATAGATGAGACGTTTAAAGTGGATGTAGATAACTATGTATGTAAAAGTATGTGTAAATAAAATTCTATTCTATTCTATTCTATTCTATTCCATATCTGAACTATGTGTCTATGCTGTTATCAAATATTTGATCAAAAGCCAGATCAATGTCGTCTGTGCTAGAAAATGAGTCTGATTAAGCCTGGCAACTGAGATGATGGAAGACACTTTGCTCAACGCCCTAGCGAGACTGAAAAAATTGTGTAGATCTATGTTTCTACAAAGTGTATGCCTATATTTCTTTAATTACAATATTTAAATTGATTTGATGAAGAACATCCAAGGATATTCAGAGCCAGACGGCATCACAGTTTGACGGAAGAAACTTATGATTATAATGAAAAGTTCCACCTAACCAATCAATTATTGCCATTAATCATTTTCAAAGTTAAGGACTTACAGGACTATAAGCATTTAACAAAAAATCACCCAATATTGTTTTACAATAGTTAGGCACTGAGGCAGTGTATCACAGTATAATTAACAGGCTTGGAGTTTTAAAAGCAAATATTATGTTGAATAACATAGAAAATGCCTTTATATTTCAACAAATAGTATCCCATACATAATTGAGGAGTTATATGTCCAAGGGGCTTATGCCTGTATATGCCCTTTTTAGGGACAATACATATTCTTGTTCCCCATGGTCCTGTTGGCTAACCTGTAAATTTTCGTTCGATATCTCGAAATTTAGAGGTTTGGCGCTATTTTGAAAAATGGAGAACATTTCACCCTTTAGGCGAATATAGAAATAATCATGAACTGTCAACAAAACTCTACACCCTTTGTAGTTCTAAATGGTGCAGATATATTGAAGACTTGGAATCCTGGTTTCTACAGAAACCCAAAAGTAGAAATTCAAGTTTCAAAATACAGTCCTATCGAATAATGGCATTTTCTCAATATGGCAGAGTTACAGTGTGCTGTTCATATTTAGGTTCTTTACAAAATAATATCCTTAAATTTCATTGAATTTAAACTTACAACCGGCTGCCACTGTTAAATTGAATACTGCTAAGGAAAATGACAAAAGGAATCCCTTCAGATTCCTCACTGAAGAGGAAGTAAGTTGGTTTAAAGATATAGTCTCCACAGCCAATCAACAAGGTCAGAGAGAAGTAGGACCAAACTCTGATTCAAGTGATGGACACTGATCTGTAGACATGAAGTTTAATATGTTGTTCATTTCATTGAACTGGTATAAAACTCCGTAGGTAAGCTGAAAAGTGAGAAGTTTAAAATACTGTTTGTTTCATTGAACTGCTATAGAAATCTGCACTGGACGTTTCAGTTTGTAATCACTCAACTTTTCCAGTTATCATTCAACATTTAAAAATAAATGTCTGTCATATAATTTTACTATGAACATCATATTACATATTGTCGTTGATACTGCAATACATCGTATGTAACAAATTGCCATTTTATTTTTAGTGCTTTTGTGATCAAAATGATCAGACCTACCTTCTTGTAATTTTAATTTTAGTGCTTTTGAGATCATAATGATCATCTGATCATTTTCATCACAAAAGCACTAAAATTAAAATGGCAACTTTTTTACATACGACGTATTGCAGTATCAATGACGATATTCACATCAGACTTATATGTAAAAAGGGCATATAAGAACATATTTTATAATATATATTTTCTGGATAAAACAATACTTACACCCATTGTAAAGGGTTTCATTTGGTTAATACCAGTGCTATTGTCATCTTTATTATATATTTTAAAAAATAAATCACTAACACAGGTTTTCAACGACATGTAAACGTTACTGATGTGATTTTCTCAAGGCATGGTTTTCTGATATAATATGCCCTTTGTACGTACATAACTCCTCAATTATAATCTTTATCCAAAAAGTAACTATAGGCTACCTATTGTTACAGCATAATCATGAATTTCTCCCGTGTATTTTTTTCTTTCTCTTTTAAAGTTTTTATAGTACTGGTAAAAACTGAAAAGTCTCCAGTGATATTGTTTTAAGCCAGCCATTCATGGTCTTTCCAAATGGACTGGCATGGCATCGCTCCATCCTGTTTGGAACAACCTAAAAAATGGGGGGTCAATCATGGACACTCCATCAGTCCACTCCATGCCTGTGAAGATGGCTTCTGTGCACAATAGTGTTCCTTGTTTTCAGATCGCTCCGACATGTTTATATCTTTGCATAAAAATGAAGCAGGTCCCCAAAAATGTGTTACATTCTGCAAAATTCTTGTTGATCCTTTGTAACTATTACAGTGAACGCTGCTTAATGTAATCACAGATAATGTGATCAGTCAGGTAATGTTATCATTTTTATGAAGTCCCGTACGGATTAATACTGACACATTGAAAAAATTCTGTTTATTGTGATCAAAGATTCGGTTTATGTTATCACATTTTCCTTTTTACGGGTTTATTTCCAAGTACTGTACATCATTCAAAATTTCATTTTTAAGGGTTTCATTTCTAACTGAACTGTATTGTGTTGTATTGGTAGTGTTCCATGTTCATACAATGACCAGTTTGAGGGGGATGACAATCCCTAACTTTCTCTTTTAAGCAATAAAACATGTTTCACCCCTCAGTTAAGCTGCAGTTTTGATTTTTGAACATAACAGTGTTGACATGCAGTGATGGCTAGTGTAAAATGAAAAGACTTGAACAAACAGGCGTTAGAAGTTTTGTTATGCAGTGTTCACCACAGATCAGTATATACTTCTAAAAAAACTTGTAACTTGTATCTGAGTATGGAGTATTGGTTATGGACTCCTAAAGGAAAACAAACTTTGTTATAGGTTGAAAAAATAGTTGCTTACAGTCTATTACTGTATTATGAGTGGTTCAATGATTCACAGTTACATATTATCTTATGAATAAATAGCTTTTAATTCTGTTTTTGTAGTGTATTATCTTATACCTAGGTAGATATGAATTCAATTAATTCTTTCGGCTACTGCTATCAATCAGTTAATGTTCGGTGATCCTGAGTGATCACAATAAGCAGCGTTCACTGTATTCTTATTGCAATCTAACAGACCTATGCCTGTATATTTTATTATACTTTCTTAAAACAAACCCAATGAGAATTTTAATAATATATGTCGACTGGTTTTTATATACGTTGATTGTTTAAATTTTTGTTGAAACATTAAATGGAGGAATATGAAACACAGATTGAGACTGTATCTGAATAATAATAATAACATTTTCATCTCAAGAATGTGCATTAACCCCAGACTAGCTCTGGCTGAGACTGTATGAATTCGTAGTAATCTGATTACTGCCTTCTAGATCAGATCTATTGGTCGCCTGTCAATGACAAACTGAAACAGAATATAAAGACAAGACTTTTACAGGAATTTTTTCCTGTGCAGGAATCAAACATGGGATTTCTGCTCTGGAACTAACCAGTTATATCTGTGTGATATAACAATTCCATCAATTTATTTGTGTTTAAATTGTATATTGCTATTAACATTGTAGGTAAAAACAATTAGTAATGTACCATATGAACAATAGAACATACGATAGAAACCATTTAAATACACATTCCCAAGTTGAAGATGTCTACTAGGGCGGAATTCTGGAATCCTCCTTTC
This sequence comes from Ectobius pallidus, assembly GCA_964059195.1. NCBI lineage: Eukaryota > Metazoa > Arthropoda > Insecta > Blattodea > Ectobiidae > Ectobius > Ectobius pallidus. Next base: position 32,679,102 of record CAXKWD010000009.1, read on the forward strand.
AAGCTCCTTCATTTAAAATGGGCCTTCAATCCTCCTTACATAGCCATTCGTACTCTGGAACCTTCCTTGTTTCGCTTTAGGAAGGATGGCTCCTTAAAGGTGAAAGGGGGCCTGTGATGTCCCTTAAGAAGCACCTTTTCTTATTCTCGAACCTCCCTGTTAGTTTAAAGGAGGAAGTAAGAGAGTTTCCTTATCTTAAATACTGAAGGAAGCCGAGTGGTCGCCTTTTTCCATCCTCTATAGTTTTCAGACGTCAGTTTTCTCACTTCTGTGATATTAGATGGTGAATTTATTGAGATTATGCAACTTATATCAAATTTCAGATTGTACTACAGCAACGTAGGTTAACGATAATGCTACGAAATAATTATTATATTAACTAGTAGTATTAAATAAAAATATGACTACATACATACGACACAAACAAATTAAACTCATTATTATGGGCAAAAAAACCGTGAATTTCAAAATAACAGTCCATTGTGAGCAGAATATCTATTAAATAAGCTCCATAAATAACTATTTTTGGAAAAGAATAGCGTACTGTATGTACGGTAGTTCATTATTGTCTATTTATTAAAAAAATTAAGATTGGATATAGTATAAAGTGATCAATGTCACGATAAATGACATTGAAGCGTGGATATAAAATACGTAAATTAGGCCCATGAACATAACTCTTACATATCCATATAACAAAGGAAAGGAGTACTGTCTAATTAACCTTAAAGAATACAAATATATATTTTGAAAGTCAACTATTAGGCCTACAACTGTTTAATTGCACGTATGTTTGATCTCAATACTTATGACAAAACAAAGAGGAACATAATAATAATATAATAATAATGATAATAAATACAGAAATAATAGCAATAGACCTAACAATGACAATACCATTAAGAATAATTATAGTAGTAGTAGTCTAATAATAATGCAATATAAATATCATAATATAATAAAAATAATAATATAATAAAAATATAATATAATACAAATATAATAATGGGTATTTAATATAAATATAATAATATAATACAAATATAATAATAGGCCTATAATAAAAATATAATAATAGTACTAGAAATAGTATTTAGAAATCTAACAAGAAAATAGTGAAATTCATAATTATAGCACAAGAAGTAGCTTAGATTGTCATAGATATACATGCAAAAAGCAAATTATATTTAAGGACGTAAGTGTAATTGGAACTATACTATACAACAAGCTACCTGTAGAAATTAAGAATGCTGACAAGAAAAATTTCAAAACACTTCTGAAGAAATACTTAATAGAAAAATGTTTATATTCTTTAGACGAATTGTAATAACCGATTAGCACATATACATTATTATATTTTGATCAATCACACACTTTTATCCTTAGATCTAGGTTGTAGCAATATTAGGTTGTATAATATTAGCTCTTAGTCTGTAAGCTTGACAATGTCAGAAACTTGTATCAAGTCAATTGACAGCAAATAATTATTATTATTATTATTATTATTATTATTATTATTACTAATAATAATGACAATATTAATGAAGAGTACCGGTAATAGAAGCAGCTGCAATATTATAAAAATGCTAGACACATTTTTTATATCATAGACTACATAGTCTTTATGTTCTCAATAAAATAGTACAGTATGACAATAAAAAGAGGATAGTTCCACCAAGCGGTACGCAGTTTTGTTCTGAGTAGTCCTATAGGCCTATGCACTTTTAACTTTAAAGCAAGTTTCTGTTCATGAAATAACATTTATATGCTTATGTTACCATTCTTTAAGCCTAATGTTACAGGTTAATGTAAGAAAATGCACAAGTCAATGAAACACGATGAATTCCCAGTTTTTTTTTTTTTTTTTGTAAGAAGAATATAATACTTATTCAAGCACATTGATAAAATAGAACACAAGAATGGAATGTGCACAATTTCACATAAATAAAAAAAAAAAAAGTCGCTTTGGGGTGGATTTGAACGTGAGACCTCTCCATTACTAGACACGCACGTTACCCCGAGACCACGAACAAACTGTGAAGTTGAATCGTCCATGCGGGGAGGAAAGAAGGCTATCGCATCAGTGGCTCATAGAATAGAAAAAACACTTACCGTATTTCGACGTTGGACTTTACTTCGGAGCCCTGCTATGTTACATTATGTTACATTATTGTATTATTTCATTCATTGGTACCATAATACGCTGAATATTCGAGTGATAAATTCAGATGTGTGCCTCGCTGCAGTCCCGTACAACGGAATAAAGACGCTAGTTACTACCAACCTATGCATATCTCAGAGCTTCATGTTGTTATTTATTAAGAGGTCAGGAATTACTAATCTGACATAAAATGAAGTAAACTTCAATCCTGTAATTTAATTGTCATCAATTTTCATAAAATAAATAGTCATTGGGTACAACAGCACTTAATGTATAATCGAACATATGGGAACATTTGTCTTCCATGCAGATGCCAACTGTCCATGGCAACTGAAGGAGGCTTTATAAGCTGTCCTTCATTAAGGACGCTATAAGAAAGAACCGAGAATTTGATTTTGCATTTGAAGAAGGTGCCTTCTTTTTACCCTCCTTTACTAAGGAAGGTTTCAGGAGGAGTTGAAGGCTTGTTCCAGAATTCCGCCCCTAGACTGAGATTCAACATGTACTAGTCCATTTGGACATACAGATTCGCCATTGTTCCATTTGTCTCCAAGGTTTTCCCATTCATGGGGCCATGGAGTGATAACGTCTTGGAGTGGAAGAATAGAATTTCAAACAGTAGGATATCCGTCATACCACTTCACTCCATTTCAACCTGGACAAGTTTCACTCACATTCATAATAAGTTTTTGGAGTGACAGCATTCCATTTGCCATGCTGGAACGACTGTAAATGGAGGGCTTTATGATTCTCTATTCTTTCCTGACCATATAATATTTTCACACAACAATATACTGAAAGAGAGACAGGAAAAAAAGATTGTTAGTTTTACAGTAGGCCATGACATTGCTATGCACTTGTTTATTTATTGTTTAGTCATTCGGCAAATTAAATATTGATTAACTGATTCTGAATTTAAATTATTATGATATTATGTTAAGTAGTGGAGATGAGTGAACGAATGTGGTCCTATAACCTTTTCGGGAACTATGTTGATACAAAATTTTAGCTCTATCAGGTTAGCAGTTTTTACAACAAATCAGTATAGATATTGTTCGGTGCTTAGTTTCTACGCTATTTAGAACTCTATAGTTATTATTCAGCACTCCACTTTACACACACAAACTGTTATTCACATAGATGTATTTGTTTTCTGGTAAAAGGTTATAGAGTTTCTCACTTAAATATGGTAGGCGCTGGTATGCATCTTTTGTGGTTTATTCTTTCTGTAAGCTCAACTCAGCATTTGTTTTGTTATTCTCTCTGTAACGTCTAGTCTCCAAGGGGCGCAGTAAAATTATGTTAGGCGTATGTGTATCCCCTCTCTTGCCGCTTAACGGCTTTGTCTCTTGCTCACGTAATAGCTGCCCTGTTCTGTATCATTCTGTCATATTCTGTCTTCTACTGTTTTCTTCCGAGTCATTTGTTTGGGATCGTCTGTGTGTCCGCATATGTCTGCGATGTCTATTTTATTTATTATTAGTATATTTTTCGTCACATAAATTTTTATATATATTGTTCCTTAATTATTCATATGTATTTTGTGCCCGCTCACCTGGGTTTTTGTCAAGTCATCCTTTTGGTCATATTTCTAAATTTTGCATCACGCAGATATCGGTTTGCTTGAAATGTATGCTTGGTGTGTGAATGATTCTGGCTCCCTTCTTTTCTTCTTTTCTTCTTCCTTTCTTCTTTCTGCCCTTCAGGCATATTTTTTATATTTCACGCAAAATTCTTTAGATTGCAGTAATGTTCTAGATCTTATTTATAAATTTCTATAGGCAGACATTTTGGTACTCCTACCAGTTCAACACTTTTCTTATACATTAAGATGGTTCCACAAGCAGTCTTATTTACGTAATTTTGTAAAAGCATTTGGACCGTTATAATAATCACTATAATTCTTTAGAGGTTACAATATTCAGAGAGTTTTATGTTTAGTCTGTTTGCCATATTAATTGTAATCATATTGTAAATAAATTTGTGAATCTGAAATTGACACTTTTTCTTGTATGAAAGCTAGATTCATATTTATATAAGTATTCACCTAGTTTCTTCCTATCCCCTATTCATGCACTGTTTTCCAAAATCCTATATGCCATAACCTATATGCAATGGAACCAAGTTGTGTCTTCGAGTGGGAAATCCCACAGTCATCTACAGTGCGGGGAGTGAAGCAGCAGTGCAAGGCGCCCACCATTGCAGCAGTGGTAGCAGCGCTCCGTGTAATCTGACCTTGGACCCAGTCGTCCAGTGCCGCCCGGTCCTATGTTGACTGCTACATTCTTCTGTGGATCCATCTGCCTGGACATTTCTTGGAGGTTGTGGACCAGTCTATCTTTGCCTGGTAGCCAAATCCAATCTAGCATTTGGCCGTATATCCTTTTTTGAGCACCTTATTTTTCCATTCCATATTTTTTCTTTGAGTACTTGTATGTATGGTTGGTCGCAACTTGCTTCGGCAGTTGTGCTTTGTGGGGAGGAGGTCTTTACCTGTTTTTGCTAATATTCTTTACCTTTGCTTTTCATGTACCCATGGCTCGAGAGGTAATTTCTTCTGATCTACTGCGCAAGGAAGAGCTGCTGTAAGAAGTTATTATATCTGGTGTTCAGCTGTATTGTTATCAGTTGCATTCTACCCTCACTCAACTGGTTGAAGCTATTATGGTTCTGCTGGAAGTCTTTTTAATTAAAAGGTATAAGAGAAATTTATTATCATCTTCTCCAACTTTTCAACAAAACTATTGATTATTTAATTTCAAATCTTATTTCTCCGGACTATTCGCCTTCTGTGAATAAGTCTGGCTTGTCATTGTTAAATGTGTCTACTGTTGTGTACCTACTATTAATTTTACGAAGGTACACCAGTTTAGTGTAGTGAGTCATCATGTGCATAGCCTATTTCTAATTCTGTTTCTATTTCTCCAAGATTATTACATTCAGTACATTGTTAATTCAGGTCAACTCTCAAATTTTTCTATTGACAGTTCTTTAATGCTTGATATTCTATTTTTCATGTGTCATCGTCCGGGGAGCGAGTTCGTGATTACTTCTGCGAGCTGGAATTGTTGAAGTCATCTGATGTGTCATCATGTCTATAGTATTGATTGCGAGCATTGTTGTTTCTCGCTGTTCCACTTATATTCTTGGAATTTGGTAAGTTTTTACATTTCATCAAACTGATATTTCTAATTGATTAATTCTATTTATGGTCTTCTCTTCTCTTTAATATTTCAATCTGGGTTAATTCTATTTAAAGTTTTGTTCGTCTGCTTTAAATATCTGGAAATCATTTGCTGATGCGGTGTAGTTTTGAGTGTGGCATGGTCTTGTGGTGGTGTACACATGATGGGCTATGTGTCCTATTTTTGTCATGTGGTTGCGCTACTGCGAGGTTGTGTTGCATTTCTGCTGCATTGTTTAGTATTGGTTTTCCAGTTTATTTTCTCTATTCAATATTTCACATTTATTCATCAGTTATTACTATTTAAAATTGAAATCTTTTGGTAATATTTTTCTTCATTTTTATTAACGTGTTGTGAATGGAATGCAACGCAGTCTGGCTGGCCTATTGGGCTGGTGTTGAGCGTATGCTCTGGCAATCACGGTGTTCCATTTCCAGCATCGTGTTGTATTCCTATTGCAACTCGTGTTTACAATTTGCTGGTATATACGTCGCTCTAAGCCGTAGGTACGTGTACCGAGCGGGCGACTGTTATATCATCGTATTGTACTATAGTCCTTTATTCTGGGGTATTTACTTTTGGAGTAGCTTATATGATGTCATCTTATAGTAGTCCTTGGTCGCAATGTTATTCTTCAAGTCATGATTCATTGTTGCGCAGTTTTGGATGGTATTTTTGGCATATAGTTTTGTGTGTGTCTCTTTAGCAGCTATTATTGAGGATTATCCTCTGTTGCAGTGACACTTGTTTCGGATTTTTCATATTTTTGGCATATTTGGGTGCACCCGTTTTTTTCTTCGTGACGAGTGTTGTTCCTGGTCTATATTGTAGGCCTACGTTTGGGAACTTCTTCTCTCTATTTGCTTATATTTCTATATTTATTATTATTATGGGAGTTGTTTTCTGGCTTGTACTTATAGAAAACATGCCTACGTTTGAAAACATTCTTCTCAATTTGGGTATTTTGGGCCAGTGTAAATTTTTTGGAATTTCTGTATGTCTAGTTCTATCTGCCATCTTATTCTCGTGCTCCCTGGGTGTTTTTTTTTAGTAATGTTAATGATTTTTCTTCATACTTTACATTCTTTTGCATTTTCTACTTAAGTAATGTTTGCTCACATAGCTGCTTATACCATTTATGAGTGGTTTTTTCTCCGCAAGCGTAGTTCCTAATATTGCTGATTAATTCAGTGGGTCTCTTGCGTTTGGATTTTCCACTTATATTTTTGGTAGGTTAGTTGTTGTGGTTTGCATTATTTTATTTCATCAATAATTCTGTTATTTCCATTTGATAAGTGGACGTTGGAGTCTCTCCCAATTGGAGAGTATGGGATCTCTACTGCGCGAGGGAGTATGGGATCTTTTCGTGCGTGGGTTGTTGGCTCTTTTGTCTTATCTTTTCTTATCCAGATATCCGATCTGAGTCAATTGTTGTTCGCTCATCTATAATTATTTAGCATTGTTCCGTCTGATTTATTTTGCTTGTAGTACATACCGAGTCCTTTCCTTATTATCCACCCCGATTTTCTAAGTAAGAGTGTCATGTTGCTTTTTCAAAAGAAAAGTTTGCTATTTGAAGCTATAATTCAGATTTTGGTATTAATATATATATAATAAAATTTTGATATATCTTGGAGGACCTGATTTTCTAATGAAGTTATTAAAGTCATATAAGCATGACCCATATAAATAAAAACATAAAGTTCTTTTCTAGAAAAAAAGAAACTAATTAATAAAGTTTATATATAGTGCATACCAGCATAGGATAAATTAATATTCATTCAAAACTATTTTTCTTTTGCAAATGTACCCTGCTCTTAACAGGATTTGTTAGTACTGTAAAACAAATTTTTGTAAGCTTATTTATGTAATTTAATATTTGAAAGGTACATTTTTCATATAAATATGTTGAATTTTTGAAAATTTAAGACCTCTGTTAAACTTTAAGTGTGTGTGTGTGTGTACTTCATTGGAGCTGCATACTGCTAGAATTTTTGCACTTACAGTACCCCTCACTGTGGGATTCTATGAAGACTAGCCTGTTGGAATATTCTACTGATCGCTCCAACCTTGCAGTGGGAGAAGCGCACTCCCATCATCTCTTTGACCAGAATATAGTCCGGCATGCGTCTGGTGTTGCATCAGTCTCCTGTACAGCATACATCTATATCAAATTTCCAACATTTCAAGAATTGGACTCTCAGTGGCTGCATTGGACTGAAAGTGGTTGGGGAGTGAGTCCCAGGATTGGACACTGGGTTTCCTGCCGTTCAGCTGCAGACAAGTATGGTTTAAACTAATTGTAGTAGCTAAGGCTACACCTTATTCTACACTTTCCATCCATGTACTATTTACTGTTGATTACATCTACACTCCAACATTTATGATTTACCTGTGCTTCTGTAACAGTGACTGCTCATATTCTATTCTCAGCGGGGACATTTCTTTAAAGGGGTGAGGCTGTTCGGTGCTTAGTTTCTACGCTATTTAGAACTCTATAGTTATTATTCAGCACTCCACTTTACGCACACGAACTGTTATTCACATAGATGTATTTGTTTTCTGGTAAAAGGTTATACAGTTTCTCACTTAAATATGGTAGGCGCTGGTATGCATCTTTTGTGGTTTATTCTTTCTGTAAGCTCAACTCAGCATTTGTTTTGTTATTCTCTCTGTAACGTCTAGTCTCCGAGGGGCGCAGTAAGATTATGTTATGCGCATGTGTATCCCCTCTCTTGCCGCTTAACGGCTTTGTCTCTTGCTCACGTAATAGCTGCCCTGTTCTGTATCATTCTGTTATCATTCTGTCATATTCTGTCTTCTACTGTTTTCTTCCGAGTCGTTTGTTTGGGATCGTCTGTGTGTCTGCATATGTCTGCGATGTCTGCGTGATGGTTTGAAATTCAGGTGAGCGGCTTTTATATTTTGTATAGTATATTTTTCGTCACATAAATTTTTATATATATTGTTCTTTAATTATTCATATGTATTTTGTGCCCGCTCACCTGGGTTTTTGTCAAGTCATCCTTTTGGTCATATTTCTAAATTTTGCATCACGCAGATATCGGTTTGCTTGAAATGTATGCTTGGTGTGTGAATGATTCTGACTCCCTTCTTTTCTTCTTTTCTTCTTCCTTTCTTCTTTCTGCCCTTCAGGCATTTTTATATTTTACGCAAAATTCTTTAGATTGCAGTAATGTTCTAGATCTTATTTATAAATTTCTATAGGCAGACATTTTGGTACTCCTACCAGTTAAACACTTTTCTTATATATTAAGATGGTTCCACAAGCAGTCTTATTTACGTAATTTTGTAAAAGCATTTGGACCGCAATAATAATCACTATAATTCTTTAGAGGTTACATATTCAGAGAGTTTTATGTTCAGTCTGTTTGCCATATTAATTGTAATCATATTGTAAATAAATTTGTGAATCTGAAATTGACACTTTTTCTTGTATGAAAGCTAGATTCATATTTATATAAGTATTCACCTAGTTTCTTCCTATCCCCTATTCATGCACTGTTTTCCAAAATCCTATATGCCATAACCTATATGCAATGGAACCAAGTTGTGTCTTCGAGTGGGAAATCCCACAGTCATCTACAGTGCGGGGAGTGAAGCAGCAGTGCAAGCCGCCCGCCATAGCGCACACTGCAGCAATATGAACCATTACATTTTAATGTATGTATATGATATTATATGTCAATTTTGTACTGGAATTAAGTAAGATCCAACAGCTGCTAAATGGTTGATATGCTTGCAAATAAAGTGATCAGTAAAAAAGGAAAGTGTAACAAAAAGGATGCAAGTTACTGAAACTAAACTCCACAACTGGCAGTTTTCAAAGATACTGGCCAAAATAAGAAGAGTAATTTATGAGCAAAGTAATCAATGAAATTACTGGCAGTCTATACTGACAATTTTTTTTTTTTATTATTCTCAGACTTGCTCAAATATTTGCTTTCACAAATGAAGAACAAGAATAAATATAAAAAACTGTTTAGGATTACAGGATATAGGTCAAAAGAGAGGGCAATAATCCTCCTTTAAATTACGAACTAACCATTTCAATTTATCCACATAAAATGCTACGCAGAAGATAAATCTGAATGTAGAAAATACCACATAATTTGAAACATTATATTGTATACTATGAATTGACCTTTTCAATTTTAAATCAACAAGTTCCTACTTACAAAGTAAATTTAAATGAACAATACATCATATTATGCCACTCACAAACCATTTTCAAGCCCACTTAAAAAATGTGAAACTCCTCTTGAAGAATTCTGAGATGCCAGGTGATGTCAGCCTCCAAGACACAACACAACACGCTATCACAGGATGTGAGGGGGTCCATGTGAGGGGGTCCTTATATTGCTCTACAAGAGCAGAAAGTCCTTGAAGGTGGAAAGAGTGTACAAAGGACACAAAGAGTTACAATGGGAGGATAATAAAAAAAAACACTGCTGTGTCATTATAATCCTCATGAACACAATGCATACAGCCTTCTGTTACGAGTCCTCAAAGCACCCAGAAATACATGAACACCACCAGCAGAGCAATGCAGCCAACTGCAGCCTTCATATACATGGATTTTGTGTTGAGGAATGTGGCGTCTTTCTTGTACTTCTGTGACAAAATAGAAAGGTTTTGTGCCTTCGTGTCAAGTTCTGTAACCAACAACATCAAACATAGGCATATAAACTAGAATCACAGCTAGTGACAAATTATTAAATACAGAACATGTATCTGGCAAAGAAAGGAAACTGAAGGTTTGAAAAATAATTTTGGCTTTCACAATTTTTATATTATTAAAAATGCATATTTATTATGCTTACATGCAGATCAAATTCAAGCTGTGTATGATGTCTGAATTCAATACAATTCCTGTTTAGTTCAAACTTCCTAGTGTAGAGGACCCATGTTGCAAAATGCAAAGTGGGATTTTTAAAATTAAAAATCATAAATTCGGATAAAAATGTGAAATTATTCACCTTTCATAAAAACTGAAATGATATGAATTACATTGGAATCAACTTGAAGGTGGCAACTACAATTCAATCGTCAAAGGGGAAACATGATAAAAATTGAAGGCCATGCAGAGCTCTTGCTTTAAGTACATCTGCCAAGCACTGGGTGGATCTATTAAATTTCCAGATTCTATTGTTCTAGTGCAGCCATTATGACAAATCAGTGGTCATACTATTATACCTTTTCTAGGTTAAAGTACATGAAAGCCCATTAGATATACTAACCTGATAACACAACTCCTCTCTGCAAAACATCATCAATATTCTGCACCATTATCCTTTGCACATCTTGCAATTCTGTATTCAATGCTGAGAGGTTGCGACGAGCCCGAGAGTCTGTGAAAACTTTCTTTGCCTTTTGAATATACGTATCTGCAAACATACACAAATCCTTAATTCTGAATTGTGTTACTACAGCTATCAAAGGTACATAAAACCGATAACGTTAATATTTTTGGCTCTTGTTCCTGAGATTTACCTTGTGGGCTGCAAACTCGTCTCGGGTATAACTCTGAGTCCAGAAAGCCCACAATGAAGGGCCAAGCAGGCCTGTGCAACTTTCCTTCCCCTTAACCAGATGTCTTGCTATGTTAGAACATTTTTTTGCACTTATGCATAGGTTTAACCTTTCCTTTTCAATGTAATGAATGTTAACCTAATTCATTCTTTTGAAAGCATCACAGGGTCTCTGAAAAATGAATGATGGGGTTTCATAAGATACATAAGTCCTAACTAATTGGGACCAGAGCCTGTTCGGATTGATAAAAATTTGGATTAACAGGGTTAATTTATAATTACATGATTAGGCGGATATATGGAGTTTACAAGTAAATTCTAGTCAACTGTTGTAACATGCAGTGCTATTTTTGTGATAGAACGTTGTTGTTGAATTCGGTGTCGGGAAAGCAGCAATAAGTGATTGGAAGAAAAATTGACTCAAGATAAGAACAATTTTGCAGTATTGTAACTGAGAAGGTAATCAGGAGCGCCATACTTAAAAATTTTCAGACTTTTGACAAGATTTGATGAAGCAGTTTTTGCATGGTTTTTGCAAGAAAGACAGAGAAGTGTTCCACTCAGTGGTCTTATAATCCAAGAAAAGCACTCCAGCTCAGTAAGATGGTGAATAGTGATTCCAAATTTGGGTTTGGATTATCCGGGTTTTCCTATGAAATATGTGTTAATAGTCCAGTCAATGAATGCTCAAAAAGAGGTGTAGAGGGAAATGGAAGGAACACAATTTTTGACTTTGGGAATTTGTTTGGACTAGTAAAGAGGTAAACATACTAAAAGTCCCCACTCCTAGGGGGTGAGCGGGGGGCCCCTTAGAATGTCCCTTTTTTTCGGTTTTTCGCTTATATCTCGGAAACTATGGGTCCTAGCGATAAGATATTTCTATACAAAATTAAAGATGACAAAATGCTCCACAAGATTGATTCCATTTATGTTTTCGCTATCTCACCTAGTTTTCGATATATCTGCGCTCAAAATCAGCTAATTTTGGAAAAAATAAAATTGCCTCGCGTTTTTTTCCTTATTTTGTTGACTACCTCTTCGGCCCTTTGTCCTACGAAAAAGTCATAAGGAAGGAAGTTGTAAAACATTAAATTTCCTTCAAGAATATATGATAGTTCACTTCTTTATCTTCAACCGTTCAAAAGTTAGAGCAATTTTAACTTTATGTTTAAATTCCGGGATTTTGCAGAAAAACTTAACTTTCGTATTTTCCATGATTTCACTGCTCTAACTCTGTATAAAAGCCAATATTACGTATTTATATGTATAAATAGTATGTACTGTATATAAGTTGTACCTAAATGAATCAATATATATGTATATATATGATGTATTTTGTAATATATTTTCAAGTAATATATATGTTTATGTATAGTCCAGTCAATGACTGATGAATAGAGGGAAATGGAAGGAACACGGTTTTTGACTTTGGGACTTTGTTTGGACTAGTTAGAAGTTAAACATAATAAAAGTCCCCACTCCTAGGAGGTGAGCGGGAGGCAGGGGGGCCCGAAGAAGGTCCCTTTTTTCGGTTTTTCGCTTATATCTCGGAAACCATGGGTCCTAGCGTTAATACCACTCTATACAAAATTAAACCTGATAAAATGTTCTATCAAGACTGATTCCTTTCACTTTTCCGCTATCGGAAAATCGGAAATTAATTTTCAACTATAACAACTATTTTTTTCTAGAGTTTGAAAATAAGTATCAAACTATCTCGGAAAGATCGAGCACTCCCCTTTTCGACTGTTAGCTCGTCAATCAAGATTAACCACGAATGGGTGTCTGTGGGTCCTTTTTTGCTATTCCAGCGCAAATCCATAAGTAAGAAAACCGACAAAGATTTGAAAACTTATTTTCAATATGAATTAGCCCCTTTCCCTTTGGCCTTCTTCAATGAGGGTGGGATGAGGAAATCGATGAAGTCAGTTTTCTCTAGAAAGAGCTCAATCCAACTATCAAAGATGTACGTGTGACACACTTTGAAATTGTTATGGACGGAGGACTTCTCCTGCACAAAGTTATTTGGCAAAGAGGTTCCACGATATCTGCCATTTGCTCATCCTCAAGTACAAAGGTTGCTGAGCAGCAAAGGCGGTACCGTCTCAGCAAGTCAGCGGACATACATTTCAATCAGGAGACAGTCATAACTGTGAAGCAGGAAGATTTCTTGTCAAATGTCTACAAAAAAAGTCTGCTGATTAACATGCTGAAAGTCACACTACAGGCAAATGGAGTCAGAACCCTGCAAGCACGGAATGTTGCGGATGTCCTATTGTAGACATGGCTATGGAGTTGTCACATACCACCGCTGTTGCAGTTATTGGTGAGGATGTCGACCTAATAGTCCTGTTGATGGCCAAAACACCTAGTGACCAGAACATAATTTTCATCAAGCCTGGGCGTGGAAACATAAAACCTACATTGTTTTCTACCCAGGGGCTGCGAGACATACTATTTCTGAATGCCTTCACTGGGTGCGATACCACCTCAGCAGCCTTCCGAAAGAGTAAGCTGGAATTTATCAAACTGTATTTGAAGTCTCCAGATGTCCAAGGAACTGCTACAGTTTTCTCAGACCCTTCCTCAACCAAGGATGATGTAGAGGAAGCTGGGGAAAAGTGTATTTTGAGGTGGTAAGGGGCCCCACCTAAAGAGAAATCTCTAAACTCTTACCGTTACCAATCCTATGTAAAATCGGTAGCCAATATCAAGCCGGACATCTCGTGCCTCCCACCAACTGAGGGGGCAGAGAAGCAACATTCTGAGGATATATGACAAAGTCGAGATGTGATTGGGGCATGAGCCGCCTCCTCAGATGTACGGGTGGGAGTTAACTAACAAACCCCGGTGCACAGTGAGCAGCAGGCTGCACCGGATGAAATATTAATTTTTTTTGTCGGTGCACAAAGGATTCTGCCACCACCAAATGTGGATGCAGAAAGGCATCTCTCCAGTGTTCCCCTGCGTGCCACGGGAACTGTCTTAATGGGGGCCCCCTCTTGGTCAATGAGGATGAAGAACTCGACATTGATTTTCTGCCAGTTATCCTAGAAGATGTATTCCCTTTCTCAATGGATGAAGAAGAAAACGAAGCAGAACAATACCCAGGACCAAGTTACCATGACGAGGAAGGACCCTCCGGTTCCAAGAGAGTCAGGAATTTATAATAATTATTGCTGTTGATTGTACTATAAGGTGTAAATATATTATTAAATTAAATGTAACACAGTTTCAAAAAAACATTTACGAGTTAATGTATTAATAAAAAAAAGTTATGTACAAATTGTTGTTGACTCTGGAATCATCCTACCCCAATGCCTTTCCGGAGCGAATGTGTAGTTAATATAGGCCTATATATTATATTAACTGTACATTATATATTATATACATTGAATACAAGTATTATTGCCTATGTAGAGGGCAATTATGGCTCCTAAATAACAATAAAGATTCAGCGATCCTCGATAAATTGTCAATCTTGAGTATTATCAAAACTTTCCATCATATAATATAAATTGTATTTCTGTGGGGTAAATGATGGAGCTCTCAAAGTGGTTCCACTAGGTTCGGGGTTCGAAATTAGTATTAAACGACACCAAACAATATTGCTTTGAAGAACTCCATATATACTTGAAAATATAGGCTATTATAAATACATAGCCTATATATATACACATAATTTCTTTATGTGTCATTTATATATATAGTACATACTATTTTATACATATAAATATATATAATACGTATATATTGGATTTATATAGAGTTTCAGCAGTGGAAGAACGGAAAATACGAAAGTTAAATTTTTCTGCAAAATCCCGGAATTTGCACATAAAGTTAAAATTACTCTAACTTCTGAATGGTTGAAGATAAAAAGTAAAGTAATATATATTCTTGAAGGAAATTTAATGCTCTACGACTTCTTTCCTTATGACTTTTTTGTAGGACGAATGGCCAAAGAATTAGCTAACGAAATAAGGCAAAAAACGCGAGGCAATTTTATTTTTTTTCAAAATCATCTAACTTTGAGCACGGATATCTTGAAAATTAGGCGAGATAGCGAAAAAAATAAGTTCATCAATCTTGTGGAGCATTTTGTAAGCTTTAATTTTGTATAGAAGGGTCTTAACGCTAGAACCCATATGTTCTGAGATATAAGCGAAAAACCGGAAAAAGGGACCTTCTAGGGCCCCCCCTGCCCCCCGCTCACCTCCTAGGAGTGGGGACTTTTAGTATGTTTACCTCTTTACTAGTCCAAACAAAGTCCCAAAGTCAAAAATTGTGTTCCTTCCATTTCCCTCTACAACTTTTCATTGACTGGACTATAAGCACAATGAATTGAAAAGTGCTTTTAACTGATTCAGTAACTCAAACACTTTTCAATAACATTATAAGATGTCAATATAACCACCATTAACACCATGACAGCCATCAAAGTGAAATTCAAGTTTAACCTACTCTCTGGTGTAATGTTTGCAATTGCTTGTCTGATTTTTTTTTATTTTAGACGACTAAGATTCTCAATTATTTCACTGTAGATGTACTCGTAGTTTCAATCTCTTCTACATGACGTCGTGCACTGTAGACTTAAGAAGATTTAACCTTACGCTATGGCATGAAATGGACTTCTGAGGACTCTGAACACAGGACTTTCTGATTCTTTCAACATCTCCTTTTGAAGTTCCGGGCCTTAATTCCAGTATATCCACTTAATTTTTTTTTTTTAAATTGTCCCATGCCATTTAAAACATTTAATTTCAAAATTCTGTAAACCAGCCATTTCATACAGGGGGGACATTCTAGCATATTACGACTACTTTTGTTCATTACATGTCATAAATAGTGAATTAGAACGGGTTCTGCACATTCTGTAAAATCTACTATGCCTACTTCATTCTACATGGAAAGCATTATTTAAAATTTATTTTAAATATTTAAACTTTGTGGGGCATAATTTGGACAATGGTTTTAATGATGCAAAAAAAAGTTCATTTGCTGTTCTGCTATTAATGTTAGGATCTTAATGTTATTATTAATGAAGGTATGAGGTATTAAATAAAAGCTATAAACTGTTTCCAGGTTGCAGAACATTTAACTCTTACAATAATAACTTAACAAAACTATCACCATTATGGGTGGGACAAAAAGTCACTTTACATAGTAATTAACCACACATACTTTTTGAAGTTAATCTTATACCGAATTGTACCTTAAGATGTATATTTTCTCAAATCAAACAGGACATAGCTGATTAATCTTGCCTAATTAGTTTTAACGAGTGCTAAAAGCATGCTATAATTGTCAAAAAAATTAACTACAATGCAATAAATATGTAATTGATAAATTTTACACATGAAACAATTTCAAATACACATAATTCCTGAATATTCAGTGAACTCTAGGTTTTAAACTTTTATTTGACTTCCTAATTATAACACCTTTCTTTGAGGGAAAAATTCCCATATTTTATGAAATGGCTGAAACATTTATGTAATAATTAAATAGTAGCAGATGCAAACAGTCTACTTAAAAAAAAACACATATTTTAAATTCAATCTTCTTTTCATTTGCTCAATGTAACAATCAATGGGAGAACACCTTATCCACACACTAAAAAATAAAACACTATGAACTGCAGGGAAATGTAATTCACTCTGAGGTTATTAGTCCCATTGAGGCTGACTCATGATGAGTAATTTAGATGTGAAAGATGGTAGAAATATTTATGACTTGTTGAGAAGAACCAAGCGGTGATGTTTGCTGCAAGAAACTACAGTAAGATTATCTCTTTGCCCCTTCTTTTATTGTACTCTATCTTTTTTGGAGGTCTACCAAAAAGAACTTCAAGTTAAAAATCATTACAAGTGGAAAAATTGATTTCCAAGGTTTCAGTTGACTGTATATGACAATAAAAGTTATGGAAATAGAACAATTGGTTTAATAATTAAATAGAGCTGGAAAGTAGATCTTCTACCAATTAATCCCTTCATATGTTGGAATCAATGGGAAAGAGGAAGTGTACCACTTAACCACGAAGAGTACAACAACACCAGATCCAAGAGACTCACATTATAACCTTTCATTCAGCATTAAGGGCCATTCACATTGAAAAATTTAACACTAAAACAAGACGCAAACATATGACATGAACAAAAAAATCTGGTATAGCATTCTTAGTGAAAAAGAAAACTTTAACGTCATAACAAACAGTTGAAGAGTGCAAAGTGAATGCATATAAAAACGGATGCTTGAACAATGAATGATGATGCTAGAATGCAATTTATGTTGTTGCAAACTGCATTATCTATGTATTTGGAATAGTAAGTCTAGAAAATCTGTAATTATATACTAAATTTGAGGGTAGGTTTCGACATGACTCTCAGTACAGTTCTGTTCTACGACTGAAAAATAAACACAATACGAATAGTTGTTCATGTTGTCACAATGCCGCAAAAAGTACGAGAAATCACGTGGAGAAAGATTGTGGCGCTCTTAATGGACGGACTGGTGCCGTGTGTCGGTGGGTGTGGCTTAGTGGAGACATGTCGCAGTGAATGGACTATGCGCCCCATGGAAGAGGCCGGTAGAAGGGGTTGCTAAGTGGTGTGACTGGGCATCACCATAGACTTCCAGATTGTGTGTGGATGGAAATTTCTCGTCGCTTAGCTCCAGAACATTCGACAGCCCTATATAAACCACAGGAGCGAGCCAGAGAACCAGTGTGTGTGAAAGAGAGTGAACTGAAGAAGAAGTGTGAACTGATGAACCAAGGAACTAGTGAACGGAGGAACTAGTGAACGGTGGAACTAGTGAACTGAACTGAGACAGTGCTGTTCCGGTGAACTCAGCGCGATGGGTGGATCGTGCAGCAACGAGCCAGTGAGGACTGTGGAGTTGACCGACGTGGCAATTGAGCTGCTGTGACTTGGGAGTCCGCACAGTGTGTGAACTGAGACAGTTCTGTGACTTGTGAGTTAGCACAGTGGAAGTTAGCAGCGAACAGTCAAGTGAACTGGAGAACATTCAAGAGTTATCTGCTTGTGTATTGAGTATTGCCATACGAAATAAAGGAACCTTCCTTCTTCAATCAGAAGACAAGTGTCCTAATTTTGAACCCTGACAAACCCTTGTTACAATATCTACAAGCTAGAGTAGCATAGAGAAAATAATCATAAGTAGTAAATGAGAGGTCTGAATTTTAAAGCTGCAATTGTAAGCAACAAAGTTTGCAAATGAAACCTAAGGCATTCAGATCTAATAAGAAACATCTACAAAATTAAACAAATAATTAATAATTAAAACAATAAATAAGAATACAGTATTTTTAAAATAAATCAAATCCTTATATCACAGGTTGCCTCAAGACACTGTAAGTAGTTTCTTTTTTATTGCAACCTATATGGAGAATCAAATCACTACATCATACAGTATACTGTTTACTTTTCCTATCATCTTTGATAATTAATATGCTATGAAGTTAACAGAAAACACAATTGTGGCAATATAAAATACATAATTTTTTTAAAATGATGTATAAACATGTACAGACTTTTCATGCCATTCGCCCAGAGCCAACATATTCAAGTCCCTGCCCTCCACACTAATGCATGTACTCTTTGTCATGGGTTGATACTTCAGTCTGGTTTGTTGTGTTATTATGTTAGAATATGTTTCAAAGTTGCAGTAACAAATAGTACCACATAAATATAAGTTACAACAAAGAGTTAAAAAATTGATTGCAGTCAAAAACACAGAAAGTTCGTAAGATCCTGGTTCAGATCGCAAAAACAATTACTGTGCCATGCAAACTTGTAATTAAGTTTAAGGAAACAGGTTCTGTGTCAAATAAAAAAATTAAGAAAACATCCATGTTTGCTTACAGAGAAGGCTGATGAAATTGAAGAGAGATTACAACAACAACAGAATAAATTCTCATTAGCTGATAATAACTTCAAATTAAAATGTTATATAAAACTTAACAGTTGCACTAAATGACATAAGTCAGTATTTTTGGTTCTTTATCTTATCAAGTATTTTGTGCAGTTTTTAAAACACAATATTTTTGTATGTCACATTAAAAGAGTTCATAATTTAACACATATATAGAGTATATATTATTATTGTTATTACCAGGGCCGGATTTAAGAGTATGCCGCCTATAGGCTAAAGTCCATTTGCCGCCCCTTCTATAGTTCATATTTGCTTAATATATTTTTAGTACACGCTCTCTAAAACAGCTGCTTATCGGACTGGTAACACGCCGAAAAGCTGCACTTTAAAGGACAAGTCCGCTAAAATTGCATAAAAGTGCATTCAAAATGCAATTTTAGCGGCCTTGTCCTTTAAAGTCGTCATGGCAATCTATAAACAAAACCCAGACGGCATTGACCAGTCACACCAACTTTAACATGGATTTACGCATATAATTGGTCATAAAACAACAAATTTAAGCCAACACGTTTATTTATGATAATCAGAAACTTTACCAGGATTTTTCGCAAAACACGGTAGCCCACTTCATCACATGACAACAAATATAAGCCAACAACTTTTCACATTTTGGTTCACATGAAAAACATTCCTTACCATGGACGCAACAGCATTTAAATGCCGTAATATATCCCTTCTCATAGCCTATTTCTGCCGTGAAGTTGCTGGTAGCAGCTCCAATTCAATGTTTCTGGCTTGGATTGAAATTTCCTCGGTATTATCATTTATATTTTCACAGCTTTTCATAAATACTAGTTGGTATGCAATATTGTTTACAAACAAGGGATTCATATATTATGCATCTGTTTGTTATTGGTACGTACGGTCATTGTTGTTTTATGATCTAGATGGCCATGACAATATAACTTAAAGAAATGACTGATTGCCTTTCATTATAATTAATTACGGTATTTTTATTTTATTTCATATAATTTATAGAACTCTTACTAAAAAATATTGTATGCACCACGTACGCAAAAACTTTAGCGGACTCATCCAGTATTTCAGCCTCGGCTTTCGCCTCGGCCGCTATACTAGATTCGTCCGCTAAAGCGTTATTTTGCGTACTTGATACATAAATAGCTATTTTTTATACAACAAAAGGATGGAGTTCATTGTTGTTTTCATCTTTTTTAAACATAAAGTTCATGAAGTTTAGATGAAACTACAATTTTAATGGTTTACATAATAAATTATATAATCAATTTTTTTCTTTTTACTTACTACTTTTAAGATTCGTTAAAAAATGAAATGGGTTTCGAAATTAATTAATTAATTTGTTCTTGGTTATCAGTGATCACTATTTTAAACATATTTTTATATTTTAATGCTAATGACTATCTTTTGCGTAATTGAAGAACTGTGTTCAATTTGAATTAAGTTGTCCCACACGGTGGAATGAAATTACACAAGATTACGTGCTGTGAATTTGTATTATGTTATAGTTTTAGAAAGTAGGCCATGTAGAAGGACTAAAACATATTTTTAAGTAACATGTATTCTTAAATTCTTACGGAAAATATTATTAACGTCTGAAATACTTCATTTTAACTTTTGAATAAATTGCCAGACTGCCGCCCCTGAAAATTTGCCGCTCTAGGCTGCAGCCTACTTAGCCTATTTAGAAATACGGCCCTGGTTATTACACATTTTTGCCATTAAGACAGTGTTTGAACTTGAATGTTACATGATTATACACTTCCTTCTTGTTTCTTCTTCCTTTTCTCTTCCCAAAATCTCTTCATTCTTTGACTGTGTTCCTCTTTCCTTTGTTCGGTCCATAATTTACCTGTTTTCTTGCTTTCTTTTACTTCAAATTTTGCGTTCATAATTTTGTTTCTGAATTTGATTCTTTCATTTATCATTTCCCTATTGATTCCTGCTTGTTTTAAGTCTTCTTCTATTTCTTGCAGCCAATTGGTTTTTTTGACTGAACTGTTAACTACATCAAAAATCCTCTTTGTGAGTCTGTTGTCGTTCATTCTATGTATGTGTCCATAGAATGTTAGTCGGCGTTTTCTGATCATGTCTGTGAGTCTGTCTGTGTGTTCGTATAATTCTTTTGTTGGTCTCTTCATCCATATGCCATCTCTGTGTATTGCTCTAAAAAATTTTCTGAGGATTTTACGTTCTATTTTTTCTGTCTCTATGATACCTGATGCTCCAATTGTGATTGTTTCTGATGCGTAAAGGGCTTCTGGTAGTACCACTGTATTGTGCCACTGTAGTGCCTGGTATATATATTAATTTAATTTTAATTTTTTGGCCTTCATAGGACCACTTGAGTCAGGTTTCTGGTTGAGGTTTTTCTTCTTTTTGTCAGCCCAGTACTTCTTCATCCTTTCTGACCGCAATTTTCTTTCTGCTTCTGGAACTACTCTTCCTATTCTCTGTTTGTTGATTTTCATCTGTAGTGTAGTGTGTTTGTCTTTCAATATCTTGAGTGTGTCTGTCTTGTATATTAAATCCTCTACTGTAATATGTAGCTCTGCCATATCTTCCTTAAGTTCTGTAATCCATCTTATATTTTTCTTACTCTTACTCTTCCATAATTTTTCTATTATTTTTCTGCTAATTCTATTTTCTGGTGTCCGTAAAATATGTCCCAAAAATGATATTCGTTTTTTTTTCATTGTACTTGTCACTGGTTCTATTTCTTTATATACTGTTTCATTAGAAGCTAGTTTCCAGACTCCATTTACTTGGTAATTTTTGTTTAAACAGGTTCTTACTATTCTCCTTTCTACCTTGAGTACTCTATCTATTGCAACTGTGTTAGTTGTTTTGAATAGTGTTTCACATGCATACGTGATTTGCGGTTGAGTCACTGTTTTATAATGTTTCAATTTGGTTGCTATTGAGAGGCACTTTTTATTGTATGTATTCTTGGTAACATGCTGTGCTCTAACCAGTTTATCTATTCTATTTTGCCATGCTGGTTTCTCATTCATGTTGTAAGTGATTATTTCACCTAAATATTTAAATTTTTCTACAATTTTTATTTCTTGGCCTCCCACCTCAATTTTGTTTGCTAGCAGCATTTGAGTTAGCATTATTTCTGTTTTTTCAAATGAAATTTTTAAACCAATATTTTGGGCTATTTCATGCAGAGACTTAATTTGTCGTTTTGCTTCCTGAATATCATTGGCCAGAAATGCTAGATCATCGGCAAATCCTAAACAATTTAACTGTATATTGTCCTTTTGGGTTCCAATTTTTATATTTTTCGGATTGTTTCTGTACCATTCCCTCATAACGTACTCCAATGCACAGTTAAAAAGAAGAGGGGACAGACCATCGCCCTGTCTCAGACCAGTTGTTACCAAGAAAGGTTCAGAAAGTTCTCCTCTGAACTTTATTTTAGAAATTGTATTAGTTAGAGTAAGTTCCACCAATTTGATTAGCTTTGGGTGAAGACCGAAATGTCTTAAAATTTTTATTAATGATGATCTATGGATGGAGTCATATGCTTTCTTGAAATCTATAAATGTTATTGACAGAGGCTTGTTACGTTTTTTGTAATATGCCATGACTAATTTCAAAGTTATTATTTGTTCAGTGCAACTTCTCCAAGGTCTGAAGCCTCCCTGGTATTCACCTAACTCTTGATCTAGTTGTTCTTT
Organism: Ectobius pallidus; assembly: GCA_964059195.1. Lineage (NCBI taxonomy): Eukaryota > Metazoa > Arthropoda > Insecta > Blattodea > Ectobiidae > Ectobius > Ectobius pallidus. Next base: position 32,701,615 of record CAXKWD010000009.1, read on the forward strand.
AATCCGATTATATAGTATTTTTGAAAAAATCTTGTAAGTGCAGTCTAGGATGGAAATACCTCTATAGTTATCTGGATTGCTTCTATCCCCTTTTTTATGAAGTGGGTTAATTATTGCTGTGGTCCATTGTTCTCGGAATTTTTCAGATATCCAAACCTTCATTAATGCCATATGGAGGGACGTCTTAGCCGAACTGCCGGCGTATTTCCACATCTCTGCAAAGACCTGGTCTTCACCACCTGCTTTGTAGTTCCTCATTTCCTTAAGCGCTGTTTCCACTTCTTTTGCCGTAGGCGGGTTTATATTTTCTGGTTTAGTTTTTATAGGAGTATGTGTATCAATCAGTAGAAGCTTTTCCGGGTCATCACAGTTTAAGAGCTTGTTAAATGCTTCTGCCATGATTTCTGCATTTTCTTTATTGTTATGTGCTGTTTTTCCATCTTTATTCTTCATTAATAATGTAGGGGGACTGTATTTTTGTAATTGTTTATCAAAGGCCTTGTAATAATCTCTAGAATTGGTTTTATGATAATTTTCCTCTATATGGCTTATTAAATCTTTTTCATATTGTCTCTTGACTCCTCTAATAATTTGAGTGAATTCTTTTCTGACATTCTTGAGGTTAGTGGCGTTGTCTTCTGTTTTGTGGGCTTGAAATTTCAACCAAGCTTGGTGCCTTTCCTCATGCATTCTATCACAGTCGGAGTTCCACCATGCATGTCTTTTCCTTGGGTTTAATGGAGCTAGTTTTTCTGCATTCTGTTTGAGAATTGGTATTATTTCGTCCAAATTGTCTGTTAATTTTGTAGCTTCTGTTTTCTGCCGGTATCGATCATTCTGGATTAACTGATGTGGGTCATATGTCCTTTTTTTCAACTGTATTTTGTCTTTTCCTTCTCAATGGAGTAAATTTAATCTTTATTTTAATTAAGTAATGATCTGACCCAGTGTCAGTTCCTCTTAAAACTTTGACATTGTGAATTTCCTTGTGAAAGAACTTGTCCATACACACGTGGTCTAGGTATATATATATATATATGTTTTTTTTTTTTTTTTTTTTTTTTTTTTTTTTTTTTTTTTTTGGTATGTATTTCATTCTTGTACCATTATCCAGTTAGGAGTAAATTAAAAAAGTTTCTTCTGAAAAACTGATTTTTTTTTTTACTTTAAGTCCCTTTAAGTGCTTTAAGTGCATTAAGTGCCTTTTCTCACTGACCAAAGAACTAGCCTGAAGACTACAAACGAAGTTAGCAGAAAAAACCAGTCCTTGCAGGCAGAGATAGAGAGATACTTTTCAGGCTTTGCCATAACATTCACTTGAGAGGCACAAAATACAAATAATGGCACTAGTTGAAAAGAATATTATTCATAATGATGGGAACATTTATCCAATGATACAAATAAATGTTACTATTATATTATATTAAGATGTAATTGGGTTTCTGTTATATTAGCATACCTGAAAATGATAAACTTTACAATTACTGGGTGTACTCACAGTGTTAATTATAATTCATCAACTCCTATGTGTCATCCATATCAGAATCATTAGAGTCTGAATCTTGGAACTGAAAAATCAGAGCTCCACAACAATGTCTGTCCCCAGTTCCCTTCAAAAGTCCTCCTCTTGCAGATTCTTGGCATGTTGTAAGCAATTTTTCCATAGTAGAGCCTCGATTATCCGAAGTAATGTGGACCGAGGGTACCTCGGTTAAGCGAAAACTCGGATAACAAGGACTCTGTCAAAAATTGAGAGGGAAACGTTTGGTAAACTGGTGAAATGAATGAAAACGTGGTCGAAGATGTGAAAAAAGGCTTCTACTGTATTATCAAATAAAAAACTAACGTAAAAATAAAATTAAAATACAAATACAAAATAGTAAAAAGACGGTTTAACTCATCTATCGCAAACCGAACTTCCGAACTTTTTTTTTACTACCTCGGTTAACCCGGAACTCGGTTAGTCGGGGCTCGGATAACCGAGGCTCTACTGTAGTAGGATCAATCTGTTGTTCCCTTCACGGGTAAGATTTTTGACATCAGCAATTTTAGATGTGCCATTCTTTGTTGCTACATAACCTTTCATTTGGGCCCACACCAGCTCTATGACAATGATATGATAGAATACACACTACATTAAGGCCATGTTGCTTTGCAATCATGTCACTTCATATTACTAATTGTGGGTTTATGTTCTAGCACCAAACACAACAGTTCTGATATAATTTTCAATGGTGTTTATGATAAACTTATTCCTTTGGAACTCAGCCATGAAATAATATCTGTCTTTCTTGTATTCATGGTCAGAATTTTATCCATTTGAACTAAGGACAATGTGCAAAAGGAGTTGGATCTGAAACCATTCCTTAAATGTGGCACAGGTCATCTCACTGCGGTACTCTTCACTGCATTTTGAATGGATCTGGATACAAGTTTACATTCGGGAAAAAAACCCACATCCGATGAACCAGTGTGGAGTACTAAAGGCAGCTGGCTGCCTTTGGTAACTTTTAAGCCACCAGATCCATCTGACATTTTTCAGCAACTTGATTTGACATGGTTCTGGTTCATCAAAATAATATACTTTACTTATTTCAGCTTCTGTTACATTGAATGCATGGTATGTAAAAATACAGTTCTAGTTGAAACTATATTGCTACTCTCCAAGTTTCCATCCATCGCTGGCACGTTTGTATTTGAGGCTCATGAACTTTTAGCATTCTTTTGCTACCATGAAAATCAATTAAACCATGAAAATTATATGCCTCCCTCATTTTTACAACGACAAAGTCTGCTATAGGGTACTCTCCTATTTCATACCGGTATATGCAAAAAAATTATACAACAAAGAACATTTTTACTAAAGTCATATAATTGAGTAATTTTTTTTTTGCGATTGTGTTGCTTGCCTGGTGACCTGAAAATTGCATGGCCAGTACATTTTGGAAGATCAGCAATAAACTGAGTTGATATAAGAATTCAATAGGTTTTGAGCCATAGTTTAGAGACAACAAGTTCCCAATTTACACTAGGCTCAATAATGGCTATGAGCTGTTAAACTATCTCTGTATTCTGCCCTCAAACGACATCTATTTGGCAAAGTGCATATCATCAGTAAGAGTGACTCGCTACGCCATCTATCGACTGTCGGCGGGAACTGCCTTCCCCTCTTTCTCTCTCCTACATCTTTAGCTACTTACCTGATCCGTGCAGGTGATCTTTATATGACCTCGTGATAGTGATGTTTTTTCCTAGCAATGTAAAAAGACATTTCTCATTCGTCCTGAACTGTATATCAAGCCCGGGAATTCGCAGTGCTGTAATCAGTTGCACAATTGGTCTACTGTTGCGATGAAGATCGATTCGGCTGCTGTATTGCTGTGTTTGGTCATGTGACGTGGTATCGGGAATGCTATGTGGAGGGGCTGGCTTCTGGCGTGACTTCCAACTCTACCTCTACTTTCGGCAGCCATGGATGGTAACAACACTAAGGAAACTCTCTCCCTTCAAAATGCGGTTTGATGTAGTTTTAATATTTGTATGCTACTGAAAGCAGGTAAGCGTCTTCTTTGAATTGTCAAATATGTTTTAGAAAGTTTATTTCAAGTTTCCCTCCCGTAAATCCTTAAATATGTGTTAAATTATATCTGCGTCTACCCAGCTTCTCATCCTGGGCTTTGTTTAATTTCAGTTGGGTTTGGGGGAATTTTTATTATGTCCTAATTTGTCCCTCCTTGCGTTTTAACATAATATGTAATGTAATGTTTTTCCCTTTTCTTTCTTCTAAGTTAATTTATTCTCCCTTGTCTGCTTTATCTGTTTCCAGCTAGCCGGATCTAGACTTATTTATTTTCGCTACCTAAAATTCGGCCGCCATGTCTTAGAACTCAAGCCGAGGTCAATTTCCATTCCGAGGTGGCAAATGGAAATGTATTGTCTTTATTTTTAAATTAAATTACAATGAATTAGTGTGAATGAGTTTTATTTTAAATTAAACAATCATGTTTTTATTTATCATTTTAATTATTATTGGGTATATCCTGTATATAAGATCTTAATCTTTATCCTATTATTTATTTAATTTAAACATCTTAATTAAATATTATTATTTGTGCACTTAAAGTGCCTGCCAATGAATTTGTTCCACTAGGGTTTTCTTAATAAATAGGTCTTAGATTTTACTTCCACCTCCAACTTTATTTTATTGAAGTATACAGTTTCATCTCTGTATGGAGCCGTATACTTCTGATTGATCTCACCTCCTAGCTTATCTCCTTTTGGAGTTTTCCCTCTGGGGTGGGGCCTTATAACATTAAATACCACCTAGGGTGGGTCTGAGAGCAGCTTTCCACGTGGCCGTGATGCATCTCTTGAGCCGATGAGTCTCTTTTGCTAGCGGCGGAGAAGATTGATAGTGCCTATTGTCTTCTGCCTTCAGGAGTCTTTGAAGGAGTTCAGTTAGGACAAGCTACACCAGGTATATGGGGATTTCTGGTGGGAGGAAGGTCGATCAATGGTAGCTATTCGAGAGTTGTTACTCCTCAAGTCCACGGCTCGTCCTTTTTTTCTGTTGTTTACTGTTATTTTGTAATTAAAGTCAAAGTAGCCTTCTGCACTTAATAAAATGCTTGATGTTTTAACATTTTAATATCCTGGTGACAGATTTTGTGAGTGCATTCGGTACTCTTGTCTGTTTTCACCTCCTATTGTCATATTCAAAGATTAAATAACTAATTGGTGTAAGTATTTTAATTTTAAAGTTTTAATTTTATAGGCCTATCAGTGTAAGTGAGGATGTTAGTGTTCAAACCTTATTCTTGTACTTTGTCTCTCCAAAAGGGCGTGTTCTAAAGTGTGATATTGTTGTGTTTCATGTCCTGCTAATACTCGAAAAATGGAGCGATATAATGTGAGGCCGGAGCACCTACTTGAACAAGACATACAGTATGAGCTCCAAATTAGAGGACTTGAAGTAGGACCCAATAACTGTAGCACCGCTACAGGCATATTTAAATTCGAGCAGTACCAGGAAGGACTATTGCGTGGAGTACACAATTTTTCTCTTACACCAAAGTATAAAATATCAAATAATATATATAAATAATCAAATAATGTATAATATATATAATATGTAATATGGTAATTTTGTACGAGTATTTTCAGTATTTGATTTAGCTATTTGAACAATTGGGTACAATTAGTTTATTTTTTTTTATAAGAGTTAGTTTGTCTGACGCACTTAAATGGTTTTCTGTCTGCTGGCGTGTTTATCTTTCGCGACTGGCTTTGCCTGGCCGCTGACGTCATGCACCAGCTGCCTTGCCTTTGTCCCGCTCTGGCTTCATTCTATTCTTCCTTCAGCTGTGTTGACGAGTGGAACTGTTTCTTGCGAACATGGGTTGTGTGTCTGTTGCTGCTTCACATGTGTCTGCGTTCTCAGGTGAGCAGAAATTCTTGGTTTAATATTGAAGTTGTCAAAGTTGCATATGTGAAGTAAGTAAGTACTTTATTTTTGTATTGTTTTCTTGCATTATAACTTATTAAGATGTGACCAGTTTTCTGCTCGACTGATTTCGCCACCATAACTATTTTTGGCCTGCATTCTAAATTACTTTTGTCTGCCACGTGTGCAGCCAGTATGAATGTTAGATATGAATGCAGATGAATGTGCTCGTCAGCCCTTTCTTTCTTTCTTCTTCTTCTCAGCAGTTTTCATTCTTCATTTCCTTTCTTCTCCACTTCTTATGAGATCTCATCATGTCTAATACATGCCGTATTGCCGAGTTGGCATTGCTAAGTCAGACTAGTTTGTTGTTCGTAATATGCTCACAGCCCCATGCTACTAATCTTAATAAAGAAAGTATATGCTAATATAATAAAGAGAATTAACTAAAATGTGTTCAAGAATAGAGTGTAGATTTTCAAAGTGTTATTAGTGAGAAATTGGTGAGAAATATTTTTCTTATTTTCTCTATATTTATACACAAGTATTTTCTTTGATTGTATATTTGGCAAAGATCTGCCACACTAGAAATGTTAAAGTCACAAGCTATTGATGTAATAAAACTATTATCTCAGAAAGTTCATCTTTCATTAATATTAATATTTTATTAATTTCTGTGGGCTAAAAAAGAATATTATATTCAGTACCTTCCACTTTTCCTTTGATATATGACACGTAGTATGGCCTATTCCTATATATGTATTCCTTGGTTGAAATCAAGGGGAATTTTCTGGCTGTGTTAATGTTTATTAGCCAACTGGCCTCAGCTGCTATTTTACATCATAGCACTACTACGTAACATGGTAGCAGAGCATTCTGCGGCCCATGGCGCCCACTTTACTACGTAACATGGTAGCAGATCGATCTGGAATTCCAGTGTGTTCTGCGGCCCCTGCCGCCCTCTCTTGCTTTACTCGTACTTGTTGGATGGATGTTGTGGACCAGTAATTTCCTGGTAGCCAAGTCCATACCAATCTTCATGCAGTACAGCATTTTTCCACTCTGTAATTCCTTTTTCTGCAATTCTTTGCCCACTTTTTGCCCCTTGCCCATCTGAGTGCTTGTGTATATGTCCCTGTCTTCACGACTTGCTTCGGCACGTTGTGCTTTGGGGGGGGGGGGGGTGATTTTTGCCTATTTGTACTTATATATCTCTTGTTTATTTTTCATGTAACCATGGTGCGAGAGAAAATCTCTTTCGATTTGCTTCGAAAGGATGAATTACAGTATGAGGCTACCATCCGTGGCATTTCTGGAGTTCAGTCCATGGGGGTTGAGGCTCTTCTCACTGCCATTCGTGAGGTTGTACAAACTGAAACACCTTCTACCACGTACTCCATACCGGAAGTTGAGCATGAGTCTCTGTGTGATCAGCTGCACGCAGTGCTTGCTCAGTTGGATGAAGCTGTCTTTGATCTCCAGGATGATTTCTCAAGTAAGCGTTATAAAAGAATCTTTAATAGAGTTCTTCATTTTTTTAATAAGACTCAAGATTATTTGAACAGTGAAAGTGATTTACCTAAAATTGCTTCTTATAAGATAATTCTTGAAGCTTTTTCTGAATATAAGACTAAATTGCTTCATTTAAAGAGTCTTAATTCTAATCTGGTTACACTTCAGTCAGAAGCTAACCCCATGCCGGATGTTTCACCTTCAGTGAGTCAGGCCGGGGCATTTCTACCTACTAATGTTATTTCTTACGGCTATTCACCTTCAGTGGATCAGACCGGTGTGTCATTGTTAAATATTCCTAATATGGGGCAATCTACTGTTACTGCTGTAGCGGAAGGCCCACTTCAGCCTAGTGTGTCCATACCTCATAATGTCATTAGTTCTGCTTCAAATTCAGTGCATAATGCTAATATTAATGCCCATATTTCTATGTTTGCTAAACTGCCTCACCCTATTGCTATGTTACTTCAGGGGAATCCCCAGTTTTCTGTCGATACATTGGAAAAGATTTTGGAATTTTTGAAATTCTTGTTTTACCTATCTCATCACGGTAGGGTTTTGTATATGACAGATACTCAGTTATTACAAGTAGTTTTTCCTTATGTAAGCGGTCAGCTTACGCAGTATGTTTTGAGGGCGATTCAAACTGCTATGTCTATTGAACAATTTCATGCCCTGCTCTTGAAAGATTTTGTACCTCAGCGCGTTCTTGGTGTTTTGGAACAAAAATATTTCTATCGAACACAACGTTCGGATGAAATGTTTGCTGAATTTGCTCAGGACATTAAGTTGTATGCCAAGCTATTAAGATTATCTCATTCAGAGAGTTATATTGTGAGAACTATTGGTCTTGGTTCTAGTCACTTGGAAATTCGGTCTCTGTTCCTAAGTTTAACACCCCCTACTACATTTTTTCAGCTTGACCAAGTGATTTCAAATTTTACTGAAATGAACTTAGCGTGTCAGACACCAGTTTTTCCTACAGTCATTTCTAATGTTTTACCTCCTCCTGTGCAGACGCAACCCACTCGTCGTCCTATACAGTGTAGTTTTTGTGGTAAAATTGGTCACTCAGTTCAGTATTGTTATGCAAGACAGAATAATGCTTCTCGTACTTCAACAAATCAGAGTTCAAATGTTCATGCCGTTAATAGGTCCAGACTATTTTGTAATTTTTGCCGTAAGGTGGGACATAATGAGAGTAACTGTTTCCAGAGATCTCGTGCGCAGCCCAATTTTCGTAGATCCCAGTCTGGTAATTTATGACTAGAGTCGCTTGCTGTACCTGACTGCCCTATGGTGTGCGCAGCTTCTAATATGTCACTCCCATATATTTCTTTGATTCTGCATAAATATCCTACATTTGCTTTATTGGATTCTGGTAGTAGTTATTCACTGATCAGTGCCCCATTGTTTAGTAAACTAAAACTTACATTAATTCCTTTTCATACTACTATTTCTTCAGCCATTAATGAGCCACTTCAAGTCATGGGACGTGCTAGGATTAAAATTCGAATCTTAGATTTTTCTTGGCATTTTGAATTTTTGGTAGTGAAGGAACTTGTGGTACCTGTAATTTTGGGTGTTGATTTTCTATCCAAGACTGGCATGTTGCTTGATTTGCAGTATTCGGCTGCATTTTTTAAATTTGCTCCCACTTCTAAACTTTCATTTGAGTTTAAGCCAATTTCGGTGTCTAAGCATAGGCCTATTAATAATGTATCTGCTAAAGCTCATAATGTTCAGGATTTTCTAATGGTTGAGGATCTGGATCAACCCATTGAGTCTCTGGATTTATCCCATCTTTCTGTTGAACAGCAATGCTCTTTATATCAGGTTTTTGATCAGTTTCCTGAAGTTCTGACCGATAAATTGGGTTTAACTAATGTACTTACATATCAGATCGATCTTAAGGATTATTCTCCTGTTAAACTTCCTCCGTACCGGCTTGCTCCGCCCCGTATGGCTATTCTTCGTAAACATATAGACTCCATGTTGCAACAAGGGATCATACGACATTCTACTTCCACTTACTCGAGTCCTATTTTTCTTGTCCCTAAAGGCTCGGATGATTATAGGCCTGTAGTTGATTATCGGGTGCTGAATAGCAAATTGTTGGTCGAGTCAGTTCCATTACCCGACATCCACTCTTGTTTCCATTGGTTCGCCAAGGCGAAATTCTTTACCACATTTGATCTCAACAGTGCCTACCACCAGATACCTTTGTCGGAGGACTCTTGTCAGTACACTGCATTTGCTTGTGACTGGAATTTGTTCGAGTACACGCGAATTCCATTCGGGATTGCTATTGGTGCCCAAGTCTTGACTCGCTTGCTTGATAATGTCTTCTCTGACATCAAGTTTCATTATGTCTTTAATTTTTTAGACGACTTGGTATTCTATTCGAATTCATTCGATGAGCATGTCTTGCATGTACAAGAAGTGTTGTCTCGCTTGAGCCGCGCTGGCCTTACTGTCAAGCCTTCCAAGTTGCGTGTCGCTACTTCCCAGTTAAAGTTTCTTGGCCATATTCTTACTCCTCAAGGTCTCCGTATCGATCCTGATCGGACCAAGTCGATCAGAGTTTCCACCGCCTAAGGATGTCAAAGGCATTTCTCGATTCCTGGGGATGATCAATTTCTTTGGTAAATTTGTGCCTAAATTAGCCGAAGTAGCTTTCCCTCTTAATAAGCTCCGTAGGAAAGAGGAACCTTTTGTTTGGGGACCCGAGCAGCAGGGTGCTTTTGAAACTCTTAAAATGGCTATTTCCAATCCGCCCGTGTTAGCTGCCGCTGATTTCTCTCGTCCCTTCGTACTACAAACCGATGCTTGTGGCTCTGCTGTTGCGGCAGTACTTCTCCAACAGTCTGATGATGGTAGGAAGCCTATTGCTTATGCGTCCCGTACTCTCAGTAAGCAGGAAAGTAAATATTCTATCTATGAGCTTGAGGCGCTAGCCGTTCTCTTTGGGATTGAGAAGTTCCGTATGTACTTGGAGCATGTGCCTTTCGAATTAGAAACTGACAATCAGGCACTTTCTTGGGTCCTTGCTCGTCCTCGAAAATCTGGTCGTTTAGCTCGTTGGGCTCTTCGTATTTCAGCTTTCACATTTACTGTTACTCACATCCGTAGCTCTCAAAATATTGTTGCTGATACTCTATCACGTATGTATGACGGTTATTCTAAGGTTCAGGATATTGCTTCTACTCCTGTTGACACTCCTATTCTCACAGCCATTTTATCTGATTTGCCATGGGCTCATGAGGGTTTATTGTCGGCGCAGGACCGAGATCCTACTATTGTTGGTCTCAAGCAGCGGATCGAGTCTGGCGAGCCAGTCTATCCTTATGTAGTTCGCAATAAGATGCTTTGTTGTCAGACTAGGCATGACACTTCTCCTAAAATTGTCTTACCTAATAGTCTGATTGATGTAGTATTTCAATATTTCCATTGTTCTCCTGTGGGTGCTCACTTGGGTATTCACAAAACCATTTCTAGAATTAGAGAGAAATTTGTTTGGTTGGGCATGTTCGCTGATATCAAGGCTAGAATTCGTGCCTGCAAGGTATGTGCTCTCAGCAAGCCTGCTCAAACTAAGTTATGGGGTCAACTTTCTTCTAATATTGCATCTAGGCCGATGGAGAAAGTTTTCGTGGATTACGTAGGTAAACTTCCTCGTTCTTCTGCAGGTAACACATACATTCTTGTTGTTATAGATGCGTTCTCTAAGTTTGTGTGGTTGCGCGCTGTAAGAGAAGCTACATCCAAAACCACTATTGCTGTCCTTCGTTCCATTTTCGGATCCTTTGCCTATCCAAAAGTTTTGGTTTCTGATAATGCGACACAGTTCACCTCCCATAAGTTCAAAAGTTTCTGTTTAGATTCGGGCATTCAGCATGTAACTACGATACCCTACTATCCCAATGCTAATCAATCGGAAAGAGTAAATAGAAATCTTAAATCTGCTCTTATTGCATTCCATTCCTCTAGTCATACTCAATGGGATACCCAATTGGATTGGTTACAGCTAGCGTTCAATTTATCTCGACATTCTGCTCATGGTTTTGTGCCGTTCAAGTTACTTTTTGGATACTCTCCTCAGTGTCCATTGTCAAATCTTTGGTCACTGGATGATTTACTTCCTGATGCTTCTGTGGGATCTGATATCAAAGATCGTTGGCGACGCGCCAAGAATAATCTCTTCAGCACTCATCTACGGAACAAAGAGAAGTATGACCAAGTCCATCGTCCTCCTACTTTTCCATTGGTCAACAAGTTTTCCTGTTAAACCATCCTAAAAGCAGTGCTGCCAATAAATACTCTGCTAAATTGGCGGAAAGATACTCCGGTCCCTATCTTGTTACTGAACAGCATTCTCCTGTATCCTATTTACTGTCTGATGTAAGTGATCCTTCCATTACCCATAGAGCCCACGTTTCTCAAATAAAAAGGTATCATCCTGCTGCAGTAAGTAAATGATATGGTTTACCATGATTGGTGTAACTTTGGTAAAGTTACAGTGTTGTACAATTTGTAATAGTTCTAGAGCATGGGGCTACTATGCATTTTTGGTTGAGCATGGGGCTGTTATAAAGATAATATATGTGTATTAGAATACAAAATTAGTTACATTGAAAACTTTCATGAAGTAAAGTTTTGGTAGGAAGGAAATACCCAATATATCTTTAAGGAAAAAGAAAATACTAAGAATAACTTTAAAAAAGAAATATTGTCAATTTTCTAAGGAATAATGAATATATATTTTCCTTTGTTTAAACTGTTATCGATGGTGTGCACACCGAAGTCTAAATACATAAATAAAGGAATTCCTAATTAAAACCTTAAAGTTAATTTAAAATATATATTTTTTTTTGTGTTTTTGTGAAATAAAGTTTGAGTGCTTTATATATATATACTAGTGTAAGTGTGCTCCACTGAATTTTGGTACTGTGCGAGTGCTTTGCACTTTCAGCCCTCTCACCGTGGGACCTCATCTGTACAGCCTGAAAAGAAGTTTCTGGTTCGCTCCGACCTTGCATGGGTATGCTAGCGCCCTGCTTCAACTTGACCTTAACGGGTCCGGCATTGTGTTGGTGTTGAATCAGCTCCTGTCAAATTATACAACTCAAATGCAAGCCAATGACTATCTGTATCTTCTGTTTCTGCGATGGACTGATGTATCAGTGAGTGTTTTCCTGGAAATGGACTCTGGGACCTCCACTGTTCAGCAGCAGACAAGTATACTACACAAAACAAACTATACACGAGCCTACTATCACCCATCTTACACAATGTTCATAATCTGTATAACATTTCTTCTGGATTCACTACTGTGCTTCTCAGTGACTGTTTGTTTTGAATTTTGGGGCCACGAGTGGCCTTTAGGGGGGCGAGTCTGTAGCACCGCTACAGGCATATTTAAATTCGAGCAGTACCAGGAAGGACTATTGCGTGGAGTACACAATTTTTCTCTTACACCAAAGTATAAAATATCAAATAATATATATAAATAATCAAATAATGTATAATATATATAATATGTAATATGGTAATTTTGTACGAGTATTTTCAGTATTTGATTTAGCTATTTGAACAATTGGGTACAATTAGTTTATTTTTTTTTATAAGAGTTAGTTTGTCTGACGCACTTAAATGGTTTTCTGTCTGCTGGCGTGTTTATCTTTCGCGACTGGCTTTGCCTGGCCGCTGACGTCATGCACCAGCTGCCTTGCCTTTGTCCCGCTCTGGCTTCATTCTATTCTTCCTTCAGCTGTGTTGACGAGTGGAACTGTTTCTTGCGAACATGGGTTGTGTGTCTGTTGCTGCTTCACATGTGTCTGCGTTCTCAGGTGAGCAGAAATTCTTGGTTTAATATTGAAGTTGTCAAAGTTGCATATGTGAAGTAAGTAAGTACTTTATTTTTGTATTGTTTTCTTGCATTATAACTTATTAAGATGTGACCAGTTTTCTGCTCGACTGATTTCGCCACCATAACTATTTTTGGCCTGCATTCTAAATTACTTTTGTCTGCCACGTGTGCAGCCAGTATGAATGTTAGGTATGAATGGAGATGAATGTGCTCGTCAGCCCTTTCTTTCTTTCTTCTTCTTCTCAGCTGTTTTCATTCTTCATTTCCTTTCTTCTCCACTTCTTATGAGATCTCATCATGTCTAATACATGCCGTATTGCCGAGTTGGCATTGCTAAGTCAGACTAGTTTGTTGTTCGTAATATGCTCACAGCCCCATGCTACTAATCTTAATAAAGAAAGTATATGCTAATATAATAAAGAGAATTAACTAAAATGTGTTCAAGAATAGAGTGTAGATTTTCAAAGTGTTATTAGTGAGAAATTGGTGAGAAATATTTTTCTTATTTTCTCTATATTTATACACAAGTATTTTCTTTGATTGTATATTTGGCAAAGATCTGCCACACTAGAAATGTTAAAGTCACAAGCTATTGATGTAATAAAACTATTATCTCAGAAAGTTCATCTTTCATTAATATTAATATTTTATTAATTTCTGTGGGCTAAAAAAGAATATTATATTCAGTACCTTCCACTTTTCCTTTGATATATGACACGTAGTATGGCCTATTCCTATATATGTATTCCTTGGTTGAAATCAAGGGGAATTTTCTGGCTGTGTTAATGTTTATTAGCCAACTGGCCTCAGCTGCTATTTTACATCATAGCACTACTACGTAACATAACCCAGAAAAAGTCCTGAGGACTAATCTAAGGGAGAATATAGAGGTACCCATTATTCAGGATAAAGTCGGTGAGTTGGGCATTAAAGCTCTTTTCAAATATGCGCATGAAAGCTTACAGAATCTTGTAACTTTCCTTGACTCTTCTGATCTAAACGTCGTTCAGTTGGAATGCAGTCAACACAGACTCTTGCATGTTATAGACAGGCTGCATGACACACACGATCTAGTAGAGACCCCCTTAATGGATCAATATGGCATGTTGCCATGAGTAAAGCAAAAGCATCAATTGTGGAACTCTCTAACAAGTCTTGCATGGGGCACCGGACGTGACCCGCCCATAGAAGCTTTTTCTAATGACCAAGCTGTGGAGGTTGCTACTTTTTTGTTGGAGGCAGTCACAGTCAGTGAATCCAACAGAAACTTCTTGGAGTCAGTCACAGTCAGTGAACCCAATAGGGAGGAGCACCTCGCCATGTTCACCCCTAACCGTGTCAATACTGACTATGTCAGCGCCTATAATCATGTTCAAGCTGCTAGGAATGATTATGTAAATATGCCGTAATCAATTATGTTGGTTCGCCTCGTAGCAAAGTGAATCTCACATCACAACTATTTGATACTGGCATTGTGAATTTTAATAACCTCCCTCACCCATTTGCTTCTAAGCTGGACTTAATAGGCAAATTTTCTGATGACTCCTTGGATAAGATTGTAAATTTTCTGGAGTTCCCATGTGAAATAAAAGAACAGGTAACCATGTTCGGTTTTAATGAAAACAGTTTGTTGGCTTATTTCTCTTCTAAGCTTTCTGGTTCACTTAAGGATATAGCTTTGGAAGCCGCAAATGCTGGATTCGGTTTCAACCAGTTTCATAGTAAGATTTTGGAAATGTATGTCCCTATTCGAGCCAGAGTTTCTCTCCTAAACAAGCATTTCTACAGAACTGAGAATTTTAATGAATCCTTTGCTAAATATGAACAGTCCATCCATACTTTTGCTAAGGTTTTCCGTCTTGAGTTGTGGGAGAGAGAAAATCATTCAATGCATTTTGGAAGGGACAGCCCTGGAAACTAGAAGTCAGGTTGCTTTTCAGGCTAAGCCAGTTAGTTTTGTGCAGTTAGAGCGACTTTGCGCTCACATCAATGAAGTAAATTACTCCGATTCACTTCGTGTGAAAGAAAATGAGGCAAGGACTGTACGCTTTGAGAATCCCTGAAGTGATTTAAGTAATAGAGGTTATGCAGGTAGTAGGGGCGACACTAGGCCCTCTTCTTTTAATTGTGGAAAACCGGGTCATTTTAAGAAAGATTGTAGAGTTGGCAGCAACAGAGCTGTAGAACGCGGTAGAGGACAAGGCTCTGCAGGCTCTGCAGCACAGTGATGTTCAATGAGGAGCGTCTCACCTTAGACGTTGGGGTGGTTCTTTGCTTGTATGTGGTAGTGCTGACTATGACAAAGTAACAGGTAAACAAATAAATTTGGTAGGGAAGACGGACGTTACGGACCATTTTGACTTGGGTGCGCAAGCTGGAGACTTGACTTTAAACAGTGGTGCAATCCCGACCGTAGCTGGAGACAAGACTGATGTGATGGACAAGAGAGTAAAGCCAGACAGGACATTTCCTACCAGGATTTTTGTAAACAAACTTTTCCGGAAGCACGACTACATATGCCATGCTCCTACAAACACAAGTACAAAGCTGCATTCTCAGAAATTAATAGGTCCAGACTTAAGTGAAATGAAACCAAAGGCAAAGTAATAACAGTCGTAGAGTGAAGCAAAAGGTGCGATCAAAGAGGATGACTATAAATACTGTCGGCCAAGCACGAGTAAATCTGTTAGCGGAGTGCGGTAGAAGGGTTGGTTCACAAGCAGTTGGATACTAGCATTCTGATTGGGCAGAGGAAAGACGAGGCTCTCTGTTGCAAGCACATTGTAAACATTAGCCTCCAGTGTGCAGTGTGTTCCAAGCTGAAAGGTGACAGTGCTTTCTTAGTGAATAGTAGCAAGGTATGACATCACATACCACTCCTAATGCTGCTCAGAGTTCTTCTCGTGCTTGGCCGATATTAAACCTTTCCCACCTCAAAATATCAATGAAGTGGTCGACTCCAAATTGCCTATGATTCAAGTTACTCTATGCAATCACACTTTATCAGCTCTGCTTGACAGTGGAGCAGCAGCCAATCTGATCTCTAGTGATCCATATCGGAGCATGTGTTTAGTGGATAAACACACTCCAAAGTTAGTAGAGAGCAAAGCAAAGTATAAGTCAGCTGATGATCATATGTTAAAAACAGCGGGTAGGGTTAACCTAAAAATCAAAATTGGTAATTTTACCTGAACTTTTCCTTTTGTAGTCACCGATGGGTTGGTAATGCTAATCATATTAAGTTCCCCTTTCATGTGTAAAACTGGTTTATTATTGGATTTCTGTTCACCAAATTTATTTCACATTTGCTAAGGATACCAAGATTAAATTGTTTTCTGGCCTTCCCTATTTCAAGCCAATTAATTGTGATGTTATTGAATCGTTACACTTAACCCCTGAAATGTATTATCCAACCACTGAGATCAATGTTGTGGACACTGACTTGTCTCATTTATCTTATTCAGATAGTGTCCAGATAAATTATTGGCATGATGAATTTCCTGATGTTTTAAAAAAGGAGTTCGGGCTAAAAGATATCTTGGAATACGAGATTGAGCTGAACAATACTCAACCGGTACGTAGACCGCCTTACATACTTAGTCCGCCATGAATGGCTATATTGAAAGGACATTCTCCATATGGGAGCCATACGCACTTCCGTATCGAACTACAGTAGTCCTATCTTCATGGTGTCTAAGTCTGAGGGCCGGTTCAAGACAGTTGTTGATTACCCCATCTCAACAAAAAGATCACCATAGAGTCAGTCCTGATCCCTGATATAAATTCTTCTTTTAGTTTCTTTCATGGTTCCAATTTTTTTCATCACTGGACCTAAATCAAGCATATTACCAGATCCCCCTTTCTGAAAAATCAAAGAGATATACTGCCTTCGCGACCGACTGGAATTTGTACGAATTCAATTCCGTGCCATTTGGTTTGGCGACAGGAGCCTAAGTTTTCACCCGTCTTTTGGATCAGATCATCTCAGATGTCAAATTCAAATTTGTTTTTCGTTGTTTAGACGATCTTGTAATTTATTCAAATTCATTCGAGGAACACTTGGAACACCTCAGAGAAGTGCTTTCATGCCTCAAAAGCGCGAAGCTAACAGTCAACCCGGAAAAGGTTAGTATAGCCGCCCGGAGACTGTCGTTCCTGGGTCACCTGATCTCTGCCGACGGTATTTCCATAGACGCAGAGAGAACGGATGCTATTATAAATTTTCCCCCTCCTAAAAATGCCAAGGGCGTGGCAAGATTTATTGGGATGGCGAATTTTTTCAGGAAATTCATCCCCAATATGGTTCAAATTTCAGCTCCCCTTAACGACTTGAGAAAAAAGAATGTGAAATTTTCTTGGACTCCTGTCCACCAAGAAGCCTTCGAGACTTTGAAAACTCCAATAATCAATCCCCCTGTTTTGGCCATGCCTGATTTCTCTAAGAGATTCGTAATTCAAACCGATGCTTCTCCTGTAGCCATTGCAGCTGTTCTCCTAAAGGAATTCGAGGAGGGAAGAAGGCCTGTGGCTAACGCCTCTAGAACTTTAACCCCACAGGAACGTGTGTACTCGATGTATGAGTTAGAGGCTCTCGCTGTGCTATTTGCAGTTGAGAAATTCCGTATGTACGTGGAGCGTGGAATTCTTGCTGGAAAAAGACTGTCAAGCTTTGAGCTGGGTTCTGGCAGAACCTAGAACTACTGGTAGAATTGCCAGCTGGGCTGTACGCTTGTCAGCTTTCAAGTCTAAAGCTAAACACATTAGAGGTGCTGAAAATGTAGTAGCCGATTCTCTTAGCAGGATGTATAGTCCAGAACAGCTTATCGATAATTCTGGTCAAGTTTTAGAAGACCCTCTTGAGCCATCTGGCATGGTGGGAAACATACTAGAAGATTTCCCTTTGACTTTTAAGTCGTTAAATGATCATAACTGAACAAGAGTATGTGTCAAGAAGGCGCCGGCTGTAAACAGTGAAACTTCTGTATCTACCAAAAAGTTCGTGAGTATCGATGAAAAGTGCAAGAAATGTAGGAAAGTAGTGAAAAATGGAATGCTTTGTTCGGAATGTGATAACTGTATACATTTTCGACGTGCAAAAATTGACCCCAGCCTTTGGAACACCGTCAAAAGAGATACCACCTGGACTTGTGATGATTGTACAATGGCCGTTAATCAAAAGTATGAAACTGAATCCTTGATTGAAGAAAACAAGGACCTCCGAGCCAATATAGAAGCTCTTAATGCAGAGACAAAAATACTAAGGGATAGAAATATTCAGCCAAAAAACAATTGTATAAATAGCGAGACCGAACCTTGCCATTTGTACAACTATGAGAAAAATGAAAGTACAAACAAACTGGAATGTAAAAATAAAATAATAACGTTACTACAGCAAGACTTAGACCCCCTTAGCCAAAGAAATAAAGAAATAGAAGCCAAGAAAGTAAGACTTGAAAGTGAGGTTATGATTATGCATTCAAATACTGGTAACTTAACGTATACAGATGTTATAAACAAAAGAACTAATAAACTACGCACTTCAGATTCGTGGACTTCAATGAAAACGAATCGAAACGTAACTACAGAACACAGATTCAGTACATTAGCTGAGCAAGTAAATGGACAAGCACACCGGGAAAATAAGAATAGGCCTACAAATCCACCACCATCAGTCTCAACACAATATAGATGCCAATGGACCAGTGTCGAGTACAACAAAAAAAAAAGAAAAAGCAAACAAGAAGCTTCTGCTGATTGGAGACTTCAAAATAAAATATGTTAAAGAACAAAGCACCAGAGTGGAAGTAAAAAGAGGTATCAGAACAGATCAGTTAAAAAATCTGATGAGCAATGGAGCATTTGAGACAGCAAAGAAGGAGAACGAAGTGGACTATCGGGCAGTAATGTTACATGTGGGGACAAATTCACTGCACAATTCATTACCAGAAGATCTCGGAAATGACACCAGGAACCTTATCAGAGCTACAAGAACTCAGTTCCCAACTTCAAGGATTTTCGTCAACTCTATTCTTCACAGAAAGAATATTAGTGATTCTTACATTATTAAAGTAAACGGAGAAATAAAGCAAGTGTGTGATGAGCAAAAGGTAGTGTACATAGACACAAACAAATTCTGTGATAACACCGGTCTAGGCAAAGATGGACTGCACGTAAACAGACGAGGAACATATATCTTAGAAAAAATTGTTAAGAAGATAGTCGGTTTACTACAGGGAAACTGAAGAGGAAGAGGGGATGTGAATCTGATAAGCTTACAGTGTGTGAAGTAGCTGAAGTATCAGTTCAAGATAACATCCAAGAAGAAAGCAATCCTATGAATGCCAAAGACTAGTACGTGCAAGGTGCAATATTATAAACTCAGTCGATATGCACGTATTTCAAGAAAATATACAAGGTTTAAGACACAAGGTCGATGAACTAATGATGAGCTTAGATACTATAGATAAAAGGATACATTTCATTTGTCTAACTGAACATCACTTGTATAAGGTGGAATTATATATGACTAGCTTAAATGGCCCGGCGTCGCTCGGGTTTTGTATTTTGTAATATGAAATTACCTTATGGAGGACTTGCGATGTTGAAACTCTAGGTCTTTATATAATATGTATGTAGAATTCGAAATGAGGAAGAACGACATATGGCACCCAGACTATTCCCTCAGAAAACACTAGATATAGCTTTTTATGGCTCATAGAGGATGTCGAATGTTGCGTTCCATTGCTTCTACAAGACACCATGCCTGGGAGGAGTACAAATAAGAAGAAAAAGAAATTCCGGTTACATAAGATTGTATTGTCTTGACAGAAAATTGTATTTCTCACTCTCATATTACCATACAACCGTTTCGGGGCTGAAGTGAAAAAAAAATCAATATCACTTTCATACTTTCCTTCCCAAAATCTGGGACATAATATACTGCGCGCGTAGAACTGAAAAGGTTCCATCCCATTTTGTCTTCTTTTAGATGCTTAGGGCCTCTGAATGAACATCCCTATACCTATTTCTCAACTAATACAAAGCCTACAGCTATGAGTGACGTATCAGTGGATAGGATTTGTTACCGACTTCCGATATAGCATACTCACTGGCACACACTTAAGTTGTCCCTGCAATACGATCGCTTATTCTACATCAAAATGTTTAGTGTGAAAATATTTTCCATGTCGAGGGTAGAGAAAGTTATGTGACTGCTTTATTTTCGTGGATTTTATTCTTCAAGAATTATTTGCACAAATGCATTAATTACATCGATAGTATCAGAATTTGTTAAAGCCCAGTATTAAAATATAGTTTTCAAAGCCCTATGTGAACACCGTAAACAATACTTTCGTTATGTAAACAATTGACAGCAGACTCTCTAACTATGCCTCATTTCACATTTCAGTCTTTTCCCGTGGATTTTCCAAAAATTTTCTTTCATACAAACCTTGTCCTGACAATTACGAACACAACAAAAAATAAATCAGCCAAATCGGTCGAGCCGTTCTCAAGTGATGCGGCAACAACCCTTTTGTAAATTCATTTTTATTAATATAGATAGATTATACCTCCAAATTATATATTGGAAACTAGTTTTAGTAGGCAAACTCAACATTGGGGAGGTGTGTGCATTCTGGTAAATGAAAGCCTGCAAGTTAAGCCCTTAGATATTTCTCAGCATTGCATAAAACAAGACATAGAGTGCTGTGCACTTCAAACCGAAGGGATTGAAAATCAGATTATTATAATTTGTCTTTATAGGGCACCCTGTGGAAAATTTAATATATTTTTAAAACAACTAGAGAATATCCTAAAATCAATCTTCAAACCTGGAATAGAGCTTATAATTTGAGATTTTAATGTAAATTATTTTGTCGAAAACAAGAGAAGAAATGATTTAAACTCCCTTTTGACAAGTTTCAACCTAATGCCACTGATAAATTTCCCAACTAGAATACTAGTCCAGTCGATATAATGAAAAATAGGCGGGTAGCTGGAAAATATTCCGAAGTTAATGAAATTTTTACAGGTTATTTGGGGCTTCTCTAGGATGTCTATCCTAAGTTTTCGACCTCGAGGACCCTGTGCTAACTTGGGGATGGGTCAAAAACCTCAACATTTTTGGACTTTTTTCAGTTTTTGCTTATATCTCGTAAACTAAGCATATTTTGGGCACCATAGTACAATACAAAGTTGTAGAACATTAAATTTGCTAAAATTTGGTTGATAAAACGAATTTGTAGACCCAATATTAACGGTGATACGGCCGATAAAAGTTAGACAAATTTTCTCTAAATGTAAAAAAATACCCGAAAAACGAAGGTTTTGGCCCTATAACTATTTATTAACATCATTTACATGTTAATTATGTTAATCATTCATTAATATCAACATCTTGGAATATCTATGACCCCTTCCTCCACCCCCTCTTCCCACCCCTCCCCTCCCTCAGTATTATAGGAATCAGGATTACAAATTCTATATAATATACATATACACATACATTTTATATATATAGGCATATAGGCTACATATATATACATACAAACATATTTTATTTCATATATATATATATATATATATATATATATATATATATAGAAAGAGAGAGGGAGAGAGTTGTGTGTGTTTGTCTTTCTTTACAACTTCTGCAGTTTTATTCGAATCTCGATGAAATTTTGCATACTCAGCCTTCAATACACGCGGAAAAGCACGATCTACATTTCATTTTAACAAAAACAACATTTGTGCCCTTATTCGAGGTTTTAATATTACACAATTTAATGTAAGCCCTATGTGGAGAAAGGAAATTTGGAAGACATGAAGTTGAAGAGTAAGGATAAGGTGGTTACTCTGGCATCTGTTTCCTGTTCTCTGAAAATCAAGGACAAAAAGTTCACAATAGACCCACTCACTCTATTCCAACGAGTGTGCATAACCAAACAATCAGAGGCTGACCTCAGGAACTTGTTCAAGTATGAACTCGCTCCCTTCCCCGTGTCTCTCTTCGCAGAAGAAGGAATGCATAAAGGCCGAAAATCGATGCTGTATGATTCCTTCATTCCTATCGTGGGTGAAGACGTAGACTTGGCACCAAAAAATACAATGTCATTGATGGTGGGTTTCTGTTACATAGTGTTGTTTGGACCAAGTCAAGTGAAGCCACATTTCAGTCTGCCAAAACTACGTGGATTACGTCCAAAGGCACTTCGGTAGCAACGTCATAGTGGTTTTGATGGTTATTCTTCTGGGATAAACTACCAAAGCACCAAAGCAGCTGAACGTTATCGGCGTTCTTTGCTGCACTCCTCAACAAAGTGTGCCTTTTCCAAGACAACTTTGATTAGCACGATTTCTCAGGCGAAATTTCTTTCCAATGATACCAACAAGATGAACTTCATGACCACGTTGAAGTGTGAAATGGAAGCCAAGGGGATCCAAGTGAAGCAGGCAGTAGAAGACACCGATGTAATGATTGTGGATACTGCTGTCTTGGCTGCTGACAAATATGATAGCATCATCATAACAGGGGAAGACATAGATCTTCTGGTGCTACTACTCACTGCTTTGGGTTCTTCCAAAAAGAACGTCTATTTCCAGAAGAGTGGAAAGGGCAACAGCCCAACTGTAATGTATTCATCCCACTCGTTCAAGTACGAATCACAGGATATTCTTTTCCTGCATGCGATAAGTGGGTGTGAGACCACCTCTGCACCCTTTGGAATTGGAAAGAAGAAGGTGCATGAGGAAGACGTGTCCATGGACCCTGACAACGATGATGGCGACGACGAGAAGGAGGAGGAGGAGGAAGGTCCGGCAGCCCCCAAGCGCTCCAGGTTTTCGTAGCCTGATATACTATGTATTAATTATTATTAAAAATTAATTCTACATGCGTCATAACACCTGCAATTATCTTAATTATTATAATTTTGCTCTAAATTATGATATTTTGTAAATAAATTCTATACTTCTATTACTTTAATTCTGTATTACTAATTATTGATTTTACACTACCTGATCTACATTTATTGAGGTTCAAGTTTATGGGTTAACAGGAATTCACAATAGGGTGATGACCAGGCTCGAAAATATGTAAATAACTGCAAATCACAACAATAGGTTCTTGGTCAGCGGACCCCCCATCCGGTGACATCACATTGTGTGTACAACGAAAGGGTTTTTGGTGTGAGACGGTTTCTTAAAATGCATTTCTTACATTAAAATGAGGCATCTTCACGTTTGGGGGAGGGGGAGGGGTGGAGGAAGGGGTCATAGATATTCCAATATGTTGATATTAATGAGTGATTAACATAATTAACATGTAAATTATGGTAATAAATAGTCATAGGGCCAAAACCTTCGATTTTTGGGTATTTTTTTTACATTTCGAGAAAATTTGTCTAACTTTGATCGGCCGTATCTCGGTTAATATTGGGTCTACAAATTCGTTTTATCAACCAAATTTTAGAAAATTTAATGCTCTACAACTTTCTATTGTACTATGGTGCACAAAATATGCTTAGTTTACGAGATAGAAGCAAAAAACTGAAAATAGTCCAAACATTTTGAGGTTTTTGGCCCATCCCCAAGTTAGCACAGGGTCCTCGAGGTCGAAAACTTAGGATAGACATCCTAGAGTACCCCCAGATAACCTATAAAAATTTCATTAACTTCGGAATATTTTCCAGGTAAAAAGTTATATCGACTGGACTATACAGAATTCCAGGCAAACTACAATTGATAACATTTTTATTGACTCTAACAGACAAGATACATGTGAAGTTAAGCCTATTGTAAATGGTCTGTCTGATCATGATGGACAGCATCTTGTTATCAATAACATATTTTCCAGCCATAGACCTATCAAACCTAAATTAAAATATAGAAAAATTAATTATAGCATTCTTTAAAACACAGATAAATGATGAAACATGGGAGGATGTATACAAACCAAGAGATATGGATACTAAGTTCAATATATTTCATAATCTCTTCATAAATTACTTTGAACATAGCTTTCCAAATATTTGTAAAACGATACAACATAAAGAAAACAAGTGCGCATTGTGCGCAATACTACTTATTATTATTATTATAAAGAAAACAAGTGGATCACTAAAGGTATTAAAATATCATGTGCCACTAAAAGAGAATTATATACACTCAGTAGGAAATTAAACAATCCTGTTCTAAAAGAAAAATATAAAAAATACTGTCAAGTATTAAACTCTGTAATAAAAGCAGCAAAACAACTACACTATAATAAACTGATAGATGAATCTGATAATAATATAAAAACATCCTGGAATATTGTAAAAGAACATACAGGCAAATCAATAAAGCCTGATAAAGTTTCAAAATTTCAAATAGGAAACAAGATAATAGAAGATCCGCAAACAATAGCCAACACTTTTAATGCTTATTTTTTAAATGCAGTTGAAAATCTAAAATTACCTCTCTCCAACTTTAATCCACTGAATTTCATGGATAGACCATTCTCGACTGATACTCAAATTTTAACACTACCCACAACTGAGAAAGAAATTAAGATGGTTATAAAATCGCTTAAAAGTAAAAGATCATTTGGATATGATGAAATTCCAACGATAATATTTAAATCCTGTACAGACTCAATTAGCAAACCGTTAAGCCATCTCTGCAATGTATCCCTGATCACAGGCATTTTCCCCAGTATTCTTAAGTACTCCATGATTAAACCTCTTTTTAAAAAAGGAGATAAAAAAGATTTTTCTAACTACCGTCCAATATCTTTACTAACAGCTTTTTATAAAATTTTTGAAAAGGTCATGCTTGTGCGCTTAAGTAAATATTTAGAACAAAATAATATTCTAAGCCCTGAACAATTTGGATTTATGAAAGGCTTTTCAACAGTAAATGCACTGCATAATTTTACAAATGAAATCCTGGAAGCAATAAATAAGAAATTTACGTAGCGGGCCTTTTTTGTGATTTGACAAAGGCTTTTGATTGTGAGAATCGTAAAATATTGCTGAGAAAACTAGAGTATTATGGAATAAATGACATTACTTTAAATTGGATAAAGTCTTATATGACTAATAGGAAACAAAAAGTATGTGTAAAATCAGGTGTTTTGAACGAAGGTTATTTTTCTAATTGAGAGACAATTAATCATGGAGTCCCGCAAGGTTAAATTCTAGGACCTTTACTATCCATAGTATATGTAAACGATTTAGCATCTTATGTAAAAACAATATCGAGACCAACACTTTTCGCAGATGATACAAGCATAATCATTACTTCTGAAAATCCAGAAAATCTGGAAATATATATAAATGGTACATTAAGGCATATGGATGTTTGGTTTGTTGCAAACAAAATCTCTCTAAATTTGAACAAAACAATACTTATAAACTTCAAAACAAAAAATTCCAGGGATATAAATTTAGATCCTGTATGAAATAATATTCCCATAGCAAAGGAGAGCTCAACTAAGTTTCTGGGTTTGAAGATTGATGAAAATTTAAACTGGAAAAATCATATCGAATATATAGTATTATTCGCACACTTTATCTTGAGCTCTGCACTCCATAATGCTGAAAACCGTCCATATAAAGAAGGCCTCGCTCGAAAAAATGAAGATCGCGACCCGTCTCCAGTATTGCCATACCCAAAAACTTCCCGTTGAGGCATTCTTGAGCTACCGTCAATTTTTTTTATTTGTTTACATAATATTATTCTGAAAATGACAGAATAAATCCAGGGATTTTAGAAGAACAGTACTGGCGTTGTTGAAATCGTCGATATATGTGACAACGAAGTTAAAAATAAAGATTCTTTAAACCAAGAAGTATCGGAAATCAGCAAAATAATAAACCAAATAAATGAAATGGAAGGAAAAGCAATTGAATGCGTTTTCAGCTGAATCTGTCGTTGGAGAAAAGAACAAGTCAAGTTTTATTATTTGGTTGTATTAATTGTGTTATATTAATTACCTACAAACTTTCGCGAAAGGTATTTAGTTAAATTACATCAATTCAGGCATGTGAAAGTGCGTATTCAAGTAGGCCTACATGTACAATGCTACGACTTTTAAACGATTTTCTATATTCTGAAGACCGGGAGAGAAATTGTCTAAATAGGTCTAAATATACTACTTTATTCATTTCTCCAGCGATATATTCTACTATAATATCTGAATCAATATAAAATCTTTAGTTTGGTAGCGAGAGTTGAAAGTGCTACAAATTACAGTTAGTTCCATTGCGTACCAGCATAAAACTA
Source organism: Ectobius pallidus (assembly GCA_964059195.1). Lineage (NCBI taxonomy): Eukaryota > Metazoa > Arthropoda > Insecta > Blattodea > Ectobiidae > Ectobius > Ectobius pallidus. Next base: position 32,727,705 of record CAXKWD010000009.1, read on the forward strand.
CACACGTTATATTTTCTGGTAATTGGCAACCCTTCAGAAACAACGTCAATTTCAACTCACCGCCTTCTGCAATAGTCAGTCTCTTATACTGCATGCAATATCAGCTCCCCTCACCCCGCAATTTTTGGGCTCAAGATAAAGTGTGAGCATAATACCAAAACTGAGTAGTGCACGCTATGTTTTGAGATCCCTAAAAAATCTAGGAAATATAAACATGTTGATAACTGAATAAATCTTTCCCGGGTAGACAGCCAGGTTTGAAGATCAAGTGTCTGCGAAGACTTCAAGGTTCTGGGACAGATTAATCAAGGAAGCGATCGAAATTAAGCTTGAGGCTAACAATTTCAATAGAGACGGAGGCCTCAGCATCAACCCTGCCTGGAATCACTGTCTCAAACAACTAAAAGACAGTAGAAGCCGATTGGCCGAAAAAAAGACGATGGAAAAATGAACTGGCGCCTGATTGGTCGACTCCTCGCAACTCGCGATCTGTATATATACCACCTCGGCACGACAGACTCGACACTTCAGTATCCCTGAGGATGGAGGCAGCGTGGGCCTCTGAAACGTCAGAGACACTTGATCTTCAAACCTGGCTGTCTACCCGGGAAAGATTTATTCATACTCTTCGCCAGGAAAATCTAAAATCTTACATGTTGATAACTGTTTATTATGCCTATTATCAGTCTGTCATGAGCTATGGGATTATTTTCATGGGATGTTCTACATATTGTAAAAAGTTTTTATTTTGCAAAAGAAGGCTTTACGTATTATAACTGGGGCACAAAGAAGGCAGTCATGCAGAGCCATTTTCAAGGAGCTAAAAATCCTACCTTTGGCTAGTGAATATCTTTGGCAAATATTAAACTTTGTAATAGACAACATAGATAATTTCGAAACTAACTCTGACCTACATAATAACAACACTAGAAGGAAATTAGATTTACATATTCCCAGGCCAAATCTCAGCTGTTATCAAAAAGGGGTTTACTATTCTGGAATTAAATTCTTTAACAAACTTCCAAAAGAGATTAAAACATTTACTAACAAACCAAAAGAATTGAAATTATTGATTAAGAAATATTTAAATGCACACAGCTTCTACTCTGTTCATGATTTTATGACAAATAGTATGTTAATAGGTTAATAGTTTATAAATGTAATTCTGTTTAATGCTTAAGTTCCACATCCTATAGTCATCAGACTTTTATGGGATCTATGGAATGCTTTCTTATTTTACTTTACTTTTACTTTAACAATGAAATACTTGCTCCTCCCATTCTTCGTATAAAAGGCGGTGAGAATGTACCGAAGTATGTTCTCAAGCGTGACCTTTTATACAGCGCTCCTTCTCGTAAGACCCCATCCCGTATAGTATTGCCATCTGCACTCATAGATATGGTATTCAAATACTGTACCACGAGTCTGCAGTTGGTGGGCATTTGGGTTATGAGAAAACAAGGGGCAAAATTAAGCAAATCTTCGTCTGGGACGGTATGGACGCCGCTGTTAGAGCTAGGGTTAAGGCTTGCCAAAAGTGCGCCTGTGCTAAACCAGCTCGTTGCACAATGCTAGGATTTTTAGCTTTCGAAGTGCCCAGTGCTCCTATGGGTAAATTTCACATTGATTATGTTAGCAAACTCCCTAGAACCAGAGCTGGAAATTCATACATTTTAGTTGCAGTAGATTCTTAGAAAACGTTTGTGTGGCTTTTCCCCGTCAGGGAGGCTACCACTAAAATTACAATAGAGTGTCTTAAGAAAATATTTGCCGGGGTAGGTTTTCCGCACTCGATCATCTCCGATAATGCCTCATACCTCTAGTCGAGGGCATTTAAGCATTTTTGCTTTTAACTAGGGATCCAGCATATGAAAACCTCGCCCTTTTACCCCAAGCCGAACCATTCTGAGATTAATAGAAACCTTAGGGCTACGCTTATTGCGTATCATTCAGATTATCATGCATCATGGGACAGCAATTTGTGCTGGCTACAATTCACATTTAATTCTGCCCAGCATGAAGTCCATAAAGAGATATCACTAAAGTTGATGCTTGCTTTCACTCCAAACAATCCACTAATCTAATCTCTGGTTGATTAATGATCTGTTGCCTGAAGCCAAAGATGCTGCCAAAGTTAGAGAAATGTGGCGGAGAGCCTCTGCTAATTTAAGACTGGTGCACAATAGGACAGCTCAGCGTTATAATGCAGACAGAAGGCCTGTAGATTTTAGAGTAGGCGATCAGGTGTTCATTAAGAATTTTCCTAAAAGCGATCCCACTGTGAAATTTTCTGCGAAGCTTGCTCAAAGATATCTGGGCCCATATCTTTTCGGGAGGTTCCTGACACCTGTTACCGTGGACGTTAGAGAAGTTAGAACGGATAAGAGCATAAAGGCACACATTTCTAACATTAAGAAGTCCTAGCAAGCCATTTTCCCTTTTATCTGTTGTTATAAATAATGGTAGGTAGTATTACAAGAAACGATTAAGTATGTGTTTATTTTTCCTTCCTTTTCTTCCTGATTTGACATTGCCCTGGCGAGGTGGAAATGAATGCCCTGTTCGTAGACCTAAAAGTAGTTTCCTGGGCGTGGCATTCCCCTAGGTTGTCTCCCCGGGCTTTGGGAATGTTAGAACAGGTAGGATCTTAAACAAGATGTACAGTTGGGAGCTGACGAGATGATCCCTAGCATGACTATGGGGCTCTTATCTGCAGCCAATAGCAGCGCTCCCCTATATGTGCAGTTATAGCAGAACACCGTCTTCCCCCTGCATGCCACCACCAAATCACGGATCATCTCGTCAGCTCCCAACAATATGCTAACCTCCAATCCAGTCAACATATAAATAAAGAGCCAGAAAACTACTAGGTAGTGAGAGACAAAGGATTGTAAATATAGTTTTAAATTTTTAAGTTTTATTTAAAATCATATAGTACCGGTATATATTGTATGTGAATTATTTTAAAATTTAGCTCACGGAATGTTTTAAAGGTGTTCAAGGAAGGTGTGTATAACTGTAAGTTTAATTCAGATGTCAGGTTATATTTTATAAAGTGTGCGTATGTGTGAAGTATGTTGTATGCAAGAGCAACATTCAAAAATGTTCCGGTAAATTTATGTAAATCTAACCTCAAGATCCAGAAGTCTCGTCTCAGCATTAAGGAGGTAGTTCATACCGTGAAGTAGACCGCAAGAGAGAGAGAAAATATTTCGATCAAAAAACACTTTAAAAGGCAAAGATGTTGGAGTTGTTGGATAAAAAACCCTTTTGCAGCAATTTTGATTGTGTTACAGAGACCTACAACCTTGTGGGTAGTACCTCTGTGCTGTACCTGGGAGCACTGCCTGGCAGAACTACTGCCGAACATTTTCCTGCACTGAGGAGCATTGTCTGCACAACTGACTCTGATCTATGCCCTGCACTGATGTGGACAAAGTGTGAGCTGCTTGGTTGCTGTCTATCATACGATCTGCTACTTATGGTCTTTTCCTGGAACTTGGCCACTTCCAGTGATCCTCTTGCCATCTACAATTTCATCTGGGGCTTCTATCTTGAATGCAGTTTGCCAGTTGAATTCAGCAGTCTGTGTGTGTCGTGGTGTATGACAAAACAAACTTTGGACAGTTCTATTCATACAACTATACCGTATATTTTATCCAAAGCTCAGTCTTTGCGTATGTACTTTTCTTAATCAGTGCAGTGCTTCGTTACATGAACTCGCAATCAGTGTTGTGCTTCATTACATGAACTCACAGAAAGTGTGGTGCTCCGTTTGCATAACCTCATACACAGTGCAGTGTTTCGTTTTCCATGAACTAACAGCAGTGCTATTCATTGATGACTTCATTATGAAGTTTGAGGTTTTTTCAAACTAGTACACGTTATTAGAAGTCCATATGTAAATGTATTTCCGCCAAGTACTAGTAATTTGTAGGACTAGTGAGGACCGTGTTTTGCTGATACGAAAAATTACATATGAAGTTACCAGTTACAAATTTATTAGTAACAAAAGATACATTCGTTTATGCAACAAGCATACAGTATGAAGCAGTATGCTATTGGGGAATATTCTAAAAAAAGAGTATAAAGTTCTTACTGGCAGATTTCAAGTTTGTACTTGCAGTCGTATGCTTAAACAGCCTGGGGACTCCCCCACCCACTGCGCCCACGTGACATGACACTCTTTGTACTCTGTCGCATACTGCCCGCTTCAATTCCGTACAATAAGACCGAGAGGCGGGAGTATTAAGTAGGAAATTTGTGAGCTACCAAAACGGGACACTCACTTCACTCACAGCATGCTACTAGGGTGATTCGCGTGGAATATATGGACATTCCAGAAAGAATGAAAACTACAAATTTTTAGTTTTAATCCCTCTGTCAGTACTAGGTGCTAGGGGTCTAACGATTTTGTTTAAATTTTGTAATTGAGGTGCTTATGCTAAGAGTTAAACTTTTATTTGAAATATTTTTTTCAAAAAATTCTCTGACGGGTAGTTACAAGGCAGGCATCGTACATAGAAATTCAATCTTGTCTGGTGAACGGTAAAGCTTTGCATCAGGCTAATACAACTGAATACTTATTCTCTGCAACATGGCCTCTTATTCTATATTAGAATTTGAAGAAAGGTGTATTGCCATGCCTAGGTTATACAAAAGTATTCGAGTGCATTTATTAAGATTTTATTTGGATTGTGTATCCTTCAGGGATGCGACACGAGGTACGGCAATGACTTTCTTTTCATTTTTACAAGCACTTTATTTGACGAAAATTTAATTTTTCTTAATTTTCTCGAAATAGGTTTAACAATTTTATAGGCTTATTATGTAGGCCGGACGAGCAGAGAAGCCATGGACATGAACACAAACAGAATTCTGAGTTCGAATTATTTGTGGTTTCTTGCCTAATTTAGAGTCACTTCACTGCAGTCATACATTTGTTTATGTAGATTTGATAGAGATCAACGTGTGGAAGTGTTTGTGACTCTTTTCTCAAGATAAATCACAGGTAATTTATATTTTACATATATGAAATAGGTTAAGGGTTGATATAGTTAAAGAACACCGGAAGTGACGAAAACACATAGAGCACAAAATCCAAAGTGATCAGAGGAGCAATACTGCCAAGGTGGATAGTTCCGGGAGTAATAGCAGGGATGAAACACAAGATGACACCACCGGCGGCGGAAAGCAGAAGACGCAAAAGCAGAAAACCGGTGAGATACGAGGACTCAGAGTCATCAGACACAGAAGATGAATGTGGGGGAAAAATAAACAAGAAGAAAGACGAAACAAGCGGGATAAAAGGAATGTTCCAAGATATCATGAAAGAATTGAAAGACCTAAAGAAGAAAAAATGACGATTTCCAACAAGAAACAAAAACAGAAATGCAAACCTTAAAAGAGGACATGGCAAAAAGAGACGAAAAATGGGAGAACAGGCACAACTCATTGGAGACCAGGGTAAATAACATAGACAACTCAATACAAGAAAAAATCGGAGCTTTGGAAGAAAAAGTAAAAGCCTTGACAGACCAAGAGGAATATAGGCTGCGCAGAGAAAGAAAAAATAACATAGTGATTAAAGACAAGGAACTGATGGTTAAGGGCGAGGAAAGAGATGCAATTACAGCAAAGGCAAGAGAGATCCTGAAGAAAATAGACGATACTGCAATGATATCCGAAATAGCATACAGAGGGAGTGATGGGCAGCAAAGAGGAATAGTGAGTCATATGCAGAAGCTTCGAGGACAAGATGAAGATACTAAGGAACAAAATAGCTTTAAAAGGCCAAGACGCATATATTGACAGCCACCTCACCAGAGCAGAGAGAGAAATACAAGCACAGCTGAGGCAAATAGCAAGGGAAGAAAGTGAGAAAGGAGATAAGGAAGTGAAAGTAGGGTATCAAAAGATTATGCTCAAAGGGCAATGGACTCATTGGAAAGATCTCAGAACAGGAAACAGGAATGCAAAAAACTTAGAGCAACACCCTGCACTCCAACCAATACCCAGACACAAACCATCAAACCAAGAGCCCCAGAACAACAAACAAAACTAGTACTAGCAACGCTGAATGCACTAACGCTCATGAGCGAAGAGAGAGAGGAGGAACTAATACATGCACTGCAAACTATCAAGCTAGATGTACTAGGCCTAAGCGAAGTCAGACGAGTAGGCAAAGCCATAGTAGACAAACAAAATGGTTACATATTCTGCTTCAAAGGCCAAACCAGAGGACAGAGAGGAGTAGGTTTCCTAATCAAGGAAGAGATCAAGCATATGATACAAGAAATCACAGGAATTCCAGAAAGAATGATGGTACTAATACTAAAGACACACAAAAAACATACAATCAAGATCATACAAACCTACGCTCCAACAGAGAACAGCAGTGAAGAAGAGATTGAAGAATTCTACAGCGAGCTTGAAAGGACACTCGAGAAGTACAAAACAAACAGAACCTTCATAATAGGAGATTTCAACAGTAAGGTTGGACATCGCAACCACACAAACGAAGACCCAGTCGGACCTTATGGCTATGGCACCAGAAACACTAGAGGAGACAGGCTGGTCCAATTCGCGACGGAACAGAACTTTAAGATAGTAAACACCTTCTTCCAAAAGGACCCGAACTCGAAATGGACCTGGCGCCACCCAAATGGTATCAACAAGAATGAGATTGACTATGTTCTGAGCGATAGTCTGACTGGCATCAATAATATCCATATTGAACAAACCCTCAAATTCCAGACAGACCACAGATTGGTCAAGATCACTGTTAACACCAAACGAAAAAGAAGGTACTTCAAAACTTTGCCAGCAAGGAACATGGAGAACTTGGATAAAACCACATTCTCATCAGAATTACGAAGCAAATTCTTGCAAACAGGATTAAATAGGGAAGCGTAAATGCAAGACCAATACAAAAGCATAGAGAAGAACATACTCGAGGCAGCTAATGCAGCCCTGATAACATGAAACAACAGAGAAAATGGAAAATTCAGCCAGAACACGATTGAACTAATCGCACAGCGGGAAAAACTACAACCCAACAGAGACCCGGACGAGAGGAAAAAACAAGAATACGCAGAGCTAGACAAGAAGACGAAAAGAGCTATAAGAAGAGATCTGCGCGAACATCACACAAGAATGACAAAACAAATCTTGGACGGAGTACGCTCAACCTCAAGAGAAGACATTATAAAAGCAGCCACTGAATTTTACAGCTCCCTGTACACAAGCTCGAGAAGAGACCGTTGGCAAGGATACACCCTTCCCCCAATCGGAGACATCAACGACCAAGTCCCCACCATTATACAGAGCGAAGTCAGAGTGGCCATAGAGGAACTAAAAGCAGGGAAGTCCCTGGGCGAGGACCATATCTACAATGAGTACCTGAAACTGGGGCTAGACCACCTCTTAGAACCATTAACCACAATCTTCAACACAATTCTACACACGGAGGAGATATCAAGTCAGTGGAAACTGAACAAGATAATTCTGCTACACAAAAAAGGTGCCAAAGGCGACCTACAAAACTACAGACCTATAAGTCTGATGTCCAACGTCTTCAAACTTTTCTCCAAAATAATCACAAAGAAACTAGACGAAAATCAATCACAGGACCAAGCAGGATTCCGATCGGGGTATAGTACAGTTGACCACCTGCAGACAGTAACCCAAATTATGGGAAAAGCCAGAAGAATTTACACTACCCTTATATTTGGCCTTTGTAGACTATAAGAAAGCTTTTGACACGGTGGAACATATAAGTGTACTCCAAGCACTAAAAAGACAAGGAATCGAACATAAATACATACGAATTCTGAAAAACTTGTACAACAAAGCTCAAGCCAAAATAACAACAGAAAGAGAAGGTCCAACATTCAAACTTGAAAGAGGTGTGAGACAAGGAGACCCAATCTCACCTAAACTGTTCACGAGCCTACTGGAAGACATATTTCGAAATCTGAATTGGAAGGGAAAATATGGGATTAACATAGATGGCCACAGACTGACAAATCTGAGATTCGCTGACGATGTAGTCCTATTTGCAAGCAAGCCTGATGACCTACAAGCAATGCTCCAAGACCTCAGCAACACGAGCAAAGATACAGGACTAACAATGAACATGAACAAAACCCAGGTTATGACCAACCAACATCCTCTACCAATAACAGTGAACACAACACAATAACAGTACGTTTCAGAATACATCTACCTGGGACAGCTAGTCTCTTTCAAGCAGACCATGGAAAAAGAGCTGAAAAGGAGAATTGCCATAGCCTGGAGAAAATTCTGGTCACTAAAACGCATCCTACTAGACAAAAACCTAAACCGAAAGCTAAGATTTAAAGCACTAGAATCCTGTATCTTTCCAGCACTACTGTACGGGTGCCAAACTTGGAAGCTAACAGAAACACAGAAAAAAAAGATCCAGGTTTGCCAACAGAAAATGGAACGTAAAATCCTAGGCATATCCCTCAGAGATAAGATCCCAAGCATCAGGACAAGAACTTTGGCAAAAACAGCTGACGTAGCCCAGCGAGCAGCAACCCTAAAGTGGAAATGGGGAGGTCACCTGGCACGACTACATAACAGCAGATGGGCACAGATAACAACAATGTGGGACCCACGCATTGGGAAACGATCGCAAGGCAGACCGGCTACAAGATGGACAGATGCATTTACGAACATCACGGAGGTACACTGGTCCAGGACAGCACGGAGCCGAGAAAAATGGAAGAAACTAATACCAACCAAGACTGATTACTCAGTGCCAAATCTTTTAAATGTAGTGACTATTAAATATGCACCTTCGAAAGGAAGAAACCAAATAGATCAAAATCATGTGGACCAGCTCACCACATGAGGACAATGAACGAGCTTTCCCTTAGATAGGAGGCCATTGCCCTTCATGGGATCTTATCGGCTTAATTCATTCATTCATTATGTAGGCCTACTATAATATATTATAATAAGTACTATTTGAAAAACTTCTCCCAAGAAATTCTCTGAAGGCTAGTTATAAGCCATTCATTTTATACAATATAGACTTGGATATTTTGGTCTTGCCTCGCGAATAATGCGACTTGGCTGATACAAGTGAATGCGCACTACTGCAATTCAGCCGTGTACTCTACACTAGAATAGGCTATATTAAGGGTAGAGGGAGTAATATGAATGTTTCATATCACATTTAAAAAATACTAATTACCGGTATATTTAATGTTGTAATTATGTTATAGTGAATTTTCGTTAAACTAATTTAATCCTAAAATATTATGGAAATAAATATTTTCATTTATTATATTACTTCACTTAAAGTTTCTTGTGAATACTTGTATATAGTGATTAATTATTATTGTAAACTTCTAAAAATTAATTCTTGCATATTACGAAAATAATTATCTCGTTTATATTGTACTATTTCCTGTACAATATAAACGAGATAATTAACTCACCCCGTGTGTACAAACTGAGCTAACCCTACCGATAGTAGGAGGCCCTTGCCTGTAAAGGATTCAGTGGCTTTTTCTAATTCTAATTTCTAATATTGTACTGTTGAAATTTGGTGGGTTTGTTCCCGGTTTTCTTCATATCTATTTTGTTTTTCATGTTTTGGATTTTTTTTCGTACTTGTGTTTCAGTTAATTTGAAATTAAATTTTGAGTTTATGTGTGTAACAACTGTTTTCATAGCTTCTGATTTTTTTAGCCGGACTACTGGTAACTGGGATTTTGCGAAAATAATTTTGTTTTGTTTCAAAATTTCAATGTTAAACTTCAGAGAGACCTGATAGAATTAATTGTCTTCCTCTTCAAACACTGATGTGGCTGCCATTTACATCTCCCACTGCGAGAAGACCCTTGTTTATTTTCATAACTTTGTTTATGCAGGTGCATGTTTCATGTGGGTTGCGCAAGTAGAAAGTATCTTGTTGTGAGTCAGACCTTTCTGTCGTCGCGATGTTTTTTTGCATATGACTTGTGAGTGACTACACTTCTCAGCAAGAAGGCGCTCATACTTTATGCTTACTTTTTTAGAATATCCCCCATTGACTATTTATCTGTGAATGTAGTAACATTTACAAAGTTCATCTAGGAATATACCTAACGTTGACAGGTGGTCATACATATGATATTAATTCTGTTAATGTTGAGACTTGCTTATTGCGTGTGTTATGAACTAACTAACATCCATTTGTTAAGAGTCTGAGAATAAAGAAATACATGTGTATTTATTGGTCATCTCTAAGAGATTAAGACATATAGATAAAAAATGTTTTGATGTTTACATATTAAAAAGTTTTTAGTTGATAAAATTTACACATGAAATGCCTGGTCACTGTTCGGAGCTAGCTGATTAAGTAATAAGCTCATTAATATTGAAATTAAAAGTTAACTATTAAGTTACCAGTTATACATTTATTAATGACATAAAAGCTTCATTTATTTATATAGGCATAGAGGAAGAGGCAGTTTATAGTGTTGAATAGGCCTATTTGTCTGAATATGTGATAAGCTTCTTTTGCAATGTACCACTCAGGATTATCCTTTATGTTGACAAGTGGTCGGACATATAATCTTTGTTAGGTTAATGTTAAAATTTGCTTATTGCGTGTCTCATGAACTACACACATTCATATATTAAAAGTCTGAGAATAAAAATGTATATTTATAGTTGGTCCAATTTAAGACAATTTAAAACATATAGATACAAAATGTTTCGATGTTTACATCTTAAAAGTTTTAGTTGATACAAAGTTCAAACCTTGTCACTGTTTGGAGTTAGTTGATTTTATAATAAGTTTCTTTAGCAAAGTCAATCTCGTGAATATATTTTATGTTGACATGTGGTCATACATGTGAAATTTGTTAATGAACAATATATATATATATATATATATATGTATTGTTGGTCAAGAATAAGATTATGCCATGTAGATGACCAATATTTCGATGTTTACATATTAAAAGTTTTGTAGGATGCCGTGGGTTACAGACACAGTATTGATATCATGTAATATTTATTACAACATTTACCTTACAATATGAACTACAATATGAACGTGCGTGTGTATACAGTCTAAGCATGTGGCTTCTGTTCTCTCTATATCATGGCTGCTGCAACACTGCTTCGCGGGAGGAAGTCTTTGCACACCACCCTGCTCACTTCCGGTGATGGGAAGCTTGTCAAGGTGCTGCCATCTGTGGTGGGAAACAGGCAGTGTTCCCACAGTTTATTGGTTGATGAAAAATCAAATATTGTGCCTCGAGCTCCAATTAATATGCTGTATATATATATATATATAGATTTCTTTCAGGTGGTATTTTTCCAGGTAATATGGAATGGTTGGTTCATAAATTTGGAATTTCTCCTTCTCTACCTCTTCTGATTGACCACTAAGCTGTTCGAATCATATAGTTGGGTCATGGATGTATCCCTCAGAAGAATTTTCAGTACATACAAGCAGTCAATATGGCGATGGCTTCCGTTTGTGGCAACACCATGAATCTCCTCAAAGATTCTGAAACCTTTCTCTCATAGGTGGTCGGCAATTTCAATTCAATGCCTGCATTTCTTAGCAGCTCACCATACGGAAGTATCTCTTTTTGGTATCGCTGACAGAGATTATCATCCAAAGATCTACCAGTAACGATCGCACTGCAGAGACGTTCTCTGTCATCTTCAATGTTTCTTGCCATTTGCACAGAAAGGCCCTTATGATCTTTCACCAAACTACTGGCTGGTGTACATGCAATACACGACGACACCCTTCCCTTTTGTTGGTAATTTTTTCCACTTTTCAAAATCTATTTGTTGTAGTTTCTGTCTGACATTCCATGCAGAGATGGTGTTAGTCCAGACATCTAGAACATCACTATTGACTTCAACATTGAGTTGAATTTACTTTCTTCAATGAGACTCCGAAATGATGAAATGTACAGATTATTAGCAAGAAATAAAGTTCTGCAGGAATTAATATGCTGCAACCATATCTCCCATGTAGCAAGAAAAAGTCCCAGTCCTTTCACTTTAGGTGCACCTTACAACATTGAATCAAGTGTGTCAGATGGTAGCTGTAGAATTTCTTTAGTGGTACTTCTTAGTAATTTGTCAATATCATGGAGAAATTTTGCTGAAACGTCTTCTACTTTTAAAGTCTGGAAAGGGTATATCAAACTAGGAGTGATGGACAAATCACAAATTCAATATTGTAATTTTTTGAACACATTGCAGTAGTGGTGATGGTAGTTTGTGATTCAGTACTGGGGTTGAATGTTTGGACATTGTTGTTCCTAAGTAGCAGATTTCTTCCCCTTTATTAAGGTACAAGATGGTACAGTCATATGTAATATTTAAATTTTCAGCTCCTATATCTCCATTGACAATATTAATGCATGTTGATTTTTCAGGATGATTAATTCTATTTCTGAAAATCTTTGCACTGCCAAGTTTGTAAGTTCTAAAGTATCAATCTTATACTTCCCAATAATAACGGTATCACCTGCAAAGCGAAGAACTGTCAACTAAGCTAATCCTGATACCAAGGGATATTGTAGATTCATTAGTTCTGAAGCTTACATGGAATGCCATGAGATAGAACAGATTTTTGCAAGTGACTACGCCCTATGTTATCAAATGCTTTTTGAGTGTCAAGGAAAACCAAACACACTTCCTTATTTGAATGTTTTGCCTTTGACAAAATGGTCCATACTAGAGCAGTGGTAATCTGTGCACCAGGCTGGGAAGTGAATCTAATCTTAAAAGAGTTTAGGGAGATACTGTTGAAGGAACTAAATGATTATTTGTTCTATTACTCTCCTAAAGACTGAGCTGATAGTAATCGGTCTATAGTTACAGGATTATTTGGGTCTCCCTTCTTAAAGATCAGAAACATTTTGGTCTTTCAAAATGCTCTTGGTACAACAGAGGTAGCTATTTTGACTAATAATTTGTGTGCTATTCCATCCTTAACTAACACAAACAAGAACACCATCTGGGCCACGAGATGCTTTGTATCGCAATAGCTATTTCATCCTTAGTGACTGCAGAATTAAATAGTTAATCTAATCCATTTGTTGAACTTCAGTAAGTTTAGTTGGACATTCAGGTCTGAGACAAATATTACAGGATGAAAACTGGGTGAAAAAAATATTTATGTAAATCAATAACTTTAAACAGTAAGAAGAGCTTTCCTCCTTTGGTTGTAGTATTGAAATTGTATAAGTTCATGTAATTATTTACATATTTTTCACATTGAGAACACTGTTCACTGATATTTTGAGAGGTATTATCAGTTCTGGATTTTTCTTGGGAAGAGCCATGACTTCAGGCTATGTGTATGTTCAGTCCTCTTTTAGAGAATTTTCTTCTGCACAGAGTACACATTAAGAGAGAAGGAGGTTGACCCATGTACATGTTTCACCAAGGTCGGACTCTGCAGCATATTTTTAAAAGTAACAAGAATTCCTTTCTGATAACAATATATGAGATTATTTAGGGGAAAAATTATTCCAGGTTCAAGTCCTGGTGTTGGAGATATTTTTCCAGTAAATATTCTCATGTGGCCTAATGTTAACAGAAACAACACTCTGTGGAAAGTTAAACATATTTACACTGTATAAGTATTTCATTTTCCTATTTTAAAAATGGACTTCCATGAAATCTAATGGCTGTTGCACAAGGTCAAATTTTTCGTTAAATTTATTGCACAACTATCACTTTTCAGCAAATTGATATTACTAATGATCAAATTCCCCTTTGGGCAAACTTTGGTGATTTGTTTCGGCATATAGGACATGTTCTAATTCCAGCAAATAATTTACCGAACCAGCCCAACGAACGTGAACTGCCCGCGCCCCCGGCGGTAATGTGGAGAACTTGTTGTCTGCAAGCCCTGTAAGCTAAAAGATTGCAAGTGCGGCCATTTTCCTATCTCACTTATTCTTCTTTTCCTAAGCAATGCAACTCCATCATTCCGAACGGATTAGTATAAAAACATTATGAGAACACGACTCGTTGACATACAGCAACAAAATGAAAATGCGAAGCGGGAAGACAAAGGAGCCATTCTTGTATATGCATGATTCACGCAAGCTTCCATTATTCCTTGATAGCAGCAAGCTAGACTGTACTTCAAGAGGTCTTGGGTTCAATCCCCAGTATAGTAAATTTTTTTCTTTCATAATTATTTTAAATGCTTGAGTTTTGTCCATTCTGTAGCGATAATCTTAATGATTTATGTATAGCGTAGAGCTTTTCACTGGTACTCACTACTAAATTGCGGTATTTTGTTACCTGTTGGAGCGCTTTCAACCGCATGGAGCGGCCATCTTCAGCAACTGACTTCCGTGGTGTTGTTGTTGTTGTTGTTGGGAAGACATTTCTGGATAACTGTATCGTACAGCGCGTGTGATTTGAATTGTAACTGTTCGTTTAGGATGTTGGTGTTGTCTTGTGTGGTGTGTCTGTATATTTCATATTGTTCGAGTGTGTTGAGTGTGTGACCTTTGTGGTTGATGTGTAGGATTTCCATGTCTGTATTGATGTCTGCGTATTCGTGTCCTGTGGTTATTATATGGTTTGCATAGGCGGAGTCTGTGTTTTGTTTGAGAGCTCGTATTTGTTCTGTGTATCGTGTTTTGAAACTTCGGCCTGTTTGTCCTATGTAGAATTTTGGGCAGTCGTTGCATTTTAGTTTGTAGACTCCTGGGTTATTGTATTTGTTTGTGTGTTGTTTGTTGTCTGTGGGTTGTATTTTGTTGATTGTTTTGTTCTTTGTTCTGAATGCTATTTTGTATCCTTGTTTTCTGAATTGTTGGGCGATTTTCTGTGTATGTGTGTTGAAATATGTGAGTGTGATGTATTTGTCTTTTTTCTTTTCTGTGTTTTGGTCATTTTTCTTCGTTCTGATTTTGTGTAGTAGGTTGTCAATGACTGTGTGGTTGTAGCCATTGGTAATGGCTAAGTGTTTTATGGTGTTAAGTTCTTCTTTGTGGTCTTCAGCGGATAGTGGTGTGTTTTCAAGTCTGTGGAGCATGGATCGGAATGCAGCATGTTTGTGTTGTGTTGGGTGGTTGGAGCTGTTGTGTATCAGTGTGTCTGTCATTGTGGGTTTTCTGTATATTTTGAATTTATGTTTCTGTGTGTTGTCTTTTGTGATAGTGAAATCTAGGAAATTGAGGGTTTTGTTTATTTCAAATTCTGCTGTGTATTGTATGTTTTTGTGGATTTTATTGATGTGGTGTAGTAGTTGTGTGCATTGTCTGGTGTTGCCTCTGTATAGTACGATGATATCATCTACGTATCTGTGCCAGTAGATTATTTTGTGTGCGTGTTTGTTGTTGTGGAGGATTTTGTTGTGTTCTATGTGTTGGAGAAATATCTCTGCTAGTATGCTGGATATGGGGGAGCCCATGGGAAGGCCATCTGGTTGAGTGTAGTGTTTGTTCTCGAAGGTGAAGTAGTTCTGTTTTGTGATGGTTTCTAGGATGTTTATGATTTCTGTTATGTGTTGTTCCGGTGTGTTGTTTTCCTGTAGTGTGGTCTTTAGGATGTTCAAGGTTTCTGTGATTGGTATGTTTGTGTATAGATTGGTGATGTCGAAGGATGCTAGAGTTGAGTTGTGTGGGATTTCAATGTCTTTGATTTTCTGTACTAGATCATTGCTGTTCTTTAGTTGTGTTTGTGTGTTCAGTTCTATGTTCTGTCTGATTATATTGTCCATGTATTTGGCTAGTTTGTATGCAGGGGCTTGGGTGTAGTTGACGATTGGTCGTATTGGCATGTCTTGTTTGTGTACTTTTGGCAGGGCATTTAATGTTGGTGCTGAAGGTTTAATTTGTTTTAGGTATCGTTTTCTGTTTTCGGGGATTATGTGTTTTGACCTGTTTATAACCTGTTTTATGGTGTTGTGGTATGCCTCTGTGGGGTCTGATTTCATTTCTGTGATGTTGTTCTTTGTTATGTAATCATGTACTTTATTAGTTAGATCTTCTGTGTGTATGATGACTGTTGTGTTACCTTTGTCTGCTTTTGCAAAAGTGAGGTTATGTTCTTCTGCTTTGTGTTGTATTTGTTTTGCTGTGTAGAGTTCGTTGTGTTTGTTGTTTTTGTTGTGATGTGGATTGTTGTTTGAGACTTGTGTGACGGTTTTACTGAGTTCATATCGGAGTTTGTTTTGCTCTATTGTGTTGGTTTGTTGTACTCCTGTTTCTGTGTCGATTATCATTTTCCTTAGATTCGTGGAGTTTTCTTTGTATTGTAAGTTGTGTTTTAGTCCTTTCTCAAGTAGTTTTGTTTCATTGTCTGTGAATGTGACATTCGTAAGGTTTACTGTTCTTGGGTGGAAGTTGTGTGTGGTGGGGATGTGTGTTCTCTGCTTTGTTTGTGCTGTTCTGAGCGAGTTTAACTTTTTTGAGTGAGTTATCTCAATTTTCTTAATTTTGTTGTACATCCAGGTGTTTGTGTGACGTCGTAATTCCTCGACGTATTCATGGCCATATGTTGTGGCGATTTTGATGTGCGTGTGTAAAAGTTGGGTGTTCAGTTCGTCTTTTTTCTTGTATAGCTGGGCTCCCCCATATCCAGCATACTAGCAGAGATATTTCTCCAACACATAGAACACAACAAAATCCTCCACAACAACAAACACGCACACAAAATAATCTACTGGCACAGATACGTAGATGATATCATCGTACTATACAGAGGCAACACCAGACAATGCACACAACTACTACACCACATCAATAAAATCCACAAAAACATACAATACACAGCAGAATTTGAAATAAACAAAACCCTCAATTTCCTAGATTTCACTATCACAAAAGACAACACACAGAAACATAAATTCAAAATATACAGAAAACCCACAATGACAGACACACTGATACACAACAGCTCCAACCACCCAACACAACACAAACATGCTGCATTCCGATCCATGCTCCACAGACTTGAAAACACACCACTATCCGCTGAAGACCACAAAGAAGAACTTAACACCATAAAACACTTAGCCATTACCAATGGCTACAACCACACAGTCATTGACAACCTACTACACAAAATCAGAACGAAGAAAAATGACCAAAACACAGAAAAGAAAAAAGACAAATACATCACACTCACATATTTCAACACACATACACAGAAAATCGCCCAACAATTCAGAAAACAAGGATACAAAATAGCATTCAGAACAAAGAACAAAACAATCAACAAAATACAACCCACAGACAACAAACAACACACAAACAAATACAATAACCCAGGAGTCTACAAACTAAAATGCAACGACTGCCCAAAATTCTACATAGGACAAACAGGCCGAAGTTTCAAAACATGATACACAGAACACATACGAGCTCTCAAACAAAACACAGACTCCGCCTATGCAAACCATATAATAACCACAGGACACGAATACGCAGACATCAATACAGACATGGAAATCCTACACATCAACCACAAAGGTCACACACTCAACACACTCGAACAATATGAAATATACAGACACACCACACAAGACAACACCAACATCCTAAACGAACAGTTACAATTCAAATCACACGCGCTGTACGATACAGTTATCCAGAAATGTCTTCCCAACAACAACAACAACAACAACAACACCACGGAAGTCAGTTGCTGAAGATGGCCGCTCCATGCGGTTGAAAGCGCTCCAACAGGTAACAAAATACCGCAATTTAGTAGTGAGTACCAGTGAAAAGCTCTACGCTATACATAAATCATATTTTAAATGATCGTAAACACTGTATGATTTTAATATTTCAAGGCTTCACATACTGTTTGCTTTCTTTTTATGAAAAATTCAATTATACAGGGCAAAGGAAATCTTACAACAGGATGTGAAATTTATAAAATTACAATAATTATTATAAATAGCTAAAGTATTAATGTTCGGCAAATTTAAAGGTCACCTTTAATAATATCATAACACTGAAATAAATTATTTAAAACTTTTGTAAGTTATCTTAATAATGGGATCTTGTCCCATCCCAATTAATCTGGATAATTGTTTTCTTTTAATGTAAATTAAACTACCATTAGCAGCAGAGTATGAGTGGCTCAATATTTAGAGTACAGGAGTCTACCACTAGGTGGCAGGGTAATACTAAGATGTTGCAAAATTTACAACACACAGGGAGAATCTTTTGCTAATATGCATTTAATGACTCATTTGACCATTAGCAAAGGTGCATTTGACTACACGTTTGGTTAAATTAGTTGTACATAAATTTAACGAAACAATTTGACCATATAGTCCAGTCATTTGGTGCTCAAAAAGGGGGTTACCTGGAAAGTTTTCCGGGAGTTTTGAAAATTGGTGATTTTATAGATTTCGACGTGCTCTTTTCGAATTTTCACTTTGCTACCTCGTATCTTTGCCGCTCGCGCCGCCATATTGGAAAAATGGCGCGCAAAAACAGTTTTTTCACAATATCTCCTTTACGACTCATTTTACGATGAAAATAGTTATGTAATAAATTAAACTAGAGAAAATTTCCTATAATTTATGTCGTAACAATTTTTTTGTAAAATGGATAGTTTCAGCGTACGAGCGCCGTAAAGTCTAGTCCGACACGCGTTTTGGCCAAAGCCACGGAAGATGCGGATACGCTAATAACATTCAATACGGCAATCAACACTTCATCTACATTTGAATCCGTAATAGTTGTCGGCAAAGATGTAGATCTTAATCTTTTGACGGCTCTATCTACGCGTTCAGAGACACACACACATATATTATATATTCCCAAACCAGGAAAAGGGAAAATTTCGCAACGAATATATTCAACAAAAATAAAACAGCCGCAGATAACATAATATTATTTATGCACGCCTTCAGTGGCTGTGATACAACATCATCACTCTTTAAACAAAGAAAAATAAAATGTGATAATGTATTAAAAAAAAACAGAATTAAACGAGCTTGTCCAGGTATTCAAAAACCAAAATGCAGATCCAAAGATCATTGCTGAAGCTTCCTCCTTGCATTGTATGGTTACAGTGCAGTGAAAAGTTTTTCGTTAAACAACTATAGATATACATGCTTCACAAAATCAGCATATGAAAATAAATTTAATATAGCATCGCTGCCACCGACGGAAGCAGTAGCACGACAACATTCGTTCCAAACCTATCACCAAGTTTAGCAGTGGTATGGAGTTGAATATATTCGTTGCGAAATTTTTCCTATTCCTGGTCTGAGATTATATAGGCTATGTTTGAACGCGTAGATAGAGCCGTCAAAAGAATAAGAAGATCTACATCTTCGCTGACAACTATTACGGAATCAAATGTAGATGAAATGCTGATTGCCGTATTGATTATATCAGCCTAGAAAAAAGACGAAACTTTCTGCGGTAAAAACGAAAATAGGTGTGTTTGATTAAATTCGCTGTGCTAAATTCGAAAATGCATTTCGTTTTTCTCTATCACATCTGGTTAATTGACATTTGTGAAAAATATTATTTTGACATTTTGTATAATAAAATAACTGTATACAGCTTTGATGCTGAATTTGGAAACTTTTTCCTTCGCGGTAAGTGGTGTGATAGGTGATCTTAACCAATTTTGGGTCACTGAACATGAATCCGTTGACCGTTTCTACGTAACACGTCATGTTTTCTTGCAATAGGTACTTCACAACGAGAGATATAAGTCATTGCTTAGACTAGCTTACAGGATAAAAAATATTTAAAAATTAGGATAATTTTGATAATATTTTTCGGGGGAAAATCAAATAATATTTTCAAACAGTCCAAGACGTATGTATTCCAGTATTTTTTGTGAGTGCAGGCCAAATAAATTTCTAGCTCATCTGGAAGTGAATAAACATCAATGTTAATAAGTAGAAGATTAGACTGTCGTAGATGTGAATGATGTCACGGCTATCCAACAAGTTTTTCTATACTTATGGGGCAGCTAGAAACACCAAATTTAGCACTCTTATGACTGTTGTATGTGCCCAAATTCCTACCAAATTGTATGATTCTATCTTTCATACCAGGTGTGCCAATATTACATAATGTGAGAAAAATATACAGAATTTATTTAAAATAAAAAATCTAACTCAATATAAGGGATAACCGATGAAGATACGTAAAACAGTCATAAGACCAAACTTGTAGATCTCTAAAAATCCGTTACTGCTTCTGCAACAGGTTTTATTCATACGACTTACCGTTTAGCTACTATAAGCCCCCAAAAAAGTCTACACAGACCTTAAAATTGCGTCCGCCATAACAGCAAACACGAAAACTAGATGTGAAACAACAAAAGTAATGACATTTTTGAAATCAGGAGACCTTATTTAGTTAAAATCGCTCATTAAATGATTTACCGCAAAATGATGCAGGTAGTGGCGTATCCGCATCTTCCGTGGCTTTGGCCAAAACGCGTGTAGGGGTAGACTTCGCGGCGCTCGTACGTTGAAACTATGAATTTTACAAAAAAAATTGTTACTACATAAATTATAGGAAATTTTCTATAGTTTAATTTATTACATAACTATTTTCATCGTAAAATGAGTCGGAAAGGAGATAGTGTGAAAAAACTGTTTTTGGCCGCCATTTTTCCAATATGGCGGCGCGAGCGGCAAAGATACGAGGTAGCAAAGTGAAAATTCGAAAAGAGCACGTCAAAATCTATAAAATCACCAATTTTCAAAACTCCCGGAAAACTTTCCAGGTAAAACTACCAAATGACTGGACTAATAAGCAACAGGCATAAATGGTGAACCTTGATCTAAATCATATATGGGCAACGTCCGGCCCGCACCGACTTTTGATTCGGCCCGCGGAACATTTTAAAAACGCGCTCGAAAAAGTAAATATTTTCGGTTCTCTGTTGTTCGACGTATAGATATGATGGGTGATGATATCAAGAAAAAATTGATAGGATAAATCGTGTAATATTTTACCACCACTATTAAATTTAACAGAATCAAACTGTTCCCCAAATTATCAAACATTTTTGTGCACCCTGATCGTGTGTCTGATTTTAAATCATTTTCGATTGATTTGGACGAGAGCACCGACTTGTCTGATACAGTCCAACTAGCTATTTTCATACGAGGCGTTGACGAAGAATTTACCGTAACTGAGGTATTGCTGGTTTTACAGCCTCTAAAAGGGACCACAAGTGGAGAAGATATTTTTCGTGGGGTTAAAACTGATATCGAACAGTATGGTTTGCAGTGGTGCAAATTAATTGGGGTTTGCACGGATGGTGCGCCTTATATGATCGGTTCACGAAAGGGTTTCATCGGAATTTTGAAAGAAAACGCAATTGACTTGGACGTGCAAAAAGATGATTAATAATCCTACATTGCATTATCCACCAACAAAACTTCTGTTCTAAGTCCATTCGATTGCAGAATGTCATGGATGTGGTAATAAAGACCATTAATATTATTTGATCCCACACGCTTAACCATCATCAGTTCAAAGCATTTTTGGATGACCTCTCTTCGGAACATGGTGACATTACATATTATTGCGAGGTAAGATGGTTAAGCAAAGACAAAATGCTGAAAAGATTTTATGATCTTGGACAGGAAATAGCTGATTTTATGGAAATCATAGAAAAACCTTTGCCTGAAGTCAGTCATCAGAAATGGTTATGTCATTTAGCATATCTAATTGACATCACGGGTCACTTGAATGAGTTGAATTTGAAGCTTCAAAAACAAGGTCAGTTGGTCAACGAATTGTACAGCCATTTGAAAGCGTTCCAGAACATAATTCGCTTGTGGGAAACACAAATGCGATCTGGAAGCTATTATCATTTTTCAACACTATCCAGTCACGAAAATATTGATTACACTCAATATGCTGAAGAACTGAAATCACTGTCGGGGCAATTTTTTAATAGATTTTCAGACTTAAAAAACTTGGATAGCTGCTTTAACCTTTTTGCTACTCCGATGAAAAGTGACGTCGAGAAGGTTCCGACACACCAGCAAATGTAGTTAATCGAGCTTCAGGACGACACACATTTGGAGTCTAAATTTGAAGACGTGGAGCTAAGTTATTTCTACAGAACGCACCTTGCCGAAGAAAAGTACCCACAGCTGAGAGAATTTTCAAGAAAAATGATTTGTGCATTTGGAAGTACTTATAAATGTGAACAGTTCTTTTTCATGATGAAAACTAATAAATCAAAGTATCGAACCAGACTTACAGATGAAAATTTGGAAAACCCTCTGCGCTTGTGTAATAGTGGGATTGATGCCAACATTGATTATCTTCAATATAAATATTAGATGGAACTTTACAGTGAAGTGTTCAAATCTGTAGCAAGATTGAGATCGGAAATATACACACAAAACTTCACTAAAAAGGTATATTGACAAGTTCATTCATCCGCCGCCAGAGGGCCAGTCGGAATCAGCTGATGATGGCGGGAAGACCCGTTGAAATGATCATTCTGGGTAAATATACCTTTTTAGTGAAGTTTTGTGTGTATATTTCCGATCTCAATCTTGCTACAGATTGATTATCTTGTTTGTCAAGTTCAAGCTCAAGTTTCTCATTAATTTCTGCTGATTGTAAGTAAATGCATAATCAGTTCGATATTGTTCTCATTCATGTAACTTTAGCATTATACTTTATAAATATAAAAAACCGTATCATTATTATTTTTTCACAAATACCTATTATCTACGGCCCGCGACTTCATAAATATCGTCAAGTTTAGCCCGCATCTTTCCAAAGGTTGCCCATACCTGATCTAAATAGTCAGTCAGGGTATATATTTAACGAAAAACTTAATTTTGATTTTCTTTAGTAATTTGGCACAGCCAGTTCATAACTCCAGATTCATTTTTCATAAGCAATCTCCTTGCTGTAAATGAATTTGAAAATTTAGACCTACTTACCAAATTCAATGAAACTGTATGGCCGTGTCACAGAATTTACTCGTTTTCCATATTGCGAGTGGAACTCCTGTGCCAGATCTTCAAGATATGAAAATGCAAGTCTTTTTGAGTAATTCTTCTCTGCTAATACTAAATAGCAAACATCGTTTTCTATAAGGTAGCTGCAACAAGAAAAAATCTGACGTTACACACCAATATAACTTTCTCTACCTTAAAAAAAAGGGCAATACAGCATTCTCACTTACCATTCTCATATAGAAAAAAGGATGCATTGCAGGGAGTGCATATTCAGTTGTCTCACCCTCACACAAAAATGTAGGCCTACTGTTCAGTTCACAAGACTTAATGCCTAAGTTTGTACAAAATATGGTGGCTGACTTTTTTTCTATTTTTTTTTCTAAGTAACATTTTATTACAGCATGCTCCATTACATTTCGTAATAATACATGCTTATGTACTACTAATCTCTATATATATAAAATTTCTGTACAATGATTATTGGATCTTATTCAATTACGTTCTGCCAATTATTTGCAAGAGTTCAAAGTCTATATTATTTATATAGTTTTGAAATGGTTTTAGGTGCTTTTCCATGAGTTCCTGTTTGTTAATTGGGCACTTCCCACCTTTCTGTTGCACAGCTTCCTTGAAATTGTTTCTTTCACTGTTTAATATATCACACTCCCATAGAATATGGTCTACTGTTTGAGTTTTTTTCCTACACACGCATGTAGGGTCATCAGTCAACTTGAATCTGTGGAAGTATTCACCAAACTTTCCGTGGCCTGTAGTTATAGCTGTTAAATTGTGGAGTTAATTTCATGTGAAGTCTTTTTTTAATACTAGGAAAATAGGTCTTCGTTGTTGCACCATTCCGTGTTGCTTCCCACTCGTTTTCCCACAGTATCCCTCAGTATGGTGACTATAATATTTTAAGCTGAAAACGGGACATCCCAAGCGAAGTTTAACCCCTTCCCAAAATATATTGTAGAATTTATTATTATTATTATTATGATTATTATTATTATTATTATTATTAATCATCATCATCATCATCATCATCACTATCATCATCATCATCATCAAGGAACTAACAAAATTTAAGATTAAGAATATATAAGTCTACAGATTGTTTAAACTATACTAATAATAGAATATTAAATTCTCATATGAGTGATACGATATCTTACATAGTGTGAATTACCCTCTCCTGATCCATCCTCTACCAAGTTGAGGACTAACACTGAATGATTTTCAGACAGAGAAAATGCCTCATGTCAAGATATTGCAACACAGTTTAAATACACGTGAACTTGAAAATTGAAAAATTGTTTCAATCAAAAATGCTAACAGAGTACAGTCGGTCAAATAAAAAAACTTCGGGCGGATTTGATAAAGTATCACGAACGAGCATATGCGCATATACAGGAAGACTTAAAGTTGTCTATCCATGTATTTTCTTGATTATTTAGTCAGTTTTGTTTCAAAACGAATATATATAGGCTAGAAGGCTGTGGCTATATGCCTCACATCCGCCATATTCTTGGTTGCAAATTCTTATAATATTAATAATGAATAAATTCGCGAGGAATATGTTTATCCAAGGAGCATTTTTTAAACATTTTATTTTATAATACCGGTACTTATAGTGCAAAATCAATAACTTTGGCTTAATTGTAATTTCAAGCTTGGATATTACAATTTCATCAGAATTATGTAGGCTATTCTCATCTGTTCACAGTAGCGTAATGGTCAAGACATCGGAATTGAACATGTGGGGTCGGGGTTCGATCCTTAGTGGGTTCTTGTGTATTTTTTTATTTTTTTTATTTATGTTTATTTTTTCAAACACAACAATGACTGGAATAACATAATAATTATTTCTAATGAATTATCATATTTGGTGTCGAATATTGGACACACACAAAAGAAAGCAAGAAAGAAAGTATGATTTTACAACAAATGCGTATCTGTGGCATAAAATAATAAGAAACGTACTGAAAATAGAAGATAACATAATGAAACATAATAACGAACTTAAATAAGAATGCAGCTCAATTACAGCCCTAACTACACTATCTCTAGCTAGCATTTGTATGTGGCGTCATGACACAAAGCAAAATGAATTATGACAATATATTAAGTTGAATATCGTGTGTTGTGCTTTCTGCATTGTTCATTTTTTCCCTCCTGTCGCATGGCCCCATATGTTCCGAGAATGACCTGTATTTTATGCCTTTTATAGGAAACTTTTGAACTAATGCATTAAAACTTTAATTTTAACTGCATACGAGTCCCGACGTTTTTTATTTGACCAACTGTACAATATTGGTTGAGAAGGTTATCGTTGCTGATAACTGGGCCTCTATAGGCATACTAAAGACAGCAATTCAAATAATACAAGGATTAGAGCCAAACCAGATAACAATTGGCTTATTTTGAGGTAACCTATTTTAAATAGCATATCTGTACAAGCAAAAAACTTATGCAAACAAACACTAGCTGCTACGTTAATACCCAAACCACTGTCACCCTAAAAAAGCATCCTACAATGTAAATACCAATCAGCAAATTTCAGGCAATAAAAGTAAAGTACCAGTATTAAACTATGAAACTCAATAAGATCTACAGATATAGGCTAGGTGTATGTTTTATTCTCGAGCATAGTCCAACAATTCTATAAAACAGGACAGTTGGTATTTTTCTAAAATATTGGACACATTTAAAATACGGGAATGTCCTGATCAAAACAGGACACAGGATGCCCTACCCTTCATAGAATTTTGCCAAGAAAATGTTCAGATAATAGTTTTGTTCCTAAGCACGTTATTTACAAAATTTAACAGCACTTTTATTGAAAATCAAAAAAACTAAATATTTGTCATGCACAAGGATAACTAAAGTAAGACAGTCATTGCCAATTTTTGTCACATCCCAAGATGATATCTTATACAAATATAGGTCTAACAAGTTTTTGTATGATTTTTCTTTCTTAAGCTATGCTATTCACCCACAAACAGTTACACAGATACTTCTTTGACCTCAAAATATGTATTAGTGCTAAAAACTAGACATGGAATTTCAGGGTCGAACAAAATACTTCCCTAAGTTCCAACAGTATGGGTAAAGAAGGTGAAAACCCATTAACAAAGGATTGCTATATATATATATATAGAAAGTGAAAATCCAAAACGCTTTACTTTCATCTTTAAAATATGGCAAAGGAAACTGAAAAAAAATCTACATTAGTAACAGAGAGTGTAGTACTATTAGGTCAATTATTACAGTACTGATACTTATGACTTAATAAAAATGTTTAATATTTCTTCTTACAATTCAAACAATATCACTTATAACATAAGTCAATCATGGGCAAACCCCTATCCATTGACAAGCAACCCGCAAACTTGGTCAACTTACACATAGTTTGAAAAGAACGGGTAGATGGAGACACAAACAGACAATAAGTGCAGTGGCGGTTGCTCATTCTTAGGGAAACACTAATTTCACTTTATAATATACATTACAATATACAAATAATGCAAACAATTTTATATTTTTAATTATCCTTTTACGTGTGCAATTATTTTGTCATACAAAGGCTTAGAATGTGTCGCAACCCGTCACTGCTTGCAAAGAGATATGATTCATGCATGGGAATAATCCACCACGTACACCGAATGTCCGCAATGCCATCTTGTGTCTTATGCGGGAAGGTCGAGAACCACAAGTGGTTCGCGAACCAGTAAATGCCCATGTATGACATAAGTCATAAAAACTCACATTGATTTATGGAGAAGTTTCTGCTTCATTTTCATTACACTAAGTCCATGCATAGGAGTATTTGCTTGAATCATGGAATTGTTGAAAAACAATTGAAGGGCCTAGTTCCATCAAGGGCATAAAGCACAAGGACACAGTTTCAAGAAATCTTGATGTTTTTAAACAATGTTACCACTCACAAGTAGGTGGTTTAAAGTTTAATTTTATAACATATATTTTCGAAGGACAGACTAAATTAGAGTTCTGCAAATTTACAAAGTAGATTGTATTGGGATTTTTTACAACTAGAGGTACCTAAACATGTTAAACAAAAACTGAAGTACTTTTACAGTAGCAAAATCTTTTTACTTTGTATCATATTACAGTAGAGTCCCGAAAACTCGGCACTCGATAACCTGGCAGTCCGGATAACTAGGCCACACCCTGGCAGAGCAAAACGCAGAGTGCAGTGCAAAAAACAACAGGATATTACGCATTTCTTTAAAAAAATGTAGCCAGTTTTTGCAAAGTCGGCTAGTTAATTTTCATTATAGACAGCTTTACGCCTTATGCCTTTATGTATTCTCAAGCAACCAACACATACAAGTACTGTATTTTCTGAGGAAACACTCGTACTTATTCTTTTTGAAACCTTTCCCGATAACCCGGCATTTTCACACATTTGGCCACCCTTTGGTGCACATTAGGCAGAGTTTTCGGAAATCCACTGTATTTGTTTTTACTTTATTTTAGTAAAAACCTGTATTATACAGTGACAATTGCATGTTTGCCAATGAATACCAGTATAGTATACGGAGACAATTGCATATTTGCCAATGAATACCAGTATAGTATACAGACAATTGCATATTTGCCAATGAATACCAGTATAGTCATCAATACAATAGATGATAAGCAAAACAATCTATTTTGAATGTAGTTACACTTCAGAAATGCAAGTTCAGTTTTTATAAACATTTGCTTGGATGGTAGCACTGCAGAAAATAAAAAAAGTTGATAAACACACCTCAATAACAGATAGGAAGTGTGCCTTACACCTGTATGGAATTGTTATGAAGTAGAATGAATGTGCAGTCTCACGGTTCTTTTCCTATAACTGAGCAGAGGTGTAAGGCACAAGTACAAATAATTCATTGGGTATTAAGAGATATGAGGAGAAGGCATAAATGTTAAAAACTAAAAATTAAAGATTTGTGCCTTATGCCCTTATGGAACTAGGCCCTTCAATTACAAGAAACACAATCTAACTGTCACTATCTTAAAATTTTTTATTATACAATATGGGGAATAACTTAAGATTTGTCATTATAAGTATACTCTTTTTTGGTGGCATTGTGAACATCATCATGTTTATTGGCAGTGAAATAAATGCACTACACAAACATACTGAAAAAGACAGAAACGAGCAGACAACAACTATAACGATACAAATCATGTCTATTTTGTGTTCCACACTCAACCTATTCAATTGGTAAGTACGGGAGAGTGGGGCAGTTTTGCTCGATATCAAATTTCTCTCCCTTGGTAATCATTTTATCATTCTTATGATATCACAGCTATTCCCATCAACCACCTCAACTTCCTCTGGAAATTTGGACTGCTTAGCTACATGTGGGCATTTTTTATAGAAGAAAGTAATATTTACATAAAAAATTATAAGTTTCCTATTTTTGTTTTACCAGGTAAACACATTTCATTTATACTCATCAATATTTTTTATGTCTACTGCCTAGTTGCACATTCCTTAAGCTTTCTTTCCATGTCAGACATGTGATTCAATAACTTCACTTTTGGAAAATAATGACCCGTTTATTCCAAATTGTGCATTGGGGCAGTTTTGCTCAGCCTATGTGGGGCACTTTTGCCCACTAACTAGAGTTTCTATTTCAGGTATTAATTAACATAATTTAGTAAATATAAATTTAGGCATATCTACCCTATTTTAAAAAGTAATTTTGAATTTTTTTTTATTCAGATGTTCTAGAAATGGGTTTGATATTATCTTATTTTTTCTTGTGTAGTGCCTTCGCTGCCTAATATGGTACGTTGACAAGACAAGAATAAATTAGTAGGCCTATTCCCTGAGAACAAAGACTCGAGTTTTGTCAATACTGAGGACATTTTTTGCAAAGCTACGTCAATCTACATTGGCAGGAAGACCTGAACAAGCCTTGGGAGCAATGACATTTTCTGTAAATTTCAAAAATTTTAATATCATAGGCTATACTTAGGCCTATAATAAAGCAGGGTTAAATAGATGTTAAGACTGTATTAAATGTTTATTTCAGTTTGAAGACAATTTTATCTGAGTTTGTGATGTTATTGGTTCCAATTCTCTCTTTAAATATTAGTATGCCTATTTAGGCCAGTTCTTTAGTCATTACAAAATATGATAGGCCTACTTTTTGTATTTTAGCTATGTACTGTAAATTAATTGCATAATCATTACATGTCAACCTTTCATTTCCACATTAACTTGATTTGTATGCAGCGATCAAATGTGCCCCATACCCCAGCTGGGGCAGTTTTGCCCAACTTGCAACGTGTAGGGAAAATAATTTTAAATTAAAAACAATCCATTATAACGTAATAATAAAATTATGTTTATATACAAAACATATCAGTGTATAAGTAGCACCATAATGAATAGAATGAGAAAGTGTGATGACTCGGCCGCTAATACAATGGTGGGTATAGGGAGAGCGGCGGTCCACCGAAACACTGGCAGCACCTTCGTTTGCGTTTCAACTTCTCAATGCTGCATCATGATAGTTTGGCATCTTATGATTAAACTCGCAATCGTTAATTAACCCTTGGTCCTATTTCTGGGAAATTTGTGCAGAAATAATCTGCACAACACAGTCCTTCTGATGGTTAAAACAGAGACTTAAAAAATACGGATATAAATGTTTTTATTTCATTATATAAACATCACCAATTACACAAAATTCATGGAGGGTGAAACAGAATTTGACTATGCGACAACTTTTTTTCATTTTTGTGTCCCGTAAAAACTTCAAGCAAGAAAGTTTTAGTGAAATATTTCAACTTTATTTTAAATTCCGTACCACCTTTATATCTTGAATGGTTTACGAGTAATTGAGTGGTAATTATTCCGGGCACTACAGCTGTCTGAATGATGTGGGACAATCGTGAAATGTTGAGAGTGGAGCAAATTTGACTATGCGACATTTATTATTTTATTTTTGTGTCCAGAAAGAGATCAAGCGTGTAAGGTTTAGTGAAATATTTGGATATTATTATAAATCGAGTACCACCTTTATATCTATAATGTTTAACGAGTAATAGTAATTACTCTAAAGCTAAAGCTATCAGAATGGTATTGAGGTATTAGCAGGCATCTTTTCCATAAAATACCAGCAATAACGTAACATTTTTTACATAATTTATTTGTGGACTCAATAATAATACTATATTAACTGACTACTTGCACCCATACTGCAAGATTGACCCGCTGGGGAAAAGGAGTGAATGAAGCTTTTTTCTAACTTAGTAAATCTGCACTACTTTTATTTATGCATTTATTGGATTATTTATCATATTTTCTGTTCACTTATGTTAGTAATTTTTATGTATAATTATCATGTAGCAAATGTCTTATTAGTTTAATATC
Source organism: Ectobius pallidus (assembly GCA_964059195.1). Taxonomy (NCBI): domain Eukaryota; kingdom Metazoa; phylum Arthropoda; class Insecta; order Blattodea; family Ectobiidae; genus Ectobius; species Ectobius pallidus. Next base: position 32,758,046 of record CAXKWD010000009.1, read on the forward strand.
TTGTTCCTTTTTTTAATAATATAATTTAACAACATAAGACGTACATCAGTTACAGCGAACAGCGAATGGTCGAGGGTTTGAGCAAATAATGGGCTGTAGTTAAGGCAAGAGGATTTAATTTTTTTATGAAAAAATCAGGGAAAATGCTTTGAAATATTGTGTGATATATGTAGAATGCATTGCAAAACAATTTTTGCGTATGTGCGTCTTTATCGGATGTTGAGACGCCAATTTTAAAGATCACGCGCCCTATTTTTGTAGTGCTGCTTATGAAATTTTCCGTGCCTTGCAATTCACAAACCATCCCTTAGTTTATATTATATCTGTTCACATAATTTGTACACAGATCTACACTTTTGACCGTGTTTCACCTACATAACTTACCCCATACAGCCAGGAGAAAATTAATATTAATATAAATAATATTACTATTAATACAATATTAATACAAATTAATACTCAGTAATATTCTATACAATGTAATATTAATATTAATTTATAAAATATCCCTTAGCTGTTTTCTACCCTAATTATACGTTGTTATTTCTATACAAATGTACATTCTTTAACAAATTCTCATCAAATTATACTAACATACCCTCTACCCTATTTTCTAGGCAACAAAATATTAGATCAAATCATCCCTTAGCTGTTTCATACCTATATTATATAATTGTTCATTGCTTGTGAACATCTTCGATTTTTGGAAAGATGTGTAACAAAATGTTACGGTCAAGCTTCTTGCAATCTGAGAAATTACTGTTACACACGGCCATGTTTATTTATGGAGATGAGATCTTCCAAGACGTGTAAAGCAGCCCGAAAATTGTCAAAAATATCTAACAATTCAATTTAGATAAGGTGAGTCATTTTGAAATAGATTAATGTATTATTTTGTTTAAGAGTGTTTGCAATTTTTCCTATACCGCCCGTAGTAATCTTGCTCCCGCGAATCTCAAGCAGAGTAACTGCTACCTAGCGGCGGAACCAGTGAACTACCTCAGTCATCATACTTTCTCCTCTATTCATTATGGTAGCACATAAATACCTTCTCCTGAAGATAATTAGGTTGACAAAAAAAAAATCACAAAGTTGAGAGAACACATTTTGGGCAAAACTGCCCCACTCTCCCCTACTGAAGATGTCAGTTGTAGACTATTAAAGAAACAATTTGAAAATATTTCTATTCACCATACACTAGAAAGCTATTCCTATTGGTTGATCCTCTCCCTACTCCCAAAAACAAAACTTCACATTATTAAGTGCCAGAATGGTACTTTCTGAGATTGTATGGTGGACGGAAAATGTCTGTCTGTCTGTCTGTCTGTATGCACACTAACTTATAACTCATTACGACCTTCATAGGATTCTAATTAAATTTGGTATACACATTTATAACGTCCATGGAATGAAATCTATTGAGTATCGGTAGACTGGTACCAGAGTAATGCCCAATTTATCACCTATTTTGCAACAGTATATTAGACTGATTTATAAAATGCAAATCACTTCTCATGGCAACATATTGTTTTACAGGGTTCATATAAATCTTTAGAAGTTGCAATACAGTTAACTTTGACAAATAACACTGCTGATACCCACATATTCATTCACATATGCTTATCAAACTTTAGACCTTTGTTCTTCTATAAGCCCTGCTTAATGAATCAATTTAGACCTTAACTCGGAGATAAATTACAAAAATAAACTTCTTGATTTGCATATCACAACTGCAATTATCACAGATTAAACAAAAGCATTCTGCCACTTTGTCTTATCAGTTTACCTGATTTATTAAGATTGATTTTTTTCTAGTATGATACAGACACCATGCATGGGGACAGAAATGAAAATTAAGGACAGTATGTGACTATTATTTATGGGGAAACTTGAAAAATAAAGTGTATAGGTCAATTTTCCATATATTAGAAGAACTTAAAGACAATATCACAAAAGAAGCTGAACTCTTGTGTGTGAAAGAAAATTTCCTGAAAAAATGCCATTGTTGTGTGGATGCAAGAGGAGGACATTTTCAACACATCTTGTGATGAGGTATGTGGTTATTGTCATTGTAATTCCAACTGTAAATGTGAGAACCTGAACCATCACACCGTTCGCAGCTTTATTTGTGTAGATATTTCACCCAATCGCTTGGGAGTTGGAGCTGTGCCCGCCGCGATGCAGAAACCCGCATGATTGGTCTACTCTTGTGTGGGACTCACTGTATATCTACGCTTTTGGTATGTTCCTATTTATATGGTTAAGTTCCGCTGTTCAGTTTTAAATAATTATCATACCAGTACTCTATAACAGGATTAAAGTAGTTCCATCGGGTTGCAAGTGACCCTTGGTCATCCATTAAGGGGATATTCTAAGCGGATATGTTTCTGGGGTGCACCAATCCCCTATCTAATGTTTGAAACTAAAGACACAGAAACACCCAATCCTGAACCCGGGAAAGGGATTTTCCACTACTGAAAAATCTTCAACCCACCTGGGAATCAAACCGCCAGAGTGGAAGGTAGATGCGCTACTGACTCACCCATGGTGACAGATATTAAGATATTAATAAGAATGGGGTCTGGGGAAACCCCTGGTTGAGTACAATAAATACCGTATTCAAGAACTGGATTAAGATATTAATAAGAAGGAAGTCTGGAGTAGCTCCCTGTTGGGGTTGGGGAGAAATCCCCAAAAGAGAAACAAGAAGGGGCCAAATAAATATATCTAGAAATATAGCTGAGGATATGGAGGCTTGCTTATATATATATACACATACAGTGATTCCCATGCAAGAGTTGGCCAATCATGAGGGTTTCTGCATCACGGTGGCCCCTGCTCTAACTCCCGAGTGATTGGGTGAAATATCTACGCAAATAAAGCCGCGAACAGTGTAATGATTCATTACAGTTGGAATTACAATAACCACGGACCTCATCATAAGAGATGTTGGAAATGTCCTCCTCTTGCATCCACACAACATTGGCATCTTTTCAGGAAATTTTCTTTCACGCACATAAGTTCAGCTTCCAAGTTAGAGTTAATTTCTCTTGTGATATTGTCTTTAAGTTCTTCTAATGTATGGGGGTTTAACCTACACACTTTATTTTTTAATTTCCTCCATAAATAATAGTCATATACTGTTAGCAGAACTTAAAGACACTATCACAAGAGAAATTTACTCTATCTCGGAAGCTGAACTTATGTGCATGAAAGAAAATTTCCTAAAAAGGTGCCAGTGTTGTGTGGATGCAAGAGGAGGATATTTCCAACATCTCTTGTGATGAGGTACATGGTTATTTTCATTGTAATTCCAACTGTAAATTATGAGAATTATTCCCAGAGGAACCAATTTAAATAAATATAATTACCGTAATTGTAAGAACATATTAGAATACTATCTTGCATTTGGGGGGGGGAACCGAAGTAGAGAGGAAGTTTTTACTCATAAAAATTAATTATTCCCAGTACACAATTGAAATCAAAATGAACATTTCGATATTTTATTACAACTGTATTTTAAAATAATGAATGTCGTTGCTTTAATTTAAGTATTTGGGTTATGTTGTCTTTACAAAATTTATTAGAAGGCTGACCGTTTGAATAATTTGTGCTTAATGTTACAAATTTGGGGGGTGGGAATTCCCCCCCCCCATGGATCCGCCCCTGATCTTGCATGATATTATATTAATATAAGGTGTAGGCACCAAGATACTACGATAAGCCAGTATTGTACTAACAGTAACCATTTTGAAGAAATAACAGAGCAATAAAATCAAAACATTGCCAAAGGAATATAATAGCAAAAGGGAAGTGAGTGATAGATATATGTATCCTAAATTTATCATGAACCATCTACCGGGGAGTGAGAAGGATGTGGACCCTGAAGACCGGCATTGCTCACATTTTATAGTGTTGTGTCAAAATACAATGAAGGAAAAGATTCAAGGCTGAGAATAACATGGTATAAACGAAAATCTTGCTAATTTTTGTGGGTGTATCAAGCGTATACCTGAATGAGCCAATAAGATGTTGTTGTTCATGTTTCAGAGGGGAGAATAAGAACCAATCAAAATACTTGTAATAAGCTCTTTGGCGAAGATCGAGAACTCATCTTAAATTTATGCAATTAATAATATAGCAGTCGAGCGGGACAGATGTCTAGTTATCTAGTGGCAATTATTTTAACATAGAGTGATACGCTGGACTCGGGAATATGAAGATGTCCATCAGCCTCATTACAGCACGGTAAATGGTAACATAGTTTCCGCGAACTATAGGTGATAGAAATTGAACAGTAATTAAAGTAACGGATGGGACTGAATGTGAATGTTCGAAGTATTACGAAAGAGTGAACATGGTTACACCTGTAGATAAGAGATCAACTAGTTGCAATGATATCGCTGTCGCTTACATCACTTCTGCATATCTGCATGTGTAAGTACCCTCTGTCTGTAGATAAGAGATCAACTGTTTCTACGATTGACAGCAGCCCGAAGCATATAGAGAGCATTTATTGGTGAGTACTTCTTGAATATTAATGACTCAAAACCCACCCTGAGATTAAGGCATTATCTTCAAGTACATTAGTTATCAATAAACTCTCTAACGAATGAAAACTCAATATGATAAAAACTGTCATATACGTGGTAATTCAACCGTGTGGTAATATAAATTCCCCAAAGAAAGAAAAACTGTCATAAAATGTGAGAACCTGAACCATTACACCGATTGCGGCTTTATTTGCATAGATATTTCATGCAATCGCTCGGGAGTTAGAGCAGGGGCCGCCGCGACACAGAAAGCCGCATGATTGGCGAATTTTTATATATATATATATATATATACAGTGAGTCCCACGCAAGAGTTGGCCAATGACGCGGGTTTCTGCATCGCGGCTGGCACAGCTCCATTATTTGCGTAGATATTTCACCCGATCGCTCGGGAGTTGGAGCTGTGCCAGCCGCACCGCAGAAACCCGCGTCATTGGCCAACTCTTGCGTGGAACTCACTGTATATATATAAACAGGAAAGGGAACCAAAAGGATCCAGGGCCGACATTAGCTTTATTGTACCCTGGGGAAGCCTTAAATAAAGAAGTACAGTTAGGGCTTCTGAAGTCACTGGTGGAGTCTAGAGGCAGAGTCTCCAACATAATAACAAAGGAAGGGATTTTGAGGCCGATAAGATTTTTACCCAGCGGTTTGCAGGGAACAGTGATACTGACTGTGCAACCTAGACATAAATAACCTCTGTTATTAACAAGAAGTTTCCTGCACTGCATTTTCACCACGTAATCCCACTCCTGGCTCGACAGTAGAGTACTGTCCAGTGCAAGGATGTCATAAGTAAACAGCTCCATTTAGGTTAATTTTCTGCCGACTTCTTTGTGAAACTACAGGTCCTAAAGAACAGTATTACATAAAATCTGGCCCTTTTACTTGCTTAAAACCAAAAGTATCACTACACAACTTATAATCCCCAAAACAAGAATTTTAAAAATTTAAGTTTGGCAATGAATAATAAAAATATTTGAAACATTTTTCTCTTGGCTAAGCACTCATGCGATGCTACTTTTAGCAGAGCTACAAACAGACAACTTGATGGGAATTATATAGCTGGTACTATTTTTTTAAAGAAAACATGGCCGGCCACATTTGATGTTTTTTTGAAAACTGTAGAATTCATATATATGCATAAATATATACAGAGTATATCATAATTAATGGCGCAAATTGAAACGATTGAAGGAAGCCTGTACAAGAACAGAAGCAAAAAAGTTCTGGCAAACAAGCCGTTTGTGAGATTTATTACTGCGAATGTAAAGAATTTAATGAGCACAACACTTCCAGTGTGTTTACTAACACATCTTCACTTACAAACAAGGACTTTGTTGCATGCATTTATGAAGATCAGTGGTGGCTGGGCATAGTCAAAGACAAGGGCGATCAAAATAATAATCTACTAGTTCATTTTTTCCATCCACCTTGCCCAAAAACTTCCTTTCAGATATCTAAAAAAGGCAAGGTGTGGGTTCCAGTAAGAAAAGTTGAGGAAGATTACCCCTACAGAAAAACAACGAATTTGGGCAAAACACACAACATAACAGAAAAACTATGCACTGAAATTTCAACTCTCTTCGATACTTTGAGGAAATTATAAATTTGCCATGCTAACTGATGAAATGTAGGCCTACATATACAACTTTTTTGTGAAACAAACTTAGTTTTAATAAAATGTTGTATTGTAAATTACAAAGTGGATTTTTACTATTAATTACTGTTAAATTGTGTGCGAATAATGCAATTTTTGGCCAATTTTGATGCACTATAACTCTGGAACCAGTTGAGTCTCAGTCACCAAATTTTTATCATATGTTTATATCATAAAGAGTTGTTATCTGTATTAATTTCATAATTTTCTTTAGATATTCTACTTTAAATATTACCAAATGCTCTTGGGCTTTTTTAAAAAAATTACATAAGAAAAAGGACCACGTTCTCAAGCTTGCAACTTCTACAGCAAAAGAAGTCCTATAATAAATCTATACAAGAAAAAATAATTAAAGGTGAGCCCTAAAACTCCTGTTTTAAGTTAATTTTCAATTTATATTTGTGAATCTTTTCTCCACATTCTTCGCTACTTAGGTAATAAGCTATTATGTAAGGACAAAAAATCTAGAGAATATAATTATGATAGCCTACTTTAAAATGTTTTTATTTTGTCTTGATATCTATAAAATTAACAGAGTTAGATACATTTATACAAATGGCCAAAAAATAGTTATGAATCATACTTAAAATATCCACCAAAAAAAAAAAAGTATGAGCCTAAAATAATTTTGAACTCACCTAATATTGGGGAGTAACTGGTAAAAACATTAGGAAAATAAAAAATGTCATATAAAAAATGTTGAGCAAAATGGTCTGAGTGATTTCTAATGTTATGATCACACAATCTGTCTGTACAAAAGGCTGACATTGGTAGCACCATTTCCTCAATTGCCTTTCAGATCGACTAATACAGTGAAGTGTTTGGAATTGAATGTCTGACCAGCCAATGCACCTGCCATTGAGGCAGATTTGAGCTGTTTGTGTGAGACTGAAAAGCAAATGTGGAAAAATAATGCTGATGACAGCATCGTGCAAGAAGGACCAATAAGATGACAGATCATTGGTAGCCAATGAGAGTGTTGGTAAACAAAATACTGACTGCATAACTACACGTAGCAGCTCTGACAGTATAGTAAATCCAACGGCAGTAGTCTAACACTCAGTATGACAGTTAATGATATTCAAAGGTTATTGAAAAATAAATCCAGTAAGTTACCTTGTTAGAAAGCTGTCCTTTGTATGGTAGGCCTATACAAAATTATAGGCCTATGCTAATATGCTATTACTTCTTGGTATCATGATGAAAGGTAATTAACCCTTTCACTGCTACAGCAATATATCCATCAGCATGCATCACTGCTGGCCGTGCTATTGATACATCTATATCTGATGCATCGATTTGCATGCCAATAGACAAAAAATATTTTTAGTGAGAGGGATTCCGAGTGTATATGCCGAGCGTCATCTGTTGTCTACTTCCTGACACCATCAGTTCCCTGTTCTCTGCTGCCATCTGCAGCTAAATATTTCGGGCAATGTATTGCACCATCTATTGAAATGAATATTAAATCAGCTGTGTTATGACTACATACGGGCTACCCCAAGGTTACATAAATCACTCTGAACTTCAAGAATATGAGCTGTGTTCTTGTTCCAGAGGAAAATGAAAAATTATTTGCAAGCGTTTGTCCATTAATGATCACAAAAGAAATTTGCAAATTAATTTGAGCACCAACAGTTTGCACAGTGAATAACATGTTAGCAGTGAAAAGTTGAGGACAGTAAAGCACTCTACTAAATGTGATATTTTGGTTATCAATGCAAATAAAATGGCCAAATTTGATGTTCTAATATTCTTTAGAATCTATAAATTCCATTTATAAGATCCTTATATTTCAACAAAGATTCTAAATCTAAGTAGCCTAAAATAATTAAGATAGGCTACAAACACGAAATTAACCTAAAATGTAGCTGTACACTGCTGTTAAATTACAATCTTCGAGCGCCGGCCCATGTTCTATTGTCAGGCCAGATGAAGCGATTGGTCACATAAAGACAATTCAATGCTGGAAACCTATCCGTAAAAAACTGTAATCTCGGTGGCTCAGTAGCTAAGGGGGCCGAGATATCTATAGACTATTAAAAGTTGGGAAACAATAATCTTAGGTTGTGCACTACCCCCACTCCTCAACTCACTAACTAGATCCACCTGGGAAGAAGAACTACTAGAAACACCATCTAGTAAGCAATAGATAAAATGAGGAAAAAAATTAAATAATTTACTTCTCCTTTCTTCTTTTCTTGTCTACCATTTCCTCCTTTTTCTTCCCTTTCTCTCATGTCCTTTTCACTCTACCCACCTAATCGTAAATTTTGGATCGAGCGCTATTTGAACTTCGGTTACTAGCTTCAAAACCATCACCCTTGACCATTACGCACGAGTGATTGCTGACCGACGAAGTGAAAATTCATCCATTTAAGTTTAGAGAGAGCATGAAATGAGAAATAACCGTTTTGGTGAAAGGGTCCTATTGTCACATGGCGGGTCCTGAGTAATGCTAAAGAGATGATTGTATTTTTAATTTGGAGCAAGGGTTATTTTCGTATCGTAACAGTGAGCCGCAGTGCCGGCCGGCATTGAATAGGTTCATAGCCAGGGTAAAGGCGTACGCAAGGCTAGGCAGCCAGGGGAAGTAGGCAAACAGGTGAGAGTGGACAGAATTTTGCTGCTGCATGATCTCAAACTATCTTTTGTCAAAAAGTTCAAATCGGCCACGGATTCCCTTCCAGTGTTTCTATATTGGGGGCTTTGTCTCCCAATCCTATGAGAGGCACAGCCCATGAACTCTCTTCCTGGTTTCCACCAGATCCCCTTTACTGGGAACTCTGAGTATAGTAACTTTGTATCAGCCCTGGATCCCTTTCTTGTTTTTTTTTTGGGGGGGGGGGGCTTTGCCCACAAACCCCTTTCCCAAGCTTCCACCAGACTCCCTTTACCAGGAGTTTCGAGTATGGTAACTATAACAAATAGTAACACTTGGGGATAACCTAACTTCATAATTTGCTGGAGAGCATGCATACATGAAACTATTGTCAGAACTGGATAAGCCTTTGTGGGGAGAGTCAAGAAAATAAAAGATCATCAGCAACCAATGTAAGTGTTGGTAGCCAACCTAAGGGTCGCATAACTGCTCTGAACACTTCTCGTGGAAATCCAATAGTGCGCTATCATCATCATCAATAGCACGACAGCCCTTTGTGGGCCCTGGCCTTCTGTAGGAGACTTTGCCATTTCTCTCTCACCAAAGCCACACTTCTTCAGTTCCTTATCCCTAAAATCTTAATGTCTTTCCTCACACTCTCCTCCCATCTTAGCTTTGGTCTTCCAACCTTCCTTGTCCCTTCTGGGGCTGTACTAGAAACCTTCTTAACAATTCTGTCATCATTAGCCCTTAATACATATCCAATCCACTGTAACCTCTTTGTCTTGATGTAGGTAGTGATGTCCGGCTCCTTATATAACTCATACAATTCAAAATTGTATCTCCTTCTCCACATACTCCTCTCCTCCACTGGTCCAAAAATAAAACTAGGGATACTCTCGATACTTGCATCGTATCGGATTCAAGCGATACTTCAGAAAACTCGCTCGGTACCGTACTTTTTCGATACTTGGGTAATTCTGCAATTTAAGGAAATGCTGTATCTCTTTCTGTTTTTAGTAGTCTGCTAAATATAGTAAATACTTCTATTTCTCCTTGAAATGGAGAAAACCACTCTGTGACTTTTGTCTAGTCATAAATAAAGACTTTCAAACTTTTAAAATCCAAACAGAAGAGATTCTTAATTGTTTAGTTTCCTGTAAGTGGACTGTTTCAAAAACTAATTTTAGTTTTAATTTAGAGTTTTAAAATAATTAAGTTATAGGCTACTGATGATATTAAATTTTGTCTCATTAAATATGCGGGTCATTCTACAGAAAACCTGCATTTTAATGTCACAGGACAATATATTGGAAACTAGTTATAATATTGACAATTTTTCAAAATCAGATATTAAAATACAATATTATCTATTAGTTAGTACTTTACTTTGGGGAAATTTTTAAAAAAATTAGCTTAAAAAGTTGTCCACAGAAGGTGATTTCTCACTTCCGTGGACTGTCACAACCCTCAGGTAGAGAACTTCCAAAGATCACAGATACTGTACTATTTAACATTTTCACTTAAAAAGTATAGTATCTAGTCAGGAAATACTTCAGTTTAGCACAATGATGAATGAAATATTTTTATTTTGTCCCCACTGTCAATATTTTTCAACCTGAGTTCATGTCACAAGGTTTGCCATCACTTCTGTGGACACTCAAAAAATGCCTAAAATATTCACCAGTGTGTGCTAGTTACCTTTTTCTGAGAGTCAGCTGAAGAGGAAAGGCACCCATATTGCAGAATGGAGTGTCTTTGTTCTTCTGGATTGGATTTTTTTCATGTATTTATCAAGTTTCTATTCACTTTTTGCATGTGGCGTAGCTCATCCAGTCACTTCTGTGGTCTTTATTAAAGTTTAGTTTTTAAGTTAAAAAATAATTTTTAGTACACATGACTTTTGAAACGTGATAATCTCAATAACCTGAAGAGCTTTTGTTTCTGACCTCACAATGCAAGGCAGTTTGCAAAGAAACATAACTTTTTATCACTTCCGTGGACATCACTTCTGTGGACATGTGGATTCCACGGAAGTGATAACTGTCCACAGAAGTGATTTGATTCATTATTTTTAAAATTACGCACTTGCTGTGATGTATCCAGTTGACCACTAACATTAAATTTTATAACAACATGCTGAATAAAAAAAATATTTATTAATATTTTAGTTCCTTACCAGTATTGTAACATTTTATCTTTCATAGACAGTTAAGTCTAATTCAATGAGTATACTATCATTAAACTGTCATTTTATTAATTAATATTCTACATTAGGCCTCTTTAGTGCCTCCTGATGTAGGTCTACTCCTGCCCATCATAATTAATGGGATGGCTTGGGGAGGCTACTTACTACATTATATCTTGAACGGTAGGTTACTTATTATTTTCAAAACAAATTATAGTATCATGTATTTGTAACAGCAGGGTTTAGAAGATTTCATGACTAATAATCACTATAATATATATTATATTACCATGGACAAGTCTAATGTTCATTTTTAAAGCATAGATTTTAAATATTTTGATATTTGTACCAGAATGGCAAGAGTAAAGAAAAATTATTTGAGGAAGAGAAGGAAACGAAAAGAAGGAAGTATGAGAAGAGCTAGAGTAAAAATGTAACAGGATTCAGCGAAGCACGAAGAAGAGAAAAGAAAAGATAGGGAGCGATACCAAAGGGGAAAAAAGCAGGAAAGGAAACCTGTGTCACAGCTGACACACAGGGAGAGAAGGAAAGTTCGAAAAGAGTAGAGAAAACGTTCAACGAATTACAGACAGTCGAAAGAGCAAAATAATCATACTAGTTGATTTCACTGAGAGTCATACTCCACCTACCAGTCCAGAAATTCAAGAACCGATGCCAGGCTCCACTACTACTCCTGATTTTGTTCAGTCACACGATAAGAGCCCTGTACATTTACCAGTTATAAAAATGAGGATCAAGTAGAAGAGAAAGGGGAGAGAAGATAGTAAAAATACAAGACAAGAGATTACTTGAAATTACAGAAAGGAAAAATGCAAAGCTTTGGCAGCAGAACCATTGTTTAAAAACGCGGAAGAAAGGTAAAGAAGCTTTTAAGTGGTGTAAAAAAAATTCCAAAGTTGTGAGGAAAAAGCTAATTTATGCAGAAGTGCTACAATCACAGATTAAGTCAAAATACACACAATAAAAATCTGTAAAGGAAAAGAGAATTTTGAAATTAATTACATGTGGAAATTAAAAAAAAATATATCAGTGCCAAGGTTATTTTATGTCACCTCACAATGAAGAACTACATTGTCAAATGGACAACTTTGAGAAAAATGAAACTGAAAAAGATAAGAGAAGATGTGATAAGATTCTTAGAAAAAGATGAATCTAGCAGACGTTAACTGTAATAACTGTTCACTGAAAGTGACCAATTGTTTTCGTTTCCTGACATGCCTGATAAAGATATGGTTCCTAAAGAGAACATTATAAAGAAATTGAAAACTCCAAACATGAACACTAGGGGATGTTATGTATTTGATAAAGACCTTTATATTTTTGTAAACCTTTAATAATTTCTAAGTTTTTGTTTTATTTTTTAGTGACATCTTTTTTTATGACATCTTGTGTATGTTATACAAGTGGTTACTCTGTGGCAGTAAATTAATTTCTTGAACAATAAACCTAAATCTGTTTTTCCTTTAGAAAAAAATAGTGTCACAAGCATAATTTATAACAAAAGTCCATTATTATAACCAAAAGTCACTTCTGTGGACATGCAATCACTTCCGTGGACAGCATCTTTCTTTTAGATTTTTTTAAAAGAAAACCAAAAAGAGATGACCTACGTCACTTAAACCACAGGTTAAGTACTTTAAAACTAGTACTGTAAATATTTTTTAGGACATATCTGATAAATTATTTTTTTTATTATTCTTGCATCAAAACTGCAGGGTTTCTGTAGAATGACCCATGCACACTTAATTTTATTAATGTAGTTGGTATAACACACTTCTCTCAACTTTTAATTTTTAATGTACCTATTTATTGAAACTGGAAATGTTGACGGTATCGAGTATCGAAATATGGAGTATCGAGGAAAAAATTATGTATTGGTATCGAGAAAATTGGGTATCGACCCATCCCTAAATAAAACTTAATATTCTTCTCTCAAACATGCCCAAGGATCTTTCATCTGCGCTTGTTATCTGCCAGGTCTCAGATGCATACATCAATACTGGTCATAACTAGAAGCACTCTTCTTTTAATTTCTACACTGGAATTACTTCTAAAATTAATCTCTGAGCCAAGATATATAAAACTATTGACAGTTTCAAATTTATATGGTCCATTAAGTGGAGGGAAAGGAAATAGACATTAAATCCATGTCTGGGATATTAATACAAGTAAGAATCAGCTTGAAAAATTTTATGTCATAACCGGGATTTGAACACGGATCTTCAGCTTAACGCGCTGATGCTCTACCATTGAGCTACCATGACAACATGCCAGTACAACATCAAATTCCTCAACTGATTCAGAATACAAGGCAAGCCACAGGAGGTTTCTCCGTTGAGAACACACATCCAATGGTGTCCTACATTTGTAGGTACTTTGAAGCCAAGTTATTATTTATATACTATTAATTAAGTGGAGGGAAAGGAAATAGACATTAAATCCATGTCTGGGATATTAATACAAGTAAGAATCAGCTTGAAAAATTTTATGTCATAACATGTATTCTGAATCAGTTGAGGAATTTGATGTTGTACTGGCATGTTGTCATGGTAGCTCAATGGTAGAGCATCAGCGCGTTAAGCTGAAGATCCGTGTTCAAATCCCGGTCATGACATAAAATTTTTCAAGCTGATTCTTACTTGTATTAATATCCCAGACATGGATTTAATGTCTATTTCCTTTCCCTCCACTTAATTAATAGTATATAAATAATAACTTGGCTTCAAAGTACCTACAAATGTAGGACACCATTGGATGTGTGTTCTCAACGGAGAAACCTCCCGTGGCTTGCCTTGTATTCTGAATCAGTTGAGGAATTTGATGTTGTACTGGCATGTTGTCATGGTAGCTCAATGGTAGAGCATCAGCGCGTTAAGCTGAAGATCTGTGTTCAAATCCCGGTTATGACATAACATTTTTCAAGCTGATTCTTACTTGTATTAATATCCCAGACATGGATTTAATGTCTATTTCCTTTCCCTCCACTTAATTAATAGTATATAAATAATAACTTGGCTTCAAAGTACCTACAAATGTAGGACACCATTGGATGTGTGTTCTCAACGGAGAAACCTCCCGTGGCTTGCCTTGTATTCTGAATCAGTTGAGGAATTTGATGTTGTACTGGCATGTTGTCATGGTAGCTCAATGGTAGAGCATCAGCGCGTTAAGCTGAAGATCCGTGTTCAAATCCCGGTTATGACATAAAATTTTTCAAGCTGATTCTTACTTGTATTAATATCCCAGACATGGATTTAATGTCTATTTCCTTTCCCTCCACTTAATTAATAGTATATAAATAATAACTTGGCTTCAAAGTACCTACAAATGTAGGACACCATTGGATGTGTGTTCTCAACGGAGAAACCTCCCGTGGCTTGCCTTGTATTCTGAATCAGTTGAGGAATTTGATGTGGTACTGGCATGTTGTCATGGTAGCTCAATGGTAGAGCATCAGCGCGTTAAGCTGAAGATCCGTGTTCAAATCCCAGTTATGACATAAAATTTTTCAAGCTGATTCTTACTTGTATTATATGGTCCAATTTCTATATGATCAAGACTGTTTACATTATCATTCCTAATTACTGGCATGTATTTTGTTTTATGTTCATTAATTTGTAGCTTCATTTTTCTTGCTGTCCTTTCAAATTAGATAAAAGCTTCATTCATAGAGCTTTGAGTTCTACCTATAATTATTATATCATCTGCATATGCCATAAACTGGACCGATTTAAAGAAACTGGTCCCCCTGGTATTAATACCGGACTCTCTTACAAATTTTTCCACTGCTATATTGAAAAGCAGACAGGCCAAGGTATCCCCTTGCTTTACTCCATTACCATACGTTATTGGATCTGACATATTTTGGATCTTTATTCTACTCTTTGTTTTTCCCATAGTGACTTTTACTAGCCTAATAAATTTTTTTGGGATAATAGTACGCTATACTAAACCAAAAGGTTATTTAGGGCTAATGTAATCTAGGCAAAAAATAGGTTTAAGTTGCACACCAGCAAAGCTCCGCCCACTCTCGCCCGCTGGCTTGCTTCCCCTGGCTTCCAAGCCAATTTGTGCACCTCTGCCTAGAGGTCGTATTGTACAGTGAAGAGTTTTAGACTTGAATTATGCCATCCACAAGATTAGTTAATTAATGCAGCAAAAATGACCCCTGCACCAAAATGGCACTTTTCAGATGCAACACAATTATCATAAATGATCCAGGCACCAAAACGATTATTTCTTATGTATTAAAGAATTGTAACTTTAAATAGATGAATTTTCTCTTCACTGCTCAGCAGTCACTGTGGCATAGTTACATATGATAATAGTGATCCCACATTCATATACCAGTCGGTCCGAAATTGATGGTTAGGAATAGGTCCCAAATAGGTAGGTTTGGCGAGGAGAAGGTGAAAGGGAGGAAAGGGCGGGGAAAAAAACAAATACTTGCCGCCACCAAGTCCTCCATTCCTACTCCCTAATGAGACCCGCCTGAAAAGTAGGGGTTTTGGGTGGAGGAGACATCTAGCAGTGGCATTTGAACTACTAGCGGTGACATTAGTGCCATCTAGGTGCAAGAAGGTGAAACTGTGAAAAAATGAAATAATTTATTTCTCCTTTATTTTCTTTTTCTCTTTCTCTTCCTTTCACCTCCTCTTCACCCTACCTACCTATTTGGGACCTATTCCTAACCATAAATTTTGGATCAAGCGGTATCTGAACCCGGGACCCCTAGCATTGTAGCTAGCAGCCTTAACCACTACGCCACGAGTGATTGCTGAGCGGTGAAAGAAAAATTGAATCTATTTGAGTTTAGAGAGCTTTAATAGGACCTACATGAAAAGAGTTTTAGCATAAGGGTCTTTTTTTAAATTTTGAAATATTTTGATAGCTTTAAAAAGAGCCATCAATTTAGTCATATTTTACATTATAATACGGCATTTTTTTATGATTGTGAAATATGTTTGGTGCAAGGACCTTTTTTTTTATGGAATATTATTTTCATTTTTAAATAATTATGAAATAGGCTATTATGTTTGGTGCAAGGGTCTCTTTTGTTATGAAATACTATTTTGTTTATTATAATTTTGAGATATTTTGTTGGCATAATATTGTATTTTTTGTAATTGTGAAATATTATGTTTTGTGCAAGGGTCTTTTTTTAATATGAAATATTCTGTTGGCATAATATGGCGTTTTTTATAATTGTGAAATATTATGTTTGGTGCAGGGGTATTTTTATTATGAGTATTCTTTTGTATTTTATAATTGTGAAATATTTTGTTGGCATAACATGGCATTTTTATAATTGCGTGAAATATTATGTTTTTTATTATGAAATGCAATTTTGCTTTTTATAATTGTGAAATATTAGGCCTATGTTGGCATAATACGGTATATTTTATAATTGTGAAATATTATGTTTATTGCATGGGTCTCTTTTATTATGAAATATTCTTTGTTTTTTATAATTGTGAAATATTCTGTTGGCATAATACGTTTGTGCATTACTGGTGTTGAGAACATTGTGAGGACGGCCGGCTTTGCTAGGGGAAAGGTTGCAGGCAAGTGGGCGGATAGAAGGTAGGGGAAGTTGCCATCGCCATAGCAACATGCAGCGGAGAGTGGAAGGAGAGCAAGAGTGCGGCAAGTATTTGGTTTTTACTTAGGGTGGAAAAGCTAGAGAAGTAGAGAATAAGGGAAAAATAAATACATCTTTTCCCAGTTTCACCTTTTGCACGTCAGATGGCGTTGCTAGTAGTTAAAATAGTCAGACATCTAGCAGGCGACATTTGGGCATAATGGAACTTTACGTCCCACTCTTCTCCGCTCACCTGCTCAACACCGGTAACAATATTTCACAATAAAAAAAGAGCCTTGTACCAAACATATTTCACAATTATAAAATAAAAAAAAACCGTACATGTAATAGCAAAGACCCTTGCACCAGTAGGAGTAGGAGTGAGAGACTCGCATGGGACGTAATATTCCATTTTCCCGAAACCCTAAACCCCTCCTTCCCAGGCAGATCCCTTTAGAGTGTTGGTGGAAGGAGCCTAGTGCACTCATAAAACTATTTTTCCCCTAATTTGATGTTTTTTTATAACTTAAGTAATATTAAGATTATCATAATGATCAGTGGCGTACCAAGGCTACTTGGCACCCAGGGCTAATTAGATGATAGTCGCCCCCTAACACTACAAGGTTCAAGGTTCAACGAGTTTAATTTAAACACAGTTTAATGTTCACAATTATTTATTTTTAATAAGTAGGCTAGTATGTTACTTTAACACATTATAAAGAGAAAAAATATGAATGAAATAAAACTGTAAGTATTATAAGGATAGTTAGTTTGAAAATAAAAAGATAAAATTACTAAATTACACCGTAAACTTTTTCGGTATGTGCTCGGTGCCCACGACCTATTTCGTATTGTCTATAAATAGTTTAAAACGAAACGTTTACTTCATTTCTAAATAATATTACTGCAGTATTTAATAAAGTAATAAAGAAAATTTGGCAAAAGATAGATATATGCTGCACCCCAGCCAAGCTCCGCCGTTTTGTTAGGTTAGGAACGTTTATGTTAGTTTAGGAGCAATATACTGAATAGCACGAGGTTTATTATGTCTCACATTGAATTTCTTCTGTGATGAAACCCTAAACCCCACCTTCCCAAGCCGGCCTCATTAGAGAGGAGCCTAAGGTGCAGCATAAAACTATTTTTTCCCGAAAATTTGACCAATAAAACCTTATATTTTGCCTGAAAAATTATTTTTTCTTAAACTAAAAAAATGCGGCCGCCCCGTTCGCACCCCCCTTGGTACGCCACTGATAATGATTAATTGATATGCTGAATCATTGGTTACCCTTAGAAAAGGACAGCTATCTGTTGGGGGTTCTTTTCTCTTAAATATCTACTAATACTTTAGTTTTAAATACTTACTGGAATAAATAGGGACCAGTTTCTATTGTACAGCGGGAAGGGCTCAATGTGTTAAGTTTTCGGAATAACATTTTTGCTTGATTTTGGTATTCTAGAATACTTTTCCCTGACTGAAAAAGAAGAAAAAATGTGCATAATAACATATGATGAAAACAGCAGTATCACGGCAAAAGGTACATCATAAAGTTACAGTGAATTCTAACCTGTTCATCTTCTTGCATTGTAGCTGCTAACGGCAAACCGTCAGCTATCCTTGCAATCATTGTCAATAAAACCATTTTGATATATAATATATATAATTTTCAACAAAATAAATTTCCTTATTATACAAATACACAAAATATCATTTGAGGTCGGAACAGACCCTACTCTCGTAAAAACATATGTAGCGCTAGTCTATGTGGCTGATGATGAAACTACTAATTTGACGTACACGTCATGAGCAATGAGCATGACAGGTAGCAGATAGAGATGGGGAATATTTCTTGTAACTGTTACTTTGTAACTGTTACATGTATGTAACGGTAACGACCTGTTACAAAAAATCAAAAGTAACGGTTACCAAAGCTCCTCCTAGGATATCTAATTTTCGTCTCAACCAAAGGCGGAATCAGAAAATACTGAAAGAAGGGGCCGACACAGACGAAAGTTTGCTGTTATTGGGGTGTATGGAATATCCCAAAAAGGGGGGTCCGGGGTCCTCCCCCGGGATTTTTGTTAAAAAAAAGGGGGGAAACACGACAAACCCACAATAATAACTGCCAAAAAAAGGAAAGAGCACATTTCCAAACATTCAAATCTCGCTTTATATGAGCTATCGAGAAACTAGTTATTGATTTGCAGAGTACTCATCAAGAGCTTTTCAACGATACCCCATAAGACGTGGTTTCAAAAATTTCGAATTTCCATCCCCCACCCCCACTCTTACCCCCAAAACCCCCGAATCGTTGGTGTCACTGTGAACTCCATAGGAAGTACTCTAATTTATTCAAACAAAGTTTCTCTCTATACTTCATAGGGGCCGAGATATAAATATTTCAAAATTTCAACCCCCCTCCCCTTGGACCAATTTTGCTCATTAATGAACTTGTCCGAACTATTGAGCCTAGAAATAACATAATAAAATTTGGTTCAAATATCTTCAAAATTACGACCGTTAGCATGTAAAGATATATATAAATATACAAAACAAAAAAGTTAATGGGCGGTGGTTTCGTACTTAGGGAGGCATGAAACGCAAAGATATAAAATAATTTTTTCGAAAGTCATGACATGGTATCGATCCCAGGAATTCTGTATGGTTTTTCCAAATTTCTCAGCAACTCTCCTTTCTCTCAGGATTTGAATGAATGAATGAATGGTTTATTTCATCATACAATACATAAGGGACTCTCGGTTACAAACAATGCTTTGCCGCAGAGCCCCTTTGTTGAGAAAAAAGAAAACTATTGGTATCACTCTCAGAACAAAAACAAACACAAAAACTATGAAAATACATATAACTGTTTCAACATGTTAATCCTTACCTACAACTTTTTATTATTATTATTATTATTATTATTATTATTATTATTATTATTATTATTATTTTACGTATTAATTACCAATTATACCGTCTTACTATCGCTTTCAATTTTTTTACCCCAAATTCTCTGAATTATAAACATGAATTTTCCCATTTTTTTCAGTAAAATCTCGTTTTTTGTTGTACATAATTTCTTATATGCTATGCTACTGTTCATTCTTAAATATTTCCTGTCAATGTACATTTTTCTCAGTTCTTCTGTTACAGTGCACTCTAATAAGATGTGCTTTGAGTTTTCTTCCTTCCTGCAGAGTGGACACATTCCACTAGGTGTAATCCCTCTTAAGTTTCTTAACCTCCATATACCCAATCTTAACCAAGCCAAACCAGTTCTTATATTGCTATCACATGTAAACACATATGGTTCTAGCCCCCAATCTGATTTCATATCTATATAAAATTTCAATGATTTAAAATTTTTTAATTCACAAAATAATTCCTGTTTGGTTATATCATTACACCTTTGTCTTATAATCTTGCATATAACCTGGATGTTCCAATTCTCCATTCTGTGCCAAATCCAATTTAATCCTATTTTGTTTATCATTTCCACTAAAAATGTCCACCAATTATCTTTCAATGTCGTGTTCTGCAAAAATTTTAAACATTCTTTTTCTAAACTATTCTCAGGTAAATCTAAAATATGTTGAATAAACTTAATTTTTCTTATTAAAAAAGTACTCATACTATTTTCTAGGCCTAATTCCATTATTGCAGCTATATTGGCTGAGTTACTTGGTATTCCTAAAATTTTCTTACCATATCTCGCTCTGATTTTATTTACATTCTTCCAAGCTTCCTCCTCTCCCCAAATTTCTGCTGCATATAATATCTTACTTTCCACCAGTGATCTATAAATAATGTTCAGATTGTGGATTTTTATATTTGCTAATTTACTTAAACAATTATTTATTGAAGTTAAAGCCACCGCTCCTTGATTTCTAGACATATTTATCTGATCTTTCCAATTACCCCTATTATTAAACCATACCCCTAAGTATTTAAACTTCTCCACCACCTCGACTTTTTCATTATTTATAAACCACTGTTCCTTTCTACTCGACATCCCTCCCTTTCTACAGATCAGAATTTTAGTTTTTTTTTATGTTAATCTTTAAATTCCATTTTGCACTATATGCTATTACTTCATCTAATGCTCTTTGTAACCCTATAGCTGTTATAGATCCGATTACCACATCGTCTGCGAAAAGAATTGAAGGAACTTCCCTATTCTGGATTACAGGGCAATGGCAATCCTTATTATTAATTACGCTTACTACATCATTTATGAAAATATTGAATAAGAAAGGGCTCAATTTACAACCCTGTCTTAATCATTTATTATGTGGAATATGCTCTGTTAAACTTCCGTCTCCTAATTTTATTTTAAAACCTGTTTCCCTGTAAATTGCTTGTATACAACTTATAAATTTCGGGCTTAAGCCGCACTTCCCCATTTTAAACCATAATTGATCTCTGTTAATAGTGTCAAAAGCTTTTTCAAAATCTATAAAAACCCAGTAAATTTTACCCCTCTTATAACTTAAATATTTATCAATCAACGACTTCACTATAAATATATTGTCACTCGTCCTTTTATTGCTTTTAAAACCCGCTTGATAACTAGAAATTATCTGACCCTCTTCTAGCCAAAATTTCAATCTTTTAGCCAACAACCCTGTATAAATTTTACTTAAAGCTGGCAATATAGATATTCCCCGATAGTTTTCAGGGTCCAGCTTCGAACCCTTCTGTTTGTAAATCATTATCATCATAGCTGTATTCCAGCTGTTCGGGATTGACCCTTTATCTTTTATTCCATTGAAAATCCTTGTTAATAATCCCAGCCACCTCTCGTTCTTCCCCATTTCCTTCCAACATTGAATGGGGATACCATCCAGCCCAGTACTCTTTTTATTTCTAGCTTCTAGCAACAATTTCTTTACTTCTCCTTCTGTAAAATCGTCATCTAGTACACTTATGTAATTATTTTGAAAAAACCTATCACTGTTATCAATTCTTATTCCACTGTTCATCTTAAATAGCTCTTTGAAATATGTACACCACACTTCCCCTTCAATCTTATTTTCATTCTCCTTCCACTTCGTTAACTGATTAATGTAATTCCACGCCTTTTGCATATCATTTTCTTTAATAAAAAATTTAAGTTTTTCCACTTCGTTCCTATCATACTTTATTTTCACCTCTTTTAAAAGCTCTCTATACTCTCTTTTAAGGGTTGTATAAACCTGTTTGTCTTCATTCCTATTGGATTTTTTCCATCTGTAATAACTTTGTTTGTATATATTTCGCTTTACCGCGCACTCAAAATTAAACCAACCTTTTCTTACTTTATTCATCGATACTGATTTCAACATTCCTCTACTTGCCCTTACAATACATTTATTTAATAAATCAATTGCTTCCCCTGGGTCAGCTTGATTCCTCACTTCTATACCTATTTTCATTAATTCACTACTTTCGTCATTTAACGCTTCTTTAAATTGGTTGACTTTCTCACTATCCCAACAGATCCTCTTTTCCTTATTACTATTTGTTACTTTACTGATCACTACATCATTTCCTTTCCAGTTTACCTTCAGTTCTACTGATAGGACTAAGTGGCTACTTATAGACTTATCTTCGATCTTAAACTTTAATATACTATCAGATAGGCTATAAGATATCAACACATAATCAATGACACTTTCCCCGTTATTGTTAATAAATGTAAAATTTCCTTCTATGTCATCAAAATATTTTCCATTTAAAATGTCCCATCCTAACTCTTCACATAAATCAAGTAACTTTAGTCCTTCACTGTTCAAATTTTTGTCCTTACTCTTCCTTGTCGAATCTGTATTGTATATACTATTTAAACACTCAACATCTCTTTCGGCCACCCTGGCATTAAAGTCCCCACCTAACAAATACTGTGCATATGTATATTTATCTCCTAAACAATTTATTTCTCTCCTTAAATTGCGCCAGAAATTTATGTTATAATAACTAGAGTTTGTTGGATGGATATAACAACATCCTATTATTAAATCCACTCTCTTAGTGTTACCCTTTAAACCTATCCATAATACTTCTTCTAATTCCGACTCAATTTCTATAATGTGCTGACTTAAACTTTCTTGGATTAAAAACATAATTCCCGCTGGGTGCCTCCCGAATTTTTTTATCTTTGATTTCTCTTTCCTAATGCATGTATAACCTTTAATGTTTATTTTCGTTTCTACCCCAAGCCATGTTTCCGCTAATCCTAGAATTTCGCACCCATTTAAAATCTCCCATAGGTCCCCATTACTTATTTTTTGTAATAATCCTTCAATATTTACAAAGCTATATCTTAAAACCCCATCTCCTGAGTTCCTTAATACCTATGTACTAGTATTTGTTTTCTGTTTATCCCCAGTCAATACCCAGCTACGTAAATTATAAGACCCTGATTCCCCTCGCACCTGTTTACCCTCGTTTACTTCTATGAGACTCCCTTGTGGTGAGGCAAAGGTGACTAACTTCTTTTTGGGGGTAGTTTGGCGGGCGGGTTGCTCACGCATGCCCTCTACTTCAATATCATGCTGCTCCCGGGGTGATGCATGTAGAGACCATTGGGACATAGACATTCTCCTCTGTTCATCGTCCGGTGACCTCGGTGACCTCGGTGCCCTCGGTGCCGGCGTCATCACCTCTTGTGCCCGTGCTTCAGCTGTTTGATTTCCTCGACCGGACTGATGATGCGGCATTTCCCGGTTATTCACTCTGCTTACTCCTGTGTTTCTCCATATGTTATTATTTCGATGCTGCTTGCAATAGTCCAGATCGAAAAAATTACCATCAATCTTGATCTTGTTTTTCACCAATACTGCATATTTACCGGATTTTCTGGCTTCTTTTAAAAATGGTAATAGCTGTCTTCTGGTGTTATGTGTTTCTGGATCGTAATCTTGTTCCACTCTGATTTTTGTGCCTCTCAGAAGCCTAGTGTTCTTAAGCACTACTTCCTTGGCCCCCATACTTGCAAATTTCACCAGAATCGGCCTATTCGCACCTCTCCCCAGTCTATATGATTCTACTATTTGGTTCACGTCCATGTTTATTCTTAACGCCTGTATGAAGAACTCCAACACTGTATTTAAAGTGTCCGATCTTCTCTCGGGTCTTCTTTCTTCTAATCCGAATATCACCACATTTCTTTTTCTTTCGTTATATTCCAAATTGACCAGCCTCATCTTCATCCTCTTACACTCATCTTTCAGTATATTTATTTCGTTTCTGTTTTCTTCTGTGTTGGTTCTTACTGTGTTTAAGATTTCCTTAAGTTCAGAGATGTTTAGCTTCAATTCGTTTTTAATTTCTCTAAAACCTTCCTTCATTTCGTTCTTTACTGTTTCTTCAATTGTTGGTCCAGGGTTTAGTTCTACTCCGCCGATTATTCGTAATGCCATGGTCACCAGACCCACAAACCACAAGCTTATATTTCCAATAGCCCTATCATTGACGTTTTTATTTGTAATGTTGTTCCCTCTTCTTAAGTTGAAACTTCCAATCCTTGCTCTGTATGTTGCTGTATCCACACCCATGGCAAACAAATTAATTTCGGCACGGCCGTAGGCACGTGTGATACACTTAATCGCGTAAAAGGTCCCGCGGTCGCTGACACGCTAGAGACTACACTTCCTCCACTTCTTGCCACACTGCACAAAAACCAACCTATCGCTTCGCTGTCTGAATGATGACTGATTCTCTCAGGATTTATTTAAATACATTTATTTTTGGTTTTGGTTTTTATTTTATTTATTTATTTACTTATTTATTATTATTATTTTTTTATTTATTTTTTAGTTGTATTGATAATATGTCAGTGTCGAGCGAATGTAACTGGTCGTAACGTGACGAGAGTTACACCCGTTACCATTATTTTCACCCGTTACAGTAACTCTGACCCGTTACAATTACTCTCACCCGTTACAGCTACTTTGACAGTGACAGTTATTCTCGCCAGTTACAGTGACAGCGGCAGTGACAGTGACAGCGGCAGTGACAGTGACAGCGGCTGTAACAGTGACAGCGGCAGTTACAGTGACAGGGGCAGTTACAGTGACAGCGGCAGTTACAGTGACAGGGGCAGTTACAGTGACAGCGACAGTGACAGATACTCTCACCCGTTACAGTTACTCTGACCAGTTACAGTTACTTTGACCCGTTACAGTTACTTCTAATATTTCTGTTACAAGTGTTTTATCCGTGACTTTGGCCTTGTTCTGTTACATCTGTTATTTACAATTTGAAAAAATAAAATAAAAACATAATAATAGAAAATAATAAAAAAATAAAAATTAATTTAAAAAAAAAAACATGTAATTATCGTAATTATAAGCTTTTCATGCCACTTAAAAATGTATTAAAATACGGTATTGCCTTTATTGGATAATTTAAACTTACAATATGGATATATATGGATTCGAAATAATAATATTGATAATTTTACTACTACTAATAAAATCCCTATAATATAAAGCCACACGGCTGACTCACTCACTCATTGACATTGATGTTTGCTCACTTCCAGATGAGCTAGAAACTTGAAATTTGGTACACATATAGCTTTTAGGCTGTAAACCACAGGAAAATTTCAAAACAGTATTTTTTTAAAATTTTAGCCCTATAACCCCCGAAAAGGGGCTCGCTCAGTGACATTAATGTTTGCCCACTTCCGGATGAGCTAGAAACTTTAAATTTGGCACACATATAGCTTTTAGGCTGTAAACCACAGGAGAGTTCCAAAAAGTATTTTTTAAATTTTTTAGCCCTAAAACCCCCCGAAAAAGAGCTCGCTCACTGACATTAATGTTTGCTCACTTCGAGATGAGCTAGAAACTTGAATTTTGGTACACATATATTTATTAGGCTATAAAACCACAGGAAAATTCCAAAATGTATTTTTTTTAAGTCTTTAGCTCTAAAAACTCCCGGAAAAGGGCTCGCTCACTGACATTAATGTTTGCCCACTTCCGGATGAGCTAGAAACTTTAAATTTGGCACACATATAGCTTTTAGGCTGTAAACTACAGGAGAATTCCAGAAAGTATTTTTTTTTAATTTTTAGCCCTGAAACCCCCGAAAAAGAGCTCGCTCACTGACATTAATATTTGCCCACTTCGAGATGACCTAGAAACTTGAATTTTGGTACACATAAATCTATTAGGCTATAAAACCACAGGAAAATTCCAAAATGTATTTTTTTTTTTATTTTTAGCTCTAAAAACTCCCGAAAAAGAGCTCGCTCACTGACATTAATGTTTGCTCACTTCCAGAAGAGTTAGAAACTTGAAATTTGGTAGCCCTACACATATAGCTTTTAGGCTGTAAACCATAGAAAAATTCCAAAAAAAGTATTTTTTTTAAGTTTTAGCCCTATAACCCCCGAAAAAGGGCACGTTCACTGACATTAATGTTTGCCCACTTCCAGATGAGCTAGAAACTTGAAATTTGGTACACTTATGTCATTAGGCTGTAAACAACAGGAAAATTCCAAACAGTTTATTTTCATGTCGATAATCGATGTTTTTTTACATCCATGGAAAATAACCGATGTTTTTGCTACATCGATGTTTGTCCCCGACATCGATGTTTTTGTAACGAAAAAAATTAATGGGCTACCTTGGTTCTACGATATAATTTAAATTACAGGAGCTTAATTTCCCAAAAGAATGATTTTTTACAACGATAGTTTTCATGGAAATATTTCTGTTGGTTTGTGAATTTTGCCTAATTTTCTGATACCATGGAATTTTTAAAGGGTATGGTCCACGACTCTACTAGAATTCCACGCGTCGTGCTGCAATCGTTATGCGGGCCCTCGGTTGGGAACCAACACTCCCATTGGCCGGCGGCCATTTTCCCAAAGGCTTCTCCAGTGCTACCAATAGTTCTATATTCTCATGCTTTCCATTTGAGTTATATGGTTAGGTTCCCCCGTTAGTTTATGATAAGTACCGCACTCCAAGCTCCCGGTGTGAAGGGGGTCTGATGGAAGCTTGGAAGGGGGTCCAGGGGCGCAGCCCCTGGTGGGGCTTGGGGGCAAAACAAGAAAGGGATCCGGGGCTAATGCAAAGTTACCGTCCTCGGTTGAAGGGGTCTGGCGGAAAGCAGGAAGGGGGTCCTGGGGCGGTATTCTGTAACTTTCGTCACCAACGCATTGGTGTTGTTGAGAGCTCAACAACCGACAGCAAGATACCAACGGCCAGAGCGTGAGCGATTCTGTAACTCCCTGTTGGTATCTGGAGAACCGTTGTTGAGGCCCACCAATAACTTTGTGAATTTTCGTGAATGTTGGCAATGAAAGTAGCTATGAGAAATCTGTCTTAACAAACTGCAATGAATATCATTGGCTGATGGAGTGCGGGAATGTGATTTCATAATTTCCAAACTGGGCGGGAGTTTAATTTCATGTATATATTTTGAAAGTGGGCGTTTATATTACACGTACTGTCATGTTGCAAGACGCTTATAGGGGGAAAAGGCGGATTTATAATAATAGGAGAAATTCGCAAAATGCCAATGGTTTTTAGTAATGTTTACTGTCATATATATATATATATATATATATATATATATATATATATATATATATATATATATTATATATAATAAGGAGGGTATCTCGGGGAATCCAATTAGCAAATTCCGCAATAGTTTGCCAATGTCTGATTTAAATTATGATTATAAAAAAATATGCAATCTCGAAGTAGTTATATAATTCCATTGCAACTCACCTTGTTTGTGTGAAAGTATTCATTTTAACGATTAACAGAAAGTAAGATGTAGCCCTTTTCAGAATACTCATTTTAACAAAATGTTGCTGGATTCATACTCAGTGAAAGGAATGAACTTTCCAATCTCTGTTCAAATAAAAGTTAGTCTCTCAGTATAATATAATTATTGTGTATGACATTCTTGTAATGTAAATTGGTTGTATAAATAAAGAGAATGTCCTTAACACATCACATCCCCGAAGGATACACAACCCAAATAAAATATATTTATTGTACTCTCATAACTTTCTTTACTTTAAGCATGCACAATACATTTTTCTCACTTCACATTCTGATAAAGACTACACTTTAGAGATTTTCTTCGAAAAAATATTTCAAATAAAACTTTTAGCACGTATTCAGAGTGGGTGGCTTATAACTACCCTAAAGAGAATTTCTTCGAAAAAAGTTTCAAATAAAGTTTTAAATCCAAGTAACTTATAAGCAACCCATGTGCAAAATTTAAACAAATCGATAAAATCGCGAAAAACTAACATTTTTTCATGTAAAGTCCCTTTAAAAATAAGAGAAACTTGTCGCCAATCCTTGTGTCACATCTTCAGAAGGTACCCAACCCAAATACAAAAAAAAATTCTTACGATTTTCCATTCTGGAGCTAGGCTGTTGACACACTACCACACAGACATGTTTCCGAAAATAGTAATTGGGGATTCAGAATACCTCAAAATGTGTATTTGGGCTAAAAACTCAACTTCAAAGTTGGGGTCGAAAACAATACTTCCTTTATCTGTATTACCTATGGTACAGGCAGAGAAAGTAAAAAAAAAAATTCAGTAGAAGTTTTTACTTAATTTATAGAACACAAGCCAATTATAAAATTATTTTTATATAGATAAAGCAAATAGTAAAGTTTAAGCAAATAAGAGTATCTTATCTTGCCTACTGCTTTTATGACATTTATAAAACCCTTGAAATAAATTAATTGCGTTTTAGGTTAACTTAAAATGAATTCATTAGTATTTAATTTACACAGTACTTTGAAACATTACAATTGGCCTCATAGTTGTTCATAATTATATATTAATTTAAATAACACCATAATATCACTGAAAAAGTGTCTTAAGGGGCTCATACACCAAGAGACCATGCCCAAGCAGGCATTGCAGTAACTGTTCGATATCTTCAACACTATTTGCAATAATAAAATGAAATTTTGGACATTAGAAGTATACATTTGGCGGTTGAAATGAGCACAAAAATTATTACAGTGTCACAAATATGAAGGTTGATATTAGAAAATTATTTTATTTTTCAGCATGCGATTAAGCCTAAGTAACATGATTTCATGCAAAAGTTAATCTGATTGGTGTAATATTTTTTTTATTCACAGCTGACTCTATAATCTCGAGGATAAACCATCAATTTATACTGTGGTATGCCTGATACAATTTTCAGGCATTTTAAAATTTCAATATAAAATTATTACGAATTTTTTCACATCATGTTCACAAGTGAAATAATCTTGTGTTGCAAATACATCAGATTATTTAGGTTTATCCTCTAGAACACACAAAAAACTATGGGTGTGCAAAGTTTCATGCAATTTGGACCATTACTTTAAGAGATATTGTGCCTTTTGTGTTGAAAATATCAAGTTATGGGAAAATGGCTCTGAAAATTCAACATGCATTTCAACTTACATAGTATAAGCCACACCCACTTGACGGAAAATCACGAGATACAATATAGCTCATATTATTATAAAAGGAATTAGAGGGAATAAAATAGATGGTTTAAATTAGACAAAAAATTGGTAAAGCCAATATTGTAGCTAGATTTAAATAATATTTTCAATTACAATAGGCTACATTGGCAGGGAGGCATATTTTTTGTGCAGTTAAAAACAGATGCTTCTCTAAGTGTGAAAAGTTTTATAAACTAGTAAACGCTATATAGGCTACCAGTATATTTAAAAGTAAGGACAATGTACATCATATTTTGCTGAGTGATATAGTACACACACACTTACAAAGTAAACTTTGGTACAAAAAAACTATTATATGTATCATGAGTTCATGGCACTTTGCTCAGTTCTAATAAGCACAGTCTTCGTCATTATTTCCTGAAAATTACAAAAAGCCAACAACATCTCACTACTTGAAGCATTGCTTGAGTGGGATGTTTTTCTCAATTGCAAATGACCTACTTGTGCACTGTTCTTTCGAATGAACTGAACAAAATTTTACACTACATTAAAAAATTTAGGCCTACATAGAGGTGACACCCATAAGTGTTCGTTAAGCTTATTATTGGTGCATATTATGTTGTCCACTCTTTAATGCAGATCACATGGATTACAATTCCAAATCTGAAACAAGATAAAGTAAAATAATTAATATTATGTGCAATTATGCAAACATAACCTCAAACATGCTTGTTGCAAAATAAAATTATGTATTTAGTTTTTATATTGATAAAAACATATTAACAAATACTTAGAATCTATTCATTAATGGATATATACTGTACCTTCTCTGTTATTACGAAAATATAGCTATTGACACCATCACGAAGTCGCCCAAATAGGATATAAGCGGCCATTGTATCACAAATATGTCGATATTTCTGCAAATTTTGCGATATTTTGGTACTTTCGAGTTGTTGTTGAGCTCACCGAGGGGTTTGGAGCCGTCGGTGTGTCACCAATATTTCCAGCAATATATTGGTGTGATTTCAAGATCGATACTTGACACCAATAGTTACAGAATAACTTTTTCTAGTTACATTGGTGTAATCGTAGTTGAGAGCGTTGGTGGAGTTACAGAATACGGCCCCTGGGGCTTGGGGGAAAATCTGGGGTAGATATGAAGTAGGTACCTCGGCCTCGATACCGACTGAGCCATTGAGACCGGGTTTTTACCGTTAGGTTTCTAGTATTGGATTATCAGCACGTGACCGATTGCATGAAAACAGAACATCGGCCAGCGCATGGAGATTCGTGTTTTGCCAGCAGTTCCCGGCGCCATTTTAGGTTAATTTTGTCCCTACTTCTTCACGTTTTTACTTATATTTAGGACCTTTGAACAAATATATGGTGCTTATAAATGGAATCTATAGGTTTTAAAGGATAATATAACATCAAATTTGGTCGTTTTCCGTGCTTTTAAAATAAAAATATCACTTAAAGTAGAGGTGGACCAAAATTACACATATTTTTTTTTTGTCTGTCTAAATACATCGATGATTTCAGGTCGATATTATCGTCATATCGATGTTTTCAGGTCGATATTATCATCATATCGATGGTTATTTCCGATTTTAACCTCGATATTTTAACTATCGATGCTCATCCCTAATTGAAAGCTTAATTTTACAACTGTTATTTTATTTCGAGGGTCCCTACCTAGAGCCCCAGCCTTGGCTACGGCCCCAACCGGGGGGGGGGGGGAGATAAGAGGGCATTCCCCTACAAGTGGGAAGTGATCTGGCGATTAACTACGTAATATAAAAAAAAGTAACAGGTAACGGTTATAAATAACAGTTACTTTCGTGTAACTGTAACAGTAACGTAACTGTTCCAAAAAAAGTAACAGGTTTCCATCTCTAGTAGCAGAGTGCAGACGTTGAACGAAGAGCACCATGCTGCATGCAAATACTCTCAATAAGAATACCGCCCACTCTACTCTATTCCCTTTGTTCAAACTGTCCACTAGCACAGAGGTGCCATCTGTCGAGTGGGAATGGGCAGCAGTCTCAGAAGCTACTTAATGAACCTATATATCTGCAGAAATAAATTTGTTTTTCAAAGTCCTGATGACACAGTAACTTATTTTTGTGCTTGATTATGCAGGAATTAGGTCGGGAAATAACACAATTTACACTACCGCTAAACTAACTTAATTAAATGACGATAACGCTAATTTTTTAAGTAAAACTTCTTTAGCTGCGGTAGGGGTAAATCGAGAGCTTGTGTAACGCTCAAAATCGTCACGAAATTAGTGAGGTGTGACGGAACGGACTGCACAAAAAACAATTAACTCAATGATTAGGCTTATCCAAAACTGAAAAAGCCCAAAAATTAAAAATTAAAAAATCCAAAATTTAAAATGTTAAAAAATCCAAAATTAAAATATACAAAAAAAAATCAAAGATCCAAAATTTAAATAATCTAAAATTTCAAAATCAAAAATTTCAAAGAACCAAAATTAATAAGTCCAAAGTTTTAAAAAATTAAAAATTAAAAAATCTTAATATCCAAAATTTAAAACATAGATATCCAAAATTCTAAAATATAAAAATAAAAAATCCGAAATAAAAAATAAAAAAATACACAACTAAAAAAATTCAATGATCTAAAATGTAAACATCCAAAATTAAAGAATAAAAAGGTCAGAAATTTAAAAAATCCAAAATCTAAAAGGTCCAAAAACCTAATATTAAAAAGTCCAACAATCCAAAATTTAAAAATCCAATAATCCAAAATTGAAAAAATAAAAAAAAAGTTTTACTTCTGCCGCATGGCGTTCCACACACACTTTGTTTTATTAAGTATTAAAACTAATTGTTTCACTTTAATACATTTTCGTGAAAATCAGCTTTAAATTTTAATTCATACGATTTGCAAGATACTTTCAACAATATATACTTTTTTTTTAATTTGAAATTTTTACATGTAAACAATTCGGATGGTAAGCCAATGAACATCCGAATGAATCAGTCTTGTACACACTCTAATTAACGATTTTACTTATTTCACTCTCAAAATAATTATTACAACCATAGACGGCACATATCATGCCACCTACATAACCGGACATTTTCTTTAGGCCTATGTTGTATTTATTATTTTACTCAGGGGTGCCCACCCCCAAAACTTCATTGCTCACCCCACAAACTTCATTGCTCACCCCCAACCCAATTGCCTGTCGACAAGAGCGCCCATATTATAATTTGTAGGGGGGGCAATTTTTTTAATTAATTTATTTTTTGTCGCTCTAACTTCTTGGGCCACATTGTATTTTATATTAATAATATAATAAGTAGCCAGAAAATAATTGCGGGGAGGGTCGGAAGTGCCGGGGGGTTTGGAATACCCCCCAAAAAAGGGGTCGGGGGTCCATCCCAGAAAATTTTTAAATGTTGAATTAATGAAAATCACATTTTACGCTATTTTAGCACTCAAAAACTAGTTAAGAAATTTGTTTACCATACTCTAAGACATGCCAATGTACACAAAAAAATGTTACCTAACTCGGATGTCCACCCCGGGAAATTTTTAAATATTGAACTAATGAAAATCACATTTTACGCTATTTTAGCACTGAAAACTAGTTATGAAATTTGTTTACCATACTCTAAGACATTTCAATGTACATAAGAAATCATTACCTAGGTGGGGGGTCCAGCCCCGGAAATTTTTAAAATATTGAATTAATGAAAATCACATTTTACGCTATTTTAGCACTAAAAAACTAGTTAGGAAATTTGTTTACCATACTCTAAGACATGCCAATGTAAACAAGAAAATGTTACCTAAGTCGGGTGTCCACCCCCGGGAAATTTTTAAATGTTGAACTAATGAAAATCATATTTTACGCTATTTTAGCACTGAAAAACTAGGTAGCAAATTTGTTTACTATACCCTAAGACATGGCAACTTAAACAAGAAATTGTTACCTAAATTATAATACTTATTACTATTTATAAGAAAAGTTAAATAGCACATGGAACAGTGGACATAATAGGCCTACTCATTATGTTATGAAAAGAAAATAACTGCTATATCATATTTGACACACCAACAAATCTTGTTTAATTAAATAAATATATTTTTTAAATACAAATATAGATTTTAGGTTTTGACTCTTGGGGTCTGAACCCCCCTTTCCTAATCCACTGTGGATTCTGCTTCCATGTTGTCGATTTGGTAAAACTTCTGCAATTCAAATAATTGTCTTAAAAGAAAAACACCTGACTATAATAATTAATAATATACATTTTTTTCCTTGCCCCCCCCCCGGGTATGGGCGCCCATGGCTGTCGAAATTCTTCTTCTTTATCTTTATAAAGAATTAAAAGAGACCTTTTGAAGTTATAGAACTTGACCGTTTTTATTTTTAACATATAAAACTCTAATTTTGCAACAATTTTCAACCCCCGGCCAGAAAATTCATAACACGATAATATTTCCCCCCCAGAAATTTCAATGACGCAGTCTGCGTCTTAACCCCCCCCCCCCGTGGGCACCCTGTTTTACTAGAATTTATATTATATTTTCGTACACAAAACACAACAGACAAACGTTAACTATATCAGCTGACGAGTAACTGCCCATTCCTGCTCACTGGGGGAGCTAGTAGTAGCGTGTCCCGGAAAAAGACAGAGAGTGGACGGTATTACTTATAGGGATGTAGCTCGCCAAACTTCTCCGACAGATAGCGTGGGTGTACTAGCCGGTATGCGCTAGCCGTCCGTCACTTGTTTTTCCAGTTGTCGTCTGCTGGCACCATGCTTTTAAATGGCGTTCCATCTTCCCAGTCCGAAAATATGTTCGTAATTTTATATTTTTATAGAGTTCACGAGACTACTATACATACTTCCTTGTCTACTGGGCCCTTCTAGAATGTTTAGGTGTCAAAAAGACGAAAGAAAAATTACAGCAGATAGGTTCTAAATAAGACTAAAAAGGAAGGATTACCTAACAAATATTATGAGAAATTTCCGATATAGACAACGTTACTTTGTACTCGACTTGCAGTAATATGTTATCAATGTATGAATATTTATATGCAGTGTGGCGATTGGATATTCTTTAATATTTAAATTAATATTAAATTTGCCGGAGCATCGAGAAGATGTAATGGGCCATTTAAAAAGAGAGTAAATTACAAATGAAAATAAATTAAAATTACGTAGTAACACAATGATAATTACAGTACATTATGTTAGTTTTATACCTTTGTTAAACTGTATCTTTATTGCACCTTTGTATTTAAAGATCACTTCCCTGTTTAATTTATTTAGTTATTTTAGGCCTATTTATTTTACTTTGCTGTATAAATACGTGTATATTACTGTAGCCTTCTATTGAATCTGAGATCAAAATATAAATTCTGTGATTTCTAAATAGTCAAGTTAGATTAACGGCTTCGAATAAAAATTGTGACCATAGCGTTGCCAATTTAATAGGCTACATAACTTAACGTAAATTCTGCCTTTATATTCTGCTATATCATGCTATATTTTGTCTCACAGCTAGAAATGAAAATCATGTAACGATGGCCTAGCATACCGATAATAAAAGGAATAAGAAATAATGAGGAATGAGAAGATAAAAGGTTTAATCGACTGTCAAGTTCCCATCTTTTTTCACTATTCTGGGCAGGAAATGGTAAGTTTTCGTGTTGTAAACATATTTTAAATATTTTGATTTTGAATGCGTTTTTAGTATGACGGTATAGGCTAAATATGCATTTGATATAGAAAATAAATAATATTAAAAATGTCTGCGAGTACGCACCACATATATCAGTGTTTATCACGTATATCAATTAGTATTTTACTATCTGAACCCTAGATGTACATTCTTTTAGTTACTTTGAATCATACCCAATCGCCAAATTAGCAGCACTGAATATAAATATTTATGTCTGCATAACATCTTGTACGTAGGGAACATAGTAATGTAGTTAATAGCGGGCTTTTCTCACAGTATTTCTCAGCTTATTCTTCCTTCTTTTCGACTTATATAGCGTCCATCTTTTGCAATTTTTCTTTAAGCTTTTTCACGTAAATATAATCCTGGAGTGTCCAGTATACAAAGAAATGCGCCTAGTAGCGCTTTACCCGCTACAAAAATAGAAAAGTTGGAATGTATTTTTCAGTCTGCTTCTGCTAAGATGAAACTCCATTTAAAAGCATGGTACCAGCAGACGTCAACTGGAAAAACAAGTGACGAACGGCTAGCGCATACCGGCTAGAGCAGTGGAGACATCTGTTGATCCTAGTTCGATACATCCCTGAGAGTATTTAATAATGTAGGGAATGCGCACAATGTGCATGTATAGTTAGCTTTTGTTTTGACTTAATTCTGTCAGGGTCATTTTCCTTTGCCTACAAATAGCTGCATGATATCTTTCACAGTGGAGACCGCACCACTTACAAATACACTCCGGATCCGGGTCATGAAAACTTCCAGTTTTACACACTCTGTGATGGAACCCGTGCGCAGCGAACCTTGTCACTACGTGTCTCAGTTCATATCCCCCACGTATCCATTCTCTGTTGATCATTGCATCGGTCACATAGAACTCTTCCCAAATTGTGCTTCTCTTGTTTTGGAGTTCCTGTAGCAGTTCATTGTACTTCCCTGTAGATGGCAGCTGTAACTTCACCCTTAAATCCTCAATGAAGAAGGTTTCCCTTGCCAGAACATATACCAATCTAGAAGGCGTAAACTTTGACATCTGTAGTGCTCTTTTCAAAAATCTCGCTTTTAAATTTTCCAGCTCCTGTAGGTGTCCTTTGGACAGGTGATCCCAGATGATTTCCAGGCCACTTTCACCTCAAACAGTTTCATGGCTGTTTCCAGTGATAGCATTGGGAGGTGTTTGATGTCATTAATGCACCGTACAGCTGCTATTAACCTCTCTCTCATATGTATTGAGAAGGTTGTTCCCGATACTTGGATTGTTATTCCTAAGTATTTGTAGGAGTTGCTGATTTTCAGTCTTTGACCTTTGCATGTAATATAATCCCTCTCCGGCAATTTACCACCCCTCCTGAAAATTACAACTTCTGTTTTGTTTGTGTTGAGGGACATTCCATTATTCTCTGCCCAGTCTGCTATTAGATCCATAGCCGTTTGAGCTTCTTCTAGGCTATCCGACGCTAGAGCCATGTCATCAGTAGGGCCCGGATTCTTATGTAATTACATATTCTATTCCCTTACTTGTAGACTACTATAAATGAAAAATGTCGGCTATTTGAGCTTCTGTTATGATTATTAGTTGGGTTTCATTTTACATATTTTTACATATTCACAGTAATACTACATATTTTACATATTATGTAAAAAATGTAACATTTTTGAACATAAAATCTAGGAAACCAGAAAAAATTATATATTTTTGTTTTATTTTTCATTAATTTTCTTCTATAAAGAAAACATTTCAGTTGCCAAAAGTAAGGATAATTCTTCTAATTTTTGTGAATTCCAACACAAATGCAAAATGTAGTTCTCAATGCCTCAGCTATCTATATTAGCACTTATTGTTTCTCAGAACTTGGGCTATCCAGGTTTTTTGGTCTTTGTACTCGTACTACAAATTGAAACCAGCGAATTAGGAAGGATTGCAGTCAGGTTTCAGGTAGCAAAAATACCGTTATTTG
This sequence comes from Ectobius pallidus, assembly GCA_964059195.1. Taxonomy (NCBI): domain Eukaryota; kingdom Metazoa; phylum Arthropoda; class Insecta; order Blattodea; family Ectobiidae; genus Ectobius; species Ectobius pallidus. The sequence goes on from CAXKWD010000009.1 coordinate 32,794,775, forward strand.
CACGGTACAAAAGAGTTTTTCTAGGAAGTCTTAAGGCTGAAGTTTGCATAGGGCTTGAGGACAAGAACTTTTGCTACAATACATATTTCTCCACAAACTTAAGTGCATTACATTTTTAAAAATATCTGTAAAGCATTTTTACTATGGCTGTAATTTGGTAAATCACTTAAGTTTCACCCACTGTCAAAATTAAAGGTAGCGTGTAGAAGCTTGTGTGAACATTTTCATATATTTACGGCATTGAAAATATTAATTTAAAACTACATATATTTTTAATATTACATATTTTATTACATATTTCCCTGATATTTACTACATTTTTATGTACATATTTTGCACTTTGATATTACATAAAAATCCGGGCCCTAGGACCATAAATGTATGACTTGACCTTCGTGGTCTGCCTCGTTATTTCCTTCATGACATCATGAGTGAACACATTGAAGAGTACCGGACTTAACGGATCTCCTTGCAACACTCCGTTTGTTTGTCGAATCCATGTAGACCTGCTAATATTGTCACTTATTTGGACATAATTTTCTGCCATGATGCTGATCACTAATCTTGTTAACCACGAATGGCCAATAAGATCTTTTAGTTTCTGTAGCAATTTCGATCTATTCACCATATCGAAAGCTTTAGAGTAGTCTATAAATATGACATACATTTTGCCATGCTTCCTGCCACTGCCTTCTATATTTCTTACAAGCCATAATGCTTAAAATCTGGCAACACAGGAGGTAGTCCTATCTGTGGTGGTCTGTGAAAGCAATTGAACACGTTTTTAATGCAGATAATGTTATTTACCACAAATAACTTACTGAATTTATTTAAGCCAAATCAGTAGGCCTATATTACATAGCCTATACTTGTGATCTACATAATAACGTAACGTGCGGTGATTTCCATACATCTGAAGGAATTCGTAGTTTTCAGTGTCTCATTGTACGTTACGATGTCGCGTTTTTTCTTATTTTATTGGTAATAATCTCACTTATCCTATTAGGCCTACGAGCTCTGTTATTTGACCCACAACAGAGTCTACTTTTATTAAGCTGCTACACTTCTCTGGGTCATTTTGTACCACCACTGAACTAGTTGTCTCAGGTATAATATAACCTAGAACACTGATATCTATCTTCTTGCCACATGCACTTTGTGGAAGACTATGCCCATTGTCTGTCACTGAAAATAATAACTTTGCCTGATTCCTTGGAAGCACTCGGCTTTCCGTTATTTGCTGTCTAAAAGTCATCCATTCGTTCATCCTTGGCTCCAGTGGTGAACTGTGTTGATTCGCCAGGTTAAGGTTTGAATCCCGTTCATTGGCTTCACCAAACTGTAGGAAAACGCTGAATCGATTTTCTAGTAGTAATATTGGGAGAATATATTGCATATACTACGATTTGGCGTCTACCAGATTTAGATGAATTAGGCCTACTGTGTGCAGCTTGATAAAAGTTCATACCAGTAAAAGCAAATACTCTCAATAAGAATACCGCCCACTCTACTCTATTCCCTTTGTTCAAACTGTCCACTAGCACAGAGGTGCCATCTGTTGAGTGGGAATGAGCAGCAGTCTCAGAAGCTACTTAATGAACCTATATAGCTGCAGAAATCAATTTGTTTTTCAAAGTCCTGATGACACAGTAACTTATTTTTGTGCTTGATAATGCAGGAATTAGGTCGGGAAATAACACAATTTACACTACCGCTAAACTAACTTAATTAAATGACGATAACGCTAATTTTTTAAGTAAATATTTAGATTACAAAAGCGGGCAATAAGAATAATATGTGGAAAGAAAAAAAGGGAATCTTGTAAACCACTATTTGAAAAATTAAAAGTCCTCACTCTTACAGGGGAGTATATATACTCTGTTATGTGTTATGTAGTGAATAATATTGATAAATTTCAAACTAATTTTAGTGTACACGGACGTACTACCAGAAACATGAATGATCTACACAGACCAAATATTATGTATTCAAAGAAAGAGCAAACCTTTCAAAACAGCTGTCAAGGAATTTTTAAGAACTCACACCTTCTACAATTTGGAGGAATATTTCCAGCTTAGATAAATTTGGCAGCTTACAGTTTCTGTAGGCCTATATTATTGTTATAGCATGCATGTATTTTTTGATCTGACGTGTTCTATATCCTTGAGCCCCGCTCAACACAGGATCTACAGGACGAGATATCTACATCTACATCTACATCTACATCGCTATTGTGACTCGGCTGTTGTATTTATTGATATACGAATGGCCATTTTCACGCGACGGTGAATCTATGAATCCGTTTTAACACTCAAGTGTAGATCTAATCATAAGTTATGATTATGCTACCTGCAACGTCATGGATGTATGTGTGAATGTGTATGTTAGGTTCCCCCGTTAGTTTATGATAAGTACCGCACTCCAAGCTCCCGGTAAACATAGAAGCTTGCGGCCATGTTTTTCAATGTGACCATTCACAATGCATCACGTAAACGTGAAACTTAAACGTAAAATTAAACGTAACGTAGAAGCTTGCAAACACCAAGCTTCTGCGTTATGTTTATGCGAAAAATAACGATACAACCAATCAGAGAACAGAACAGGAGACGGAAGTGGAAGTAGCCAAGACATGGCGTGTATAAATGAGAAACCCGTCATTATGATAAATGGCATCCTTTATATAAAGATGCGGCATTGAAGGAAAATATATGAACAATTCCCCAAGAAATTAACTACAGTAGTAAATACAGCACATATAATATTCTGTTAATTGTTATATGTCTGCATACGGTTGTTTGATGTAAATTTTTAATGGCCTACACACTGGATTTCCATGATCATCGTGACCATGATACTAGGGATAGGGATCATATAAATATAAATTTTGCTAGGTTAAGTAAAACCCAAAACAGTTTTAATTATTTAAGTGCTAAGGTTTTTAATAAGCTGCCACTTAGTGCTAGAACTGCTACACTTAATCGTTTTAAAATAGTTATAAAAATTGGTTAAAAACTAAATGTTTTTACAGTATTGACGAGTATGAAATATCCAGTGATCTCAATATATAAACAGGATACACAACAGCTGTGCTTTGGAACTGCATAAATCGTGACGTTCACTTTTTGTTAAGTTGGCTACTCCGTACGTATTGGTGAAGTGTGCTTCCTATGGTAAACGTATATAATGAATGCGTTTTTGTTATTTTTCATGACAAAATGGTCAAATATTGCGTGGAATATGGCTCCACAGAGCTCCAGAGAAATGGAAGTGGACTTAGGCCCCTTCCCCCAGCAAAATTGATCAAATTGATGATATAAAGATTAATAGTGACAAACAGGAAATTGTGAAATCAATCAAATATCTTGGTGTTTCAAATTGATGAAAAGTTAAATTTTAAAGAACATTATGAAAATACTATACACAAGTTAAAGCAAAAAGTTTCTATATTACGAAGAATAAGATATATCGTGCCTAGAAGAGTTAAACTTAATATCTTCAATGCTATTGTTAAGCCACATATTCAGTACTATAATTTTGTTTTTGCAAACGCAAATGTTGAAGTTATATCAAGAATACAAGTAATTATTAATTCAGGCCTAAGATCTATTTTAAACCCTACTTATTCTTGGATTTCGATTAAAGATATGCTTCTGGAGCTTGATATGGTATACTTTAAAGATCAAGTGTATATTGACATGATGACTTTTATCTTCAAAATTGAAAACAATTTATTACCAAACACTTTTAGGGAGTGGTTAAAGAAGAATGAAGAAGTTCATTCATACAGCACACGAACAGGAAAAAACTACTTTTTGGATTATGTGAGAAACAGGAAATCTCAATTCATGGAAAGTGTATCTAAATATAATAAAATTAAGACTCATATCAAATCATCTTCTTCAACATATACATTTAGAAAGAAACTTAAGAGTGCAATCCAACAAGAGTATTAATGTTCATACGAGAAGACTGATTTTTATTGAATAATGATGTTTTTATTATTAGCATTAATTGCTATCTAAAATACAACAACAACAACAAAGCTACGAACACGACTATTTTTTACTTCTTTTTCTATGGCTAGCCTTTTTGTCTTTCAGATCGTCTCCATGGGCAAAGCTATACGAAAAAATAAAAGCCAGAATAAGGGAGCGAACTCATGTAGTATTTAATGTATTTATTTATTAAATACAAACATATATTAGTCCAAAAATATTAAGTTAACTAATTAGCAAAATACAAATATGTGCATAATTAAAAAAGTAATGAAATGGGAAAATGGTCATGTTTAAATATGACAAAAATTAGGACATGTTCTATTTTTCATCAGTTGAATGATGCATTTCAGCACAGTATCCAACTACGCATCTCCTAGTAACCTCTCACAGCAGGAGACCAAAACATTGATAATAGGAGTCAATTTCTTGTAATTGGTAACACGTCAAATATGCAATATTTGTATTTAATACAAAAATTCCGATGAGCAAAAAAAAGGTGGAACATTAATTTTTATATTAGGGTGGGGCATCACTAGGGGCCCCCATAGTAAGTGGGGCCCGGGGCGGACCGCCCCGCCCTAGGAACGCCACTGGTCACCCACAGCGAACAGTACATTAAGCAGCAGACACCTGATTGCTATAATGTCAAGGTCTGGTGCACTCGTAAAATTACTAAAAGATGCTGTACCATCAGTCTTCAATTTTCCAGGACATCTTCAAAAAATTATTGTTCCAAAAAGACAAGTGGTTCGTAATGTGGTTAGTAGTAGGCCTACTTTAGGTACCATGTAAGAATATAAATTATGCAATTTGTCAGTCATGTAAATATAACTTAGTATTCTTATGCATGTAGGCCTAAATTTTTCATGCTAGTTTTTAATCGCAGAAATAAGAGGAAGCAGAAGTTTTTGTATAAGACCTCGCTCAAAATTATACGAAAATAGATAAACAGACACAAACAGATGACCTCCCACCATCTCCTATCAAAACAGAATTGAGAAAAAACAAAAGGCTACTGACGATTGTCTGTTGCAAGAACAAGAAGATAAATAGCATGGCTAATTAATTTCAGATTTGAAGAAAAAGGAACTTCTAAGTAGTATTAAGACTTTAAGTAATTTGAAATTTCATTTCAGTGGCTTCCCTTTGCGCTAGTCTACAGGAAGGATTAAAAAAAGTAATAAATAATGTGAATTGTATCCAGTACAGTAACGGTACAGTTGAAGGTCACGGTTTATGCATTTCCAAAGCACCTAGCACAGATTTTGCCTATTCTCTTTATATATAGAAATGAAGCATAATATCGCAATATGTAGGCCTAATGTGAAGTTATTTTAAATTTTTAAATGCGAGTGTTTACAACTGTTTACCAATGCACATTCACGCCTGATTTAGATTAAAGAAATATTTTTACCAAACCATTACAATATGAAATTAGTTTTGTTATGTACTTAAAAAGCATCAAGTAGTTTATATTGAAACGCTTCATTCATAAAAGTTTTTTAAAACGCCAATACATCTTCATAATTCCATTAATACACATGAGTTTGTTAGAAGGAGATACGGGATAGGAGCTAAATTATACGTTCACTTTCATGGCGGACCGCGAACCCTGTCGTCACGATTTTTCATCATGCAGTGCTACCTCCAGTATGTAATAGAGCTCAATGGAAATATCTGACATGAATGATATAAGGCTCTAATTTTATAGTATTCTTTTTATTATATAAATAGTTTTGTATATTCTTTGGAAAATGTCTATTACAACTGTATATGTTGATCTAATGACAATAAAAATGAATGAATGAGTGCATGTTTAATAGAAACATGAAAGTATTTTCGTCTGCTGCGGCCATTTTATCAGCTGTTCACATTCTCGTTTGTGATTGGTTGTTACCTACGTTTAAGTTTTCATTGCGAATGCTCAATGCCATGCTAACCACAGATATATAGACAAATACTCTCAATAAGAATACCGCCCACTCTACTCTATTCCCTTTGTTCAAAATGTCCACTAGCACAGAGGTGCCATCTGTTGAGTAGGAATGGGCAGCAGTCTCAGAAGCTACTTAATGAACCTATATAGCTGCAGAAATAAATTGGTTTTTCAAAGTCCTGATGACACAGTAACTTATTTGTGTGCTTGATAATGCAGGAATTAGGTCGGGAAATAACATAATTTACACTACCGCTAAACTAACTTAATTAAATGACGATAACGCTAATTTTTTAAGTAAAACTTCTTTAGCCGTGGTAGGGATAAATCGAGAGCTTGTGTAACGCTCAAAATCGTCACGAAATTAGTGAGGTGTGACGGAACGGACTGCACAGAAAACAATCAACACAATGATTAGGCTTATCCAAAACTGAAAAAGTCCAAAAATTAAAAATTAAAAAATCCAAAATTTAAAAAGTTAAAAAATCCAAAATTAAAATATACAAAAAATAAAAAATCAAAGATCCAACATTTAAATAATCTAAAATTTCAAAATCAAAAAATTCAAAGAACCAAAATTAATAAGTCCAAAATTTAAAAAATAAAAAATCCAAAATAAAAAATTAAAAAATACAAACTAAAAAAATTCAATGATCTAAAATGTAAAAAAATGTAAAAATCCAAAATTAAAGAATTAAAAGATCAGAAATTTAAAAAATCCAAAATCTAAAAAGTCCAAAAACCCAATATTAAAAAGTCCAACAATCCAAAATATGAAAAATCCAAAAATGAAAAAATAAAAAAAAAGTTTCACTTCTGCCACATGGCGTTCCACACACACTTTTTTTAATAAGTATCAAAACTAATTGTTTCACTTTAATACATTTTCGTGAAAATCAGCTTTAAATTTTAATTCATACGATTTACAATATACTTTTTTTTTTAATTTGAAATTTTTACATGTAAAACAATCGGATGGTAAGGCAATGAACATCTGTATGAATCAGTCTTGTACACACTCTAATTAACGATTTTACTTATTTCACTCTCAAAATAATTATTACAACCATAGACGGCATATATCATGCCACCTACATAACCGGACATTTTCTTTAGGCCTATGTTGTATTTATTATTTTACTCAGGGGTGCCCACCCCCAAAACTTCATTGCTCACCCCCAAACTTCATTGCTCACCCCAACCCAATTGCCTGTCGACAAAGGCGCCCATATGATATTTTCTAGGGGGGGGGGCAATTTTTTTAATTAATTAATTTTTTGTCGCTTTAACTTCTTGGGCCACTTTGTATTTTATATTAATAATATAATAAGTAGCCAGAAAATAATTGCGGGGAGGGTCGGAAGTGCCGGGGGGGGTTTGGAATACCCCCCAAAAAAGGGGTCGGGGTCCATCCCAGAAAATGTTTAAATATTGAACTAATGAAAATCACATTTTACGCTATTTTAGCACTAAAAAACTAGTTAAGAAATTTGTTTACCATACTCTAAGACATGCCAATGAAAACAAGAAAATGTTACCTAAGTCGGATGTCCACCCCGGGAAATTTTTAAATATTGAACTAATGAAAATCACATTTTACGCTATTTTAGCACTGAAAACTAGTTATGAAATTTGTTTACCATACTCTAAGACATTTCAATGTAGGCTACATAAGAAATCATTACCTAGGTGGGGGGTCCAGCCCCGGAAATTTTTAAAATATTGAATGAATGAAATCACATTTTATGCTATTTTGCACTAAAAAACTAGTTAGGAAATTTGTTTACCATATTCTAAGACATGCCAATGTAAACAAGAAAATATTACCTAAGTCGGGTGTCCACCCCCGGGAAATTTTTAAATGTTGAACTAATGAAAATATTTTAGCACTGATAAACTAGTTAGCAAATTTGTTTACTATACTCTAAGACATGGCAACTTAAACATGAAATTGTTACCTAAATTATAATACTTATTACTATTTATAATAAAAGTTAAATAGCACATGGAACAGTGGACATAATAGGCCTACTCATTATGTTATGAAAAGAAAATAACTGCTATATCTATCATATTTGACACACCAACAAATCTTGTTTAATTAAATAAATGGATTTTTTAAATAGAAATATAGAATTTTAGGTTTTGACTCTTGGGGGTCTGAACCCCCCTTTCCTAATCCACTGTGAATTCTGCTTCCATGTTGTCGATTTGGTAAAACTTCTGCAATTCAAATAATTGTCTTAAAAGAAAAACACATGACTATAATAATTAATAATATACACTTTTTTCCTTGCGCCCCCCCCGGTATGGGCGCCCATAGTTGTCGAAATTCTTCATCTTTATCTTTATAAAGAATTAAAAGAGACCTTTTGAAGTTATAGAACTTGACCGTTTTTATTTTTAACATATAAAACTCTAATTTTGCAACAATTTTCAACCCCCGGCCAGAAAATTCATAACACGATAATAATATTCCCCCCCCCCCCAAGAAATTTCAATGACGCAGTGTTATATTATTAAATAAACAGATGCGCAGTGTATGATATATTATATTTAAATGAACACATATAAAGTAACATTGAGACAGAAGAACACATATAAAGTAACATTGAGACAGAAGAACACAGTCAACTTTCCCATAGGCAGTCAGAAGCGGAACTCAACTTAACCCACACACGACTTCCTTGATACTACCATTACTATAAGTTCGAGTTCGAGTGTTTACATAGTACCAACATAACAGTGTGTTAAATTGCTAATACCAACACCCCCTCTCAATTTAACACATATACCAATACCCCCTCTCAATTTACCATATTTATATATATATTTAAATAAACCCCAATCAATTTAAATTTGCACTGCACCAGTCACATAAATTATAAACATAAATAGTTCACTTCACTGAGTTTCTTCACTTGATGACACTTTCTCTCATCAAGTCTTTAAACAGCAATCCATCTCCACCATTCCAAGGAAAGTTCACAGCTGGAGACTGAATTACTGGTACAGGTGCACTGACGTTTGCCACATTAAATACTGTCTGTTCAATTTGAGGATTGTATATCACTCCAATCGCTGCACGAAGAGTGCTGAATTGAGTAGCAAGCAAAGGTTTTGTTAGAATGTCAGCCTTTTGCTTGCTTGAAGGAATGTAGGTCACTTGTATAACTCCCTTTTGTTTTTCATCCTTGACCAGTTGATACTTTATATCTACATGTTTCAAACGTTTGTCTTCCCATTTGTCAAGGCAGTAGATTGTAGATTGATTATCCTCAAAAATTGTGATTGGCTGGTTTACCTCAATTTGAAAATCTGAGAGAAGGTTCTTTAACCACAATAGTTCCATAACAGCATGTCCAATTGATACAAATTCAGCTTCTGTTGAGGATTGAGCAACAGAAGTCTGCTTTCTTGTAACCCAAAGCACATTTGCTCCAAAAACTTCAAACATAAAGCCTGAAGTAGATTTCCTGTCTTCAGTATTGCTAGCCATATCAGCATCTGCATAGCAAACCAATGTAGAAGTTGATTTTGATTGCTTTGGAAAATAAAGTCCCATGTATACAGTTCCTCGCAAATACCTTAGAATTCGTTGCAGTCCAAGCCATTGTTGTCTAGTAGCATTACTTTGAAATCGGCTGTAGAAATTCACTGCGAAGCTAATATCAGGGCGAGTAGTTAACATCAAGTACATTAAACATCCAATTAATTCCTTGTAAGGTTTAGTAAACACAATACACTCTCCTTCAAGTTCCTTTATTGGATTCTTTTCTATAGGTGTACTAGCTTCTGAACTGTCAAATCCTTTTCTTTGCGAACATCCTTTTGCAAGGCGAGCCTTGTATTTTTCAATGTTTCCAGAACTATCAAGTTTATCACGAAACACCCACTTGTTGTTAATTACTTTCTTTCCAGGTGGTAATTCTGTAAGTGTCCAAGTATTATTTTCTTTTAATGCATCTAATTCTTCTTGCACTGCTTTCTTCCATTCCGTGCAATCAGATCTTTCTTCAATATCATTAAAACTTTCCGGAACATCACAGTCTGTCACTGCAAGCATGCTTATTTCACTTAAATCTACCTCATAGTCATCAAGGTAGGCTGGCTTCTTCCTTTCTCGATTTCCACGTCTTAACTCTCGTTCAGTTTGTGTTTCACATTCAACATCTTGTTCTCTTTCAGAGTTGCTTATAGTTGGTTCTTCCTTTGGAGTTTCATCATTACAATACAATTCTATGTTGTCATGCTTATTTTCTTCAATAAAGTGTCCTTCAGCAAATATGACATTTCTTCCTTCAATAACTTCCTGTCTGTTTGGGCACCACAGCCTATAACCATTATGACAGTAACCGACTAAGTACAGTTTCCTTGATCGGCCTTCAAGTTTTTCCCCTCTGAATTCCTTTGGGTTATGTAAGTAGGCAAGTGAACCAAATACCTTGAGTTTACTTACATCAGGTTTATGTCCATACCACAATGTTGCTGGTACACTGTTTGGTAGAGCGACGGTTGGGCTTCTGTTAATGAGATAAACAGCGGCCTTTACTGCTTCGGTCCACAAGTTCTTTGGAAGTTTGGAACCTAAAAGCATGCATCTGGCTTTTTCCATAATAGTTCGATTCATCCTCTCTGCTACACCATTTTGTTGTGGAGTATGACTAATTGTGCATTCATACTGTATTCCTTGTTCCTGAAAATACAGTTGCATCTCTTTGGAAAGAAACTCTCCTCCTCTATCGCACCTAAAGCGACTAATCTTAGTCTGAAAGTGAGCAGTTGCATAGGCTTCATAGACTTTAACAAACTTGAAAACATCACTCTTCTTTTCCAGAGGATAAATTGCAGTAAAATGTGTAAAGTCATCAATTATTGTAAGGGCGTACCTTTTTCCATCATAAGATTCAGGAGTGATTGGTCCAAATACGTCACTATGAACTAGTTCCAGTGGTCGCTTTGCTCTATTTCTTGTTTGATTATGAGGCAACTTACTCATTTTTCCTTCAATACAGGTTTCACAGATTTCTTGTTCCTTAACTTCCTTTATTCCATCCACCATTGTGTCAAGTTGAAGTATTCCATTTTTACTGAGATGACCAAATCTCTTGTGCCACAATTCTTGACTTTCCGTTGTAAGACATGCACATTCCTTACTTGTCTGTAGTGTTAACTTGTAGAGCTTATTGTCACAATAAGCAGCTGCAATTAATTTAGGTCCTTTTGTGATCAGAGCTTTACCATGTTGAAATGTTATTGTAATTCCATTCATTTCCAATTTCCTCACTGACAATAAGTTTTGGTTTAAGTCTGGAACATATAAAATGTTAGATATGTTCACAGTATTCCACTGGCCATCCTGATAGGTGAATAGTTTCATTGTTCCCCTTTTAGTAGATACCAGCGTCTGACCAGATTTAGCTACATTAATGTACAGAGGTTTTATGTTCTCAATGTTTTGAAGATGCTCAAGTGAATTTACCAAATGTTCAGTAGCTCCAGAATCAAGCAACCAATTAACTTGATTTGTTCCATTAGATTCAACTTCCTCTTCCTTTTCAGCCATGCTTAGAAAAACAAACTCACGTTCTTCTTCAAATTGCTGTCTTTGAGTATTGTGAGCAGTGCCAGTCCTACTTGCAGAAAGAGGCTGCCACGAATTCCTGCGTGCACTAGGACAGTCTTTTCTTTGATGTCCAAAACCTCTGCAGTTATGACATCTAAAACCATTTGATGTATTTCCAAAATTGGCATTACTATTGTTGATGTTTTGTAGGCCTACCTTAGATGTTGTATATGAGGGCCTTGAGTTATATCGCTGAGTTCCATGTTGTTGATTTCCTTTAGGCTTTCTGTAATTAGTGTAGAAAGCTGTAGTTGATTCATTCCTCTGCGGTCGTATAGGTTTTTCCTGAAGTTTCCTCTTGGACTCCTCATCTAACAATCTGTTCTTAACAAAAGGTAAGGTTAGTTTTTCACCATTTGCAGACAATGTTTCAATTGCTGTGACTACCATACCATACTCTGAAGGCATAGTAAGTAATAGGTAACATATTATATCAACTTCATCAGTAGTAGCTCCTGCAGATTTCAATTCCCTGATCTGACGATCAAACTTCAGAAAATGGTCTTCAAGTGTTTCTGAATTCGGATTATGTTGCATATCCGATGACAGTAGTGTCTTTCTTGCTTTAAGTTGATTTGCTATTCCTTTTCGTTGAAAAGTATTCTCCAGGATTTTCCACACTTGAAACGCTGTTTCTTTTTCTCTGCAATATTCCAAATAATTGTCACTTATAGCACTGATTATAAGACGAATACACAATTTGTCTCGTTGTCGTAACTTATCATTAGCTTTCTCACGGGCTGTCTTTTGTGCTTCTGTTTCATCACTTGTTGCCTCGGCGTACTGTACATTCCTTTCAATATGAGTTAAGAGATTTTTCTCATCAAGTAACACCTCGAGTCTGAATTTCCAATTGTCGTAATTTTTACCATCAAACAGTGGTATATGGTAGCGTTCCTCGTTCACGCGAATCCTTTCTTCTGCTGCTTGGTCGGCGGCCATTTTCCTTTGTTCTTGAGTCACGTACTTGCAGGCACTCGGTATAAATCCTTCCAAAATAGATTTGTTGAATTTCCAATAAACTGTAAACTGGATTTAGTCTGAAGTGGTCCTGGGCCCATAACCTGTTATATTATTAAATAAACAGATGCGCAGTGTATGATATATTATATTTAAATGAACACATATAAAGTAACATTGAGACAGAAGAACACATATAAAGTAACATTGAGACAGAAGAACACAGTCAACTTTCCCATAGGCAGTCAGAAGCGGAACTCAACTTAACCCACACACGACTTCCTTGATACTACCATTACTATAAGTTCGAGTTCGAGTGTTTACATAGTACCAACATAACAGTGTGTTAAATTGCTAATACCAACACGCAGTCTGCGTCTTAACCCCCCCCCCGTGGGCACCCTGTTTTACTAGAATTTATATTATATTTTCGTACACAAAACACAGCAGACAAACGTTAACTATATCAGCTGACGAGTAACTGCCCATTCCTGCTCACTGGCGGCGCTAGTAGTAGGGTGTCCCGGAAAAAGACAGGGAGTGGACGGTATTACTTATTGAGAGTATTTGATATAGATGCTAACGTGTGCGTTTATGTTTACATGCTTACGTTTACGGTTAATTTTCTATCTGAATGGGCCATAACTCCACCAACGCTCTCAACTACGATTACACCAATGTTACTAGAAAAAGTTATTCTGTAACTATTGGTGTCAAGAATCGATCTTGAAATCACACCAATATATTGCTGGAAATATTGGTGACACACCGACGGCTCCAAACCCCTCGGTGAGCTCAACAACAACTCGAAAGTACCAAAATATCGCAAAATTTGCAGAAATATCGACATATTTGTGATACAATGGCCGCTTATATCCTAATTGGGCGACTTCGTGATGGTGTCAATAGCTATATTTTCGTAATAACAGAGAAGGTACAGTATATATCCATTAATGAATAGATTCTTAGTATTTGTTTTTAGTGTTTTTATCAATATAAAAACTAAATACATAATTTTATTTTGCAACAAGCATGTTTGAGGTTATGTTTGCATAATTGCACATAATATTAATTATTTTACTTTATCTTGTTTCAGATTTGGAATTGTAATCCATGTGATCTGCATTAAAGAGTGGACGACATAATATGCACCAATAATAAGCTTAACGAACACTTATGGGTGTCACCTCTATGTAGGCCTAAATTTTTTAATGTAGTGTAAAATTTTGTTCAGTTCATTCGAAAGAACAGTGCACAAGTAGGTCATTTGCAATTGAGAAAAACATCCCACTCAAGCAATGCTTCAAGTAGTGAGATGTTGTTGGCTTTTTGTAATTTTCAGGAAATAATGACGAAGACTGTGCTTACTAGAACTGAGCAAAGTGCCATGAACTCATGATACATATAATAGTTTTTTTTGTACCAAAGTTTACTTTGTAAGTGTGTGTGTACTATATCACTCAGCAAAATATGATGTACATTGTCCTTACTTTTAAATATACTGGTAGCCTATATAGCGTTTACTAGTTTATAAAACTTTTCACACTTAGAGAAGCATCTGTTTTTAACTGCACAAAAAATATGCCTCCCTGCCAATGTAGCCTATTGTAATTGAAAATATTATTTAAATCTAGCTACAATATTGGCTGTTACCATTTTTTTGTCTAGTTTAAACCATCTATTTTATTCCCTCTAATTCCTTTTATAATAATATGAGCTATATTGTATCTCGTGATTTTCCGTCAAGTGGGTGTGGCTTATACTATGTAAGTTGAAATGCATGTTGAATTTTCAGAGCCATTTTCCCATAACTTGATATTTTCAACACAAAAGGCACAATATCTCTTAAAGTAATGGTCCAAATTGCATGAAGCTTTGCACACCCATAGTTTTTTGTATGTTCTAGAGAATAAACCTAAATAATCTGATGTATTTGCAACACAAGATTATTTCACTTGTGAACATGATGTGAAAAAATTAGTAATAATTTTATATTGAAATTTTAAAATGCCTGAAAATTGTATCAGGCATACCACAGTATAAATTGATGGTTTATCCTCTAGATTATAGTGTCAGCTGTGAATAAAAAAATATATATTACACCAATCAGATTGACTCTTTGCAAGAAATCATGCTTCTTAGGCCTAATCGCATGCTGAAAAATAAAAAAAATTAATTTTCTATATCAACCTTCATATTTGTGACACTGTAATAATTTTTGTGCTCATTTCAACCCCCAAATGTATACTTCTAATGTCCAAATTTTCATTTTATTATTGTAAATAGTGTTGAAAATATCGAACAGTTACTGCAATGCCTGCTCGGGCATGGTCTTTTGGTGTATGAGCCCCCTTAAGACACTTCTTCAGTGATATTATGGTGTTATTTAAATTAATATATAATTATGAACAACTATGAGGCCAATTGTAGTGTTTCAAAGAACTGTGTAAATTAAATACTATGAATTCATTTTAAGTTAACCTAAAACGCAATTAATTTATTTCGAGGGTTTTATAAATGTCATAAAAGCAGTAGGCAAGATAAGATACTCTTATTTGCTTAAATTTTACTATTTGCTTTATCTATACAAAAATAATTTTATAATTGGCTTGTGTTCTATAAATTAAGTAAAAACTCCTACTGAATAATTTTTTTTACTTTCTCTGCCTGTACCATAGGTACTACAGGCAAAGGAAGTATTGTTTTCGACCCCAACTTTGAAGTTGAATTTTTAGCCTAAATACACATTTTGAGGTATTCTGAATCCCCAAATACTATTTTCGGAAACATGTCTGTGTGGATGTGTGTCAACAGCCTAGTTCCAGAACGGAAAATCGTAAGATTTTTTTTTTTTGTATTTGGGTTGGGGACCTTCTGAAGATGTGACACAAAGATTGGCGACAAGTTTATCTTATTTTTAAAGGGACTTTACATGAAAAAATGTTCGTTTTTCGCGATTTTATCGATTTGTTTAAATTTTGCACATGGGTTGCTTATACTAGGAGTTAAAACTTTTATTTGAAACATTTTTTCGAAGAAATTCTCTTTAGGGTAGTCATAAGCCACCCACTCTGAATACGTGCTAAAACTTTTATTTGAAACATTTTTTCGAAGAAAATCTCTAAAGTGTAGTCTGTATCAGAATGTGAATTGAGAAAAATGTATTGTGCATGCTAAAAGTAAAGAAAGTTATGTGAGTACAATAAATATATTTTATTTGGGTTGTGTATCCTTCGGGGATGCGATGTGATGTGTTAAGTACATTCTCTTTATTTATATAACCAATTTACATGACAAGAATGGCATACACAAAAATTGTATTATACTGAGAGACTAACCCTAGTAGCACACTTCGTTGGCCCAATGTTGGGAAATGGTCGCCATGTTTCGTTGGTCAACGGTTAGGAATGTCCGTCGGGGTTCGGTTGGCAAAGTGCATTTTACCCAACCAATTGCCAACTGTAGCCAACCAATATCCAACAAAATCCCAACAGTTGGGAATGTTCGTTGGCGATCTGTTGGGCCATCATTGTAATGCCAACTGTTGCCATCCGAATTCCATCCATAAGCCAACCAAAATCCAACGATTTCCCTACATTCCTCCATTGGGTTCTGCTTTTTGCCTTGGTTTCATGTTTATTTTGTCACAATTAGGTAGTTGATAAAATATTTACCCCAGCAACTGCAATTTAAGAATGACTTATAAATCCATGCAAATCTTTCGCACTTCACCCCTTTTGATAATAGTCCAAGAAAACCAAGTATTTAGCCAACTAATAAATTCACTCATACAGATTCACAAAACACAGTATACAGTTCATATGTTGCTCTTAATTCAACCGTATACTGTATTTTGTGAATGTATAAGAATGAATTTATTAGTTAGCTAAATGCCAAGTTTTCCTGGGCACCTATCAAAAGGGGCGAAGTGCGAAAGATTTGCATGGACTTGCTAATCATTCTTAAATTGCAGTTGCTGAGGAAAATATTTTATCAACTACCTAATTATGATAAAATAAACATGAAACCAAGACAAAAAAGCAGAACCTAATGGAGAAATATAGGGAAATCATTGGATTTGGATGGCTTATTGATGGTTATACAGTGCTTTCACTGTACGACTAGGTTGGGAATCGCACGGGCTGCTCCACCGACACAGGTTAACCGCATGCGGGGCCAGATCACGGTACTCCAGGCGAATTGATATATTTCCGTAATTGTAATCACAATAAAATATGAAAATATAAAATAAAAATAAAAACTTACCTTATCACAGGAGATGTTGGAAATGCCGTCCTTCTGCATCATTACATCTACGTCACCTTTTGATGAAATTGCTATTGACACGCAGTAGTTCTAATGTATAATTATGTTGTGGCATTTTTAAAACACTTCAAGCAAAACTAAAAACTACTTTAACCATAAGAAAACACAAACACTGCTGTAATAATTATTCGTGTGTGAACACAATCAGATCACATGCTAGACTTCAGCGGTGAGACGAGGCATCACTCTGGAGCTTGATGCATGAGTCACGGAGTCGGCCCGCGCGATTGCTGGCCAAGTCGTACAGTGAAAGCACTGTAATACTAATGGTCGAGAACTTCATCCAATGAGGGGACAAGGCCTACTACCCATGTTGCAACTTCTTCCTCCATTCTTCTACATTGGCAGATGGTTCTCTTCATGGCTGAAACCGCTATTTCTTTATCAAATGGCTCCTCGTCTTCATGAGGCTATGTGCACCTTGGTCCAGAATTCTATACCTCAGAAAAATGGTGATACATGGTATAACATAAGGAAAGAATCTTGGCTATAGGCTAAATAAAATTCAGAGAAATGAATAATGAATAGTTTATTGTTATTGCTGCTTTACAAGTTATGGATAAGTCAGATATATATATATATTATGAACTACATAACATGTATTAATAAACTTCATTTTTAAGCAATGTGAGAATAGTTGATTTATGTAAGTTGATCTTTCCACCTTATGCCCTCAATATAGTCTAGGAAATCCAAGAATGTTACCATTAACGTTTACAATATTATATGGTGTTAATCTTTATATTCTCATATAAGTAACAATGTGCAATCTTTTAGCCTACTGTGATTACTTAATTTGTCTTGTGACCAGTTTTAATAATAAATTAGTATTGCGCACAATGTGCATTGTGAGTAAATCAGTCTTCGCAGCAGAAAGCGGTTAGGGATTCGTTTGATGTAGATGTAGATGTAGATGTAGATGTCTCGCCTCTTGCAGTTTAGTGCATGGTACCTGTCGCATGCTTCACCACATTTAGTGCACACGCATCCCGCTCCTGGGTCGTGATAATGTTTAGTGGCACACAAAACTTAAAATGGACACCGTGGACTGAGAATCTTGTCGCCGCATGCCTCAGCTTATATCCCCCCTGCATCCATTCACGGTTCACAAATGCATCCGTGTTGTAGAATGCCTCCCATATAGGCCTAGTTGCCTTCTTTGATTTCAAGGCCTCCAGGGCACCTACGTACGCCTTCGTCACAGGCAGTAACATTTTAACATGCAGCTCCTCAATAAAGAATGGTTCTCTTGCCAGTTCATAAATAAGACGTAATGGTGTATATTTCGACACGCAGAGCACTCTCTTTAGGTATCCCGCCTTCACTTTCTCCAAGAGTTCCAATTGTTTAGCTCGTAGGTGAGGCCATACATGTTCTATGCCATAGGTCGCCACTGGTTTGACTTTCAGGTTAAAGAGTTTTACTGCCGTTCCAATAGATAGTTTGCCGGGATGGTTGATGTCTGTTACCAGTTATAGCATCACCATTATTAGGCTTATACGTTAGAAATATAATCAACTCTATCAAGTAACTTCCATTCTATTTGCCTGTATAATTTATAAAACATAGTTCATAACAGGGTTAAAAGGCGTATTTACATTATGTTTGAAAAACAGTCTAATCTGATTAGCTTAACCTGTAAGAGCTTTATATCTAAAATGCTGTTCCATCTATTCCTATAGACCTATGCACTTAGATTAGCTTATTCATTATCAAATAATATTTAAAAGACTTCAATATAGGCTTAAAAAAGCTTTAAAAATTTGTGTAAAATCTCTTCAAAATTCATAATAATTCTATTTATTATATTCTTAATTTACATTCAATTACAATTTTGACTGTAAGATGCAGTTTATAACATAATCTGAGTGTGTTCGAAAACAGGCTGCTTAGGAAAATATTTGGGCCTATGGGAGAGATGAAAATGGGGACTGGAGGAAACTGCATAACGACGAGCTTCATAATCTGTACTCGCCACCAGATATAGTACGGGAAATTAAATCACAGGGAATGAAATGGGCTAAACATGTTGTGCGTATGGGGGGGAAAGACATCTAAAAAATGCTGAGTGGGAGACCCAAAGGGAAATGACCACTTGGAAGACTTAGACGTAGGTGGAAAGAAAATATTAGGATGTAGATTTAAGGGAAATAGGATTTGTGGGGGATAGTAGGATGGAATTAGTACAGAATTGGGTTGAATGCCAGGTGCAAGGATATTTTATTTTTATTGCGAAATATTAGGTGACATGCCAATCGCAATTACGCATTACCGGCGTTGAGCAGCGGCTACAGGCATGACGGCATGACCTGCGGGGAAGCGTGGCAGGTGGCATGCGGGAAGCAGCCAGGCGAGTGGAAAGGGGAACGCGTGGGGCACAAAGTTCCATTATTCCCATTTTATTCCATAAACTAGTAATATTTTACTTTTACAAAGACTGATGTTAAGATCATTAGCGAAATTGATTAGGCCTAAACACAACATTTTAGAGTTCATTTTAAATTGAATTCTACAAACTGTAGCCTATTGGGGTTATAACCAAAATTGTGACTGAATGTAAGCCTAAATTAAGAATAGAACAGATAGAATTCTTTAGAAATTTGTGAAGAGATTTTACATGATTTCGTAAAGATGTTTTAAATAACCTAATCTATTAAGTGCACATATAGGCCTATAGGGATTGATGAAACAATTTGATGGAAAAGAATTCTAGCAATCAAGTTAAGCTAATCAGATTTAGACGGTTATTCAAACATAATGTAAATGCAAGTTACTTGGTAGAATTGATTATATAATTAACGTATTAGGCCTAAAGCTCTATCCACAATGTGCAGTTGGCAGCCTGTAGTTGGTAGTCAAAGTAAAACATGCGGTGAGTAATGTACGCCATTCACAAAGTACAGTTGCAGTCAGCAGTTGGTATTTGGCAGTCGAGAAATTCATATTCGACTACCAACTGCAAGTTACATATTACGAGATTGAAAATTATTTACTAGTGCAAAGAAATAGATTAGGTTACTATGAAAAGCAAGATGTGTTTATTATAGCCTACATATTGTGCACTATAAATCGATTCCTTCCCATTATTTGTACTGTAAAATGTTTCCCTAACCTCAATGTTAACTGCAGCTTTCAAGCGGCCAACTGCACATTGTGGATAGAGCTTAATAATGATGGCATAATTGGTCACAAGACAACTGGGTAACAAATTAATTAATCAAAGTACCGGCAATTAAAGGCTAAAAGTGCACATTATAACTTATATGAGAATATAAAGACATCATAATTAAATGTTACTGGCAACATTCCCTGAATCAAGAATCAATTTACTGGATTTCTTAGACTATATAATGAGGGCATAACGTGGAAAGACTTACATAAATTTATATAACATGCGTTTACATGAAATACTAAGGCCTACTGTAACATGCACGGTATAATAAATCGAAATACTTGATTGTGACACATAACTGCATGCTCCATATATGCAGGTTTGAAATCTTGAAAATCCCAATTGATCTTGAGAACTGTTCCAATTTAGTTGGAATCTCGTTGCTTATGCTCCTCCTCTGCTTTGATTTCCTTCTGCCTTGATTTCAGTAAATCATCTGAAACAAATAAAGGTACCTCAACAATTATAATGTAAATTTCGTCACAGAAGAAATTCAATGTGAGACATAATAAACCTCGTGCTATTCACTATATTGCTCCTAAACTAACATAAACGTTCCTAACCTAACAAATCAGCGGAGCTTGGCTGGGGTGCAGCATAAATCTATCTTTTGCCGAAAAGCTTGCCACATCTTTCAGTCTAATAAATAAGAATCGTTGTAGATATTTTGTTCAAGTTGTTCACGTATTCCCTAATCAGTGTGTTTGGAATGAGGCCTATATGTTGGTTGCTAATTCCTGGCTATGCCCCTGCGAAACTAAATGCATAGATCCCATGATTCTTTCATCTTCCAGTAGAGTTAAATGAAATTAACGTACCGGTAATATTCAGAGAATAAACAAACTTACCTTATCTTATCTGATCTTCAAACACATATTCTAGGCTTCTTCCACTCAACAGCTCAAGATGGCGAATGCACGCTAGCGTCTCTTCAACGGCAATCCCCGGCAATCCCCACAATGCACCGGTACGAGGCGCGCCGGAAATTGCCGAATATTCGTGTGATTATAACTTTTCGCATACAGGTAACACATAATGAGTTCGAATAATTAATGAACTAACACTATTTTATTTTATGAGAATTAAAAATTTCACGCTTATAATGTTATTTCAACACTTTTTAATTTTAACATAAATGCGATCACATTACAACGACATTTTTTGTTGGGCCAGCAATCATAACACCAACGGTAGGGCGTGCGCGCATTGGGCCACCGTCATAGACCCAACGGTAGGACTTAGCGCATGACGCAACGGAAACGTACATTGGGCTAACCGAGGAAATTACAACGAACGTTTTCCCAACATATCCCAACCATGCCAACCAAATCCCTCCGTTAGGCCAACGAAGTGTGCTACTAGGGAACTTTTATTTGGACAGAGATTGGAAAGTTCATTCCCTTCACTGAGTATGAACCCGAGAACCTTGAATCCAGCAATATTTTGATAAAATTAGTATTCTGAAAAGGGATAGGCCTACATCTTACTTTCTGTTAATCGTTAAAATGAATACTTTCACACAAACAAGGTGAGTTGCAATGGAAATATGTAACCGCTTCGAGATCGCATATTTTTTTTATAATCATAATTTAAATCAGACATTGGCAAACTATTGCGAAATTTGCTAATTGGATGCCTCGAGATACCCGCCTTATTATATATTAAACAGTAAACATTACTAAAAAACCATTGGCATTTTGCGGATTTCTCCTATTATTATAAATCCGCCTTTTTTCCTATAAGCGTCTTGCAACATGACAGTACGTGTAATATAAACGCCCACTTTCAAAATATATACATGAAATTAAACTCCCGCCCAGTTTGGAAATTATGAAATCACATTCCCGCACTCCATCAGCCAATGATATTCATTGCAGTTTGTTCGGACAGATTTCTCATAGCTACTTCCATCTCAACAACACCAATGCGTTGGTGGCGAAAGTTACAGAATACGACCCCGCTCTGAAACAAAATTGCTCATCCGGTAAGAATGAGTCAACTAGTTTGTCTATTTTCCTTGTTAGCAGTCTTGTGAGTATTTTGAATGCTGCCGATTCTAGAGCGATTCCTCTATAAGATTCGGGGTTATTCGTGTATTTGGTTCTATATATCTACCTCACAGATATAGAGGAATAGATCGGCAGCGTCGTATCCTTAACTGCAGGTGGCAGTGAAGCCGAGTCAGGGGCGTAGAGGGGCAAGGGAAGCAGTGCCGACGCCATATTGGTATCACCAACGTTTCCGCTTAAGTACCACGTATTCATTAAGGAAAATTGTTTTTCTTCCTACATAATCCCGAATATATAGTGAAATGGTGAATCACAGTGATGTTTGGGAATCCTGTAATTTCAAATACATACTATACCACTAATAACGGAGGTCAAATTAACATTCACTTATAAATTTGCCAAATTGCTATTGCTTAAACTGGGTCTATTACGGCTATTTTCATTCAATACTGGTTTACGGAATAATTGTCTGGGGAAACTGCAGCGAATGGGAAAGCATCTTCAAAATAAATTAAAAATCATACGAATTATGACCCATTCATCCTACAGGGAATCAATCAGGCCACTCTTTAGAGATCTACAAATATTAACATTTCCTTCAATGTATTTACTAGAGCTTCTAACTCATGTACATATTAATTTTGACCAATACAACACACAAAATCTCACGAACACAACACCAGAAACCGAGTTGTAAAAATTCTGTTCCCATAGATTAACCCTCCAACAGCATACACCACAATACATGGGCAAAAAAACATACAATAAAATGTAAAACGAAACAAAAGCATCAAATAGCAGACAATTCAAAATTAAAATTTAAAACTGGTTTTTGCAAAGAACATATTACTTAATCAGAGAATTCCTTGAATATGAGGTTAACATATAATTATAATTAATAAAAAAAAGTGTGCGTGGAACGCCACGCGACAGAAGTGAAACTTGTTTTAATTTTTGGATTTTTTCAATTTTGGAATATTGGATTCATGCAGCAATCACTGTTTTTTTGTAGCTGCTTCTTCTAGCCAGGGCCATAGCAAGGTCCTTCTGCGCCCTCCAATACTGGGAGTTTGAACAATTTTTTTTTAATTTCTATAAAATTGTTTATTATTTCAATATAAAAACACTGTTATTATCAAAGAAAACCTAAACCTCAATTTGAAAATGAATTTTGGATTGTTGGACTTTTTAATATTGGGTTTGGACTTTTTAATTTTGGATTTTTTAAATTTTTGTTCTTTTAATATTTTTATTTTTGGTATTTTAGATTTTTAGCTTTGGATTTTTTAAACTTCAGATCATTGAATTTTTTTATTACTTGGATGTTACATATAATTTTTTATTATTAATTATTAAATTTTGACTTTTTTGAATTTCTTTTTAAATTTTGGATAGGCCTATTTGGTCTTTTTAATTTTTATTTAAATTTTGGACTTTTTTACTTTTTAATTTTGGAATTTTGGATTTTTTTAAATTTTGTATCTCTGAATTTTTTTTATTTTGGATTTTTTAATTTTTGGATTTTCGATTTTTTTATTTTGGATTTTTACATTTTTTAAATCTTGGATAACCCTAATCATTGAGTTGATTGTTTTCTGTGCAGTCCGTTCCGCCACACCTCACTAATTTCGTGACGATTTTGAGCGTTACACAAGTTCTCGATTTACCCCTATCGCGGCTAAAGAAGTTTCACTTCAAAAATAGTAAAAGAAATCATTCCATTTTCAAGCACTCATTAATAGCACTAGAAAGATAATTACATTAGTGTTAGATTTTCCTTATTTGTAATCATGATTTACACGTAATATAGTATAGGCCTAAGCTAGAATATTTCTAGTTTGTAACTTTAGCAAGTATAAGCTCAAATTGACGAGTCACCAGTTTACCAGCCAAAGCTGAATAAATGTAAAAGATATGTGACTATAAATTAACATTAATCCTACAGAAGCATCTTCTGTGTACAGACTTAAGACTATTAGGTTCTACATGCACTTTGGCACTTTTGTTATATCAGTTTACCTGATTTTATTATAAGTTAGTGCATAAGTGTGACGTCTATTGCTGTAATGGCCGAATGACAATAAAACTGTATTTATTAATGTATTTACTAGATTGTGAAATCCAATTAAAACAGCTTTAAAAAGCATTTCTTGTTTGATTCCCGCGCCCGCTTCTCTTCCTTTCGTCAGATTGTTGGTGATCGCAATATGGCGACGCAGCGAACGCGTTGGCTTCATCCCTCCCCTTACGCTGCCGATCTATTCCTCTATATCTGTGATCCGGGTGTAGACGGATTATGCAACGAACATCTGCAGTTGTCGCTACCCTACCTAGAACCTATCTGGACAAAGTTGATGAACCAATGCCTAGAGTCAGGAAATATCCCTATCACATGGCGGAAGTCAATCATAAAATTGCTATACAAGGGCAAGGGTGATGTAAGTAGACCTGAATGTTACAGGGGTATAGCTCTGGAATCGGTAGCATTTAAGATACTTACCAAACTTTTAACTCAGAGACTAAGTGCCCTGGTAGAACCATTATTACCAGAAGAGCAGTTCGGGTTCCGGAAAGCTAGGGACACATTAATGGCTGCAGAATGCCTTCTAAAGAGTATACAAGAGAGACTGCAAAACCACGAAAAGAAATATGTCATCTTCATAGTGAGGTTGGTACGCCTGGATACACGCGAGCAGTACGAGTTAGCCGCTCCAGGTAATTTGCGCGTTAATTATAGAAAAACACCGGCATAAATAGTAAAGTGTACAATAGTGAAAACTACAAATCAAACTGCATAAACAGAATTATTATCCGATAAGAAGACACCATAAATAGTCAACAATTTGGGAAAGTTTAACCACCAGACACCAAACATCGCCATCTTGGAATTCGGAATCAAGAACGAGCGTAAAAATGGACGTAAACACACTTCTTAAGATCATCGAAATTCTAACGGAAGACCTACAGACAGCAGCAATCCTAAACGAGCAGTTAACCTTGGAGAATAAACATCTGAAGCAGGATCACTCAAACTCCAATAGGCCAAACTCAACTTCAGAGGATGAAGATACCTGGACTACAGTAGTGAAACGCGGGAAAGTAATCGACTCCAGAAAAGGGCAGCCAATTCCGACTATCATCAATCGTTTTGCGATTCTCCAGAATTTGAATGAAATTGAAAATAGAGAAATTAAGCCTACAGAACAAGTACCGGTACTAAAGAAGGCAAATGGCGGGAAAGTCAAGGAAAACACGGGAAAACATCACAATGTTATAGTGATAGGAGACAGTCATTCTCGGGGAATTGCAGAAAGCATCAATGAATCCAGCAAAGTACCTGTGAAAGTGATAGGCTATGTAAAACCGAATGCCGTTATAAAGGATGTGACAAAAAGTGCTCACAGAGAAATCAGAAATCTCACAAAAAGTGATTTTGTTGTAGTATGGGGAGGAACAAATGACATAAGCAAGAACAAAACGAGCGAAGGAATCAGAAATCTTACTCAGTTTGTAAGTACTTGTGCCCATACGAATGTACTTGTTGTTAGTGCACCCCACAGGATTGACCTGGCAGATTTCTCAGCTGTAAATGCAGATGTAAGGACATTTAATCTGAAACTAAAGAAGAGGATGGACAGTTTCAGAAACTCTTCTGTCATTAATGTAAATCTAGACAGGAGAAGCTTCACCAGACATGGACTACACCTGAATAAGCTTGGAAAGAAATTAATGGGCGAGACCATAGCAAAGGAGATATCGCGGCTTACCACAAGTCTAGTCAGGGACTCGATCTCCATGGAATGGACCGACAACAGCAACAAAAGAACTGCAGATATCAAAGATCCGATAGAAAGAATCTACAACAGCCAGGATACTACAGATATAGGAGTTCCAGAGGGGAGAATCGACGCCAGCCAGGATGCTACAGATATGGGAGTTCCAGAGGGGAGAATCGACGCCAGCCAGGATGCTACAGATATGGGAGTTCCAGAGGGGAGAATCGACTCCAGCCAGGATGCTACAGGTCTTCGCAAATCGCAGAGGACAAGGAAACCAGCAAAAAAGCTAAGTGATGATTTTTTATGAATAGGCCAAACTGTAATACGGATATTTCTAAGAGGTTAAGTTTTAATATGCCTAAAAAATCACATAGTTCTGCTATTAAGGTATATCGTCAAAACTGTCAACGTTTAGGCAATAAGAAATTAAATCTTGAAGTATTGTTAACAGATATTGATTTAGACATTCTTTGTTTTACCGAACACTGGATGTCAGAAGATGAACTAGATTATTGTGCTCTAGCAAACTATTCTTTAGTTTCTAAATTCTGTAGGAAAAATAAAAAAACATGGTGGGTCTTGTATTTTTGTTAAATCTGGTTTGGAAGCAGGCCCCTACACAGCTTTTGAAAACATGAATATTGAAGAACATTTTGAGGCTAGTATGGTGGAACTTCCATTGTTAAAATTGGTTATAATATGTATCTATAGAACTCCTAACAGCGACGTTTACATACTTATTAGAAACCTTGACATAATAGTAAACAGTTTACTGAACAAAGGCAAACAATTTATTGTAATAGGTGATCTGAATGTAGATTTCTTAAATCATAATATAAATATGCACTTGCAATCAATGTTGGATTCATATGGCTTAAAAGCAATTATAGATGTTCCAACAAGAATAGGTGCAACCAAACAGTCAGCTATAGATCAAATAATACTGAATGCAAATTTATGGGAATATAACTTTAAAGTATTAGAAACAGGGTTCTCTGACCATTATGCACAAATTTTAGAATTATATACTCAACATACAAGTAAAAAAATGAATGAATTTAATGTATACTCCAAAGAGGTTAGATTTAGTAATGAAGGAAATATCCAGTACTTAAATTATTTACTTGGTAGGGAAACATGGGATACAGTTTTTGCACAGCTTTCAGTAAATGAAGCTTACGATGAATTCTTAAATACATTTAATTACTGTTTCCAAACAGCCATGCCTAAACTTAAAATTAAATTAAAACTTAGAGACCAGAAAAAGAACTGGATTACATCTGGCATAAGGAAGTCAAGTAGGAGGTTAAGGTTTCTTAGCAAAATAATAAAAGAAGAAAACATTACAGAACCTTTTAAAAACTATTATTGTCGGTATAAGAGAATCTATAACAATGTAATTGCTGAAGCCAAGAGAATGTACAATGATCGTCGGCTTAACTCTTCAAATAATAAAGCAAAAACAATGTGGGAAATTGTTAAAGATGAACTAAGGTCTGGTAAGAAGAATATAAAGAATATACTGATAAACACTAACGGTGAAGATATACAAGATCCAAAAGATGTAGCTGACTTATTCAATGATTATTATGCAAATATATCACAAAATATTTTAAGCAACAATTTACCACCCAAAGATAATAGATCAACTATCCCTATGACCACAAATAGCAGTAGTATGTATTTAAAACCATCAAATGAAGAAGAAATCATATCAATCATCAATAAATTCAGTAATAAAAAATCCTGTGGCATTGATGAAATATCTGATTACGTTATTAAGAAATGCTGCATAAATATAATAAAACCACTAACACACATAATCAATTTATCATTATTGTCAGGTTGTTTTCCAGAAAAACTGAAGATAGCAAAAGTAAAACCATTATACAAGAAGGGTTCACAAAGTCAAATTGAAAATTATAGACCAGTTTCACTGCTTTCAGTATTCTCGAAGATACTCGAAAAGGTAATGCATACAAGACTCATGTCATTCTTGTTGAAACATAATATTATAAACAGTAATCAGCATGGATTTTGCAAAGGGAAATCAACAAATACTGCAATTATAAACTTTCTAAAAAGTGTTTATGAATCCGTTGATAGAAAGGAAACAAATGTAGGGTTGTTTTTGGATCTTTTGAAAGCATTTGATCTAGTAGATCATGACATTCTTTTAGAAAAGTTATCAGCTAGAGGAGTAAGAGGTATACCTTACGCATGGTTCAAATCGTATCTAGAAAATCGCGAACAGAGAGTGGAAATTACCTATAAGCATGAAGATAAAAACGAGGTTACTAACTATCTGTCAAATATAAGAAATGTAAATCTTGGTGTTCCACAAGGTTCTGTTCTTGGACCAGTATTATTCCTAATTTATATTAACGACCTACAATCACACATTAATCATGGGAAGCCAACATTTTTTGCGGATGACACTAGTGTCTTTATAACAGGCTCCGATAGCAGTAATATGAAAACTAATATAAATGAAACAGTAAAACAGATATTTGATTGGTTTCAGAAGAACCGCTTGATAATCAATAAGGAGAAAACAACAGCAATTACATTTCACCATAAACAGAATAAATTCCCTGAACGTTTACCCATAGAATTTGAAGGTGAACAGATTAGCTATACAGACAGCACAAAATTCCTGGGGGTGTGGCTTGATGAAAACTTAAAATGGTTAAATCATATTCAATATATATAAAAAAAACTAAGTAAAACATGTTTCGCTTTACGAGCAATCAGAAAGGTTTCATCGTTAGAAACTACCCGCAATACATACTATGCCTACTTTCATTCTGTCTTAACATATGGCATAATGTTTTGGGGAAATTCACCACATGCCAAAGATATATTCAAACTACAGAAAAGAGCTATAAGAATCATTGTAAAAATAAGTAACACAACTAGCTGTCGACAGTTCTTTAAACATCTGAAAGTGCTACCTTTACCATGTATATATATTTATGAATCAATATGTCACATAAAGACTAATTTAAATTCACTCCTAGTGAATGCAGATGTCCACTCATATCATACAAGGAGAAAAAATGATATTTATAAACCTCACTGTAATACCACCTTGTGTCAAAACAGCTTCATTTATACTAGCCTCCAAATGTATATTTCTTTGCCAGGTTACCTCAAAGAAATATCTGTACTCCATAAATTTAAAAGGGGCTTACTATCTTTTTTGTTGGAAAACTGCTTTTATACTATTAATGAATTTTTTGAAGAATGCCAACAATTTACAACATAAGAGTTATTCAGACAGTGATCTTTGTTTCCTTGTTTCAGGTTCCCAAGACGTCGGCCAGTTTTGCCAGAATAAATTAATCAAAGTTAACCTAATATTATAGACAAACTGTTCTGATTATGTTTCTAATTGTATATTTAAATTGTATATTTTGTAATTAATATTTTAATAATCGTAAATATGTAATATATAAATTTGTTTGTAATTGTTTTGACGCGTCCCATAACATGTACATGTTCAGCTGGACTAAATAAATCTTATCTTATCTTATCTTATCTTACTCCAAAGCTTTTGATACGGTCAACAGAACAAAAATAATAGAAAAATTAGAACATCTCATAGGGCACTCGAACATGACAAGGCTAATATCAAATATACTGGCACACAATCAGGTGCAGATATGTGACGGAGTATCTCTATCGAGCTGGATTGATCAAACAATCGGAGTACTACAAGGGGATCCCGTGAGCTCGATACTGTTCAACATCCTGACACACGACCTTCCAAACAAAGTAAAAAATAGAGCAGAAAACCTAAATGTTTACATGTATGCAGATGACATGGCTCTAACCGCTGATGACATACAACACCTGCAAATAGGAATGGATCTCATCACACAATGGGCAGAGGAAAATGAATTAATAATAAACATCTCGAAGACAGAGTTAGTGGTATTTAGAAAAGGAGGACGTTTAACCCGGGATGACATCATTGTGTGTGGTGAACATACGCTGACACCGAAAAGGAAATTTAAATACCTAGGAATCACGATGCAAGTAACAGGGACCACCTTCACAGTCCACATAAAAGAGAGACTAGCAGCCGCAATTAGAAGCATAGGTGACATCAGACACATACAAAAGATGTCAGTCAGCACAGCTATGGAACTCTTCCGGGTCAAAGTGCTACCCACTCTCACATATGGTCTAGAAATCATTTGGGAATACTTAACAAAGAGACAATTACAGGAACTAGAAAGCATGAAACCAAGGTACTTGAAGAGGGTGCTTGGGATCTCAAAATTCACAAGATCAAGGTACACATATGTATTAGCCAGAGAAACCTACCTAGTAGAAGACCTGAGGATGAAAATGCTCCTGCCAAATACACCGGCATACGAAGAATTGCTGAGAGAGCTGCAGACAAAGAAGGACTCAATTGACGAGAGCTTTTACAGGACAGATGCCATGATGAATAAAGAATGGATGAGGGCAGAGTACGAGCTGAGGCACATAGTAACACGCTTCGCGGTCCACGGCTTTCATCATCGCATCTGCACCAGGAAGACTTACCATCAGACGTGTGAGGAGTGCAAATGTGAATTGTGCGGTGAACAGTGCGAAACTTATCACGCATAAAATAGTTCTGTGTCGCTGATTCAATTCTGCTCAACATTGGATTAACATTGTACCTATAATGCACATTGTGCGCAATACTACTTATTATTATATCTGTGATCTACCGGAACCAAGTTTACATCGTACGAGACTGCGATGAAATTGTAAAAGATGACGTTTCATAATAATGGAAAGCACCCAACATGGAAATATCCCCCTTTTTTAAAACAAAGAGTGTGAGGTGTGAGTACACGTCATGGATTAATCAAATCAACATATTCGACACGTTTGTTGAACCCTGCTGAAATGACACAATTGTGAAATAAATGCGGATGAGACGAGATAGTACTGTGTAAGGTGCAAAAGCCGAATTCTGTATTAATAACAAAGCGATCGGCGTAGTGTTTACTTCACACCTGGCGGGTTCAAATCATAGGCAAAAGGTTGACATAATACTTTACGTTGAGACGGTGGAAATTTGTAACAAGTTTTCCTGTGGTTCTTGGCTTTGGTCTGGTTATTAATCGATTAATTTTACATCCCTTTTCAGTATTGTCTAATTGTGTGTGGTGGGCATACTTAGCCTTAAAACTAAAGCACAGAGGGATTGGATCGACCAGTCTACTGATAAAAAAACCTTGCCTTCATTTTCCTTTTCTCAACAATTTGTTGCTATGGTCAGGATTAGCATAGTACGTAATCTGCTGCATCGAGTTTCTCCCAAGAATCTCCAAGAAGCATCTTTGGCTGAACGATGCATAGTTGTTGATGAAGAGGATCATGCAATAGGAAATGCTAGCAAGAGGGACTGTCATCATGTGCAGCAAAATGGAGAACTTGTTTTGCATAGGGCTTTCAGCGTATTCCTTTTCAATTCTAACAATGAACTGCTCTTGCAAAAGAGAGCGCCACAGAAAGTGACATTTCCAAACCACATAACCAACACATGCTGCAGTCATCCATTATATGAGATTTCCCTAGAGAGAGAAGAGAAAGGAGCTCTTGGGATTCGAAGAGCTGCTTCAAGGCGTCTAAATTATGAGCTTGGCATTCCCACAGAACAAACAAATCCTGATAGTCTCCAGTATTTGACAAGGATACATTACAGAGATATTGGTGATGGACAGTGGGGTGAACATGAAATTGACTACATCCTGTTTCTTAATTCTGATGTTACATTGAAGCCAAATCCAGATGAAGTTAGCAGGGTATGGTATGTGCCACGCCACCAGTTGGATGAAATTTTAAAATCAAAAGAAGCACCAATCACGCCTTGGTTCCGGTTGATAGCTCAGCATCAGCTTCGCATTTGGTGGGACAATCTCCATCAGTTGGAGAAATTTGAAGATCACAGAACCATCCATAGATTTTGTTGAAGAATGAGACTTCACAATCTATATGGTAATGTAGTAGAATCTGTCACTCATGCTCCATACACTGTTTTTGGGTAAACTTCAACATTAGAGTTAGTTGTGATGAGGCGGTCACTGCCTCCCAAATACTACGTCAGATGGAGGAGGCACTGCAGAAGTCAAAACGCGTGCTGAATGTAATATTATAGGGCTGCCAATACTGTAAAAATATAATGTTTTCCATCTTCACCGCCAAATTCGAATGTGTTAAATTCACAATCCTCAACAGTATCATAACTTACGTTAAAGTTGAGATTACCAATGAGCAGATGCACACGAAACTAAAATATATTTCCTGGGTGGTGCAGTCAGTAAGGCAGAGTTTCGAAATTGGCAGGAACAGTTCAGAAGGTGTACACATAATAAATGAGCGACAGTCCCATGGCGGTAGATGCACAAGAATATTAATAAGCAGTTTCTTCCGCACTTCGAGAAAATTCCGATTTTTCCATTAGTGTCACACATTTCTCGCAGAAAAAGAGGGACCTATTCAAAGAAAAATTCATTCTGTGTAGGATAAATTTTTTTCCAACTTGAAATCCGTGTGTTATCTATAATTCGACCCTTCTGAACACGAATATAACAATAATAATAAGCAGTTCCTTCCGCACTTCGAGAAAATTCCGATTTTTCCATTAGTGTCACACATTTCTCGCAGAAAAAGAGGGACCTATTCAAAGAAAAATTCATTCTGTGTAGGATAAATTTTTTTCCAACTTGACATCCGTGTGTTATCTATAATTCGACCCTTCTGAACACGAATATAACAATAATAATAAGCAGTTCCTTCCGCACTTCGAGAAATTTCCGATTTTCCATTAGTGTCACACATTTCTCGCAGAAAAAGAGGGAACTATTCAAAGAAAAATTCATTCTGTGTAGGATAATTTTTTTTCCGACTTGAGTTACATGTGTTATCTATAATTCGACCCTTCTGAACACGAATATAACAATAATAATAAACAGTTCCTTCCGCACTTCGAGAAAATTCCGATTTTTCCATTAGTGTCACACATTTCTCGCAGAAAAAGAGGGACCTATTCAAAGAAAAATTCATTCTGTGTAGGATAAATTTTTTTCCAACTTGAAATCCGTGTGTTATCTATAATTCGACCCTTCTGAACACGAATATAACAATAATAATAAGCAGTTCCTTCCGCACTTCAAGAAAATTCCGATTTTTCCATTAGTGTCACACATTTCTCGCAGAAAAAGAGGGACCTATTCAAAGAAAAATTCATTCTGTGTAGGATAAATTTTTTTCCAACTTGAAATCCGTGTGTTATCTATAATTCGACCCTTCTGAACACGAATATAACAATAATAATAAGCAGTTCCTTCCGCACTTCGAGAAAATTCCGATTTTCCATTAGTGTCACACATTTCTCGCAGAAAAAGAGGGAACTATTCAAAGAAAAATTCATTCTGTGTAGGATAAATTTTTTTCCAACTTGAAATCCGTGTGTTATCTATAATTCGACCCTTCTGAACATGAATATAACAATAATAATAAGCAGTTCCTTCCGCACTTCGAGAAAATTCCGATTTTCCATTAGTGTCACACATTTCTCGCAGAAAAAGAGGGACCTAATCAAAGAAAAATTCATTCTGTGTAGGATAAATTTTTTTCCAACTTGAAATCCGTGTGTTATCTATAATTCGACCCTTCTGAACACGAATATAACAATAATAATAAGCAGTTCCTTCCGCACTTCGAGAAAATTCCGATTTTTCCATTAGTGTCACACATTTCTCGCAGAAAAAGAGGGACCTATTCAAAGAAAAATTCATTCTGTGTAGGATAAATTTTTTTCCAACTTGAAATCCGTGTGTTATCTATAATTCGACCCTTCTGAACATTAATATAACAATAATAATAAGCAGTTCCTTCCGCACTTCGAGAAAATTCCGATTTTCCATTAGTGTCACACATTTCTCGCAGAAAAAGAGGGAACTATTCAAAGAAAAATTCATTCTGTGTAGGATAAATTTTTTTCCGACTTGAGTTACATGTGTTATCTATAATTCGACCCTTCTGAACACGAATATAACAATAATAATAAGCAGTTTCTTCCACACTTCGAGAAAAATTCTGATTTTCCATTAGTGTCACACATTTCTCGCAGAAAAAGAGAGAACTATTCAAAGAAAAATTCATTCAGTGTAGGAAAAAAAAATTTCCGACTTGAGTTACATGTGTAACCTATAATTCGACCATTTTGAACACGAATATAACAATAATAATAACAAGTTCCTTATATACTTCGAGAAAATTTCGATTTTCCATCAATGGAACTTTTCTTTCAATAGTTCCCTCTTTTTCTGCGAGAAATGTGTGACACTAATGGAAAATCGGAATTTTCTCGAAGTGCGGAAGGAACTGCTTATTATTATTGTTATATTCGTGTTCAGAAGGGTCAAATTATAGATAACACATGTAACTCAAGTCGGAGAAAAATTTATCCTACACAGAATGAATTTTTCTTTGAATAGTTCCCTCTTTTTCTGCGAGAAATGTGTGACACTAATGGAAAATCGGAATTTTCTCGAAGTTCGGAAGGAACTGCTTATTATTATTGTTATATTCGTGTTCAGAAGGGTCGAATTATAGATAACACATGGATTTCAAGTTGGAAAAAAATTTATCCTACACAGAATGAATTTTTCTTTGAATAGGTCCCTCTTTTTCTGCGAGAAATGTGTGACACTAATGGAAAAATCGGAATTTTCTCGAAGTGCGGAAGGAACTGCTTATTATTATTGTTATATTCGTGTTCAGAAGGGTCGAATTATAGATAACACATGTAACTCAAGTCGGAAAAAAATTTATCCTACACAGAATGGATTTTTCTTTGAATAGTTCCCTCTTTTTCTGCGAGAAATGTGTGACACTAATGGAAAATCGGAATTTTCTCGAAGTGCGGAAGGAACTGCTTATTATTATTGTTATATTCGTGTTCAGAAGGGTCGAATTATAAATAACACACGGATTTCAAGTTGGAAAAAAATTTATCCTACACAGAATGAATTTTTCTTTGAATAGGTCCCTCTTTTTCTGCGAGAAATGTGTGACACTAATGGAAAAATCGGAATTTTCTCGAAGTGCGGAAGGAACTGCTTATTATTATTGTTATATTCGTGTTCAGAAGGGTCGAATTATAGATAACACATGTAACTCAAGTCGGAAAAAAATTTATCCTACACAGAATGAATTTTTCTTTGAATAGTTCCCTCTTTTTCTGCGAGAAATGTGTGACACTAATGGAAAATCGGAATTTTCTCGAAGTGCGGAAGAAACTGCTTATTAATATTCTTGTGCATCTACCGCCATGGGACTGTCGCTCATTTATTATGTGTACACCTTCTGAACTGTTCCTGCCAATTTTGAAACTCTGCCTTACTGACTGCACCACCCAGGAAATATATTTTAGTTCCGTGTGCATCTACAGCCATGGGACTTTCGCGCATTTATTATGTGTACATCTTCTGAAGTGTTCCTGCCAATTTTGAAACTCTGCCTTACTGACTGCACCACCCAGGAAATATATTTTAGTTTCGTGTGTATCTGCTCATTGGTAATCTCAACTTTAACGTAAGTTATGATACTGTTGTGGATTGTGAATTTAACACATTCGAATTTGGCGGTGAAGATGGAAAACATTATATTTTTACAGTATTGGCAGCCCAATAATATTACATTCAGCACACGTTTTGACTTCCGCAGTGCCTCCTCCATCTGACGTAGTATTTGGGAGGCAGTGACCGCCTCATCACAACTAACTCTAATGTTGAACATTACCTGTTTTTGCTCTATTCTCCCCTATTACTAAACATATATGAAACTGGAAGATATTTGCTCCAAACAGTAGCTTCAAACATGGATCATTCTCGAAAAAAGGGCAGATTTCGTTAGAATTTTTAAGAAATTATTTTTTATTTTGGACTGTAATTTTTTTTATGTAATATTTCTTTCTGCAGAGTACTACTGAGGTACTAGTCCTACGGTACTTACCGAGTGGTAACATATTTTGCATTAAATTAACAAGGATAGAAAATGACACATGCACGGAGGTGAGAAAATAGTAAGAAATAGTAATTATATAGTAGTATAATAGAGTAGAATTAGATTAGTATATATAGTAGAATTAGATTAAATTTACTGTACCGGTATTAAATGTTATCATGAAAAAGAACAATATTTATTAACATACAACGTTTTACTTATTTTTATGTACGGTATGTTAAAATATCAAAACTTTAAATCAAAACATGATATATTGTCATAAACTATTAGGCTATAACTTACCAGTATCTTCTTTAAACAAAAATAATAAATGCAGACAGTTAAATATGTCATCAATTGCAACATTAATTACATCTCCATGGATAGGACTCAAGAGTAACAGTAATGGAGGTTAGATTTTTCTCTAATTTGTCAAACAGCTTGAGAACATTTGAGGTTAGAAAATCTCAATTCTAGAGTTTAATTCTGCATTCCTTACTATTATAATTTATAGCAAAAGTAAATATAAAAACATACAACTTTACCATTGGGTGTAGGTTTCAGAGGTGAGAAAGTCAAATTACCAACTCTGCATTTACACAAAACAACACAGAAAAGCACACTGACAGCTTGGCTTTATATAAATGATAAGAAAACTGCCAAAAGTTAAAGGAAGATAGACTACAGTGCCATCTCTGTGGAAATAAATGAACTTTTATATTGTTTCACAGAGGTATTTATTGCTCGAAACATGTAATTAATTACATGGATAAACATTGTCAGTAATAGGCCTACTTAAAATATGACATATTCATAATTGCAATACATTTAAAATATAGAATTAATTTACATTACAATATTATATAGATTGTATAGAATAAGTAACAAATTATTCCTAACATTATTTCCTTCCAATACTTTTATTTGTTGAGGTAATGCATTAAAAAAGATTGTACCTTTAACAAAAGGACTTATTTTCTGTTGTTTTTGTATTTCTATTCACTTGGAAAAAGTCTACGTTCCTCCTTGTATTATGACTATGAATATGTCTATTTTTATTTGTATACTTTTTATCATGTTTTACTAACATGATAACTTGATATAGGCCTATATACAGAGCATAAATTGTCAAAATATTGTATTCAATAAATATATTTTTACATGATTCTGTGAGATTCACTTTAGTTAATAATCTTAGTGACTTCTTCTGAAGAATAAAAACTCTGTCCATGTGTGTTTTTGCTGCACTACCCCACAGCAGTAGACCGTAGGAAAGACAAGGATACACTAGTCCATAGTATACTTTAATTAGCGTAGGCTATCTGTATTAAGGTAAGAGTTAAGTCTTCTTAACAAAAATAAACTAGGTGATATTTTTTTTACAAACATAATCAACATGCACATCCCAGGAAAATTTTGTATCTAGGCCTATATTAATACCAAGAAATTTGCAAGATGAGACAGACTTAACTCTAAAATCATCACTATTTACAATAAAATCCTCATCTACGCCACTCGGGCTGAAACATACTAGTTGGGTCTTATCACAATTTAATTATTATTATTTTTTTTTTTCAAAATAATGTTTAGTTTCATTCATAAATACAAGAACTTTATCCCTTAATGTGAGATAATCCCTAGCCCAACAAAGACCAGATGTATCATCTGCATACATGCTGATAAAATAACTGTTATCCTGTGAAATTTTAAAATCATTTACATAACAAATAAATAAAATGGCCCTAAAATCTAACCTTGTGGCACACCTAAATTTACTAGCCTAGTCTCTGGATTAAACTTATAGAGATCCTGAAGAAAATTGGTGTGGACTGGAAGGAGAGGAGACTTTTATGCAATCTATATATGAAACAGCAAATGAAAGTAAGGATAGGAGAAGAAATGACAGAGGGCAGAGTAATGGGAAGAGGGGTAAGGCAAGGATGCCCTTTATCGCCTACTCTCTTCAACATATACTTGGAAGATTTAATAAAGAATTGCTTCCTGAACAAGGGAGGAGCAAACATAGGAGGAAGAAGAATAAAGTGCATAAGATTTGCCGATGATATGGCTTTGCTAGCAGAGGATGAAACAACACTGAAAAACATGCTGATGGAGCTAAATGGCAGATGTGAGGACTATGGAATGAAGATAAATATAAATAAGACGAAGACCATGGTTATCGGAAGAGAACCTAAGAGGATAGACACGCGAATCAAAAATGAAGCAGTGAAACAAGTGGATAGTTTTAAATATCTGGGTTGTACTATAAATAGCAACATGAACTGCTGTCAGGAAGTAAAACAGAGGATAGCCATGGCAAAAGAGGCCTTTAATAGAAAAAGAAGAATTTTTTGTGGGCCCATGGCAAAAGATCTTAGGAAGAGGCTAGTAAAGTGCTTTGTGTGGAGTGTAGCACTGTATGGAGCAGAGACTTGGACGCTACGGAAGAGTGAAGAAAAACGACTGGAATCATTTGAGATGTGGATTTGGAGAAGGATGGAGCGTATACAATGGGCAGACAAAATTAAAAACAAAGACGTGCTAGAAAGAGTGGGAGAAAGAAGAACATTGTTGGAGCTCCTAAAGAAGAGGAAAAGAAATTGGCTGGGACATTGGCTAAGAAGAAATTGTCTGCTGAAGGATGCTTTAGAAGGAATGATAAATGGAAAGAAGGTTCGAGGCAGAAGAAGATATCAGATGATAGATAACATTAAAATAAATGGATTGTATGCCGATACAAAAAGGAAGGCTGAGAGCAGGAAAGAGTGGAGAATGCTTAGTTTGCAGTGAAAGACCTGCCCTTGGGCAGAACACTATGAATGAATGAATGAAATGAGTCTCTGATCTTTTCTTTTCTACTAGATAGCCATCATCATACATTATCTCAGTGCATTGCATCCTATTAATTAAATATGATTTTATAAGTGTTGATAAATTTATATGAACTCCATCATTTGCCAGTTTCTTTAATAAAATTTGATGGTCTACCCTATTGAAAGCTTTAGATAGATCTAAAAATGTTCCTAATACTTTATTACCGTTATTTATATGTTCCAGAGCTGTATGAACAAATTCTACAGCTGCAGATGTGGTACCGTACTACGCCCTTTTCTAAATCCATGTTGAAAATCTTCCATTAAATCATGTGAATTATAGTGAAATGTTAAATGTTTTAAAATAATTTTTTCAATCAGTTTGCTAAAAACAGATGTAAAAGCAACTGGTGGGCCATTCTGTGAGAAAGTGGACATGAGGGGTAATTTTTATTATTTGGTGTATAATGTTTATTTTTGCAGCAAACATTTCTTGAAGATCTATATTTTATTACACAAAGTACCAAAAACATAATATGAAGAATTACTTTAAAAAATATGGGATTAAAGTTGGCTCTCTTTGAACTTGCTCTGTAATCTTTAAAAAACATATTTTTTAGTTAGCTAGACAGCTT
This sequence comes from Ectobius pallidus, assembly GCA_964059195.1. Lineage (NCBI taxonomy): Eukaryota > Metazoa > Arthropoda > Insecta > Blattodea > Ectobiidae > Ectobius > Ectobius pallidus. The sequence goes on from CAXKWD010000009.1 coordinate 32,834,046, forward strand.
GTACAGAACCAGCGGATACAAGTTCTGCTCAGGTCATTGTTAACATCGTCTTTTGCTCTATACGTTACCTGCATTTCATCTTAATCCATCCAATGAGTTTATTTTAAAATGCATATTAAGTTGTCATAGTCATAAATGTAACATACGTAACAAAAAACTTCAAAAAGTTTTTATTTAACTGCAAAGAGGTGGTGGATTTCTTTGTTACCTTGTGGAAGTAAGGTTAGTCATAAGTTCTAATGATTGCAAAACTATTTTCACCAAAAGAACAATTATTTCCTTAAAAAAATACGTAAACAATAAGTGTAACATGTTTTACTGCCTTGGAATAAAATATGAATTTACCTTTTGATATGCCTACAGTTAGGCCTACTTGAGTATTGAAACTGATTTCATATACATAGGCCCAGTGGTGCAGCCATTGGGAGGGCACTGAGGGGGCTAAAGCCCCCCAGATCAGAATGATTTTTCTTTAGTTTACCACTTTCATTTAAGTTAAATTAGTGATAACTAGACCTGGGATTTTAGGCTCTAAAAAAATTAGTTTTAGGCACCTAAAATAGGCTTTTAAAACAAGTAAAAAAGGTTTTTAAAAGAGAAAGTAGGCACTTAAAATATGCTTTAAAAATGTGTATATAGACAGAAAATAGACTTTAAAATATTACAATATACATTTAAACTGTAACATGGTCTTTTTTTAACTGCAAGAAACGTGCTATACCTATTCTTAACAGAATTAACTGCAAAATCAGCCATCACGAACTATATTCACTTAAACAGATGTTCTTTCACTTGTGACTTGACACAGTAGTCCTTCCCCCTTAATCCTCCCCCTCCCCGTCAGTCAGCATTCCTTTAGCAACAATTGTTTGGAATAATCATACTTCTGTGAAAAACCCACCTCTGCTGTTCTGCTCTTCATTGAGGGATGTCCATTATAAGATTGTAAAAATTACAGAAGTTCAATTTTATTTTAAATGTAAAAAATAGGCATTTTTAGGCACTAAAATATTAAAATAGGCTCTTAAGGTCGAAATAGGCATTTTAGGGCACTATAAAACTCTATAAATGTAAGTGATTTATCATGAAACGTCCACATATTTAAAAAATTTTGTGTTATTTCATAAGGAACAAAATAGGCATTTGCCTTAAAATCCCAGGTCTAGTGATAACTAAAGCCCGGATTTTCATGCACTATCAAACTTAAAAACATGCATGCATTCATGCACTATCATATCTCCAAATATGCACAATGAAGGGCGAAACATGCACTATGAAAAATGCGCACTGTACTGCAATATATTTCAATTTAAACAATATACGAGCTTTTCCAAATTCTCCTCACTTAAACTCGTGCGTTTATCAGTTAAGACATTCTTGAACGCAGAAAAGGATATTTCTACTTCACAAGAAGTAACAGGTGCATACTTAAGAGAAGAAATTTTACTGAGGGTGAGATCGAATTCCATGTCTTTTACATTTTTTCCACATAATACGTCTTTCACTGTTTTCAGAAGTTTAAAATCAGGATTTGAACTAAGTAACTTCTTAAGTGTTTCCCTAACTGTCATATAGTCCGATTATTCATTGCATGGCCAGGCAGCTTCCTTTCAGTAGGAGGAAAAGTTTGCCAACAGTTCAACCCATATTCTTTAATTTGACCGCACCAATCAGCTAGTTACCCCAGTCAATCAAAATCTAAGAATGTCCAGTGACGATTTTGACAGCTATTCGTCACCTCCGCGAGGAGTGAAATGCGCGGTTGCGAGATCAAGTTACAATAAGCAATAACACGTGTGAATTGATAAAAAGTGAAGGAAGAACTGAGGTCAGTGATAACAATGATAGAATATTGCAACGTTGCTTTTGTTTTGGAAAGCGGAAGCCAAGACAGTTTTAGTCAGATCAATTAACATAAAGAAACGCAGACACCTTTGAAGCCGCCTGGCCATGCAATGAATAACTGCACTATACCCATTTCTCCACAACACGATTCTAAAGATAATTCAACGTCTTCAACAATGGCTAGTGACTGACAAATTCAAGCAGTGAACATTCTGATTAGTAGTTTTCTTTCAATGGAAGGTGGTGGGGGTCGGCATTTTCTTTTGTAGCCTGGTGTATTATATCACTGTTTATTTAGGGTAAACAGTAGTTTGCACTCTCAAATTCATGCAGATGGCAGACTCTGTTGCCAAGTCAATCAAATAACAATACATAATCCTTACGTTTCTTTGAAAAGCCAAGATTTTAGGGAGGCACATTCATAATATGCACAGTTATGCATGATAACTTGATATTATGCACTAAAACCAGAAAATGAGGGTTTATATGCATTAAAAACGTCTGAATATGCTATATTAAACCAAAAAAATCCAAAACATGCATTATGCATGAATTTTGCCATAAAAAGGCCGATATATGCAAACATGCACGGAAAAAATATGGTTATTTGGAATCCTTAAGTCATGTAATGAGTAACTACAAAGTTTGAGAAGTGTAACCAAAGTATGTAAAAACATGCATTTGCATGGAAGTCCGGGCTCTAGTGATAACTGATAAGAATACAAGATTATTTAAAATGTTTCACAGTGTTTGAAATTGTTGCTTGGATTAATAATAATATTTAATTTTTGCCGAACATAACAGAAATTCTATATCGATTTCAAATGCATTAGTTTGCAGCTTAGCTTTACCGAATCTAGTCCAAATCCCACTGCACCAGGTTTGCTACAGAATTCATAATGGCAGAACATGTTAAAATCTTCTGTAATAGCAATAATTTCAAGTCATCACAGAAGTCGAAACATTTTAGTATGTTTAGTTCTGTATTACTGCAGTAACAACAACCAGTGCTGTATTCTCCGTCAATCCATCATTCAATGACTAGATTGTCTTAATGCTGTTTTTAAACACTCATTTTTTTACAGTGCTTCATACGATCACTTTAAAGACACACAATGAAATACTATGGGGGAACAGACTCAGTTCTGATTAGACCTAATGGTACAATAACTATAAATTTCAAAAGTTCGACATTTTCGACAATAGGTGATATGGAAATATGTGTTGATATCCAATTTGATGAAGATAATGATAATAATAATGTTAATGATGTTTGCAACAGAATAATAACTTCATTGAATAAGAATGGGTTGTAAAAAAAATTGAAAAATTAGTCTTTTGCACCCAGCTTACAATAAATTATCTTTTTTAAATTTTATTAGCGTGCATTTTAAGTTTTAGCAACCCCAGATTAAAATCCTGGCTGCACCACTGTATAGGTCTAAAGGTAAAATTCAATAATTAGTAAAATAATTGTTTGTCTCATGAATAGGCCTGTAAATAAACAATTAATATAGGCCTCATTATTTATTATTTAATCAAAATTGCATAAAATTATGCATAAACGAAAGATATTGTATTGGCTTATAGTTCGAAGTGAGTTCAAAGGAAAGAGTTAGGAAATGGAGAGACAAGATAAAATAAAATAAAGAGGTATTTGAGGCCAATTTAGAGAAAGAAAGAGAAAGAGGAAAACAAAGAGAAATTGTAAAACAATATCTGACTAACAATCCAGGGAAATTAATACTAAAGCATGTGAGAAGACACCTTGCTTCGTATATATATGTATGTTTAAATACACATATAATATATATATAAGTGTGGGTCTCAGTCACCACAGCATGCTGCATCCTAAGGTTGCGGATAGAGGATATGGCCGCCAGATATGGAGGGTAGCTGTGAATATGCTGAATAAGCAGTCGTGAACAGATGACATGAGAGACTATAAAAACTTAAATATGAGTTAACTATCATGTAAAAGTTCTTAAAACATTCAAATTGTTGAAATATTGCACAATAAAACATTATTCTTGTTTATTAGTTTGCACAGTGTAACATACGTAACAAAAGAAAAAAATTTTAATTTCTGAAAATCAGCCTGAACTATTGAAACAAAGATACTAGGTTAATGAGTGTAATCTTGGCTACCCAGTAAAAAATGTCCTGGAGTTCTTGTGTTACATAATTCACAGAGATTTCCATGTAAGATAGGTAAGGTTAAATTCTGTGTCCGATTTTTGTAACATACGTAACACCCATTTTATTGATAATAATATTTAATGTATATTACTGATTAATAAAACTTTCATATATTCTGAAAGCACATCTTTGAATCTATCTTCTGTTATGTACAAAGTTCCAGTTAATGCCATATTTTAATCACTGTAGGGATCTAAAGTGCATCCAAATGTAACATACGTAACAATGGAATGGGTCGTCTGTAATTCTTAACGTCAGTTTTACTAGCCTTCTTATGGAGTGGTTTAATTAAAGATAATTTCAAAGATTTGGGAAAAATTCCTTCCTTAAGTACACAATTAATTCAGTTCTACACAGTTCTAACTTACATTTTTAAAATAAATATGGTGAAAATTCACCCCAACCACTTGATCGTTTACTGTTAAGACTATTTACTAAATTCATAACATCATTGCAAGACAATTCAGGAATATTTGAAATGGTATGATATTCATAATCAATATTCCTTTCCGATGCTAGGCCTATGTAACTTTCAACACTATCTATAAAATAATCATTAAACTTATTAGATACTATTTCAGGCTTACTTGTAATTTTATTATTTACTTCAATTTCAATATTATTATTATTACTACAACTAATGTTTGAGACTCCTCTAGTTTCATTTACCATGGCCCAGCAGGATTTTGATACACAATCAGATGCTTGAATTTTATTGTTGATTTTTTCAGCCTTTAACTTTCTGATTTCAGCACGGTACATTTTTTTATATTCTATGTACCTTTTCTTATAGCAATCAAGATTGTATGATTGAAACCAATTAAACATTTTCTCTATTTTAAGTTTTAAATCAATAGTATTTTTGTCTAACTTAACACGATTAATTTTTTTCTTTTCTTTCTTCAAATTGACTTTTTTAAATGGACATGCAGAATTTAGGTGATACCTTAATAAATTTAGAAAAATATCCCACTTGCTATTAATATCCTTAGTCTGATAAACCAAATTCCAAGACTCGTATAAATTATATTTAAGTAAGTCTATATTATTCTCCGAAAATATTCTTTTGTATTGAAACTTTTCTTTATTTTTATCTTTATTCTTATTTTCTACTTCTAATATCTGACCCAAATGGTCAGAAATATATATCCATTTATAATAGTGACTGAAACTATATTTGGAATATTAGTAATTATGTGATCTATTGAACTTGCATGATTCAAAGTACAGTGAACTCTGGATAACTCGGACCTCAATATGCCGGACTTCGGATAACTCGGACAGATTCTTGGCACAAAAAAAAAAAAAAAACCAGCATTTTGTTGGATTTTAAGTTATCACGCGACAGCAAAAGATCATAAGAGATGTTGCAACGTGGCACTTCTGTAATTCCACACTTGCCCAACGAAAGTGTGTTTCTCTAAGTGTTGCGGAAAAATTGAAACTTATTCAGAAGTTAGAGTCTGGTGTGTCTGCGGCAAATTTGTGTGCTGAATATGGTGTTGCGAAGCAAACTGTTTCAGACATAAAAAAGAATAAGGACAAGTTGAAAGCATTTGCTTTGCAGTGTGATGTAGAGGAAACCGTGGCCAGTAGAAAACGACTGAAGTTGCCTGGTGACGTAAATCTAGAAGCAGCTGTACATAAATGGTACATTCAACAACGATCCAGCGGTATTGCGGTGCGTGGTGTGGAGCTTCAGTCTGCAGCAGAGAGACTTGCTAAACACATGGGCGTTGATGGCTGGTTGCATGGTTTTTGTAATCTGCATGGCATTGTGAATAGGAGAATGTTTGGCGTTAAGCGCTGATAAAGGTAGCGTTGAGCCATTTAAAAATCAGCTCGACTCTTTAATCAAGGAAGAAGGGCTCAGCCATGCGCAACTGTACAATGCTGACGAAACTGGGCTGTTTTGGCGTTCATTTCCGAAAAATACGCAAGCATACAAGCATGAGGGCACTGTACCCGGACAAAAACTTAGCAAAGAAAGACTTTCAGCCTTATTGTGCGCAAATGCTGATGGAAGCCATCGTCTCAAGTCAGTTGTAGTCGGAAAATCCCGCCGGCCTCGTGTGCTTAAAAATATCCTTGAAATTTGCCAGTGCACTAAGGCGGTCCAGGCAGCCCAGTAAAATATTCAAAACTATAGTTGGCATAATTGTTAATTAATATAATTTCAGTTGCATTCAATGACACATAATAATGATTAAGAATTTATATCTGGTGTTTGGTATCAAAAGATTCGTCTTAACATAAAAATTACAGTAAAGGTAATCATTTTATTGATAATATTTTTTTATTGAGAATAAATTAACTGTGGGTTAATTTATAATGTTTGGAGATAGCAAGAAGTGAAAGTATGTCGCTTAAGGAGTTGGAAATTCCAGATCATAGATAACAATATGCAAGCAGGTAGAGGCCCTGGTCCCACATAACATATAAACTGGTGCACTGCCCTATTCTAGGAATGAGCTCTTGTTCTTAAAGTTCATTCCTAGAAGCTTTACCGTTATGTTGGCAAGCAGGAGATTTTATATACTGATAGAAATGACGAATTTGTACTCTGGGAAAACCTAGTGTGGAAAAGGATTTGTATAGGTAATATATTTCGCGGTTCGGAAGGTGAAGTCGCGAACTTAAAGTTAGTCAAATGTCAATCCACCAATGGTAATTAAGGGTGGGGATGATAATAATTTGTCACCGAGGCTAGGTGTAGTCTGGGAGGAATAAGGGAGATAATGGTGGTATTGGAGGAACCTCAAGATAAAGACGAAGACATGCGAGGGCAGAGAACTTTGCAGCGAATTCGCAGCTACAATATCAAGTCAGCAATATTCAACTGGGCTGCTGCTTGGAGTGAACTAAAGACCTCAACACTTGTAAATTGTTAGAATAAACTTCTTCTGAACACAGAAGTAGAGCTAGACTTGGAAGGCTGTGAGATCAGTGATTATCAAGACACTTTGCTAGCAGGTGGAGAAACTGGGCCCTCTAAAGAGGATATTGCTGAGTGGTTGGAAGGAGAAGAAGGTGATGCTGGTTACCATATGCAGTCAGAGGAAGAGATTGAGCAAGATGTTTTGTCTCCTACTGCATCAGTGCAGGACATGGATGAAGAAGATTTACAACCCCTATCAAAATCAAAGCTGGAAAGTGCTCGAGATGCTTTAGATACTCTCATTGGGCTAATAGATTCAAGCTCAGACCCAGATCTGCAGCCATTCTACGGTCACTTCAGGACTGCAAGACAGTTAATTATTAAAAAACAACAGAAGAAGTGTACGCAGAAGAGCATTTTGAGTTTCTTTCGGCCTAAATCTCCTCAGGAAAATATCCTCACAGAAAGACTTTCAACGTGTCCAAATAATGTACCAGTTTGTATTTCGGACTTTGACTAGAAATTTCAATAGAGTACTAAAGTTTTATTCTTTTTTGTTGAAACTGTAAGTGTTAATATTATGTTCTGCCTCATACATTGTGTTATTTCAGCTTGAACACGAAATTTCATTACTTAGACACCATTTCCTCATTTCCCCTCCATAAGCCGGACATTTCATAAATCGGACAGGCCCCCGCCCACTTTAGTCCGGTTTATCCAGAGTTCACTGTAATTCTTGTTGGGATGTGGCCCAATAAATCATACATACTGTACATATAAGATAAGATCCTTAAATTTGTTTTTGGTGAGTCATCCCCTAGAACTACTATATTCTCTTCTTTACAGTCTGATGATAATTTGTTTAAAACACTCTCTAGCGAAGATAAAAACACATCACCATCACCAGATAGAGATATATACACCCCTACTATAAAATATACACTTCCACTATACATTAATTTAACTACGACACATTCAAATTCTAGGTCTATACACAAGTTCTTTACCCAGTTAATATTTTTAACATAACTAATATTTGGACTATCCGCGTAATATAGAACACCTCTACAATAGGATGTTGCTAACTTATAATTAATAAAATGGAACATTCTAATATTTTCTTGGTACTGCTGATGTTCTGTGACTATAAATACGCTAGGGCAAACTGAATTATTAAAGTGTTCGAATGAATCAAACTTTTTACCTTAACCTCCTACATTATAATGCAACAAAGAAAAATTTTGTCGCATCATTATAGGCCTAATGCCTAGATTTATATCCTGGTTATTCATGAAAGTCTTTATAGGCTTAGTCCTATTTATTTCCTTTCTTTTGACAAGATAATTAGAGTTACTTATAAAAAAGAAGTCTTAATTGTTAGTGTATTAACTAATTATAATATCCTATCCATTACAAATCTTTTGCCATACATGTTTAGGTGAAGACCATGTATCGTGTGAAATCTACGCCCTAAGCTACTTAAGTCTACGTAGGTTACATTGCTAAAATATTTACACATTTTTTTATCTCATCATTTGCACGATTCACCTCCATATTTACATATGACCATGTTGCTAAATCATATCTATGAGGGACCGAGAATACCATGACATTCGTGCCCCTCAATTCCTGCAGTCTTTTTCTTAGGGCTATGCGAAGGTGTTTGGTCTCGTTTCTTGCCACGTCGTTCATACCGGTACCTGCCATGAAGACCACCAAATCATCAGAGCCTAAAATATCTTTCTCCGAAGTAGAAACCTTCGTTACACATTCAAAATTTGCATTTGGTTTTACGACACTTGACACCCTCATAGGCCTATTTATTTTCTTCAATAACTCAGGCCCTATTTGCCTTCCATGGCTGTCAGAAAAAATTTTCATTTGTGGATTCAGGCTATGTCCATGTCTGCATGTTGTTACATTTGTCTGGATGTTTGGAGATGGATTTGGTAATTGGGTTGGTTGCTGATCTTTCTGTTTACTGTTAGACTTGGGTGGGGGTATTCTAACCTCACTAGAATCACTTGATTTACACATGTCTTCATTTTCCAGTACATTAAACCTATTTGATTGTACTAAGTGTTTTTTATTCAGATTAACTTTCAAGTTTTTTAACCTTGCAGTCTTTCTAGAAGGTATTTTTTCCCACTTTTGATTCGCAGTATTAAGTCTAGGCCATTCAGTTTCGTCAAGATATCTAGACCTACATTCACTTAATGGGCCATCATCACACACTAACCTCTTACTAAGTTCAAAGTCAATATTTGCACACAACTTTTTAATTCTCCTATTCTCCTCCATCAGAAATAGATTCTCTTCCTTCAAGGCTGTTACAATGGCTTCTAAAGTTGCACAGTCTTTCATTGATTTGATTGCAGATTCATTATGGCATGTATCAGCAGCACGGTCAGGACACAACCAGTCAGAATTATCATCTGGTATATCATACCATTGCGCACATTCCTTTTACATTCAGTGAGGTCTCACTTGGGGACAGGCATGTTTAGTGCAAAAAATTTTCTTTACAAAATGATATAATTGCTTTTCAGTTATTAATGACTCATTTTTTGAGCTGTTTGTCCTTGTTATAACACTAAAATGGAATACAAATTAAAGTCTGTTGAATGATAAAAGAATGAAAATGACAAGTCAGGCATGGGGACATGACACAGAGGTGAAATCTCATATACTGGGCCCTAAAATGCAGAAAATTGTAACTTTTGTTTAAAAAGTGGACTATGGGTTCAAATAGACCTTATTTCAATCCAACTTATCATAATAATTCATAATCCATAAATACTTATTTTACACCACAAAATAAATTGCGACATAAATCTGCCCTTTTCTGGAGAATAACCCATATACTCATATACTCGTGGTTTCTAGAGGATCCATGTAGGCTGGCAGAAAATTGTTAAAAATTGGCAAACAAAATGACAAAAAGAGACAGGTAATTTCTTAGGAAATACGAGGTCTGTTAGAAAAGTATCCGACCTTATTTTTTTTTGCGAAAACCTGATGGATTTGAATCAAGCATGCTTGCATGAGCCGACCTTGAACCTTCGTGCGTATGTGTGATTTTTTTCCCGCCTGTCGATAGCGTCTGTTGCTGGCGAGCAGCATTTGAGTGAGGTAGTGTGTAGTGCTCTCGTCGTTTTTTCATTGTGACGACTGGAATTTGGTTTCCGGGTCGTACCCCTACACCAGGACTCGTCACCACTCATTAAGGTGTTCATGAACTGTTTGTGGAGTCAAACATGTCATGTGAGACTTCCACGAAGTTGCTTTTGCTCCACCGTCAGCAGCATCGGAATTGAATTTCGCCGCCACTCTCTTCATGGCCAAATCTTCGATCATAGTTGAATGTGCCGAAAAAGTGATGATGCCCACCTCTTCCGCGATTTCTTGGATACTCACACGACAGTCTTGCATCACCACAGCGTTCACTTTGACAATGACCTGGTCATTTCGGCATGTTGATGGCCGACCGGAGCGTGGCTCGCTCACCACTGATTTTTGGTCATCTTTAAACCGGCTGTACCACTGCTTAATCTGTGTGATGCCCATAGTATCATCACCGAAAGCCGTCTGAATTTTCCGAATGGTTTCCACCTGCCTGTCGCCCAGTTTCAGACAAATAGCGCTGCTCCAGTCATTCTGTTATTTTTCTTGCAACGACGAGAGCACTACACACTACCTCACTCAAATGCTGCTTGCCGGCAACAGACGCTATCTACAGGCGGGAAAACATTCAGACATGCGCACGAAGGTTATCAGGTTTTCGCAAAAAAAATAAGGTCGTTTACTTTTCTAACAGACCTCGTACGGTGAAAGTTTGGGTCCAACCCCATTTAGTAGCCTATATTTAATCTTTTATTAAATGATATTTGAATGAATAAGGACAGTGCATATACCGGTAGTTGATATGACAGAACTTTGTTAATGAAACTGCCCTGTTTGTGCATTTTAGTAGGTGGTATCGTTCATCCCGAAAATGCCAAATAAATTCTTATCAGTGCATTCACATAACTTTCTTTACCCTAAGCATGGGCAACAGACCTTTCTCACTTCATATTCTCACTTCTTCATTGTGATCCAAAGCTTTATTGATCACCTGGCATGAATTGAGTTTGAAGTGTTATTGGTAGTATAATAAATAACTACTAAAGTTTTACACTCACATTTAATCGTGTTCTTCGTATTCAGACTACTGCGACTATCTTCGCCGTAACTTTTTTAACAATGTCAACAGAGAAAAAAACAAAAGAGGGAAACAGAACACTGAGGGCTGAGTTTTCATTATAAATTTCTGTTTCCTTTATGAGAGTATATTACACAATACACTACACACTCCCCCCCCCTAGTGACAGCAATAGTGTCCTAGAAACGTGCAGGGAAGTGGACCTTGTGTCCTGATCTGGTGAAATGTCCAGTCACATCAGTACGAGTTTCTTGTTGAGGGTTAGTAAGACTATGGGGACCTTCTTCCAATAGAAAAGCTGGTTTCAGGCGGTCCACTGAGATTCGCTTTATTAACCCTCCGATATTAATGTCGAAGAACTTATCAGTTCGACTCTTTACTGGGTAGGGACCGTCGTACGCAGGTTGGAGTGAGGATAATGGAGGTCCATGATGTACGAAAACATGAGAGCAGTCGGCGAGATTTTTGGACACAAAAACAGGTTTCTTGCCATGGATTGATGTCTGACTTGGTTTAAGTCCTCTTACTGTCTCTTGGAGATGTCTCACGAAGTCAGACTGTGATACGGTAGGCTGGTCGGTGAACAGTTCTCCTGGAAGACGGAGCGGTGTACCATAGACCAGCTCGGCGGCTGAGTGACCCAAGTCTTCTTTTACCACAGATCGCATGCCCAATAAGACTAGAGGCAATGAGTCTACCCACGATGAGGATTGTAGTAGATGGCATTTGAGTGCTGCTTTCATAGTGCGGTGTTGTCGTTCGATAAGACCATTACTTTGTGGATGGTATGCGGTTGTCCTGATGCTCTGGAAACCTAGGTACTTACTTAGGGATTTGAATAATTGGCTTTCAAACTGTCGACCCTGATCAGTAGTTATTCTTACAGGAATACCAAATCGTGAAAACCAAGTGGTTATTAGAGCCTGTGCAACAGAGTCAGCTGTTTGGTTTACTATTGGTACAGCTTCCATCCATCTAGAGTATCTGTCTATAGCCGTGAGGAGATATCTGAATCCTTGGCACACAGGTAGAGGTCCAACGATGTCGACATTTATGTGTTTGAATCTGTCGTTGGGAACTTGGGTTTGTCCAACTGGAGATCTAGTGTGTCGATAAATTTTTGATCTTTGGCAGTCGATACATGCTCGTGTCCACTGTTGACAGTCTTTCTTCATATTGGGCCAGATAAATCGTTCAGTGATCATTTTGGTTGTTGCTCTGATTCCTGGGTGAGAAAGATGATGAACAGATGAAAAGGCTGCTTGTCGAAAGTTGCGTGGAATATACGGGCATATATGCTTTGTTGATATGTCACAGTATAATTGCTTTCTACTATCCGGCAGACTGAGTTTTACTATTTTCATTCTGGGATTCTGTTGCAGTGATTCGAGGTCTTCATCCGATTGTACATCTGCCAAATGATCATAATTTAGAGGTCAGGGAGATTCTATGGTGGCTAAACGTGACAATGTGTCAGCCACGATATTGTCTTGGCCAGCAACGTATTTTATTGTCGTCGTAAACTGTGCAATATACTGTAATTGACGAGCCTGTCTGGGTGATGCCTTTTCCAAATCCTGTTGAAAAGCATACACCAAGGGTTTATGGTCCGTGAAAATTACAAAGGACTGGCCTTCTAAAAGATGCTTGAAATGTTTAATGGCGCTATATATTGCTAATAGTTCGCGATCATAAGCACTGTATCTGGACTGTGCTTTAGTGAGAGTTCGTGAGAAGAAACTGAGAGGTTGGGCTGCGCCGTCAGTATCCTGTTGAAGAACTCCTATTGCGACGTCCGACGCATCTGTTACCAAGGAGAGTGGAGCACCGGGAATAGGATGTACCAGGGCCGCTGTGTTGCAGAGGGCTTCCTTCATTGCAGCTGTTGGGGACAAGAGCGGCTTATGACCCTGCCGTAGAGGGAAAAGATGGGAAAGGATGTTAGAAAGAATCTCTGGAGTAGCTGGAGGACCAGTCTGTTTAATGGGACAGACACCCAAAGTAGAGCGAGTGGACTTATAAATCTCAGGTGCTGGAACAGGGATCTTCGGATGTAATATTGGAGTGAAACCTGTATCATGTAATAAACTATGTGACATTTATTCTCACAACATATAGGTAAATAATGCACTTGAAATACTAATAGAAACACTGAAATAATATGTATAATGAATCTGATCTAGGTGCACTTGCACTTGCACTATGGAATATGAATTGGCGGAAACTTGGTACACACGTGGCGAATAATTTCTCTAATTATGCCAGCAATGTAAATTATACATGAAATTGATCGCAAGGATCTCTGTATTACTTTACTATGATTTCACACTGAAATCTTGACTCTAACGAACTTTATAGACGAGCTATTGTGAACGACAGGTTGCACAATGTTGCCGCACTGATACACGAACTTTTAGACTGATCTAAGAAGCCGATAATACTGAATCTACTGTAATTAGTGTAGATTAATTAATAACACACGATAATACTTGTAAATGTAAGTATTATGTATTTATTCGCGATTTAATAGAAAACCTCTGTTCTATTGTCTGAAATAGGCGGGATTATCAACGGCGCTCCAGCACGTCTCTCATGCGTGGAGGCTTGAAGCTAACTGACTAACTAACATGACGCCGTGATGTCATGCTGCCTCTAAATCTGCACCTGCCGATGAAAGGGGATTCACAGAAATAGGCGGACTTATACTAATATCAATGCGCTGAGATTGAGAAATGCATTGAGTGGAACATTTGAATATACACTCTTACTAGACACGTAGAAAAATGCTAGTGGAACCTATAGCTTTCCCCAACAGCAGCAAAAGAGGTTTGTGCTTCTTCGTTCCAGTCCAGCAGTTTTGTGCTGTTTTTCTTGTGTCCGCTAAGTAATTTTGAGAGGGGCTGTTGCAGCTTGGCGCATTCTGGGATGAATCTGTGGTAGAAATTTACCATTCCCAAGAATCGGCGCAATCCAGTGACTGACTGTGGCTCTGGAAAATTCTTAATGGCACTAACTTTCTCAGGTAGAGGCTTCAGACCTTGAGGACTGATTTCGTACCCTAAGAATTTGATCTGCTGCACACCGAAAATGCATTTGGCAACATTGATGCATAAGCTGTATTCATTTAGTCGTTCACAGAGGATGTGGATATGTTGAAGGTGCACTTTATCGTCTGGAGAAGCAACCAGGATATCGTCTAAGTAACAAAAGACAAAATCTAACCCTTTGAGTACCATGTCTATAAATCTTTGAAAGGTCTGTGCTGCGTTTCTTAGTCCGAAAGGCATGAATGGAAATTCAAATAGTCCAAAAGGTGTTGTGATGGCCGTCTTCGGTATGTCCGCTTCTTGCACCGGTATCTGTTGGTACGCACGTACAAGGTCAATGGATGAAAATATGGAAGCTCCATGCAGGATGTGGTTGCAGTCGGTTAAAAAAGGTATAGGGTATCTGTCGGGTACTGTGATATGATTGAGTTTCCTATAATCCCCGCAAGGCCTCCAATCACCAGATTTTTTCTGAGTTAAGTGCAGAGGACTAGCCCAACAACTTTTCGAGGGTCTACATAACCCTTGCTGGAGCATAAAGTCAAATTCCTTACGGGCTGCTAAGAGTTTTTCAGCTGAGAGTCTTCTAGTTTTGGCAAACACTGGTGGGCCTTTCGTTTCGATGAAATGTTCAATGTGGTGACTTGCGATTTTTGTGTTGAGAATGTTAGGTCGCAGAATGTCAGGAAATTCATGTATAATCCACTGATATCGGTTATTAATTTCCGTTAGCTGGACCTGAAGTTTGTAGTTGTGAGAAGAGGTACCATACGCAGTCAAGTGTGTGTTTCCGTCTATTAAGCGATGTTTAGAACTGTCGACGAGTAAATTGAAATGCGACAGGAAATCGACTCCTATTATAGGTTTACCTACTTCTGCGATTATGAATGGCCAATTGAATGTTCGACGTAAACCAAGGTCAAGTGTCATAAGTCGTTGACCATACGTCTGGATCCTAGTACCATTCGCTGCAAAAAGTTCAAGTTTATTTGGTGACTTCTTTTCACTGTGTGTTGGTGGCACTACAGAGACATCTGCACCGGTATCAATCAGGAACTGGGTTGCTGTCCCTTTGTCACTAATAAAAAGGCGACTCAGCTCTAACCCCTGGCTCCCTGGCTCCCTGTCGCCGTGGAGAGTTGGGGAACTAGTTTTCCGGTCCGTTGTGAGGTGTAGCTCGGAGAGACATGCTGCATGGCTGTAGACATCTGTATGCCTCCTCGCCAAATTTAGTGTGGTAGTAACATTTCCCTACCTTTGTTGTCTGTCCTGTTTCTGCATTCCTACCTCTGGATCTGGACCTAGACTTTGGTCTACCCTGTCGGCGGCGGTCGGCGAAAACATGCTTACTCAACTCTGCAACATGGAGTGAGAGTTCAGAAACTTGCTCCCTCAGTTCCTCTATTGAGTTGTTCATTGGTTGCGTAACAGCAATAGGAGCAACATGGTATGAGCTTGTGGGTTTTAGCTCCCAAATCTGGTCTGCCATGGTCGACAGTTTCGTCAGATCGTCACTACTCACTGACAGGATAGCATGCATTTCTCTTGGTAGCCGCTGTAACCATAAAGTTTTAAGAAAATTCTCGCTTACCTTGTCTGAAGCTAAATTTCTCATTTCACAAAGTAATTGCGACGGTTTACGATCCCCGAGTTCCAAGTCTGTCAATAGTCGCTGTGTTCGTTGCGTTTCACTATCTGCGAAAGTTGAAATAAGACGCTTTTTGATTGCATCATATTTACCGGAAGACGGTGGATTCGTGAGAATATCGGCCACTTGTGTCAGAATTTCTGAGTCAATTGAACTCACCACAGTGTCATATTTAGTTTGGTCCTGGGTGATCTTCGAGTTACGGAATTGTGCTTCAAGTTGAATGAACCATATCCTCGGATCAGGCTTCCAAAACAGCGGAACTTTGATAGATACGCGGGCTACTACGGTTTCTTGGCTTTCCTGAGCAGTTCCAGCTGTAGTCTGCTGTACTTCTTCCATCGGGTCACCACTGAGGTGCCGATGCATAGGGGTCACCACTGAAGTGTTATTGGTAGTATAATAAATAACTACTAAAGTTTTACACTCACATTTAATCATGTTCTTCGTATTCAGACTACTGCGACTATCTTCGCCGTAACTTTTTTAACAATGTCAACAGAGAAAAAAAACAAACGAGGGAAACAGAACACTGAGGGCTGAGTTTTCATTATAAATTTCTGTTTCCTTTATGAGAGTATATTACACAATACACTACAAGTTTTTACAAACAAGGGTGGCTTATAATTACCATTCAAAGAATTTTTTGGGAAAAAAAAAAGTTCAAAATAAAAGTCTTAGCACTTAATGTAGGTCTAAGGACCTCATGTACAAATTAACAAAATGGTTGGAGCTGTTTTCGAGAAAATAGCACAAAACAAAATTTTCATGTAAAGTGGCATTAACTTACTTACTTGACTTAATTCCTCTTGTTCCCTTTGGCACATAGGACATCCATGAAGCACTTCCATTGTGGTCTTCGAGCTGACAGTGCCTTAACCTCCTTCCATGTGTTTCCTGCTTTGAGTGCTTCCATCTCTACCGTCTTTCTCCACGTCTTCCTGGGACGACCTCTCCGTATCCCTTGTGGATTCCATTTTAATGCTGTCCGTTATATAGATCCTACTATCTTTCTAAGAGTGTGGCCAATCCCATAGGCGTAACCAGGCCGACCATAAGGGGGGGGTTATAACATTCAGGGAGAGGGGGGTCCGGGGGTCCTCCCCCGGAAAATTTTAAAAGTTAAGATGCAAAATAACGAGTTTTAAGCTTCCGGGGATTCCCCCGGAAAATTTTAAAAATTAAGACGCAAAATAACGAGTTTTAAGCTTCTGGGGGTCCTCCCCCGGAAAATTTTAAAAATTAAGACGCAAAATAACCAGTTTTAAGCTTCCCACGCTTTATACTTGTATTAAGTAATTTATGGGCAGACTGTACAAAATCATACAATTTTCCTTTTTTTAATCAATGGGGGGGGTTCAAACCCCCAAAACCCCCCCCTCGCTACGCCTATGGCCAATCCACCTCCATTTTCTCCTCTTTATTTCCACTGCAATTGTTGTCTGACTTGTTGTTTTCCACAACTCTTCCTTGGATATAGTTTCAGGTCATCTAATATTTATGATGCGTCGCAGGCATCGATTTATAAATGTCTGTAAGAGATTAGTGGTATTTTGCGTTATCTTCCAGGTGTCATAGGCATACAGGAGAACTGATTTAACATTTGTATTAAAAATCTTTATTTTTGTCTTCTTTGAGATGTTCTTATTTCTCCAAACTGCATAAATGCTCCATTCGCCTTTATTTCCACTGCAATTGTTGTCTGACTTCTTGTTTTCCACAACTCTTCCTTGGATATAGTTTCAGGTCATCTAATATTTATGATGCGTCGCAGGCATCGATTTATAAATGTCTGTAAGAGATTAGTGGTATTTTGTGTTATCTTCCAGGTTTCACAGGCCTACAGTAGAACTGATTTAACATTGTATTAAAAATCTTTATTTTTGTCTTCTTTGAGATGTTCTTATTTCTCCAAACTGCATAAATGCTCTATTCGCCTTTCTAATTCTATCCTTCACATCCTCTTCCGCTCCTCCTTCTCTTGTTACTATACTTCCTAGATATGTGTAGGCTAGTGTGCCTAACAGAATTTGCTATAGGATTTTTTGGAGGACCACTGGATTATAATCCAGAAATATTCAAGCTTAGAAGTGCAGGAATGTTGAAGGAAGCAGGAATAATGGAGATTAAGAATTGTCACTTATTCTTCTGCTCTAGAAGACTGCTGCTTCTCTTCTTTCTTCTAGCTATGCTTAATATTTATTAGTATTTATTTTATTTCACTTATAAATTTTTAAGGATAATGTCAAAGGTTATGTACTTAGTTTATGAGAGATAATTTTCTTAACAAGAACCTATGGTAATTTTATTATAAACTTATTTTGTGTACAATTTGAATTTGTTGAGCTATATCTTGCTCAAAGATTACTACAGCAATTTCTTTTGATTGCTTGTAGGAAAAGAGGAGTTGCAAGTATGCCAAAACTCCAAAAAATGATAAGTGCTGAATTACTTGAAAGAATAGTAATTTGCTAGACCATTCCTTGGTCTTTGTGAATTATACCATACTTTATTCAAAACTACTACTGCAGCATATTTAGCTTGCACGTAGAGGAAAAGAGGAGCTGCAAGGATGCCAAAACTCCTTACGATTATACAAACAGAATTACTTTATAGTAATATAGAGATGCTAAGCCCTACTTGGCTTTTGTGCATTAATACATGGCTTAATTTGATTTACTTAACTTTTATTGTGACTACATCTGATGAGAATGTGAATGCATTAGCCGGACTATGGCTAAAGGAGAATGTACAGTTATTGATGCTGTAGCTGTAGGTTCCTGGTTGAAGTCATCCCGAACGGTGGCCAATAGTGAGTCATCCTGCTCCAACTACGCTCGACGACGTTCCAGGGCTGCTCGAAAATCCACTTCCAAGTGAATTAGGTACTGTTGAATGCTGCGAAGTCCATGTTGCGTTGCTGTACGAAGTAACTGTACTAAAGTATATACAGACTTGGGATCTGTTTGCTAAATTTGGGGCTGTGCCCTTACGAAGCGAAGGTTGGTGAAGAAGTGATAAAAGTCTAACGGCCAAAATGCATTCACATAATCAACTTACAAAGAGCCAAGTTCTAGAATCTTATGGAAGGCTCTTCTTGAAGTTTCCAGAAGCTTCCATCCAGAATAAGAGCATATTTAAAGATAATAACATGCTGTACCTATTCTGTAACATAAAAAATATGTATGTGAGCATTTGCATTATAATTGTAATGTATAATTACAGAGAAATTAGTAATTTTCATGCGGTGAATAATCGATCTATTCATAGAGCTGTCTCTACAAACAAGTGCAATAATCGATATGACGCTTCTAAGTGAGCTAATTTATTCTGGCTGTAGCGCCAAGTAAATGCTAATGAGCTGTCACTCGACAAAAGATATCAGTTCGATGTCGGCAATGCAGCTTTCTATGTTGCAATATAGTTTTAATGTTAAATCTTGGCAAGTACTTAATAGTTATGCATGAAACATTGAAGCATCGTTCTATGCTTGATATGAGAGAGTATAGAATAATTACTTTCTTTATCTACAATTGAAATAAAGAAGTAAAAGAATGTCAAGAATTCTGGATACAAATGATTGACATTAGTGCCATCTAACGAGTGACTGATGAACTTATTTGCTTTAACATTGCTTAAATGTGCTATAATAATATTTTGATATTCTCTAAGCTCCATGAGCTTACAATATGTAAAGGATCTAACCTCTTCAATCACTTCCCCCGCTCCACGCTCCACTCAGCCTTTTATCATGTGGATGTAGATGTAGATATCTCGTCCTGTAGATCCTGTGTTGAGCGGGCCTCAAGGATATAGAACACGTCAGATCAAAAAATACATGTATGTTATATCAGTAATATACAGAAATTGCAAGCTGCCAAATTTATCCAAGCTGGAAATATTCCTCCAAATTGTAGAAGATGTGAGTTATTAAGAATTTCTTGTCAAATGTTTTGAAAGGTTTGCTTTTTCTTTGAATACATAATTTAATGTTGCTTGGAAGCTTGTTATATATCTGTATTGCAGAATAATAAGCACCCTTCTGAAAGAGTTTTTGCAATCACCCTCATCTCCTTTGTTTTTGTAGCATTTATATTAAGTCCTGCCTCCTTTGCTTCCTCCTGTAGTCCTTTCAGCTTATGTTTCATCTCTTGAAGACAAAAGGCAAACATCATCGTCAAACTCTAAATGTTCCAATCTTTCTCTCATTCCCCACTGTATTCCTCTTTTCCTACCACCCAACATTTTCCTCATAACATTATCAAGCACCACCAAAAATTTTGTAGGTGAGAGGATGCATCCTTGCCGAACTCCACTTGTGACATTCATGTACTCTGTTAACTTTCCCTCGTGCACTACCCTGCACCCTTTATACATTTCTTGCATAAGATTTAAGATCTTACCCGGAATTCCATATTTAGCTGTTTTCCACATTACAGTTCTATTCACGGATTCAAAACTCTCTCAAACTCTATAAATGCCAAATACAGTGTGGCCTGCCACTCATTGCTCTGCTCCAAAACTATTCTTAAAGTGTTTATCAAGTCCACACAGCTACGCCATCTTCGAAAGCCAGCCAAAGTGACATTGAAAGTCCTTGATAAACAGTGATGGGAAGTAATTGAGTAAAAGTAATCGGATTACAGTAACAATTCCTTTTTTGGTCCCATTTACTTGTAATCAATTCTAAAAAAATGAAATTTCTACTTGTAATTTACTTCTTGAAATAAAATTGTAATTGTTACAATTTAGTAGTTGATAGTATTAGTATCATTCCTGTTTGCTTTATCGTCATCACTACTGTTTTTGCAACTAATATCCAAATTAGAGTTAATATTAACAAAAAGTTACTCAATGTTTCCGAAAATATTCTCGGTTTTTTTGTTTGTTCATTAATCATTTAGGCTTGTGACCAAAACGAAACAAAAACAAGGAATTTTTAGGTACTGCTATTTTGTAAAGTAATTGTAATTGTAATTTTACTGATTACTTTTTTGAAAAAGTAATTTGTAATTGTAATTAAGTAAAATGTCTCTCAGGTAATTGTAATTCAGCCCAATTACTTTCTTTTTGTACTTTTCCCATCACTGTTGATAAAGTTGCTGCCATTCTTCATATCACATCCCCAGAAGGTGCCTAACCCAAATACAAAATTATGTTTTGATGTATATAGGCTATGATGTTCTGTTCTGGAGCGCGGCTATTCACATAGACTGAAAATAGTATTTTTGGATTCAGGGGACCTCAAGACATATTTACCTAGGTATGTTAAAACAGCTTTGAATTTCTGGTCAAACACAAAATTTCCTCTAATTATATAGCCCTAGTAGGTGTACCTATGGTATGTGCAGGGTCCATGTCAAACCAACCACAAAAAGAATTGTTTTTAACCTTACAATTTTTAATTTCAATGAAAGTTACATAATATATTCTATCTATAGGCTATATCTGAACACAAGAACTTGTTAAAAAGCGACCTTAAATAAATGAATTTAAATATATATATAGAGGCTGTAAATTGAAATTTGTTCTTCCTCCTTATGTATGGTTACAGGTATCATGAAAATTAAATTAAAAACACTACACATAATTTAATTAACAAACAATAAGAGGGAAATGTTACATATGAGCGCTATCTAAATAATTTAGGTTTGGTAGAATTATGTACCTTAGTAAGCCTATTCATAGTCTAGAAATAGTCCGCTCTACACCCCACTAGCTTGTAATCTGGTAGTAAAATATTTTTTTAAACAAGAACCTGTTAAGATCCCATCTTGAAATTTTGCATGCGTGTAGTCAATTAGATGGACAACACATATAATTTTTCCAAAAAATTCCGAGGATATGCTGGAAATTAAAAAAAAACTTTTTTAACATTTCAACAATTAAGAAACATAACTGTGTGATACATCAAATTAAAGGGAATTTTTAGAGGAAGGAAATGATGCAAGTTTGAGCTCTCTATGTGGTATAGTTTTTGAGCTGTAGCATTTTATAAAGCGGGGAAACAGTTTTTATTTTTTTTATTTTTAAACCCTTGTAACTCACAAACCAAAACTAAGAAAAATTTGAAATTGAATCTAGATTTGGAGGTTACGATACAAAAAAAATAAAAAATAAATAAAAATAAATAAACCACATACAGTGAACTCTCAATAAACCGGACTAAAGTGGGCAGGGGTCTGTCTGAGTTATGAAATGGCCGGCTTATGGAGTGGAAATGAGGAAATGGTATCTAAGTAATGAAATTTCGTGTTTCAGCTACAAGAAAAATATATGAGGCAGAATATTGGCAACTTACAGTTGGAACAAAAACAAATAATACTTCAGAACTGTCTTAAAATTGTTAGTGAGGGTGTGAAATACACACTGTTACATTATTAGGGGACGATGATGATTGATGTGGGCACTTTCAGCATATTTTTCTGAGGAGGTTTTTTCCGGAAGAAACTGTAAATGTTCTTCTGTGTACACTTTTTCTGTTGTTTTTGAATAATTACTTCTCTTGCAGTCCTGAAGTGGCCGTAGAATGGTTGTAGATCTGGGTCTGGGTCGTCAAGAAACTGTCCGAGTTATCCGAAGTCCGGCATATTGAGGTCTGAATTATCGAGAGTTCATTGTACATACAAATCTGAGAGGTCAAGGTTCAAATCTCATAGTAGAATTGGTTGATTTGACATGGAATGACCCAAGGGTAATTAAATCATGGAGGATGAATTGGCTGGACATGTTACATGCATGGGAGAGGAGATGCATCTAAAAAATATTGACTGGGAGACTCGAAGGAAAGACACCACTTGGTAGACACCACTTTGGTGGGAGGACAATATTAGGATAGATTTAAGGGAAATAGGATTTGTGAGGGATGGTTGGATGGAGTTAGCACAGAATACGGTTGAATGGCGGGCTCATGTAAGCGTGGCAATGAACCTCTGGGTCCTATAAAATTTATAATATTCCTTTAGCTTGCTTAGGAACTGTCTATTGCCATTGAGTTACAATCCATTAACAAAATGATTATTTTAAAAAGAGTTTAATAATTCTTTTATAATTCGTTTAATCTGGCAGAGATCAGTCCTTAAGGCCCACTCTTACACTCAGCCAGAGAGAGAAAAAATTACAAACAAATACACGAACATAATTCTACAAGTAATAAGAATACGCTAGGTATATGTATACATATATATATATAAGTTATAATAGTTAAGAGTATGATAAATAAAATTAAACTATTTTGCCGAAATGTGAAAAACAGAAAGGGAATAACTTAACTTTAGGTATACAGTAAATAACTTATCTTTAGGCCTACAGTATGCAAGAAACAATAAAAAGTTTTTTATTTTAATAATGCAAAGCCATCTGGGTATATAAAAAAATCACTACATAATGTCATTATCTAACACACTGACTTAATCAGCAGTGTTAGTGCATGAGTAAATTGAAGAGATTATTAATAATATTACAGACTCCATGAAAATCTGCTGTGGAAGCAGCCAGTCTGTCTGTCAATTGTGGATCACTAAAAAGTATAGAAAATCTCTTCCAGCGCCTGTGTGTGAGGAAATGTCCCCAAAATGCTAGCAATGTTTCCTCTTTGAATCGCAAGGCTGATCTTCTGCCTTAGGAATTCTGTAGACTGCAAATCTCCAGTCAGGGCCTCCAGCTGTCTTCCTATTTCTGACACCAGAATCTTGAATCTGTACATTGTGGTCTCATTGTCTCCACAGCGAACATAGTAAAGTTGTAGTTGTTCAACTTCTGGTGCTGTGGCTGAGCCTGCTAGTTTACATGTATTAGGCAAATGAGATGGTGCAAAAGTGTAAACATAAGTGACATCCCATAATATGATTTTCCTCTTAACCATGGTACCGATACAAGCACTCTCTTGATGTCATTAATTGCATGGTGTCTTGAAAGAATGCCGCTGTTCTTAAAACAACTTAAGCCATAGTGTCCATAGGCATCAACAAGTGTTCTACATTAATATTTGTGCGGGAAACAGATCTTAGTACCCAAGCATAAAGCTACAGCTATTTTAAACATGTTGTAAATTAATGTTCCGATATTGGAAGATGGAATTCCCTGAAGCCATGATCCTGTTTCTTTCTCTTGAATTGCAAGGTACTGAGCTAGTTCTGTATCCGGAACAGAAGACTTCAGAAGACCCTCATAGATATTCGAGATGAGGGCATAATCCCAGGATTTCTGTATGTTATGATTAGGGACCAGATTTTTAGGTTTTTAAAAACACTGTTTTAGGTTTTCCATTAGGTGAAATAGTTTTTTTTTAGATTTTTGTCCAAAATATCGTTTTTGGGTAGAATAATTGGTTTAGTGAATTTGACTTAAATTTGAGTAAACTTGCTTTAGGACAATATAATACAATTGAAAAAAGAAAACATAAACAATCAAAAGAAGCAGTGAAAATAAGATCGTCTCACATTTCCTGTGTACAGTATATCACTAAATATCTTTCAAGATTCTCAACTGTGAAGTTCTTCCTGTTATCTCTTAGAATACATTTGAAGGCAGATGTCCTTTCAACCTCACATGACGACAACAATGGTTGTTCGTACGAATATATCAAAAGGAATACGCTGGCACTCTTACACTTCCTCTCTTGATACTGTCATCCTAGACAACACTGGGTTGAACGAAACGCTAGTGGTATTAATTTCAACCGGACAAAAATTGTCTCTCCGCAAAATATCGATTTCTCAACTGACAAACAAAAAAGACAAAAAAGTAGCCTAAATGATATATTTTAGATTTTATATCCCGTTTAGGTACATTTAGGTTTTTATACCCCATTTAGGTATTTTTAGGTGCCACAGAATTAATGTGGGTGAATCCTATGGACATGATTCGAAAAAGCGTATGATCGCTTTTTGTTTTGGAAGTAAGGAAAAAAATAGGTAAAAACCTAAGAATCCGGTCCCTAGTTATGATCATTTGTAATGTTGGACCACTTAACCAGAGCAATAGCCATGTGAGAAATGATTTCATCATCACGATTGGAAAGAACTAACTTAACAAAATTGAGAACCCCACAAGAAGCCAGGAAAACAGGTAAACAAGCATTGCTCACCCTACGTATTCCAAGTCCTCCAGAAGAAATGGACAACGAAGCTAAGATCCAGTTGCTGTCTTCTAGTTCTAGTTGATACTTTGTTGAGGAACTTGAGTGAGAGAAGAAAAAAGCCATAAAGAAGTTGAACGAAGATAGTAAGTCTATTTAGGAATCACAAAACAACTGTTTAGAAGCAATGTGGGAACAGACAATTTTTCATCGTCTTCAACTTATTTCTAAGATATGGCTCAACAACCGGAAGGAAAATGGGACAACCAAGAAGTGTTAAATCAGATTTGGAGACTATCTTTACCCTTGGAGCAATTTAAAAAAAAAACCATGATATCTGGATCTTGCTCGCAGCAAAAATGTAGCTCACATTTATCTGGGTTTATTTTCAAACTGATGGCTCTTCCAGCATCTATAATTTGATGTGAAATCAAATAAGATCACCGCAGGTTCCCCTGCCAGGGTACCATCATCTGAATAAACAAGATTTAGGGGGCTATGTAGATTGGAAATAACAGAGTCTAATGTGAGACAAAATTAGAGGTCCTAAAGGATCTCCCTGTTGCACTCCAGTCTGAGAAGGTATTATTTCAGTGTTGTAAAAGAGGTTAGAAGGGATAGGGTGTTGCGTGTATTTTCATTTAAGTACAGAAAGCTGTGCACAATGTGAAGTTTTATACCTGAAAAATTAGCGTTTTTTGAATAGATATTTGTTTAACCAGTTTTAAATGTTGACAGCTTACAACAGACCCTGATGCTGGAGGGAAGATTCCAGGAATGTGCAGAAGTTATAGTAAATGACTGGGATGTTCTATGGATAGGTATAAAAAGCAGAGAATCATGTTGTGATCTGATGTTTAAGGAGTGATTTGAAGATAAATACTGATTATAGTTAGCCAGATAATGGGGAGTTGAGGATTGGAGGGTTCGAAATAGAAGAGAAAGGGAATGCATTGACTGTCTTTCACAGGCATGAACCAAGATAGTTTAGAAGAGAAAGTGTGACATGCTCAGCGAGTTGGATATTACACGCAATGCATGCACTGCAACTTTAATGCAAGGGGCTTTCACAAAGGTCACAGTTTTGACCAGATTATACTAGTATTTCATAAATCGTATCTCGTTTGGTACGTCAATATTCTGTATTTCATAAATCATATCTCGTTTGATGTGGTCATCAGTCGTCACAGTCTGGAAAGATGTAAAATATTCATCAAGTTCATCTGGGTGAATTGTGGTCACATCGCCATTTTTCCTTGATTTACCTAATCCCGTGGTTTTTAAGTTTTTCCACAAGTCAGAAGTCTTAGGACTTGTCTATGAGACCGGGTGTCGTATTTTAGCATTCTTTATAGTCAGTGTAGTTCTATTTCTTAAATATTTATATGTTCTTAAGTTTTCTGCATTTTTATCACGTTTATATTTTTAATAAGCATTTTCTCGTTTGTTCATGAGCTTTCTAATGTCTTCAGTCATTCATGGGGCTGGGAGTCTAGTCATTCGTTTTGTTTTTAGTGCGAAAATTTTGTCATACAGTTAGATTATCAAGTTATTAAACAGTTCAACTTCTTCATCTACAGTCCTTTGCTCCCATATTGCATCCAGGATAAAAGTCAGCCTTGTTTACATTTCTTTAGATAAGTAACAGATCTTGGATTGATCCTGAGGTTGTAAGGTTGTAAGGAATAAACAGCATAAATTAGTTCAGGTATGAATATTTATCAATGAGTAAGTATTTTGTTGAGATTAATTGTAGCAATTATGTAAGTTAATGTATCTGAAATGTCAGTGTTTCTGATTATTATTGTATTTATTGTTCAGTTATTTTTAGTTTATTATGTTTTCTCTATGATCTTATCTGCCATGATTTCTTCCTGTGAAGTTGAGATGGCCACTCCCTTAGATGTTCTTATGCTGTTAGGGTATTTAGGTATTTTCTTATGTCATATTATCTCTATATATATAAGAGGCTTTGTCCTGACGGACTGACTTATGACAGAGAATCAACGTAGAGCCTAAACTATAATAGGTAGAGACTTGGAATTTTGACAGTACCTTTGTTTCATAATGTAGGTGCTCACTAAGAAAGGATTTTGAAAATTTTTGATTTTAAATGCCAAAAATCAAATGTTTTTGAGAATACTTAATCCCTTTTTACACAGAATTATCAAATCCAAACCACAGTTCACATGACAACAGTGTATTGTTGGCAATCTTTACATAAGGCTTTGGAAATAAATGAAACAAGACTTTGAAAATTAGAGAATGTATTAAAATTTATATTTTAGTAAATTATGTATCTCAGAATTTTGTAGATTATGTAAAATAATCAGTAAATTCAACTGAGGTCATTTTTCCCCCGGGTGGCGCACTTTGATAACCAACTGCACCTCGAAAGGTTTTCAATCGTTATAATAAAATTGCTTATGCATGATTTGGGTAAGGTTCATGAATCTATGGTTCATTTTAATCATTTCGTTTGGAATTTGTATGCCCATATGGTAGCATAAGATTTGTTTTGTTTGTTTATTTATATTTTTAATGTTAAACAATATAATTAAGAGTAAAATTACGTAATTCTTCCAATTTATGTAAAAATGATGTCAGTGTTAATAAATATATTATTTTAATTTTTTTTCTGTTAAATAAATGATTTAAGCACAATATCTAGGAGTTGAGTAAGTAATTGTGGGTGAAGCCGCGGGCACCTGCTAGTGTGGCCATATGCCAATCATTCTTTTCTGATATAGTTCTTGTTGATATTACTGTTTTGTAAGCTTATTTACGATGCAATCAGGATGATTTTATAAATTAAATATTTTGCTACTACTGTATTCTGTCTAATGCCCAAGTGCACCATTCTCCGGTATTCTCAGCTGTTTCATAACCAGGGTAAAAGTAATATCGGGGTACTCTAAGAAAACCTGTGCACCATCGCTACATTACAGCAGTTTCCAAATGTTCAAATATTTTGTGGTTACTCTGCTATGAAGCCATTCCCATGGAGGAATTTCTGGTGATTTCTTCCAGGTTCTCTCTCGGCCGCTAGGTTCTCTCTCTCCCTCCCTGCTCGTCTGCCAGTCACGGTGACTCAATAAGATGCAAAGTTTACAACGTTTCTGCTTTTTATTTGTGTTAATGTAATCCTCTTTAACACACTGTACATTTAAATAAAATAATACTTATGTTTTAAAGAATAATTCTCACACGTAGGCAGTCCAAGGCAAAGCAAACACCACGAAATCTCTGTTCTGGGTTCGACATAGCCTCGCTTTTTATTCCCGTTCGAAAAGTGGAAATTTTAGATGCAAAGTCATGTACATAGCCATGAAAGGGCTGTTATAATTATGTTCGTGTACGTGCAAGTATGATAAATTGATCACATACCCATATATATATATATATACAGTAGAGCCTCGGTAAATCGAGCCCCGGTATTTCGAGGTTCCGTGTAATTCGAGCTGGTCTTAAGAAAATTAAAATTGTCCATAAAACTAGAGTAAAATCCCGTTTTTATACGGTGTCCACAAGTAAGTTTTACGCACTTCCGAATGTGTTACATTTTGAGCTTTCTTTCAATTTTTCCATGTACAAAAATGCAGGTAAAACTGTCCCACTTACGGTATTTGTTCATAATACACAGAAATAACCTTGGCTTCAGACTGCTAATGCATTTCTATTACAGATTGACAGAAACCGTTAGGTTCGATTTTTCTTTGTCGGGACCTCGTCTCAATCAATTGTACAGTGCATATTTCCTCATCCTTTCAGAAAAGAATACTGTATTGTTACAGTAATCCCTACAATGGTAATTAAAAGTGTTTTCCTAGTAGCATCGCTTTCCCGTTCCACTCCATTAAGGGTCAGACAATGACTTAATCCTTAAAGGATGCCGATGTAGCAAATTGGAAATGTTTGACAATATATACATACAGGCGTAACACAGGTATGTAGGCCTGCTATATTGTTTATTTATTTATTATTTAAACCATTATTGTGCTCATTAAACATTTATTTGCGAATAGTTGAATAAAAACACTTTCTTTAACGCACTTTATTTTACCTTAGTAAACTTCTGGACGGCCGTTTCGCAGGTGGTGTTCCTGCATCATCAGCAGAGTGCCAACTGAGGTCTCTGGAGCAGGTGTTTGTGATTTGCGATTTACCCATTGATTTAGTGAAATTTCCGTATAATCCGAGTCTTTTGTAATTCGAGGTAGCCTCAGCCCCAATTAGCTCGAATTATCGGGGTTCTACTGTACAGATATACAGGCTACATCATGATGAATGCAGCCCTTCACTGTAAATTTCGCCTAGGCCCACTGGTTTTCCATATTTCGTTTATTTGTTGCCTTATTGTTCAGTAATAAACATTCATAAGGATAAAATGGAATATTATATTGCGTATATATGTCTGAATTCAAACACCATAGATACTGTACCAATCGTGAAAATGAGTTGGTTACGCCCACTACTAAATGAACCTAGTTTGGTTGAGGAAAGAAAGGAAGGTAATTTCAATTGAGGGAAGAAAGGAAGGTCATTTTAATCAATGTTACAGCACAGTATTGTAAAGATATGTATCATGGTTCATTCTTCAAATAGATCCCTCCTTTCTCTCGTTATTTATTATGTTCAAATTAGCTTTTGGCCTAGATATTGTAAATATGATACATTACGCTGATCTCCATCTAGCAAAGAAAACCGCAGGTTTCTCACTTTACAGCTCCTTCACGGCCGGTTAGCATTTTACTGCGGTAAAAGTTGAAAATGAGCACGGTGCAACGAAAGTATGACTTTACCGCGGTATTCTGAATACCGAGGTTGGTGCACTCGGCCATTAGTGTTATTTTGGTATTTTTCTAGTTAACCTATCTCATTTTTAGGCTTTCCTCTGGGTAATCCCTCGTTAGGGGAGGGAATGGGTTAAAGTTCCGGTACACTACACTTATATAACCTTCATGGCTAGATAACTAGTTTCACTGAGCTCGATTATACAACTAATTACGTACATACAATTTGCATTGTTGGCAATCATAAAATGTGGTGACCGTCACTTGTGACCAATGTTTCTTTGCTGATGACCGTCACAAGTGACCAAGAGTGAAAAGGCTCTAAGATTTTTAGAGAAGTTTCTTTGAAGAGAGATTATATTTTCTCTCTATCCTTCCAAATTAAAGAAATTACTGAGTGTGATACATATATCCTCCTTGATGCTGACGTTTGTTTCCCTGTTTTCCTAATCACCATAATATTATGTGTGACTTCTTTTCAGTATTAAACAATTCCCTTTTCTTTAGCGATATCCTGACAGCGATGCTTGCCTTAACAGACATTGATTTGAAATCAATCCACTGAAAACTAGAGTTTGATAATAAGTGTTACATTGTTGTCGGCAATTCCTAAAAAAAAATAAGAAAAAAATTAACTTACATTATAGCCAATACATTTCTCCGAAAATGTGATATATCATAATAAATAAGTAGAGCGTGGGCTACTGTATACCCCCCCCCCCCCCCCCCGTGGGATTTTCCGACTCACATATTTCTTTTGTTGGTATTGCCATCTAGTTTCAGTTTTTAGTTGTTTGCCCCTTATCAATTACAGCATTTACCCGGAAACCCCGGAAAACTACGGAAATCCGGAGAAAACTAGTTTGTTTAAATTTTTCTTTGTTCTTTGCTCCTAATATGCCCAGGGAATTTCTGAATCACATATTTTTTGTTGGTATTGCCATCTAGATTAAGTTTTTAGTTGTTTGCCCCTTATCAATTACAGCATATCCCCGGAAAACAACGGAAATCCGGAGAAATTACTTTGTTTTAATTTGTTTTTGTTCTATGCTTCTAATATGCCCAGGGAATTTTTGACTCACATATTTTTTGTTGGTATTGCCATCTAATTTATGGTTTCAGTTGTTTGCCTCTTACCAATTACAACATATCCCCGGAATACCACGTATATACGGAGAAAATGACAAGTTTTATTATTTTTATCTTTGTTATTTGCTCTAATATTCAAAGGGAATTTCTGACTCATGTTTTTTTGTTGGTATTGCAATCTAGATTAAGGTCTCAGTTGTTTGCCCATTATCAATTACAGCATATCCCCAGAAAACTCCGAAAACCTCGGAAACCCGGAGAAAATGACTTTGTTTAATTTTGTTTAAATCTTAGTTCTTTGCTCCTAGTATTCCTAGTAATTGGTAAGGGGCAAACAACTGAAACCTTAATCTAGATGGCAATACCAACACAAAAAAATATGATTCACCAATTCCCTTTGAATACCAGGAGTAAAGAACAAAGATTTTAAAAAATTTAAAGGAAGTCAATTTTTTCGGATTTCCGTGGTTTCCGGAGTTTTCCGGGGATATGCTGTAATTGATAAGGGGCAAACAACTGAAATCTTAAACTAGACGACAATACCAACAAAAAAATATGTGTGTCAGAAAATCTCTTTGAATATTAGGAGCAAAGAACAAAGATTTAAAAAGTAAAACAGTAATTTTCTCTGTATATACGTGGTTTTCCGGGGATATGTTGTAATTTGTAAGGGGCAAACAACTGAAACCTTAAACTAGATGGCAATACGAACAAAAATGTGTCAGTCAGAAATCCCCTGGGAATATTAGGGGCAAAGAACATTGAAAAATTAAAACAAACTCATTTTCTCCGGATTTCCGTCGTTTTCCGGGTAAATGCTGTAATTGATAAGGGGCAAACAACTAAAATCTTAAACTAGGTCCTGGGTTCAAGTCCCAGTGTCGGAGGAATTTTTCTCCTATAATATTCTCATGTAATGTCCAACAGAGACAATAATCTGTGGTTCATGAAAGCTTATACATCTATCTTGAATGTCAACTGTACAATAACAGTGGGAGCCCGGTCACAAAAAATCACTAATTAGTGTGCCTCACAGTACTGCATATGACATAACTTGTCTGTCTGTGAGGTAGACCATTAGGGCAGTCAGTCATAGGAGAGAGGTTCCTTCCGGCGCTGTGAATTGAACTCCGGCTTAGCTCAGTTGGTAGAGCATTGGCGCGAATAGCCAAAGGTCCTGGGTTCAAGTCCCAGTGTCGGAGGAATTTTTCTCCTATAATATTCTCATGTAATGTCCAACAGAGGCAATAATCTGTGGTTCATGAAAGCTTATACATCTATCTTGAATGTCAACTGTACAATAACAGTGGGAGCCCGGTCACAAAAAATCACTAATTAGTGTGCCTCACAGTACTGCATATGACATAACTTGTCTGTCTGTGAGGTAGACCATTAGGGCAGTCAGTCATAGGAGAGAGGTTCCTTCCGGCGCTGTGAATTGAACTCCGGCTTAGCTCAGTTGGTAGAGCATTGGCGCGAATAGCCAAAGGTCCTGGGTTCAAGTCCCAGTGTCGTAGGAATTTTTCTCCTATAATATTCTCTTTACTATCCAAGTTATAGAATGTGTGTCATGAATGTTCACTTCATAGACTGGCAACAGGTATGAAATGCAACCTTATGCACATTGTAGAAAAGTTTATCAAATAGTTTTATTTAAATACATTACAGATTAATGTACAATGTTATATGTACATCAGCTTTTATTTTTACTTTTCGGTTTAAACCTGTCCAGAACATTATAATGTGTTTGTGATGTGCCTGAAGTAGGGGTCTCGTCTGACAACTTGATGACATCTTCAACACCAACTTCTTTCAGTTTCTTTATAAATTCCTGAAACAAATATGTTTACTATCATCAGTTAAACAGAAAACTGTGAAATTACTGACAGTTACTTTCTTACGACCAAGCAGATGTCCCATGATTCAATAATAATTATTGATCCAAATTACTACAAAATATCAAATTGGATCAAATGATGTCAATGACTCTCTCGTACACAATTTCATCCTAATTTTCCATCCAATTCTATTTGCTGTAACAGAACAAAAACGTTTCTCAATTTCCATCCAACATATAGAATAAATCAATGAATTTGTCTTCATGTGATTTAATGACTAGAAACATAGCACTTCCTCTGAACAGCTGTTTTACACTTGATTTAAATTGCGATCATGCAAGCATTTTCCAAGAAAATAAAAATCAGATGCTATGACAGATTTTTGATAATACAATAATAGCAGCAACCATTATCATAATCGGTATCAACAGAGAGCTGCTCTGGAGAAAAATAAAAAGCTTGCTTAACTAAACAGCAAGACCAAAGTACACGTATCAACTGACCAATATTATTGATAATGTCAATAACCGTATCAGTCATTGATTTTCATAACATTGGACCAGTGCATGGCCAGAAGTAAACGTATATGGCTCATTCTCCAGAAATGGGGCATTTCAGCGTATAAAAATAAAAAAATTCTGAAATATGTGTAACTTTGTTTTTATTTTAGAAGTGTAGAGTGAAATTAATTACCTTACCTTAATAGTCGAGCTCAATATTAATTTTATCATTTCTTAATTAGCCCTTGAATTAAGCGTAAGAAACCATTATAATATTTCAATGTAGTAGCCCCCTCCCCCACCAAAATGGTAAATAATACTTTTAATATTATTTCCACCATAGGCAACCAATAAAAGAAATGGGAGTTTTAAGTATAATAACAAAAAATTATAATAAATTAATTTATTCTATGGAGTTGATTTTATTCCATGGCGATGATTTTTCCATGGAGTTGACGAATTTCCAGTTAAAGCTTGCATATGACTTCAAGAGTTAGGTTAGGATATCATTAGTTTGTTTACACAATCAGATTAAAATTTCGTATGATTATCTAAAAAATAAAACTTTAATAACATAGATTTTATTTATGGCATGGAGTTGATGATGAATTAGTGTGACATGCCTGGAATTCTGTTTTAATCTGCAATAAAATTGTACATTGGATCAGCAAGTGGTTTCTTTCATAACAAGAGTAAACAATAGTTTACTATTTTGGATGCATTTCTCCTTGCATTCAGATAAACCAATATATGATTAAATACTAATTTCCCTTTGTCCACGGAGTTGACATAAAACTGGGTTTCATATTTCCGGCAAAAATTTCCAGAAATTAGTAAGCTTTATAACAGTTTCCAAAAATGCATGTGTTTGAATATAGTATAAGGTAGACTTTAGGGAAAAAAAGATTACATCAAGAAAACTAAATATTCTAATTGAAAATATTATATTTCGAAGATATGATTTTGAGCTGGTTACGTTCCATGGAGTTGATTTGGAGCATATAAAACAGCTCAGAAATATATTTCTTATCAACGGAGAGACACAAAATAAGTAGGGGAGTTTTAAAGCATAAAAAGTTAGTTACCATGAGAATGAAACAGCATAGGGGAGAGCGTGGAGGGATGGGACGTTTTTACTTTATTAATTTTTTTTTTTTTTCCAAAATCGATTACAACCCGTGTTTTGCCATAGGGCATATCACAGGGGAATTTACAGTGATATGTTCAGTCTAAGTATGATTATTCTTGCAGTGTGCAGAAGATGTGTCTCAGGAAGGCAGCGATCTCCACGGTGTGGAAGTGGTGTTTGAGAACCATTGGCAAAGGTGCTGTCAGTAGAACTCTAGGTCGACTTCTTGCGAATTGTGAGCATGCAGTTAACAAGTGTAGGGCCGTTTGAGGAGGTTTTTCGGGACAGTTGCAGAGTGATGAAGGACATTTGTTCATTTTATACAGGTATGACTTGAAAAAGCCGTGATTGGTCAGGAATTGAGTTGTTATGTAGTTAGGACCTAGAGCTAAGGAAAGCCTGTGGTGTATATTGGGTATGAAGATCTTGGTGTGGATTCCAGAATTTTTATAGGTTGAATTCCAAATTTTTATGTAGTGATCTGTCAGTAGTTGCTTGCTCCGGGTGAAAGGGATTCCTTTGTAGTCGGTAGTGTTCTTTGGCAGGCTGCAATCCTTGCAAGGTAGTCCACTCTTTCATTCCCTTGGAGACCTGTGTGACCCTTAACCCAGTGGAGGCTGATTGGTGTTGACTTCTTGTTGATTATTTTGTTTCTTAAGTCAACTGTTATTGGATGGGTTGTCCTTTTGTTTGCGATTGCGAAGAGTGCTGCTTTAGAGTCTATGTGCATTGCATATGATGTGTTTTCTGTCTGTTGGTGGCTTATCCAATTTACTGCCAGACTGATCCCGGTAAGTTCAGCTTGGAAGACGGAGCAGTCGAGACCAAGTTTTCTTGTATCAGAATAAATTTCTTTGGTATTTTTCATCACTACCATCCCAGCGCCGACATGTTTTTCTGTTTTGGATCCGTCAGTGAATATCTGAAAGTCCGCATTTCCCAATGTTCCTGTTATATCGATATTGATGTGATTGTGTTTGGGGTGGATAATCTTGGATCTAGTTTTGGTTTCGGCCAGTTTTAGAATGGGGATGACTGCGTTTGTGGGTTTACCTGATGAGATGGCTTTAATGTCATTGTTTAGGAGTATGGCTTGATCAATGGGCATTATGCCTGCTATTGCTTGAAGGGAGGTGTTGGAAACAGTATTACATGCTTTTGTGCTGAATATAAGAAAAGATCTTTGTATTTGTAGCAGTTTATGTTTGGCTCTGCGGGATGTTAGATGGAACCAGGCTTCTGCAGCATATGTGATGGACGGAAGGATGGCGTAGTTGTAGATTATCATGAGATGATGGAAAGACATTCCCCAGGTAGCTTTAGAGCAGCGTACTAAACTATTACGGATGTGTAAGATCTTGTTTTCTAGGTGAAGCGTATGGGGATACCAGTCCAATTTACTGTCAAGTATTATGCCTAGATGTTTCATTTTGGTTACTACATTTAATCCCCAGTCTGTGACTGTTGGGTGGTTGAGGTATATTTCTTTCTTTCTGGCGAACATTGGCATCAGTGCGGATTTTTCTTTAGAAATTTCAAGCTTCTGAATTTTGCACCAGTCCTCGATGACTAGGAGACATTCCTGTACTGTCTGGAGCACTAATGAGTGAGAGAGTCCTTTAACCATGAGCATTATGTTGTCTGCATAGATAACCGTTTC
The DNA here is from genome assembly GCA_964059195.1 of Ectobius pallidus. NCBI lineage: Eukaryota > Metazoa > Arthropoda > Insecta > Blattodea > Ectobiidae > Ectobius > Ectobius pallidus. The sequence goes on from CAXKWD010000009.1 coordinate 32,869,952, forward strand.
TATGTTCGCAATGTGGGCGAGTTGTGCGATCAGACCGGCAATGACGATGTTCCATAATGTGGGACCAGCAACTGTACCTTGGGGACATCCTTTGAGACGGATGAGCAGCCGAGACTGAAAGCGGCTGAGCGATCTTGTAGAAAGTCTGCGATGAGTTTGAAGATGTTTGATGGGCAGTTTAGTTCCCGTAGCCTGGTTAATATACTGGGATGCCATGCATTGTCGAATGCTCCGGCGATATCCAGGGATAGCAAACAGCACTTTAAGTTGCTTCTTTTGCATTCTTGGACAAAATCTATGACGGCTTTAATGGCGTCAGCAGTTGATTTCCCTCGTGTAAAGCCATCTGAAAACTGCTTGGCTTCAGAATATAAATATGTTATACTGAAGTTTAAAAATTTAATTTACCTTGCAGATAAATAACATTTTTTTATAACATTATCAAATGTCTCATCCCTCCTACCTGGGTAGGTGGCATGGGACACAGTACAAGGAGGTATAGGACAGAGCTTTTTGAGCCTCAATGTCCATGTAAATAATGTTGGGAATCCTCATAAAGTTTAAAAATGCCAATTTTCAATGCATTTAAATAGAACATAACAAGAGAGTTATAATAGGTGACTCGGAACAATAAGTCTCTCATAAAAAATTTTAAGCAAGCAAGTTCGACTTCCAAATACCTCACATATCCAAAAATAAACCCATATCACTATAAAATATAGGGTCTTTATTATAAGTTGAGACGGGGGTGATGGAAGGCGCGCGCAGCCGGTCTGACCTTGATGCAACATCAGCACGTGCAGTTATTGTTAAAGTGTCAACATGGTGAGACCCATTTCGCTGCAGCATCGTATTTTTGTGTGTAAACATTATTTTAAGTACGAGTCTGTTGGACGTGTACGTGATGAATTTATTCGGACATTTCCTGCTGATGTGCCACCTTCAAGAGCATAAATTTACAGAATTGTTAATAAATTTGTAAATACTGGCTCAATGCAAAACAAAAAGCATGTGCGCACACGAACAGTGTTAACAGAAGAAAAGCTAGACGAGATTGGCGCTTATCTTGAACATTCACCAAATAAATCACTCTCAAAATTAGCCCAACAATAGGGGTTTCAGTTTCTTCTGCACACAAAGCAAATTAGGGGCATTACAGTGGAAGAACTCACTCGCGTCAGCCAGAATGTGGTTTCCAGATAAAATGCCTGTATAACACAGGAAGGACGACACTTCCAACATATGTTATAAGGTAAGATATGTAATACTTTATATAGCCTACACTTTAAGCAGGGAAGCCCGCGCGTCACCGGCGGCTAATGCGGACTCCGTAGCGGAGAGTGAAAACACCGGTCGTCCCGTCTCAACTTATAATAAAGACCCTGTAGAAGAAAAACACCTTAAAATACATTTTCAATTTTGCAGGAAATATGGGAGGATACGTTTCCCATTAAAATGGTGTCCCTTCCCTCCTGCGCAAAAATGTCCCATCTTCCTGCATTGTAGTTATCATATGATTTAGCTTATAACACCCAAACTATAAGACATATGCCTTACTTTCAATTGTTTTACATTACTGAAAAGTGATATGGTTTCATAAGTTAAAAAATATTTATGGTAATTTTATAATTTTAAAAATTACAAGGCTATTTAGAAAGCCGGAAAAATTAAAATTTATTGACAAAAATGAAGAAAGTTCGTTTTCTCTTAAAGTTATAGCACAACATCCACCATACTTTCTAATATAGCAGACTATTGCTATTGCAAACTTCTGAGACCAATTTGGTAAGAATTTCAAATGTGGTTTTTGTATTATATTGAATGTCCCATCCCTCCACATTCTCCCCTAATAATATTCATAAGTACTAATATTCGCCAGTTACATAAAATGCCCCGTTTTTGGAGAATGAGCCATATAACTGCTGTCTGTTAAAATATTTTTTAGTACATGCTATGTAAAACAGCTGCTTGTCGGACTGTTAACATGCCGAAAAATAGCACAGGCTAGTAAAGTAATTTTTACTGGCCTAGACCAATTAAGTTGTCATAGAAACTGAAAAATCCAGATGGCAGTGACCAATCATAACAACCGTAACGGGTCTGAAACAAAATACTTGACCATAAAACAACAAATATAAGGCAACATTATTTCTTTATGTTAATCAGAAACTATACCAGGTTTTTTTACAAAAAAATTAATAATATAACAACAAATATAGGCCTAAGGCAACATGGCTATATTATTCACAAGAAACCTGCACTGCCATCTACATCCGCATTTCATATTGGTTCATAGCATAGGATTCAGGCGGCTGTGTGAATATGGCAACAAATGGCTTTTATAACTATTTATACGGAATTTTTATTTCATTTCATATAATTTACAGAGCTTCTACTAAAAAATATTGTATGCACCACATACACAAAAGCTTTAGCGTTCTTGATACATAAATAGTTACCTTTACCATAAGAGACATGGACGTATGCGGGACAATCTTTGGATAACGTGAAGAGCTTCGTGTATTTAGGATTGACGCTTACTATGAACGGACGATGGGCAAAGCACATTGAGGTGACGAAACATAAAGCGGGACTGAAATCAGCTGAAACTCTTCGGATACGTAGTAAAATTCCAGACATGCCAATAGGTGTTATGGAAACTCTGTACGGGGCAATAGTGAGATCGACGATGACTTATGGGGCTGAGACGGAGTCTGGCGCGAGCAGCGATAGAGAGCGGTTGTGTTTACGCGGAGCTCCGTGAGGCGGACAGGACTGGTGAAGATGGGTGTAGATTTAGAAACGTACAGGGCGAGAATTGGAAGCTACGCGGGCTGGAACAAAAAAAGTATAAAGGGAGGAAAAGGAGATATCACAAAAGAACAGCTATGGACGGCGGTAATATTGGCCATGCTGTTAATCATCGGAGGCATCGAGCTGAACCCAGGACCTTTATCCGAAGAGATGGCACAGTTAAAGTCCATGATAAGTAACATCGCAGCGGACATCGCAGAATTAAAGAACATGGAAAAGAATGTGGAGCTGAAAATCAACAGTAAATTCGAGGAGGTAGGGACTATACTACGAAACTGGAAGAAAGAAATAACAGACGAAATAGCTGAATGTAAGAAGAGGTTCGAGACGACAGAAATAAGAGCAGAAGCAGAAAGAAGAAAAATGAACTTAATTTTGTTCGGAGTAAAAGAGATAAAAGAAATGCGACTAACGGAGGTAGTAGAGAAGCTATTTGAAGACGACCTAGGGTTGAAACTAAACGGCTGGGAGATAATAGACTGTTACAGATTGGGAAGGCAAGGCAATAAAATGAGGCCGATACTGATCAAAGTAGCCACGATGAAGTTCAAATGGCAAGTTCTCAGTAATGCGAAAAAATTTAAAGGGACACAGATCTTTGTAGAACAGGACTATGGACCAGAGGATAGACAATTTAGAAAATTATTGTTGACAGAAATGAAATTAGCACGAGAGGAAGGCAGGAAAGCATTCGTAAAAGGACTCGAATTATGGGTTGATGGAAGAAAGGAAATCTGGAGTCATCAAAATCGCAAAGCAATCAATGACCGGAGTGGAAAAGAGAAAATTACGGCGCGTGTAGAAAAGGGGCAACGTACCGACAAAGCCTTAACAACGACGAGCGGAGGGGAATTGGAAGGAGGAGAGGTACAACCTAGGAGCGGCGCTACGTCACAGCGGGTGACGACACAATATGACAGACAGGACAATATACGCGCAACTGAGTCAACAGGAAGAACAGCTGAGCCGGCTGAGCGAAATATGCATGAGGTCGATGAGATGCAGGTGTGTAGGGATGATGAAGCGGTGGCAGGAGAAAGAATTACCAGATATCGTGCGAAATTAGAAAAGTTCAAAGGAGCAAACTATAGTTCACAATAGCAGAAGGAATGTAAGATTGTGTTTTGGAATGTAGAAGGCTTAAAATCAAAGATTTCTAGTGGAGAAGTGTACGGGGTACTGAAATTAGGTGATATAATAGCAGTGGTCGAGACAAGGTGCGTGGAAGGAGAAAGTGTGCAGCTGAAAGACTACCATTACATAGGAAAACATGGAGCGCGAAAGGGGAATAGGGGGAGAGCTTCAGGAGGTATTGGTGTTTTTATTAGAAATAGTAGCAACATTAACATATGTGAAGAGAAGCCAGAAGAGGCCAAAGAAGTGTTATGGGTAAAGATAAGAAAGGTGGAAAATACAGAGGTGTGCATAGGTCTAGGGATAATATATAACCCTCCTGAAACGTCGGAATTTTATAATGCAAATTTATTTAAAGCACTAAGTGAAGGAATCGATAATTTAAAGCAGAGGTATCCAAGCATGCAGTTTATTATTGTTGGGGACTTTAATGCGAGGATAGGAATAGAACAAATAAGAACAGTGACAGTAGAAAATGATTGTGATTGGGAGAAAGAGGAAATGACAAGGAACAGTAGGGATAAGGTAATTAGTAGGGAGGGTAATAAGTTGATTGAATTCTGTGAGGAAAATAATTTAACAGTGTGTAACGGAAGCAGGGGAAGTGATAAACAGGGTGAATTTACATTTGCAAATGCTAATGGACAAAGTGTGATTGATTATGCAATGTGTAGTGAAGGAATCAACGAGAGACTTGCAGACTTTGAGGTATTAAATGAGGTAGTGGACAGTTGCCATTTTCCGTTAATGTTAAAAGTGAACATAGGAAGGAAAGAAGCAACAGAAAGTAATTCAATGGGAACAAAAACAATAAGATGTTTTAAATGGAAAGAGGAGGGAAGGGACAAATTTTGGCACAATATAAACACAGAGGAGAGTGAAATAGTAAGGGTGGGGGTCATAGAGGCTATATGTTCAGGGGATATACAGCTGGCATCAGAAAGATTAGAATTAATGTTGAGAAGAGCAGGGGTTACAATGGAGGTGAAAAATAAGGGGAATTTAAAGAGGGTGGGTTGGTTTGATGAGGAATGTAAAAGAGTAAAAAAACAAGTATTTAGGGAATTGAAACGATGGAGGAGAACAAAATCGAACGAGGATAGACAAACCTTTGTGCTGTGTAAGTGGGGTTATAAATGTCTGATGGAAGGAAAAAAGAAAGAATGGCAAATGAAGGTGTGCGAACAGGTCAAGGAAGCAGTGAAATCTAAGGATACCAAGCAGATATGGGGGATTGCAAAGAATCTTTGCAGGAATAAAGGAACAGTGAATTTGATAACACCTAGAGAATGGATAGAGTATTTTGGAAAACTAGTAGGGGCAGGAGGCAGGTGGAGTAGAGAGAGCCAGCTAAGTGTGGCAGCTAGAAAGATTGACTGTTTAGATAAGGAAATTTCAAATAAAGAGGTAGAATTTCAAATCAAAACTTTGAAAGGGAACAAGGCTACGGGTGTAGATGGCATACCGGGAGAATTTTGGAAGATGTTAGCTTGTACAGATAGGGGTGTGGGTATAATAACTGATTTACTGAACAAAGTGAAGGAAAAGAAAATAATGCCAGAAAACTGGAAGACTAGTATGATAGTTCCATTATACAAGGGAAAAGGAGATGTACAAAAGCCAGAGAATTACAGAGGTATTAGTTTGCTATCCATATTAAGCAAAATATACACAGGTGTAATGGCGCAAAGGCTGCAGATGTGGACTGAAGCAGAGGGTAAATTATCTGAGTTTCAAGCAGGATTCAGGAAAGGAAGAAGGTCAATCGATAATATAATGATTTTGCAAACTATTGTAAGCAAATATTTGAGTATAAAAAGAGGAAGAGTATATATGTTTTTTGCAGATTTTGAAAAGGCTTTTGATTTAATTAATAGGGAGGCACTGGTTTATAAATTAAGAGTTAAAGGTGTGAGTGAAGAATTTATTTCTGGGATTAAAAAGTTATATGAAGGAATAAAAATGTGTGTAAGATGTGAAAGAAATGTAATTTCGGAATTGATCAATCAACAATTGGGTTTACGGCAGGGATGCAAATTAAGTCCAATATTGTTTAATTTATTTATAGATGATATTTTGGAAAGAGTAGAAGAATGTAATCCACATTGCCCGGTAATCGGAAAAAGACAAATTTCTGGTCTCCTATATGCAGATGATTTGGTAGTAGCAGCAGTAACTATAATAGGGCTACAACGGGCAATCGATGAAATTAGCAAATTTTGTTCAGAATGGGGTTTAAGAATAAACATTAAAAAATCAAAGGTAATGGTTTTCAAAAAAAGCTGTAAGCTGAGGAAGCAGGAGAAGTGGTATATGAATGGTGAACCTCTGGATGTAGTGAAGGAATTTGACTATTTGGGAATGAGAATGTCTGCAAATGGAGGGTGGGAGGCACATGAGAAAAAAATGGCAGTGGTAGGTAAAGCAGCTATGAGAGCGGTTAGAATATGTATGTATAAAATTCCAAATATTTCAGTTGTATGGTTAGAGAGAATATATGAGGCAGTGGTGGAAGCAAAAATGTTATATGGGGTTGAAATATGGGGGGCATCAAAGGGGTGGTTGAAAGTTGACCTTGTACATAGGATGTTTTGTAGAGAAGTGCTAGGCCTACCTAGGGGATCACCAATGGGAGTGGCATTAGCAGAGCTAGGAAGGGTAGGAAGGAAAGGAATAATAGTAGAAAGAATTTTGAAATATTGGTATCGTAATATAAATTTGGAGGAGGATAATGCATTGAAAGAATGTATTTAGTATTTAAATGAAGGTAGGAGGCATGATAATTGGGTGGAAAAAATTAAAAGGATACTGGAGGAAGTTGGAAGGGGGGATATTTGGCAAAGAGGAGAAGGTAATAAGATAGGATTTTGGAGGGAAGTAAGAAAAAGAGTAGAGGACATGGAAAGACAAGAGATCTGGGCAAGCTTTGTAAACAAAAGTTCTTTAAGATTATACAGAGTAATTAAAACAGAGTGGGGAAGGGAGAAATATGTCGATTGTTGTGATAAGCAAGGAAGAGAGGGATATGCATGGATGAGAACAGGGGTGATATATCTGAAAGGGTTAAGGAAGGACAGAGAGGAAGGTTGTGTACTATGTAATAAAGAGGAAGGAATATCACACTACTTAACGGAATGTGAAGGGGTAACACGGTGGAGGGAAGAAATCTGGGAGACAAAGTGGGATAAATTTCATAAGGAGATAATAACCATCAAGATGTTGAAATTCAGAGGTGAAGAAAATACTAAGAAAATTGGGGAATATTTAGGAAAAATGAGAGAGAAGTGGATGAGAAAAATTAGGAAATAGATCAAGAGAAAATAATCAAGAAAGGTGTGGTAAGTTAACCAGAATCCACATTCATACACTAAACCCAGGGGTTATAGTATGAAGGGATTCTTAGTGGATAGCGCTAGACTTATAGATAAGAGATGTTTAAAGTGGATGTAGATAACTATGTATGTAAAAGCAAGTGTTAATAAAATTCTATTCTATTCTATTCTATGGGGCTGAGACATGGGGTTGGGAAGAAACAGGGAATCTAGATCAGGTCAGGACGCGTTTTTTGAAAGGGATTTTGGGGGTAGGGAGGGGTACTGCAAACTGTGGCATTATGAGAGAGTTTGGAGCGCATAGTGAGACTTTAGAGTGTAAAATTAGGGCGGTGAAATATTGGTTACAACTTATGCTGGGGGATCAGTCTCTAATTAGAGCAATATGTTATCAAGAACAGCTAAGAATAGGAGGAAATACATGGGCTTCTAAATTAAGAAAGGGATTAGAAACAATTGGGATGGGATACGTTTGGATGGATGGGCAGGGAAATAGGAGAAGTGTGTGGAGGAAGGTTAAGAACCGTTAGAAGGATATTGATAGACAACAGACAAATGCACAATGTCAGACTATGGTTTCACTTGAATTACAATCGCGGTTAAAATTGGAGTGGGGGAAGGAGCACTACATAGGAAAAGGATCTAGTCAGTAAACTAGGCCTCGCTTGGATTAGACTCGGTGCGTGGAGAATGATTAAGATCATAGATGAAAACGGAATGAGAGTTTGTCCATTATGTAAGGGGGAAGAATCATGGTTTCATATTTTGGCGAATTGTGAAGGTTTGGAAAATTGGAGGGGAAAATATTTACCATTATCTTTTATGGAATCAAATAGGGATCAACAGAAATGTTTGGAGTTACTGACGGGAAAAAACGTTGAGGAAGGCGAGACAGCTCAGGTTTGAAAAAGCGACGAATTGGAGAGCGGGTGTGGAGGGTGAGGAATAGATTTAGTTTGTTTGTGTTATTTTGTATTTATATTATTTGTTCTTTTTTTGTGTGTTTTTGCATAAGCATGTACGGTCCATGCGGACCCATGCGACTGTTTGCATTGGAATTTGTAAAAAGTTAATTATTGTAATAAACACTTACACTACACTACACTACATTTACCATAAGTAGTCTAGTCCTTGATTCTGAAATTCAATGTTGAATTTCCAAATTTTTTACATGAAAAACAGTATTAAAAAAAATCTGTTTGTCTGCAAGTGAACAGCATAATTCAAGAACAAAAATTGTACTGGAATACAAAATGATATTTAGCTAAGGAACTTAAGAGGATGTGACTACTCTCTTACTATCATTACAACTTGGCATGAAAAGTATTTAATTCTTAGCGATTTTATTAAAATGTTTGTAATAATTATGTTTGAATTTTGTACATTAACTGTTATAAAAAAACTTTTATTTGAAACATTTTTGCATAGAGCCTTTTTTTTTCTCTTAAAGTTAGCCATCTCTTCCCTAAGATATCTGATCACTAGGGATAGTCACATTTCGTTAATCCCCAAAACACGAAATTAGTAATATGCGGTAAATATGAAATTTATTAATTAGTAATAGAAGTTCAAATTACTGTAATAAATTCGTTTCTCGTGTTTTTCTATTCAAAATATGTGTTTATTCGTTCGCGAAGTTTCGCAAAATGTGATACTTTTCGCGAAATACCAGGTTTTTAAGGTTATATTCCATTTTTAAGCGAAATACAGGCAAATGTAAAAGTTCTACTTTAAATTAACTCATATTTTAATATATTGTGTTTTTTTTATTCACGGAAAATATTTTAATTAAAAATGTGAGCCTTTGATGAAAACGTGAGTCGTCGGCTTTATTTGGAACGCGAAGATGTCAATGTCAACTGAAGAAGGGACTTTAGAGGAAGAGGGTAGAGGAAGGTGTTTCTGGCACCAAGATGTCGGCGGTCGGCGGCGTAATTCACGGCCGATCTATTCTTCCAGTCTTTAAATAATAGCAGAATAATAAAAATTTAATAATGAATTAAAACAACCTGTAAGTTACGTATTTCAACAATCTCGCGTTTAACGAAGTGGGTGTTGGAGGCTACAACCTGTAAAGTCATGTTTTCCGCCGAATCCCGCGGGAAAGAGACTGAAGTAGGGATGGAAATCGGTTGTTTAAACATAGTTATTCACTATCGATGTTAAAATCGGCGGTAACCCATCGATGTGACGATTATATCGATGTATTTTGACGAAAAACATCGATGTATATTTAAAATAAAAAAGCATGGTTTCAGAAAATTAGGCAACATTCATAAATAAACAGAAATATTTCCATGAAAACTAACGATGTTTTTGGAAATTTTGTCAATACGTCCTGAATATCCGACTCAGTATGTATATTCATGAAAATTAATGCAAAAAACTGTGAATATTTTAAAAAAATTGTGCGTGGAACGCCACGCGACAGAAGTGAGACTTGTTTTAATTTTTGGATTTTTTCAATTTTGGATTATTGGATTTTTTTCAATTTTGGATTGTAGAACTTTTAAATATTGGGTTTTTGGACTTTTTTTATTTTTAAAATTTTTGATCTTAAATATTTATATTTTGGATTTTGATTTAATAATCCTTAAATTTTGGATTTTTTAATTTTGATTTTACATTTTTAAACTTTGGTTCTTTGAAGTTCTTTATTTTTGCATTTTTTATTTTGAATTTTGTATTTTTAGATTTTTTAAATTTTGTATTTTCGATTTTTTAATTTTAAATTTTTTAAATTTTGGATAAGCCTAATCATTGAGTTGATTGTTTTCTGTGCAGACCGTTCCATCACACCTCACTAATTTTGTGATGATTTTGAGCATAACACTAATTTCGTGATGATTTTTAACGTAACGCAAGATCTCGATTTACCCCTACCGCAGCTAAAGATGTTTCACTTCAAAAACATCAATGTCGGGGAGAAACATAGATTGTTTTCCATCGATGATGGTGATGATGACGACGAGTGATTATTTTAACTTTATTAGTGCTTCTATTTTTTAAGTTCTACATGTTGACGAATAAAATATTTTAGGATGAATTTGTGCAATTTTTTAACTGCCGTAACCACAATGTAAAGTAAGGAGTTTATTTAATTTTAAACTAAAATACAAGCACCTCAAATAAATCAGGAAAGCTGTTTCATTTTTATTTCATATGAATTCAAGACATTGTCATATCACTCCTGGATGTTGCTTGATATATATTATCAGTGTACGGAAAAAAATTCAGTTAGATTTAAAAGCTGATTTTCAAGATTTTTTTTTACCATTTTTATGACGAAATTCAATTTTTAAATAGCGAAATATATGTAGAAATTTTGCATTTTATTTGACGAAATCCTGAGTTTTTATTCACCACAAATCATCAACTCTACTGATCACACACTGTAGGTCATCAGAATGTGAAGCAAAAAAAAATAATATTGTTTGTAGCCAGGGTAGAGAAAGTATTTAACAAAAAGTTTCAGAATAATAAAAGCAAAATATTATACAAACCCTTCTGCTTCCTTCTCGAACAATCTTCTTTGCTTTTGCCACTTTAACCGTTCCTTTCTTCTTCCCAGTCTTAGAACGAGGCTCAAAGTCAACCTTCGGTGGCTTCAGAAACTGTAAGAAAATATAAGTTTCAAAAAACGTGAATCAAACATGTAATATAACTATCAAACATTTATTTTTTAAACAAATTAAGTTGACAAAACTCTTCAAATTTCACTATGTACTTACTTCAATAGCAAAACATGTTTCATGAACATTTGAACACATCCTCAGCTGCTATACAGCTCACACTCAAAGAGGCTTTAGCAGGTCCTGCCTTTTGAGTAGTGAATGATAGCAAGGCAAAATTGCCCAGTTCAGGTCACTCCACACCTAACAGAAGTGTTACATTGTGCAATTTCAATTGCACTGCAAAAAAGCTATATATGGTACAATCCAAAAATGTCGAGTTTACCATGAGAAAGAAGCCTCAAGTCACACAATGATCTTACAGTTGACTAGCAGCCAAGGATGTGGTCAAATGTCCACGAAACATGCACTACAAATGTTTTATATCAACTTGTTTAATAACAGGGAATCTTTTTAAGTAATAAGCTTTTGGCTGCTGTTATCTCTGCTGCTTATTTTGAAGGAATGCATGCTGAAGTTTGAATTGCTGGTTCTTTGACATTTAATCCACTAATGGTCTGGCACTCCAATTTTTAGCAGTGGTGCAGGTTTTAGTATCTACTCAAGGGTAGAAAAATAGACTTTGGACATCAATGCTTTTTCATTACCAAGGGATCGGAAAACAGATCAGTGCACAGGAGTATATATAAATAAATGAATTATCGTATTCACCTGACTAGGTGTGTAACAGGACAGACTGAGAGCTATATACCTCAAAAGGATGATGGGTATGCAGTAGGTGCTATTTTGTGCAAATTATTATGTAAAAGCAAAAAATGACAGAATTTCATGGGATGGTGATGTATGTAAATCTAAAACAAATTATTTTGTTACTTTCGTCCAGAAAGTAAATAACGTTCAGGTGCAGATCAATCAAAACAGAAGATATGTGAACAAACTTTTTTTCACAGTATTATAATATGAGGGTGGTCCACAAAGTAAGTTTCCCTAGGACCATTTACACAAACAAAACAAAAGTTCATGGAAATATTTTTTGAAACAGATACCACAAGTGTTCAGCTATTTTAACATATTCACTACCGGAATTGAGACATTTGTCATAACGTGGGACCAACTTTTGAATACATGTGCCATAGAAGTCTGCCGCCTGGGATTTGAACCAATGTTTGATAACCTCCGTTTCTCTGTCAATCTGTACCATTCTATGTCATTCCGTGTCATTTCTTGAGGGGTAGGAAAAGATGAAAATCTCTGGGTGCATGGTCCGAGCTGTAGGGTGGAGGCTTCAACACCACCTTGAAAATCTCTTGGAAAAGTTCAGCTTGGAGATGTTTCAACTAGGAGATGATAGCTGAACACTTGCTATATCTGTTGCAATAAATATTTCCATGAAAGTTTGTTTTGTTTGTGTAAACGACCCTAGGGAAACTTACTTTGTGGACGGCCCTGATAGTATGTAATCCATTTTTCATAGGTAATCCCACAAGAGATTACTAGTTTAACAACACATAAATGCCATCGAACCGGCAACCTTGGGCACAGAAAACCAGTGCAATACTAACTGTGCCACCCAGGCTGACAAGATATTGTCGGCCTTTTGTTAATCCAAGAGCTTTGTTGAGCCAGATATAGATTCTCCTAACACAAAACAATTACAAGACATGTTTCATTCCTGTTATATGACTATTCTTCTACTAGAGCATATGCATCACACTGACATTTCAGATATGTTACTCGACATAATTGCTTCAACTAATCCCGATAAAATACTTACTCTCGGACAAATACCCGTACCTGGACTATCCCATCATGATCTCTAATTTATTCTGTATTCTGTTTAATCCTTACAATGCCTCAAAATCAATCCAAGATTTGTTACTTATTGTGATCTGAAAAAATGCAAATGAGGCTGACTTATACAAAGAAGCTTTACTTTTACCCTGACACGAAATACAGGAGCAAAGAACTGTAGACAAAAAAGTTGAATTGTTTAATAACTTGAAATCCAACTGTATGACAAAATTTCACCAGTAAAAACAAAACGCATGACTAGACCCCCAGCCCCATGGATGATTGAAAACATTAGAAAGCTCATGAACGAACGAGACAATGCTAACTGAAAATACAGACGTTATAAAAATGCAGATGACTTAATTTAACATATAAATATTTAAGATACATAACTACACAGACTATATGGAACGCTAAAATACGACACATTCACAGTCTTATAGATAACAGTCCTAAGACTTCTGACTTGTGGAAAAACCTAAAAACCATGGGATTAGGTAAATCAAGGAAAAATGGCGATGCGACCACAATTCACTTAGACGAACTTAATGAATATTTTACGTCTTTCCAGACTGTGATGACGATGACCAGAACAAACGAGATACAATTTATGAACTACACAATATTGACGTGCCAACAAGAGAAAAGCTATTCTTTAAGTATGTAATTCCCATCGATATTAAGAAGGCCCGGAATTGTATCAAATCTAAAGCACAAGGAAGTGACAATATTAGCATAACGCTCATTTATAAAATTATTGACATGATATTACTGACATTAACACATATCTTCAATGCCTCTCTAATGACATCAACATACCCCAAACTATGGAAACAAGCAATTGTATGACCAATCCCTAAAAATGACACACCCACCCCATGGCTAGTATATGTAAGGTTGTCTCGTTCGACGTGCATGCGTATTGAGCACGAGGGATGTGACGTCGCCCATAGCCCTGCACGACGATTTAAACAGTTACACCAATGGCAATGATGGAAATAAAACTTATTTTTAACTACAATAATACATGTTTCCGTAAAGATAGACTGCATATGATCTTACAGGGGGTATGCCTTAATAGAGAGACCACTTCTGAGTGCTCAGGCCTGAAATGAATAGGCTGTAACAAATTATAATGAGACATTTGAAACAAAATATTTAAGCTGCTGGTTTCTGTAAAACATACTGTGGATGACAAAATAAAGAAAACACACACACATTTCTCTGGCAAGGCTCTTTTTAAATTTATTGGGGTACTTTACAACTCATTTGGTTATGACTCAGAAAATGCGAAGTAGCCTATACAATTTTTTTCTCACACAGAGGCGAGTTTACCCTTCTGTAAATAATAATAATTTATCCACACTTATTGCCAATAGAAACTTAAAGGGCCTGTCCATTTTATTTATAGAACCAGCAGACAATTAACAGCTATAGACAGGCAAAACATTTTCCTCTTTGAGCTGACAACCCCACTACATTTGACAAAAAATGTTCTATTCAAAAATTAGTGCTGTGAGTATTATAATACTTTCACCCCATGCAGAGGAATTAGGAATCCTCTTTTCCAGTATATACACCAGTATTAAAGTAAAATTCCTTGAACATTTTATTTATGGACTCCCCTAATAAAACATCTTTCAGAAACTGAATAACTACAAGTACCCATAAACCTGACGGGCCTCGCCCAAGGGGGGGGGGGGAGACTGTTCAACAATGGATCTATTTTTAACTGCAAAAGAATGGAAATCTAGAAGCCAACTTGCTACTGAAGGTGAGTTTATGACTTTTTTCCTCATTATTTTATTATAATATTTTACATTAAAAATATGACTAAATTACTCAGTATTGAGTCTAGGATTGTTCGACCATTTAAATGCTGTTGGTCGGTATACATTTAAAGATATATCTGTTAACATTTATGACATGATCACTTTGAATCATTTGTAAATGTTTGTTTAAAAATGTTCTACAAATAAAATACAGACTGGTTTGTAATATAATAGTTGTTATTCCGTGCGAACATTTTATTTGGCTACATCCTCCAGTTTTATAATATAATAATATATAATAGTTATAATATAACATATAATAATATATAATAGTTATTCCGTGCATACATTTTATTTGGATACATCTTCCAGTTTTCTGCCTCTGGAAAGCATTATTCCATGTTGTTAACTTTTAAAACTTCTATTCCTCTTTGGTTTTAATAATTGTTTAGTATGTATGATTACATGCTCTGTAATTAAATTGTGAAAAAATACATGCAATCAGAAGTGTCTTGGTTCATCTTATAGACGTTTAATTTAACTTAATTTCATGTAAACGTAAAATAAATATAGAAAATACACAACTGCACATCGATCTAACTTAGAAATTTATTTTTCTAAGTCAAGACAAATATCGCAAAGTATACTAAAGTTTATTCTTTTCAAGCCTCCTTCCATAATTTAGAATAATTTACATGATATAAGTAAACATACCTAGAAATGTAAAATTGAAAACCTTTCAAGCATAATCTAAGCTATATCTACTAGACTACTTTTTTCTGTCAGACAAACTTTTTCCTAACTTCGTAAAGCTGCACTATTCTTATTTGTACTTGTGTTAAATATTTATTTAATTCTGTGTTAAATCCTCTTTATATATAGGATCGTATTAATTCTATCTTCACCTCGGAAACATGTATTAGGGGCCTATTGTTGTTAAAACGATGGTGTTTTCGTGTTATTTCTTCCCATCATTACCATTGTATGTAGATGCTAAATCCTCGCGTGGGCTAGGAGTGACGTCACACAGCAGTGTAGGACTCTCCCCACAGCTCTTACGGGAACGAGGCAACCTTACATATACTAGCCCTGCACCCACCCTACCAAATGATTACTGACCTATCAGCACATTAACTACTGTCTCAAAAGCACTGGAACGGATCATACATAAACAAATGACTATCTTAATGAATACGAAATTCTTGACCCTTATCAACCTGGATTTGGAAGTGGACATACTGTCCCCCACAGCAAAGAAAGTCTCTGGGGAATGCACAGGGGAAATCCCTGTTTTTACAGGGGTCTGTAATGCCTAATCTGTTTATGGTACACGGGACAGCTCAGCTCACCAGTTTCAGTTTACAGCCCATTAAAAAAAATCTGGTCAATGTTGGTGTCACACTGAAAGTTTCGCACACAGCGGGACGCATGTTTTTTGAATGATTATTTTGTAGCATGTGTTCTCTGTTGCACACACCCTCTGTCCTTCTCGCACCGGTACGACTCCACGCATTCCTGCCATGGTCTTACTCTCTGTTGGTGAACAGTAGCTCTGTAATTGCACTACTTAACATCACTGAAGACATATGTGAAGCCATCCACAAAAGTGAAATGATTGTGTTAACTCTCCTAGATTTCAGCAAGGTGTTCGACTCTGTAGACAAAGACATACTTATTTCCAAACTCCGTTCTATACAATTGTCTGCATCCGCTGGATTGACTCTTTTGTTCACGATCGCCAACAGTGTGTGTTTACTTGCAGGTCATCTTCCTGGCATCCCATGAAGAGAGGAGTCTCCCATGGATCAGTTCTCAACCATTTACTATTTTCATTATATGTTAACGATATTTCAACAGTACTGCGACACAGCAGACACCATCTCTATACAGATATCTGCAGATTTACATTCATACTAGACCCAAAACATTAAATGACGCTGACTCAACTAAATGAAGATCTCAATACTGTATCCAATTGGTGAAATAAGTTTGGTCTCAAATTGAACCCAGATAAATCCCAGGCCATTATTATAAGACATCATAGATTTCTCTAAAAATTAGATTATAATATGAATCTGCAAGTTATGATCAACAATACGCCAGTCCCTTAGAGCTCTTCCGTGAAGAACTTAGGGCTCCATTTGGATCAAAATCAAAGATAGGTCACTCAGGTAACACCAGTGTGCAAGACAGTATTTGCCACAATCCATTATTTGAAACGTCTGAAGTTCTGTTTACCATTTTCATTGAGGAAGTCCCTAATTTAAAGACTTGTAATACCTCATTTTTGATCCATAGAACATCCATATATTCTCAGTCTTTTACTGTAACTTCTGCATGTTCTGGAATCTTGTTCCCTCCAGCATCAGAGTGTGCTGTATGCTGTCATCATGTAAAACTAGGCTAAACGAATATCTATTAAAAAAACGCTAATTTTTTAGGTATAAAACATTTGCTTTTTATTGTTTCTTGTATATTATAGGTCTAAGTTAAGTATCACATTTTGCTAAAATAGTTTAATTTTATGCAACAGACTCAATTAACTACTGTATATGTATATAACTAGTGTATTTTTACTACTTATAGATAGAGGTGTTTGAAAATGTTTTTATTTTTTGTAAGATTTGTTGTTTTAAAATTCAAAAGGTAGTGTTTTGTGTTTTTATTTTTTTGAAGACACTAAAGACGTAGGACGTCATGCATATATGATTATTGTTATTGTTATTATTATTTTTATTCATAGGCCTATTATTATTGTTATTGTCATTATTATTATTAACAATAACAATAATAATAATAATAATAACAACAACAACAATAATAGGCATGTGTTCAACAGAACAAGAAAATTTCTGCTACTTTTTCAAAAAGGTTAAAGAAACAATTTTTAAAAGTTTCGTTTTTGTTTCAATTTTCTGGTTGATCGCAAAAATGTTGCCAAGAAGTAGAAGTTAGAGCAAAATAACTACAGTTAGTTAAAAAGACTGTTGGCTACCACAATGGAAGAGAACAATACACGCATATAGTTGTGGAAAAACTGTTCTTTTTGTGGAACTGTTTCAACTGTTACTGCTTCTCAAACGAAACAGTTTCAAAATAACCTGCTATTCTGTTGCGTGGAAGAAACTGTTTTGCCACCATGGTGTTATTTTTCTATTTCTGTGCTAAGACAAAGCTAGAAGAAGCAGCTACAAAAAAATTGCTACAGGAAGCGGTTACATAGTTATAGGAAATAATCCCATGAGGTCACAGTGGCGGACGCAGGGGGGGGATAGGGGGGTTACATGCCCCCCCGAAATTTGAAAAAAGTACTCTAAGTGGCCAGTTTTATAAACTAATTGTATATGTAAGTTGATTAATTTTTTTTAGTATTCTTCCTACCTATTCAAATCCCCCCCCGAAAAAAATTTCTGCGTCCGCCACTGCATGAGGACCCAGACAATGTGCAGGCCGGGAAGCAGCTATAAAGAAACGGTGATTGCTACATGAAGCAGTTACAAAATGACAGTTCCAGGAGCAGAAGCAGTGACTACTTCCTGAAGTTGGTTGGCGTGAAGCTGTTATTTTGCGAAACAGTTTTCAAATAACTGTTTTGTTATTTTTGTCCTGCGCATTTTGCGTGAGTCATGTGATACCCGTTCCGATTTATGGGAAAAATGAAAAAAATACCAAAAATAGGTTTTATTTCGCGGATTATTGCGTTTGTGGTTTTATTTACGAAATTTGCATTATTTCGCGGCTTGCATTTGCCCGCAAATGTAACATCTTAATATATCAAGATAATGTAATCTTGACATCAGAATACATCATTTCGTTTTATCGCTAATCAACAAAAACAAACACCTCTACTTATAGAATTGTGTAAGTGTATTTGTTTGTTCCTTTTTTTTCTGTCTCTGGTTGAGTGTATGAGAAGGTCTTAAGGCCTTAACTCTGCCCGATTAAATAAAGATGTATTATCATAATTATTATTATTTTACTTTTGTCATTATTATTATGGTTATTAGTATTATTATTATTATTATCATAATTATTATTATTATTAAAATAAATGTACCCTGTACAGTACTATTTTTTAGCCGCTTGTGAACTAAGCTTTCTGCAATTTGAGTCGTTAAGAAAGGTGCTGTTGTGACAGCAATAAACCACCTGCCACAAGGACAATGTCAAACCATTTTAATTACTATCAGTCTACCTATTCTTTGAAAATTGAAAATATACTCTGTTTTCTTTTGTCTGTAGGGTCTGCAGAGGCAGATTATTTCTGTACAGTATTTCACTTTCATGGTATTATTCTGGACTGGGAGAATACAATCTACTAAAAACAGAAAACCTGCACATATTGTACTAGAAAAGCATAGTGATAATTATTGAATTTATTGATTGTAAAAAAAGTGTTAACAATAAAACAAAAGTTAAATTTAATTGAAAGATTTAAGAAGTGCTGTAAAACTATCAGCTGATTATGGTATTGGTGTACAGACTGTTCGAGACATTAATAAAATTACAAGAAAACTAAAGGAATTAACAAGAATTTGTGAGTTAACATGGAAAAGTGTGAAATCTACATAATTATGAAGATTTAAATGTTGCTCTTTTGCAATGATTTAGCCAGAAGTATTGTAAATGGTTAGAAAATCCTGAAAAATTCCAACTAGATTACAATTTACAATTTTACAATTTTACAATTTATTGTTCTAAATTACACGAAAAACATACATAAAAAAGTTGATACACCACCCGAAGAAGCAGAGCTTGTGTTCGGGGGTGGTTCAGTTCAATAGCCTATATCAGGAAAAAACTTATACTAAATAATTACTTAAAACAATACATAATTTGGAGAAGTATGACAGAATATTACGTATAAAAGGTTAGAACATATACAAAGGTACGCGGTAATACAATAATAATACATAACAATTTATTTGTTCAAATTTTAGTAAAAAACAAAGAAATTAAGTTCTATCCGAATTTTAAAGTTTAATATGAAAAATGTTATAACAGCAATAGTAGAAAACAGAAGTAATAATTATATAAATTTTCTAATTTTAGACCTAAATTGTTTGCTGTTGGTTGGTAATAAATGAATTGAATAGTCTTGGGCCAAAACTTGAACAATGCTTAGCTCCAGCAGTTGTAACATTTTTCGGTTCAAGTAATAAATTTAATTGATTCCTTCGCGTGTTATATACGTGAGATTCTGAGTTGTAATTGTCACGATGTTTATGAAAATAATTCAGTATGACGTACTTGTAAATTTGGTCTATGGTGAAAACGTTAAATTCAGAAAATAATAATTGGAAGAATAGTCAGGAGGCTTAGATAAACAAATCTTTATGATGCGTTTTTGAAGACAAAGCAAAGGGCTGAGGATCGTTTTTGCAACTCCTCCCCACCCAATTATGCCATATTGAATAATAGAATGAATTAGGGCTAAATAAATCGTACGTAAAACATGAGCTGGTAAACATGAACAGAGAATAACGAATTTATAAATGACTTTACGTAGCCTATTGCATAGATATTCAATGTACTTGTCCCATCTTAAATGTCGATCAATTATGATGCCGAGATATTTCACTTGATTTGATTCACTTAAGGAGGGACAAGTGCAGCTATTAATACAGCAACCTGAATTGTGTATTTTTAAGCTTAAATTTTTACTTACTTTTAATTGTTGCATACCGGTAGATGTTAAAGCGAAAGGAACTAGCGTAGTTTTCTCAACATTTAAGGAAAGTAAATTAAAATCCAGCCAAGATTTAACAAGATTTATACCTTTATTGGCATTTTCGTAAGTTTCACTCCATGAAGAACCACTAAAAATTACAACGGTGTCATCAGCATATGAGTAAATAGAACCATTAAATATATTCAAATTAATCTTTAGTAGTTCATTTATGTATATTAAAAACAATATGGGACCCAATACTGTACCCTGTGGTACACCGATATTTATTTTCCGGAAATCACTGAGATCATTATCTATTCTTGTAGCCTGAGTTCTATTACTTAAGTACGACCGAAATAAATTTAAAACATTTCCTCTAATGCCTAGAGTATGTAATTTTGTCAGAAGAATATTATGGTCTACAGTGTCAAATGCTTTTTGTAAATCTAAAAATATACCTAAACATTTGTTTCCAGTATCTAATTCATTTATGATTTTCGTTGTGACCGTAAAAATGGCATCATCTGTTGACAGGTTAGGACGAAAACCGAATTGATTGTTAGATAAAAGTTTATTATTATTTAAATAATTCATCAGCCTATTCTTTATACATTTTTCTAAAATCTTTGAGATACTTGGTAGAAGGGAAATTGGCCTATAGTTATTTAATTGGTTCTTATCCCCTGTCTTATGAATTGGTACGATTATAGCATTTTTTAAATCTGTTGGAAATATACCTTGCGAAAAACATAAATTAAAAATATGAGTCAGCGGTTTAGCTATGAAGTCAACAATTTTCTGTAGAGTTTTATTCGTAATACTATCTATACCAGGAGAAACACTAAGTTTTAATTTGTTAACAATACTGTACAACTATCTCACTTTCGCTTATAGGATATAAAAACATTGATGAGGACACTTTATCTGGTAGAAAATTATTCAAGTTCGATGTCCTCTTTATTTTTTCGGCAATTGCAAATCCCACCTTTGAAAAATAAGTATTAAATTCATTTGCCATTTTTGCTTACATTTTAATACGACGCCATCATCACTTATAATTTCTTTTATGACTTTATTATTATTATTTGGTTCCGTGTCAGTAGCTTCATTGATGAGCTGCCAAAATTTTCTGGGATTGTTCATATTTTTATTAAATTGGTCTGCATAGTATCTAGCTTTCGTGTTTTTTTATAACCAGAGTTAGCATATTTCTATAAACCTTGTAATTATTCGACAATTCTATGGTAGATGAGATGCTTTTTAATTTTTTTGCCATTTTATCTCTTGTGCGAATTGATTTAATAATACCTATTGTAATCCACGGTTTTATTTTTCTGTATTTGGAAGGAGTGTTTCGGAAATTGTTAGAAGTATTTTTACATATATAGTTCTGTAATATGTTATAAAAATTATGAAAGCTTTCATCTGAATTTTGATTGTTAAGTACATTATTCCACGTTTCTTTTTTAATATCTAAGATAAAGTCATTATAATTCAAAATGCCATTTCTACGAGCTGAAAGTTCGTTAGATATATTAGGAGTAGGGAAGCTAGCATTAGATAACACAGCAAAAATCAGATGATGATCAGTGATTGAACTACTATAAATTCCAGAAGAAAAATTCCAATGTTTGTTCAAGCTTTTAAAAAATATATGGTCTAAACAAGAATCAGATGATAACAGAATTTTGTTTTTAGTAGAAAATGGGAAAGAACCAAGGTTAGTTGTTCCTAAGTGTATGAGGAGAAATATATTATAGAATTTTCATGATTCACCAATAGGTTCCCATCAAGGTCAAAGAAAGACAATAGAATTGTTAAAATGTAGATTTTATTGGCCAAATTAAGAAAGCAGAAATAGAAGAATATATTGCTAAATGTTTTTCGTGTAACAGCCGGAAGACAGGGAAACGTTCCATTGCTCCATTATGTAATTTCGAATTTTACAACCTTTCGAATTAGTAAGTTTAGATGTGGTTGGTCCATTACCTAAAACTTCAGCAGGTAATATATATTTACTGACATTTATGGATGCATTCAGCAAATATACTGAAGCAATTCCTATTCCAGAGCAAACTGCTGAAACAATAGCAAGAGAATTTGTATATAATATAATTTCTCGCCTTGGAACCCCAGATAAATTATTATCGAATCAAGGACAAAACTTTACGTCAAATTTATTTATGGAAGTTTGTAAATTATTGAAAATTGAGAAAATACAAACGTCACCATATCACTAATGGCATGGTTGAACACAGCCACCATACATATGCGGATATGTTATCGCATTTTGTAAGAAAAGACCAAAAGGATTGGGATTTGTGGGTACCTATAGTGCAGTTAGCGTATAGTAGCACACCTCATACTATTACTGGATATTCTCCTTATTATTTGTTACATGGAAAAGAAATGAAACTTCCATTTTCTTATGATATATCTCCTAAATTTTCTAAAAATGAGACAGGAAACGATCATGTAGGTACTTTAGCAGAAAAATTGGAATACGCATATGAGATAGTAAGAAACCGTATTGAAAGAGGAAAAGAAACTCAGGCAAAACAGTATAACGACAAGGCAAATGTTCGTTATAGATCGTTCAAAGGAGACAAGGTATTATTACATTCTGCGACCACAGTTAAAGGCGTAATGAGAAAACTTTCTAAACCATGGTTAGGACCATTTACCATTGTAGAAAGATTAAATGAGGTAAACTATCGTATTATGTCTAAGAATGGAAAGACACGAGTAGTTCATGCTAATGGGATTAAACTGTGTCCAATAGGGGAAGATGTTGTTTCCGGAAAAGAAACCAGACAATATGAAGACGGAGACAGTGATGCATCCCCAGTGGAAATACTTTACGAGAAGCCTAATGTTATGAAAAAAGGTCATGAAAGGATGCCTACCGGAACGGCTAGGACACAGCAGCAGCCGGTGGATGAAAATTGGTCGTTTGAGGACGAGAAGCCCCTTAGTCAATTTGTGTACCGCCCCAGGGACAGCGATGAGAAAGAAGACGATAGTAGTCTTTACAGTGAGGAAGATGAAATTTCGTTGATGAAGTTATGGGACAAGCTACAACGGAAGCGCGCACAGGTAGATATATCTCCCACTATTAAGAAATTCGACCATAAGCAAGTGCACCCCGACCATGAGACTCCAGAAGATAATAAGACTCCAGAAAATAAAAAGACTCCCAAAAAGAAAGAAAATGTTAAAGTTACAGGAACTCCCGAAAACAACCATAAGTTCAGTGTTCATAAACCCCAGGTGAGGTACGGATTTGAGAACGATGTGCACTGGAGTAGTGAGGATAGGACTCACGGGGAAGAACTCCCAGGTAATAGTGAAACTCCAGTAAGAAATAAATCCCATGAGACTAGGCAAAGCGGGTCACGCATGAATACAGAACCACTCAAGTTAGGTCAAGCATATGAATGCGAAAGCAGTAATGAAACAAGTTTGCACTTAGAATAGCGAGAACGAACGGAATCTCATGAATACAGAGAATTTCAAGAATGCAGAGAGAATGAAATTAGTAATAATAATGAATTAAGCAATTCAGGGCAAATCATAACAGAACCCAATATTAATAATGTACCCCAATGTCGTTATAATCTCAGATCGAGACACATATTCTAACTTGTTTACAGGGAACGTAATACTGCTGACAATTACGTGGGGACAAGGATTTAGTAATTCAGCAAGAGAAGAGACGACTAAACTTAACAAAGGATTGGTGTTTATTAAAGAAAAGGATATCCTTCTTTCAGGAGATAAGTGGACAATTGTTATGGATTTCAGTCTTGATACTTATTATGAAATTTTAAGTAATATAACAGAAGATGTTAATTATTTTCAAGAAACAGTTGAGGATTCAGATTTTATGAAGGTGGCATTATTTAATACATTAGCACCTAAATCACGCAATACTATTAGAATTGCGGTATGCAGAATTGATCAAGAAATTCACAGAATAACTAATAAATTAAACGAGATCAGTAATGAATTATTTAATTCAGAAACTAGGACTAAGCAAGGTTTATTTAATTTAGGAGGATCAATTTTAAAGTTCCTCTTCGGTTCGATGGACGATACTGACTTAAAGAGGATAGACGCTCAAATAAGTTCTATTAGTAGTAATAGAAATCAAATAACGGAAATTGTGCAAGAACAGCTTTCGTACATGCAGAAAATGGACGAAAGAGTTGACCAAAACAGACACGATCTTCAAGAATTCACTAAAAAATATGTTAATAAAACATTACGCGCTTTGGACAATTTAATTGAAGATGACTTATTTGAATTTAATGTAATTACTAAAAGTTTTAATATTTTTGCAAATTTACAATTTATCGTGGATACTTTAAAAGAGTTAGAACATCATTTAATGCAGTTTAGGGAAGCTGTAGATCTCACAGCTACTGGCAAACTAAGTTTTTATTTGTTACCGCCTCATATATTTTCAAATATTTTGGAAAGAATTACTTTGAAATTACCTGAAGGAATTTCCTTATTATCAGTCGTCGAAACTAGTGCCATATTTTTATACTATTCATTAGTAGAAGTTCATGCTCTTGCAATTAAGAATAAATTAAGATTATTTATCGACATACCGTTGAAGTCGCTAGACAGGTATTTTGAGTTATACAGAGTACGAGCACTACCATATTGGGACACGACAGCCAATGTCAGTAACCTGGGTTCTTTTGTGATCCAACCTGATTATGAGTATTTTGCAATAACAAATAATAGATTGTATTATGCATTGCTTGATGAGAATGATATTTCCAGATGTAAAGGTGATTTGCATACCATATGTCCAGCCGACATAGTAATATTTTCAGCAACTCAACCGAACTGTATTCCGGCGCTATTCACAGGACAGCCGAAGGAAGCCATTGAGACATGTGACAAGAGGATTATTGGAAACCAACGAAAACCCGTTTGGTATCGTATACCCTACAAGAATTTTTGGATATACAGCCTTCCAACGGAAGTGCGTTTAACTAAAACTTGTCATTCCAGAAATGGATCATGAGTCGAATCATCGACTATAATTTTCATCCTCAACCAGTTGCAAACCATATTTCAAAACTCTGAAAATACTACCATTTCCATGTGTGTACATATATGAGGTCCTCTGTCATATCAAATCGACTCATTCTAAATTCAAAACAAATCTACAGAAACACTCATATAATACAAGGAACAAAACAGATCTATGTATCTTGGCCCACAATACCTCCCTATTTGAAAAAAGTTTTGAACACAATGGAACTCACTTTTACAACAGACTCCCTAATTACATAAAATCTATAAACTCAATCAAAAGATTTAAATCAACCCTAAAAAATTATCTAATGCAAGGATGCTACTATTCAATAGAAGAATATTTATCTGAACCATAGGCACGGCGCATCTTTTGCTACTCCTAACTAAGCATATAGTAGTACTGAGTTTTATCAGTAGTGACCTGTACATAATTTTATCATTTTACCAGTTTGTTAATTTGTCTTGTAGGTTAAGGTATTCTTAAATCAGTTCATTATTTAAGATTCATAGTTTATAGTTTATAGTTCATAGTCTAAGATTCTCTGTATTACTGTTCTAGTGTTAATTTCTATCTTAGGTTTAAGCTGACGAATCCTACATCGATGTAAATTGATTATATGGATGAATAAAGTATCTTATCTTATCTTATCTTATCTTATCTTTAATACTGGAATATTAGAGGCAACTAATAATTGTTATATTTACTCCAATAATTTTAAACTTTTACCTTATACTACAGGAAATATTTATGCAAATTATGACCCAAGTGACATATTGTTGCCCTAGATAAATAAAGATATATTTAATGCAGATTTGAATTTTTCATATGACGAAGTGAGTTCATTAATGAGTGAATTGCCAGATATTAAAGCTTTTAATAAGAATGGATTAAGTTTTGAGGAATTAAAAGCTAAAATAAAGTCATTAAGAAATTATTTTAATTATAATGGTATCAGTAACACTTTATATTATGAAGTACTATTATGGCTTGTTTTGTTAATTTTATGTTGTGATTTTATAATGCAGATACGGACTTTGCTTATACGGAGGGGATATACAATGTCTTGGATGAGAAACCTGACTTTATCAAGCAGATGTCACGAGTCCGAAAGTCCAAGAAAAGAAACGACCTTGCAAACGCATGGTATTGCAGACGTCGTAGAGATTACGTCTTCAGCAGATTCCACTATAAACACAACCAGTCCAATATTATTTACTGGCTCAGGAATTCAATTCACTTAGTTAAAACAGAAGCCAAATAAATGTAGTAATTTTTTTTTTATTTCAGAAAAGAAATTATGTAATTTTGTGAAATGTAATCACACACACACACGCACACATACATACTCTAAGACTTAATAATATATTATTATGATATATCAAGTATTTAAAGAAAACTTCTCAGCTATCAAAACTGGGGAATAAAATATTAAAGTAATTAATTTTATTTTAGTTAAAACTGAACAAGGTCAAAAAGTCGTATTGATAGATTAAAAGTAAGTTTGTTGTTACATAATGAAAGGAAAATAGAGACATCATAACCAAGCAAGTTAAATTAGTAATTTTGATAAAGTTTGAGTATTTATTATGAGGACCATAACAAAGAGGCATACATAACCCTATCAGTTCGTCGACTGTAAGTTGATATTTGAAGGCCGCTGGAACGGAATAACATTCTTGTAAGCCTGATTGATGAATGATTGAAGCATCTGCGGACTTAAAACTCTGCAAGCGATAACTGTCGAATGAATGAGTCTTGCAGCTCTCAACAAGGTCACGAATTTTGGAACTTTGAAAAGCGAGTGTTCGTTTTAAAAAAAGAAGGGAGTCATATTGTGCCCTGGTGTATACCTGAGTATACCTTAGTATACCACGGTTATACCGAATATCATTGTCATTGCTTCTCCCATATTATAATAGCAATGTTATAATTTTGGATGTCGCAATGCATGGGTTAAGGAAAGTAACATTATATTGTTAAGTATAGAGACAAGATGATTGCACACTTTTACAGGTATTGCTTGGAAGGCAAAGTCCACAGCTTATAAAGGAAATGAAATATTATATTACATGCAATGTCAGAACATTAGCGCAGCGGTATTTGCGTAATATGATTGCAAACTGCTTGAGTAAAGTTAAAGGAGCACGTCTTGGATTATTGAACGATGATGTCACTATCATTCTGCGCAAGTTAAGCCTTTATTGAACTTAGCAATTCAGTGATTTCCATATTATGTTAATACAAAGAATAAGACATTTGCACACAGAAAAGGCATATAGTATCATGACTTTTTGAGCACGGTTCTGGCGGGGAACCTAGCCAACGCAAGCATAATCATCATTACTGTGGTCATGGCTTCAAGTTGTTAGTCTTCAAGACGGTTCCTCTTCAAAAAAGGAAGAGAACACATACCAGTTGAGATGGCCGGGAACTTTGTAATATGTAAGTTTTAATACAAAACATTTACACTTATATTATTTAATAAATATGTAGAGTTCATTTATTGTTTTATTCCAAGAACATAAGACCCATAGTAGTCATTAAGAGATCCTTTACCTTTAAGTTATAAATAGACTTCGGACTTTTAGGTCGCTAAAAATGCTGTTTTAGGCACCTAAAATAGGCTCTAAAAATTGGATAATAGGTTCTAAAAATCGTAAAATAGTCTCTTATAAAATCGTTAAGTTGCCAATTTTCTGAAATATCTCAATTGCAATGTAGAATTTTATATTTATTGAAGTCACCATTAATCATTAATCATGATAAAACATAGATATAGGCCTATGGTACACAGAATTATATAGACCTATTACTAGAGCCTGTATTACTACCATAACAGTAAAAACATAATCCCTGCGCCCAGAAGCTACGCACGCTAGCATATTCAACCCCTTTGTATCCCTCAGAGATTCAGAGTACTACATTTTGTTTGTTTGTTTGTTTGTTACTGGATGTGGGAGTCGGGAGAAAAACACTATATTTTCTTAGGAATCATAAGGAATTTTTCTACTGAAGACGAAACATGTGTCATGTACTGCACATTCCAAGCTAAAAATTTAGTACGAACTGGAAATAAATGCTAGAATTTATAACAAAAAATAACTTATTTTGAACTTTAGACGAAAAACAAGTAAAAAAGGCAATATTAGGCTCTAATGTAAAAATAGGCTGTTTTAGGTCCTATAAAAGTATCAGTTTTAGGCATAGTCACTTATGAAACATGCATATACAAGTTTTTGTCCATATTTCACTTAAGGATTAAAATAGGTTTTTACCTAAAATCCGAAGTCTAGTTATAAAGTATAGATTTGAATTTAAATAAGTAACAGTAAGTTTATGGTGTCAGAAATACAACAATTTGTAGTAAGAAATAAAGGAAGGGAAAGAAGATATAACGAATGCACTGCTGACCGCAAGAATTATCCTGACAAGGGACGCCCCTAGCCGGGCTCCCAACAACCACAACATGTGATTTTTCAGTTTTCCTCATCATAATCTTACCATTTCTAGTCCACAGAAATTTAATATTCTCCTTCTCCTTACTTCCCGTGCCTTTGCCAGTAGCCGCCTTCTTTCTCCACAGAGGCTTTCATTTATGTAGACCGGATTGTTGAATGTATAACCTAAATCCAAAGTGCAGAAATCCCTCTTCACTCTTCGTTTCCTTAGCAGCCCTTTTAGTGAATTTAACAATTACTGATGGAATTTGTGCTTGGAATCTAGTAGGTAGTCTATGGCAGGCATCTATATTCTCTCTCTTAATGTCAACATTTAACACTTTCCCCACTTCTTCGATAGTTTGAACGACATCCTCTCCCTGTTTCGTAGGAATACCTTGTACCTCTAGCATGTTTATTCTAGAATATTGCTCACATTCCACTAACCTCAGCTTAAGTTCACTGTTTTCTTTCTTCAAATGCATAATTTCACTTTTCAATTCTTCTACCGTTTTCAGGCACAAATCAACAGTCTCCTTTTGCTTACGTAATAATGTACTATTTTCATCCAACTTCTCATATGCAACATTCAGAGATTTTCCTAGTTCACTCTCACTTTCTCTATTAATCTTTACAGTTTCCCATAACTCACATCTCAATTCCCTCAACATTTGAACTATTTCCTCCATTGTTGCTGAAGATTTGTCTGTTGAAACATTTCTTCACTTTTGTTCCTTTCGCTCGTCATCTTGTTACCGCTAGCCTCTCTTCCCATTTTTATTATGTTATCACTATACACAATACACTAATTTGCATCAAAATTAACAGATATATAGATAAGAGTTTATACAAAGCTAGTTTTTTATCAACTGTAGCATATAAACCACTGATTTCAAAATCAGAATCAGGAGCCGTTGTACCATGGAGCTAGCTGGTGCGGCCATCTTGAACAATGTAATATTATACCATAAAACGAAAGAAAAAGTAGAAAATAAAAATATATGAAAACTCATTATTAAATACAAATAAACTAAATTTAGTAACAAATTAACATTCAATGTCAAAGGTTTATAATTTTGATGACTTTTGAAAATACACTCTTTTTTACCTGAAAAATATAATAGAAAATATTTTTCGTCCCCGGACTATTCAATGCGTCCTGAAATTGTCTCAAGGAGAAGTCTAACTAATAATACCAAATAAGAAATTAATGCAATAAAAGGTTAAGTGCATGAAATTAAAAATGTGTTTTCTGTAGAATTATAATTTTTTGCTTTATCAAGTTTTGAAAAAATGCTCCTCAATTGTCATTAGTTTAAAAAAGTTACAAAAATTCAATATTCCCAATTGTTCATGTTTTCGATTTTTCATGTAGCCTACCTTATCTCCCCGATTAAACCGGATAACCAGGAATACTGTATTTCTAATATTGTGTTAAATTTTGGGGTGCGTCTTATATGAAGGAATTCCTTATACACTGGAAAATAAAGCACACTAAATGCAAAATTTAATAAATGATCAATAGCTGTTAACAATAACTTAATTTAACTCAGATCTACTAGAATACTCAAAGTAAAGGGAACTTATTTCTCATACACAGGACCAACAGCAAGAACTACTTACCAATAACTTCTTTTTGGCTTCAACTTTATCTTTAAGAGTTGGAATGTCCACGTCAATGATCTTGGTTGGATCTAGAGTTATGAACTCAGGCTGGATCTGAAAGAAAGAAGAAAAAAAAATGCAATAATTATAAACAATATATTCAAAATAACAGTTAAAACTCAAACACAAAAGTTACAGAAAACTCTCGCACAAATAGTTTTGCTTGCAGGTAATAATAGGTTTGCTTTTGAACAAAGTATTCATTTTACTGATAACGGTTTAATTTTGTTATATAGTACTACCAATTTTAAAAGTATATTTTTTGTTTCTATTTTTTATTTAGATTTCTTCATGCAACAATTGTTGACTGCCAGTGATAAAAAAAGTGCCTATCCATAGATTTTACAAGCCAAAAACTAGGTGTAAATGAATACAGTATAACAGCCTAAAAAAAGTTATCATCATCAGTGAACAAATAAATCACAGACAAAGGAACTTCAAATTGCCACTGGGAGTCATAGCAAATAGTACATATGATAGCAAAAAATGGTGATAGATTGTTTCAGTGTGGCAAGTGATGTATCTCCAAGGATGGTTCCGTGAAAGTCAATGTATTTTGAAGACTATAGTTATGTGCTCTACTCTACATTGTTGAATAAAATCCCTGGGATGGTTTTACAAGATGCTGACAAAATGAACTGCTCGTGTCAAGGAGATGGTAGGTTTACAACATGACTGCCCAAAAGAAATATTGTATGCATTAAAGAAACTTTGTGGTCTTGGAATAATTAAAGAGGAATGGGAAGCACACTGACAGCACTACATCATAAGAAGTCTACTAAAAATAAATGATTACCATAGAAACCTTGAGGAAGAACAGCAAGAGGAATTATTCCAGTTTAATATTACGAATAGCAGAGATAAACTTTCCATCATAGGATGACTGAATGCAGCAAAGGTCACTTGAAAACTGGTGTTGCCTTTGTCACAAAAGAAAAGTAGTAGTAACATGTGTGGAAGAGCAAAATTGAACTCCTGGAACAGTAACAGGAAAGGATTATTCTCTTCAGAGTGGACCAATACTGTCAAAATATCCACTAACATTTTGTTTGGTCGTTCATTAGCATACCAAAAATGTCGCCAGGCAGATTGAAATTAAATAGAAACTCTTGGTTATGTATTGGGTTATTGCTATTGATTGCCTGAATAACCGAAGCTCAGTATTGGACTCCACTATCCAGTTTGAGAAGGATAGAGAACAAGCAGTACTTGTAAGTGAAGAAAAGAAGACCATTTACGACCCATATCTTCTCACTTGAATGAGAAATAAAATATAAAAATTGAAACACGGGAAGTAAAGGAGCTTCTTTACAGGGTCAGGGGAACTTCCTACAAACTAACAAAATCATTCCTCCTCAAACAAGGATACCTGTACAGCTGTCTAATGGACTTGATAATCATTGGTGATGCTACATAACTATTTATGGTCCAGTATAATTAGGTAGTTTTTCTTTTTTATGTTTTTTAATTGTTACATTTCTGTCTGGGTTTTATATATACTGTATTATAACACTGTGTTTGGTATTCTGGACCTTTGTGGTGAGCCTTATGTGTCGACTAGATGTCCCTGTTTGTGGGGGGGGGGGGGGGGGGAGGAGGAAAAAAATATATGCACATGTTGAACGTTTTGTTGGTGGTGTAAACAAGGGGAAAGTGAAAATCATGGGTACGTTGTGAACATAGGTAATCTAATGGGACCAATAAAAAATGTTGTAAACAGTGCTTTAGTTGGGCCGGTACGCACTGGTACTGCATTCCGGTATAAAATTATTTTTCTTCTACCATACTGGGAAAAATATGTGCTCCGGTACGTCGTACAGGAACGATATTGTCCTAAAATACTTATTAAATGTCCAATTCAATACGAGAGTGTATTTGTTAATTACAAGCACTATTAAATTCGCCACAGATATGCGTTCTAATCATCACCTTCGTGCGCATTTCTACAATTACTTTCTCCTAGGATTACATTTTGGCTAGCCTGATAAGGTGCTCGGTTTTTTAAACTCTTTTGTATGCTTTGGGCATGTTCAGCTTCAGACTCGGAGATGAGCATTATTCCTGCCTGTGCCAGTGGCTGCCATTGTTTGTGGTATTGTGTTCTTGTGATGATGTGTATGTGTGTTTGATATTTCTTTCTACACCACAGACATCATATCATTAACAATACAAACATGTTACAGATACATGTCATGTAAATAATCACACTGTCAAGAAAAAAGTCCACATCATAAAATTCTTTAATCACTCTCACTCTCAATGTGTTCATTCCATGCTAGCCTACTGTCTAAGGAAAACCCCAGGAGGCGCACATGCGGATTGTCTTCACAAGTATGATGCAGACTGATCAGAATTTTGTATGAGATGTTTACAATTTACAGCAGTTTGAAACCGTGCGTAATTGTAAAATTCATGTTGAAGTGGTTAAATAAGGGAGCACGAGCAACTGAGGATGTCAGTGACTCTGGTGGAGGTAAGAAAATAGGCCTAACAGTGAAACCCACGTGGCAGACGAAGCTGCTCCTGTGTTACCGGCATGCTGGAGTTTAGAACAGTACAATTATTTCACTAAAGAAAATATATGGCTGCAGGTGAGAGATAATATGCTGGGCTGTTCAACATGTGCAGCAGTAAATAAACTTGGAATGGGGCCGCAATCTGGAACTGGTGTAAAACCAGCAAAAGAAAGCGTAAACTGTGAGGTTAGTTCTTATGGTGGCACAACAGCAAAGCTTGAGGAAAAAAAAATTGCAGAACATAGTAAACAGTAACACATTTAAAATGTAACTCAGTATCAGACAGTTCTAAGAAAAAGCAAATGGAAATAGGTGTTGAGAAAATGAATGTACACAGGCTGGAAACGACTAACAGAGTTTTAGAACTGCCTACAAAGAGACCAGATCTTACTGTTGGATCAATTATATGTACTTCAGATGACTGAGGTTTGAAGGTATCCTTTCTGGAAAAATCTTACACTTCTTCAAAAACTGTATATCCTTGCTCCTTAAGGCATTCGCAATAACAGATCTAATTGTGTGCTGATGCAAACTGCATAGAACTTCAACATGTGGACAGGTCCTAGGAACATGGGCCAGGGTATCAAACTCCCTGTGGCAACACCCACCCTGGGACCATCTGGTACACATTGGACTGCTGATATATTAACTGTCACTTTTATCGCTTCTTGCCATTCATTGCAAGTCGTTTATATTCTGTAATCCATTTATTAGCTGGTGTATACTTTGTAGAGCACTTTTCTACAATAGAAACAAAATTATGGCAGGAGCTTCAAATTGCAAAACTGTTATTATACACTTAACCTTTTCATTTGGCAATAAAATGGTTAATACTTTAATGTACCATGTTTAAAAACATAAATGTAATTTACGAAGTAGTAACAGCACGTGAATCTGCGAAAATGGCTTGCTAATCGTCACATAGTTCTTTGGCTATAAATTAAAGAGTATATAATATAGTGGAATTCTTGTGATAGCAAGGTGTATGTCACAAATGGTATGCAATTAAATAATACAGTCCACTAAACCAGAATCAACACACCCTGCCTCCCTTTTCAACTGTTAAGAACTATATGTGATCCACAAGCCACCAGTTAGACCTCAATGTATACTTTATCGTGATTGAGGGAATGACCTTAATATTATCAAGTAGCAAAACAGGTGGGGAATGTAACAACAATGAACTGACAATGTGAAAGCATCTTAATATAACTTTATCACTAGCTCCAGAAGAACTTTAAATGTTGTGTGACTTGTGGCTTTCCCAGTGCTGAGAATGGATAATGGTTTCCTGAACTTTCAATTGAGTGAGTAGGAGGATTATTTCTTGCTTGCTTCCATCTTCTAGGAAAAGTGAATTAGTTGAGAAAAGTTATAAGAGACTGTGTTATAAGAGACTTGAATTTTTCTGGCATTGGTTCTCTGATAGCTTTTCGGGATTCCAGACTGGTGGAAAAGTTGAAGCTATCCGAGCTTTGGCTGCAGTTTGCTCTGCAGTTACATTCTGGGAAGAAGTGAGCTAGGTTCGAGACTGGAGGTCCTGAAATACTGTGACATCATCAACGGAAGGCAGCCAATCAGGAGCAAAAGAATCTGGTGGTGAAACATTGACATTCTGAAGACTGAGAAGAAATTTATTGCTACTAATTTGATTTGATTTTGTTGAACCTGACTTATTGTCAGATTCCGGGAATCGGCATTCAGTTCCGATCAAAAGGACACCACACAGTCTTTCTTTTCTCCTGATTGACTGCCTTCCATCAACAATGTCACTGTACAATAGCACCTCCTTTCTTCAACCTAGCCCAGTTTTAGTCCAGTCATTTGGTAGTTTTACCTGGAAAGTTTTCCGGGAGTTTTGAAAATTTGTGATTTTATAGATTTCGACGTGCTCTTTTCGAATTTTCACTTTGCTACCTCGTATCTTTGCCGCTCGCGCCGCCTTATTGAAAATATGGCGCCCAAAAACAGTTTTTTCACAATATCTCCTTTCCGACTCATTTTACGATGAAAATAGTTATGTAATAAATTAAACTAGTGAAAATTTCCTATAATTTATGCAGTAACGATTTTTTGTAAAATGAATAGTTTCAGTGTATGAGCGCCGCGAAGTCTACTCCGACACGCGTTTTGGCCAAAGCCATGGAAGATGCGGATACGCCACTACCTGCATCATTTTGCGGTAAAGCATTTAATGAGCGATTTTAACTAAATAAGGTCTCCTGATTTAAAAAAATGTCATTATTTTTGTTGTTTCACATCTAGTTTTCGTGTATGCTGTTATGGCGGACGCAATTTTAAGGTCTGTGTAGACTTTTTTGGGGGCTTATAGTAGCTAAATGGTAAGTCGTATAAAAAAAAAAACCTGTTGCAGAAGCAGTAACGAATTTTTAGAGATCTACAAGTTTGGTCTTATGACATTTTGACGTATCTTCATCGGTTATCCCTTAGATTGAGTTAGATTTTTTTTTATTTTAAATAAATTCTGTATATTTTTCTCACATTATGTAATATTGGCAAACATGATATGAAAGATAGAATCATACAATTAGGTAGGAATTTGGGCACATACAACAGTCATAAGCGTGCTAAATTTGGTGTTTCTAGCTGCCCCATAAGTATAGAAAAACTTGCTGGATAGCCGTGACATCATTCACATCTACAACAGTCTAATCTTCCACTTATTAACATTGATGTATATTCACTTCCAGATAAGCTAGAAACTTGAAATTTGGCAAACTTATAGATTTTAGATTTATTAAATACACGTTCAAAACCCTTCAGCTCGATCAATGTAATAAGATAAATAAGATACAATTTGCTCAACTAAAATATATTTTATAGATTTTAGCTTATAACCAATGTAAAAATTCCCAAAAGTTCAAACTTTAATATTTCCCCCTCCAAACAAACTTCGATTTTTTTGTCACCGAGTATTTGTACTACATCAGATGATTTGGCAAAAGTAAATTTATTTGGCCTGCACTCACAAAAAATACTGGAATACATACGTCTTGGACTGTTTGAAAATATTATTTGATTTTTCCCCGAAAAATATTATCAAAATTATCCTAATTTTTAAGTATTTTTTATCCTGTAAGCTAGTCTAAGCAATAACTTATATCTCTCGTTGTGAAGTACCTATTGCAAGAAAACATGACGTGTTACGTAGAAACGGTCAACGGATTCATGTTCAGTGACCCAAAATTAGTTAAGATCACCTATCACACCACTTACCGCACAGGAAAAAGTTTCAAAAGCCAGCATCAAAGCTGCATACAGTTATTTTATTATACAAAATGTCAAAATAATATTTTTCACAAATGTCAATTAACCAGATGTGATAGAGAAAAACGAAATGCATTTTCGAATTTAGTACAGCGAATTTAATCAAACACACCTATTTTCGTTTTTACCGCAGAAATTTTCGTCTCTTTTCCAGGCTGATACAATCAATACGGCAAACAGTATTTCATATACATTTGGTTCCGTAATAGTTGTCGGCGAAGATGTAGATCTTATTCTTTTGACGGCTCTATCTATTCGTTCAAACATAGCCTATATAATCTCAAACCAGGAATAGGAAAAATTTCGCAACGAATATATTCAACTCCATACCACTGCTGAACCTGGTGATAGGTTTGGAACGAATGTTGTCGTGTTACTGCTTCCGTCGGTGGCAGCGATGCAATTTTAAATTTATTTTCATATGCTGATTTTGTGAGCATGTATATCTATAGTTGTTTAACACTTTTCACGGCACTGTAACCATGCAAGGAGGAAGCTTCAGCAATGATCTTTGGATCTGCATTTTGGTTTTTGAATATCTGGACAAGCTCGTTTAATTCTGTTTTTTTTTTTAAATACATTAGCACATTTTATTTTTCTTTGTTTAAAGAGTGCTGATGTATCACAGCCACTGAAGGCGTGCAGAAATAATATTATGTTATCTGCGGCTGTTTTATCTACGATACTTTTTGTTGAATATATTCGTTGTGAAATTTTCCCTTTTCCTGGTTTGAGAATATATATATATATATATATATATGTGTGTGTGTGTGTGTGTGTCTGAACGCGTAGATAGAGCCGTCAAAAGAATAAGATGATCTACATCTTTGCCGACAACTATTACGGAATCAAACGTAGATGAAGTGTTGACTGCCGTATTGATTATTATTAGCGTATCCGCATCTTCCGTGGCTTTGGCCAAAACGCGTGTCGGAGTAGACTTTGCGGCGCTCGTACGCTGAAACTATCCATTTTACAAAAAATCGTTACTACATAAATTATAGGAAATTTTCTCTAGTTTAATTTATTACATAACTATTTTCATCGTAAAATGAGTCGTAAAGGAGATATTGTTAAAAAACTGTTTTTGCGCGCCATTTTTCCAATATGGCGGCGCGAGCGGCAAAGATACGAGGCAGCAAAGTGAAAATTCGAGAAGAGCACGTCGAAATCTATAAAACCACCAATTTTCAGAACTCCCGGAAAACTTTCCAGGTAGCCCCCCTTTTGAGCACCAAATAACTGGACTATTTTCCCAGAAGATGGCTGCTGAGCAAGGAGCAGCAGAAAGCTGATAGCTTCAATCTTTTCACCCGGCTGGAATCTTGAGAAGCTGTCATAATAAGGTCTGTGTTATTTAGAAAAGATGATGAAAGGCTATATAGACCAATAGAGAAGCTTAAGCCACAAAGTGCTTTCCCTATTGCTTCCCCACTCCACACAGCCTTCATATTTTCTATATAACATACACCTTTATCACACTAGCTCACTCTTCCCAGAAGATGGAGTGGGCCAAGCTACCAAAAGCTTGGAAGCGAAACCATTACTCATACCCGAGAAACCATTATTCATCTTAAAAATTATTAACATTTCAGGTAGGATTACATGTTTAATGAAACAACACATACCTTATCTAACAGGGCTTTAACTTCTCCTTCTCTCCTCTGCTGCTTTGTCTGGAATGGATTCTTTTCCAGAGCATCATAATTGGGTTCTCCACTACCTGAAATTTTATTACAGCATTTAGGGTCTCAACTATAGTATTCTTTACTCCATCACAATATAGGCACGACCAGTCATTTTCATAAGAATAGGTTCACAGATATTGACTGCCACTGTTGGAGACTGCAATGTTATCAACATGTGTACATGTGATGAGTAGAGACTGGACGTTAGGCGAAATGCCTGTATTTTACTCTACAGATATCTTTAAAACTACATAATATAAGTTCACTTATTAGTATTACGATTGTCTACAGTGAAGATAATTTTGCCTATTACCTATTACCTGATTTTTGAAACTAATATCCTACTGGTTCGCCTCCATCATATCTCTTTTCTATAAAGCATAAACCACTAGCAAACTTCTCCCAGAAGATGGCAGCAGAGCTAGCTGCTGAAATTTCAAATACAAATTACCCCATTCACCTGGCTAATTCACAACACCAGGTAAGGCTGAAGTGACAATACACAAGGGTCTTCACCTAAGGACTAATGCCTTAGAAAATGTTTCAGGAGCTGTTGTTCTCATCCTTAGCTAATCTCCACTGCTGGATGCTTTGTATTCCTCTGATGGAGGATGTATGTACCTTCTGATCAAGCTGTCCTCTGCTGGTACTTCAAACTTCATTAGTCATTGTTTCTGGATGAATACTTTCAAACTAATAATAACTATTCTGGCTTTTCTACTTGCTTTAGTAGTTTGACTTACTGTTCTACCTTAAAACAAACTACTAAAACTAGTAGAAAAGCCATAAGAGAGAAAGTATTCATAAAATAAAAACAAACAAACATAGTCTAGTGAACTCTGGAATACTAACAGAGGACAGGTAATTCAGACTACCACCACCAGAAGGACTACAATAGTTCAGATTAGCTGACAATGGAAACAACTTTTAACGTTTTTTTAACCTAAAATACTAAGCTGATTTTTCTGTGTCCATTCAAATATAGTTTACATGTCATGTTTTTATTTTATTCTGTCAATAAACTGAATATTTTAATATATTAACACATTCCATTAGCCCACTTCTCCCAGAAGTGAAGAGGGTAGCTGCAAACATATTGAATAAGCAATCACGGGCAGACGACATGAGGTGGTTCTCCAGCCTGGGGGTTTGGCATGAAGTTAACAACCTCGCACAGTAAAATAACAACTATTACGAATAACTTTGGAACTTACACAGTGAAGTGAATCAATATTTCAAATTATATGAGATTGACTTAAACACACTTTATCAACTTCACTTACCAATTTATATGGTAGAACGCGTTTCACAGGCCACCGCCTGCATTTTCAACTACATGTCAACTGCCGGATCTTCGAAGTTTGAAGGTTCTTTCTGTTCCCCTGGTGTTGTTTTGACGTACTTTGATATCAGGTTGTCTTCCTTTGGAATGTCAAAGTCTGCTCTCGAATTTCTTCATGTATATCTTTTCCCAAATATAAAGTTCTGCTGGTGTTCTTACTGATTTTAATAATTGTGGATCCTCGCTAATTTTGTGGTTTTCCTCCCAATGATGTGCCGCTATCGCTGATTTTTCTAGTAGTATTCCTTCGAGTCGCATGCGACTCCTGGAGATCCACACGGATTTTCTAGCAAGATTGAGGGTTTGCTATTCCTAGAAAATATTTGTTCTTATTCTATTTTCCACTGCTTTATGTACTTCAGCTCTCCACCGCCTTCTGTCTTGTGTGGCTGTTACCAAGTCCTTCCAATTCCGGTCCATGATGACTTGTATTCCTTTCAGCCATCTTGTTCTTTTTCTGCCTCTTCTTCTTGTCTCTTCCATGTGTCCTAACATCAAGTCTTTTTCAAGCGAGTCGTTTCTTCTCATGATGTGTCCAAAATATGATAATTTTAACTTCATAGCCATTGCCTCGAGTGAGTATTTTAGGTTTATTTCTTTAATTACTGATGCGTTTGTTCTTCTTTCTGTCCATGAAATTCTTAATAATCTTCTCCAGGTCCATAATTCAAAACTGTCTATTTTCTTCCTATCTTGTTTCTTTAGAGTCCAACTTTCACAGCCGTATAATACCACTGGAAATACCATGGTTTGAATAATTCCAATTTTGGTGCTTTTGCTGATGTCAGAGTCCTTGAGTATTTTCTTGAGCTTTCCCACTGCTGCTCGTCCTAGATTGATTCTTCTTTCTATTTCTTCACTGCATGATGCATTTCTGGTTATTACAGATCCCAAAAAGTTGAATTTATCGACTGTGTTCAGCTGCTCTCCATCCACTGATATTGCAATCTGTTATACTGTTGTCATTACCATTGTCTTTTTCAAGTTTAGCATTAGGCCTGCTTCTTCACTGTTCTCCTTGACTCTTCTTATCAGTAGTTTCAAATCCTCTGCATTGTCTGCCAGAAGTGTTGTGTCATCTGCATATCTTAGATTGTTTATTTTCCTTCCTCCAATTCTGACACCTGCTTCCATTTCTTCTAGTCCTGCCTCTCTCATGACCCATTCACTGTAAAGATTATTGTGCCAGGCGCATTGTGACAGGTTTAGCGGTCCATGGGTTTCATTACAAGATGTGCACGGACAACACGTTCCATGACCCAAGGGACACATGTATTTGCAGATTGTGCGATAAAAAGTGTGAAAGGTATCATATGGAGAAGTGTACTGCAAGGAAGTGCTCAATCAGCGAACTTTGTCAATGAGACTAAAGAAGCCTTCATGAACACATGCACAATGTGCGCAATTCTCATTATTATTATTGTAAAGATTAAAAAGTGCAGGAGAGAGAATGCATCCCTGCCTTACCCCTTTTCGCACTGGGAACCATTCTGTTGTTCCATATTCAGTCATTACATTAGCTTCTTCTTTGTTGTATAAAGCTCTTATTACATTGATCAGGTGTAAAGGTATTCCCATTTTCTTCATGATTTCCCACAATCTGTTATGTTGTATGCTGTCAAAAGCCTTACTATAATCTATGAAACATATAAATAGTTCTTTTTCCCTTTCTCGTGCTTTTTCCATGATCCAATGCAGATTTGCTATTTGGTCTCGAGTACCTCTGCCTCGTGTAAAGCCTGCTTGTTCTTGCGGTATTTCTCTTTCTATGTGTTGCTCCATTCTATTTTGGATAATTCTCAGTAGAATTTTACTGGTATGTGAAATCAAAGCTATAGTTCTATAATTAGTGCATTCTTTGAGGTCTCCTTTCTTTGGTATTACGACAAAAACTGACTGTTTCCAATCCTTAGGCCATTGTTCAGTCCTCCAAATCGTGTTGCATAATTCTGTCAATATTGGTGTTGCTTCTTTCATTATTTTCAGTAGTTCAATTGGAATGTCATCATTTCCTGGTGCCTTGTTTGAAGGGAGATTCTCTTTTGCTCTTTTGACTTCACTTTCTAGGATTGGTGGTTCTTGTTCACAGTCTTCTATTTCTTCTTCTATAGTCGCATCTTTGAATAATTCAGATGTATATTCCTCCCATCTTTTAATTATATTATTATATTAAAGCATATAGAACTGTTTCTACAGATGCCGCTTTAGTAATTGCGGGCATTGAGCCTTTATATTTGTCTGGTATTGCAAAAGCAGAAACTACGCTGCTCCGAAAAGGCTTCACATATGAAGACGCAATCTTGCGTTTGGATATCGAAAGACCAGCACACTTTACTACTACCGGACATCCTGCTTACTTCAATAATT
Source organism: Ectobius pallidus (assembly GCA_964059195.1). Taxonomy (NCBI): domain Eukaryota; kingdom Metazoa; phylum Arthropoda; class Insecta; order Blattodea; family Ectobiidae; genus Ectobius; species Ectobius pallidus. The sequence goes on from CAXKWD010000009.1 coordinate 32,911,457, forward strand.
TCGTTAATAACAATGGATGTACCAGGAATCACAATCTGGAGATTTTTACAGACGGTTCAAAATTCTGCAGAGAAGGAATGGTGGATAAAATCGGTTGTGCTTTCGTGGTGTTCTGTTGTGGTAGGGAAATGTATTCACAAATGGCCAGACTCTCTACAGAGTGCTCAATTGTACAAGCAGGGCTCTTTGCTATAAAGGAGGCTGTCTTATGGTCTAAATCTCAAAATTCTGACTGTTGCATTTTCAGTGACTCACAAACTGCACTTACTGCTATAAACAACAAGTTCAATTTAAATGCCTTGGCAGCAGAAATTAGAACTAAGATAATATCATACGAGAAACACGTTTGTTTATCCTGGGTACGAGGCCATATGGGCACATTAGGGAACGAAAGAGCTGATGAATTGGCAAAAAATGCTGCGACCTCGAATTTAAATTTTAGCTACAAATTGTGTCCCCTATCTTATGCTAAGAATAAACTTAGAGATTATATTAGGACTGCTTGGAATGAGCATTGGGTGTCCAGCTCCAAAGGGACCACTACGAGAGAAATCTTCTTTCCAACAGTTGAGTGTCGCCTACGCTGTACGAGTGTAAAACCGGACTTCATATTCACTCAGTTTCTGTCTGGGCATGGCAAATTTGGTTTTTACTTTCAACGTTTCATGATCCAAAGACAGAACGGTTATCAATGTATATGTACTGAACAACAAACTGTTGAACATTTAATTTTTCATTGCCCAGTCCTAGAGCTTAAAAGAAGAATATTGGACACACACTTAGATTATTGTAAAAAGAAATTAGATAAACCACTCTTTGATATTTTTAGGAAAAAATGCTGTTATAGAGAATTCCAAAAGTTTTTGTGTTCTATTTTTAAGATGTTATAGTTTTCTTTTATAATATAATATATTAGTTATCTTGTTTTCTTAGAGTAGTAAGGCCTGCATCCAGCCTATGGATAAGAAGTAGTAATATTGCAAATATATTGTCTTGTAACTATAACCCTAATATACCTCCGGGTGGAATAGGGTTTAAGTAATTGTATATTCAATAAATAAATAATTATATCCTTCTTATCTGTTAGTAGAACTCCGTCCTTTCCTTTTATGTTTCCTGTCTTTGGTTTGAATCCACTGCATAAGTCTTTAATTCCTTTAAACATATCCTTTGGACTCTTTTTGCCATTTTGTTCGATCTCTCTGCATTTATTCTTTAAGTAGTTTTCTTTGTCTCTTCTTGCCTCTCGTTGGAAATCTCCATTCAGTTGTCTCACCATTGTAAGATCTCCTGCTTTCTTTGCCATTCTTCTTTCCTGTGTTATGCGTATTGTATTTTCAGTTAGCCATTTAGTGTTATTCTTTGGGATTTTCTTGGGAATTATTGAGGCCTCATTTTTGACAACTTCTTTGATTTCATTCCAAATCTCTTCCGCATCTTTGTCTGCTGATTTTTCTACCTGTTGTAATCTAATATTTCTGAAATGTTCCTTTACCCTGATCTCCATGTTCCTCCCCGTCTGTCCTATGTATACTTTATTGCATTCTGTACAGTCAATTTTGTATATTCCGGGTCTTTTATTCTGAGATGTATAATCGTTCTGCTTCCTATTTATGATGTTCTTTATGCTATATTTATTGTGATTAGCCAATGTAATACCATACCCATTGAAAATCTTCTGGAATTTATGGTTGACCTCTGGATGGTAATTGAATTTTCTATACTTCGCTTCGTCCTTTTGGTTCCCTAATGTAGTTTTTTCTTTTATCTGTTTTTATTTTTGGTATTTACTGATTATTTTATCTACCGTGTTTTTGCTGTATCCATTCTTCCTGGCTGTGGTTACAATGTGGTTGTATTCCTTTTCATATTCCTCTTTCTTAAGTGGTATCTGTATTAATCTGTAAGCTAAACTATTGAGTATCGCATGTTTGTGTGGCCTGGGGTTGTATCCGTCTGCTTTGATGTAATTATCAGTGTGTGTGTCTTTTCTAAAGATCCCAAATTCAATCCTGTTCCCCGTCCTTATGAGTTTAAGTTCCAAAAAGTTGAGTATATTCCGGTTTTCAATTTCTAAGGAGAATTGGATATCTGGTTCCTGTATGTTCAGTAGCTTCAATGAGTCGGGTATAAGTTTTTCTTGGATCACCGCGAATACATCTTCCACATATCTCATCCATATTTTGAACATGTAGGGGAATGCCTTATTCACGTGTGTTTCAAAATGTCCCATGAAGATGTTTGCTAGGAATGGGGACAATGGGCTTCCCATAGCTATCCCTGATGTTTGCTGGAAGAATCTATCATTGAACACAAAATATGTTTGGTCTATGCACTGTTTTGTTAGTTGTATGTATTCCTCAGTGGTTTCTCCATCCAGTCCCTTGGACCTCAGTCAATCTTTCAAATAAATTAATAGTTTCTCTTTAGGTATACTTGTGAACAAGGCTTTAACGTCAAAGGATACCAACCTGTCATTATGTTCTAATTCAAAGTGTTCCAATTTTTCAATGAGATCCACTGCATTCTTGACACTGTGGCTGTTAACTGGTCCTAATTCTTGAAATTTCTTATTTAACCATTTTGCCAATTGGTACGTGGGGGTATTGATATTATTGATTATGGGTCTCATTGAGTTACCTGGCTTATGTATCTTTGGTGAAACGCGTTCTACCATATAAATTGGTAAGTGAAGTTAATAAAGTGTGTTTAAGTCAATCTCATATAATCTAAAATAAAAATAACTGTTCAGAAATGCTTAAGTGTTTTATGGATTCTGTCAGTGTAAAATTCTCCACAGGTAAAATAGTCCCTAGTTGGGATATCGGGGTAGGGATTGCACTCAGGGGGACTATAAATCATAGAAAAATGAGCTATATATTTGGAACTTGGAACATTAGGATCTTGTATAGGCCTGGGGTGCTTAAATCGGTAACTAGAGAATTAGAGAAATACAGGTTAGATATAGTAGCAGTACAGGAAGTTAGGTGGGAGGGTGAATGTTCAATTATGACAGATGTACATACATTTTCTATGATAACCATCAATTAGGAACAAGTTCTTCATACATAGGAGAATCACTTCAGCCATTAAGAAAGTAGAGTTTATTAATGATAGGCTCCCTATATTAGTCTAAGAGGACGGTGATGTGACATCATAGTTATGAATATTCATGACCCAACAGAAGATTAAAGACGACATAAAGAAGACAGAATTCCCACATCCTGATATTCTTAAATACACATATACTTCGCCAGATGGAAATATTCATAATCAAATCGACCATGTGCTAACAGATCCAATTAGGCAATCTAGTATAATTGATGTTCAAACTTTTAGGGGTGCTGACTGCAAATTAGATCATTATCTGGTAGTTGTGCTTGTTCGGGAGAAACTTTCATTAAGCGAAGGAAGTAGGCAAAATTTTGACATGGAGAGATAAAACTTGAGAAAGTATTAAAAAAATATTCAAGTATCTGCAAAAGAAAAATTAGGACCACATAGACTGTAGTTTGATGATGAGTGCATGAAATTAGTAATTGCAGGAAAGCAGACAAAACTACAATGGTTGCAGAATCCAAATGAAACCACTGCCGAAAATCTCAACAAAGCTAAAAGAGAAACCTCTAGAACCATTAGAACAAAGAAAAGAAACTATCTCAAAGACAAAGTAAACGAATTAGAGGAAAACAGTAAAGACAAAAATATTAGGGATTTCTACAAGAGAATAAATGAGTTCAAGAAAGGTTTTCAACCTAGAAGAAACATAATTCAAGACAATGTTGGCACTATATATTCATGGCTTCAAATAATATTTTGAAATATCTTCAACAATGGAGAAAACAACAAGCCATCCTAAAAAAAAAAGATAATTTATCAAAAAAGAAACTCCTTCAAAGAGTATATCAAGAAAATTGGATACAATCCAAAAGGGAAAAATATTTACAGTTTCATGAAGAAACTAAATGGAGACCATAAATCCAAAAATCACCAACCACTAACCGTGAAAGGTCAGACAATCACAGATGTCCAAAAAATAGCAAAAGAGATAAACAAATATTACAGCACAGAACATAAACTAAATAATTATATAATAAAAAACAAGAAGGAACTAAGGAAACAAATGCATAAGCACATCGAAAAAGAAAATGCAAAATCTCTCAAACACACAGACGAAATATTCAACTTAAACTTAACCAGAAGAGCTAGAAGAAGCCATACTAAAAACAAAAACAAAAAAACAAGCAGGACCAGATAACATATTCCCAGAATTTATTAAGAATCTTGGACCTTTAGCAAAAAGAAGACTACTTTTAATGTATAACAAAATCTGGACAGGGAAATACACCATCCCAGCAGAATGGAGAAAAGCCATAGTCATCCCTATATTGAAGGCAAACAAACCACCACAAGAAATTAGCAGCTACAGACCAATATCCATGACATCCATACTAGCAAAAATCATGGAAAGAATGGTAATGGCTAGGCTAAACTGGTACTTAGAAATACAGGAGCTCTTGGCCCCAAGCTGGTTTCAGACAAAGGCTATCAACAATTCACCAGATTGTGAAATTCACACAAAGTATTAAAGAATCGTTTAACAAGAAAGAAAGTGTACTAGCACTAATTATAGATTTCCAAGGTGCATATGACAAAGTTTGGCGAAACAAACTCATATGGAAATTAAAGAACATAAGAGTTAAAGGTAATATGATAAACTGGTGCAAAGCATTCATCTCACATATTGATGGGTCGAACCAGTTCATTTATGTGAACTACTTCACTATCTCTCTCTCTTCTCTGTGAACGCTTCAAATGAAGTAGTTTGTTCGTGAAGTATATTTTTCCTCCTGGCCGGCCTCACCCATAAAGCTATTTTCTCTTTCCCACTCTTTTGTATGAACACTACAAAAATGAAGTGTTCTTTCTCATAACATCATTCACAAAGCTCACGCTCTTTCTTTCACACACATTTACCTGGGGAAAAATACTTTCGTAACGATACCAAGAGATGGCATAAGCATGTCCCAGTGCTTTTAGGCTTGCATACAACGCGGTTTGCGAGCACGGTTGTTTCAGACCGAAGGGGGAGATAAAGATACGTGACTTGACATAAAACACATGACTTATTTGGTATGTAAAGGGGAACATCACTGTTTCCAACTTCGTGAATCTAAAATTTCATATGGTTTTAAAAAACAGATATATTTTTTGTAATAATATGTTACTGCAATAAAATAATTTAGTTTGCAGAATATCTTAATCGGCAATTAATTAATTTTCATTTTCGTTTCATTATTGATAGAAACATGTACATTCTGACTTGGTTATCATCTTTTAAAAAATTAAATGCGTTTTTCAGCTATTGGTATTGCCTGAAAGCTCCACGGTAACCCGAAGTAAAGAATTTGTAAGGGGATGAATATTAGTTTAGTCTGTTTCCTCTTACAGGATGGCTAGCATTTCGCAATCGTGGAAACGAAGTGATATTTGGGGTTTTTATGCTGATTTAGGTGACGGAAAAGCTAAATGTAACTTCTGTTCAAAATCTTTGTCATTCAGAGGGGGGATATTTTAAATCTGGCACGTCATGTTCGCATGGTACATCCGACAGTGTCATTGTCTGCCCAGCGATTAGCACCTCCTGCACCTGCCGCTGATTTTTCTTCCGAAATTAATCCAGACGATCCAGAACCTGCACCAACTATTCCAATAACATCGCAGCAACCGTTATCATCAGGTCAAGAAACCACCTCAACTGCACCATCTAGACTGCCCCAGGCCCAAAATACATTGGCATCATATTTTCCGAAGCCTCTATCCAGTAAAAGAAATCAAGAGCTGGATTTCTTGTTGCTGGATAAAATTGTGAAAAATTATTTGCCATTCAGTATCGTGGAAAGCAAGCAGTTTCAAGATTTCATACAAAAGCTGAATGGGGCTTACAGAATGCCTACTAGGAAAACCATTTCCACCGTCCTACTACCACAGCAATACACCATGCTTAAAGAAAAAGTTAAGCTAATTGTTCATTCGGCAGATGCAATAGTACCGACAACGGACGGGTGGACTTCTGTCACAAATGACAGCTACTTGTTAATTACAGCACACTATATCAAGGACCTTGCGATTGAATCTTCCCTGCTAGAGTGCGTCAAATACGACAATAGACACACTGCCGAAAATCTGGCTGAAGAACTGCGGCGTGTTGCTCGAGAATGGGGAATTGAAGACAAAATCGTGTGTGTTGTCACTGACAATGCAGCTAACGTTGTGGCAGCAGTAAGACTCACTACTTGGAAACATATACCATGTTTCGCACATACACTGAATTTGATTGTTCAGAGTGGATTGGAGCACATTCGACCCTTACAACAGCGGGTAAAAAAAAATTGTCGAATTTTTTAAAAGAAGTTCACAGGCCTGCATCAAGCTGAAGAAGATGCAGGAGCAGTTGGGTGAAGCAACTCTCGCCCTTAAGCACGATGTTGTGACAAGGTGGAATTCGACCTACGATATGATGCAAAGAATTATCGAGGTAAAAAATCCACTCTTGTCGGTAATAACGATAAATTATCCAGAATTGGAAAATTTAACGAGCGAGGATCTTTCAGCAATGACAGAAGCATGCGAATTGCTTAAAGTGTTTAAAGACTGTACTGTGGAAATGAGCAGCGAAAAGTTAGTCACTGCTTCAAAAGTAATCCTCCTCAGTCACTCACTAAAAAGTTGGTGTATCAAATTCGTCAGTAGGCCTAGGCCTAACCATGATATCAATAGTGATGTGCGGAAGATGGCCGAAAAACTCCTGGAAGAGTTAAACCGACGATTTCGGAGTGTAGAAGAAAACCACATTTTCGCAGAAGCTACCCTATTAGATCCCCATGGCTTTTCGGACAAACGTTCTATCAAAAAAGTAAAACAAAATGTTATAAAACATTGTGAGAAGTGCCATGTGTCAGACACATCCACAGTCACTGCAGAAACTCCAACTGCAGTGTCAGAATCTAGATCTGGTCTTTGGGCCGAGTTCGATGAAACTGTCTCCAGGCTAGAGTGCAACACAAACCCCACAGCTGCCTCAATAGTAGAAGTGGATAAATATTTGCAAGAACCTTTATTACAGAGGCAAGGAAATCCCATGAAGTGGTGGTCAGAACGGCAATTAGTTTATCCCGCACTTTTTGAACTCGCAAAAAAGCGAATGTGTATTGTTGCTACATCCACGCTGCGTGAAAGAGTGTTTTCCAAGGCAGGTCACCTCATAACAGAAAAAAGAAATCGACTTACGGGAAAAAGGGTGGAACAAATCTTATTCCTAAATGGAAACATGTGAGAAGTTGGTGCAGTAATGGCGTGCCATAGTTCCTAGGTGTTTATTTTATTTTGTATTCAAATGTTAGCCTACCTATGTTTATTTTATTTAATACTGAAATGCTAGCCAATGTTTGTTTTAATTAGTATTCATATTTCGACTTTAATAAGCTACTACAGATAATACATTATTTTTAAGAAATATAATACATACGATGTTTTATTAAGAACATATTCAAGTATTACGTGAAGTGAGACTGCAGTGTTTTAGTGTTTAAATTCCCGCCCTCATTTGTGTATATCAGCTGCTGCGTTTGCTCCACTTCCGGCTGCTGACACAAGGTAAGCTTGTCATATTATTGTTCCTTCTCACTAGCTTGCTGCGCATGCATAGAATGAAGTAGAGTGACAAGGTCGGAATGAGTAAAGCATTCACTGAGGAGTTGGATTTAACCTCTTTGAAGTGTTGAAGTATACGAATGAGTGAAGTAGAAAATAAACGAACGACAATTGGCACTTCTTGAGTTGGATAACCTCTTGAACTGTTTGAACTACTAGTTCACTAAAAATGAGTAACTCATTCACACTTCAAACGAGTGAAGCGTTCATTTTGAACGACTCACTCACAAATAAGTCTGTAGGCTTCCGCGGCCGGAGTCATCACAGTCTAGGCTGTCCGGGTAGCGCTGCATGGAGTGTTGAGAGGCCAACGTTTCTACAGCCATGTTACTGTCTTCTTCAGGGCCAAAAGGTCACTGACTAAGCCGGGCATCGGGCTCTTATATAGCTGTGTGGTGTTGCGGAGCAGTAGCGGGCGTCCGGCCAATCACAGAAGAGGCATCTGTTGGAGCTCCGGGATTGGTCGGTCGACAGCAGCGGTTGGTCGGAGCTCCATTATCCCTATCTGCTACGTCATGGTGGTGTCGAAGAAGGGGTTGCCAGGTTTTCGGCCAAGTCCAGGCCTTTATCCCCGTTGATGTTCTGGGGTCTTCTCGCTATTTCAATCGCTTCTTTCACCCTTCTCGGCCACCATCTTTCTTCTCTACTCATGAGGCGCGTGCCATCAAAAACGATAGCGTGTCCAGTCTTCGCTGAGTGGAGGGCTATGGCCGACTTATCAAAGATGTTGTTCTTGTAGTGGCGTATATGTTCTTGTAGGCGTTCTGCCACTGTGCGGCCAGTCTCGCCAATGTAAGTCCGTCCGCAGCTGCAGGGGACCTCATATATTCCCGCCATCTGTAAGGGTTCTAATTTGTCCTTCACCCGGACCAGTCTGCGTCGAAGTGTATTGGGAGCACTGTAGGCAACCTTGATGTTCTGTCGTCGTAGCATTTTTCCGATTCGGTCGGTAATGCCCCTCACGTAAGGCAGTAACACTACCCCGCTGATAGGTTCTGGGGGTTTCTGATTGGTAGTGGAGCTGTTAAGAGTCAGGGCTGTTTGTGTATTTTGTATTGTTCGTTTGATGGTTGCTGCGGGGTAACCATTGGCTCGGAAGGTGTGCTGGAGGCCTTCCATTTCTCCTGGCAGGCTCTCTGCGTCTGATACCTCGGCTGCTCTCATTGCTAAGGTTCTCAGTACGCCTCTCTTAATAGCTGGGTGGTGGTGTGACTCTGCATGTAGATATCGGTCCGTATGTGTTGGTTTACGGTAGACCGAGTGACCCAAGCTGCCATCCGCCCGTTTCCTCACCAGCACATCCAGAAAAGGCAGGCAATCGTTCTTCTCTATCTCCATGGTAAACTTGATGTTGGCGTGAGCGGAATTCAGATTGTTCAGGAAGTCTCGTAGCAATTCGTGACCATGTGGCCAGATGACAAAGGTATCATCAACGTTGGTGTTGGGTGTTGGACAGGACTTCGGTCTCAAAAGCTTCCATAAACAGATCTGCTACTACGGGGGATAGAGGAGAACCCATGGCCACCCCTTCCACTTGGGCGTAATACTTGTTACCATATTGGAAGAAGGTAGAGCTGACGCAGAGTTCTGTGAGATCAGCCCATTCTGTAGGGAGATTCCGGTCTTGCAGTTTCTGTCGGATGATGCTGACAGCTTCGTTGGTGGGAACTTTGGTGAACAGAGATGTCACATCGAAGCTCACCAGAATGTCGTTGGGGTCCAAGCGTAGGTTGCTGATGATGTTGACGAAGTGTGCAGAGTTTTTTTACCGTAGATGCTATGTCCTCAGTTAGTGGTCTTAACTTGCCAGCCAGATAGCGGGCCAGGGGATGTGTTGGACAATTTATGGCAGATACAATAGGCCGTAGAGGTACATTGGGTTTGTGTACCTTCGGAAGTCCATAGAACTTCGGCGTGATACTACTGCCCCTTTTAAGCCTTGGTTTGACTTCGTCCTCAATGGCAGTGGCTTGGTTAATACGGGTTGCCACTTCGGCTCGCATTTTTTGTACGGGGTTGCCTGGTAGAGGTTTGTAGGTTCCTTCTTCTCCCAATAAGATGCTCACTTTCTGGTGGTAGTCACTGCTCCTCAAAAGGACCGTTGCATTGCCTTTATCTGCCGGGAGAATGACGATGTCGTCTTGCTCACGAAGAGCGTGCAGCGCTTGGCGTTCGTCTCTGGGCAAGTTGTTTGGCGGAGGTTTGGCATGAATCAGAATGTGTGCCGTTTCCCGCCAGATCTTGTCTGCTGCCTCCTCCGGGGTACCACGCAGTGCTGTCTCTACATATGCCAAAATGTCGTCTGTTGGGATCTTCTTAGGTGCAGTGGCGAAATTTAGCCCCCTTGACAAAACTGAGATAGATGCGTCATCTAGTTCTTCACCTGTGAGGTTTACGACCGTTTTAGTATTGGGCAGGCTCTGAGGTTTTGGGTGTTGCCTGCCTTTTCTGGATGTGCTGGTGAGGAAACGGGCGGATGGCAGCTTGGGTCACTTGGTCTACCGTAAACCAACACATACGGACCGATATCTACATGCAGAGTCACACCACCACCCAGCTATTAAGAGAGGCGTACTGAGAACCTTAGCGATGAGAGCAGCCAAGGTATCAGACGCAGAGAGCCTGCCAGGAGAAATGGAAGGCACACCTTCCGAGCCAATGGTTACCCCGCAGCAACCATCAAACGAACAATACAAAATACACATACAGCCCTGACTCTTAACAGCTCCACTACCAATCAGAAACCCCCAGAACCTATCAGTGGGGTAGCGTTACTGCCTTACGTGAGGGGCATTACAGACCGAATTGGAAAAATGCTATGACGACAGAACATCAAGGTTGCCTACAGTGCTCCCAATACACTTCGACGCAGACTGGTCCGGGTGAAGGACAAATTAGAACCCTTACAGATGGCGGGAATATATGAGGTCCCCTGCAGCTGCGGACGGACTTACATTGGCGAGACTGGCCGCACAGTGGTAGAACGCCTACAAGAACATATACGCCACTACAAGAACAACAACTTTGATAAGTCGGCCATAGCCCTCCACTCAGCGAAGACTGGACACGCTATCGTTTTTGATGGCACGCGCCTCATAAGTAGAGAAGAAAGATGGTGGCCGAGAAGGGTGAAAGAAGCGATTGAAATAGCGAGAAGACCCCAGAACATCAACGGGGATAAAGGCCTGGACTTGCCGAAAACCTGGCAACCCCTTCTTCGACACCACCATGATGCAGCAGATAGGGATAATGGAGCTCCGACCAACCGCTGCTGTCGACCGACCAATCCCAGAGCTCCAACAGATGCCTCTTCTGTGATTGGCCGGACGCCCGCTACTGCTCCGCAACACCACACAGCTATATAAGAGCCCGATGCCCGGCTGTAGAAACGTTGGCCTCTCAACACTCCACGCGGCGCTACCCGGACAGCCTAGACTGTGACTCACTCACAAGTTACCCATCACTAATCTCACAGCGTTGGATATCTACAAAATTTAACAACAAACAAGCACCATATCAGCAAATCAAGATTGGCCTGCCACAAGGAGCTGTGTCAAGCACAACCTTTTTTAATGTGTATATTAATGACCTACAGTCTTACCCAATAATCCAGTTGTAACATTTATACCAGGAATATACACAACTGAGGAGAAAAAGTGAACTAATAATCCTTGCATAAGGCTGAATGTGTGCAACGCTTTACACAACCTGGCCTCCTTGTATAAACTTGATGTAAATAATCAAGATGGCCGATATCCGTAACAGCCGGTCGTTTCGTAGATGTCTGAGATTGAATTTTGAGGCTACGCATATTCTGAGCTGCTTTTGCGGAATTATAAACATTGTTCCTCGTTTGCGGGACATATTTCCATACTTGTACCCATGATTACAGCTTTCTGAAAACAATATAATGAAATACTGAAACTAGAATTACTGTCTGCAGACGATCCTTCGTTGTTTGCCCGCTGCTCTGACAGATGGCGTTCAGCAGTCCCTTCATAGACAGGGGCTAGTAACGTCACAACTAGAGTGACGTGTTGATGACGTTGGACGTACAAACCCGGTGTAAACCTCGGCAGTTACACTCCGTTTATTGGTAATACGGCTTATGTAGAACTTGCACGGTGAACAACTAAACAACCGTTCATCGCAGATATAAGCAGCTTTTATTAGTAAGGCTGCTAGCAAACAAGCTAAAAAACATAACAAATATAAAATGTGCAATGTTTGCTGATGATGTGGTGATTTGGACATCCTGTAAACAATGTAAAAAACCATGCAGATAAACTGCAAGATACACTCAATATAGCTCTAGAAGTCCTGCAAAATTGGACACAAGAAAATAACATGGTAATCAACACCTCCAAAACGAATTATCAACACTTCTCCCTAAAACACACAAATGAGGCCTTCAACATTAAAATCAACAACCAACATATAAACAAAAGCAATATTGTACAAAATACCTAGGAATGTATTTTGATAATACAACACATAGAAAAAGTTGAAGAGAAAATCCACAGAAAAGCCCATATATTAAAACGGTTAACCGGGACAAAATGGGGAAGCCCACTAGAAACACTATATACAACATATAAAATATACATGAAACTAACATATGGAGCAGAAGCCTTGGTCACAGCAAAAGAAAATGTAGTAAAGAAGTTGGAATCTCTTCAGAATCAAGGACTACAAAATAAAAGTGAATATAATCCAGACATAGTGAAGCAACTAACCTTAGAAACTCTACACACTAATTATCCTGAACCCACCTGGGAGTGGATCTTTACCGATGGCTCCGAAACTAAAGAAAATAATGCAGGAGCTGGAATATATTCTAAGTTATTTTGCCAATACATTACCCTTGGAAAGAAAAATATAGCCTTTGATGGAGAAGTTAAAGCAATAGAGTTAGCGCTCTACAACTTAATAATCAGAGCACAAATGTTTAACAAAGCAGTTTTACTTATTGACTCTCAATCAGCCATCCGAGCAGTAACATCCAATAGTAGCACAGATGATCCAACTGTGCAGGAAAGCCGCAGACTCCTAAAATCCCTACAAAAACTGAACAAAACTATAGTCTTACAATGGATTCCTTCACACATGGGCATAATGGGCAATGAAGCGGCAGACCAACTGGCAAAAAAGGGAACTAGAATCCTATTCCAAGGCAACAACACCACAACCATAAAGCAGAAAACACAAGAAATAAAAGCAACTTTTGATCACAAACAAGCACTAGAAAATATGGAAGCCGCAAAAGGGAAAAAATGGGAAACAGTATCTACACTATATAACAGGACAAAGGAAGCAGATCGTCAAGAAGCTGTCGGACTGTTCTGTTTAATGTCAGGACATGACTGCTTGGCCCACCACCTCTACAGACTCAAGATCCTCCAATCCCCTGCATGTGTTCTGTGTCAAGGACAGGACACCATCATGGATGAAGCCCACCTACTGGAGTGCAACAGCCTTAATCATGAAAGACAACAAAGTGGAGACTTTGTGTATCTATATTGGGAAGCCAGAAGGAAGATGATGATCATATCAAATCCTGCCATTGGATAACTAACTAATATTTTGAATAAATGAAAACATTTCTTTAATCAGTTATTAAGTGTACAAAGTGAAATGTTCCCAGTAGAGCCACTGGTTGTTGAACCAACCCTAACAGAAGTAGAAACAGCTATAGGGAAACTAAAAAGGCACAAATCTCCAGGCATTGACAAAATTTAAGCAGAATTAAGGCAGATGAAGATAAATTAAATTCAGTGATCCATAAACTCATTCTTATGATTTGGAGAAAGAAAGAATTGCCAAGGGAATGGAAAGAATGTATTGTAATACCAATCCATAAAGAGGGAGATAGAACCGAATGTAATAACTATCGAGGAATTTCTCTCATATCAACATCATAAAAAGTGTGTAATAAACTTCCGTCAAGATTAACCCCATATATGGATGAAGTCATTGGAGCTCACCAATGTGAATTCAGGCGAAACAGATCAACCACTGACCAAATATTTTGTACTTGCCAAATTTTGAAGAAAAAGGGGGATTATAATAAATCTGCCACCAGCTATTCATAGATTTTTAAAATGCATATGATTCAGTTAAGTGACGCAAATTGTACAAAGTCCATATTGAGTTTGGGATATCCAAAAAGTTAGTTAGGCTGATCAAAAATGTCTAAATGAAACCTATAGTAGAGTCAGGGTAGGGAAACTTATATCAGATAGGTTTGCCATTAGAAGTGACTTGAAGCAAGGAGATGCATTATTTGCCTTTACATTTTAATTTCGCTTTGGAATATGCCATTAGGAAAGTTTAGGAAAACAATGGAAGGCCTAGAATTAAATTGCAGTCACCTGATATTAGCTTATGTGATGTGATGTGATGTCATAAACACAATCAGGAGAAATACAGAAAGTCTTTTCAATGCCTGCAGGAATGTTGGATAGGAAAATATCCTCTTGTATTGTTCTACAGAAACAATATTCTGTGGAGAAAGCTTGTATGTTCTGATATTTTGTGTGGTCGATCCACATACATATACCCATAAGTCAAGATCTTATGTGTTACTTTGATAGTAATTATAAAGTATTAGAGTCCGAAAATGGTTATGACTACAGACTCTTACCTGGTATAATCAAACTGCTGAACCCCTCCTCAGTTGCCACTCCTAACACATCTTCATATGGGCAGAACTCCATGTTTCCCACTCCTTTGTGTAACTTGTGCCTCAAGTATGGACGATCTACACTCTTCTTGCAGCAATCCCTGTATATCTTGAAGGTAACACAAATAGTTCAATTTATAACAATAATGAAAACATACTTAGCTAAATGTAAGCTGCATCTGCATTTTTAAAACATTCACTACTTACTATAAGCCAGCTTCACCAATGAATTTACACTAGATCAGATTTCATCCTCTAATAATGGTCTATCCTTATATAAATGATTATTTTTTTGAGTCACTGTACATGGAATCACCATTAAGCCTAATGCTTGCTACTTTCACACTACAGATTGGCAAGAGTTTCCGGTTTGCATATGGCTGATGTTGTTGTGGTCTGTGCCTGGTGCCCGCTAATGTGTTGAGGATTGTATGCTGCGGTATCTCCGGGACACACGCGGTGCATAATTGAAATAGAGATACGACGTGACATTGGTGGAAGTGTTGGTGTGACTTGGGGACGTTGCGATCTTACTTGAATTGTGTACAGAAGTTTGGAAAGTGGCTGTTTTAGGTTAGGGAGGCTGGCGTTTCTCCGAGGGAAGTTTCCGTCATCGCCTTCTGAAACCGGAAGTGACGTCGAGATATGTGCCATGGAGTCTCGAATCTTATGCAAGAGAAATCTGATAATCTTTGGTGAACCAAAATGGCGGACGAGTTTGAGCAAATGGTGGAAAGTGCGTTCAAAACACTTATGAATGTAACGGATGTTAGTAAAAATCTACGCATGGATTTGAAACAAGGCATCATGAATTCTGTGAGTGAGTTAAGGGAAGTATTCTCTAATCTGAAGAGAAAGGTTACAGAAACAGAAAATGAGCTAAACAATTTACAAGCGAAATATAAAGACAGCTCAAGAACAGCTTAAGTCTAGTAAAGACTCATCACGCAGGATACTAACTGGGCATTCTGTCGGGGAATGGCCACAAGTGGGGGAGTTAACACACAATGTACACGGACTGGCCTCGGCAGCTCCGAAGATAAGCTATTCAGTAGCGCTCCAGAAAGCCCAATTTCATGTACAGAAGCCAAAAACTTTCAAACTCTTTGTTAAAAGCAAGGCGAATCACAGCGTAGAGCACATGAAAACTTTGATTAAAAAAAAGTTAAATCCAGTAGAAATGAAGGTGGGAGTAAATTCCTTTCAAGGACTGAATAATGGCCAATTGCTTATAGAGTCAGAAAATGAAAGTGAAGCCCTATTAATAAGTGAGAAAATCAATGAAAAATGCGGAGAAGAGATTGAAGCTAATGTATCGAAGCTACGAAATCCACGAATAATAATATTTAGCATTCCAGAAGAAATTACTGCAGAGAACATGGTAGAAGCTCTGTGAGGATTATTACCAGTGTAAAGAATTGATAGAGGGAATTAGAGTTAATATGTATGAAATAAATAGTGAGTAGATATAAAACATTGACATATTGAGAGCTAATGCCAGTATTGCATTAAGCAGAGGGTAGTCTTGGACGAGAGTAAAGCCATAAAAAGTAAACACGAAACTGAAGGAAGAATACAAGAGACAGTTTTGTTATGTATGGATTTATTAGGGATTAAGGATACCGTTAGAGGCAACGAACTTTAGCGTAGCGTCCCCAAGCTATGAGAGTAAGAAACCTGAAGGAACCTTGAAAATATTATGTGAAAAATGACAATGAGTGAAATTAGAGTGGGCGAGCCTTATGTTCTGCAAGCCAATAGGAACTTATTGTTTATATTCCTAGGCAAATATACCAATGGAATATAACCAATAAGAAATCAGCTAATATGCCACTTAGACATATTAGAGTTTTTATATATTATGTACTGAGTTGTCTTCAATGAGTTGTATTAGGTAGTTGATTCCAGTCAGTCGCCTTAAATGAGTCCGTCTGTTATTTTCACAGAGATCAGTCGATCTAGTGCTATTATGGATATCAGTCGTCATCGATCAGTTTAATTCAATAGTTGATTTCATAACCAGTGCACATACGACCATGGGATATAACGTGACCTCAATCTACAAACTGTAAGTACTGCTTAGTGACGGTTGGTGTATCAGGAACTAAGACGTATACACGGTCATGAACGAATAATGACATTCTATATACTAACCGCGAAATACAGCTAACTTCATAATTAATAATGACCAAATACAGGACTATTGGCTTGCTTAAGACAAACCCACGTCAATAAACATTTGCCAGTCTAAGGACAATTGTAACATAGTATCATGTAACTAGTTTATTCAAATAAAATTGTCTTCATCATAATGTACTTCTCTGCAATTCCCGTAGTTGATCAGTATGTATATAGCTGTAACCCTGAGGTGAGAGGTAGGTGCTTTACCAGAGCTTAGCTGAGATTCGTCGGACCCTGAGATTCATTTTAGGTTATGATAACCTATGGCGCCCAACATACTAATTGATAATAATGTCAAGCAATTTAATCATACTAACCGTGTGATGATGAAAACTGTGATACAGCTAAACTAAGTAGCAAGAACACGGCAATATAAACTGCTACACACTGTCCCCCCCAAACTATGGCGATACATACTTAATTAATTAACTGCCACATACTGGCGCCCAACGTGGGGCGAAGTTGTAATAACAATTATTACATCACACGAGACGGCTACATGCTGAATACAACGCGGGACAGCGAGGGAAGGAATCATCAACACCGAGCATCGACACCGGACACCACTAACCAGAAGGCAACATGAGGTTTGAAGGAAGGGCACACCGCAGAGGACGCCAACAACAGATGAAGATCACAGATAAGCTTAGATATAAGAACTAATTTTGTCAAAGTAATAATCAAAAAACTTAATTAATAATAAAATATAATTCACTAATTCATTAAAGAACAAATAATAAGACCAATTAAACTATTCAAAGAGTAAATTATACTAATTAAATATTTCATGAAATTAAGATCAGGAAAGCTAGTAATTAAAATGGAAGAGAGTCAGAATGCTCAAGAGTTTTTCACTCAACCTTTTGATAATAGTAATGATGTATTGAATTTGTCAATAAATGAAATAAATCCCCAAGTTGAAGAAATAGAAATAATGGATAACAATGCTAATGTTGAACAATCTGTTGCATGTGAACAATCACATAACAAAGATGAAATGGTAGAGAAATCAAATGCAAGTAAGAATAAAAATCAAACAATTGTTGAAAATCATGAAGTAACTATTCAAAATGAAACTGTGAGTGTTGATAACAGTAAAGTAGAATCAAATGTTCAATCTAATGACATAAATCACATGTTTGCTATTTTGTTGGCAGAAATTAAGAAAAATGGGGAGAAAGTTGAGAAAAATGGTGAAGATATAAAGAAAACTGGGGAGAAAGTTGATAAAAATGGTGAAGATATAAAAGTAACTAGTGAGGAAATTAAAATTACTGGGGAGAAAATAGAAGCAATTAGATCAGAGTGCCTAAGAAATAATGATGCAGTAAATAAGAGGTTAGATGAGTTATCAGCTGAAATCAAAGCAAGTAGTAACGATCTTGCCTTCCACTCCGGCGGCCCGGGTTCGATTCCCGGCCGGGCCGGGGATTTTTCAGTAGTGAAAAATCCCTTTCCCGGGTTCAGGACTGGGTAGGTTAAGTCTTAGGTTAAGATAATGCACATTGTGCGCGATTCCTTAATTATTATTACATTTAAATTTGATCAAAAATTAGCTGCTTCTGAATTTAAACTTAACCAGAAAATTCTCAATCATGAAAAGAAAGCAAATGGTAAAATTCAAGTTCTTATAGAAAACGTAACTGACAAGATAAGTGATGTTAATAAGAGAGTTGATGATGAGATTGATAAAACTAGAAATTTTGTTTTGATGAAACTTCTAAGATAAGGGTTGATACTCAAGTGGTAATTAACCAACTTGATAGCAAATTAGATGCTATTCACATGAATAACAGGGCACTAGAAACAGCAGTGAACGAGAATAATTCAAAACAAAAAGAAATTAATATTAAGCAAATAGCTGATATTAGCAATAAAATAATGACAATTGAAAAGAAAATGGATGACAAGATAGATAAAGTTGTTAATGAGGTGAAAGAGTTATGTACTAAAGCTAAGGGAAGTGAGAGTAATTTTTCAGGAGGCAGAAAGGAAAATGTTATTACGGAGCGCAGTACTTGCATAAATAATGATGAAAACTTGATTGATTTGACTAATAACTCAATTACTATAAATGAGAATTTAAATGCTGCTCAAAATAATAACATTAACCTTGAAGCTTGCGACATGTATGATCAACACAGCGCAGTAAGTACAAGTGTGCATGGTATTTCTAATTTTATTGGATCTGAAATAGTGTTACCACAATTTAATGAATCCGAAAATATGAGTCCCCATAACTTTTTGCGTGAATTATCTGAATACTTCAAACTTAAGAATGTGTCCGAGCAATTCAAAGTGATGATTGCGGGAAAAACTCTTAAAAATAAAAGTAAAGATTGGTTTCAAGTTACGATAAAACCAGATTGTACCTATAGTAGTTTCTGCGAGCAATTCTTGCAATATTTCTGGAATGCCGGGAAGCAATTAAAAACTAGAATGAATTTGTACACTGGACACTATGTGGAAAAACCAAATCAAACAAAATCGGCGTATTTTATGAAAATGGTCATGGCCGCTAGAATGTTACACCCACCCTTACCAGAAAACGAAATTGTTGCATTATTATGCAAACATTTTGAAGCGGAAACGCGAAATATTTTGTTGGTATCAAAGTCCACCACAATAAAAGATACGCTAGAGTTACTTGTAAACATGGAAATGTACGCAAGCAAAGACGAAGAAAATGCAAGAAGGGAACACGGAAATAGGGATAGAATACGAGAGAATAGGCCTATGTATAATTATTCAGATCAATATTCATCAGAACAGAATATGCATTATAACCAGAGAGGGAGAAATGAAAATAACCAAAATTATGGACAAAGGAGAGATAATAATTACAATGACAGGCGCTATGACAGAGGAATGTCGCAAAAAGTAAATACGACTCAGGTAGTTGACCCAAGTACGAGTAGGCCTAGGCGTAATGAACTGGGAAGTGAACCACCGAACAGAAATGAAAGGAATAGTTCCGAGAATAGTAATAACCAGAGAGGTAGGACACACTTAAATCCACAAACAAGGGAATTTCACAGTCAAGTCCACAATAATGGTAGTCAAAGGGCTAACCAAAATTTAAACTACTAACACGCAGTATCGAGGACCTGGATGCTGTAGAAACATTATCACCAGATTGTTTGGTAGGGTTCAGTGAAAATGATGAAGCAAATATAATAATGAATGATACAATGTTAAATATAATGTCAGTAAATGTGCGTAAGGCGGATGAAAATGTTGAAATAAAAGGGAAATCAAAACATACACCTATAATTGAAATAAAAATAGGAAATGAGATTATTTCAGCTTTAATTGATACTGGAGCGACGAATAGCATATGTTCACAGGAATTATTTGATAGACTAATTAAAATGAAAAATAATATTCAGTATGTGGATGCGGTCGGAGTGTACTGTAATACAGCAATTAGCTCAAAACAGTTCAAAATAATATATCAGTGCATGTTAACGGCAGAAATAAATGGCCATAATATCGGATTATATTTGTTTACTGTAAAAGGGCTACAGAATGAAATGTTACTTGGATGTAACTTCCTAGATGAATACGGATCAATAATCGATTTTGACAAACATGACATTATGCTAAGAAAGGAAAATCTAGAAATTCATGTACCGTTCAGAGAAGTAAAAAGCTTAGAAAATGCTGATGTTAGAGATAAGAGAGAATTAATGATAATAGATGAAGACTTCATTATTGAGCGAATTGCATATACGACGATAAATCAATGAATATTAATGAATGTGAGGGCGAGATGCTTGAAGTTGTAAATGGTAACGGCGGAAATAGGCCTATAGACCAATTTTACGATGAGGACGATGAGTGGGAGGTTGACTATGAATTAACTAATAATAATGATATTAGTAAAAATAATACTAATAATGAGCATGAAAGCGATTTTGAACTTGATGAAAATGTACATGTGAAAGCAAATGAGAATATTGATAGTATAATAGAATTATTGAAAGAAAAAGTAAACAGGATCAATTCGATAGACGCCGATCAGAAAAAGAGATTATTAGATGTATTATTGCAGAATAAAGAGGTACTGATTTCACGACCTGGATTATCCACAGCTTATCAGCAATCTCTGAATATTATCGACGACGTACCAATAATAAAATATAAGAGTAGAATACTACCATTGTCTATCCGTGATCAGGCTAACCAAATGATACAAAATATGCTAAGAGATGGAATTATAGAACCATCGCATTCGCCTTACATAAGTCCTGTGTGCTGAATAAATAGACCAGGAAAGTTACGTTTAGTCTTAGACGCACGGAGAATTAATAATTATATACAGCCTGACAACTTCAGAAGTCAGCCTATGAATCAATTGCTAGCACAAATAAGTGAAGCTAAATTTTTATCATGTATTGACTTGACTAGTAGCTTTTGGCAAATAGGATTACGACCTGAAGACAGGAAATATGTATCGTTCAATCACGAAGGGAAAACCTACTCATATTTAAGATCTTCCTTCGGATTAAAGACTTCAAATAGCGCCCTACTGAGAGCTCTGAATATAATGTTTCCAAAAGGAACCGGTGATAATGTTTCAAACTTCGTAGATGATTATATTTTACATGATGACTCATTTGAACAGCATCTAGAAAGTCTAAACCACGTGTTAAGTACGTTTAAAAAGTACAATATGACTGTGAATCCACAGAAAATTAATTTAATTCAAGATGAGGTTAAATTCTTAGGATTTATTGTGAATAAAAATGGTATAGAGGCAGACCCATCGAGAGTACAGGCAATACAAGAATTGCAAGTTCCTAAAACAGTAAGACAGCTTAGGAAAATTCTAGGAATTATGAATTACCAAGCCAGGTTCATACCAAACTATGCTAAAATTGTTGCACCCCTAACTAAGCTCTTGAGAGGTAATAAGAAATTTGTATGGACAGACGAGGCAGAGCAAGCTTTCCATGAAATAAGAGAAAGTTTTAAAGAATGAGTGTTATTGGAACGACCAATTGATGAAGGAAAATATGTACTTTTTAGCGATGCCTCTTCAATAGCAGTAGCTGTGGCATTGACCCAACTGCATCCTGATGGTACATACCATATAATAGCACTTGCGTCTAGGGCACTAACCCCTGTAGAGAGCAAAGGTTCTGCGACTTTTTAGAAATATGCGCTGTGTGGTACGGACTGGTAAAATTCCACCAATATATATATAACAAACCTATCATTGTAATGTCGGATCACATGAGTTTGTCATTTATCAACAGGATAAAATTAAATAATTCAAAGTTGTCACGATATATTCATGAGATTGCACAGTATCAGATTGAGATAAAGCATATACCTGCTAAAGAAAATAAATTATGCGATATACTATCGAGACTGAATAACGGTGTTCCCCAGTTTGACAATAAAGATAATTCTGTAAACTTAATGAGAGTAAGAATGGTAAAAGAACCTACATTGCGATGTATGTTTAGAAATATAGGTAAATTCCAAAAGGAAGACCCAGAGACTTTAGTAATATACAACCAAATTAAGGAATTAGAAGAAGACGGTAGTGACTTAAATTAACTTAAATATAAACTAGTCAATGATGTTCTGTACAAGCTATGCAAAAAAGACATAGAATACTGGCTGGTGTACATTCCTGAACAGATGGAAACAAAGCTTATCCAGACAGTTCATGAGAAATTAATCCATGCTGGAACTGAAAGAGTCATGTTATACATACAGAAAAATGTTTACATAAAGAATCTAGGAAGAAAGGTGAGAAAGCTAATAAGTCAGTGTGAATTAAGCCAGAAGGCAAAGCCTATTAACACAAACTATAATTATGAAACTCTTACCATTTCGAGAGAAGAAAAAATAGTTTAGTTGCTATTGATGTTCATGGACCAATGGTACCATCTAGATTCGGTTTACGTTACATTTTTATAATGTATGATTTGTTTACGCACTTCGTAAGGCTGTTTCCCATAAAGAAAGCAACTTCAGTTACTTGTGTGAAAAAGATATTACAGGATTGGGTGAGGCAATATGGACCGATCGCTAATGTACTCAGTGACAATGCAAGTATATTTAGAAGCGATAGATTTGTAACTAGCATGACCGATGCAGGCATAAAACTGTACAAAATTGCAAGTTATAACAGTAAATCAAACGGAGTAGAGAGAGCTTTGAGATGTGTGGGAGTGTATTTAAGGCTATTGTGTCACAATAAAAATACTAAGTGGGTAGATTACTGTGAACCAATTGAAAATGTAATTAACCACAGTATTAATCCTACGATAGGCGTGTCACCATATCAGCTGATGACTGGTAAAGAACCAGAGAAATTAGTGTCGGAATTGCCAGAACCAATTCTAAAGAGTGATAAGAAGGAAAGATTGAAGAATTATGCAATAACGCAATAATGAAAATCAGAAAGAGAGTAGAGAAAAGAAAATCAAAGAAATTTCCGTATAAAATGTTATGGGAACCCAAAATCGGTGATTCTGTTTTATTAAGAAATAAATCTTTGTCTAATGCTGCTAAGCGTCAAAATGTAAGATTATTCTTATTGTATCGTGGTCCTTATACAATAACAGAGATCTTTAACAATGTATGTTACGAGCTAATTGATCCAGTAAAACATAAAATACACGGTAGATTTAACAAGAGTCAGTTAAAAGAATTCAAATGTTAATGATGTTGTGAATTGGAAATGCTTCGCATATACTTAAGTAACTTACTGCCTTGTGAATGATAAAATACTAATAAATGTACTTTGTGTGTATGAGATCATTTCAATGAGTTAAACAACTGTGTAATTCAATAGACTTACTATGTTAAAACCACGAAAGACAAGAAACAATGAACAGAAATAAACAAAGTGAAGTGAAGTGATGAATGTACCGCGAGTTGGACGCTTGTAGTAATAAGTACTCTATTTATGATAATATCAACATGAATTCATGAAATCTTTATAATACTAAACAAAATTCGGAACAGGTATGAACAATGAATAGATGTAATACAATGTTATAAGGTATTTTCTTAGTAAAATAAGTTAGAGAATAAGACAGTAGTTAGAAATAATAAGCAGGTAAACTACAGGTAACCCTGGTGTATGTTATGAATAGAAGTGACCAAGCAGGTATAATTAGGGTTGACCAAAACTGTAAATGGTAAGCTACTATATATTAATAAGAGAAATAATTACAAGATAATATTAAAATAATAAGGGCATGATTAAATACTGGTAATTGAAGGAAGAAAAATGAATATTTGCAAATTATGTCATCAGGTATAATGAAGAAAAATTCACAACCATTCATTGGGCAGTATGTGAGGATTATTACCAGTGTAAAGAATTGATAGAGGGAATTAGAGTTAATATGTATGAAATAAATAGTGAGTAGATATAAAACATTGACATATTGAGAGCTAATGCCAGTATTGCATTAAGCAGAGGGTAGTCTTGGACGAGAGTAAAGCCATAAAAAGTAAACACGAAACTGAAGGAAGAATACAAGAGACAGTTTTGTTATGTATGGATTTATTAGGGATTAAGGATACCGTTAGAGGCAACGAACTTTAGCGTAGCGTCCCCAAGCTATGAGAGTAAGAAACCTGAAGGAACCTTGAAAATATTATGTGAAAAATGACAATGAGTGAAATTAGAGTGGGCGAGCCTTATGTTCTGCGAGCCAATAGGAACTTATTGTTTATATTCCTAGGCAAATATACCAATGGAATATAACCAATAAGAAATCAGCTAATATGCCACTTAGACATATTAGAGTTTTTATATATTATGTACTGAGTTGTCTTCAATGAGTTGTATTAGGTAGTTGATTCCAGTCAGTCGCCTTAAATGAGTCCGTCTGTTATTTTCACAGAGATCAGTCGATCTAGTGCTATTATGGATATCAGTCGTCATCGATCAGTTTAATTCAATAGTTGATTTCATAACCAGTGCACATACGACCATGGGATATAACGTGACCTCAATCTACAAACTGTAAGTACTGCTTAGTGACGGTTGGTGTATCAGGAACTAAGACGTATACACGGTCATGAACGAATAATGACATTCTATATACTAACCGCGAAATACAGCTAACTTCATAATTAATAATGACCAAATACAGGACTATTGGCTTGCTTAAGACAAACCCACGTCAATAAACATTTGCCAGTCTAAAGGACAATTGTAACATAGTATCATGTAACTAGTTTATTCAAATAAAATTGTCTTCATCATAATGTACTTCTCTGCAATTCCCGTAGTTGATCAGTATGTATATAGCTGTAACCCTGAGGTGAGAGGTAGGTGCTTTACCAGAGCTTAGCTGAGATTCGTCGGACCCTGAGATTCATTTTAGGTTATGATAACCTATGGCGCCCAACATACTAATTGATAATAATGTCAAGCAATTTAATCATACTAACCGTGTGACGATGAAAACTGTGATACAGCTAAACTAAGTAGCAAGAACACGGCAATATAAACTGCTACACACTGTCCCCCCCAAACTATGGCGATACATACTTAATTAATTAACTGCCACACAACACAGAACCCGGAAATAAAGTCACATGAAAAAGATATGAAGCCTAAATTCACCTTTGAAGACAGACGCAAAAACAAAAACCTAATCATGGAGGTGAGCCCTGAAGCAAGAAAACTGCTCTTAGGCCGTAAAATGAAATTAGGATGGAACATGTGCTCTTGGAACGACTATGTAAGGATTAATCGCTGCTTCAAATGCTCGAAGTATAATCATAGAGCGCAGGATTGCAGAGGGAAACTGACCTGCCCAAACTGCACAGATGAACACGCAAAAAAGGACTGCCAGGCCATCAAAACAGAATATAAGTGCATAAACTGTGTAACCTTCAATAAGTACAATAAAGAGGTTAAAGTTAACGAGAACCATACAGCACTAGACACAAATTGCCCACGCTATAAGGCAGCATTAATTAAGTACGAGCAAACTATAAGATACTAAATGAATAGTTCAGCAATAAAGTGTATCCAAATTAATTTACAGCATAAAGAATAGCAACTAGTAGCAAATAGTAATCTAGTGCAAATCTTCAGCGAAACTAGAGCAGACATTGCTCTTTTACAGGAACCATACATTATCAACAACAACATAGCTGGTATACCAAAATCACTTAAAGTGTTCGCCGCTGGCAATGGAGCCAAGAGATCTGCCATAATAACTAACAATCAAATAGATGCTACGTTAATCACGCAACTATCCAATGAGGACCATGTTGTCGTGGAAGTACGAACAGGGGTAATGAAATTCTTCTGTGTCAGTATGTATTTCGACATAAGGAGGAACATTGAGGAAGACTAGAAGACATAATAGAACAATTCAAGGGCAGAGGAATAATCATATCTGTGGATAGCAACGCCAGAAGCAGAACTTGGTATGACACACTTACTAATCAACGAGGAAGAAATATGGAAGAATTCATACTCAACAAAAATCTTTATATAATGAATCAAGATACTGAAGCACCAACTTTTAATTCCACTAGAGGAAGCAGTCGCATCGACCTGACTATAACTAATAATCATTTAGTCAGATATGTATTCGATTGGACCTGCGGAGTGGAAGAAAGCTGCTGTGATCATAACATCCTACAATTCCGAATAACAAACTCACAGAATAAACATCATGAGATGACGTATCTTGGAGTGCGCTATGTAACCAAACCAGAAGACTTCGTGATGTTTGACACCAAACTGGCCCAGGAGTTTACCTCAATATTTATTGGCGGCAACAAAATTGAATTCGAAAATCTCGACGTTGAATTGCAAAATAAAGCAAAAGAATACAATGCAGAAGAACTTGTACACAAATGTTTCTCCTGTATAATAGCAGCATGTAACACAGCCTTCAGAATTTCCAGAGGGAGAAAATGCAAAGGAAAAACTGTTCCATGGTGGACAACGGAATTACACATATTAAGGAAGAAAGTCAATGCCTTAAGGCGACGTTATCAGCGAACGAGGAACAATGAAGCCTTGTGCAATGAAAGGAAAAATCAATATATAGAAGGCAACCGAACATACCAAAGAAAGATGGAAGAAGAGAAACGTAAATCATGGAAAAAATACTGCACAGCAACGGAAGGAACCAATCCCTGGAATTCCGTGTACAAAATAGCGTTGGGGAAGGCAAGAACTACGTCAAGGCTAACTACCCTCAAAAAACCAGATGGTACTTTCACTGAGGACGCAGAGAACACGAATATATGTTGGATGTATTTATTCCTGATGACAAAGCTACAATGGACAGTGCAATTCATCAACACATTAGACAAAAGATCAAGGAGCCCATCAACACAGAAGATGATCAACCATTTACGCAGAATGAAATGAAAGCAGTTCTCAAGCAGTTTGACTCTAAAAAAGCACCAGGTGAAGATGGACTGACAAGCGAGATTCTCTTACATGTCTTCGAAAAATTCCCATCATTCCTTACTGAAGAATACAATGCATGCTTACAACAGGGGCGCTTCCCTCAACAATGGAAGAAATCTTGCTTAGTACCAATTCTCAAACCTGGCAAGGAAAATGCTAAAGACGCTTCAAAATATAGGCCAATCAGCTTACTAAATGTAGCAGGCAAAACTCTGGATAAGCTAATGATTAATAGAATACTTTATCATGTACAATCCAAAGGAGGCCTAAACACCAATCAGTATGGCTTTTTACCTCAAAGAGGAACTGTAGATGCAGTCATGGCACTAAAGAAGAATATTGAAGACAATCTGGGCAAAAAGAAAACCACAATCATAGTTAGCCTAGACGTACGGGGCGCATTTGACGCGGCATGGTGGCCAGGTATCTTAAACAACCTGAGAGACTTCAATTGTCCGAAAAATCTATTTCGGCTGGCAACAAATTATTTCAGCAATAGAACAGCAGTTCTAGGCACAAACACCTTCAAAATAGAGAAACCAGTGACCATGGGGTGCCCGCAAGGCTCATGTAGCGGCCCGGGCTTCTGGAATATTTTATACAACACTATGCTAAATCTGGACTTCAGTCATCACACCAAAGTCATTGCATTCGCAGATGATTTGATGGTGATGATGGAAGGGAAAAATGTAGAAGCAAAAAACTATGACAACGAAGATGTTAAAAAAATTGAAATCTGGGCAAGGGAGAATAAAATGCAGTTTAATGAAAAAACTAAGTTCAAAACAATGGTAATATCTAGGAGAAGATCTGAAGATAGAATTCCGAAAATTTACTTAAATAATAAAAGACTGGAACAAGTTACTGAATTAAAATATTTAGGAATCTACCTTGATAGTAAATTTAACTTCAACAAGCACATAGAATACATATCTCAAAAGTGCACCGCAGTCATAAACATATTGGCAAGATCAGCAAAACTCACCTGGGGGCTAGAACACCAAGCATTGGGCACCATCTACAGGGGAGCAATAGAACCCATCCTAACCTACGGAGCACCAGTATGGAAGGAGGCGTTAACTAAGCAATACAACATGAAAAAATACCGAGTCCAAAGAATTATGAATATCAAGATAGCCAAAGCCTTTCGTACCATATCATACGAGGCCTCATGCATACTTGCTGGAACTACACCCTTGGATTGGTAATTGAAGAGAAGGTACGAATATACAATGCCTTACATAGTAATGATTACGCCCCACCCAGCGGAGGAACCGAGCATCAGAGAGCCATCAGATACAATCAAAAGGACACTTCAAATTTACACAAATGGAAGCAAGATTGAAGGAAAGGTGGGAGCAGCTGTTGTCATAATCAAGGACAGCACTGTCATCTATGAAGCCAAATTCAGATTGTACAATAAGTGCTCCAATAGTCAGGCCGAGCAGGTAGCCATTCTGAAAGCATTCTGAGAAGCTACAAGAATTAGAGGATACAGCGGAGAAGATAGCTGTATTAAACACTGACAGTAAAGTTACCCTAGACACCCTGCAGAATAAAAATAAACATTATCCACTAATTGAGAAAATCAGGAAAGAAATTCAGAACCTGACTAGAAAGCAATGGACAGTCTTCTTCCGATGGGTGAAGGCTCATGCCGGGCTACAGGGGAACGAAATGGCCCACCGTCTTACTAAAAGAGCAGCAAAAGAGGACGAAGCAGAAATAGCATACAGTAAAATACCAAAGGAGGCAATAATAACAGAGGAAAGGGAAAAAACCTTAACTATATGGCAGCAACAATGGTCAACCTCCCCAAAAGGTTTAATATGCAGATCATTTTTCCCATCAGTAAAGACAAGATTAAAGATAAAACTACCAATAGAACCCAAATTTACAGCATTGGTAACAGGCCATGGTTTCACAAGATCATACTTGCACCGCTTCAAAATTACTCCAGAACCAACATGCATCTGCAGCATAGTGGAAGATCAAAGTATACATCACCTTATATTTGACTGCACACTCATAAACACACAAAGAAGAAAATTGAAAGCAGCGGTGTTGCGAGAAGGACAGACTTGGCCTCCAACACTGGAACAACTTATCAGAAGGCATCTCTCAGCGTTCTCTCAATTTTCAAAATCTATAGACTTTAGTTTATTATAACATTGCAGTGAAACACGTGGTATTAAAATAATATTAAGAAGTGCAACCTACATCTCAAAGACGCTAAGATAAGAAATTCAGGAGTTCATAAATACATTACTTGGGTATAAGAAAGTGCATCTGTAAAAAATTTGTATATTATGCAACAAATTACCATCCAGATGTGAAGCATGTAGTGTTGCAATGCATCGGAGCATGCTGTTAGTAGCTAATAAATAAAAAAATAAAAACTACAGATTGACATAAGCACATAGAATTTACATGCTCTCAAGGGGACGACTAATTGTCTGGGTTTTGATAAATCTGAATGTATTCGACCATCAAATATTGCTGAAAGTATGAACTACCTTCAGCCTCTTCCTTGTGGAGATAAAGAAAGATTTCTTAAAGCAGGCACTTAAATGCCAAAACTATGCCCACCATTATCAAGTCCCCATTTTTTGATACCATGTTTCTGGTTCAAGAATTCACTTTATGAATTGTCCCCTCCCTCCAATAAATGTGTGGTAAGGCTACACCTCTGCTATTGATAGCTGTCTCCTGATTCATTCTTCCAGGTAGCTAACTTGTTTTATTACTATAATGTACAGTAAATCCTGCCATCAGCGGAACTTTTATGAACCGGAATACTGTCTCCATCGGAAAAAATTCCTGGTCCCGTAAGTTAAGATGTATTATACATATAAATTTACCTGTAATTGCTGGAACCCGTCTGATGCGAAAACGGAAGCCAAATTTGCGGCTTTAACAGAAAATGTTTGGTTTTGAACCCAGTAAATACCAGTACTGTAAAACAGGAAAACACGTTTCGAATTACTTGGACAACCCTAGTAAGTAATGAAAATAAGTCTTTGGACATCCTTGAATTCCAATGGCCTGTCACTTTTGTTGCATAAGGTGTAATGGTACTCTTTAGAGTATGGAAGGGAAAACTGGGAAATCCTGCATTCAAGAATGTACGATAGGTCACTATACCTGGAAAACAATACAGTGTGTACGTGTAGAAACAGTGTTTCTATTACTGTGCTGTCATGAAGTTCACTGAAAAGGTAGTAATCGTGTCTTCAAAATGGCAGACAGGTAATATGTAGTTTTAGATTTAAATACGAAAACAAAAGTCATTGATGCGAGTGAAAACTATAAGTTGACGGTAAAACAGATTGTGACTAAATTTAATGTTGGCAAGACTCAAGTTTACAAAATTCTAAAGAAAAGATCAGAACTACGGGAACAGTGGTTAAGTGGCAATGGCAAAATGAAAGACAATTGAGAGTGACAGGGAATGAAGAGGTACGGTAAACAAAATTGTTTGGGAATGGTTTGTGAGTGCAAGGGCAAGAAAGTAAAAATCAGCCCCACCACATATCAAAATGTAAGTAAGCCTAAATATTAGTGTTTCTTTATGTAACCTTTACTCACTGGAATCCTGCCTATAGCGGAAACAATTATGGTCCCTTGCAATTCCGTTACAGGCAGGTTTCACGAGCAGAAATCCATTAAATGTTGATTCTGTAATAACTGACAGGTTGTCAGGTTTGAACATGAGAGAACATCACAGTGACCATATTATAATGGCTGCTCTTAAATTGAAAAGATTAAAAATATCATGTTTAATCATAGAATGTTGGTTAAGAAGAGAGACCTCGAAACTTTGAAATCAGTTATTTTCAGGATATGGAGGGTGTCCCAGAATTCAACCAAAAAATTGGAGGGAATGTAGAGTGGACTCAGATAAACATTTTGATTTCAGGAACTTATGGTCTATGTGTTTAATAGAATATGCAATAGCATAAAATGTGTTAAGGGTCCGCATGGTACTGACTGCACGTCCAGCTGACATAGTGAAAACAGATGACAGTGTTGCAGATGTAAACAATAATAAATCATTATTAAAAACAAATAATACTAAATTTAATTCAGTGTCAAAGGTTTATAATTTTTTTTGTTTTGAAAAAACTTTAATTTTTACCTGCCCAATATCGTGGGAAATATTTTTCGTCTATAGACGATACTCCCTGAAATTGTCTCAAGAAGAAGAGAGGGGTCTATTAGCAAACCTGGCAATCTCCATTTTGATAAAATTTAGATGTACTAATTACAAATCTGAGTTCCTCCCTTATGTGGGAACACGTACACTAAGGGTCGGATTTATGAAGATCTGCCAGGTATGGCAGCTTACCCATACCCAGTGGCAGACCCCCTGAAGTCTGCTTGCTTACGGCATCGATAAAGCCCTGACAGCCAAGGTTCCGACAGAGGTTTGGATTTTGTAGTGATATGGCAACCATGTAAACACATGACATCAAGCTAAATCGGCTACATCATACTGACCAATATGATAGGGAAAAAGTCAGTATAAATTTTCGCTGTTGTCCTTTTCACATCGTGAAGGCACTTCATACCAGATCTTCATAGGGAGCTCTTATGGAGAATCCGTGTGCTGTCTATTTTCACAATATGACCAAAGTAAAATAAGAACATGCATTTCTTTATGAAATTTTATGAAGAGCATGATGGTATACTCGAAAAGCTTATATTTTCATTTCGTTTTGTTTATATAATAAAAACTGGGATTTTTTTGAACAAAAGTTTTAACATATTTTTTGTTCCGAACTCTAAAACATATAGTAAAACTGAAACAATTGCGACAAAAAAAATCTCAATTATTCGTTTGTCCTTATAGGCAATGCTGATTCTTAGAATTTACCAACATCTTAAAAATTGTGATTACAAAAAAATAAATTGTCAGACAAGGTGAGAGCATTTTTCATTTTTGCACTGAAAAATGTCATTGCTGGCTAAATTTTGTTCTACAGTTCCACTTAAAACCTTCCAGTGACAAAGTTGTATGGAAAAGTGTGAAGTTATTTTTAATCATCATTCAAGTCTCCTGAACAATATTAGCCATGTATCTTTAGTTGCTTTCTCTGGTGAACGGCACGCGAAGTAGAAAGACATAAGCTCACTGTAAGGTTTGGCCGTGTGCTGTAATTTTCTGTTCCTTTAGCTTTGTGAGTTGTAATGTCGCGCTTCCCTTCACACCATCCATACCTTCTTCTTCTTCTTCTTATTATTATTTAACCTATTATTGGACATTCATTTGGCTACAGCACATCTAGGGTCATGTAACCGCTGTATTATCTATCCCCATCTACTGACTTCATTCTTAGATGGAAGGATTTGGGACTTGCTGTCAAATTGCACCTTCCTGTGGTTATTTCTGATGTTTCTTACTGGAGTCGCTACTTCTTTATCAAGTAGTAATCAGTCGTCCTTTGTAGGCTAATTAGTGATTTCAGAAACATTTAGAAAATACCGGGTATCGAACCCAAACCATTGTATCAGTAGTCAGCCAGTCAACCATTATACAATGCAAGCTTTTGCTTATTATTATTATTATTATTATTATTATATTAGCCTTTAATCTTTTTATCACTTAACATTCTGGTTCACTGACAAACGAAAACTGAAAAGATCCAATGAGGAGTCGAACCATTACCACCTGAACTAATTACAGTAGTCCTCTCTTAACTCACGACATGTTAAGTTCAAGAAAGCCTTATTTTTGCAGCTTGTTAATTTCTAATGCTCTGAAAACATTTCTTTATGATTGTATCTTCTATCTACAGTTTGAGCTGTTAAGCTGATGTCATTGTTTTTTCAGTCAACTAATAGGTTTGAATGATCACTAAAGACACATTCATGCACATTCAAATGACAAACATGCACAATGCAAAAGAAAGAAAGAAAGAAAAAAAAAAACATTACCAATATGCAGCATCAGAATTTAAACTTACATGTTTATTTTTCCAAGTGGCACAATGTACTTTCCAAACGGTGGGCATTACAATTGACTTACACTTCACAGTTCAACACAGAACATGCCAATTGACAAAGAAACTGTGTACTGTAATGATAATAATTAATTAGAATAATTTAGATCTAGACCTAAAATGAACTGAGGTTAGCTATTATACTGCATTCTTCTATAATAATTTTAGTCTCAGGGCAGAATCTTTGAGGGAGGGATTTGAAAAGATCATACAACACTGTACTGAAATCTGCTGGTATTTATTGTGTTCTAAGATTTAGCTTTAGGTGTGTACATAAGAGTTGGGGGTTTGGAATTCCAGAGTGACTATGTAAGGAATTCTCGGGTAGAAAAATTGCAAACTGTCAGGTCTATTTCAGGGTATGGTAAGATGAGGAAAACCAAACTCTTAAGAAGTAACATTTATAAAATGCAGTATTATGTGATTTAATATGAAAAATTCACTGAAACTAGGCAAATGAACGCAATATGCAAGATAAACTTCAAAACACGCATGGAAGAAGTCTACTTATTTGGAATCAGTAAGCCAGGACATGGATATATAGCAAGTTTAAGAACTGTAACAAGCTTATAAAGAGAAGGAGAATACATTTTATTGAACAAAATGAGCTGCTTGCATGCATTTGAATGGAAATCTTGTCTCTAATGATCACACTGTCCTGTGTGTGTCAGTACTGTCAGCAGTCAAGTAAATGATTGCTACAGGGTGGTGTTATTTCACAAAATTAAACTCTGTTGCATGAACTGCACAAGCTTATTTTATTCACTGAATGAAAATAACTCACAAAGCTAAATGAACAGAAAATTACAGCTCAACAGCCAAACCTTAAAGTGAGCTTACATCTTTCTACTTCACACGCTGTTCACCAGAGAAAGCAACTAAAGATATATGGTAATATTGTTCAGGGGACTTTTGAATGATGATTAAAAATAACTTCACATATTTCAGTACAACTTTGTTGCTGGAATTTTTTAAGTGGACCTGTAGAACGAAATTTAGCCAGTAAACTGTAGAACGAAATTTAGCCAGTAACGACATTTTCTCAGTGCAAAAATGAAAAATACTCTCACCTTGTCTGACTATTTATTTTTTTGTAATCACAATTATTAAAAAATTGGTAAACTTTAAGAATCAGCATTGCCTATGAGGACAAACGAATTATTAAGATTTTCTGTCTCAATTGTTTCAATTTTACTATATTTTTTACAGTTCGGAATGAAAAATATGTTAAAATTTTCGTTTAAACAAAAAATCCCAATTTTTATTATTTAAACGAAAATACTGTATAAGCTTTTCAAGTCTTCATGAAATTTCATACAGCAATGCATGTTTTTATTTCACTTTGGTCATAATGTGAAAATAGACATATCTGGCAACATCTTGCTCGTGCAAGCTTGATTTTCCCATATGTATAACATGGACCATAAGAGCCCATTGTGCCTTCATGATGTGAAAACCACTATAGTTGTATTTTTTAAGAACATTTATAAGGAATACTAAACATTTTCTGAACAAAATCATCTAGTGTTACTATCATAAAATATTTAAGCATAAGAACACTGTATTATTCAAAGTGGAAGTTGGCAATAGTAGTATGTTAAGATGGCCATGCTGAACATCTTTGCCTGCTAAGAATGCCTTAGGCAAAGATTGTTGGAAACACCGTGTTCAAGGCAGGGAAGAGGGGCCAGCAGGAACCGGTCTGCATCATTTCACTATTTTCTTTTCAAATTGGAATTGCACCTTAAATTCGCGATCTCTTTATTTGTGAAAAGGATCCTCCATACTATTATATAAAACATAGACGATAAAACTTGCTTACAGTGGATAACCTTCTGCACAAATCTCACAACGTTTCAACCAAAGCCGTCTGGTCTTCCTCAGGTGAATGTGCCTCAGCATGGATCCTCCATGTCCCTCACATATCGCTTCGGCAACCTTCTTCTTGCTTCGTCGTGAACTTTGTACTCCAGCATGTCGTCCATTTGACATGGAAGTGAACTCGTGCCTCGTGGCTTGCAAGCAGAAAGCGTGTTGTTACTGTTCTGGGTAACCGTCTGACAGTGATAGGGGTTTGCCAGCTAGCAGGCCATTTCAATCGCTTGCCAGTTAAGTAGCTGAATATGCTTACCTGGTAGAGGACTATCAATATGGGGATAAATATCTACGAGGAAATGCATTAAACTTTCATTAGAAGTTAACATCTTTATCTATTCTCAAAATGGATATTGCCAGGTTTGCTAATAGACCCCTTTATACTCATAATGCTGAATAAGTAATTAAAGTAATTTTCAAATGGTAAGCGTTTTCCTTCACCGCCAATCACG
This sequence comes from Ectobius pallidus, assembly GCA_964059195.1. Classification (NCBI taxonomy): domain Eukaryota; kingdom Metazoa; phylum Arthropoda; class Insecta; order Blattodea; family Ectobiidae; genus Ectobius; species Ectobius pallidus. Next base: position 32,946,782 of record CAXKWD010000009.1, read on the forward strand.
TGTACGAGCTAAAGAAGTACCGCTATCAGGAAGGGTCTTCCTTCCGTCTCGCCGTCTCTGATTGGACCGCGTATCTAAGCAAGGAGAAGAACAAAACGCTTCCCATTTGAAAAAAGGTGTAATGCAATAAAAGGTTAAGTGTGAGAAATAAAAAACATGTTTTCTGTTAAATTATAATTTTGTGCTTTATCAAGTTTTGGATAAACACTCCTAAATTGTTGTGGTTTTTCACTGACAGTTGACCATCTACAATATATTTAATTTTATGAGGTGTGTCTCATGTAAAATATCTGCCTTCTGTACCAAATGTTGTGTGTTGTTGATTTCTTATGCTTAAGATTGTTAAGCTAGTATTTTAAACTGTGTGGGCTATTAAAAAGCCTTTAACAAGTTAACTTACTGGAATAAACAAATTTTATTTTCTTTAGAACAACAAACAATTACCATAAAAGCACAAAAAAAGGACTGTGATTGAGATTAGTGAGCCTATCTGTTTGCTTGCTGAACATGTTCCGAAGCTTGTCATTAAAATAATTAAGAACCATTTAAGATTCAAACGTACAGCCAGTATTGCTGACTCTTTCTGCTGGTAAGCTATTGAATGACGCTACACTTTGCTTGCTAATAAAAGACAACCTTAATATGTAAATACAGTGGAACCTCATTAGCACGTTCCTCATTACTACATTTTCCCGCATAGTATGTTGGTTTTTTGAAGTCCCAGTCCCAATCTTACTAACTACATGTTTAAATGTTTCTTAACACGTTTTGGTTTAATGCTTAGTACGTTCGTATTTGGCTCGCCGACCACACTTTGCCAAACACAAGCTTTGTTTGCGCATCCGATCATGTAATCTCTATGTCAGAATTCTTGTACTCTTCGCTCTATGGGACCAATCGTCAGCCATTGTAGTTGCTTCTCAGTGGTCATTTTGTTTTGCGCGGATTTTGCAGCATCAGCTGTATAGCCGCCAATTTTTTTTTTCGTGATAATTTTATTGTGTTCTCTAAGTGAATTATGTTTCAAATTTCTTACGGTTCGTGCGGTGTCGAGAAGAAAATATTAGAATGTTTGAAGAAATGTAGGCTAAAAAAGCAGATCATCGTCGCTTAAGAAACAATACCGTGTAACTAACAAAACACAAATTATATGTTGGCAACATTGAGTCGAATTTTAGTTTTTTGGCACCGTGGCGCTAGTTACGCGGTATTGAACTCTTAATTATTTTACGAAAATGTCAGTTACGCGGAATTAAATATTTTTATTTCAGAATAAAAGAAGCATTTTTTAAGAAAAAAATATTTTATTTGAGTGTAGAATAATACTATAATTGTTGACCAAATTATTTTTCTTTATATATATTTTATATTGAAATAATCGTGCTCTAATATAAATATATCAAGTATACATGGTACAAATACAGTTTCCTGATACAGTTTTTGTATTGAAGTTACAATTTGAAGATAAAGAAGTTTATCATACTACTGCTGGCAAAATAATAATATAACAGTGTGGGCTTTCACGGCCGGCTACATCATGATTGCTCAGATTTCCCGGGCTTGTAGGCCGTGGTCCATTTGGGTGTTTATTCCCGACTTTTCACCAAAGGCTTCGTTTGGCATCTTCAAGGGTAGGTCCTTCTCTCTCGCAGGTCTGGGCTGTACAGCCCTGCGAGAGAGAAGGACCTACCCTTGAAGATGCTGAACGAAGCCTTCGGTGAAACGTCGGGAATAAACAACCCAACTACAAGCCCGGGAAATCTGAGCAAGCAAAATAATAACATACTGGAAAGCCAGAAGCCTAATGAAAATTGTTCAATAGCCTGAGCAATAGATTAAATAAATAAACAATAACAATTTTTATGCTATGATTTAAAAATGAGGAATGTTGTCATAGAATAGATGGAAATCATGAGGAAATAATTTCTTTAGTTGCTGTAAGTGATCCCAATTAGACTTCTTGATCTTCAGCCTCTCCATGTAGAGCCTGGAGAATTCTCCTTCCTTGAGAGTCTTAGGCCGCTTAGGCAACTCCTGAAAATCTTTAGTGTAGTCCATATTATAATGTATGACACCCTTAGGTTCATATTTTATTACTCTTAAATAAAATACCGTAGAGTCATTTGGTTTCCGTTCAGGACGAATGGAAAATTAAATGCAGAGCTTATTGACACTGTAGTCTATGAAGAATGTGTGATCACTGATCACGATAAGTAGCCTTGTTTGGAAATGACTTTTTTCTTGCTTCTCTTGTCACAGATCGATATTAACTAGGGAGGAATATTTCTTTAGATTTCGGCCTGCATTCTGTGACACTGATCACTGAATCACACTTCATTTGGATGTGACCATTTTCCAAAAACTTCTGGAAAACAGTAATGTTTGTTTTCATTGTGAATTTCAGCAAAGCTTTCGACAATACTGCATTCCTATTTTGATATGTGCAGCCGTTGGGCACATTACTTTCTTCAATGTGTCAGTAACACACAAGTGGAAAGTGTTGATGCTACTTGCTCAGCTTCACTTTCATCGAACCCGTAGCAGATTACGCCATGATTAGCCAATTCATACATTGTAATATTATGTACTGCCAATGTAGTTTTGTAATATATCGCACTGGCTTGCAAAAAGGGAGCTACCTTTACAGCCTGCAAGTCCATCGTAAAAACTCTACATGTGCCTGATTTGGCCGCTGCCTTATCTTTTGTATTCCCCTCTCAATCCTTTCCTTTTTGATAATCATACTCATTTACAATGCCGGTTGGATATCCAACACATAAGTCGCAGTCATCCTTTTTGGGCCTATATTCGTCCTATATTCATGTCTGATAAAATATCATCAAGTGTGTGTCTACTTATTGTCCCCTTGTTCATTTCTTTAAGTTTTTTCTTTGTATAGGTGATACAGTTGGCTTATAGAATTTATTCCTGGCTCCAGATAGAGTTAGTAGACATTTTCCTAAAGTAATGCGATGACAATGTCGGGAAGTTTTCTAGAAATTCCCTAACAAACGTCTTATTTAGTCCCCAAAAAACTAACTTTCATCTGTTCCTCACTTTCTGTATGATTTCCCGAAGAAGTCCCTGAAAAATGATGCTCATAATTTAGGTCATCTGTCATCTACGTTGTAGTCGGAAGAATAGTGGATGTGTGTGCAAAAGAAAAAAAAAAAAAAAATAATAAATTTAATTCAAAATACGTTAACATTTCTTTTGTCATTATTGCTTTAAAATTATTATTTTTCCTTTTATATCAGTCAAACCACTCACAGAAGGTCCTTCAAAAATATTTTCTTCAATCATAGGTAGGGTCTCTGCCTTGCTTCCCTCTGGTACACATAGAGATTAATCTGCGATGAATATATAAAAATGCTAATAGCATAATCGTGGATAATAATAGATCTAATTTTAAATTAAAACAGGCCTTGTAATACAAAAGTATGAACAATAGATACAGGTTTTAATATTTTTTCATATGAATCGCAAGTTATATCTCATATTACAATTTCCGGTAGCTGTCCTTGTTTTAAAGTCCCGGTATTGTCGGCATGTTATTAGGGCGTACTAAAATAAATTACAAAACACACTGTCTTCAGATATCGATATGTTTGATTCCCCTTCCTCACCTTCATTTACACAAATTGTCTTATTTATGCTTTCTTCTGGTGCTCCAACCGGTGAAGATATCCCCGGCAGTTTCTTCTACTAATGAAATACTTTATTTTGAAATATAGCGTTTAAAAAATATACCAATGATAATTAATATTCATGACTTTTTGAGCCAGAAGAGTCTCGAGAAAACTATTTTGAATAAAAATGTCTGACATCAGTTATTCGAAAACTAATATTGTACTCATATAGGCTACTTACTTCGTTTTATCCTGGTACAATTTCTAAAATTACTGAATATAAATCCTAATTGTGCAATTATTTCTTCTTCAGTAAATAATCCATCTACAACTTCTTCAAACAGATCCACGTCATCTACAGGACTGTACCTGTGTGTTCGGCACGATTTCAGGCAATCTGTTTCAATACAAGATAGAATTTTTTTTTTAAATAATTTTTTTGTGTTAATTACAAGAGAATGTGTAAAATCGATTCATACAAAACATCTTAAATAGCACTTACCATGTAATGTACCTTCTATCGTCAGAATAGATCTTAACTCATACTATGAAATATATCTTCTCTCATCTTGATGTAAAAGTAAACTGACAGCAGCCTAATAATGTTTAATCAACAGGTGCAGAAACGGAAATGGGTGAGCCCAAATAAAAATTTGAGGGTTATATGTCACCTTGTGTTGCATTAGTAAACTAAGTTGAACCATGCGCCGTATACGACAGATAGGCGGTATTATATAAAGTTTTCAACGAAATCAGATACGCGGTGTTGTATACTGGTTCAGTTACGCGGTATTTCTGAATTTTCTATGTTGCTTCAGATATGCGGTATTGTGTATGCCTCTTTAGCAAGGTCATGACACAAAATTTCATCTTGACCGATATTTCATCATAAGCGCGCTATTTCAGTGATGCCAACAGTATAAAAATGTCATTTTCACCAAAAGTGTCAGTTACGCGGTATTGTTTCTTAAGCGACGTCATGCTTCTCACATGGGTATTGGATCGCATTTCTTTAGCAATTTGACTTTGTTCGCTGAACATTTTGGCACGTCTGAAATTTGGAACAAAAACACTTCCAGTTATTTTATGTTTGTTAATAGATGTGGAGTGCAACTTGTTTCATGTGTGACGTTTTAGAATAAAGTGGATGTTTTTTTTGTGAATTTCGTATGGTTTTTCATTAAATATGGCTCCCATACATTCCTTCAATTTTTGCAACTTTTGTTTAATTTTTTCAAATAAAATCATTAGGCCTACTTATTCGTTTACATAATATAAATCTCGCATAACTAATGGCTTGGCATAGAAGCTCCTGTGTGTCAATATGGGTATTTCTGAGTCATTAGGATGCACTTTGGGTGGTTCTGAGCAACTTAGAAAACATAGGCCTATCTACATACTCCCTACGATTTTTTTTTTTAATTTTCAGTAGTACGTTTTCCCGTTTAAGACATCTATTTTTTTCGGTCCCTAGAGAAACGTGTTAATGAGGTTCCACTGTAATTCAATACTGTCTCCAATGGATTTTACATTTCTCTACTATATTCTTATTTAATTCTTCAGAAAACCTAGTGTATCCAGAATTGACAAACATGTGAGTCTTAAACAAAATACAGCCACTTTCAATAATTTAGCTATGTGTTATCTTATGTATGAATGAGATGGGCATGTGAAGTATTCTCTGTCTGGAACTTAAAACATTTAGGTGGACCATCCTTTTTGGAGCCAGTTCTTACCTCCACAACATTGCCCATTCCCACACCTAACAGCTCTCTCTGACTGAAAGCCAAGTTGTTTGCTACAGCTCTGAGTTTGTACTTCTGTAGAGGTCCGTCCAGCTTCCTCACGTCCCATATTCTGAGCGAACTGTCCACTGAAGCTGTGGCCATGTACCTGCACACCACATGTTTACAGCTAACAAACTTGGGATATCTTTATTTCATAACAAACTTTTATTATTTCAGAATGTTTTTGAAGGAACAGAAGATGACACAAAAGCATATTTAATTTCTGTTATTGTAATTATTAGAGCTGTGGATCGATCTTGTTGACTAACTGATTACTTATTGAAGAATTACTTTACTTATTTAAAGAATTTGAATTTACTGCAGACCATATTACTTTAATGTTATAATTTGTATTTCACATTAAGGATCTCCTCTGGCAATTATAAAGTTTAAATCAAATCTAAATAAGTTGAATTGATATAGTTAGTTGTATATCAAGTATTCATCATTGCTACTAAGTGTATACTTAATTGCAGTGTAATGAAATTCAACAAGAATCGCCATGGCCAAAGCCGCATTCAACAAAAAGAGGACTCTACTGACCAGCAAGTTGAGCTTGGAACTAAGGAAGAAATTGGAGCATTGCACTGTACGGAGGAGAGATGTGGACCATGAGAAAGAGGGAGAAGAAATACCTAGAAAGCTTTGAAATGTGGTGCTGGAGGAGAATAGAGAAGGTCAAGTTAGGGTTGCCACCTTTTGGTAAGGCTAAGGAGGGACACTTATTGAATATATGCAGATCGCCGATCTTCATACCTAAATTTGTACACGGAACAATTTATTAATAACTGAAAGACGGAATATATTACAAAGCCAAAACTGAATAGGCTATGTAACAGTAACACTAACATTAGAAAAGAAAAGATTAGCAAAATAATTTTAAAAAAGCCTGGGCAAATTCATGACTTGAAGCTGTATTTCTTGTTTGATTTGGCAGCTTCTAATAGTTGTTTGTTCTGTTTCACCCTCACTAAATAATCTTTGCAGGTATCTGTAACATTTGTAGAAATGATTTCACTCTTTATGAGGTCAGCTGAGCACCTATTTCTGGATTCTGTCCATTTTAGATTCAAGAGAGAGAACACTCTTTCCACAAAGGCATTGCTACCAGGAATGCTCAGAACAAAGCATTTGAGATTGGGAATGTGTTCTTTACCAATCTCCTGAATCATTTTCTTCCATTTCATACTCATACTTAATCTCTCCTTCTGTATAGTTCACTTTAGTAGCATTTATTATATCTGAACTAAAGCAGAATTCCTCATATAGGCCTAACTCATCCAAATTAAAATCAGATTCTACATTATGTGCCTTCACAGAGTCTTTAAGATGTTTGAAAGATAGTGAGCTCTTAGGATTCAAGTTCTTCAGTGTGCCATAAAGATTGTTTTCTGTGAAGTCAAATACTTTCTCTAAGGAACTTAAAGCTTTCTCATAGGATTTCAAAAAACAATGTACACTCATAGACATGTTTCGAAAAAATTATGAACATTGGCAATCCAGACTCTGACTAGATAATGGCTTACCACTAAGTTTAGGAATAACAGGAGAAATATTTAATTAGTTCTTACTCAACGAACGACACAAAAAACACACAGAGAACGTGGATTCAAATTACAACTGATAACACTACACACGTCTTGCTGTGCTATAATTCCAGAAGGAACTGTACTTGGCAAATCAGTGCAGAGTGTCGTATGATCTGTTTTCGGTACTTCCCCGTCGGATCACCAGTTAATGGCTCGCACGCTGGTTGTACAGATCACGGACATACCCGAAGAATGCCCGCGCGACTTATACAAATAAATTACAAAGAATAACATCATGGGCGGTGATTTCTATGCTGCCAACACGATACATTTTAGCGATGGAACGACATCGATATCTTGACCATAGACGAAATTCACAAAAGACGCCACTAAGAATTGCTATCTCATATTTTGTTTTGGCATAATTTGGCGTCCCGCAATATAATGCGTCCCTCTTAGGCATAATTCGGGACGCTGAAAATGTTCTTAAAATGCGGGATGTCCCGCCTAATTCGGGACAGGTGGCAACCCTAGGTCAAGTGGACAGAACGGGTGACAAACAACGAAGTACTGAGAAGGGTACGAGAGAGGAAAATTATTCTGAATACAATTATTCAGAGGAAAGCCAACTGGATCAGACACATACTTAGACATGAGGGACTCATACATGACGTCATCGAAGGGAAGATCAAAGGAACTGCTGGAAAAGGAAGGAGAAGAATACAACATCTAGATGACATGAAAGATGGGAGGAGATACAGCAGATTGAAGGACAAAGCTGGAGATAGGGAACACTGGCATCAGAAATTCTCCGTACGAAGACATGGACCTGCCACTAGGCAGAATACTAAATAATAATAATAAGATAAATAAAAATAAATATCTTGTATGGTTTCTAATCAAATCAGAGTGAATCCTTTTCAACTTCCCTCATGAAGCCTATGGCTTCCTGGCAAAGGATTCATTACTAAAGGTTAATTTAGTTACAGCCATTTGCCTATAGATACAGGAACCTCTTTCTCATGAAAAACATCAACTTAAAAAATATATATTCATAAAAAAATTGATATAATTGATAAAACTTACATTGGAGTGGCTACCACAGATGGCAGCAATTGTGATTCAACATTGAAGGTAAGCTTGCATAACACAACAAAAATTGATAATTGACGTTTCAACTGATTTTATACCATACTGAAAATGAAGCGTTCATTTGCATTTTGAAAAGAAATCAAACTGCAAGCATTAAAATTGGAATTTACTGAACAAAATCCTGTCAAAATCCTAACAAAAATAGTGAAAAATATATTGAGACTATAAAAAATTTATGAAATTTGGCAAAAATGTTCACCGAAAATAAATACCTCTACCTACAGAGAACAGAATGACAAGTGTTAAGCTCGTTGCCTCGAGAACCATCAAGACAAAACTAAGGTCCAGAGGCTCTAATTTAGGCTTGGAGTTTTTCAACATACTGTAAATCTATGTCATGGGATCCACAGTATGTAGTCTCTCTTGAAGGACTTTACACCCAGGATTTTTATGGGCTGATTTTTTTTTTGTCCAACCTTATTGTGGCTAATATGTTCCTTAGCTTAGTTCTCATCCCACTCAACAAAAAACAAAACCAGATGATCACGTCCACAGATGAGAATATCAGTTAGCCATAAAAAAAGTGTGTCATCAACATAAATTAAAGAAACAACCACCTTCAGATCAGAAATAGAAAATATTGTCACAATGCTGCGATTTTCCCAGAAACTGCGAGAAATTGCCTGACGTTGAAGATTGTGGCCCCCTATTGGGCTGGAGCTGAGTGCCAGTGGGCATGGCTTAGCACAGGCACATCGCGGTGAGTGGACTGCGCACTCTGGAGGGGTGTGACCGAGTGGGCGCCACCACAGGCATTCTAGGTCATGCGCGGACAGAAACATTGCGACATCAGCTCCAGGACATTCTTCAGGCCTATATAAGCCTGCAAGCAAGCCATTGAAGACAGTGAATGTAGACAGAGTGTGTGTAAACTGGACAGTGTAGACTGATCAGCGTGAACTCAAGTAAGTGTGACTTGAGGAGCTGAGGAGCCAGTGTCCGGAGGAACTAGCGGCGGAGGAACTGGTGAACTGGACTGGACTGAACTGAGACAGTACTGTTCCGGTGAACTAAGCGTGACGGGTGGATTGTGCAGCGGCAGCAAGGACTGCGGAGGTGACCAACGTGGCATTGAACTACCTTGACTTGGGAGTCTCCACAGTGTGTGTGAACGGAGACAGTGCAGTGACTTGGAGTAAGCACAGTGGAAGTGAGCAGCGAACAGAAGGGTGAACTGGAGAACAATCAGGAGTTTTCTGGTTGTACTGAGTATTGTTATTGGAAATAAAGGAACCTCCATTCTTCAATTAGAAGACAAGTGTTCTGATTTCGAACCCCGACAAGCCCTTGTTACAATATTATCTACAAGAAAATCATCTGGTTGCAGAGAGGAAGTTTAAAAGAACTGTCAAAGAACACAACATCACCATAGCATGAGTAAATAGTTTCAAAAAAACTAAATGTGCTGAAATCCACTCACCTTTGCAAAGCCCCACATAAACATCAATCAGGAAAATACCAGTTCTCTGCAGTAACCATAACTTGAAAAACATAGGAAATTATAACCAAGGAACACATTAGACATAAAGTATGGGCAAAAGGAAAATCAACAATTGCATCCCACGTTGAGGAAACAAGACATGAAATTTATTTGGAACCAAAGCTCACAGCTTGCAGTTTGAGAAAAAAAATCACATCCACAAAAACAAAAACACACTGCTAAAATCAATATAAATATTAGATGGAAATCTACAGTGAAGTGTTGATATCTGTAGCAAGATTGAGATTGGAAATATACACACTAACTTCATTAAAAAGTATATTTACCCAGGATGATCATTTCATCAGCTGATCATCATCAGCTGATTCCGACCACATGTAAGGGTAGGACATAAATTTGGTTCGAGAGGAACAAATGTTGGGGTCACTAGGTGAAAATTATGAAAGGGATCTAGCTTCTGGAACTAGAATGGAGGACCAGTTACTATTTGTAACAAAGGTTTTGGAGCAGTGGAACAAAGGTGCGCTGGGATACAGGGATCCACGAATCTTATATGAAAAACAATTTATAACATGTCCTAAAACTATGCAAACTTTATTCACACGTGATGCAATATAGAAACAAATGAAAGTAGAAATGATAAAATATATTGAATAAAAAACTGAAATAGCCACTAAGTAGAAATGGCGGGAAATTACTGGCACATGATTGTAAATGTATGTGATTTACAATCTATGTTAAATAATACACTAAAACCCTCGTAATAGTTGATATTGTAAGTTGATTTATGTGAAATAACTGTAATATCAATATTAAGCATAATTTGCACTAGGATAGGTTGCTTCACTGTAAACCGATGATTGCACAAGAGAACACGATCCTAATGAGAGCATGACAAAGACTTTTGTTAGCAGATGAGTGACGCTGTAGCAAATGCTGATGAGCGAAATGCTAGTGTAAAAAACAAAACTTAATAATTGTAGTTTTGTAAGAAATTCAGGGTTTAAGAGCACTGATACTATGTGTTGCACAGTGACTTCAAAGCCCGCGAATATGGAGCGTAGCTTAGCACGTCAGAACTGTACTGGAGCTAGATGAAGACTGACTATTGAGGTGATGCTAAACACATGGCATGGACGATAGCTTGCACCTGCTGACGCTTGCGTCGGAATCAGCTGATGATGATGGGAAGACCCATTGAAATGATCATCCTGGGTAAATATACCTTTTAGTGAAGTTAGTGTGTATATTTTCGATCTCAATCTTGCTACAGACACTGTTAAAACTTTGAAATCCCCTCAATGGGAACTTCATTGGATGTACACAAGAGGAGGCTCATGCTGACCAACAGACAGAGGGAGTTACTACCTTTCTTAGAAACACAAGTAATTTTTTTTAAATATACTGTATTAATGTTGTGCAATAACTGTACTTAAATATTTATCAACAGCATTTAAAAGATCATGTTCAAACTGTTAATGATCTATTACTTTAACATTTTAACTTGTTAAGTTCTATGGTAAAGGGACTCGTACTTACTTTCCTAGAGGATCAATGGCTAGACTTTGTATAGGATGTTCATGACACAACATCTTACATAGAGGATCCCTCACATTTGGACTCCACATGGACACTACACCTACAAGAATAATACGGTTTAATCTCAATATTAAGAATCTCAGTTTAGCATACTTTTCAGTTTTAAGTAGATATTTTAAATCCCTTCCCACACATTATAATAAAAGATATTTCATTTTCAAAGTCCCATTTAATCATTTCAGTATTAAGTACAAAAAATTTATACGTTAAAAATTAAAAATTGGCTCTTACTTCTTTATTTTGTTCATACAAATTTATTACGTTTATATTAATATACGAGGGTCGTGCAAAAAATAAGTTTCCCTGTTTTGTTAAACAGGGGAAAATTTTTGTTGGACTCTCATATTTAGAGGGATTTTTATTACATACGTAGTGGCAACACTGAACCTGTTACCATTTCTTTACAACAATCGGTTTGGCGTCAGTAGCTTCTTAACCATGGAGACACCCTTACTCTCTCACACCGCTGTCAAATTGTGTTCTGTGATCCGTTTTCTCCATGCTAAAGGCAAAAATCCAACTGAAATCCACCGAGAAATTGTTTCTGTGTATGGCACGGGTGCGATGAGTGTCCAAATGGTGCGAAAATGGTGTTCTGCTTTCACAGAGGGCTGTCAGAATGTTTGTGATGAACCGTGCTCCAGTCATCCTTCGACCGCCACTGAGGGGGACGCTGTGCAGTGCGGTTCAGAGATTGTTGAACGTGATGGGCACCTCACCCTCAACGATATTGTTGGTGCCTTACCTCCCCACATTGAAATCAGTCGAAGGTCAGTGGCTAACATCTTAAAAAAGAATTTGGGAATGACAAAAGTGTGTGCACGTTCGGTCCCCAGCGAGAAAGACAGTTGAGCTGCTTGAAAAGTTGAATTGGCACATTCTGCCACATCCACCCTACTCCCCAGACCTTGCCCCAAGTGAATACTACCTGTTTCCGAAGTTGAAATTTCACCTGGGTGGACAGCATTTCCACAACAATCACAAACTCAAGATGGAAGTCAACCAATTTTGAAGGAGGTGGCGCAAGCGAAGTATGAGGCTGGACTGAAAATGCTTGTACCACGGTCACAAAAATGCATTGAGAAAAACGGTGGCTATGTAGAAAAATAGTTCTTGAGTCGAAGAATCGAAAAATAAAGAATTTTTTTTATATTTCTTGTAGTTTTTATTCTAAAAATAAGGGAAACTTACTTTTTGCACAACCCTCGTATTAATTAAATCTTTTTCCTATGCTGTTTTGGCAAGAACTATCGATCACTGAATCATATCTACTTCAAAAGTACAATCATAGCAACGATCGATAATTAGAGAATGCAATAATGCATCTGCATGGAGGAACACATTTTCCAAGCATGGCTCTAAGCGTTGCAACATATCTATTGTGTACAAAAAAAAAAAAAAAAAACACACACGGCCAATAAGGGTGGTTTCCAGGACCGGAGTCGCTACTTCTCTACCAAGTAGCTCCTTAATTTGAATCACGAGGCTGAGTACACCCTCTTCCAGACCTCCCTACCTCAGAAAAATCCGAGGTACCGGGGATCGCACCTGGGTCGATGGATCTGTAGTCAACGATAATAACCACAAGACCTTGCCGGCAGTCATTGTATACTGCAGGATCTCAAATTTAAATCTTTATGTTCTTCTAAATATTGTGTTGTGTGCATTAGAATTAATTAGAGTACTGTACATACTACACTAAGTTATCTGAATTGGTACGGAGACAAAGAAAAGAAAGCAGTTTAGCACAGAACAGAAAGTAGAAATCATCAGACCAACAATCTTGTTGTTGAAATAAACACCCGTTTTGAAATGTTAGAAGGCAGGCAGTCTTGGCACACAAGCTTCTCATACATTCACTGTAGATACTGTCATCATACAATGTTGAACCTGAGAACATACACTGCGAGTAATTTTCATAATATACAATTCAAAATTATAAACACAGTGAGCGAGCATTGTTTTTTATTTATGGAAGTACAAAAATCAGATGTTAGATTGTTGTTCATGTCAGACTTCATTGTTATGCAAAGTTATTTTTCCATTGGCAATGTTGGTTACCGTGTTTCACACATCTGTACAAAATAAACACAAGGAGAGTGTGATTTATCAAATAATATTAATTTGAGTAACAGAATATTATATTTTTCACATAATATTTTAATCATCATGCCTCTCTCTAACTATTACTTAAGCCTATGATAGCTTTATTATATGGGTGATTCTTCAAATACGGGAACATTTTGAGTGTGTAAAATCCAAATTTTTTACTTTGTTTAAAAATTCTCAAAAAAATTACTAAAATACTTCAGGGGTTACTTGATTATAATATGACACCAGCAGAGCTTAAATGTTTATATTTTTATTTATTTAAATTTCTTTATTTTTTAAAAAGCCATGTGAATGACATCCGTGTACATGTGGATGGCAGAAGGCCACATTAATGACTAACTTAGGCAACAATCTGCTTTTCTTTATGTGATTTCATATTTTTCTCAGCATACTTCAGTTGATTTAGCACCAAATTTGCAAATTTGTGTGCATACTCAGGAATTAATGTAATTTTAACGAGACTGTGTTTTTATGGTTTTGGGGGAGGGGGAATCAAGCAGAAATTCATTTAATCAGTTTTAAGATCTTAAGTACAGGTCACAGACACCGCAAACACAATAGTATCCTACATTTATCATCTACATGACTTGAGAGTCATCCACATACCCCTTCATAAGACAATGTGGATGACACAAAAATCAGGCATGTGGATGACAAAAAAGGAGTTTAAGTGGTCTCAGCAAGCCATTTCTAAACCTCTGTAGGCTTAACTTCAGTCAGGTACTTTGAATTGGAAGGTTTATCATAGTGCATAATGATGACAGTGATAATAAATACATACAATCAGCTTAGCTTTTACATTAATATTATTGTCAAAACACATGCAAAATTACCTTTTTCCTGGATGGTCCTTCCTTTACTAATAAGAAAAACTTTTTCAGCAATTTATATGTTCTGACCCCTCAAACTTCTTCTACATACAAAAATAATGTGTGCAAAGTTTCAGACAATTTAATTCATATTTAGGGGTAGCTCAATGAACTCAAAGTTTTACGTTATACAAATTACTGCCGAAATATTGGTGTATTATATATTTTACACTCAACTCTTGATCAGTCTCAATTAAGTCTGTAACAGATAACATTATGTTCATTGTTATTACTGAAATTACCATAATCAAGTGTTTCTTGTGACCCTACTCAAGTGAAATTAACTTTTCTTTCCTGTTTTTGGGATAACAAAGCTTATGTTGATCCAAAACTTGTAATAAATATTGTTTCTGGTCTTCATTCTTGTTATAAGGGCAGTATGCTCTTGCATAAGAGCCACACCTCTCAGCATTATCATTAACAAATCTTAAATGTTTAACTGTTGCTCTTGCTTGTTTATAGTCATCTCTGAGATGCCATATTTTAGGATCAAAATCTAAGTAATTTTCGGGATGCTAAGGTGATGCAAGAAATTTGTTGTATTTTTTCTCACAAAATCTTCAATCTTCATATCACAGGAACTCATTCCACTCAGCTGGATATGTTTAAGAGGTTCATCGACCCTATCTCTTTCTTTCAGGGAATAAAGCATAGCTTTTTTGAACTTGTCAGCCCATTTAAAAAAAAAAAACAAACAAACAAACAAACAAACCCACAAGTTATCCTCTCGAACACCACAGATGAACCTCAGGTTTCTTGCTGGCAACTTTAGAGATTTCAGAATTAATCTTTTCTTAGTTGTTGCAGTAATTTGAGGTCATTAGAGGGGGCTGAAATAGGAAGTTGAGCTCTAAACCAAGCTCTCAGATAAACAGATACAAGAAAAATGCAGATGTTAAACATTCCATTTTCTTCATTCGTAAAGACTTTGAACTGGTGACGAAACATCCATATTTTAAAGGAATGGAAGCATGATGGAAGGCCGCAAGGGATATAAAGTGTATCCCACGTGGAGAAACACCTCCCAAAAACATAATTGCAAGCTCTAGAAATTCTTTGTAATCATCTCTGAATTGTGTTGTCTCAAGCTGGTTAGTTGCAAAATAATTGCTGTCAAAACTGTTGCAAGCATTGCATTACTGGTTTCACTTTCGTAAGGTGATTGATCTATCTCATTTCAGGACTATCTCATATACATTTTTACAAATGGCTACAACAGGGCCAGATGATGTACATCGCATAGCCTCGTTGAACACACTTGCAAGAATGGTGACAACATTCTAGGTAGAGAGGGTCCTTTTGCAATTTCTATTCCAAAAGTATGCAAGCTCCATTTCTGTGACCTGTGTTATTGGCAGTAGTGTCAAAGCACATTGTGCTTACTTGGTGAACAAGTCCCCACTCTTCGAGCCAAGTAGCCACTACTTCAGTACCTGACTGCAATTTTGGTATACCTTTATCGACCTGCCCAAAGCAACCATTGTGACCAAGTTCTCTTGTCCTCTGAAGTCTTGATCCTCTGCAGGGCTTCCTGATGAGCAATATCGAATACATTTTCTAGGTATCTTAAGAATAGAGTCTCTTTGCTTTGCTGCACAGCTGTTTTCCTATTGGAAATTTTTCTGCAGCTTAGTCCAATTTTCATGAAGCTTCTCCAGTTGTTTTATACAATCCTGCTCTTGTCGAATGGGAATACAAGCCTTTTCTCAAAACACAGAAGTTTCCTTTACAACGGTTCTACAGCTCTTACGAACTGTTTTCTTGAAGGTTTTATGGTGGTAAAAATAGACACTTAACACTTCTGTAGCAAGATTGAGATCGGAAATATACACACAAAACTTCACTAAAATGGCACGGGAAAACCCGTTGAAATGATCATTCTGGGTAAATATACCTTTTTAGTGAAGTTTTGTGTGTATATTTCCGATCTCAATCTTGCTACAGATTTGAACACTTCACTGTAAATTTCCATCTAATATTTATATTGACTTAACACTTGTTTATTTAAAGGTAACTTGGATCCTTTCAGTTCACTTTCTTCAGAGCCCATTAAGCAAATTCTGGAGGCCCGTCTAGAATTAGTCGCTGGTGCCATGTTCAGTTTTCACCATTCTTGAAAGAAAAAAGTCATTATTTCAGATTGATTGAGCAACCTCTAAATAATGTCTGATCTGAACAAAACTTTTCACAACATAGTTTTTTACATCATAGAACAAAATAAGAGGGTCAGGCAACAACTTTTCAAAACTTCAAAAATAAGGACCACCCTAAATGTACAGTACTTGGGAAGTTTAAACATACTTGAAAAAGGATTTCCAATTTCACTTAATTTTTCTTCAGTCACAACGCACTATGTACTATTTTATTAATATGAGTTGATTAACACACTTTTGGCGAGTTCCACCGACCATCGTTATGGCTAAAACACATTGTTTTCTCCTGCTTGTGTCATGTTTACTTTCCACCGATCCTGGTTACTCCCTCACGCCCGTTAATACTCGCATTAACTTAAAGACAGAAATTCCTTGCGTTAAATCTCGCGTTTGTTGAAAACAAGATGGCCGAAGCTGCTTGCATGCTAGAATACGCAGTATTATCCACATTAAACAGTAAATCCAGTACAGGTGTCCACCAAGTATTGCTGAAGAAATTCCCGACATATTCCCTGATTTCCATTAATCATTTCAGAAATTCCCGACCAAAATATGAAGCACTTCCTAATAAATGTGTAAGAAAAATTATAGGATTATACATACTTTAAATAAGAAAAACTTTTAGTAACAAAAGTAATTGCAAACAATAATTATTTAGGCTATAACAGATACAAAAGTAAGGAACAGTAAAATAAATTAAATATACTTTCTTTTTGATCCCACTTATTTTTTCTTCAGCAACTTAATTTCTTCATCTAGAGCAGCTGCAGCTTTTTCGGACTCTAAGAGTAGTTTTCTTTTCTTCTCTTGTAGTTCTCTGGCCAGAAAATTTGCTTTCCTTTTTTCTGCTTTTGCCTTTTCTTCCGTAAGTTTCAACTTATTACTTTGAAGGGCTTCTTTATATCTTGCATTGGCATTTCTCATAGAGAGAACTATGCCTTTATTGATGGAAAGATGCTCTAAACCTCCTTCTTGAGCAACTGCATCATATACCAGGCGCTGAGCAACTATGGATTCTTCTTTCAGATTTTCCACCAAAATGTCACTGTTCACAGAGAAGCCATGTTCCACTGAAGCATTTCCATGTGAAATTGGAAGTAATAAACAAACTACTTTCCTTAAACTAGGAGTGTCATAACTATCAAGCGTTTTCATCCAAAATTTGTCCAACCTTGTGTTTATAGAGTAAGTTTTGAACTCAACTGCTGCAGTTTCCTTCGAAATAAGATCCCTATACTCATGATCTGCATTCTGAGCAATAGAGGGAGTAATCAAACTCGACTGAATTAAAATATCCATTGTCGATACCATCTGTGAAACAGCCTCTTCTGGAGTGAAAACGATTTTGTCTGGACTCATAAAAGACATACCCTGAGATAAGGGGTACTTCAAAGGTGACTTCTCCACCAGCTTGTCAACAACACATTTCAGACAGTCTCTGCACTTCCTTCGAAACATTAACACGTCTAATTCCTTAAGTCCATGACACTTTCTTAATGCAAACCTTGTGCCATAACCAAGTTCAACATCTTGGGCTCTTAGATTTTCAATTTTGTTGAGGTCAATGTCTTGAAGACAAATCTTTTTAGAACGTTGTCTTTCACAACTCTTTCCATACACTTCTTTACAATTTTCAGGAGGTCACCATGTAGGAAAGAGGCCATTGGAGTGTCAGCTTGAAACTCTTTTAGAAATGGTTGTAAATCTGCTGCTAAAGATAAAAAGAAAGCAATTTCTGGCAGGAGAAGTTTATCTTCAGGAGCAGCTGAGATTTTTTGGAAGCTGGCAGAAGATAAAAAAATCCCTTTAGGCAGGCCTACAGGCTGAGGTAGATTTCGAAGTGCTTTTGATTTAATTTATTGTCGCTGCGCAGCACTTTTCTTCTTTAGTATCCTCGATAGTAGCATTATATAGTCAGCTATTGTGAGCTGAACGAAATGTTAATAGTTGCTTATTTACTGCTATTCAACAGTGATTAAAAACACACTCCCATTGGTAAAGAAAACATGAACAACTCTGCAATGATATTCTTAAAAGAAATGACGTAGATTGAGAAGCAATCTGACAGTCATATGGTGAGTGGATAAATAAAATATGTTCATAGTTAAAATAATAAAAAATAGTAATTGAAAATAAATTTTGAACTGAATTTGGTAAAGAGGAAGAGCCTACAATCATTTGTTTTGACAACAAGAAACGGATATAATAATCTGGGAGGCCCTCTGCAAGATCAGCAATGAATAAAATTAGCAAAGCCGCTAAACAAAACAAAATTAATGATATTATAATAATTCTTAAAGAGAGCCATGACTGTGATAACTAGGGCCCGGATTCTTATGTAATTACATATTCTATTCCCTTACTTGTAGACTACTAAAAATGGAAATGTCGACTATTTGTGCTTTTGATATGATTATAGTAGGGTTTGATGTTACATATTTTTACATATTCATAGTAATATTACATATTTTACATATTATGTAATGAATGTAACATTTTTGTACATAAAATCTAGGAAATCATAAAAAGTAAGATTATATTAAGTTTTGTTTTATTTTTCAGTAACTAATAAAATAATTAGCTAATTTTCTTCTACAAAGAAAACATTTCAGTAGCCAAAGGGAGGGATAAATTTTTCTAACTTTGTGAATTCCAACACAAATGCAAAATACGGTGGTTCTGGTGGTACATTAGCACTTATCGTTTCTCAGAACTTGGGCTAGCCAGGTATGCTGGTCTTTGTACTACAAATTGAAACCAGTTAATTAGGAAGGGTTACAGTCAGATTTCAGGTAAGCAAAAATACCGTTATTTGCACGATACAAATGAGTTTTCTAGGAAGATGCTGCATCAATTTGTGTATGAAGTAGACTTGTTATAAATTGCTCCAGTTGCATCTAGTATAGTGCATTCCATACAAATAATAAAATTCATGTGTCTTTTAAAAATATACTCTTAACTCAAATGGGGCAATCGGGTTCAAAAAGTGAGTTTTCAGGGTACGAGGACAAAAGACTTTGCTACAATACATATTTCTCCACAAACTTAAGTACCTGAAGCATTTTTACTAGGCTATAATTTGGTAAATCATATAAGTTGCACTCACTGTCAGAATTAGAGGTAGCATGTAGAAGCTCGAGTGAACATTTTCGTATATTTAATGCGTTAAAAATATTAAATTTAAACTACATATTTTGTGATTATTACATATTTTATTACATATTTCCCTGATATTAACTACATTTTTATGTACATATTTCGCACTTTGATATTACATAAAAATCCGGGCCCTAGTGATAACTCTATCAAACTCAAGGTATGAACATAACTGAACAGTAGTCCCAAAGTTCTTTGAGGACAACATTCTTTTTTCATATTAAACTCCTTTTTTACTTAGAATTATTTTATCACAGCAAAATCAAGTGTACAATGCACCATATGAAATATAAATAAATTTGAAATCATTTTTTATGAAAAGAGATTTGTCTATTATGTTTTAAACTGATTTTATTATTTATTTTGCCAAGCATTATTGTCCTAAAGGTGTGTATTTATTATTTTTAATATTTCAAACTCTATTACATTGGAAATTTTATTCTTAGTTGGTCCTCACACATTCCTTTCGGCAGGCCTTCAGGCTGAGGTATATTTTTAAGTGTTATTGTTTCTCAAACATTCAAATATCGCCATAGGGAGTACTCTAATTTATTCAAAGAAAGTTTCCCTCTATACTTCCTAGGGGCCGAGATATAAATTTTAAAAAATTTCAACCCCCGACCCCCCCTTGGGCCAATTTTGCTCATTAACGAACTTGTCCGAACTATTGGGCCTAGAAATAACATAATAAAATTTGGTTCAAATATCTTCAAAATTACGGCCGCTAGCGTATAAAGATATATAAAAAAAAAAAATTTGAACGGGTGGTGGTTTCGTACTTAGGGAGGCATGAAACATATAGATATGAAAGAATTTTTCAAAAGTCATGAAATGGTACCAATCCCAAAAGGTAGATTTTTCTTCAAAATCTACCTAAAAATTGTATAAATTTTCACCTGTTTTATGTGGGCCCCAAATTTTTCGAATTTACCCGGATATTTTAACAAATTCATTGACTTTTCCTGGATTTTCCCGACCATACGAAATTCCCGGCCTTTTCCCGGATTCCCGACCAGTGGACACCCTGCAGTATATTAATGCATTAATAACAGTTTCTGAAGAATAACATGAATACAAGGGAGTGATTCATTTACTTCCTTTGCTACTTTAGAGCAGTCAGGTAACAGAATGGGACCCTCCTGCTGTCACTAGCATGAACAAAAAAGGAGGATCTGGGGTTTTCTCAAATTCCACAAAACAAACTAGTCCCTCAGAGGAGAGGATCAGATGACATTGTAACGTTGAAGCAGACGAATGGTTACAAAATAAAATGTTTTTCGCAGTTGCTCAACATACAACAGTATCCTGAAGTATTTCGCTCATAGTTACGCCTACATGCCATCGAAAGTGCCGCTGTGTATTTGTCAGTTTATAGCTTGTACGAGGCGTGTTTTTTAATTAAGTACCGTTTTGCGATTCCGCTGCCGCAGCGCTACGGTCGGCGTTCCGCGCATGCGCGCTGGTTACCTACATCTCTTGTCTACGCACTGACGCCATTACAGTCTGATTCTTCATTGTATACGTTGTTTACTGAGTGTTTAAGATGCCTCCGACAATCGTGAGTCCCGCCGATTGTGAAGTACGGGCTGTTATACGATTTCTTAGTGCTAAAGGCGTAAAACCGATCGATATTCATCGTGAGATCTGGGAAGTTTACGGACAAAACATTATGAGTGATGGAATGGTAAGGAAATGGGTGAGAGCATTTAAAGATGGCCGCACAAATGTGCATGATGAAGAACGGAGTGGGCGTCCTTCGGTCGTTAATGAAGATTTGGTGCAGAAAGTGGAAGAAAAGGTGAGAGAAAACAGACGCTTTACAATTTCATCAATGTGCGACTGGTTTCCTCAATATTCTCGTAGTGTTTTGTATCGCATTGTGACCGAGAACTTGAATTACTGGAAATTGTGTTCACGTTGGGTTCCAAAAATGTTGACGGATTTGCACAAAACCCAACGTTGTGGCAGTGCATTGACTTTCCTTGAGCGGTACCACAATGAAGGTGAAGATTTTTTAGACCAAATTGTTACTGGTGACGAAACATGGGTGGCCTACGTCACACCAGAATCAAAACAACAATCCATGGAATGGCGACATTCATCATCACCCAAAAGAGTGAAGTTTAAGCAAACAATTTCTGCCCGGAAAATCATGTGCACAGTTTTTTGGGACAAAAAAGGAGTATTGCTAGTGGAGTTTCTGCCTCGTAATGAGACAATCAATGCAGCGTCTTATTGTGAGACATTGAACAATCTGCGTCGTGCAATCCAGAACAAAAGACGTGGCAAGTTGAGTAAGGGTATCGTTTTGCTGCACGACAATGCCCGTCCACATGTGGCTAATCGGACCAAAGATCTCATCAAATCTTTTAAATGGGAAACTCTAGATAATCCTCCATACAGCCCTGATCTGGCGCCCAGCGACTACCATTTGTTCCTGCACTTGAAGAAACACCTGGGTGGTCAGCGTCTTCAAGACGATAACGAAGTCAAAACAGTTGTGATACAGTGGTTAACAAGTCAGGCGGCAGAATTTTATGAGGAGGGTATTCAAAAACTGGTGCCACGTTATGACAAGTGCCTCAATATTCACGGAAATTATGTAGAAAAGTAGATTAAGGTACAGGCTTTCATGTAAAAATAAAATTATTGCGATATCTTTGCACGTCTTTTTTTAAATCCAAAACGGTACTTACTTAAAAAACACGCCTCGTATTATTACTAGTAGGTTGACGATAGGTGAAATTGATTATAATATCTCTATTGGATTACTTCTCAATAAAATAACAGTGCACATCGTCCCTTGTCAAATCTTTTTGAGTGTGTTGTGTGTGTATTATGGGGGTCAAAGGGGTAGGAGGCCTCGGGGGTATAAGGTCTGCTGATGGCCATATACCACATACCATCTAAAAGCCCGAGTAATGCCTATTATACCTACCAAGTCCTATGCATGCACGTCCTCGTCGTGGCCCCTGGATAGCGCGAAGCATGCAAGGGCGGAAAGCGAACTCCCGACGCTATAATTGGGACCCATCAGCTAAGGGAGGAAACCCCGACAGAAAATCATCGCCCACTCAGGATTGCCGGGTGGTTGGCGTGGTGTTGACAACTCCATCTTGTAAAAAAACCTTGTTACGAAATCCAAAGAAGAATCAGCCGGACGGACCTACAGGAGAAGACTTGGCAAATGGAATAAGGACATGAGAATTGGAACGTGGAATGTACTATCATTGTATCGACCGCAAGCATTGACAATGCTCTTGGACCAACTGGAGCAGTATAAAATGGACATAGTCTGTTTACAGGAAATCAGATGGATCGGTGAGGGTATTATAGAAAGGAAAAACTGGACTATGTTTTATAGCTGCCATAAAAAAGAACATATGCTTGGGGTGGGCTTTGTTATTGGTAACCAGATGAAACAAAATGTAATACAGTTTTGAGGCAGTCAATGAGAGGGTCTGTAAGCTGAGAATCAAGGGAAAATTCTTTAACTATAGCATTATTAATATACATGCTCCCACGGAGGATAAGGATGATCAGGAAAAGGAGAGCTTCTACCAAAAACTACTGGACCTCTATGATAAATGCCCTAGGCATGACATTAAAATTGTCATAGGCGACGCTAACGCTCAAGTAGGAAAGGAGGAGATACCGTATTGGCCCGAATATAAGACGATGTTTTTTCCCAGAAAATGTGCTTTTAAAAACTATACTCGTCTTATACGCGCACCCCAAGACTCAACAACTCCCCAATCATGAATGCAGCTGTGCACGTGTGTAGCGGCCGGGGATCCCCACGCAAATGGCGTGCGTCCGATCCAAGGTCAAAGTCACGCGGAAATTACCGAATTTTACCGAACTTTATTGTTCCCGAATTCGTGCTTCTCCTTGTACTGCCGTGTACTGCACTGCTTGGCATCTCTATTCTCTATGCATAATGCTTTGTTTGACCACCAACATGGCAGATCATGTGGAAAAGAAAGCATCTTCATTGTTTCAATGCGTAAATAAGGACGAGAGAAGAAGTTACGACATGAACTTCAAACTTCTGTTTTATGTGAAGCAAAATGTACTAATAAGCTATTTTATTTATTTTTTCGTAACTACCCTTCAAAAATTCAGGGTCGTCTTATATTCGAGGTCGTCTTATTTTCGGGCCAATACGGTATATGATGACGTGGCTGGTAAGAATGGACTACATAGTGCCACCAATGACAACGGAGAGAGACTCA
This sequence comes from Ectobius pallidus, assembly GCA_964059195.1. Lineage (NCBI taxonomy): Eukaryota > Metazoa > Arthropoda > Insecta > Blattodea > Ectobiidae > Ectobius > Ectobius pallidus. Next base: position 32,970,444 of record CAXKWD010000009.1, read on the forward strand.
TTAACTTTGCCGCATCCAGAAACATGGTGATAGGATCTACCTTATTCGAGCATAAAAATATACACCTAGCAACATGGCGTTCGCCGGATAAGACACATTTCAACCAGATCGACCATGTCTTGATAGATAGAAGACATGCCTCGAATTTGATGGATGTGAGAGCCTTCAGAGGAGCGAATATAGACTCTGACCATTATCTGGTACTAGCCAAGATTAGGGCAAGAGTCTCTAATGTCAAGAGAGATAGAGGTATCAGAGTCGAAAAAAGATATAACTGTGACAAGCTGAAGGATAAGGACACTGCATCTCAGTATGCAAATGAACTGGATAAGTGCCTGGCAAACCCAGAACTGAGTGAGAATTTAACAGCAGAGGGTAGATGGGCTTCCATGTCGATAAAGATTAAAAACACAGCCGAAATAGTATTGGGGAAACGAACTGATAATATCTATAAGAATGACGATTGGTTCGATGAAGAATGCAGGGCGGTAACAGATGAAAAAAATAGTAGGTATAATAGCATGCATAGTAAAAGATTTACAAGAGCGGCTGTGGAGGGGTATCGAGAGGCTAGGAGAAAGGAAAAGAAGATACATAGAAAGAAAAAGAGGGAGCATGCTAATCGTAAGGTGGAGGAGTTAGAGCACCATAGATCAAAGAATGAAATTAGACTTTTTTGCGGAGAAATTAATCGTAATAGTAGTGATTTTAAACCTAGGACAATAATCTGTAAGGATGAAAAAGGAGATTTACTTATGATGAAAGAGGATATTTTAAACAGATGGCAGAGACATTTTAGTGACCTTTTAACTAACAAAGAAGGTGTCAATGGTGATGATGGTCTTAGAGTTGAGAACCATGGATACGGTATGGAGGACAGACCACCAACAATGGAAGAAACGCAGGAAGCAATCACAAAATTAAAGAATAACAAGGCCCCTGGCCTGGATAATCTGCAGGCGGAATTACTCAAGCAAGGAGGCCAGGAGTGTGCTAACCAAATCCACTTATTAATGACAAAAGTTTGGGAAAGTGAAAACATGCCCAACTCCTGGAATAGCAGCATCATATGTCCCATCTTTAAAAAGGGAGACCCTCTGGTCTGTTCTAACTATAGAGGGATCAGTTTGCTGAACACTGTCTATAAAGTATTTTCTACCATCTTATTCTGCCGGCTAACGAAGCACACGGAAAAAGAGATAGGTAACTATCAGAGTGGGTTTCGACCGAATAGATCAACGGTGGAGCAGATATTCACTCTCAGGCAGATTCTACAAAAAACACATGAATTCCACATAACCACACATCACCTATTCATAGATTTTAAGGCAGCCTACGACTCTATTAATAGACAGCAACTGTATCTAGCTATGAAAGAATTAAAAATTCCGGATAAGCTGATTAGGCTGACCCAGATGACCATGAGTAATACTGTGTGTCAGGTTAAGATCCAATCCTCGCTGACAGCTGAATTTGAGTACACAAATGGACTGAGGCAGGGGGACGCTTTAGCTTGCTTATTATTTAACATTGCCCTAGAAAAGGCAATAAGGGATTCCGGAATACAAACGACTAACACTATATATTACAAATCAATACAGCTCCTGGCTTATGCCGATGATATTGACATAATCGCGAGATCAAGGAGAGCAATGATTGAAGCATTTAACTCGCTAGCGGACCAAGCAAATAAGATGGGGCTGCAAATAAATGAAAAGAAAACTAAATACATGATCTGCAACCCAGTAAAGGCGTGTGACTTAAGCAAACAACTTGAGGTCGGAAGTTATAAATTCGAACAAGTTAGTAATTTTAGCTATCTTGGCTCTCTGATCAGCCAGGATAATGATGTGAGTGCAGAAATTGGAAGGAGAATACTCCTTGCTAACAGATGTTATTATGGTCTTGCAAAATGCCTTAGATCTAAATTGCTGACCCATCAAAGCAAGATCACGATCTATAAAACACTGATCAGGCCGGTTCTCACCTATGCCTCGGAGGCGTGGACCCTAAAGAAGAAGAACATGAATAGACTAAGTATTTTTGAGAGGAAGATCCTAAGGGCCATCTAAGGACCAACTAGAGTGAATAATGAATGGAGGATCCGCTACAACCAGGAACTGTATGAACTGTTCAATGAACCTGATGTAATCAGGTTCATTAAAATGGGTCGCCTAAGATGGGCTGGGCACGTAGCGAGAATGGAGGAAACAAGACCAGCTATCAGAGCACTCCAAGTTGACCCAGGAGGCCAGAGACAGAGGGGAAGACCGAGAGCCAGATGGGAGGATGATATTATGGACGATGCTAGAACCATGGGAGTGAAAAACTGGATGAGAGCTGCGAGGAATAGGGATGAATGGCGGAGACTTATTTGGACAGCCAGGACCCAGGAAGGGTTGTAGTGCTATGGATGATGTGTGTGTATTATTCCCGTGTTTTTCCACAAAATAGTATATTGCGACACAAGGGCGGAAAGGCACGTTTACGGGTCGAGGAAACAGATTGAAAACCCGAGGCGCAGCCGAGGGTTTTTAAGTTTTTGAGACCCGTAAATGCCTTTACGGCCCGTGTGTTGCATGCTGTTTTTTGCACGACGGTTACTTATATCAATTTAATTATATTAATTGTTATACAGGGTTCCCACAAATGATCTTTCGGGTTTCGAAAATGTGTAACTTGTGTTTAAATAAACTTACAAACATGTAACTGGTACTAATGGAAAGAGAAACTCAAAAAGTTTTGATTATAGTATCACAGTTGGCAACAATGACGTATAATGACATTCAACATTGCGCATTGTCGAAAGCGAGAAAATGGCTGGTATAGAGGATAGGCGAGCGTTCTATGTTCTCCATTATCATGTTAATAAATCTGTAACTGTTGTTCAACGACATTTTCGAACAAGATTTGGTGAAGATCCACCCAGTGGCCCTTCAATTCGTAAGTGGTATTCTGATTTTACGACAAGAGGGTGCACCTGTAGGTGGAAATCTTCAGGACGCCCGGCAATAAGTGAGGAAACTGTAGACCGGATTCGTGAATTTTTTACACGTAGTCCTCAAAAATCAACCATTGTAGGTAGTAGGGAGCTGCAGATCCCTAAATCCACCGTATGGAAAGTTCTGCGTAAACATTTGAATTTTCTTCCATACCGATTGCAGATGATGCAGTTCTTAAAGGAAGAAGAAAAGATGGTGCGTCGTACTTTCCGCGAGAATATGCAGACTCTCATGGAAACTGATGGGTTTTTCGAATCCATAGGGTTTAGTGACGAGTGCACCTTCCATCTTTCAGGTAAAGTGAACAAACATAACGTTAGAGTCTGGGGGTCGGAAAAACCCAATACCTACGTGCAGCATGTCCGCGACTGTCCTAAAGTAAACGTATTCTGCACTTTAAGTGTGCAGAAAGTGTACGGCCCGTTCTTCTTTCTAGAGAAAACAATTGGAGGATTTGAGTGCCTGGATATGCTACAACAATGGCTCCCGCCTCAGTTGGAACAGGAAATGCCCAACGTGATATTTCAACAGGGCGGCGCACCCCCTCATTTCCATAATGAAGTCAGATTGGAGCTCAACACCAGACTACCGAACCGATGGATTGGCCGTGTTGGTAATGATGATGAAGAACTTCTTCCTTGGCCTCCGCGTTCGCCAGACCTCACACCCCTTGACTTCTTTTTGTGGGGTTATGTCAAAGATCTTGTGTACAAGCCACCTCTTCCACAGACCATCCTTGATCTAAGAGAACGCATCACAGCGGCCATTGGAACAGTTGACCATGGCATGTTACAACGTGCCTGGGCGGAAATGGACTATAGGCTTGATGTGTGTCGTGTTACCAACGGAGCTCACATTGAACATCTGTAAGGTACTATAATGAAAACTTTTTGAGTTTCTCTTTCCATTAGTACCAGTTACATGTTTGTAAGTTTATTTAAACACAAGTTACAGATTTTCGAAACCCGAAAGATCATTTGTGGGAACCCTGTATTAAAAGAAAATATTGTGTATATCCAGTCTTGAAGAATGGTGCTTATTTCAGAAAGGGATTCGCATTTGTTATTGTTTATGGCAACCGAATATTTATAAAGCGGGGAGGCCTTGGTCATTTCTGCTCGCAAATAAGCATTTGCGGGCGGTAAAGTAACTTTCTGCCCGTCGCCCCTAGCAACAAGTCACTTTCCGCCCGTCGCCCCTAGCAACAAGATTGCGTGTGGTAATGTCAAGTTACGATCCATGTAAACAACTTTCGTAAGTAACACTTACTAGCTAAGGAGTGCAAAAAGGTCATTTTGTATCTCCTATGACTATAAAATTAAGGTAAGAGCTACGCTGTACACTTATCACATTGTAATAGTTTTCAATAATTTTTTGATATGGTATAATATATTGTAATAATATCACACCAGCAGTAGGCGTACAGCCTAGGCCCAATTCACATTTTAGGTTTGATACATTTTTGATACTGATAGCAGTCGAAAAGATTGCAGGTTAGCATATAATAAATTATGATAAAGTTATGAGAGGTTAATAGTGCGAGTGCTACATCATAAATTGTATAATATACTGCATTAATAGCATTAATATTAGTAATAATTGGGTTCTCCTACTCCTGTTTATTTTCTGCTGGCTACTGTGAAACATACCTGTCCCTCTACCCTCTCTCGGAAAATAAGCATATCGAAATTAGTATAGGTAATGAAACCTCCATTGGAGGCCCCTTCGCCCCACCTGGGGATCATAGGGTACCAGATACCAGATACAGATACTGTGAAACATAGCAGCCAACGTTGCCAATGGAAAAATGACTTTGAACAGCGAAGGAATCGGGCATGAAAACAATATAACATAAGATTTTTGCCTCTCTGTAAATAAAAAGAAACAATGCTCACTCAATTTGTTTATAATTTTGAATTATATAGTATGAAAATTACTAATCGTGTGCAGTGTGTGCTCTCAGGTTTAACGTTGTATGTTGGCAGTAGCGACGGTGAATGTATAAGAAACTTGTGTGCCAAGATTGCCTGCCTTCTAACGCTCGTTTGAAAACGGGTGTTTATTTCAACGACTAGAGTGTTGGTGGAACAGTGTCCACTTAACGCAGACGTTATACAGCAATGGCACGATACTAATGTCTTCGTTTGGGTATATTTAAAGAATGTCGGTGGCACCGGCCATTGAACTTCACTTACCAATCATTTGGTAGAATGCGTTTCACAGGCCATTCGCCTGTATCTTCAACTACATGTCAACTGCGGGATCTTCGATGTTTGGAGGTTCTCCCTGTTCCCCTGATGTCCCCTGATGTCGGTTTAATGTACTTAGCTATTAGGTTGTCTTCTTTCGGAATATCAAAATTCATAAGTCTGTTTTCATATTTTTTCATGTAAATCCTTTCCCAAATCCAGAGTTCTTTAGGTGTTCTTACAGACTTTAATAATTGTGTATCTCTATTAATTTCATGCTTCTCCTCCCAGTGATGTGCAGCTACCACCGATTTTTCTATTTGTTGTAGTCTAATGTTCCTAAAATGTTCATTCACCCTGATATCTATGTTCCTTCTGGTCTGTCCTATGTATACCTAGTTGCACTCCTTACAGTCTATTTTGTATATTCCAGGTTTTTTGTTCTGAGGTATGTGATTTTTATGCTTATTAATTATAATGTTCTTTATGCTGTATTTGTTTTGATGTTCATTGAAGATCTTCTGAAACTTGTGGTTTAATCCTGGGTGGTAATTAAATTTCCTGTATTTTGATTTGTCCTTCTGGTTCTGTAATGTAGTGATACTTTTGAGCTGTTTTTGTTTCTGAAATTTACTGATTAATTTGTCTACTAAACTTTTGCTATATCCATTCTTCCTTGCTGTGTTTACAATGTGATTGTATTCTTTTTCATACTCTTCCTCATTAAGTGGTACCTGTATCAGTCTATTTATGTTAAGCTGATAAGTAGAGACAGGCAAAATATGAAATTTCATATTCTAAAATATGGCTACTAGCGCTCTGAAAACTCGGATCTTTACGAATCACGAAGTTTAGATGGCAATGCAAGCAAGAAAAAAGTTCATATTTCATAGTATTTTGGTAAAATCTTCATATTTCGTGAAAATCTTCATAAAGCTTCATATTTTGTATGATTTGCAAATTTTTCCTTCGTTAATACTTCTATGACAAATAAATCGAGTTTTCCACATTATTGAAATGTTTTGAAAAGTTTTCCGGGAATCGCATCTCAAATCCCTATACGGCAAACTCCAGAAAGCTAAGAAATTTGGCAACACTTTCTAAGTGTTAAGAGGTACCCAACACAATTCCACTCTAATAATAGCCTACTTCCATTATGAACGGGAATGGGATTTCTAAGTATTGTTTGTAATTCCGAAAGATAACTCGACAGCAAGGGCGGAAGTAGGGAATGTTTACAGTTAGAGGAACCAGCTCACTAGCAGGGAGGAGGGAATATTCATTTATGTGTTGTTTGCGATTCATGGTGATTTGGATCGTGTGCCTAAATCTGGAATGTGCAATTGGTGACAGAGTTAAACTGTTTTAAAACAGATGGAACGATTGTTATGTGCACATTTTGTAACAAAAGTGTTAAGTATGGAATATAGTCCTTTTTATTACCTGTGTAATATTATCTATTTGCTGATGACATAGTGTTGTTCGCAAAATCTGCCACAGAGCTACAGGAAATGGTAGCAGAACTGAATACTAAAAGCGCAATAGCGGGACTACAAATGAACCCTACAAAGACCAAAGCAATGGCAAATCACATAGAGACACCAATAATAATTGATGGCACACCAATCCATTACTGTAGCGAGTACATATATCTAGGCCAAGCAGTCAGTCTGACAGAAAATGGGGACAATGAGATCGAAAGAAGAATAAGGCAAGCATGGGGGAAATTCTGGGGACTCAAATTCTTACTCCTAGACAAAGATATTAACAGAGAACTAAGATTGGAAGCACTATAGACCTGCATCATACCGACACTAACATATGGAAGTCAAACCTGGACGCTGCCTAAACAACAAGAACTGAAGATACAAAGATGCCAGCGCAGAATGGAGAGAAAAATCTTAGACATTAAACTAGTAGACAAAGTAAGAAACGAAGAACTGAGGCTAAGAAGTGGTATCGAAGAGGCACATAAAAAGGCAAGAGAGCTCAAATGGAGGTGGGGAGGACAGGTGGCCAGACTACCTGCAGACAGATGGGCCTATGCCACCACGATCTGGGACCCAAGAAGAGGGAAAAGAAGAAGAGGGAGACCGAGAAGGAGATGGGCTCAGGACTTCATAGAAGTGATAGGACCTCCATGGTCACGAGTAGCAAGGGATAGGAGGGAGTGGAAAATCACAATTTTAGGTTTAGAATAAAATGTTGACATAATTTAGAAATTAAAAGTGAAGTGAAGTGAATTAGGGAAAAAGTACAGGACACTCATTCTAGACTCAAAATGGAACACAAGCTACACACAGTAACTAACAGTTAAAGTAAAAGCTCAAATCCGAGCATGCACACAGGAAATAGCTCACCCCGTGTGTACAAACTGAGCTAACCCTCCCGATAGTAGGAGGCCCTTGCCTGAAAAGGATTCAGTGGCTTTTTCTAATTTCTAATATTATCTAAAGACAAATTTGTACTAACATTCAAATTATGTTTACGCTACATTTGATATCTTGGGAAAGAACAAATATAAGATGCATCTTCGCATGAGACATATCCCGGCCAGTCCTCCCCCAGTGAAGCAATTCTTTGAGGATGAATATGCTGACAAACCGTTGGGTACAAGGCACATATTCTCGCATTTAATATTTGGTACAAGGGGCGCTCTAGAATTTTTAATATTTGGTACAAGGGGTGCTCTATAATTTTTAATATTCGGTAGCAGTTTTAATATTTGTTACAAGGGGCACTCTTGCATTTTTAATATTTGGTACTGTCGGGAGTGTCGGCGACAATATACAAGGATAGTTTGTCACTTGCTTCCCTGAGAAACAAAATGTGAATATTGAGTGATCGAGTGGGCGGAGCTTAAAGTGCACTTAATATTTGGCTTTCGCCGTTATCTTTATTCTGAACAAATGGGTGACTGAATTACATAATAATTTTGTTATTAATTTATTTTTAATACTGGTATCTGCAAACACAAAGTTTCAGCTGAAACAACACACAAATAGCATTATACATAAAAAAATGAAAATTAAAAAGACACACACACAGTTCAGACGTTTCTTACCGACAGAAGATGCACTTTTTGCCAGAAAACATTGAAAAACTGCTTTTTGTAATAAATATTAGTTGATGTGATGTGAAAAATGTAGGTGAATAGAATATTGTGAATATTTAACGTATTAATTACCAGTTAACTAGTGTTTTTATTTTGCCCTCTCATTGTGAATATGGTAGATATTCCTTTGTGTGTTGTCTTAAATCAAATAACAAATATTCAGATGATAAAATTGGTGATTTATTGCATTTCATAATATTTTAAATTTTTTTCTTCATAATTTCATATTTAGCATAAATAAATTTCATATTTTGGCAAAATTTTCTTCATATTGTGCCTGTCTCTACTGATAAGTCTTGCATGCTTGTGTGGCCTAGGGTTGTATCCATCCGCTTTAATGTAGTTGTCCGTGTGTGTTTCTTTTCTAAAAGTTCCCAAATTCAATATTTTCTCCTGTCCTGGTGCTTTTAAGATCCAAAAAATTGAGTACATTCTTCTCTTCTATTTCTAAAGTGAATTGAATCTCTGGTTGCTGTAAGTTCAATAGTTTTCATGAATCTTGGATGTGTTTTTCTTTTACCACAGCAAAGATATCGTCCACATACCTATCCCATTTCCTGAATATGTGTGGGAATGCACTGGTCATGTGTGTTTCGAAGTGTCCCATAAAGAGATTTGCTAGAAACGGCGACAATGGACTTCCCATGGCTATTCCTGTCTTTTGTTGAAAAAATCTGTCATTAAAAGTGAAGTAATTTTGGTCCAAGGCTGGTATATGTAAGGTTGTCTCGTTCCCGTAAGAGCTGTGGGGAGACTCCTACACTGCTGTGTGACGTCACCCCCAGCCCGCGCGAGAATTAAGCAGCTACATACAATGGTATTGATGGGAAGAAGTAACACAAAAACACCATCGTTTTACCAACAATAGGCCCCTAATACATGTTTCCGAGGTGAAGATAGAATGTATACGACCCTGCATATAAAGAGGATTTAACACAAATTAAAATAAATATTTAATACAGGTACAAATAAGAATAGTGCAGCTTTACAAAGTTTGTCTGACTCAGGGAAAAGTAGTCTAGTAGATATAGCTTAGATTATGCTGAAAGATTTTTAATTTTACATTTCTAGGTATGTTTACTTATTTCAGGTAAATTATTCTGAATTATGGAAGGAGGCTTAAAAAGAATAGACTTTGGTATACTTTGCAATATTCGTCTTGACTTAGAAAAATAAATTTCTCAATGAGATCGATGCACTGTTGTGTATTTTCTGTATTAATTTTACATGAAATTAATTTAAATTAAACGTCTATAAGATGAACGAAGTCACCTCTGATTGCAATGTACTTGTCACAATTTAATTACAAAGCTTATTATCATAGATACTAAACAATTATTAAAACCAAAGAAGAATAGACAACATGGAATAATGCTTTCCAGAGGCAGAAAACTGGAAGATAAATAAAATCTGCGCACGGAATAACAATTATTATATTATAAACCAATCTGTATTCTGTTTGTAGAACACTTTGAAATAAACATTTACAAATGAATCAAAGTGATCATAAATATAACAGGTATATCTTTAAATGTATACCGACCGACAGCATTTAAATGGTAGAACAGTCCAAGACTCAATTTAGTCATGTTTACATGTAAATATGGATTTTAAGACGCGCTTATAATAAAATAATGAGTCAATAACTCACCTTCAGATCCATTGTTGAATATTCTTCCCCCCACCCCAGTGGGTGACCCCCAGTCAGGTTTATGGGTACATGTAGTTATTCAGTTTCTGACATGTTTTATTAGGGGAGTCCATAAATAAAATGTTGAAGGATTTTTACTTTAATACTGGTATATACTGGAAAAGAGGATTCCTAATTCCTCGAAGCGTTATTAAAACATTATACTGTACAGTACACTAACTTTGTAATTATTTAAGCGGCATTAAAGCAGTAATGGAATTCAATAGTGAGCCACTCTTTAAAAAAACACACACTCTGGTACACTGACACTTGAGGTGATACAGTTATATATAGGCTATAAGAATTCCCCAACTATTAAATTCAGGCGATAATTATAGCACACATATGACGTAACTAATCAGAACTTTGAATCAATATTAACACAGAACTTGTGCACGACACTTGAAACTAGAGCTGTCTGACTGTGAACTGATGTTTTAAAGATTTTTAAAAGGGAGTCTTGCTTCACAATGTACATTTTTTACATCTGAAGGGTAAAATCACATTTTCTAACCCTTAACCCATCTTTTTGAATAGAACATTTTTTTTGTCAAATATAGTGTAGGTGGTCAGCTCAGCAAGGAAAATTTTCAATAGTCTGCTGCTGTCTATAAATAAAATGGACAGGCTCTTTAAGTTTCTGCTGGCAATGTGTATGAATAAAGAATTATTTACAAAAGGGCAAACTCCCCTCTGCATAAGACAAAAAAAAAGTCGTATAGGCTACTTCCCATTTTCTGAGACATAACCAGAGAGTTGTAAAAGTACCCCAATAAATTTAAAGAGAAATGTAAGATGTTTGTGCGTGTTCTTTATTTTGAGATCCACAGTATGTTTTACAGAAACCAGCAGCTTAAATATTTTGTTTCAAATGTCTCAATATATTTTGTTGCAGATTATTCATTTGAGGCCTGAGCACTCAGAAGTGGTCCCTCTATTAATCCATACCCCCTGTAAGATCATATGTAGTCTATCTTTACAGATACATGCATTATTTTAGTTAAAAATAAGTTTTATTCCCATCATTGCCATTGTATGTAGGTGTTTAAATCCTCCTGCAGGGCTATGGGCCACGTCACATCCCTCGTGCTCAATACGCATGCGCGTCGAACGAGGCAACCTTTCATATACCAGCCTTGATTTTGGTCTATGCAAATTTTGGTTAGATATATGTATTCTTCTATAGTTTTTTCATCCAATCCCTTGTATTTGAGCCACTCTGTTATATATATTAGTAGTTTGTCTTTTGGTATACTGGTGAATAACGTCTTCACATCAAAGGAAACTAGTCTATCGTTATCTTCTAATTTAAAATTTTGTAATATTTCAACTAGGTCTAATGAATTTCTGATGCTATGGCTGTCTACTTGTCCTAAATCTTGAAATTTTGTGTTAAGCCATTTGGCCAGTGCATATGTGGGTGTATTGATGTTATTTATAATAGCACTATGTACTATTAATTTATTCATAAATAATTCAGTGTAAACATTGTAATAAGTTCCATCTCTCATTAATTGCTAGTAACACCACCTTGGCACTAGGAATTGATACACAGCTGCATTTTCGATGACATATAACTATTACTAATATACTTCGGGATACTGCAGCATTTTGTGATATTGCTAAACACATTTATTTTGCAGCCATTAGCTTCCTTTAGCAACGGAATAACTAGAACTGGGCATTCTTTCCTCTCTTGTGAAAATTTTCAAGTGTCTAATCTTTCAGTTTTCAAATAGGGGAGGCATTAGGAGGGTACAAACCGGAATGCTTTACCTGCAGCACAATACAGCATAGGAAAGGAATGTATTGCATTCTCATTTTCCTACAATTCTTCAGAAACTATCATTAAGGTAATAATAAAGATTGTAATAATGTTTAATATAGGTAGTAATGCTTATTCTAATACATGGTACGACATTGCAGGTACTCTGCTTGCAATGGTTACACCACACAATGACCCGGACAATGAAATGAATGAAGAAACACAGATACAACTGCAGCTAAATAAGGAATACATAAGTAACGAACCTATTGACCATTCGATGCTATAGACTTATGAGTAGCTTATTAGACAACAACGAACACAAAAGTACCTGAAATTGACAACATAAACCCAGAATTAATCACATAGGGAGGTGAGGTACTTCACGTATACCTCCTGGATATGTACAATACTTGCATTAGACTTCACATGTTTCCATCCTAAAGTTCAAGGATAAAGATGCTAATCTTTCCAGATCGTATAGACTGATATGCTTACTCCCAGTCTTAGGCAAAATATTGGAAAGGCTTTTCCTTTCTAAAATACAAAATAGACTAGAATCTTCGTATTCTGATGTCCAATTTGGATTCCAAAAGGGAAGGTTCAAAGAGGATGCAATTACCAAAGTGCAAGGCATCAGCAATCAAAATATGCATTAGGAATATTTGTATGATAATGTATGGTGGCCCTTGGTTCTTAAATGATTAATACAGCTAGGATGCCCTAAAGATGCATATGAAACTATCAAAAATTACTTGAAGATACAGAGATAACAATCAGGAATAAATTTGAAAGCAAAAGAAAACAAGTTTTTAAAGGCTGCCACCACAGTCTTAGGACTGGAACTTTGGAACTTAATATTTAATGAAGTTATTGCCACAATTGAAGAATGTCAGGAAGCCAAGCCTGTCATTTGGAGACGATGTAGTATTCACAATAGAAGCAGATAGTCGACTTAACTTAGAAAGGAAAGGGTATTCTACTATGTTAACATTCACAAACTGATGTAAAAAGGCCAAGGTAAAAATGTGTACTGGAAAGACTAAGAGACTATTGTTAAAAGGAAAACTTCATCCGAGGAGACCTCCAACAATCCGGACACTAGGTGAAAATATACAAGGGTACAGTCCCTAAGATATTTAGGAGTTAAACTTCAGGTAGGTAACAAATTAGATAGACAGGTTGAAAAAGTGTGCACCACCTCAGTAAACTTGTTTCATGCATTCTGACAATTATCTGACAAAACATGGGAATACAAATACAAGAATTATGAATGCCTGTACAAAGTTGTTTTTGTGGCTCTTATAACATATGCAGCCCATGATTGGGTACCATACCTAATAGTAAGCAAAAATAAAAAATAAAAATAAAAAATAAGTAAATAAAAGCACAAAGAAAAGCCCTATTGCCCTATTGCCTACTTGACAATATCAAATAATGTGTTAGCGGTAACTGCTGGAGATGTACCAACTCACTTGCTGGTTGAAGAAAAAGTTAATGCATAAGACAGCAACTTCCGAGGATCTGTGATGTACAAATCACACAGAAAACGTACAACACAAGAAATGGGGAAGAACTGTATTCGCAGTTTAGAGAACACACTATAAACAAGTTGGAAGACCATTGGAGGCATGCCACAATGGGATAAATCACAAGAGACTACTTCCCGAATGTTAGAGATAGGTTTAAAAAGAAACATTTGCAGATAGATTATGTAACAGCACAGTTTTATTCAGGCCATGGATATTTCACAGCAAACCTAAATAGTTCAACCTGGCAGAGGACTTCCTCTGCTACAGTGAAGATTCTAGTTAGTTACCATGTGCTATATACTTGCGTGAGATATAGAGAGAGGCATGCCAAAACCTTACTCAGCACAAGCAGGTCTTCTACCATGTTAACTTTCACCAACTGATGTAGAAAGGCCAAGGTAAAAATGTCTACCGGAAAGACTAAGAGACTATTGTTAAAAGAAAACTTCATCCAAGGAGACCTCCAACAATCCGGGCACTAGGTGAAAATATACAGCCCCTAAGATATTTAGGAGTTGAACTCAAGTATGTAACAAATGAGATAGACAGGTTGAAAAAGTCTGCACCACCTCAGTAAACTCAGTAAACCAGAACTCAAGTTCTGGACAAACAAAGCAGTAAACACAGTATTCAAAGACTTTGCAACACATGTAATTACAGATATTAGAAAACAACAGGAGATAGATGATGTCTAAACTTACCAGATTTCAAACTTTTTTATATAAATCTTTTCCCAAACTTCCAGAAAAGATATAAAAAAGTTTGAAGATAGGTTAATGAATTTTGAAATACCACAAGAAGAAAACTTGATCAAGAAACAACAATATTGAGATGAATTATATACACAACTTCCCTTTAAACTGTATTGGAAGTTAACACAGTGAAGTTATATAACATAATCTATAAAAATGAATGTATGTGTGTGTGTGTGTGTGTCCTTTATGCATTACTACACCATTCATCCGATCGCCATGAAACTTTGGGAAGTTGTTGGGTACATTCCCGGGAAGGTTTCTGTCATACTACATTTTTAATTTTAGCCTTTGTTCGCGAGTTATGAGTGAAAAACGGCAAGAAAACGTGCATTTTTTATGCTTTCGAAGTATCAGTTTTGAGTTATTCATTTCAGTTGTCAAATCAATTGCAGAAGGCTTTGTCTATTATTGTCATACCTTGGAAATAATATCGTCACGATCGCTATGGAAGGCAATGGATATCTCAGGTTATTATAAAAGCTATAGATGTCGATATGGTAATGTTAAACATATTTTATTTGACATGGAATATAGTTTACAGAAAATTCCGGGGAAGTTGCTTAGTTCGGGGTCCTGGCTACAACGTTTTTATATGTAATCGTAATTAAAATATCTTATGTAGGGTCGTTAAATCTGCCTGAAATGAAATGGAATTATAAGTCTGGACAAATGAATATAGAAATCACGGCCTCAGTAGGCTTATTCCATTCTTCACTTATATAAATAAAAACTAATGTACTATGTCTGTCTGTCAAATACATTTACGCACTTTTTTTTTATCGTGAGTTTAATCAATTTCAATTCTCAATCTTTCGAATACTGCATTTTTCCATTTATTTTCTAATCGTGAAATTCACTTCAAAGCCGGATTTATAGCTGTTTCATTAATTAGGCCTATCAAATGTTTAGTTTACACCTATGAATGTTTCGCGTGCAAAGTGTTAATAAATATAATACTTTAATTATTTTGCTCTTAATTGTTAATCTTTCAATTAATTATCTTGGGAGAAGCTGTGGGGATCTGCTATAAGCTATAATAAGCTATAGCCTATCTAGCGTTTTCTGAGGGAATAGTTTGTGTGTGATAAGTCGTTCTTCCCCATTTCAAATTCTTAATACCTATATAAAGACCTTAAAGACCTAGAGTTTGAAAATCGAAAGTCCTTCATAAGTTATTTTCGCATTAACAAAATACAAAACCCGAGCGACGCCGGGCCTTTTAAGCTAGTAATTATATAAAAGTTGAATTTTTACAAAAACTTCACTTTTGGTATAGTTTACCTGTACTAGTTTCGGCACCTTCACAACCATTGTCAACTGCCGTGCTACCCTCCTGCAGACGTGGTACAAACTTAGAGATGAGGTCCTTGTTGGTCGAGATATCGAAGTTCATCAGTTGGTTCCCATTCTTGTGAATAAAAATCCTTTCCCAGACTGAAAGCTCCTTGTGTCCATGGACACATTTTAGTAGATCTGGATCCCTGTCAACTTCATGTCCATCATCCCAAAAGTGTACCGCTACTGCTGATTTGTCTGTATTTTGATATTTGATGTGTCTTATGTGTTCTTTAATTCTGACTTCCAATGTCCTCTTGGTTTTTCCTATAAAGTCTATATAGGAAAACCAAGAGGACATTGGAAGTCAGAACTAAAGAACACATAAGACACATCAAATATCAAAATACAGACAAATCAGCAGTAGCAGCACACTTTTGGGATGATGGACATGAAGTTGACAGGGATCCAGAACTACTAAAATGTGTCCATGGACACAAGGAGCTTTCAGTCTGGGAAAGGATTTTTATTCACAAGAATGGGAACCAACTGATGAACTTCGATATCCCGACCAATGAGGACCTCATCTCAAAGTTTGTACCTCGTCTGTGGGCGGTAGCACGGCATTTGAAGTATAGCTGTTGACAATGGTTGCGAAGGCTCCGAAACTAGTACAGGTAAACTATACCAAAAGTGAAGTTTTTGTGTAAAAATTCAACTCTTATATAATTATTATACTACTTCCCTTATTTTCATTACTAACCTGAACCCAGTTAGTAATGAAAATAAGGGAAGTAGTGTAAATAACTCATCTCAATATTATTGTTTTATAGTAAAACTTCCCTGTATAAACTTTCTAAAAATTTCTGGTCTTGATCAAAAAGTTTATAACATCCACACTGGAGGGCACAACAGTTTTCTCTAAGCAAGGATTTGACAGTTGACTAGCAGTTGAAAATGTGGGCAAAGCCCATGAAAAGTATGTTCTACAAAAATGTAAGTAAAAGTGTTTAAATGTCAATCATCTCATTTAATTAACATAAGCTAATCGGAATTCGAGACTTAGTAGTAGGTGGAATATTTCTCAATTACTAACTTCAATGAAAGACTTTTAAGGCATATATCATAACTATGAGACTATGCTTTATAGCAATCTTTTGTCCCAGTTCCCAATGTATGTAGAATGGTATGTTTGCCTATAAGATAGCCTACTGAAGACAACCATTAAGGATAATTATAAAAGAAAAATTTCCTCTGCCTTCAAGTCTTGAACTCTAGTTAGCTCAACTGGTAGAGCTGGACAGCTGAAGGTCACAGGTTTGAGTTCCATAATCGTGATTATGGTCATTGTCGTGGAGTCGCTGTCATCACTATTATTATTATTACCTTTAGAATGTCCTAAACAGATGACGCCATTGTAGGGGTTCAAGGCCATCAAATTAAGTCTGCCCATTCTTGTGTTGTACTGTCCCACTATCTCTCCTATAGATATATCCAGCCAGCTGAGGTAGCCCTCTTCACTCTGCAATATATTAAAGCATGCCACATGTTATAAGAAACATGACAAAATGACTTCATGACAAAATAGAGTTAATGCCATCCCAGTGTTCCTTGAGTGTTAACAGACTTTTTTTTATATTATTATTATTATTATTATTATTATTATTGTTATTACTATTAATGCTGTTTAAACCTGTTTAAACAAAAATTACCAAGTAAATGGAGTCTGGAGACTAGCTTCTAATGAAACAGTATATAAAGAAATAGAACCAATGACAAGTACAATGAAAAAAAAAACAAAAAAAAAAAAACGAATTAGCAGAAAAATAATAGAAAAATTATGGAAGAGTAAGAGTAAGAAAAATATAAGATGGATTACAGAACTTAAGGAAGATATGACAGAGCTACGTATTGCAGTAGAGGATTTAATATACAAGACAGACACACTCAAGTTATTGAAGGACAAACACACTACACTACAGATGAAAATCAACAAACAGAGAATAGGAAGAGTAGTTCCAGAAGCAGAAAGAAAATTGCGGTCAGAAAGGATGGAAAAGTACTGGGCTCACAAAAAGAAGAAAAACCTCAACCAGAAACCTGACTAAAGTGGTCCCTATGAAGGCCAAAAAATTAAAATTAATGAATAAATTAACTATTAATGCTGCTGATATTTATTTATTTAATAATAATAATGAACATTACAGGTAGCAAACCCAATTACAATGTCCATGACAAAAATGCAATTCATTCATACAATATAATAAAAACAAAATATAAGACTACACAAAAGATACATTACTATAATTTAATCTACTAAGTATATATATATATATATATATCAGAAAAATAAATTCCTAGCCACTTCTGGGTTCCAGCATGAGCCATTGGTAAATGGCCTCTAATTTAATTATTCATTATTTATTTCATATATATTTATTTTGGTTTATTTTTGTATTATTTATTTAATATTTAACTGGGGCGTATTAATTCTGCTGCGGCACTGTACTTCCAGTTTTCTATTATTCAATTCTATTATTCAATTCATTGCTAATAAGTATTTGTTGAATTACCGTATTTACCCGATTATAAGACGAGGTTTTTTCCCAAATTCTTCATTTAAAAAGTACGGGGTCGTCTTACATTCGCAGATTAAGGCAAATCAAACTTTAGTAGTTATGGCAACAGTGTAGAAACATGACATCATGGTTACAGCGATGTGACCAATCTGATAGGGGAAAATACCAATATAAATTTGCGCTAGTTTCGTTGTTTTCGTGAAGGAAAAGGACAGAAGATGTTAACTGTTACTAAATAGAGGTTTCCTTTTTGTTTTAGAGTAATAAGCAAGAGGTGATTACAAGAACTGATCGAATTCAATTTACCAATAAACATTGTCACGTTGGCAGTAATGGTGGACCAGAAACATGCTTGGTCCCATGCGGCCATTGTTCTCTATCTCGTTTTTTCTCCTTTCCGCAGCGGGTAAATCTCCACGTGATTGTCACATGCTCGGCTGATTATTAGGGTTTGATCTCCTTTTAAGTTAATGTGACATTTGTACAGTTTGCTTCCACAGCCATCAAGAATGGTTCCAAACCATAGACCCCATGACTGTTCACGCAGACATTATGACGCTAACTTTAAGTTAAGTATATGATGCAGAGTGGATGATGAAGATGGCGGGACTTACGTTTTGACGCAGAAAAATGCTAGCTCAACGACTACCCGAGGCGTTTGACGACAAATTCATTGCATTTCAGCGTCATGTAATTTGTTTGTGGAAACAACATGACTATTAGGCCATATGGGCAATGCTGATCAGTGATACCTCAGACTAAGTGCTGAAAGTGAAAATCCAAGTAAACTATTTGCTTTTATTTATTTATTTATTTTTAATTCATATAAATAAAACCCTTTGTAGTCAGAATTTGTTAAAAATAAAATTATCAAAAATCCTCTTCAAAATAGGGGTCGTCTTATATTCAGGAAAATAAAAAATCTCAAAAAGCCTCTTCAAAATAGGGGGTCGTCTTGTATTCAGGATCGTCTTATAATCGGGTCAATACGGTATTACTTTATTTAATTTATTACTATTTAATTATTTATTTATTAGTTTCATATACTGTATATTTATTTATATTTAGCTTGTCATTTGCCGTTCCTAATTCTATTCTTTTCGTATTTCCTGTTATTCCCGTATTATTCCGGTCGCGTTAGTGTTTTGTCTTGTGGCTTGAGTTCCAGTACATTGGCCTAAAGGAGATCACTGCGAGCACCCGTGGAGGAAGCATGTCACCTGAGTCAGCTTTGCTCTGTGTATAAGTTACGTAAAGTTATGTGATTCTCCGATTAGGCAGCTCATTCATTCGGCCTTGAGGCCGTTGTACTCAAGGTATGTGTCTGTCTTGGTGGAAACAATAGTTTAACTATGCTACAGCCTTAAGCTTTTATATTTCATTGTAATTCTATTTCGTTCTCTTATTATTTCGTTTAGCACTTCACGCAATGTAAATTAATTGCTAATTACTTGGTTCAACTTTAGTACCGGTTCCCTTTAAATAATGTTATTCACTTTTGCAGTATCATTTGGTCTCTATTGCTGTAGTTTTCAGTTTCTATAAATCTATCATGCTATAAAGCAGTGGATTTTCTCCTGTTTTCAGTTAGCTTTGTGTTTGTATTTTAGTTTTTCAGTCTTGTTTCGTTGTTTGTTGTTCTTCTTTATTTATGGAAATGAACATAATGCATGAAAACACGCATAGCGTCGAATTAAGCATTCGGTTACTATATGCCTTTGAGATCATTTCCATGAGCTTTATATAGCTTCCCTTTCTTACACAAGCATCATAAATCATGCCACCATTCAATTAAATTATTTATTGCTAGTGGTTTAATAACTTTTGTGCCCAATTTGAAAACTTTGAATAAATATTGCTGTCTTATTGTGTCCAATTTCAATGTCTTTTAGTGAATTTTGTAAATATGAACTGCTTTAAATTATAACGTCGTGCATCATATGAATATTTGCTTATTAATCTCTATATATAAAAGCCAAAACCCACTGACTGACTGATCACAGTTTCTCAAAAACCATACAGCCTAGGAACTTGAAATTTGGTACACATATTGCTACTAGGCTCTAGATGCGCACTAAGAAAGGATTTCAAAATCTTTGGCCTCTAAGGGCCAAAATAGGGTTTTAAAGTTATGATATTCACCAAAAGGAATTCATACTGCATGTACACAATCCCCATGGCAACATTATTTTTTTTAAACTACACAGGTGGCTTTGATTGACACTATGATTTCATGTAGACCTAATAGATACAAATTATGAGAAAGGCTATCAATAGAATTCCTAAAGATTATTATTAACTATTTTTTGACACGAAGTAAATTTAAAAGGTCCTGGGTTCTATTCTTAAGAGTTGAACTCTTTTCTTATAGTTAGCCTAGGACTGCATTGCAAAAGATAGTAAGTAAAGTGTTCCCCATGGGGGCCCAGAGGGTTCCAAGAAGTCGAGGCTCCCGGACTTTTAAACATTCGGCACGTGAAGGTGGTAAGGTCAGCATTAACCACCGACCGCCTTTACCCCCAGGTAGTTCATACAATATCAATAGATATAATTTCATGATTAATTCCTATTTACCATATTATCTATCTATCTTTACCTTAGTTTTTACCCCTCCCTTTTGGGGTCATTTAAGCGACCCACGTTGCCCGGGCCTTACAGGGCCGCGACCTGTCGGGAGAGGGATTATTTATGGGTCACATACATACTTTCTTGACCAGACAAGGAAATGGAGGGCCTCCCGGATGAGTGATCAGCCAAATGCCGGGGCCACATCCGAGACAACACAAACATATAGGACGAGATACATCATTCACACACTCACTCTGAACAAGGCGAGTATGGGATGATGATGATGATAATGGCTGCCAGATGATATCCGGAGACCACTAGGGCCTAAAGTTACCAGACATTTGTCTCAAAGGTGAGGAAAAATCCCGGAAAAAACTCTATCTAGGTAACTTCTCCCGACCAGTATTCGAATCGGAGCACACTGCGTGAGATGAGCGAACACATCTCCTACGCCCAGCTATTTACTATATGTTTGCCAAGATTGAAACAGAACGATTAAATGTTTTACATAATCAGAGTAAACTACGGGTGAAGGAGTATGTGGATTATGAATACGTCCACCGTGTTGGCTGGACGGCTGATGATTTATAGAAGTGCATCGAATCGACTTTAAATTGTGTTCACTTAACCTATATATACATAAATCTAACAATGCGAAGCATTGATGGGTCAGCTAGTGTTGTATATAATGTGTTCTAATTTTATCACTATTTCATGTGATGTATTTAAATCTTAATGTTGTTTGCAAGAATAAATATAGGGAAGCCCTTCTTGAAATATTGAATTTATATTTGAAATTATAATTATTCACTGTACCTCTCCTGCCTACGGACCTGGGAAACTAACTTAAAAGTTTATTGGGTGATAAGACCAGTACAAGCAGTTGCCAAGTTTCTTTTCTAAACACAGTACCTGCTGCCTTTGTGAATAAAAAAAACATTTAGAATAAGAAAGAAAGAGTGAGGAGAATGTTTGGCATGATACATTAAACCAATAAACTAACTACAATTTATTGTAACTTCGTTCAATAATTTCAATTCAGTATTAAATTAACTTCCGCTAAAGCATTTATAAATTCATTTTCGGACATGCTAAGTATATCAAAATTTAAAAAATGAATTGTATTGTACATTAGACAGGAATTTTTGTGAATTTTTCCCTGGGGGTAAAGAATAGCTTGTGCAGAAATATGAATCCTTGGCTATTTCTTCTAAATTTCAAACTTTCAATATTATATGGCTTAAGCTGCTACAGCTATTGCTGCCATTGCTTTTACTATTTCTGCTGCTTGTTTTGCTTTTGCTTTTGTTTATGTTGTTATAATAATAATAAAAATAATAATAATAACAATAATAATAATGATGATGACAACAACAATAACATAATAATAACATTAATAATAATAATAATAATAATAATAATAATAATAATGATTTGCTTTATGAACTATCAATTGAATTTGTGTTTTGTTACTTCAGAAAAACTTATACACTAAAAATACCGCTGTAGAAAGGAGGAAGTGATACGGCAGAAACTCCATGTGAAGAATCTTGTGTAACCTCTTGATGCAGTGAATTTCAATGCCCTGGTTATCATACATGTAAACCCACTTCTTCTGAGCGACTGCGTACATGGTCTCCACATGTAACCATCTGAAACATAGATACATATCAAGAAAAATGTGAAATATATCTGTATAAATAAACCATAGGGATCTGCTTAAAACTGTTTCTTGACCCCTTCTGAAAAATTTTTACATAGCTATTGTGTGTTTTGATAAAAAAATGATCACCATTGGTCATTAATGAAGGTTATCTTGACTGGAGCAGATATTTTCTATGAAGTTGCTTTCAGAAAAAACGGATTACTCCTAAACAAAGTACTTGAGGCATACTTCTAGGAAGCTGTAAAAATGAAATCACTTCTCAATTGCGTTCAATAAATTGAAGGAAAAATGTTGAACATAATATGTTTTGATCTGGCAATCAGACCAAGAACATCCAATATGAGATAAATACACCAAAGTCAATCATTATTGTTATTATTAAAGAAAAACAAACAGTAATTACCTACTAGAAAAGCTGCACACAATTAAAATGAAAAAGGCCAGTACTCTTTACTATTCCTTTTTGTCATAACTTGCTGTAGGCCATAGGGAGAAATTAAACAATATGCCTAAAAATTCAATAAACAATTTCCGGGGTGGTTAATGCCCTCTTTCCCTAGCGGTAAGGAAAATCTAAAAACTTGAAGATTTTAATGTTAACTCTGTACTGTTTTTAAGGAAGCATTAAAATGTTGGCGGGGGCCTTATAAATGTTTGTAATGCGACTCACAACTGTTATGGGAAGCCCTGATTTTTTATCAAATTTCCTTTTTATGTACCTTGCCTTAGATTTCAATTGATGTGCATGTTTTCCTTGCTTTTGCCTCTATTGCCTTGCTCTTAACTTGCTAGCTACAATAATTTCTTACTCCATATTGGAAACAATCTTCTGTCACTCACAACTTACAAGGAAAATACTTTATATTCAATATTGAATGTGTACCATTGTCGAGAAATGAGCCCACGTTGACAGTAAAACCAATAGAAGAAAGGAAAAAACCAAATTAATATGAACACCATAGCATGAATATTGGACGTAATATGATCTGAAATAGACACCATAAAGGACTGAATACGAAATAGCTGTTTTAGCACAGTCATTTACGCTATCAGTAAATACGATTTGAAACAAACAGACTTCACAGCATGATAGAGCACATCTTAAACTACAGAGTCCGCCAGAAAAATGTATACACTCTTTGTTAGACTGTGTCGGGATATTGTATCGGGATATTACCAGTATACTACCAGTATGTTGTAGTATGGTCTTACGCTCAACACATGTCGTTACTTTCAACACGATAGTGAAAAAACAAAATGCGTCATGGAAGTATCAGGAATTGGAACTTTCCCCAGGCGGAGAGAGGATGAATTCTCCTGGAGTATATCACGGAGTTCAGCATCCTGTTCCTGAGAAGTGGCAAGAGCCACCAGGGTTTGGAGATGGCCTCGATCCGAGATAAGGCGTCGGCAACCACGTTGTCCAATCCAGAGAGATGTTCGATGGTAGTGCAGAACTGTGAGATGAAGTCCAGATACCAGAACTGGCAGGGAAAGAAACTGTCACCTTTCTGTCGGAATTCATAGATGATTGGTGTGTGATTTGTGTAGATTGTGACAGTGTGGGCTTCGATCATGTATCGAAAGTGCTTTACAGCCTCGCAGATTGGTAGGAGTTCTCTGTCATAAGCACTGTACTTTTGTTGCTGGGGGCTCAATTTCTTGGAGAAGAAACCAAGTGGTTGCCACACATCGTGCTTGACAGCCTCGCAGATTGGTAGGAGTTCTCTGTCATAAGCACTGTACTTTTGTTGCTGGGGGCTCAATTTCTTGGAGAAGAAACCAAGTGGTTGCCACACATCGTCCACTTGTTAAAGGACTGAACCAATGGCGGAACCTGAGGCGTCTGTGACCAGATCAAGTGGAGTGAGCAGTCAGGGTGTGCCAGGAGGGTTGCCTGTGAGAGGCTAGTCTTACAGACCTCAAAAGCTTGGAGTAGTTCAGGCGACCAGTTCACAGGATCAGAAGCTTTGATCTTGGGACCTGACAGAATTGAGTGTAAGGGAACTTGGACTGCTGCAGCGTTCGGAAGGAAGCGGTGATAAAAGTTTATCATTCCTAGGAACCGTCTCATCTGGCAGATATTAGCAGGTGGTGAGTATGATTGCAGACCAGAAACTCTGTCCTCGATGTGGCAAGAACCTTTGCCGGAAACCTTGTATCCTAGGAAATCAACCTCTGGGACACTGAACACACACTTGGCTGGGTTGATTATTATTCCATAATCCTGTAGTCTTGTGAAAAGTTGGTGGACATGCTTGAGGTGATCTTTACGAGTCTTAGAAAATACCAAGATTTCATCAAGGTAGAAGAAACAGAAATCCAGTCCTCTGAGAACTTTGTCAATGAATCGCTGGAATGTTTGAGCTGCATTTCTGAGGCCGAACAACATGAAAAGGAATTCAAAGAGGCCAAAAGGAGTGATAATGGCAGTTTTGGGCATGTCGTCTGGGTGCACTGGAATCTGATGGTAGGCTCGAACAAGGTCTATCTTAGAAAAGATGGAACAGCCGGAGAGTTGATGGGAATAATCATGGATATGGCAAATTGGGTAGCGGTCAGGGATTGTGTGAGTATTGAGCGTACGGTAATCACCACAAGGTCTCCAGCCATCTCCTTTCTTAGGTACAAGGTGTAGGGCAGAAGACCAAGGGCTCTCTGAGATGCGGGCTGTACCTTCTTGCAACATCAGCTGAAACTTTGTCTTGGCAATCCTGAGGCATTCTGGGACAAGTCAACGTGGGCGGCAAGAGACTGGTGGACTTGGTGTTGTTTTGATGTGATGGGCCACTTGATGATGTACAGTCCTAGACACTGATGGAGGTTGAGTGAGCTCAGAAAACTGCGAGAGAAGGTTGTCGAGAGGCGTTCCAGCAAGGACTGTCTTGACACTGGGAACAGAGTTGTTTGTGATGTGACCAGACATAGATAACTGTGTTGTGCAATGCAGTAGTCGACCTTGACGACAGTCTATGAGGAGGTAACAGAAGGACAGAAAATCCACACCAATGATTGGGATGCTCACATCTGCTATCACAAATCACCACACAAATGCTTGCCGAAGTCCAAGGTTCAAATTCAGATGGGTATAACCATATGTATGAATAGTGCTTCCATTGCCAGCAAAAAGTTGGTACTCCTGGCGGGGTCTTTTCTCAGGGATTAAGTGTACAGGGAACACACACAGATCTGAACCAGTGTCTATCAGAAATTTTTGTTTACTTGCCCGGTCGGTTATGAAGAGGCGGCTTGAAGAAGAGTTGCAGTCATGTCCTGCCACCAACGGCTGCTGTTGTCGTTTTCCGATGAAGTGAATGTGCAGGACAACATACTCTTTTTGTCATTCTTACCGAAGCGTCTGTGATACCAACAATGGCTCATATCACTGAAGCCTTGTGACGAGTGTGGTGAGCGGTGGCAGCTTCAAGAACAGGAGCATTCTTGTGCTGATTGCGTGGTCAGAGATGCAATCTGCTGGGCGAGTTCCTCAACACGCTGCAGAAGCATGGTGAAGTCCAGGGAGGGGTTTTCATTAGCTACTTAGGGTGGTGGCATGACCTTGTGGATCTTATCGGCGAGAAATGATGCTGCGTCCATCTGGCAAGCTATAATGCTTTGTATGTGTGGTAGAAGGCGGCTCAACCAGATACTGCAGAGGAAAAGGTCAGGGATGTCGGGTGCTAGGCTTTTCAGATACCTTAGAAATTGTGAAGGTTTACGATCACCCATTTCCTTGTGCGTTAATAGTTGCCTAACATGCTGTTCTTTCGATGAGGAAAGACGTCGTACAAACTCGTTCTTCAATTTTGTATAGAACTGGTTGGCCTGTGGAGATGTGATGATGTCCTCGACTTCGGTGGCAAATCGGTGGTCGAGCTGGGCAATGTTGTAATTTAATTTTGTTTTCTCCGTGGTAATGCCACTAAGGTCGAACTGACCTTCCGCCTGTGTGAACCACAAGGCGGGTTTATCAGCCCAGAATGGTGGTAGCTTTACTGATATGCGACACAAGTTTGATGTCGCCTGGGTCCCGGCTTCCCCGTCCATGATGTAGAATTTCAGTATTCGCACAAGTACTGTTTATTGCGTTGCACTTGTCGGGGGTCACCAGATGTGGGTTGCTGGTGGTGTGTGAAGGATAACCCACACGTATTTGTATGAACTATACTATTTATTGAACTATAAACAGGTAGAATAATACAGTGATGATGTACGATGCTGCTGGATGCTTGCTTGCTGGCTAGCTCTGACTGGACTGATGGCATGGGCATTATGTTGGCATGTATCCAAGCTGTCTTTGTTTTCAAGCCTCCAGTGCATACTGGGAAACAGAGTGAACATGGCGGTCAGGCGCATTATGTCTGCAACATGGCATTCATGCGTATTATGTTGCCATAATGATAATGATAACAATAACAATAATAATAATAATAATAATAATAATGACAATGAAGATTATGATGATGATTAGGGTTCGGATGTTTATGACATGTCATATGTTTATCCTGGCCTCCATTCACGCCGCAAACACAAATTAAACACGAATTGCATGCTTGTTATCCTAATCGGACCGTTTTTATTTTGCATATAAAGTCATATTTAGGTAATTTTTGTGGTTCTGGTCATATTTTAGCCATATTTTTAATTCAATGTCATATTTCAGTTATAAATTCGGTAAAGGAGCACAATTATACAGTGTATGTACTACATGGTCAAATTAAATTTGAAATTTATTTAACCAATTTAATGTTTAAGCCAAATTAATAGGTAACTTCTATTTTAAAATTAATGCAATTGTTCATATTTTATGGAGACACGCAAGTCTATAAAATATTACGAGTATTTGGAGCTGAAGAAGCGAGCAAATTCTTTAAAAATAGAAGTTCATTGCAAGTAAAACTGTAATCACCAAAATTGTTAAAAAGTGATTATCCAATTGAATTCATGTGATTTAAGAATTTAGTGTCTTTAAACATTTTAAATTGGAACATTTATTTTTCATCATCATCATCATCCTTGCAGGGATTAGGCATTAATGCCTGTTCCATCTTCACAGTTTTATGCCCATCTTTTCCTTGGATGTCCAACATCTCTCCTTCCTTGAGGTTGATACATATTTACTAGGACTGGGATTCTTCCGTTATTCATACGGCCTAAGTGGGCTCTCCAATTATCTTTATATTCTTTTATTTTCTCATTTATGCTGTATATATTTAATTCTTCCCTTATATCCTCATTTCGGATTTTATCCATCCTTGTACAACCTTTCACTCTACGAAGAAATCTCATTTCCGCTGATTGAATCTTACTTCTATCTCTTTCATTTACTATCCAGGATTCGCTTCCGAACATTAATACTGGTACAGCCATAATCTTATAAAATTTTAACTTTGTGTCTTTTCGGGTTTTATTTTGTAAAGTTCTATTTACTGTCCCACATACTAATTGGAATTTATTCAGTTCATTTCCAATGTCTCTATCTCTATCATAACTTACATTGCATCCCAGATAATCAAAAATAGATACCTGTTCTAGAATTTTATTTTCTATTACTATCTTTGAACGTACTGGATATTTTCCTTGATGGACTATGACTTTCGATTTCCTTATGGATATCTTTAGATTATATTCTTACCCAATTTGACTCAATGTAGGGTTAAGGATCTGGTATGGACTGTATAAGGGAAGGTACAGTGAGTTCATTTTATGAGGAAACCTCGCACTGCCACATTGCCGCGCTAGCATCTCATTGCATCGCAGTTGTACAAAGCATACAAGCGGTTAGTTGCTTCGGTGTGTTGTAGTGAGACGCTTGTCTGTTGTTGTTGTATGTTACATAAGACAATAATTGAAAATGTATATGGTTGAACAGCGAATTTATTTGGTGGAATGTTACTTATTGAGAAATAACCATAGAGATTTTCTCATAATATCCTGACTGTACCATCCCATTCCAAAATCGTGTCTTTCGAAGTTGATGAAAAAGTGGCGTACAACAGGTTCAGTTTGTGACACACCGAAGAAGCGTGAAAGGCACGTTTCAACAGTAGAGAAACTTGAGGATATTTGGGTGCGGTTAGAAGTAAGTCCTAGAAAATCACTGAAACGTTTGGCGCAGGAAACTAACATATCCAAGGGGTCAGTCCACACAGTGACCAGATTGCTGAAATTTTGACCTTACAAACAAAGGTTTGTGCAGGAACTTAAACCGGCAGATTTTGCCGCAAGAATAAGGTTCTGTAATTGGTTCCTTGAAAGTGTGCATGATGGAAATTTGGATCCACAGCTAATGTTTATGTCTGACGAGGCATGGTTCCATCTTTCGGGACATGTAAAGTCCCAAAATGTGCGCATGTGGAGTACTGAGAACCCGTATATTGTACAGGAAGTGCCTTTGCATCCCATTAAAATAGGGGTTTGATGTGAGGTAAGCGCACGGTGGATAATTGGGCCTATATTTTTTGAAGGGCGTGTAAACTCAGATTTCTATGTGACAACAATGTTGCGTGCATTTCTTAACAAAATGACACAGGAAGAAAAGGATTATGGATATTTTCAACAGAATGGAGCCGCTCATAATTCTATAGGAACTTTACGTGAAGTTTTTGATGAGAGGATAATTAGCACAGGTTTATGGCCCCCTAGATCAGCCGACCTAATGTACTGTGATTATTATCTTTGGGGATACCTAAAGGGAAAAGTTTACCGAAATAATCCTCATACCTTAGAAGAACTTAAGGCCAAAATAACTCGTGCAGTGCAGTGTATTACCGAAGCGGAATTACAGAAAGTGGCAAATAATTTGTTTAAACGATGTGAGGCATATCTTATTGCTGGCGGGGGTCATTTTCAACAGTATCTCAAATAAATGGTGAGTAATAAGCCTCTAAATGTAGGCCTATTTTGATAATAAATCGGTTGAGTTGCTCTATTTTGTAATTGTTTCTAAAGTCTTGATTTGCCGGTAGTAACGGAACACGGTCCCCGCCGGTACAAGCACAACAGCGGGGAAAGTGTGAGCAGGGGCAACGCTGTTAAAAAGTTTCCACATAAAATGGCCTCCCTGTAGAACACTAAATCTTGCCCCTATATTCGAAAACCAAAAATAAAAATGTCAATAGAATTTGAGGTTAGTTTTATTTATTAACTTAAACACTGGAGCTGGTTATTTGTTAGTATACGAACTATGTTGAAATATTAATTTCAGCACTTTGAATTATATATAAGCTTATATGAAAAATAAAAATCACTGTGAAATTATATAGAGATATATATCAAGCACAGTCACTTAAACACAGTTCATACAAAATCTTGATTCATGAATTGATGATGTTCTTCTGAGGTTAGAAGTTGACGAATCCATTGCAATTAGTCAAAACACTTCCAATAAATAGTCTTACCTTGCAGTGAATGATCGTTTCACCATTTAAAATGTTTAAAGTAGTAGACTATATTTGCAGTGAATATTAGCTGTTACATTACAGTTGCCAAAACTTTAAATAATTAAAAATCAGATTTGCAGTGAATAATTATTTCACCAGATTAAAAATTATCAGTGATTAAATTATTAATTATCAGTAATTAAAAATCAGATTTGCAGTGAATAATTATTTCACCACATTTAAATACGTCGAATGTTAGGTTAAGTGCATGAGGTTATTTTTGCACATGGTTGTTCACATTTGTTTAGTGGGACTGACTTAATGCACTTGGGAAACGCAACTGTAGAAGTGTGATTAAACTCCGCACTGAATGCACTTGTTGAAGTTTGAATGTTTGAAGATTGTTGTGTCTGTGTAGCACATGTATGTACCGCGCGTGGGTGATGTAATACGACAAAGAACTTACAGCTCGCAGTCGCGTGGCTGTATTGTGATGAACAAAACCTACATTATTTGAAGTTACTGTGTAGAATTGTAGGTTGCTAGGTGCGAAAAAATGTTTCACCCACTAAACAGAAGAGATATAAGAGAGATCATGATGATCCCTCTTTGTTCCTTTGTCGCAAAAAGTGACAAGAAATTGCGTTCAGTTCTTAAGATGAATTACTGGCGACTGGCCACGAGAATTGCCCGAGGCAATTTTTATACATGTTGATTGCAAAATTGATATAACATAAACAAATTATGTCATCTTAATCTTGATTCAATGAGATATTGCGCAAGAAGACACGTTCGAGCAATGAAAATTAATTGATTATGTCATGTAGCTTTGCCACAATATTTATCATAGGAAATCCCACGAGAGTTGACGAGTTTATCGATAGATTCGCGACTGCGCAGCGGGAGCGAATTTATCTGATGCAACTCGTCAACTCGAGTTGGATTTATTAAGACTATTCGATTCGAGCTGTTTTGGTGTAATCAGTGCTACCACCAGAGCATATAAGACATAGTTAACTTCATTCAATTAAGCTAAAAGCAGAACAGAATAAACGCACACGAACTGGCTTGCACAGAATCGAAATTGTGTTCTTAATCAATGTACATTTCTATTATTTCAATTTCCAAACAAATTATGTTGTATGAAATAATCTGTTTTCGTGTCGCTTAGTGGCACCATCTGACTATTAATCACTGCACACTGATACTTGCGTCTCCAGTAACGACCAGACCATTTTATCCGATAAAATGCCATCCTCGCGATTCCTACAAGAATATTGTAAGATAAACGGCCGTGATTGGTCTATATCCGAGGAATTGCTAAACGTTATTGGTCAATATCAAACACGCGGCGTATGAGTTGAATAGTCATTATAAATTCCCTAAGTGACAAACAAAGGATTTACATTAATTATCTGACCGAACGGTCAATGTATTACAATAACATGAAAATAAGTGATATTAAAGATACACATTATTTTGGTTCATAAATCACTAATTTCAGACTACAAGTTGTAATGAAATTTGAGAAAGTCTAGAATGATTCACTTGAGATGTAATGACGAAAAACTCACAAACTAATGTATAAAAAGTTCTGCATTCATTTGCTGAGCGGTATTTCACCGTCTACTTCATAAATTCATATAGAATTTCTGAATCCCAAGCATAATAAAATTGCGAAATTTATAATTCATTAGATGTTTGCACGATGGGCAGGATTTAGTGTAATTTGTAGCAATATGGTAACACTGAATGAATCGCAGTGCCGCCAAGTGTTAATTTGACAAATGATGGTGGAAACAAATATAGCGCTCTCAGCAGTATACAGCTGCATCAAAGTATCAAAATTACACGAAATAATTCCTTATATGCTCACTAAGACAAACAAAATTACATTAACATTTACTAATTATAGTGACAAATAGTTACACAAGTAGGAAAGACATGTGTTATACCTAGCAGGAAATGCTTAATCTAGCATAAACTTACCTACCTAATTCTTGCAATGGCTGGCATGTTTCAACACTCAACTTATATACTGACCGTTGCAGTTTCTCTTCTCTGTTCTGTATTATTACTATATCATCTGTGTATAAAAGTGTGTTTAAATGTTTATTTCTAATAATTGGTATGCCTGGAGCTATTTCATTCTTCCATTTGTCCATTATATCATCAATATAAATACAGAACAGTGTAGGTGACTCCTATATAAGTGTAATAATCTGAACTGTAACAATATACCTCCATATTTAAGCAGTTCTGCACTTATCCCATCAGGACCACATGCTTTCCTATTTTTCATATCTCTCAAAGCTTTCTGGAGTTCTTCTAGTGTAATTAAATCAATCATTGTGTCATATTCATTTCCCATGTTTTGTTCAATTATACCTCCACTGTACCATAGGCTTTTATAATACTGTTTCCATTGTTCCAAAGCAATTGTATTCATATTTGCTGAGTCCTTCTCTGACTGATTAAGATATTTCATCGTTTTAAAAGCTACAGCCTGTCTGCCGTGAATGTCATTTTCTAAAGTTGCAATGAAACGTTCCCAGTAGTCGCTGTGAGCTTTTCTTGTTATTTGTTTAGGATAGTTTCGTTTTTCTTTATATTCTTCTGTTTTCTTTTGTAGGAAATTCATATATGCTTTCCGTTTCTCTGAGATTGCATTTTTAATATTTTCGTCCCATATTTTTAGATATTTTCTCCTCTTTGTTTTATTTTTCCTTCTATTGCTTCAAGTGCTGCTCTTTCTATACATCCTTTAATACTATTCCATTCTTCTTCTAAATTATTACAAGTTGGTGTTTTCATTAAATAATTTCGTAGTCTAAGCTGATATAGATCTTTAACACTTTCCTGCTGCAAAAGATAAACTTTAAATATTTCTGGAACTTATGGTGTTTTGGTTCTTTCTTTCTTTCTTTCTTTCTTTCTTTCTTTCTTTCTTTCTTTCTTTCTTTCTTTCTTTCATCTTCTTCTTCTTCTTCTTCATCATCTTCTTCTTCTTCCATTTAGCTATTAAAGACACAATTGCAATAACTAAATAGTGATCTGATCCAATGTCACTGCCTCTATGGACTGAAACATCTTGGATTTGATTTCTAATTTTCTCATTTGCAATAATGTAATCAATGAGTGATCGCTGTCCTCTCGCCGCCCATGTAAACTTATGTATATCTTTTTTCCTGAAGAATGTATTTGCTATTTTCATTGCATTGTATGTTGTAAACTGTCTTAACTCTTGCCCATTATTATTAATATGACTTTCGCCAAAAGTTCCAACCACTTCTTTTATTGGATGATTACTAACTCTTGTGTTTAAATCACCGCATAAGTACAAAGTCTGTCTTGTTCACTTTATTCAGTTCTCTCTGCAGATCGTCATAAAACATCTTCGTGTCTTTCTTCTTCCCTTCTTCAGGAGCGTAAACACCTATTATACTTAAAAAGCCTCTTTCAATTTTAAGTTTACATGTGACTATCCTTTCATTTATAAAATTATAACTTACTATTTTGTTCTTCCATCTATTATTTCCCAAAATTGCTACTCCACTACGAGCACACACATTTTGCGGGACACCACTATATATCATTGTATAGTTTTTTAATTCCTTTGTGCCCTTCAGTTTCTTTTTAGTCTCAGTTATTACAGCCATTTCAATACTTTTCATCATCAAGTTCTTCCTCTTTACTACAGTGAGTCTCAGCCAGATTGCACCCGTTTGTCGCGCGCCGTGCTTCTCTTGTGATGACTCAACACTACCCGCGTCGCGGCCAGGTGTGTCCCCGCAGATAAGTCTACAATTCCTGCATAGCCTGCAGTTGAGCATTGTTCTCGTGTTGTACAGACGTGAAAGTGTTATTCTGTAGTTGTCACAACTAAAAGAAAACATTAGAATAGAGATAAACTCAATAATAACGGAAGAACAATTCATGCGTATTAATCGGAATTTCCTATCACGATGCCAAAAATGTGTGGATGTAGGAGGAAGACACTTCCAGCATCTCCTGTAATAAGGTAGGTGCCTATTTTCGTTAATTGAAACTTATTTAATTTATTTTCATTGTCACGCACGGACAAGTCAGTTAACTGCTGGGCAGTTCCTTTGCCGCACACCGGGGATAGGAGCGTCATCTGCGGGGAACCCAAGGCGTGGCGGGTGCTATCTGTCTGAGACTCACTGTAGTTAACCCTCTAACATTCCAGGTAGCTATTCTTACTCTCTCCGTTATACCAAATCGTTTGTCCTTAGCATGCTGTAGTCTTCGTCTTATTAATCCATCCGGCTCACCACTGTGAAGAATTCGAGTATGTATACATTTCCCCAAGTAGGACTACCAAGTATTCTGGTGGAGGGACTGCCTCCTCAAAACCTCCAGACTTATCTGCTCGTGTACAAACCCCTTGAGCAGGGCTGCCTCTTCCATCATTCTGCCGTTGAGGTCTTTACCCCTGTTACCCCGGGCATGGGAATTCCTTCTGGGACTTTTTAGTTTCCCAAGGTTTAAGATTACCTTTCTTGAACGCCCTTCTGGCAACCAAGGTGGTCTGCTTATTTATTTTTTGAAATTAAATTATTTTATTAGGTCATATTTAGGATTTTTGGGTCATATTTATTCAATTTTAAGGGCATATTTGCAGTCATATTTTCGACTTTTTTAGGTCATAAACATCCGAACCCTGATGATGATAATAATAATAATCTAGGAACAATTATGATCAGGGCATGGATTCTAATGACATGTCATCTTTTTATTGATACTGCATAGACATTGCCAACTTGTAGATAAATCCTAATCATGGCCTCTAGTTTATAGAAATACATTATTATTAGGTCATTTTTTGTCATTTTATGCAATTATATATTTTTAGGGCATTTATTTCATTTTCATGTCATTTGCTTCCTTATTTAGTCATTTTCATGTATTTACATTAAGTGTATTAACTTCTCTTTTGTCACTAGCGGTGCTGTCTTTGAAGTGTTGTTTGTTTAATGCAAGAAGGAAAAATTTGGCGTAAAGTGTTGTCATGTCTCAGTCGGAAATGAGAATCAAAGAAACACCAAAATTTTGTATTATATTACTATTGTTATTAGATTGACTTGGCACCAGAGTCTGCCACCTGCTTGGATTTGAGAGTGCAAACTAATGTCTACCCTCAATAAACAACAATATAATCCGGCAGACAACAAAAGGAGATGCCGAATTTTGACTCACCAGTGCCTCAGTGCCAGTTTAAATTTCCGTGAGAAAAGAACATTCACAACATTACAGCTATTTACAGTTTTTACAATTATGAAAAAACTAGTCTATAACTTTGTATGTACAATAATAATTTGTTATAAATAAAATATCAGATTTAGGTCATTTTTTATAATTATTAAGTCATTTTGTTTAAAATTTAGGGTCATTTTATAGGTCTTTTTCAAACAATTTTAGGTCATCAGAATCCGGGCCCTGGTTATGATAATACAAGGATTTTTTTTGGTGTATTTTCCAGTGTATAAAACATGCTTATTTTACCTTTAAAAATACAATGAAGATACAGGCAGAAATGGCAGTAAGAAACAAAACATTAGCGTAGGCCTAACCTAAAAACGAGAAAGAGTTTGAAATGAAAACAAATTATGTACAATGAGAAATGATAAATATAGGCAATGGCCTAGAAGTCAGTCATGTCAGGTGAAGTTTTTAAATATGAGATTTGACAGGTCCTATGAGTCTAATAAAACAATGTCCCTACTATGTGTTAATTAACAGATCAACATTACATCAACACTCTTATGTCCGAGTGCACCATTCTCCGGTTTTCTCAGCTGCTTCGTAACCAGGGTAAAAGTAATATCGGGGTATTCTAAGAAAACCTGAGCACCACTGCTACAATACCGCGGTTTCCAAACGTTCGAATATATCACGGTTACTCTGCTACGAATCCATTCCCATTGATAAATTTTGTGTTGGTTTTTTCCATGGCCGCTACTTTTTGCTCTCTCTCTCTCTGCACGTCTGCCAGTCACGGTCACTCGTCTATAGGCCCAATTTCATTTATTTTTTGCCTTATTTTCAATAATAAATGTTCATAAGGATAAAATGGAATATTATATTGCGTATATATGTCTGACTTTGAATTCAAACACCATAAATACTGTACCAATCGTGAAAATGAGTTTGTTACTCCTACTACTATAACGACCTGGTTTGGTTGAGGGAAGAAAGGAAGGTCATTTCAATTGATGTTACAATACAGTATTTGCAAAGAGATGTACCATCGTTCAATCTTTAAATAGATCCCACTTGCCTGTATATGTTAATAAAATAACATTTATGTTTTAAAGAATTATACTCACGTGTGAAATCCACAGGCAAAGCAACACCACAAAATCTCTGTTCTGAGTTCGACATAGCCTCGCTTTTATCCCTGTAAGACTAATGGAAATTTTAGGTGCAAAGTCATCTACATAGTAATGAAAGGGCTGTTATAATTATGTTCGTGCACTTGCAAGTATGATAAATTGATTACATACCCTATATACAGACACACAGGCTATATCGTGATGTATGCAGCCATCCACTGTAAATTTTGCCTAGGCCCACTGGCTTTCCAAATTTCATTTATTTGTTGACTTATTGTTCAGTAATAAATGTTCATAAAAGTAGTGAAAATGAGTTGGTTACGCCTACTAGCCTACTCGATAGACCTGGTTTGGTTGAGGTAAGAAAGGAAGGTCATTTCAATTGATGTTACAGCACAGTATTTGCAAAGATATGTACCATCGTTCATTCTTCAAATAGATCCCACCTGTCTCTTATTATTCATTATGTTCAATTAGCTTTTGGCCTAGGTATCGAAAATATGATACATTACGCTGATCTCCATCTTGGAAAGAAAACTGCAGTTTTCTCCAGGGTTGTAAAAAAAGCCGGCTAAAATTGAAAAAGACCTGACCAGCGGTTTTTTTCAATTTTAGCCGGCTAAAATCAATTTTTCCTGGTTGGGGGAGGTGGGAGCGGGTTCAAATTTTCTGAGAGAAGTGGAGTTACATTGTTTCTAAAACTGCCAATTCAATTTCTCTTATATCTGTAATAGTATTTAAGATTTGTTACTAGAAGTGTTATGAAAAGCATGTATGAGGCTTGTCCACAAAGGGCCGTTTACAGAAACAAAACAAAATTTAATGGAAGTATTTATTGCAACAGATATAGCAAGTGTTCAGCTATTTTTCAACATATTTGCTACAGGAATTCAGACATTTGTCATACTGTGGGACCAACTTTTGAACACTTGTGTCGTAGAAGTCTGCTGCCTGGGATTTGAACCAGTCTGACAACCATCTCCGCTTCTCTGTCATTTATTGAGGTGTAGGAAAAGATGGAAATCACTGGGAGCGAGGTCCGGGCTGTAGGGTGGATGTTTAACTTGCTGGGAGGTGTTGAAGTCTCTACCCTAAAGCTCGCACCACGCACCCAGAGATTTTAATCTTTTCCTACCCCTCAAGAAATGACAGTGAATGACACAGAATCTTAGAGATTGACAGAGAAACGAAGAAGGTTATCGCACAATGGTTCAAATCTCAGACGGCAGACTTCTATGACAGAAGTGTTCAAAAGCTGGTCCCACGGTATGACAAATGTCTCAATTCCTGTGGCAAATATGTTGAAAAATAGCTGAACACTTGCTATATCTGTTGGCAATAAATATTTCCATGCATTTTTGTTTCGATGGCCCTAGGGAAACTTACTTTGTGGACGCGCCTCACACAAAAGGTAAGTGTCAACATACAATAAGATAAACTGTGTCAACATACAATAAGATAAACTGACTTAACACAATATCTTTGGATTTCAACGTGAAAATGAAGATAGTAAATGTTGTATTTTCAGTTGGCAGTGTGATTAATAGATGATATAGGTAATGAGATAGTCTAACATGAAAGTAATTAAAACTTTTTACTTCAAAGATATTTCTTCAGCAGCCATGCCCTCCTCCTCTATTGGCCTCTCCTTGAAAGTTGCCAAGATCATGCTCCAGCTTGTGACCGCAGATGTTATGGTCCTGGTAAATTTCACAAATCATTAAAGTTTCAAAGTATCTGTGCTACTAACCTTACATCATATACAGCTTCCATAACATTTATTTCACATAAGAGTTTCTTTGTGACCCAGTCCATAGCAGCTACATGTCCTCTTCTTCCGCCAAGTAGAAGAAAGCGACCATTCTGACTGTAGTTCATCCTAGAGAAAAAACAAGATTTCAAGAAGAATAAATTGAAAGATTGTAAAGCAAATTACATCATACCAAGTAATTATACTTTGTGTAGAGCCCATGCAAGCAGATGGGTTCCCTATACAAATCTACATTTCTTGACCAATTTGCACCAAATTTTGTACACATACCCAGTTAAGCCCGGGAAGTAACATGGTCAACAATAAAACTCAAACAAGCTACACCTTCCCTTGAAAATGTATACAATTTCTGAAAATATTATACTG
Organism: Ectobius pallidus; assembly: GCA_964059195.1. NCBI lineage: Eukaryota > Metazoa > Arthropoda > Insecta > Blattodea > Ectobiidae > Ectobius > Ectobius pallidus. The sequence continues at coordinate 33,008,455 of CAXKWD010000009.1, forward strand.
TTTACAGTGTTCACATAGGGCTTTGGGAAGTATATAATACTGAGCTTTAACAACTTCCGATGCTATCGATGCAATACATTTGTGAAAATAATTCTTGAAGAATGATATCCACAAAAATAAAGCAAAATGTGATGCAGCCACATAACTTTCTCTACCCTCGACATGGAACATATTTTCTCATTTCACTTTTAATGTAGAATAAGCGGTCGTATTGCAGGAACAGCTTAAGTGTTTGCCAATGAGTATGCTATATCAGAAGTCGGTAAAAAATCCTATCCACTGATACATTATTCATAGCTGTAGGCTTTGCACTAGCTGAGAAATAGGGATGTTTATCATAGCGTTTAAAAGAAGATAAAATGGGATGGAACATTTTCAGTCCTATGCCCGCAGTATATTATTTCCCAAGTTTTGGGGAAGGAAAGTATGAGTGATATTGAATTTCTTTTTTATTTCAGCCCCGAAACGGTTTTATGGTAATATGAGAGTGACAAAATTTTCCGTCAAGACAATACAATCTTATATAACCGGAATTTCTGTTTCTTCTTATTTCAACCCCTCCCAGGCATGGAGTGTAGAAGCAATGGAATGCAACATTCGACATCCTGTATGAGCCATAAAAAGCCATATCTAGTGTTTTCTGAGGGAATGGTTTGTGTGTGATAAGTCGTTCTTCCTCATTTCAAATTCTACAAACATAATAAGGACCTAGAGTTCGAAAATCGGAAGTCTTTCATACGTTAATTTCAAATTACAAAATACAAAACCTGGGCGACAGGCTTTTTCAGCTAGTCTAATATACAGGGAGGCCATTTTATGCGGAAACTTTTTAACAGCGTTGCCCCTGCTCACACTTTCCCCGCTGTTGTGCTTGCATCGGCGGGGACTGTGTTCCGTTACTACTGGCAAATCAGCAAATCAAGACTTTAGAAACAATACAAAATAAAGTAACTCAACCAATTTATTATCAAAATAGGCCTACACGTAGAGGCTTATTACTCACCATTTTGTAGGGATGGTACAGTCAGGATATTTATGAGAAAATCTCCGAACGCACCTTCTATGGTTATTTCTCAATAAGTAACATTCCACCAAATAAAGTCGCTGTTCAACCATATACATTTTCGATTACTGTCTTATGTAACACACGACAACAACAGACAAGCGTCTCACTACAACACACTGAAGCAACTAACCGCTTGTATGCTTTGTACAACTGCGATGCAATGAGATGCTAGCGTGGCAATGTGGCAATGCGAGGTTTCCTCATAAAATGGACTCACTGTATAAAATCGAAAGTGAGTATTTATGTGGATTTGTGGGTATGTATGTTCCCTATAAAAATCTACATTTCTTGATCAATTTGCACGAAATTTTGCACACATACCCAGTTCAGCCCGGAAAGTAATGCGGTCAACATTAAAATTCAAACAAACAACTCCTTCCCTTGAAAATATATATAATTTCTGAGAATATTATACTGAAAAAATGAAATGAAATGCAATTCAGTTCACATGACAACAGTGTACTGTTTACAGTCTTCACATAGGGCTTGGAATTACATAATACTGGGCTTTAACAAATTCTGATGCTATCGTTGTAATACATGGGTGAAAATAATTAATGAAGGATGAAATAATGCACAATGTGATGCAGTCACATAACTTTCTCTACCCTCGACAGGTAAAATATCATTTTCTCACTTCACATTTTGATGTAGAATAAGAGGTCGTATTGCAAGGACAGTTTAAGTGTGTGCCAATGAGTATGCTGTGGCAGAAGTCAGTAAAAAATCCTATCCAATGATACATTATTCATAGCTGTAGGCTTAGTATTAGTTGAGAAATAAGGATGTTTATCATAGGCCCTAAGCATCTAAAAGAAGGCAAAACAGGATGGAACATTTTCAGTCCTATACCTGCAGTATATTATGTCCCAGATTTTTGTGGAGGAAAGTATGAAAGTGATATTGAATTTCTTTTTTATTTCAGCCCAAAAACGATTGTATGGTAACATGAGAGTGACAAATAAAATTTTCCATGTAAAGATAATACAAACTTATATAACCGGAATTTCTGTTTCTTATTTCAACCCCTTCGAGGCATGGTGTGTATAAGAAACAGAATGGAACATTTGACATCCTGGATGAGCCATAAAAAGCTATATCTATAGTTTTTTGAGGGAATAGTTTGAGTGTGATAAGGTTTTCTTCCTCATTTCAAATTCTACATACATATTATATAAGGACCTAGAGTTCGAAAATCGGAAGTCTTTCATAAGTTAATTTCAAATTACAAAATACGAAACCCGGGCACGCCGGGCCTTTTATGCTAGTTACCATAATATAGAGCCACATGGCCGACTGGCTGACTGACTGACTCACTCACTCACTTGAAATTTGGTACACATATAGCTTTAGGCTGTAAACCACAGGAAAATTCCAAAAGTTATTTTTTTTAATTTTTAGCCCTAAAAACCCCCGAAAAAGGGCTCGGTTTACATGGCAACGGTATTATCAAACAGTGTTCACATAGGGCTCTGAAAGGTAATAGCCAATACAGCAGACTAAATACACACACTCTATCTCCCATAGATCTTCTTAAAAAGCTTTCCCGAGAACCTCCCGGAGCCCCCAATGAGCATAGCGAGTCTAATATATAAAATCAAAAGTGTGTATGTAGTTATGTGGGTATGTATGTTCCCTAAACAAATCTACATGCTTTGACCAATTTGCACAAAATTTTGCACACATACCCAATTTAACGGGGAAAGTTAGCCTAGTCAACATTAAAATTCAATCAAACCATCCCTTTCCTTGAAAAATTATATAATTTCTGAGAATATTATACTGAATTAATCAAAATGCAATTCAGTTCTCATGACACAATGTATTGTTTGCAGTGTTCACATAAGGTTGTGGAAGTTGCAAGTAACTGGGCTTGACAAATTATAGAGGCTATTAAATGAATAATGAAGAATGAAATCCATGAAAATAATGCACAATGTGATGCAGTCACATAACTTTCTCTACCCTGGACATTTAGAATATAATTTTCTCACTTCACATTTTGATGTGGAATAAGAGCTCGTATTGCTGGGACAGCTAAATCCAGTTGTCTCAGCCTGAGTGTGTGCCGAATATGCTATATCAGAAGTCGGTAAAAAATCCTATCCACTGATATGTTATTCATAGCTGTAAGCTTTGTATTAGTTGAGAAATATGGATATTTATCATAGGCCCAAAGCATGTAAAAGGAGACAAAATCAGATGGAACATATTTAGTTTTATATGCACAGTAAATTATTATATCCCAGGGTTTTGGAGAGGAAAATAAGAAAGTGATATTGAATTTCTTTTTGATTTCAGCCCCGAAACAGTTGTATGGTAACATGAGTGTGAGAAATAACTTAAAATATTCCATGAAGGTCTAATTTTATGTTACCAGAATTTGTGTCTCTTCTTATTTCAACTGCTCCCAGGCATGGTGTGTAGAAGCAATGGGGTGAAAAATTCTATGTCCTCTATGAAGCATAAAAAGCCATATCAAGCTTTTTATGAGGGAATAGTTTGAGTGTCATAAGTTGTTTTATATAAGTCGTTTCAAATTCTAAATAGGCCTACCTATTGGAATTTGAAAATTCGAAGTCCTTCGTAAGTTAATTTCGAATTACAAAATACAATACCCAGATGATGTCAAGCCTTTTAAGCTAGTTATACTGAATATAAAAATTACTAACATAATTTAACACAAAAAAATAATCCAACAGATGTCTAAATAAAAACAGAGCAGCTTTACGAAGCTAGGAAAATCTTGATTAATTTCTTTTTCCCCAGTCTGTCAGGTTTATGGGTACAGGTGTCAGTAAATTATGGTTTATTAGGGAGTCCATAAATAAAATGTTTAAATATTTTGGTATTTAATGGAAAAGAGGCTTGCTAGTACCCCAGTAAGAAATATAATGTACTTACCCACTGTCTCATTCAATCTGATAGCTTTAGAGCCTGGAATAATTACCAATCACTCATAACTAGGGCAAGGCATTTGATGATTTTGCATCTTCTTTACATGAAAGTTAAAATATAGCTCCAATATATACAAATGTGTCTCATGAAATAATTGATTAAATAAGGGCAATTTGTTTTTGCATTTTTTTTTTTGCTTTATTTTGCATTTTTCATCATTTTCAAGAGATAGGTCATTTTTTGGCAATTTTAGGTCATTTTAGGCATTTTTAGGTATTTTAGGTCACGTCTCAGTGGATGTAGAGAGGAGCTTTTCCATATAGAAATCGTTACTTTCGGACAACAGAAACTGTTTTTATTTGAGAATATCCGCCAAGTGTTCATAGTTATTTCTGATTCAGGTTTATTATAAGCACCATAGCAGTCTGTCTTGTAGCAATAAAGAATTACTTTTTCTTTCTTTTTAAACGGCAGAAAGATTTTTTTTTCGCTAAGAGTGTCCAAGTAGTGTAGATCTATTTACATTTTTAGTAATAAAATAAGTGTGTTTTATATTGTAAATTCATAATATATATAATTCATTGCCATCCGTTAAATCACTTTTAGCAATTAGTTACTTCAAAAAGAAACTAAATATACGCCAAAGTAATAATGGAAAATTCATTGGTAATTTTTTTAATTTTTGTGACATTTTTTCATGATTTTTAGGTCATAAATGCATTTTTTCATTATTTTATGGTCATTAAATGGCTTGCCCTACTCATTACCATTCAAGATATAAAGGTGGTACTTAATTTATAATAAGATTCAAATATTTCACTAAACTTTCTGGATTGAAGTTTTTCCAGGTCACAAAAAGAAAAAAATTGTTGCATAGTGAAATTCACTTAACCTTCCATGAATTTTGCGTTAATTGGTAATATTTATAAAATGAAACGCTTTGTGCCCGCTTTTCTAAGGCTCTGTCTTAACCATGGGTAGGGTGGCTCCATGTAGATTATTTTTGCACTAATTTCAAAGGTTCAAGCTTGTCTATAGCCTTGCTTCACGCTGTGCTTTGGTCGAGTGTCAGCGCCAATTGATCAGTACTGGAGAAATCTTCAACTTTCCTCCATAACAAGCGGGGAGGCGAATTGCTGAGGCTTTAAGGGCTTACTAGCGGGCTATGTTATAACAGAAGAAGATACAAAACTGGTATAAACAGGTGGTGAATCCACCAGATAATGCACCCATTGTTAAATTAATTACAGTAAAGTAACCCGGCTGTATGTACTCTCACCTGTAAGGACCAAAATCCCTGAGATCCAGTTGGAAGTGCTTAGACGCACTTGTGATATCCACTGAATCTGCAATGTCCCTCTGTGTGAACTGAGTGGTGAGTTCTCCTTCATCAGGAATTAGAAATCTGTAAATCAAAGCAAATTACAAATTATATTTCACAGAAGAGATTTATTTTATATTATTGTATCGTAATATCGTATCTGCCTCCGTGGGTGAGTCGGTAGCATGCCTGCCTTCCACTCCGGCGGCCCGGGTTCGATTCCCAGCCGGGTTCAGGACTGGGTGTGTGTCTTTAGGTTTAAGTAGGTAGGGGACTGGCGCACCCCGGTAACAAATACGCTGAGAATATCCCCTTACGGGATCACCAGGGGTTGCTCGCGAACCTGAGGAATAACTTTAATATAATATAATATAGAGGGATAATAATAATAATAATAATAATAATGGAGAACAAGTCATGTAAGCTTTACTGGGACACCGGTGTGGTGACAGACAAAACAATCAACCATAACAGACCAGATATTATACTGGTCAACAAGAAAACAGGGACAACGTTTATTGTAGACATTGCAGTACCTAACGACATCAACATCGACAGGAAGCACCATGAAAAGATCTGCAAGTATAAAGAGCTCGCAGAGGAGGTCAAGAGGTTCTGGAAGGCTAAGCTAGTACGAATAGTCCCTGTGATCCTGTCGGTCAATGGTCTCGTCCCCTACACACTTCGCAAGAGTCTGCAAGAACGGGATCTTCCACCGAACACCTACAAAAGCATGCAGCATTCTGTCATCCTATCTACATGCAACATTGTGCGATCGTTCCTGTCGCAAGAATGAAGACATTAATTGAACTCTTGTATTATAATTATATGTAAATGTTTTATATTATTGTGAGGCACTTGGTGCATCCCGTGCCCTGTTACTACCCATATGTGATGTGGAGAAATGTAATAAATAATAATAATAATAATAATAGTAGTTTATTCATCCAATGATCAAAATACATTGATATAAGACACGTCAAGTCTGTACAATACAGAACTTACAATTTTCCTCACACACACATGCACACTCATACAAAGTTTTTGATTATGATAGCTTTCTATGGTATATAAATGTATTACAATATAAGAGTATAATAGAGACGGGTCAAATACCAGTTTTTGTCAATAAACGATACCAATATAATATATTCTTTGTGTTGATAGGCCTACTTGATACTCTGCTACTTTCATTCTTAAAATGAAATACTACAATAAATACTTTCTAAATAAAATATTACGGTATTTATTAAAGGCATTCTATGATTAATATTTCAATGCTTCAATGTTGATTGCATTGAATTATTGGTGAATTCATGGTGAAAGTTGCTTTTTACAGTTATTGTACAATCTTCAAAAAAATTACAGACAAAATAGGTTTCAGATATTAAGTCTAACACTTCAAAATTTAAGATTCGATAAGTTTATAACAATATTACCCTCAGATATACGGAAATTTCTGCTTCAGATATACTGGTACCAGAAAATCTGCAGAAATTTGAAAGTAAATGGGATCAATAGAGCTATAAATAAGCCCAAATTTTGTGCTATGCCTGCTATCTGGTATTTTCAGATTTATCAAAGGAGTCATCGAAATTGAGCTGGAGCCCCACAATTTCAACAGAGATGGAGACCTTGGCATTAACCCAGCATGGAACCAGTGTCTGAAACAGCTAAGAGACAGGAGAGCGACATTGGCCCTAAAAAAGACCAATGGAGGTGGCACTGTTTCCTGATTGGTTGACTCCTTCCAACTTGGAAGTAGTTTACATATGGCCCCCTCTGAGGGACCACTCCACACTTCTCATCTAGTCTTCCACACAACTCATCTTGCCAGTACCCCTGAGGATGGAGGTAGCATTTGCCTTTGAAACGTCGGAGGAAATTGATCTTCAAACCTGGCTGTCATCCCGAGAAGCCTTCTTTCATATGCTTCGCCAGGAAAACCTCAAATCATACACTTCCTCCATTATTTACTGATCTTTTATGGTCCTCTGGCCCAGAGTTAGATCATGATCTTACTGGTGTGTCATCATTCCTCGTTGTTATCCTGCGATGAGAACACATAGCACATCCATAAGTGCTCTCCCCTTCCTTCTAGTACAATGTAGCTTCAACATCTGTCCCTTAATAAATTTCTGGTTGGCGGCCCTTGCACAACGAAAAACTGGTAGATTGTATGGCTGTTTTACAAAAAATAATGAATGATTCCTTGTCTGTCTTGTGTATGGAATTCATAGTCCTGAGTTCTCTAGAACTGATTAACAATTTATATTACCTCGGAAAACATTAACTACGAAATTTGCATCGGATGACATGCGTCTATCGTGCAGTGTCTCTAGAAAATCGAGGATTTGCCTACAGTGCAGGTCTTGATTTTGGAAGAAGTTTCTACGTATTAATGAGCAGCCATTTCATAATTGAGGATGGGACATTCTAGCATGTTATGAAAACTATTTTTGTGTATTAGATATCATAAATAATCAATAATAAACTAGAATTTGTAGTTCTTCACATTCTGTACACATGTACACTACATGCAAAGCATTATTTAAATTTGTTTTTCAAAATCTATTAAGGGTGGGAAATAATTTGGGCAATGATTTTAATGATGCACAGAAACAGTTCATCTGCTGTTCTGCTATTACTGTTAGGGTCTTGATGTTGTTATTAATGAAGATATGAGGGATTAAATACAAATTATAAACTGTTTCCAGATTGACAGAACGTTTATTTAACTCATCAATAATAATTTAGTAAAACTATCAATATTACTGGTGGGACAAAAAGTCGGTTTGTTATTTTACATAATAATTAACCACACATACTTTTTTAAGTTAATCTCGAAATGCTGTGCAAAAATTTTCACTAGAGTCATAGGCTCTGTGATGATAGAATTGTTTACTTTTAGTTGATGAAGATGATGATAATAACAACAACAATCTATAGTTTTAATGAATAGCCACTTTTCAAAGAAAAATTACAATAACCATTGTCTTGCTTTACAATTTGTAACAATTAAGTTTTTTCAGTAGGCAATAACAACACGTCTCAGTAGTCAGTTTTGATTCTTTTTCGATTGTGTAGATGGCCATTCTATAATAATATGTCAAAGTTAAGCCAGTATTACACTCTAGAATTTGTGCTAAGTTACAAATAAATATATGGTATTTATATTTTATTTATTTCTTACTTATCATTACAGAATTTCTATACCTCTATTTCATTTCCTACCTATTTTACATTAATTACTAATATTGTCTGCCGATTGTGACACATATTCGATATTTTGAATATTATGTCATAATACTTAAGGTTCAGGTGGACTAAATAAGACATAATTTGATGTAAAAATAAATTCTTGTGGCATTCTCATGGGTCAGTATCATGCCACTCTTAGGCTGGTGACACTGTCTTAACATTAATAAGGTATAATTTTATTCTTTCATTAGGGTATGTTCTGGTTTGTAATCAATAATCACACTTTCCTAACCTTTTCTGACCCAAATTTGTATATTTTTTGTTTTTCGTAATAAAAAGTAGACAATTATTAGCCACTTATATTTTTAAAAGCCAAATTTAATCACTATTTACCAAAACAATTTTATTGGCTATTTCTGTTTAAAAAAGTAACCACAATTGTGAAAAACCGCCACACCTGGCAACCCTGATTTACATAGCACACATTCTTTAATCGTTCTGTTGCTGGCAAAAAGAAACCAACATAAAGCAGTAATATAAACCTTACGTTTATTGTTGCGCTTATGTTACTCCATGCATGTTAAATGCTTGTTAGATAATATTGTTATGCATATTGGTGATACTGTTATATTAAAAAACGGCATTATGAAGAATCCCACCTGGGGAGTGCAAGACCTTATCGTTGGTGGTGGGGTTTGCGTACCTTGATGACCCTTTGAGCTATGCCGGCGGTAGCAAAGCTACTGGTAGGGCCTCCCTTGCCGGACAGGTCAAAGGCAAGAGGTCAGACGAAGGAGCACTCCAGAAGAGGAAGTTCAATGGCTTTGTAGGCGGAAGAAGAGTTTATCTCTCAATGGCGAAGGAGGCAGAGGAGACGACCTCAAGATAGGGAGCTGCTGCCTTGCAGGATGGGAGTTGGATCTCCAAAGGCTAGGGGAAGGAAACCTCGAGTACAAATTACCTGGTCCTCCAGGTTGGGGGTTGCGCAGGCAGTGGCGGCCGGTGACAAAAACATTGTGTGTGCTACAGTATGAAAATCCAAAAAATAAAACGTCACATGCCATTCACCTATGTCAAAAAATGATGTCCATGCAATTCCATGTGTTCCCGCACAACAGTGTCCAAATTCGAACGAAATCTATCATCCTAAGAAGATGCAAGGATTTTCAGATTGTTCGGTTTCGTCGTGACCTTTCAAAGCAAGTCCAAAAGCCCCACAGAACTTAATGCAATCAATAATTTTTGAAAGTATGTACCTGTTTTTTTCCACTTGTTGTGTTACAATTTTTCATCGTGAAATGCCTGGCTTAACTGTGCTCGAATATTCACACTGCCTAGAGAACTAAGATTCAGTACATTATGCATGTGCTTAATGTTGTCTTTATGTTGTTTTGTCAACTTACTAAGGTGCCCTACATCTGTTACTCCCGTTCTGCTCCACGAATTGGAATCACTATTGCCAAACAGAAGACAAGGAAAACAGAAGAGAGCATTTCTAATTTCGCAACCGCATATCCAACTGTTTTCATACACCGTCCTATGAAATTTTCTGTTGTAGATGCAGTTTTTCTGCCTTTCGCTTTTTGGTTCATAATCAAATTGGGTGTGGGCCTTCCTAAATGTTTTACCTCATTTTTTTCTTCCATACTCCTTCTAGAGAAGGGATAAGTAATTAAACTATCTACTGTATTCATTTTTCACAGTCACAGCAATAACTCTGAACATGAACACACACGCACCACGAAATATACTTAATACCTTTCCACTATCGGTTCTGTCCTGTTAAGTTGTTAACAGTTCGCACTTCGCACAGAAACTAGAATACAGTTTCAAAATTGAGAGGGTGTCTGGTCACTGTGTCCCCAGACATAAAATTGTACTAACTTAGCCTTCGTCAGTCGCTGAGCTGTCGTGCGCGTTAAATTAACTTCCCTTGGCGCTAAAAATTAATCCTTATACAGCGTTACTGCCATTAAATAATATTTTATTACAATATTTGTGAGTAGTTTTTCAGCATTCAGTTTCTTCTTTAAAGTTCTTGCAATTCAACTCCACTGTGTAATCTATAGAGGAAAATTTATCCTGGGTGGGAATGGGACCTTGGTTTTAGCTTTGTACGTAAATACATACAAAGCTAAAACCCAGCTATTTATATGTAGGCCTACTCATTGAATTAAGCTAACAAATCTATGAGGCTAATATTAAGTATAGAGTTAGCTCTTAAAGATAAGCTGTCTCATATTTTCATAAAATTTAATGTCAAGCCACGGTATCCTGAATTGCTACTAATTTCGTATTAAAACAATCGATTACATTGTAGAAACCAACCTGGTTTCTATCGATTTGAACTCTATTAAAACTGCACGTCAAGAAAAGCCGCCATCAATAAGATGTGTTACCAAGAACTGTTTCTACTTGCAAAACAACCTTCAAAATATCCACCCCAACTGCCAAACAAGAGGTCATCAACTCACCACCCCCAAACAACCAGTTTCTTGTGAGGCATGCAGCATACCTATAGGGGGCCAGGTTCTACTAGATTCATAGCTCCAACAAGGCGGTTTTCATGCTAACAGCAGCAAATATACACTTCGCCTCAGGGCACTTTCCAGGCCTCGGTCATCAAGCAGAGCAGTGCTACTGGGGGACAGAGCACACTGCAGTATAATGCTTAGCAACTCAAGCTGACCGCCTGACGTTGTGAGGGATAGCGCACGGTTGGAAATCTAAGATGAACAAAATTTTATAAACGTATTTTTAACAGAATATTGGCAATTTTTTTAAACTAATCAACAGTACTTTATTTAATGAATTGAACAGTGTGCTATAGCACAGTAGCACATTAACACCGGCCGCCCCTGGGCAAAGGGCTGACAACCCTTCCTTGTTAAACATTAAGTTGCGAATCCTCAACAATTAAAGCTGAACGGATTTTTGGAAGAAGGGGTGGCAAACGGAATAAGGACATATGAGTTGACACATGGAACGTACTTAGTTTGTACAGAACTGGCGCTATCAAAGTGTTGGAGAAAGACCAATTAACAAATTACAAAACAGACATAGTGGCAGTGCAAGAGAAGAGATGGGTAGAACATGGGTATCCCCCGATAAAGAAACATGCAACCAAATTGATCATATAATAATAGAGGCACGGCGTAAAACAAAACTGATCGATACAAGAGCCCACCGAGGGGCAAATGTAGATTCAGACCACTACCTTGTAATTGCTATCATAAGAGCACGATTTAATAGATCTAAATATAACAAGCAAAAAGTCCAGTGAACAGAAAGATATAATATAGAACAGAAAAAGGAGGATTTTCGAAAAGAACTAGAGAACAGAATGCAAGGACTGGAATTAAATGGAAATGAAGAGAAAGAAAGTAGTCATGAATACTGGGAGGAAATGGGAAAAAATATGAGAGAGACAGCAGAGAATATACTAGGGAAGTTCAGAAACCACAAGCAAAAATCAGATTGGTTTGATGAAGAGCGCAAACAGGCCACATACTCCAAAAATGAAGCTTACAAAATCATGATCCAAGGACCAAGAACAAGAGGGAAAGAAAACGAGTACAAAGAAAAAAGGAGAATTGAGAAGCAAATACACAAAAAGAAAAAGAGGACAATTGGGAAAATGAATGAATCGAGAATGCAGAGCAACATAAGGCAAGGCAGTTTTATATAAATGTAAAAGATTAGCAAAACATTTTTAACCCAATATCAGCAAGTTGTAGAGATGAGATTGGTAACATACTCTCTGATACACAAGAAATACTGTCTTGCTGGACAAGGCATTTTAAGAGTATTTTAGCGGAAGATCAAGAAGAAGAAGGAAGATTTGTACTAGAGAGGGGATACGAGGAAGAAGAGGAACCTCCACGGCCATAGAAATACAGTGAGTCCATTTTATGAGGAAACCTTGCATCACTGCCGCATTGCCGTGCTAGCATTGTACAAAGCATAGACCCTACAAGCGGTTAGTTGCTTCGGTGTCTTGTAGTGAGACGCTTGTCTATTGTTGTGTGTTACGTAAGACAATAATCGAAAATGTATACGGTTGAACAGCGAATTTATTTGGTGGAATGTTACTTATTGAGAAATAACCATAGAAGGCGCGTTCGGAGATTTTCTCGTAAATATCCTGACTGTACCATCTCAGTATCTCAAATAAATGGTGAGTAATAAGTCTCTACATGTAGGCCTATTTTGATAATAAATTGGTTGAGTTATTCTATTTTGTATTGTTTCTAAAGTCTTGATTTGCCGATTTGCCGGTAGTAATGGAACACGGTCCCGGCCGGTGCAAGCGCAACAGCGGGGAAAGTGTGAGCAGGGGCAACGCTGTTAAAAAGTTTCCGCATAAAATGGATTCCCTGTAGAAACTGAAGATACGAAAAACAATAAAGCAGCATGAACAGACAGTCTGCAAGCAGAACTCTTCAAACAAAGGATGAAGGAAATGATGAGCATAATATGGAGAACTGAGAAAGTACCAATGGCATGGAGGAAGGGGTAATATATCCAATATACAAGAAGGGAGATAGGCTCATATGTGCAAACTATAGAGGCATTACATTATTAAACATTGCTTATAAGATCTTTGCGAAAGTATTAAATAATAGACTGAAGCCCTATGTTGTGAAAAATATTGGGACATATCAGAGTGGATTCATGCCAGGGAAGTCAACACTCAACCAGATTTTTGCAATAAGGCAGATACTGGAAACGTGCAATGAATATATAACGTAGGACTACATTTTCTGTTCTTAGATTTTAAAGCAGCTTACGATAGTCTCAACAGAAATGAACTGTACAAGACAATACTTGAATTCCAAGTACCAGGGAAGCTGATAAGACTGATAATGGCAACAATGGAGGGTAATAAATGTAGAGTAAAAGTGAACGCAGAACTGTCAGAAACTTTTGACATTAATAAGGGATTAAGACAGGGAGATCCCTTAGCCTGCCTGTTATTTAATGTCATTTTAGAAAAGGTAGTAAGAACAACTGGAATATAAACAACAAACACTATTTTTTATAGAACATCACAGATTTTGGCATTCACTGACGACGCAATAATCATTAGTAGAAATATTATGTCTGAGAAATGAATTCGAGAGACTGAGTGAGATTGCAGAACAAATGGGATTAGTGGTCAACCAAGAGAAAACAAAATACATGTTTAGTGGATGCTCCAGAATTTCAATACCAAGTGAGCTCAATATACAGGAATTTACGTTTGGAAGGGTCAAATCATTTAAATACTTGGGTTCAGAATTAACAGACAATAATAGCATAAATAGTGAACTAAGTGCCAGATTGATAGTAGCTAACAAGAGCTATTTTGGATTAGCAAACCTGTTAAAAGCAAAGAACATCCCTTGCAGGATTAAAATTAAAATCTATAAAACTATAATAAGACCAGTGTGGATATATGGTACAGAAACCTGGACCCTGACAAAAAGAGAAGAATATTCTCTGGGATCCTTCGAAAGGAAGATCCTGAGACAAATATATGGGGCGGTAAAAGAGGGAGGAGTATGGTATAGAAGGTTCAACTATGAAATATATCAGCTATTCAAAGAACCAGATATAGTTGCCATAATGAAAGCAGGAAGAATAAGATGGTTTGGTCATCTCATGAGAATGAGCGAAGACGAATTAGCCAAGAAACTACTGTTCAACAAAACTGGAGGAACAAGGAAGAAAGGAAGACCCAAGCACAGATGGTTTGATAGTGTAACAGACAACCTGGTGGCATTGGGAGTGAGAAACTGGAGGAGAAAAGCACAGGAAAGGCAGACATGGAAAATAATTGTAGAGGCCCATAGGCTATAAGGCTGTAGTGCGGTAGTGATGATGATTATGAAGAAACATAAGTGCAAGTTTCTGGTAATTGCATTAGGGATTACAGAGAATGTAAAATACTTTAGGGGGTCAAGGGAAGATAGTGCTAACCCTCGTTTTGTAAAAGTTGACATTATTACACTATCTGTATTTTTTCTTAGTCACTATTTATTTCAATGTTTCTGAGCAGAGACTAATTCTGTCAAGAAGCCTTGTCAGTAACGGAAAAAAAAATTAAATTAAAAAATAAATAAATAAAATTTGCAGGAAAAAATTTGAGCAAACTTTAAAAATGTAACATCTCAAAATGAGATTTGGTGGGTTAGCACTATCTTCTCCCGACCCCTTCAATTATAGTTTGTTTGAACTTCAAATTATGCTGTATACAGTAATATACACTAGTTTGACAAGCACAAAAATACAGTAGGCTTATAAACAAACTTAACTACATTATTACCTCTTACAGTTGAGAAAGATATCTTGAAAGACTCATCGAATTGTTATTGCAATAAAGCTTTATTTTCGGTCATACTCATTAATGATATTCATTTTCTCAATGCCTCTTTCTTCCTTTCCTGCCAAAACACTGTAAACCTCGCAATCACTTCATTTACTACTGATGATTTCTATAACAATCAATCTCTATTTTCGCTCAGGTTACCTACATCCCAACAACCTGTTTTTCTGTTTGTAGTAGTGAGAATAAAAATACCGTTCTTGGGCATAAACACTTTACAGTGGCTCTTATTTTTCTGTAATACAAAATGTGTGCATTCCTTTGTCTCTCCAGCACCTAAGATAAAACTGCATTGTCTCAATAATGCATTCCTGGAACACTCTTGCTATATACAAGAGCTATTTTTTTCAAAGTCCGATTGGTTGTGCAAGAAAACCACAATGAAAATCAAAACTGTTTTCTTTGGAACATTTAGATACAAGTTCCAGCTACTCCTCTACATAGTTGTCGCTCTGATTGAGACAATTGAGAGAATGAGTAATGTGTTTGGTCAAACTTTCAGGAATAACAGCAAAGTGCAGAAATGGTGAAGGAACTTCAAAGCAGGACATACAGACATTCATGATGCAGGCTGCCAGGGAGGGCAGCAAATGTCAACCGATGATCTTGTTCTGGAATTGTACACAATACTCATTTGTCAATGAATTTCGGCTGCATTGCACCCCTCAGCATGCAGAAATCAAATGACAGCACGCACTTCACACTTGGCAGGAGACTATTGTTCGAGACATGTTTACATTGGTACCACCCTATGACAAATGTCTCAATCGGAGCTGCTACTATGTAAAGAAGTAGCTGGAAGGTGTACCTTTCTAAATGTTAAAGAAATAAAACAGTTGATTTTTCACTGTGGTTTTCATTTCGTGACCAAATGGACCTTGCAAAAAATATAGCCCTCGTACCTTAACAAATCTATCCTACAAGGTTACTGAGAGATGACTTACCTGCTCTGTTTCCTGGAAGACGTTTCTTATGGCATGTTTCAGACAAATGAGTGTCTTAATCAGAGTTTCTTTCTGCTAAAAACTAAGATATCTAAGCTCTTAACGCAGGAAAACATTTTAAATGAGAGCCTATGGTATTAGCTGGGAATTTTTTGCAAAGTTTCATATAAGGAAATTCAAGGGACTGGAGAAAAAAGAGCCTAATAGGCAGAAAAGTGCATTAAGCAAGAGTGTATTAGTATTTAGTGTATAATGATAAGTTCGGCAAGGCATTTGATGATTTTGCATCTTTTTTATATGAAGGCTAAAAGAATATATATAAATGTGTTTCATGAAATAATTGATTAATTAAGGGCAATATGTTTTTGCATTTTTCATCATTTTCAATAGACAGGTCATTTTTGGGCAATTTTTAGGTCATTTTTGCATTTTTAGGTCATTTTTGGCATTTTAGGCCATGTTTCAGTGAAGGTAGAGAGGAGATTTTTCCAAATTGTTACTTTGTTACTACAAATTGTTACTTTCAGACAACAGACAATCATTTTTATTTGAGAATCTCCACCAAGTGTTAATAGTTAATTTTAATTCAGGTTTATTGTAAACAACATAGCAGTTTGTCTAGTAGCAATAAAGAATTATTTTTTTCTTTCTTTTTAAATGGCACAGGGGAAATCTGATGGGCATGTCAGTTCAGAAATATTTTTTTTTTCGCTAAGGGTGTCCAAGTACAGTGAGTCCCACGCAAGAGTTGGCTAATGATGCAGGTTTCTGCGTCGCGGCGGGCACAGCTCCAACTCCCGAGCGATCGGGTGAAATATCTATGCAAATAAAGCCGCGATTGGTGTAATCATTCAGGTTCTCGCATTTACAGTTAAAATTACAATGAAAATAACCATGAACATCATCACAAGAGATGTTGGAAATGTTCTCCTCTTGCATCCACACAATACTGGCATCTTTTTAGGAAATTTTCTTTCACACGCTATAGCGGTTCAAGCGCCCTAGAGATAAATTAATAAGCATAATTAATGTATTTTAATATCATGATTTTTATATAACTTTTATTTAAAGGGGAACTGAACTAAAAAGTTACATATATATTTTATTTACAAATGAGTAAGAGCTCTGATTGTGTATTACTATGGCGAAAATAAAAACTCGATCCAACTTACAGTTTCCGAGTTGTAGCGCTCTATAGCAGCGCTCGTGAAGTCACCTGGCTAGCTCGGGTCGGACAGGGAGCATTACACACGGAACAGCCCCAACACAACATAATATTAGTTTTATTGTTGCACTCTTTATTGTTGAGTATCCACTGTTAGAGATGTGTGTTCATTAACATCATTGACAGTTTTCTTTACAATATTTTGCCTCCACTCAAATGTTCTCTTGTCGTAGTTTCTCGTATAAACCCAATCTCCACATGATTTAGAAAATTCCACCGAACCGCCCACGACTCTTTTTCCTTGATGGAAGTTGTGGTCAAGAGCTGCTATCATTGACCGTATGCCTTCAAATGAAAAATGGGTTCTTTTTGGTACATATTTAAGACGTTCGCTATGATAGGATTCAAGACTTCCTGTGTGACAAAAATGATTGAGATGCATAATATAATTTAAAAATCTGGTATTCATAATGATGTTATGTAGGTCATGGCAGTCTTTTGAATGCTTACTGAGCCATTTAGTAGGCCTATTTTTAATTTTATCACCACTTAGCACATCGTGAGCACATGAATGGTATTTCTAATTACCTTCCTAATGTGATTGAGAATTGAGTTAAATTTCTCCTTTAGCAAGTATACTGTCATTCTCACTCATAGACGATGCCCACCATAAATGATTATAAATTGATTGTTTACATTCATGAAAGAAGCAGGATTTCGGAAAATTGTTAATCTTATTCATTAGAGATTTAGCAAGGTGCCAAACATCAAATTCATGGTGTATGTGTGAAAATTTGTTTTTCATTAATGCTCTAATGCCTGTTTGTCTGTCCGTTAGGAACAATTTAATAGGGAGTTTCTCATTCATTGTGCTTATTATTTTTTCACAAGCAGCTCTTTCAATGTCACCAGCTACAGTTCCTCTTTGTACAATTACAAAATCTAGTATTTTATTCTTTGCTAAATTCATAATGGAATACGCCAAATACTTGGCAGAGAAACCAGGTGAGTCATATTGTCCACCTCCACATAAACGTAAATTTAAATCACTCATAGCATTTACATAGTTAACTTCTTTTTCTTTTAACCACGTTTTGTGCACGGAAGGAAATACAAATTTCTTTACAAGCCTATAGAAGTATGATTCAGAAAAAATAATAGCTTAATAGAATTTGAGAATGCTGTTAGATAATTACATGTTAATCCGCATAGGTACATTCCTGAGGCTGTGAACACATTACTTTTTAAACTTCACCTAAGCTTCCAGAAGGACCACTCGTATGTATTCCCATTCACACAATGAGTTTTTATTCGTAACATTATTCCTCTCGTTTCAACTTTACGTTCATTAACTGGAGCGCCACATGTTTGGCATGTACTGAACAGTGTAAGAAGGGCACTTTCACAAACAAACACAAAAGAATATTTTCCCGACAAGTTGATATTTTCTATGCCATCTTCTTCTCCTTCACTAGTGATTTCATCGGAGACGTAATCTTCATCCTTTTCATCTGAGGTGTCGTGTTCATCAATGTAGTTCATATAGACAGAATTTGCAGCTCTGTAAATTTCTGTGCCTATCTCAAACTGTATTTCTGCGTCTGTCTTCAATACTACATGCATACATTCATAAACTTGTGTAGCTTCTCTTTCTTGTTTAGAATCAGTTATTGAATTATCAATTAATTCCTACACTTCCCTCTTTTTAACCCTGCAGTGCTCGCCCGCTATTTTAGGACATAGAAGCTCGCGCGGCGTCTCGTGTTTTACGTTGTTTCTATTGTTTTATGTTGTTTTGAGTGTTCATTTTGTTTATTGAGGGTTGTCATAGTTTACTTAATATTATTGAACATGTTTTGCGTACATTTCTTAGTTAAAAATATGTGTATTAAGTCAATTTATTGAAAATGAACATTTAACTAATCATATTGGACACAAATCAACATTAGCACATTATGACTTTAATTAATTAACAATAAAACAATGTTGTTAGGCATGTAACCATTTTTAAATAATTTTAAATTATTATTGTCCTAAGACTGTGTAGGTATAACAACTTTTACTACTAGTTACTGATCTCTTCTTATTCCATTTCGAAACCTTGTCCCGCCCTACGAAATATTTAGGCCTATCACATTCACTATAATCATTATCATCATCTGCTTCTTGTTCATTGTCCGTAGAGTCACTTCTAGACTCCGCAATGTCTTCTTTAGGATCACTATCCCAATCAAGTTCTTTCTTCTTCTTCTAGCAACTTTGCGCTATCTTACAATCATTTGGATCAGAAAGATTATGATACTTTTTCTCCTTTCCACTCATTGCCAAGCCTAAAGATAAATAATTTCCATCAGAAAAGATTGGTATTGTAGGTTTATGATCACTAGTTTCTGCAAGAAATTTGTTTTAAACCAGTAACTTACCTTGTAACAGTAAAGCTCGTGCGGCGTCTCACAGAGAGTTTTTTGCAACAATAACGTCACTCCAATCTTGATAGGCGAAAACTGGAGGGTTGCCGCTTGGATATGTTATTTAAGAGTAGTTGACCGAAAGGTAGATGGCAGGTCAGCACAATGGCCTCATAGGTATTCTAAATATGGCGAAATGAATCTGGTCTGGCGTCTGTCAGACGCCGCGCGAGCACTATAGGGTTAAAGTAATTAGACTTCCTTTTATTGGGAGAAGGAATTTCTTTACTTCCTATTAAAAACTTTGAAGGTACCGCATTGTTTTTAGTCTAGGGCAACTGAATTTTTCATCCTTTAATATTCTGATTATTAAAATATCCGATTCATTAAAATCATCTTCTTTAAAATGCTTTCCACATACTCTAGAATTTTTTGTTTGAACAAAATTTTTACGTTTCATGCAAGAAACCCATTTGTTATACAAACGTCTGTTCTTGTTTTTATAAGGGAATGCATAGTAACCGACATTTCTATGGACACCAGAATTATTTGAACAACCGTAAGCACTGCAGCAGGCATCTAAGGCTGTGTCTCAAATGGTTAAATGTTATGTTTATGTTTATAATGCACATTGCCTGGATTTTTTACCTTTACACACAGAATTATGTCCTTGAAAACGTTTACAATTAATTTACATGGTCGATTACATATCCTTTTTCATGCATGAGTTGACGAACGCCAGTTTGTAGACTACATACTGCACCTTTGCTTATTTGTTTGTTTGTTGTTTCGATGCTCATTGCTTGTGTGTTTTCGTTTTTACCTTGTAGCACAGAATTGTATTTAAAACGCTTACAATTAATTAACGTGGTAGATTAGTCTTACATAATCCATTTTTGGTATCAAGTATGCTAGTAGACTGCAACTTGCCTCGCTTGATTGGCTATTAAATTTTATGATTGTAGGCTACTTATAATGCTTAATGATTGTGCTTTTTATCTTTACACACAGAATTACATACCAAAACGCTTACAATTAATTAACATGATAGATGACATAACCTTTTTTATGCACGAGTTTAACGTAACAGTTTCCAATGAGTAAGGGTACTGTATAGGCTATGTGCAACAATAATGTTACCCGTCTATGCTCAGTAGCACATCATTTTTGCAGTCTTAAATCTTTTTTAATATTATAATTGAGTTTTCTTTACCCATCATGATAGATTACTAACCATATGATATTTATATTTTCAGGGAAGGATGAGGATATGTTAAAACTCAATGTTCCTTGAAGCAACGTTCACAGGAAGAACGGTAAGCATAAGAGTAGGCCTATGTATTACACTTTTCCTCTAGATGACAGTGCTTTAAGCTCACGTTTTGGGAAAATCCTATTTTTGGCATACTATTGATTGGTTCAAGAGACATTATTTGCTTTATGTCATCTGACGTTTTAAGATATTTGAAGACCTTGGAAGACAATTAGTAGGGCCTACTTTGTGTACTTTCATGTAGTTTATTTCTCTGTCAGGGACATGTGCGCGCTCTGTTTTACTCTTTCGCCAAGTTGTAATAATGATAACTGTTTTATTCTTTTTCAGATGGGAGAATCTTGCAAGAAGATACGAGGAGAATATTGCCCATGCTACTGGAGTATGTATGGCGGGCATTGGAAATCCTATGGGATGGTTTTATGATGCATAACTTCCCAATCCCACAACATATTTAGCCCTGCCTTCGATAGCACCGCAGTATTTTAGAAAGAGGCAGCTAGATGCAGAGGACCCATACCTAGTAGGAGAGACTTGCCGCTGGTGCAGAAAGTGAACAATAAATTTAAAGACAGGATTCAACATTTTTCAGACAAATTGTAATCTATGTAACTTTATGTGATTATAGTTTGATATAAATTTGTGAAATTAAAGTTAATTCATCTGTTTAATTTAAATACCAACACTTGATTTCCTGTTATATCCAGTGCTTTATTTCGGATTGGGGGATATATTTCTTATGACTGCAGACTATGTATTATAATTCTTCGACACCGAATTAAGTTTGCTCCATGTTTGTGGTGTGGGTTATGTGGCCCGTAGGTTTCTCCCAACACACTGATTGTCTGGACATGGTCGTTCAACTTATTTTGAATGCATAATACAATGCTATCAATAGCGTTACATGTGGGAAGAACAAGTGCAAGTTTTGTGACCTAACCTCAATTATGGCCGTTTCTCATGTTTTTAAAATCAAAGAATACAGCATGCACATTAATTTTTTTTATTGCATGTAAAAAGAGACTAAATAGGATGGAACATTTTAGTCATATGTGCACAGTAAATGAAGATCGTTGCAAACTTTATTATAGTCAAAAACCAAAATTCTACAGGAGCCAAAAAATAAATTACGTTAAATAATAGGCCTACAGTAGTGATGATGCATAATGGCAATATTATGAAGACAAATCAGATTACTAAATGTTTTCTTGTTATTCAACACGTCTGTCCTCGGAATGCAAATGCCTTGCTGACTTTTTATTACTGCTTCTGTTTCCTTCGGGATTTTTCCCCTATTCTTAACTAATACAAAGCCTACAGAGATGGTGGATAGAACAGACTTATGATATAGCATTCTCGCTACCCATTGTTGGCACAAACTTAGGCCGAGAGAATTGAATATGCTCTCCCCACAACACGACTTGTTATTCTACATCAAATGAGAAAATTAAATTTTCAATGCCCAGAAGGTTATGGTGCGTTCTTGCATGGGAACTCCACAATTCTGATTACCGATTTATGGTTGCCCTGTTCTATAAAAAGGATCCATATGTAATAAACATTTTGAAAAACATATCAGAAAAAAATTGGCTGTGTCTACTAATTTATTGTCAACATTTTGAACAGCACAGCTTATAGAGGCTTTAGAAACCCCATATTTGTCATCAATTGCACCAATGCAGAGCTATTTGTAGTTTGTTACTGCTTCAATGTCAAAGCACAATTTGTTGCAGCTTTATCCTGCAGACATGGAAAAATTGTACCTAGTACCCTACAAAATTGAACATTAATCTAAAATACTCAATGAATTCATAAGGTCTTAGACCTGAGTAAAAAAATCTTAGTATTCAACAAACGGACATGAAATTTATCAATCATTACATAAGCTAATTACAGCTAAGGGAAGTTGTTTTGTAAAATTTCGCACTCATCGCTGTTTCAAAAGAATATGGACAACTGAAGACGCCCTTTGGATGTACACAAAACCTCAACTTATACGTCACGGATCAAAGAATATATGGCAGTGTATCAATTTATATAATCAGCTACCTGATGAAATTAAGCTAGTAAAAAAAAATAGATATAAGAAAGTGGTAAAGGACTCAATTGGGACACATTTGAGCAAGAGGAGTCATGAAAATATAGGTATTGTTCTAATATTTTGAAATTCTACAAGTTTATTGTGTTTGTTCTTATGCTCATATACCTTCAAAAATAAATACATAAATAAATGGTTAAAAAACGATATAAAATGGTCATGTTCTAGTTTAATCTGGCAAAAAAAAATTATTTCTCTTACTTGCTATTTGATGTTATGGAACGGCTTCCATACTTGCTCCCGCCACTGCTTTGAACCAAAGCCGATAAACAAACAACAACTAAAACGCGAAGCAAAGCGATTTCAGTGCTCCCTAGGGGAAGGCAGGCATAAACACCAGACCTTTTCCGGTACCCATAAGCGCTTCCGGTGATCGAGTGCACATCGAGTGTAGACCGTCCCATTTCGCATCGAGTGCGTGAGGGCAGTGCAAGTGCGTGAGGGCAGTGCAAGTGCGCGAGTGCGCACTTCCGCACTCGAATTTGAGACACAGCCTAAACTTACACTACACAATAAACAATACTAGGGAATACAAGACCGGCACCTTTCACACAGTACCGGAGCAAGCCAAACTAAACCAGCTGACGGCGCAGCGTGTTAGCCGCGTGACGTCACAGCCTTGCAACGGTATAATTTAAATTGCTCACAGAATGAGAATGAGTGAACATAAAGACAAATAAATATCCACTGAAAGCAATTTTATTTAATTTTATTCTTATGTTAATAAAAAGAAACGGTTTTCAACTCTGCACTTAGCGAGAATCATATTTTATTTCAAGATAAAGTAAAAATTTTCGTTCAGTACCCCTTTAAGGGTCATTCCAGATCATCCAGGGGTGTCCACCCCACCATCTCAGATTTGGATGAAATTTGGTACATGGTATCTTCAGACAAATATAGGAAGGTCCGTATTTTTCATTTTTGGAATATTGGCTCTAGTTTGGAATTTATAGCCTTTCAAAGTTTCACTCTGTTTGGTGGAATTTTTTCAATCCGCAACCAAAGCCAAGTGACACATCTTGCTTCAACTTGCATTTGTAATAACAGTTATTATTGTAGAATCGTGAAATTCACCATACTTATTCAGAATTTCATGTAGATTTCAAATATCACTTGCAAAATACAATGAATTGCCCAGAAGTAGGTGCAATTTATGTTAGAAGTGGAAAAAGTGAATTACAAAATATTGTAAACATGAGTTCAGTAATCCTGTTATAACTTTTTTCTATTAATCTTTACAAACTCGGGCTTGATACCATTAGAAAAAGCACAAAATTTGCTACAAAATGGTGGAATAAAATTTGTGGATATATACCTTCTCACCGCCACCCCACCTAAAGAAATGTTTTGGTGGAATAAAATTTTATTACAATACTTTACAAGAACCCCTATTTTTATTTTTAATATAATTTTTGTTAACTATACATACATAGGCCTACAGTACATAAGTTTGTACAAATAAATAAAATAAAATACATAATTGCTGTAGTCAAAGTTAGGCATGCAAGCTGTGTTCATGAAAATTGAATTTTTTTTTACAATACCGGTACCGGTACTTGATGTTTCACATCCCTGAAGTACTCTAAGTTCTTTATTAATGTAATGTTTGAAGATGCTGATTCCATTTTGATGTAATTTTTCTCTCACTCATGGATGTCAGTTTATAATGCACCCTTCCAACCTGAGTCTCAAGTTCGGGAACTTCAACAGTGCCAAGAATGTTGACTAATGGCACCCAGCATGCATCTTCCTGGCCATAATTACGATGTTCTGGCCAGTAAATTAATTTAGCTGGCCAGTGAGGACGCATAAACTTAATCATTGCATCTTCAACATCTTTATGAAGCACTAATCCAATATAACACTTGTCATCCTAAACTGAACACACATAGGCTACAAATTGTTTTTAATTTTGAGGCTCTTCATTTTTTCAGTCAAAGAGTACTCTAAAGAAAAATTCTCATCAGTGCTAATTTGCTTGGCTGCTATTATAGTTTTAGATAGTGAGATGAAATAGTGCAAGGACCTTGTTCCAGGCACAGTCGTAAACTCTGAGAAACGCTTGTTAAGCGTGAACTTCATCTTCCTTGATCAGCTGAAATTTAATTTTAGTGAAGTGTTCATTGCAAAATTGAAACAACTGCTCAGTTTTCAAAATTTGATCTTTATACGGTCTTTGCAAGCTCACTCCAGATACTGTCCTTTTAACACATCCTCCAACACCATCACAAGCTCTTTTACCAAGACTTGTTGCATGAAAGGCCCAAGAAGCTTTTAAATCAAAATCTTCCAAATGATGACAGAGGTTAAATGCAGTGTGTAGTTCCTTAAGGTTGCAGAGAGTATTACGCGTTTTTTTCGTAAACATTTTTGTGTACACTAACCTTGTCTTTGGCATGTGGCATTAGTGTGATGTTTTCATCTGCTTGATAAAAATTGATAACTTTTTCAACAACATCAGCAGAAATTTTTCAACCTTGCAAAGGCTCAGGATATGAAAGAATTGATTTTTCTTTCACCAACTGGCGTGATTCTCTTGCTATGTACTCAGAAACATCAAACTCTATTGAAATTTTCTTTCATGACCTGGAATTAGGTGCAACTGATAAAATGTGTAACTTCTCCCTTGTGGATATTGCAGATTTCAATTGATTTTTCATCTGAATAATTAGATAATTTAAGTCGTAATTTCTCTTTATAACTGACTCTTTAGGTACCGGTATGTCATCATCAGTACTTCCTTCAGATTGCAATTCATCTTCTTGTAGCTTCAAAACTGCTGCTACTTTTGATTTCACTTTACTTTTGACTTCAGCTACCTTTCTTTTACCATACACTACTTTTGAACGCTTAGAAAGTGCTTTCAGTTTTAAGGGTAATACTTCAAGAGTACTCATGCTTAAATTCAAATCTTCCTTTTTAAATGGTGTAGGGTCACTGAGATTTTCCTTTGTAGGTGTAAGCCTGTGAGGTTCTGGGTCTTCCTCTTCGTTAGAATTATTCTGTGAATTTTCAAATTATTTTTCTTGAAATAACTTCATCCTAAGTTGGAACACAGCTTTTGTCCAGGAACTAACAAAACACCAGCTTTTCTTTTTGCATCTTTGGCCATTTGAAGAGAGGTATTCTTAAGCCACTTTTTATAGACCTTTTGTGTTTCTTTTCTGGGTCATAACATTTTTTAAACACTTCCCCGTAATATTTAATGAGTGACGCATAGTAGGGTGAACATATACTTGAATTTGAATCCATCTATTCTCCAAAGCAGAATTTCTTTTTCTTCATCAGGAAGATCAACAATATTAAGAATTATCTTCTTGTCTGTGTATGTATTTATATGACACGCAGGATTAACAGAGAGACCTACGCTACACTTTTCATATAAAGCGGAAGCATTGTAGATTTAAAAAACTGTCAGTTTTATCTACTTTAGAAAATGCAAAGCAGACAACTTATAAAAAAATTAACCAGCTACATCTCAACACTCAAACATTAACAGTCAGATTAAACAATCACAGAAAACTTCTTGAAGTGCACAGAAAAATAGCAGCTCATAACACTCCCACGCACTGGGCAACCTGCCACAGACTAATAGCTCTATGAGATCACCCTGAAGTAAACATGTAGATGTGGGTGATGGAATATATTGCATCATCTACATTTAAGATGGTGCAATATTATGCAAGCTGATTGAGTGACCAAACATTAATTGAACCATAACTTTTCTTCCAACATTTTCTTCTCCTTTTCATTTGTATTTTTCATACATAGGCCTATAATATATTAAATGTGCATTTCCAACAAGGCTAAATAATTATTTAAATCACGTTTGCAATTAAAAAGTTTACTAACTATTTACTTTTGCCTGTACAAAGTATTTTGTAAACTTAAAAATTATTTATAACTATCTTAACCACTTCTTTCACAAATAACTTGCTTTTATAAAGAAGAAAGGTAAATATCCACAAATTTTATTCCACCATTTTGTAGAAAATTTTGTGCTCTTTCTAATGGTACCAAGCCCGAGTTTGTCAAGATTAATAGAAAAGAGTTATAACAGGATTACTGAACTCATGTTCACAATATTTTGTAATTAACTATTTCCACTTCTAACATAAATTGCACCTACTTCTGGGCATTTCATTGTATTTTGCAAGTGATATTTGAAATCTACATGAAATTCTGAATAAGTATGGTGAATTTCACGATTCTACAATAATAACCGTTGTTACAAATGCAAGTTGAAGCAAGATGTGTCACTTGGCTCTGGCTGCGGATTGAAAAAATTCCACCAAACAGAGTGAAACTTTGAAAGGCTATAAATTCCAAACTAGAGCCAATATTCCAAAAAATGTAAAATATGGGTTCTTATATTTGTCTGAAGATACCATGTACCAAATTTCATCCAAATCTGAGACGGTGGGGTGGACAATGCATAGCTTGGCTGGATATCTGGCATGGAATGACCCTTAATTAATAACTAGGGACCGGATTCTTAGGTTTTTACCTATTTTTTTCCTTACTTCCAAAACAAAAAGCGCTCATACACTTTTTCGAATCATGTACATAGGATTCACCCACATTAATTCTGTGGCACCTAAAAATACCTAAATGGGGTATAAAAACCTAAATATACCTAAACGGGATATAAAACCTAAAATATCTAATTTAGGCTACTTTTTTGTCTTTTTTGTTTGTCAGTTGAGAAATCTGCATTTTGCGGAGAGACTATAATTTTTGTCGGGTTGAAATTAATACCGCTAGCGTTTCGTTCAACCCATTGTCTTCTAGGATGGACAGTATCAAGACAGGAAGTGTAAGAGTACCGGCGTATTCCTTTTAAAATATTCGTACGAACAACCATTGTTGCCGTGTATAAACAAGGATATATATTTCTGTGTTTTAAAGCGCTTGTTTTTTGTTTGCCTTTAGTACTACCCTGTTATTCATACTGAGTGGTCACACTGTGAGTTTTAAGAAGACATGTTAATTATGCCGAAACAAATTAAATCAAATTTATTACGGCAGTGGATTGGCGACGATCTGTGAATTTCACTACAGATGGCAAAGTAATATTTTGTCCAGTCTGCCAAAAACACGTATTATTTACCGTTCTAGAAAGAGGAAGTTTTCGTCCCTAGTTGATCTGTTGTGTGGTTAGCGTGCGTAACAACCGAAAAAAGGAAAATAATCAGTTTCACATTATCCACATCAACCATAAAGTATTTTACTCACTAAATTAGAATCATCGGATTCGAATCCTGAGAAGGGTAGTGTCTAGATACAGTATTAACTATTAACTAAGATATAACAGGAAGAACTTCACAGTTGAGAATCTTGAAAGATAAAGTGATATACTGTAACCAGGAAATGTGAGGCAATCTTATTTTCACTGCTTCTTTTGATTGTTTATGCTTTCTTTCTTCAATTGTATAATATTGTCTTAAAGCAAGTTTACAAAAATTTAAGTCAGTTTTGTTAAGTTAAACTTCACAAATATTATGTATTCAATCCTATGTAGCACATTCAAATTCATTAAACCAATTATTCTACCCGAAAACGATAATTTGGACAAAAAACCTAAAAAAAACTATTTCACCTAATGGAAAACCTAAAACAGTGTTTTTAAAAACCTAAAAATCCGGTCCCTATTAATAACAGTTGATATTATACATACATGGTGTTAGGTATCAAAAGATACAGCTTACAGTAATATAAACATTAGTAATATTCATTTAATTTTTGGGCAATTCCACAGAAATGTCAACCAGAGCAGTAAATTTTAAAACAAAGTAAAAGCTGCAATATTATACATAGAATTAATCAGCAAAACCTGCTCTTTCAGGTTATGCACTTTATACTGTCCCCCCAAAATATTTACCTTTCCAAAAATTGCCCTAAAGAGACATTAAAAAAGTTCACTGACACACCGTGCAGTTTTGTAATAGTTCCCAACATGGCTGAGCTTTCATTCATTTGGTTTCTGGAGGTGTAAATGGGTTAATTTCACATGCAATATGTAATCTTTAAGATTTCATTTTCAAATTTCCAAAATTATTAATTTAAATGCATTAAAAAACTAATTTTTGAGTGCTCCAAAATAATGTCAGTCCGTTACTTAAAATTAGAAAAAAGTTTTTCTGCTTTAAACCTAACACTCTTATGAATGATATGCATAGCATTTTTCTTCTTATACTAGGTGCCCTTCAAGCCCATGAAGTAATAATTATTTGAAAAGTCATAGTTATTTTATTATTTACAAAATTAATTTAGTCAGTCCGTTACCTTTTGAGTAAAGACATGTGTCTAGGGCTAATACTTGCCTAGAATATCTACATATGAAAGTAAATTTCCATTGCAAATTACATTACATATTATATAATCTTTGTTTATTATTATTATTATTATTATTATTATTATTATTATTTTTATTAATATTATTTTTGTTGTTGTTTTTGTTTTTTTTTTCATGTAATATTTCACAGAAATATACATTCTGGGATTAACAGCTTTCACGGGACAGTTTTCCAAGTGAAGGCTGATGGTATACATTATTCCACAACTCCTAGAAACTGACGAACTATCCTACATGTAGAGAGAATCGCTGATTTTTGCATTTGGATAAAGGTGTTCCTCGACAAACCAAGTTGTTCTAGGTTCCTGAGTAGCTCATGAGGAACAACTCCTGTAGTGGATATTATAAGAGGGATAATCTGCACGTTCTTTACTTTCCACAGGTGTTTTACTTCTTCAGCCAACTCTATATATTTCCGCTTCTTTTCCTTGGAAGTTTCCATTATGTTCCAGGTGTTTGGTACAGCTACATCAATTATCATTGTAGAGTGCTGTTTCTTCTCCATGACGACAACGTCAGGCCGGTTATGTGGCACCGTGTGGTCAGTCAGGATACTTCTGTCATAGTAGAGCTTGCACTTCTGATTCGTGGACAAGAAACAGCACTCTGCAATGATAATTGATGTAGCTGTACCAAACACTCGGAACATAATGGAAACTTCCAAGGAAAAGAAGCGGAAATATATAGAGTTGGCTGAAGAAGTAAAACACCTGTGGAAAGTAAAGAACGTGCAGATTATCCCTCATATAATATCCGCTACAGGAGTTGTTCCTCATGAGCTACTCAGGAACCTAGAACAACTTGGTTTCTTGAGGAACACTTTTATCCAGATGCAAAAATCAGCGATTCTCTCTACATGTAGGATAGTTCGTCAGTTTCTAGGAGTTGTGGAATAATGTGTACCATCAGCCTTCACTTGGAAAACTGTCCCTTGAAAGCTGTTACTCCCAGAATGTATATTTTTGTGAAATATTACATGAAACAAAAAAACAAAACAAACAAAAAAAAAAATAATAATAATAATAATAATAATAATAATAAAAAAAATAAAAAACAAAGATTATATAATATGTAATGTAATTTGCAATGGAAATTTACTTTCATATGTAGATATTCTAGGCAAGTAATAACCCTAGACACATTTCTCTACTAAAACGGTAATGGACTGACTAAATTAATTTTGTAAATATTTAATAAAATAACTATGGCCTATAGACATATCTAAATGTCATAATTATAAGTATATTGTGTATCTTGTAGTGGTGTCAGCAGTAAATAAATGAGCCTGACTGAATTTCAATCAACTATTGAAATTACATACCGATTTACAAGATTGTAAACAAAAAATTCAGAGACTGTCAGTCCGTTACTCACCATGTCAGTCCGTTACTTTGGACTTTCTAATTAATTGCTAACAAAGATTTTAAATTAGACAAATTATATTTATATGAGATGTTTCCAGACATTAGTCAAACAAATTAAGGTGGTAGCCAGTATTCTCATTCCCTATATTTCAGAGCATCAATTGATTGAACTTATATTCCTGAATCTATGGTTGACAAGCTGTCAGTCCGTTACTTGAATTTCAAAGGTGAGAAAATAATTTTTATTGAGGGATATTTCAAAATAGTGGTACATCAAAATGAAGCTTAAAGTCTAGTCTTTAATACAGTATGAACACATCTTAAGAAAATAAATTAGAAGTAGCAGCATTTGATGTTTAATTGAAAAAAAATGTTGTGCTTTGTCAGTCCGTTACCCGTGGAATTGCCCTTAAGTAAATTCATATTAAGAAGTTAATGGAATTTTATTTAAATATTGCAAATAATTAACAGCAGCAAGTAACTTGGAGATGAACAGGGAAGCCAAGGAAATACCCGGCCAGATAAGGATTGCTACCGCTTGGATTGGGATACTGCCCAGGTAGAAGTTGCCTTTTGTTACAGAGACTGTTTCACAAGTACTGGTATACTGATCTATTTCTGGAGTTGTGTCTTTTGTTCCTAAGACATAGCCTCTAAAAGCTCTGTTAATATAATGGCCTGCGAACAATACTACATTGATAAAATCGGGAAAATTAAATACAATGGAGTCCTTAGGTGGTAGAAAGTGAAAGTGGGAATGTTGAGGAGTTTAAGGAAATTAGCTATTGGTTAAATAGATCGCCAATTAAATGTGAATTATAAGGTCAGGTGGCCAGGATCCACCAGTAAGATTAAATGGAGGGGAGCCTGGTAAACTATGAGTTCAGTCTCTACTAATTAATTGAAGGAGGTGAGAATCACTCTGCTCTCGGTGAAGTGCCGATACGCAACTAGACTCTGCTCTCGGCGAAGTGCCGATACGCTAATACACTCTGTTCAACAGCTAGATGCAGGGGGAAGTGTGCTGCGAATTAATTGGACTTAGAAATTTTTGCAGAAGAAATTGATTGAACTTAAGACTATTTCAGCGCAAGTAATTTACTGGACTCTGAAATTTTCTCCAAGGCGATTTATTGAAATAAAATTTTTCAGTTCAAGTAATTAATTGAACTTAGAAATTTCCACCGAAACAATTTAATGAACTTAGATTTCTTTCGGTCATATAATTTATTGGACTTAGATATTCTCCGAGTAAATAATATCAGTCTTATAAATTATTCTTCAAAATGATTTATCAAACTTTGAAATCTTATTATCAAGCAAGCCATTATAATACCATTGCCAATCTATCTGGTGTTAATTGATCTAAAGAACTTTCTGAACGAGACTCTGTATTTTAATCCTCCTGTTGATCATATTTCCAAAGAAATTTATTTGGAAATATATTATTATTACTACTGATTTCTGCGAGCTTTATTTCTATTAGTAAGAAATAACATTGTTCTTCACTCTCTGCCCCAAGGATAGACGTAAATGTTCTGTGATCGACTGACATAGCTGGAGGGAATCGACGTGTACTATAAAAATATAAATTTAGTATAAACCATATGTTTATACAAGGCGCCCAAGCCCAACACTATAGACACCGACCCGCTACATATGGCTGACCCAACTGTGTGGCACGAGTGAAGCTGAACTTCAGAGAAGTCAACTTTGGAATCAACGCCCAGAACGAGAGGAAGACAATGTAGAACATCAGGGAACTTCAACTGTAATGGCAACGTTGGACCTCAAGAGTAGAACATGGTACAACTGTTCCAGAAATCAACGTGCAAGACAACACAGAAGCCAATAGCAGAAAAACAACCACAGATAAGAACTTAATTTATTAAGAGTTTCAAAAAAATTCCAAAAATATTTTATCTAAAAGGAAGCCTGTCAATAGTTAAAACTTTTTTATGAGATTGTGTAGGGGGTGGAAAACGTCTGTCCTTCTGTCTGTACACGCTACAACAATAACCTTTATCGAATTTTTATGAAACTTGTATAATATATGCATTTATAATGTCCATGGGAAGAACCCTAATGGTATTGGACCAAATCGGTTGACCGGTATTGGAGTAATGCCCAATTTAGTGCCTATTTTAACTCAAATATATCAAAAAGGTGCTTTAACTCAAATACGCTTTATCGGAGTTACATGAAACTTGGTATATGCATTTATGATGTACATGGAAAGAAGCCTACTGAATTTGGACTAAAACAGTTGACTGGTACCGAAATAACAAGTAATTAACAGTCACATCTATTATAATGTAATCTTTGCTCTCCGACAATTCGAAGCATTTTGATTAGCGAAACTTTCACGAATAGTACAAAATTAGGAAAACAGCTTCTTTACTATATAAGGCCTAAGTGAAATGAACACAATGAACAAATATTATAATTTTATTGTATTTTTACTTACAATTTTCATAGCTCTGAATCACAAACATTTTTAGTAAACTGCCAGTGTAAATTTCTTAAAAATCATGGAGTCAATTAATAATGGCGGGCGAAGCCGTGGGCACCAGCTGTAAAATATTGATAGTTTAACCCTGGAAATATCGCGAACAATAAAAATCCAAACAAACCACTCCTCCCTTGAAAAATTATATAATTTCTTAAAATTACTTGAATTTATTAAATCAAATTCATATCATATTTATCTGTCAACAAACAGTTGAGATACAATGCCGCATTTTTTTATCATTGAGGGCTTTGATGCAATGCAGTCAGATGTTTGTTTACTTCGTTGATCTAGTTGAAATTGAGTACTACATGAATACTGTTATATTCAGAAGGTACATTACTGTGAAATAATTAGCGGAGTTATTTTCGACTGAATTTTGTGAAATGTTGACTGTTGGAGAAAGCTATAGGTTCTGCTAGCATTTTTCTACGTGTCTAGTATGAGTGTCTATTCAAATGTTCCGCTCAATGTAATATCGCTGAATCAGCTCTCTCAGCGCATTGATATTAGTATAAGCCC
This sequence comes from Ectobius pallidus, assembly GCA_964059195.1. Classification (NCBI taxonomy): domain Eukaryota; kingdom Metazoa; phylum Arthropoda; class Insecta; order Blattodea; family Ectobiidae; genus Ectobius; species Ectobius pallidus. The sequence continues at coordinate 33,041,946 of CAXKWD010000009.1, forward strand.
TCCTATTTCTGTGAATCCCCTTTCATCGACAGGTGCAGATGTAGAGGCAGCATGACATCACAGCGTCATGTTAGTTAGTCAGTTAGTATCAAGCCTTCACGCATGAGAGATGTGCTGAAGCGCCGTTCAGTATCCCGCCTAATTCAGACAATAGAACAGAGGTTTTCTATTAATTAGCGAATAAATACATAATACTTCCATTTACAAGTATTATCGTGTGTTATTAATTAATCTACATTAATTACAGTAGATTCAGTTATCGGCTTCTTAGATCAGTCTAAAAGTTCGTGTTTCAGTGCGGCAACGTTGCGCAACCAAGCGTTCGCAATAGCTCGTCTATAAAGTTCAGTAGAGTAAAGATTTCAGTGTGAAATCATATTAGAATTAATACAGTTATCATTACGCTCATATTAAGATATAAATTATATTGCTGGCATAATTAGAGAAATTATTTGCCACGTGTGTACCAAGTTCCAGCCAACGCACATTCCTTTGTTCAGTGCAAGTGCACCTATTTCAGATTCATTATATATCTTATTTCAGTGTTTCTATTATTATTTCAAGTGCATTCGTTACCTATATGTTGTGAGAATAAAGTCCATAGTTTATTACATGATACAGGTTTGTTTCCAACATTACATGCCGAGGATCCCTGTTTTCCAGCACCTGAGATTTATAAGTCCACTCGCTCTACTTCGGTTGTCTGTACCATTAAACAGACTGGTCCTCCAGCTACTCCAGAGATTCTTTCTAACGTCCTTTCCCATCTTTTCCCTCCACGGCAGGGTCATAAGCCGCTCTTGTACCCAAAATTTTGCTCCTCACGGACCGGATATTTCCGTCCTATCCAACATTGACATAGGTCTATTTTAAGAATTTCAAGTTGCAATACATTTTAGCTTTGACAAATAACACTATTCGTTCACATATGCTTATCAAACTAGACTGTCAAACTGACTGAGTTGGCCAAATGGTAACACCCTGGACTCGTATTCTGAAAGTCCCTTGATCAAATCCTGGACCCGGCCGATTTGACATGGATTTTTTTAAATTTTATTTTTATCTGAGTGCGTCATTGTCAAGATATCACAAATTTGTAGTTCTGCTGACGCTGGTCGATCTTAATCTGATTAAAAAAAAAAAAAAATTATTTTCTGCTTATCATAATTGCAATTATAATTGATTCAACAAAAACATTCAGGCACTTTGTTATATCAGTTTACCTGATTTTATTAATTAGAAGAGAGTAAATGATTTATTAGAAACTGAAACTCAGTAAAGTAAATTCAACTTTAAAAATTCAACAACTTATTTTAAAAAAGTAAATTCAAATTTTTTTATTCAGGCAAAATTAAACTAAATTTATAAAGGGTATGTGTAACATGTATTGTATGTTGATCTTCAGAAATCAAAGGTAAGATAGATTATAGACAGTGTATCAGTGCTTTTATTACTTGTATCTGTGGCTTAGGAACAGGAAGTGTATTAATATGGAGAATTACTGAAATGGAGAGGGGCAGGATCTGCTGACTAGAGAGGAGAGAGATAGGATTATAATGGATAACAATGAAATTAGTGTGGCAACTACCGACAATATTGTAGATCAGTTAAGTGACGAAATTCAGGGAAGTAATGTAGGTCAAGTAGGTAAAGAGAGTCAGGAGAGTAACTTACCACAAAATCAACTAAATGAAAGTAGTATTGTGGGTGAAAATAGGCCTAGCATATCGAACCAGACAACTGATTCAAATACCGGTACGGCTTTGCTGGTGGCATTGATGAACGAATTTAAGAAAAATGCAGAGAAATTGGAAAAATCAACAAAAGGACTAAGAAAAGAAGTTAAGGATGGTCGGGAGGAAACTAAAGAACTAGGAAATACAATAGACAAGTCTATCCAAGAAAACAAACAAAATATAAATAAAATTGAAAAAGAATTAAATTCTATGAAAGAAGCTCAATCTAGTATTGTTAATGAGATTAAAGGGGAAGTAAAGTAAAGTGATCCCTATACAGGCCATAGAGGCTCAGAGGGTTCCAGGAGGCTGAGGCTCCCAGATTTTGGACATTCGGCACGTGAAGGTGGTAAGGTTGTCAGCCTTACGCACCGGCCGCCTTTACCCCCAGGATTGCTCCTGGTACTCATTTCTGTTAGAGGCTGAGTCGACCCCGGGGCCATTGTGCCACCAGAAGGATTAGGCCAATTGAAAAATCTCAACGACCTCATCGGGAATCGAACCCGCGACCTTCCGGTTTGTAGCGCAGCGCCTCAACCACTACGCTACGGCGTACCCCGAGAAATTGGAAAAATCAACAAAAGGACTAAGAAAAGAAGTTAAGGATGGTCGGGAGGAAACTAAAGAACTAGGAAATACAATAGACAAGTCTATCCAAGAAAACAAACAAAATATAAATAAAATTGAAAAAGAATTAAATTCTATGAAAGAAGCTCAATCTAGTATTGTTAATGAGATTAAAGGGGAAGTGTGTAGGCAAATTACGGATTCTGAAAGGGCTATGACGCAAGAAATTTCTGAAAGCCAAGGGGAACTTAGGTCTGAGGTTAATGCACAAATAGAAGCTATTGATAAAAGAATAGAAGTTCAGAATAAGAAACACAAAGAGAGGTTGTTCCATGAGATAAAATCAGTAGGTGATGAAATACATAAAACAGAAACTAGTTTGAAAAAGAATATTGATACTCAAGAAGTAAAGTTAAGACAGGGTTAGGAAATAAAATTGTTGAGATAACTGGTAGAGTAGATTGTCTCGACAGAGTAACTAACGAGTTGTGAAAGTACTAGGGTCAAGTAAAGCTACAGCTGAAATTAATGACAAGGTAGTACTATTAGAAATTGTGATTGCTGAGAAAGTAGGAAAAATTTCCAAAGAGGTCAGTACGATGGCCAAAGAAGTTGAAAATCTTAGGCCTATAGGACAGTTAAGTGAGGGAGCCGGGAATCACAATGGGAGTGTGCCTATGATTAACAACGTTGGGAGTGTGCCCAACTACAGCAATAGTTTATGTAATGGCATGGGAAATGCATGCAGGCCACCCAGTGTGATAACCGAGTCTAGCACTACTGTAAATGAGACGGTAACCCCCAACAGACCTGTAGTTAGCGAAAATAGAACTAATATTTGGAATCTGATTGGGAATAAAATTTTGCTGCCTAATTTTAGTGAAAGAAATGCAAGACCACAAAGCTTCTTAAAAGAGTTAGAGTGTATTTTGAATTAAGACAAGTTCCAGCTCAGTATAAGATTCTAGTACTCAGTAGAACATTGAAGGGAAAAGTTAAAGAATGGTTTGATCTCACAGTGCACCAAAATTGTAATTACGAGGAGTTCAAACAAATGTTCCTTGCAACATATTGGGGTGAAGCAAAATGGATCCTAGCCAGGAATGAAGAAACCCTTAGGTGGTAGAAAGTGAAAGAGGGAAATGTTGAGTTTAAGAAAATTAGCAATTGGTTAAATAGATCGCCAATTAAATGTGAGTTAAAGGGTCAGGTGGCTAGGATCCACCAATAAGATTAAATGGAGGGAAGCCTGGTAGGCTATGAGTTCAGTCTCTACTAATTAATCGATGGAGGTGAGAATCACTTTGCTCTCGGCAAAGTGCCGATAAATACACTCTGCTCTCAGCAAAGTGCTGATAACTACTCTCTGCTCTCGGCGAAGTGCCAATATGCGACTAGACTCTGCTCTCGGCGAAGTGCCGATACGCTAATACACTCTGTTCATCAGCTAGGTCCAGGGGGAAATGTGCTGCGAATTAATTGGACTTAGAAATTTTCACAGAAGTAATTTATTAAATTTAGACTATTTCAGCGCAAGTAATTTATTGGACTCTGAAATTTTCTCTGAGGCGATTTTTTGAACTGAAATTTTTTCAGTTCAAGTAATTAATTGAACTTAGAACTTTCCACCGAAACAATTTAATGAACTTAGATTTTTTTTCAGTCACATAATTTATTGGACTTAGATATTCTCCGAGTAAATAATATCAGTAAGTTTACTTATAAATTATTATTCAAAATAATTTATCAAACTTTGAAATCTTATTATCAAGGAAGCCATTATAATACCATTGCCAATCTATCTGGTGTTAATGATCTAAAGAACTTTCTGTACGAGACTCTGTATTTTAACCCTCCTGTTGATCATATTTCCAAAAAGATTTATTTGGAAATAAATTATTATTACTACTGATTTCTGCGAGCTTTATTTCTATTAGTAAGAAATAACATTGTCCTTCACTCTCTGCCCCGAGGATAGAGGTAAATGCTCTGTGATTGACTGACAGAGCTGGAGGGGATCAACGTGTACTATAAAAATATAAATTTAGTATAAACTATACGTTTATACAAGTAATTAATTGAAATTAGAACTTTCCACCGAAACAATTTAATGAACTTAGTTATTTTCTTTGGTCGTATAATTTATTGGACTTAGATATTCTCCGAGTAAATAATATCAGTACTTATAAATTATTCTTCAAAATAATTTATCGAACTTTGAAATTTTATTATCAAGCAAGCCATTATAATACCATAGGAACCGACCTGCTACAGCGCATAAATATCAAAAACAATGTGTCCAAGAATAAAAAAGTGGATCTTGATTAAAAAATAATACATACATAACACACAATGTTTCAGTCCGCTCCTCCGGTTGAAACATAAACAAGTTGAGGACCTAGCAATGGGGAACCCGGTTTCTGGTTTCATTGCTGACATATTTGTTCACTCCTTGGAAAAGCAGGTGATCGTCAAGAACATTTATAATATATCTTTGTATATCAGGTATGTGGATGATATATTGGTCGTAGCCAAAAAAGACATCTCTGGAGTGCTACTGGAAGAGCTTAATGCATGTAACGAAAGGACAAGGTTCACCATAGAAAAATCTAAAGAAGGGGTATTGAATTTTTTGGATTTAAGGATCAGTTTGCTACCTCCC